>CM061558.1:182768129-185569202 GCA_030864225.1 Capsicum baccatum var. pendulum | reverse complement strand
TACTACGGGATGAAATCTAAATGTTTTTATCATTAGTTCTCAAATTCCCGCTCAACGAGTGTAGTTGTAGGGCTAAAGGTAGATAGATGATTAGAGGCTCGAGAGACCATGATATAAAATCAACCCCCATAAATCAACAATAAAGATAAGTAACTTAACCAGTGAAGTTTAATAGAATATTATGATTGTTCATAGTGCTTTAACCTCGGGTTTCATTCTCACTGAATGCCAAGCCATTTATTTTCCTGCATTGTTTACTTTACTTTAGTTTTCAAATTCCGAACTCGTTTAATTTTCCTTTGCACTGCTTTAGTCTCAAAAATGAACTAGAATTGGATATTTTCTTATAGTCCCCGTAGGATCAATACTGTGGCTTCTAAAGGGCCACTTTACTATTAGTGAGACCACTTACACTTTGCGTGTGCGGCTTGGGAGCAACGGTCCACCCATGTAATATAGTGGACCTACTAAATTAAACGTACTGATATCATAGGTACTTGTATTAAGAAACTATATAATTTCAGTTCAACTATTAAAGATTCAATCAGTGCTAATGTAACCACAGATTAATTGTAAGTTAGAACTAGGAATAAATTAAACAATACTATAAAGTAAGAATTTGGAACAAAATAGGAAAAAGCCTAGGGCTAAGGCCACCTTGAAAAAATCATATTAAACATAAACTCCATTGGTTAGGTTGATTATCTAGGTTTTTGGTTCAGGGGTTCATACTATGACTATACCCTTCCGAACTCTAGTCAATTATCTAATTTACCCATACAACTATATCATTGAGTGGAAATGTGATAACTAAGTTAAATAAGTTCATATTTGATCCCATACTTGAAACAAATAGATCACATAGGTATATTTATGTCATAAATTCAAATTATAACTTCATTCAATTGAACATTACAATCTTTCTATCCCACATTCTATCCTTTTGTTCCTCCTTCCAGGTTCACAAGATGCTTATGCATGTATTATAAGGATTGTGAATCCTTAAAATAATTATAAAAAGGATAAATAAACAACCTATATTGATAAACAACCATAATAAATCCAATTCACAACAAGAATACTCATGTTATTAGGTTTAACGTGAAAAAAGGTGGTGTTTAGCCGATCATGGACATAACCGTAAAACAATGAATGAATACATGTTAAAATCCATAAAAAACCCAATTAATGTAAGAAAAAAACTAATTTATATATTATATAGACTCCTTTCAAGTAACAAGGTCATCCAAGGTGTGAAACATAACAACTAAGTATCCTATTTATAATTGAACATAAGCTGTCGATTTTTACATAGGGTCGGTGCCACGACCTTATCGTAGTGCCATGGGTTCGTGAACACCTTTATGGTGGTGATATACTATAATTTTTTAATTTATGATGCTTTCAATGATGTTTTACGGCCCCTAACGCAGTGCCTAGGATCCGTGGCATGCCAATGACTCCAAAACATTCATTTTTGGTCAAGTCTTGTCCCAAGTGTTTGTCTATCCTTCCAAGACTTGTGGTGTTATTTAAACTTGATTTTAAGATTTTGTATCATTTATATGTAATCATTATCAACTTACCAAGCATATTATAGCATCAAAAACCACTAATTGGAGCTCAAAACAACATACAATTCAAGACGATGAACTAGTAACTTAAGTTAAGAGTACAAGTTTTGTCCTTTTGATCTTAACTTAGTGTATTGTCTCTTTGATTATTTACAATTAAAAATTAAACACTATAAACAAGTTATTACATATATAATTACACACTTATAACCTTTGTAACCTCATTACGCAACTAGATTCCATCGAGAACAACACACAACTCAAGCTAGTAACACTAGTTTTCTCGTCTAAACTCTCAGTGACTAAATTGATTCCAAACTTATTTGAAACACATATTAAATATTATAATCAAGTATATTAACACTTATATGCTCAATAATATCAATATTTATGCATTAATTACAAGAGAAATCCTCAAAACAAGACTAATTAAGCCCGGTTAACAACACTGGGTGCATAAATCCACCTCAGATCATATAATAATAGATATTGCATATAGTGTACAACATTTGAGTCAATTTATTTCATAACCAATGGAACCTCATTAAAATGTTGCACTTCATATACTTAGATATCTGAAATGAGATCCTAGTTTAGGAGTCTTCTTGTCCAACAATCCTAACTTCAGAATATCAGCATATTATGACTTTCGTGTGGTAGCACGTCCTGATTCCAAGAGGTATGTCGGTGTTTTTATTATGTTCCTTAAATATTGTCCTATTAGTTTGTAGAGGTAGAGTACAGATCCATCAGGAAAGGTGGTTAGAGAATTAGATTAGTTAGAAAGGCTACTTGTTGAGTTTAATAGTTCTCCTCTTAAACCTATACATATGTTTAGTGATAGTCAAACAGTAGTTCACATTTATCACAATCCAGTTTTTCATGAGAGAACTGTAAGACCCCACAAAAGTTCCCTCAAAGTCTGAGCCTTAGAGCGTGTCAAGTGAAGTATAATTCTGGCACTAAAAGATTGAGAAGTGACTTCCTAAGTGATTAGTGTGTTAACCTTGATTGCATTTTCCTAAAAATGACTTTCTATCATATGAAAAATTGAATTAACTTTCCGACGATACTAATTTCGTCCAAATTTGTATCAGGGTAAGAAGTTATGACCATTTTACTAAGAGCTGTTGAAACCACCCAGGTGTTACGGGCAGGTTGATGGACCGTTGAGCTTGCGATGGACCATCGCCCAGACCATAGCAACCAAGGTAGTAACTCTCTCTTCTGGCCCAAGTTCAACGGCCAAGACGACAGACCATCAAGCTAGTGACAGATCATTTCTAAGCCCGTCGTAACTGAGGCAGTATGGCCTTTTTCTGACCAACATGCGATGGACAATCTGATGGGCCATCAAGCTAGCGATGGTTCATCAATCTAATCGTTGCAAATCCCATTCATTATGTTTAAGTGTCTCATCTAATAATTTGTTCTCTCCTATTTCAGAAATGCCTTCTCGAAGAGCAAACGCCCGCAGAAATGATAATGAGCAACCCCAACCTGTTGATCCCTTGAATGAGACAGTGTCTCATGCTGAGTTTTGTGCGTCCTTTAAGGCGTTAAACTAAGAGGTCACCGCTAATGTTCAGGCCAATAACCAAGCCGCAGTTGCAAATCAGTAGGGAGGTAATTTAGCTGCAACTAGGATTCAAGATTTCATACGGATGAATCCAACAGTGTTTCATGAGTCTAAGTAAGGTGAAGACCCGCAGTTATACCTTGAGGAGGTAAGAAAGATCATATAGGTGATGCATGTTTCTGAGAAAAAAAGTGTTGAGTTGGCGTCTTATAAGTTGAAAGACATTGCTTATGACTGGGTTGTATCATAGAGGAAGGGTAGTCGTGAGGATGCTGCTCTTCTGACTTGGCAGCTGTACTAAGATGCATTCTTGGACAAGCTCTTTCCACTTGAGATAAGGGAAGTAAAGATTGACAAGTTTATGAACTTAAGAAAGGGCTCCAATACTGTTAAGGAGTACTACTTGAAGTTCAACCAGTTAGCTAAGTATGCTCCTGATTTAATTTCTAACACTCGAGCTAGTATACACAAGTTTGTGATAGGTGTTTCTGGTTTGGTACTGAAAGAGTGTAGGACTGTGATGTTGAATAGGGATATGGATCTTTCTAGTTTGATAATACATGCACAGTAGATAGAGGCAGACTTGATAAGAGAGAGATAGAGTGAGGGGGAACAAGAGGGCTAGATCTGAGCAGCATAAGTATGGTCGGGCTAGGTCCCATGGAGGGAACCACTCATAGTTCCAGAGCCATACGTCTATGCCAGCGCCTTCATCAGTTAGTCCTCCCACACTTAGAGATAGACAGGAGCAAGGGAATAGGTCTACTATGTCTAGGTCGCAGAACAATGTAAGTAACAGACCCCGCTATCCTCCTTGTGCTAAGTGTGGTAGGGACTATCCCGGTGAGTGCTTAATAGACTAGAGGGATTTTTTTGGTTGTGGCAAGCTAGGCTATAGACTTAGAGATTGCCTGCATGCTAGGCATGGGAACAGAGATGCTTGACCTCAGGCATAGACTACTAGTGCACTAGCTCATGTACCCCATCCCACCCCTTTTCAGAGCATTTTATCTAGTACTGTTGGCGATCAGTGCCAGAATAGATTTATGCCTTACCATCCTATCAGGAGCAGGAGAACTCTCCCGATGTTATTACTGGTATGCTCTGTATCTTTTGCTTTGATGTTTATGTGTTGTTGGATGTCAGGTTAAGTTTCTCTTATATGACCCCACTTGTAACTGTGAATTTCAAAATGATTCCCAAAAGAATTCTTGAGCCTTTCCTAGTTTCCACACCAGTAGAGGAGTCAATTATTGCTAAGCAAGTGTATAAACATTGTCCTGTTACTGTTCTTCATAGAGTCATATTTACTGATTTGATAGAGTTAGACATAGTGAATTTTGACCTTATTCCTGGTATGGATTGGCTTCATTCTTGTTATGCATCTATAAACTATCATACCCGTTTTGTCAAGTTACAGTTTCATAGTAAACCAGTTCTTGAGTGTTCTCAGGGTTTGGTATCTCCCAAGAGTCATTTTATCTCCTATCTCAAGGCCAGAAAACTAATATCCAAAGGTTGCATTTATCACTTAGTTAGAGTCAAAGACACTGTGAGGCTCCAACTATTCAGTCCGTCAGCATTGTTAATGAGTTTTCTGATGTTTTTTCAAAAGATCTCCCAGGGGTACCTCCCGATAGAGAGATGGAATTTAGGATTGACCTTTTTCCCGACACTCAGCCTATTTCTATTTCGCCATACCATATGGCACCTGCAGATCTTAAGGAGTTGAAAGACCAACTCAAAGATCATTTAGATAAGGGTTTCGCAAGGCCTAGTGTTTCTCCTTTGGGCGCACCTATTCTATTCGTGCGAAAGAAAAATGGTACATTAAGTATGTGCATTGACTATCGTTAACTTAACAAGGTCATAGTAAAAAAATAAGTATCCTCTTTTGAGAATTGATGACCTATTTGATCAGTTGCAAGGTGCAAGTTATTTCTCTAAGATAGACCTTAGATCCGGCTATCACCAGCTTAAAGTGAGGGAATGTGATATTTCAAAGACAGCCTTCCGAATCCACTATGGTCACTTTGAGTTTCTAGTCATGTCTTTCAGGATAACTAATTCCCCATCAGCCTTTATAGACCTCATGAATCAAGTGTTCAAGAAATATCTCGATATGTTTGTCATTATTTTTATACATGATATCCTTGTGTACTCCCGTTCTGAGAACGATCATGCAGATCATCTTAGAATTGTCTTGCAAACTCTTAGAGATCATCAGTTGTTCACCGTATTCAATAAGTGTGAATTTTGGCTAAGCTCAATATCCTTTCTCGATTATATCATTTCAGCCGAAGGCATTAGAGTTAATCCCCAAAAGACAGAAGCTGTAAGAAATTGTCCTAGACTTATTTCCTTATTTGACATTAGAAGTTTCTTAGGTTTAGCAGGTTACTACCGCCGTTTTGTTGAAGGTTTCTCTTCAATTGCGTCTCCCATAACCCGATTGACCCAAAAGAAACTTAAGTTCCAGTGGTTAGATTCCTGTGAGAAGAGTTTTCAGGAGTTGAAGACTCGACTTACTTCAGCCCCTGTGTTGACTTTGCCTGATGGTACAGATGGTTTTATGGTGTATTATGATGCCTCTAGAGTTGGTTTGGGTTGTGCGTTGATACAAAGAGGTAAGGTTATAGCCTATGCCTCTAGATAGTTGAAGCCGCATGAAAAGAATTACCCAACCCATAATCTTGAATTAGCTTTTGTGGTCTTTGCTTTGAAAAGTTGGAGACACTATTTGTATAGTGTCCATGTTGATGTATTTACTGATCATAAGATCCTGCAGTATGTGTTTACCCAGAGGGGGTTGAATCTTAGGCAGAGGAGGTAGTTAGAGTTGTTAAAAGACTATGATATGAGTATGTTGTATCACCTGGGCAAGGCCAATATAGTGGCAGATACCCTTAGCAGGTTGTCCATGGATAGTATTACTTATATGAAAGAAGGTAAGAAAGAGTTAGCTCATGAAATGCACCATCTGGCTAGATTGGGTGTTAGGTTGCTTGATTCCGCTGAGGGAAGTACTTTGGTGTAGAGTAGTTCTGAATCCTCTTTAGTTTCAGAAATGAAGGAGAAGCAAGACAGAGATCCTAGTTTGGTCAAACTAAAGGAGTTTAAGGACCAAAAGGTAAAGGTTTTCTTCCAAGGAGGATATGGCGTGTTGAGATTGCAGGGTAGATTGTGTGCTTCGTGTGTTGATGATTTGAGGCAGATGATTATGGATGAAGCGCATGGCGTATGGTATTCTATTTATCCCGGTGCTACCAAGATGTATCGCGACTTACGAAAAATCTATTAGTAGAGTGGTATGAAGAAGAATATAGATGAGTTGTGATACGGACGTTTAAAAATTTATAACCGTGTAATTAATAATGGATAATCATTTTTTATATTTATGAAATTAATAAAGTTGTAGCAGATTAGTTACCACTGCCATAAATTATTGGCATTTTTAATTTGATTATATATATTATATTGTGTACATCTTTATTACTTATACTATTCAAACATAAATAGTTTATACCATATATATGCTAAAAATATAAATTGGTGATACATATTTTTCATAAAAAAAATATGTTCAATTTGACAAATTTATACCTTAAACAACAATTACTACCTTTATATACTATAATACTTGGTATTTTTATACACAAAGTATTATATTTATACCCATAAATATATAAAGTATTATATTTATAACAGAAATATACAAAGTATGTTATATATAAAGTTTATATCATGTATATACCATATACACACATATATAAATATACAAAGTATTAAGAAATATACTAAGCATATTTATAACATAAATATACAAAGTATGTTATATATAAAGTTTATACCATGTATATACCATATACACACATATATAAATATACAGAGTATAAAGAAACATACTAAGCATATTTATATATTTATGGTATATGATATAATATACCATAAATATGCAAAGTATGTTTTAGATAAAAATAATTTATTCACACAAAGTAAAATCTTTCATGTATAAGAAAATTAAAGAATCAAATTAGCGGCACCCTAAAATTTAATAACAACTCATCATTTCCTATTTTTAGGAACTAAAAATAAAGAAAATAAATTAAATAAATTCCTAAGAAGATAAATTTGTTTGAAAGATAATATTTGTTACCTAAAAAATAGGAAGCAGTAATCTGTTAATATAACATCCATATTTAAAAATTTAAAATATGAGAAATGGCTATTAATGTAAATACTATATATGTCGTAATAGAAATTCATTAAATATACCATGTATAAGTAATTATTTTTTATAAAAGTGGCCAATTGTGTTCTTTTCACGTTAGTAGGTAAATTTTTGTTGAGTGATTTTGACAGTTTGTAAAAGTTGGGGCATAAAATCATATTTAAAAAAGTTTTTTCAAAAGTAAAAAAAAAATTCAAAAAAGACATGGTCAACTTCAACTTCAACTCAACTCCGAAAAATTTTAGTTTTCACGGCCAAATGGCTACTTAATGTATTTAAAATGGTGATTTTTTCGCCTGAACGCATGTGTTAATTTTATTTCATATGACGTGATTGATGGTATTTTGTTAGATAGCAGGGGCGGATCTAGGGATTAGGGTGGGGGTTCTCGAAGGGATGTAGCAGAGTTTGTGGTTTGTTGCCTTTGTTGTCAGGTGAAGGCTGAGCATTTGTGACTTGGTGGCATTTTATTAAAGAGCAGGGGCAGATCTAGGGATTGGGGTGGGGGGTCTCGAGAACCCAGTAACTTTCGTGCGAATTTAGTACTTATATAGAGAAATCCAGTAAATATATAAGAATTATAAGTTAGAAAAAAAATAAAGTATATTTTTGATCTAGTAGAATAGAGATACATGTAAAAGTTTAATTGACCTTTTGATTGTAAGTTCAAATTTCCTTAGTTACTTTTTAATTTTATTTTTATCTAACATAAAAAAATCGTTCACCTCGGTTAAAGAGAAAAACATTTTTTAGCTAAATATTTATCAAAGAGATATTTTTTATCAAAAAAATCATGAAAAATATTTTTGTTTCATTTTAGATATAATTTTAAAATGCTTTTGATCCATTTCTATGTAGAAAAAGAAAGCCAAGGACAAAATTATGATGAGGATTTTTGAGTAAGATTATAAGGAGCGTATGAGATCTCGTCATTTTGGAAAGAAAAGGGGGGGTGACAATTTGGTCTTTTATGTATGTAAAAATGAAAATCTCCACCTTCCCTCTTACTCCTTTCGTCTCATTTTATGTGTCACCATTTAATTGAATACGGAATTATAGAAATAAGGATATCAAATTGTCCTTTATCAAAAATGTGCTACTATCTTTTTTTTATTAAGTGGACCAATAATGGTAAAAGTGAAATTATGTCTTTAAATAGCTACCAAATAAGGAAAGATGACATTCTTTTTGGGACAGACTAAAAAGAAAATAATAACATCATAAAATAAGACGGGGGAGTATATAATAAGAGAATATCAGGTAAACATAAAAATATTGAATAAGTCGATAAGAAAGGGAGTTTAAGCATTCTCCATCTTCAATTTTATGATTATGGATTTGAATACTTAATAAATTATGTATTTTTAGTGGGAAGTCAAGGAAATAAATTATTTTTATGGTCACATGAATTCTACTCTCTTCTTTATTTTTAGAGAAAATATATCAAAACACCCCTAGACTTATCTACAAAACACATTTTAGCACTTAAACTTTATAGATAATTATTTACCCCTTAAACAACTTTCAAGTGAATTAAATGTCATCCCTAAAATAAAATACCACTCTTACTGTGGCAAGTGTATTACATGCCCCACTTTAGTGCTGCCACATCGGAGCCACGTAAGAAAATTATTTTTATTTAAAAAATACTTCATACATATATATATATATATATATATATATATATATAAAGGTAAAAAAAAACATACCATACTTTCATCTTAGCCCCTACCCCATCCCAAATCTTCACTATTTAACCCTCCCCCCCGACCCCCGACCCCACACACCACCCCTTAAAGTGTTCTTCAAGTCCTCATTTCGAACCCCATTTATTCATCCTCCTCCAACACGAATTTGAACTCAACTCATTTTTTGAGGTTCATTATTTTCGATTTTGAACCCAATTTTTTGAAATTTGATTCTTGAAAAGTTGTAATTGTAATGCAAAAGAATTTAAAGATTAAAAAAATGTTGAACTTTTTTGTCAAATTCGAAGTGGCTATCATTTTTGAGAATTTTTTTGTTTGATTTAATTTCTTTCTTGGGACTTGCTTCTTCGATTCAGTCACAATACAAATTTATTAGTATTTTTATATGGGTATTTTTAGTTTGTTCATCAAAACAATAATTCAATAAATATGGAGTTTATTCAACTGTTAAGAAAAATTAATTTTAATGGAAAAATTAATTTTCTTGAAGAGTATTTCATAAGAAGCTGACTAGTTGCCGGAATTCACACAAAAAATATTTTGATATGTATTTGTTGGAGTTGGTTAATGGATAGTAGTGAAAAAAAAGAAATAGAGAAACAAGAAGAGAGTGGGTGGTAGGGTGTGAAGAAGAAAGAAGTTTGGGATAGTTGGTGGCTAAAAATAAAGAAGGGCAAAAGACAAAAATAGCCCCTGGCATAAAAATAATTCTGCTAAAATAGCCCCTGATTTTAATTCCCTCACTATTGTCGTTAAACTAATTTCATCTTCTAACCATATTTTAAACACGGCTAAAAAAATGCAAAATTTAGTCAAATAAATATCTTTTCTTTCCAATTAAAACTCACACTTTCCTTCCCCGACTTTACCTCATGATTCCCTTTGCATTAATACCTCACGATTCCTCTTTCAGATACAACACATTACCTTAAATACTTTCATAAATTATATATAAATCTATAAACATACGCTGTCAATCAGTTTCATAAAGTATTTTTCATTCTCAGTTAACTGAAATTGATACAAATTTATGGCTTCAAGTCCAGTTGTAGTTTCAATTATGCTACAATTCGGAGGAAAGTGGTTAAGTGATGTGCAGTTTGAAAAATTTACAATCAATGGAGTACTTTTGAATTCGGATTGCAAGTATAAATATTTTTTTAATAAATTGTATAAGCAGTTGAATCTAGAGAGAAATTTAGGTTTAATGATGATAAAATACATTGTAAAAAGTGGATCTATCCCTATTTATAATGATATGAGTGTTAGACTTTATATGGAGATGAAGAAAAAAATTGGATATAAATGAATTTTCATTGTATATAACACTACAAAACACATTTGAAAATAGAGAATCTTCAACTGAAAATTTGATCGAAACATCTACGACTGTTATTCAAGCTCATCCAATACCTATTTATGATTATACAATTGAAGATAAGTTTTTTGAGGAAGAAATAGAAGAAGAGTCTGCATCTATAATAAAGGATCCACTTTATAAAGATGTTGAAGAAGGGCAACTGTAATGGGACAAAAATACAATATCAAGTGTGATGAAACATTATGCAATTTATGAGATATTCCAATTTAAGGTGAAATGATCATCATTCTCAAGGTATGAATCTTCATATAAACAGTAAAACATATGTATAAGAATTGCATCAATCATGCACAGGTTCTGTATATATATTAGATATTAAACTATATAACTACTTTATATAACCTGTATCAACAATGTATAAGGTCTATATATTGTTGGGATATAACTATGATCTTGCCTAAATACTGCATATAAACTGTGTAACTACTACATAGGACAACATATATATTGAATATTAAACTATATAACAACTTTATATAACCTATATCAATAATGTATAAGGTTTATATTTTGTTGGAATATAGGTATAAACTTGCCTAAATACTTTCCATAATTATGTAATTACTGTATAGGACTTGTGCATATACTATATATAAACTGTGTACCTACTGCGTAACTACTGTATAGGCCCTGTATATATATTGCATGTAAAATACTGCATATAAATTATGTACCCTTTGTATAACTACGGTAGAGGTCCTGTAAAGTAATCCATATAAAATGTGTACCTACCATGTAACTACTGTATAGAACCTATAAAGTACTGCATATAAACTATGTACCTATTGTGTAACTACTATATAGGACCTATATATATAATGCATGTAAAGTACTGCATATGAACTGTGTACCTACTGTATACCCATATTATATAAATGTATGTAACGCCTCGAATCTGGTACCCGAAATGCTACACGGTGCCCATGACCCCGAAGGACCATAAGCTAACCCATGACTGATATCTATAAACTGAGCACTAAATAATAATAATAATATCATAAATGAGGAAACATGAACTGAAAGGTCATAAGGTTTAATACTAGTACATAATTGAAAAATATAGTATAATAATACCAAAACAACTGAGATAATTGTCTGAACATACTGTAGTCTGAAAGACTCTAAACTGTCTGAATAAGGAGTTGATGGGACATGTCCCCAACTAATTCCAACTACTGAAATAAACTGAAAACTAAAATAGTAATGTGATCATTATGTCCTCGAAGGATGAGGACTCACTGCTAACTCTGATCGCTGAACTGAGATGCTACTAATTATTTGAAGCTCGTGCTTTAAAACTTATGGTATAAGACACCATAACGCAAATACGTTAGTACTTTGAATGTACTGGCATACAAGTAAGGTAGGTTGAATGCAATAGGTTTATATGCATGAACAATATTAACTGACTGACTAACATGAACGTGAGAATATATGCATGCATACGTAACTGTAACTGAGATCATGATAGGACTGATACTGAGTTCTGAATACTGAGTCTACTAACATTGACATCTAAGTCATTGATGAGTGAGAAAATGATATTGTATTACTGAATACTGAGGGACTGATACTATGTTACTGATACATGGATAATTGTGTCTGACAGTTCTGATTATGAAGAACTGTTCTGGTTGACTGTGTCTGACAGTCCTAAAGCTGAATGCCAATAACAGAAGTTTTGATAACTTATATAACTGATAACATGAGTGACTGTATCTGACTGTCCTGAATCTAATGGAACTACCTGAGTTTTGTATAGTATCTGAGTAACTGAATTTAAGATTAGTCCTATCTAGTGGGTGATCTTTACATCTGATGATATTGATTGACCATAGTTGAGATCAGTCCTGTCTGGTGGGTAATTTCAGGGTCTATTTATAATAATAAGAATTGACTGTATCTGACAGTCCTAAATATATACTACTAAGCTAAATTGACTGTATCTAACAGTCCTAATTCTGTAACTAAAACTGTGGGATGTATTCATCTAACCGACATGCCCCATACTTAGCTAACTGGGGTCCAACCTGTAACCCCAATTGGAAGGGTCTCAGTACCGTGCCACTGGTAAAGACAACTGATGTGGAGTCAGTCCTAATCTAGCGGGTAACCCCTGGGAACAGTCCTATACATTTAAATGTGCTAACGGGTGATCCTTGAGTATGTTAGTCCTATCTAATGGGTGACATCTCGTTCGTACGCTGGCTACGTAGTTCTGGAACTTAGGGATTTCTTCTAGAGATCGAAGTCCTATTTAGCGGGTGAGTCCCCATCCCTAGGCTCTCTCGGTGTTGAATTCTACTCCCATCTGAAAGACACTGAACTGATTAACTGAACTAAGCTGATTAACTGAACTGAAGTGATTATCTAAACTGAGCTGATACTAATGATATTATTTAGCGGAGCTAAACTGAGTTTACTGAGTTTCATTGACTGACGGAATATACTGAGTTTGAAGGACTGACTGAGAGTACTGAAGTTACTGAGATTTATAGAAATACTGCGGTTACTGAGATTACTGAGTACTGAGATCACTAAGATTACTGAACTACTGATATTGCTGGTATTTCTGGGTTTTCCTGAGTCACATGACTGATTGAGTTTTATGGATCATAGCTTGACTGGGGAGATCGTGAAAACATGACATGGATCTAGGCACACAGCTAAATGTTTGGGTACAAGTATCCCCAGAACTCGATGAGAAGAAACTAACATAACATGGCTTACTTGAACACATGACCAACAACACAATTCATAATACATTTATTAAAGCACTTCATCAAACATGTGATATACATAAGCTTGTACATACATGGGGATTTCATGATATCATACTAGTTGGGCGTTGTTCCTTCATCTAGGCATTTAATCATACACATGGTAGGCATAGCACGTGTAGACAATATTATACAACAATTAATCATCATGATTCATCTCTAATTTCATCATCCTAGGGTTTATTTATAGGTTCACACGAATATACATCTATGCAGATCAATTCCATATAAAATTGATCACCCAACATGGATTTGAATTCAATTGATCATTCTTAACATAAACAAAACCAACCCAACATGAAATTCATAAGAAATCCATAAACTTGAATTTGAAAAGAGATTGTTGGACTTCATGGATGAAAAGAGTCCATAAATAAACACTACGCATACCTGGGATATGATTTCTTGAGGATTGACGGTGAAACCTTTTTGAATTTGAATTCCCAATAGAAACCCTAGCTTATTCTTGAGAGAAACTTGAGAGAAACTAGTATATTTTTGGGTGAAGAATAGCTAAATCACGTTTTATTGGGTTTAAATAGGGGTAGGAAATTGACCCGTTTAACCCTAGACGCGTCTTTAATTTCTGAGAAAATTTCCCAAATTTTATCCTTGACGTGATACTCCACTATCGCTCCAAGTCACTGGAACTGGATAATTAGGAATCTGCATAGTGGCGCAACGTGGAGCTATCGTGAGACCTGGAAGTTTGGCACGACACGCCACTATCGCGGAGTAACACTGGAAATTAACAATTGTTGTTTAAGCTGGCTCTGCGACGCGCTGATGGCTCAGATGTTACACTGTCTCACTGAAAAGGCTCTAAGTCTTTGTTTGGGTGTCAAATTTAGGCAAATTTGGTATCGATGGAAAGATTATTAGATTCTCTATATGATTAAAAAAGAAAATCTTTAAAATACCACGTGTACAAAAGTGGATTCATCTTTCAAAAAGAGCTTCTAACATTTTTGGGAAACTTTTCAAGATAGGAAAAGTACGGGGTATTACAATGTACCATTATTGTATATAAATGTATCTAAGTACTATCTTAAGTATATCAACCAAATATGCAACTGAGGTTCAAGTCAACAAAATTCAGAAATTTTCATCGTGATAAAATTTATTGATGATCAACCTGTCCAATTGCAGATAGAATGCTTTCACAATGGCATACTACTTCATTAACCATTGATAAAATGGTAAATCATAACTATCTAAATCTAAAGTCAACATACACTCCAGTAGAGATCATGGATGAAATGAGAAACTTGTAGGAAATTAGGATGAACTACAAAAAAACATATAGATCTAAAGAAAAAATACTTGAACTGGTGAAAGGTTCCCTACATAAATCTTATGCTAAATTATCAGCTTACCTATATATCATAAACACAATAAATTCAGGATCGTTCACAAGACTACACAAAACGAAAGACAATCACTTTTTATATACTTTTGTCATGTTGAACGCATCAATTAGGGGATGGAGATATTGTATGCCTACCATTGTTGTTGATGGAACTTTTTTGAAATCTGCATACAAGGGGACAATGTTGTGTGCTAGTATGTTGAATGCAACAGGTGAGTTCTATGAAACCTTTTTAGACAACATTATGCATATATTGGCATGCACTGATAGACACTTTTTCACTTGCTTAATCAGGACATATTTTGCCACTAGCATATGTCGTTGTTGATTCTGAAAATGTCGTTTCATGGGAAATTATTTTTTGGCAAAATGACCTTTTGAACCCCTGTACTATGTTGATTTTGAAAGTTGGATACTTCTATTTACATGTTTGTCATCTGGATCCCTGAACCCAATAAAAAGCAAAATTTTAAACTCTTTTTTAGTGAGTGTAACACACTCTCCCCTCCCCCACATTAGCTGCCATGTCAGCTGCCACGCCTGAAATGACTGACACATTTGCCACGTCATTTAAATATATATATATATATTACATTTAATTCCAAGTCATTTTAAAAATACTACATAACAAATTAAATATTAAAATTAATTAAATTAAATAAGAAAATTATAAATTATAGAAAAATTTAAATAATAATATTTTTATTTTTTCTCACAAATTAAACATCAAATCCATTACAAATAATTAAAATTCTGCTCAAACTAATTTAAATTTTTAACTAAAATTTCATATATACAAACATAATATGTTTTTTATTTTTAAATTTGAATATTTTTAACAAATTCACAAAAAATTTAATTTTTTTAAAGCGAAATTCACTAATTTATTTCAATATGCACTATCACTCACTTTCAATTTAAATTTTAATCCCAAAAAAATAAAAATATTTTAAATTTAAACTTTCAATAAAAAATGAAAAGAATTGAATTGAGAGAGAAAATTAAAATAAAAAATAAAAAGTGAACGTGTGTGGGGGAAGGAGGGTTGGAAGAGTATTGGGGTGGGTGTGGGGGTTGAAAGGGGTTGGGGGTGGGGTGGGGAAGGGGCTGGAAGGGTTGTGGGGGCTGGGGTGGGGTGGGAAGTGGCTGGACGGGGCTGGTGAGGTGTGGGGGGGTGGGGACGGGGCTAGGTGGGGTGGAGAGGCTATGAGTGGGGTAGGATAGGGCTGGGTAGGGTGTAGGGGGTGAGGGCGGGCTTTACGGGTGTTGAGGGGTGAGGAGGCTGTAGCTGGGGTGGGATGGGGCTCGTGAGGAGTGGGGTGGGGAGGGAAAAATATATTTTTATCTTTTTAAAAATTTTAAAAATATTTTTAAATTTAAAAAGATGGAGGTAAAAAAGGACTTTTTTTATTTTAAAAATATTTTTAAATTTTAAAAATATTTTTACATTATTTTTAAATTTTTAAAAATATTTTAAAAATATTTTTTAAATTTTTAAAAATATTTTTAAATTTAAAAAGATGAAGGAAAAAAAAGGATTTTTTTTTTAAAATTTTAATATTTTTAAAATTATTTTAATGTAAAATTGGCCAAAAATTGACCCTTACTCACACCCCCAGGTGAGTGGCTACATTCTCTTTGTCCTAGTCGCCATGAACTTGCCACATAGGCAAGGTCAACGGTTAAATGGTGCAAAATATTGCTTTTTGATGGGTTCAAGGGTCCAGATGACAAATATGTAAGTAGAAGTGTCCAACTTACAAAATTGACATAGTACAGGGTTCCAGAAGGTCATTTTGCCTTATGTTTTTGCATATTTAACATTGATTTTGATGAAAGAGAAGGCATGTGTATAGTATTTGATAGGCATGATATCATATTAAAAGGTGTTGCAATTGTATATCCAAATGTGGCTCATTGTATATGCATCTACCATCTATAGAACAACATCAAGGGTAGGTTTAAGAAGAATCAAAAGCAATTAAAGAGGATCTTTTTTACAATGGCCAGAATATACATAAAGGCAAACTTTGATCAGCTTATGGAATACATAAACAAAATTGATAATAGGGTAAAGGAGTATTTGTTTGATATAGGTTATGAAAAATTATCCATAGCCCATTCCCATGTCAACAGGTCGATGGTCATGACTTCAAACATAGCAGAGTCCCTAAATTCATCAAATAAAGAGGCAAGAGACATGCAAATAAAAAAATTGCTACAATTTATGATGGATCTGGTCATGAGATAAAATAAGGAACATAAACAACATTCAGAAGAAACATTTATAGAATAGGAAAACAAATACAATATAATAATGAGAAAAAATCTCATTTTGTCAAATAAAATGAAGGTATAACTTCTTATTTCTGGTTTAAAGAAGTTTACATATTCTAATGTGCCACACCATTTACTAATATATTTATACATTACTGGTGATGGGTTCTATTCACTATTCTTATGTAGCGATTGATGAAACTGAAAAACAAAATATTGTGTGCATGATAAAAAAAAGATGCCCTTGCCTACAATTTCAAATAGATGGCATAGCTTGTCCATATGCTATGGCGGTGCTAACTTACACGCATATGGACTTACAAAGCTATTGTGCTCCATACTACACAAAAAAAAATTCTTGAAAGCATATGAACTTCCAGTTATACCACTTCATGATGAAACAGCTCATTCCACTAGAGATATTAGCTAATATAGTATTGCCACCAATCTGAAAATCAAGATCAGATAAATCAAAAAATAACAATCGAAAAAAGGACATTATGGACTACTTTAAGCAATAAATTTCATATGGTCGGTGCAAAAACTAGGACACAACTGAAGAACATGTGGAAATGCTCCAACAAGAATCTAATAGGATACTGCTACAAGAATACTTTTATGTTTCTCACTTTTTCCTTGAAAAAAGACTATTTTTTTAGCAATGTAATAGACTCCGCTACAACGATATTATTTTACTTCAAATACAACGCTTTCAGTTTATAGAATAATGCTTATGTCTTTTTATGGTGAAATTATCTAATTTCAATTTTATTCGTACTCTAAATATAAAAATCTGTGCATTGTAGTGTTTCATTCATTTTAGGCACATTCTTTGATGATGTGTACTGATCAACTCCTCTGAGTTTGGAAAGTGTAATTTATTTTTTACAATATCTAAAAAAACTGTATATCATCTATGTCAATCATGTATAATACCTATATATAGTTTCAATATATATATATATATGTATTAGTATTTGTTTTTTGAATTTTTTGCACCATTTTTAAAAATATATTTAACAGCTTAATCATAAGAATAGTCATCTAAATTATTTCACTTTATTTTTTTTTAACATTTTGTTTAATTAACACATTACAAATTAAAATAGTAAAGGTAGATTTATACTGCACTAATATAAATCATGTGTCAATCATGTATAGGACCTCTATATGATTTGGATATAGGACTAAAATTAATTAGTGGATGTATAACACTTCTATATATTGAATATAAATTATAAAACTACTTTTATAAACTATATAACTACTTTATTTCAATAATATATAAGTTCTATATGTGGTTAGAATAAATGTATGAAATTGCATAAATACTGCAATTAAATTGTGTAACTACTGTATAGAAACTGAATTAATGTTGCTTATAAACTATATTGTATATAAACTGTGATCAAAATAAACTAACAGATGCACTGCTATTGTCTTTTCATAAAATCAAAAATCACTTGTACAGAATTGTATGAAGTGCAAAAACATATAGTGTTCAACATAACATTTCACAATAAGAATCTCCAGTGAATCAATACAAAAACAAAAACAACACTAAGCATTTCAACACTAAACATATATTTCGCATCTATGCTTCAAAGGAATTCCTAACTAAATTTGCTGCACACCGTCATGTTTCTTCAACAATCGACTAGTAGATTCATCTTCACTAACTGTACATTGTCTTTATTTCTTCTTTCCATAATCCCACAGCAACACACCATACCGAATTTGAATAGAATCAATATCATCTAGATGATTAGAAATTTCAAGATCATCAAGCAAATACTCAGCAAATATAGCTACAAATACACCACAGTCCCTACAACATAATACATCATCAGTATAATTGACAAAAAATATTTAAAAATGAGCAATTGAATGTGCATTCAATATATTAAGTGTTGGCTTGAGTTGGAAATCCATCAACAATGCGAATATCAAAAGAATTAGCCACTAGAAGTCCATCATTCCTACTTTTCCAAAATCTAATACAAGAAAGGAAGTGTGGAATTAACTATGAATACGCTGCAACTGATTTCTGAACACGAACGACAAGTCGTGCACCATGCATTGAATCATACACATATATTCACTAATCTTTAAAACATAGCCTCGCCAAAATCTAGTGAAATTCCCCAGCAAGATTAATTGAGAAAAGTACGTTCTCAACGCTATTTCATGGGGCATTGCATCCCATAAAAGATTCAAACATGAACTCGACAATTTGATGTTCTTGAGTGATAAGTGTTACATCTCTATTGTTATCCACAAACTGCTTATACAAAATTTGAATCAAGCAGTTAAACTAATAATCGGTGGTTATAAATTTAACCAAACCACCAACAGGCATATATTTTGACTTTTTGCAAATAGTAAAAGATAACATCAATATGCTAAAAATACAAATAATAAAATCACGTTAAAATGCTAAAAATGAATACAAAACTCTTATTAAAATCTAATAAATATGAACTAGTTATATAACCCACATCATATACAAAAAAACAGTATTCCAATTAGTTTATCATTATCGAAGACAAACATTAAAACTATATAACCTATTTAACTAACAAATTCATTACTTACTGAATCGATTAAGGGTATTCCTGAATATGTAAATGTGAAGAACCACTCTTTAATTTTAATGGTATCAACTCCATAATCAAACTATTTTGGGAGAGTATTGACAGAATCTGAATAAACATGCATGTAAAAAATGTTACAAAAATTGTAATATATGAAAAAACAAAGTGAAACTAAAAGAAACTACAAATATAAAACTTACGTCTGTTTAATGCCCAACGATCTGGCAACAAATCTCTTAAACCGTAATGTCACTTTCATATCATCAATTTGCTCAGCAATACCCTTCACAAAAGGATGTGTTATAGACAAAAGGCGTTTACTTGGCTGAGCATTCTCTATATACTTAGATGGTTGACCTTCAACTTTACCACCACCAGAATTAAATTTTGATAAAAATGATGATTCACATACTGCCATTGGCTTACATAATCGATGAGGAATAACAGGTGTTTCATCCAACATAAATACAGAAGCAGTCACCATATTTTCCTCAATTCCTTTAATATTATCACTTGCATTTGTATCAAACTTTCTACCATCATCACGTACTATACCAGTTGCATCAATTATTGCAACACACTTATTGGGTTGAGTGAACTTAGATTTCAGTGTCTGAAATTTCTAACCAATCAAGCTTATTCTAGCTAATCACTGCCATATCACCTTCATTTTGTGTGTTTTTATCACTAAAAGATTGAGTAAATTTGAATATATTAGAATCAGTAAAATTTGATAAATCACTATCAACCTGACATTTCTACCTTCCCCTTTTAACCTTAGTTTCACCTAAGCTTTGTGTGAACTTTAAAAAATCAAAATTTTAAAAATTCTTTCAAGCACCATCCTTAAAAGTTTCATCCGCAGACTCAACATTGACATGATCAACTACACAATCACCTACAAAATCAATTTTCTCTCCAACGTCATTCACCAAATGATCAAATAAATCACCACCTATAAAATCTATTTTTTTCTACGTCATCCATCAAATGGATATTTATATGATCCACTTCCGGTGCAACAATATTTTGTTGTCTCACTTTAGGTGGATCATCAACTTGATCATCACCTATACTACCAACATTATGTGTATCATCGTTTTTTTTTCTTTGAGTTATCACCATTTCATGTAGCAAGCTGTATAAAATTTTTTATAAAATAACTACTATAGTGTATATAAGTTTTATTAAGAAAATAGGAGAAATTCAAGAAACGAATACCTTAGATTCATTCCTTATATGTAGAGCTCGAAAAATTAATTCAAATAAGGATTTCATAAACTTCTCCATCGAGAGGTTAGTCAAAACATCAATTAATAAAACCACACAAATATTAATAAAACCCTTCTACATACCATTTTAACATCACTTCTCAAAAGTGTCAATTCATTATCAAAGCTCAAATGACTGCATTTTTGTTTATTGGTACCAGGAAAATCACCAAAGTTCACAACCTCATCCATAGATTTGAAATCATATGATTGAAGTATTGATTTTTTAATAACCTATGGAGTAATATTACTTGACACGACCTGCACATACAAAACAACACTCAGTATTTAAAAAAGACATAAGCATTTCACAAAACATGTATACATTAAGTTTTAGAACAACTATGTACCTCCTCTTGCCTAATATCAAAAAATGTAGACTTGACTTCCTTTTACTTTGGTCTATCCTTTACAAACCAATTAAGTATACGTGACATACTATCACCAACTCGATCAGTAAGATGGTCATCTGTAATACCCTAAAAATCTAAACCAATATTAGCATCATGTTTCAAGCTCATGCATAGTACATTATCATTCTTTGATAGTTTTATGAGTTCGTTTGAGATATATTAAGTGCCCAAATAACCCCCAGCTATTAGACGAATCAAAATAATCCTTACCGATTGAAATTTTGATAAGAATGTTGCTTTAGTCAAATTCAAGCAATTATATCTTTTATTGTACTGAGAATTTTCCATCTCAAGACCCACCAAATTGTAGAAAATTGAATTGGTTTTTCAATGTTACCAATTTTTCCCAAATCCAATACTCGGGTGAGAAGTTATGGTACTTTTAGTGCAAAACAGTAGCCAAACGTGATAAGGCCGCATCGCGGTGATAGACAATTTTACGTCCATCCTTTTCCAGTGTGTCACTGCGATAAGCACTGCATTGCGCCAAGGGGCATTTTCACAATTGTCACTTTTCAATGAGGCAGCGCGATGGCGCCACGTCGCGCCAAAGTTTCAGTTCCCAGTTATCCATTTTTAGTGGCGCACTGCGTTGCGCTATTGAGAAAAATGGGAATTGTCCTTTTTCCAGTGGCCCGATATGATTGTACAACGTCACGCCCGAGAGCAAAATTGGTATTTTCAATTTACGATTTAATTTTCCAAGGACCGTTTGGTCATATCTCAAAGCCCCAAATCCGTCCAAACACGGGATTTAAATCCCAATAGAGCATTAATTGCTCATTATTTCACAATTCTCTCAAATTAAACTAATCTTCTTTCAAGAACAAAAATTCTAACCTTCAAAATTCAAGATCAAATCTTAAGAATTCACCATCAATCCTCACAAATTTATAAATCAAGGTATGTTAAGTGTCATCCATGGGTCCCTTTCACCCATGGAGTCCAAGAATCTAATTTCAAATTCAAAGTTATGATATTTTACAACTTGCTCATTATTTCACAATTCTCTCAAATTAAACTAATCTTCTTTCAAGAACAAAAATTCTAACCTTCAAAATTCAAGATCAAATCTTAAGAATTCACCATCAATCCTCACAAATTTATAAATCAAGGTATGTTAAGTGTCATCCATGGGTCCCTTTCACCCATGGAGTCCAAGAATCTAATTTCAAATTCAAAGTTATGATATTTTACAATTTACTATGATTTTTAACCATGAATCCCTATTAATTTTGACTCTATACGATGTTTATATGAAATTATTATTGTTATTAAACCCCACACATTTGAATAACATTGTTCACTGATTTAAATCATGATTAAGTGATGTTGATGTTGAAATCATGCTATTACTTCAAGTTTTATACTATTTCGATGCTTAACTTAAACTAAGAATTACAAGTGTTTGATGAAATGCCTACAAGAATGAAATTTGATAAATGCTTTCATATTAGGTCCTCCAAGTTTAGCACTATTTTACAATTATTACTATCAAGTCCTGGGGGTTATGAATACCTGAAAACTTAGTTGTTTACTTAGTCTCAGTATCTTAAAATAGTTTTAGAATATGTTATGAGCATTATCAGATCAATCAGTCATCATAATCAGTTAAACTTAGAATAATTTAGTATTCTGAGTCAGTCCAGTTGGGATAGGATTTAGCACCGAGTGAGTGCAGGGGCGATGGCTTCCCCGTTAGATAGGAAGAGTCGTTAGTAGCAGTCCTTGTACTCTAAAAATAAGTAGCCAGCATAGGATATGAGGAGTCACCCGTCAGTTTAGGCTTGACTACCTTGCAAGGGTCATCGTCAGTTTAGGTTTGACACCCTTAGTCCTTCGAGACAACATATCACTGGATCCATACAGCCAGTGTTAGTACTCGTAGCACGGTACTGAGACCCTTCCAAATGGGGTTACAAGTTGGACCCCAAAATTGCTCATTGGGGCATATCGGTTAGATGATAGCTCCCGCAGTCTCAGTCTAGTAATCAGCTCAGTAATTTAGTTTTAGTTGCATGACCATAGCATACAAATATCAGTTATTCAGTTATCAGATTTCAGTATTTCAGTTTACAGATTATACTCAAAATATGGTTTATGCTTGGTCACGCATCCTCAGTATTTACAGATTTCATGTATTCTATTTAGTATGTCATGTTATACATATTCAGACAGTTACTACTCATGTTCATGAAACCATGTATATTAGCCTACCTTATTTATCATACCAGTATATTCAAAGTACTAATCACATAATTCTTTCTTGTTCTATGATGTATCATATCGTAGGTTCAGATGCTCAATTCTCGGATCACGCATAGACCATCTAGATTTTCAGTCGTAGCAGTGGTGAGTCCTCATATTTTGAGGACATATTATATTTACATTTATGTTTTCAGTTCAGTAGTTAGTTGGAGTTAGTTGGGGATTGTCCTATCAACTCTCATTCAGTCAGTTTAGAGGCTTTTGGATATTTCAGACAGTTAGTTAGTTCTCAGATTTCTATTGTCATTGTCAGCTATTTTATCAGTATTATCAATTTTGTTTTACAGATTTTATCAAATTTATTACTTAAAAATTTATGGCATTCTTCAGTTAAATTCCACATATGATCTTTTGTTATCAGTTTTACTCAGTGCTCACAACAGGTACCAGCTCATAGATTAGATTGTGGTCTCTCGGGACTGTAAGCACCGTGTGGCACCTAGGGTGTACTCTCGGGGCATTACACTATCGGCATAAGGAAAAGACTCATAAAACCAACACCGAAATGCTAAGAAAAAATCAGCACAACGATACATAGATTTTCTTTGATAAACCTCATACTTCATTGACTCCAGCATTAAACAAAAACATAATTTTTCCCAAGAAAATGTTTCATAATTTCCAGATTCAACCAATAAAAAATTATTCTTTGTTATAACATCACCCTACATGATAGAAAAAAGAAAGGTACGAATAAAGAATAAAATAGTAATTTGATCTACATCACATCGTCACCTTTTTTTCATAAAACACTCTTCTAAATCAAGCTTTGTGACTTTGGACTTTCCTGAAAAATACAAATCCATCAGCTTACTTTGTTGATTAAGAGGAAACTCATTATTGTAATTTTCAGTACATTTTAAGCCGCTAATTATAGCAAACTCTTGAAAGCCAAATCGTAATTTAGTGTTATTCACTTTAATCCATATTTCATCATCTTTCTCACAAACAAGTTCCCTAAGCAACATTCCATGAATAAGTTGATTTTGAGGAAAAATACTTGGTAAAGAAAGAAATATCCAAAGCAACTATTCTTAAACAAATCAAGTTGCTTCTTATCCAACTTAGATTTCAAGACAGTCACAATACCACAGTTTGTGTGCACACCGAGTTGACACTCGTAATGATCAGCTGGACCTAGAAACAAATTTGAAAACTGCAATAAGTAAGTGTACTTTAAGTTCTAAATATTTCAAAAAACTACATATATTACTCATACAGTATTCATTACTACACTGTTACAAATTCTACATAGTAACAATACATATATTCAAACTATACACATTTTTTATGTAATACTGATACACAGATAGTAATAACATCACATATCTCAAAATTATACAGTCACTATATAGTAAATTAAACAAACATCTCAGCCCTATATATTTCATATACAATATGACACATGTTATATACAATAATAACACAATATTCCGTACATACACAAATTCTACACAAAAACTGAAATGTTCATCATACATAATTAATATATAGAAAGCACACACAATGTACCTCAAAATCAAATAATTTGAGTATTTTTCTCTTTCAATGAACAGAAACCATTTTACTTTTATTTTTGGATGATTAAGTATCATCTTCATTTGATCAATTTTTTTGGGAGGAGCAAGAGGATCTCCTTCATCATTCACACCAATCATTTCCTTTCCTTTAGATGACTTGCCATCATCTTCATCATTCTTTGAACGACTATTTTTTTAGGGAAAGAACAACAGGTTCTGCTTCATGACTCACACTTATATTTACCTTTTTTTACCTGATTTTTTTGTTCTGACATTGATGGATCACCTAACACTTTACCTTGAGACCTAGTAATTCGACTAGGAGTACTACTTTGAGATATATTTCTTGCGGCAGACGGTGAATGACTCTGAGATTGAATCATTCGACCACATGTAGACTAGATATTTCTACATTTTTTCTAACACATTAGGTGGATGAACATTCTTTGAATCCTTCAATTGAACATCATGACTTATTAAATAATCATCATTAACAATGAACTTAGGATCAAATCTAATACCTTTACCAGTCAATTTCGAATCAATATTAATCTTTTTCTTTAATTTCATCACCACAGACTTCAAATCAACTGATTACAATGCAAAAAATACTATTTCGAATGAGAAATTAAAAAAGAATTGAAAAATTCTATTCGAAAATAATACTCAAAAAAGAAAATTGTACTTAGCAGTTGGGTCCTTTTTTCTAGAAAAGGAAACCCTGTAGGCCTTTTTTTTTCCTTTAGCTAAAATCGAATAATAGAATTGGGTCTTATTACACGAATGACTAATAAAAGGTATTGAAAGGCTCGAAGTGTTATTTCTGTCCAAAACATGAAACTTGGGCCACTATTCTTAAAAAGTACTATAGGGTGTCCTTTTCCAATAAAGAATGGGGCCCCACTTTTTTATTTTTTTTATTTTTTCGGCCTTTACATGCGGAGATTATTTAATTTTATCACGTCAATTGTTGAGGATGTATAAAACTTGCTTAAAAGTAGTTTAGGGAATAAATAATTACCCGTAAAGTTAAAGTGCTAAAGTGAATTTTGTGGACAAGTTTAGGGGTGTTTTGATATATTTTCTCTTATTTTTACTTGTTCACTAAGTATTAACTTGACATATATCTTAAGAGATAATAAATAATAATGGTAATCTTACTATATCATTTTTTAAATATAATAATTTTAATATATTAAAAAATATATTGAGTAATGAATAATATTTAATAGCAAAAATAAAACGGACAAACAATAATAAACTATTGTTTTATTTTTTTTAACAAGACAAGTACTTATTGAATATTTTTTTTTAGTATAGTCGACAAGTAAAGATGAACAAATAGAGAAGATGAACAAATAGAGCATTTCTCTCATGGCACTCTTTCCTTTTTAATCAATAAAGAATTTTACTTGATATAATTATTAAAAAAAAATAGCTTCAGAATTTTTGTTTTACACTTAGGGATCGTGTGGTGGGAGGGATAAAGTATGATATCTCATGAATAAATTTGAATATCTCATTAATGAAATTATACCATATTTGGTTGATGGTATAAATTTAGCTCGAGACTAATTTATATCATTAACCAAATATGATGTAAAATTAATATCAAATTCAATTTTGGTATGATCAATATTAACTCATCAATCATGAGCCTATTTTATACCACCTATTATATAATATAAAATAATTTAAAAATTATAATTTTAAAATAATTAATTTATGTGTAAAATAACTTCTTAATAAACTAATTTATAATTAAATAAAAATTTAAATATTATTTTAAAAAATAACACATTAAATGAAAATAAGGCTTACTAAGTAATAATGGAAAGGGAAAGTTTCAAAAATAGCAAAAGTTTGGCACAAAGTTCACTTTCCATAGCCACATTTTATATATTTACCATTTATAGCCGTTGCATTCAATTCACAACCACTGTATTCACTTTTAATCAGTTGTATGTATTCATAAAAAAACACAAATACACTACATATTTAGTCTAGACAAAAACACTTCAATTTTTTTTTATTTTTAATTTTTTTATATATTTTTTTCTTTTTTTGTGTGTTTTCCCTATTTTTTTCAATTTTATTTTTTTCGTTTCTTTCTTTTTGTTTTTTTTCTCTTTTCTATCTCTAACTTCTATTTCTCTTTCTTCTTTGATTTTTTTTTGTTTTATTTTTTTGTACTTATTTTCTTTATCATTTTTTTATTCTATTTTATATTTTTGTATTTTTGAAAAATATGACTACTCAAGCACAAGTTATGGATGATAACATAATTACCATAATTGTTTATCATATTTGTAGTCACACCGTCATTCAAATTTTTATATTCATTGATACAACTATATTTGTATTTGTATTTTAAAGTTTGCACATTTGTATTTTGTATTTCGCACTTGTATTTGTATTTGTATCTGTTAGTTCTCACCATCATTTATATTTTATATTATTCACATTTGTACTTTAAAGAACTATTTTGTATTTGTATTTTATAATTGACCGAATATTATATTGGATTATATTTATATTTTGGTTTTATTGTGTTTGTATGTTTGGATTATATTTGAATTATATTTGTATTTGTATTCTATTTTCGTCGATGCCTTTTTATTTTTAAAAAATTATTTTATATTTGTATTTGTAAGTTGATTGCATATTGTATTTAGTCGTGACTATGTACAATTTATCATTTGTATTTGTATATATACAATTAAATGCATCAATTATATTTTCTTGATTCTAAAATATATAAATATGTAATATATCATTTGATACAAATGTATCATTTTGTATTTGTATGTCAAAATTATCATTCTTATTTGTAAATAGACAAATATCACTTGATACAAATACAATTACAAACAAATGAAATAAATAATTTTACAAATACAAATACAATATTTATTTGTATATATTTTATTTGAATAAAAATTTAAATTGTATTTATTTGCATCAATAAATACAACTCATATCAATAAATACAAACAAGTATTCGTAGAAAGAAAATAAATTGTTTCTTTTCAATAATTAAAAATACAAATGACAGTTCACATTTTTATTTGTATTTTATAGTTCGCTCTTGTATTTGTATTTTGTAGTTCGCGTTAGTGTTTGTATGTTAGTTCAAATTTGTATTTGTATTTTATAGTTTACACTTTTATTTGAATGTTATAGTTTGAATTTGTATTTGTATTTTATAGTTCATACTTGTATTTGTATGTTATAATTCACACTTGTATTTGTATTTACTAGTTTGCACAAATGAACGTGAAAAATAAAAAAATAAAAAAAGGGGGAGTAATAGAAAATAGAGAAAAAAATACAGAGAAAAAATGAAAAAAAAAGTGAAAAAAAAGAAAAAAGAAAGAGAAAACAACAAAAAAAAGGAAAAGAAAAATTGAAGAAAAAAACTGAAAAAAGGAAGAAAAAAAAAAGGGAAGTAATAGAAAATAAAGAAAAGAGAAAATACATAAAGCCCTCCCTAATCCTGTCCGACTTTTTCAAAAAGACACCTAAATTATACTTTTGACCTATTACCTCACGAATCTTACTTAAATCGTTGCAACTACACTATTTTGATCCTCTACGTATATACACGCACAATAGGTGTGTGAAAGGCTCAAAATTAACTTTTATTGACTAATTAAAAGCTGTCACGTGTAAATAATTTGATATGTAATTTATCTTCTTTTTTATTTTGAAAAAATCAATATTTATTTACTTTTTAAAATTATTTTATTCCACCCCCACCCCCCACCCCAACACCTCCCACCCACCATTGTCTTCTTCAACACCTCCATTTAAAGTTTTTTTTTTTTTTTGAAAAAATCATTGAACTATTTTTATTAAGAATCATAAAACTCCATTAAAGCTTCATTAATGGAATTCTATTATTCAAGTAGAATGGACCATTGTCTTCTTCAACACCTCCATTAAATTTTTTTTTTTTGAAATAATCATTGAACTATTTTTATTAAGAATCATTAAACTTCATTAAATAATGGAGTTTTATGATTCAAGTAGAATGGTGTTGAACAAGACAATGGAGGTTTAATGGTATTTAAAAAATGGAGCTTTAAAACACCATTAAAGCTCCATTGTCTTCTTCAACACCATTCTAATTGAATCATAAAACTCCATTAATGAAGTTTTAATGGAGTTTTATAATTCTTAATAAAAATAGTTCAATGATTTAAAAAAAATCTTTTATAGAGGTGTTGTGTTTTGTGTGGGTTGGTGGGGGGGGGGGGGTAGGGGGAGATGTTGGACGGGGGATGAAGGTGGGGGAAAGGGGGGGGGTGGGGGTAGGGTGTTAAATAAAATAAAAAGAAAAAATTTATTAAAAAATATATATACAAAATATGAAATTAAATGTATTTACACGTGGCAGCATCTGATTGGTGTGTACATTCACTTTCTTTGTTGTGACAGAAATTTAGTGAAAAATAGTGTATTTACAACGGATTAAGGAGGAATCTTGGGGAAATAGGTTGAAAGTAAAGTTTAAGTGTCTTTTTGATAAAGTCGGACAAGATCAGGGGGTCTTTATGTATTTTCTCTAAAAAAGAAAAAGAGAAAATACATGAGAGAGACTATAATATTTAACCTAAGTTTGTATTAATTACAAAAGTGATTTGAACTTTTTACACTTCATTAAAAATCTCCGCAATAGATAAAATCTATCTATCTATCTATCTATCTATATATCTATATATATATATATATATATACATTAGGGATGGTGGTAGGGGGTGGGGGTAGAGGATGAGACAAGAAAAAATTAAAAT
This sequence comes from Capsicum baccatum var. pendulum, assembly GCA_030864225.1. Taxonomy (NCBI): domain Eukaryota; kingdom Viridiplantae; phylum Streptophyta; class Magnoliopsida; order Solanales; family Solanaceae; genus Capsicum; species Capsicum baccatum. The sequence goes on along the minus strand of CM061558.1, from coordinate 185,539,440 downwards.
ATTTTTTAATTAATTTAAATATTTATTTTAAATGGGGGTGGTAGGGGATTTTGGGTTGGGGCAAGGGTGGGTGATTTAGAGAGTTGTATGAACATTTTAACTTGAGAGTACGGTTGAAAGAGAGTTTTGAAAAATATTTTTCTTACTTTTTAAAGGAAAATCGTTTTCTTTAAATTGAAGAAAAATAAATTGATTTAAAAAATATTTTTCAAAACATTTAAATCAATCATGAAAAAGTTAAAAAATATTTTTCAAAAAATAATTTTCTTCGTACCAAACACACTCTTAGTGAAAATAGTTTACGGTGAAGGGACATTTTGTCATTTTCCCCGTTATTTATCCACAGCCCATAATCCAATTTATTTATCCTATTTTTTTAGTCTATAAACTTGACAACTATGTTAGCAAAAAAGGATACAGAGATGCTGAAAAAATAAGTTTATGAAGGTAATAAAATCACTATATCATAACAAATTCAGGTATATTTTAGGGGATACTTGTATCTTATTTCTTTATATTTTAATAATTATTTAGTTTGTTTCAACTTTTCACATATGATATTTAAGGTTATAATATCTGCATATTCTTAATTTAAGATTATAAGAATTAAATTTTCTTTTTTATTTTTTTTTTAAATTTGATGTCCTGTTAATATAGGATAATTAAATTAAAACCGAGGAAGTAGTGAGAAAAGTAAACAATTTTTTCTTTTGAATATGTGTCTCCTTCTCGTACATTGACTTTTCTTTGTGGCATGAAATGACTTGACAAAAGAAAAGATTCAAAGAAGCTGACATGGAATCCACGTAAACTCAGAAGGACCCACTCAAACAACCCCCCCCCCCCCCGCGCCCCCCATCTAGAAACCGACAACAGAAGTTCGTTGCTGACAATGTAGACGGTAGTTCAAAGTTCAGCCTCAGCCAATGATTTCATCTCCTTCAATATGTAAATCATACAGTTCACCGGCAAATCTTTCTAAAATTAATCATTGCCCAAAAAGAAAAATTGAAACACAGAACTGATTTGTCAAAATACAGTGCACAAAAAGATTGTTTCCCATCTCTGCAAATTCTTGCTTTAAGGCCCTTCAACTTCCTTTTTCAATCTTAATTCCTTTTTGTTCTTTCATTTTTCAACCAATAATTTCCAACCCAGAATAAATTTTTCAATTTTTCTGAGTCTTTAAATTTCTCGTGGTCGAAAAAGCTTATGATTTTGATGAGGAGATATGTCAGATCAAAATAATCATAACGCAACAGGTTTACCAACACCAACAGCCCCTTCGGGCACGGTAGACACGGAGAGCCAGACTCCGGCCACCGAAAATAAGGAGAGGCAGACACGGGCGTCTGATAGCGGGGTAAGAAACATCATCGAGAGATGGAAGAGAGAAGATATGCTGAAGAAGGGTTGTTTGGGCTTACGTGGTATTGCTTTGATTTTCTCATTGCTTGCTTTAATAATCATGGCTACCAACAAGCATGGTGATTGGAGAGATTTTGATAAATATGAAGAATATAGGTACATCTTTGATTCCTCATCCCTATCAGAAAATATGTGTATAAAACTTGATATGACACTAGCATCTGACCATACATTTTGGATCAAGATTTTGAAAATTTATATTCCATCTCTTTGGCCATGAAAATCTTCAAATATTTTCAAGTTTCTAAGGTTTAAAGACTTTTGCTCTCAAAACTTCAATTATTTTTCAAGTAAAATGCATATCCAAACACTGCTTAAAAATTTCAGTATCACTTCAAAAACTCAAATATTCAAGTTTCTGACCAAACGGAAGCTTATACTTTTGTTTTTCCGAATGAATTAAACTCACTCCTAACATGCTAAGTCTGCCTCTAACCACAATATGGTGAAGTTTTTGTTTTTGTTCTATTTCTTATATGATCTTAGTAATTGAATTATATTTTGGGAAGTGGATAAATGCAGGTATGTGCTAGCTATAGCAATTCTGTCCACATTGTCCACAGGATTGTTAGTGCTGAGACAAGTTTATGAACTTTCAACTAACCAGGAAACATTTTCGCAACAGAATTTAGCTTTGGTAGAATTTTTTGGTGATCAGGTTTGTGATTATGTTTCATGGTATATAGAACAGAACTGTATATCCTCTGAATCATCGATTGATTTGGAACCGTGATTGACTTGCAGTTGATGGCATACTTGTTACTATCAGCTGCTTCATCTGCTGTACCATTGACAAATAGGATGAGAGAAAATAACGACAACATATTCACAGATTCTTCAGCATCATCAATCGGCATGGAGTTCGTAGCATTTCTGGCTCTGGGAGTGTCAGCTATCATTTCTGGATGTAGACTTTCAAAGCAAACCTACATCTGATAAGATAATAAAACCTATTGTTTCATTGATAATTCTTTTATTTTTTACATTTTCTCCATTTGTTACAAAACCACGACATTCTTCGGTTGTATATCATTTGTGTCTAAGCAAGAAATTTAAGACATTCACTGTTTTCTTGAACCCTATATGGAAGAAATCACAGTACAAATTTATTTGTTTGTAGAGACCTTTCATTCATTGAAGAAATAATCTTTCTGTATCTTGCTCTGTGTTGTTCTTTTGGTAAATCAATTTATTAAGGTGTTGAAATATCCAACAACTTCCAGAAAAATCATATCAAAAGTCAAATCTGAATTTTGCATCAAGAAAAGATGGCACCAAATGCTGATACCCACTGAAGGACAATGCTTACTAATTTATTCAACTACTCGCATAGAAAGTGATCATTTTAATAACGTAGTTTATCTTCGAAGTCTAGAAACGAACCCTGGTATGGTTGGTGGAAGTATCTTCTTGATTTGTGGTTGAGCAAACACGAGAAACTCTTGAGGGACACGACTGAACGGTAATTTCTACAACAAAACACACCCAGTGTAGTATTCAACTGTTCAACCATAATATCTCAGTCCCACCTTACACTGACAGATTCATGTATACAGAAAAAAAAAATCTTAATGGAGAGTTACAGCTGCTAAGCAATCTAGAGCCAGGCTCAAAAACCAATAAAATAATGGACTAACTCTTACTTTGGATCCTAAAACCTAACTACGTATTTTAGGAAAAAAAACTATCATAAGTTAAAAAGAATACTTTGACTTGAGAAAGAAATCTCTATCTTTTGCATTTTGGTATGGTTGAATTTCAGTTAAGGAAAGAGCTGAAGAATAAATCATCTTTAGGTTCTTCTTTGCTTATCAGCTTGGAATTGTTTGTGGGCTGCATTTGATTCATATAAGATCCTGATGAGGTTCCAAATCCTGAATAACTTGAACTTCCAGAGCTTTGTAGCATCTGCAAGGTGATTGGTGGTTCAACCTGTGCTGTGTTAAATAATGTGTTACTAACATTCATTCCTTGATTAGAATTGTTAGCCAACAGTGAAGGCCTTGGAACTGCTGGCATGTTATTGTTGCTTCCAGATGGAGGTTTATTCATGGAGTAACTACCGCTACCACGTGCTGCAGGAACATCATGGTTATGTTTTCCTTCATAAGTTGTGATCACTGCTCTTTGATCATGCGATGCTCGCTCTACATGCTTCCTAACTGGACAGCCAGTAAATGTGCATTTGTAGTAACTTCTGTAAAGACATAGCAATAACTCACATTAAGACTTACTTTTTCATTCAAAAATCAGGGACGTGAAATGAGAAGCTTTCGACGACTAAGAATGGAGAATGTGTTTTATGAGAGATTTGATCTCCTCTTTTTACTCTCTATTTATGCTAACTGCTCATTCAATTCTCTGCATAATAAGATGTAGTAACGGGAAAAATGCTAATGTTTATGGTGTAGAAATTGCTGACCTTGGGTTTGGATTGCCTTTGACAACTTTTTGTCCATATTTTCTCCATCTATAACCATCATCAAGAATATCAATGTCACTTGTGGTTTGAACTACGATTCTAGGTTCACGTACTGTTCTACTTGCAGATGATATGACCTCGTTTTCATTGTCTCCCTTCCTGAAAGGACAATTAACACGAAAGAACATTCAGGTTTCATATTAAGTATCACAAAAAAGGGAAACATTTGAAAGATTTTGTGTTAAGCTTACCATCTCTTTGCCTCAGGTTCATTTTCATCATTTTCTCCTGACTTACTGATAGGAGACCCTTGATCAACATCCTCATCTCCAAAAGAAGCTGAAGAATTGTCTGTTACGGCCAAGGAATCCCTTTGAGCATTTTCAAGAAAAGCATTTGGCTGATTTGTTATATCCAAGTTGGAGTAAGCAAGGTTCTGAATCGATTGTGCAGATGATCTTCTGGTGGATTGAGGCTTTGGATGATTATGGCTCCCCTTATAGACTATCTCAGTAATGTGTCCATCCAAGTTCCTTTCAACCTTCTTCTTTGTAGGACAATTGGGAAACGTACACTTGTAATAGCTTCGCGGATTCTCACTTCCTTTCACTTGCTTTTGCCCATATTTCCTCCAATTATAACCATCTTCTGCCTTCTGTTCTCTAACATATTGAGATGGTTGACAGTAATGAATTGGGGCAGGATTATTCTGCATGTTCTCTTGGGAGAAACTTTGAATTGGAGCTACTTCTGATTTCACCCCAATTTTTGCTGTGGAGAATTCAGTTGTCTGTTGTTGCCTTGTTATTAAGTCGTCCTGTTTCATCCAATTGATTATCACAAAACAAGTTTAGAGATTTTCCAATGGAAAGGAAACTTGAAAGAAAAGAAAGCAATTTGTGGTTGTTGGTCTAAGCAGACTTTTATCATATATTTTATTGAAAATTGCAATCTTGCTTCCATGTTATGACCAGCAAATGCCGAACATAATATTATTTGCAAACTAATGTTTGTTTTTACTATTTTGTTCATTACTTCTTCAACTTGGAACTCAGAAATCGAATGCGTAAACTATGGAGAAAAAAATTCAAAACTTATATGATGCGTCTTTTTTTAAGTGAAATAATAATTTTCATTCAGCAAAATTTAACTTTTTGTTCAAATGGGATTCATGTTTAAACACAACTTATAATTCCAACTAAATATTTCTTTTCAGCTTCCAACTTCAAATACTCAATTTTTTTTTTTTTAACTCGGACACCAAATACTCATTGTTCGACTTCCGAATTGTTTCATTTTCAAAAACTAAACATTCCGGCGAAGGGATAGACATGGCGTAATCCATGGTCACTACTCACTTAACTTTTCATCTATTACTCAGAAAACACTTTTTTTTCATTCATTTCATTTATAATCATTTAACTTTATATTTATTACGCAAAAGTCATTTTTCTTTCATTCATTTTATTCATAGTCATTTAATTTTACTCCGACTATCACAAAAGTCACTATGATCGAATTTTACAATAATTTCATCGGAAAAATGATGTGGCAACCTTAATTAGTTCTTAATTTTAATTTAAGTGAATATTTAATATATTACTCATATCTTGACCATTTTTATATATGCACAATCTAATTTTCCTTATTGATTATTTAATGAAAGAATACCAATGCCTTCATAGATTAGATTACCTAATGAAGACTATTTTCATAAAAAAAAAATAATTTAATTGATATTTTTATGAAATAAAATTATACTTATATATTCTTAAAATCCTCTAAAATTGAGACATGTGTTGGTAAATTATTTTTTTCCACTCATATATTATGGCATTTTGTTGATAAAATTATTTTTTTTTTCCTCTAAAATTATGAGATGTAGTTGATAAAATTATTTTTTTCATACATTCTTTTTCTTGCCACTTGAGTCTTTGCATTCAGTATATCATAATAATATGATAAACTACTCTATTTATTGAGTTTGTCTTTATATTTTTAATTGTTTGACTAATTAATTAGTTCTCTTAAAAGTTTTTATTATAATATTCAATTTATGATAAATTACATATTGTTTAGTTAATTTAATTGATATGAAAATTAGATATTCTATAATTTCTTTATCTATTAAAGTACTTATATTTTATAACTTTTATCAACAAAAGTGTACGTTAATATAACATTATTTGTACAAATTTTGACAATACTTATTCAATGATATAATCAAAAAGATTTTATTTTAAAACTATCTTTAGCATGTTGATTTATCTTCAAGAATTAAAATAATTTTTTAAAAAAATAATAATATCATACATGTATTTCTATTTTATGTGTTTTAAAGAATTTATCTTGTTTATCATTCTTTTTCGATGACCTTTTTTGACAGATGAATGTAATATTATGAAATGTTTCATAAAAATATCGATCAAAAAAATAATCTTCATTAGGTAATCTATTCTATTAAGAAATTGATATTATTTCATTAAATAATCCATAAAAAAAATTGGGTTGTGCACATATAAAAATGGTCAAGATATGAGTAATATATTATATATTTACTTAAATTAAAGTTAAGAACTAATTAAGATTATCACATGATTTTTTTGATGAAATTATTATAAAATTCGGTTATAGTGATTTTTGTGATGGTCAGAGTAAAGTTAAATGACCATGAATAAAATAATTGAAAGAAAAATAACTTTTACATAATAAATTTAAAGTTAAGTGATCATAAATGAAATGAATAAAAAAAAAATAACTTTTACATTTATCCGATAGACATGTTATGGAATTGGAATGTTCGAGGGGAATATTCTTGAAGAGTTCAACTATTAACTGTCAATAAACTTGATAAACTTGACATTTCTTTTAAAGGTTCATAGAAGAAATGAGTAAATATTTACTAGTCAATGCTACACATATTTTTCATAACATAACACCCAATTACGTTTTTATCAAACCAATATTGTATAAAACACAATTTCAAAATTTCTCACAACTTAATATGATGAAGAAAGGAAATTATACCAATGAGTTTCTTGGAGCAGAAGAGTGAAATATTGATGATGAAGTAGCAGGCCTACTATGGAAAGAGAAATCAGAAGTCCTTGAATTATCCTCCTTGGAATTCAAATTACCAAAACTCCCTGTTGTTGGTGATGGAAGAGTCTGCTCAAAAGTAAAATTCATGGTTAACAAAATGAATTATGAAAAAGTAAGTAGCTCAAATAAAATGCAAGAAATTTAGCATAGAACTTACATTGGAATTGTTAAACAAAACTGGTGAGTCCAAAAGAACAGATGGACTTAAAGAATGAGGAAAAGCAAGATAAGAAGAAGGAGAAGCTGGTGATGAAGAAGAGATCATAGGCAAAGAAGAAGGTGGAAAAGACTTGAACTTTGGAACCTCATCTTTGTTAATTGAATTCATAATTCTCTGATAACTAAATCCCCAGTTCCTGTTGTTGTTATTATCATCATTATTATCAGAAAGAAGGTCACTAAAAGAAGAAGTCATGAATTGGGAAGATGAAAATGAATAGTTGCTGTTGAAAGAATTCATAAAAGTGTTCGTATTTCCACCTGAAGAAGCCATATAAATAAACGGGATAAGAAAGTTTCAAACTTTTAGAAAGATTATAGGATTCTGGTTTGAACAAAAAAATTAAGAGGAAAGAAATGATGAGTGCTTAGATTTTATAAAAGGAAAGGGTTGTGATGCTTGTACTCATAATTTTTGGCCTTGAGGTGTTGAGGCTTTTTCTAGGAAGCTAAAAGGTACTTTTGACCGTGGAAATTTTGGAAACTCATATTTCTAGTTTTTGTGATAGTCAAAGCTTGTGGATTTGACCAATTCTCGGCGGCTGATTCAGAAGGGAACTGGGTATTTATTCTCTGCGATTAATAACACCGTACAGCAATCACCACCCACATGACACCCCTAAGCCAAATACGGGTCGTTTGGTTGGGAAATAAGTTATGATGAGATTAGTTATATTGAGATTAATTATTTTATTATTATTTTTTAGTGGTTGTTTGATTTGTAATATTAAAAATAATATGCATTAATTTTTTTTAAGAATAAATAGTTTATTTACAAAAATATTCTTCACCTTATTTAACTTAATTAAGTTTTATGTTATGTTGAATTAATTTCATCATTTTTTTTTCTCAACATTAAGTTTTTTTCAATTAAACTTATATTAATTAACTAATTCATCATAAAAAAATTCTAACATCATAAGTGAGATAATAAATATTTAACACTGAAAATTATTGTATGATAACATTAATAAAGTTCTTATAAATAATGATAGAATTTAATTTAAATAATTAAAAAACTTGGTTCTACAAAATATTTTTGTAAGATTTTCCTTCATATCAAGCCATACAAAAGAAATTGAAAAGTTTTTTGTTTTTAACTTTAGTAATTTCTTTTTCCTAAAAATACATGTTAAAAAATTTATGTTGATATTTCTTAAACGTGTATGAAGCTTTAATATTTCATGTTAAATTGCTTATTTTGTCCTAAATTCTATAATGTTGATAATCCATTTTTTGTTAAAAGAATTTGTCACCAAAAAATATGAAAAAGAAGTACTCTCATTTTTCATTATTTAGTATCATTAATATTTGGAGAGTTAAATTATATTTTTTAAAAATTAAATTTTCAAACATTTTTAGCTATATATAAAATATAAATTTTTATTTAATAATTAAGCATACTCTAAGTTAGAAAGGGAATGTCAAGATACTTTAATTACTTGCCCATGATAAATTTGTTTGAAAAATTGAAGTAAGATTAATAAACATTTCTTCAAAATAGAAAGACAATAAATCCTTGGAGCAATTTTGAATTTGATTGTACAAATAGTTTTTATGGTGTTATTATCATTTTTTCATGACTCATCACTTTTGTAGCATTTAATAAACTCATATCATTGTTCAAATTTATCAAAATGGATTAAAATTTGTAGAGTAATTAAAATTTAAATTAGGGATAAAATTGACAAAAAAATTGATATTCAAATTACCAAAATCTCATATTCTCTCTTATATATAGTAGTAATGCAATATATCTATCTATCTATCACTCTCTCTCTCTCTCTCTCTCTCTCTCTATATATATATATATATATATATATATATATATAATTATAATCAAAGGACTTGAAGGATAATTTTACCATTTTATGGTTTTATCCCAAGGTAATATATGTTGGGATTACTTATAGCACTCAAAGGGTGGGATAACTTATCCCGGTACTATTTGTCAATCCCGGGATAAATTATTCCAAACTAGGCAACCAAACAAGGTACCAAAAATTTTATCTCAGAATTATTATTTTATCCCGGGATTATGTGCTTTAATCCCTTACACCAAATGTTCCATTACTTGCATGTCGCATTTACACGAGAAGAAATAATTTAGCTGGTATTTGGACAAACGGATTGACTCACTCTCAACTTGATACTATCTTTGATTTTGAACATTGTTCACTTTAAACACCTTAAAATCATCTTTTTCACACCCCAAATCGCCTTCACCGACCAAATTTATAAGAATGAACAAATTAAACTACCAACTCCACAACTTTTCCTTTTTAATCATTTGTTTACTCTATATTAACAAAAAAAGAAACTAAAAGTGACGCAACTAATATTAAAGGGGGAAATGGGAACAAAAAAAGGAGTGGAATCAAGCTTAATTAGGATGAAGCTAAAGTAATATCCTCCAACCATCTTTAAACAAATTTTTTAATATCTCAAACCAAACAATCCAACAAAAGAAAAAAGTATAGAAAGAAGTGAGATATAAACCAATAAAAGCAAAAATCAATAAATAAATAAAGGGAAAAGTACCGAAATGAGCTTATAGTAGGTTGTAATTATCATTTATAGCTTCACTTTCCCTTAATTACCTTCTATAGCTTAAAATGTGCTCAAGTTTTTCTTAATTACTTTTTATAGCCTACATACTTTTAATTGCTGTATTTTTGAAAAAAAATGCACTAATGATACTCGCGTTCATAGTTGTTGCTTCGACGGTTGGTGCACTGACATTGGATGGGCTTGTTGTCTTTCAGTGACGGTTTCAGTGTGAGCTTTGATGGAAAGAAGAGGAACTGGTTTGTGAGTTGTTTGAACAGAGAGAGAAAGATTAAAAAATGAAGAAGAAGGAGGTGGAGGGTGGTGACTGGAGCTATTGTGGTGGTTGAAGGTTGTGTGCCGTCAGTGGTAGGAGGTTGTATTCTAGATGGTCGGACAGATTTGAAAAATGATGTGGTTATCGGTGAGATTAGAAACACGACATGGTTAAAACTCTGGCCAGATCTGAAAAAACTATATTATTTGTATTTATAAAGAATTATTGTATTTGTATTCGTAGTTAACTATCATTTGTATTTTTTAAGTATTGAAAAGGAACGATTTATTTTCTTTCTACGAATACTTATTTGTATTTATTGATACGAGTTGTATTTATTGATACAAATAAATTCAATTTAAATTTTTATACAAATACAATAGGTATTTGTATTTGTAAAATCATTTGTTTCATTTGTTTGTAATTGTATTTGTATCAAGTAATATTTGTTTAAATATAAATACGAATGATAATTTTGACATACAAATACAAAATGGCATATTTGTATCAAATAATACATTAAATATTTATATATTTTAGAATCAAGAAAATACAATTAATGCATTTACTTGTTTGTATACAAATACAAATGATAAATTGTACACAGTCGTGGTAAAATACAATATGCAATAAACTTACAAACACAAAATAATTCTTTAAAAATATAAAGGCATCGACGAAAATAAACTACAAATACAAATATAGCCCAAATATAATTCAAATATACAAACACAATAAAACCACAATACAAATATAATCCAATATAATATGCAATCAATTATAAAATACAAATACAAAACAGTTCTTTAAAATACAATTGCGGATTATATAAAATATATATGATGGTGCGAACTACAAAATATAAATACAAGCGCGAACTTTAAAATACAAATACAAATACAGTTGTATCAATGAGTATAAAATATAAATGATGGTGTGACTACAAATATGATAAACAATCATGGGTATTTACGTTATCATCCACGACTTGTGTTCGAGTAGTCATATTTTTTGAAAATATAAAAATATAAAATAGAATAAAAAACGATAAAGAAAATAAGTACAAAAAAAGACAAAAAACTCAAAAAGGAAAAGAAAGCAGAAAGAGAAATATAAGAGATAGATCATAGAAGAGAGAAAAAACGAAAAAAAAATAAAAAGAAAGAAACAAAAAAATAAAAATAGGAAATAAGAAAACATAGAAAAAAAAAAGAAGAAAAAACGAGGAAAACACGAAAAAAAATATAAAAAGATAAAAAAAAAATGGTACTGTTTTTGGCGAGACTAAGTATGTAGTGTATTTTTTTTTATGAATACAGACCACTGAGTAAAAGTAAATACAACGGTTGTGAATCGAATACAATAGCTATAATTAATAAGTATGTAAAGTGTGACTATGGAAGGTGAGTTGTGTGCCAAACTTTTGCTATTTGGGAAAAGGCATTGTTTCCACCCCAAACTATATTCGAAAAGTCGAAGCCACACCTAAACTATACTAGTGACCTATTACACACCTAAACTATAAAAAAGTGAAACTATTTACACCCTGTCAGGCTACCACCACTTGTATGTGGTGTAGTGTTTTACACGCGCTGCCACGCCAGCACCACGCCAGTAAAATGTATCATTTTTTTATAGTTATGGTGTGTAATAGGTCACTTATATAATTTAGGTATGGATTCGACCTTTCGACAGTAGTTTGGGGTAGAAACGATGCTTTTTCCCTTAATGTTTTTAGCCGTTTACTTTTGATATTTAATAGGCTGGACGCACCTAAAATAAGTGTAACACACACGCCTTAGAATGGGGGTCGCGGGGAGGTAATAATATCACTTTTATATAGTTAAGGTGTGTAATAGGTCACTTATATAATTTAAGTGTGACTTAGACTTTTCTTATATAGTATGGGGTGAAAATGATGCCTTTTCCCTTAGCTATTTTTGAAACTTCTCCATAAATAAATGACACCAAAAAAATTGCCTTCTTCAACTAAATTTATTTCTCCATTTTTAATGTTTGGAAAGAAAAGAAATGATTAAATAAAGTAGTGCTTAATATCTAATCTTTACGAAGCCTTAAATGAGTATATAATTTTTAATTTTTTTTAACAATTTTTATCATTAAATAAGTTTAAAATTGACAAAAAATGATGGATGAAAAGGAAGAAGAAGATATAAATTAATGGGTGTAAATTAATATACTATTTGTGGGCTAAATTGGACGCCACATCAGTTAAAAAAGACTTCCACATGCCTTCATGTAGGTGTGATACACGCGCTATGCCAACTTTGAAAAAGGTGTCAAAATGACACATCTGTACACTAGTTGAGGTGCCTAAAGTGAACAACGTCCACTTGAGATGCCAAAGTGAAACATGGCGCCAAGTTGAAGGATTTGACGATGTATTCAACCTTTGGACAATGATTTCATCATATGATTTTCATATCATAATTTCATATAAAAAATTTGAGATCATGAGATAAAATTTTTAAATTTTAAAAAATCATGATTTGAGATATCACTCCCAAACCATGATTTTAATTTTTCAAAATGCAAAATTTAACCTATAAATTTATATTTTGTAAATAAAAAAAATCATCATTTTAAATTTTACAAAAAAAAAAAAATTAATACTAAGCTCGAATAAATTCTTCGTACCATGTGAAATGATTATATTAAGAATAACTAATTACTATTATTTTTTACTAGTTAATTTTATAAATTATGTACACTTGAAAGGTTTAATCGCAAACATTATTTATAAAATAAACATGGAGATATGGAATTAATCAAAGCAGTGTCTTAAGATATTAGATATCCTATTTATAAACTATGTTTGCTCATTTAATAATAATTTATAAAAATTACACAAAAAATTAATAATTTTCACAACTTATGAAGTTTTCATGTTTATGAAAGGAAAAACAACTTAAAAGATCTAATGCATATCCCAAACAAATGATTTCATATCATGATTTCACATCACATATCCAAACGATCCTTAATATTGGAAGCAAAATTTAAAGAGAGAGTGTCTCAATTAATCATAATTAAGTACTAATGCATGTATTCTTTCTATTTCAAAAAGAATAACATATTTTGACTTAACATGAAATTTAAGAAAATATTTTTTTTAAAAAAATGAATCTTATGTCCTTTAATTAAAGTTATGCAAAATATACCAAAATATTTTTTAATTTTGTGGTTTTAAATATGTCACGTAGAAAATTGAAATTAAAGTATTATCAATAAAGGAAAGAGTCATTTTCTTTAAACTGTTAAAAAGGAAAGTAGATAATTCTTTTTGAAATTGAGGAAGTATTAAAAACATACTCTTTTTATTCATTTCTATTTGTCCAGTTTAATTTGGATTTTTCATGTCCCTTAAAAATCAAAATTGAGATGCGTATTTTATCATATTACTCATATTAGTTGATGTTGAGATAAGACAAGGACAATCCTAAATTATATCTAAAGTTGTTACGACAGATTTAAATTTTATGGAGATCTTACAGAAAAAAATGAATTTAGAGCGGTGATAGATACCCCATAAAGATTAAGTGTGTTATAGCAGCTTTGAGTATAACTTTTTTTTTTTTTGGGAGGGGGGGGGGGGGGCAAGAGAGATGGCCAGGGGAGTACTTGCATCATCTCTTTAATATTGAGTATTAGGTCTTTAAAAATAAATTGAAAGTAAGTAGTTAATGTTACCGATTAAACATGAAAAAAATAATCGTATTTTCCTGATATGTTAAAAATTTCAAGTAAAAGTGAAAATTTATGTTTGATACGATGAGCAACTAAAGGTGAAGGGAAGAAATATATTGCATCAATCAATTTGGTTAACATCGACATTATTTGAGGCACAAAATTTAAGAAAGAAATGAAGACATTTTGAAATATATGATGCAAAATAAATCTAATTATATCACTAGAGATAAAATGTACATTATAAAATTAAGTTACGTTTAATTGTAGAAAGGTTACATTCTTTTGAAACAAGATAAAAAAGTAATTTGATGTGTTGGTGAAATTATAATATATTACAATTGAAAATTACAAGTGTAGAAAAAGAAAAAAAAAGTCTTTTTCTTCTGCGGCCGAGGCGTGGATATCTCGCTCTCTTTAAGGAGATTCAAGCCCACTACAATAAATTATTTTCACTGGTCCAGCAGTAATCTTCTTGACTTTTTCCCTTCAGGATACAACAGGCTTTCTCACAAAGAACAACTCAACAACTCTGGACAAGAGTTGAGTTCAGAGCTCCACAAAAAGAACACCTCCCCTCAACTAATAAACTCTCTCTAGACTAACTGTTTTGAACTCTCTATTATCTTGTATATTTCAAAATCATGCAAGACCACCTCTATTTATAGGAGATAAAGTCTTTCATGCAATGAATAAGAATGAATGAGGAATAGTAAAGATGAAATATCAATGACTTAGAGGTTTCGAGAGTTACAAGAATTACATGAGTTATAAGATATGATGAGGGAATAAATAATAAGTAGTTACATGAACCTTAAGAAAATTGGTGATCAAGATCATCCACCACTAACCATGAATCAAATGCATTATATTAGAAAAAACCATGCACGTCCATTATTATTTACTCAATTAGAGTTAAGGCTATGGGTGTGTTTGGTATGAAGGAAAATATTTTTCAGAAAATATTTTCCAGTTTTCTTATGTTTGGTTGGCTTATATGTTTTGGAAAATGTTTTTCAAACTAACTTATTTTCCTTAAATCTAAGGAAAATGACTTCCCTTCAAAAATTAAGGAAAATATTTTCCAAAAATTTCTTTCAACCTCACTTTAAAGTTGAAATGTTCATACAATTCTAAAAATCATCTACCCCTCCCCCCAATATCCTATCACCCCGACACCACCCTTACCCCCACCCCAACCTTCACCCCACGTCCTACCCCTACCCCTACCCCCATCCCCCAAAATTTAATTGTTTTAAAAAGTATTTTAAAATTTTTTCTCAGTCTATCCCTTACCCCTACCCCACCCCTACCCCTACCAGCCCCTCTTCCAAAACAATATCTATATTTTCTTAAAAAATTCAAACTTTTCTATTACCCCACACCCCTACCCTCCCTCCCCCCTTACCAACCCCCCTTCCAAAAACAATATCTATATTTTTATTTTATTTTTATTTTTTTTCTTCCCCCTTCCCCCTCACTCCTCTACCCTGACCCCCAGCTCCTACTAACCCTCCCTCCCCCTCCCCCTCGGTGCGTCAATTTTTTGTTTTTTAAAAAAAAAATTCAAAACTTTTTCTTACTCCACCCCTACTGTCTATTCTGAAACCCCCACCCACCCACCTACCAACCCCTTTCCCAAAAAAAGATTTAATTTTTTTAATTTTTTTTTAAAAAAGATTCTAAAATGTATTTTTACGCTTTAGCTAAACACTAAAATATATTTTTTGAAAAATATTTTTTCATTCACCAACCAAATACTAGAAAATATTTTTCGGAAACTAACCAAACATAAGAAAACAAGTAAGAAATCAACTTGTTTTCCAGGAAAACATTTTCTACAAAAATATTTTCCATGACAAACATTTTTCTTCATACCAAACACACCCTATAGGTAAATGAGATAAACGTTCTGCCACTTAAAGGCACATAAACTAAATGCCCAAAAAAAATAACTCAATGCACTTGAGCGACTTAGTGTCTCTAACTGTCAATCTGCCATGCAACAACTGTTATTCTTTTGCCAAAAACAAAAATTTAAAGCAAATTAATATTGTAATATTAAAATGCTACTCCATCAATCTCCCACTCATTTTAATATTAACAAGAGAGTCTACTAGCTGAAGGAAGATTACCATGCATAATGAATGTGTGCTCTGTATTGAATCACCACTTAGTAAAATAATATTTTTTACTCCAGAGTCGTAGTGGTCTCAGAATTAAACAATGACTGCTTATACATAATAGTCAAGGTGTTGACATGAGCTTTATAGTCAGCACGTTACGGCCTTGTGTTATTCTAGTTTTAATGAGTGTCTTTTGAGAATGAGCCTAATTTTCATCAGGAGCGGCCTACCTCCACATTCATATAGGTGAAATCCATCGAGAGTGCTTCTATAATTTTAGCACCCCACTCATACGAGCTACAGATTTTCATTAAGAGTTTCTTTTAAACTCAACCTCACAATCATTACAGGTAAATGCACTCACATCTTAGGGAGGGATAAAAAGTAGTGCATTTTTCACAAGAAGTCATCATGTGATTCATTTTTCCAATTGAACCTGATTATAGGATCTCTAGTCCCCAGGTTGGGTTTCCTCACGTATGACTCAAGATTCAATAGGCTTCAATCCCATCCCCCTCGATGTGCTCCAGACTTTTCTCTTGCTAAGGCCTTAGTCAATGAATCTGTAAGATTATCACAAGATTAGACATAATCAACATTAATAGTATTATTTGTTAAATATGATCTCACATTACTGTGTTTTCTCCTTATAGGTCTGGATTTACCGTTGTAGTAATGATTTTGAACTCTACCAATTGCAGTGGTTCTATCACAATGAATTAAAATAGGAGAAATTTGTTTTTCAAAATAAGGTATTTAAAATAACAAATTTCTCAACTAATTCGCTTTCTCACTAGCTGAAGCTAAAACAATTAGTTCAGCCTCCATGGTAGAGTAAGCAATTATAGTTTCCTTTTTAGACTTTCAACAAATAGCACCACCACCCAAAGTAAATGCACAACTAGTTGTAGATAAGGAATCACCTGATAAAGTGTTCCAATACGCATCACAAAAGCTTTCAAGTACAACAGGATATTTTATATAGAACAAACCATAATTTTTCGTTCCAGTTAAATATCTCATTACTCTCGTTATAGTATGACAATGTTCATTACCTGGCTTGCTAGTAAACGTGCTAAGTACTCCTACTGTACATGTAATATTAAATCTAGTGCAATCAGTTACATATCTCAAACTTTCAATTATGCTAGCATATTCCTTTTGATTTATAACATCATTTTCACTTTCAACAGGAAACAAGTGAACACTAGAATCAAATGGAGTTACAACATGTTTATAATCAAGGAAATTATATTTTTTTAATATTTTCTCAACATAATGTGATTGGTCAAGAAAAATTCCATCATATGTTCTAGTTATTTTAATTCCTAGAATAAAATTTACCTCACCAAGATCTTTCATATCAAAATGGATTATAAGAATATTTTTAGTTTCACCAATAACATTCATGTTAGATCCAAAAATCAATAAATCATCAACATATAGGTAAATAATAACATGCGAATTATTCTAAGACTTATGGTATATGCACTTATCACACTCATTTATTTTATATCCATTATCAATCATGTAGGAATCAAACTTTTCATGCCATTGCTTTGGTGCCTATTTTAAGCCATAAAGGGATTTAGTAAGTTTACACACTTTGCTTTCTTGGCCAGCCTCAACAAAATACTCTGGTTGTTTCATGTAAATCTCCTCATTTAGGTCTTCATTTTAAAAAGTAATTTATACATCCATTTGATGAATTTGTAAATAAAAAATTGCCATAATAGAAACTAAAATTCTAATGGATGTAATTCTAGTTACCGGACAAAAAGTATCAAAAAATTCTAGGCCTTGTAGTTGTTTAAAACCTCCAGCCACTAGCCTAGCTTTATATTTATCAACAGATCAATTCGATTTTAACTTTTTACATAAGACCCATTTACAACCCCGTAGTAAATCAACTATCTTTCAAGTTTTCTTGGAAATTAGTGATTTCATTTCATCATTTACATCCTCTTTCCAAAAAATAACATTATGTGAAGACTAAACTTCTTTTAAAGTGATAGGGTCATCTCCAACATTAAAGACATAATAATCAGGACCAAAATCTTTTTCTACTCTAGATCCTTTACTTTTTCTTAACTTATCACGGCCCAAAATAGGATCATGACCGACGCTAAGGAGCTTAGGACTCCAAAGCAAGCCTTGTCATAATTCTACAGAAAAACTTGATCCCCAACTGCGAACGCCAAATCTCTTCTGCTCCTATCAATATACAACTTTTGTTTGCTTTGAGCTATGAGCAACCTCTGCCTAATCAATTGGACCTTGTCCATAGCATTTTGCACCAAGTATGGTCCTAAAACCTTAGCCTTTCTAACTTCAAACTACCCGATAGGAGAACGACATTGTCTACCATACAAGGCTTCATATGGAGCCATCTGAATGCTTGACTGAAAACTATTATTGTAAGCGAATTCAGCTAAGGGTAAGTAGGTATCCCAACTACCTCCAAAGTCAAGAATGCAGGCTCTTAATATATCCTTCAAAATTTGTATAGTATGCTCAAACTGTCTGTCTGTCTATAGATGAAATACAGTACTAAGATCTACTCAGGTATCCAATGCTTCTTAGAAAGATCTCCAAAAGCGTGAAGTGAACTGTGATCCTCTGTCAGAAATAATGGATAATTGAACTCCATGAAGTCGGACAATTTCATTCATAAGCAGCTGAGCATATTTCACTCCACTATATGTAGTCTTTACTGGCAGGAAGTGAGCAGACTTAGTAAGCCGATCTACAATTACCTATACAGAGTCATAGCCTTTAATAGTTCTTGGAAGCTCGATTACAAAATCCATGGTAACTCTTTCCCATTTCCAATCTAGAATCCTAATTTCTTACAATAATCCTGCTGGTCATTGATGCTCCGCTTTAACCTGTTGACAAATCAAGAAACTAGAAACAAAGTTAGCAACATCTTTATTCATACCTTTCCACCAGTACAACTACTTCAGGTCATGATACATCTTAGTAGAACCAGGGTAAATTGTATATTTGGAGTTGTGAGCTTCCTCAAGAATGGTTTGTCTTAACCCATCTACAACTGGTACACATAATCGATTACCCACTCGAAGAATACCATCACAATCAACACTCATCGTCTTACTTTGACCAGTTAGGACCTCATCTTGATATTTATACAACTGCATATCCTCAAATTGAATGGCCTTTATGCGCTCTATTAAAGAAGATTTAGCTTGAACACAAGCCAACAATACCCCTGATCTTCTAACACAAAAACTGACACCTTTGCCTTTAAGTTTCTGCATATCTTTCGCCAACTGCCTCTTTCCAGGAGCTATATGCACCAAACTACCCATAAATTTCCTTCTTAAAGCATCAGCCACAACATTAGCTTTTCCTGGATGATACAAGATAGCATAATCATAATCTTTGAGTAATTCCACTACCGACATTGCCGAAGATTTAGATCACGCTGCTGAAAAATATACTTCAAACTCTTATGATCGGTGTAAATCTCACAAGTTTCACCATATAAGTAATGCCTCCAAATCTTAAGAGCAAAAACTACAGCGGCTATCTTCAAATCATGGGTAGGATAATTCAGCTCGTGTTTCTTCAACTTTCTTGAAGCATAGGCTATAACATGATCATGATGCATGAGAACACACCCTAATCCAACCCTCGAAGCATCACAAAAAACCTTGAATCCTCCAGAGCCTGTTGGTAAGGCTAAAATCGCTGCAGTGTTCAAACATGTTTTGAGTTTCTGAAAGATCTGCTCACATTCTTTCGTCCACTAGAGCTTTACATTTTTTTGGGTCAATCTGGTCAATGGGGCTGGAATTTAGAGAAATCCTGTACAAAATGCCTATAGTAATTAACCAACCCTAGAAAGCTGCGAATCTCTGTGGGTGAAGTAGGCCTAGGCAATTTTTGCACTTCTTCTATCTTTTTAGAATCCACCGTGATACCTTCTTTGAAGATAACATGCCCCAAAAAGGATATTGAGTCGAGCCAAAATTCATATTTTGAGAACTTAGCATAAAGCTTATGTTCCCGCAATGTCTGCAATACAGTCATCAGATGATTCTCATGTTCTTCTTGGATATGAGAATATATCAAAATATCATCAATACATACTATTACAAATTTGTCCAAATACGGCCCGAACACCCTATTCATCAAGTCCATGAATGCAACAGGAGCATTGGTTAACCCGAAAGGCATTACAAGGAACTCATAATGCCTATATCGAGTTTTGAATACTGTCTTAGATGTATCTTCCTCCTTAATTCTAAGCTGATGATAACCAGACCAAAGATCAATCTTCAAAAAATTGACAGCCCCTTGTAACTGATTAAACATATCCTTTATACGAGGCAATAGATACTTGTTACGTATTGTTACCTTGTTTTGCTGCCTATAATCAATACACATCCTTAGAGAACCATCTTTCTTCTTTACAAAAAAACTGGTGCACCCCATGGTGATATACTCAGTCTGATGAAACTCTTATCTAGCAAGTCTTGCAGCTGTTGTTTGAGCTTCTTCAATTCTGTTGGTACCAGACGATAATGGGGTATAGATATTGGCATAGTGTCAGGTGCCAAACCAATACCGAAGTCTATTTCTCGAACTGGGGGTAATCCTGGCAACTCCTTAGGAAATACATTAGAAAATTCCTTCACTACAGGTAGCTCCTCTAAACTAAGGGCTCCCTTCTTAACATCACTTGTCAAAGCCAAGATACCCATGCAACCTTTCTTTAATAGTCGTTGGGTCTTCATAAAAGATATAACTTTACTAACCTCTAGAACTTGACCCCCTTCTAATCCAAAACTAGATTCGTTGGGTAACTCAAATCAAACTATCTTTGGATGACAATCTACGGTAGGATAGCAAGGAGATAACCAATCCATTCCCATCAACATATCAAAGTCAATCATATTAAGTACAATCAAGTCATCTAGGGTATCCCTGCCTCATACTATAATCTCGCAATCATGATACACATACTCAACTAATAAGGAATCTCCCATGGGAGTAGCAACAAGAAAAGGACAATCTAACATCTCAGGCTGTCTATTAAATCTCACAGCAAAGTATGAGGATACATAAGAGTGGGTAGAACCTGGATCAATCAAAGAATATGCATCAAAAGAACAAACGGAAATAATACCTGTAACTACTAAATTTAAGGCCTGAACATCCTGTCTGGTAAGTGCAAAGACTCTCGATTGGCCTCTACCAGCATTTTCTTATGCCTAATTTCCAGCAATCTGTTCTTCATTACCTCGACCTCTATTTCCCGTACCTTCAAGATTATGAGTAGCCTGACTAGGTGCAGCTACCTGACCAGAACCTGGACTTATATTTCTCTGAAGCTGAGGGCAATCCCTGATGTGATGACCTGACTGACCATATCAAAAACATTCTCTAGTCAAAACACGACACTGACCTATATTTGATTTTCCACAAGTTTGGCACGATGGATTAGTGGCATACATCTGGCCAGAACCACGATATCCCTGAGCTACTAAAGACCCGTGGGTGCCCTATTTAGAAGGTGGCTTATATGCAGACTGTAAAACCAAATCTGTCCCCGTCTAATGGACCTGATGCTTTCCTTTAATTTTTACTCTTCGATTTGCACTTAAGTCACCACTTAAAGATCCACCCATCTTAGCCTTCTTACGAACCTCATAAGTTACTCGCTCCATACGACCCTTGTCCTCAATCATCCTAGCAAGATCCACTATCTCATAATAGTCAAGACTTTCATTTGTGGGGCTACTACATTAGTGTAACGCCCTGAGATCCCATCCTAAGATGTCACATGGTGCTTGTGACCCCGAAGGGCGACAAGCCAACCCTTTACTAATATCTGTACGTGTACACTGCATAATATCTGGAATAAATGTAGAAACTGGCCATAAGGTTCAACACATCTATAAATACTCAAAATATAAAACTTAATACTACACAATACATCCATCTGAAAAGCCTCTAATCTGACTGAACTGTGGAGTTGATGGGACAGGTCCCCAACTAACTCCGTCAACTGAAAGTAAATAAAATTTTGATTACAATAATAGAAAACTGAAACTCATCCTCGAAAGAAGAGGAATCACTGCTACTGCTGCTGACTGGGACTGATCTGCTGATGATACTCTAGGTCCTGTGCCTCTAAACCTATGGTGTCAAATGAGACACCATAGCGCAAATGCGTCAACACAAAATATACCGAGTATGTAGACGGGGTAAGGCTAAATGCAAGGGCTCATGCATGCAAAATATGTATAACCTAAATGATCATGAGAATACTGCATGAAAACAAGCACATATACAAGAATGCATAAATCATACTTATAATCATCACAACTCTAGAGACTTGACCTTGGATACCGCTTTACTGCGATCTAAAATCACTACCATCACTGAAATACTGAACCACTCACTCATCTGCTACTGATAACTGAGGATCTGAGCTTACCGCTTTCAACCGACAGAATTAGAGATTCAACTTTTCTAACAGATAACTTTGGAAACTTTATCAACGATAAGAAAATAGGATTATATTCGAATCCGACAACAAGAATACTCAACAAATTCTGAGAAGGAGACCAAGCCTATCTGACGGGAGATCTTTAAATATGATAATAAGAATATTCAACATGATCTGAGACTGAGATCAAGCCTCTCTAATGGGAGATCTTTAAATATGATAGTAAGTATCTATATATGAGGCCAAGCCTATCTGACGGGATGGTCCATGAATCAATGGAACTATCTGAGTTCCTTACTGAGATAGACGACTGTACCACACGATCTTGAATTCTGAAGATTGATACTAAAACTGCAACTATGGAAAGTAGTCACTTAACCGACATGTCTCGACCTACCACGGGTGGGGTCCAACCTGTAACCCCAACTGGAAGGGCATCAATACCGTGCCACGGGTAAAGGCTTACTCTCGGGTCAAGTCTCTCTGATGGGATGACCCTCATAGGAAGTCGACCTGAGGCAATATAATAGTCAACCTCTCTGCGGTGACAGCCTCTACTGATGGGGACTCCTATATCCTACGCTGGCTATGCAGTTCCGGAGTTTAGGGATTGCTACTAATGACTCCGGCCTCTCTCTTTGACAGGAGAAATCGCCATCCCTTCCCTCGCTCGGTGCTAGTTTCTTCTCCCAACTGAAAGACTCTCACTGTATCCTTCGAATGAACACAATAAAGCTGAATCTATTTACATGATCATGTTTCTCAAATGATCTGGCTGAAATACGCTGAGATCACTTGTTTCCGTATCTGACAGAAAAAATATCGAATCACGGTATCTGATTGACGATACATAGCTTGATTAGATTATTCGAATCATTTTTGAGATTAGAATTAAATCACTTGAGTTCTATTAGGACTGGGCTGAGTACAGTTCTGAGGCTAGATTACTAGCGATACAGATATTACAGAGATAACTTAGATTACTGAGCTTAATTAAGCTTCGCCCTTGTCTGAGGAAACAGAATTCTATAGTTCACTGAGTTTTGAAAATCATGGCTCGGTTGGAATTATCGAGAAACTGACATGGGCTCTAGATAACAACTCTATTTTCAGGTATAAATACCCCCAGGACTCGATAACATAGAAGTAAAGCATCATCATTCATTTAAGCATCACAAGCATTCATGCATCATTACTATCATTCAGGCATATTCACAAGAAACTTAGAAATCATTCCATATATTCAATTTCACAATCATTAGAACATCACCTCAAGCCTCTAAAGATTCATAAACGTCTACTCATCATCACAACTACCAAGGGGTCACTCTAAGCGTTTCTGAATCATAACATACTTTCACCCTTACAAACCTTACGACATCGTATCTATCATTTAGGAAATATAAACCTCTATTCACCATCATGATTACCAAAGGATCGCTCCCAACATTTAGGGGGTCATCAGTATCGATTCATCGTCTCAAACTACCTTAAGGAAGACATGCTATTAAATTATACCCCATTCAACGAAGTCTTGCATCAAGTACTTCACAACTATATCGGTCTCGACATATATCTAGATATCACGAGATTTTGGGAAAACTTTACACTATCATGTCATTACTCTCTTGCTAACCACTTAGCACGTATCAAAACTTAAAATAAATCAAAGAGCACTTACTTGGGAGATTTACCGCTATTTCATCTCAACTTACTCACTGTAGTCTTTTGACAACCACTAGACATGTCCGATTCTACACCTACTCGGGGATTCCATATTATTATTATGACTTATTCCGCTCACTAAGGCATTTTATCAAACACTAGGTGTGCATGGACTAGCCCACAACTTTGGGGTTTCCCCTTTAACATACTATAATGCCCCTCTATGCTTCACCTCAGCCTTTCATCCAACCTATAGGGTGCATACTTTACTTATTCAACCATCTCTACACCCTAATGTCATGAATACCTCACATAGACAGCAACTTCAAAAGGGCTCATCACAACATCATATAAATTCCACATACTAGGGTCAAAGACCATAAATCTTACAAACAATCATGAATCCAAACTCAATTACACAAGTAACATCAACTTCAACACATACAAATCACGGAATATCACAAAACATAAAATCCTTAAGTTTAAAAAAAAGGGTACTTGAGCTTCTTGGATGAAAGGGACCCAAAAATCTACATCTACATACCTGGGAATTTCTTTTCTTGAAGGCTCTTGAAAGGAGTTCTTGATTTCTCTAGATCCTTTTTGATCTCTCTTGAATTTTATGAAAGGAGAAGAGAGTATTTTGATTTTGAAAACCCTAATTTTTGGGTGGAAGAAAGAAAAATAAAGTTGAAGGCCCTGGGTACGATATTTATAGAGCTGGGGGAGGATGTGGAAAAGACCAAAATGCCCTTTTAAAATTTATCTAGAAAATTCCAATTGGGGTCTGTGACGGTCGACCTGATGGTCCGTCAGTGGGACGACGGTCCACCAAGTTGTCCGTCATTCAAGTGCCAAAACTAGGATGTTCTGCCTCAGAGTGACTGTCAAAGTGACGGTCTGTCAAAAATCTGACGGTCCACCAGATCGTCCGTTACTCGGGGTCCAAGAATGGGACATTTTGCCTCGGTTTGATGGGTCCCTTGACGGTCCGTCAACTTTCTGACGGTCCACCACTTTGGTCGTCACATAATGACCAAAAGATGAAGCCACTGCCTTGGTCTGACGGGACACTTAACGGTCCACCAAGGAATGGGCGGTCCGTCAGATCGACCGTCAAACTTGCGATTCCAACAACGCTCAGTAAAACAGACATAACTTCTTCGTTCGATGTCGGATTTTGATGAAATTGGTATTGATGGAAAGCTTGTTCAATTCTCTACATGGATAAAAGTAGACATTAAGGAAATTATACACGATTCAAAGTGTTTCATACTTGGGAAGATACTTTTGAAACTTTTAGACTCAAATTTTCTGCTTTGCTGGATACGCTCTAAGGCTCAGACTAGAAGAGAACTTTGCGGGGTATTACAATTATAAAGACAAGCAACCAGCCCATTTACTAACCTCTGGATTTGAGCTTCTTCTGTGGACACCAAGTATGGAGCATATCTAGCCAGCTTGCAAAACAAAGTATTATAGGTTGACACATCTATATCTGGAGTTTGAACCAATCTCTCAAACTCAGTTGGATATTTCTGTTTCTGACTTTCTGGAAGAAAGGTATCCATGAAGAGCTTAGTAAACTTATCCCATGTCAGTGGTGCTGCTCCAGCAAGCCTTCCTAGCAATAAAGTTTCATACCAAGTATTAGCCATGTCCTCCAACTTGTACGATGCAAGCTCCACAACCCTCTCACTAGAACATCCTAACACCCACAGCGCCTTGAAAGTACCATCCAAAAAGCTCTGAGGATCAGCTGAACTGTCTGAACCTGTGAATTTTGGTGACTTCAACTTTAGGAACTCCCGCAAAGATACCTCTTTGTTTCCAAAGTTGTAAGTCTGAATAGGTGCCTGGAACTGTGGCTGTGGCTGAGCAGCATTGCGTTGACCACCCCTCTCCTATCTATCCAGTCGATCAACAGTACTACCCTTATGAGATAGTGGAGGTGGACTATCATTCCTTTCAGTAGTAGGTTCTCTTAAACTTCTTGGAGTGGCAGTGCGAATCCCTATGGTATCATGAATACTCCTACCTCGACCCTTTCTGTGGGCTCCACTTCTTCCCCTACTAGTAGTTGCTCTATGAACCATTTGATTAACAAAACAAGAAATTTAGATTCACCGAATTGATCCTAAACGTGACACATGCAAGAAAGAATAAAAAAGAAAATGAAGACACTTCTTATCACGCTATCGCAAAATCACGATTATAGAAATGGCCGACAACATAACCATAATTGAGATTCTACTACTATCATGTGCTCCATAGTCACAGAATTAACCTAACCGAGCTTTGATACCAACTTTGTCACGACCCAAAATAGGATCATGACCAGCGCTAAGGAGCTTAGGACTCAAAAGCAAGCCTCGTCAGAATACTAAAGAAAATCGGGCAGACTTCCCTTTGTTTTTGGGCCTATCAAGAAAATTTTCTGTCTGAATTTAATAGCACCACAACCAACACATCAATCACACCGACACAATCCATCGCAAACCATTAACAAGGCACCACCACCACCAATATCAATACAAAATCCATCTCTAAAATAAAAGAAAGTCAATTACTCCACAAATTCAAAATAATGAAAGAATACTCAAAACTCTAAAGACATGACTATAGAGCAAACTAAGAGTTTTCAAGAAAAAGAAACATAACGGATAAATAAACTATAGCCCACGCGAACAATTGTGGGGCTCACCAGAAATATGCTACTCGAATCCTCTAGCCAACGAGATCCTCTGTCACGACCCGATTTCTTAAGTCGTGATGGCGCCTACCTTATCCCACGAGTAGGCAAGCCAAACCATAGCCTGGAATAATAGGTAACAGGCTAATAGGAAGGGACAAAATAAAATATCTTGTTTGATGATAACAATCATAATAATAAGTGAAAACTAAGAAGAAAACAAATGTATTATATCAAAACAAGAGAAGGAAAAAGGGTCAACTATACAAATGAATCCCTCCCAAGACCTGATAAGGTCAGTACTAGAGCCACTACTAACAGGTACCCAGAGTACTAGACAAAAATCTAAAATGTACACAAGTAGTATCGAGTGAAAAAGACAAACTAGAGTAGATAGAGGAGGATCAGCCTCAGATGATAGTAAGATCACCTCGCTCTAAACTAGCACTGAAAG
This sequence comes from Capsicum baccatum var. pendulum, assembly GCA_030864225.1. Classification (NCBI taxonomy): domain Eukaryota; kingdom Viridiplantae; phylum Streptophyta; class Magnoliopsida; order Solanales; family Solanaceae; genus Capsicum; species Capsicum baccatum. The sequence goes on along the minus strand of CM061558.1, from coordinate 185,512,319 downwards.
GTAGGAACCGCGTCAACGCCGACAGCTAGTACCTGGATCTGCATTAGGAAAAAGATGCAAAAGTGTAGTATGAGTACCAAAAACCATGGGTACTCAGTAGGCATCATCGGCCGGCTGAGCTTAATACAGAAAAGGTATAACTACAATGCGAGGGCATAATCTGAGTCATTAGTAAGTAGGGATGGAAAGGTAAACAACTACCAAGCTATGCAACGGCTGTAAAGGAATAGACTTGTGCAATACAGAAAAATAATGATGCAGTAATAATAAATAAATCAAACATAACCTAACTGAGCCCCCATAAGCCCGCTAGGCACACTGAAGAAGACAATTAACCCAACCGTACCCCCATAAGCCGGTGGGACACACAAGTGGTGAAAGTAAACATAAATAATCAGATGCCGAACTCAAACTGGAACTCAGAGTAACCCCAACTATAATCGGATGCCGGACTCAAATCGGAGCTCATAGTAACAATAATAGTCAATTGCCGGACTCGAACCGGAACTCATAGTAATCATAATAGTCAATTGCCGGACTCGAACCGGAACTCATAGTAATCATAATCCACCGATAATATTAAAATCCATAACATAACAATATATATGTGTAAATAATCATTCATTAATCTTAATTAAAAAGGGATACATTCAAGATTTTTGCATTTTAGCTTCATATTTTAAAGTAATAGACGCTATATTATGTTAAAAGATTGTATTTCAATATTTACTAGAACGAGGCCCTAATCCGGATAAATAAGACAGTTTATATAAATCAAATAATATGCATCTACAAGTATTTATTCAAAGCTAGCATAATAGTTCACAATTTCGGTATATAAGCTCAATCTAAAAGTAGGTTAAACCTAGCCTACCTGGACGCCAAAGCTAGAATATAGGTCCGCGAAGCCTCCGAATAATACTAGTAGAATCCAAGCTTGAATAATTGATTCAAATAGTTAATTTATATGAAATTTTATAAGACTAACCAAGAACTTTAATTGATTTTCTAAAAAAAGAAGAAAATTGAGAAAGGCCAATATAAGAGAAATATAGATATGGACGTGTATATGTGTGCAGAAGTAGTGAGTGAAAGTTCACTCCTATTCATTGTTTTTACTTCCTTTTTAAAAAGCAAAGGCTACCTTTCCTAGCAAGTAGAAGCAACGTGTGTCCATCCATCGTTTCCAAGTGTGCGGTGGTGGTGGACACACTACTAAATTTTCTGTACAGCATATATATATTCGGGCATTGCATAAATTCGTGGTAAAATAATTTTAATAATTTGAATATACCATAATTAATTGAAAAATATTTCTAACAAAACCTCTATTATATTATAATAATATTTTAACATTTCTAAATTTACTCTCTCCGCTTCAAATATTAATAAATCATAAAAGTCCATTATAAAGTGATATAAATATATCGTCACTTAAAGAGTTTTATCAATATCGAATATATTCTATAAGGGTACTAAATTATATTTCTATCAAATGCCAAATTAAATTAAATAATCCACGATATATTTAGATAGTACTAAGATTATATGAAAAATACAGGAAAATGACCGTATGGGTCATTACAACATCCACTACTAAAAGGACTTTCGTCCGCGAAAGTAAAAGATAAGGTCATACATGAAGGCTCAAACAGGTAGGGATACTGGGTGCGCATATCAGACTCGATCTCCCAGGTAGCCTCCTCAACTGGACGGTGACGCCACTAAACCTTAATTACCAAAATATTCTTGGAGCGCAACCGCCTAACATCCCTTGCCAAAATAGATGTTGGCTCCTCTACAAATGCCAGTCCCTCGTCCAACTGAACCGAGTCCCACCAAAGTATGTGTGACTCATCTAGGATATACTTCCGTAACATAGATACATGAAACATCGGGTGAATGGCTGAGAAGGCAGGTGGCAATGCCAACACATAAACTACCTCCCCAACTCTCTGTAGGATCTCAAAAGGTCCAATATATCTAGGGCTAAGCTTGCCCCTCCTCCCGAAACTCATAATGCCCTTCATGGGTGATACTCGCAGAAAGACCCTATCACCAACTCTGAAACTCAATGGACGATGTCTACGATCAGTATAACTCCTCTGTTTGCTCTTAGCTGCTCATAGCCTATCTTGAATTACTCAAACCTGATCCAGTGAATCACGAAGCAAATCTGTGCCATGGGGTCTAGCCTCAGAAGTCTCAACTAACCAATAGGAGATCGACATCTCCTACCATACAATGCCTCAAACGAATCCATCTGAATACTCGAGTAAAAATTGTTATTATAAGCAAACTCTACGAAAGGTAGAAACTGGTCCCACTGACCCCTAAAATCCAACACACAAGCGCAGAGCATATCCTCTAGAACCTGAATAGTCCACTCTGACTGCACATCAGTCTGTGGATGAAAAGCTGTGCTAAGGTCAACCTGGGTCCCCCAACTCATCCTGAAATGCCCTCCATAAGCTAGAAGTGAACTGAGAGCCTCAGTCAGAAATAATGGACACAGGGACCCCATGTAGGCGAACTACCTCCTGAATGTAAACATGAGCTAACCTTTCGACACTGTAGGAAACTCAAATGGGGATAAAATATGTAGACTTGGTCAATCGATCCATGATGACCCAAATGCTATCAAAACCACGAGATGTACGAGGCAATCCACCTACAAAAGCCATAGTAATTCGCTCCCATTTCCACTCGGGAATGGGTAGCTACTGCAACAATCTACCAGGCCTTTGATACTCGACCTTTACCTGTTGATAACAAAGACATCAAGCCATAAACCTTGCTATATCTCTCCGCATACCACTCCACCAGTAATGGTGCCTCAAATCTCTGTACATCTTAGCTGTACCAGGATGAATAGAGTATCTAGAGCTATGAGCCTCACAAAGAATCAACTGGATCAAATCTCTAATCCTTGGAACACAAATACGACCGTCAAACCTCAAGACACCCTCAGAATCTAGGGTAGCCCACTGAGACTCACCCCTCAACACCTGCTCTTGAAGGTTGCAAAGCTTGTCATTCTCGAACTGACGACTCCAAATCTGCTCCAACAGGGTGGATCTGGCCTCAACACTAGCAATGATTCTCTGAGGGTCAGAAATATCTAAACGAACCATCATGTTAGCTAAGGATTGAATGTCCAAAGCCAATAGCCGCTGAGAAGATGAAATGAAAGCTAAGTTACCCATACTTACTGACTTCTGACTCAAGGCATCCGCTACCACATTTGCCTTGCCCAGATGATAGAGAATAGAGATATCATAGTCTTTCAGCAACTCAATCCACCTGTGCTGCCTCAAATTAAGCTCCTTCTGGGTCATAATATACTGAAGACTGCGGTGATCAATAAATATCTCACAGTGGACCCCATACAAATAATGCCTCCAAATCCTAAGCGCAAATACTACCGCTGCCAACTCTAACTCATGGGTGGGGTAGTTGCGCTCATGCACCTTCAACTGTATCGATGCATATGCAATAACACGTCCATGCTGCATCAGAACACACCCTAAACCAACACCAGATGCATCGCAATAGACAGTAAAACCCTCGCCCTCAACAGGAAGAGTCAGAATAGGAGATGAAGTAAGCAAATCCTTGATCTTCATAAAGCTTGCCTCACAACTCGCAGACCACTGAAATGGAACCTCCTTCCTGGTCAATCTAGTCATAGGGGCTGCAATAGAAGAAAAACCCTCAATGAACCACCTGTAGTAACTTGCCAACCCAATAAAGTTGCGAACCTCAGAAGGTGACGTAGGCCTAGCCTAACTACAAATAGCCTTAATCTTGGCTGGGTCCACCATAATACCATCCTTGGATACTATGTGCCCCAAGAAAGCTACAGAATTAAGCCAAAACTCACATTTTGAGAACTTGGCATAAAGCCTGTGGTCTCTCAAAGTGTGAAGTATAGTCCTCAAATGCTGCTCGTGCTCCTCCTTACTCCTCGAATATACCAGAATATCATCAATAAATACTATCACGAAGGAGTCCAAATATGGCCTGAACATGCAATTCATCAAATCCATAAAAGCTGCTGGAGCATTGGTCAACCTAAAAGACATCACTAGGAACTCATAATGACCATAACGAGTTCGGAAGGCTGTCTTAGGGATGTCCGCAGCCTAATTCTCAACTGATGGTAATCAGACCTCAAATCAATCTTAGAAAACACCGCTTCACCCTGAAGCTGATCATACAAACCATTGATGCGAGTCATAGGATACTTATTCTTTATAGTAACCTTATTCAACTGCCTGTAGTCGATACACATACGCAAGGAGCCATCTTTCTGCTTCATAAACAAAACTGGAGCACCCCAAGGAGATACACTCGGTCTGATAAATCCCTTACCCAAAAGATCCTAAAGCTGACTATTCAGCTCCTTCAGCTCAGCAGGAGCCATACAATACGGAGCCATAGAAATAGGTCAGGTTCCAGGCTCGAGGTCAATAATAAACTCTACATCATGCTCAGGAGGAAGGCCAGGTAGGTCGATCAGAAAAATTTCAGAAAACTCGCGAACAACAGGGACGGAGTCAAGCGAGGAACTCTCAACACTAACATCCCGAATATATGCAAGAAAAGACTCACAACCCCTCGATATCAGTCTCCTAGCCTGGATGTATGAAATAATCCCTGTCAGTGCGTGGCTAACAGAACCCTACCACATAACTGGGGGTATGCCAGGCAAAGCTAAAGTAACGGTCTTAGCAAAACAATCCAAGACCGCATGGTAAGGAGACAACCAATCCATGCCTAGAATTATATCAAAATCAACCATATCTAGGACAATAACGTCAATATGAGTATCAAACTCCTGAATAGTGACCAAACAAGATCTATATACCTAATCCACTACTAAAGAGTCACCCACCGGGGTAGCCACACGTAACAACACAGATAAAGACTCTGAATATAAACCCAGGCGCGATGCAAAATAGAAACATATGAAAAGGTGGAACCGAGATCAAACAAAATAGAAGCTAGCTGATGGAACACGAAAATCATACCTATAATTACAGTATCCGAAGCCTCAGCCCCTAATCTACATGAAACGACATACAAATTACCCTGTCCACTACTAGACTGGGTACCTGCCCGACCGCCTGCCCTACCTCCCTGCGGACCATCTCTAGAACTCTGGGAACTACCTCTACGACCCTGTACACCACCCCTACCTAGCGACGACACTGCTCTGATCGGTTTCACAGCCAGAACTGGAGGCTCAATCATCCTACGCAGAGGACACTCACAGGCGAAGTGACCAACAACTTTGCAGTCATAACATTCCCCGAGCACCCTGCTCTGACTAGAAGGTCCAGCAAATCTAGGATGGCTACCCCTACTCGACGATCCCGACTGAACAACCCTCTGCGCCTGGCTGCTACTCTGACCACTGGAACTACAATAGATGGGCTGACCCCTATCGGATATCTAAAACAATGCCTGAACTGGCCGACTAGGCTGACCCTGATACCGAGAAAGCTGCTGATGAGGGTACCGACCATGAAATCCTCAGCCTGAGGACTGTGAACCACTGTAACTACCCTGGTAGCATGGTCTCTTATCGCTGCCACCTTGGACCTCATGATCCATCTCCTTTATGGAATAAACATGGTCAACTATCTCAAAAAAAGACTTCCCTAAAGTCACCAAACTCTGAGTAGCTCTACGGAGTAACAATCTCAATCCCCTAACAAAGCATCAAATCCGCTCGTATTCCATATCTAGAAACATAGTGGCGTGTCGGGCTAACTTACAAAACCTCATCTAATACTCCACCACAGTCATGGAACCCTGCCTCAATGCGGTAAACTCATCTCAGAGATGCTCACGCACGCTACGAGGTATGTACTTCCCTAAAAAAGCCTCAAAGAACTGAGTCCAAGTCACTGGTGGAGATCTGGCTGGCCTGGAATCAAAATAACCTATCCACCACCTTCTCGCTGCCGTGTTGATCTGATAAGAAAAAAAGTCTACTCCTTGTGCCTCAACTAGCCCCAAATTCTGCAATCGTTGCTCGCAATTGGATAGGAACTCATAAGCATCCTCTCTCGGGGTCCCGGCAAACCTGGGTGGAGTTAATCTCAAAAATCGATCCAACATTTTCTGCTCCTCTATAGACATAAGTGGCTGGGCTACTTTCGACTATGGGACTACTGGTGCTGGCAGAACCTCTACCCTCGGCGCCGTTGCCGCAGGCTGTTCCCCTAAATCTACACCACCCAGCGCTGCTGGCTGAGCTCCCATGACCGGTGGACTGCTAACTAACCCTAATAACTGAACTAATGTATCCTAACTAACCGAAGAAGATATAAAGCTAGGTGGTCCTGGGCTGCCCTTGGCCCACCTGCTAATGTGGAGGAATACCTGGAAGTCTCTCAATCCCCAGAGCTATAACGGTATCGGGTGATGGATTTCTGGTTTGATCTCAGACAGGGGATGCTACTCTACCCTGCCCCTGAAATCTTGGTCGACCTCGACCCCAAGCTAGAACTCTAGAAGCGGACCCGCGGTCCAGAACCCCTGCTCTCAAACCTCGCATCCTAGCCATCTGTGTATAGAGTGAACCAATAAAAATATTACAACTAACTCAGATTCAACACATAAAATGGATCAAGAGAATGAGATTTTTGTTTTTTTAACAATGCTCTATAGCCTCCCAAGGATAGGATACAGACGTCTCCGTACCGATCAGCAGGACTCTACTAAACATTAGCTCCAGTACTAACAATACCAGTACGACCTAAGCTCTGATACCAAGTTGTCACAATCCTATTTCTTAAGTTGTGATGACGCCTACCTTATCCCACTAGTAGGCAAGCCAAACCATAGCCCGGAATAATAGGTAATGGGCTAATAGGCAGGGACAAAATAAAATATCGCGTATGATGATAACAATCACAATAATAAGTGAAAACTAAGAAGAAAGCACATGTATTATATCAAAACGAGAGGAGGAAAAAGGGTTGCTATAGAAATTAATCCCTCCCAAGACCTGATAAGGTCAGTACTAGAGCCACTACTAATAGGTACCTAGAGTACTAGACAAAAATCTAAAATATAGACAAGTAGTCTTGAGTGAAAAAGACTAACTAGAGTATATAGAGGAGGATCAGCCTCGGACGACAGTAAGCTCACCCTACTCTAAACCAGCACTGAAAGGTAGGAACCGCGTCAACGTCGACTACTAGTACCTTGATTTGTATCAAGAAAAAGATGCAAAAGTATAGTATGAGGACCAAAAACCACGGGTAATCAGTAGGCATCATCGGCCGGCTGAGCTTAATACAGAAAAGGTATAACTACTATGCGAGGGAATAATCTGAGTCATTAGTAAGTAGGGATGGAAAGGTAAACAACTACCAAGCTATGCAATAGCTGTAAAGGAATAAACTTGTGCAATACAGAAAAATAATGATGCATTAATAATAAATAAATCAAATATAACCTAACTGAGCCCCCATAAGCTCGCTAGGCACACTGAAGAAGACAATTAACCCAACCATACCCCCATAAGCTGGTGGGACAAACAAGTGGTGAAAGTAAACATAAATAATCAGATGCCGGACTCGAACCGGAACTCAGAGTAACCCCAACTATAATCAGACGCCAGACTCAAATCGGAGCTCATAGTAACAATAATAGTCAATTGCCGGACTCGAACCGGAACTCATAGTAATCATAATAGTCAATTACCGTACCCGAATAGGAACTCATAGTAATCATAATCCACCGATAATATTAAAATCCATATCATAACAATGTAAATGTCTAAATAATCATTCATTAATCTTAATTAAAAAGATATAAATTCAAGATTTTTGCAATTTAGCTTCACGTTTTAAAGTAATAGATGCTATATTATGTTAAAAGATTATATTTCAATATTTACTAGAACGAGGCCCTAATCCGGATAAATAAGACAGTTTATATAAATCAAATAATATGCATCTACAAGTATTTATTCAAAGCTAGCATAATAGTTCACAATTTCGGTATATAAGCTCAATCTAAAAGTTGGGTAAACCTAGCGTACCTGGACGCCAAAGCTAGAATATCTGTCTGTGAAGCCTCCGAATAATACTAGTAGAATCCAAGCTTGAATAATTGATTCAAATAATTAATTTATATGAAATTTTATAAGACTAACCAAGAACTTTAATTGATTTTCTAAAAAAAAGAAGAAAATTGAGAAAGGCCAATATAAGAGAAAAATAGATATGGACGTGTATATGTGTGCAGAAGTAGTGAGTGAAAGTTCACTCCTCTTCATTGTTTTAACTTCCTTTTTAAAAAGCAAAGGCTACCTTTCCTAGCAAGTAGCAACAACGTGTGTCCATCCATCCATTTCTAAGTGTGCGGTGGTGGTGGACACACTAATAAATTTTCTGCACAGCATATATATATTCGGGCATTGCATAAATTCATGGTAAAATAATTTTAATAATTTGAATATACCATAATTAATAGAAAAATATTTCTAACAAAACCTCTATTATATAATAATAATATTCTAACATTTCTAAAATTACTATCTTCGCTTCAAATATTAATAAATCATAAAAGTCCATTATATAGTGATATAAATATATCGTCACTTAAAGAATTTTATCAATATCGAATATATTCGATAAGGGTACTAAATTATATTTCTACCAAATGCCAAATTAAATTAAATAATCCATGATATATTTAGATAGTACTAAAATTATATGAAAAATACAGGAAAATGACCATAAGGGTCATTACATCCTCACCGTCACCTGCGTTCTCTGAAAAATAAAAGCGAGGAGTAAGACGCTAGGTTAGTGAATAATAACACTAAACCATAGCCGTTTTAAAGGGTACAAGTCATAAAACCTCATGAAATAATTCCCTTTCAGAAAACAATAGCAATAAACAGTATCATTTGCTTCATGTAAGCAGAGTGAATCAATAGTTCAGTAATAAACTTAAAAAGCATCATATCATATCTAACATACATATTTGGGAGGTTTCTAAGAATGAATCATGTAATCAGTGTGGCATTCTTATTATTAAGAATAACTCATAACAGTGGACCCCTCATAAATGAGTCAAATCATATTAGTATCAGTATGCTAGTTCTACCTTCCCACTAGCGAGGGCTGTAATATTCATCAGTAAATACAAGGTGCACCAGGTCTAACGATCCCGCTGTTAGCTACGGGATTCAATCAAGGTCTACTCCCATTCATAAATTCTTTGAAAACAAAAGGATATTCATACGAAAATATCTTTCAGAATAGAATATAACTTTAAAATTCATATCGTTCATAATACATGTAAAATTGAATAAAACATATATCAAAAATACTTATTCCTAATATAAGTGAAGAATATTCACAATAGTAATATCATATCTCAAATAACTATATCAATATCATATTAAGTAAAGGACTTGCCCCACATACAATTTCAAATCATTTCATAACTCATTATTTCATAAAAAATATGTATAAATATACAATTTAACAAATACAAATTGTGGGAAACTTACTACTCACCGTACTCTTGTCGAAATACCGAATTTGTCACCCCGAAAGATTCATATCACTTTCTTGGATCAAATCTAAAATCACGTCATATTAATATCGCGTTAATTTTCTTGGTCTAAGATTAACATAACCACTAAAAATTATCCCGCTCTAGAATCTTAAGCTAACTTCCAAATCACCGAATTTCATCCTCAAAATTACACCTAATTGTACAAATTCCTTATCTTGATGCTTAAACTTTTACTATCCAAATCAAATTATCTTGACTAAAATTTACAACAAATAAGTAGGAACAATTTTACCTTAAGACAAGAAGAAATTTTCAATTAAAATCCCCCCGCTTTGCAGCCTTCACTGGGCGAAATAGTTGCTGTTTCTTTTTTTCTCTGCTTTGAGTAGTTAGGCGGAGCACTACCTTGCTGAACTTATAATCTCTTTGAAAAGGTAATGGGGCAAGACCCCTTAATTTATAAATATATAAATATCCTTTCCCATTCCAATTTAAATTGGAAGATGGCCACACCTTTTCCCTTTATAATTTCTTTTTCTCTTTTTAAATTGGGCTTTAGCCTAATAGCCCAAATTTTCCCTTTTTATACAATTATAATTACTTACTAATTGTGATTTGGGGTATTACATAACTCAAAGTCATCATTTTTTTTATTTTTCAAAGTAGAATTAGAAGAACTAGATAGTGACAAAATATTTTCTTTAGTTAGAAGAACTAGATAGTGACAAAATATTTTCTTTAGTCCTTAGACCCTCACTATTTTTAGAATAAAAAAACAATTTATTTTCATAAAAAATAGCATCACCAGATTCTATTATAAAATTATCTTCAAGATTAAAAAATCTATAGGCTGTAATGTTTGAAGCATAATTAAGAAACGCACAACTAGTAACTTTTTTACCTAACTTAGAAATTTTAGGATCCATTAACCTTACATAGGCTATATAATCCCAAACTCTTAGATATTCCAAATTTGTCTTATGCCTTTTCAAAACTCAAAAGACATTAATTTGGTCTTTTATGAGGCACACGGTTCAATACATAACAAGCAGTCAAAAGAGTTTCAGCCTAAAAACTTAAAGGTGCATAAGACTCAATTAAGATGATATTAGTCAACCAAAGTCCTATTCTTTCTTTCTGCTACACCGTTAGATGCAGGAGAATAAGCAGGAATAGTTTCATGAATAATACCCAATGATCTAACAAAATAATTGAACTCATGTGACTCATATTCACGACCTCTATCACTTCTTATTCTTTTTATTTTTCTACCAAGCCGATTTTCAACTTCATGGAGAAAAATTTTAAAATTCTCAAAAGCATCACTTTTATTTTTCACTAAGTAAACATATGTAAATTTAGAAAAATCATCAATGAAAGTGATAAAATATCTATTTCCTCCATGAGTTAAAATTCCTCCAATTTCACAAATATCAGTATGAACTAATTCTAATATATCAGTTTTTCATTCAACTTGGAAATGAGGTCTTTTTGTGATTTTAGCTTTACTACAAGCTTCACATTTATAAAAATTCTTTTTGATCACTTGAATAATTCTAAACTACTCATGATTCTCACATAATGATCATTTATATGGCACAAGCGAGCATGACAAAAATTAGTAGAAGAAAGCATATGCACAGAAGTAGATGTTTTATTCATTTCAACATTCAACTTGAATATACCATCACATGCATACCCCTTTTCAATAAAAATATTATTTTTCACAATTACATACTGATCAGATTTAATAATCTATTTGAAACCAGCTTTATTAATAAAAAACTAGACATCAAATTTTTTCTCATAGAAGGAGTATAAAGTACATATTTTAAGATTAATACCCTTCCAGAAGTAAACCTCAACTCGACATCTCCAGCTCCAAGAACTTGAGTTATGTGAGAATCTCCAAGCACGATGGTTTTGGGCTCCTCAAAATTAGTATATTTTAAAACCAGTCTTTCATAACAGACATAACAGTTTGCACCAGAGTCTACCCACGATCCATCAATACTCTCCACCATATTTATGTCTATTATCACCACCACAAATAGTTCTTTAGTAATGTTTTTCTGAGGTTTAGGCCCACGTTTTCGAAATCTGCAAAATCGAGTCATATGCCCACTCTTTCCACAAACAAAGCATAGTCTGTTTTCTTTTACATATTGATTTTTTGCTTGGTTGTTTCCACCATTATTGTTCTTGGGATGTCTACCATTATTTTTCTTAAATTTTTTCTTCTTAGGCTTCAAAGTAATATTTTTGTTAGTTTCAAGGACAACATTATTTGAAGAAGTTAAATTTACCTTCGGTGTGATGTTGTTCTTTTCTGTTTACAAAAGTGCGTCTTGGCCCCTAGCCTCTTCTTCCATGCAGATTCTCATTATCAAAGTCTCAAAAGAAGTTTTCTTTTGCTTGTGGCGTATAATTTTTTGAAATTCCTTCCACAAAGGTGGAAGTTTATTAATTATGCGACAAACAATAAGGTTATCTACAATTTGGACTTCCTCGGACCTGAGCTCGCCAACAATCATTATGAAGTCTTGAGCTTGGTCTACCACTAATTTGTTGTCCACCATTTAGAAAAAAAAAATCTGTTAGCCGCATATTTTTTAGCTCTTGACACCTTAGCGTCATACTTACTCTGTAATGCGTTCCAAATTTTCTTTGCACTAAAGGAAGCTCTATCATAATAATCATAAAAGTTATTAGATACACAATTAAGTATAAAGTACCGACACTTGTTGGAGTCACCATCGTATTTTTCAACTTTCTCTTGAAGAGAGATAAGTTCTTCGTCGGTCATGGAAGAGTTATCTACTTTGTTTGGGTTCTTCTCAGTTAACACATAAGAAACATTGAGAAGACTTAAGCAGAAAAACACTTACCCTTCCACCTCTTGAAGTGAGTACCATTGAACCCGAATGGCTTGTTAAGATCTCCCATATTGACATCCGATAATTTTTCAGTTGTTGCCATTGAATCTCCTTAAAATTGTTGGTAAAATTACAATAACTTACAACTGAAAATTACAAGTGTAGAAAAAAATGTCTTTTTCTTCTTCGGCTGAGGCGCGACTATCTCGTTCCCACTGCAACAAGTTATTTTCACCGGTCCAACAGTAATCTTCTTGACTTGTCTCCTCCAGGATACAACAACCTTTCTCACAAAGAACAACTCAACAATACTGGACAAGAGTTGAGTTCAAAGCTCCACAAAAAGAACACCCCCCTTCAACTAATAAACTCTCTTTAGACTAACTTTTGTGAACTCTCTATTATCTTGTATATATCAAAATCATGCAAGACCACCTCTATTTATAGGAGAGAAAGTCTTTCATGTAATGAATAAGAATGAATGAGGGATAGTAAATATGGAAGATCAATGACTTAGAGGTTTCAAGAGTTACACGATTTATAAGATATAATGAGGGAATAAAGAATATGGAGTTACATGAACCTCAAGAAAAATGGTGATCAAGATCATCCATCTCTAACCATGCAGAGGCGAACCCAGAATTTGAAGTATGTGGGTGCACCAGTGTTTCAAAGGCGCGCATAAGCCCTGAAGCAAGACTCAAAATGTGTTGATCGCTCGCCTCACTTAATTTGCAGTTTAAGTTCTAATTTCTAAGATATACTTTCCTGTGTCAATGAGGCTTTATGAATAGACGAACACTAAACAATTGATATTTCACTTTATGAAAAAAATAATTCCTTTGTTCATATATTTGTCATTCATGCTTATATTATTAGTCTTGGACTATATATATATTTATATTTTTCTTTCTTTATGCCTTTTCTCATTTAATCTCACGCTTTATTTGTACTTTGTGATTAAACACAATAGACCTTGAAACTTTTTTGCGCTTTTTATTTTTGATAATATTGTGGTGCACTAATATTATCTTAACATAGACGTTAGCAAAACCTTCAGTATCCATTAAAGAACCTTATCATATTCGATTGGTCGTCAATGACATGAATAATAATGAAAAAATAAATATATAAAACACATATGAGTTCTAAGCTAATAACTTTAATTTACTTTCTTAAAATATGAAGTTCAACAAATATATTGACTTTTAACATTTTTGATCAATTGATTGTGATAGCTTAATGGTAAAAGCGTGTTCATCATACAACAAGGTCGCGGGCTCAATTCTTTAGTCCAATAATTTTGATATTTTAGCCTTTAAACTTGAAGTACTGAAAATAAAAAGGAAAATATTGTGCTACCCAGGGATCAATCCTGGGTGGTGTGGATAGAATAGCTGGTTCCGACCAGCGCAACCAAGGTTCACTATCACCTATATACCAATTTCTCAAGATATATACACATAATTTTTTTTACGTTAATGGATGAACGTGCACCCCCACCTATACATGTGGGTCCGGCCCTGTAACCATGAAACAAATGCATTATATTAGTGTAATACCCCGATAGTTTCTTAAGCCTAAATCCATCTTTTGAGTAAATATGGATGACTTCCAAATTGATTGTTATTTATATCATGTTTTATTTCCCTAAATTATACTCTTGATCATGTGGAGAATTGGATAAGCTTTCCATCGACATAAGATTCACCCGAATCGGACACCCGGTGAGGAAGTTAGAGTCATTTTGTAATTCCGCGAGACTCTAACCAATAGTGCAACCATGAATCAAGATCTTGAGAAATAAATTATAGTGATTTGATTATTTTATAATCAAGGATGGTGTGTATTAAGGCCTTAAATATGTCCTAACAATTGGGCGAATGAAAACATTCCTTACCGATTGAGTTCTTGGGAAGGATATTGGTATAGTCAACTTCAAACGAGCATATCTCTCATTATACTTGGAATTTTTGAGCTCATGACCTATAAACATATAGATAATTGAATTAAATTTCCAACGATATCAATTTCACCAAAATCCAATATCGGAGTAAAGAGTTATACCCATTTTACTCCAACATGGTCAAGCTGAAAAACGATGACGACGGTTCTGACGGGCTATCACGTTTCTGACGCCATTTCTGACAACGTCGTCAGTTCCTGACGACATTTATGATTACATAGTTAGCCTTAGGTAGAAAATAAAAAATTTGACCCTTTTGTGACGACATTTCGTGATGGCCTATCACGGGTCTGACGGCCTATCACGGATGTCATCAGCAATTTTTTTTCAGCAATTAAGGGGCATTTTTAAAAGGGTATTTTGGTCTTTTCCACTCATTTTGACACTCTATATATATCCAAGTAAAGAAGAAAACTTCATTCTTCTTCCATTTCATCAAGAATACTAGGGTTTCTCTCTCAAAAACCCAATCCAAATTTCCCAAGAACATCAAGAATCCAACCATATATTTTATAAATTGGTTCAAGATTCAAGGTACCCAAGTCAAAAGCATCAAGAACCCTAACTCAAGAAGTGGAAAAGGATTCTATAACAAGTTTCTTCATTCAAATCCATAATCAAGGTATGTGGGGTTTGAACAAGAACACTTCTTTTATTCTTGTGCCCAAAGATTTAATTTCTACTATTGAAATTCATGATTTTGCAAAGTGGGTTTACACCCAAATTACTTTATTAATGATTTATGATATTTGAGCTATTCAAGATCGATACACATAATTATTTGATCATTTTGTTTCTTAAATTGAGAACTTATGCCATGAGTTGAATATTATTATTATTATGAGTTGATAATTTCTGAATGATTTGAGATAAGAGTCATGATTTAAGCTTTTCTATGAGAATTTTTATTACTGAATATATATATATATATATATATATATATATATATATATTGATATTTGAGCTTGAGAGTCAAGAATGAGTTCTATGATGTTTTCTTGAAGTTTTTGATACATGATTATTTTACACTTCCAAATTATGACTTGATATTTAATATTGTGAATTTCATGTTCTACCATGAGTTGGTATTTCAAGTGCTTTCAAGACATGCGCCAATCTTTAAGCTTCCTTATGACAAATTGGATTATTGAGTATATTGATTCATAAGATTGAGTTGTTATAATGAGTCTTGATATTTTCTCAAAGTTGTTGATGTTGCCATGACTAAATGAATCGATACATCTTGATGTTGAGAAAGATTGTTTGATTTTGAGTCGAGGTAGGAATCCACAGTTGTATATGATTTATCGATGAGATATATATTTATGTTTTGGTCTTTATAATGGACCCACGAATTGATATTGATTAAGGTGGATTTCCTAATGCGTTCTGAGCTGAGCCTGGGAGGAGTATTTAGCACCGAGCGAGAAATATGGTATTTCTTCAAAACTACGTGCCACCGTAAGATTGATATTGATGATTGTGGGCCAGAGGCCGAGTATGGGATTGTGATTGAGAAATTGAGGTTGTAATCCTTGGCAAGAGTACGACACCCCCGCCAATGTGGGGTTCTCTCCTTAGGAGGTAAAAACGTTGGACTCCATGCGGCTCACTTGGTGTAGTTATGTCGGTTATAAGAAACTCCCAAGTCCATAAGAGTTCAAGTTTCATGAGTTACCGAATAACTCTAAGTCATGACTTAAAGAGTTTGAGTTAAGTTTAATGATTTATGAGATTTATAATGCTTGTATTACTATTGATGATGTACAAGGAATATATTTCAGTTAATTCAAGCGAAGAAAGTTGTTATCGTCAGCATGCATGATTTTCATAATCATTTATGATACTATTTATAATGTTGCAATGCACCCCCACATACTCAGTACATTCCTTAAAGTACTGACCCCCATATATTTCTATGTACTACAGTGCCTTATAATGTAGGTGTAAGTTATAACGCAGATACCGCATTCAGTCAGTTCGCAACTTTCAGTCAGCAGGTGATGAGTCCTTTTGATTTGAGGGCATGAGTCAGTTATACAGTTCGAGAAGTGTTGTATTTTTCTTACTTTAGTCGTATTGAGATTGGGTAGTTGGGAGTCATGACCCATCTATCTGAAGTCAGTACCAGTAGAGGATTCATAGACAGTCGTAGAAGCTGATGTATTCAGTTTCAGTTTCATTTGTAAAAGTAGAGTTGTAATCTTGTAAAGTTCATGTTTATATTGATCAAGCTCAGAGAAGTTCTATATTTTTGCTAACTTTATATAGATTTAAGCATTTTATCCAGTTGTTTATGAATTATGCCAGTAGGAGGATTAGCTTGGGCTACTTGCGCCCCTAAGCACCGTGTGACGTCCCGGGACCCAAATTTTGAGGCGTTACAATTAGAAACAAGCATGCACGTCCATTGTCATTTACTCAGTTAGAGTTAAGGCTATATGTAAATGAGATAAACGTTCTTCCACTTAAAGGCACATGAACTAAATGCCAAGAAAAAATAACTCAATGCACTTGAACGACTTAGTTTCTCTAACTATCAATCTGCCATGCAACAATCATTATTCTTTTGCCAAAAACAAAAATTTAAAGCAAATTAATATTGTAATATTAAAATGCTACTCCATCATGATATATTAAAACTTTTGTTATGTTCCAAATTTAAAAAAGAATTGAACCATAAAAATTTATGATAAGTAGTCTTACCTTATAACCGTGGGAGTAGCATTTTAGCCACGGACCATGCAAACTTAAAATAGTTAAACCTCTATATATCCTTTAGTTAGTTGACATTTTTCTTTATTAGTAATATCAATTCAATTCTTCTTCTTGGTATTATTGTAATATTAGTGGAACTCTAGCCCATGGTATACCTTTTTTTTCTTTTTCCTTTCTGACCGTCTTGGATCCATTATCTTTGTAGATTAGTTTGGAAAAGTCCCTATAAGACATGTGAATTATTATTAAATATCAATTAGTTTCTTTTGTTACTTTTGCTGGGAACAACTCGGTCACGTAAAAGTTTTTTTCTTTTAATTCTTTTTTTTGTTAAACACGTAAAAATCCTTCTTGATCACAAGTTTAGTATAAAAGATGAGTGGCTTATAAGGATTAATGTAAACATAAATAAATTATTAGATGATAAGCTTGAGAGGAGAATCTTTCAAATCTATATAAAGAGACTATTTTTAATTTACCTCACGAACTCATCCCACTATGGTGGGACTTAAGACTCTGTTTTATTTTTACTTCATCCAACCCACGTGAACTTAACTACCTTAATTTGTTCAGAATAAACGTATTTTCTTGTTATACTTTCGTGATCCAATACTTCAAAAAAGAAATTAGATTTTGTTCAATTATCTTAGTGAAAAGTAAAAAAAATAAAATGTTAATCTTGTGGTTTCTTCAGAGCCACCACTCATATAATTAAATTAAAGTACATCTATTTGCATCACCTAAAACAATTCTTCAAGTGCGCTTGACTATTAATGTTCAAATAGCTAATTCATACTTTTAGCTAATTTCTGAAAGTTAAATTTGTTTTAAAAAATGGGACTGGAGTAAGTTTGTCCTTGCGGAAAAAGAAACAAGTACAGCAAGCGCATTTTATATTACAGTATCCTCTGTCCCTTTTTTTGGCTTGACTTTATATGAACAAGATATATATGTTGGTTAATTATATTATGAGTCGTAAGCATGTGTGGTGTTATAAATTAAGTTTAAGGGTGACGTGCATACTGGTTACTCGTTAGAAATATTTATCAAAACTATCATTTTATTAGTCTGAAATCTTGGTGAAGGATCGATTTGATACAAGGAAAACAGGTATATTATAATAGTATACATATATGGCAAGTAGACAAAACAATTCTTTTTAGGGGTGGTTTGGTACTGAGTATTGAAAAAGTTAATGCATG
Organism: Capsicum baccatum var. pendulum; assembly: GCA_030864225.1. NCBI lineage: Eukaryota > Viridiplantae > Streptophyta > Magnoliopsida > Solanales > Solanaceae > Capsicum > Capsicum baccatum. Next base: position 185,494,005 of record CM061558.1, on the reverse strand, counting down.
TATTACTTTAATATAGTATCTTGTTTGATATATTCTTTCACCTTCTGTATAAATAATATTTGTATTAATTATATATTTTATTAATTATTAAATTATGTATTATTATTAATATCACAATTTTTTATATATTAATGATACAGAAAATTTCAACACATACATTAATTTGATTAATGACAACATTTCCCCTCAAATCTGTCTCCTTATGCTTCAAATGAGTTTTCGTTTTACAAGAAAAACTGAAACATAAAGATACCCTTTCAGCTGAAACAGCATATTCTGCAAACTGTTATTTTTGGTTTAAACTTTATATTGTTCAATTTAAAAACAACAAATTCAGCTCCTTTTGTGCGTTTTTTATTTAATTTTCAGAACAAAGAACGGAAAAGCAAGAAACCCATATAGCTTAAACATCAAATTTTGCTGCCTGAAGCAGACAATGATCCGCAAAGATTTCCGGAGAGTTACTTATAAAAGCTCAATATTTTGCCGAAAAATGTACAAAATTAAAGAGTACAGAGGGTATTTTTATAAATAAATATTTTTTTTATTAAAATTATACGAGATATATTATTTTTAATACATTAATTAAAGTATATAAGAAATAATGTCAACATAACTAATGTAAGAATAACTAACATTAATATGACTAATCCAAGCATTACACATTATTTTCATGAGTCGTTTGGTAGAGTGTATAAGAATAATACAAAATATAGTGTATTAGTAATGCTTGTGTTGGCTATACTTGTATTAGTTATGCTTATGTTTTTCTTATGCTGTTTTTAGTGTGATTTATTAAAAATAACATGATTTACATAATTTTTTTTTTTTTTTTTATAAAAATATCCTCCATATATATGTTGAAAAGGATGCAATTTTTTTTTTTTGAGTAATAATAGTGTCTTTAATTATGTTAATTTATGCAATGAATTCATTGCATCGCTTATACCATGAATTTTGAGGTATTAGTAATACGCATGTTAATGCATAATAGAGTGTTAGTTATACATAAGATGAAAAATATACCACACAAAATTTTAGTACACACTAAACTAATACATGCATTAGTTTTTCAATACATTCACCCAAATGACTCCTTAATTTCTTATACATTCTACCAAACCAGCGAATAGTGTGTTCTACTTGGTCAAAGACATTTCTAAGAAACGAGCCAGTAGTGTGTTCTACTTGGTCAAAGACATTTCTAAGAGTCAGTCCAAAGACAACCATAAACATGTGAGTTAAAATAAATGAACCTATAATAAAGGAGAAGATATCTTTCGTTTTTTCTTTAAAATAATAATAATAATAATAATAATAATAATAATAATAATAATAATAATAATAATAATTAAAAAAAAAAATCTGTGAGCGACGATAATACAAAGTTTTGATAAGAATGCATAGCTATCATTCCTCTAATTAAGGTCCAACTGTTCAAGTTTTGTTTTCTATCTTTTTTTTAGGAATTTTCATAAATAGCTATTATCATTTGGTTCATAATTATTATGATTAATATCTATAGTTTGCCTAATTACGACTCATAGCAACGAATTAAGGGAGAAGAGAGGCGGTTGCGACAGAGAAAGAGGAGGGAGGCAAGTGAGAATTTCGAGAGGTGAGAGAGGGAGAGAAGAGATGCTAGATACATGTTGTATTCGATGGACACAGTCTAGATCAATGAATATAGTGTGATATGTATAGGCTGATGGATGATGTTTGTTAATAAAGTCTATTAGAGGGAGCAGAGGCTAGCGAGATGTAGTAACTTGATTTTTGATGATTTGTGTGAATTATTCATTTCTTCATGATTTGATCATTTTACCCCTCCCCATAGTTGTTTTGTGATATTTCTGGGCGTGAAAATGATTGACACAATTTTCAATGCTTTTCTATGTGATTTGTGTGGGTTTGTGGTTTTTGGTGGTTAAAAAGTCTTTATAGTTGACTTCAATCAACATTCGTTATTCTGTGGGGCCGATGGCAAATGGACTGCGCCAGCACGTCAAGGTTAATTTTAGTTTGGAAGCACGATTGGTGTGGGTTTATGACTTTTGTATCCCATTCCGATCTTTGATCCAAAAAATTATGAAATGGGATTTCAGGGGTCAATTTTGTGAAAATGATGTTTTTTCGAAAATCTAATATCGCAGTGAGTCCGGAGCATCAAATTTGATAGGGTAGCATAATTCATTTGCGTTCTAAAAATTTTGGATGAATTTCAAGGGATCCGCAGAGACTTGGAATTCTCCAAGTCTCCAGCTAATGCACTACTCAGCTGGTGCATCTGCTTAAGTGACACTTGGGTCGCTTAAGCCAGCCGGTTTCTTAAGCAACCTGGCTTAACTAACGAGTGTCGCTTAAGCGACACTTGGTCTGCTTAAGCAACATGTGCAGCCTTGGCGGGTGTCGCTTAAGCGAAACTTATTCGCTTAAGCGATAGATGCTTAAGTGGTTCAGTGTCAGCTTAAGCGATGCCTGGGTGGTTTAAATACCCCGTTTTCTCAAATTTTTACTAGTTTTGACACTTGGATCTTCAGATTTTAGAGTTTTTGGGCAATTTCTTTCATTTTCAAGTTTGGGTAAGCTCTAAATTCAATTATTTTTCATCAATTCTTGTCATTTGAAGCTTGTTAAAACTCGATTTCAAAAGTAAAATTTGAGAATTTGGCATGGAAGGCCTAAATTAGTAATTCTTAGATCTAAACCCCAATTTCAGTTAACCCATTTTGATAATGGAACAACCAAGAAACACACGAACCAACCAAAAATAATACGAAAACAACCAACAAACACAAGAACAACAAGAGAAACTGAGAGAAAGAAGAACAACAACACACGACAGCAACACAAACACCACAAGCCAAGACCACAAAGACAAGAAATGAAACACAAGTGCAATAAAAATAAAAGGACAGGCAAGATAACATAAGAACTTACTAAGAACAAGAACCAAAATGTATTTCAAGCGTTAAGACCCTTAAACCCGCAAGTACAAACACCAATATTCTTACAGTGACCGCTAAGGGAATCAGCTCCACAATACAACCACCATTTCTAAGAAATTTGCAATATTGGCTTTTCCAAGCCCTACACTAATTTTAGCTTTTCCAAGCCCTACACTACATAGAACACCCCCTATATACCAACAAAACTCATATCGACCCCTTGCATATACAGATTAGTGATCAACATGTATATTACAATTTGGTAGAAGAAGAACTTGATGGGAGCCATGGTTTTATGACATCAATGAATATATTCAGGTTGGAAAATATCCAATATATGTTGATAGTAACCAAAAAAGATCCCTTCGATGATTGGATCATGGGTTTTTATTGAGTGGGGGAATCTTGTATAAGAGGACTCCAGATTTGGAACTTTTGAGGTGTGTAGATGCTAAGGAAGCTTCAAAAATCATGACTGAATTACATTTTGGGATCTGCATACCGTATATGAACGGGTGTGTTTTGACAAAGTAAATACTTCGTGCAGGTTACTATCGGTTCACCATGGAGTGAGACTCTATCCGTTTTGTTCGTAAATGTCATAAATACCAGGTGCATGAGGACTTGATACAATATCCTCCATCTGAGTTGCATACAATGACTGCTCTATGGCCTTCTGTGGCTTGGGGAATGGAAGTAACTGGACCAATTGAACCAAAGGCCTCGAGTGGACATAGTTTCATCTTGGTAGGCATTGATTATTTCATGAAGTAGGTGAAAGCAGTAACATTCAAGTCAGTGACCAAAAATGGTGGTTGATTTTATTCACTCAATATCATTTATCGGTTTGACATTCTAAAGATAATTGTAACGGATAATGCTACAAATCTCAACAGTCACATGATGCAAGAAGTGTACCAGTAATTTAAGATTATGTATCGAAATTCAACTCCTTATCGTCCAAAGGCAAACAGGGCTGTATGATAGGGCATAACCGTGAAGATGAGCGTATGTAAGTGTGCACTAAATCAAGACAAGAAAGTGTACAAGTTGAAGTCTGAAGAGGGCTTTGGAACACACCAAAGCCGCCCCTACATACACTCCATAAACACCTTTTGTCTTCCCTTCATTAAGGTTTTTTTGGATATTTCACTTATGTTTGTAAGAAGTCTATAAATAGACTAGTATTAGGTCATTTTAGTTTAGTTGTTGAATGATATTGTTAGACACACTTGAAACACCTTTCTTCTCTTTATGGAGAGTGTAACACCTTTAGTTTAGGGCTTGGTAAAGCCACCAAAACCGAAATGAGGGTGATGCTAGTGTAGAATCACTGGTATTTTAAAACTTGGTTAGAAACCTTGGTGCTTGAGTGGTTAACGCCCTCTTGTATCATTGTAAGAGTGTTGGTGTTTATTTTACATATATTAAGGGTCTTAGTGTTTGACATACACTTAGGTTCTTAGTTCTTATAAGAGTTGATGTCTCATTATCTATCCTTTTCATTTTTGTAATCGTTTGTAGTGTTTGTTATTGTTATAAGTGAAACCATGGGTTGTGGACTTCTTGTTGTTGTCGTTCTTGTCATATTGTTTTCCATCTTGTGTTGTATTTACTATTTTGGTAGTGAAACACCACGTTACTTGTCCATCTTGTATTGGTCTTATTTGCCGAGAATCGTTCCCACTTTGGTTCTTAGTTTCTATTGTGTTTTATGTCTTGTTTCCGCTTTGTAGGTTGATTTCATTATCATTTGGTATCAGAGCTTGTGGTTGATCTTGTTCCAACAAGACCAATATTGGGCTAGCTCACTTAAAAAAATAAAAAAAAAGTGTTGAAACCAAAAATCCACAATAAAAAGAATTCTCCCGATTTTGTGTTTGGCTGAGTAGAAGTTGTTCTTGTTTAAGTCTCGGCCGAAACTTGGATTCTAGATCTAGGAGTATTTGTTGTGTCTTGAGCTTTTTTAGTGTTTTTTTTTTCTTCCCTAACCCTAGTAGAATCAAGATCCAAGTTTGGCTCTTTTTTGTGTTGTGTTGTACGAATTCAAAGGGTGGGCCAAAGTGTCGATGTTGTTGTTGTTGTGGGTTCAAATTTGGACATTTTTTGGTGTGTTGTGGTTGTGAAAATCCAAAGTTTAAAGGTGTGTTTTTGGTATTGTTGCTGTGGATTTGTATTTAAAAGAGGTGGTGTTGTTGTTGGAAGGTTCAACTTGAACCTTGGTCTTCAAATCTTATTGAAGGTTCTTGGTGTTCTTCGCCAATCTTCATGTCTTGTGACAAGAAGAACCTTCAATAAGTAGTGCTGATCTTGAGACCAAGTGGAAAAGTGTATTCTTCTTGTTTGTCTTGAAACAAGTTCCAAGACTATACCAAAGTAGTAAGGGACAAAAAGGCTTTCAAAAAGACTAGTTACCAAAAGGGAGTAAGGGGACATTTCAAGACTAACCAAAAGAGGAAAGAGCCAACCACCCTTCCAAAAGGTGTTTTGTCCAAAAGGTGAAAAGAAATTCAACCTATTTCGAATGTTGAAAAGGCTCAAAAACTTATGTCTTTTCCCTCCAAAACCGAATTCACTCTACCACAAGTTGGAAAAATACTAAAATTTTCAAATTCCACAACCAATCAAAGGCTGCCACATCACCCCTTTGTACAACTAACTTGTTTGTGTTTTGTAGGTAACTTCTTAGCTACGATGGACAACAATGCCACTAATGTTATATTGGATCGTTTTGAATCCATGTCCCGCGACATTGCTAGAGTGAATGCGGGTATTGAAAATTTAAACTCAGACATGGCATCGATGAAGGGTGAGATGTCGACTATGGGTAAGAGATTGGATCGTATGGAGAGCCGAAGGAACTCTCGTGCTTCTACTCTCACAACTTTACATCCAATGATTAACCCTCCAAGACCACCACAAAATTCCATAAGCCAAGCTCTAAATTACCCTCAAAACTGAGACCTAAGCAGGCCATCTCCCAGCAAATTGATCAAGTTTGACAAGAAGGACTTGGAAGCCAAATGGTTCAACTAAAACCAAACTCTCCCTTCCAAGCACCAAAATCAAACTTTCCCATCCAAGCTCTACAACCAAAGATCCACTTCACCAAATCAATTCTCTCAATCGTAGCTCCACTTTACTTAAACCGGCACATCCATATAGAGGAATATGGTAGAGAGGGACATAAAAGATATGGGGTCAACGATGATGCTTGTATGAGGGAAGAAGAGTTGAGAGAAAGATATAGGGATCAACATGGAACCTGCCACCAAGAGAAGAGGTAGGAATTGAGATGGATGGATTGAAGGTAATTCTCAATATATAGAGAAAGTCGAGGGTCAAAATAAAGATTTTTATCGCATGATGATGCATGTGAAGTTCCCAATTGAATGGTGTAAATTCGTGAATTTGAGGTCGAATTCCTCTCAAGATGGAGAGGATCATATGAGAATGATCTTGAAGATGAGCATATGTGAGTATGCATTGAATTAAGCCAAGGGAGTGTACAAGATGAAATGTGAACAGGGCTTTGGAACACACCAAATCCACCCCTACATATACTCCATAGGCGCCTTTTGTCTTCCCTTCATTAAGGGCTTTTTGGACATTTCACTTATGTTTGTAAGAAGTCTATAAATAGACTAGTATTAGGTCATTTTAGTTTAGTTGTTCAATGATATTGTAATACACACTTAAAACACCTTTCTTCTCTCTATGGAGAGCGTAACACCTTTAATTTAGGTCTTGGAAAAGCCACTAAAACCGAAATAAGGGTGATGCTAGTGCAGAATCACTAGTATTGCAAAACATGGTTAGAAACCTTGGTGCTTGAGTGGTTAACGCCGTCTTGTGTCATTGTAAGAGCGTTGGTGTTTATTTTACATCTATTAAGGGTCTTAGTGTTTGACATACACTTAGGTTCTTAGTTCTTGTAAGAGTTGATGTTTCACTATCTATCTTTTTCATTCTTGTAATCGTTTGTAGTGTTTGTTGTTGTTATTAGTGAAATCGTGGGTTGTGGACTTCTTGTTGTTGTAATTCTTGTCATATTGTTGTCCATCTTGTGTTGTAGTTGCTATTTTGGTGGTGAAATACCACGTTACTTTTCCATCTTGTATTGTTCTTGTTTGGCTGAGAATTGTTCCCACTTTGGTTCTCTGTTTCTATTGTGTTTTGTGTCTTGTTTCCGTGTTGTGGGTTGATTCTTCTATCATTTGGTATCAATGATACAAAATCAAACAAAAAATGCTACAAAACATCCCACAACACATCAAAAAACAGTCCACAACGTGGGAAGATCAAGCAACACAAACGGATACAAAATGACAACACAAGAACAAACGTTTTTGCAATATAATAAAAGGATAGATAGATAGACAAATGATGGTATAAATCTTAAGAACCCCAATATATATCAAATCAAAGGACACTTAACATCTACACACGTCAATCAACTAAATCCTACGAAGACACAAGAGGGACGTTACCTCCTCTAGTACCAACTTCTCAAGCCAAAATGCAACGCAAGTGATTCCACACTCGGAAGCCCTTTATTGCGATGGGATGTGGCTTTTCCAAGCCCTACTTTAAGGTGATACACTCTCAAGAGAGAGACTTTCAATGTTTTCAAATATTCATCATCAATAATCTAAGTGAAAATAACCCTAACATGTTCTATTTATTCTATTACAAGATAAGACAAAATGATAACAATGCCCTTAATGAGGAGGGGCAGCCATAAAATGCATTTGGACAAAGTGAAGTGACCAAAATGCCATTAATAAAGGTATCCAAAGCTGTGAGCCATTAAGTGTTGTCCAAGCCATGAGTCCTCAAGTCTTCAATACTCCAAGAAATCTTCCACACTCGGCAGTGCTCCATCAAGTGGCCAAAATGGCCTGTACATGTATGCTCTTATGTCCTCAAGGCAACCATAGCTTGAGTCTTTATGTGTTGGCTTCCAAGGACGTCATCAAAATCTATAAGGTCCGTTTGAATCGTATCATCATCCCCTTCTTGAAAAGGAATCGACCTCGAATCCAAACCTTGAAAGAACAAAGAGAATACAAAAAAACACCACATCCTCATGACATGAGGGTTAGAGTTATCCAAATACATAACATCAATATGCCAAGGCAGTTCATACTTGACATATAACCAAGAGTCATTCGTGTTACACATTAGTAAGCCATTGACAAATGCACCAAGGACTTTGTTATTATAAATATGTAGAAAAATGCACCTAGGCCAAAGGTAATTCTTTCCCACCCCAAGATGGCACCGAGATCAAATAAGAAGAGTGACCATAGACACGAGTCTAGACAACACTTCCCTTTCCTGTAGTCTTCTCCCAAACTACACGTCATACTCTCTATAATGGCATACATATCATCATATGCAAGGAGAGAATAGATATAGGTGTAACTCAAGGCTACTTCTACTATGGTGCCCTCGTGTGTGTACTCACTACTAGTTTTCCAACTATCACCACGAGTACTCTCAACAATAAAGCCACACAAAGTAGAAGAAGCAGTCATTTCTAAGACTCATATTCCTTGCCCATATGACTACACTCATCTTTTATTAAGAGATTTCCATGTTTAGGAGGAATGTTGTCACACCATAGTGGGTTGGAATATAGGCTATAGCCTTCGAGGAAAGCTATGCCGCCAACATCACTTGCACCACTAGGTTCATTATAAGAGATTAAACTATCTTTAAACAAGGCATTGTACCTAAAGAGAAAAGGCTCTATCCCGTGGGCAGATTTGGGACAAGCAAGCTCACTCTCTATACGTTCACTATCAAGTTTCAAAGATGTTTCAATCTATTATCTAAGAGAAAAAGCCGTAACTACACTCTTTTGGTTATTACTAGCCATATCGCGACATTTTAAGTTCATAGAAGTGTAGGGGATAGCATTTTTACCTTGTAGCTCATATGAGCTACGAACGTAATTGTTGATGAATATATCCAGCCAGCCCACGTGCTCCCTTTGATCTACCATACGATCCAACCTTTTATTTGCCATAGCCAAGTACCGGGGAATAGTGTCAAGGTTGGCCAAAATGGCACTTGTAACATCATTGCCCAAGGTTGGAGAGGTTGAAGCCATGGGTTCCATTGCAATTTTAACTAAAAACAAAACAAACTCATGAAACAAAAAAAAACAATTAGTTCACAAACTCTTTCCCATACTCACTCACACGCCTTGATCATCTCAAACTTGGATTCACAAGTATTGCAAGTCGACTTGTACTTCGTGATGAGTTGAGAAGTGAGTCTACTCGTTGGTCGAAATGGATTCTTTGCTTGGAGACTCAATAAAGTAATGTTCAAACTTGAACCAAGAAATACTACAATTCAAAAACAATAAAAGCACAAAAATAACACTAACACGAAGAAACGTATTCAAAAACTAATTTACAACTTAGTAGGTAGTTACTAGTTGCCAATTAGTATAAAAATGAACAAAAATAAACTAAGAATAAACAACAAGAAACTAAGAATAAAATATTTTGATCCCTATGTTTTGGTATTGTACGAAAATTGGTGATGTGGAAGTCTAGGATTGGTTGCGGTTTTTGAAAAGTTCTTATTTTTTCAACTTTGAAATTTTGGTTCAATTTTCAATTCTTGAAGAAGTGTATTTCGGCCTTGGGGAAGAAATCATCAAGATTGGATCCTTTTTTCACATTAAAAAAGGTTTGACTTGTCTTACACCTTTTGGGCAAGACACCTTTTTGAAGGGTTGGTGGCCCTTTCCTCTTTTGGACACCTAGAAAAGTGTTCTTTTCCTCTTTTGGTACCAAGTCTTTTGCATATCTTTTCCCCCCTTCCCTTATGGTAGGTCTTTGGGATTTGTTTTCAATACTAACAAAGGCTTCACTTCTTTATACTTGGATTTTGGATCAAACAATACTATTAAAGAGCCTTTTTGCAACTAGACATGAAGATGGTCTAGATCAACAAGAATTTTTAATAGAAGTTTGAAAACCTAGCTTCACGTTGAATCTCGAACAATCAACAACACCTTTTTCAAGCTTAAAAATCCTCAACAAAATACCAAAAACACGAGTTCAAACCACACCTTCAAGTTTCGGTCCACACAACAACACCAATAATGTTCAAATTCTTGAACCCGCCAATAACAATACCACACAAACGTTCAAGCTCACTTGGATCTAGACTTAAGGTGTAAGAGAACAAGAAAACTAACAAAAGAAATACTCAAAACAATCTAAATATACCTAGATCTAGACACACAATATTCGGCCAAGAAAACACAACAACAAGGACTCACTTCTCGGCCAAAAACACCAACATGTAGGACACTTTTCTTGAATTTTCTAGCAAACGAGCCCAAGATTAGTCTTGTGGGAACAAAACCAGCCTAATATTTGATACCAAATGATTCAAAATCAACCAAAAATGGAACAAAACAGCCCGCAATATGTCACAAAACAGTCCACAATGTAGGAAGAACAAGCAACACAAACGGATACAAAATGACAACACAAGAACAAGCGGTTTTAAAATATAATAAAAGGATAGATAGATAGACAAATGATGGTATAAATCTTAAGAACCCCAAGGTATATCAAAATAAAAGGATCCTTAACACCTACGCACGTCTATCACCTAACTCCTACGAAGACACAATAGAGACGTTACCTCCTCTAGTACCAACTTCTCAAGCCAAAATGTAACACAAGTGATTCCACACTTTGAAGCCCTAATTACGGTGGGATGTGGCTTTTCCAAGCCCAAATATAAGGTGATACACTCTCAAGAGAGAGACTTTCAATGTTTTCAAATATTCATCATCAATAATCTAAGTGAAAATAACCCTAACATATTCTATTTGTTCTATTACAAGACAAGACAAAATAACAACAATGCCCTTAATAAGGAGGAGAGTCCATGGAGTGCATTTGGAAAAAGTGAAGTGACCAAAATACCCTTAATAAAGGTGTCCAAAGCCGTGAGCCATTAAGTGTTGTCCATGGCCATGAGTCCTCAAGTCTTCAATGCTCTAAGCAATCTTCCACACTCGACATTTCTCCATCAAGTGCCCAAAATGATCTCTACATGTATGCTCTTGTGTCCTCGAGGCGACCATAGCTTGAGTCTTTATGTGTTGGCCTCCAAGGACGTCATCAAAAGCTATGAGGGCCATTTGACTTATATCACTGTAGAAGCTGCCAACAAAAACTTAAAGAAACTACTCTACAAGATGGTGTAGGGTTCTCGGCATGAAAAGTTACCTTTTGCTCTGTTGGGTTATCGTACTATAGTTCAGACTTCAATCGGTACAACTCCTTACTAGTTGATGTATGGAACTGAAGCAGTTATAGCTGCAGAAATTGAGATTCCATCTCTTCGAGTAGTTGTGGAATCTAAAATTGATGATGATCAATGGGTCAAGACCTGATTAGAGAAATTAAGCTTGATTGATGAAAAAAGATTGACGTCAGTATGTAATGAACAACTATACCAGTAGAGAATGGCACAGGCATATAAAAAAAGGTGCATCACAGATATTTTGAAGCTAGTCAGTTAGTACTAAGATACATCCTCCTCAATTAAGTTGAAGCCAAAGGTAAGTTTTCTCCTAATTGGTAAGGACCGTTCATGGTGAAGAAAGTGTTACCAAATGGTGCATTATATCTGACTAATATAGAAGGAAAAATAGAAGAAATGATGGTCAATGCTGATACAGTTAAGAGATATTATGTATGATATTCATGTACAATTATGTAATGATTATTTTGTACTTGCATTTTTAGAAGATTAAAATGATGAAAGAATTTTGTTCTGCAATCTGAATAATATATCAACCTTTGCTTACCCTTTTTGATCTTTGATTCAATTTTTCTTTGATAACCCTCTTTTGGAATCAATTAAAGTCAAAAGTTTTTTTAAAAAATCAAAAATCAAATCAATCAAAATCAAGAAAAAGAATGACTTTCCTGAACTACGTTTGACCTGATCTAGCTATGACAATATACGTAGGCAACCCTACTCTGGGGTTCGTTCCAACCAAAAGAAAATTCAAGTTATCCGGAATGAAATAAAACTAGGGCAAAATTCCTTAAAGAGTCGATTCCAAAAGTTGTATGCTTCACCCAATGTTATGTAAATTTTTGAGCCTCATGTCGCCCTTTCTTTCTAAACCTTTCCAAAAGCCAAGTTACAACCAAAGAAAGACCTTCAGATCAATCTTTGGGAATGTCAAGGCTTAACATTTTATAGGTGCATGATATTTCATATTTGGGTGTTATTTTTCTTTTTAAAAAATAAAATGAAAATAAAAATGAGAGAGTCTTATTGGTGAAAAACCTCTTGGGCACCATAAGGCAATAGTGAGTTATGAGAATAATGAAATGAGAGTCTTATTGCTGAAAACCACTTTGGGCACCATAAGGCTGTGTTGGTAAAAATTCATTGAGGTGTCACTAGGTGCAGGATATAAAACAGAAGGAATAAGTTCAAGATTGGCTCAATTTCAAGTTCAATAAATGGCCAAAAGTTAATAATGATTGGTGATTAGATCTGGTTGTGTAATTCAAAATACATGTCATAATCATTGGAATCAACTTCTATACCCAGATAAGTTTTCCTTTTTGTTTTGAAAAAGAGATGACTATTGTCTTTTTTTTTAATTTTGATTTTTGATTTTTTTTGTGTCCTTGTTGTCAAACGAAAAATTATTGTCATCTTTTGTGTATTTTTGAGTCAAATTCACGTTAAGTCAAGTAAAAAAGGACTCCAAACTTGGTACTAACTCCTTTAATGGTACAAAGCAACACAAAGGATCAATGCACAAAGACAACATTTCAAAGTAAAGTAAGGTATTTAAAATGATTGTGATTTGGTCATTTCAGACTCGTGAAAAGATAAAAGATGTATTGAAAGATAAATCCAGAGGCATCATACAAGAGAAATATGTTTTGAGTTGAGAGTCTTAGTAGTCAGAATTTTGGGTCAGAAGTCTGAGAAGTCAACAAATATTTATCAAGGATTGGAAAAAGAGTTGAGCATGGCAAATGCAAGAGAAATAACTTCAAACACCAAATGCCACAAACCAACCACCATATTTTAAAACTCACAATTTTTCTTTGTTTGAAACAGAGATGGGATGTTCTTTTTCACATTAAGGTTTTCAAATAAAGGATACAATTTCACACTTCTGACAACGCAAGTAACATGGTTACAACACACAATGCTGGATCTCAGTTATGGTAAATTTTTATTTTGAGAGATGTACTTACAAAAGCTATTCCAAGCTTTGATTTATCCTTTCACTAGATTTTTCAAAACATTAAGATTTGGTGATACGCACAAATTTTTTTGTACAAACTAGGGAAAAAAGTTTCGTATGTAAAGAATGAGAATTTATTATTTATGCTCATGACCCTCCTGAAGAATGGGACAGGTCTCTCCTGAAGAATGGGACAGGACTCTCCTGAAGAATGGGACAAGACTCTCCTGAAGAATGGGAGTTTATTTTATGCTCAGGACCCTCCTGAAGAATGGGACAGGACCCTCTTGGAGAAAGGGAATTTATTTTTATGCTCAGGACTCTCTTGAAGAATGGGACAGGACCCTCCTAAAGAATAAGAATTTATTTTTATGCTCAGGACCCTCCTGAAGAATAGGACCGGACCCTCTTGAAGAATGGGATTTTTTTTTATGATTAGGACTCTCCTGAAGAATGGGAATTTATTTTACGCTCAGGACTGGGATAGGACCTTCCTGAAGAATGAGTATTTATTTTTTACTCAGGACCCTCCTGAAGAAAGGGAATTTGTTTTTTGCTCAGGACCCTTCTGAAGAATGGGAATTTACTTTTGCTCAGGACCCTTCTGAAGAATGGGATGTTATTTTTCTATTTCACTATTTAGTTTGAGCTTAGGAGCCCGCCTGAAGAATAGGTTGAATAAAAAGTAAGTCCAGGAGGCCGCCTGAAGAACAGGGTGAAGAAAAAACAAGTCTAGGAGCCTGTCTGAAGAATAGGGTAAAGAGAAAGCAAGTTCAGTAGCCCGGCTGTAGAACAGGGTAAAGAAAATTAAGTCCAAGAGCCCAGATGGTGAAGGAAAAGTAAGTCCAGGAGCCCACCTGAAGAACAGGGTGAAGGAAAAGTAAGTTCAGGAGCCAGCCTGAAGAACAGGGTAAAGAAAAAGTAAGTCCAAGAGCTCGCTTGAAGAACAGGGTGAAGAAAAAATAAGTCCAGGTGCCCACCTGAAGAAGAGGGTGAAGAAAAAATAAGTCCAAGAGCCCTCCTGCAGAACAGGGTGAAGAAAAAATAAGTCCAGGAGCCCGCTTGAAGAACAGGGTGAAAAAAGGCAAGTCCAGGAGCTCGCCTGAAGAACAGGGTGAAGAAAAGGCAAGTCCAGCAGTCCGCCTGAAGAACAGGGTGAAGAAATGAAATTCTAGGGGCCCGCCTTAAGAATAGGGTAAAGAAAAAAAGCAAGCCAGGAGCCTACCTGAAGAATTGAGTGAATTTTCAAGTTCAAGTCATGAAGATTCGAATCAAGATTCTAAAGAAATTGCATCTTTCATTTGTATTTTTCATTTTTGATTTTTGTTAGTCATTTGAATATAAAAAACATAAGTCGTGAAGCGTAAACTTGACAGAACTTCACTCGACCTTTAACTCTTCCTCTCACCTTTTTACCTTTGATCTACACGTGACCTAATTCCTTTATAACCTGGGATAGGTAGGAGGTCCAAAACCAGGACTCGATCACATCTTTTCTGTTATTTTAATTTTATTTTATTCTTATTTTTCGAATAATCAAAGGGTCAAAAATCATATCTTGTCTACTTCTTTGTATGAAAACTCTTCAAGATTCCACATAAAGAGGGGCAAAATGTAGACACATGATTTTTGATCCTCCCTAAATTTTAATTTATTTATCTTTATTAAATATTTATATCGATCTAATATTATTTTAACTCTTGTTTCATTATTTATATAAATTTTAGTTAAAAATAAATAAATAAATAAATAAAGTTAATTTTGGGTTATTTTATTTTATTTTATTTTTATTTTAAAAAAATAACAATAAAAAAATTTCAAAAATATATTTTTATTTTAAAATTTTATTAAAAAAACAGTAGTCATAATACTACCATAATTATATTTATTTAAGGCCATTTATAAACTTTTATTGTATTTTCTTAAAATGTAAAAGTTAATTAGTTATATTTATATTTACTATTATTTTATTTATTTATTCATTTATTTTTATTCATTATTTATTATTATTAATAGACCCGATTTTTTTTTAAATTTAAATTCCCCCTTATTTGATAATTTTTAAATGTTACCTCCTAAGAATTCCCCCATTTAAGGACTCTTCCCACCCAGAAAGAGGTATGTAGATGGGATCAGAAAAACCAGAAAGTAAAAAATATCAGAGAAAATAGAGAGTGAATATCAGTAAAAGCAAAACAGAGAAGAAAACAAATAAGAGAAAGAGTTGTGATTCGAGTCTCATATTTCCGTTCAAGGATCCGGTGACAACATCTTGCTTTTGTATTCAATTAAAATTGACATTTAGGTTTTATTTCAATCCTATTTCTTTTATGTTATAAATTTTATTGTGAAAAAGCATGAATGGAAATATTTAAGTAGTTTTTCTGCATTATTTAGCATGTGTAGTTGAATAATTATGTGAATTATTGTTATTAGATATTATGCAATTATGTTACTGAATATGATATATTTTCACACAGATATTCACACCCTCACAATAGTTCACTGTACACATAACAAAACATCATGTACTTAACACACTTACATACATTCTGCAAATTCCCCCTTATTTCAATGGTGTATGTAAAATGCTTAATGCAGAAACTTGCATTCTATGTAGTCCTTATAATATTTTCTTGAGTCTATTTCTTGTAGAAGAAGTGTAGAGTCTCCTCAACTTATGATGCTTAGAGTAGAGAGTAGTTTGAGGACGAACAAGGCTTTAAGTGTAGAGTGGTGATCTAAGGTGGTTTTATGCACCTTAGTGTTATTATCCCATCTTATTAAGCCTTGATTTGAAGACAACATGTGTGTATAATGGGTTGATAATGATATAATTAATAATTTAAGTGTGTGATATAATTTTCATGGTGTATTTAAAACATGTTTGTACTTAAATTGGTCACTTAGAGTTCAAACGAGAAAACTATTGTTACTAGCTTGAGCTAGGTGTTTGTCTAGTGGGTTTCGATGGATTATAATGAGTTGAATGAGTTACAAATGATTTAATTGTATATTTATCTGTGGAAAAACTTATTTATAATGTTCAAGGGTCAAGTGAATCAAGCAAAGAGTTAAAACAATAGCTTAAATATCAACATGGGCAAGCCTAGACTTAGCTCGAGTTTCTAGTTCATCGTTCTTATTATTGTGTTGTATTGAGCTTTATTAAATGGTGTATGATGATGTAGGAAGATTGGAGAGTTAATTTTGAGGATATAATGATTATACAAAAGATGGAAATTTAAGGGAAAGAATACCATAAGGCATGGAATTACAGGGAAAAGGCTTAAGACTAAGATAACGTCAAATGGTAAATTCCAGAGAACTATCGCGATTGCAGCGCGTCGCGACCATCAGACCTCCTTTCGGAAGATCATATCACAAACACTAATTAACCTTTCCACATCTGAATACTCTACCACCAGTAACCCTTTTCAAAAATTACGACACGAAGCCCACTTCCTAAATGGCCAAAATGTCTCTACTATAAATAGGACATCTGCTTACTTTGTAATGCATCGTTGACACCTTGGACGACTTTGAAACTTTGACAGGGGCTTTAAAACACTTAAATTATTGTTTTTATATCTTTAATTTAGTTTGTTTATGGATTTTAACATGTTTTCCGTGATTGTGTTTTCAGTTATGTCCATTAGCAGCTAAAAGCCCCCTTTCCGGGGTTAAGGCCAAGAACATATTTACTTTCACTTTGAATTGAGTTTGTTTGGATTTCTTATGATATTTGGTTATTTTTTATCCTTATTTGTAATATTTTAAGGATTTTCAACCCTTATAATACACATATTATCGACCTTGTGATCTCGGGGGAATAGAAAGATAGAACGTGAGGATAAGTAGAGTAACGTTCTTATTATTTTATGAAATAAGGAATTTGAATAAGTGACTAGGATAGAGATATATCTAGAAGCCTTGCTTGGTTCACATGTAGGATGGTATCTTAATGCATCTCTATGGATTATTGCATCCCCACTCAATGATGTAGTTATAATGTCCAGTTAGGTAGAAGGTTAGAGGTCGGGAGACCATGATCATATGATAAACACTACGAATAAACAACCTAGATAAATAATATGACGAATGAAGTTCAATAGCATAGTATGATTGTTCGTAGTGCTTTAACCCCGGGTTTCCATTCATTGATTGTCCAAAGTATTTACTTCTCCGTATTACTTTAGTTTATTTTAATTAAAACTTTCAAACTCTTTTGGTTATGATTGCACCGATTTAATCTCAATAGTTAAACTAGAAGTCGATAATTGTTAACAAAAGTCCCTATGGGATCGATATTCAACTTTATTTAAGGCCACTGTATTACTTGGTGAGACAACATACACTTATGTGTGCGCTTGGGAACAATAATATCCTTCACCAAATCTCGCTTCTCCTTATCCACATGATACAAGCTTCCTATGGACAACCTACTAAGAGCATCAACAACCACGTTAACTTTACCTGGGTGATAGTGAAGACTTATGTCATAGCTGTCGAGCAACTCAAGCCATCTTCTTTGCCTGAGATTCAATTATTTCTGAGTGAACACGTATTGCAGGCTTTTATGATCAGAATAACTATCAACATGGACCCCATACAAAATGCCTCTAGATATTTAGTGCAAACACCACATCTAACAATTCCAAATCATGAGTTGGATAATTCTTCTCAAGAACTTTCAACTATCTAGAAGCATAAGCAACCACCTTTACATGATACATTAATACACAACCCAATACCACCCAGGAAACATCACAATAGACAACCAAACCATTAATTCCCTTAGGAAGATTCAAAATCGGAGCTGAAGTCAACTTATCCTTCAGCTTCTCAAAACTACCCTCTCAAGCATCAGACCAAAAAAAAATTCACCTTCTTCTGAGTCCACTAGTCAACAATGATAGAAGATAAAATTTCCACAAACCTTCTCTAGTAGCCGGCTAAACCCAAAAATCTCTGACTATCAATTGGAGTTGTGGGCCTAGGCCACTTCTATGATCCTAACCAACAACCGGCCAAAATAATCGACCAGAATCACCTAAGTCCACATTAATCCAACAAAGTCTTCTAAACAAAGAACTAAAATTGAATATCAACAAAGTGTTGGGACATGCCCTTGACTCCAACAAAAAATAATTCTAAATAGTCTGAGACATAAAGGACCAAAACATAAAATATAGACTTTCGATGTATGGAAGCTCACCACTTCAATGTCAACTTATGAGATGATCCCGAATCCTAATCATTGAGTAGGAGAAGTAAAAGTATGACCAGTTCCTGTATCGCATGAGGATACAACATCCAAAGACGGTTAGCGGGGTAAATGCTAGGATGTAACTCAGGGATAAAGGATAAAATAATGCAATGATCAACCATTCAAAATTATTCCAATCCAATGAACATAATCAAAAGCATATATATATATATGTATCACATGCCGAGATAGGTAACAAGGCTTAACAGTCACTTTAAAACCCTAGCTTGGATTGTGTAGCTCAACCATCATAACATACAAAGGTACCCACAGGTTATATGGGCTCAGCTCTTCCCAAACTCGTAGGGCCCCAATGTGTGTGGCTGCATGAACTAGAAGGTATGCATATGCACTATAGGAGACTCGAACCTCCATGCATATTAAGGTGACAAGAGCATCAAATCATGTAATATAATGTGGGGGACTCAAACATCCCAATCATGAGATAATAATATTAAGGGGGACTCAAACCTCTTGAACATATAAGCCCCCGCGTCAGCAACCATAGTTTGTAGTTTGGGTTTCTCGGGACCACCACCACTTTTTAAAGCCCAATTAAAAACATTTATCACATATTCCTATTCATTGAACCATTTTTCACATTAAGGCATACATTGTTGGTATTGTCATACCAACTACACTTGTGAGGTAACAACTATATGCCAAAATAATTACATCAATTGGGGAAATCACAACCCCCTTGGTTTAAATATGCGATAGCTTGTGAAAACACAAAACCCACAAGGTTCAATTCAAAACCATTATGCCTCATTATTTTTTTCATCATGCAATAATTTAATAGAATTTCAATGTACATAACTTTCATATTCAAACCAATTTTACAATTTGGGTTTGAGGTCATAACCATTTTAAAAGGCACAAGCTTGGATAAAATCATAATTACCTAATTCATTCACTATAACTATGCACCCACAAGTTCAAAACCATAATTAAAGCATGAATGATCATATATAAATCATGGAAAACATTATTCAATCGATAAGAACTCAAAATCCTCAACCCTCATTTCAAAACCAACATCACTAGTTCATGGAAAATACTTTAAAATATATGATTTTAATAAATTAACAATGAGGTAAGAGTAATATGCCTGAAATATCAAGTTTCATGAAAGAATTCAACCCATGAGCCTTTGGATGACTTACTTCTTGGAAACCCTAAGTATGACTGTTTGAACGAATTTGAGAGAGCTTGGAAGTGTTTGAGTACGTGATGAATGAGAAATAACCCCCCCTAAATGCTTTATGAACGTACAATATTTATTGGGTGAGAAGGGAATTGTCCAAAGTGCCCTCAAATTAAAAGCTAAAATTTAGTCGTAAATGACTATGGGTCACCATATGACTTGTATAGACTCATTATGACTCGTCACCCTGAGTTGTAGCCAAAACGGTTCCCAGGAAACCCACACACTGGTGAACCTATGAACCAATTGGTACCACTCATAATAGGACCCTATGGCTCATAGGGTCCAGTCGTAGTTAACACAGAACCACATTGGGTAGACACTGGACAACATATGATTTGCACCCAATGTCTTGTAACAAGTCCTTGTGACTCTTAGTGAGCCACTCATACTTGGAGTAAAACTATGCCACATACTTACTAATTTGGTTGGGATTAGGTCTCCAGGGCCCGTCAAGATTCTCTACAACTCGTATCTCTAAGTCGTACTCAAGAAAATAACTCAAGCACCATTCTATAATTATCTTACGACTAGGGTCCCATGAGCCATAAAGACACCTTACAACTTGTAGGGGAATTCGTAGTCAGGATAGTGAGGATAAATTCTTAAAAAATTTTCAAGGACTAAAAACCTGAGGCGTTATAATATGATTGGAAGAATTAAAGACATCCTCTCATTTAAAGACTATAAAGGAGGTAGTGTCTCCTTTGATGATTGAAACAAGAGATACATCGTAGGGATTGGAAAAGTTAGGAACAATTCAAGCCAAGCCCTTGATGATTTTTATTATGTGGATGGTCTCAAATTTTACTTGTTGAGTGTGCCACAAATTTATGACAAAGGACATAAAGTGAAGTTCATGTCTGATAAGTGTGTGGTCATAACACTTAAAGAATGGTAAAGTTATTCTCAAGGACTTGAGAAAAAAGAATATGTATGTTACTGACATGAGATCTTGTAGCACCAAGAATCTCACTTGTCTTAGTGTTCAGGATGATATTATTGAATTGTGGCATAAATGGTTGGATCATGTGAGTGCTTCTTACTTAACAAATTGGTTTGTAAGGACCTGGTTCAAGGAGTTCTAAAGCTGAAATTTTCCTGCTCCAAAGTGTGTGAGGCCTCTGTGAGGGGTTAGAAGACCGGTCCTTTTTCAATCCAAAAAAACAAATGATTACCTCCGACCTCTTCCACTCCTTCATATGGAATTGTGTGAACCTATATAAGTGGAAAGTAGAGGGGGAAAGAAGTACATATTTGTTGTTGTTGATGATTATTCCAGATTCACCTTGACATTTTTTTTGAGATCTAAGAAAGAGACCTTCCCAGTGTTTGAAGCTTTTGCAAAATAAGTCTAAGTAAAGTACAATGAGAAAATTCATGAGATCAGGTCTGACCATGGCATAAAATTTCAAAATTTCAAAATTCTCCTAGTTCCATAATGATCTTTGAATCAATCATAGTTTTTTAGCTCCTAGGACACCTCGACAAAATAGTGTTGTAGAGTGAAAGAACAGAGCGTTGGTGGATATCTCCAAGACTATGTTGATTGCTATTGGAATAGCTCAAAACTTTTGGGCTGAAACAGTTAATATATCATGGCATGTGATCAATAGATGTTTTATTAAGCCCATTATAATAAGACTCCTTATAAGCTCATAAATAAGAAGAAGCCCAAGTTAAGTTATTTCAAGCCTTTTGGATGCAAATATTTTGTGTTGAACAATGGAAATAATGATCTTGGAAAATTTAACCCAAGAAATGATGAAGGTGTCGTTGTTGGTTATTTTTCAAACAAAAAATCTTACAGAATCTTTAACAAAAAACCCCTATGTGTAGAGAAGAGTGTACATATTATCTTTGATGAGGCTGGAAGTGCTATTATAAGTAATTACCTTAATGATGCAGACCTTGAAGAACTTCGTAAGGATCTGAGCAAGTCAACTAAAAATGATGATGAGTCAATAGTAGGAACCAAGGATAGTGAAGATTCCTAGGGACCGGGATTGACTCATGAAGATATAGATGGGTCAGGAGAACATCAGTACCCTATTTAATCTCAGCCTTTAAATTGAGATGCCAATCCTCACTCCAGCTTTGTAGATTAACTTTTGTCCTGAGGTAACAACTCAATGGGAACTGGTCCCAGTTCAAGTCAGCCCGCTCCTTCAAGATCCAGCTGTAAGAACAAATCCTCACATCCTCTTGATAATAGACTCATTTCTCTGGATTCAGGCATGCAGACCAGGACCAGAGCAAGAAATCTATGTGCTTTCTTAGCATTAATGTGCAGGAGGCCTTGAAAGATGCTGACTGCCTAAATGCCATAAAAAAAGAGATACATCTATTTAAGAGAAGCAAAATATAGGAATTTATTCCTCTTCCTGCTAATAGAACTATCATAAAGACCCAATGGGTGTACAAAAGCAAAGCTGATGAGCATGGTTATACAATCAGGAATAAGGAAAGGTTGGTTGTACAGGGTTATAACTAGGAGAAAGGCATTGATTATAATGAAACATTTTCTCCTATGTCTAGAATAGAAGCTATTCAAATTCTCATTGCTTTTGATTCCTATATGGAGTTAAAATTGTACCAGATGGATGTGAAAAATGCCTTTCTAAATGGCCTTCTAAAATAAGAAGGGTATGTAAAGAAGCCTATGGGATTTGAAGATATTGACTCTTTAAATCATGTGTTCAAGTTGTACAAACCTATTTATAGATTGAAGCAATATCCCAAAGCTTAGTATGAGATACTCTTAAAATTTTTACTAAACAATGGTTTCAAAAGGGGAAATATTGACAAAACACTATTCTTGAAGGCTAGAGAGAGAATCTTCTCATTGTTCAAGTTCATGTTGATGGCATAATATTTGGAGCCATAACCAGTTCTCTATGTGATGAATTTTCCAAGTTGATGAGCAGTGAGTTTGAGATGAGTTTAACGGGAGAACGTAATTTCTTCCATGAGTTACAGTTAAGTAGAGTGCAATAGGTACTACCATTTGCTAGCAGAAGTATATTCATGAGTCGCTAAAACCATTTCACATAGAGGATTCCAAGCCTATAGATACTTTTATTGGTACTTAGTCAAAACTGGACTTGAATGAACCTGGTCTCTCTATAAATGAAACTATGTATAGGGGAATCATATGTTCATTAATCTACGTTACAACCAGTAGACCTGACATTGTGTTCAGTGTAGGGATGTGTACCCAATTCCGAGCAAGTGCAAAGGAATCCTATATGAAGTCTGCAAAAAGGATTCTATGGTATTTGAAAGGAACCCCCGACCTAGTCCTTCTCTATCCTGCAGGTGAAAATTCTATTCTAGTGGGGTATGTTGATGCTAGTTATGCTGGGTACCTGGTTTCTAGGACGAGTTCCTCAAGAATGGCTCACTTCTTAGGATCTTTCTTGATTTCCTGGTGTACAAAGAAACAAAATTCAATAGCTCTTTCTACTGCTGAAGCTGAGTATGTAGCAACTACTTCATATTGTGCTCAACTACTTTGGATCAAGAAATAACTTGAAGATTTTGGAATTCTCTAAGATTGTGTTCCTTTGTTTTGTGACTACACAAGTGTTTTTAATATGGGCAAGAATCCAGTTCAACCCAAGAGTACCAACCACATAAACATTAGAAATCACTTTCTTAAAGATAATGTGGAGATGGGTTTGATCAAAATGTTCTTTTGCAACACTGAGGACAAGATAGCTAATATCTTCACTAAAGTTCTTGGCAGAGACGAGGTTAAAAATAACAAAATGAAGTTAGGTTTGATAAGTCCAAGTTGATTGCATGCTATTTTTTTTATTTCTCTATGATGGCTATGAATAAATGAGCAGGTATCCATGTAAGATAGTGTTGCATATGTCTAACTTAGTCTTATATCTTTTGTAGATATACACCCATGGCAAGGAAGAGAATATTATGGAGGAGGATGATAAAATTTTAAGAACTATTGTTACTACCCAATTTCTCAAGTCATGATGGTGCCTATTATAACCTACCAGTAAGCAAGCCAAACTCGAAATTCGGAACGGCTAGTAATGGACTACTCATTGTATATAAAGAAAAGAATGTGGTATAAATTAAATAAGAGAATTAATACATAATGTAATACCAAGACCTGGTGGTATCAGTACAAGAGATTCTATATAATAAGATTTCAAAGTGAAGTAAAAATGATTACACTGATATAACTTATCTTCAAAGACAACATAGAGACTAGTCTAATACATAAGAGAGAGAGATAAGAAATACTCCAAATATCAGGAGATCACTTTAAGTCTATGAACCATGGCTTCTCTACACGATGCACACATCAATGGAGATAACCCTTACTATGATCTGCCGACTGCAAAAGTGTAGTATGAGTACCAAACGAATGGTACTAAGTAAGCAACTGCCAATTGAGCTCCAACGATAAAGTATATACATATAACATATACACAGAAAGGAAAAATACACTCCAAAATCCAATTAATCATATAATAGAGCCAATGAGATAATAAGGATAACCGAACATATTCATGTCCAAGAGACTAACATAATAAGACTAAAAAATTATCAAGGATGAACTATCCTATTCTAGCAATGCTCGAAAATCTCAACACTATACCATATATCCCCGATAAATATATGAATAAGGGACGAAAGAAGATTATATAGCAATATACAAGGCCAAGGAATGAGTATACAATATGAACAATCAAAGGGAGGGATATACGGCAATACCATAACTACATATAGCAAGATAAACATCTCTCTCTCTATATAGATGTAAGGTCATCTCAAAGCACAACCTAGATCATCATTTATTTATTTTAGGTCTCATTATAATTCCTATCAAGATTTAGTACTAACACTTAGGGTTTCTAATCCATTTGTCCAATCATGAATTAATCTTGCATAATAATGAAATCATAAGATAGAGAAGGCCAGAATCATATCTCAAGTCTCGATACCAAAGCAATGAACAATCTGTCATAAGATAGACATAACAATGATTATAGAAATGATAGTAAAAATATCAATAACAATGCGAGTAACCATCTATTCCGAAAAACCAAATGCCTAGCCTGGTCTATGCGTACCCCCACTGCCCCAAACTCAGAATGTTTAATCAGTATATAAAAACACCAGGCATAGTCATCACCCATGTGTATGAACCCCCCATACGAGCTAATAGACATAGGCACATACTACTGATAGGTGATGCATATGTAAGTATGAATACAACAGAATCCACAATATTACAATACCATTATCATAACCATCACTGTCATACACATTATCATCATAATCATTCTCTAACCTTGCCGAGTATATATATATATATTTTCAAATTTCATACATAGGGCTATCCGAACACAAATTGGTAGATGTACACATAGGCACACCAATAGAATAACCCCCATCTTTGCCGGGTATATCATCATAATTATCTTCCTACCTTGACAAGTAAGTGTATATGTCATTATCACATCATCCGTCAGCCTTTCCAGGTAACAATCTTTCATCATAATATCCAAATTAATGTCAACAATAGAGAGCGATCCCCACAAAGGATAAAGTAAGTGCAATCCCCACGAGGGCTAAAGTAAAGAACAGGCCCTATGAGGGATAAAGTAAATGATCATAAAAAGAGATGCAAGCTATAGTATATGTCCATAATTCATCATTCATCATCAAAATCATTTTAGAAATAAGCATATAAATAATAGGTGCACAAACTTAAGCCGTGGCTAAGAAGAGTGTAAGTTCGTAAATCTATTGCTTGGAGTGATCTTTGGGACTAAATTATTATAAAGTGTAGAAAGGGTTAGAATATCTCATGACTGTAGTAAATAATAGTGTCAATTCATGGATCAGATTCTATCTCGGTTAAATCTTTAAATCATCATTACGAAACCTCTTTTATACATATAGATTATCCATTAAGCTAGGCGGTTATCATTGTAAAAATTTGTTTTTAAGATGCAAAGTGGGTTTTTATCTATTATTTAGGAAGAATAGTCATAATATCATATTTTAGCTAGGATCACATCATTTACCAACATAATGATCATGAATTTATGCATGCCATTACTAGTATTCAAACATTGGAATCATAAACATCATACCACATCTTTCTATATCCCATACTAGAGAGATGTGTATAAAAACGTATATATATATATATATATTCATAAAATACAATCGTATCCTTTACAAGGACAATTACTTGTCGGATATCCAACTCATATCATACCATGGCCTATGGCCCAATAATGTATCTGGAATCATTGTAACATCAATATCACGACCTTAGGACCACATACGTATCCAAAACTCATATCAATACTCATGTTTGTAAGCTATCTCATATTCATAAGTCATAGCCTAACTATGATGTATAATATATTTATAGGATGTAAAGCATATTTGTATTCGTCTTATATCTAGGAGGCATATTATAAGTAAGGCATCTCGCATCTAGGAGATATAACATATTACTAGGCCATAAATCATAACTATGAGGCACATCACCTCTATAAGGAATCTCATATATACAGGTCATATATCATGACTATAAGGAAGATCATTTCTATAGGCCAATTATCATAGCTAAGATGGATAATATCTCTAAAGGCCCAATTATACATTTAAGAGAAAATAACATCTCTAAAGGACCAATATCACATCTAAGAGTAAATAATATTTCTAAGGCCTATTATCATATCTAAGAGGAAATACATCTCTAAATTCCCAATATCACATCTAAGAGAAAATAGCATCTCTAAAGGCCCAACATCATGTCCATAAGTCATAAGTCATAATCCAGGAAGCGTTATCATAATATACCAAGCCATAAATTAAACTTATTCTAAAGGCTCAATAGTCTCAACTAAGCCTAGCATCCACAACTTCATCCACAAGGTCTAACACAAGTTTGGCCTGAGTGGGCCGGACAATCCCACTTCTGGTCCCTAATTCCCATATTTAAGCAATTTATATCCAAAACTAGGCTAAGGTATATAATTTAACTTCTAGATGTCAAGTAGTCTATAACCAATCCTAAGATAAGAATTTTGTCGAGAAACAAGGGCGTTTAGGTCAATCCAACTCAAATTACAATTTCAAAATCACCAGATTAGCCCAACTAAGGTTAATCATACTAACCATGATTCCAATACTTAATATATATCCAAACCTAGAATCATATCGTATCCACGATTAGTCCAATCTAGGGAGAAGGCAATAGGACTTTAAGAGTGTAATAAGTGTTTCACCTTATGGGTCTAAGACCCTTATCTAATTCTCAAACTTTAATAATTAAGACTAAGTCATTCTACCCATAATCAAAGTTAACATTCATATTTACATGCGATATATAAAATGCATCGTATTACGGAGAAGCTTAAATAGAAGCCTACCTCAAATCCAAACCACAAATCTTTATATCATAACCAAATGCTCATCTTTATTTCACAATTTCAAAATATCACCACACTATCAAAATCATAATCTACTCGTTAATATGATAATAACGATACTCATATTGCACCATTGTAATTTGGGTTCGAAAATGCACCCAAAACCCCCAGTAGATCCTACTTATGGAAAATACATTTCCAACGTCAAACCAACACTCATACAGGATCAAAGAATCATAACCCTTAAGAAATAGTTGAAAACCAAGCTAATTTAGGGCTAAAATCAAGCCCTTAAGCTATTTACGATGTTGGGTTAAGAACCAAGAAGTTCATTAAGAAAGTGATGACATCTTAAATTAATTTCGTTGATATTTATGATAATGGATGTTTAGAAAGCTCCAACTCACCCATAAGACTCAATTTTGAATTATCACACTCATTTAGGGTTTCTATGTCTCAAGGATGAGTAAAAAATAGGCGAAATACATTCTAAAGGGCCCCTTTTCTGCCTATAATAGGTATGGAGATATTGCTATCACAATACAGGGATGGGAATCATAGTAGTGAAATCACACTAGGGTGATCGTAATAGACTTTCTGCGATTGCAGTATCCCCCAACAAAGTCAAAAATTTATTTTTGACCCTTGTAACTCATTTGGAACCCTATGAACGTAATCTAATAGTGAAATTTGAGTGTAAACCATATTTCAAATCCAATAGAATCATCAAAACTTTCATTTGAGATAATTTTGGAAAAAGGTGGGCCCTACACCTATAGTTCTATTTTTTAGTAGGTTTGCTCAATAGCCCAATATAAGTGCGGAAGCCTTAGGACCTAAACCAAGGATCCCCCTATCCTAAAATCAATGTTTTGAATATGATGGAGAAGTTGAATTTTACATCCAAGGATGTTTTGAGAAAATATGGTTCCACACCCATATTTTTATTTTTTTTTATTTTTTGACTAATAGCTCAAAATAAGCTCAGGTGCATTAGGACCCAAACCAAAGGTCTACTTGACTAAAATTGGTGTTTTGGAGATGCAAGCATAGTCTGAATTTGTATCAAATATCGTTAACTGAAGTTTCACCTATGGCCATTTGAAACCAGTGAAGACTTCTAAGTAGGGAATTGACTGTAAGAACCAAACGAACCGCCCAGTAATCAAAGGATCAACCCCAGCAAGTCAAAAATTACTTGGGGCAGCTATGAAGAAGCCCTAACGACATTGATAAATAGAAATATGAAAAATGATCAGAAGGGTCATTACAACTATGAGTTTAGAAATCATGTATGGACCAGGTCCCTCATCAGGTTAGTATTATGATTCACTCTTAAACATTGGCAATTTAAAATTAATTTTGGATATGTCATATATATTTCCTACTTCTTATAAAAAGTTACCAAGGTCCTTTTATCCCAGAAATCATGTCAAATCTGTTGGGCACGTCACATTATCAACACCTCATGAAATTCGAATCATTTCTTCATCCTCTATTTAAACCTATTTAATTCTTTCTCTTAATATTTAAAAGTTTTTAGTTATACCATATCAGTTCCCAAAGTCTCTCACTCTTCACATTCCTTTAATCACTTAACATTCAAAGAAATTAATCATAATGTCTAACCTGTCATCGTCCCCTTCATCTCTGAATGAACCTACACCTTTTACAACCATGTCTACTCCATCACCCCCATTGGTTTTGATCTACACAATCTATTTTCCATTATTAAATTCACTCCCCTTTTTTTTGTAATGCAAGTTTCTCACACCATAATAGGGATAAAATGCTCCATATTCTTTATTTGAAGTGAGGGATGATTCGAACACTCGTCTTATTTATTTCTACTCTTATTAAAATTGGATCTAAAACTATCCCAAAATTATCAGTCTACCTAATTCCCTAATCTCCCCATCTAAAAAATAAAGTTATGAGAAACATATCTCCTCAAGCATCGTTGATAGCCACGCTGTAGATGAAAAGATATTTGATGGTGATTTTTAAATAAAAAGGTACTTCATCAAACATCCTTGCTACGTGTAAGGATATCGTAATTCAACGTCTAACAGGTCTAAATACAGAGCTTCTTTATGAAACAGGTTCCCCTGATTCTCCTGAGTATGATAATACCCCTACTTCTCTATATACTAGGAGGCAAAATGATCCTCCTAAAGGTGTTAAAGAGGATACTATAGTGTTTCCCCCTTTTCTTGATCTTCCTGACATAGGTGCTAAAGAGAAAGATAGTACTAAGAGCGATGATGACAAGACTTTGTTGTAGAAAATAACCAAGTAAAAAGTATTCTATACTGCAAGGCTGCCATCTAAAGCAGGAAAAACACATGGGACCAGTCGAGTTCTTAAAATCTAATGGATTATTTTTTTGTACAAAATAGGAACAATATCAGAAAAGAAAAAGTTTATAGAAAAAGGTTGTTCTTGAGGTTAAGATGCCTGATGAGGAAGAGGTTCTATAACTTCCCAAGAACCTATCCCAAGACGTCACACAATGCTTTAGGCCACACGTGGCCTTAAGTTAACCCTCTAAGCTTGTCATCACTTTCAGAACTCACTATAACACTAATTATTTGAGATAAGGAAGAATAATCATGTCATGAGCATAATGTGAGATGAAGAAATAATTTGCTGTACAAAGAAAATACTGAAAGTTCTATACATATTGGTACTCTAGTCTGATAAAGCCACTACTACAAAAGAATGAGGAGCCATTGGGACAGATCCCCAACTGACTCACCTGAAATGAAAAGAAACAACCATCTACTATCAAGGCAAAAATTAGGGACATAGATCCTCGAACCATGAGGACACACCAACTGTAAGAATATAGATGGAGGTACTTAAAGATCACCATCGCTGCTGAGACTGAGCACCTAAACCTACATCACGAGAAAATGTAGAACATAGAAGAGTATGGGAATCAATCTTGGGATTGTACTGAGTATGTGGGGATGTATGCAACACTTTTAAACCATATCATAAATGTAAAATAAATTCATGTATGCTGACAATAATGACTCTCTTCGCTTGAATTTCTTGAAACATAATTTCCATAAATCATCAATAATAACCTATGCTTTACAAATCTCATAAATCATTGAAACTCAACTCAAACTCTTTAACTAATGACTTAGAGTGACTTAGTAACTCAATAAACTTAGAATATTATGGAATTGGGAGTTTCTTATAACCGACATAAATCATGTCAGCCGCATGGAGTCCAACGTTTTTCCCTCCAAAGGAAGGAACCCTACATTGGTGGGAGCATTGTACTCTTGCCAGGGAGTATAACCTCAAACTCATCTCTGTGATCATAAACTTGTCACTTTGGCCCTCAAATCTCAATCCTATGGTGGCACGTAGTTCTAAGGAAGTAGGATGCACTGAACCCATACTTCCCACTCGGTGCTAAATACTCCTCCCAGACTTAGCTCAGAACGCATTAGGGAATCTACCTCAATCAACTCAAAGGTGTATCATAGAGACCAAAATCATAAATATATCTCATTTGTAAATCATAAACAATTTATAGATTCCTAACACGAATCAACTCAAAATAATCTTTTTCAACATCAAGTGGACTTTCTCATTAAATCATATCAAATGTCAAAAACTTCAAGAAAACATTATAGAACTCATTCTTGACTCTCAAGCTCAAATATCAATATATATTCAATAATCAAACTACTCATGGAAAAGCATAAATCATGACACTTGTCTTAAATCACTTAAAAATCATTAATACATAATGACAATATACAAATCATGGCATAAATTCTCAATTTAAGAAACGTGATGGTAAAATAATCATTAATATCAAACTTATTCAACTCAAATCTCATGAATCATCAATAAAGAAATTTGGGTATAAACCCACTTGCAAAGATCATGCAATTTCAACAGTAAAAATCAAATCTTTGGGCACAAGAATGAAAGGATATTCTTGTTCAAGCCCCATATACCTTGATTATTATCCGGGATGAATAAACTTGTTATAGACTTATTTTCCCACTTCTTGAGTTAGAGATCTTAATGTTCTTGACTTGAAAGTTTTAAATCTTAAACTAATTTGTGAAAAACATGGCTTGATGTTGAGATGTTTAGACAAAAATTGGATTGAATTTTGGAGAGAAACCCTAGAATTTTGGAGAAGATGGAAAAGAAAATGAGGATTTTCTCCCTCACTTATATATATATAAAGGGTAAGGACGGTTGGAAAAGACCAAAATACCCTTGAGCAAATTCTAGAACTAAAGCCCAATTTTTGGCCCTGGCGCGACGTGCCAGGATCGCAGTCTTTCACTAAAATTGGACAATTGGGAAACTTCTCAATGGCATGATGTGGTAAAGTTGCATTTTCCACCTTGGTCGTGTCCTGGAAGGGCACCGCGATGCGGTGAAATCGCGTTGGTGCACTGAAATTTGACAATCCTAAAATTGAGCCTTGGCGCGATGCACCAATATTGCAGAGGCTCACTGAAAAAAGAAAATTGCCATTTTGGCTGGCTCCACAATGCGCTAAAGTGCCAGGTGGCACACTGTCTCACTAAGGATATTTTACTGTGTGTACAGTTCCAACTCTACATGTGAAAGAGGTAAGGATATTTTACCACAACCTCATATTCTCCAATGATGCCGTGTATTTTGATCAACCAGGTCAATGGTGTAAATATTTCTCTAAACAAGCAAGTGATGACTGAGATTTTTGAAGTGCCTACTAAAGAGACCAGGTACTTAAAATATGAGAGTGGGTGAGTGAAATTATTAGAAGTTTATGGAAAATTAGATGATTTAAACGTAAAGAATTTGATAAAGAAGTCATTGAAAGGAAAGCTTTAGCTCTTTTTTGAGTTTGATTAACAAAGCCTGACTTCCTAGAACTAAGAAACGAACCACTATTATAGGTCCCAACCTATTACTTACTGAAGCATTGTCTAACTATGTCTGTGTCAACCTTTCATCTATAATTATGAAGCACTTACACATAGTCAAGATAACCAAGGATGGGAAACATGGCTTAGCTTATGGGTTTTGGCTAAATTAGGTGTTTGCATACCTTGAAGTTTAATGTAGGCTTAGAAAGAAAGGGTTAATGAATTAGATATTTACTGTGTGTACACTAGAGGATAATAAGTGTATGCCTAAGCATAGTAGTATGAAGTCAAAATCTGTTATGGCTAATTTGATAGATGTGAAAACTAGGTTGCAAGGAGAATTGAAAGATATGACTACTATCTAAGAACAAAAGGATGCTAATATTGCTCTCTTGAAGGTGAAGGTTGCAAGTATGAAGTGTTGTGAAAAGGGACCATGTCAAAATGAGCATCTTCATACTAAGAACGAGTTGCTACATGATAAGGTTAAACTACTAGAAGCTGAAGTTGAGCATTTAATACAATAACTATTGAAAAATCATGCTACTAAGAATGAGAGGATCACTATGCACCTTTAAAAGTTATCTCATGCCTCGTCTGGTCCTCATCCTAGATGTCTGTCCAACCTGGTCCTTATCTTGTCCTTTTTTTTATTTAAGCTCAGTTGTGTTATTCCTACTGAGACTTGTTGTTATACATTCCCTTATTTACTGGTATTTCCCATCCTTAGTTTTTATTAAGCTGTTGTTTTGTATGATATATGGTGCTGCCTTACTGATTAATAAATGATTTCTATTTTGGTGCTATCATTTTTGTTCCTTGTTTTGATTTTATTGGCTCATGTCAGTGTAGCTTCAATGTCCATATGTTAACATATGTTCTTATTTTTATGTGGTTTACTATTTCATTTATTTTATTATGACAAAAGGGGGAAGATATAATGTATACTGTATTGTATGTAAGTTGAGGTATAGTTAGCACCGGGACAAAGTCCCTATCCTTATGGGGAAGATTGGTAGGTATATTTGATAAGGGAAGGAATGTTAGGGAGTATATCATTGACAGGGGAAGTTGTGAAAGGATGTAAAGGGCTAAAGTTAAGAAAAGTTGAGTATGGGTTTGTTATCATCAACAAAGGGAAAATTGTTAAGTCCTTAGTTTTGACATTGACAAACTATCAACTTGGGACCTGGTTTATAAAGAGTTTTGAATGGTAAGATATAGTTGATTATAAACCAAGTTGATGGAACAAAAGTCTTTTTCACTTGGTCATATTATTGCTGGAAGAAGTACAATTTGCAGAAAGCCGCTGGAAAAGATGCAACACTTCTTTTGTCCAGCCAATCAAATCCAATCTTCCATATTATTGTAACATCAAATCTCTCTTGAAGCTATCATATTCAAAGTTTTACTTTCAATAGGGACCCACTCAACTCGCTCTTGTGTCTCAAGCTCTTGTTGTATTTGAGTCTTTGTTTTGTGCTTGTAAATATTTCCTATTACTGTTGTTCATTATTAGTAGGTGCTTTATTACTCAGTTCTTATTGTTAAAGTGTCATCAAGAGTTAGTTTACAAGGAAACTATAGTTTACTTGATTATTTTTTAGTTAGAGTTAGCTGAGTCAATGGATGCAATAGAGTTATTATATTGGATTTCATTGTAATATAGTTATTACAAGTTAAGGTAGGGTTAAGAGTTTAATCCTTAAACCAGGAGTCTGTATTCAAGGTTGCTTGAACTTAGTAAAGTGGTTGAAAATACAATAAGGTAGGTCATGGTTTTTCTCCCTTGAGCAACGAGTTTCCATATAAAAGATTGTTTGTGTGCATTAGTTATTTTACATTTACTTTACTTTTATTCTTGTTCATAACCGCATATGATAGTTAGGAACAAGTCCCTAGGCTGGTGGTCTATTCGTGTAGTTCTTTAGTACTTTGTTTTGATAATGTTAATAAATTTTGAAATCCATTTCGCTATGTACTTTGATGGAGCATGGGATCAAAAGAAATTGATTTTTTCTTTGTTTTTAAAACTTGTAATACCCTAAGATTTTGAACTTTATACCCATCAAGAGATAGGAAATTTAATTAGCTTTCCAATATCACCAGTGTCTCTTTAATCTGATTTCATAGTAAAAAGTTATGGCAAATTAACTAAGGATCGGTCAAACTACCAATGGAAATGACTATGACAATGAATCATTGTCAGGACACAATGATTCATAGTGAATATTCATCATCACAACACTGAGGGACCAATTTTAGTTTAGGGACGACGACTCTTAGCAATAACACATGGTCAGACTGCATGAGTAGGCAGGAGGACTCATTGTCATAACAATTAGAAGAGAAGATTTTGGTCCTCTAGTGAAGACTCCAGGCCATGACTCATGGTCATACCCTACAAGTTATAGCTTGAGTCAATTCGACTATTTCCAGAAAAGTTCTAATCATTTTTAGAAGGGTTGTTTATTTTTTTCACATTCTTTAAACACCAAAGCTATGTCGTTTTAAGTATCCCAAGGATGATTATTGGGGGATAATATTCACCTATGTCCTCATAAACTCAAAAATCCAAGTGACACTTAGAAAAATGGGTGATTTTTTCCTCCAAAGGCAAATTAGAATTCTTCAACATTGAAGCCCAAATTCCAAAGAATTCTCTAAGGATTTCATCTCCAGGTATGTGGGATTTCATCAACGGGTTCCTTTCACCTATTGAGTCCTAAAGATTTCTAAATTCTCAAGTTAAATTCTCCCTTCAAGTTTAGGGTTCCATATAAAGTATGGAATTTTCTTAATTTTTCAGTCTATTTCTGTAGCTAAACCATGACTACATGTTTTCCCATAAGGTTAGCATCTTTACATACTCAAAATCATGAATTCTCTTTATATTGATAAATTGTTGATTTTGGGGTTTGAATTATGAAATTCTTATCATGGTGAGCTTTTAATATTGTCATACTTTGTTGCATTCTTCAAAGTTGTTGCTTTCTTCAAAGCTGGTGAGTTATGAACATCTGATACCTAGAAAATTCATGCATACATCAGTTTACATGTTTTTGAGTACTTTAGAGTATGCACATATTGTTATTTTAAGAATAATATTATTTTGAGCATATTAGTTATCAATGTCTTTCAGTTGGGAGTAGTACTTAGCACTGAGAAAATTCAGGGTTGAAGGTTCACCTATCAATTAAGGATGAGACATCTAGTAGAAGTCCCTAAGTTCCTGAACTATGGTACCACCGTAGGTTATTAAGGGTCACCTGTCAAATCAGGCCTGACACCCTAGTCCCTTTGGACACTAGTTTAGTGGATTTATGCCAACCAGTGTTCATACCTTTGATAAGGTATTGAAAACCTTTCAAACTAGGGTTACAGGTTGGACATCGGTCAGCTTAGATTAGGGTATATTGGTTAATATTAGCTGCTAATGTCCATAGTTTATGTTTCAATCTTAGATTTTGCTTGACATTGTATTCAGTTATTAAGCTTATAATTCAACACATGTTTATACTTGGTCTTACATTAGTTCACCATGTTTTATGTATTATGCTCAGCTTATGCTAGTTTTTTCCCATTTTACATACTCAGTACATTTAAAGTACTGATCACATACTTTTCCTGCGCTATATTGTCTTATAATATGGGTTTTAACACTCAACACCCATATCGTGTTTAGTACTCTTCCGTACCAACAATTGTAGTAGTTGGTGAGTCCTCATCATTTTAGGACTGATTATCAGTATTATTTTTTATTATTCTTTTAGTTTCAGATTTTTGGAGTTAGTTCGGGGCTTGTCCCAACAACTCATTGGAGTTAGAGGATTTTAGACAGATGTTTAGTTTTTTCAGCATAGTGAGTACTCTCAGATAGTCTTATTTTTGATATTTAGTATTTGAATTTATTATTATTTATTATTAGTTCATTTTAGTTTACTTTTTGCTCAATGTATTACTTTTCAGTATTTTTAGTGGTATCGACCATGGGTTAGCTTGAGGTTACTCATGAATTTAAGCATCATGTTACAAGTAAGGGACAGACTTGGGTCATGACAAAACTTGGTATCCAAGCATCAGGTTTAAAGTGTCCTAGGGTGTCTAAAAGCGGCGTTGAGTAGAGTCTTGTTGATGCGCCAACCTTATGAGTAAAAGGCAATAAAATATTTTAGGAAAATGTCATTTATTTTACTATTCTTATCATGTGATAGAGTGTACTCTATTAAAATTCTTTTTCTAACTCTTCCCCTATTCGTTTATTGATAATGCCTCCCAAGAAAACTAACGAAAGGAGAAATGAGAATCAACAAGAACCACCGCTCGTTATGGAAGACCCTCTAAATAAGTAGGTATCCTATGCTAAGTTTAGGTCTACCTTCATAGTATTATCCTAGTCAATGATATCTTAGAATAACCAGCATGCTGTTACACAAGCCAACCCAGTTGTGGATACGACAACAACTAGAGTTTGGGACTTTATTTGGATGAATCCTTCAATGTTCTTTGGGTATATATTTGAAAATAACCATCAGGAGTTCTTGAAAAATATTTAGAAGGTTACTAAGATCATGTGTGTCACTTTGATTGAGAGTGCTAATTTGGCTTCTTATTAATTCCATGAAGTGGTACACATATGGTTAAAGTAGAGGAAGGAGAATAAAGGTGCAGATAAAGGATCGATGAATTGGGTTGAGTTTGTTGGTGCATTTCTGGATAGGTAGCGAAGGTGTAGGAGTTCATAAAAATGAAGTAGGGCAATATGAGTGTGAAGAAGTATTCACTTAAGTTTACTCGGTAGGCAAGGTATGCTCCAACTATGGTTGTTGACTCTAGGGCCCAAATTAGCAAGTTTGTGTCAGGAATTTCTGAGGATGTGGTCAAGGAGTATAGGATGGCTATGTTAGTTAAGAAGATGGATATCTCTAGATTAATGTTCTATGTTCAACAAATTGAGGAGGAGAATATCAATGAGAAGGAAAGAAAACGTAAGATGTCCAGAACTGCTAGTTTTAATTTCTCTTAGTAGAGGTCAGATGGTGGAAATCATTCTCTGTTCCGCCAGAAATCTTTAGCTCCAGCCCTATCTTATGCTAGTGACCTAGAACCAAAGTTCAGACAGGACACTCACGATAGAGTGCCAAGCTCTAAGTCTTATAGTTGTATAAATAGTGTTTGCACCAACCCAATTTGTAAGAAATATGTTAGAAACCATAAAGGTGAGTGCATGGCAAGTCGTGATTCTTATTTTGGGTATTACAAATAAGGCACAAAGTAAGGGAATACCTAGTGGTTGTGTAGAGAGGTAATACCCAGCAGGTCACTTAACTCAATGGGGTGCTATATCTAGTATAGCTGGTGGGTAATATCATAATAGGTTCTATGCCCTTCAGACTCGACAAGATTAAGAGGGTTTTCCTAATGTGGTCGCTGGTGTGTTACAGGTTTTTCATATTTATGATTATGCATTATTACATCCTAGAGCCACACTTTTCTTTGTGACTCCCAATATAGCAGTAGATTTTGGTGTAAGCCCCACAGTCTTCATAGAACCCTTATCAGTTCCTACTACAGTTGTTATTTCAATCATAGCCAGCTGGGTATATAGAAATTACCCAATCACAGTATCCTAGAATATTATCTCAACCAACTTTGTAGAGATAGACATGATCTATTTTGATGTTATTCTTCCTGTGGATTATCTCCACTCTTCTTATGCCTCAATTGAAATACCCTAGTTTCTGGACCTTAGAAAATTTACAGGAATTCTAATCTCTAGACACAATATGACTCATGGGTATGAGCAGTATGTTGGGGTACAAATGGTATGGTCTAGTTGTATACCGGCCAGTGTTGGTTGGTGGGATGGATTTTGATTATTGGAGTGGATACAACTTAGGGTTACGAGTCATATTGGTGGTTACAGATTATTTGGTTCCTTAACTTAATCTTAGGCTTGGTTACTTAGGTTGGATTTGAGTACGACTGGCTCACTATGAGCCATAATCTAGGATACAAATCGTACCAATGACTCATATGGTAGACAATGTTCAATCCTTAGAGTATTTTATTCTACCAGGGATACGGGTCATGGATACAGATCATATGCTGTTGGTACAACTTGGTTGGATGAGTCATAGACTGGATAGAGTTTGTTATATAGGTAGAGGTTCAGGATACAAGTGGTGGATGCTTCGTATTGGTGGGTATGACTCGTGTGGGTCAGTCGTATCCCTGCGATGGGATTTTGGTGAAACTTAATTGGGGATATTCTAGACATTTCCCAATTTATCCTAATAGGGTCCCACGACTTCTAACTTACTTAGAAGGTTATTTACGCTATTATTCTATTTATTAAAATATGGTATCATTGTTTATATGGTGTTCACGTGGATATTATTTTTTATCATAAGAGTTTAAAGTATGTGTTCACTCAGAAAGGGCTTAATCGCAGGCAGAGAAGATGGCTTGAGCTTCTTAAGGATTATGATATGAGTCTTCACTATCACCCAGGTAAAGCTAATATTGTTGTTGATGCTCTTATAAGGTTATCTATGGGGAGTTTGTCTCATTTGGAAGAAGGGAAATGGGAATTGGTGTAGGATGTTCACCTCTTTGCAAATCTTGGAGTTTGCCTCTTGTACTCCAAGGATGGTGGTGTGGTTGTCCAAGAAGTGGTTCAATTATCTCTTAGTGCGGAGATTAAAAAGAAGAAAGCGATGGATCTTATCTTGATGAAAATCAAGAGTGACATTTGTGGGATGAAGGTAGTGGTGTTTGAGAGCAGTAGTGATGGTACTTTAGGGTACCATGGGAGGTTATATGTTCCTGATATCGACAGGTTATGACAAAGAGTTTTGGCTGAGGCGCATGAGTTGCGCTATGTTGTTTGTACCAAATCAATTAAGATATATCATGATCTCAAGGAGATGTATTGGGGAAATGGTATAAAGAGGGATATGGCTGGTTTTGTGACTAAGTGCATGGTGTGTCAACAGGTTAAGGCTGTGCATATGAGTCTTGGAGGGTTGTATCAAGAAATTAATTTTCCTGAGTGGAAGTGGGAAGTAATCAATATTTACTTTGTTACTAGTCTTTCTCGGTTTCAGAGTTAATTTGATTTGTCTTAGGTCATCGTGGATAGGATGACTAAGTCTGTGCACTTTTTGCTAGTGCAGACTACCTTTTCGACAGATGATTATGCGAAGCTGTATCTTCAGGAGATTGTGAAGCTTCATGGGGTGCTTGTTTCAATTATTTATTATTGTGGCACTTAGTTCACGTCTCACTTCTAGAGGTCTTTTAATAGAGAGTTTATGACCAAGGTGAGTTTGAGTACTGCTTTCCATCTGCAGACGAATAGACAAGTAGAGAAAACTATTTAGACATTGGAGGATATGGTTTGGGCCTGTGTGATTAATTATGGTGGAACTTGGGTTGAGCATCTACCTTTGGTGGAGTTTAATTATAATAATAGCTATCATTCTAGTATTCGTATGGCCCCTTTTGAGGCATTGTATCGCAGGAAGTGCAGTTTTTCTATTAGTTGGTTTGAGCTTGGAGAGGCGGATATATTTGGTCCCGATTTGGTCTGCCAGGCTACGGAGAAGGTGAACATGATTCGGGAGAGGCTTAAGGATGCCCAAAGTCGCAAAAAGTCCTATACGGATGTTAGGCGTAGAGCCTTGGAGTTTTAGGTTGGGGATGAGATTTTCCTTAAGGTATCTCCCATGAAGGGAGTAGTGCGGTTTAATAAGAAGGGGAAGCTTATTCCCCAGTATGTGGGTCCTTATGAGAGTTTAGAAAGTTAGTAATATTGCTTATGAGCTGGAGTTGCCTTCTAGTTTGAGGTTGGTTCATCTGGTATTTCATGTTTCCATGTTGAGGAAGTGCATCGGGGATCCTTCTTCGGTTGTTCCTTTGGAAGGATTGGGTCTTACTGATTTTTTTCTTATAAAGAAGTGTCGGTAGAGATCTTGGATAGGCAGGTTCATTGGTTGCTGACCAAGGATATGTCTGCGGTTAAGGTTCTTTGTCAGAACCATATGGTGAAAGAAAATATATGGGAGGCAAAAGAGGACATGAAGTCCAAATATCCACATTTGTTGTCTGCTCCTGGGATTTGTGCGGAAGGTATGTGTCTTTCACATATCTTTACTTTCAGAGTTTGGTAAGGGGAAGATTAATATCATTGCCTCTTTGTTTTTGAAGTTTGTTAAGGATTAGGAATTTATTTGATAATGCAAATGACTCTAGCGTGTGGTTACCCCTACCTTGTCCATCATCCGGGGATGAATGTTCCTAGTGGGGGAGACTGAAACACCTTAATTTCTAGACCTTAGGAAATTTCCTAGAATTTTGATCTCTGGACCTAATACGAACCATGGGTACAAGCCGTATATTAGGGTATAAATGGTATGGTCTGGTCGTATACTGACAGTGTTGGTTGTTGGGATGGATTTTTGTTACTGGAATGGATATGGATTAGGTGTATGAGTCATATTGGTGGTTACAGATTGTTTGGTTCTTTACCTTTATCAAAGATTTGGTTACTTAGGTTGGATCTGAGTATGAGTGGCTCACCATGAGCTATAAGCCAGGATACGAATCGTACTAAGGACTCGTATGGTAGACAATGTTCAATCCTTCTTGTATTTTATTCTGCCAGGGATAAGGGTCATGGATATGGACCATATGCTGTTGGTAAGACTTGGTTGTATGAGTCTTTTATTGGAAAATATTTTGTCCAAGGATGGAGGTTCAGGATACAAGTGGAGGATACTGATCGTATTGGAAGGTACGACTTGTGTGGGTTAGTCGTATCCCTGTGATGGGATTTTGGTTGAACTTAAGTAGGGGTATTTTGGATATTTCCCCACTTAAACAAATAGAGTCCCATGAACTCTAACCTACTTGGAAGGTTATTTAACCTATATTTCTATTCATTAACACTTAGAAACTCTTCTAAACACTTCTTAATTCTCTCAAGAGCTTTTGGGCAAGGAGAGCTAGGGTTTCAACTACAAGATCAATTTGGGGTTTGTCTTGGTGATTTCTTTCCATCATCATCTTGGATTAAGGCGTCTTCTCTTCCCTCATTGTTAATTTTACTTAAAGGCATGGTTTATATGAATGTTTTCATGGTTTTACTATTACATTATTCTATCTTTTAAATATGACTTGGGGGTTTTGATGTTAAATGGTTAGTTATGGTTTCCCATGGTTTTAATTATGATTTTATATGTATTAATGGTGGATTTTGATAATTGAATTTCATGGGAAGGGTTTAATGGTAATTTGAATTGGTTTTGGTCATATTATGCTCCCAATATGTTTGATAAAATGCTTATAAAGATATGTTCATTACATTGACTTCTTTTAATAGAACTCTTGCATGTTTTTGAACTTGGTAAAACAATTATGCTTGGTCTAAATGGTTTGAAGGGCTAAAGTCTAATGGGTTATGCTTGTGGGGAATACGAAAGTCTCCCAAGTGGTTTAACATGGTAAAAAAAGGACACTTGAAAGTCCCTTTACACCTATAAATGGTTGGCTATGGATGATAATTGCAAGTAAGGGTTGGTATGAAAATACCAATATCAATGACTTTGGTTAACAGATAATGGTTTGGTAATTTGAAAATTGGTTTTAATTGGGCAAGCTAACCGGTGAAAGCTGGAGGTCTCGGGGGGACCAAAACTGGGAACTTATAATTGCAGATATGAGGTTGGTCTTAGTGAACATATGCATGATGTCACACTTTATTTTGGGGATGTACTAGTCATCCCATTGGATACATCCTTGGTCATGTGTCTACACACACCGGGGACCTTTCTATAGTGGGAGATTAACCCATATAGTCCGTGGGTGGTTTAGGACGACAAACCTACACAACCCAGGTAAAAGTTGTAAAGGCATGCTAAAACCTGTCCCTTTTTCCCAACAAGGTTATATATACATATATATATATGTATGGTTGTGTGTATATGGATGGTTTTACTTGGTTTTATAAATGACATTACTTTATCCTTACCCTAATATAATGCTAGCGATCACTCCCTAACCCCATCTACTGGCGGCTGTATACCTACGCTATGCTAAAACCAGCCATTCTACTGCTCT
The DNA here is from genome assembly GCA_030864225.1 of Capsicum baccatum var. pendulum. Lineage (NCBI taxonomy): Eukaryota > Viridiplantae > Streptophyta > Magnoliopsida > Solanales > Solanaceae > Capsicum > Capsicum baccatum. Next base: position 185,451,873 of record CM061558.1, on the reverse strand, counting down.
TACATATTTATTGACTCAAGATTATCATTTAGATTGATGTGGTGAGCTTCCATACTTTCGTAAGGCTCCATTTCATGTTATGGATATTCCTAGGCATATTGATTTTATTTTGGATATTTGTTTTGGCTATGGTTGGGGGCATGTCCTAACTAGATTTTATTACTCTTTTCGCTAGAGGCTTTATAGTACTTCTATGGGTTGGAATGGGTGGGATTGGTAGAGGTGTCATCCTTGTCATTGGAATAAGTTGGGAGGCTGGCATTATCAGACATAATTTCTTACTATTCCATCATATTACATTTTGTGTTAAATTATATTATGTTTTGGAACGTCCTTGTTTATGGCTTGGTTAATGGCCCTTGTTTTGGTATGGTTAAATTAGTGGTAAGGTATGGTTAGACTCGATTGGGTTAGTCTTTATGTGAGATATTGCTCTAATTTGTTACATGATCAAAATTCAGCCAACTCAGGTCAGGCGACTGGAGGTTGGGTTTGGTAGTGGGGGTGGTCTCTGATGTCGGTCAGACTTGGGTTGCCCATTACCACAATGCCCTAGGGCAGGTCGTATCATTAATTGATCAGAGAAATAGAGTAGTCTATTTTCAATTTCCAAATGAGCCAGTCTTAGAGAGGAAGGGTAGTATGTCAATGTCTATAGATCAATTTCTCTTTTTCCTTAAGGCATGAAAAATGATTTCCAAAAGGTGCATCTATCATCTTGTTCAAGTCAAGGACTTGAGGTTAGAAACCATAAGTTTTAAGTTAGTTATAGTAGAAAAGAAATTTCTAGAAGTGTTTCTTGAAGATATACTCGGAGTTCCTCTCGAGCGGGAAATTGACTTCGAAATAGTTCTTCTTCCAGATAGCCATCGTATTTTAATTCCACCTTATAGAATGGCTCCAATCGAGCATAAGGAATTTAAGGAACAATTAAAAGATATCCTAGACAAGGTTTTATTAGTCCTAGTGCCTCTGATGGGATGCTTTATTTTTTCTTATGCCCAAGAAAGACAGTTCTCTAAGAATGTGCACGACTATCATCAGTTAAACAAAGTCACAATCAAGAATAATTATCCCATAATCAGGATTGATGAGTTGTTCGACCAACTTTAGGGTGCCAATTGTTTCTCTACGTTAGACCTCTGATCCGACTATCATTAGCTCAGAGTCGGAAAATGTAACATTTTGAAGACAACCTTTAGAACCGGATATGGTCTCTTTGAATTTGTTGATATGTCTTTTGATCTAACAAATGTTCCAACAAATTTTATTGACTTGATGAACAGGGTGTTCAAGCAATACTTAGATATGTTCATTATAGTCTTCATAGATGACATCCTCATTTATTCTCAAAGTGAGGATTAATACGCAGACCATTTGAGGATTGTCTTGTAGACTTTCAAAGATCACAATTTATTCGCTACGTTCAGCAAGTATTAATTGTGGTTTAAATCAGTAGCATTCCATGGTCATATTATTTTTGGTGAAGGCATTCAAGTTGATCCAGAAACAAATCTTTGTTTTCATAATCCAAAATTGCTCCTTTCCCGTTCTTATCACCTCTATCTCCTGACTTGTTTGACTTCTATTTCTCTCACTTATAACGTCAATATCATCACCATTGATGTGAGAGTTGGTACTCCTGTGCCAGTACCAGCTCAGGAATGTCGGCGATAGGCAAGTGTGTACCTTTCCACTCTTCCCCCATTGGGTTTCTATCTCTTCCCCTATTTCTCTCCCTTTTCTTTCTGTAATTTCCACTGCTATCGTCGGCAGAATAGGATAAGGTTTCCATTAGCTCGACCAAATCAGATTCTGATGTGTCTAGTTTACCTGACTGACTCTGCGTGTCCAAATTATCGGACTGTTCTTGACCGAATCTGATTCCAGAGGTTCTTCGGCAAAGCTCTGATGAGAATTTTCTGGTGAATAATTTCTGCATCAGTTTGCTAACTCGGTGATTCCTAACGTTTGCTATCTAGTTTTTCCTGATTATTCTATCTCTTGACTTATTTATAATCTTTGGGTTTTACTTTCTTTCTGGTATTAGGTCTTTTTGTGTGCCTTATATTTCCTTCTGTTGCTTTGTTACTATCTTTATTTATCTTTTCTTAGAGTAGTGGTTGTGGGTGTTGATGGTTGGATAGGGTTATATCCGAGGAGGTTGGGGTGGGGGTTTATTTTAGGGATGGGGGAAAAGGGAAAGGTGGATGTAGGAGTGGGGGAAAGGTCTGGCATTAGAACTGGTTTGGGTATGAAGTTGTGGGCGGTAGAGAAAGACATGATGCTAGAGTTGATAGGCTGAAGGTTGGGTCTTGGAATATAGGGACTCTCCAGGGTAAGTCTATAGAGCTTGTGAAGATTCTTAGAAAGAGCATGATCAATATTGCGTATGTCCAGGAGACCAAGTAGGTAGGGTCTAAGTCTAGGGATGTGGATGATTACAAGATTTGGTACTCTAAAAGAGAGAGGCGTAGGAATGAAGTAGGTATTTTAGTAGATAAAGAGCTTAGAGGGCAGCTAGTGGAGGTTAAGAGGATCAGCGATAGGTTGATAACTATTAAGTTGGTCATTAGGGGGTTTACCCTGAATGTGAATATTGTTTATGGATTGTAGGTGGCTTGGATAGAGAGGAGAAAATACAATTTTAGGAGGCTTTGGATGAGGTGGTGAGAGGCGTGCCTAGCTTTGAGAAAATTATTGTAGTAGGTAATTTCAATAGGAACATCGGGGCATTACCGAGAGTCTTTGGTGATGTGCATTGTGGTTTTGGTTTTGGTTTTGGGGAGAGAAATAAAAAGGGAGCTACTCTGTTATATTTTACGAGTCCCTTTGGGTTGGTGGTGGTGAATTTGAGCTTTCTGAACAAGGATGATAACCTGATCATCTTCCAAAGCGCGATAGCCAAGACTCAAATTGACTTTTTACTGCTAAGAAAAAGGGATAGGGTGTTGTGTAAGGACTGTAAGGTCATTTCGAGTAATAATCTTTCGACCTAGCATAGGCTCTTGGTGATGGACTTGGGTATAAAGAAGGATAAAAATAGAAGGGGTGAGGAGGGTCGACCTAGAATTAAGTAGGGTAGCTTGACTTCAGTGAATGTACTGGAGATAGAAGAGAAGGTGATGGGAATAAAGGTGTGGGAGTGTAGGGGGATGTGGATGGTATATGGGATAGGGTGGCTAGGTGCATCAAGGAGATTACTAGTGAGGTGTTTGGTGTTTCATGGGGCCGGGATGGTCATCGTTAGGGGGATTGGTGGTGGAATAAAGAAGTTAAGAAGAAAGTGGAGACTAAGAAGGGGAAGTATGCTAAGTTGGTTTAGAGTAAGCATGAAAAGGATAAATAGGTAAATTGGGATGAGTACAAGTTAGTTAGGAATGAGGCTAAGTTAGCAGTTATGACTGCTAAGATGGCTGTGTTTGAGAGCTTATATGTAGGGTTAGAGGAGAGAGGAGGGGAAAAAAGGTTGTTTAGGCTTGCTAAGGCTAGGGAGAGGAAGGGTCATGAACTCAACCAAGTAAAGTGCATTAAATAGGAGGATGGTAGAGTGTTGGTGGAGGACGGTGACATTAAGAAAAATTGGCAGTCTTATTTTCATAGGATCTTGAATGATGAAGGGGATAGAGTTATTATGTTAGGGTAATTAGAGCACTCAAAAGAGTGTCATCATTTTAGCTATTATAGAAGTTTTAGGGTGGAGGAGGTCAGAGAGGCTATTCGTAGGATGCGAAAGGATAGGGCGACGGGGCTTGATAAGATTCTAGTGGATTTTTGGAAGTTTACTGGTGAGGCTGGTTTAAGGTGGTTGATTGAATTATTTAACGACATTTTCAAGATGGGAAAAATACCCGAGGCTTGGAGATAGAGTACTATGATTCCTTTATATAAGGACAAGGGTGATATTTAGAGTTGCAATAACTATAGGGGTATTAAGTTATTAAGTCACACTATGAAGATTTGGGAGAGAGTGGTTGAGTTGAGGTTGAGGAGGATAGTGTCTATTTCAGAGAACCAGTTTGGATTTATGCTCGAGCGCTCGATGATGGAGAAAATTCACCTGGTGTAGAGGCTGGTGGAATAGTATAGGGAAAGGAAGAAGGATCTGTACTTAGTGTTTAATGACTTGGAGAAGGCATATGACAAAGTCCATAGGGAGGTTCTTTAGATATACTTAGAGGTAAGTGGGGTCCAGATGGAATAGGTTAGAGAAATCAAGGACATGTATGATGGAGCTAAGACCTAGTTGAGGACGGCGGGAAGAGATTTAGAGCATTTTCCAGACTTAACAGGGTTGCATTAGGGATCTACTCTTAGCTCATTTTTGTTTGCTTTGGTGATGGATGTGTTGATGTAGCATTTTCAAGGAGAGGTGCCTTGGTGTATGCTTCTTGCAGATGATATAGTTTTCATTGATGAGATGCGAGGGCGGGGAGGGGGGGGGGGAAGGGAGGGGAGTTAATGATAAATTAGAGGTGTGGAGATAGACCCTTGAGTCTAAAGGGTTCAGGTTGAGTAAGAGCAAGATAGAATATTAGGAATGTAAGTTTAATGAATTGAGGCAGAAGAACGAGGTGGTAGTAAGGTTGGATTCCTAGGTTGTGTCTAAGAGGGATAGTTTCAAGTATCTCAGGTTCATACTTTAGGGGAATGGTGAGATTGATGAGGATGTCTCCCACCATATTAGGATGAGATGGATGAAGTGGAATCTCGTCTGGTGATGTTGTGTGATAAGAAGGTGCCGCCCAAGCTTAAAGGAAAATTCTACAGGGTAGCAGTCTATCCGGCCATGTTTTATGGAGCAGAGTGTTGGACAGTAAAGAAATACTACATTCAAAAATTGAAGGTGGTAGAAATGCGAATGTTGCGTTGGATGTGTGGGTTTACTAGGGATGATAGAGTTTGAAATGAGACTATCTGGGAGAAGGTTACAGTGGCCTCGGTGGAGGACAAGATGTGAAATGTCCAATTGAGAGGCTAGCTTTGGATGGTTTCAGATGGGGTAGGGGTAGGCCAAAGAAATATCGGAGAGAGGTGATTAGGCAGGATTTGAAGCAGTTATAGCTTAGTGAGGACATGACCCTGGATAGGAAGGTCTGGAGGACGTGAATAAAATAAAAGGCTAGTGCCAGTTTGGGTCATTAGTCCAGGGTATTACTTGGTGGGTGTATTATTTTTGTTATGCCATCTTGTTTCATGCTTTATTATGAATTTGCTTACTATTCCTTGTGGGTGTCGTATTTATGTTACGTCATCTTAATCCATGCTTTATTAAGGATTTGTTTATTATTCCTTGTCTTGAACTGGGAGTCGAGTCTATCGGTAATAGCCTTTCTACTTCTCTGGAGGTAGTGGTATGGACTATGTACATCTTACTCTCCCTAAACCCTACTATATGGGAATACACTAGGTTTGTTGTTGTTGTTGTTGCATTTGAGTTGATCCTTAAAAGACCGAAAAAGTAAGGAATTGTCCTATACCTATCTCTCCATTAGATATTAGAAGTTTCTTGGGTTTAAGCAGTTAATACAGATATTTTGTTAAAGGAATTTCCTCTAATTATTCTTGCATGTCCCAACAGACTCAGAAAAAAGTCAAATTCCAATGGTCTGATTCTTGCGAGAAGAGCTTTCAGGAGTTGAAAATGACTCACCTGGACTCCAGTTTTGAATCTACTAGAGGGTTCATATAGTTTTGTGGTTTATTGTGATACTTCCAGAGTTGGTCTTGGTTGTGTGTTGATATAGCGGGGAAAGGTTATATCATATGCCTTTAGACATTCAAGCCTCATGAGAAGAACTATTCGACTCATAATCTTAAGTTGGCAACAGTTGTTTCTTCCTTAAAGATTTGCCGGCATTATATGTATATGGTTCATATTGATGTGTTCACTGATCACTAGAGCCTTCAGTATGTAACCAACCTAAAATATCTAAATCTGCATTCGAGAAGGACTATGATATGAGTCTTTTGTACCACCCGAGTAAGGACAATATTTTGGCCAACACACTTAGCATGTTGTCTATGGGGAGTGTTTCTCACGTTGATGATGGAAAGAATGAGTTAGTTCGTGAGGTTCACCTGCTTGAGAGGTTAGGAGTTTGGTTGGTTGATTTAACCAAAGGTAATGTTTTGGTTCAGAATTGTTCAAAATTTTCATTAGTAGCTGAGGTTAAGGAAAACCAAGATAGTGATCGTATTTTGCTTAGGCTGAAAGAGAGTAGTTCAGAGTCATAAAGTTGAGGTTTTCTCCCAAAGGGGAGATGGTGTTCTTCGTTGTCAAGGAAACTATGTGTTCCGAATATGGATGAATTAAGACAACAGATGTTAGTAGAAGCTCACTGTTCTCGATATTCTATTCACCCAAGAGCCACTGATATATTTCATGATTTATGGGAAGTCTTTTGGTGGAATGGCATGTAAAAGGTAATTGTTGAATTTGTGGTTGTGTCCAAATTGCCAGCAAGTTAGGGTTGAGCACCAGATACCTAGTGGTATGCTTCAAGAAATCATTATTCTAACTTGGAAGTGGGAACTAGTGAATATGGACTTCAGTACAGGGCTGCCTCATACTCGTCAACAACATGATTTTATTTGGGTTATCATGGACTGAATGACTATGTTAGCCAACTTCTTTCCAGTTAATACTTTAGATTTAATCGAAGATTATGCTAAAATCTACCTTAGGTAGTTTGTGAAATTGCATGGACTCTCTTGTACCATTATCTCAGATAGAGGTACCTAGTTTACCTCCAGATTCTGAAACACTATTCGAAAGGTCTTGGTACCTAAGTTTATCTTAGTATGGTTTTTCACCCGCAGATAGATGGTAAGGTGGAGATGACCATTCAAAATTTAGAGGATATGTTGAGAGTGTGCGTGATTTACTTTAAGGGTTGTTGGGATGATCACTTACATTTGATTGAGTTTGCTTATAATAACAGTTACTATTCTAATATTCAGATGGTCCCGTTTGAAGCACTTTATGGTATGAGCTGTAGATCTCCTATTGGTTGGTTTGAGGTTGGTGAAGCTACTTTGATATGGACAAATATAGTACACGAGGTGATGGAAAAAGTTCTACTGATTAGAGAATGGCTGAAGACTGCATAAAGTCATCAAAACTCCTGTACAGGTGTGAGGAGAAGGGAGCTCGAGTTTGATATTGGTGATTTTGTCTACTTGAAGGTTTTGCCAATGAAACGGGCGAAGATATTTGGTAAAAGGAAAGCTTAGTCCCTGCTATGTTGATCTTTATAAGATCTTGAGTCGATAAGGTTGTGTAACCTATGAATTAGAGTTGCCGATAGATTTAGCATCAATGCATCCAGTCTTCCATGTTTCCGTGTTAAAGAAATGCATTGGTGACCCAACATCAGTCATTCCTTTAGTGTGTACACGTGTCAAAGATAGCATGTAGCATTAGTAAAGGTTCTGTTGAGAAATCAATTAGTTGAGGGAGCTTCTTGGGAAGCAGAAGCAGATATGATGACCAAGTACCCCCACCTTTTCTCTCCGAACTTAGTCCCAACATGAGATAATCATTCCCTTGATTAATTAATTCTTTCTATTCTATCGCAGGCCAACCAACTATTTTCATGTAATAACATTCGTTCTTGAGTTTGGTTCAGTCCATATAACACTTATAGCTTCAGTTATCAACTCATTATTCAACTCATATGAGATTAGTGTAAAATTACAGCTTCCCCTGGTGATTCAGCTTAGTCAGTTTCATTTGAGGACGACTGATCTCAAGGGGTAGATATTGTAATACCCCAAGATTTTGAAATCTAGAACCTTAAAGAGATATGAAATTTAATTATCTTTCTGACGCCCCCAGTCTAGCCTTAATCCGATATCGTAGTAAAAAGTTATGACGAATTGATTGTGGAACTGTCAAACAGCTAATAGCAACGACTCTGACAATGACTCGTTGTCAGGACAAAATGAGTCATAGTGAAGACATATTGTCACAGTAGTGAGGGACCAAAGATATATGTCTCGGGATGATGACTCGTGGTCAGACTTCCCGAGTCATCAGAAAAAATCATTGTCATAATAGTGATGAGCCAATATTTTTGTCATCTGGTCATGACTCCAGGCCACGACCCGTGGTCAGACCCTATGAGTCGTAGCCTGAGCCATCGCAACTAGTTCCATAAAATTTCTAAATATTTTCAGATGGTTTGTTTGGTCTTTTTACAATCTTAAACACCAAAGCTTTGCCAATTTGAGAATCCCATTAGGGTTAATATTCCCCCAAGTGCTCAAGAACTCGAAAATCTGAGCGACACTTTTGATTTTATCTTCTCCAAAGGCAAAGTAGGGGTTTTCAACATTCAAGATCAAATTCCAAAGAATTCTCCAAGGATTTCATCTCCAGGTATATGGGATTTCATCAATGGGTTCCTTTCACCCATTGGGTCCTATAGATTTCTAAATTCTCAAGTCAAATTCACTCTTCAAGTTTAGGGTACCACGACAAGTATGAGTGTTTCTTAAATTTTTAGTTGATTTGTCATGACCCAATTTATGAGTCATGATGGAACCTACTCTATTTTGCCAGTAGGTAAGCCCAAACTATAATCCAGAGTTAAACACAATAGGTTAACTTAGTGGAAAATACCCAATCTTAGGCAAAAATAAACAACACACTTATAAATAAGCAAAAAGTTCTAAATAGATAAAAACAGTCAATACAAGATAGCATCCCATGACCAGGTAGAGCCAGTAAAAGAGAATCCAATAATAATACAACTCAAAGACTTAGAATATTGAACTACATTCGTCTTGATAACAAAAGACTAAATATCAAAAGGTAGAATGAAATAGGTGACTCCAACTCCAAGAGCACACCTATCTCCAGAAATATCAACATAGCACGATCAATGATCAACGATCAACAACGACAGCTAGTACTCGAATCAACACCAAAAATGCACAAAGAGTACCAAAACTACCAGTGGTCAGTAGGCACTGATCTAAATCATGATATAAGTATGATAAAATGCAAGATAACATAACTTAGTAAAGGTACAGAAATGAACCATAATCATCTACAACATTGTTGTACATAATAAGTAATTTAATCGAAATAACAATGTAACACAATGCATAAACATATGCCAACATCGCCGTACAATATAAGTAAATAAATCGGAATAATAAAGCATTACAAGTCATCGCACCAGCAATTACAAACTACAAACTTGGATCCCATACATCAATTGATTCGAAAAGTAAATAACTCAACACAGACTCCCTTATGCCTAGAGAGTACACCCAAAGATAGGATAAATTTATCATTCATTGCTTACAAATAACTAACTCATTATTTCTCCATCATTTCACGATTTATCATCAATCGGCCATTTACCAACATTTGACAATGTACTCATATTCCATAATATTACCATCATTTAACAACATTATCATAGTTAATCATTAGTCACCATTTATTAGCCAACCAACTCTAATGAATTAATCCATATGTTTACTAGTCATCACTTAACCTCTAGTCATAACTTAAGAAATATTCACCACATATCCGTTAATCACCATTTATTTGATAACCATTATTTATTATCTAATCATCATTTACCAACTAATCCATGATTATCAACTAGGCATTATTTTATCACTTAAACAACATTCACTACTAATCATCAATTATCATTAATAATCATCTATCACTAACAATTATCACTAATCATTAATTATAGCATATTCTAATCATTTACCACTTTCGGGCCATATCCGACCTCACTAATGTCAATTTCATACATAACTACATATAAGTATGTGTGTGTGTGTATATATATATACACACACACATTTATATAAAATAGCCATACATAGGGCATACCCAAACTTAAATCGGTAGATGCACACATAGGCACATCATTATAATTATCCTCTACACTTTCGAGTATCAATACATCATCATAACCATTCTCCAACCTTGTGGGGTATCAATAAATCATCATAATGATGTGGCTACCAGTTCGAGTTTGGATATTATGATTATATTTATATTGATCGACGACAAGAAGAAGGATGATTATGATAATATATTGATACCCTACAAGGCCAGAGAATGATTATGATGATATAATGATACCCGACAAGGCCGTAGGATGATTATGATGATATATTGATACTCGTCAAGGACGGAGGATGATTATGATGATATATTTATACTTGTGAAGGCCAAAGAAAGTTTATGATAATGCATTGATACCATTCAAGGTTGGAGGATAATTATATTGATGTACCTAGATACCCTTCATGGGAGACACACAAAGGGAGATGCATAGAGGATTACACAATCACGAACTCCTATTCTCAAGGCACAAAGCCTACGGTCTAATTAGGCCTTTTTCTTACACTGAGTCTCTCTTAACCTATCTGGAATCACCCTGACTTTATACAACAACTCCTAAAGTAAATTCGTACCACAGAGCCTAACCTCGAAAGTCTCAAACCATCCAACCAGAGAGAGAAATCTACTACCATACAAAGCCTTAAAAGGCTCCATCTCAGTAATCAAATGATAGCTTCTATTATATGCAAACTCTGCCAAGGCTAAGTACTGCTCCAACTGGCCTAAGTAATCCATACCATAGGTTCGAAGCATATCCTAAAAAACCTAAATAGTCTACTCTAATTGACCATCTATCTAGGGATGAAAGGCTAAACTAAGACCCACTTGAGTACCCAAATCATCCTGAAATGCTCTCTAAAATCTTAAAGTAAACACAGAACCTTGGTCCAAAATAGTAGAAATAGGTATACCATGCAAACGAATAATCTCCCAAACATAGATATGGAATAACCTCCCATCACTGAAGGACATCTGAATTGGAATAAAATATGTTGACATGGTCAAAGGATCCACAATAAACTAAATACCATCAGACCCATGTAATGTGTAAGGAAAACCACTATCAAAAGTCATGGTAATCCTCTCCCATTTCCACTTCAGAATGGGTAACCACTGGTTAAACCACATGGTAGTTGATGCTTGAATTTTACTTGCTGACAACACATACATCGAGCTACAAAGTATGCCATGTCTCTCTTCATAGCACTCTACCAATAACGACGTCTTAAATCTCTATACATCTTAGCTGTGCTAGGGTGAATGGAATATCTAGAGTTATGACCCTCATGAAAAATCAACTGAATCAAGTCATCAATACTAGAAAAACAAATGCGGCCATTAAATCTCAAAAATCCCTCAGAATCTATGGTGTTCCTCTCAAACTCATCACTCAACACCTGATCATGAAGGAAGCAAAGATTACTATCCTCAAATTGATAATCGCGAATCTACTCTAATAATGAAGACCTCGCCTTTACACTAGCAAGAATCCTCCTAGGGTATGAAATATCAAAATGAACCATCAAGTTGGCTATGGAATGAATGTCCCATGCCATCGACCTCTAAGAGACTGAACTATAGGCCAAGCTACCATACTCACTGCCTTCCGACCTAAGGCATCTTCTACCATATTTTATTTTCCCAGATGATACAAGATAGAAATACTATAATCCTTAAATAAATCCATATATGTGTGCCATCTAACATTAAGTTATCTCTGGGTCATAAGATGCTGAAGACTATGATGATCATTAAAATCTCACAATGCATATCATAAAGATAATGCCTCCAAATCTTAAGCATGAAAACTACCACCACCAACTCTAAATCATGAGTGGGGTAGTTGCTCTAGTTAATCTTATAGTGTCTCAAATCATAAGAAATACCATGACCCTGCTGCATCTAAACACAACCTAGAACAACACCAAAAGCATCACAAAATACGATTAATCCCTCACCCTCAATAGAAAGATCTAAAACAGGAGCTGAAGTAATAAAATCCTTGACTTTTCCAAAGCTCGACTCACACTCCTTAAACCATTGAAAAGAAACCTCTTTTTGAGTCAATATGGTCATAGGGGATGAAATAGTAGAAAAAATTCACCGAAGCATCAATAATAAATGGCCAAACTAATTTAGTTATGAACCTCAGTCGGAGATGTAGGTCTAGCCGAATCACAAATCGCCTTTATTTTGGATAGGTCTACCCAAATACCATCCTTAGACACCACATGTTCAAGGAATTCCACTGATTTAAGAAAAAACTCACACTTAGAGAAGTTGGAAAAAAGCACATGATCTCTTAAAGTTTGGAGCACAATCCTCAAATGTTGTGATGCTCCTCTACTCCTCTAATACACAAAGATGTTGTCAATGAACACAATCACGAAGGAATCCAAACAAGAGTTGAATACTTGGTTTATCAAATCCATAAACGTGGCTGGAACATTAGTCAACCAAAATGACATCACCAAGAACTTATAATGACCATAGCGGGTCTTAAAGGTTGTCTTCCAGATATCCTCAGCCTGAATCCTCATCTGGTGGTAACTAGATCTCTGGTCAATCTTAAAAAACACTACCTCACCCTAAAGCTGGTCAAATAAATCATTAATGTAAGGCATAGGTTAACGGTTCTACATCGTTACCTCATTAAACTACTTATAATCAATACAGATATACATGGAGCTAGCTCTCTTCTTCACAAACAATATAGAAGCTCCACAAAGGGACACACTCAATCTACTAAAACCCTTACCAAAAAGTTCCTAAAGCTAAGAGTTTAGCTCCTTAAGCTCGGTAGGATCCATACGGTAAGGTGTCATTAAAATATGTTAGGTTACAAGACCGATATCAATAGCAAACTTAATCTTATGAACAGGGGGAATACTAGCAAGGTAGGTAGGGAATACATTAGAAAACTCACAAACTATGGGAACAGAGTGAAGCAACGGACTCTCTACACTAGTATCATAAATAAAAGTGAGGTAAGACTATAACCCCTTGAAATAAGCATCTTTACATAAACATAAGAAATAATACCCATCGACTCCCAGCTATTTGCTCCCTAATGCACGACTTGGGGTATGCCGGGCATGGCTAAGGTAATGGACTTGGCAAAGCATTCCATGAGCACATGATAGTAGGATAACCAGTCCATATCCAGAATCACATAAAAATCTAGCCTATGCAGAATAATAAGATCAACATAAGTATCAATATCGCTAACTGTCATAACTCATAATATATAAACCCGATCCACCCCTAAAGAATCACCCATGAGAGTAGATATGCCTAATGAAATAGATAATAAGTCACAATACAACACTAATTGTGGTGCATAATAAGTAAAGATATAATAATAAATGGATCCTAGATCAAATAAAGCAAGGGTGGAATGGAGGCACACTAGAATCATACCTGTAACAACATCATCTAAAGTCTCAACCTAGGGCATAATAGGTACTGCATACCACTGACCATGCCTGCCATTTGGCAGGGCACCTAACCAACCTTCATGAGTACCCTGAAAACCACTCCTACGACTATGAAAACCATCTCTAGCCGAGAGATGAACTACTCTAATAAGGGAAACACACTAAGCTAAAATAATAATCACCCCATAACTAGGCTAATCTCACAAATAGTGACAAGTAGCTCCACAACTATAACATGAAATCGAACCTTAACCAGAACCAATAGATCTGGCTTACCTGGAATAACCACCATATATAGAATAATCGAATAATGAACCTCTCAAAGACTAACCAATGTCCTTTCCAGGGATATCATTAGGTCTAGACTGACATCCATTACTATTCTAAAGTACTTCTTAAACAAGTCAACTAGGTTGACTCTGAGATTGGTAGGATGAATGCAGAAGATACCCACTCTGATAACTACTATATCTGGGTTGCTTACTATAACATATCCAACTAAATTTTCCTTGAAATCTAGGCCTCTTATTATGACCCTCATGGCCCTTACGGTGAATCTCCTCCATCACCCGAGTGTGATCTGACTCCTTAGCAAAATACATACCTACAACAACTAAACTATAAGTAGACATAGTAATGGGGAGTGTTTACCCTCTAACAAAGCAATATAATCACTCATACACAGTGTTCAGATTAGAAGTTACATGCATAGCCAACTCGTGCAAATAATCCTCATACTCTATAATTGTCATGGAGCCCTATCAAATTTGGAGCATTGATCCCTAAAATAATATCTAAGGCTGTGAGGCATGCACTTCTCTAAGAACATCTCAGAGAACTGAGCCGAAGTCAAGGGTGATGATCCATCTAGTATAGAATCCACATAACCTCTTCACCAATGTCAAGAAGCTAAGTCTAATAGAAATATGTTGTAATTCCCACTATAAGTCTCAACAAGGCCTAAATTATAGAGCTTATCCTTATAAGCAATCAGAAACTCATATACATCCTTGCTCGGTGCACTAAAAAATTTAGGCGGAGCCAATTTGAAGAATCTACCCAACATTTTTTACTCCTTAGAAGACATAGTAGGTTGAGCAACCACTAGCTGAGCAACTACCAGCTGAGCAATTTTTTGTGCAGGAGGAACCTCAACTCTAGGAGCCACAACTATAGGATGAGCCTCTACCTCAGTACCACTATGATATGTAGGTGTGCATCATCAAATATCACACCCCCAACTAAATAAGAACTGAAGAAGAAATAAACTCTAGTGGAGCCTAGCCTGGTACCTGGCCCACCGTTGGCTGTAGGGGAAAAATCTCTGGCTTAGAAGAAGAATAGGACTTTGGGAAGGCGGAATAACCTAACCCTTAGCTGGGAACACATCACATTGCTGTCCAAGACCTCTAGGTCATCCACGAATAGAAGTAGGATCCCTAGGCTCGATCTTGGGACATTTGTCTTGTGTAGCTGTAGGATATGTCTTATCCATCTGCAAAAGAGTAAAGTCAAGGGAATACTACAAAAAACCAACTCAGACTCCTAGCACGATGTGAGGTAAAAATATGATAAACTCCTAAGAATGTCCTTTACCCTCCCAAGAATAGGAAACATAAGTTATCATTTTAATTGACAGGACTCTACTAGACACTTGCTTTTGTACCAATAATACTAATGAAACCTCAGCTCTATTACCAATTTGTCATGACCCGATTTACGAGTTGTGATGGTACCTACTCTATTCCGATAGTAGGTAATCATAAACCATAACATAGATTTAAACACAATGGGTTAACTTGGTGGAAAATTCCAAAATATAGGCAAAAATGAACAACTCACTTATAAATAAGAAAATAGTTCTAAGTAGATAAAAACAGTCAATACAAGATACCATCCCATGACCTGATATGTCCAGTAACAGAACATCTAATAATAGTACAACTCAAAAACTTAGAATAGTCAACATCATCCATCTGGATAACTAAAGAATGAATATCAAAAGATATAAGAAAATAGGTGAATCTGACTCTAAGAGCTCACCCTATCTCCAAAAATATCAACACAACATGCTCAATGATTAATGACAATAAATAGTACTTGAATCTTCACTAAAAAGGTATAGAAGTGTAGTATGAGTACTAAAACAATAGGTACTCAGTGGAATCATTGAGTGTTTGTGCTAAATCAAGATGTAAATATGATAAAATGCAAGATAACATAACTGAGTCAAGGTAAAAAAATGAACCTGAATTATCTCCAGTAGTTTTGTGAATAATAAGTAATTTAACTGGAGTAATAATGTATCATAAGGCATCAACACATGCCAATATTGCTATGCATAATAAATAAATAAATTAGAATAATAAATTATCACAAGGTATCACACAGGCAATCACTAACTACAAATTGGTGTGTAAAGTAAATAACTAATCACAAACTCCCATACTCCTGGAGAGTACACTCAGAGATAGGATAAAGCAATCATTCATTGCTTATAAATAACCAACCCGTTGTTTAACCATTATTCCATAATTTATCATGAATCGACCATTTAGCAACATTTGAAAATGTACTCACATTCCATAATATTACCTTATTTAACAACCTTATCATCGTTACTCATTGGTCAACTTTTATTAGCTATCAAACTCTAATCAATTAATCCATGTGTTGACTAGTCATCATTTAACCTCTAGTCATTACTTAACAACTATTCCCCGCATATCTAGTAATCATCATTTATTTGATAACCATTATTTATCAACTATTATCATTTATTATCTAATAATCATTTACCAACTAATCCTCTATTATCAACTAGGAATTATTTTATCACTTAAATAATATTCACCACTAATCATCAATTATCACTAATCAACACCTATCACTAATCATCAATTATCACTAATCAACACCTATCACTAATTATAAATTATACCATATTCTAATCATTTACCATTGTCAGGCCATATCTGACCTCACTAATGTCAATTTTATACCCAACTACATATATATATGTATGTATATATAATAGCCATACATAGGGCATAGCCAGACTTGAACTAGTAGATGCACACATAGGAACATCAATATAATAATCTTCCGGCCTTGTCGGGTATTAATGCATCATCATAAGCATCCTCTATCCTTGTCGGGTATGAATATATGATCATAATAATGTGGCTACTAGTAATTTGGATATTATGATTACATTTATATTGATATCCAACAAGGAAGAAGGATAATTATGATGATATATTGATACCCGATAAGGCCGAAGGATGATTATGATTATATATTAATACCCGGTGAGGCCGAACAATGATTATAAAGATATATTGATCCTAGACAAGGCTAGAGGATGATTATGATGTTATATTAATACCTGACAAGGCTGGAGGATATTTATGATGATGCATTGATACTAGGAAAGGCTAAAGAATGATTATATTGATGTGCCTATGTGTGCATATATTCCATCTTCTAATTATTTACCACATTCGAAAAGCAACCGTCTGTGCTAATCTCAATTTCATACCCAAAAACTTATAAGTATGTCTATATATATCTATATATTTATAAAAGGAATACATAGGGCATAGCCAGACACAAACCGATAGATGCACATATAGGCACATCAATATAATCATTCTCCGGCTTTGTCGGGTATTAATGCATCATCATAAACATCCTCCAGCCTTTTTGGATTTCAATATATCATCATAATCATCCCCAGCCTTGCTGAATAACAATGTATGATCATAATTATCCTTATGCCTTACTGGGTATAAATTTATCATCATAATTATCCTCCGAACTTGTTGGGTATCAATATATATTCATAATCATCCTTCGGCCTTGCCGAGTATCAATATAAATTTAATAATAATATTTGGACTTGAACCGATAGACACATCATCGTAGTGTGTTGCAAAATCAATAGCATAATTAATAGCATAACTTCCCATATAATTAATAAGCATGACTTCTAACATAATCCATGACATAATTTCTAATCCCATATTGGAGTAGAAAGTTATGCTTATTTTACTAGGAAGTATTTGTCTGTTAGATGGCGATGACTAAGTTAATGAGATATCAACTAGGTGACCACTAAGTCGACGATCCATCAACTTAAGTCATCAACCTTTACCAGTAAATGTCAAATGCCAGCTAGATATTGACGACTAGGTTTATGAGTTGTCACCAAACTGATGAGTGGTCAACTGAAAATTCATGCAACTTTTTTTAATTTTGTGATGAGTTATCAACTTAGCTATCCTTAGGAA
This sequence comes from Capsicum baccatum var. pendulum, assembly GCA_030864225.1. NCBI lineage: Eukaryota > Viridiplantae > Streptophyta > Magnoliopsida > Solanales > Solanaceae > Capsicum > Capsicum baccatum. Next base: position 185,434,261 of record CM061558.1, on the reverse strand, counting down.
TAATAAAATAACATAAAGAGTTAACACATATAGTTGTAACTATAAAATTAGCTCCTATATGCGAATTGGTGCAGAAAAGTAAATAACTCATTACAAACTCCCATATGCTTGGAGAGTGTACTCAAGTGTAATGCCCTAGGAGTACCCCCGAGACATCATACGGTGCTTAAGACTATAAGTGTCCTAGGATAACCCTTTAAGGCTTCTAAACTTGAAACTCATGATAAAGGTAAACTTGACATATGAAATCTTAAGATAACTGAAGTAATATCTTAACTGAAAGTCATAAACTTGGAAATCTTGAAAACAAACACTTTTGAATCTAAACCAGAAAAGAGTCGACAAACCTCTAATTCTAACTAGAGAGCCACTGTGACAAGCCCCAGTTGACCTAAAATAAACCAAAATCAAATGACTAAAATACTTCATCAATATCAAAGTCTGATAAAATGGGTCCTCAAACTATGAGAAATCGCTATATGTTGAGATGTAGGTAGAGATGCCTATAGTTAATCACACTGCTGGACCTGAGCACCAGCACCTACATTATGAAATAATGTAGCACATAGACATATATATGATCAGTACTTCTGGAATGTACTGAGCATGTGGGGGTGAATGCATAAGAAAAGAAATAATTCAATATGCACATAGATTTTCAAATAATGCATGCGAAGTGTGAATGACTCACCTGGGCTTGAATAAAACCAGAACTGCAAAATGATAAACATAAGTAATTAATCATAATAATAAACTTTGTGAGCCATAACACTTAGTTCTAAAGGATTTACTATTATTATTTCTTAGGGAGGTTCTTCTAACCGACATAAACCATGTGAGCCATCATAGAGTCGAACGTCTTACATATGTTGGGGAGAGCTGTTCTACCCTTGCCAACAGAATATAACCTTAACTTAAGTGATCACTATACTTATCCCACAATGGGTCTTAAACCTATGGTGGCACGTATTTCTAGGGCATATGATCATGGACTCATTCCCAACTTGGTGCTAAATACTACTCCCATATTACTTATATGCTCATACTTTTAGGAAATCCACCTTAAAATAACACAAGGTTTATATAATAAAAAACCATATGTGCTTCTCTTTACTTTAGATCAAAATCAAGATGACTGAATGTGGATACCATATTGTATATTAAGATCAAAATATCAACCTTTAATTTAAATCTTTGTATAACTTACCAAAGGAACTTAAGCGCACAATCTTCTTGAAATCTCAAAAACTTGTATTTAGGACTTATAATATAAGCTTAAATTCTTAGAATGTCTTAACAATATTTCATACTCAATAATCTTTTTGAAGTACTTCAATAAATTTTAGTCTAGATATGAAATCTAAATCGCAATATGAATCTTATAAATTAAAACACGAGCATGTGTAACCTTTATGCACTTAAAGCCTTTGAATCTCATGCTTTCTTTGATATAACTTGTAACATAATGTCATACTTAAAACTCAATTGACAATCTTTAATCAATATTCAAATCAAACTCATGATATACAAATCATTATAGAAAATCTTTAAGTCAAAACATAAATAGATGAGAATAAGCATGCACTTTAATGCTTAGATCACTTTATAAATCCATAAACTCAAAACAAGATAGATTGAGTATGAAACCTAATTGAAAATCACATAATATAAATTTTAAAACAAGTTTTGGGTACAAAGATGAAAGATTATCCTTGTTCATAACCCCACATCCCTTAATAAATGTGACTTGGTGGACAAACCTTGATATTGAAAGCCTTGGAAATGATCTTGAAAGTTTTCTTGAAAATTCTTGGATTAAGGAACTTAAATTCTTGGTTTTCTTGAAGAGAATATGATGGAATGGATGAACTTGGGGGGGGGGGGGGTTAGGGTTTGTTCTTTAGAGTAAAATTAGAGAATGTGGGCAAATAATGCCCTAACTGATGTTTAATCTCTTATTTTTACAACTTGGTGTGATGGAAAAAAGACCTAACTGACCCTTAGAAAATTAAATTTGTAACTGGGATTCTATTTTGAGGGATGTAGTGACGCAATGAATGGACCATCGATATACCCATTGCGACGCACCACTATTTTGGTGAGGTTTGATGATAGGCGAATTTACACACCTATATCAATATATTTTGCCCATATTTTAGCCTAGTTTTGAGAACAAACTATATATTTCATGCACTTTTAGTCCTTTTTCCTATAAATGAGCTAACGAACATGATTAGAAAAGTTTCAGGTATAAATGATGCAAAATACAGCATTTTATGGCTTACTTGACGCAAAAGAAAGCTCACAAAGGAAGGGAAGAAAGTCTACACGCCTACGGACCAAAACTGCTGCATGGAAAATCTGTCCCGGGCTAAAACAACATTTCTGAAGACTTTGGGGACTTACAGACACAAAGCTGGATTTTGACAATGATACATTAACCTAGTACAATTGGGTTATGTATTTCATTAGTTTATTTGGATTAGGAGAATGTTACATTAACCTAGTACAAATGGGTTAAGTATTCCCTTAGTTTAGTAGGATTTGGTTATTTATTTCATTAGCATAGTAGGAGTAGGATAGGAGTATTATAAATACCCTATCATGCTAGAGATTTTTAATTAAGTCCTCCCTTAGTGGAGAGACACATTCTACTTCTCAATTACAACTCTTCTAATCTTTCCATTAATTCTATTCTTCTTCTATTCTTAAATTCCACAACAAGAGAATCGTTACCAAGCCAAGGAAACACGCCACACACCTATCACTTGATCTACACGCCATTACGCCATATCGTGATATAATAACAATGTCAATCATGATCTCCTTCGCATTCATGGGTAACTTAACTTCTCTGTTGGGGTTATGGAAGCTGAATGAGCTACTATCTATTGCTGTGAGTTTGTGAGTTCGAGACACGTATATTGCTTATATCATTATTCTGTTTATCTTAATCCACATTCTTTGCGGTTGCAAACGCAAGAATACGCCAGTCTAACATTTAACTTGTTCGAGAGAAAGGTTATTTGTCTGGAAAAGAGATAATGTCAAGGTAGTAGGACACCCTTTCCTATTAAAAAGCTAGTGCCGTAACTGGACTAACCTCTTGGAGAATTCGTACCGTTAGACACGCTTTAAGCTCGAGAGAGTTAAAGTGAAATAGTACTTGTTTAGGTCGAGAGACGCTTGGATTTACCATCGACTACAATTCTCTATAAGCAATTGCATGTCAGAATTCTACACACTCATAGCCAATAGAGACGTATACCTCAGAAGGTGGACATAACCCCAACGCTTCAATTCTCATTGTTTACAACTTACGTAATAATCTTTCTCTCTTTACTTTGCTATTTTCAGCTTTTACTTTATTGTTTTCGTTACACATTATTGTAAACAATGAGAATTGAAGTGTTGGGGTTATGTCCACCTTCTGAGGTATACGTCTCTATTGGCTATGAGTGTGTAGAATTCTGACATGCAATTGCTTATAGAGAATTGTAGTCGATGGTAAATCCAAGCATCTCTCGACCTAAACAAGGACTATTTCACTTTAACTCTCTCGAGCTTAAAGCGTGTCTAACGGTACGAATTCTCCAAGAGGTTAGTCCAGTTACGGCACTAGCTTTTTAATAGGAAAGGGTGTCCTACTACCTTGACATTATCTCTTTTCCAGACAAATAACCTTTCTCTCGAACAAGTTAAATTTTAGACTGGCGTATTCTTGCGTTTGCAACCGCAAAGAATGTGGATTAAGATGAAGAGAATAATGATATAAGCAATATACGTGTCTCGAACTCACAAACTCACAACAATAGATAGTAACTCATTCGGCTTCCATAACCCCAACAGAGAAGTTTAGTTACCCATGAATGCGAAGGAGATCACGATTGACATTGTTATTATATCACGATATTGAGTAATGGCGTGTAGATCAAGTGATAGGTGTGTGGCGTGTTTCCTTGGCTTGGTAACGATTCTCTTGTTGTGGAATTTAAGAATAGAAGAAGAATAGAATTAATGGAAAGATTAGAAGAGTTGTAATTGAGAAGTAGAATGTGTCTCTCCACTAAGGGAGGACTTAATTAAAAATCTCTAGCATGATAGGGTATTTATAATACTCCTATCCTACTCCTACTATGCTAATGAAATAAATAACCAAATCCTACTAAACTAAGGGAATACTTAACCCATTTGTACTAGGTTAATGTAACGTTCTCCTAATCCAAATAAACTAATGAAATACATAACCCAATTGTACTAGGTTAATGTATCATTGTCAAAATCCAGCTTTGTGTCTGTAAGTCCCCAAAGTCTTCAGAAATGTTGTTTTAGCCCGAGACAGATTTTCCATGCAGCAGTTTTGGTCCGTAGGCGTGTAGACTTTCTTCCCTTCCTTTGTGAGCTTTCTTTTGCGTCAAGTAAGCCATAAAATGCTGTATTTTGCATCATTTATACCTGAAACTTTTCTAATCATGTTCGTTAGCTCATTTATAGGAAAAAGGACTAAAAGTGCATGAAATATATAGTTTGTTCTCAAAACTAGGCTAAAATATGGGCAAAATATATTGATATAGGTGTCTAAATTCGCCTATCATCAAGGTTCTAGAATCGAAATCCAAACATGACTCAACACTCATCTGAAAAATTTGAAACATCCCCTTGACATGTTTCTTACACCTCCGAACTTGAATTAATTAAAAAACCATCATCTCAGAGTTTAGAAATTCAACATAAAAATTATCGAAGTTAGGAGGTCTTGAAATGGCTAAGTTCCCAACACTTAGTTAAATTTTCAGGCTTTAAGCCTCTTATGCATGCACAAGGAGCTGAATTGAGCTAAGTCTAATATGTGGTAATACAATATCTTCCCCTTGGGAACATTCATCCTCAAAAAAGACTGATTAATCGACGAATATTGAGGAACTGAGATTATGTACTGGACTTGCATTATTGAAAACATGATTACATGACTGAACTGATTCGTGAATGCATAAAGTGACATATAGATGATTATATAAAAATGGAACTAAGAATGGAAGAGAGATAATGTAAGAAAAACTATTACCTTAATCTAAGTCTGAACTTGCAGAGAAAAGATGAGGATACTTTGTTCACATATCTACTTCTGCTTCCCAAGTGGCTCCCGTAACAGACTAATTCTAGTAAAGAAATTTAACCAAGGGGACTTCTTTGTTCTTTAGTCTTCAAATCGGCCGATCAAAGATCTCAACTATGATTTCTATGTAAGGAAGGCTATCCTAAACATCTATGCTTTCTAAAGGAACAACGACAGTTGGATCACCAATACACTTATTTAATAAGGAGAAAAAAAATACTGGATGCACTGATGCCAAATCCGAAGGCAACTCAAGCTCTTATGCTACCTTCCTAAAATAACTTAAGATTCTATAAGGAACAATATCCCGGGACTAAGTTCTCCTTCTTACCAAATATCTTCATTGCCTTTATGGGAGAGATTTTCAAATAAAGTAGGTTACCAACCTCAAACTCTAGATCTCTCTTCCTTACACCTGTATAGTTTTTTTGTTAACTTTGGGCCATATTAAGCCTCTTCCTAATTTGCTAAACTTTCTATATCACATCAAATACTGAATCCAGCCCTGTTAACATAGTCTTACCAATCTCAAACCAACCAATAGGAGGTCTACATCTCCTTCTATAGAGTGTCTCAAATAAATCCATCTGGATATTGGAGTGATAAATGTTATTGTAGGTAAACTCGATTAACGATAAGCGATCATCCCAACTACCCTTGAAGTCAGTAACACAATGTTTTAACATGTCCTTTAGGGTTTGAATGACCCTCTCTGCCTGACCATCTATCTGAGGGTGAAAAGCTGTACAGAGATGAACTTGGGAACCATGACCCTTCTAAAAAGCTTTCCTAAAGTGAGAGGTAATCTAAGTACCTCTATCAGAAATGATAGACAACGAGAATCCACGTAATATGACCAACTCTCTATGGTATATCTTGGCATAATCCTCAGCTGAATAGGAAGTATGAACTAGCAATAAATGGGATTATTTAGTCATTCTGTATACAATAATCAAAATTGAATCATGTTGATGACGTGAATAGGGCAGCCCTATCACAAAATCCATGTTCACCTTTTCCTACTTCCAAGTGGGAATGTTGAACTCCTGCATAGTGCCACTAGGCCTTTGGTGCTCAAACTTCACCTGTTGGTAATTAACACACTAATCTAAAGACTCTATCATATCCCTCTTCATGCTGCTCCACCAATAGATCTCCTACAAATCAAGGTACATCTTAGTGGCCCCTGGGTGTATAGAGTAATGCATACCATAAGTTTTTGCTAAATCCGCTATCTCAAACCATCAACACACAACACACACAGTCTACCCTGGCATCACAGCACACTATCTCCCCCTTAGGAAAAAACTCTACTTTCTAATCTCTAACTGACTCCTTCAACTTAACCAAAATGAAATCCCTATCTTGCTTCTCCTTCACTTTGGAAACCAAAGAAGATTTGAAACTATTCTAAACCCATACACTACCCTCAGCTGAATCAACCAACCAAACACCTAATCTAGTGAGTTGATGAACCTCCCGGACTAACTTCTTCTTTTCATTCTTAACATGAGCAACACTACCTATAGACAATCTAGTAAGGGCATCTGCCACCACATTGGCGTTGCTCGAATAATACAAAACACTTATGTCATAATATTTTAACAAATCCAACCACCTTCTTTGATGAAGATTTAAATTTTTCTACGAGAACACATACTGCAAATTTTTGTGATCTGTGAACACATCATTATGTACCCCATAAAGATAATGCCTATAAATTTTCAAGGAAAAAACAAGAAAGACTAACTCAAGATCATAGGTAGGATAATTCTTTTCATGATGTTTAAGTTGTCTAGAGGCATAGGCTATGACCTTGCCTCTCTACATCAAACCATAACCTAGACCAACTCTAGAAGTATCACAATAACAACAAATCCATCTGAACCATCTGGTAGCATTAAATCTGGGGCTTAACTAAGTTGAGCCTTCAACTTCTGAAAATTATTCTCACAAGAAACTGGCCACTGAACCTTGACTTTATTTTGAGTCAATCTTGACATGGGGGGTGCAACAAATGAAAACCCTTCAACAAACCATTAGGAATAAATAGTAAATCCAAGAAACTCCTGATATCTAACAAAGAGATAGGTCTAGGCCAGTTTCTTACTGATTCGATCTTTTGAGGGTCAACTCTAATGCCATTACCAGAAATAATATGGCCAAGAAAGGTTACTGATCTCAGCTAAAATTCACACTTACTAAATGGGCTCTAAGAGTCTGTAATACAATTCTTAGATGGTCGACATGATCATTCTCACTATGAGAAAAGACAAGGATGTCAACAATGAAGACTATGAAGAGCATATCCAAGTACTACTTGAACACAAAATTCATCAAGTCCATGAAGGTTACTGGGGCATTCGTTAGTCCAAAGGACATGACTAGAAATTCAAAGTGACCATACTGAGTTCTAAAAGATGTCTTTTGAATGTCACGTTCTCTTAATCTAAGCTGATGATAGGCAGATCTAAGGTTTATCTTAGAGAAATAACTAGAACCCTGAAGTATGTCGAATAAGTCATCAATCGTAGGAAGAGTATATTTTTTCTTGATTGTGAATTTGTTCAATTGGAGATAGTCGATCCAAATTTATAGTGAGCCATCTTTCTTATAGACAAATAGGAATGGAGTGCCCTATGGAGAAACATTGAGCCTTATGAAGCCTTTGTCTAAGAGGTCTTTAAGATGCTCTTTTAAGTCTTTAAACTCCGCCGGAGCCATATGACATGGAGGGATAGATATAGGCTGAGTATCGGGGAGAAGATCAATACTGAATTATATTTCTCAATTAAGAGGTACCCCTATCAAATATTTGGGAAAAACCTCAGGAAACTCATTGACTACACGTACTGACTGAACTGTTAGAGCTTTAGACTTAGTATCTTTGACTCAAATTAAATGATAAATGCACTTTTTTGATATCAACTTTTTCGCCTTAAAATAAGATATGAAATGACTCTTGGGAGATTAAGAACTACCTTTCACTCAAAAACTACCTCATCAGTAAACTAAAACTTTACCACATAGGTGTGATAATCTATTAATGAATAGCATGAATGGTGCCAATCTATGCCAAGAATAACATCAAATTCTATCATCTCTAACTTTATTAGGTCTGCTAGTATGATGTTATGTAGGAAACTGACACGACACTTCTTATAGACTCACCTGGTAACAACTAAGTGACCCACTAGGACAGAATCTAAGAAGGGCTTGAAGTGCTTTTCAAGACCTATCCCAAAATATGCCACAACCAATGGAGTCACATAAGAGAGATTTGATCCTAGGTCTAATAACATATATGAATCAAGATAAAACACATAAAAGACACTAGTAATAATATCTGGAGAACTGTCCTTCTCCTGTCGAGATGGTAAAGCATAGAATTGAATTTGGCATGGACCACCACTGGATGATGTGCCCTGAGGAGAAACTGGGTGTCCTGGTAGAGCTGGTGCATTAGTAACCTTAATATGGGAATAAACATTCCTACTTCTCTGCTTAGCATACTGACAATTCTTGATTCCATGGACTAATTTTTGACACCCATGACAACCTTTTTTTTCATTAAACACTCGCCAGGATGGGTTTTGCCACACTTTACACATATCGGATAATTGGGGTTTCCACCCACACTATGCTGAGACCTAGAAATAAAAGTCCTTCCCCACTTCTCCTGGTTGTTTCTGGGTGCAGGGGCACTTGTTGAAGATGGCGCTGGCATAGATGAATGACCCTTAAACTACAAACAGTTTCCTCCTCCATACTTTAGTTGGCCATACTCAAACTATCTGGTTCTAGAATTTTTATTTCTCTTCTCTCTTCCCTTTAAATTCTCTATCTCAATTTACTAAGAATAAGTCATCAACCTAGAATTATCCATATCCTCAATAAGCATAGTAGTCCTGTAATCCTTGAATACCAAATCAAACACCCAGTAAAAAAGCTTACTCACGCTAGATCTAGGGTCAGCTACTAACTCGAGAGCATACTTAGACAACTGAGTGAACCTAAGGCAGTACTCCTTCACTATTATAGAGCCTTGCCTCAGGTTCATGAACTCCTCAACCTTAGCTTCTATAATCTAATGTTTAAAGAACCTATCTAGAAATGTATCCTAAAATACCTGCCAATTAATAGGAGCTGCATTCTTCCCTCTACATTTCTTCCATATAACAACCCAATCATAAGAAATATCCTTCAGCCTATAGGATGCCAATTATATGTTTTTTTCCCCAGTAACATTCATAATTTGAGTGATCTTTCTCACCTCATCAATTAAAAGTTCTAGATCCTTTCAACTTTTGAACCAAAGAATTCAGGTGGATTCATCCTCATAAAGTAATGAATTCTAGCTGTAGCTAAATTACCATTCTGCTGAAGTGGGACTGTCGCCTATTAGTTTCCCTAAACATTGACATTTATATCTTTGGCCAACGGCTAAAAGGTAGCCTAAAATTCAGCATAAGACACATTCACATTTTGAGGGCCGGTGGGCAGGGGTAGTTGGTCACCATTTTTGCATGCATTGGCTCGATGAGGAGGCATATTATGTCATGTAAGAGCATGAGTTAATGCAGATAGAGATAACTATAAGCATGATGGATCATGAAATAAATAATGATTCCTCAAATATTTTGTAGCCTCTTACTCATAAATATGGTGCACTTTACAACCATGATCAAGACTCTATGTAACACAACTTGTCTAGCTCCCAAGGACTCTTTAAAACCTTAGGATCTGATACTAAGTTTGCAATGTCCTGAAAGTACCATCTGGACATCACATGGTGCTCAAGACTATGAATAGTCCCAAGCTAACCTTTTAAGCCTTCTAAACTTAAAATTTATTATAAAGGTAAACTTGACATATAAAATCTTAAGACAACCAATTTAATATCTTAAATGAAAGTCTTATACTTGGAAATATTGAAAACAAACACTTTTGAATCTAAAACATAAAATAGTTGGACAAGACTCTAATTCTAACTCGAGAGCCACTATGACAAGCCCCAGATGACCAAACTTAAAAGAATTCAAATGACTAAAAAACTTCATCAATATCAAAGTCTAATAAAATGGGTTCTCAAATTATGAGGACTCACCAAACATCAAGGTATAGGTGGAGATGACTGTAGTCAATAATGCTGCTAGAACGGAGAACCAGAACCTATATTATAAAATAATGTAGCACATAGACATAAATATGGATCAGTACTTCTGGAATATACTGAGCATGTGGGTGTGAATGCATAATATAAGAAATAACTCAATGTGCACTTAGATTTTCAAATAATGCATGCTATGTGAATGACTCACCATGGGATTGAATAAAATTACAACTATGAAATAATAAACATAAGAAATTAAGCATAATGATAAACTTTGTGAGCTATAATACTTGCTTCTAAAGGCTTTACTTTCATTCCTTCTTAGGGAGGTTCTTCTAACCGACATAAACCATGTGAGATTTCATGGAGTCTAACCTCTTACCCATGTTGGTGAGAGCTGTTATACCTTTGCAATCAGATAGAACCTTAACTTAAGTGATCACTATACTTAACCCATAATGGGACTTAAACCTATTGTGGCTCATAGTTTTGGGGCATGTGACCTTGGACTAATACTCAACTCGGTGATAAATACTACTCCCATATTACTTATATGCTCATACTTTTAGGAAATCCACCTTAAAATAGCACAAGATTTGTATAAAGAAAAGCTATGTATGCTTCTCTTTGATTTAGATCAAAATCAAGATGAACAAATGTGAATTTCATGTCTTTTCTTAAGATCAAAAGATCAATCTCTACTTTTAATCTTGGTATAACATACCTAAGGAACTTAAGAGAATAGTCTTCTTGAAATCTCAAAAACTTGTACTTAGGAATTATAATATAAGATTAAATTCTTAAATTTTCTAAACAATATTTCATGCTCAATAATATTCATGAAATACTTCAATATATTTTAGTCGAGATAGTAAAATCAAAATCACAATATGAACTTATAAATCAAAACATGAGCATGTGTAACCTTGATGCAATTAAAGCCTTTGAATCTCATGCTTTCTTTCATATAACTTGTAACATAATGTCATGCTTAAAACTTAATTGACAATCTTTAATCAATATTCAAATCATACCCATGGTATAAAAATCATAATAGAGAATCTTTAATCTAAAACATTAATAGATGAGAATAAGCATGCACTTTAATGCTTAAATCACTTTTTAAATCCATAAACTCAAAACAATATAGATTGGGTATGAAACCTAATTGAAAATCACACAATCTTAACTTTAAAACATATTTTGGGCACAGGGATGAAAGCGTATCCTTGTTCATAACCCTATATACCTTAATAGACTTAACTTGGTGGAGAAACCTTGACCATGAAAGCCTTGGAGATGATCTTGAAAGTTTTCTTGAAAATTCTTGGACTAAGGAACTTAAATTCTTGTTTTTTCTTAAAGAGAACATGATGGAATGGATGAACTTGGGGGGGGTGTTTAGATTTTGTTCTTTAGAGTAAAATTAGAGAATATAGACAAATAATGCCCCAAATGATATTTAATCTCATGATTTATGACTTGGGGCGATGGTAAAAGACCCAACTATCCCTTTGAAGATTAGATTCATTACTGGGATGCTATTTGGAGGGACGTCATGATGCAGTTAATGGAGCATCGCTATACCCACTGCGATGCACAACTATTGTGGTGAGGCTCTAGAATTAGAATCTAAACGTGCCTCAATCCTCTTCTAAAAAATTCAAACATCCCTGAGATATACTCCTTGTACCCCTGAAGATAAATTAACTCAAAAACCATCGTCTTAGAGTCTGGAAGGTCAATTTAAAAATCCTCAAAGTTAGGAGGTCTTAAAATGGCTAAGTCCCCAATACTTAGCTAAATTTTAAGGCTTTAAGATTCTTATGCATGCACTAGGAGATGAACCGAGTTAAGTCTCATACAGGGTTTTACCAATATATTATAGTTTATCAAAATAAAGCAACCTTATCATCATTTTTACACTAGTCCATTAGTCAACTATCAGTCTCGTATCACTAATTCAATTATTGACTAGTCATCATATACCTACTAGTCATAGTGTATAAGCAAACCATCTCTTGCCAACTTGTGATTTTACCACTAAAGCCCATTTATGTCATCTCACATTATGACCAATTCCTAATTTTCCAACTTAGCCAAAATGCTTTTTTTAATCTCACCCCCTATATTGTTAATCATAAGAAGTATATCATCATTGCATAGTATGAATATAAAGACTCAAACTGATAAATGTAGTTAATATCTAGACTTGAATAAGTAAATAATCAATAGCCAAACTTGAACCAGAAAATAATCAATAGTGTCATAATCATCCACCAAACTCGAAATGGGTATTTAAATAATTAACATAATAATATTTTGAACTCAAACCAAGTATATGTATATATAATCAACACCATAAGTAGTATCATTAACATGCATAAGTGATAGCATAATTAAAACACCCTAAGCTAATTTTTTTATCCTAAGTTGAATACTCTAGACAAGGTATGACTTAAAAGTACAAGTCGTATGACATGGTATGGCTTGGTGTCTCTCTCTCGTATGTTAGTTAGTATGTTTGGGTTGGTTTCTGTCCAAGTTACGACAAAGCATAATACTAGTCATATGGTAGGATACAAGGTATATGATGCTAAGTTGTATGATGCTTATTGATTAGCCTAGTTGAATCTATCCAAGGTATAGGTCAGGAGTACTTCTCGTACTTTAGTCTTTGACTTGGGTATGTTTTGTCATATGATAATTAGTTTGGAGATCCATGATAAGGTCTAGGGTATAGGTTAGGGTATCACTCATGCCCTAGGGTACGACTAATGGGGTGGTCGTACCCTCCTATATGCATATTTTTAACTTTTGAGCTTATGGTATTTCAGACATTTCCCAACCCAAAAACCTTATGTCCCTACATTATATAACACTTTGTGGCCTCTCATAACTTACTTAGAAAGATTGAAACACACCAAAAATACTCTCTAACTCTCTCTTGAAGATTGGTGGCTAGGGTTTCTACAAATATTCTTAAAAGGGCTTAAGAGTCAAGTTTCCTTTCGTAAATCTTCTTGTATAAGGCATTTACTGCTCCCTCATTGTTAGTTCCAACTAAAGGCATGGTTTAATATATTTTAAACATTGCTTATGAATCATAAATGATGGTTTTGAAAATGAATGCTAAAGGCTTTGGATCTTGTCAAGTTTGTATCAGAGCCTAGGTTTCAGTGTCATAGGGTGTCCACAAATCTGTGTCGAGTAGAGTCTTGATTATGGGTGTGTTTTTCTCCACAATTATAATGAGGAGGCTACAAGTTATTTAGTAATATTTTACTTTCTTTTTGTTCTATTTTTGAGATATGGAGTCTAAGTTCTTGAACTCTTCCCTAAATCTTCTTTTGGTTCACCTTTTAGAGCATGTTTCTTAATGATCTAAATTTCATGAAAACTCACCTGTTCTACTTGAGGACAACTTGGATGGATCTAGTCTAACTCATAGGGCATAGACCCAATTAAGGGTCATACTTCTTGATTTTCCCCATGAAACTCTACCGATATTCACTGATCCTACTCAGAAAGGTGGCACTCATGTTTAGTTACCTCAATGAGAGGTTACTAATTCTGAGATTTGATATTCTATTCATTTATTAAACTAGATAGTGACATCTTTGTCATTTTAGTTTGATCCTATTGGTACAGGGGAGAATAAGGAAAAGTTAAGAACTAGGCAGAGTAGGAGGTCTTAATTTTTTGAACAAAGGAGAGGCCAATAGTATGGTGGTAAGTGGTCCAAGAGAAAGAGTTGGGTGGGTCCTAAATCTCGTTCTATGACTAGTTCTCTCTACCTAAAGTTGTTAAGAGATAGATATTTTTAGAATGGTAATGCTTCTAGGGCATAAGGTGCCTAATCTCAGGATGGTAAGGACTAATCCGCACCATCTTACCCTCTTTGTTAGTTTTGTGGTTGATCATACCATGGTTGCATGAGGAAGGGAATTTAACTATGGTCAGTTAGGTTATATGCCACAGGAGTATCCCATATGAATTGCCGCTTGGGAAAATAGGAAACCAATTGCCACTTATCTAGCTCTTGCACTAAGGAGTGCTGCTTCTAGCTCCGTTCCTGGTCAGGATCATCTCAATGTTTTTACTATCCCTCAGGAATCTGAGGAAACTTTTTGTGCTGACACTGGCATATTTCAACTCTTTTCTTCTGTTGTGAATTACTTACTTAGTCCGGGGTCTCCTCTATTATGTGACCTCATTTGTGGTTGTTTATTTTGTATTTGGTCCTAAAGTTATTCAGACCTTTTTTTATGATTGTAACTAGTATGTGGCTCTGTGATTCGTAAAAGAGTCTATGGGGTTGTGTGGTATGGGTTGGTAGTAAAGGAGACTCTAGTGGATTTGTATAAATTCGATATGATGGATTTCTATAATATTCTAGGGATAGATTAGTTGCACTCATACTAGACGTCATTAGACTATTGGACCTGTCAGGTTGTCTTTAGGCTCCTTAGTGAGTCGATTATGGGATAGGAGGGTGATTCTATGGCTACTAAGGGGAAAGGTTATATGATATCTTAGAGCACAGAGATTAATCTCCAAAGGAGGTGTCTACATTATCTGGTCTGATTTAAAGATTCTACCTCAAAATTTCTCGCTTTGTATTCGATTTTGGTGGTGAATGAGTTTTGCTAAGGTCTTACCTAATGACCTTCCTTGGGTCTTTCTAGTAGGGAGATTGAATTGTGGATTGCTCTTTTTTGAATACTTGTCCAAATTTCTAATCTTTCTTTATAGAATGGTTTTGATTGAGTTAAAGGGGAATAAGGGTCCATTAATGAACCCCTTTAGAAAAAGGTTTTACCCATCCTAGTGATTCTACGTGAACTTTTTTCTTTCTTTTATGCATAAGGGGGATGGTTTTCCCTAGAAATGCTAAGCTGTCGGCGGGTAAATAAGGAATTTGGAGTGTCCTTTTTATGGGGTGGACCATCTATGTATATTCTATATGGGTTGCTTTGTTAGGTAGTGCCTGTGGCTGATAGACACTAAGTGTATTTCCTAGATGCTGATGTTGTTGAATAAAGTATGTTTGCTTAAGATATCAATGTGAAAATTGTAGAGATAGAGTGGTAGGTTGTATGAAGTGTCCAGAAGGGGGAAAGGTTAGCGACTTGGGAATTTAATAGTGGGAGAGTTGTGACATATAGGTCAGGGGTTCAGGTTGAGCTGGCAGATCGGTGGTTATGTCATTTGTTAGGTTAGAGCATGGAGTTTGGATGACTATGCTGGACTATAGGTAGCATTTGGGTGGACGAGGTTGTAAGTATAAGGGAACAAAGCGTCTTTAGTGCACATCCTTGGTGATACCCTTTAGAATAAAGTATTGTTCTATTAGGTGTAATAAGATGAAGGTCATGGATTAATCTTAAATTTTGTTCTAGTGGTAGACTTCAAGGGAAGTTCGAGGTGTACTTACTCCTATTCTAGTGATTCTATCCTATCTTGGTTAAGAGAGAACTTTCCTAGTATTACGCACATTCTGGTAGCATTTATGCTTAAGGTTCACATTCTTCATTTTCTTTGTTCAAAGGATATAAATCTTGACCTTACATTCCATTACCTATGATATATGCAGTTGTGTTTCTTTTAGTGTCCAATCTTAAGGACTCCTATTATGGTGTGTTGTGTTGGGATGGTTCTTCATTCATAACCTAGGTGGTTTCTATGAAGTACCTCATGCCTATGGTTTCATATCTCTTTTAGGGGGTCTCGCTTATGTAGCATATATAATTCTTATAGTTTTGTGCCTTAATACCCCTTCTTATATTAGGGTGGTAGTAGTAGTAGAGGTGTAGTATTGCTGAGAAATAGAGAAGAGGTAGAAGTCCCTAAGTGGGGGAAAGTCTAGTGTGACAACTAGAGCTAAGGTTTTGGAGGGCAAGGTAAGTTTTTTGTCATGAGAAATGGTTAGGAGAGGAATAGGCGGTGAGAATCTTTGTGGTAAAATGAAAGAGGTTATTAAATTTTTGTAAGGGTAGACCATACTGTGGGTATAGAAAAGGTATGTTTGAATGTTGTGGTTGATAGGTATACCAATCTTTATGTTGGGTACTTTAGAATCATGGTGAGGCATGATGCTTAGCTTCAGTGATAGGGTGGAGTAGTGTTTTTGGATAGATGTAAGGAGTAGATCCCTATGGCATAAGTTCTTTGTAGTGTTTTAGCTTTGGATTGGCTTGAACATGGAAGTAGTGTATGGTTAGTGATATATCTCTAGGAGATTCTAAGATGAATTGGATATGCCCTATTGCATGAGTTTCATTCATATGATATTCTATGTTTTTATGTTGAGGTAAGGTATGAGTGGTCCTTCATTGGTTGTTTTCTTTGGGTGGTATTGGTATCTTGAACCCTTTATATGAAGAAGGTCCTGGAGACGATCTTGGGTTGGTAAGTTTGCTGGTTACAAATAAAAAGGTGTAGTTTCAGTGAAGGTTCTATGGTGGAACCAAAAGTTTAAAGAAGCCAACTGGGATGCGGAAGTGGACATGGAGTCAAAGTATCCATATTGGTTCTTCGTTCTAGAAACTGATATGGAAGGTATGTATTCTTTATCACATCTTTATTTTCTAACTTGGTTTAAATAAGGGTCGGATTTCCTTGCATCTTTATGTTCTAATTTGGTTATAGGTCGAGCTAGAGGTGTAGGGGTTAAATCGTGCTTGGGATATATGGTGATCTTCTTATCTTGATTTATGTCTTTGTCTTCTAAATTGGCAGGAGGGAAGTTTGATGAATTTTAATGTGCTAATTTATGATTGTTTTTTCCTTACCCATCATTTAATGATCAATGATCCTAAGTGGGGGAGAATGAAACACCCCAAACTTGGACCCTTAGAATAAATTTCCTAAGTTGAGTACTCTAGACAAGGTAAAACTTGAAGGTAAAAGTCGTGTGCTATAGTATGACTTGGTGTCCCTCTCTCATATGTTAGTCAGTGTGTTTGGGTTGGTTTTTATCCAAGATACGACTAAGCATCAAACTAGTTTCATGGTTGGATATGAGGTGTATGTTTCTAAGTCGAATGATGATTATTGATTAGCCTAGTTTAATTTGTCCAAGGTACGGGTTACGGGTACTTTTCATACCTTAGGGTACAAGTTTAGAATGTGTTGTCATATGATGATCATTTTGGATATCCATTGTGAGGTCTAGGGTACGAGTTAGGGTACCACTCATACCCAAGGGTATGACTAAGGGGGGATGGTCGTACCCTCCTATAGGCGTATTTTTAAATTTTAAGCTGGAGGTATTTTGGATATTTCCACCCCAAAACCCTTTTTGATCCATGTTATATAACACTTTGTGCACTCTTAAACTTATTTGGAAAGATAGAAACATACCAAAAACACTCTCTAACTCTCTCTTGAATATTGGAGGCTAGGGTTTCTACAAGTGTTCTTCAAAGGGCTCAACAGTCATGTTTCCTTCCGTGAATATTTTTGTATAAGGAGTGTAATTCTCCCTCATTGTTAGTTCCAACTAAAGTCATATTTTAATGTGTTTTAAACATTGAGTATAAATCATAAACAGTGGGTTTGAAAACCAATGTTGAGGGTTTTGGATGGATAATGTTGAGTATTGTTTACTTTTGGCTTAAATTATGTTTTTACATGTTTTTGGTGGTGGTTTACATATGTTGGTACTTGTTGGTTTTGGTTTAACAAATGGGTCATGTTTAACCCTAAACTTGATGGTTTATGCTTTGGTTTTGGTCTTGGTAAAGGTATGCCCTCAACATGTTTGATAAAATGCCTATGAGAATGTTTTACTCTATTATTGAACCTTCGTTGAAGCTATTGCATGATATTGTTTGGTAATGGAACCTTAATTTGTTTAAATGGTTTTGAATGGTTTAAATGGTTTTGAATGGTCTGAAATGGTTATGAATGGTTAAATGGAAAGGCTCTGTCGGCTATGAAATAGATTTGAATAAAAACCTTGTGGGGTACACGGGAATCCCCCAAGTGAATAAATAATGAAATTGGTTTAAATGATGAACATCTTGTGAGGTACATGGTAATTCCCCAAGCAAAACTTAATAGTAAAATACTTGTGGGGTACACAAGAATCCCCCAAGAAAGCCTAATAATGATGTACTTGCGAGGTATATGGGAATTCCCATAGTAAACTTAATAATGTAACTAATGGGGTACATGGGAATCCCCTAAGGTTGGCTAAGGATAATGCTTGCATGCTATAGTCGGTATGATGATACCACTATATATAGACTTGGTTATTAATAAATAAAATTGGTGGTGTGGTTGTATGGTAATGGTTTTAATTGGACATAAATGGTGGGGTGTGATAGCTAACCATGAAGGTGTGAGTCCAATGGACGGACAATGGAAACTCACATTTTCCGACCTGACGATTGGTTATGATAACCATATTGTTTAGGGGTACACAGGAATCCCTTAACACTTATACATATGTATCATGGAGAGTGAATGTTACACGGGAATCCCCTACTCCTATGGTATCTCCGGTTTGTGTGTCTTCATGTATCAGTGCCCGTCCAGGGGGTGACACTGGACCTATATAGCCTATGGGTGGATTATGATGGTTAAGCTGCACATACCCAGGTTAATAGTTTTAAAGGCATGCTAAACCGGACTCTTTTCCCGGTATGGATCATATATATATATATATGTACGTATGTATGTATGGTTGTGAATGCATATGATTGGTTTATTTGGTTTTAATTATTGGCATTATTTTATCCTTATCCTGAGTGCATGCTAGCATTCAACCGCTAACCCATCTTCAAGCGACTGTATCCCGACGTGATGCAAGAATCGACCATACTCCTCCTCCTACTCATTGATCGGATTCGGAGATAGTCGGTGTTGGATAGAAGTGGTGAGCTTCCATAGTTTGTAAGTCATCCATTTGATGTCTTGGATTATTTTACATACTTTCCTCTTTTCATAGACTTTGATTTCTGGCTGTGGTCGGGGGCATGTCCTGACTATATACTCTTTGGTTTGGTTTAAAGGCTTTGTATGGACAACGATGGGCTTGGGTATAGAATGGTTATGATTTATATATGATATACATTGGATTATCCTTTTGTTTGTTTAGTTGGTTATTGGGTGGGTTGACTTGGTCAGGATGGTCTCGGATATCGACTTATCCCAAAATTGCCACATTGTTAAATATGTTATCTTGTTATATGTTCGGAATTCATCAGACTCAGGGTATGTGATGGTTGGTTGGATTGGGTATTGGGGGCGGTCTCCGGTCCCGGTTGGACTTTAGATACCCATTACGACAAGGCCCTAATTTGGCCCGTGTCAGTAATCAATAGGTGTCAACCCTCACATTAACCAATATAACCATAAACTATCAGGATTTCTTCATATTACTTAAATACACATTTCCAAGAGTGTAATAAGCGTAAAAGTTTTACAAAACTAGCATGTATCATAGACTAAAGTGGGTTAAGAGTCCACTCCTAATCCTCAAGTTTCATTTTAGTCAATATCTACCCGAATGAGGCTTAATGTATCTAAATATACTTTTAGATGTTAAACACGCTAGTCCTAAGGTATAGATCCTTTCCAACATATTAACTAAGTCCCATGGAAACTAAGGCAACCTTCATTAGTGTAAGAAACTAAGGTCAATCTTACCCTAAGCATGAGTGACTAAAGCATTTTTACTCAATCTTGAGTGATCTAAGGCATTCTCATGCTAAACAAGAGAAATGAATTCCAATTCATCTAAAGCATAAGAAAATAAGCTAAGATTTCAACTCTATAGTGTTATTATAGCCTAAAAGGTCTATCTAACCCAAGTCTTACATTTCATTAATCCAACACCTAAACCCATCCCAACTCTAACACAATCATAATAATACTATGAAATAGCACAATCTAACAAGGGATAAACCTAGCCTACCTTGAACCCGAAGAAATCTCAATGAACCACTAAAGCACCGTTTTTCCCTTCCAAGAAGCCTCCTTAAGATACCAAGATCTCATAAACATATTCTACTCATCAATACAAGAATAATGGTATCCATATTGCACCATTGTGCTTCGCGTCCAAAAATCACACAAAAACCCCATGTGTGTCCCACTTACGAAAATTGTGTTTCCAAAACCAACCCAATATTCTTACATGATCAAGGAATCATTATCTTCAAAAATGGATGGAGACCAAGCCAAATTGGGGCTCAATATAGGACCTAAAGCTTTGGGGTTTTGAGAAATAAATCAAGAAACTTCACCAAGAAAAGGGTTAATTCTTCCTTCAAATCGGGAGATAATTGCGAAAATAAATGTTAGTCTAGCTCCCCAATCACCAACAAGCTTCAGTTTTAAACCTCACACTACTTAGTGTTTTTAGATAAAAAGGAGGTGATGTATAATGGACAAAATCATGGAAAAGGAATCCTTTTATACCCATTCCAAGTATCCAAGTGTTGCTATCGCGAATGAGCTGTCGTGATTGCACCATATTGAGCCTACATACAGGAACCAGATTGTGGCCTAACACTTGCGATTGTAGTAGGTTGTGTTGATCATACTTACGTGATTGCGACATAGATACCACTATCAGAGTGGCACCATATTTTTTGATGCACCAAATTTTCTAAGTCCAAAATGGGCTCTATCGGTGCTCAAGATTCGTTCAGAATTCTGTATACACAAGCGAACTATGTAACCATACAAAATTAGACATTCTGGACTCAATGGCGCAATCATCTTTTTCATCCTTGGTCGTTTGGACCAAATGTGGTCCCATACCCATATTTTATTTTCTTAAATTTTTGACTAATTGGTTGATTGAGCTCGGGTGCCTCGGGACCTTATCCAAGAGTTTACCTAGCCTAAAATTGATATTTCGAAGCTGATGGAACAAAATTCGCATTCAAGGTTGTCTTACTAAAGTTTCTTCCCGATGGACATTTGGAACCAACGAAGACTTCTAAATAGGAAATGGCTTTAAAAACCAAACAAACTGTCCGGTGACAGAACTGTCAGTCCCAGGAAGTCATAAATGACTTGGGGAACCTATAGAAAAAATCAAACGGTGAAAATAAGCAGAAATATGAAAAATAAATTGAAGGGTCATTACAATATCACTACTAAAGGAACTTTCATCCACGGAAGTTAAGGATTAGGATAGACATGAAGTATTGAACAAGTGAGGATACTGAGTCTGCATATCTTTCTCGATCTCCTAAGTGGCCTCCACCACTATAGGTGCCTCTACTAAAACTTAACTACAAAAATCTCTCAATTGTGCAACCACCTAACATCACTAGACAAAATGAACATCGACTCCTTTACATAGGTCAAACGCTCATCCAACTATGCTGAGTCCCATTTAAGCATATGAGAAGAATCAGAAATATATCAATGCAACACAGAGACATGGAAAATAAGATGAACAATGTAAAAATCTAGTGGTATAGATAACTCATAATCCACAACACCAATAGCTCGAAAAATCTTAAAAGTTCCAATATATCTCGGACTAAGCTTGGCCTTCCTCCCGAACCTCATCACACCCTTCATAAGCAATACACGGAGGAATAGATGATCACCAACTCCTAATCTAAAAGCACAAAGCCTACGGTCTCTATCGGTCTTCTTCCTACTCCGAGCCAATCTAAACCTAGGTTAAATCACCTTGACTCTATGTAACAACTCCTAAATCAAATTGGTACCACGGGGCCAAACTTTGGAAGTCTCAAACCACCCAACCAGAGAACGACATCCTCTACCATACAAAGCCTATAAAGGCACCATATCTATACTCAAATGATAACTGTTATTAAATGCAAACACGCCAAGGTTAAGTGCTACTCCTGCTGTCCTCCAAAATACATAACACAGGCTCAGAATCCTTAAGAACCTGAATAGTCTTCACAGACTGGCCATCTATTTTTGGATGAAAGGTTGTACTAAGATACACTTGAGTGCCCAAATCCTCCTAAAATGCTCTCAAAAATCTTGAAGTGAAAACAAAACCACATTATTAAATAATAGACATGGGCACACCATGCAAACTGACTATCTTCCAAACATAAATATGTGCTATCCTCTCAGCACCGAAGGACATGTGAATAGGAACGAAATATGCTAACTTGGTCAAACAATCTATAATGGCCCAAATAATATTGAAACCACGAGAAGTGCAGGAAACCAATAACAAAATCCATAGTACTCTGCTCCAATTTCCACTCGAGAATGGGCATTCTCTGAGTCAATCCAACTGGTCGCTAATGCTCGACCTTTACCTAATAATAACATAGGATACGAGCTATAAAGTTTGCCACATCTCTCTCTATACCACTCCACCATTAATGAGGTCTAAAATTTCTGTACATCTTAGCTGTGCTGGGATGAATGGAATATCTAGAGATGTGACCCTTATGTAAAATAAACTAAATCAAGTCATCGATTCTCGTAGCACAAATGCAGCCATCAAATCTCAAAACACCCTCAAAATCTATAGTGTTCCTTTCAGACTCACCATTCAACACCTAATCACGAAAGAAGTGAAGCTTACTATCCTCAAGTTGAGGATCCTAAATCTGCTTAAATAATGAAGAACTCTCCTTAACACTAGCAAGAATCCTCCTAGTGTATGAAATATCGAGGTGAACCATTGAGTTAGGAATGGATGTCCCATGCCAACAACATTTGAGAAACTTAAATAAAAGCCAAGCTACCTATAGTCACTTTTTTCTGACTCAAGGCATATGCTACCACATTTACCTTGCCCAAATGACACAAGATGGGTATCATAATACTTAAGCAACTCTATCCATCTGTGTTGTCTAGCATTAAGCTCGCTTGGGTTTAAGATGTTGAAGACTATGATGATCATTTAAAATCTCACAATCCACACCATAAAGATAATTCCTACAAATCTTAAGCACAAAAACTATCATCGCCAATTCCAAATCATGAGTGGGGTGATTGTAATCTTGCACCTTAAGCTATCTGAAAGGATAAGCAATGACATAACCTTGATACATTAATATACAACCCACACAAACACTAGAAGAATCACAAAACATGGTGAATTCCTCAGCCTTAATAGGAAGATCTAAAATAGGATCTAAAGTAAGAAAATCCTTGAGCTTTCAAAACCTTAACTCACACTCCCTGGACCATCGGAAAAGAACCTCCTTCTGAGTTAATCTGGTCATTAGGGCTGAAATAGTAGCAAGACCCTCGATTAATCGTCTATAATAACTAGCCAAATCAATGAAGCTACGAACCACATTCGGAGATTTAGGTATAGCCCCAATCAGGAATCACCTTTATCTTAGTCGAGTCTACCTAATACCATACTTAGACACCACATGTCCAAGGAATGTCACTGACTCAAGCCAAAAATCATACTTAGTGAACTTGGTGAAAGGTACATGATCTTTTAAGGTCTGGAGCACAATCCTTTAATATTGAACATTCTCTTCTCTACTCCTCGGATACATAAGGATGTCATCGATGAACATAATCATAAAAGAATTCAAATAAGTTCTGAATACTCAATTCATCAAATCCATAAATATGACTGGGGCATTAGTCAACCCCAAAGATATCACAAGGAACTTATAAAGATCATAATGGGTCCTAAAGGTTGTCTGCGAGATATCCTTAACCCGAATCCTCAACTGATGGTAATCAAATCTCAAATAAATCTTTGAAAACACTACTTCACCCTAAAGCTGGTCAACAATCATCAATGTAAGGCATAGGATAACATTTCTTCACTGCCACCTTATTAAGCTACCTATAATCAGTTTACATATGCATAGATCCATTTTGCATCTTCACCGAACAATATAGAAGCTCCCTAAAGGGACATACTCAGTTTAATAAAACCCTAATCAAGAAGATCCTGAAGTTGAGAATTCAGCTCTTTAAGCTCAGTAGGAATCATGTAGTAAGGTTTCATAGAAATAAGTTAAGTGCCAGGCTCGTATCAGTAGAAAACTCAATCTCTCGAACAGGGAGAATACTAGGCAGGTTGGTAGAGAACACAATAGGAAACTTACAAACTATAAAAATAATGTCAAGAGATTGACTCTCCACATTAGTATTATAAATATAAGAGAGTTAAGACTTGCAACCCCTCGAAATAACTCTCCTAACACGCACATTAGAAATAATACCTATTATCTCATGAATAACCACTCTCTGTCACACGACTGTCGGTACACTAGGTATGGCTAAAGCAACAATCTTGGTTAAATAATCTATGATCGCATAATAGTGGGATAACCAGTCCATGCCCAGAATCACATGAAATTCACCATATCCAAAATAATAAGATAAGAGTAAGAATCAATATTGCTAATATTCACAGCACATGATCTGAATACTTGATCCACTACTAAAGAATCACCTACGAGAGTAGATACACATAATATCACAATTAATAAGTCACAAAACAACTCTAATCATGGTGCAGAGTAAGAAGATATATAAGAATAAGTGGACCCTGGATCAAATAAAGCAAGGGCTGACTGCCAGCACACAAAAATCATACGTGTAAATACAACATCTAAGGTCTCAGTCTCGAGCCTAGCAAGTACTGTATACAACCAACTACTCCAGCTAGATAGCTGGGAATCGAATCGACCTCCTATTCTTTCTAGTAGATAACCTCTTTAATTACCCTAGGAATCACCCCTACGACTATAAAATCCATATCTAGCTGAGGGATAAACTACCCTAATAGGGGAGGCACCCTAGCTGAAACAATACTCACCCCGCGACTAAGGCACTCTCGAGAATATTGACCAAAAGATCCACAACAGTGATAGTCCCTCTAAGATGAACTAGAACCAACAGATTTAGCTGACCTAAAATATCCACCACTACTTGATTGACCAGAAGATGATCCCCGAGAAGACTGATCGCCACCTTAACCAATGTGATCTCTTGTACTAGACTAACTTCTATTAGTAATATAAAGAGTTACCTATCGATTAATTAGGTTGTTTCTGAGTTTGATAGCATGGACGCTGAGAATACCCACCATAAAAACTACTACCCTTGAAGTAGAAACTACTATGGCTCCCACTGAAATTGGCTTGATATATTGGCCTATTATTATTTCCCCCCTGGACCTCTTGACGCATCTCTTCCATCACCCAAACATGATCTAAAACATTAGCAAATGACCTGTCCATATCAAATAAACTTTTAGTATACTAATGAGAAGTCTTAACCCTCTAACGAAGAATCAGACTCTCTCATACTCAGTATCCAAAAAGAAGTTGCATGCCTAGCCAACTTATAAAAATAAGCCTCATACTCTATAATAGTCATAGAGACCAGCTCTAATATAGAGAACCAATCTCTTAAATGATCCTTAAAGGTGTGAGGCATATACTTCTCCAAGAAAATCCTTGAGAATGAAGTCCAAATCAAAGAAGAAGATCTAGTTGATCTAGAATACATATAACCTCTTCTCCAATGTTGAGCATCCAAATCCAACTAAAATATGGTGTAATCCACTTCACAAGTCTGAATAAGGACTAAATTATGAAGCCTATCCTTACAAGTAGTCAAAAACTCATATGCATCCTTGCCCGATGTGCTATAAAACCTAGGCGGAGCCAATATCAAGAATCTACCTAACATATTTTTCTCCTCAAAAGACATAGCAGGATTCAAAACTACTAGCTGAGCAACTACTGGATGAGAAAATACTAATGCAGGAGAAACTTCAATGCTGGGAGCCTCAACTACAGGCTATGACCCTACCTTAGTACCACTTTGATTAGTAGACTGTGCACTATCAGACGAAACACCACTAAATATCCTCAAGAGCTGAACCAATACATATTTGAGCACTAAAGAAGAAATAAACCCTGGTGGAGCCAAGGCTGGTCCTGGCCTATAGCTAACTAGGGTAGAATAATCTCCAGCTCAGGAGTAGGAATAAGACCTGGGGAAGGTAGCCTATCTTATCCCCTAACTGGGGACACATCACGTGGTTGTTCATGACCTCTAGGTCATCTATGAATAGGAGTAGAATTCCTAGGCTCGATCTTAGGACCCTCATCTCATTTAGCGATAGAACGTGTATTGGCCATATGTAAAAGAATGAATTCAAAGGAATACTCAACAAACCTACCCAAACTCTTAAGCACGAAGTAGGTGAAAGAAATGATGGACTCCTAAAAATATCCCATAGCCTCTTCAAGATAAGAAGTGGACATCTTCATTCCAATCCATAGGAATCTACTAGACACTTGCTCTTGTACCAAAAATATCAGTGTAGCCTAGGATTTGATACTAATTTGTCATGATCCAATTTATGAATCATGATGGCACCTATAAAATCCCGCAAGTAGTAAGACCAACAATGACCCGGAGCTAACACAATGGGTTAATTCAGTAGGAAATTCCCAATAAAGGCGAATTTTAAGAACACAATTTATAAATAAGTAAATCCTTTAACATAGATAAAAGTAGTCAATACAAGATACCATCGCATGACCTGGTAAAGACAGCATAAGAGAATCTAATAGTGTTAAAATTTAAGGATTTAAAATAGTCAAAAACATCTATCTTGATAACAAAAGACTGAATAGAAATGACAGAAGAAAATGGGCGACCCAAACTCCAACAGCTTACCTTTTCTCCAAAAATATCAATACATCACAATCAATGATCAACAACGATAAGTAGTACTTAAATATTCAAGAAAAAGGTACAAATTTATAGTATGAGTACCAAAACAGTGGGTAATTAACATGCATCATCCATCGACTGTGCTAAATCATGATATCAGTTTGATCAAATGTAAGATAACACAATTAAGACAAGGTATAGACAATCCTAAACTAGCTCCGATATTGCTGTGCATAGATAAGTAAATAAATCACAATAATAACATAACATAAAGCGTCAACACATAGTCATAACTACAAAATTAGCTTATATACGACAATTAGTGATAAAAAGTAAATAACTCATCATAGACTCCCATATGCCTGGAGAGTACACTTAAGATAAAATAATGAAATCAACCAACATTATTACTAAACTTCACCGTTATTTAACCATCATCCTACAATTATCATCAATTAGTCATTTACTAAGATTTCATAATTTACCAACATAAAACAACCTTACAATCATTTATACACTATTATTTTAATCAACTATCCATCTCTTATATTAATTCAGTTATCGGCTAGTCATCATATACCTACTAGTCCTAATTTATAAGCTAACTATCTCTTTCCAACTATTCATTTTACCACTAAAGCCCATTTATGTCATGCCCAATTATAACCAATTCCACATTTTCCAACTTAGCAAAAATTCTACTTTTAATCTTACCCTCGATACTTTTAATTAAAATAAGTATATCATCATGGCTTAATATACTTATCCGAACTCGAACCGAAAAATATAGTTAATAGCCAAACTTAAACCAGTAAATAATTAATAGCCAGACATTAATCGATAAATAATCAATAGTGTCATACTAATCTTCCAGACTCTAAATAGGTATATAAAATTAACAACATAATCATCTTACGGGCTCAAATCGAGTATATATATAATCAACATCATAAGTAGTATCATCAAAATGCATAAGTGTGTTGGGTTTCGAGGACCATAAAACCTATTTTATTTCCATGGGTTGGACAACGAGTTGTAAGTCTAACACACCACCCATGGACCACATCGTGGATACCTATTTATAGGATTTTTTCAATCAGATTAGGGGAGCTTTGGTTATTTTCCTTATGAGTTTCGACCATTATATGATTAAAACCTCTTTTGAAAATTAGTTATGTCCTTTATCAAAAGTAGATGAATAGAGATTGTTCCTTCTCCCCTAAAATATTCTAAGAGGCAAAGACACCTAGGGTTCAAGATTCAAGGCTCAGATTCAAGCTCTGTTCATCTGAAAGGCATGCTGAACACTCTTTACTTCTATTATTATCACAGAGTATAGATTTTAACTATTTTAGTGTATATTCTAATTTGTAATTTGAAACTAGGATTGAGGAGATTTTTCTAAAAAGCATTATATTGATTTTTATTCTTGTTTTATGGTTTTTCCTAAGTATGCATTGTCATAATAAATATTAATTGCTCTTTTAAACATGTTATCTTTAACAACTTGTGAAGGATTTTGGTTATTTGAACTTTATAAATGAAAAGATGCATTTCATTACATGAATTTTGAAGTATTGAATAATATGAATGATTGAAGTTATGACTTTCAAGTTGTTTGAAAAGATTTGAATTAAGAGAAAGAACAGAGATGACATACCATCTTTTGAACTGTCAAATGTGTTGTGCATTATGACATGTTTTTTTTAGATTTTTATACACTCTAATGGTGAATATGTTTATGGTTTTGTATGATGGGGTTAAGGAGTCATTAATATTTTGTGATAATGCTTTCTTGGCCTGATATATATGGCTTACAAGTCTTTGTATAATGATTCCAATATGAACATGCCCAAATAAATAACCCCATAATTAATGTTATATGAAAAATATTTTAATTGGGGTCTAAAGGGAATTATGTAGCTCACCGTGAAGGCGTAAGTCTTTGTGACCAATGCCCTAAACCAACCTATGATCCACTAGGGTTTATTTCTTCTTCAGTACTCAGAGATGAGTTGGTTCAGCTTTAGAAATAGCTGGTGGTGTGTCATTTAATGATGCACAGTCTATTAATTAGAATGGTACTAAGGCAGGGACTTAGTCTGTGGATACAACTCCTAAGGCTAAGATTCCTTCTGCAGCAATAATTGCTCAGATAGTAGTTTCTTAGCCAGTGATTGCTCAGCCCGCTATGTTTTTTAAGGAGCAGAAGATGTTGGGTAGATTCTTAAGATTGGCTTTGCCTAGGTTTTCTGGGGCACCAAGAGAGGATACTTATAAGTTTCTAATTGCTTGGGAGTATAGGATCCATAATTTAGGCCTTATTGAGAATCATAGTATGGACTACACTATATTTTAGTTAGCTTTTTCTGCTCGACATTGGTGGAGAAGATATATTAATTGTAGACAAACTAAATCTTCTCCCTTGACTTAGACTCAGTTCTTTGAGATATTCTTAGAGAAGTATATGCCTTACAACTTTAGGGATAATTTAAGAGATTAGTTCTCCAGATTGGAGCAGGGATCCCTGAGTGTTGTAGAGTATGAGGCTAATTTTCATAAGTTTTCTAGGAATACAACTTTTATTTTGGATACTGAGTATGAGAGAGTTTGCTTCTTTGTTATAGGGTTTAGATTTCCCTTCCATATGTTTACTTAGAGTTTAGTTATTATGGGTAGGTTTTTTACTGAGGTTTTAGTTCACGCTTGAGTGATGAAAGAGATGCATTGTGAGACCTTAGGGGGTACAATAAGAGTCCTTGATATTTGGGCAGTTTTAGTGGGAGTCATAGTAGTTCTTAATTCAGGGGTAGTAGTTCTTATGGTGGGTATTCTATATGTCCATCCTATTAGACTCAGATTCATCCTAGTCGACTAATTTAGAAAGCTCTTTAAATTATTGACGGAGGGCAGTCTAGTGATAGAGACCACCCTAGTCAGGGTGACTGTCAGTCTTTAAGGGGTTTATCTTCTGGTTATTCTAGTCGTGGTGGTTATTCCAGGTCAGACGGATCTAGTAGTTCTAGTTCAGCTCAACGAGCCTGTTATTATTAGGGATCTATTGGTCATTATTCTCGAGAGTGTACTAGTCATAGAGTGATTATTGTTTTAGCTCAATGTATTTCCCCTCTTAGAGTAGTTCATCCCTCAGCTAAAGCCAGTTCTCATAGTTGCAGGGGTGGCTCCCAAGGTACTTGAGGAGGTTTTCAGGCAGGTAGGGCAAGAGGTTAGTTAGGTGCCCAGCCAGGTGGCGGGCGTGGTCTGTTGTATGTAGTACCTGCTAGGCCTGAGATTGAGACTTCAGATATTATTGTTACAGGTATAATTTTGGTTTGCTACCAGCTGTCCTTTGCCTTATTTGATCCAAGATCCATTTATTCTTATATATATTTATGATGGACCATGGTTGGAATTGTCTTATGATTTATTATTTGTGCCATTGTGCATATCTACTCTCATGGGTGATTCTTTAGTAGTGATTGAGTTTTCGGATCATGTGTTATGACTGTTAGCAATATTGGTACTTATGTTGATCTTGTTATTCTACATATGGTGGATTTTATGTGATTCTGAGAATGGAATGGTTATTCCACTATCATGTTATCATGGAATATTTTTTAAAAAATGTTACCTTAGCTATGCCCGATGTACCCCCAATCTTGTGGGAAGGAGCGATTAGCCATGAGCTAATGAGAATTATTTCTTATGTTTGTGCTAGAAGTCTTAGTTTGAGCGGTTGTGAGTTTTACCTCTCTTATATATGTTTTACTAGTATGAAGAGTCCATTGCTTGACACTGATCCTACAATTTGTGAGTTTGTTGATGTGTTCCTTACCTACCTACTTCGTATTCCCCCTATCCATGAGATTGAGTTTGCTATTGATCTCGAGCCTTGAACTGGACCTATTTCTATGGAACTATACTGTGTGGCTACTGCCGAGCTTAAGAAGCTGAGTTCTCAACTTCAAGATCATCTTAGTAAGGGCTTTATTAGACCAAGTGTGTCTCTTTGGGGAGCTCCTATATTGTTTGAAAAGAATAAAGATGGTTCTATGTGTACGTATATTGATTATAGGTAGCTTAATTAGGTAACGGTGAAGAATCGTTATCTTATGTCTCGCATTGATGATTTGTTTGACCGAACTTTAGGGTGTGAGATTATTCTGAGATCTAGTTACCATCAATTAAGGATTCAGTCTAGGAATATCCCATAGACAACCTTTAGGACCCGTTATGGTCAATATGAGTTTTGGCTTGAGTCAGTGACATTCCTTGGAAATATGGTGTCTAAGAATGGTATTATGGTAGACCCGACTGAGATAGAGGCAATTCATGATTATGGGATACACCTACATCTCTGACTGACGTTCGTAGTTGTATTGGTTTGGCCAGTTATTATAGACAATTCATTGAGGGTTTGGCTACTATTTCAGCCCTTATGACCAGATTAACTCAGAAGAAGATTCCTTTTTGATGGTCTTAGGAGTGAAAGTCGAGCTTTGAAAACCCGAAGGATTTTCTTACTTTAGCTTCTATTTTAGCTCTTTTTATTAGGATAAGGGATTCATTTTGTTTCATGATACTTCTAGTGTTGGTTTGGGTTGTGCATTGATGCAGCAGAGTCATGTCATTGCTTATGCTTCTAGATAGCTTACAGTTCATGAGTGCAACTACACCACTTACGATTTGGAGTCTGCGCCAGTAATTTTCATGCTTAAGATAAGATAGAGGCAATTAATGATTGGGGGCTATACCTATATCTCCGACTGAGGTTCGTAGCTATATTAGTTTGGTCAATTATTATAGATAATTCGTCAAGAGTTTGGCTACTATTTCAACCATTATGACCAGATTAACTTAGAAGAAGGTTGTAACGCCCCCAGCTCCCATCCCGAGATGTCACACAGTTCTTATGGACCCAAAGGACCACAAGCAAACCCTTTTTTGATGTCTGTACCTGTACACTGCATAATATCTGAAAAAAATGCGGAAACATTCCATAAGGTTTAACACATCTATACTTACTCAAAGATGAAAACTGAATACTAATACATCCGCCTGAAAAGCCTCTAACTCTATGAACTGTAGATTTGATGGGACATGTCCCCAACTAACTTCATCAATAGAAGATAAACAAAGTATGAAACAATAGTAGTAAACGGAGACTCATCCTTGAAAGAAGAGGACTCACATCTAATGCTGTTGACTGAGACCAAACTGCTGAGGATAAACTAGATCCTGTGCCTCTGAACCTTTGGTGCAAAAAAACACCATAGCGCAAATGCATCATTACAAAAATATACCGAGTATGTAGACGGGTAAGGTAAATGCAAGGGTTCATGTATGTGTAATATATAAACTGAATAATCATGAAAATGCCGCATGAGAACACATACATGAATGCATAGAACATGAACACAATTATCGCAACTCTAGATACTGAAACTCAAATACCACTTTACTTCAGACTGAACTCACTACTAACAATGAGATACTGAATCACTGACTTATCTGATACTGATAAATGAGGATCTGGATGTGCTTACAACAATGACTAAATTCTTAGACTTACTGCTTTCGACTGACAGGATTAGAGATCAACCTTTCTAACAGATAATTTTGGAAGCTTTATCAATGATAAGAAATATGATTATGTCAAATTCTGACAACAAGAATACTCAATAGAAATCTGATACTATGATTAAGCCTGCCTGATGGCATATCTCTAAATGTGATATCAAATAACTTTATGTGAGACCAAGTCTATCTTATGGGATGGTCCATAAACCAATGGAACTATCTAAGTTCCTCACAATAATAGATGACTGTATCTGACAGTCTTGATTTCTAAAGATTGATTTTGAAATTGATAGTGAATCTAAAACTAAAACTGTGGGAAGTAGTCACTTAACCGACATGCCCCGACCTATCACAGGTCGGATCCAAACTGTGCCCCAGTTGGAAGGTGTCATTACCGCGCCACTGGTAAAGATAACTCTATGTGACCCTCATCTAGCAGGTCCTCAAACTAGAATGGTGGAGCCCTCATCTAGCAGGTCAAGCCACCTCATCTACCCTCATCTAGCAGGTATGATGTCTCTCATCCACCATCAAATAATAGGTGTGATGTCTCAACCTACGCTTGCTACGTAGTTATGGAGCACAAGGATTGCTTCTAAGAATCACACCCTCTACTAGTAGGTAAGATCCCATCCTTAAGCTCGCTTGGTGCTAGTTTCTACTCCTAACTGAAAGACTCAGAACTAAATTCTTAACTAAACACTAGCTAAAATGAATTTGACACTGATCATATTACTCAAAAGATCTGACTGAGTTATGCTGAGATCACTTGGTTCCGTATCTGATGGAAAAGATATCGAATCATGGTATCTGACTGATGATATAGAGCTTGAATAGATTACTCGAATTTCTACTGAGATTAGGATTGAATGACTTGAATACTATTAGAACTGAGCTGATTACAGGTTTGAGGCTAGATTACTAGCGATACAGATATTATAGAGATAACTGAGATTACTGATCTTTATTAAGCTTTGCACTTGTCTGAGTATATAGAGTTCTATAGTTCACTGAGTTCTGAGAATCATGGCTCGATTGGAATTATTGAGAAACAGACACGGGCTCTAGACAACAACTTTATTTTCTTGTATAAATACCCCTAGGACTTGACAACATAAAAGTAAGACATAATGATTCTTCATCACAAATCATTCATGCATCATCACGGTCATCCATTCATCACAACAATCATTTATTCATCATTACAAGCATTCATTTATTATTACAATCATTCATGTATCATCACAATCGTTAAAGAATAACTTCAAGTAGTTGGGTATCATAACATACTTTCCCTCTTAAGATCCTTAGGACATCACCTTAAGAATTTAGGAAACATAGACCTCTATTCATCATCACAACCACAAAAGGGTCACTCCAAACCTTTAAGGATCATCAACATCGGTTTACTATCATATACTTGCCTACGGAAGGCATGCTATTAGATTATACCACATCCAACAAGATCTTACATCAAGTACTTCATACCTATATCGGTCTTGTTATGTATTTGGATATCAATTGATTTGGGGGAAACTTCATACTAACACGTCACTATTTACTTGCTAACCATTTGGCATGTATTAAAAGCTTAGCATATATCAAAGAGCACAAAATCGGTGAATTTAAATCCATCATATCTTGACTTGTTCACTAGGGTCTTTCAACAACCATTAGACACGACTGATTTTACACCTACTTGGGGGTTTCATGCTATCTTGGCACATTTCACTCACTAAGGCATGCATGGACTTGCTCACAATTTGGGGTTTCCTATTCAACATACTATAGTGTCCCTGATGCTTCACCTAAGCTCTTTATCAAACCTGTGGGGAACGTTCTTCACTTATTCAACCATTTCTACACTCAAAAGTCATGAACACATCACATGAAAAAACAACTTCAAGAGGGTCTATCACAAACAACACATGAATTCCACATACTAAGGTCAAAGCTCATAAATTTTGTAGGTAAACATAAATCAAAACTCAAAAACACATTAAACATCCATTTCAACTCATAAAAATCATTAACAACTCATAAACATAAAAATCTTTTAGTTTTAAAAAGGGTTCTTGAGCTTCTTGGATGAAAGGGACCCAAGAATAAACATCTACATACCTTAACCTTTGAAATTGGATGAAATTTAGTGCTTGAAACTTTATCCATACTTGAAATAAATAAATTCTTGAAGCCCACACTATGAGGAACTTGATTCTTGAAGAAAGCTTGAAGATTTATGGATGATTTTTTGGAGGATTAAGGTTCTTGAATTGAAACCCTAGATATTCTCTTTTTAGAGAATTGGAAGAGAAATTGAGAAATTAGGGTTTGAATGAGGGTTCCTCATATTGATACAGGCTAAAAAAAGTTGAGAAATGACCAAAATACCCTTGGAAAAATACCCTTGAATTGCTGGAAAAAATGTTCTTGACGCCATCCGTGACAGGCCGTCAGGTCCGTGATAGGCCATCATGAATGGTCATCACAAAAGGGGTCCAATTCTTGATTTTATGCCCAGGGCTGACGATGTCGTTAGAAATGTCATCAAAATGTGACGATGTCGTCAGAAAGGTCGTTAGAAACGTAATAGCCCGTCAGAAACGTCGTCACCGTTTTCCATCTTGACATGCTGGAGTAAAATGGGCATAACTCTTTGCTCTAATATCGGATTTAGGTGAAATTGGTATTGTTGGAAAGATAATTCAAAGATATTTTATTTTATATATAGAAAGTCACCCAGTTCTTCATGTACAATGAGTTATAATCGATTGAAGTTGACCTAAATTTTGACAGTCACTAAAACTTGAATGATAGGAAAGTTTTCAACTCGTC
Organism: Capsicum baccatum var. pendulum; assembly: GCA_030864225.1. Classification (NCBI taxonomy): domain Eukaryota; kingdom Viridiplantae; phylum Streptophyta; class Magnoliopsida; order Solanales; family Solanaceae; genus Capsicum; species Capsicum baccatum. The sequence goes on along the minus strand of CM061558.1, from coordinate 185,398,982 downwards.
CATAAGTTTGGGGACCTCAATGATCTTAATTTATGATCAAATAGATTCCCACATGATTCGAAGTATTACATACTTGGGAGGATATTTTTGAAATATTTGACTCGGATTTTTGCTTTACCAAATACGCTCTAAGGCTCAGTCCAGAAGAGGATTTTGCGGGGCATTACATTATCTCCCCCTTGAGAACATTCATCCTGGAATGTCATTTGATAGACTGCGAATACGAAAAATAGAACTTACTCAAGAAATGGAAAAATCTCGATCAGGACTACGCAACTGGAATGACTGATATATAGAGTTCTCACACTGGGCATGCAGATATGATGCATGGAATACTTGACTGATGATACTCATTGCTGAATTCTCATAATACACATGAATATTTGATGCATGGACTCATAACTGGGATGATCTCATGAATACATGACTAAAAACATGCTGTCAAGCTGAACTCTTTTTACTGAATGTTCATATTTAATGCAAGAATGTCCTACTAAGCTGACTTTTGAAAGCACGACTGACAATGCAGTAATGATTGACAATGTAGTGACAACTGATGCTAATTTCATAAAGAATATCTGAACATACATCTGGATAAATCTAATGGCATGCAACATCATAATACTATGGGGTATCTCCCTCTTGGGGCTCTATGTCCCACTAAACACACTTTGCTGAAATACTTGGGCGATGTGCGGGGCACCTACAACTGGTTCATGATTGACCGATCAAGATCTGAAACTTATGCATGACTCATGCTAACATATAAGCTCAAAATGGAAGAAAAGGACCTAACACTAAATATCATAAAGAAGAAGGGCTCATAACTTACCCGGGTTTATTATAGGGAATCCTTCTCGATCAAGGTGAGTCGGAAGCGCCTGTAGTCTACCCCTTTTAGTCAGCACTCTACGTTCTTGCATTCTATGGCCTGATTCACCATACCCGAAACACACATCGCTACTAGGTCTACACACACCTTGGTGGCTCCTGCCATACTCTGCACAATGCGGATGGGTATGAACACCACTAGTAGTACTGGAAGCGGCTTCCTGCTGGCGCAAATCTCTAATCCTCTGAGCTAGTATTCTACACTCTCACAACTTGTGGCCTAGCCTACCACATCCAAAACACCCTCTACTACTGACTCTATATACACCCCTGTGCTGCCTACCACACTTTTCGCAAAGCCGGTAGGTAAGAACACTTTTCCCACAACCTAGTGACTTAGAGCTTGATGCTCCCTCTCGACTAACATTCTTAGGTTTAGGTACCGGTGCCTGGATTGATAGCAAAACTGGTGCTGAGGATCTCAGATAGAATTAGGAGCGGTTATTACTCCTTAATCTTGGCGTAAAGTTATTTGTTCTAGTGCTATGATCCATCCTATGCTCTCTCCCCTCATTTTGCTGAGTGTCAGCTAAAAGCTTAGATAGGATAATGTTTTACAAACTGTTCTCAGCAACTATTGCCTGGGATAAGGTAGTGAATGCTGCTTTGAACTCTGCATGCAACACACCCTTATTCTTAAGATATACTGGGTGTGGGGGATGGTCATCTACCCCAAGGACAAAATCTATACGAGGAGGCATACTCTGTAATTGGAAGAAACAAGTGGATTAAATTGAGGATCAACTTGAGATCATGCTCACTCGCACGATCTAAATACTGAAAGAAGTGAAACTACTCCTAAGTACATCTTGTACTCTCTTGTACATAAATGTGGCGCGCTCTACACCCATGCATAAGACTCTACTAGATGTGGCTTTTCAGACTCCCTATGATACTATTGAACCTTAGGCTCTGATACCAAGTTTGTAACACCTCTAGATCCCATCCCGATATGTCACATGGTTTTTATGGATCCGAAGGACCACAAGCTAACCCTTTTTTGATATCTACACCTGTACACTGCATAATATTTGAAAAACAAATGCGGAAACTTGTCATAAGGTTCAACACATCTATACATACTCAAAGATGAAAACTGAATACTAATACATCCGCCTAAAAAGCCTCTAACTGTCTAAACTGTGGAGTTGATGGGATATGTCCCCAACTAACTCCATCAACAGAAAATAAACAAAGTATGAAATAATAGTAGTAAATTGAGACTCATCCTCGAAAGAAGAGGACTCACTGCTACTTCTGCTGACTGGGACCAAATTGTTGAGGATAAATTGGATCCTATTCCTTTGAACCTATAGTGTCAAATAAAAAACCATAGCGCAAATGAGTCAGTACAAAAATGTACCAAGTATGTAGAGAGGGTAGGCTAATGCAAGGGTTCATGCATATGGAATATCTAAAATGAATAATCATGAAAATACTACATGAGAACACATACATGAATGCACATAACATAAATACAATTATCGCAACTCTAGATACTAAAACTCAAATACCACTTTACTACAGACTGAACTTACTACTGACACTGAGATACTAAATCACTGACTTATCTGATACTGATAACTGAGGATCTAGATGTGCTTATATCAATGATTAAATTCATACACCTACTACCTTCGACTGACAGGATTAGAGATCAACCTTTTTAACAGATGATTTTGGAAGCTTTATCAATGATAAGAAATATGATTATATCAAAATCTAACAACAAGAATACTCAATAGAAATCTGATACTGTGATCAAGCCTGTCTGATGGTATATCTATGAATATGATTTCAAATAACCGTATGTGTGACCAAGTCTATCTGATGGGATGGTCCTTAAATTAATGGAACTATCTGAGTTCCTACAATGATAGATAACTGTATCTAACAGTCCTAATTTTGAAACTGAGACTAAATCTGAAACTGAAACTGTGGGAAGTAGTCACTTAACCAATATGTTCTGACATACCATAGGTGGGTTCCAACCATTACCCTAGTTGGAAGGGCGTCATTACCACGCCACTACTAAAGACAACTCTATGTGACCCTGTAATACCCCGTATTTTCATGCTAGAATTTAAACCGTCGTTCCTGCACATCTAAGCTATAATACAAGTGATTCTCATGTAAATAAAAGTTGCATGATTATTATCCTAGTCTATGGAGTATTTTAGAGGTGAAAAATATTCATAGAAATGACCTAGAACAAAGTTAAGCTAAGACCAACTGATTCATCCAAAGTTTGACATTTAATTCTACAAGGGTAAAGTTATAACATGTATATCTCTTAATATACATTGAATTTTTCATCCTAAGACCTACCAAATTATATATAATTGAATTACCTTTCCAACAATACCAATTTTGCAAAAATCCAATACCCGAACGAAGAGTTATGATCATTTTCGTGAGAGGCAGTAAGGGTGTGCGATGGGCAATGCGCCGCCCAATCAAATGTGTGAAATTGGGAGTGAGAGGCATACTTAAATGTATTCCATAAGGTTTATGACGCACACCTTTAGGTCTGCCATGGGTTGTGAGCCGCATACCTTACTTTCAAGTGCCAAAAACACCCCTATATATGTCTATAACACAAAATTAAACTCCCATAACACCAAAATAAGTTTACTTTCTATCGAAATCACCAAGAACATTTATTGTAGTTTCAACCTAAAAATTTAAATATCTCAAGATGCAACCAAGAGTTTTTAATAATTCTTGGAGATTTGGAATCCCCATTCCGAGGGCTACAAAAACACTCATTATTTTCAAGAATAGAGTCCCAAGGTCAAGAGTTCATTCAAAGCTTCAAGTTTAAGGTATGTGGGATTTTTCAACAATAATACCCTTTCGTTCTTGTGCCCAAATTGACTTTTGTTTTATGAGTATACATGATTTTCCATGTTTTGATATGAATTTGAAGCATGAACCCTATATGTTTTTACATGAGATTATGATACTCTCTATGTTTTGAAAGTTGAATTGAATGAGAATGATGACATTATCGTACATAAAGCTGAATTTTCCAGATTTTAAAGTAAGTTATATATATTTATGATGAAATGCATGAATCTTGAGAAAATTTAATATGATTTTGATGTATGAGACCTTGAGTCCTAATTAGGATTGTACTTTGAAAAATTATGTGCTATAAGCACAATGAGATTTGAATCTCAAACATAATTTTCTTTACCAAGATGTATGATTATAAAGCTGAAATTTTAAGTTTTAAGTGATTATTTTTGTGTTTATGTCATAAAGTATGAAACTTTAATTGGTTTTGTGGTGATATTGATGTATGGGTTTTTGGAACCCTATTTGAGATTATTATTTTGAGAAAATAATGTGTTATAAACACATTGAGTTTAAATAATTTGAGATGATATAGAAGCTTTGACCTTTTGGTCGTAAAATGGGTTGTTTATAAAACCGAGATGAGAAGAGAAATCCACTTTTATTTATTTATTTATTTATTATGAAAGGGGTAGCATGATGTCTCCCGTTGTGAATTTTGAAATATTTATTAGTGGATTTTCTTTTGAAAATATCTGAGCTAAGTTTGGGAGTAGTCTTTAACACCAAGTGGGAGGTATAGCAGGATTGGTACTTCCCTAGAACTACATGCCCCCATAGATTGTGAGCCTGAGGCTGATTTATATATAGTGATCAATAGTGAATAAAAGATTAAGGTCCTACTCCGATGGAAAAGATAGGATAGCTCTCCCCAACGTGGGTTGGATGTTGGACTCCATGTAGCTCACATGATTTATGTCAGTTATGAGAGACTCCCAATATGTCTGTGTGTATTATCCTATCTAATATGAAAAGTCTTATTCTTCTATTTGAGATGAAAACGTATTTGTTTGAAAGACTGAGTTTGAGAAAGTCATTGTTTTTGAAAGATTTAATGAAAATATATTCCAAAGATAATTGTTATGAGATTTGATTGCTTTGATGATTTGGAATTGAGATGGAAGTGAATTGAGATTTATTATGATGGCTCACATGTTTCACCTGATATATTTTACTTTATTATGATTATGATGATTTTAATTCAAGCTAAGTGAGTCATTTATATCAGCATGCATAATTTTTATAAACTATGATGATATTAAGATATTATTTTATATATTCATTGCACCCCCATATGCTCGGTACATTTCCATGGTACTGACCCCCACACACCCTGTGTGTTGGGCTACATTTTCTCATAACGTAGGTACAACGTATAGTGTACATCTTTAGATCCAGTCAGTTCGCGGCATTCAGTCAGAAGGTGATGAGTCCTTTTGATTCAAGGGCTTGAGTTAGTTATACAGTTCGAGAAGTATTGTATTTTCTTTATTCAACCGTATTGAGTTAAGATAGTTGGGAGTCATGAATCAGCTACCTATAGTCAGTACTTGTAGAGGCTTCATAGGCAGTCAGTAGAAGTTGATGTATTCTATTTCTGTTTTGGTTGTAAAAGTATAGGTTTAATCTTATAAATTCAGTTTTGTATCTATCATATTCAGAAAAGAGTTATTTTCCACAAATTTGTATAGATTTATACTTTTAATTCAGTTGCTTATGAGTTATGCTAGTAAAAGGGTTAGCTTGGGGTCACTTGTGACCCTAAGCACCGTGTGATGTCTCGGGACCTAATTTTGGGGTGTTACAAACTTAGTATCAGAGCATAGAGTTCAAGTGTCCTAGGGTGTCTATAAAGATTTGTGTAGTAGAGTCTTGCGGAACGATACAGATTCATCTGTACTTTTCTTTGAGAGGCTACAAGACATTTAGGAAATGTCTCCATTCTTTTAAGTCTTAAATCGTGCTATAGAAAAGTTCTCCAAAAAACTTATACAGATTCTGATCTTACTCTAGTCAGGCCATCTCTGGCTTATTTCCAAGGTATCAGAAACAGTTGAGCTTCATTCTCCATAGATATTTATGGGACTGTAAGAGAGATAGAAAGTATCCTATCAGTACTTTTGAGTTTTGAAAACTGAAGTGCTTTATCAAGCCTATAGAAATCGTACAAAAAGCTTGAGTCAGATGTGCTTTCGAATTTCTCCTCTTAATCCATAATGATAATCTATACTTCTCTATCTATGTTCTTGAAGTAACATGTTCAGCAAGTTCCAGTTTCTCCTCAGATAATGCTTTTATAATTGCTAGCAGAAGTTTTAGAAGTTTCATAAAGTGGCTGGAGAGGAGCCTTTTAGTACGTTATAAGTCCATCAGGTTTGAAGTTATACCCTTGTTCTTATGAGTTATTTAAATAAGACAGAGTAAGGTGTATTCTTTCTATCTCTTGTATTATGTAATCTTGTTATCATTATGTTTATGAAAAATCAAAGTCTAGTGAAGCCGTATGAGACCTATTTTGATTCACTAGCATAGTTAATTTGTTATTCATTTAATTTTCTTATTCAAAATACAAAACCAAAGTCTAGTGAAGTCGTGTGAGGCCTATTTCGATTCACTAGCAACTTGTTGTTTATCTTGTTGTTCTGGTGTTAGTTGAAAGTGTGGGTTTCTGTGTAGTGAAAGAAGTAGTAACGTTTAGTTGAAAGTCTTGTGTTAGTTGAACTTGTGGGGTTAGAAGTGTAGTGGCAATAATGGTGGTAAAGAGCTGAATTTTTGCTTATGATTGAATTAGTAATGAAGTGATATACCCTTGTTTGTTAGTTTAGTGAAGTTAGAGAAGGATATTATTAGTTAAGGTGGATTGTTGTTTGCTTGAAGTATGAAAAGAGTTATTGATGGTGTATTTTGTGCTAGAAAAGTATAGGTTTTGATGGAAATACTTGGTGGATGAGTATTGTTAATTTAGGCTTACCTGAGATTGCAAGAGGAAGTTTAGTTGAAATTTATAGAGCTATGAAAGTAATTTAGGTGTGAAAATGGGTAGATAGTAATTGATGATAGGCGAATTTACACGCCTATATCAATATATTTTGCCCATATTTTAGCCTAGTTTTGAGAACAAATTATATATTTCATGCACTTTTAGTCCTTTTTCCTGTAAATGAGCTAACGAACATGATTAGTAAAGTTTCAGGTATAAATGATGCATAATTCAGCATTTTATGGCTTACTTGACTCAAAAGAAAGCTCACGAAGGAAGGAAAGGGAGTTTGGACGCCTAAGGACCAAAACTGCTGCATGGAAAATCTGTCCCGGGCTAAAACAGCATTTCTGAAGACTTTGGGAACTTACAGACACATAGCTGGATTTGGACAATGATACATTAACCTAGTACAATTGGGTTATGTATTTCATTAGTTTATTCGGATTATGATAATGTTACATTAACCTAGTACACTTGGGTTAAGTATTCCATTAGCCTAGTAGGATTTGGTTATTTATTTCATTAGCTTAGTAGGAGTAGGATATGAGTATTATAAATAGCCTATCATGCTAGAGATTTTTATTAAGTCCTCCCTTAGTGGAGAGACACATTCTACTTCTCAAATACAACTCTTCTAATCTTTCCATTAATTCTATTCTTCTTCTATTCTTAAATTCCACAACAAGAGAATCGTTACCAAGCCAAGGAAACACGCCACACGCCTATCACTTGACCTACACGCCATTACGCTATATTGTGATATAATAACAATGTCAATCGTGATCTCCTTCGCATTCATGGGTAACTAAACTTCTCTGTTGGGGTTATGGAAGCCGAATGAGTTACTATCTATTGCTGTGAGTTTGTGAGTTCAAGACACGTATATTGCTTATATCATTATTCTCTTCATCTTAATCCACATTCTTTGCAGTTACAAACGCAAGAATACGCCAGTCTAACATTTAACTTGTTCGAGAGAAAGGTTATTTGTCTGGAAAAGAGATAATGTCAAGGTAGTAGGACACCCTTTCCTATTAAAAAGCTAGTGCCATAACTGGACTAACCTCTTGGAGAATTCGTACCGTTAGACACGCTTTAAGCTCGAGAGAGTTAAAGTGAAATAGTCCTTGTTTAGGTCGAGAGACGCTTGGATTTACCATAGAATACAATTCTCTATAAGCACATGCATGTCACAATTCTACACACTCATAGCCAATAGAGACGTATACCTCAGAAGGTGGACATAACCCCAACGCTTCAATTCTCATTGTTTACAACTTACGTAACAATCTTTCCCTCTTTACTTTGCTATTTTCAGCTTTTACTTTATTGTTTTCGTTACACATTACAATCCACCCCTCTTACAAGACTTGCACCAAAAGTTTAGTAATTTTGCTTACTTGTTGGCCAAGCTATTCCCTGTGGGATCGACACCCAACCCAGGTTGGGTTCTATATTTGACAAACGACCGCTTTACACTCCTACGAGAGCTGTAGATTGAGCGTTATCAAAAATTGGCGCCGTTGCCGGGGAATACGAGTGTCAATCAAGTTCGTGATAATTACAAGACCCTTTGGTCAAAGATTCTCGTACTTTTACGTTTAGTTTTTGTTTTTGTTTATTGCAGATTTTTACTTTAGTGCATGCCCCATACTAGAAGTTCTGGTCAACCGTTATTACCAATCAATCCTGAACCTCAACGAATTAGAAGAATGGAAGCACAAGCTGAAATCGACAGGATGGCTGCTCAACACGAGCAAGCAAAATTACCTGCTCTTGCCGCTGCTCAAGTCCAACAACAAAACATTGATAATCCTGGGCGAGCAACAAATCCTGACGATGAAGATTTAGGTGATGACGAGTTGATAAACCCAAGGCATGTTGCTGAAACTGCAACACCTGCCAACAGAAGAGGTCGACAACCTCGGTATAGGTATGATCGCCAACCTTTGCAGCCAGCTTTCGACGATGATGATGATGATCTTGATGGTGCCGGAGCCACTGGAGCTATAATTCCACCACCATTAGCGCCCGGAGCCAAGTTCAACATCACAAGCACCATGATTCAGTTATTGCAACTCAAGGGATTATTTGGTGGACTAGCAGGCGATGATCCGAATATGCATCTCATCAACTTTATTTCTACATGCAAGTCTTTTGACAATCCTGGTGTTGGTCAGAATGCTATTCGATTACGTCTATTTCCATTATCTCTGTCTGGGGAGGCAACACTATGGTTGAATGGGCTGACTCCTGATTCAATTACAAATTGGAGGCAATTGAGAGACGCTTTCCTAGAAAGATTCTTTCCGCCATCCAAAAGAGCACAATTAAGAGATGAAATCAGCAACTTTCGTCAGCTTCCCTCTGAAGCTCTTCATGAAACATGGGAGAGGTTCAAGACAAAGCTAGCAAGATGCCCAAACCATCACATGACTAATGTTCACCTCATGGAGATCTTGTATAGAGCCTTGAATTCAATAACTAAACCAGTGGTGGATAACGCAGCTGGAGGTTCTTTCATGGACCTCACCTTTGGTCAAGCAAGCAATATGCTAGATCACATGACAAAGCAAAGTAGAGCTTGGCATACCAGGGATTCTGAGGTAGCAAGCCCCACTTTATCTATTGGCATGTCTGCAGACCAAAGAAGAAGGGAAGAAGAACGTGAGCAAGACATGGCGCACATGAAAACACAATTGGATCTTCTGAAAAAGCACTTATTATCAGGGAAGACCAAAAAAGTGAAAGCTGTAGCGCTAAAAGGAAGAGACGAATCTGATTCTGAAGAGGAGGCCAACTACTTGAACAATCAGGGGGGTTTTCGTGGGAATGCCCAAGGAAACCAAGGTCGAAACTATTATGATAAATCTGGAAGCAAAGACCAAGGTAGTTGGAAGGAAAACAATGAAAAGAGTGGTTTGTACGTTCCCCCTGGCAGACGTGATACCACCATATCTAATTCTGGAAGTATGGAAGACATGATGGCTAAATTATTGAAAGGAGTGGAAGCAACGAGCGCGGGAGTTACGGAGGTAATTAATGATTTGTCTGCCATGAAACAATTAGTAGATTCACATTCCACTTCAATTACACAACTAGAGCAGCAATTCAGTCAACTTTCAGCAGCACTCAACCAAAGAAAGGCTGGCACTTTACCTAGCAACACTGTGCAGAATCCAAGGAACGATGGATCATGCATGGCTATCACTACCCGGAGTGGTAAGGTGATGGAAACTTCAGCAAAAGGCAAGCAAGTGATTGACGAAGTTGCGTACATGGATGACAACGCAAAAGGAGAAGATGCCGCAACTACTACTCCTGACGTCAACAACGCCACATCCAGCACTGTGCAGCCTAAAAAATTGGGAAAACAGAAGCAAGAGGAGAAGAAAACCGCAGAGAGAACACTTCCATACCCACCACCACCTTTTCCCCAAAGATTGAAGAAGGTGGCGGATGACACAAAGTTCAGCAAATTCATGAATATGTTAAAACAGCTCACCATTAATGTTCCATTGGTGGAGGCACTTGAACAAATGCCTGGGTATGCAAAATTTATGAAGGATCTCTTGACAAAGAAGCGGGCAGCAAGTTATGACTTGGCGGATAATGTTCATCATTGTAGTGTAATCGCTACAAGGTCGTTAGTTCAAAAGAAGGCAGATCCTAGAGCTTTCACTATTCCTTGCACAATTGGATCGTTGGATTTTGCTAAGGCATTGTGCGATTTAGGATCTAGCATCAATTTGATGCCACTATCTATCTACAGAAAGTTGGGGTTGGGAGACCCTACACCAACCAATATGAGGCTCGTGATGGCTAATAGGTCGGTAAAACGACCTGTGGGTATCTTGAATGATGTGTTGGTGAAGGTTTCTTCATTCATATTTCCTGCCGACTTCGTTATTCTAGATTGTAAGGAGGATTCTGAAGTTCCCATAATCTTGGGACGTCCTTTCCTTGCATCTGGAAGTGTGCTTATTGACATGAAAGATAAAGAGCTTTTGTTTCGAATTAATGACGAAGTGGTACGGTGTGATATATGCAAAACAATGAAGCAGCCCAGCGATATGAATGAGTTATCTGTAGCTGATGTTCATCATGAGGATACGAAAGCATTATCTATAGAGAAACATCCTACTGTTGAGCCATTGTTTGCTGTGCCACTGAAAGTTGAGCATGAAGATAATGAAGGTTATGAAGAACTTATGAGTGCTCTAACAGAAATAGAGTCTTATGCTCCTAAGCAACCAGATTGTGATCTCAAGAATCAACCAAAAGCGAAGACTCCCTTTGACGAGCCACCGATGCTTAGAATCGCAAGAGCTTCCCGATTATCTAAGGTATGTTTTCTTGGCGGAAGAGTTAAGTGAACAGCACGTAGAAGCTCTCATCTCTGCTCTGAAGAGATACAAGAGAGCTATGGGTTGGACTATTGATGATATAATTGGTGACTCTCCGAAGAAACGTAGGAGCCATCTCAAAAAAGATCGCAGGCCCACAGGTAAGCCTCATTGTCGTCTAAATCCTTTCAGAAAATGATCCATCACTTACCTCGATGAAGTCTGAGTACTCGAGGTAACTATGTCGAGCCACGACAATAAATAAGGCGCTAGATGGGAGGCAACCCATCGTTTATCATTTTTCATTTATTGTTTATCGTTTTGTCTTTCTTTCATTCTAGTCTTTATTTTATTTTGCTAAATGAAAAATCCAAAAATAAGAGTCGTGCCACGACCAAAACTAAGGCTCTTGGTGGGAGGCAACCCATCGTACTAATCGTTTTCATTTTGTTTTGAGCAAAAATAGGTGCAAGAAGTATTCAACGAGGAGATTGGTTTCACATGACGATTTGGACACATTGTATTGTAAAGTTGGTAAGTTAGGAATAGTGATGCATAAGGCTATGGATTGAGCATCTCTCATGCCAAAATAGGCATCGAGAAAGGCTAGGCCTTGGTAAAACTAGGCCACGAACGATGCACAATCTATCCTATAGCCTAAGGTCTCGGAATCTAGTGTGCTATACACTATGCACCGCCAATTCCTAGGTATGCTTTTGACTATGCGCCGCCTATGCTATGGCATTTGGTCTCAGTATCTCATATGCCATAGACTATGCGGCGCATATGTCTACAAATGCCATAGACTATGCGGCGCATATGTCCCATTATGCTATAGACAACGCGCCGCATATGTCATTGATATGCCGAGCATTATGCGCCGCATATGTGGTATTTTTGTCTCCAAAACCGATTGTAAATGGGTCAAAACCCGACCCATTCTCTTCCTATATAAAGGGGACTTAGTTTTACAACACAACAACACTAAAAATTGACCTAAGGGCGCCGCATATACATCCAAATCCTCTCAAAATTTTCTTCTTTTGCTCTTCCAATTCACAAAACCATCTCCACAAGCTTCAAGCAAGTAAGTACTCTCTTATTCTTCATTTATTTCTCGTAAGTACTACGTTGCTATGTCTATTATGAATTGCTAAATCGTATAAGATTGTTGGTGATGTTCATGTGTTTTGATTGTTGATACAAAATCATGTGAGTGAACATGTACGTAGGAAAATCTTGACTTGTTTCCGACTTGAAATTGGTTTTAATAGCATTGTTATACTATTTACGGAATTACTATGGCTATGAATAGTGCTTAAGATTGTTGTTTGGATACTTACATGTTAGACTATCCCGGCCATCGGGATAAGACTTATAGTGCCTACCGACATAAGAGGTTGTGATTGTTGTAAGAATAACTATTCCATGTGGTAACCCCTATGTAGTAGTTTTGCTATATCTACCATGAAAGTAGTCCAATGTATGCAAGTAAGTGATGCATTGCTGACTTTTTTATCGGAATACAATCCTAAAACGTATGTCGACAAAATCTGAGTAATCGACCACTTTCACTTCACTAATTTGTGTTAACAAAACTAAGTGTGGGGTGGTACCCCTACTGCTTAGGTATAGATTGTATCCATTGAGATTGTGCTACCATTAACACTATTTCAAGACTCAGGTACAATGGCACCTAAAGAGAGACAAGGCAAGGAGAAGGCTACCACTTCACAAAAAGGCAAGAAAAGAGGCCAAAGAGAGCAAGGAGAACCCTCCTCGATGCAAACACCTCGACTCACGCTTGGAATTAAGTGGGATACTTATGAGAAACTTCTAAGGATGATGACTCTGATGATGATTCCAATGCAAGGGGTATGTCCCCAGACATAGAGGATAAGTCCGACCAACCAGGTTCCTCGTATTTATTTTCCATTGAGGACAGTGTCCCGACTAAGTGTGGGGTGGTGGTATTGCATGCTATACTTCTCTATTCGCATCTATGTTTGTTTGCTTTTGTTTCATTTTTATTTCATTTTGTTTCGTTTTGTTTTTTTAGTAGTTAAAAGTTTTTTCTAGCTTCACATGAAATTATTTTGACAGGCAGCATGAGATTATAACAAGAGTATGTGTTACAATTGTGAATATTGAGACGTTTAGACTCTAGTTGTGACTCATTATGTGATATTTTGTGGTTCAATTCCTTCACTTGTTGGGTCGAGAGTCTATATTACTTCCAATCAAGTCGACCATGTGCCTTGTGTGTGTGAGATTAATAGTATCTTCTAAGTATGTGGCTGATGCTAGAACTTGCCTGGTATGTATGCAAAGCAAAAATAAGGAGTGTAAGTTTAGGATATGATTGAGGCATTTCTTTGGCAACCTATATTTGTTTACCATCAGTTTTACCTACCCATGGACATCATCCCTAGTTAAACCCTTTTGAGCCTTTAGCCTATTTCTTTGACAACCTTGTATGTAAGCCTAATCCATTTTTTTCAAGATCGTAATTTGATCCAAATTCGTAAGTGCTTTAAATTAAAAAAGTCATGTGACAACATAAGAGGAAATTGGGTAAGTATGATGCTTTAAATTGTAAATGGTGCTTGAATGTGTTATGGAAAAGAAAGTGCTATCATAAGAGGTATGTTGTGAAAAGAAAAAGGAAAAGAAAGCTGAAAAGTGAGTTGTTCTTAAAATTGAAAAACAAAAGAGGAGAACAAGGGTGGTAGAATAAAAGAAAGAAGAAAGGTTGAAAGAAAAAAATGTCAATGATACAATGTGATGTATTAAAGCGCTTAGGAGCTTAGTCACTATTCCTGGCCAAAATAGTTCTACCCATCCCTTAGCCTATATTACAACCATCAAAAGACCTTACTTGATCCTAATCTTAACATTCCGACATTTAGTGGAGTACTACACTAAGGGCAAGCCTATGGTCATCAGTTGCGACATATGAATTCTTTGTGAGAGTGAGAGCAAGGATAGTTTGATACCCATTTTTGAAAAAATATACTATACTTATGAGTGATTATGGGTACTATATTGTGAGATACACATGGTTAATGAGTTTTGGATAGTTGTATATGATTCTACGCACCTTAACGTTTGCATGCGAGTTGATCACCATCACAAGTCTATGCTAGAGGTTAAATTGTTTCTACTTATAATCGAAAAGCTACTCTTTGTTGATAATTGTTGTGCTTGTCTTGATAAATGTTTTGTGTTGTTGCTGTAAAAACCTTAAGTCAACGCTTAGAAGGACATGATATTTTGTTTGAGGACGAACAAATCTTCAAGTGTGGGGTGTTGATGATAGGCGAATTTACACGCCTATATCAATATATTTTGCCCATATTTTAGCCTAGTTTTGAGAACAAATTATATATTTCATGCACTTTTAGTCCTTTTTCCTGTAAATGAGCTAAAGAACATGATTAGTAAAGTTTCAGGTATAAATGATGCATAATTCAGCATTTTATAGCTTACTTGACGCAAAAGAAAGCTCACGAAGGAAGGAAAGGGAGTTTGGACGCCTAAGGACCAAAACTGCTGCATGGAAAATCTGTCCTGGGCTAAAACAACATTTCTGAAGACTTTGGGGACTTATAGACACATAGCTGGATTTGGACAATGATACATTAACCTAGTACAATTGGGTTATGTATTTCATTAGTTTATTTGGATTATGATAATGTTACATTAACCTAGTACACTTGGGTTAAGTATTCCATTAGCCTAGTAGGATTTGGTTATTTATTTCATTAGCTTAGTAGGAGTAGGATATGGGTATTATAAATACCCTATCATGCTAGATATTTTTATTAAGTCTTCCCTTAGTGGAGAGACACATTCTACTTCTCAATTACAACTCTTCTAATCTTTCCATTAATTCTATTCTTCTTCTATTCTTAAATTCCACAACAAGAGAATCGTTACCAAGCCAAGGAAACACGCCACACACCTATCACTTGACCTACACGCCATTACGCCATATTGTGATATAATAACAATGTCAATCGTGATCTCCTTCGCATTCATGGGTAACTAAACTTCTCTGTTGGGGTTATGGAAGCCGAATGAGTTACTATCTATTGCTGTGAGTTTGTGAGTTCAAGACACGTATATTGCTTATATCATTATTCTCTTCATCTTAATCCACATTCTTTGCGGTTGCAAACGCAAGAATACGCCAATGTAAAATTTAACTTGTTCGAGAGAAAGGTTATTTGCCTGGAAAAGAGATAATGTCAAGGTAGTAGGACACCTTTTCCTATTAAAAGCTAGTGCCGTAACTGGACTAACCTCTTGGAGAATTCGTACCGTTAGACACACTTTAAGCTCGAGAGAGTTAAAGTGAAATTGTCCTTGTTTAGGTCGAGAGACGCTTGGATTTACCATAGAATACAATTCTCTATAAGCCCATGCATGTCACAATTCTACACACTCATAGCCAATAGATACGTATACCTCAGAAGGTGGACATAACCCCAACGCTTCAATTCTCATTGTTTACAACTTACGTAACAATCTTTCCCTCTTTACTTTGCTATTTTTAGCTTTTACTTTATTGTTTTCATTACACATTACAATCCCCCCCTCTTACGAGACTTGCACCAAAAGTTTAGTAATTTTGCTTACTTGTTGGCCAAGCTATTCCCTGTGGGATCGACACCCAACCCAGGTTGGGTTCTATATTTGACAAACGACCGCTTTAAACTCCTACGAGAGCTGTAGATTGAGCGTTATCAGTAATGATGTGAAGAAGGAGGATGTGTTAACAGATTATGAATAAGATAGGCCATATGATTATGATCGATTGTCATTGTGTACTAGTTTTTCTTAATGTTGTGTTCTATAGTTTTGAAGTGAAAATTGTGTGTGAGATTGGGTTGTAAATCATGTTTAGCTCTAGACATTAAGTTTGAACAGTTGATGGTATGGTGGTTGATGCTAGTTATATGGAGGTGATCTAGTAGGCCTGAACAGTGTATGCAAGTGTGTAAGATCATGTGTTCGTAATTAAGTATGATGTAGAGGTGTGCCCAAGGTGCTATGGGGCTGCATTATTTTTTGAGAATTATTGCATATTATGTGGTTAGTAGTAATGTTGAGTTTCTAGGTGGAGAAAGGCTAGTTAGATAATTTATGTTGTTCTTGATAGCTAAGTTTAAGAGTTATGATTGAAGATGTTGAGTGTTTTTAGTATGATTTTATTCTCATGATTTGGAAAAAATATAAGTATAGAAGAGTGATCTTGGTAGGCTATGATTATGTGATTAGAGATGTAGATAAGGTTGCAAATGAGAGTGTAAGTCTTTGATGATGATTATTGAAGCTAGGAATTAAGGATGGCATATGGATGGGTTGTTCAAGAATGAAGTTGGTAAGTTCGAAATTAGTTTATTCTTGTGAGTTTAGCATTTAGTTGTAGATCTTAGAATGATGAAATTATGGATTAATCTCGAGAATATGTGGAGTATGACTTTAGGGGTATTTGCCTTAAAGTTATATGTGGTTTTAATGATAGGCTTGAATGTCATGTTGGGTGTAAGATGATGTATGCAATATGCACTAGTGAATCCATATCAAGAGTTTTAAATTAGTCATTGAAGTGGTAAGGCATGTTATGCTTAGGGTGTGAGCTCTAAGAAGATATAGAATATTGAACCTTGTGGTTTAGACTAGTATTGTGGTTTGACATGTTGTATCTTATGATTTAGTGTTAGGCTTGATCATGGTGAGAGAACTTAGTTTAGTTTAGACCTTAGTAGAAAGATTTCGCAGTGCCAATATGAGAATTATAAGTTGAATCAAATGAGTATGGTATTTAAGGGGAAAAGTATAGTTGAGAGAGCATTTGAGAAGTGAAGCTAAGCTTGAAAGTAAGAAGTTGCGTTGCCTACGGCCTAGCAATCCTATCCTAGTTTATGAGTTATATAATTATATTCCATGCTATAGAGTTATATCAATGTTGTAATTCCTTAGTCAAATGTCTTGTTCAGAGCATGCCCAAAATTCTTTGCTCCCTAATGTCAATAGAATTTCGTTGAAAAGTGCTGAAGAAATACTCCCTTTGAGTATGGGTAGTTAGTATGATCCAGTCCATATAGCCTGCATTCTAGTTTAGCAAGCAAGGAGATAAGCTCCTATAGATTCTTAATTTTCCAGCTAGTCTTACTATCTGCAGTCTTATAAGTAGGTACATTCCAACAAGAAATGTGCTCGTGTTCAATTAAACTATGAATTCAGCTCAGTTCATGCATCAGTTTCAGTTTCAGATATGAAGTCATGATTCAGTTCGTAAGTATCCTATATAGTATCACAGTCTCTTCCTAGTATTTTCATCAAATTATTTTCATTCGGGGACGAACAATCCTAAGAGGAGGATGTTGTAAAACCCCATGTTTTCATGTCATAAACCTCTCATCCTTTCTCATGAGATCAGATCCAGTGCAAAGTAATGGTTACTCATAAGTTGACACTCTCGTTTCTATCTTAGCCATATAGTTATTTTTCTTGAGAATTCATGCACTTGCAGACCAGTTTAGTAGCTCATTATTCTTGAGATCCAGTGATTCAGTTCTATCAGTTACACATGATAGCTTGAAGACTAATAGTCCTCTGTGTTTCAAGTTAGTTATCCACATTCGAGGATGAATGTCCCAAGGGGGAGATAATGTAATACCCCGTATTTTCGTGCTAGAATTCTAACCATCGTTCCTGCGGGTCTAAGCTCTAATACAAGTGATTCTCACATGAATACAAGTTGCATAATCATTATCCTAGTCTATGGAGTAGTTTATAGTTGAAAAATGTTGATAGAAATGACCTAGAACAAAGTTGAGCTAAGACCAATTGATTCATCCAAAGTTTGACGTTCGATTCTACAAGGGTCAACTTCAAACGTGTATATCTCTTAATATACATGAAACTTTTCATCTCAAGAACTATAAAATTGTAGATAATTTAATTATCTTTTTAACGATACCAATTTCGAAAAAATCCGATGCCCGAGCAAAGAGTTACGCCCATTTTCGTGAGAGGTAGTAAGGGTGTGCGATGGAAAATGCGCCGCCTAATCAAATGTGTGTGATTGGGAGTGCGAGGCATACTTAAATGTCTGCCATAAGGTGTGTGATGCACACGTTAAGGTCTGCCATGGGTTGTGCGCCGCATACCTCACTTTCAAGTGCCATAAATACCCCTATATATGTCTATAGCAAGGGATTAAACTCCCATAACACCAAAATAAGTTTACTTTCTGTTGACATAAGCAAGAACATTCATTAGGGTTTCAACCTAAAAATTCAAATATCTCAAGATTCAACCATGATTTTTCAATAATTCATCGAGATTCGGAATCCCCATTCCGAGGGCTACAAAAAACACTCATTATTTTCACGAATAGAGTCCCAAGGTCAAGAGTTCATTCAAAGCTTCAAGTTTAAGATATGTGGGGTTTTTCAACAAGAACACCCTTTTGTTCTTGTGCCCAAATTGATTTTTTTTTATGAATATACATGATTTTACATGTTTTGATATGAATTTGAAGCATGAATTTATACCCTATATGGTTTTACATGAGATTATGATATCCTCCATGTTTTGGAAGTTGAATTGAATGAGAATGATGACATTTTTGTACATAAAACTGAATTTTCCAGATTTTAAAGTAAGTTATATATATTTATGATGAAAAGCATGAATTTTGAGAATATTTAATATGATTTTGATGTATGAGACCTTGAGTCCTAATTGGGATTGTACTTTGAGAAATTATGTGCTGTAAGAAAAATGAGATTTGAATCCCTAAGCTAATTTTATTTACCAAGATGTATGATTATAAAGCTGAAATTTTAATTTTGAAGTGATTATTTTTGTGGTTATGTCATAAAGTATGAAACTTTGGAAGGTTTTATGGTGATATTGATGTATGGGTTTTTGGAACCCTGTTTGAGATTATTATTTTGAGAAAATCATGTGTTATAAACACCTTGAGTTTAAATAATTTGAGATGATAAAGAAGCTTTGACCTTTTGGTCGTAAAAAAGGTTGTTTTTGAAATCGAGATGAGAAAAGAAATCCACTTTTATTGATTTATTATGAAAGGGGTAGCATGATGGCTCCCGTTGTGAATTGTTGAAATATTTATTAGTGGATTTTCTTTTGAAAAGATATGAGCTAAGTCCGGGAGTAGTATTTAGCACCGAGTGAGAGGTATAGCAGGATTGGTACTTTACTAGAACTACGTGCCCCCATAGGTTGTGAGCCTGAGACTGATTTATATATAGTGACCACTAGTGAATAGGCGATTAAGGTCCTACTCCAATGGAAAAGATAGGACAACTCTCTCCAACGTGGGTTGGACGTTGGACTCCCTGTAGCTCACATGGTTTATGTCGATTATGAGAGACTCCCAATGTGTGTGTGTATTTTCCTATCTAATATGAAAAGTGTTATTCTTCTATCTGAGATGAAAACATATTTGTTTGAAAGTCTAAGTTTGAGAAAGTCAATATTTTCGAAAGACTTAATGAATATATATTCCAAAGAGAATTTTTATGAGATTTTATTGCTTTGATGATTTGGAATCGAGATGGAAGTAAATTGAGATTTATTATGATGACACACATGTTTCACCCGATATATTTTACTCTCTTATGATTATGATGATTTTAATTCGAGCTAAGTGAGTCATTTATATCAGCATGCACAATTTTTATATATGCATTGCACCCCCATATGCTCGGTACATTTCCATGGTACTGACCCACACCCACCCTGTGTGTTGGGCTACATTTTCTTGTAATGTAGGTACAAGGTGTAGTGTACATCTTCAGATCCAGTCAGTTCACGACATCCAGTTAGCAGGTGATGAGTCCTTTTGATTCAAGGTCTTGAGTTTGTTAAACAGTTCGAGAAGTGTTCTATTTTATTTATTCAACCATATTGAGTTGGGATAGTCAGGAGTCATGACCCATCTACCTATAGTCAGTACTAGTAGAGGCTTCATAGACAGTCAGTAGAAGTTGATATTTTTCTGTTTCAGTTTTGGTTGTAAAAATAGAGTTGTAATCTCGTAAATTTAATTTTTTATCTGTCATATTCAGAAAAGAGTTATTTTCTGCAAATTTGTATAGATTTATAATTTTACTTCAGTTGCTTATGAGTTATGCCAGTAGAAGGGTTATCTTGGGATCACTTGTGACCCTAAGCACAGTGTGATGTCTCGGGACCTAATTTAGGGGTGTTACTCTCTTATGATTATGATGATCACTAGGTTTCGTATCTTATGAAAATGATATCGAATCATTGTATCTGACTGACGATACAGAGCTTGAATAGATTACTCGAATCACTTCTCAGATTAGGATTGAATGACTTGAATATTATTAGAACTGAGCTGATTACAGGTCCGAGGCTTGATTACTAGCGATACAGATATTATAGAGATAACTGAGATTACTGAGCTTTATTAAGCTTCACACTTTTCTGAGGATACAGAGTTTTATTGTTCACTGAGTTTTGAGAATCAAGGCTCGATTGGAATTATCAAGAAACTGACATGGGCTGTAGAAAATAGATCTATTTTCGGGTATAAATACCCCCAGGATGCGACAACATAAAAGTAAGACATAATCATTCTTCATCACAAATCATTCATGCATCATCACAGTCATCCATTCATCACTACAATCATTATTCATCTTTACAAGCATTCATTCATCATTACAATCATTCATGTATTATCACAATCATTAAACAATAACTTTAAGTAGTTGGGCATCATAACACACTTTCCCTTTCAAGATCCTTAGGACATCACATTAAGCATTTAGGAAACATAGAACTCTATTCATCATCACAACCACCGAAGGGTCACTCCAAACCTTTAAGTATCATCAACATTGGTTCACTATCATATACTAGCCTAGGGAAGGTATGCTATTAGATTATACCCCATTGAACGAGATCTTACATCAAGTAGTTCATACCTATATCGGTCTTGTCATGTATTTCGATATCACTTGATTTGGGGGAAACTTCAAACTAATATGTCACTATTTACTTGCTAACCACTTGACATGTATTAAAAGCTTAGCATATATCAAAGAGTACAAAATTGGAGAATATACAACCATCATATCTCGACTTATTCACTAGGGTCTTTCAACAACAATTAGACATGACTGATTTTACACCTACTTGGGGATTTCATGCTATCTTGGCACATTTCACTTACTAAGGCATGCACGGACTAGCTCACAATTTGGGGTTTCCTATTCAACATACTATAGTGGCCCTTATGCTTCACCTAAGCTATTTATCAAACCTATGAGGAACGTTCTTCCCTTATTGAACCATTTCTACACTCAAAAATCATGAACACAACACATGGAAAAACAACTTCAAGAGGGTCTATCACAAACATCACATGAATTCCACATACTAGGGTCAAATCTCATAAATTTTTTAGGTAAATATAAATCAAAACTCAACAACACATTAAACATCCTTTTCAACTCATACAAATCATTAACAACTCATAAACATAAAAATCTTTTAGTTTTAAAAAGGGTTCTTGAGCTTTTTGGATGTAAGGGACCTAAGAATCAACATTTACATACCTTAACCTTTGAAATTGGATGAAATTTAGTCCTTGAAACTTTATACACACTTGAAATAAATAAATTCTTAAAGCCCACACTATGAGGAACTTTATTCTTGAAGAAAGCTTGAAGATTTATGGATGAATTCTTGGAGGATTGAGGTTCTAGAATTGAAACCCTAGATATTCTCTCTTTAGAGAATTGGAAGAGAAATGGAGAAATTAGAGTTTGAATGAGGGTTACTCATATTTATAGAGGCTTAAAAAAGTGGGATATGACCAAAATACCCTCACAAAAATGCCCTTGAATTGCTGGAAAAAATGTTCTTGACGCCATCCGTTACAGGCCGTCAGGTTCGTAATAGGCAGTCACGAGTGGTCGTCACAAAAGGGGTCCAATTCTTGAATTTCTGCCCAGGGCTGATGAATTCATCAGAAATGTCCTCATAATGTGATGACGTATAAAAAAGGTCGTCAGAAACATGATAGCCCGTCAGAAATGTCATCACAGTTTTCCAGCTAGATATGCTGGAGTAAAATACGTATAATGCTTTGCTCCGATATCAGATTTAGGAAAAATTGGTATCGTTGGAAAGATAATTCAAATATATTTGATTTGATATATATAAATCCACCCAGTTCTTCATATACAACGAGTTATGGTCAATTGAAGTTGACCCAAAGTTTGATGGTCACTAAAACTTGAACGATAGGAAAATTTTCAACTCGTCCATAAGTTAGTAGACCTCTATGATATTAATTCATCCTCAAATAGATTCCCACATGATTCAATGTATTTCATACTTAGAAGGATATTTTCAAAACATTTTGACTCAAAATTTCGCTTTACCAAATACGTTCTAAGGCTCAGACTGGAAGAGGATTTTGCGGGGCATTACAAAGGTTCTATTTCGTTTGTCTGAGGAGTGCAATTTGAGCTTTGGAAATCTTAAGGACTTCCTTAATTTATATCCTATTTTAGATTTGTATTTTAAGGTGAGGTATTCACTATGTTTCATGAAACTTCTAGTGTTGGTTTGGGTTGTGTATTGATGCAGTAGGGTCATGTCATTATTTATGCTTCTTGACAGCTTAAGGTGCATGAGCGCAACTACACCACTCAAAATTTGGAGTTGGCGGTGGTAGTTTTCATGGTTAAGATTTTGAGGCATTATCTTTATGGTGTGTATTTTGAGATTTTCACTGATCATCGCAGTCTTCAATATCTTATGACCCATAAGGAGCTTAATGCTAGACAATGTAGATGGATAGAGTTTCTTATGAATTATGATATTTACATTGTGTATCGTCTTGGCAAGGCAAATATAGTAGTAGATGCCTTGAGTTAGAAGGCGGTGAGTATGGATATCTTGGCTTGTATTCCAGTTTCTCTGAGGTCATTGGAAGAGGACATCTAGTCCTTATCCAACTTGATGGTTTTCCTTGATATTTCAGACCCTAATAGAATTCTTGCTAGTGTTAAGGTGAGGTTTTCATTATGTGAGAAGATTCGGGATTGTTAGTTTGAGGATAGTAAAATTTGATTCCCTCGTGATTAGGTGTTGAGTGGTGAGTACAGGAGGAACACCAAATATTTTAAGTTTTTTTTGATTTTTGATGGCCGTATTTGTGTTTTGACGATCGATGACTTGATTCAGTTTATTTTGCATGAGGCTCACAACTTTAGATATTCCATTCCTCCTGGCATAGCCAAGATGTATATAGAGTTGAGATGACATTATAGGTAGACTGGTATGAATATAGATGTGGGGGACTTCGTAGCTCATTGCCTGTGATTTTAGAAGGTTAAGGCCAAACATCAACGACCAGGTGGATTGACACAGAGGTTGCCCATTCTGGAGTAGAAATACGAGAGGATTACCATGGATTTGGTTAGTGGTTTGCCTTGCACTTCCCATGGTTCTTATGGTACTTGGGTCATTGTATATCGTTGGACCAAGTCATCACTTTTTATTCCTATTCAGATTTTCTTTGGTGTCGAGAAGATAACGCATATCTATGATTGCGAGATAGTATATTTACATAGTGTGCCCATTTCTATTATATCAGATCGTGGTTATGAGTTCACTTCCAGATTTTGGAGACTGTTTTAGGAGGAGTTGGGCACTCAGGTGGATCTTAGCAGCTGTCACAACCCGAATCAGGGTCTGGACATGACGAGTATATCAAGTCCACCTAGGATCAGAGACCACCCTCTTTACCTATCCAAATAGGACATACCACACCTAGTAGAGGTTGAATTTCAAACATATAACAAGATAGAAAATAATAAGCTAAAAGATATCTAAGAGTGTCCACATAGCTACCCAGGCTACATTAATATTCACAAAGCTTCTATACCATAAAACAACCCACGCAGGGATATGTCCCCGACCATGACAATGACAATGACAATGACAATGACGATGTAAATGAGAAGTCTTCAATTCTAATTTATGGAAGAAAAACCGATGGAATGATGAAGTGTTCCGGAGAATGAAAGCTCACCACTTTACCACAAACGACCAACTTTGAAATCACCTATCATTATGTACGAAAGTAAATGTTCCTTCGGACCCTACATTGAATGGGGATACAACGTTCAGATATGCTTATCAGGAGACAACTATCATGTAACTCAGGCATAAGGGTAAAATAACGTCAGTCAAAAGTTTAATTTCAGCCTCACTGTATATGTTCACATATATGCATAGGTATATATAATAGATGCTGGGGTAGGAAACAAGGTTTAGGATGTTAGTAAAATATTATCCAGGACTATGTAGCTCAACCATCATAAATAGGCGCCTATGGGCTATACGAGTTCAGCTTCCCCTGCTGAAAGGGCCCTAGTGCATATTAGCCACACAAACCGGAGGTATCAAGGAAGACCAAGGAATTCCCCGACCCTAAATCAATCCTAGATACAAATATATTATTAGTGTGAACTATGCACTCAGTCATCAATATCAATCCTTACGTCGGCAAATGTGAGTTTCCAGTATAAGTCATTTGAGACCCACACCTTCACGGCCTAGCTATATAACCCCCATTAAGTCCAAGTAAAAACAATTTTCACAAAACCCATTCATTAACCAAGGAATCATACATTAAGGCACACTGTGGTATCATCATACCATTTCACTTGTAAACTAATAATCATGCCATTACAATTTCATTAATTCGGGGGAATGCCTCTACCCTCTTTTTGCATTAAATTAAATTTAAGGATTTCCTCAACCTCCTTTAATTTATAAAATCAAATTGGAGGAATGCCTAGACCCACTTTTTTCATTAAATCAAAACATAGCCAACAAGGCCTTTAAAACCTATGTTCATTGTTTAACCATTTATGCAATGCAATAATATAGATGAGTAAATCAAACCAAGTGACAATTCCACAATTCAATCCATTTACACAAGTGGGTTGACGGAATACAATTATTCAAAACCAATTTCTAAGTTCGAAACATCAATTAGGGGGGTTCATTTCAATTCCCACACCCAGGCATCCCATTAAATCAAAAACATTCAATTCAAAGAATGAACAACTCATGAAAATAATAGGAAAACAATCCAAAGATCAACCATTCAAAAAATCTCAACCCATGTCAAAACCAACTTTCCAATCCATACAATTAAACCATTTAAAATACATACTTTTCACAAAATAATATTTGGGGAAGAGTAATATGCCTGAAAGTATCACAACTATAGAGAGAACTTACCCTTGAGGGCCCTAATTGACACACTTCTTGGGAATCGTAAGAGTTCTTGACCTTGGGGATTTAAGAGAAGTTGAGAAATTATTTTGTTTTTAAAGAGTGATAATGATACTCTAAAAGGGTTTTATATTGTGGGTCATGATTAGGGTAGAAGGGAAATGTCCAAAGTACCCTAAATGAAATACTGAAAATTGTCACCCAGTCGTTATGGATAACCTTACCACTCTTAGGGTCACTTTATGATTCATGACCTTTAGTCGCAATATTGAAAATATCAATGGGAACCAATATTGGTATGGCTACAAGTTGTACAGTGTGACTCGTACTTAGACATCACAACTAGTTTGATTCAATTATAGTAAAGGCAGAATAAATTGGGCACTACATTGGTTAGGCTATGAATAAGCATGATACTACTTATAATGAGTCTAGACGGCTCGTATAGTATCAATAATGATCTAAATAGAAACCTAGCCAAACACGTTGTTATGGTTACGATTAGAGTCCTATGGCTCATATGGACACCCTATGACTCATAGGGAGAGATATAATAAGGGAAGTGAGCTCAAAGGTCAAGAATTTTTTCAGGGACCAAAAATCAAAGGTATTAGATTCTTCCCCCTAGGATCATTCATCCCCGAATGGTGAAGCAAGACATCCCATAGCACGATTTAACATATAACACAACGATACTTATCTTTAACAAACACTGAAAACAAAGATATTATGGAATACACATACCACAAGTGCAAGTAACCGAAGCAGAAAATAGGAATAGATATTTGGACTTTATGTCCTCTTCAGATTTCCTAAGTACCTTTTCCAACCTCATGGTTCCTCCATAGAACCTTCATAGAATACCCATCCTTAGTCCTCAAATGACAAACTTTCCTATCCAAAATCCTAACTGGGACTTTCTCATAAGAAAAAGAATTCGAAACGCCAACACTCTCCAAAGGAACAGCTAAGGAAGGATCACCCATGCACTTCTTCAACATTGAAACATGAAAAACCAGATAAATGGAGCCCAAACTAGAAGTCAAATTCAATTCATAAGCCACATTACCCACTCACCTCAAGACACGAAAAATACCAACATACTGAGGACAGAGCTTTCCCTTCTTTCAAAAATATACCAATTCTTCATGGGAGATACCTTCAAGAACACCAAATCATCCATATTAAACTTCAACTCCCTATGTCTCACATCCGCATAAGACTTTTGGCGACTTTGGGAGGCTTTGAGTCTATCCTGAATAACCTTCACCTTTTCCATGGATTGGTGAAACAAGTTAGGACCAAATAACCTTTCTCATAAACCTCAAACCACCAAATTAGGGACCTACACCTTGTACAATAAAAGGCATCGAAAGGAGCCATCCCAATAGTAGAGTGAAAACTATTACTATACACAAACTCTATGAGAGGCAAATGACCAACCTAGCTCCCAACAAAATCAAGAACAAAAGGCCTTAGCATATTTTCCAAAGTCTAAATCGTCACCTTCGCTTGACCATTAATTTGAGGATGGAAAGTTGTGCCAAGGTTCACCTTAGTCCCCAAACCTCTATGAAAAGTATGACAAAAAAGATATGAGAAATGAGTACCTAGATAAGATATGATGGTAACTGGAGAACCATGCAACTTGATGATTTCCAGAATGAAAATCTTAGCGGAGAACCATGCAACTTGATGATTTCCCGAATGAAAATCTTAGCATAATCCTCTTCCAAATATGTAGTCTTCACTAGCAAGAAGTGAGCAGAATTAGCTATTCTATCTACGATGACCCAAATCAAATCTAACTGATATAAAGATTATAGAAGATATGGTAAAAAAATCCATGTTAATCATCTACCAATTTCCACACAAGTGATTCAATCTCTTGAGATAAACCACCGGGCCTCAAGTGCTCCAATTTTACTTGTTGATACACCATACACTTGGCCACAAAATTTGCTACAACCCACTTCATGTTATTCCACCAATAGATCTCTTTCAAATCATGGTACATCTTTGTCGAACCTCGATGAATAGGGGTACCTTGACTCATTAGCCTCAACCAAGATCCACTCTCGCAGCCTATTATTACCAGGAACACATAGTCTACCTTGGTACCTCAAGATATCATCACCACCAATATCAAAATCCATCACCTTTTGGTGACCTATATCATCCTTGATTCTCATTAAAATAGGATCCGAAACCTACTTCTCCTTCACCTTGGAACCTACAGAGGACATTGCCACCTCTTGAACAATCACTCCAGTATCCTCGCCATACGGTGAATATTCTTCACCAAAACTAACTTATCCTCATCAACATAAGGCAATTCCCCATAGATAAACTGCAAAGAGCATTAGAAACCACTATATGTTTATGTGGATGATAATGGAGACTCATATCATAGTCCTTGAGAAACTAAAGTTCTCTCTTTTGCTTGAGATTTAACTCCTTTTGGGTGAATACGTACTATAAGATATTGTTGTCTGCAAAGATGTCAACATGAACCCCATATAAGTAATGGTGCCAATTCTTCAAAGCGATTCCTACCACCAACAATTCCAAGTCATGAGTTTGATATTTCCTTTTATGAGCCTAGAAAAATAGGACACAACATTTCTCATTGTATCAATACACAACCAAGTCCCACATGGGATGCATCACAATAAACAACAAAGCCATCAGTACCCTCGGGTAGAGTCAAAATAAGAGCAGAACACAACTTATCCTTCAGCTTCACAAATCTACCATTACAAGCGTCGGACCTTAGAAACTTTTCCTTTTTCTGAGCCAACCTAGTCAATGGGGTAGCAATAAAAGAGAAATTATCCATAAACCTCATATAATATCCAGCAAAACCTAAGAAGCTTCGAGTATCGATTGGAGTCATGGGTCTAGGCCATTTCTTAACCACCACAACTTTTGTAGATCTATTGTGATTTTTTTACTAGAAACAACATGAAGCAAAAAGTAATAGCATTCAACCTAAACTTACACTTTGAAAACTTATCATACAAATACTGATTTTGTAGGGTCTACAACACTATATAGAGGTTATCAACATGATCCTCTTCACTCTTAGAATAAACCAAGATGTCATTAATAAACACAATCATGAATAAGTCTAGAAACTGATGGAAAACCCAGTTTATAAGATCCATAAATGTCATTGGTACATTAGTCAATCGAAATGACATTATATTAAACTCAAAATTACCATATCTGGTCTAAAAAGCAGTCATAGGGATATTCTCCACCCAAATCTTCAATTGATGATAACATGATAGAAGGTCAATCTTCGAAAAGTACTTTGCACCCTGCAGTTGGTCAAACATGTCATCAATTCTAGGAAGAGGATACTTATTCTTCACTATCACCTTAATTAACTAGCGGTAATCTATACACATTTGAAGGGACCCATCCTTCTTACACATAAAGAGTACTGGAGTAGCCCATGGGGAAACTCTAGAGAGAATAAAACCCTTATAAAAGATATCTTTCAACCCAGTTGGAACCAATCTATAGGGAGTGATAGAGATATGACAGTTTCCAGAAGAAGATTGATCCCAATATCAATTTCCCTATCTAAAGGGACACCAAGAAGATCATCAAGAAACACTTCAAAAAACTCATAGATCACAAGGAAGATGACAATGATGGAGCCTCAAAATTAGAATATTTAATCCAAACTAGGTGACATAGCCACTCTTTGGAAATCAATTTCCTGGATCTTAGATGAGAAAAAAACCTTTCCTTAGGTACTCGGGAACTCCTTTTCCACTTAGTAGTCAGTTCATCTGAGATGTGGAAACTGCCCCTTCAGGTCCTACAATCTAGAGACACGTAGCACAAATGAAGCCAATAAATCCCAAAGAAAACATTAAAATCTAACATCTCCAACTCTATCAAATCCACCTTCTTCTTATCACAAATAGGAACCACATATCAAATGTAAAATATCCTAGCCACAGTAGAGTTACCCACTGAGGTACACATAAAAAGGATCAGGAATAAACTCAGGACCAAAAAATAAATAGCCATGTGAGGGTTCATATAAGGAAGGGCAGACCCAGGATCTAGAAGACAATAAACATCATAAGAGGAAAACTTTAGCATACTAGTAACAACATCAGGAGATGCATTAGAGTTCGATGGGTGGCAAGAGCATACAAATAATTTCGAATAGTATTTGAGTCAGAAGTAGAATCCTTTTGTGTAGGAGCTAAACATGCAGTAACCGGGACCTTATTAGCCCTAGTGTCAACATCACTAGTTCCTCTGAATATGGCCTGGGCTAGCCACATCCAAAATAACTATTTTTCTCTACATCATAAAAACCATGATACTAGTGACCATAAAATCTACACGAAGGATATGATGAAGATGACTGGGCCTTACTGGTCTGAGATTAGGCACCTTGTGCCTTAACCCCACTGTTTCTCTTGAAGTGATGATTATTAGATGGCTTGGGATATGGATCACTCGTTGTAGAATAAAAATTAGAATTTCCCCACTTCTTCTTAGACCATTATCTGCCATCTCTACCACTATTCTCCTAGCCTCCACCCTACTCAAAATGCCTAGACCTCTTACTTTTCCTCTCCCCTATATCAAATTATTTCTTCTTTTCATTTTTAACCTTCTACATATACACAACAAGCCTAGAGATATCTATGTCACTAATTAGTAAGTCAACCTTGCACTCTAGTACCAAGTCCCGAGATAAACCTAAAGAAACTTTCCTCATCCTAGCCCTCATGTTAGACATCAGATCAGGAGCATAACATGACAACTGATAAAATTGTCGAGCATACTCTTTCACAGTCATCCTTCCCTATTTCAGATTCACAAATTCATTAACTTTAGCCTTTCTCAACTACTAAGGAACGAAAAAAATCTAGGAAGGCACCTGAAATTCATCCTATAGTTATCACTCCACATCATCACCCCTAGACTGATCCCACTCCTCATACCACTAATATTCCATATCCTTTAATTAATAAGTAATAAATTCCATACCCTTAGAATCAGAATCATGCATAGCTCAGAAGATCTTCTGTATCTCATTTATAAATCATTGAGGATCCCCCTCAAACTTAGATCAAGTAATGGTCGAAGGATTGATCCTCAAAAGCTGTCTGACTTGAGTAACCTTAAAAGAACGCAACACTATACTAGTAGGACCCAACTTACATGATTGAGATACCACCATATTGGTTAATAAATAAATAAATTGAAAAAACTCAAGATTAGAAAATTCTCCCTGGGGTGGTGGATCATGATCATTATTAGCCTAAGGAGGACTGCTAGGTATCGATAAAATCTGGGTGGGGTAGTACAATCAGGAGCTGGAGCCTTAGATAAAGTCTGAACCCCATAAGTAGGATAAGTTTGTTACATATTTTCCTTAGGTGGGATAGAGAAATCTATGACCACAAATGAACCCCAATGGAATGATCAAGTATTTTGGAGAATAGAAGCTCACTGCTTCACCATAAATGACCAACTCTAAAATCACTTATCACTGCATAGGAAAAGTAAAGATACCTTTGGACCCTACATCACGTGCGGATACAATATCCAGAGATAGTTAGTTGGGTAGAAAATAACATGTAACTCAAGGAAACCGGTATAAAAAGTTCAATTTCAACCGCACTATAAATGTTCACATATATGTATACATATATATAATCGCTTCTAGGGTAGGGAACAAGATTCAACATGATAGTAAAATATTATCCTAGACTATGTAGCTCAATTATCATAAATAGGTATCTACGGTCTATATGGGTTCAGCCTCCATGCTAAAAGGGACAGTATGTGTTAGATGGATGAACCATAGGTATCAAAGATGACCAAGAAAATCCCCAACCCCACATCAATCCTAGATATAAATATATTAATAGTGTGAATTTGTACACAGTCATCAAGACAAATCCTCACATTGGCAAATGTGAGTTTCTAGTATAAGTCATTTGATGCCCACACCTTCATGACCTAGCTACATAACCTCCATTAAGACCAATTAATTTTTTTCACATAACTCATTCATTAACCAAGGAATCAGACATTAAGTCACACCACAGTATCATCATACAGTTTATCTTGCAAGATCATAATCATCCTATAAAAATTCCATTAACTTGGCGGAATGCCCCAACCCTTTTTTTGTTTATTAAATCAAATTGGAGAAATGCCTCGAACTCTTTTAAATTATCAAATCAAATTGGGGAAATGCCTCAACCACTTTTTTCATTAAATCAAAACATAGAGAATAAGGCCTTTAACATCCATGTTCATTGTTTAAAAATTTATGAAATAAAATAGTATAGGTGTGTAAATCAAACCAGTTGTGAATTCCACAATTCAAGCCATTTACACAAGTGGGCTGAGGGAATATAATTGTTCAAAACCAATTTACAGATTCAAAACATAAATTAGAGGGATTACCTCGACCCTTATTCAAATTCCCATACCATGCACCCCATTTGTTTGAAAATATTCAATTCAAAGCATGAACAACTCATGAAAACCATGAAAAATAATTCAAAGAATTCCAAAATCATCAACCCATGTCAAAACCCATATTCAAATCCATACAATTCAACCATTTAAAATACATGATTTTCATAAATTAAGATTTGGGAAAGAGTAACTTGACCGAAAGTATCATAATTGTGGTGAGAAATCACCCTTGAGAGCCCTAATTTACCCATTTCTTAGAAACCCTCTTTGTTCTTGACCTTGGGAATTTGAGAGAGGTTGAGAAGTTATTTTTTTTGTCTCAAAGTGATAATGATACCCTAAAGGGTTTTATTTCATGGGTCACGATTGGGGAATATGGGAAATGTCTAATATGCCCCTTAGTGAAATACTATAAAATTATCACCCAGTCATACAAACAACCTTACAACTCGTAGGATCACCTTTTAACTCGTGACCTATATTTATAGTCTGGACAACATCCATGGGCACCCACACTATGTTGGCTATAATTCATACCTTACGAATTATAGTTAGCCATTATGACCAGATTTCTTCACTATAGTCAAGGAAGAATCAATTGGGCACTAAACTGGTTGGGCTATGAATAAGCACGGTATGACTTGGAATGAGTCTAGACGATTAGTATAGTATCAATTTTCATTAAAATAAAAACCTTGACAAACACACTGGTCAGGCTGTGATTATGGTCCTACGACCCGTATAGACACCATAGGATTCATAGAGAGATTTGTTATTTGGGAAGTAATCTCAAAGGTAAAGAATATTTTTCTGGACCAAATCTAGCGTGTTACAACAACTTTTATTCCTAGATAGATGGATAGTTTGTAAGGACTATTCAAGTTCTTAATGATATGCTCCAAGGCCGTGTCATCAATTTTAGAGGCCAGTGGAAGCAACACTTAGCCTTGAATGAGTTTGCTTATAATAACAACTATCATTCGAGTATTGAGATGGCACATTTTGAGGCGTTGTATAATATGAGATATAATTCTTTGAGACATCTGAGGTTAGGTTTATGGTACTAATTTGATTTAGGAGTTATTGAATAGAGTTACGGTGATTCAAGATAGGTTGAAAGTGGCTAAGAGTAGGCAGAAGGCCTATCCAGATCATAGGATTTTGATCTTTGTTATTTAGAATTAGTGATAGTATATTCCTCTATGTATCTCCCATGAACGGTATGATGAGGTTTGGGAGGAAGGGAATGCTCAATCTGAGATATATCGGACTTCTTGACATTCTTCGCATAGTTGGTGAGGTGGCTTATAAGTTAGCTCTACCCTTAAATTTTTGCTACTATTCATCTAGTTTTCCATGTCTCTATGCTGTGGTAATATATTCCTAACCCTTCTCATATTTTTAGATGGGGCTCAGTCCATTTGGATGAGCATTTGACCTTTGTATCAGTGCCAAAGCTTATTTTGCCTAGTGATGTCAAATGATTGCGCACTAGAGGCATTCCTATAATTATTGTTTTGTGAAGGAAGTAACTAGTAGAGGAGGCCTCTTAGGAGATTGAGATGAGATATAGACTAAGTATCCTTACCTATTCAAGACTTTGGGTATGTCATAATCCTTAACTTCCTTGAACGAAAGTTTCTTTAGTAGTGGATATTATAATAAACCTTCAGGTTATTTTCTATATTTATACTTACTTTAACTGTTAGAGAATTTCTATATCTTCCCCATATCATTTATTACTTGTTGGGACTGATATTTTGGTCACTTGGTAGTTCATTTGTTTTTTAGGGACAATTCCCTATTTAGAAGTATTCGCTGGTTCCAAATGGCTATTGGAAAAAAACAGTAGTAAGACAACCTCGATGTGAATTCTAACTATGTGATCTTCTCCATACTATTAATTTTTTAAGTCTAGGTGGACTCTTGATTCAGGACTTGCAGCACCCAGGCTCATTTCAACCTATTAGTCAAAATGTTAACATTTAATCTCGCGATTATATTTTTATTTGAGATAAGAATTCACCTTTTCCTTCATGAAATTTCTTGGTTTATTTCTCAAATCCTTAAAACCTTTTAAAATTGAATTGAGCTCCAATTTATCTTGGGTTTTACCCATTTTTAAAGGTAATGATTCCTTGATTATGTAAGAATGTTGGGTTGGTTTTAGAAACATGATATCCGTAAGTGGTACCCGCATGGGTTTTTTGTGTAATTTTTGAACCCAAAGCACAATAATTAATTATGGTTATTATTATTCTTATATTGATAAGTAGAATATGTTTATGATATTTTTACATCTTTAGGAGGATTCTCATAAGGGAAAAGTGGTGCCTTAGTAGTTTATTGATCTTTCTTTGATGTCGAGGTAGGCTAGGTTTATCCCTTGTTAGATTGAACTATTTTATAATATTCTTATGATATTGTGTTAGATTTAGGATGGGTTTAGGTGTTGGATTGATAAAATGCAAGACTTGGGTTAGTTGGACCATTTAGGCCATATTGAAATTATAGAGTTGAAAACTTAGCTCATTTTCTTATGCTTTAGGTGGGTTGGACTTCATTTCTCATGTTTAGCATGAGAATGACTTAGATCACTCAATATTGAGTAAAAATTATGTAATCACTCATGCTTAGGGTAAGGTTGGCCTTAGTTTCTTACACTAATGAAGGTTTCCTTAGTTACTATGGGACTTTAGATAATGTGTTGGAAAAGATCTCTACATTAGGACTAAATGTAGCTCTTTTAACATCTAAAAGTGGATTTAGATACCTTAAGGCTAGCTCGAATAGAATTTACCTAAAATGGAACTTGAAGATTAGGAGTAGACTCTTAACCAACTTTAGGCTATGACACATGCTAGTTTTGTAATACTTTTACTCTTATTAAACTCTTGGAAAAGTGTATTGAAGAAATATTGAGAAATATTAATACTTGATTGTTATGTTGGTTAGTGTGAGGGTTGACGCTTATTGATTATGCTATAACTTATGCATGTGGATGATACTACTTGATGATACACCTTTGTGATTGTGTTCACTAACAACATCCTTATGTATTCGAGCAGTAGAGAGGAGCATGAAAAATATTTAAAGATTGTGCTCTAGGACTTATGATTAGTAGACTCTGTACTATCAAATGACACATCACTAACTATCCTCAAAAGTTGAACCAATGCATCTTTAACCACTAAAAAAAGAAATAAACCCTGGTGGAGCCTATGCTGGTCCCTGTCCCACCACTATAATTTTTTGCTCGAGTCAATGACATTCCTTGGACATATGGTATCTAAGGATGGTATTAAGGTAAACCCAGCTACGATAGAGGTGATTTGTGATTGGGGGCTAGACCTACATTTCTGAATGAGGTTCATAGCTTTATTAGTTTGTCTGGCTATTATACGTATTTTGTGTAGGGTTTTACTGCTATTTCACCCCCTTTGACTAGATTAACTCAGAAGGAGGTTACTCTTTAGTGGTTCAAGGAGTACGTGTCGAGCTTTGGAAAGCTCTAGGATTTCCTTACTTTAGTTCTTATTTAAGCTTTTCCTATTGGGGTTGAGGGATTCGCCGTGTTTTATGATGCTTTTAGTGTTAGTTTGGGTAGTGTATTGAGGTACCAAGGTCGTGTCATTGCTTATGCTTCTAGACAAATTAAGGTGTATGAGCTCAACTAATCCACTAATAATTTAGAGTTGGTTGTGGTAGTTTTTGTTCTTAAGATTAGGAGGCATTATGTTTATGGTGTGTATTATGAGATTTTCACCGATCATCACAGTCTGCAGCATCTAATAACAATGAGAGAGCTTAATTTTAGAAAACTTAGATGGATGGAGTTGCTTAAGATTTATGATATTTCTGTCTTGTATCATTTGAGCAAGGCTAATATGGTAGCAGATGCCTTGATTTAGAAAGCAACGAGTATGGTTAGCTTGGCTTGTATTTTAATTTCTCAGATGCCGTTGGCATGAGATATCGAACTCTTAGCCAACTTATTATTTTGCCTCAATATTTCAGACTAGAGGAGGATTCTTTGTAGTGTTGAGGTGAGGTCTGCATTATTTGAGTAGGTTCGGGATCGTCAGTTTAAGGATGTTAAGCTTTGCTTCCTTTATGATCAGTTTTAAGTCTTGAGTCTAAGAGAAACACCATAGATTTTGAAGGAGTTTTGAGATTTGATGGGTGCATTGGTGTTTCAATTATCAATAACTTGATTTAGTTGATTTTGCATAAGGGTCATATCTTAAGATATTCCATTTATCTCGACACAACCAAGATGTATAAAGATTTGAGACAACATTATTGGTGGACTGTTATGAAGAGAGATGTGGCAGACTTTGTAACTTGTTTCCTGTGTTGTCAGCAGGTAAAGGTCAAGCATCAACGACCAGGTAGATTAACTCATAGGTTACCTATTTAGGAGTGGAAATGGGAGTGGATTACCATGGATTTATTTAGTGGTTTGCCTTGAAATTTTGTGGTTTCAATGGTATTTGGGTCATTGTAGATCATTTTTCCAAATCAACATATTTTTTTCTATTCATTTGTCCTTCGGTGTTGAGATTTTTGCCCATATCTATGTTTGGGAGATAATATATTTGCATGGTGTGCCTATTTTTTTATTTTAGACTGTGGTTTTTTGTTCACATTGAGATTATGGAGAGTGTTTCAAGGGGAGTTGGACACTCAGGTGGATGTTAGTATAACCTTTCTTTCGCAGAAAGATGGCCTATTCGAGTGAACTATTCAGGTTCTTAAGGATGTGCTCTGAGCCTGTGTTTTTGATTTTGGAGGCCAGTGGGCGAATCCCTTAGCCTTGGTGAAGTTCACATATAATAATAGATATGATTCGAGTATGGAGATAGCTCCTTTTGAGGCTTTGTATGGTAGGAGTTTTTTTTTTCTCCTGTTGGATAATTTGAGACTTTCGAGGTTAGGTCCTATTACACTGATTTGATTTAGAAGTCAGTAGATAGAGTTAGGGTAATTCAGGATAGGTTTAGAGCCATGTAGAGTAGGTAGAAGGACTATGCAGACCATAGGCTTTGTTTTTTAAGATTTAGGGTTAGTGATCGTGTACTCCTCCATGTATCACCCATGAAGGGTGTAATGAGTGTTGAGAGAAAAGGCAAGCTCAGTCCGAGATATATTGGACCTTTTGACATAGATCGTATTGTTGGTGAGGTGGCTTATGAGTTATCTCTACCGTCCAATTTTTTTTTATTCATACAGTTTTTCATGTCTCTATGTTGTGGCAATATATTACCGTTCCTTCTTATGTGCTTATATTGGACTCAGTCAAGTTGGATGAGCGTTTGACCTTTGTTGAGGAGTCGGTGCTCATTTTGGCTAGTGATGTCAAGCAGTTGCACACTAGATACAATCCTATAGTTAAGGTTCAGTGAAGGCACCGCCAAGAGGAGGAGGCCACTTGGGATTTTGAGAGGGAGATGTGGACTTAGTATCCTTACTTGTTCAAGACTTCAGGTATATCCTAATCCTTCACTTTTGCGGATGAAAGTTCCTTTGATAGTGGATATTATAATTACCCTTCAAGTTATTTTCCATATCTACTCTTATTTTTGAAATTAGAGCTTTTCTATAGTTGCTTAAGTCATTTATGACTTGCAGGGACTGACAGTTTGGTCACCGAGCATTTTGTTTTTTTTATAGCCAATTTCCTATTTAGAAGTCTTTACCAGTTCCAAATGACGTCCAAATGAAAACTTTAGCAAGACGACCTCAAATATAAATTCTGACTATGCCAGCATCTCGAGAATATTAATTTTAATCTAGGTGGACTCTTGATATGAGTCTCAAGGAATCAGGCTCCTTTTGATCTATTAGTCGGAAAGTGAAGAAAATAATGAGTAGGTGTGGGACCTATATTAGGTTAAAATGACCTCGTATGGAAAATCTGATTGTGCCGTTGAGTCCAGAACACTAAATTTGGCATGGTTACATAGTTCAATTATGTATATAGGATTCTGAATGAATCTCAAGTGCCCAATCAATCCACTTTTGGACTTGGAAAATTTGGTGCATAAGAAAATCTAGTTCCACCGCAATCGTGACAAGTATGATCAACTCAACTTGCTGCAATTGCGAGGATCATATCACGCTCGCGGTTTGCTTATACAAGCCTAATATGGTGTGATTATGATAGTTCAATCGCGATAGTGACATCTGGATACTTGGATTGGGTATAAAAATATCCCTTTTCCATGATTTTGGCCATTCTCATCACTTCCTTGAGAGCTAAAAACCTTAAATAGTGTGAGGGCTTAATAAAGTTTATTGGTTATTGGGAAGATAAGTTAACATTTGTTTTCATGATTATCTTTCGATTTGAGGTAAGAATTCACCCTTTTCTTGGTGAAGTTTCTTGATTTATTTGTCAAAACCCCAAAACCTTTAGGGCTTGAATTGAGCCCCAATTTATCTTGGGTTTCACCCATTTTTATTGGTAATGATTTCTTGAGCATGTAAGAATGTTGGGTTGGTTTCAAAAATATGATTTTCACAAGTGGGACCCAAATGGGGTTTTGTGTGATTTTTGGACCCGAAGAACAATGGTGCAATATAGGTATTGTTATTCTCGTATTGATGATTAGAATATATTTATGATAGCTTGGCTTCAAGTGGACATTTCTTAGAAAGGAAAAGTTGTGCTTTAGCACAACATGGAGCTTTCTTCAGTGTCGAGGTAGGCTAGGTTTATCCCTTGTTAGATTGAGCTATTTCATAGTATTCTTATGATATTGTGTTAGATTTGGGATGGGTTTAGGTGTTGGATTGATGAAATGCAAGACTTGGGTTAGGTTGACCATTTCATCCATATAAAACTTTAGATTTGAAAACTTAGCCCGTTTCCTGATTCTTTAGGTGAGTTGGAATTCATTTTTCATGCTTAGAATGTGAACTCCTTAGTCACTGAACACTGAGTAAAAATTATTTTAATCACTTATTCTTAGGGTAAGATTGGCTTTAGTTGCTTACACTAATGAAGGTGCCTTAGTTTCCAAAGGACTTAGTTAATGTGTTGGAAAGGATCTCTACCTTAGGACTAATTGTGTCTCATTTACCATCTAAAAGTAGATTTAGAATTAGCCTAAAATGGAGCTTGTGGATTAGAAGTGCACTCTTAACCCACTTTAGGCTATGAAACATGCTAGTTTTGTAAAACTTGTATGTTTATTAGGATCTTATAAATGTGTACTAAAGTAATATGGAGAAATCTTGATACTTGATGGTTGTGTTGGTTAATGTGAGGGTTGAAGCCTATTTATTATGCTATCACTTATGCATGTTGATGGTAATCTTTGATAACGCTCCTTTGTGATTGTGTTAATCAACTACATCCTTGTTTATTA
This sequence comes from Capsicum baccatum var. pendulum, assembly GCA_030864225.1. Lineage (NCBI taxonomy): Eukaryota > Viridiplantae > Streptophyta > Magnoliopsida > Solanales > Solanaceae > Capsicum > Capsicum baccatum. Next base: position 185,359,725 of record CM061558.1, on the reverse strand, counting down.
GGAGTAGAGAGGAGCATGTGTAGCACTTGAGTATTGTGGTCAACACCTTTTGATTAGCAGACTGTGCAACATCAGATGACACATCTCCAACTATCCCCAAAAGTTGATCCAACAAATCTCTGAATGCTAAGGAATAAATAAACCCTGATGGAGCCTTGGCTGGTCACTGGCCCACAGTTGGGGCAGAAGAATCTCTGGCTCAAGAGTGGAAATAGAGCCTAGGGAAGGCGGCCTATCCTGTCCCCTAGTTGGGGAAATATCATGCGACTTTCCTGACCTCTAGGTCATCCACGAACAGGAGTAGGATCCCCAGTCTTGGTTTCATGACCCTCATCTCATATAGCGGTAGCATGTGTCCTACCCATCTGTGTAAGAGTAGAGTCAAGGGAATACTTCTTCAAACCAACTCAGACTCTTAGCATGATATGAGTGAACAAATTAATGAACTCCTAAGAATGTACCATAGCCTCCCAAAGATAGGAAACAAACGTCATTATTTTGATTCGTAGGACTCTACTACACAATTTTCCTTATATCAAATACTGGTGAAACCTAGGATCTAATACCAATTCGTCATGACCCAATTTATGAGTCATGATGTCACCTACGCTATCCCACAAAAAGGTAACCAAAATCGTAACCCAAAGTTTAGCACAATGGGTTAAGTTAGCGAAAATGAACAACACACTTATAAATAACCAAAGAGTTTTAAATAGATAAAAACAGTCAATACAAGATACCATCCCATGACCTAGTCAAGCCAATACAAGAGCATCTAATAATAATGCAACTCAAAGACTTAGAATAGTCAAAAATAAATATCTCGATAACTAAAGACTAAATAACAAAATATAGAAGGAAATAGGTGACTCCAACTCCAAGATCTCACCCTATCTATGGAAATATCAACATAGCCCAATCAATGATTAATGTCGACATCTAGTACTTGGGTATGGACCAAAGAGGTACAAAAGTATAGTATGAGTACCAGGCTAATGGGTACTTAGTAGGCATCATTGGCCAACTAAGCTAAATTATGATAAAATACAAGACAGCATAAGTGATTCAAGGTATAGAAACGAACCTGAATCATCTCCAACACTACTATACATAATAAGTAATTTAACCAGAATAACAATGTAACACAAGGCATTCACATATTCCAACATCATAGTGCAATATAAGTAAATAAATCAAAATAATAAAGCATCACAAGGCATCACGCAAGCAATCACAAAATAAAAAATTGGCTCCCATACACCAATTGGTGCGGAAAGTAAATAACTTATCAAAATCTCCCATACACCTGGAGAGTACACTATAAGATAGGATAAAGCAACTATTCATCGCTTACAAATAATCAATTCATTATCAACCATCATTCCATAATTTACCATCAATCGTATTTACCAAAATTTGACATGGTACTCACATTCCATAATATTACCATCATTTAACAACCTTATCATCATTACTCACTAGTCACCATTTATTAGCTAACCAACTCTAATGAATTAATCCATATGTTTACTACTCATCATTTAACCTCTAGTCATTACTTAACAACTATTTACCATATATACACTAATCACCATTTATTTGACAACCATCATTTAGAAACTAACATCATTTATTCTAATCATAATTTACAAAATAATCCTCGATTATCAACTAGGCATTATTTTATCACTTAAACAACTTCACCACTAATAATTAATTATCACTAATATAAACTATCACGAATCATCAATTATCACAAATCATCAATTATACCATCTTCTATTTATTTACCACTTTTTGGCCATATCTAACCTCGCTAATGTCAATTTTATACCCAACTACATATGAGTATATATGTATATATATATATGAGTATATATGAATATATATATATATACATATATACATATTTACTCATATATATGTATAGATGTCTATATATATATGTATACATATAATATGGAAATACATAGGGCATAACCGAACTTGAATCGGTAGATTCACACATAGGCAAATCAATATAATTATCCTCCAACCTTTTCGGGTATCAATGCATTATCATAAACATCGTCCAACCTTGCTGGGTATCAGTATATCATCATAATCATCCACCATCCTTTTCGGGTATCAATATACCATAACAATCATCCTTCGGCCTTGTCGGGTATCAATATATCATCATAATCATCCTCCGACCTCGCAGGTATAAATATATCATCTTAATTATCCTCTGGCCTTGTCAGGTATAGATTTATCATCATAATCACCTCTAACCATTTTGGTTATCAGTATAAATATAATCATAATATATGGACTCCAACAGCTAGCCATATTATTATAGTCGGTGGCAATATCAATAGTATAAGTAATCATCTAATCAAGCATCATGAAATCAATAATAATTAATAGTATAAATTCCCATAGAATCAATAAGCATGACTACTAATATAATTCATAGAACAATTGCTAATATTATGTCACAACCCAAACCAGGGCCTAGCCGTGATGACCATTTCGAACCATGAAGGTCTGAAACACCCCTATCTGTATGTTAATCACGCACCTATTTCATATGATCAAAGTCATGCAAAAGAAACAGAATTATTCAGAAACATGGTCATAAATATGAAAAGAAACAATAACGGGGAGATAAGGTTCCTCCAACATCAATCAACCTCTAAACAACTGTCTGCGAAAATCTCTAATAAATGACTGAGTCTAGTAACTGTATATAAATTGGGACAAGTCCCCTATTAGACCCCAAAACTAAATATAAGATAAAAGGACTGCAGGACATAAGACCTTTCGAAACATAAAAGGCTCACCACTTGTCTCTGCAACTCTGTCTGAATGATCTACTGATTCTTTTGACCCCTAGATTGGGCCTCTGAACCTGAGAGGTTAGAGAGGAGAGGGGTTCAACACAAAAGTACTGGCACATAGAGATATAAAAAAAACATAGTATTTGTACAAAATATAGTTGAGAGCCATTATAAAGCAATTTCATATCAAATCATTTGAAAATACATGGGCATAATGCAATAGTTTCTCAACAATAATGAAATGCAACTGAGCTAGGTGGAATACCCTACATTATTTACACCAACTATCAAACGTTGTTTGCCATCGAGATTAGAGTATAAGTGAGGGAGAGACACACAAGACCACGAAGCATGGTGTCTCGACCCAATAGTAGTGCCCAAGATCTCTTAGCCTGGGCTCCTACCTATAGTTCCAATTTGGGAATGACATAAAGTCAAGTACACAAGATCACTTAGCTTTGTACCAAATTTCCATGTTGGCAAACACAGTTTCCAATGATGAGCCCTTACATTCAAATGCCTTCTTCGGGAATCCACCTATCTCATGTAAAATCAATATATTCAAACTTCATTTAATTCCATCATGTATCATATTCTATAGGGTATCATCATACCCAACTTGAAAGTCATTAATATCACATCGACATATGCATAATCATGTAAAAACCAAGGTGCTTCATCATTTACAAGTGGTGAACAATAATTGTTTCAAATTCATGTTCTCTTTTGTTGGTCACAATATGATATGGGGTATAAGTATATTATCATGAGAATTTGAAATCAATTTACCATTCATATTTATCAAACTTCCATGGAAAATCACAAATCACATATGCATGGTTTCAACCATTGAAGTATATAGGCAAACAATTCCCATGACATAAAAAAATGACTTAGAAGTCATATTGAAAGTAAGTTATTAGCATCTGATTGAAAACCCCCATTTAAAAGCATGCATGTTCATAAAAACTACACCCATGAGATTTTTGGATAACCCCACGTACCTCGATTACCACAAATACTAGATGTTTCTCAAAGCCTACGTTGAGAGGATTCCAAATATACAATTAGTTCCTAAAACCCCTGGTTGAATCTCAAGTTGCTTGGGTTTTTATTTTCAAACCCTAAGGAGAATCCTTGAGCAATTTTGATGAATGAAGATGTATTTTGGGGCCCTTGGAACTGAATTTCCTATTTTAGGACTAAGTAAGGGTGGAAAATGACCATTTTGCCCCAAAAATGGAGTGTTTGTCACTTGAATTCATTACATAGGCGCTGCCTAGGTGATCACCTATGTTTACATAGGCACCACCTAGGCTATCGCCTATGTTTTCATAGGCACCGCCTAGACTATCGCCTATGCTTTCCAATGGCCATTGGTGATTTGTTAGGCGACGTATATCACTTTAAAAGGCCATAACTTCTTGTTCGGGTGTCGGATTTTAACAAAATTGGTATCCTTGGAAAGCTAACTTGAAGACCTATCATTTGAAACATAGTAGGCTCCCTAATTCGACAAATATAGAGAGTTATGATCAATGAAATTTGACATAATTTACAACATCCACTAAAGCTTAGTCGATTGAAATAGTTTCAACTCATCCTTGAGTTGAAGGACCTCTATGGTCTAAATTAAAGATTTAATGGATTCACATGCTACATAAATAATTAACATGTATTGGCATAGGATTTTATGGCTTTGGTATTTATCAACACATCAGAATCATTAATGTGAGGAAAAGTAAAACACCCAGGGTTTGGCCCATGGAAATTTCCTAAACATTGAGCTTACTTTACTATTGATGACATACCTATATGGGTCGTATTGTGTGGGTACAGGTCCGGTGGCCCAAATTATTAGGCGTCCAGTGGATAGTGGTTGGGCTTCTATTATGGTTACGACTTGGTGGTATGAATTGTTAGGTGTGGTGATGGATCATTAGGACGATCCTTCATTATATCAAAAACTTAGTGACTTGACTTGGATCTGAGTACGAGTGTCTCACTAAGAGCCATTAGGATAGGGTACGAGTGGTATATCTAAATCGTATGTTGTCTAGTGTCAATCCCTTTGGATTCTATCTAGGGTATAACTAGGCCATATGATTCGGTAATGAGTGGGACTAGGGAGTCATATAGTGGATAGTGTGTGGGTGTCCAACTCAATATATTTGTGATGACTCAATGGTAGTAGTCGTATGTTATAGTCATGAGTCATAGGATAAACTCGTAACCAAATGAGGTATATTTTTATAGTTTTAAGTTAGGGGCATTCTGGATATTTCCCCTTTTAACTTCCTTTGACACTACAACATAAAATATATTTTGGGAATTTATTAACCTATTATTCCTAATCAAATAATCTTAAAATCTCTCTCAAACTCTCTTTCAAGAAAAAGTCTAAGGTTTTACCAAGATAACCAGTTAAGCCTTTCAAAGGTGATTTCTCTCCATCTTCGTTGGTGTCTATGACATGTTACTCCTCCCTCATTTCAATTTTACAAAGAGCATATTTTTAGTATATGGTTTTCATGATATTATTATGGTTTTGCAATAAAGGTTGGGGTTTTAGATGTTCATGGTTGAATACTATTTCTCATGATTTAAATATGGTTTTTACTAGTTTTAATTATGGTTTTCCACATGTGGATTCATAGGAATGGTGATTTAATTAATAAATCATAGTTGTGTCCCAAATTTGATAATTTTAGCTTTGATAATGGCATGCCCTCAACCTATTTGTGAAATTGACAATGAGAATGATTTTGTCATATAGTTTGACTATACTTGAATCCTTGCATGGCATAAATGGTTAATGAAACATAAATTTATTTTGGTTGGTTTATTAAGGTTTTTAAAAGGCATTGGTGGCCAAGTTTTTATTATGAATTATTTCGTTAATTGGAAACAATGGAGTCTAATTCTGTCTAATAGTCTATATGACATAAAGTAATAGACTTGCAAGATCTAATTTTTGAATGATAATACCAATGGTTAATGCCTAATAAAGAACTCCTTAAAAATATTTAAGAATGTGTAAATGGTTTTAATATGGGATTAACGAGGGTCGAATAGCAAGTCTATAAAAGGTGGGGGTCCCATAGGGACCGACACTGGAAACCCATATGGATGTGAATGTTGTATCCCCGCGCAATGCCGGAACTATCCATACTACTATTCCTCCTGCTTAGTGAATTGGATTTAGGGGACAACATTGAATCAGACTGATTCATTCTTTGGATTCATTTTATGGACTTCTTTTCATTATGGTTATTTCATTAGTTTTGCTTTTGGCTATGGTCGGGGGCATGTCCCAATCAAATGTTCCTTGATTTAGTTAGAGGCTCTGTCAGACTACTATGGACATGGGCAGTGTCGGTATTGGTGTCAACCTTGGTATAGGTATTAGCATTAGTTGGATATTCGATTGAGCTTATTAGATTATGATTTTTGAATTTATATAATGTCTCTGAATTATTAATATTTTATCTTGATATTTATTCTGAATTCATCCAACATAGGGTGTAGGATGGTTACAGTTCTGTAATGGGGGGGGGGTCTCTGATCCTAGTTGGACTTGAGATGCCCGACACGATTAGGCCCTATTTTGGTTCATGTCAGATTGGTATCAGAGCCCTAGGTTTTTGGTAAACTAGGTAAACAACAAAGTCATGCGAGTAGAGTCTCTTTTAAGAGTGTGGCACAAACACTTATAAGGGAGAGGCTACAAGAGATTTAGGAATGATTCTCTTTCTTATGTTCTGTATTCAAGTTGTCGAGTCTAAGGTCCTAAAATATTCTCTAATACTCATTTGTTTGCTTTTCAGATCATGCTTCCCAGACTATCATAAGTTCACAGAAACTTCTTTGTCCCACCCGAGGATAATATTGATGGGACCTATCCTACTTATAGGATCCAGACTTGGTCTAAGGGACTAGTTTATGATTGACCGCATAGAGTTCCACCGTTTTACTCCAGTCTTTCTCTAGCTCCTCAGGATGATGTGATGAAGGCTGAGTTTCATCAGTCCATTCATATGTTGGCATAGTTTGTAGGTTTTCAGTCTGAGCATGGTACTTCTATTACTCCATCTTATGAGGACACAAGGGTTGGCTAATTTATAAGGTTGAACCCTCTTGTGTTTACTGGTGTTAAGGTTGAGTAGGATCCTCAAGGTTTTAATAATGTAATGGAAAAGATCTTTTGTGTTATGCAAACTACTAATGTGGAGGGTGTGAAATTTGTTGCCTATCAACTGAAAGATATAGCATACCAATGATATAAGGAATAGGAACAGTCTCGGGGTGATGATGTTGAGTCAGCCCTGTGGGATGATTTCTCTAGTGCTTTTTTTGGACAACTTCTATCCTCAAAAGTTGAGGGAGGTAAAGGCAAAAGAGTTTGTTAACCTAAATAAAGGCAAAGTATCAGTGAAGGGGGTATGCCTTGAAGTTTCACCAACTATCTCGGTATGCTCCGGAGTTGGTTTTTAGTATTAGGGATAGGATTAAAAAGTTCACTTCGGTTTGTCCAAAGACTTGATTTTGGAGAGTAAGTCTACCTTGTTGAACAAAGACATGGGCATCTCTAGGTTGGTGGTGTATATGCTATAATTTATGAAAGAGAAGAAAAAAAGGATAAGATAGAGGAAAAGTAGAGAAAAAAGTACAAATTTTTTAGTAGGGTTGTAGCCAATAGTAGAGTGGCAGGGATGGTGGAAAGTGGCCTAAAAAAGTAGGGCAATTCTGGATCTTACCCAACCGCTAGTGCTCGCTAACCAAAGCCCTCTAGTGACAGGTGTTTTTAGAGTGGCAAGAATTATAGGGAACAAGGTTCCAGATCTCAGTCTAGTGAGGCCCAGTCTACTTTATCCTATCCTCCATGCTGATTTTCTTGTTGATTACATCATAGATACTATGATGAAGAAAGGTACAAGTGCTTCTACTGTGGTCATCTTGGTTACATGTTTAAAAGTTGTCCTATTAGTAAGGTTGTATTTGGGAAAAACAAGGTTCTTGTTGCCTCTTCTTTAGCTCCGGTTCCAAAGAGTGAACCATCTGGATCCGCCATTGGTCAAAATTGAGTCTATGATCTCACTACCTATTAGACGTCCGAGGCATTACTTGTTATTGTAATTGGTATGTTGAAACTCATTTCCTATAATATGTAGTGTTTACTTGATCCGAGGTCCACTGTCTCTTATGTGACCCCATTTGTGGCTGAGCATTTTAGTTTCTACCCCGAGTGAATTTCAGACCTTTTTTCTATTTCTCCCTCAATGGGTGAATCTTTGGTTGGCAGGAGAGTTTATAGGGGTTGCGTGTTATACGTGGCGGTCGAGAGAGTTTTGTGGATCTATTTGAGTTAGACATAGTTGATTTTGATGTCATATTAGAGATGGATAGGTTGCACTCATGCTATGCTTCTTTAGGCTGTTGGGACCATAAAGTTATCTTTAAATTACCTAATGAGTCAGTAATTGAGTGGTAAGGTAGTTACCTACCTCCTTAAGGGATGTTTATATCATATCTTAGAGCCCAAATATTAATTTCCAAGGGGTGTCTCTAACATTTGGTCTGGGTTAAAGATTCAAACCTAGAGGGTCCTTCATTATATTCTGTACTAGTGGTGAATGTATTTTCTAAGGTCTTCCCTAATAACCTTCCTGGTGTTTCTCCTGATAAGGAGACTAATTTAGGGATAGATCTTATTTCTGACACCCATCCTATTTCTATTTCCCCCTTATAGAATGTATCCAGCTGAGTTAAAGGAGATGAAGAAGCAACTAAAGGATTTTTTAGATAAGGGTTTCATCCATCCTAGTGTGTCTCTGTGGGGGGCACCAATTTTATTCTTGAGAAAGAAGGATGGTTCCCTTTGGATATGTATTGATTATTAGCAATTGAATAAGTTAATGATAAAGAATAAGTACCCTCTTCCAAGGATAGATGATTTGTTTGATTAGCTATATACTGCTAAGTTTTTCTCCAAGATTAATCTTTGATCCAGGTATTATCAGTTAAAGATTAGGGAGATGGATATTGCTAAGGCTTCCTTCTATACTCGATATGGGTATTTTGAGTTTATGGTTATCCTTTGGGTTAACTAATGCCACGAAAACATTCATGGACTCTATGAATAGAATCTTTCATCAGTTTCTAGATGTGTTCATCATTATGTTCATAGACGATATTCCAATCACCTTCACTTTGTGTTGTAGACCTTGACGGAGCAGCAGTTGTATGGCAAATTTTTGAAATGTGAATTCTAGTTGAATATTGTCACTTTTCTGGGTAATATCATTTCTAGTAAAGGGATCATGGTGGATCCGCAGAAGGTTGTAGTGGATAAGGAGTGGCCTAGACCTACGTCTCTAAACAATATTCGAAGCTTCTTAGGTTTAGTTAGGTATTACATAAGATTTGTAGAAAGTTTCTCTTCTATAACTGCACCATTGATTAAGTTTACACAGAAGAAGGTGAAGTTCTTATGGTCTGATACTTGTGAGGTGAGTTTTGAGAAGCTGTAGGATAATATGACTTCAGCTCTGGTCTTATCTTTTCCTGAAGAAACTAATGGGTTTGTGGCATATTATGATGCGTCCCTAGTAGGTCTTGGTTTCATCTAGATACAGCATGCGAAAGTGATAGCTTATGCCTCTAGACATTTAACGGTGCATGAGTAGAATTATCCTACACATAACTTGGAGATATTAGTTGTGGTATTTTCATTGAAAATCTACCATCACTATTTATATGGAGTGAACGTGGATATCTTTTAAGATAATAAGGATCCTACAATATGTCTTTACTCAGAAAGAGCTTAACCTCAGGCAAAGGATATGGTTTGAGCTTCTCAAGGATTATGGAATACGTCTTTGCTACCATTCAGGTAAAGCTAATGTGGTTTCTAATTTTCTTAGCAGGTCATCCATGGGGAGTTTAGATCATATGGATGAGGGAAAACAATAATTAGTGAAAGATGTTCACCGTTTGGCTAACCTTTGAGTTTGCTTCTTAGATTTTGAGGATGGTGATGTGTTTGTGCAGAATATTTCACAGTCGTCCTTAGGTGCAGAGGTGAAAGAGAAGCAAGTGTTAGATCCTATCTTGATAAGGATCAAGGGTGATATATGTGGGCAAAAGATGATGGACTTTGAGATTGGTGTTGATGGTGCATTGTGGTTCCAAGAGATATTGTGTATTCCTGATATGGATCCATTGCAAAAGAGTATCTTTCCTAAGGTATATGAGTCGCGCTATGCTATCGATCCTTGCTTGACAAAAATATATCATGACCTTAAGGAGATGTATTGGTGGAACAATATGAAGTGAGATATGGCTAGTTTTATGGCTAAGTGCATGGTCTGTCAGCAAGTAAAAGTTGAGCATATAAGGCTCAGAGGATTCTATCAAGAAATCAAGTTGCCCGTGTGAAAGTGGGAAGTGATCAACATAGATTTCGTTATCAGTCTTCCTTGATCTCGAAATTGGTTCAATTCACTTTGGGTCATCGTAGATAGGATCACTAAGTCTACTGACTTTTTGCCTGTGAGGACAAATTTTTCTACAGAGGATTATGTGAGATTGTATCTTCATGAGATTATGAAGTTGCTTGGAGTCCGCATTTCTATTATCTCAGATCATGGTATGCAGTTTTTATTGCCTTTTGGCAATTTTTTTAGAAAGGTTTGGGGACTACAATAAGTCTTAGTATGACTTTCAGAAAGTACTATTCAGACATTAGAGGATATGCTTAGATTTTGAGTGGTTGACTATAGTGGTAGTTGGGTATAACATTTGTCTCTTATAGATAGGGTGTTCCTAAATGTGTCTCCAATGTAGGGGTGATGTGGTTTGATAAGAAGGGGAAGCCCAGTCCCCAGTATGTTGGTTTGAACTTGGTCTTGAGAAGGGTTGGCAATGTTGTGTATGAGTTGAAGTTGACTTCTAGTTTGATCTCCATTCACCCGTTGTTGGATGTTTTAATATTACAAAAGTGTGTTGGAGATTCCTTGCAAATTATGCCTATCAAGGATATTGGTATTTTGGATTCCTTATCTTATAAGGAGGTCCTGATAGAAATCTTGGATCAGAAGGTTCATCGGTTGCAAACCAAGCACGTAGCTTCAGTAAAGGTTCTATGGAGGAATCACAAGGTTGAAGAGGCTACTTGGGAAGTTGATGAGGACATGAAGTCCAAGTATCCATATTTGTTTTTTGAGAAGATCATGCGTAAAGATGTGTTATTCTTAACATCCTTATTTTCTAACTTATTTAAATATCAGAGTAGAGGCGTTTGGGGTTTGATTATGTCAGTTAATGCCTTTTCCCATCATTTGGGGACAATTGATCCAAATGGTGGAAAATTGAAACACCCCAGGTTTTGGCCCTTGGCAATTTCTTGAGCTTTGAGCTCACTGTCCTTTAGCGACTTAGCCATACGGGTCGTATGGTATGGGTATGGGTTAGGTGACCCAATCATTTGGTGTCCAGTGGATGGTGGTTGGGTTTCTATTATGGTTATGACTTGGTGGTATGGGTCATTAGGGGTGGTGACAGATTGTTAGGATAATCCTTCATCAAATAAGAAACTTAGTGACATAACTTCGCTCTGAGTATAAGTGTGTCGCTAAGACTCGTGAGTCTAGGCTACGAGTGGTATAGTTGAATTGTATGTTTTCCAGTGTCAATCCCTTTGGATTTTGTCTTGGGTATGACTACGCCATACAATTCATATGGTTAGGTAAGGAGAGGGATCAGAGAGTCGTATGGTGGATAATATGTTGGTGTCTACCTCACTGTATTGTGGTATTTTTATAGTGTTCCGTTGGGGGCATTTTGGACATTTTCCCTTTTAACTTCCTTTGAGACCTATACTTAAAACACCTTTTGGTACTGCATTATCCTATTATTCCCAATCAAACACTCTTAAAATCTATCTCAAACTCTCTTTCAAGCAAAATGCTAGGGTTTTATCAAGATAATCAATTAAAGCTTTCAAGAGTGGTTTCTCGGTATCTTCCTTGGTGTCTATGGCAAGTTACTCATCCCTCATTGTCATCATACAATGAGCATTTGTTTTCGTGTATGGTTTTCATGATATTATTATTGTCTTGCAATAAAGGTTGGGGTTTTTGGATGTTCATGGTTGAATATTGTTTCTCATGGTTTAATTATGGTTTTTCCTTGTTTTAATTTTGTTTTTCCATATATGGGTGCATGGGAATGGTGATTTAATTAAGGTGTCATGGTTGAACCCCAAATTTGATGATTTTGGCTTTGATAATGGCATGGGAATGATTTTGTCGCATAGTTTGACTATTCTTAAATCCTTGCATTGAATAAATGGTTAATGAATTGGTTTTGGTTGTTTTAATAAGGTTTTGAAAAGGCCTTGGTGGCCATGATTTGATGATAAATGGTTTTGATTAATTGGAAACGATGGAGTCTAATTTGGTCTAGTGGTTTATATGGTATAAGAAAATAGACTTGCAAGCTCTAATTTTCATATGATGATACCAATGGTTAATTCCTAGTAAAACATTGCTTGGAAATTGGTCGGAAATGTGTAAATGGTTTTAATATGGGCTTAAAGGGGTCTGAGTAGCAAAGACGTGAAAGGTGGGCATCCTGGGGGAAACCAACACTTGAAACTCATTCTTGCCGATGTGAGGGTGGTCTTGGTGACCGTGTGCATGATGTAACACTTCATATTTTTAGGAGATGTACTAGTCATATCAGGTTCTGCACAACTCCCCCTCTCCCCATTCTACCGTCCAAACAGGCCGGCCGTTCTAAGTTCCGGGATTGGGTCGGATAGGACCAGATCCTTATCCAGTCTTGTGGATAACAAGCACCGGGGTTCTTTCAGCAGGGAGAGCTGAACCCATATCGCTCGTGGGTGGTTTTAAGATGGTCAAGCTACTCACCCCAAGTTATGGTTTTATATGCATGTTAAAACTTGACCCCTACCTTGGCATGATATATATGTATATATATGATTGTATATGGTTACTTGATTTTGTTTTGAATGATGGCATTACTTTATATTTATCCCTGAGTACATGCTAGCTTTCACTCTGCTAACCATCTCCGGGGGCAGTATCCCCACACAAAGTAGGAGCCAGTCATACTACTACTACTACTCCTGCTTAGAGAATAGGATTTTAGGGACAACTTTTAGTCATACTTAAGTGGTGAGCTTCCATACTCCCGAAGACTCCATTTCATCCTATGGACTTCTCTTCCTTATGGTTATTTTATTGGTTTTGGTTTTGGCTATGGTCAGGGGAATGTCCCTACCGGATGATCCTTGATTCTTTCTAGAGGCTTTGTCACACTACTATGGGCATGGGCGGTGTTGGTATTAGTATTAGCCTTAGTATTGGTATTGGCACCGGTTGGATATTCGGTTGAGGTTTTTGGATTATGATTTTTTATTTTATTTAATATTTTTGAATTATTATTATTTTATCTTGTTATAAGTTTGGAATTCATTCGACATAGGGTGCAGGGAGGTTACGGTTGGTTATTGGGGGTGATCTCCGATCCTTGTTGGACTTGAGATTCCCAAAACGAATAGGCCCTGGTTTGGGTCGTGTCAAAAATTCCAAATAACCCCTAAGGAAACTTAAAAAAAGTTGTAAGAATTTTTAGTTGACAACTCATTAGTTTGGTGACTAATCATCAACCTAGTCGTCAATATCTAACTGGATTTTGACATTTACTGGTTAAGGTTGACAACTTGAGTTGACGACTCATCAACTTAGTTGTCACCTAGTCGACAACTTGACAACTTAGTCGTCACTTTCTAACAGTCAGATACTCCCAAGTAAAATGAGTATAACTTTCAACTCTGATATGCGATTAAGGTGAAATTGGATGCGCTGGAAACATGACTCAAAGATCTTTCAATTAATGTATAGTAGGACACCTAGACCGGTATATTCTTTGAGATACATACATTTAAGGTTTACCCATTTTGAATCCAATATCAAAACTCAATCAATACAAATGTTCTCGACTCCACTTTGCACAAAGTGCTTCCTATGACCATAATCGCATTGAAAACACTTAACACTCAATGCTAATCTTTCTGAAACTTATCTATGGTTTGAAATAACTGATCTGGGACTTTTAAACATATGAAAGATAGTTGGAAGCATATCTATGAGCTTTTGGGGTATTACAATATCTCCCCCTTAGGATAATTAATCCTCGAATGAAGACTAGGATTCACACGAAAAGATGAAGTTACTATCTTGAAACTGTATTTCAAAAATTTATCATGCCTCATAATTGGAATCACCTCTTAATATGGTACATACTCAGCTATACATATGGAACATGAACATATAAATACAAATCGTATGAAATAATATAGACATGGCATATCTGCTAATGAAGAACATAACTAAGATGAAACGATAAAACTCCTATCATGAAACAAATTTCTGAATAAACCTAATTGACTATAAGGAGATGATTCATGTTGAGATTTTATAACTTAATTGAAACATTCATGATACGATCATACATATAGAACTTCGAAAAGATATCTAATGCGATAAACTCTCCAAGAGTTACTAAGAATGGAATATGAGTTTTCTTAAACTCTCCTTATATTAACATCTAATAATAATCGAGGAAAGAATTTAGGGCATTATTTGAGCATTGGATTCTTATAAGGAATCGCAAATTGTCTACAACTCTACAACATAGGATATGACATATAAAATAGAAGCTATAAAAGGATTACTATGCCTTTAGCGATGGAACATCTAACTTTCAAGCTTGGTCACACTTCTCAAATACACACTTAACTATACTTATCCTCTTAGATGCTGCACTTCATTTGATGCAACTTATAATTCTCATATGGGTATATCTAACTACCCCAACCAAAGTCTTAGTTGAACTACATACTCTCACTATGTTCAAGCCTAAGTCAAAATCAAAAGGTACTATACATAACACCATAATACTAGTCTAAACCACAAGATTCAATATTTTATGTCTTTTTTAGAGCTTTCATCCTAAGCATAACATGACTTACCACTTCAATGACTAAGTCTAAACTCTTTGAATTTACTAGAGCATATTGCATTCATCCACTTGTATACCAACATAAAATTCAAGCCTATTATTATAACCACACATGAACTTCTAGGTAACCAACCCATTTAGGAATTTTATCATATTCTCTAATACCTCTATCAATAACAACTTTAATTCACTATACCCAAGAAAACACACCTTGAATTCTAAACTAAATATGACATATACCTAGGCTTTGACTTAATCTTCCTTCACACTTATAGCTTAAATAAAATAAACATAGAACAATCTTCCCTAATGAGGGTCATCTACTCTATCCTATCTAAACCATTTTTCATCTATTTTCATCACAACTATTCTAAAATAAGAAGAGGTTACTAAAGTGTAATGTCCCGTGTTTTGGGCTAGAATAAGAACCATCATATTTATGCGTAGATGATCCAAAAGCCATAAATCCTATGCAAATTTTCCATGTTAATCAAGTATGTAGTTTGTTAACCTATTTAAGCATGAATTGAGATCATAAAGGTCCCCTAACTCAAGGTCAAGTTGAAAAGTTTCCTAACATTCAAGTTGTAGTGAGCATAGAAACTTGAGTCAACTTTAATCGACCATAGCTCCTTGTATATAATAAAATGGGTGTCCTGCTATATATCAAATGAAAGATCTTCAAATAATCTTTCCATATATACCAAATTCGTCTAAAATAGACACTCGATGAAGAAGTTAGAGCATTTTTAGTGTCAATGTTCCCGATTGACACGCCACCGCATCGCGATGAGCCTTAAATTGACAATTGTCAATTCCAATAGCTCACCACAATTTCCGGAGCATTGTGGTAAAGCTTTTTACGACGTTCCAGTCCTAGATTTTAAATTCCAAGGTCAAATTAGACATTTCCCAAGGCCCCAAACCCATTCAAATACGGGATTTAATCCAAATACACCTAAATACATACACTTTTACCAAAAATGATAAAAACAAAATTCTCTCTAGGGTTTCAAACAAGAATTCTAACTAATTCAAGATTCAACCGTGCGTTTTTGAATATAATTAGAGATTTGGAATCCCCAATCGTAAGCTTCAAGAATCATTCATTATTCTCCAAAATTGAGGTATGCGGGGTTTTTCTAAAATCTCATGGGCATAGAAATCATGATTTTAAGAAAGGGGTTTTCAAATTTATGAATATATTCATCTTTCTGAAATCTTGATGGTATTGTTTTGGTCTTTTGACCTTCCCCACATTGATTTGAAATTGTATATATATATATATATATATGTATGTGATTTAAGTTAATATTTGAATTGAGAGCATGACTCACATGAAATACCTCTCTTGATGTGATTGTTCCCATATTTAAATGATATGGATTGTTTTGAAAAAATCTTGAAAAGCATGTTACGAAGTGTCTTGATTTATGAATGATTTGGTTATGAATCTTGAATTCAAAAGAGATGGTTGTTTGTATTGAAAAAACATTGAAAATACATATAATGAATGAGTGCATGGAATTTGCCAAAAGTACATGACCACCTTATGTTTGAAGAGTTCTTGCATAGTTTTGACTTATGCTTTCGGAACATGAAATCTCTTATACTATTTGCATGTTTGGGTCGTCTAAACTATGTTTTAATGAAAGAATTATGCATGATGCAATATGGCTCAGAAATAGGACTTTCAAATCTTGATTTGACGACACCAATTTAGATTATTCCATGAACATTCAGAACAAATTTAATGCATGTTTTAAATCAGACTTTTCAAATGTTGAAACTAGAAACATGCATGATTTAGAACAGGATAAAATTGGGCATAAAGAGAGTTTAGGTGGTTCTCCAAAGAAGGCGTGAGTATTAAACAACTCATCACCCAAAATTGTGATTTGTCGATCCGGGTTTATTTATTACGCTGGCGTAAAGCCCTGTGGCATATCAAATTCAGGAACTCCAACCCTTGCGGTACACTTGGGTTAGGAGATTCCCCGATGAGTCAATGGAGGATTCCATACCACCCGTGGAATATTAGAATTGTAGGGGAGTGCCACTTAACTCAGAAGTAATACAAAGATCAGACTTTGCATTGACAAGAATGATTTATGATTATGTAATACCCCATATGTTTCTAAGCTAGGAGACGAACTATTTTTCCTATGTATGAAACCTCCTATCCTGTGAATAGCATTTTAGTGCATGACTTACAATGAGTATACTAGAGATAAAATAGCTTATGATATATTAAGCATGTTCATATGAGTCACTTAAGGTAATACAAGCTAAGAGTTTCTGAATCCATCAAGTTTTAGTGTTAGATTTCGCAAGGGTCATATTTGAACGAGTATAACTTGATGTTAATACGGTATTTCTGCATATTTCTAACCACGAAATTGTAGATAATTGAATTAGCTTTCCAACAATACAAATTTTTCCTTAATCCAATACCTGAGCAAAAAGTAATGCCTATTTTCGTGAGAGACAACGCCCAACCAAACTTAGGCGATTGGTTAGGCGCCGCCTAAGTCAGTTCCAATGCAAAAAATACTCCGTTTTGAGTTATTTTGATGGTAATTAAGTCTTTTAACACTCCTTACACGTCCCTAAACATAACCCTACAAAATATATAGCTTCTAAACACATTACAACCCTATAAACATCTCAAAGCTCATCATCCAAGAGCACTAAAAGAGAAAAACAACTAGGGTTGCATAATTAAGCTTGAAGATCCAATTTCAAGGAAATTCCTCTGTCAATCCTCTAGAACCTCCTTTCCAAGGTATGTTTAGTGTTCATCCACAGATTCCTTTCGTCCGTGGAGTTCAAGAATCAATCTTTAAAATACAAAAGCTTGATTGATTGTGGTGATATGATCATACCCATGTTGATGCTTGTTTGTTTTGCTATATATTAGTATGCGCGAGTTGATTTATGAATCCCTTTCATCCATAAAGATCAAAAATCCTCTTTTTCATTATAAAGTATGATTTTTATATTGTTGGGTGTTGATGATCATGTTGTTGATATTGGGTGATTCCCAAGATGGAATCTTTATATATTTTTATGGATTCATGATATCATATGAGTTGGAAATATGTAAATTTGGCTGTTCATGATGTATAATTTGATGAATCCACCTATACGTAAGATGTGTATGTAAGGTGTTTGATAAAATGCCTAAGGAACTAGAAATCATTCAATATAGCTAAATTGTGACTAAGTGAAGGATTCATGATATGCCCTTACGTTCCAATGACTTCTATGTTGATAATGTGCCTTGTAAATATTGTTGGAATACTCATGAACTATTCTTATGAGATTATGGTATGTTTACTTACAAATCCTACTTCTTAACAAGATGTATGATAACCATGTAATCCACATGAACTTCTATGCTATTAGTATGTGTTTCCACTGTGATTATGCAACAATAATAATATTAAGACTGTACAAGTACTTCCATATGATATGAAATCCTTTCCATGCAATACATTGTTGATAATCATGCATAGTATGATATCCCTACTTATGATATTATATATTATGGACTCTACTCTTATGATAAAGTCAGTCATGTGTGGCAGTTTCCTTCTATCGAGTCCTAGGGGTACTTGTACCCGAAAAATATAGTTGTGTGCCTAGAGCCATGTTATGTTTTCACGATACTCCCAGTCAAGCAATGATCTATAGAATTCAGTCAGTCATGTGATTTAGGAAAACTCAAAAATCTCAGAAATCTTAGTAGTCCAGTAATCTCAGTAATCTCAGTGCTCAGTAATCTCAGCAACCTCAGTATTCACTGTCAATCTTAGTAACTTCAGTATTCTCAACCAGTCCTCAGAACTTAGTACATTCCATCAATCATTAGAATCCAGTAAACTTAGTTTAGCTCAGCTAAACAATACCACTCGTATCAGTCCAGTTAATCAGTATTAGTTCAGCTAATCAGTCCAGTTCAGTTATTCAGTTAAGCTGAGTTATTCAGTTCGGTGTGCTTCAGATGGGAGTAGAAGTTAGCATCAAGTGAACCCAAGGATGGTAACTCACCCGACAGTTCAGGGTGTGATTCTTAGTAGTCATCCTTGTGTTCTAGAACTACGTAGCCAGCGTAGGTTGAGACATCTTAACCCGTCAGATTAGGGTCGATGAGGTGGATTAACCCATCAATTTAGGGTTCCCACCATTCTCATTGAGTACCTTCCAGTATAGGGTTTTCACAACTGTCCTTACCAGTGACGCGATATTAACACCCCTCCAGTTGGGGCAAAGATTGGACCCCATCTTAGCTATCATAGCATATTTGGGGCATGTCGTTTAGATAACTACTTCCTATAGTTTCAGTTCCAAATTTTAGGACTGTCAGCTATAGATACGCATTCTTAGTAAAGAAATCAGATAGCTCTTCAGATTTCAGTATATCAGGGCTGTCAGATACAGTCAACTCAGAAATAGAATAAAACTCAGATAGTTTTCTTCAGATTTATGAAGTGCGAGATATAGTCGCTTATGCTATCAATCACAATAGTTATCAGACCTCATGCTATTAGTACTCAGCTTCAAGACTGTTAGATATAGTCAATCAGACCAGTTCTTTATAATTCGATCTTTCAAAAACAATCATTCCTTTATCAGTAATATAGTATCAGTCTACCAGTATTCAGTAATACAATATCAGATCCACCACTTATTAGTGATTTACATATCAATATCAGTAAACTCAGTTTTTCAGAATCTCATTATCAGTACACTCATGTTGTCAGTATTTAGACTCAGTAATCAGTATCACCACGAGTTTAGTTACAATTACGTATGCATGTATGTACTCTCACGTTCATATCAGTTAGTATTTTTCATGCATATAACCCTTTGTATTTAGACTACCTCACTCGTATACTCAGTACATTTAGACGTACTAACGCATTTGCGCTATGGTGCTTTCTCTTGTGTTACACCATAGGTTCAGAGGCATAAGCTCCAAATCAGCAGTAGAGTCCAGGATCAGTAGTTAGAGTTAAACATGAGTCCTCATCCTTCGAGTACATGATTATTTCATTTTTATTTTAGTTTTCACTTTATTTCAGTAGTTGGAGTTAGTTGGGGACATGTCCCATCAATTCCTTATTCAGTTCAGTTAGAGGCTTTCGGACTTGATGTCCGATTAGATGTTTAGACTTCAATATTTATGTTCCTTTTTGGTATTGTTATACCATATTTTTCACATATGTATTAGTATTGAACCTTATGGCCTTACAGTTCATGTTTCCACATATTTTATGAGATATTATGCAATTTACAGGTACAGATATCAATCATGGGTTAGCTTGTGGTCCTTCGGGGTTATGACCATCGTGTAGCATTTTGATTCAGAAAATTGGGGCATTACAAACTTGGTATCAGAGCCTAAGGTTCAACAGTGTACTATGAAGTCTAAAAGATGCATCAAGTAGAGTCTAGTACATGGGCGTATTGTGTACCACACTTATGTGCAAGAGGATATGAGATGTTTTAGGAACTATTTCACTTATTTTATGTCTCAAGATCGTGCTATATCAAGTTTATTTAAGAAAACCATGTAGATTCATATCATGCACCCCTCATGTTTACTTTACCTTACTTTCAAGGTAACAGAAATAGTGAAGTTCAAAGTCCTAAAGATAGGGCTATCTCAGACAGTCCCTATGGTCAATTATGAGATTAGCAACAGACTCAAACAGTATCCCATTAATTCATTATTGTTCCAAGGTCGTACAGATTTTATTCATGATCATGAGAACTCATTCTTGAACCCAAAAGTTTAGCAGTAGTAGAGTTAGGATAGTATTTTTCTATTTGATCAGATTATGTATTCATGGGGATTAGATCAGTAGGCTTGAGCAGTAAGAGCTAAAAACTTAAGTTTATTGAAGAAATAGAATCAGATGATCTGTTTAGTAAGACATACAGGTGTTGAACATAATGTAGGTATGTGATGGTAGATCAAGTACCTAAGCCAGGCCCTCATATTTCAGTAGTACAGCCAGTATGAATAGAAATCACTAAGGGAAGACAATTCCAGACCCATTCTTATCTCAGTGCAGAGTTTTTCACTTCAGCTATCACGAAACCAACTCAGCCATTGCATACCAACTCTATGGTCACAAACTATAATCATGTATGAATTCAATTTCCAGCATAAGGAGTCCCTTTTACTCCACAGTATGAGTCATGTTCCATGAGAATAATCTACTTTCACACACTTTCCATAGGATTATGTGCGCCTTCAGTTCCCAGTATAAGGGGTTTAGTTCCAGCTCTCTCAGTGTTCAAATCATGTCCCACGAGTACAGAAAACTCTAGACTCAAGTCATGCAGCTCGTGACTCATGTACACATATCATGCTTTCCAATATTGTTAGCTTCCATGACTCATGATATGCTCCTACATATCAGATACATTTAGACTATGTCATGTATATCCTCAGTTCAGATCTTATTGGTAAATCCAAACTATTGATATTTTATTCCTCAAGTTTCAGTCATGTGTCAAGTTTAGTTTGTATCTATTCATGTTGCAGGTCCTCCTGATTTACTCCTCCAGTTAGATCTCCTTATGGAATAGTGTAGTGATGAGCAGTTGTTTAGATAAGAGAAGATTGTTGCATGCTTCCTTTGCACGAAGGTGTAGTTGTGAATGTGCAAGCAAACGTCTAGCAAGGGGTCGTATTTAGAAGTTGGGAAAGTACAAAGTGTAAGTGTACCTTTATATCATTGACTTATGTCAGTCCCCAGCATGTAGCTATCAAAAACTCAGTTGCCAACTCAATTATAGTTTCAGTATCTAGCACTCAGTTATCAGTGTTCAGTCTTTGAATTCAGTACTTCTGTACTAGCTATAGGCTTATTTATAATGTCATCTTCAGTTTAGTAACCAGATTTAAAACTTAGTTCAGTTCCAGATATGCTAGAACATAGCATTCGGGTTGTTAGTACTCAGTTATCAGTGTTTCAGTACCCCGATTTATAGAATACCTCATAGCCATGTCGTACGCTTGGTATCGCATTCAAAAATAATACAGACTTCATGAATCCATGCTCAGATACCTCATTTTACTTAGTTGGGCCTTATCTCCTATGCATAAAACTCAAAAATCTCAGCCTAACTATTCAGACTAAGTACAGTTTAGCTTTGCAGATCCAGTATTAAGCTATCAGTTATTTAGTTAATCAGATAAGTTAGTGTATTTATGCACCCGTGTTCAGCTCAATTCATGTATCATGTCTCAGTTTTAGATCCTAGCTATTCAGTAATGACTCAGTTCCTAGGTGTCTTGCGCATTGCATCAATTTTCTTCAGTAGCTCATCAAAGTTAGTATTTTTTGAGAGACATAGTGTCCCAAGGGGGAGATACATCATACACCAAATTTCATGACATAAACATGTTGCTCTATTTTCTTTTGATAAATCTAGTGTGGAGAAAGGGTACTCATATGTTAACCCTCAAGCTCCAACTTCAATCATATGCCATGTTTTCAAGATTCAGTTTAGATCATGATATTTAGTATATCTACCATGTCCCAGACTTAGTTATGTTCTCATGTTTCCGATCATTCATATGGAGTAATTTATCTCAAACTTATCGGTATTATCAGTTTAACGTAACAGTTTTCCTTAAACTTACTTGTTCTCATGTTCATATTTTAGTTCCAAACTTGGTTGTCAGTTTCATGCTCAGTTTTCAGCTCCAACTTGATACCTTTACCATTACATGTTCATGAGTAAGTTTAGTCACGAATTCACGCATCAGATATTTGTGATCAGCTCATTAGTACTTTCAGTCATACATTCATGTATTAGGTCAGTCATATAATCATGGATCAGATACGCATGGATTCAGCCTTTCAGTTGTGCATTAGATATGCATTCTTATTTTGAGAAAACTTACTTTATTAGAATCCTCAGTCTTATATTCATGAATCATCTTCCCATGCATCAGATATGCATGTTCAGTATTTGTGCTCAGCTTTCAGTAATGCCAGTCATGAACCCATATTTCAATAGTGTATGTCTTGTACCTACTTCATCTTATCATCTCTTCTGCTTCAGTTAATTTCCATTCGAGGACGAATGTTCCCAAGGGGGAGATATTGTAATACCCCGTATGTTTCTAAGATAAGAAACGAAGCATTTTTCCTACGTATGAAACCTCCTATCCTTTGAGTAGCATTTTAGTGCATGACTTATAATGAGTATCCTAGTGATAAGATAGCTTATGATACATTAAGCATGTTCATATGAGTCACTTAAGGTAATACAAGCTAAGAGTTTTTGAATTCATCAAGTTTTAGTGTTCGATTTTGCAAGGGTCATCTTTAAATGAGTATAACTTGATGTTAATGTGGTATTTCTATATATTTCTAACCAACAAATTATAAATAATTGAATTATCTTTCTAACGATACCGATTTCGCCTTAATCCAATACCTAAGCAAAAAGTTATGCCAATTTTCGTGAGAGACAGTAAGGATAGGCGATTGGTTAGGCGCCGCCCAACCAAACTTAGACAATTGGTTAGGCGCCGCCTAAGTCAGTTCCAATGCAAAAAACACTCCGTTTTGAGTTATTTTGAGGGTAATTAAGTAGTTTAACACTCCTTACACGTCTCTAAACTTAACCTTACGAAATATATAGATTCTAAACACATTACAACCCTATTAACATCTCAAAGCTCATCACCAAGAGCACTAAAGGAGAAAAACAACTAGGGTTGCATAATTAATCTTGAAGATCCAATTTCAAGGAAATTCCTCCATCAATCATCAAGAACCTACCTTTCAAGGTATGCGTAGTGGTCATCCACGGATTCCTTTTGTCCGTGGAGTTCAAGAATCAATCTTTAAAATACAAAAGCTTGGTTGATTGTGGTGATATGATCATACCCATGTTGATGCTTGTTTGTTTTTCTATATAATAGTATGCGTGAGTTGATTTATGGATCCCTTTCATCCATAAAGCTCGAAAACCCTCTTTTTCATTATAAAGTATGATTTCTGTATTGTTGGACGTTGATGATCATGTTGTTGATATTGGGAGATTCCTCAGATGGAATCTTTATATGTTTTTATGGATTCATGATATCATATGAGTTGGAAACATGTAAATTTGGTTGTTCATGATGTATAATTTGATGAATCCACCTATGCTTAAGATGTACATGTAAGGTCTTTGATAAAATGCCTAAGGAACTAGAAATCATGCAATATAGCTAAATTGTGACTAAGTGATGGATTCATGATATGCCCTTATGTTCCAATGACTTCTATGTTGATAGTGTTCCTTGTAAATGTTGTTGGAATACTCATTAACTATTCTTATGAGATTATGCTATGTTTAATTGCAAATCCTACTTATGAACAAGGTGTATAATAACCATGCAATACATATAAACTTCCATGCTATTAGTATGTGTTGCCACTATGATTATGCAATGATCATAAGATTAAGATTGTGCAAGTACTTCCATGTGATATGAAATCCTTTCCATGAAATACATTGTTGATAACCATGCATAGTATGAGATCCTTACTTATGATAGTATATATTATGGACTCTACTCTTACGATCAAGTCAGTCATGTGTGTCAGTTTCCTTCCATCGAGTCTTGGGGGTACTTGTACTCGAAAAATATAGTTGTGTGCCTAGAGCCATGCCATGTTTTCACGATACTCCCAGTCAAGCCATGATCTATATAATTTATCCAGTCATGTGACTCAGGAAAACTCAAAAATCTCAGAAATCTTGGTAGTCCAGTAATATCAGTAATCTCTGTGCTCAGTAACCTCAGTAACCTCAGTATTCACAGTTAATCTCAGTAAATTTAGTACTCTCAACTAGTCCTCAGAACTTAGTATATTCCATCAGTCATTGGAATCCAGTAAACTTAGTTTAGCTCTGCTAAACAATACCACTAGTATCAGTCCAGTTAATCAGTATTAGTTCAGTGAATCAGTTCAGTTCATATATCCAGTTGATCTTAGATATTCAGTTCAGTGTCCTTCAGATGGGAGTAGAAGTTAGCACCGAGTGAAACGAAGGATGGGAACTCACCCACCTGTTCAGAGTGTGATTCTTAGTAGTCATCCTTGTGATCCAGAACTACGTAGCTAGCGTAGGTTGAGACATATTAACCCGTTAGATTAGGGTTGATGAGGTGGCTTAACCCATCAGTTTAGGGTTCCCACCATTCTCATTAAGTACCTACCAGTATTGGGTTCTCACAGCTATCCTTACTAGTGGCACAGTATTGACACCCCTCCAGTCGGGGCAGAGATTAGACCCCATCTTAGCTATTATAGCGTATTTGGGGCATGTCGGTTAGATAACTACTTCCTATAGTTTTAGTTATAGAATTCAGGACTGTCAGCTATTGCTATGTAGTCTCAGTAAAGAACTCAGATAGCTCTTCAGATTTTAGTATATCAGGGCTGTCAGATACAGTCAACTTAGAAATAGAATGGAACTCAGATAGTTTCCTTTAGATTTATGGACTGTGAGATACAGTCACTTATTCTATCAATCACAATAGTTATCAGAACTCATGCTATTAGTACTCAGCTTCAGGACTGTCAGATACAGTCAATTAGATCAGTTCTTTATAATTTGAACTGTCAGAAACAATCATTCCTTTATTAGTAATATAGTATCAGTCTCCCAGTATTGAGTAATACAATATCAGATCCACCACTTATTAGTGATTTACATATCAATATCAGTAAACTCAGTCTTTCAGAATCTCATTATCAGTACACTCATGTTGTCAGTATTCAGACTCAGTAGTCAGTATCACCACGAGTTTAGTTACAATTACGTATGCATGTATGTACACTCATGTTCATATCAGTCAGTATTTTTCATGCATATAACCCTTTGTATTTATCCTACCTCACTTGTATACTCAGTACATTCAGACGTACTGACGCATTTGCGCTATGGTGCTTTCTCTTATGTTACACCATAAGTTCAGAGGCATGTTCTCCAAATCAGCAGTAGAGTCCAGGATCAGCAGTTAGAGTTAAACGTGAGTCCTCATCCTTCGAGGACATGATGATTTCATTTTTATTTCAGTTTTTACTTTATTTCAGTAGTTGGAGTTAGTAGGGGACATGTCCCATCAACTTCTTTTTCAGTTCAGTTAGAGACTTTCAAACTAGATGTCAAATTAGATGTTCAGACTTTAGTATTTATATTCCTTTTTGGTATTGTTATACCATATTTTTCAAATATGTGTTAGTATTGAACCTTATGGCTTTACAGTTCATGTTTCCATATATTTTATGAGATATTATACAGTTTATAGGTACAAATATCAATCATGGGTTAGCTTGTGGTCCTATGGGGTCATGAGCACCGTGTAGCATTCCGGTTCAGAAAATCAGGGCGTCACAAATGTTTTGAAAGTGCCTATGTGTTTTAGAACAATTTTATGTATGGCATTTTGACAAATTTCTCTCCACCTATTTTAAATATATGCAAGCTTTATTTTGGATTGCTTTACATACCAGTACTTTTGTATTGACCCTCCCTACTCCCTCCAGGTTTTGAGGTTCAGTCTAGGGGTTCAGATAAGCAATAAATAGTTCAGATAGCTGATCAGGATGTGCAGTGGTGAGACTTCTCTATTCTAGAAGGCTGGTCTTTCAGATTATGACCCTTATTATTATTTTGGTATACTGGGGGTCTTGTCCCAGTTTTCAGACAGTTATCAGATTTTCATATAGTAGAGATTTCACAGACTAAGTCAACTATTATTTAGCTATAGTTGCACTACAGTTTTCCATACTTATGTTGATATTAGAATTTGACCATATTTTCGTAGTTGACTATGTTTCTGGATCTTTTTTTATATGAGTGTTCTGCATGATTACCCGATAGAGAAGGTCATGTCGGGCCTTCATGGTTTGGGATGTCTGTCACAGCCAGGCCCTAGTTTGGGTCATGACAAACTTAGTTTCAAAGCACGATTCATGGTCCTAGGGTGTCTTTGAAATCACGTTGGATAGATTTTTTATGGGTGTGTAGTGTGCCACACTTATAAGTAGGAGGATACTAGGCTTTTAGGAATGTTTCCCTTTCTTCATGTTTTAGTTCGTGCTATGGAGTCAAAATATTCCTCTTTCATACTCTAATTTGTGCTATGGTGTTTCCCATACAAAAGTAAAGTTATCCTTATTCCTTCCTTACCTTAATGTGCCAAGATATGTCTTATTATTGGGGTGATTCAAGTACAGAAGTTTAGAGTCTAAATGGTATGGTACTTTCTGATCGAATCATATTAGGTTTCTGCAAGGACTTGAGAAGAGTGTGTCAGTGCTTCATAGTGTGTTGGTTCTAGTGTGTACCATGATTTTAATGAGATCATACTTTTTAGCCTGCAGTGTCAAGTGTATTAAGTCCTTTTCAGAACTTATGTTGCCAATGTCATGCTTTAGAGGTAATGAGGTATAGCAGAATGTTGAAACTATATTTCCACCCGATTAGTAGTATAAGTTAGGTGTCGGTGTCATGACCTATTAGTAGTGATGTTTGACCAAGAAGTTGGTGATCTGAAGTCATAAAGTTAGAAGTTAGTGTGAGGGTGCCTTATGTTTAAATAGATATTTTAGTTGAATAACCGATGTTTGAGGATGTTTTGACACCTTATAGTATAGACTAATATGGT
Organism: Capsicum baccatum var. pendulum; assembly: GCA_030864225.1. Classification (NCBI taxonomy): domain Eukaryota; kingdom Viridiplantae; phylum Streptophyta; class Magnoliopsida; order Solanales; family Solanaceae; genus Capsicum; species Capsicum baccatum. Next base: position 185,332,155 of record CM061558.1, on the reverse strand, counting down.
AGCTAGTAGAATGTGTGGATTGTATGTTAGTCTATGGGAAGAAGTGTTTGACTCAAATTTTTATTTATACAGAGTAAGATGTGTATCCTGAGATCATTGAATATGGTGTGTCAATTTTCTATCTCTTGTAATATGTAATCTTGTTATCATAGTATTTTTGAAAAAAAATCAAAGTCTAGTGAAGCCGTGTGAGGGCTATTTTGATTCACTAGCAACTTGTTGTTCTTGTGTTGGTTGAATATTTGTATACTCGAATTTTATCTCATGAGATTGAGTTGGTAAGGAAGTGATACGTCCTTATTTGTTAGTTTAGTAGACGGTAGAGAAAGAGTTATGAGTTAAGGTGAATTGTTGTTTGCTTGAAGTATGAAAATGGCTAGATGAGCTAGTTAGTAATAATTATAGACTCGTGGTTGTTTCTGAAATTTAAAGGTAGTGTAAATACACTCTTGGGCAAGTATGTGTGATGTGAGAAATTTGTATAAGTAGATAAAATTGTATGGGGTTATAATATAAGATTAAGGTTGACCATGTCTATTACGTGAATTTACCCCCTTTGACCTTCTTTCCATGGGTAGTTGTAAACTAGTACTACTTGTGAAAAGGTATGTACTAGATTTTTGAGGTATTTGGATAGAATGTCCCAATTTATGGACTAGTATATTATGTTGCCTTCTTCATTTGTGGTAGATTATTGATGCTAGACTATTGTCTTGAATTTAATGTAGGATGTGGATGTAGGAATAGTGACTTAAGATTAACGATGAATGTTTTGTTAGAATTGTGTGTCAGGTTGGGTTGTAAATCATGCTTAGCACTAGACGTTAAGTTTGAACAGTTGATGTCCAAAAAGTTGGATGTGATGATTTCATGGTTAATAATACTAGTTATATAGAAGTGATCTAATAGGCTTGAATGGTGTATGCAATAGATTAAGTTGATTTGATTCATAACAAAGTATGATGTTGTATGTATGAGGTCAAAGTATGCCAAAGGTGATATGGAGTTGCGGCATTCTCTAAGACTATTACATGTTGTGTGTGGCTAGTAGACATAGTAGTACCGTTAAGTTACTAGGTGGATAAAGACTAGTAGTATGATTCATCAAAGTCTTGGTGATATCCATGTTGAGTGTTATAATCTAAGTTCAGAAAAAAGAGTTGAAGCGCTATAGGGTGTGCACTCCAACTATAGGAATACTCATGAAGATTCGAAGTTAGTACGTGTTCAAGCATTATATGATGACCATTGGCAGCTATAGAAAGATAAAGTGTATCTCAGAAGGTAGTATTAATAGTGGGTTTTCCATTTTCAGGTGTATTCAATCGAGTTAAGTTCTATGATATGCATGTATTATCGTTTTCCAGACACTAGAGTATAGTAAGTATAGTTCATTTAGAAATTAGTAAGGGATCTCTCAAACTTAAGATGATGGCTTGAAGATAAGGGGAGATGATTGAACGAATAACCAAGTAAGGCTCTCAGATTCTTGCAGTAATGCAGTATGATAGAATATCAGAAAGTGAGGGTGAAACTCAACCCATTCTTATCTCAATATTTTTCAGTTATCCCAATACCTACTCATCCCTTACATTTCGGTTCCATGGTCATAGTTCATGTTCATGCATATGATAGATAATCATGTTCTATTCTAGTTCTAAAATGAGGAGTTCCAGTTCATTCAGTAGTCGGAATCATATTCCATATGTTATGAAATTCAAATTGAGGTCATACAGATCATGACTCATGTACTCATGCTTTATAGTGTGCTCAATTCCCATAATTCATTCTATACTCTTGATGATTGACAAGATTCAGCTTATAGTCATGCATGCCCCAATTGAAATCACTTTTATGAATCCCTGATGTTGATTTGCGAATCCTCAGGCCTCAGTTAAGTGTCAAGTCTCGTATAATATCCTTCCATATTTCAAGATCTTATGTTCTATCCTTTTAATGACTTTTCCTTATGTAATTATAGTGGTGATGAGTGGATTTTTTTTGTTGATGAAATATCATAGTATGCTTGTTTACATAGGGCCATAAGTGTGAAGTAAGATCTGTGGCCAAGTCTGTGATATATGTAATAGTTAGTAGAATTTTGTATGTGTATGTTCTCGGGGTAGCGCGTAGGAGTTATATTGATAGTGGTTTAGAGAATATGTGAAGTATGTCCTTATGGGTGTTTTGCCTTGAATTTAATATGTAGTTATAGAGATAGGATTGAATGACATATTGGGATTTAAGTGGAGAAACGCAATATGCGCTAGTGAATCCATAGTAAAAGTTCAGAGTTGGTCATTGAACTGATAAGGCACGTTATGCTTAGGGTGTGATCTCTAAAGAGGATATAGAAGATTGAATCATATGGTTTAGACTAATATTATGGCATGGCGTATTGTATTTTGTGAATTTGAGTTAGGCTTGATCACGCTAAGAGGACTTAATCTACTATAGACATTAGTAGAAAGATTTATAAATGCCCATATGAGAATGATTACTTGAATCAATGAGTAGGGTATTTTAAAGGGAATAATATAGTTAAGGGAGTATTCGAGAAGTGCACTAAGATTGAAAGTAAAAAGTTGCATTGCCTAAGGCCTGGTAATTCTATCCTAGTTTATTAGTTATATATCTATATTCCATGCTATAGAGTTGTGTCATTGTTGCGATCCCTTAGTTGGATGTCTTGTGTAACTAGTGCCCAAGATTCTTTTCTCCCTTATACTACTATGACTTCTTTAGAAAGAGTGTTGAATGACATAATCCAGTTAAGCATGAGGGTCCAGCATAATTCAGTCTGTATAGCCAGTAATTCATTTTAACAGTCAGATAGACATGTTATTGTAGCTTTTCACCTTTTCACCCAGTCTTACTATCTGAAGTCTCAATCGTATGACCATCCCAAGAGGTAATCTATTTCATCCATGTAAGTTGCGAATTCCATTTAGTCAAATCATCATGTTTCAGATTCAGCTACTTAGTCATGACTCGGTTCATAAGAATGCAGAGCATAATTTCAAATATTTCCAAGTATTTTAGCTCAGGCAGTACAGTAGCCTAGTGAAATCTAAGACATGTTTCCTCATGATTTGTACTTGCATAAGTTATCAATTCTCAATTCAATATGTATGATTTGATCATGAACAGTTTGAGGGAATCTTAAACTCTCAGCATGAATCAGCCCCTTGAAGTAAGTGAAGTCAAGTCAGCTCAGAATTAAGTTTCATGATAGAAGTTTAAATGTTTTAGATCAGTTATATACTCTCTTAGAAGACACATTAGGTCCACGTTATTCCATACCTTTAAGCTTCAACGTTCCTACCCATCATTCGGGGACGAATGATCCCAAGGGGGAGATATTGTAAAGCCCTGTGTTTTGGGCTAGAATAAAAACTGTCATTTCTATGCGTAGATGATCCAAAAGCCATAAATCCTATGCAAATTTTCCATGTTAATCAAGTATTTAGTGTGTTAACCTATTTGAGCATGAATTGAGATCATAAAGGCCCCCTAACTCAAGGTCAAGCTGAAAGCTTTCCAACTGTCGAGTTTTAGTGAGCGTCGAAACTTGAGTCAAATTCAATCGACCATATCTCCTTGTATATAAACAATTGGGTGGCCTACTATATATCAAATGAAATATCTTTGAATTAGCTTTCCATCTATACAAAATTTGCCTAAAACAGACACTCGGTGAAGAAGTTACAGCATTTTTAGTGTCACCGTTCCTGATTGACTGGCCACCGCATCGCGATGAGCCATAAATTAACAATTGTCAATTCCAGTAGCTTACCGCAATTTCCAGCGCATCACGGTGAAGATTTTTACGGCGTTTCAGTCCCAGATTTTAAATTCCAAGGTCAAATTAGACATTTCCCATGGCCCCAACACCATCCAAACACAGGATTTAATCCTAAATACACCTAAATACATACACTTTCACCAAGAATCATCAAAAACACTCTGTAGGGTTTCAAACAAGAATTCTAAATAATTCAAGATTCAATCATGAGTTCTTGAATATAAATAGAGATTTGGAATCCCCAATCCGTAAGCTTCAAGAATCATTCATTATTCTCCAAAACCGAGGTACGCAGGAATTTCCTAAAATCTCATGGGCATAGAAATCATGATTTTAAGATTTATGAATACATTCATGTTTTAGAAATCTTGATGGTATTGTTTTGATCTTTTGACCTTCCCCACATTGATTTGAAATTGTATATGTATATATATATATATATATGTATGTATGTGATTTAAGTTAATATTCAAATTGAGAGCATGACTCACATGAAATCCCTCTCTTGACGTGATTGTTCCTATGTTTTACATGATATGGATTGTTTTGAAATGCATCTTGAAAATCATGTTACAAAATGTCTTGATTTATCAATGATTTGGTTATGAATCTTGAATTCAAAAGAGAGGGTTTCTTGTATTGAAATTTTTTTGAAAATACATATAATGAAAGAGTGCATGGATTTTGCCAAAAGCACATGACCACCTTTTGTTTGAAGAGTTCTGGCATAGTTTTGACTTATGCTTTTTGGAACATGAAATCTCTTATACTATTTTCATGTTTGGGTGGTCCAAACTATGTTTTAATGAAAGAATTATGCATGATGCAATATGGCTCAGAAATAGGACTTGCAAGTCATGGTGTGACGACACCAATTTAGATTATTCCATGATAATTCAGAACAGATTTATTGCATTTTTGAAACCAGACTTTTCATATGTTTAAACTAGAAACATGCATGATTTAGAATAGGATAAAATTGGGTATAAAGAGAGTTTAGGTGGTTCCCCGAAGAAGGCATAAGTATTAAACAACTCATCACCCAAAACCATGATTTGCCAATCTGCGTTTATTTATTATGCTGGCCTAGAGCCCTGTGGCATATCAGATTCAGGAACTCTAACTCTTGTGGCACACTTGGGTTGGGGGCTTCCCTGCCGTGTCAATGGCGGATTCCATACCGCCCGTGAAATATTAGAATTGTAGGGGAGTGCCACTTAACTCATATGTAATGCAAAGATCAGACTTTGCATTGACAAGAATATTTTATGATTTTCTGAGAGTGCCCATGTGTTTTAGAACTATTTCATGTACGACATTTTGACAAATTGCTCTCCAACTATTTTACATATATACAAGATTTATTTTGGATTACTTTGCGTACCAGTACTTTTGTATTCACCCCCTCTTCCCTCCTCCCTCCAGGTTTTGAGGTTCAGTCTAGGGGTCCAGATAAGCAGTAGATAGTTCAGACAGCTGATCAGGTTGCGCAGTGGTGTGCCTTGTCTATTCCAGAAGGACTGTCTTTCAGATTATGACCCTTATTATTATTTTGGTCTACTGGGGTCCTTGTACCAGTTTTCAGATAGTTATCAGATTTTCATGTAGTAGAGACTTTGCAGACTGTGTCAGATGTTATTTAGCTGTATTTCCACTACATTTTTCCATACTTATGTTGATATTAGAATTTGACCATGTTTCCATAGCTGACTACGTTTCCGTATTTTTTATATGAGTTTTGTGCATGATTACCAGATAGAGAAGGGCATTTCGGTCCTTTATGGTTGAGGATATCTGTCATATCTAGGCCCTAGTTAAGGTCGTAACATAAAGGTATAAAACATGAGGACCTGAAGCATGAAAGAATACTATACATAAATTTGCCACTGAACTGAGGCCTAAAGAGTAGAGTATAAAAGGAATGGATTAATTAAAAAGATCTAAACTGAGTACATAAATGACATAATGTGAAATTCACTGGTCATTAAGGGTGCATCAGGAGTTTAGGGAACTGATCATCCTCTGAAACACGGGTTCATATTTGTTATAAGCTACTAAACATAAGACTGGAGTTCATAGATTTATTAGGGATAACTTGAATCATAGAGTGAAGTTGTTACTTCTTACTAGGAGATGAGAATGAACTTGAATATGCATGAAGTGTATAAGAATTTGTCTGGCTATATATCACAAGACATAGATAAGGTCCCACAATGACTAAAATCCAAAGAAAGGAGTATGTTAGAGCAATAATCGTTCACTATCTCATCACAACTCATATTGAATTTCATCACAATCTAATTCTCAAACCTTGATTTATTTTTTCACCCTATCATCTCCACCCTAGATTAAAGACAACATTCTAAGCTTATGGGTCTATTCCATTTCCTCAAGACTAATCCATAATTTCTTCACTCTACTTGCCTACACATAAATGCTCAAACTCACCGAAATAAACTATATCTGGACAATGTAAACATCATTCTTGGACACTTATTTAATACATACCATACTTAACTTTCGCTAGCTTCATTAATTATCATCATATACTTATGCTCTTCTCAACCAAAATACCTATCTATCTAAACACATAATCTATGCTTTCTTCATAGCTTGCTAAAATCACACCCGTAAACTTATATTTTTCACTAAACCATGAGAATCAAAATTATAGTAAAAGACTTAGCATCCTCATCCTATAACTCCCAACTTAGCTATCAAGAACATTATATACTTTATCACTAACCTTCTTCACACTACCAACTCATGGATACTATCAAAGCATACAAAACACTTTAAAAACTTAGAAAATAATGCAACCCCACCACTACATCCTACCTACACCATCATACTTAATTGTAAAATAAATGAACTTAAATTCTTGCATATATCATTCCAAGCCTACTAGCTCACCTTTCGTATAACTAACATCACTATCCCAAGAAATTATTATTTCTACCATGATGATCATTCACTGTTAAAGCTTATATTCTAGTACTAGACATGATTAACCACAACCTCACACACCATTTTGTCTATGCAAAACATTAAGAAACACTAGTCCACTAGAACCTCTTAATCATAATTTTAGATCATTATCTTATGGTCTAGCTTACTATAATCCATTAGCATATCCTCCTTTCACATATCACTACTACTTATCCATCCATATATCTAAATTATGCTCCTATCCCTACAATTATCAACTAATCTCTCTTTCACAACCACAAGGAGAACCCACTTAACAATCCATAACAACATAATACTTTCGTTAATCACGTATACTTTTCTAACATAATGGAATACCATCAACAACTCCTTTCATACGTTAAACATACCAGAATTCGCCTTAACTAATAACTCCTTCTATACCTTTCACCATAAAACCTATACCATATTTACTATCCTATAGTTAACACACAAGGACATATCACCTCAATCATACTTAATAGCAGGTATAGATCAGTCAATTTACCCTCAACCAAATTCTAACCCTACCTTTTCTTGTTACTATATTTTTAAATACATACTTCTAAATCTAATGATATTCCACTACTTATATATTATAAAACCCTAAATTACACTATTCCTTAATAAAAACTATATTCAATACACTAGCCTGTTATGAAGGGATAACGAGAAATCTAATTAAATAGCATGATCTATATTAACTACACAAATAATAAGGATGAGGACATAAGCTTTCAAATTAAAGGACTTTAAAAACATTAGCGGGCTTCTCTCAATCACTTTGTGCGATTTATGAAGTTATTAATAGTAAATCTGAGACCATCATCTTGAGAGGAATTGAAATTTACAACTCATGTTATCTAAATATAAGTCATAGATGGATAATATAGAGAAACACACAGATCGATAGTAGTTTCTTAGATAACAAACTTACTATATGATCTATAAAATGAAGAAGAGAAATAATTCTTAAGTTCTCAATAGCCTCTAAAAGAAATGTATAGATATCTCTGTACCTTTTCGCAAGGCTCTACTAGACACGGCTTCAAAGATATCCCTGGACACTTAAAGTTGATGCTCTAATACTTTATTTGTAAAGCCCTGAGACTACCCTCGATGTCACACGGTACTTAAACCACAAATGTTTCTAAGCTAACCAATGATACTGGCATAACTCATCAACAACTAAAAATAATACATAAAACTAAAAATAATAAGCAGAAGAGATGTCTTTACCTAATCATGTTCAAAATAAAACTGTTTAAAATATTTTCACTCTAGTTATAAAAAATAAAACTGAAATTAAATACATCAACTCTAAGTGACTACTATGAAACCTTTACTGATACTAACTATAGGTATCTTAGACATTACCCCCAGCTATCACTTAATACGAATAAATAAAAATGATACTAGAACTATGGTAGACTTAAGTCCTCAAATCAAAAGAACTCATCACCTGCTGGCTGAAAGCTACAAACTATCTAATTATAATGTGTGGGCTACAATTGATACCTACATTATGAAAATGTATCCACATAGATGTATATATAATTAATACATCTCAAATATGTTTAGTATGTGGGAGTAAATGCAATAAGTAAAACTGAAGCTGAACATATTTTCAAATCATGCACACTAAGTGTAAGAGGATTCACTAGTGTGCAAAGGTTTCATGGCACTTACAATGCTTAAAGTTGGAGAATATGCATGCACTAAAAGTATTTTTTTTGATTTTATGTGCTTTTGAAGTGAATTTGTAATAAACTAGGTGTTGATAGCTAACTGGAAGAAAACAGAATAAAAAGACAAAAATGGCTATTTACTAAGGCACCTATGACCCATAGGTACTACCTACGGGTAATAGTTGGGTCCATATGTATCAAAAGTTAAAATTCTAAAGGCTATTTTTACCCACCACCTACAGCTCCCCACCTAAGGGGTGTAGGTTCCACCTATGACTCGTAGGTGGGTCTATAGGTGGCAGCCAATGCAATTTTCCCGAATTATTTTGAATTGATTTCCTAGAGTTTCCATGCAACTTAAATACACTCCTATGATGTTTTTAGTCATTATTATGTACGTTTATTCGAGTTTTTATTTTTTGTTTATGATTTGATTTCTAGGGTTTCCTTATAATTTATAAATACCCTTTTTATGTTTCTTAGTTAGATATTCAAAGGTAGGCCCTTTGGGTATAAGCTTACATCATTCACAAAAATCTTTTGATTCTAAGATGGACTTGGGATCTTGGGATCTTATTATTCTTGGTTTTTTTTGGTTGGTTCTTTAATTTGAGACTTTGGGTTTTCTTCTTTTATTATTGTTAGACTGATTCTATAATTTTATTTGTGAATTCCATGAATTATCTTATAACTATGATAGACTAATTCTCTTATCTAGGGTTGTTGGTACCCTGGCAAATTAACAAAGTAGAAGAAGTGACAAGTTCTTACAGATAATTATTCTTGTGTGTATTGTGGTTTTCTTCTTTCTTATTGATTTTTTAATGGTGGCCAACATTTAGAACCTTCTTGTATGTACTATGGCATGATCGAGAGGTAGAGATTAGGAAATCAAGACCACAATAGTCATTTTGAGTTAATTTCCAAAATAAGCTTATCTGCATTATCTATTTAAGATGATTATCTTTTATCTAATAATTTGAGACTCAAAAGGGAATGGTTAACTAAGATCTAAGATAAGGGTTATTAAATAGACACCTTGAGACTCAAATGGTAAAAGGTGAAATCCTTCAATGAGTCGACAAGATTGTTGATGGTACATAACCTATTAGATTTTATAGGTAATGTATTAGAATACATTGATAGTGAATGATAAATATATCAAGTTAGAAGCCAGGGGGGACACAAACCTATTTTTCCTCTTAGATTGATTACAACCTCAAGCATCCAGTTCTTGTTACTTTATATTATTTTAGCACCCCCATTTACTTGTTACTTTACATTATTTTAGCACCCCTATTTACTTTTCATATTGCCTGGTGATTTTAATTAGTTCAAGAAAGATTTTTAACATATTCCTCGTGGGATTCACCCCAACCTAGTTGGGTTACTATATTTTGTCAACGACTATTTTATCTTTCAATTAGAAGTGTCGTTTTGGTGATATCAAAATTTTTACACCATTGCTAGGGAATAAAGTTATAGATTGATTGGATGGAGTTTTTGAAGTTGTCATGTTTTTCTTTTCTGTTCTTCTTTAGGCATATGCTAGTGTATGCCTTCACTTATTTTTATGTCAAATTAGGTAGAGGAAGTATGGAGTAAGGAAGACTACTTTATTATTAATCCTTATCCTTTTGATATGATACATTATTACAGGAATATCGTAGATATAGCATGGGAACATAGGGAGAGCCTCAATGAAACATTAACACACTTTGCAAATAAAAATTATAAGCTTATTCAAAAGGTTGATAGGTTTGGATTGGATATTCACCACTTACAAGTAGAGATGAATGCAAAAGTTATTGTGTGTAATGTCCAAAAACATATTTATAGGTGGTGTGAGACTAAAAAAAATATAAAAATCCAACTTGAGGAGTTGATATTAGAGGAGTCAACAATTGCTCATACTCTTATGGATAGTGTCACTATTAAGGAGAGCATACTAGAGCTATATAAAGATGTAAATAATACTACAATTCCTGTTTTAGGGCATATTAGATCTCATTGGAAGAATTTTGCATATAATATTTGGATAGTAAGATATCGATCGAGCCATCCAAACCTGAAGAAGAGTGCAATAAAGAGGAGACATATGACTCATTCTTGAATTTGTTGAGCTAGAATAAAACAAATTACATTCATCACGTAAGGGACAAGAAGTACAACTTGGCTCATTTCTTGCTTAGGTCCTTTATTTTATACCACCCCCCCTTGAGCATAATAGGAAATCAAAAAAACTTAGGGGTGCAATTCAGAAGTTCATAGTGGAAAAAGAAAAATGTAGGCCAACACTTCGGCTACCTTTATGAAGTTTGAGTAATCAAGGTACCCATGGTCTAGTTTTTGAAGTCTTAGTAACCCACATAGCCACATCATACTATAACGTCAAATCAGGCACTGCTTTGGAGACAACCCAAGGTATTTTTTATTTGTATATGTTATTGTTATTGATGTTGGATCCGTGAACCTATGGTGAAAAATCCATATTTCTAACACTCTTGCTTTGTAGTTTCCCAATGCACTAGGGAAAATGTATGTCTTATGTTGGGGGGCTGCTTTTGGGTCTTGATATTCTCTTAGGGCATTTTTTGTCGTGACGCCTTTCCCTGGAGTCATGTTCTTAGTAGAGACAGAATGTTTTGTCATATTGTGTTTTGTTTCATGATGTTTTTTGGTTAATTAGGATAAAAATGAGTGTCTATGACATTTTACATGTTTTTGTTGATTTTTGAGAAAAATTAATACCCCTCCATAATTTTGTTTTTGAACTATGTGATATGTATATATATGACTATTGTGAATCTTTTTATGGCATTAGGATTAGGGACATGACATTAATTTCTAACAACTGCGTTAACTGGATAGGTAGAATCTTATGATGAAACCCTACACTATGTGTGCGTGAGATACTACTTAGTTTCTTTTGTATGTTAAATGCATAATTTGCATGTTTAGTTTTGCCTAGGTTGGAGGATAGTCAGTTAGAAAAGGATCACAGATCATTTGATAAAACTCAACTTACATATCAATTCAAGTGCAAGGCAGTTGTTGTCAATATATATACGCAACTAAGAGTCAGGGTCAAATCCACGAGAAGCAATGTGAGTGGCAATTGAGTAAATTTGAAATAAAAGTAACTTGTTAGTTCGAACCTATGGTACAGAATGGTTTGGGGGGTTTATAATCTTGTCTAATGTGAAGGAAATTCTTGGTCTTCTAAGGGACTAACTCGATACCAAGAATAATAAGAGTATAATCAATTGAAATGGATCTTGGGAATATGCTTTCCTAGGGTCAAGTTATGCATGGGAACATGATAATTCAATGCAAATTCTAATCGTTGATGATGTGGTAGGATAGGTTTAAAGTCCTTGAAGCTAGTTTTTTAACAAAACCTCAAAGATGTCAGTCATTGACCATTTTGATTACCTAATGAGTGTAATAATTAAAGCCACCCAACACCTCAATTGGGTATCTCTATTTCTGGGATAACATCCATGGTATAGTCAACCTTCTAATAATCCTTATGTCAAAGATAGTGAAAAATTGGCAAGACATACCCATAAATTATCTACTATTACTTTGGTTCCTACGTCCCTCTTTCAAGGATGAGGTGGGTTCCTAAATTTTACCCAAAACCCCTATTTCAAGGATGGTTTGATCGTTCAAGAGGTTGGGATTTTCATCCATCAAAGCCATTTGGGAATTTGGGACTTTCACCCACAAAGTCCAACAACTTTAATCAATCAATAATAGAACCCATCATCCACAAACTAAAATACACACAAATATATCACAACCCATACACAATTGCATCCTATTCTAGCATAATCCTAAGAGAAAGATCTAGCAAATCATAATGGTAAGAAAAACAAATAAACCAATATTTCCATCAAAGTTATCCATATGAAAATAAAGAGAGGGCAAACCACACTTTAGAATCCAATGAATCTTCAATGGGTGATGCCAAATCTACACTTTGGAGTTTCTCTAATTAATTTTTATCTCAAATTACTGTAAATTTTAGTTCCAAGTTCAAGAAATTACAAAAACCCTAAAGTAAGGATAGGATAATATGTAAGATAAAATATGGGTGAATAATGAGCTAAAAAACCTCTATGTAATCCCAATTCCACATTTGAAAAAAATTATTAAAATGCCCTTGGAAATTTTTTTCCCTACCGTAATCGCCATCTCTTCACTATGATCGCACTACTGCGATCATGATAGCCATATCGTGATCTCCCTTCAGTTAACTTATCAACTGTCCGACATCGCAAACCTCATTCTGCAATTGCGGTAACTGAGGGTTGACTCCTAGTCCTGCAATTTTAGCTTTTGTTCTTTTTGCTCTCATTTCTTCTCTTTCACCTTATCCTTATCTCATTTTTATCAAGTTTCCTTGCTCATCTCTCATTACAACTTTTACCTATACAAATGAGCATTAAGTAAGAAAGTAACAATAAATCATTGACAAAGCATGATAATTTAGGCTTAAAATGCTAGTAAGCTGTCAAATTGATGACTTATGAACACCCCCAAACTTAAACTACTGCTTGTCCTCAAGCAACCAAGAACAATTCAATAGGATGGGGTATTTTTAACTTAATCTCATCCAAAGAAAATATATACTAAGGAAATAAGCTAACAAAGACTTTCCAAATATGTCATTGCAACAAGTAAACCAAAATTTTCTAATAAACACATATTATGAAGTAAAGATGCAAGTTTGCATCAAATGAATCTTCCAAAACAAAGCATCTTAAGAGGAAACACAAAATCTTCAAAAAATTTCTCAATCTTCACAAAGCAACTTACTTCACCTATTTAACCGAAGCGAGAGTATGACTTCAGCCTTTACTCCAAGTTATTTGTGTCACTCATAAGAAAGAGTGAGCTCCATACACAGAAAAAACATTTAAATTTCTAAAGGAGCTCAAATAATGAAAGAATTCACACTCACTCTCGGAAGGAAATTTAAGTGCAATGAGTAGATCCATAGGCTTTTCCTTTGTGTTTTTTGCCACGAATGTAGACTTACCTAGTTTAAAACCACCAAGGGCTTTCCGGTCAATATGAAGGTTGCAACTAGAGCTAATAAGGTTTTGTTTACCACATCTTCAGCTCCTAGTCCAAAGGGCACTATTCTTGTACTGGTATTGGCCAGAATCGCCTCTATGCATCTGTTGCTTTCGATGAAACTAAGGCTACTCCAGATGTTGTTACTGGTATGTTACAAATCCTCTCTCATAGTGTTTATTATTTAGTTTATTTGGGTTCTACCCTATCTTATATGAAACTTTATATGGTATTTGGTCCTAAAACTATTTTCGAACCTTTTTTATGTCTACTCCGGTGGGTGACTCTATTGTGGTTAGGAAAATCCATAGGGGTTGTGTGGTGTCTATCTTTCATACAAAGATATTGGTGGATTTGATATAGCTAGATATAGTGGATGTTGATCATATCTTGGGGATAGAAATGCTTTATTCGTGCTATTCTGCTCTAGATTGTAGGACCTGAAAGGTCATTTTTCACCTTCCTAATGAACTGGTATTAGAGTAAAAAAGGTATTCCTTAGTACCTAAAGGGAGTTTTATCTCTTATCTGAGAGCTTAGAAATTGATTTCAATAGAGTGTGTCTATTATCTAGTTTGGGTTAAGGATTCTAATTCTAAAAGTCCTTCTATGCAATCTGTCCCTATAGTTAATGAATTTCCTAAAGTATTTCTTGATAATCTTCCTAGAATTTCACCCAATAAGGAAATAGATTTTGGTATTGATCTTCTATTAGATACTCATTGTATTTTCATTCCTCCTTATAGAATGGATCCAATTGAATTAAAGAAGTTAAACAAGAATTTAAAACATGTTTGTGATAAAGGATTCATTCATCTGAGTGTTTCTCCGTGGGATGCTCCTGTGATTTTTATGTGAAAGAAAGGTGGGTCTCTTCAAATATATATTGACTATTGCCAATTGTGTAAGGTGATTTTTTTGAACAACTCTCAGTTGCTAGATGCTTCTCTAAGATTAATCTTCATTCGAGTTATCATCAGTTGAAAATTAGGGAGGTTTATATTCCAAGACTACTTTTTAAACTCAATATGGTCACTATGAGTTCTTGGTGATGTCATTTAGGTTGACTAATGCTTCGCCCGCATTCATGGATCTTATAATTTCACGAAGTTTCTGGACTTTTTTGTTATAGTTTTCATTGATGATATCTTGGTGTACTCTAAGAGTGAGGAGGATAATGCCAATCACTGCCAAATTATGTTGCAGACTCTTAAGGGCCAGAAGTTGTATGCAAAATTTTCTAAGTGTGAGTTTTGGTTTAGTACTATGACTTTTCTTGGGCATGTTTTTTCTAGTGCGGGGATCAAGGTAGATCCTCTAAAATTTGTGGCAGTTAAGAAATAGCCTAGACCCAAAACTCCAACCAACATTCGGAGCTTCTTGGGCTTGGCATGATTTTATTGGAGGTTTGTAGAGTATTTCTCTTCTATTGTTACTTCATTGACAATGTTGACTAACAAAATGGTTAAGTTTCTATGGTTCGATGCTTGTGAGGATATTTATGAAAAAGTTAAAGGATAAGTTATCTTCTACACCAGTCTTGACCCATCCTGAGGTGCTAATA
Source organism: Capsicum baccatum var. pendulum (assembly GCA_030864225.1). Taxonomy (NCBI): domain Eukaryota; kingdom Viridiplantae; phylum Streptophyta; class Magnoliopsida; order Solanales; family Solanaceae; genus Capsicum; species Capsicum baccatum. Next base: position 185,317,046 of record CM061558.1, on the reverse strand, counting down.
GTTTTAATTATGTTTTGTGACGTGTTCAGTGTGGGATTGGGCTGTGTTTTGAGGCAGCATGGTAAGGTTGTGGCCTATGCTTATAGACTACTTAAGGTTCATGAAAGGAATTATCTGACTCATGATCTATAATTGGTGGTTGTGGTTTTTTCTTTAACGATTTAGTACAATTATCTGTTTAGGGTGCATGTTGATATCTATTTAGATCATAAGAGCTTGAAGTATGTTTTTACTCAGAAAAAGTTAAATCTCAAGTAGAGAAAGTGTCTTGAGTTTCTTACAGATTATGACATAAACCTTCACTACAATTCATGTAAAGCTAACGTTGTTTCTGATGCTCCAAGCATGTCATCTATGGGGATCTTATCCCATATTAATGTGTAGAAAAGAGGATTAGTGAAGGATATTCATAGATTAGCTAAATTGGGAGTCCATCTGTTGTACTCTAAGAATTGAGGAGTCATTATTCAAGAAGTGGTTAAATCATCTCTTGGTGCAGGAGGTAAAGGAGAAGAAAGCTTTGGATCCTATACTTATGCAAATTACAGATGATGTGGGTCAACAAAAGTTTACAACTTTCGAGATTGGGGGAGATGGCATCTTGAGGTATCAAGATAGGTTGTGTGATCCTGATATTGATGGTCTGCGAGAAAGTATTTTGACTGAGTATTATGATTCCAGATATATAGTTCATCCAGGTTCTACTAAGATATACCACAACTTGAAGGAAGTCTACTAGTAAAACAAAATGAAGAGGGATGTGGTAAATTTTATTTCCAAATGCTTAGTTTGTCAACAAGTCAAGGTTGAGTACTTGAGGCATGGTGGTATATCTTAAGAGATAGAGTTTCCCATATAGAAGTAGGAGATGATCAATATAGAGTTCGTTATAGGTCTTCCGTTGTCTCGCAATTAGTATGATTCAATTTGGATCATTATGGATAGGATGACTAAGTCTGCTCACTTCTTGACTGTGAGGACTAACTACTGAGGACAGTATTATGCTAAGTTGTTCATTCAGGAGATTGTAAATTTATATGGTGCACGAGTGTCCATCATTTCAGATCGAGGTATACAGTTTCCATATCAGTTCAGGCATTTATTTTAGAAAGGTTTGGGTACTTAAGTGAAACTTAGCACTGCTTTCCACCTTAAATGATAGACAAGTGGAATGGACCATTCGGATATTGGAGGACATGCTATGGGCTTGTGTTATTGATTTTAAGGAAAGTTGGGTTGATCACTTGCTTCTCATTGAATTTACATACAATAATAGTTATCACTCGAGTATTTAGATGGATCTTTTTGAGACTCTTTACGGTAGGAGGTGCATGTCTCCTACTGGGTCATTTGAGGTTGGTGAGACTATGCTATTTGGTCTTGACTTGGTTCACTAAGACATGAAGAATGTGAAAGTGCTTAGAGAAAAACTTAAGACTACTCAAAGTCTTCAAAAGTCTTATGCGAATGTGAGGCGAAGAGAATTGGACTTTGAAGTAAGTGACTGGATATTATTTAAGGTATCTCTTATAAAAAGAGGCATGAGTTTTGGAAAGAAGGGGAAGCTCAATCCCTGTTATGTTGGTACATATCCGATTTTGAGAAGAATTGGGAATATTGCTTATGAGTTGGAATTGCATGCGAGTTTAGGCTCTATTCATCCTGTCTTCCATGTGTCTATGCTGAAAAAGTGTGTGGGTCATCCTTCATTGATAGTGCCTATTGAGGATATTTTTGTTATAGATTCCTTGTCTTATAAGAAAGTGCTGATTGAGATATTGGATTGGAAAGTACGTATATTGAAGGATGATATGAAGGCTAAATATCCGTTCTTGTTCCCAAGGTTGGATGAAAGTGCTTAAGGTATCAATTTTATTTTCTTCTTGTTACTTTCTGAGTTTATCAATTGATTTGGGCGTATTCCAAATATACTTATAATAAAAGTGTCCTAACTCATCATTCAGGGATGAATGATCCTAAGGGGGGATAATGTAAGACTCTCTAAAATTTTGATCATTTTATTTTTTACCTTTCCACGTGTGTAATATCAACTTTTGACTTGAATTGTGTTTAGGGATGTTAAAAGGGTGTTTGGAGAATGTTTTGAAATTTTTGAAAGGGGTTTGAGGTCATTTTGGGACCTCGAGGAAGTGAGGGTCTGCGATAAGTCCGTGTCATGGAGGTTAGTCTCTGCGATATTTGTGTTGCATGGAGGATAAGTTCCACAATAATGGTGTGCTATGCTAGTGGGTTAATTTTATCCAATTCTATTTTTATTACTTGGGATGAGGGGATTTTGTTTTTTTTACCCCTTGTACGATCTCTAAACATAAAATAAGCCTTTCTTCTTCAGTTTTCAAAGATCAAAGTCATCCATTCTCTCTTAAAACTCAAAACCCAAGAATATTCAAGGGTTTTACAATGCATTCATCATCCAGCTTCTAAATTTCAAATTGACTTCAATTTCTTGTTTATTTCAGGCATACTTCCCTTCCTTACACTTTAATTTTACATTGTGGCACAAATAGATTTTCATGTGATTTAAATCATTGGGTTTTAAATTGGGTTAAGGGATTTTGGTTGTTACTAGTTGAATTACTTGTCCCATCTTTTAAATTGATTATTCATGCTTTAAATTGATATTTTTGGGACTGAAATGGTATAATACTTAGTTGGTTGGAATGAGGAACATGATTTTCCCTAAATGGAATGAATTTTGGCTTGGGATTGGAATTAACCTTAATCTACTTTATAATCTTGTTTTGAATATGGACAAATTGCGTGGTTTAACTTGATTTTGAGCTCAATGCATTTAATTAATGGATAAATGGATATAATAAATGGATTTTGGGTGGCCTTTGTGGCCATGGTTATGATTTTAATGGAACTTGGGAGTCCAATTTGGATGTGTGAATTGGTCTGGCATAAATATATTAGCTTGCAAGCATATCGGTAAAACTATACAATGTGGTAAATACCTTAATGAATGACTCCTAAGTTAATAGGGGGTTATGTAGCTCACCGTAAAGGTGTAAGTCCTGGGGAAACAAACACTGAAAACTATATTTGTCAGTGTTGGGGGTCTATCTGACCGTGATCATGACACACACTTGATATATATATTTTAGAGGGATATTGCCCATGGTGGATTTAGTTTTCTCTTAGATTTTCCTTAGTTCGTCCAAGTAACACACCCTGGGAGCCTTTTAGGATGGATCGAGCTACAAAGTCTAGGTTAATGGTTTTAAAAAACTAATGTCCATGACCTTTACCCTATCACGACATTTTATATATGTATATATGAATGCATACATGTGGTTATGACTGATTTTGGACATGGAATTATTTTATCACTTTCACTGTGTTACATGCCAATATTTATCCCACTCACCATCCTAGGATTCTACTTCATTTCATGGTATTGGGTCCAAAGATATTTTTCTTGCTCCTGTGCAGCGTTAGGTGTATTGGCACATTTGTTGAGTTGTTGTGAAGTGGTGATCCTCCGTCCTTCGGAAGGCCTTATCATTTCATTATTTATTATTTATTGTGATAGTACTTTTAGATTCTTTTTTTTGTCATATTTTGAGTCATGTATAGACTTAGATATTTCTAGTTTAGAGTCTTTCGTGGACAAATATGGGATGGTTATCGATTGACTCTTCAATTTTATTTGAGTTATCTATTTCACCTTCTTTTCTAGCTTAATTGGCTTTTGATTTAAGTGTATGATTATTGTTCTCTTGAGCTCAGGCTAAGGGGTGGTCTCCGGTCCATGGTGGGTGTGAGATACCCTTCACGGCTATGCCCAGGGTCAGGCCATCATATGAGGGTAAAATAATAGAAAATAAAGTATGACTGGGTATGGTTGAAAAATCTAAAGAAAGGAAAATTAAAGAAAAAATTGAAAAAGAAAAAATAAAAGAGACCACACCCAACCTGAATGTGCAATAAAAGGAATAAAAAAGAAGAAATAAGGGAGGAATACCAAAAAATTAGTTGATTAGTGGAACCCAAAGTAAGTGTAGTGATAAGGAGGTTTAGTCACTAAAAATGTCCATTGGTAGCATACCATCCCCTTAAGCCTACATTATAGGCCGAATAAAGTCCTACAGTGGTCCTAACCTGACTTTCTGAAAGCTAAGTCAAAGAAATAAGGGCAAACCTATGGTATTTGATCCACATTTCTTGGAACTTCTCTTGTGAGTGTGAGTGTCTCTTTATACATCCCTGTATTGACATGTATGATTCTATGTGAGTGAGGGGTACTTATTAGTTGTATGGGCTCATGGGTTGTTAGTTAGCGGCTTAGTTGTTTGGGTAATGTGACTTATACATATGCATTGTAATGCCATAGATTGATTCCATTATGTTACTTTGCTAGGCTTCATAGATAGGCATAGTTGGTTTTAAAGGGTTGAACTTAGGGAGGGTAATATGTTTTGAATAAATTTGATGATTGACAACCATAGGCATGACGTGCTATAGAAATATAGCACTTTTGACGCTTAAAACAAGGAAAATATGCAAGTTTTTGAGGCCTTTCTGTTAGATATGATCCATTTTGGATATGTTTTTTGAGAAACCATTTTTTAGATGCTAAGTTTGTAAAAAAGGTGGAAAAGGTATTTTTGGCTACTTTTGGAGAAATTATGGATATTTGGGATGTTTTCTAGCTTGATCGTGATCAATTCATGTTTGAGAGTCGAAGAAGAGCTGAAAAACTAACTTTCGGCACCTACTAAGTCAACCTACGGATCGCATGAAGACAAATCAGGAGGTATAAAACCAAAATCCCAAGAGCTGAATTGCAGTACTTTCTCCATCCGTAACTTGCGGTCTGCACCTGTGCCCTATGTCAAACCGCAGGTACTACCTACACCTGTGCCAGACTACAGGTACAGAGAGCGGGTAGACATCGACCCGATTTTCTCCTATTTCATTCAGGCTTTGTTTTTAGAGTTTTCTCATGTTCAATAATTACCCCTTATGTAATTTTTAGTATGAGTCATGCACTTTTGTCACTCAGAACATATTTCTATTTCAAGATCCGTCTTAGATCTTGGGATTCTCTTGTATTGACTTTTATTGATTATTCAATTACAATTGTAGCTTTTTATTTGTATTATCATAATGATTTCATCTATGCTTTCTATTATGAATGTTATTGATTTCTTTAAAATCACAAGCGGCTAAACTCATAGCTAGGGTTGTGGAAACCCTGGAAAATTAATATAGTAGGGGAAGTGTGATTGTTAAATTGAACTAATACCGATGGTATACATTTCTTTGTCTTAATTATGATTGATTTCTTAATGGGTACACACATTAGGATCCCACCTAGACATTGCTACTTACTCTAAAAGAGGAGTAGTGACTTGGAAAAGATGAAGACAATAGTAGTTTAGAGTTTAATTATTGATCCATGCTTCTTGGTTCTATCTATGTAAGATGGTTAGGTTTCATGTAATAACTTAAGACTCAAAAGGTAATAGTTAACTGGGATCAAGATAAAGGTTAGTCGTGTGACACCCTGAGACTCAATAGGTGTAGGGTAAAATCCTTCTACTCGTCCAAAAGACTTTACAAGGTACATAACTTATCGATTCTACATGCAAGGTATTGGATTGGTTCAACAACACCCTATAAGTCTACGGAGTTGAGAATACAAGGGGAACACAATCCTAGTGGTCACTTATGACTGATTTCAACCAAGTTAATATTGTTCTTTGCTCGAGATTACTACAAACAAAACCCCCTATTTACTTTTCTCATTCTTCCCATTGACTATAACTATTGAGATCCATAAAGCCACGTATTCCCTTGAGATTTAACCCCAACCTTAGTTGGTTTACTATATCTAGACAGTGACTATATCATAATATAAAAGGAGGTATTACTTGGACATTATCAATAAATTTGCGCCATTTCTGGGGAGCACGATATTGATTTGTAATTTGAAGTTGTTATAGTTTTTGGGTTTTTCTTATATATTTTTTATTAACTAGGCATACAATAGTGTATGTATAGAAAATGGAGTAGAGGCAAACCCTTACTCCCAGTTAAACCAAATCTAGAGTGGATCCTACAAACACCCGATAGGATGTCTGAGCAGAAAAGAGCAGATAATTCTGAAGGTGTTCGTAATATTATACCTCCGCCTGAAGGAGTGCAAGGTATTGTTGATCTTCAGATGGGTGAGTTATTATCTCATGCTGAAGATGAGAAAGTGGAAATGGAAGAATCTCAGAGAGTATCCAGGGAAGTAGATCTTATTGAACAGAGACAAGCAGCAGACCATCGAGCAGCACTTGTGGAAACCAGAACAGAGATAGAGATATTGGTATTCAAGTAATCGTAGCATATCAGTACATATAACCATATATAGATGATAAAAAAGATATGGGATATGTTGAGCCGACTGAGACTGGAACCATAGTACCTCCTATTTTTCCCTTAGACATCAAATTCGATATCAGAGTTTCATGATCCAACTTCTAAATTTGAAGGATGTGTTTGCAGGGTTGTCTACCAATAATACAAATTTGTACCTTGCAAATTTCCTTAGGATCCACACCTAGTATGCCATTCTACTGGTAGATCTGGAAGAACTTAGACTGAGGCTTTTACCCTACTCACTTATAAGAGAAGCATCTTGATGATTAGGGGTACTGCAAAGAGACTCTATCACGACTTGGAAAAAGTTGCATAGGAAATTCTTAATAGGTTCTTCCCACCATCAAGGATGTTGCAGCTCAAGGAAGAGATTTATAACTTCAAGTGGCTATAGTCAGAATCCATGTACGAGGCTTGGTTCAGGTTTACAAGAAGCTAAGCATAGTGCCAAATCATTAATTGGTAGGGACAAGCTTATCAGAGATATTCTATAAAGCCCTAACCATCAGTTCTAGATCCATGAAAGACACTATCTCTGGAGGTGATTTTATGAGGCTATGTTAGGAGGCAGCTTTAGAGATATTAGATCGGATCTCACTCATCAACCGAGAGTGGCAAACTTTAGAGGCAGAGAAGGGATCTAGTACAGATTCTATTGGAGCCTCCAGGGACCAGAGAGAAGCTGATGATATAGTAGCGCAGGAAATTAATTAACTAAGGAATTATTTAGGGGTGCTAGTAAATAATTTTGCATTAATAACTTTTGAGAAAGTAAATCTAGTAGTAGAACATAGGTCATCTTCAAAATCGTATGAGTTAGAATTGGAAGAGGAAGCTAATTATCAGGATTGTCAGATGGCGGGTTTTCGATCCTAAGGTAAAGGGAACCATGGTCTGAACTACTATGATTGATAGATAGACCACAATACAGAGCGAGATGGTGACTGAAGGAAGAAGTATGGCTACAGAGAGAAGGAAGATAGGTATATTCTACTTGGTAGATGAAATGAAAAACCCAGAATGGTGGGAGATGTTGGCTAAGATAGTGAAGGGTAAATAAATTCATGAGACCGGCCTTAAGGAGATCAAGGCTAATATTTCAGGGTTGACCCAGAAGGTTAAGTCATATGCCACTGCTATCAAGCAGTTGGAGCACTAGTTTGGGCAGATGTCAGCATCTCTCAACCAGAGGCAGCCAGGTACCTTTTTGCAACACAGTGCAAAATTCAAGAAATGATGGACATGTACTTACAATTACCACGAGGAGTGGTGTCACTACTATAAATCCCCCACTACCTATTGCTAAAGCGGTTGATGATGAGATACTTACTGTTGAGTTTGAGAAGGTAACAGGTGATAAAGGTATAGTTTCTAAATATAAAGGTAAGGATAATATCATTGAGCCAGAAGTTAGACAAATCTCAATACCACCCCTACCTTTTCCTCGATGATTGAGAAAAAATAATGAGGAAGGTAAGTTCAAATGGTTCATTGAGATGTTGAGAGAATTGAGCTTTAACATACCTCTTCTTGAGGCATTAAAGCAAATTCCTAGATATGCAAGGTTTATGAAATGGTTGATCACAAAGAAGAAAGGAGTGACTTTTAAGGATATTAATGGTGTGCACCACTACAGTGCAGTCACGACTAGGTCCTTGGCATAGAAAAAAGGTGATCTCAAAAAATTCACTATACCATCCACCACTGGGTTATCACGATTTGTCTGATCCTTATATGATTAAAGGGGCCAACATTAATTTGATGTCGCTGGTTGTATTCAAGCAATTAGACTTAAAACCTCCAAAATTGACTATGAAGTGGCAATTAATGGTGGATCGTATAGTGAAGAAACTTATGGGAATCTCATTTAATGAGATCATGAGAATGGGTAACTTGATTTTCCAAGATTAATTTGTCATCTTAGACTATGAGGTTGAAACTAAGATGCCTATTATATTGGGAAGACCATTTATAGCCACAAGCAGAGCTATGGTTGACTAGGAAAATGGTGACCTGAAATTCAGAGTCAACGATAGGAAGGCAACATTCAATATTCGAAAGTCAATGAAGTGGCCAACCAACATAAGGGTAGTGTTGGTGATTGATTGTATTGATGATCTTAAAGGATACTCATATGGGTATCTTGATGAATTCTGAGTAGTCAATACACATGCGTTGTGCTACATCGTAAAATCATGTACTACATGGAAGGCAACCCATGGGCTTGTTAGTGAAGTCTGATTTACCAACATAGCTAAGTTATTATACAACGTTAACTCAAGCACTGAGTAAGAGGCAACCCACTATTTTTATTGTCCACGTTTTTGTTGTTTTTGTCTTTTTGTAGATTTTTACATTTTGAACCTTACTCAAAATATGGTAAAAATAGCTATATTAATCGATTTCCTTGTAATGTGAGTGTATTATCACCCCATCATGGTCACAAGTACCACATGGTAAGTTGATTAATAAGTCAAAAAGTTGAAATTTTGAGGATAAAAATGGTAAGTTATGAATTCTGGCATTTAATTTTACTTTGGGGACCTAAAACTTATGTTGTAGAAACATAAGTATCTGGAAGAATGTTGAGTCCAGGTTGCAGAAAAACGGCCTAAAAATTTTGGCCCAATACTTGCGCCCAACACTTGTGGACCGCAGGTGGTACTGGGTCCACTCCCTAGTTGTACCACCTGCAGTCCACAGGTCATATTAATTAGTTCATCTTTAATTAGGTCAATAGCTGTAGGTCATATTAATTAGGTCATATTTAAAAGTTAGTGGGCCCAAAATATAAATTAAAAATTAGGCCCACAAAGTAAGGCATCTAAGTACATCCCTGTCCTAGACAATAATACAAAATCCTTATTTTATAAAAGACTATGAACCATACTTTTTATCCCCATGTTCTATATTCATATTCCCCCTCCTGAGATCACAAAGTCAACAATTAATATATTCAAAGGGTAGCTAATCCTTAAAATAGTTTAAGCAAGGATAAACAAGCAACCATAATGATAAGCAACTTAAACAAAATCAAAAATGAAAGTATTCATGATCTTGGACTTACACAAGGAAAGGGAGTTAGCCTATGGAAATATTCACCATCCAATCCCTTGTATTGATGATACAAACCATAAAGAAACTAAATTAAGGAATGATAAAACCTAAAAAGAAGTTATCGTAGCCTCCAATATCTTCTAAGAAAGTCCAAAAGTTATTAACAACATGTATAAGATGTATTTTTAGCAATAATATAATACCAAGCCGTGTTGGAAAAGGATTCAGCATGCAAGTCAGTCCTGTAATAGAGCACATGTTGTGGGCTCCATTGCACCGTTCTAGAGGGGGCATTTAGGGCTCCATTACGCCAGAATAGAGCCTGTGTCGTGGAAATATCATGGGGACTAACTATTTTCGGTGTATTATGAGTATTTTGGTTTGTATCACATTCCAAGATACCTTTCCACGCGCCCTCACTCGTCCTATACATTCCAGGTGTCCAAATTGAGTACAAATTGTGTATTCTGCTTTCGTTGATACATTCCAAGCCTTTTGGAGTTGTTTCCACTTGATTTGAAGTTTGTATATCCTTCATATATCATCATAATCCATTTAACAAGAATCTTATGCCATGAAAAACAATAATTTATAGCTCAAAACAACACAACATCAAAGACAGAGAACGTGAACCACTAGCTAAGTATAGGGTTTCTTCCCTTTGATTTCTAACTTATTGTTTTGACTTTTGTATTGATCCAATTGACCCTTGAAAATTAACAAAATGTTTTTTCAGATATAAATACATAATAAAAATCTTAGGAACTCATTAAACACGTTAGAAACCAACACGGTATACTAGATTAACACCTAGCTCAAGCTAGTAACACTAGTTTTCGTGGTAGAACTTTAAATGATCAATTTGAATCAAAACTCATATGAAAACACTATTAAACATTGTAAACACATATATGGACACTTAGATGCACATTTATATCATTATCAACACATTAAGCACATGAATCATCCACAAAATAAAACTAGAATAGCAATGCTAGAATGCATAAATTCACCCAACATTATCTTTGTAATGCGCCATCATACAGGATTTTTCAGATTTGTGCGACAACCATAAATTCATCATACACTAGTTAGAGGGGTCAGAGTTTATATATCAATAGAGACTATCCGTAGAGTTATCTCAACCCAGACTATATTACTTCTGCATCTATAACTGAGTACGATTATAGACTGAGGATCACACAGGATCGACATATCATGTAAGATATTGAGCATCGTCTAGAGAAAGTTAAGATGGCTAGGTAGATAGACAATTATATTTCACCAGTGGGTGATGTGAATCCATGGATTGAGGGGCAAGTTATGATCAAGAAGGGCCTCTTGATATTGGAAGCCATGTTTTGGTAGCTGCCAATTAGATACCGACTGATTCCCACTACTTTGGATAATACATTAACATAGAAGGGAGAACCACTAGTTGCCTGTTTGATGGCCGGTTATGATGTTGATTTTGTTCTTATTCTGAGGCTTGAGTTACATGACTGAGCCTTTGGTGAGCTGACTAACCTGCCATTTCCTTACATGATCCAAAGTCTATGTAATGAGGATGGAGTACCTGAGGTACATGTATTAATAAGAAGGTACCAGTGATCGCAACTGCTTAAAAGAGGACCATGAAGGGTCTAGAACCTTTTGGAACTTTTAGGAGATTGATAAAGTAAGAAGTAGTATCATAAGCCAGTCTGAGGGCCCAATAGTTTTCAAAAATCCTGATGAGCCACATACAGATAATGCAGGTTTTAGTATTGATATGGAGATAGAAGAGTAGAGAGATGCTCCTTATTCTAGTACACAAGGAGAGGGGACACAAGACACTTCTTCTTCAGCCCTGGCTTTAACCTTAGATCTAGTTGGTGTATCTATAGAGACTGTTCTCCTATCCACTACAGCTCCTACTGTTTCCAGTGAGTTTTTGCATATGTTAGTGGATGGCCAGAGGGCCACTACTACTCGATTAAAGGTTGTCGAGACCGAGATGACTACTCTCTTTGGAAAGATAAGATCAGAAGTTAGGACTAGATTTGAGAAGCCCAAGGAGAGATGGGAGGTTGCTTAGAGAGCCTCACTATTAGAGTTGCGTGCTGATTTTCAAACATAGATCGATGAGATGGAGAGACGGGTTACTTCTTAATATTCAAACACAAGTGCACCATATCTAATTCAGATGAGTACGGATTTTGATATCCTATGAGCAGAGGTACACTTTTTTATAGAGAGCCATGTAGTACTTATTCCCTCGATTATACCCCCTGTGGTCTAAATATCACTTCTCCATACGCTGGGATACTTTGATTTCTTTGCAAAGAATGGGGAGGAGGTCCCAACAGTTGGGAGCAAGAGAGGTCGCTTAAATGATTTGTGGGATCCTTATATGACAGAGGAGGAGGCCATTAAAAAGGCTAGGAACAATTTTTTAGTGACTGCATTCATCGACAGGCAGAGGTATTTATTTATAGCCAAAGGTCCATCCACTAATAGTGCACCACCACCACTACCGTCTCCATCAACTGATATGCCCTCATCTAGGGGTGCTCCTAATTTAGGCACCTAGTATGTCCTAGGTATGTTCTCTCTTCTCTATGTTTTGCTTTGTTTTAGCATATTGAGGACAATGCATTATTTTTTAGTTGGGGTGGGTATACCATGCCTCTGTAGGTTTTTATTATTGTGCTTCTTTTCTTGTCAGTCATGATATGGTTGTAGAATTGACATGTCATGGATAATTGTGTGTCTTATTGTGTTTTTCTTCATATTGTGATGTATATTTGTTTAATTAGGAGATTTTGACTATTTAGGAAAGTAGTCATATTTTGACTAATTGTTGGTACCACTCTAATAATTGTGAACACTATTATGGCATTAGGATTGGGGACATAACAACAATTTGCTGACAATTGCATGAACTAGATAGGTAGTAGTTAGTAACATTGACTCTGTGTTATGTGTGAGTGAGAGTAATATGTCAAATTTAGAACTCGTCATGTTAGTCTTGCCTAGGTTGAAGGATAGTTAGTTAGGAAAGGATCATAGGTCATTTTTTATGTTAGTCCACTTTTAACCTAAATGACCTTCCATTAGTGAATGATATCCTTTGATCCCTGCTTTGAGCCTTGTTAGCCTATTTTTCTTATTTTCACAATTCACCTTCCTATTTATGTTACAATTTACCTATTTTAGCCCAGGTCTTCCTTGGACATTGTGCATCTCAACTCAGGAAAAATGCATTAGTTGAAGGTGGCTATAATGAGGGTGCATAGTTTAAAATTGGTATGAAGAAAAGTAAGGTAAAAAGGGAAATTTAGTAGGGCTAAGTATTTTAGAAAAAAAATTGTAAAAAAGCAAAAAAGGGAATAAAACACCATACCCAACTTGAATGTGCATTAAAAGAATAAAAGGCAAAAATAAGGGCAAAATAGAAAGAAAATTAGCTACTAAGTGAGACCCCAAAGTTAGTATAGTTCCAAGAAGGCTTAGTAACTTGATTTATCCATATGTACCACACTATTCTCCAAGCCTACATTACAAGATGAAAAGTCCTATAGTGATCCTAACTTGACTATTTGAATGCTGAGGTAATGAAAATAAGGGCAAGCCTTTGGTATTTCACATGCATTGACTAGAACTTCTGTGTTGAGTGTGAGTTTTTCATGATCATCCCTGCATTAACATGCATTATTTCATCTAAGTGAGTGGACATCTTTGTTATGAGGGAACTCGATTCATGTTGCTTGCTATTTTCTTGTTTCAGGTAATGTAATTTGTATACATGAGTTGTTCTCTGTTGCTAATGTAACTGTCATTCCTTGATCCCACTGTCTCATATTGTTGTGCTTCATATTCATACACAGTTGGCTTTGAAAATAGATATAGGAGGGAATGTTGCAATTTGAACTTAATGTGATGACTGACTGCCTTAAATAACTTAGATTCTCCTATTTAAGCATCATTTTTGTTTTTTTGTGTATTAGTTTCCTACGGACATGCAAACATTCTAAGTTGATGGTGTTTATGTGCTATAGAAATATAGCACTTTCGATGTTTAAAACATGGAAAATATGTAAGTTTCTGAGGCCTTTTTTGTTAGATATGATTCATTTTTAGTATGTTTTGTAGGAAACCATGTTTTAGATGCTAAGTTTTTGAAAGGCATTTTAAACTAATTTTTGAGATATTATGGATTTTCAAGATGTTTTTTGGCTTGATCGTGATGAATAGATGTTTGAGATTTGAAGAAAAGCTGAAAAATAGACTCCCAGAACCTACTAAGTCAACCTCCGAACCGAATGTAGACAAAGCATGTGCCAAAAAACCAAACTCTCAATAGCTGACTTGCAAGAAGTTTTCCATCTGCAACTTATAGTCTACTCTTACACTCTGTGCCAGATTGTATGTACTACCTGCGCCTGTGCTAGACCACAGGTATAGAGAGTAGGTGGCCACTGACTTGGTTTTCTTTTATTTTGTTTGGGATCTTTTTGTAGGATTTTCTCATGTATTATAAATACCCCTTATGTACTTTTTAGTAGGAGTTACGGACTTTTGACACTTAGAAACATATTTTAATTCCAAGATCCATCTTTGATCTCAGGATTCTCTTGTATTGACTTTGATTGATTATCCGATTACAGTTGTGGGTTTTATTCATCTTATCATTGTGATTTCTTCTATGCTTTCGATTATGAATGTCGTTGATTTCTTCACAATCATGAGCTGCTAAACCCCATAGCTAGAGTTATAGAACCCTGGCGAATTGACAAACTAGGGGACATGTGATTGTTGATCTGAACCAATATCAATGGCATGCATTGTTTTATCTTCTTTATGGTTGATTTCTTAATGGGTTCACACATTTGGATCCCATCTAGACATTGATACTTACTTCAAAAGTGTAGTAGTGGCTAGGAAAAGATAAAGTCAATAGTAATTTGGAGTTTAATTGTCAATCCATGCTTCTAGGTTTTATCTATATAAGATGGTTAGGTTTCATATAATAAATAGAGACTCAAAAAGTAATAGTTAACTAGGATTATGATAAGGGTTAGTAGTGTGACACCCTGAGACTGAAAATGTAAAGGGTGAAATCCTTCTACTTATCTAAAAGACTGTAGAAGATGCATAACTTATCGATTCTACATGCAAGTTATTGGATTTGTTCAATAACACATGATAAGCCTACGGAGTTGAGAAAACAGGGGGAATACAATCCTAGTGTTCACTTATGACTGATTTCAACCAAGTTAATACTGTTCTTTACTCGAGATTACTACAAATGAAACCCCTATTTACTTTTTTTGTTCTACCTATTGACCATAACTACTGAGATTTGCAAAGCCACGTGTTCCCTTGGGATTCGCCCAAACCTTAGTTGGATTACTATATCTATACAGCGACCGTATCATCATCTAAAATTAAGTGTTGCTTGGATTTCATCAAGTCATCTTAGGTTTCTCTTGCTTAAGAATAGTCATATATTTTGTTGTGTTTTTGTTTCCTGAGGACATGGAACGTTCTTCATTGAGGATCTGGATGTGCCATGGTTTCATGGAACTTATGATGCTTAAACGTGGAGAATATGGCTAAACTTAAAATATCTTATTTGATTTGATGTGTTGTTGGACTGAATTTGCAGAAAACTGGGTGTTGAAAGCTAACTGGAAGAAAACAAAATGAAAAGAAAAAAATTGAATATTTACTAAGGTCTGTAGGAGTCAAAAGTTGAAATTCTAGAGACAAATTTTTACCCATCACCTATGGCTCCCTAGCTAAAGGGAGTAGGTTCCAGCTATGGCCCGTAGGTGGCCGCTAATGTAATATTCCCTGATTATTTTGATTTGATTTCCTAGGGTTTCCATGCAACCTAAATACACTCATATAATTTTTTTAGTCTTTATTATGTACGTTTAGTCAAGTTTTCCTCTTTTTTATGATTTTATTTCTAGTATTTTCATGTAATCTATAAATATCCTTTTTATTTTTCTTAGTTAGATACTCAAAGATAGGCCCTGGCTAAGCTTACATCATTCAAAAACAACTTTTGATTCTAAAATCGACTTGTGATCTTATTGTGTATTTTTTTGGTTTGTTATTCAATTTGAGACTTTGAGTTTTCTTCATTCATTATTGTGAGATGAAAGAAGTAGAGAAAGTTCTAAGTCGTTCTAGA
Organism: Capsicum baccatum var. pendulum; assembly: GCA_030864225.1. Lineage (NCBI taxonomy): Eukaryota > Viridiplantae > Streptophyta > Magnoliopsida > Solanales > Solanaceae > Capsicum > Capsicum baccatum. The sequence goes on along the minus strand of CM061558.1, from coordinate 185,301,409 downwards.
TAGATTCTTCAATGTAATATAATTTTCTTCATTCTTATTGATTTCTTAACATTAGACAATGTTGAGAACCTGTCAATATTTATTGTGAGACTAACCAGGAGGTAGATATTAGAAAAAGAAGATCGCAATAGTAATTTGGGGTTAATTTTTGAAATAAGCTTATCTGCATTAACTACTTAAGACGATTATCTTTCATCTTATGACTTAACTCTCAAAAGGTTATAGTTAATTGGAATCTAGGATAAGGGATAGTAAAGAGACACCTTGAGACTCAAAAGCTATAGGGTAAAACTTGTTAATGAGTCTACAAGACAGTTGATGGCATATAACTTATCAGATTCTGTAGGCAAGGTATTGGAATAGTTTAATAGTCCACGATAAATCTACGGAATTAGAAGCCTAGGGGAATACAAGCCTAGTTTTCATCTTAGATTGATTACAACCTCAAGAATGTAGTTCTTGTTACTTTTTATTATTTTAAAGAATCCACCCATTTACTTTTTGTACTGCCTGGTGATTTCAACAAGTTCAAGAAAGATTTCTGATGTATTCCCTGTGGAATTGACCCAACCAAGTTGGGTTAATATATTTTAACAGTGACTACTTTATCCTTCAATTGGAGGTGTATTTTGGGTGACAACACTCACCTTGATCATGAATAAAACTGAAAGCTAAAATATTAAACATAAACAATAAAGCATAATTTGATAAGCTTAGTGAGTCATTACACTTAGTTTCTAAAATCTTTACTTTTATGAGATATTCTTTCAACCAACATAAATCATCTGAGCTATCATAGATTCCATCATCTTACCCACATTGAGGAGAGCTATTATAACCTCACCATTGGAATAGAATCTAAACTTAAAGTGATCACTAAACTTAGGCCATATTGGAAAAAGGAGGGAACACTCTCTGGCAAGGCCCTTAAACCTACAGTGGCACGTAGTTTTTCGAGAATAGGGTGCGCTAAAGCCACATTCCCCTCTTGGTGATAAAATACTACTCCTAAAACATATTCTTATATACTCATACTTATGAAATCCACCTTAAAAATGTATGGGTTTATTAACTGAAAACGACTATGTTATCTTACTTAAATCATATTAACAAGGAAACTTAAGGATTTCTTTTCTTATCCAAGATCATAAGATCAAAACTAAACTTTAATCATGTTATAATACTTGTACATTGAGCTTATAATCTTGTACTTCTTCTAAACTTAGTAACTTATGCTTAAAGTTGCAATCATTTATCATCTCATAGAAATTTCATATAAAAATATCAAACTCAATTCTTAATATCGCTTTTAGGGATAAAAACATAAGTAAACATGAAATCATCTATAAAATATTGTTCAATTTGTGATAAACCATAGAAATCTCAGAGCATAAGAAAAGTGGGTATCAACTCCAATAAGTCACTTTCATTAAAATCAATTAAAAATTAAACTTTTGGGCACAAGGATGGAAGATTATACTTGTTCAAACCCCATGTACCTAAATTTCTTGATTTTCTTGATGGAAAACTTGAATTTGGATCCTTGGAAGTTGAACTTTTGGAAGAAACCCTAACTTCTTTCTCTTCAGAGTGGAGAGAAGAATGAGCTTTTAAAAACTAATAATGGTAAATAATGCTTATTGGTTAATTTAAGATGCGGAAGAGGAGTTTTATGTGAGGAAAAGATGAAATTACCCCTAAGAAAACTTCAAAAAGTTGAATGAATTTTCAGTTGACAACTCATTAGTTTGGTGACAACTCTTCAACCTAGTGGTCAATTACTAGCTAAATTTTGACATTTACTGGTTAAGGTAGGAGACTTGAGTTGATGGCACACCACCTAGTTGGTGGATCATCAACGTAGTCGTCAACTAGTTAATAGCTCATTAACATAGCTGTCACCTTCTAACAGATATACACTCCCAAGTAAAATGAGCATAAATTTCTACTTTGATATGGAATTAAGGTGAAATCAGATGCGTTGGAAAGAAGACTCGAAGATATTTTATTTGACATATAGTAGGACACGCAACTAGTTATATTATAGGAGTGACACTCGCTTAAAGTTGACCCTTTTTGAATCCAATATTAAAACTCCACTTTGCTCAAAATGCTTCTTCTGAACATAATCTCATTGAAAAAATTTCACACTCAAGGTTAATGGTCATGAAACTTATCTATAATTTGAAATAATCACTTTGAGTCCTTTAAAGATATGATGGAAAGCTGGAAATTTACCTAGGAGCTAGTGGGGTATTACATTACTAGCACAATTTCTTAGCATGATAGTAATCATAATCACTAACATGAGAAAAGACTTAATAATAGTATATTCAATGGCTTATCATAACATGATCCATAACTCATTATAGGATAGATATCAATCTAATCAATTATTCCATGAACATTACTTCTAATGTCATCATCATCAGAACCATCACGTGCCAAAGTTTCTCAATAATGCCTCAAAAAGGATATTCTCAAGGCATTTAATAAGCGAATGAGGGTTTCAAGAGAAACAATCATCAATCTTGACTTAAGGTGGTTCAAAGAGCCAACTTCTTAATCTCTGAGATACATTCTAAGCCAAATACTACCCCAAGATAGGCTAAGGTTTCTAAATCCTCACTTAGATATAAAACAAGCCATAATTAGCCCTAAGGTAAAGATACATCAAATGGAAACTAAGGCAAACTTCATTAGTGTAAGTAACTAAGGACAACTTACCCTAACCATGAGTAACTAGAGCATTTTACCTAATTTTGAGCAATCTAAGGCATTCTCATGCTAATCATGAGTAATGAATTCCAATCCACTTAAATCATAAGAGAACACGTCAAGAATTTCAACTCTATGATTTCAAATTTTCCTAGAGAGTCCAACTGACCAAATTTTTGCATTTCATCATTCAAAACCTAAAACCCAAGTTTAGTATTTCATCAATCCAAAACCTAAAACCCATCCCAAATGTAACACAATATCATAAGAATACTATGAGATAGATCAACCTAACAAGGGATAAACCTAGCTTACCTCAACTCGAAGAAAGCTCAATGAATCGCTAAACCATTGGTTTTCCCTTTCAAGAAGTCTCCTCAAGATGCCAAGCGATCAAAAACACTTCTAATCATCAATACAAGAATAACAATACATATAGTGTACCATTGTGCTTATGGTCTAAAAAACATACCAAAATCCCTTGTGGGTCCCACTTATGAAAATCATACTTTTGAAACCAACCCAATATAATATCAAGATCAAGGAATCATTACCTTAAAATGGGTAAAAATTATGCTAAATTTGAGATAAAATCAAGCCCTAAAGTTTTTGGTGTTTTGAGCAAAAAATCAAGAAATTTCTTAAAGAAAAGGGTAAATTCTTAGCTAAAATCAAAGATAATTATGAAATTAAATGTTAATCTAGCTTTCCAATCACCAAAAAGCTTCAATTTTAAGCTCTTACACTATTTAGGCATTTTAGCTCTCAATGAAGTGATGAAGAATTTCCTAAATTGGGGAAAGGGGGTCCTTTTATACCCAGTCCAGGTACTTGGGAGTCACTATCGCAACCCCAATATTGGCGATCACGGCATCTTACTTATTCCACTTGTGTCACAAATACAACACGTTTTCATGATCGCAGCATCTCCACTACTCGAGCGAGTTACTATTGCGGTCTAAAGAGCCACTATCGCGGTGCACCAGCTGACAATAATGGACTTGGAATCTCCAAGTCCCTGCCAATTCCTCAGGATTCATCTGGAATCTTGTATAGGAAAACAAACTATGTAATCATACCAAATCGATGTTTTGGATGTGATGGCTCACTCAAAATTCAATTCCAAGTTCATTTCGACCAAATATGGGTCCACACTCATATTTTATTTTCTTAACATTCTGACTAGCAGGTCGAAATGAGCCTGAGTGCCTTGAGACCAAATACAAAGGTCTACCTAGCCTATAATTAATATTTTTGAGCTGCTAGCACAATCATAATTTGAATATGAGATTGTTTTACTAATTTTTTTCCCCGTTGTCCATTTGAAACCAGCGAACATTTCTAAAAAGGAAATTAAATCTAAAACCTAAACAAACTGCCCGATGATTGAACTGTCATTCCCAGCAAGTCGTAAATGAATTGGAGAAGCTATGAAAATGTTTTAAAGAAAAAATAAGTTGAAATATGGAAAATAACTTGAAGGGTTATTAAGCTATTTATTTAACTAAACCATGAATACATTTTTTCCCATAAGTTGAACATTTTTCCTTTCTCAGAATCATGAATGCTTTATATATTGAGAAATTAATGATTTTGGAGTTTTAATTATGAAACTCCCATCGTGTTCAACTCCTAATATTGTCATACTTAGTTGTATTCTTTAGAGCTGGTGGGTTATGAACACCCGATACCTAGGTAATGTATGCATACATCAGTTTACATATTAATGAGTACTTTAGAGTATGCACATATTGCTATTTTCAAAATACTATTATTTTGAGCATATAAGTTATCGGTGTCTTTCAGTTGGGAGTAGTATTTAGCACCAATCAAATATAGGGATGAAGGCACACCCGTTAGTTAGGAGTGAAACCTTTAGTAGAAGTCCCTAAGTTTCATATCTATGGAGCCATTGTAGGTTATAAGGTGTCGCTCATCAGATTGGTACAAACACCCTAATCCTTTTGGACACCAGTTTAGTGGATCTATGCTAGCTTGTGTTCGTACCCTTGGAAAGGTAGTGAACACCCATCCAACTGGGGTTACAAATTGTACCTTAGCCTGCTCAAATTGGGGTTTGTGGTTAATGTAACCTCCCATAGTCCATAATTTATATTCCAGTCTTAGATTTTGTATGACCTTGTGTTTAGTTGTTCAATTTATCATTTAGTACATATTTACACTTAGTCTTGCATCAGTTTACCAGTTTTCATGAATTATGCTCAGTTTATGATAGCTATTTCCCATCTTACATACTCATTACATTCAAAAGTACTAGTCGCACAATTTTCTTAAATTATATTGTCTTATAATGTAGGTTCTAACATTAAGCATCCTAATTGAGTTTAGTAAACATCCATACTAATAGCTACAATAGTAAGTGAGTCCTCATCATTCGAGGACCAGTTATCAATATTATTTTCTATCATTCTTTTAGTTTCATACAATTGAAGTTATGTCATGACCTGAACTAGGGCCTAATCGGGACGCATATCTCAAGCCCACCGTCAGCTCGAGACCGCCTCCTTAGCCTAATATCCAGAACAAAATAAAGGAATTCAAAGGGAGCCAACCCAATAGTAACAAGAATGATATATAGTCAAATATAACTCTATGAATCAAAACCAACATCCAACCAACACCTGTCCATAAAAGACTCTAAACCCTGAAATTCCAAATAGCTTGGGACATGCCCCCGACCATTACCAAAAAGAGTCTAACATGAAATACTAAGAAATAAAAGAAATAGATTAAATGATCAGGACTTTTGAAAGATGGAAGCTCACCACTTCCCAACCACTCAACAGATATACCAAACCATATAATGCAACATAGGGGTAATAGAAAATCCCTTATACCCTACATAATAAATCGATGACTATCCGGGGACAGTCAGTGGGATAAGTACTGGCATGTAACTCATGAAAAGTTATAAAATAATGCAATACCACAAACTAGCCAAAAACATATGAACAACAATTGTCTTTACATATATAGGATATTTGGATAGGGGCAAGGGTCATAAACATAAGAGTTGAAACCATTAACCTGAAATATGTAGCTTACCGGTACTAAGGGGAGCCTTAGACTTTAAAGGTTCAGCTTCCTCTGCTGAAAAGGCCACCCTAGTGCAAGTTAGCCGCATGAACCAAAGATTCCAAAGGAAAGGATAAAACACCAAGGCTCTATCCATCCAAAAAAATAATGTATGACCCAAGCACACTGTCACAACCCAAACCAGGGCCTGGCCATGACAAGCATCTTAAGTCCATCGAGGACCGGAGATTACCCCTTAACCTAACCAAATAGAACATAACACACCAAGCTACCATTGAATTCCAAACATATAATAAGATAGAAAATTAATAAACTTGAATATATCTAAGAGTGTAAACATTAATACCAAATCCATAGTAATATTCCCAAAACCTCTACTAGTCTAAAAACAACCAAATGTTGAGACATACCCCCAATTGTGAAAATGACAATGATAATTATAACAGTAATGTGAACTCTTTAGTTTTAGTTTATAAATGGTAACCTATGGAATGATCAAGTCTTTGGAGAATGGAAGCTCAGCACTTTACCTCAAACGATCGAAGAACCAAACAGATCCACCTAACACTGCATAGAAAAAGTAAAAGTATCCTAGGTGCCTCCATCGCATAGGTATATAATGTCCAGAGATAGTTAGTGGGTTGAAAACTAGCATGTAACTCAGGGATAGGGAAAAATATAATGCCAAGTCATATCCATTTCAAACCCACTGTATATGTTCACATACATAGATATATTTATATAATAGATGACGGGATAGGGAACAATGTTTAGTATGATAGTAAAACATTATCCTATACTATGTAGCTCAAACATCATAAATAGGCACCCATGGGCTATATGAGCTTAGCTCCCCCTACTGAAAAGGCCCTAGTTCGTGTTAGACGCATGAACCAGAGGTATCAAGAATGACCAGAAAATTCCTTGACCCTACATAAATCGAAGATACAAATATATATCAATAGTGTAAGCTGTTGACATGGTCATTAAGACCAAACCTTATGTCGGCAAATATGAGTTTCCAGTGTAAGTCATCAAAGACCCACATCTTCACGGTTTAGATACATAACTTCCATTAAACCCCATTTAAAACAAGTTTCATATAACCCATTTAATAACCAAAGAATCAACCTTTGTTAAGGCACACCATGGGTATTGTCATATACTTACACTTGCAAACTTATCTCTATGCATTAACAATCACACTAACCTAGGGGAATACCTCGCCCCCTCTGTTTATTAAATCAAACATGTACAACAAGGCCTTCAAAATAATGTTCATTATATAACTATTTAAGTAGTGCAAGATCATTAGTGAGTAAGTTAAACCAAGTGACAATTTCACAATTCAAAGCCAATTACATAAGTGGGTTGAGGGAACACAATTATTCAAAATCAATTCCAAGTTTAAAACATTAATTTAGGGGAATACCTTGACACCCCATACCAATTCCCATACCCTTGCACCCCATTAGTTCAAACATCATTTTCAAAGTATGAATAACTTATAAAAACAATTGAAAAATAATTCAAGGATCAATCACTCCAAAATCTTCAACCATATCAAAACCCATATTCAAATCCATATAATTAAACTTATTTAAACACATGTTTTTCATAAAATGAGAATTGGGGAAGAGTAACATGCCTGAAATACCAAGATTTATGGAGAGAAATCAACTCTTAAGCCCTTAGATGACCAACTTCTTGGAAACCTTAAGTATCTTGACCTTGGAGAATTTAAATAGTTTGAGAGAGTGCTTTTAGTGCTAAAGGGTTGAAAATAACATCCCAAGGGTGTTTTATGGTCGTGGGTATTAAGTGAGAGAAGAGGTAAATGTCTAAAATTCCCTCAATTAAAAAGATGAAAATTTATCTTAGTGACTACGTGTCACTATATGACTCGTAAGGACTCACTACGGTTCATTATCACGAGTCGTAGTCTAGACAGTATCTGGGGTCCCCCCTCTAGTAACCCTACGATTCACACCCTACGACTCATAGGGTCCAAGTCATAGTCAAGACAAAATACTTTTTGCATCACCCTGGTTTGGCTACGGATGGGACAATACTACTTATTTGTAGTCTTTACAACTTGTAGCCCTTAGTTGTATTCATAATAAAAATGATAGGACAACATACTATATAGTCTACTATTAGGTCCCTAACACCCATAATGATGTGTTACAACTTATTAGGAGAGTCATACTCTGGGTAGTGAGTTTTAAAACTCAGGAACTTTCAAGGACCAAAATTATCCAGAGTGTTACATTTTCCCCTCTTAGGATCATTTATCCCCAAATAATAAGATAAAACATTTATTATCATGATTTGAGTCCGAACACAACCACGCTTACCTTTAACAAAGAAAAAAACAAATTTATCAAGGAAATCAGAATTTTCTTTAATAAAGTCCTCAAACAAAGATGTTAAGGAATACATATACCTCAAGCATGATTATCCAAAGCGGAAAACAAGAATGGATTTTTCGACTTCATGTCCTATTCAACTTCCCAAGTAGCTTCTTCATACTTTTGGTTTCTTCATAGAACTTTTACTGCTTTCACATCCTTCACTCTCAATCGATGGAGTTGCTGATCCAAAATCTCAATCGTGACCTCCTCATAAGATAAAGAATCCGAGACACCAACACTCTCCAAAGGAACAAACTATGAAGGATGACCCACACACATTTTCAACATCGACACATGGAATACCATATGGATAGAACCCAAAATCAAAGGCAATTCAAACTCATAAGCCACATTACCCACTCGCCTTAAAATATGATATGAACCAACATAATGGGGGCAGAGTTTTCCCTTCTTCCTAAATCGTGTCACTCTATTCATGGGAGATACTTTCAAGAATACCAAATCATCCACATAAAACTCCAAACCCATTCGCCTTATATATGTATAGGAATTCTGGCGAGTTTGGGCGGTCTTAAGCCTATACCGAATCACTTTCACATTTTCCATCACCTGCTGAACCATGTTGGCACAATACAACCTATTCTCAAAAACCTCAAACCACCCAATAGGATACCTACAAAACGTATCCATCCCAATACTAGAGTGATAAAAGTTATTATAAGTAAATTCTATGAGAGGCAAATGATCAACCCAACTACCACCAAAATTGATCACACAATACCTTAGCATATCCTCCAAGGATTGTACAGTCCTCTCCGTTTGTTCATCCGTCTGAGGGTGGAAAGCAGTTCTAAGGTTCACCTTATATCCCAAATCTCTATGAAAGAAAAACGTAAGATGAGAATTGAGTACCATGAAACTTCACGATCTACTAAATAAAGAGCTTAGCATAATATTCTACCAAATAATTAGTTTTCACTAGTATTAAATGAGTGGAGTTGGTCATTCTATCCACAATTACCAAAATCAAATCAGACTTTTGGTGAGACCGTTGAAGACCGGTAACGAAATCCATATTAATCTCCTCCTATTTCAACGTGGGCAACTGAATCTCTTGAGACAATCCACTTAACCTCAGGTGTTTAACATTCACTTCCCGACACACCACATACTTGGCCATAAAATTGGCCACATCTCTCTTTATGTAATTCCATAAATAGATCTATTTCAAAACATGGTATATTTTCATAGACCAAGGATGAATAGTGTACTTCAATTCATGAACCTCAGCCAAGATCCTCTCTCATAGCCTATCAACATTGGGAACACTCAGTGTGCCCTGGTACTTAAGATACCATCGCTACTAATCTCAAAAGTCATCACCTTCTAGTGACCCATATCATCCTTGATCAGCTAAAATAGGATCAAAGATCTGTTTCTCCTTTACCTCGGCACCTATATATGATTTCACCACCTCTTTCATGATCACACCATAATACTCAGAGTCCAAAAGACAAACTCTGAAGTTAGCCAAATAGTGAATATACTTTACCAAAGCTCACTTTTCATCAACAAAATGAGACAAGCTTCCCCTGGATAACCTGCTAAGAGCATCAGTAACCACGTTAGCTTTACCTAGATGATAATGGAGGCTCATGTTGTAGTCCTTGAGCAACTCAACACATCTCGTTTGCCAAAGATTTAACTCCTTTTTGGTAAATACATACTACAAACTCTTATTATTGGAATAGATTTCAACATAAACCCCATACGAACAGTGAAACTGGATCCTCAAAGAAAAGACAACAACTAGCAAATCCAAATCATAAGTTGGATATTTCTTCTTATGAACCTTCAGCTTCCTAGAAGAATATGTAACCACCTAACCATGCTGTATCAAGATATAAGCCACACCCACACGGAATAATTATAATTAAAAACAAAACCTTGGCACCCTCAGGTAGAGTCAAAACCTGAGCCAAAGTCAACTTATTCTTTGAATTTTAAAATTACCCTCACAAGCATCAGACCATAGAAACTTTACCTTTCTTTGAGTCAACCTGGTAAATGGGATAGCAATAGAAGGGAAGCTTTCCTCAAACCTCCTATGATAACTGGCTAAACCTAAGAATCTCTAAATATTAGTTTGAGACGTGGGTCTAGGCCACTTCTTAACCATTTCAACTTTTTATGGATCCACTATGATCCCCTTACTAGAAACAACATAACCTAGATAGGTTATGATATTCAACCAAAATTTACACTTTGAGAAGCTTGCATACAACTGTTGATCCTTAAGGGTCTGCAATACTATACGGAGATGATCCACATGATTTGCCTCACTCTTGGAATACAACAAAATATAATCAAGAAATATAATCAAAAATAAATCTATGAACCGATGGAATACCCGATTAATAAGAGCCATATATTCCATCAGGGCATTAGTCAATCCAAAAGACATGACCAAGAACTCATAATGAACATATCAGGTACGGAAAGTAGTCTAAGAGATATCTACCTCCCTAATCTTCAAATGATGGTAACCTATCCAAAAACCAATCTTAGAAAAATACTTAGCACCCTGAATCTTATCAAAGAGATCATAAATACTAGGAATCGGATACCTATTTTTCACGATCGCCCTATTCAATTGGTAGTAATCTATACAAATCCAAAAGGACCCATCCTTCTTACGCATAAAGAGAATTGAAGAATCCTGGTAAGAAACACTAGCGCGGATAGCACCCTTATATAGAAGATCTTTCAACCACTCCTTAAGTTTTTTAAACTCAATAGGAGCCATTCTATTGGGAGGGATAGAAATAGGAAGAGTATCCAAAAGATGATCAATCCCAAAATCAATTTCCCTATCGGGAGGAACACTAGAAAAATTATTAGGAAATAATTTGGGAAATTTAGATATCACAGGGATAGATAGCAAAGAAGGACTCTCTGAGTTAGAATCTTTAACTAGACCAAGTTATAGAGAAACCTTGGAAATAATCTTTTAGGATCTAAGATACGAAATAAACCTTTCCTTAGGTACTAAGGAACTACTTTCCCATTCAATCACTGATTCATTCAGAAATTAAAAACTGACTCTTTAGGTCTGACAATCACGAGATACATAGAACAAGTACAACCAATGTATCCCCAAGACCACATCGAAGTCAAACAAATCCAACTCAATCGATCCACTAACATTTTCCTACCATGGATAGATACCACACAACCCCTATAGACTTTTATAGAAACCATAGAATTGCCCGCTGAAGTGGATATAGAAAAGGGATTCAAAATACACTTGGGACCAAAACCAAAATGGATAGCCACATAATAGGTCACACCAAAAAGGTATACCTAGGATCAAGAAGACAATATGAATCATGAGATAAAATTTTTTAACATACCAGTAATAACATCAGGAGAAGCCTCAGTATCCTGACAGGTGGCAAGAGCACACGGATGATTTTGACCACTGTCGGAGCCAGATATAGCACCCTTTAGAGCAGGAGACAAAGTAGTAGCAATTAGAACCTTATTAACCCAGCAGTAATATCGCCTAAAGAATAATTCCTCTAAATATGGCCACATCTAAAACACTTATTCCTCCCTTCATTACAAAATCCATGGTGCATCTATCAACAAAATCTAAAATAAGGATACAATAGAGCTTATTGATCCCCATTGGCCAGAGACTGGGTGCCTTGTACCTTAAACCCACTATTTCTCTGAACATGATAGTCACTGGGTGACTTAGGATATAGGGCACTATCCATACAATAAGAATCAAAATTCCCCTACTTTATCATAGACCACTTCTTGCCATCTCTACCACTAATTTGTTGGCCAGCTGTAATACCCCGCATATTTCTAAGCTAGGAAGTGAATAAGTTTTCCTACGTATGAAACCTCCTATCCTGTGAGTAGCATTTTAGTGGATAACTTACAATGAGTGTCCTAGCGATAAGATATCTTATGATCCATTAAGCATGTTCATATGAGTCACTTAAGGTAATATAAGCTAAGAGTTTTTGAATCCATCAAGTTTTAGTATTTGATTTTGCAAGAGTCATCTTTGAATGAGTATAACTCGATGTTAATATGGTATTTTGGCTGATTTATACCCAAAAGGTTGTAAAGAATTGAATTATCTTTCCAACGATACCAATTTCTCCTTAATCTAATACCCGAGCAAAAAGTTATGCCCATTTTCGTGAGAGACAGTAAGCATAGGCGATTGGTTAGGGGCCGCCCAACCCAAGCATAGGGGATTGGTTAGGCGCCGCCCAACCCAAGCATAGGCGATCACTTGGGCACCGTCTAAGGCAATTACAGGTGTCAAAAACACTCCGTTTTGAGTTATTTTAAAGGTAATTAAGTCTTTAAATACTCCTTACACGTCCCTAAACTTAACCCTACGAAATATATAGCTTCTAAACACATTACAACCCTATTAACATCTCAAAGCTCATCATCCAAGAGCACTATAAGATAAAAACAACTAGGATTGCATAATTAAGCTTGAAGATCCAATTTCAAGGAAATTCCTCCATCAATCATCAAGAACCTCGTTTCCAAGGTATGCATAGTGTTCATCTATGGATTCAATTCGTTCATAGAGCTCAAGAATCATGCTTTTAAATGTTGTTTTGTAAACATTTTGTGGTTATATGAATATGTACATATTGATGATGGATGTTTAAGTTTAAAGATGATATCTAAGATGTTTTTATGAAATATATGTGGTTGTTGGTTGAAAATCATAAACTTTGTTGGTTTAATATAATGCAAGTATAAAATCCACCTATGCCTTAAAGAATGAATGCAAGGTGTTTGATAAAATGCCTAGGATCCTAGAAATTCCTATTTACATGATTACATGATATTCACATGACAAATCCATGTTAGCTATACACTTCAATATGAATTTCCATGTTAATTATGTATTCTTATGGTAGTGGCATGAAGCATGTATGATGATGAAGATATGAATTATGTATACAAATTGTATCCATGTTTTTCCTACCATGTCTGAGATGTTAAATGAATACATAAAGTTTAATATCCCCAAATCATTACAATATGAACTAAATGTTACATGTTGTCGTTCCCTTCTGCTTGAATGGTTTCCATGCCCTTGCTATGAGTAGTATATGTTATCGGAATGCCCACGATGTTAGAATATGAGATTTATGACTTGATTATAAGCATTCCTATTCATGATAGATATTATGATGACCATGTACTTCATGAAATCCCCCACTCACATATTATGGATTGTTATTGATGGTCATGTACTCAAGAAATTCAAGTTATGTCAGTTTCCTTCCATCGAGTCCTGGGGGTACTTGTACCAGAAAAATATAGTTGTGTGCCTAGAGCTATGTCATGTTTTCATGATACTCTCAGTCAAGCCATGATCTATAGAATTCAGTCAGTCATGTGATTCAGGAAAACTCAGAAATCTCAGTAATCTCAGTGCTTAGTAACCTCAGCAACCTCAATATTCAGAGTCAGCCTCAGTAACTTCAGTACTCTCAACCAGTCCTCAGAACTTAGTACATTCCGTTAGTCATTGGAATCCAGTAAACTTAGTTTAGCTCTACTAAAAAATACCACTAGTATCAGTCCAGTTAATCTATATCAGTTAAGCTAATCAGCTCAGTTCAGTTATTCAGTTCAGCTTAGTTATTCAGTTCAGTGTCCTTCAGATGGGAGTAGAAGTTAGCACCGAGTAAACCAAAGGATGAGAACTCACCCACCAGTTCAGGGTGTGATTCATAGTAGTTATCCTTATGTTCCAGAACTACGTAGCTAGCGTAGGTTGATACATCTTAACCCGTCAAATTAGGGTTGATGAGGTGGCTTAACTCATCAGTTTAGGGTTCCCACCATTCTCATTGATTACTTGCCAGTATAGGGTTCTCACAGCTGTCCTTACCAGTGGTGCGGTATTGATACCCCTCTAGTTAGGGCAGAGATTGGACCCCAGCTTAGCTATTATAGTGTATTTGGGGCATGTCAGTTAGATAACTACTTCCCACAGTTTTAGTTACAGATTTCAGGACTGTCAGCTATAGCTACCCAGTCTCAGTAAAGAACTCAAATAGTTCTTCAGATTTGAGTATATTAGGACTGTTAAATACAATCAACTCAGAAATAGAATTGAACTCAGATAGTTTCCTTTAGATTTATGGACTGTCAGATACAGTCACTTATTCTATCAATCAAAAAAGTTATCAGAACTCATGCTATCAGTACTCAGCTTCAGGACTGTCAGATACAGTCAATCAAACCAGTTCTTCATAATTTGAACTATCAGAAACAATCATTCCTTTATTAGTAATATAGTATCAGTCTCCCAGAATTCAGTAATACAGTATCAGATCCATCACTTATTAGTGATTTACCTATCAATATCAGTAAACTCAGTCTTTCAGAATCTCATTATCAGTACACTTATGTTGTCAGTATTCAGACTCACTAGTCAGTATCTCCACGAGTTCAGTTACAGTTACGTATGCATGTATGTACTCTCACATTCATATTAGTCAGTATTTTTCATGCATATAACCTTTGCATTTAGCCTACCTCACTCGTATACTCAGTACATTCAGACGTACTGACGCATTTGCGCTATGGTGCTTTCTCTTATGTTACACCATAGGTTGAGAGGTATGAGCTCCAACTCATCAGTAGATTCCAGGATCAGCAGTTAGAGTTATATGTGAGTCCTTATCCTTCGAGGACATGATGATTTCATTTCTATTTCAGTTTTTAGTTTATTTTAATAGTTGGAGTTAGTTGGGGACATGTCCTATCAACTCCTTATTCAGTTCAGTTAAAGGCTTTCAGAAAAAATTCCAGATTAGATGTTTAGACTTCAGTACTTATGTTTCTTTTTGGTATTGTTATACCATATTTTTCAGATATGTATCAGTATTGAACCTTATGGCCTTACAGTTTATGTTTCCGCATATTTTTGAGATATTATGCAGTTTACAGGTACAGATATCAGTCATTGGTTAGCTTGTGGTCCTTTGGGGTCATGAGCAGAGTGTAGCATTCCGGTTCAGCGAATCGGGGTATTACACCAGCACCCTCCTCAAAATATCGAGAACTTTTACTTTACCTTTCCCATAATTTAGTTTATTTCTTTATTTTATCTTCCACTTACTGTATATATATACTATAAGCCTAGAGATAACCATGTCACTATTCAATAGGAAAACTTTGCACTCTAACCAAGTCTAGAGATAACCTAGAAGAAAACTTCCTCATCTAATCTGTCATGCAAGACACTAGCTCAGGAGCATAATGGGACAACTGATGAAACTTTAAGGAATACTCTTTCACAGTTATATTGCCTTGCTTCAAATTCACAAACTTCTCAGCCTTTACCTCTTTCAACTCCTAAGGAAAGAAAGTTATCAAGAAAAGAAACAAAGAAATCCTCCTAGAGAGCCAACTCCATACCATCACCCCTATACTAGTCCCTCTCCTTCTACTACTGATACGACACATCTTTTAACTGGTATGTAGAAAATTCCATACACTAAGAGTCTGAAGCATGGATTATATAAAAGATCTTCTACATCTTATCTATGAACACTTGAAGATCTTCCTCGACCTTAGATCTAGTAAAGGTTAGAGGATTAAGCCTCATAAAATGTCAAACCCTAGTGGCCTCAGAAGAACACATAACAGAACTAGCAGAACCCGACTGATGTGACCAAGATGTCACCAACTAGGTCAATAGATGAATGGAATGTTGGAACTCACCATTAGTAATATCTACCTGAGGTGACTGAGCAGGAGTGTCGTCTACAGGAGGAGGATCAGTGGGGAATAACGGAACTCCACAAGCGCAATCAAAAGAAGCGACCCTTGACCGGGTTTGAACTTTATAAGTAGGGCGTAACCCTTCCACAGTGTTCTTAAGTGAGACAAAGGAGTTTCCACAAGCATTAAATCTTCTAGGAAGCATGATCTTAAAAGAGAATAAATTGGAATTAGAGCATATTTCAAGACTCTAGACTCTACAGCTCAAAAGTAGATCACAAGAAAGGGAAAGCTTACTAAATGCCTCATAGCATCTCTCTTATAAGTGTGGTGTTCTCCACACCTACAAAAGAGACTCTACTTATCACGAGTTTGTGGATTCCTAATAACAAAGAACCTAGTCTTTGACACAACTCGAACCAGTTCTTGACCATGATGAGTATCTCAAGTCCATCGAGGATCAGAGACCACTCCGTTAACCTAACCAAACAGAAGATAACACACCTAGTAGTGGCTGACTTTTAAACATATGACAAGATAGACAAGTAATAAACTCAAATATACCTAAGAGTGTCAACATAAATACATAATCTAAGTAATATCTACAAAACCTCAACTAATCTAAAAATAATGAAATATCGAGACATTCCTCCGACTCTGAGAATGATAATGATAATGATAATGTTAATATGAACACCTTATTTATAGTTTATATAAGGAAACTGATGGAAAGATCAAGTTTTCTAGTGAATGGAATCTCACCATTTCATCGCAAATGACCAATGAACTAAACTAATCCACCTAACACTATGCAGGAAAAGTATAAATATCTTTGGTTCCTGCATCGCTTGGAGATAAAGCATTTAGAGATGGTTAGTGGGCTAAGAGCTAGCATTAACTCAGGTATAGGGTTAAATATAATGACAAGTAATACCCATTTCAAAATCACTGCACCCATTTAGTCTAAGAATCCCTTATCAAGCCAAAAAGTCATCAATTTGGGGAAACCCATCTTCCCCATTACAATACCTATAACAATGTACCTATTCAGTCCACAAACCATAAATTAAAGCATAAATCATCTATTTAAAACATGGGAAAATTAATTCAAGTGATACCAATCAAAACCCCTCAACCCAATTTCAAACCAATCAATTCGAATCACACAGATAATGTGTAAATAAATGCCACAATGTAAAATTAAAGTTGGGAAATGAGATACATGCCTAAAATACACAAGAAATTAAAGTATATTCGATATTTAGAGCTTGGATGGTGAATATTTTATAGCACCCTTAAGGTTTCTTGGGTTTTAAGTTTAAGAGACAATGAATGGCGTTTTAATCTTTAAAAACTAAAAGAAAAGGGTTATGTTATGTTTATAAGTCGTAGAAGGGGTAAAAACAACAAAATCCCCTCACCCAAGGTGAAACAAACTAGTTGAAATTAAAATAACAGTACGGCACATCGCTATCGCAGGGGTAGCTCTGTGCCACGCCCTTATCATGAAGGCGAAACTCTGTGGCACGCCAATATCATGGTGACTCACTGCCTCAGAGTTATAAAATTAACCCAAACCCCTTCTAAAAATTCCAAAATTTTTCCAAAACATACTTTTAACATGCCTAAACATAATTCAAGTAAAAAATTAACATTACAACTACTGGAGGGTCAAAATAAAATTAGCGAAGTTTTATGGGGTCTTACATTATCCCTTCCTTAGGATCATTTGTCCCCAAATGTGGAGTTAGGCCACTTTTATCATGATAACAGCAAGAATACATCATAACCAAATGACAAATTCAAAAGGGAACAAAACTCATACCTCAATCATTTTTATCTACCTTTTGATTTCTCCAAAGAACCTTTACTAAAACTACATCTTTTGTCCTCAATCTATGAACTTTCCAATTAAATATTTAAACTAGGACTTCCTCATAATACAATGAATTTGTAACACCAACATTCTTAATCAGCACTATCAAGGAAGGATCATCCACAAACTTTTTCAGCATAGGCACATGTAAAATAGGGTGAATAAAAGTCAAACTTGCTGGCAACTCTAACTCATAAGTGACATTCCCAATACCTTTTACAATCTTATATGGAGAAATATAATGGGGAATAGACTTCCCCTTCATCCCAAACCTCATGACTCTCTTCCTAGGAGAAATATTCAAGAACATCCAATCTCTCACTTCAAACTCCAACTCTCTTTGACTCACATCCGCATAAGACTTTTGGTGACTTTGAGAGTATTAAGTCTCTCCATAATTATATTTACCTTTTCCATGACTTGTTGAATCATTCCAATACCAAACAACCTAGTCTCACTATAATACCCTAATCATTCCTTAAGCTTAAATTTGTCCTTTTAAATGGATATGTATGACTTCCAAACTGATTGATGTTTAAACCATATTATATTTATCTAATTTACACTTTTTGTCATGTAGAGCATTTAATAATCTTTCCATCGATATGAATTTCATCAAAATCCAACATAGTATGAATGAGTTATGGCCGTTTTGCTGAATGCTATCAGATTGCCCAGGTTTGACGGACGACCTGGTGGACCGTCAGATCCTTAGTGAACTATCAAGTGTCCCGTCAGGCCAAGGTAGTAGCACTCTTTTTGGTATGTCATGTGACGGTCAATGTGGTGGACCATCACAAAGTTGACAGACCGTTAAGGTATCCATCAGACCGAGATAGAATGATTTCTGGCCCTCAAGTGACGGAGGACTTGGTGGACCATCACTTTTCTAACGGAACATCAATTAAACCTTCACGTCGAGGTAGAACATTCCAGTTTTGTTATTCGAGTGACGGACGACTTGGTGGACCGTCAGGTCGACCGTCAAAGGCCCCGATCAGCAAATTTCAGTATTTTTCAAAAGGGCATCTTGGTCATTTCCGATCCTTGTGGCCTTATATATATATCTATGTAGAGAATAAAATATTATTTTCTCTCTATTTCTCTCCAAAATTTTTCAAGAATTCTCTAGAAACCTAGGGTTTCTTCCAAACCAAAAAATCAAAACATCTCCAAAAAATTCAAGAAATCTCCCATAAATTTCTTCAAGTTGTTCAAGAACTAAGCTCCTTAAGTCAAAGGCAGCAAGGTCTTGGTCTAAAAGTGTGAGAAAGAAGTTTCAAGCAAGTTTCTATATCTTCAAAATCAAAATCTAAGGTATTTGGGGTTTGAACAAGAACACTCCTTTCATTCTTATGCCTAAAGGTTTAATTTCTACTATTGATTTTACATGATTTTGCAAGTAGGTTTAAACCCAAATTTCTTTAATTATGATTTATGAGATTTGAGTTGAATAAGTTTGATATTTATGATTATTTCACTATCATGTTTCCTAAATTGAGGATTTATTCCATGAGCTGTATATTATCATTATGTATTGATGATTTCTAAGCAATTTAAGTCAAGTTCCATGATTTGAATATTCTTAATATGAATTTATGATTTTTGAACGATTTGAGATAAGTGTTATGAGTTATGCCTTTCCATGAGAATTTAACTATTGAATGTATATTGATATGTGAAGTTGAAACTAAAGAATGAGTCTTGTGATGTTTCCATGAAGCTTTTGATATTTGAATGACTTGATAAACAAATGTATTTGATGCCGAGAAAGATTGTGTTGAGTTGAGTTGAGTCGAGATTGGAATCCATGAGATGTTTATGATTTACAAATGAGATATATTTATATTTTGGTCTTTATTTTAAACCCAGGAGTTGATATTGATTGAGGTGGATTTTCTTACGCGTCCTGAGCTAATTCTGGGAGGATTATTTAGCACCGAGTGGGAAATATGGTATTTCCCTTGAACTACGTGCCATCGTAGGATTGATGTTGATGATTATGTGCCAAAGGCCGAGTATGAGATTATGAAGATGAAATTGAGGTTGTACTCCCTGGACAGAGTACAACACCCCTGCCAATGTGGGTTTCTCTCCTTAGAAGGGAAAACCATTGGACTCCATACGGCTCATATGGTGTAGTCATGTCGGTTATAAGAAACTCCCACGTCCATAATAATTTAAGTCTCTTGAGTTACCGAGTCACTCTAAGTCATAAGTAAAAGAGTTTAAGTTGAGATAAATGATTTACGAGATTTATGAAGCATGTATTACTACTGATGATTTAAGAGAAAAATGTTTCAGATAACTCAAGCGAAGAGAATTTTTATGGTCAGCATTCATGATTTACTTATACATTTATGATATTATTTAAATGTTGCATCCACCCCCGCATACTCTATACATTCCCAAGTACTGACTCTCATACTCTTTTGTATTCTATATTTCCTAATGATATAGGTTCAGGTGCTCAGTCTCAGCAGCGACAGTGACCTTTGAGGACCTTCCTCTACACTTCTATAGTTGGAGAGTCATCATGGTTCGAGGGCCTGTGTCTCCAATTATGCCTTGTTAATAGATGGTTATTTACTTTCAGTTCAGTACGAGTCAGGTAGGGATCTGTCCCAATAGCTCCTCAGTCCTATGTAATAGAGGCATTGTCAGACTAGTGTACCAAATGTACAGAGATTCCAGTATTTTGTATGTACGGGGCAGTATTATTTCACGTTTTAGTATGTTAATGCAATGGTTATTCCTCTTTATCTTCGCATGATTTGCGCTATAATGAGTTCTGAAAGTGATGAGAAGTTTAGAGGGTTAGCTTGAGGCCACGTGTGGCCTTGAGCACCATATGACGTCTCGGGAAAGGTTCTTTGGGCGTTACAAAGTACTTACACTTAATCACTTTTATGTCACTAATTCATTTAAAAAGTTACCAAAATAAACTAAATTCAAAATGAAAAGTTTACATTTCAAGTATATAAACTTAATCACTTTCAAGTCACTAATTCACTTTACAAATTACCAAACTAAACTAAATTTAGAATGAAAAGTTCACATTTCAAATAACTACTATTAGTCACTTTCATGTCACTAATTCTCTTAACAAGTTACCAAACTAAACTAAATTCAAAATGAAAAGTTCACATTTCAAGTACCTACACTTAATCACTTTCAAGTCACAAATTCTCATTACAAGTAATCAAATTAAACTAAATTCGAAATGAAAAGTTCACATATCAAGTACCAACACTTAAAACACTTTCAAGTCACTTATTCACTTTACAAGTTACCAAACTAAACTAAATTGAAAATGAAAAGTTCACATTTTAAGTAACTACACTTACTAACTTTCAAGTCACTAATTCACTTTACAAGTTACCAAACTAAACTAAATTCAAAATGAAAAGTTCACATTTCAAGTACCTACACTTAGTGACTTTTACTTAACAAGTTACCAAACTAAACTAAATTCAAAATGAAAAGTTTACATTTCAAGTATCTACACTTAATCAATTTCAAGTAACTAATTCACTTGACAAGTTGCCAAACTAAACTTAATTCAAAATGAAAAGTTCACATTTTAAGTACCTACACTTAATCACTTTTATGTCACTAATTCATTTAACAAGTTACCAAACTAAACTAAATTCAAAATGAAAAGTTTACATTTCAAGCACCTACACTTAAACACACGCAAGTCACAAATTCACTTTACAAGTTACCAAACTAAACTAAATTCAAAATGAAAAGTTCATATTTCAAGTACATACTCTTAGTCACTTTCATGTCATTAATTCACTTACCAAAGTACCAATGTAAACTAAATTCAAAATGAAAAGTTCACATTTCAAATACCTCCACTTAATCACTTTAAAGTCACTAATTCACTTTACCAGTTATCAAAGTAAACTAAATTCAAAATGGAAAGTTCGCATTTCAAGTCACTTACTCATTTAACAAGTTACCAAACTAAACTAAATTCCAAATGAAAAGCTCACATTTTAACTACCTACAATTAATCACTTTCAAGTCACTAATTCACATTAAAAGTTACGAAACTAAACTAAATTCAAAATGAAGCATTCACATTTCAAGTACTGCACGTAATAACTTTCAAGTCACTAATTCACTTTACAATTTACCAGACTAATCTAAATTCAAAATAAAAATTTCACATTTCAATTACCTACACTTAAACACTTTCAAGTCACTAATTCACTTTACAAGTTACCAAACTCAACTAAATTCAAAATGAAAAGTTCGCATTTCAAGTGCCTACACTTAAGTTACACTCAAGTTACTAATTTACTTTTCAAGTTACCAAACAAAACTAAATTCAAAATGAAAAGTTCACAGTTCAAATACCTACACTTAAACATTTTCAAGTCACTAATTCACTTTTCAAGTTACCAAACAAAACTAAATTAAAAATAAAAAATTCACATTTCAAGTATCTACACTTAATAACTTTCATGTTACTAATTCATATTTATAAGTTACCAAACTAAACTATATTCAAAAATGAAAAGTTCTCATTTCAAGTACCTAAACTTAATCAATTCCAAGTCACTATTTTACTTTACAAGTTATCAAACTAAATTAAATTGAAAATGAGAAGTTTAATTTCAAGTACCTACACTTAATCATTTTCAAGTCAGCAATTCAATTTACAAGATATCAAACTAAATTAAATTCAAATTAAAAAGTTCACATTTCAAGAACCTACACTTAAACTCTTTCAAGTCACTTATTCACTTTACAAGTTGCCAACTATACTGAATTCAAAAAGAAAAGTTCTCATTTGAAGTACCTACACTTACACACTTTCAAGTCATTAATTCAATTTTCAAGTTACCAAACTAAACAAAATTCAAAATGAAAAGTTCACATTTCAAATACCTACAATGAATCACTTTCAATTCATTAATTCAATTTACAAGTTACCAAGCTAAACTAAATTCAAAATGAGAAGTTCACATTTAAAGTACATACACTTAATTACTTGCAAATCACTAATTCGCTTTATAAGTTACCAAGCTAAACTAACTCATAAGGAAAAGTTAACATTTCAAGCACCTACACTTAATCACTTTCAAGTCACTAATTCACTTTACAAGTTACCAAATTAAACTAAATTCAAAATGAAAGGTTCACATTTCAAATACTTACACTTAATCACTTACAAGTCACTAAATCACTTTACTTGTAATCAGAGTATAATAAATTAAAAATGAAAGGTTCACATTTCAAGTACCTACACTTAATTACTTTCAAGTCACTAATTCACTTTACCAGTTATCAAAGTAAACTAAATTCAAAATGAAAATTCGTATTTCAAGTACCTACACTTAAACACTTTCAAGTCACTTATTCATTTAACAAGTTACCTGTAACGCCTCGAAAAATGGGTCCCAGAGCGTCACACGGTGCTTGAGGCTACGAGTAGCCTCAAGCTAACCCTTTGAGACATTTTCATTCAGTTCAATACAAATCAACGGGGTTTCCATAAATAACCCTCAAATATCAACATAGTAATCATTATCCAAGAATAAAAGAATTTTGGAAAGATAACAAAATACAACTTATTAGTTAACTCCCAACATCTATACTAGTCTGACAAGCCTCTAAGAAAATCAATTAAACTAGCGAGCCATTGAGACATGCCCCAACTGACTCATACTCAGTTATGAAATGTAAATAATTCCGTGAAACCATCATCAGACATTATGTCCTCGGAACATGAGGACTCACCAAAATAGATGATGTAGAATAGCGTGCCCAAAGAATCACTGTCGAACCTAGAACTACGCACCTAAACCTACATTCCGAGAAAATGCAGCCCACATGTGAAGATGTGGGTCAGTACCATAGAAAGGAACCGAGTATTTGGGGGTATATGCAGTTATATAAGCATTATCATCATAAATATTTATAAGAAATATGCAGGAAGTATGAAAGACTTACATAGTACGAATAAAATCGTCATGAAAGACTTACATAGCCCGAATAAAATTGTCATAATCATGAGAGAATGAAATAAGTACAATAACACATGTAAGTCATCTTATAATTTGTCAATCACGTTCAGTTCATCAAGAATATCAATTCTCATAATGTAAATATCATTTAAATCTTTCGACAGAATAACTTTCACAATTCCACTTTCAAATCACTTCACCATTCACCAAGACACAAGGAAACACACACACACTGGGAGATCCTATAACCAACATAAACCATGTGAGCTACATGGAGTCTAACATACAACCCATGTTGAGGAGATCCGGCCTATCCTTGCCAGGGGAGTAGCACTATCGATATCAAATCCACACAAACTAGTGATCACTATATAAATCAGCCTCAGGCTCACTCCTACAGGGCATATAGTTCTAGGGAGTAAGGTCGCTTTATACCTCCCACTCGGTGCTAAAGATTTCTCCCGGACTTAGCTCAGATCATTTCAAAGACAATCCACAACAAAACAATTTTAGTAATATATAAATATACATCGGGATTCATCATGCTTCCCATCTATTAAAATCAACCACGTTGTGGATTTCTTTCACACTGGAGTTCAAAACAACTCCATTAAGACCAAAAGGTCAAATCATTCAAAATATCTCAAATATTTAATATCAACTGCTTATAACACACACTTTTCTAAAAAAACACAATTTCCAATGGGGATTTATAACCCAAACACCAAAATCAAGATAAATATCATTCAAGATTCATGCTTTATATCACTACACATGTAAATTCATCTTTCAAAATCATAAACATCAAGATTTAATAATAATCATTATAAGATATAGGTTCATGCTTCAAATTCATAAAAATCAAATAAAAATCATGCCTTTGTAAAGAAAATTACTTTTGTGCACAAGAACAAAAGAGAGTTCTGATAACACTCAATCTACAGCTCTTGTAGGAGTGTAAAGCGGTCGTTAGAAAATATAGCACCCAACTGGGTTGGGTATCGATCCCACAGGGAATAGCTTGGTCAACAAGTAAGAAACGATTACTAGACTTTTAGTGCAAGTCTCGTAAAAAGGGGGGATTGTAATGTGTAACCAAAATATTAAAGTAAAAACTGAAAATGGCAACGTAAAAAAAAAGGAATGTTTAGTTGGTTGTAAAACAATGAGAATTGAGGAGTTGGGGTTATCTCCACCTTATGAGTTGTACGTCTCTATTGGCTATGAGTTATGCGGAATTCAGACATGTATGTGCTTATAGAGAATTGTATTCGATGGTAAATCCAGGCGTCTTTCAACCTATTCGAGGATTATTTCACTTTAACTCTCTCGAGCTTAAAGCGTATCTAACGGTAAAAATTCTCCAAGAGGTTAATCCAGTTACAGTACTAACTTTTTAATAGGGGATGGGACCCTACTACCTTGACATTATCTCTTTTCTAGACAGATAACCTTTCTTTCGAACAAGTTAAATGTTATACTGGCGTATTCTTGCGTTTGCAACCACAAAGAATTTAGATTAAGATGAAGAGAATAATTATATAAGCAGCATACGTGTCACGAACTCACAAGCTCATAGTAATAGATAGTACCTCATTCGGCTTCCATAACCTCAACAGAGAAGTTTAGTTACCCATGAGTGCGAAGGAAATCACAAAAGACATTGTTATTATACCACAATAAGAATTTCGTGTAGCACAAGTGTGGTAGGCGTTAGGCGTGATTTCTTGCAAGTAACGTTTCTCTTGTTGCGAAAATTAAGAATAGATGAATAGAAGAATAGAAGAAGAATAAAAAGTAGAATTAGTGGAATAATTAGAAGTAGTAGTGAATGTATATTAGAAAGATGGAAAGAAGATGTAAAATCTCTAGCAAAATAGGGTATTTATAATACCCATCTTATATTCCTACTAAGCTAATGAAATACTTAACCAAATCCTAATAAGCTAATGAAATACTTAACTAAATCCTAATAAGATAATGAAATACTTAACCCAATTGTACTAGGTTAATGTATCATTATCCTAATCATAATAAATTACTGCTAGTCCCCAAAGTCTTCAGAATTACTGTTTTAGCCCGGGACAGGTTTCCCATGCTTCACTTATGGTCCTTAGGCGTCCAAGACTCCCTTTTCTCCCCTCGTGAAGCTTTCTTTGGCATCAAGTTATCCATAAATGCTGAATTCTGCATCATTTATACCTGAAACTTTGCTAATCATGTTCGTTAGCTCACTTACAGGAAAAAGGACTAAAAGTGCATGAAATATATAATTTGTTCTCAAAACATGGCTAAAATATGGGTAAAATATAGCACTATAGGCGTGTAAATTCGCCTATCATCAACACCCCACACTTAAAGCTTTGTTCGTCCTCGAACAAAATATCATGTCCCTCTAAACATTAACTTAAGGTTTCACAGCAACAACACAAAATATTCATCAAGACAAGCATAGCAATCATTAATAAAGAGTAGTTTTCTGCTCATTAGTAGAAACAATTCAACCTCCAACATAGACTCGTGATGGTGGCCAACTCATATTCAAAAGTTAAGGCACAAAGAATCATACACAACTACCCAAAACTCATCAACCATGTGTGTCTCACAATATATTACCCATAATCACTCACAAGTATAGCATTTTTTTCAAACATGGGTATAAAAGTATCCTTGCTCTCGCTCTTACAAAGAATTCATATGTAGCAACTGATGACCATAGGCTTGCCCTTAGTGTAGTGCTCCACTAAATGTCAGAATGCTAAGCTTAGGATCAAATAGGTCTTTTGATGTTTGTAATGTAGGCTAAGGGACGGGTAGGACTATTTTGGCCAGAAATAGTGACTATGTTCCTAAGCGCTTTAATACATCACATTGTATCATTAACACTTTTCTTTCAAACAACCTTTCTACTTTCTTTTATTCTACCACCCTTTTTCTCCTCTTATGTTTTTCAATTTTAAGCAACTTTTCAGCTTTCCTTTCCTTTTTCTTTTCATAACATACCTCTTATGACAGCAATTTTTTTTCATAACAAATTCAAGCACCATTACATTCTAAAGCATCATACTTACCCAACTTACTCTTATTTTGTCACATGACTTTTACACTTTAAAGCACTTAGGAATTTGGATCAAATTATGGTCCTGAAAAAATGGATTAGGCTTACATATGAGGTTGTCAAAGGAAATAGGCTAAAGGCTCAAAAGGGTTTAACTAGGATAATGTCCATGGGTAGGTAAAAAGAAGGTAAACAAGTATAGGTTGTCAAAGAAATGCCTAAATCATCTCCTAGACTTGCACTCCTTATTTTCGCTTTACATACATACCAGGCAAGTTCTAGCATCAGCCACAAACATAGAATATACTATCATCTCACACACAAGGCACATGGTCGACTTTATTGGGAGTAGCATAGACTCTTGACCCAACAGATGAAGGAATTGAACCACACAATATCACATAGTGAGTCACAATTAGAACCTAAACGTCTCAATAGTCATGATGTTAGCACAAACTCTTGTTATAATCTCATGCTGCCTATTAAAATGATTTCATGTGAAGCTAAGTAAGAAAAATTTAAATAAAAAAATGATTAACTACGAAAAAAACAAAAAAAACTCAAACAAACATAAATAAATAAATAAACGCAAATACGGATAGAGAAGTAAAGCATGAAAATACCACCACCCCACACTTAAACGGGACACTGCCCTCAGTGGAAAATAAATATGAAGAACCTGGTCAGTCTGACTCCTCCTCTATGTCGGGGGTCATACCCCCTTCGTCGGAATCATCATAGGAGTCGTCGTCATTAGAATTCTCCTCCACGTCGGAGTCTGGCATGCGTCGATCATCATCGGTCGGCACATCATCATCAAGAGGTTCCTCAAAGTATGAACCTACTCCACATATCTCCCTTGCATGCATATTCATTGGATACTCATGGTCCAGCTGTTGGAGCTCTGCAGCAGTTGGAACACATCCACCACTCATCATTGTGAACAGAGTCATGCCATAAAGATGATGAAAGAAACTCTCATCTCGAGCATATCTCTCCGCAGTAGTAAGGTTGACGCCATGTGTTGTTTCAACATCTTTGACCTTTGTGAGGTCAACCTTTTTCGGGTTATGTGGGAGTTTGTGGTTAGCTGGTTCCTCTTCGATGTCTTCCTTCCACAAGATTGCTGTCAACAGATTGCCAAAAGTAAAGTGGGACCGCTTGTGTAGTCTGGCCTTCCGCATTGTAGAATGAATGATTGCCCCAATGTTGATAGGGACATTCGTCATCAAAGCGTAGACCAAACACACTCTATCTCTTGTTATTTTGGTGTACTGGGTCCCAGGAATAAGACAAGAGTTGACAATACACAACCATCTTCTTGCTTCCCTATTCAAAGGAGCATAGGGAAGGTGTTGTGTCATCCGGTGTCTTTTTGTCTGCTCCACCTTGCCATGGATCTACTTCCACAAAGTGTGTGTTGAATTGCTCTATAAGAAGTTCTGTTGTACAGCTCTTTGAATGGTGCTGGGTCGACTGAAGGCAAGCCAAGAAAGGAGTTAATCAAATCCGCATTGAGTTGTAAAACTTGGCCCCGAATCTTGACTTCGCTGCCTGTGGTTTTCGGCGACCAGTTGGCATAAAATTCCCTTGTTAAATCAAGATTACATGCTCCCATTTCGCGGAAGATGAAATCCAGATTTAATGCCATGAGTTTCGCCAACATGCGCGGCTCCTTCTTCACTAGGCTGTCCTTGTTGATCAAGTCGACATGAACATATTTTCCTTCCTTGTTGTTCCTATACCATTCCTTGGCTTCCTCCTCAAGAACCCATTTTATTCCAAACATGCGGCGTGGTAATTGCATTGAGGATGATTCTCCTTGGTCCTTGCGACCTCTTTTCTTGCTCTTTTGGGAAGTGGTAGCCTTATCATGTCTTGCTTTGGGTGCCATTGTACCTGAGATTTAAACAATATTCATATTAGCATTATCTCGATGTATACAATCTATACACAAGCAGTAGGGGTACCACCCCACACTTAGGTTGTTGATACAAATTAGTGGAGTGAAAGTGGTCGATTACTTATACTTCATCGACATGCCTTTTAGGCGCTATATTTCGACAAGAAAATCAGAGATGTATCACTTCTTTCAACCTTAGCAATACTTTCATGTTAGGTATAACAAGACTACTACATAGGGATTACATCTTGGTATAGTTTCTATCAATAATCACAACCTCCTATGTCGGTAGGCAACTATAAATCTTATCCCGATGAACGGGATATTCTAACATTTAAGTATTCAAGTGACAAGATTATGCAATGTTTATGACTATATCAATTCCACAATTAGTATAACCAAGTAACGTTTCTCTTGTTATGGAAATTAAGAATAGATGAATAGAAGAATAGAAGAAGAATAAAAAGTAGAATTAGTGGAAGAATTAGAAGTAGTGGTGAATGTATATTAGAAAGATGGAAAGAAGATGTAAAATCTCTAGCAAAATAGGGTATTTATAATACCCATCTCCTATTCCTACTAAGCTAATGAAATGCTTAACCAAATCCTAATAAGCTAATGAAATACTTAACTAAATCCTAATAAGCTAATGAAATACTTAACCCAATTGTACTAGGTTAATGTATCATTATCCTAATCATAATAAATTACTGCTAGTCCCCAAAGTCTTCAGAATTACTGTTTTAGCCCGGGACAGGTTTCCCATGCATCACTTTTGGTCCTTAGGCGTCCAAGACTCCCTTTTCTCCCATCGTGAAGCTTTCTTTGGCATCAAGTTATCCATAAATGCTGAATTCTGCATCATTTATACCTGAAACTTTGCTAATCATGTTCGTTAGCTCACTTACAGGAAAAAGGACTAAAAGTGCATGAAATATATAATTTGTTCTCAAAACATGGCCAAAATATGGGTAAAATATAGCACTATAGGCGTGTAAATTCGCCTATCATCAAGTTCTTGTTAAAAAATCCCACATACCTTGAATGGTGAACTTTAGATCGATACTCGTTTTTGAGATGTTAATCGTGCCTTTGAATGATAGTTCTTGGAGTTCTTGAACTAGGAACTTGGAATCTTGAATAAATTCGCAGAATTAATGGTGAACTTTGGAGGTTCTTGAAGTTGGATGTAGGAGCTTAGTATTTTCTTTTTGAGGGAGTTTGATAAAATATAACATATAATGCTTCTAATAGGCTTTGGATGGATTTTGGGTGAGGGGGAATGACCAAAAAAGCTCCTAAAAATCAAAACAATTCTCGAATCTGTCATTTGGTGGACTGTTTTGATAGTCTGAAGTAGATCAACCATAACGTTTTACACCGATATTTAAATTGGATGAAACCAATTTCATTAAAAAGAGGACTCTCATATATTTTTGTTGATATATAGTATCTCAACCAGATTATTGTGTACAAGGAGTTATGATAGTTTGAAATTGACCCAAAGGTTGAAGTAGATCGACCATAACCTTTTGCTTCGATAGACAAATTGGATGAAACCAATTTCATTGGAAAGAGGACTCGAAGAGATTTCCGTTGATATATATTAGATGACCTAGATGATTATGTACAAGGAGTTATGATCATTTACGGTTGAAGTAAAAATATTCCAAGCCTTAGTACTTTGTCCTGCACGTTTTACTGTTCATTACTATTAACGGTTCGATCGGAATGTTCATAACTCGTCGCTCGGGTGTCCGTTTTGGATAATCCACATATTGTTGGAAAGATTATTCGATACTCTACGCAATGGTGGGTCATAAACTAAAACATTTCACACGGAAAATTTATAATTCATTCTAGAAGATAGAACCCAACACGTTTACACAAAAAAATTTCAACAAAAAATTTCTCAGGGTATTACATTACCAAACTAAACTAAATTCCAAATGAAAAGTACACATTTTAACTACCTACAATTAATAAATTTCAAGTCACTAATTCACATTACAAGTTACGAAACTAAACTAAATTCAAAATAAAATATTCACATTTCAAGTACCTGCACTTAATCACTTTCAAGTCACTAATTCACTTTATAAGTTACCAAACTAAACTAAATTCATAAGGAAAAGTTAACATTTCAAGAACCTACACTTAATCGCTTTCAAGTCACTAATTCACTTTACAATTTACCAAACTAAACTAAATTCAAAATGAAAGGTTCACATTTTAAATACTTACACTTAATCACTTAGAAGTCACTAATTCACTTTACTAGTAATCAATGTAATCTAAATTCAAAATGAAAGGTTCACATTTCAAGTACCTACACTTAATCACATTCAAGTCACTAATTCACTTTACCAATTATTAAAGTAAACTATATTCAAAATGAAATGTTTGCATTTCAAGTACCTACACTTAAACACTTTGAAGTCACTATTTCACTTTGCAAGTTACCAAACAAAACGAAATTAAAAATGATAAAGAAATACATTTCAAGTGCCTACAATTAATAACTATCATGTCACTAATTCACATTATAAGTTACCAAACTAAACTAAATTCAAAATGAAAAGTTCACTTTTTAAGTACCTACACTTACACACTTTCAAGTCACTAATTCACTTGACAAGTTACCAAACTAAACTAAATTCAAAATGAAAATTTCGTATTTCAAGTACCTACACTTATACAATTTCAAGTCACTAATTCACT
The DNA here is from genome assembly GCA_030864225.1 of Capsicum baccatum var. pendulum. Lineage (NCBI taxonomy): Eukaryota > Viridiplantae > Streptophyta > Magnoliopsida > Solanales > Solanaceae > Capsicum > Capsicum baccatum. The sequence continues at coordinate 185,269,932 of CM061558.1, read as the reverse complement.
TTACAAGTTACAAAACTAGACTAAATTCTAAATGAAAAGTTCACATTTCAAGTACCTATACTTAATCACTTTCAAGTCACTAATTCACTTAACAAGTTACCAAACTAAACTAAATTCAAAATGAAAAGTTTACATTTCAAGTATCTACACTTAATATCTTTCAAATAACTACACTTAATCACTTTTATGCCACTAAATCATTTAACACGTTACCAAACAAAACTAAATTCAAATGGAAAAGTTTACATTTCAAGTATCTATACTTAATCACTTTCAATTCACTAATTCACTTTACAAGTTTCGAAACTAAACTAAATTCAAAATGAAATGTTCACATTTCGTGTACATACTCTTAGTCAATTTCATGTTTCTAATTCCCTTAAAAAATTACCAATCTAAACTAAATTCAAAATGAAAAGTTCATAATTCAAGTACCTACACTTTATCACTTTCAAGTCAGTAATTCACATTACAAGTCACCAAACTACACCAAAATAAACTAAATTCAAAATGATAGTTGAAATTTCAAGTACATACACTAAATCACTAACAAATCACTAATTCACTTTATAAGTTACCAAACAAAACTAAATTCATAAGGAAAGGTTAACATTTCCAGCACCCACACTTAATCACTTCAAAGTCACTAATTCACTTTAGAAGTTACCATACTAAACTAAATTCAAAGTGAAAGGTTCACAGTTCAAATTCTTACACATAATCACATACAAGTCACTAAATCACTTTACTACTAATCAAAGTAAACTAAATTCAAAATGTAAGGTTCACATTTCAGGTACCTCCACTTAATCACTTTCAAGTCACTAATTGACTTTACCAATTATCAAAGTAAACTATATTCAAAATGGAAAGTTCGCGTTTCAAGTGCCTACACTTAAACACTTTCAACTCACTATTTCACTTTGCAAGTTACCAAACAAAACGAAATGTAAAATGAAAAAAAAAAATAGATTTCAAGTACCTACAATTAATCACTATCATGTCACTAATTCACATTATAAATTGCCAAACTAAACTTAATTCAAAATGAAAAGTTCACTTTTTAAGTACCTACACTTACACACTTTCAAGTCACTAATTCACTTTACAAGTTACCAAACTAAAATAAATTCAAAATGAAAAGTTCGCATTTCAAGTACCTACACTTAAAAAATTTCAAGTCACTCATTCACATTACAAGTTACAAAACTAGATTAAATTCCAAATGAAATGTTCACATTTCAACTACCTAGACTTAATCATTTTCAAGTCACTAATTCACTTAATAAGTTACCAAACTAAACTAAATTCAAAATGAAAAGTTTACATTTCAAGTATCTACACTTAATATCTTTCAAGTAACTACACTTAATCACTTTTATGCCCCTAAATCTTTTAACACGTTACCAAACTAAACTAAATTCAAAATGAAAAGTTTACATTTCAAGTATCTACACTTAATCATTTTCAAGTCACTAATTCACTTAATAAGTTACCAAACTAAACTAAATTCAAAATGAAAAGTTTACATTTCAAGTATCTACACTTAATATCTTTCAAGTAACTACACTTAATAACCTTTATGACACTAAATCATTTAACACGTTACCAAACTAAACTAAATTCAAAATGAAAAGTTCACATTTCAAGTACAAACTCTCAGTCACTTTCATGTCACTAATTCACTTAAAAAATTAGCAATCTAAACTAAATTCAATATGAAAAGTTATAATTCAAGTACCTACAATATATCACTTTCAAGTCACTAATTCACATTACAAATCACCAAACAATACCAATTTAAAAATAAAAAGTTCACATTTAAAAGACCTAAACTTACACACTTTCAAGTCTCTAATTCACATTACAAGTTATCAAAGAAAACTAAATTAAAAATGAAATATTTACATTTCATGTACCTGCACTTAATCACTTTCAAATCACTAATTCTCTATACAAGTTACAAAACTAAACTACATTCTAAATGATAAGTTAACATTTCAAGTACCAAAACTTAATCACTTTCGACTTACTCTTTCACTTTACAAGTTATTAAACTAACTTAAATTCAAAATGAAAATTTCACATTTCATGTACCTACACATAAATACTTTCAAATCACTAATTAACATTGCAAGTTACCTCACAAAACAAAATTAAAAATGAAAAACTCACATTTCAAGTACCTACACTAATCATTTTCATGTCACTAATTCACATTATAAGTTACCAAACAAAACTACATTCAAAATGAAAAGTTCACATTTCAAGTACCTACGCTTAAAACACTTTCAAGTCGCTTATTCACTTTAAAAGTTACCAAACAAAACTAAATTCAAATGGAAAAGTTTACATTTCAAGTATCTATACTTAATCACTTTCAATTCACTAATTCACTTTACAAGTTTCGAAACTAAACTAAATTCAAAATGAAAAGTTCACATTTCGAGTACATACTATTAGTCAATTTCATGTTTCTAATTCCCTTAAAAAATTACCAATCTAAACTAAATTCAAAATGAAAAGTTCATAATTCAAGTACCTACACTTTATCATTTTCAAGTCAGTAATTCACATTACAAGTCACCAAACTACACCAATTTCAAAATAAAAAGTTCACATTTAAAAGACCTAAACTTACACACTTTGAAGTCAGTAATTCACATTACAAGTTATCAAAGTAAACTAAATTAAAAATGAAAAGTTCGCATTTAAAGTACCTACACTTAAAAACTTTTAAATCACTTATTCACTTAACAAATTACCAAACTAAACTAAATTCCAAAAGAAAAGTTCACATTTTACATACCTACAATTAATCACTTTCAAATCACAATTTCATTTTACAAGTTACCAAACTAAACAAAATTCAAAATGAAAAATACACATTTGAAATACCTACAATTAATCACTTTCAAGTCATAATTTCAATTTTCAAATTACCTAAGTAAACTAAATTCAAAATGATAGTTCAAATTTCAAGTACATACACTAAATCACTAACAAATCACTAATTCACTTTATAAGTTACAAAACTAAACTAAATTCATAAGGAAAGTTAACATTTCCAGCACCCGCACTTAATCACTTCAAAGTCACTAATTCACTTTAAAAGTTACCAAACTAAATTAAATTCAAAGTGATAGGTTCACAGTTCAAATTCTTACACATAATCACATACAAGTCACTAAATCACTTTACTAGTAATCAAAGTAAACTAAATTCAAAATGTAAGGTTCACATTTCAGGTACCTCCACTTATTCACTTTGAAGTCACTAATTGACTTTACCAATTATCAAAGTAAACTATATTCAAAATGAAAAGATCGCGTTCCGAGTGCCTACACTTAAACACTTTCAACTCATTATTTCACTTTGCAAGTTACCAAACAAAACAAAATTTAAAATGAAAAAAAATTAGATTTCAAGTACCTACAATTAATCACTATCATGTCACTAATTCACATTATAAATTGCCGAACTAAACTTAATTCAAAATGAATAGTTCACTTTTTAAGTACCTACACTTACACACTTTCAAGTCACTAATAATCTTTAAAAGTTACCAAACTAAACTAAATTCAAAATGAAAAGTTCGCATTTCAAGTACCTACACTTAAACAATTTCAAGTCACTCATTCACATTACAAGTTACAAAACTAGACTAAATTCCCAATGAAATGTTCACATTTCAAATACCTACACTTAATAATTTTCAAGTCACTAATCCACTTAATAAGTTACGAAACTAAACTAAATTCAAAATGAAAAGTTTACATTTCAAGTATCTACACTTAATATCTTTCAAGTAACTACACTTAATCACTTTTATGCCACTAAATCATTTAACACGTTACCAAACTAAACTAAATTCAAAATGAAAAAGTTTACATTTCAAGTATCTACACTTAATCATTTTCAAGTCACTAATTCACTTAATAAGTTACCAAAGTAAACTAAATTCAAATTGAAAAGTTTACATTTCAAGTATCGACACTTAATATCTTTCAAGTAACTACACTTAATCACCTTTATGACACTAAATCATTTAACACGTTACCAAACTAAACTAAATTCAAAATGAAAAGTTCACATTTCAAGTACAAACTCTCAGTCACTTTCATGTCACTAATTCACTTAAAAAATTAGCAATCTAAACTAAATTCAAAGTGAAAAGTTCATAATTCAAGTACCTACACTTTATCACTTTCAAGTCACTAATTCACATTACAAATCACCAAACTATACCAATTTAAAAATAAAAAGTTCACATTTAAAAGACCTAAACTTACACACTTTCAAGTCTCTAATTCACATTACAAGTTATCAAAGTAAACTAAATTAAAAATGAAATATTTACATTTCATGTACCTGCACTAAATCACTTTCAAATCACTAATTCACTATACAAGTTACCAAACTAAACTACATTCTAAATGATAAGTTAACATTTCAAGTACCAAAACTTAATCACTTTCGACTTACTATTTCACTTTACAAGTTATTAAACTAACTTAAATTCAAAATGAAAAGTTCACATTTCATGTACCTACACTTAAATACTTTCAAATCACTATTTAACATTGCAAGTTACCTCACATAACAAAATTAAAAATGAAAAACTCACATTTCAAGTACCTACACTAATCATTTTCATGTCACTAATTCACATTATAAGTTACCTAACAAAACTACATTCAAAATGAAAAGTTTACATTTCAAGTACCTACGCTTAAAACACTTTCAAGTCGCTTATTCACTTTAAAAGTTATCAAACTAAACTAAATTCAAGATGAAAAGTTCACATTTTAAGTTCCTACACTTACACACTTTCAAGTCACTTATTCTTTTAACAAGTTACCAGACTAAACTAAATTCCAAATGAAAAGTTCACATTTTAACTACCCACAATTTATCACTTTAAAGTAGCTAATTCATATTACAAGTTACGAAACTACACTAAATTAAAAATAAAATATTTACATTTCATGTACCTGCACTAAATTACTTTCAAATCACTAATTCACTATACAAGTTGCCAAACTAAACTACATTCTAAATAAAAAGTTCACATTTCAAATACCTATACTTAATCACTTTCTACTTGCTATTTGACTTTACAAGTTATTAAAGTAACTTAAATTCAAAATAAAAAGTTCACATTTCAAGTACCTACACTTAAATACTTTCAAATAACTAATTAACTTTGCAAGTTACCACACAAAACTAAATTAAAAATGAAAAACTCGCATTTCAAGTACCTACACTAATCATTTTCATGTCACTAATTCACATTATAAGTTACCAAACAAAACTACGTTCAAAATGAAAAGTTCACATTTCAAGTACCTACGCTTAAAACACTTTCACGTCGCTTGTTCACTTTAAAAGTTACCAAACTAAACTAAATTCAAGATGAAAAGTTCACATTTTAAGTTCCTACACTTACACACTTTCAAGTCACTTATTCTTTTAACAAGTTACCAAACTAAAATAAATTCCAAATGAAAATTTCACATTTTAACTACCTGCAATTTATGACTTTAAAGTAGCTAATTCATATTACAAGTTACGAAACTAAACTAAATTAAAAATAAAATATTTACATTTCCTATACCTGCACTAAATCACTTTCAAATCACTAATTCACTATACAAGTAACCAAACTAAACTACATTCTAAATGAAAAGTTCACATTTCAAGTACCTACACTTAATCACTTTCTACTTACTATTTCACTTTACAAGTTATTAAACTAACTTAAATTTAAAAAGCAAAGTTCACATTTCAAGTACCTACATTTAAATACTTTCAAATCACTAATTAACATTGCAAGTTACCACACAAAACTAAATTAAAAATGAAAAACTCACATTTCAAGTACCTACACTAATCATTTTCATGTCACTATTTCACTTCGCAAGTTACCAAACAAAACTACATTCAAAATAAAAAGTTCACATTTCAAGTACCTACGCTTAAAACACTTTCAAGTCGCTTATTCACGTTAAAAGTTACCAAACTAAACTAAATTCAAGATGAAAAGTTCACATTTTAAGTTCCTACACTTACACACTTTCAAGTCACTAATTCACTATATAAGTTACCAAACTAAACTAAATTCAATGAAAAGTTCACATTTCAAGTACCTACACTTAAACACTTTCAAGTCACTTATTCATTTAACAAGTTACCAAAGTAAACTAAATTCCAAGCGAAAAGTTAACATTTTAACTACCTACAATTAATCACTTTCAAGTTACTAATTCACATTACAAGTTACGAAACTATACTAAATTCAAAATAAAATATTAACATTTCAAGTACCTTCACTTAAGCACTTTCAAGTCACTAATTCACTATACAAGTTGCCAAACTAAACTACATTCTAAATGAAAAGTTCACCTTTCATGTACCTACACTTTATCACTTTCAACCCACTATTTCACTTTACAAGTTATCAAACTAAATTAAATTCTAAATGAAAAGTTCACATTTCAAGTACCTACACTTAAACACTTTCAAGTCACTATTTCACTTTGCAAGTTACCAAACAAAACGAAATTAAAAATGAAAAAAAATTACATTTCAAGTACCTACAATTAATCACTATTATGTCACTAATTCACATTATAAGTTACCAAACTAAACTAAATTCACAATGAAAAGTTCACTTTTTAAGTACCTACACTTACACACTTTCAAATCACTAATTCACTTTACAAGTTACCAAACTAAACTTAATTCAAAATAAAAAGTTTGCATTTCAAGTACCTTCACTTCAACACTTTCAAGTCACTAATTCACTTTACAAGTTACCAAACTAAACCTTATTCAAAATGAAAAGTTCACAATTCAAGTACATACTCTTAGTCACTTTCATGTCACTAATTCACATAAAATATTACAAATCTAAACTAAATTCAAAATGAAAAGTTTACATTTCAAGTATCTACACTTAATATCTTTCAAGGAACTACACTTAATCACTTTTATGCCACTAAATCATTTAACACGTTACCAAACTAAACTAAATTCAAATGGAAAAGTTTACATTTCTAGTATCTACAATTAATCACTTTCAAGTCACTAAATCACTTTACAAGTTACGAAACTAAACTAAATTCAAAATGTAAAGTTCACATTTCGAGTACATACTCTTTGCCACTTTCATGTCACTGATTCAGTTAAAAAATTACCAATCTAAACTAAATTCAAAATGAAAAGTTCATAATTCAAGTACCTACACTTTATAACTTTCAAGTCAGTAATTCACATTACAAGTCACCAAACTATACCAATTTCCAAATAAAAAGTTCTCCTTTAAAAGATCTAAAATTACACACTTTCAAGACACTAATTCACATTTAAAGTACCTACACTTAAAAACTTTACAATCACTTATTCACTTACCAAATTACCAAACTAAACAAATTTAAAAATAAAAAGTTCACATTTAAAAGACCTAAACTTACACACTTTCAAGTCTCTAATTCACATTACAAGTTATCAAAGTAAACTAAATTAAAACTGAAATATTTACATTTCATGTACCTACACTAAATCACTTTCAAATCACTAATTCACTATACAAGTTACCAAACTAAACTACAATCTAAATGATAAGTTAACATTTCAAGTACCAAAACTTAATCACTTTCGACTTACTATTTCACTTTACAAGTTATTAAACTAACTTAAATTCAAAATGAAAAGTTCACATTTCATGTACCTACACTTAAATACTTTCAAATCACTAATTAACATTGCAAGTTACCTCACAAATCAAAATTAAAAATGAAAAACTCACATTTCAAGTACCTACACTAATCATTTTCATGTCACTAATTCACATTATAAGTTACCTAACAAAACTACATTCAAAATGAAAAGTTTACATTTCAAGTACCTACGCTTAAAACACTTTCAAGTCGCTTATTCACTTTAAAAGTTACCAAACTAAACTAATTTCCAAATGAAAAGTTCACATTTTAACTACCTACAATTTATCACTTTAAAGTAGCTAATTCATATTACAAGTTACGAAACTACACTAAATTAAAAATAAAATATTTACATTTCATGTACCTGCACTAAATCACTTTCAAATCACTAATTCACTGTACAAGTTACCAAACTAAACTACATTCAAAATAAAAAGTTCACATTTCAAGTACCTACACTTAATAACTTTCTACTTGCTATTTCACTTTACAAGTTATTAAACTAACTTAAATTCAAAATTAAAAGTTCACATTTCAAGTACCTACACTTAAATACTTTCAAATAACTAATTAACTTTGCAAGTTACCACACAAAACTAAATTAAAAATGAAAAACTCGCATTTCAAGTACCTACACTAATCATTTTCATGTCACTAATTCACATTATAAGTTACCAAACAAAACTACATTCAAAATGAAAAGTTCACATTTCAAGTACCTACGCTTAAAACACTTTCACGTCGCTTGTTCACTTTAAAAGTTACCAAACTAAACTAAATTCAAGATGAAAAGTTCACATTTTAAGTTCCTACACTTACACACTTTCAAGTCACTTATTCTTTTAACAAGTTACCAAACTAAACTAAGTTCCAAATGAAAATTTCACATTTTAACTACCTACAATTTATGACTTTAAAGTAGCTAATTCATATTACAAGTTACGAAACTAAACTAAATTAAAAATAAAATATTTACATTTCCTGTACCTGCACTAAATCACTTTCAAATCACTAATTCACTATACAAGTAACCAAACTAAACTACATTCTAAATGAAAAGATAACATTTCAAGTACCAAAACTTAATCACTTTCGACTTACTATTTCACTTTTCAAGTTATTAAACTAACTTAAATTCAAAATGAAAAGTTCACATTTCATGTACCTACACTTAAATACTTTCAAATCACTAATTAACATTGCAAGTTACCTCACAAAACAAAATTAAAAATGAAAAACTCACATTTCAAGTACCTACACTAATCATTTTCATGTCACTAATTCACATTATAAGTTACCTAACAAAACTACATTCAAAATGAAAAGTTTACATTTCAAGTACCTACGCTTAAAACACTTTCAAGTCGCTTATTCACGTTAAAAGTTACCAAACTAAACTAAATTCAAGATGAAAAGTTCACATTTTAAGTTCCTACACTTACACACTTTCAAGTCACTAATTCACTTTATAAGTTACCAAACTAAACTAAATTCAATGAAAAGTTCACATTTCAAGTACCTACACTTAAACACTTTCAAGTCACTTATTCATTTAACAAGTTACCAAAGTAAACTAAATTCCAAGCGAAAAGTTAACATTTTAACTACCTACAATTAATCACTTTCAAGTTACTAATTCACATTACAAGTTACGAAACTATACTAAATTCAAAATAAATTATTAACATTTCAAGTACCTGCACTTAAGCACTTTCAAGTCACTAATTCACTATACAAGTTGCCAAACTAAACTACATTCTAAATGAAAATTTCACATTTCATGTACCTACACTTAATCACTTTCAACTCAATATTTCACTTTACAAGTTATCAAACTAAATTAAATTCCAAATGAAAAGTTCACATTTCAAGTACCTACACTTAAACACTTTCAAGTCACTATTTCACTTTGCAAGTTACCAAACAAAACGAAATTAAAAATGATAAAAAATTACATTTCAAGTACCTACAATTAATCACTATCATGTCACTAATTCACATTGTAAGTTACCAAACTAAACTAAATTCACAATGAAAAGTTCACTTTTTAAGTACCTACACTTGCACACTTTCAAATCACTAATTCACTTTACAAGTTACCAAACTAAACTTAATTCAAAATAAAAAGTTTGCATTTCAAGTACCTACACTTCAACACTTTCAAGTCAGTAATTCACTTTATAAGTTACCAAACTAAACCATATTCAAAATGAAAAGTTCACAATTCAAGTACACACTCTTAGTCACTTTCATGTCACTAATTCACATAAAAAATTACCAATCTAAACTAAATTCAAAATGAAAAGTTTACATTTCAAATATCTACACTTAATATCTTTCAAGGAACTACACTTAATCACTTTTATGCCACTAAATCATTTAACACGTTACCAAACTAAACTAAATTCAAATTGAAAAGTTTACATTTCAAGTATCTACACTTAATTACTTTCAAGTCACTAATTCACTTTACAAGTTACCAATCTAAACTAAATTCAAAATGAAAAGTTCACATTTCAAGTACATACTCTTTGCCACTTTCATGTCACTAATTCAGTTAAAAAATTACCAATCTAAACTAAATTCAAAATGAAAAGTTCATAATTCAAGTACCTACACTTTATCACTTTCAAGTCAGTAATTCACATTACAAGTCACCAAACTATACCAATTTCCAAATAAAAAGTTCTCCTTTAAAAGATCTAAAATTACACACTTTCAAGACACTAATTCGCATTTATAGTACCTACACTTAAAAACTTTACAATCACTTATTCACTTAACAAATTACCAAACTAAACTAAATTCCTAATGAAAAGTTCACATTTCACATACCTACAATTAATCACTTTCAAATCAAAATTTCATTTTATAAGTTACCAAACTAAACTAAATTCAAAATGAAAAGTAAACATTTGAAATACCTACAATTAATCACTTTCAAGTCATAATTTCAATTTTCAAGGTACCAAACTAAACTAAATTCAAAATGATGAGTTCACATTTCAAGTACATACACTAAATCACAAACAAATCACCAATTCACTTTATAAGTTACCAAACTAAACTAAATACATAAGGAAAGGTTAACATTTCAAGTACCTACACTTAATCACTTCAAAGTCACTAATTCACTTTAAAAGTTACCAAACTAAGCTAAATTCAAAGTGAAAGGTTCACAATTCAAATTCTTACACATAATCACTTACAAGTCATTAAATCACTTTATTAATAATCAAAGTAAACTAAATTCAAAATGTAAGGTTCACATTTCAGGTACCTACACTTAATCACTTTCAAGTCAATAATTCACTTTACTAATTATCAAAGTAAACTATATTCAAAATGAAAAGTTCGTATTTCAAGTACCTACACTTAAACACTTTCAAGTCACTATTTCACGCAAGTTACCAAACAAAACGAAATTTAAAATGAAAAAAAATTAAATTTCAAGTACCTACAATTAATCACTATCATGTCACTAATTCACATTATAAGTTACCAAACTAAACTAAATTCAAAATGAAAAGTTCACTTTTTAAGTACCTACACTTACACACTTTCAAATCACTAATTCACTTTACAAGTTACCAAACTAAACCAAATTCAAAATGAACAGTTCACAATTCAAGTTCATACTCTTAGTCACTTTCATGTCACTAATTCACTTAAAAAGTTACCAAACTAAACCAAATTCAAAATGAAAAGTTCACAATTCAAGTACATACTCTTAGTCACTTTCATATCACTAATTCACTTAAAAGATTACCAATCTAAACTAAATTCAAAATGAAAAGTTCATAATTCATGTACCTACACTTTATCACTTTCAAGTCACTAATTCACATTACAAGTCACCAAACTATACCAATTTCAAAATAAAAAGTTCATATTTAAAAGACCTAAAATTACACTCTTTCAAGTCACTAATTCACATTACAAGTTATCAAAGTAAACTAAATTAAAAATGAAAAGTTTTCATTTAAAGTACCTTCACTTAAAAACAGTAAAATCACTTACTCACTTAAAAAATTACCAAACTAAACTACATTCCAAATGAAAAGTTCACTTTTTAAGTACCTACACTTACACACTTTCAAATCACTAATTCACTTTACAAGTTACCAAACAAAACAAAATTTAAAATGAAAAGTTCACAATTCAAGCACATACTCTTAGTCACTTTCATGTCACTAATTCACTTAAAAAGTTACCAAACTAAACCAAATTAAAAATGAAAAGTTCACAATTCAAGTACATATACTCTTAGTCACTTTCAAGTCACTAATTCACTTAATAAGTTACCAAACTAAACTAAATTCAAAATGAAAAGTTCATAATTCATGTACCTACACTTTATCACTTTCAAGTCACTAATTCACATTACAAGTCACCAGACTATACCAATTTCAAAATAAAAAGTTCACATTTAAAAGACCTAAAATTACACACTTTCAAGTCACTAATTCACATTACAAGTTATCAAAGTAAACTAAATTAAAAATGAAAAGTTTTCATTTAAAGTACCTTCACTTAAAAACAGTAAAATCACTTATTCACTTAAAAAATTACCAAACTAAACTAAATTCCAAATGAAAAGTTCACATTTTACATACCTACAATTAATCACTTTCAAATCACAATTTCATTTTATAAGTTACCAAACTAAACTAAATTCAAAATGAAAAGTACACATTTGAAATACCTACAATTAATCACTATCAAGTCATAATTTCAATTTTCAAGGTACCAAACTAAACTAAATTCAAAATAATGACTTCACATTTCTAGTACATACACTCAATCACTAACAAATCACCAATTCACTTTATAAGTTACCAAACAAAACTAAATTCATAAGGAAAGGTTAACATTTCAAGCACCTACACTTAATCATATCAAAGTCACTAATTCACTTTAAAAGTTACCAAACTAAACTAAATTCAAAGTGAAAGGTTCACTGTTCAAATTCTTACACATAATCACATACAAGTCACTAAATCACTTTACTAGTAATCAAAGTAAACTAAATTCAAAATGTAAGGTTCACATTTCAGGTACCTCCACTTAATCACTTTGAAGTCACGATTTCACTTTACCAATTATCAAAGTAAACTATATTCAAAATGAAAAGTTCGCGTTTCATGTGCCTACACTTATACACTTCCAAGTCACTATTTCATTTTGCAAGTTACCAACAAAACGAAATTAAAAAAGAAAAAAAATTACATTTCAAGTACCTACAATTAATCACTATCATGTCACTAATTCACATTATAAATTGCCAAACTAAACTTAATTCAAAATGAAAAGTTCACTTTTTAAGTACCTACACTTACACACTTTCAAGTCACTAATTCACTTTACAAGTTACCAAACTAAACTAAATTCAAAATGAAAAGTTCGCATTTCAAGTACCTACACTTAAACAATTTCAAGTCACTAATTCACTTTACAAGTTAAAAAACTAGACTAAATTCCAAATGAAAAGTTCACATTTCAACTACCTACACTTAATCATTTTCAAGTCACTAATTCACTTAATAAGTTATCAAACTAAACTAAATTCAAAATGAAAAGTTTACATTTCAAGTATCTAAATAATATCTTTCAAGTAACTACACTTAATCACTTTTATGCCACTAAATCATTTAACACGTTACCAAACTAAACTAAATTCAAAATGAGAAGTTTACATTTCAAGTATCTACACTTAATCACTTTCAAGTCACTAACTCACTTTACAAGTTACGAAACTAAACCAAATTCAAAATAAAAAGTTCACATTTCAAGTACAAACTCTCAGTCACTTTCATGTCACTAATTCACTTAAAAAATTAGCAATCTAAACTAAATTCAAAATGAAAAGTTCATAATTCAAGTACCTACACTTTATCACTTTCAAGTCACTAATTCACATTACAAGTCACCAAACTATACCAATTTAAAAATAAAAAGTTCACATTTAAAAGACCTAAACTTACACACTTTCAAGTCTCTAATTAACATTACATATTATCAAAGTAAACTAAATTAAAAATGAAAAGTTCGCATTTAAAGTACCTACACTTAAAAACTTCAAAATCATTTATTCACTTAAAAAATTACCAAACTAAACTAAATTCCAAATGAAAAGTGCGCATTTTACATACCTACAATTAATCACTTTCAAATCACAATTTCATTTTATAAGTTACCAAACTAAACTAAATTCAAAATGAAAAGTACACATTTGAAATACCTATAATTAATCACTTTAAAGTCATAATTTCAATTTTCAAGGTACCAAACTAAACTAAATTCAAAATGATGAGTTCATATTTCAAATACATACACTAAATCACTATCAAATCACTAATTCAGTTTATAAGTTACCAAACTAAACTAAATTCATAAGGAAAGGTTAACATTTCAAGCACCCACACTTAATCACTTCAAAGTCACTAGTTCACTTTAAAAGTTACCAAACTAAACTAAATTCAAAGTGAAAGGTTCACAGTTAACATTCTTACACATAATCACTTACAAGTCACTAAATCACTTTACTAATAATCCAAGTAAACTAAATTCAAAATGTAAGGTTCACATTTCAGGTACCTACACTTAATCACTTTCAAGTTACTAATTCACTTTACCAAATATCAAAGTAAACTATATTCAAATTGAAAAGTTCGCATTTCAAGTACCTACACTTAAACACTTTCAAATAACTAATTCACTTTACAAGTTACCAAACTAAACTAAATTCAAAATGAAAGGTTCACATTTCAAATACTTACACTTAACCACTTACAAGTCACTAAATCACTTTATTAGTAATCAAAGTAAACTAAATTCAAAATGAAAGTTTCACATTTCAAGTACCTACACATAATCACTTTCAAATCACTAATTCACTTTACCAGTTATCAAAGTTAACTAAATTCAAAATGAAAAGTTCGCATTTCAAATACCTACACTTAAAGACTTACAAGTCACTTATTCTTTTAACAAGTTACCAAACTAAACTAAATTCCAAATGAAAAGTTCACATTTTAACTACCTACAATTAAGCACTTTAAAGTAACTAATTCACATTACAAGTTACGAAACTAAACTAAATTAAAAATAAAATATCTACATTTCATGTACCTGCACTAAATCACTTTCAAATCACTAATTCACTATACAAGTTACGAAACTAAACTACATTCTAAATGAAAAGTTCACATTTCAAGTACCTACACTTAATCACTTTCAACTTACTATTTCACTTTACAAGTTATTAAACTAACTTAAATTCAAAATGAAAAGTTCACATTTCAAGTATCTACACTTAAATACTTTCAAGTCACTAATTAACATTGCAAGTTACCACACAAAATTAAATTAAAAATGAAAAACTCACATTTCAAGTATCTGCACTAATCATTTTCAAGTCACTAATACACATTATAAGTTACCAAACAAAACTACATTCAAAATGAAAAGTTCACATTTCAAGTACCTACGCTTAAAACACTTTCAAGTAGCTTATTCACTTTAAAAGTTACCAAACAAAACTAAATTCAAGATGAAAAGTTCACATTTTAAGTTCCTACACTTACACACTTTCAAGTCACTTATTCGTTTAACAAGTTACCAAACTAAACAAAATTCCAAATGAAAAGTTCACATTTTAACTACATACAATTTATCACTTTAAAGTAGCTAATTCATATTACAAGTTACGAAACTAAACTAAATTAAAAATAAAATATTTACATTTCATGTACCTGCACTAAATCTCTTTCAAATCACTAATTCACTATACAAGTTACCAAACTAAACTACATTCTAAATGAAAAGTTCACACACTTAATCACTTTCAACTTACTATTTCACTTTACAAGTTATTAAACTAACTTAAATTCAAAATGAAAAGTTCACATTTCAAGTACCTACACTTAAATACTTTCAAATCACTAATTAACTTTGCAAGTTACCACACAAAATTAAATTAAAAATGAAAAACCCACATTTCAAGTACCTATACTAATCATTTTCATGTTACTAATTCACTTTACAAGTTACAAACAAAACTAAATTCAAAATAAAATATTTACATTTCAAGTACCTCCACTAAAACACATTCAAGTCACTAATTCACTATACAAGTTACCAGACAAAACTACATTCAAAATGAAAAGTGCACGCTTGGAGTACCTACACTTAACAATTTTCAAGTCACTATTACACGTTACAAGTTACAAACTAATTTGAATTTAAAATAAAAAGTTCGCAGTTGCAGTACCTACACTTAATCACATTCAAGTAATTAATTCATTTTACAAGTTACCAAACTAAACTAAATTCAAAGTGAAAAGTTCACATTTCAAGTACCTACAGTTAATCACTTTTATGACACTAATTCATTAAACAAGTTATCAAACTAAACTAAATTCAGAATGAAAAGTTTACAATTCAAGTATATAAACTTAATCACTTTCTTGTCAGTAATTTACTTTACAAACTACCAAACTAAACTAAATTTCAAAATGAAAAGTTCACATCTCAAGTACCTACTATTAGTCACTTTCATATCACTAATTCTCTTAAAAAGTTACCAAACTAAACGAAATTCAAAATGAAAAGTTCACATTTCATGTAACTACACTTATTTACTTTCTTGTCACTAATTCACATTACAAGTCACCAAACTAAACTAAAATCTAAATTAAAAAGTTAACATTTCAAGTACCTACCCTTAAAACACTTTCAAGTCACTTATTCAAATTACAAGTTACCAAACTAAACTAAATTCAAGATGAAAAGTTCACATTTTAAGTTCCTGCACTTACACACCTTCAAATCACTAATTCACTTTACAAGTTACCAAACTAAACTAAATTCAATGAAAAGTTCACATTTCAAGTACCTACACTTAAACACTATCAAGTCACTTATTCATTTAACAAGTTACCAAACTAAACTAAATTCCAAGTGAAAAGTTAACATTTTAACTACCTACAATTAATTACTTTCAAGTCACTAATTCACATAACAAGTTACGAAACTAAACTAAATTCAAAATTAAATATTCACATTTCAAGTACCTGGACTTAATCACTTTCAAGTCACTAATTCACTATACAAGTTGCCAAACTAAACTACATTCTAAATGAAAAGTTCACTTTTCAAGTACCTACACTTAATCACTTTCAACTCACTATTTCACTTTACAAGTTATCAAACTAAATTAAATTCAAAATGAAAAGATCACATTTCAAGTACCTACACTTAAACACTTTCAAGTCACTATATCACATTGCAAGTTACCAAACAAAATGAAATTAAAAATGAAAAACAATTACATTTCAAGTATCTACAATTAATCACTATCATGTCACTAATTCACATTATAAGTTACCAAACTAAAATAAATTCAAAATGAAAAGTTCGCATTTCAAGTACCTACACTTAAACACTTTCAAGTCACTTATTCACTTTACAAGTTACAAAACTAGACTAAATTCCAAATGAAAAGTTCACATATCAAGTACCTACACTTAATCACTTTCAAGTCACTAATTCACTTAACAAGTTACCAAACTAAACTGAAATCAAAATTAAAAGTTTACATTTCAAGAATCTACACTAAATATCATTCAAGTAACTACACTTAATCACTTTTATGCCACTAAATCATTTACAACGTTACCAAACTAAACTATATTCAAATGGAAAAGTTTACATTTCTAGTATCTACAATTAATCACTTTCAAGTCACTAATTCACTTTACAAGTTACGAAACTAAACTAAATTCAAAATGAAAAGTTCACATTTCGAGTACATACTCTTAGTCACTTTCATGTCACTAATTCATTAAAAAATTACCAATCTAAAGTAAATTCAAAATGAAAAGTTCATAATTCATGTACCTACACTTTATCACTTTCAAGTCACTAATTCACATTACAAGTCACCAAACTATACCAATTTAAAAATAAAAAGTTCACATTTAAAAGACCTAAAATTACATACCAAGCTAAACTAAATTGCAAATGAAAAGTTCATATTTTACATACCTACTATTAATCACTTTCAAATCACAATTTCATTTTATAAGTTACCAAACTAAACTAAATTCAAAATGAAAAATACACATTTGAAATACCTACAATTAATCACTATCACGTCATAATTTCAATTTTCAAGGTACCAAACTAAACTAAATTCAAAATGATGAGTTCACATTTCAAGTACAAACACTAAATCCCTAACAAATCACTAATTCACTTTATAAGTTACCAAACTAAACTAAATTCATAAGGAAAGGTTAACATTTAAAGCACCTACACTTAATTACATCAAAGTCACTAATTCACTTTAAAAGTTACCAAACTAAACTAAATTCAAAGTGAAAGGTTCACAGTTCAAATTCTTACACATAATCACATACAAGTCACTAAATCACTTTACTAGTAATCAAAGTAAACTAAATTCAAAATGTAAGGTTCACATTTCAGGTACCTCCACTTAATCACTTTGAAATCACTAATTCACTTTACCAATTATCAAAGTTAACTATTTTCAAAATGAAAAGTTCGCGTTTCATGTGCCTACACTTAAACACTTTCAAGTCACTATTTCACTTTGCAAGTTACCAACAAAACAAAATTAAAAAAGAAAAAAAATTACATTTCAAGTACCTACAATTAATCACTATCATGTCACTAATTCACATTATAAATTGCCAAACTAAACTTAATTCAAAATGAAAAGTTCACTTTTTAAGTACCTACACTTACACACTTTCAAGTCACTAATTCACTTTACAAGTTACCAAACTAAACTAAATTCAAAATGAAAAGTTCGCATTTCAAGTACCTACACTTAAACAATTTCAAGTCACTCATTCACTTTACAAGTTACAAAACTAGACTAAATTCCAAATGAAATGTTCACATTTCAAATACCTAGACTTAATCATTTTCAAGTCAATAATTCACTTAATAAGTTACCAAACTAAACTAAATTCAAAATGAAAAGTTTACATTTCAAGTATCTACACTTAATATCTTTCAAGTAACTACACTTAATCACTTTTATGCCACTAAATCATTTAACACGTTACCAAACTAAACTAAATTCAAAATGAAAAGTTCACATTTCAAGTACAAACTCTCAGTCACTTTCATGTCACTAATTCACTTAAAAAATTAGCAATCTAAACTAAATTCAAAATGAAAAGTTCATAATTCAAGCACCTACAATTTATCACTTTCAAGTCACTAATTCACATTACAAGTCACCAAACTATACCAATTTAAAAATAAAAAGTTCACATTTAAAAGACCTAAACTTACACACTTTCAAGTCTCTAATTCACATTACAAGTTATCTAAGTAAACTAAATTAAAAATGAAATATTTACATTTCATGTACCTGCACTAAATCACTTTCAAATCACTAATTCACTATACAAGTTACAAAACTAAACTACATTCTAAATGATAAGTTAACATTTCAAGTACCAAAACTTAATCACTTTCGACTTACTCTTTCACTTTACAAGTTATTAAACTAACTTAAATTCAAAATGAAAAGTTCACATTTCATGTACCTACACTTAAATACATTCAAATCACTAATTAACATTGCAAGTTACCTCACAAAACAAAATTAAAAATGAAAAACTCACATTTCAAGTACCTACACTAATCATTTTCATGTCACTAATTGACATTATAAGTTACCTAACAAAACTACATTCAAAATGAAAAGTTTACATTTCAAGTACCTACGCTTAAAACACTTTCAAGTCGCTTATTCACTTTAAAAGTTACCAAACAAAACTAAATTCAAGATGAAAAGTTCACATTTTAAGTTCCTACACTTACACACTTTCAAGTCACTTATTCTTTTAACAAGTTACCAAACTAAACTAAATTCCAAATGAAAAGTTCACATTTTAACTACCCACAATTTATCACTTTAAAGTAGATAATTCATATTACAAGTTACGAAACTACACTAAATTAAAAATAAAATATTTACATTTCATGTACCTGCACTAAATCACTTTCAAATCACTAATTCAATATACAAGTTACCAAACTAAACTACATTCTAAATAAAAAGTTCACATTTCAAGTACCTACACTTAATCACTTTCTACTTGCTATTTCACTTTACAAGTTATTAAACAAACTTAAATTCAAAATGAAAAGTTCACATTTCAAGTACCTACACTTAAATACTTTCAAATAACTAATTAACTTTGCAAGTTACCACACAAAACTAAATTAAAAATGAAAAACTCGCACTTCAAGTACCTAAACTAATCATTTTCATGTCACTAATTCACATTATAAGTTACCAAACAAAACAACATTCAAAATGAAAAGTTCACATTTCAAGTACCTACGCTTAAAACACGTTCACGTCGCTTGTTCACTTTAAAAGATACCAAACTAAACTAAATTCAAGATGAAAAGTTTACATTTTAAGTTCCTACACTTACGCACTTTCAAGTCACTTATTCTTTTAACAAGTTACCAAACTAAACTAAATTCCAAATGAAAAGTTCACATTTTAACTACCTACAATTTATCACTTTAAAGTAGCTAATTCAAATTACAAGTTACGAACCTAAACTAAATTAAAAATAAAATATTTACATTTCCTGTACCTGCACTAAATCACTTTCAAATCACTAATTCACTATACAAGTAACCAAACTAAACTACATTCTAAATGAAAAGTTCACATTTCAAGTACCTACACTTAATCACTTTCGACTTACTATTTCACTTTACAAGTTATTAAACTAACTTAAATTCAAAATGAAAAGTTGACATTTCAAGTACCTACACTTAAATACTTTCAAATCACTAATTAACTTTGCAAGTTACCACACAAAACTAAATTAAAAATGAAAAACTCACATTTCAAGTACCTACACTAATCATTTTCATGTCAATAATTCATATTATAAGTTACAAACAAAATTACATTCAAAATGAAAAGTTCACATTTCAAGTACCTACGCTTAAAACACTTTCAATTCGCTTATTCACGTTAAAAGTTACCAAACTAAACTAAATTCAAGATGACAAGTTCACATTTTAAATTCCTACACTTACACACTTTCAAGTCACTTATTCTTTTAACAAGTTAGCAAACTAAACTAAATTCCAAATGAAAAGTTCACATTTTAACTACCTTCAATTTATCACTTTAAAGTAGCTAATTCAAATTACAAGTTACGAAACTAAACTAAATTAAAAAAAATATATTTACATTTCCTGTACCTGCACTAAATCACTTTCAAATCACTAATTCACTATACAAGTAACCAAACTAAACTACATTCTAAATGAAAAGTTCACATTTCAAATACCTACACTTAATCACTTTCTACTTACTATTTCACTTTACAAGTTATTAAACTAACTTAAATTCAAAATGAAAAGTTCACATTTCAAGTACCTACACTTAATTACTGTCAAATCACTAATTAACTTTGCAAGTTACCACACAAAACTAAATTAAAAATGAAAAACTCACATTATAAGTTACCAAACAAAACTACATTCAAAATGAAAAGTTCACATTTCAAGTACCTACGCTTAAAACACTTTCAAGTCGCTTATTCACGCTAAAAGTTACCAAACTAAACTAAATTCAAGATGAAAAGTTCACATTTCAAGTACCTGCACTTAAGCACTTTCAAGTCACTAATTCACTATACAGGTTGCCAAACTAAACTACATTCTAAATGAAAAGTTCACATTTCATGTACCTACACTTAATCACTTTCAACTCACTATTTCACTTTACAAGTTATCAAACTAAATTAAATTCAAAATGAAAAGTTCACATTTCAAGTACCTACACTTAAACACTTTCAAGTCACTATTTCACTTTGCAAGTTACCAAACAAAACGAAATTAAAAATGAAAAAAAATTAAATTTCAAGTACCTACAATTAATCACTATAATGTCACTAATTCACATTATAAGTTACCAAACTAAACTATATTCAAAATGAAAAGTTCACTTTTTAAGTATCTGCACTTACACACTTTCAAATCACTAATTCACTTTACAAGTTACCAAACTAAACTTAATTCAAAATAAAAAGTTCGCATTTCTAGTACCTACACTTAAACACTTTCAAGTCACTAATTTACTTTACAAGTTACCAAACTAAACCATATTCAAAATGAAAAGTTCACAATTCAAGTACATACTCTTAGTCACTTTCATGTCACTAATTCACATAAAAAATTACCAATCTAAACTAAATTCAAAATGAAAAGTTTACATTTCAAGTATATACACTTAATATCTTTCAAGGAACTACACTTAATCACTTTTATGCCACTAAATCATTTAACACGTTACCAAACTAAACTAAATTTAAAATGAAAAGTTTACATTTCAAGTATCTACACTGAATTACTTTCAAGTCACTAATTCACTTTACAAGTTACCAATCTAAACAAAATTCAAAATGAAAAGTTCACATTTCAAGTACATACTCTTAGCCACTTTCATGTCACTAATTGAGTTAAAAAATTACCAATCTAAACTAAATTCAAAATGAAAAGTTCATAATTCAAGTACCTACACTTTATCACTTTCAAGTCAGTAATTCACATTACAAGTCACCAAACTATACCAATGTCCAAATAAAAAGTTCTCCTTTAAAAGATCTAAAATTACACACTTTCAAGTCACTAATTCGCATTTAAAGTAGCTACACTTAAAAACTTTAAAATCACTTATTCACTTAACAAATTACCAAACTAAACTAAGTTCCTAATGACAAGTTTACATTTCACGAACCTACAATTAATCACTTTCAAATCAAAATTTCATTTTATAAGTTACCAAACTAAACTAAATTCAAAATGAAAAGTAGACATTTGAAAAACCTACAATTAATCACTTTCAAGTCATAATTTCAATTTTCAAGGTACCAAACTAAACTAAATTCAAAATGATGAGTTCACATTTCAAGTACATACACTAAATCACAAACAAATCATCAATTCACTTTATAAGTTACCAAACTAAAGTAAATTCATAGGGAAAGGTTAACATTTCAAGCACCTACACTTAATCACTTTAATGTCACTAATTCACTTTAAAAGTTACCAAACTAAGCTAAATTCAAAGTGAAAGGTTCACAATTCAAATTCTTACACATAATCACTTACAAGTCACTAAATCACTTTATTACTAATCAAAGTAAACTAAATTCAAAATGTAAGGTTCACATTTCAGGTACCTACACTTAATCACTTTCAAGTCAATAATTCACTTTACTAATTATCAAAGTAAACTATATTCAAAATGAAAAGTTCGTATTTCAAGTATCAACACTTAAACACTTTCAAGTCACTATTTCACTTCGCAAGTTACCAAACAAAACGAAATTTAAAATGAAAAAAAAATAAATTTCAAGTACCTACAATTAATCACTATCGTGTCACTAATTCACATTATAAGTTACCAAACTAAACTAAATTCAAAATCAAAAGTTCACTTTTTAAGTACCTATACTTACACACTTTCAAATCACTAATTCACTTTACAAGTTACCAAACAAAACAAAATTTAAAATGAAAAGTTCACAATTCAAGCACATACTCTTAGTCACTTTCATGTCACTAATTTACTTAAAAAGTTACCAAACTAAACCAAATTCAAAATGAAAAGTTCACAATTCAAGTACATATACTCTTAGTCACTTTCAAGTCACTAATTCCCTTAATAAGTTACCAAACTAAACTAAATTCAAAATGAAAAGTTCATAATTCATGTACCTACACTTTATCACTTTCAAGTCACTAATTCACATTACAAGTCACCAAACTATACCAATTTCAAAATAAAAAGTTCACATTTAAAAGGCCTAAAATTACACACTTTCAAGTCACTAATTCACATTACAAGTTATCAAAGTAAACTAAATTAAAAATGAAAAGTTTGCATTTAAAGTACCTTCACTTAAAAACTTTAAAATCACTTATTCACTTAAAAAATTACCAAACTAAACTAAATTCCAAATGAAAAGTTCACATTTATATACCTACAATTAATCACTTTCAAATCACAATTTCATTTTATAAGTTACCAAACTAAACTAAATTCAAAAATGAAAAGTACACATTTGAAATACCTACAATTAATCACTATCAAGTCATAATTTAAATTTTCAAGGTACCAAATTAAACTAAATTCAAAATGATGACTTCACATTTCTAGTACATACACTAAATCACTAACAAATCAATAATTCACTTTATATGTTACCAAACTAAACTAAATTCATAAGGAAAGGTTAACATTTCAAGCACCTACACTTAATCATATCAAAGTCACTAATTCACTTTAAAAGTTACCAAACTAAACTAAATTCAAAGTGATAGGTTCACAGTTCAAATTCTTACACATAATCACATACAAGTCACTAAATCACTTTACTAGTAATCAAAGTAAACTAAATTCAAAATGTAAGGTTCACATTTCAGGTACCTCCACTTATTCACTTTCAAGTCACTAATTGACTTTACCAATTATCAAAGTAAACTATATTCAAAATGAAAAGTTCGCGTTTCAAGTGCCTACACTTAAACACTTTCAGCTCACAATTTCACTCTGCAAGTTACCAAACAAAATGAAATTAAAAAAGAAAAAAAATTAGATTTCAAGTACCTACAATTAATCACTATCATGTCACTAATTCACATTATAAATTTACAAACTAAACTTAATTAAAATGAATAGTTCACTTTTTAAGTACCTACACTTACACACTTTCAAGTCACTAATTCACTTTACAAGTTACCAAACTAAACTAAATTCAAAATGAAAAGTTCGCATTTCAAGTACCTACGCTTAAACAATTTCAAGTCACTAATTCACTTTACAAGTTAAAAAACTAGACTAAATTCCAAATGAAAAGTTCACATTTCAACTACCTACACTTAATCATTTTCAAGTCACTAATTCACTTAATAAGTTATCAAACTAAACTAAATTCAAAATGAAAAGTTTACATTTCAAGTATCTACACTTAATATCTTTCAAGTAACTACACTTAATCACTTTTACTCCACTAAATAATTTAACACGTTACCAAACTAAACTAAATTCAAAATGAGAAGTTTACATTTCAAGTATCTACACTTAATCACTTTCAAGTCACTAACTCACTTTACAAGTTACGAAACTAAATTAAATTCAAAATAAAAAGTTCACATTTCAAGTATAAACTATCAGTCACTTTCATGTCACTAATTCACTTAAAAATTAGCAATCTAATCTAAATTCAAGATGAAAAGTTCATAATTCAAGTACCTACACTTTATCACTTTCAAGTCACTAATTCACATTACAAGTCACCAAACTATACCAAGTTAAAAATAAAAAGTTCACATTTAAAAGACCTAAACTTACACACTTTCAAGTCTCTAATTAAAATTACATATTATCAATGTAGACTAATTTAAAAATGAAAAGTTCGCATTTAAAGTACCTACACTTAAAAACTTTAAAATCACTTATTCACTTAACAAATTACCAAACTAAACTAAATTCCAAATGAAAAGTTCACATTTTACATACCTACAATTAATCACTTTCAAATCACAATTTCATTTTATAAGTTTCCAAACTAAACTAAATTCAAAATGAAAAGTACACATTTGAAATACCTATAATTAATCACTTTAAAGTCATAATTTCAATTTTCAAGGTACCAAACTAAACTAAATTCAAAATGATGAGTTAACATTTCAAATACTTACACTAAATCACTATCAAATCACTAATTCACTTTATAAGTTACCAAACTAAACTAAATTCATAAGGAAAGGTTAACATTTCAAGCACCCACACTTAATCACTTCAAAGTGACTAATTCACTTTAAAAGTTACCAAACTAAACTAAATTCAAAGTGAAAGGTTCACAGTTAACATTCTTACACATAATCACTTCCAAGTCACTAAATCACTTTACTAATAATCCAAGTAAACTAAATTCAAAATATAAGGTTCACATTTCTGGTACCTACACTTAATCACTTTCATGTTACAAATTCACTTTACCAATTATCAAAGTAAACTATATTCAAAATGAAAAGTTCGCATTACAAGTACCTACACTTAAACACTTTCAAATCACTAATTCACTTTACAAGTTACCAAACTAAACTAAATTCAAAATGAAAGTTTCACATTTCAAGTACCTACAAATAATCACTTTCAAATCACTAATTCACTTTACCAGTTATCAAAGTTAACTAAATTCAAAATGAAAAGTTCGCATTTCAAATACCTACACTTAAAGACTTACAAGTCACTTATTCTTTTAACAAGTTACCAAACTAAACTAAATTCCAAATGAAAAGTTCACATTTTAACTACCTAGAATTAAGCAGTTTAAAGTAACTAATTCACATTACAACTTACGAAACTCAACTAAATTAAAAATAAAATATTTACATTTCATGTACCTGCACTAAATCACTTACAAATCACTAATTCACTATACAAGTTACCAAACTAAACTACATTCTAAATGAAAAGTTCACATTTCAAGTACCTACACTTAATCACTTTCAACTTACTATTTCACTTTACAAGTTATTAAACTAACTTAAATTCAAAATGAAAAGTTCACATTTCAAGTACCTATGCTTAAATACTTTCAAATCACAATTAACATTGCAAGTTACCACACAAAATTAAATTAAAAATGAAAAACTCACATTTCAAGTATCTACACTAATCATTTTCATGTCACTAATTCACATTATAAGTGACCAAACAAAACTACATTCAAAATGAAAAGTTCACATTTCAAGTACCTACGCTTAAAACACTTTCAAGTCGCTTATTCACTTTAAAAGTTACCAAACTAAACTAAATTCAAGATGAAAAGTTCACATTTTAAGTTCCTACACTTACAACCTTTCAAGTCACTTATTCGTTTAACAAGTTACCAAACTCAACTAAATTCCAAATGAAAAGTTCACATTTTAAGTACCTACAATTTATCACTTTAACAAGGTAATTCAGATTACAAGTTACGAAATTAAACTAAATTAAAAATAAAATATTTACATTTCATGTACCTGCACTAAATCACTTTCAAATCACTAATTCACTATACAAGTTACCAAACTAAACTACATTCTAAATGAAAAGTTCACATTTCAAGTAC
Source organism: Capsicum baccatum var. pendulum (assembly GCA_030864225.1). Taxonomy (NCBI): domain Eukaryota; kingdom Viridiplantae; phylum Streptophyta; class Magnoliopsida; order Solanales; family Solanaceae; genus Capsicum; species Capsicum baccatum. Next base: position 185,243,006 of record CM061558.1, on the reverse strand, counting down.
CTACACTTAATCACTTTCAACTTACTATTTCACTTTACATGTTATTAAACTAACTTAAATTCAAAATGAAAAGTTCACATTTCAAGTATCTACACTTAAATACTTTCAAATCACTTATTAACATTGCAAGTTACCACACAAAATTAAATTAAAAATGAAAAACTCACATTTCAAGTATCTACACTAATCATTTTCATGTCACTAATTCACATTATAAGTTACCAAACAAAACTACATTCAAAATGAAAAGTTCACATTTCAAGTACCTACGCTTAAAACACATTCAAGTCGCTTATTCACTTTAAAAGTTACCAAACTAAACTAAATTCAAGATGAAAAGTTCACATTTTAAGTTCCTACACTTACACACTTTCAAGTCACTTATTCGTTTAACAAGTTACCAAACTAAACTAAATTCCAAATGAAAAGTTCACATTTTAACTACATACAATTTATCACTTTAAAGTAGCTAATTCATATTACAAGTTACGAAACTAAACTAAATTAAAAATAAAATATTTACATTTCTTGTACCTGCACTAAATCACTTTCAAATCACTAATTCACTATACAAGTTACCAAACTAAACTACATTCTAAATGAAAAGTTCACATTTCAAGTACCTACACTTAATCACTTTCAACTTACTATTTCACTTTACAAGTTATTAAACTAACTTAAATTGAAAATGAAAAGTTCACATTTCAAGTACCTACGCTTAAAACACTTTCAAGTAACTTATTCACTTTACAAGTTACCAAACTAAACTAAACTCAAGATGAAAAGTTCACATTTTAAGTTCTTGCACTTACACACATTCAAATCACTAATTCACTTTACAAGTTACCAAACTAAACTAAATTCAATGTAAAGTTCACATTTCAAGTACCTACACTTAAACACTATCAAGTCACTTATTCATTTAACAAGATACCAAACTAAACTAAATTCCAAGCGAAAAGTTAACATTTTAACTACCTACAATTAATTACTTTCAAGTCACTAATTCACATAACAAGTTACGAAACTAAACTAAATTAAAAATAAAATATTCACATTTCAAGTACCTGGACTTAATCACTTTCAAGTCACTAATTCACTATACAAGGAGCCAAACTAAACTACATTCTAAATGAAAAGTTCACATTTCAAGTACCTACACTTAATCACTTTCAACTCACTATTTCACTTTACAAGTTATCAAACTAAATTAAATTCAAAATGAAAAATTCACATTTCAAGTACCTACACTTAAACACTTTCAAGTCACTATTTCACATTGCAAGTTACCAAACCAAGCGAAATTAAAAATGAAAAAAAATTGCATTTCAAGTATCTACAATTAATCACTATCATGTCACTAATTCACATTATAAGTTACCAAACTAAACTAAATTCAAAATGAAAAGTTCACTTTTTAAGTATCTACACTTACACACTTTCAAGTCACTAATTTACTTTACAAGTTACAAAACTAAACTAAATTCAAAATGAAAAGTTCGCATTTCAAGTACCTACACTTAAACACTTTCAAGTCACTTATTCACTTTACAAGTTACCAAACTAAACCTTATTCAAAATGAAAAGTTCACATATCAAGTACCTACACTTAATCACTTTCAAGTCACTAATTCACTTAACAAGTTACCAAACCAAACTAAAATCAAAATGAAAAGTTTACATTTCAAGTATCTACACTTAATATCTTTCAAGTAACTACACTTAATCACTTTTATGGCACTAAATCATTTAACACGTTACCAAACTAAACTAAATTCAAATGGAAAAGTTTACATTTCTAGTATCTACAATTAATCACTTTCAAGTCACTAAATCACTTTACAAGTTACGAAACTAAACTAAATTCAAAATGTAAAGTTCACTTTTCGAGTACATACTCTTAGTCACTTTCATGTCACTAATTCACTTAAAAAATTACCAATCTAAAGTAAATTCTAAATGAAAATTTCATAATTCATGTACCTACACTTTATCACTTTCAAGTTACTAATTCACCTTACAAGTCACCAAACTATACAAATTTCAAAATAAAAAGTTCACATTTAAAAGACCTAAAATTACATAATTTCAAGTCACTAATTCACATTACAAGTAATCAAAGTAAACTAAATTAAAAATGAAAAGTTCGCATTTAAAGTACCTTCACTTAAAAACTTTAAAAGCACTTATTCACTTAACAAATTATCAAACTAAACTAAATTCCAAATGAAAAGTTCATATTTTACATACCTACAATTAATCACTTTCAAATCACAATTTCATTTTATAAGTTACTAAACGAAACTAAATTCAAAATGAAAAGGACACATTTGAAATACCTACAATTAATCACTATCAAGTCATAATTTTAATTTTAAGGGTAACAAACTAAACTAAATTCAAAATGGTGAGTTCAGATTTCAAGTACATACACTAAATCCCTAACAAATCACTATTCACTTTATAAGTTACCAAACTAAACTAAATTCATAAGGAAAGGTTAACATTTCAAGCACCTACACTTAATTACATCAAAGTCACTAATTCACTTTAAAAGTTACCAAACTAAACTAAATTCAAAGTGAAAGGTTCACAGTACAAATTCTTACACATAATCACATACAAGTCACTAAATCACTTTACTAGTAATCAAAGTAAACTAAATTAAAAATGTAAGGTTCACATTTCAGGTACCTCCACTTATTCACTTTCAAGTCACTAATTGACTTTACCAATTATCAAAGTAAACTATATTCAAAATGAAAAGTTCGCGTTTCAAGTGCCTACACTTAAACACTTTCAACTCACAATTTCACTCTGCAAGTTACCAAACAAAACGAAATTAAAAAATAATAAAAATTAGATTTCAAGTACCTACAATTAATCACTATCATGTCACTAATTCACATTATAAATTTCCAAACTAAACTTAATTCAAAATGAATAGTTCACTTTTTAAGTACCTACACTTACACACTTTCAAGTCACTAATTCACTTTACAAGTTACCAAACTAAACTAAATTCAAAATGAAAAGTTCGCATTTCAAGTACCTACACTTAAACAACTTCAAGTCACTCATTCACTTTACAAGTTACAAAACTAGACTAAATACCAAATGAAATGTTCACATTACAACTACCTAGACTTAATCATTTTCAAGTCACTAATTCACTTAATAAGTTACCAAAGTAAACTAAATTCAAAATGAAAAGTTTACATTTCAAGTATCTACACTTAATATCTTTCAAGTAAATACACTTAATCACTTTTATGCCACTAAATCATTTAACATGTTACCAAACTAAACTAAATTCAAAATGAAAAGTTTACATTTCAAGTATCTACACTTAATCATTTTCAAGTCACTAATTCACTTAATAAGTTACCAAACTAAACTAAATTCAAAATGAAAAATTTACATTTCAAGTATGTACACTTAATATCTTTCAAGTAACTACACTTAATCAATTTTATGGCACTAAATCATTTAACACGTTACCAAACTAAACTAAATTCAAAATGAAAAGTTCACATTTCAAGTACAAACTCTCAGTCACTTTCATGTCACTAATTCACTTAAAAAATTAGCAATCTAAACTAAATTCAAAATGAAAAGTTCATAATTCAAGTACCTACACTTTATCACTTTCAAGTCACTAATTCACATTACAAGTCACCAAACTATACCAATTTAAAAATAAAAAGTTCACATTTAAAAGACCTAAACTTACACACTTTCCAGTCTCTAATTCACATTACAAGTTATCAAAGTAAACTAAATTAAAAATGAAAAGTTTGCATTTAAAGTATCTACACTTAAAAACTTTAAAATCAGTTATTCACTTAACAAATTACCAAACTAAACTAAATTCCAAATGAAAAGTTCACATTTTACATACCTACAATTAATCAACAATTTCATAAGTTACCAAACTAAACTAAATTCAAAATGAAAAGTACACATTTGAAATACCTATAATTAATCACTTTAAAGTCATAATTTCAATTTTCAAGGTACCAAACTAAACTAAATTCAAAATGATGAGTTCACATTTCAAATACATACACTAAATCAAATAAATCACTAATTCACTTTATAAGTTACCAAACTAAACTAAATTCATAAGGAAAGGTTAACATTTCAACCATCCACACTTAATCACTTCAAAGTCACTAATTCACTTTAAAAGTTACCAAACTAAACTAAATTCAAAGTGAAAGGTTCACAGTTAACATTCTTACACATAATCACTAACAAGTCACTAAATCACTTTACTAATAATCAAAGTAAACTAAATTCAAAATGTAAGATTCACATTTCAGGTACCTACACTTAATAACTTTCTAGTCATTAATTCACTTTACCAATTATCAAAGTAAACTATATTCAAAATTAAAAGTTCGCATTTCAAGTATGTACACTTAAACACTTTCAAATCACTAATTCACTTTACAAGTTACCCAACTAAACTAAATTCAAAATGAAAGGTTCACATTTCAAATAGTTACACTTAACCACTTACAAGTCACTAAATCACTTTACTAGTAAACAAAGTAAACTAAATTCGAAATGAAAGGTTCACATTACAAGTACATACACTTAATCACTTTCAAATCACTAATTCACTTTACCAGTTATCAAAGTAAACTAAATTCAAAGTGAAAAGTTCGCATTTCAAATACCTACACTTAAAGACTTTCAAGTCACTTATTCTTTTAGCAAGTTACCAAATTAAACTAAATTCCAAATGAGAAGTTCACATTTTAACTACCTACAATTAATCACTTTAAAGTAACTAATTCACATTATAAAGAACGAAACTAAACTAAATTAAAAATAAAATATTTACATTTCATATACCTGCACTAAATCACTTTCAAATCACTAATTCACTATACAAGTTACCAAACTAAACTACATTCTAAATAAAAAGTTAACATTTCAAGTATCTACACTTAATCACTTTCAACTTACTATTTCACTTTACAGGTTATTAAACTAACTTAAATTCAAAATGAAAAGTTCATATTTCATGTACCTACACTTAAATACTTTCAAATCACTAATTAACATTGCAAGTTACCTCACAAAACTAAATTAAAAATGAAAAACTCACATTTCAAGTACCTACACTAATCATTTTCATGTCACTAATTCACATTATAAGTTACCAAACAAAACTACATTCAAAATGAAAAGTTCACATTTCAAGTACCTACGCTTAAAACACTTTCAAGTCGCTTATTCACTTTAAAAGTTACCAAACTAAACTAAATTCAAGATGAAAAGTTCACATTTTAAGTTCCTACACTTACACACTTTCAAGTCATTAATTCACTTTACAAGTTACCAAACTAAACTAAATTCAGTGAAAAGTTCACTTTACAAGTTACCAAACTAAACTAAATTCCAAGCGAAAAGTTCTCATTTTAACTACCTACAATTAATCACTTTCAAGTTACTAATTCACATTACAAGTTACGAAACTATACTAAATTCAAAATAAAATATTCACATTTCAAGATCTGCCCTTAAGCACTTTCAAGTCACTAATTCACTATACAAGTTGCCAAACTAAACTACATTCAAAATGAAAAGTTCACATTTCATGTACCTACACTTAATCACTTTCAACTCACTATTTCACTTTACAAGTTATCAAACTAAATTAAATTCAAAATGAAAAGTTCACATTTCAAGTACCTACACTTAAACACTTTCAAGTCACTATTTTACTTTGCAAGTTACCAAACAAAACGAAATTAAAAATGAAAAAAAATTAAATTTCAAGTACCTACAATTAATCACTATCATGTCACTAATTCACATTATAAGTTACCAAACTAAACTAAATTCAAAATGAAAAGTTCACTTTTTAAGTATCTACACTTACACACTTTCAAATCACTAATCACTTTACAAGTTACCAAACTAAACTAAATTCAAAATAAAAAGTTCGCATTTCAAGTGCCTACACTGAAACACTTTCAAGTCACTAATTCACTTTACAAGTTACAAACTAAACCAAATTCAAAATGAAAAGTTCACAATTCAAGTACATACTCTTAGTCACTTTCATGTCACGAATTCACATAAAAAATTACCAATCTAAACTAAATTCAAAATGAAAAGTTTACATTTCAAGTATCTACACTTAATATCTTTCAAGGAACTACACTTAATCACTTTTATGCCACTAAATCATTTAACACGTTACCAAACTAAACTATATTCAAAATGAAAAGTTTACATTTCAAGTGTCTACAATTAATAACTTTCAAGTCACTAATTCACTTTACAAGTTACCAATCTAAACTAAATTCAAAATGAAAAGTTCATATTTCAAGTACATACTCTTAGTCACTTTCATGTCACTACTTCAGTTAAAGAAACTACCAATCTAAACTAAATTCAAAATGAAAAGTTCATAATTCAAGTACCTACACTTTATCACTTTCAATTCAGTAATTCACATTACAAGACACCAAACTATACCAATTTCCAAATAATAAGTTCTCCTTTAAAAGATCTAAAATTACACACTTTCAAGTCAATAATTCACATTACAATTTATCAAAGTAAACTAAATTACAAATGAAAAGTTCGCATTTAAAGTACCTACTCTTAAAAACTTTAAAATCGCTTATTCACTTAACAAATTACCAAACTAAACTAAATTCCTAATGAAAAGTTCACATTTCACGTACCTACAATTAATCATTTTCAAATCAAAATTTCATTCTATAAGTTACCAAACTAAAGAAAATTCAAAATGAAAAGTACACATTTGAAATACCTACAATTGATAACTTTCAAGTCATAATTTCAATTTTCAAGGTGCCAAACTAAACTAAATTCGAAATGATGAGTTCACATTTCAAGTACATACACTAAATCACAAACAAATCACTAATTCACTTTATAAGATACCAAACTAAACTAAATTCATCAGGAAAGGTTAACATTTCAAGCACCTACACTTAATCACATCAAAGTCACTAATTAACTTTACAAGTTACCAATTTAAACTATTCAAAGTGAAAGGTTTACAGTTCAAATTCTTACACATAATCGCATACAAGTGACTAAATCACTTTACTAGTAATCAAAGTAAACTAAATTCAAAATGTAAAGTTCACATTTCAGGTACCTCCACTTAATCACTTTGAAGTCACAAATTCACTTTACCAATTTTCAAAGAAAACTATATTCAAAATGAAAAGTTCGCGTTTCAAGTGCCTACACTTAAACACTATCAAGTCACTATTTCACTTTGCAAGTTACCAAACAAAATGAAATTAAAAAAGAAAAAAAATTACATTTCAAGTACCTAGAATTAATCACTATCATGTCACTAATTCACATTATAAATTGCCAAACTAAACTAAATTCAAAATGAAAAGTTCACTTTTTAAGTACCTACACTGACACACTTTCAAGTCACTAATTCACTTTACAAGTTATCAAACTAAACTAAATTCAAAATGAAAAGTTCGCATTTCAAGTACCTACACTTAAACAATTTAAGTCACTAATTCACTTTACAAGTTACAAAACTAGACTAAATTCCAAATGAAAAGTTCACATTTCAACTACCTATACTTAATCATTTTCAAGTCACTAATTTACTTAATAAGTTATCAAACTAAACTAAATTTAAAATGAAAAGTTTACATTTCAAGTATCTACACTTAATATCTTCCAAGTAACTACACTTAATCACTTTTATACCACTATATCATTTAACACGTTACCAAACTAAACTAAATTAAAAATGAAAAGTTTATATTTCAAGTATCTACACTTAATCACTTTCAAGTCACTAACTCACTTTACAAGTTACGAAACTACACTAAATTCAAAATAAAAAGTTCACATTTCAAGTACAAACTCTCAGTCAATTTCATGTCACTAATTCACTTAAAATATTAGCAATCTAAACTATATTCAAAATGAAAAATTCATAATTCAAGTGCCTACACTTTATCACTTTCAAGACACTAATTCACATTACAAGTCACCAAACTATACCAATTTAAAAATAAAAAGTTCACATTTAAAAGACCTAAACTTAAACACTTTCAAGTCTCTAATTAACATTACATGTTATCAAAGTAAATTAAATTAATAATGAAAAGTTCGAATTTAAAGTACCTACACTTAAAAACTTTAAAATCACTTATTCACTTAACAAATTACCAAACTAAACTAAATTCCAAATGAAAAGTTCACATTTTACATACCTACAATTAATCACTTTCAAATCACAATTTCATTTTATAAGTTACCATACTAAACTAAATTCAAAATGAAAAGTACACATTTGAAATACCTATAATTAATCACTTTAAAGTCATAATTTCAATTTTTAAGGTACCAAACTAAACTAAATTCAAAATGATGAGTTCACATTTCAAATACATACACTAAATCACTAACAAATCACTAATTCACTTTATAAGTTACCAATCTAAACTAAATTCGTTAGGAAAGGTTAACATTTCAAGCACCAACACTTAATCACTTCAAAGTGACTAATTCACTTTAAAAGTTACCAAATTAATCTAAATTCTAAGTGAAAGGTTCATAGTTTAACATTCTTACACATAATCACTTACAAGTCACTAAATCACTTTACTAATAATCAAAGTAAACTAAATTCAAAATGTAAGGTTCACATTTCAAGTACCTACACTTAATCACTTTCAAGTTACTAATTCACTTTACCAATTATCAAAGTAAACTATATTCAAAATGAAAAGTTCGCACTTGAAGTACCTACACTTAAACACTTTCAAATCACTAATTCACTTTACAAGTTACCAAACTAAACTAAATTCGAAATGAAAGGTTCACATTTCAAATACTTACACTTAACCACTTACAAGTCACTAAATCACTTTACTAGTAATCAAAGTAAACTAAATTCGAAATGAAAGGTTCACATTTCAAGTACCTACACTTAATCACTTTCAAATCACTAATTCACTTTACCAGTTATCAAATTAAACTAAATTGAAAATGAAAAGTTCGCATTTCAAATACCTACACTTAAAGACTTTCAAGTCATTTATTCTTTTAACAAGTTACCAAACTAAACTAAATTCCAAATGAGAAGTTCACATTTTAACTACCTACAATTAATCACTTTAAAGTAACTAATTCACATTATAAAGTACGAAACTAAACTAAATGAAAAATAAAATATTTACATTTCATGTACCGACACTAAATCACTTTCAAATCACTAATTCACTATACAAGTTACCAAACTAAACTTCATTCTAAATGAAAAGTTAACATTTCAAGTACCTACACTTAATCACTTTCAACTTACTATTTCACTTTACAAGTTATTAAACTAACTTAAATTCAAAATGAAAAGTTCACATTTCAAGTACCTACACTTAAATACTTTCAAATCACTAATAAACATTGCAAGTTACCTCACAAAACTAAATTAAAAATGAAAAACTCACATTTCAAGTACCTACACTAATCATTTTCATGTCACTAATTCACATTATAAGTTACCAAACAAAACTACATTCAAAATGAAAAGTTCACATTTCAAGTACCTACGCTTAAAACACTTTCACGTCGCTTATTCACTTTAAAAGTTACCAAACTAAACTAAATTCATGATGAAAAGTTCACATTTTAAGTTCCTACACTTACACACTTTCTAGTCACTTATTCTTTTAACAAGTTACCAAACTAAACTAAATTCCAAATGAAAAGTTCACATTTTAACTACCTACAATTTATCAGTTTAAAGAAGCTAATTCATATTACAAGTTACGAAACTAAACTAAATAAAAATAAAATATTTACATTTCATGTACCTGCACTAAATCACTTTCAAATCACTAATTCACTATACAAGTTACCAATTTAAACTACATTCTAAATGAAAAGTTCACATTTCAAGTACCTACACTTAATCACTTTCAACTTACCATTTCACTTTACAAGTTATTAAAGTAACTTAAATTGAAAATGAAAAGTTCACATTTCAAGTACCTACACTTAAATACTTTCAAATCACTAATTAACATTGCAAGTTACCACACAAAATTAAATTAAAAATGAAAAACCCACATTTCAAGTACCTACACTAATCATTTTAATGTCACTAATTCACTTTATAAGTCACCAAACAAAACTACATTCAAAATGAAAAGTTCACATTTCAAGTACCTACGCTTAAAACACATTCAAGTCGCTTATTCACTTTAAAAGTTACCAAACTAAACTAAATTCAAGATGAAAAGTTCACATTCTAAGTTTCTACACTTACACACTTTCAAGTCACTTATTCTTTTAACAAGTTACCAAACTAAACTAAATTCCAAAAGAAAAGTTCACATTTTAACTACCTACAATTTATCACTTTAAAGTTGCTAATTCATATTACAAGTTACGAAACTAAACTAAATTAAAAATAAAATATTTACATTTCATGTACCTGCACTAAATCACTTTCAAATCACTAATTCACTATACAAGTTACAAAACTAAACTACATTCTAAATGAAAAGTTCACATTTCAAGTACCTACACTTAATCACTTTCAACTTACTATTTCACTTTACAAGTTATTAAACTAACTTAAATTCAAAATGAAAAGTTCACATTTCAAGTACCTACACTTAAATACTTTTAAATCACTAATTAACTTTGCAAGTTACCACACAAAACTAAATTAAAAATAAAAAACTCACATTTCAAGTACTTACACTAATCATTTTCATGTCACTAATTCACATTATAAGTTACCAAACAAAACTACATTCAAAATGAAAAGTTCATACTTTAAGTACCTACGCTTAAAACACTTTCAAGTCGCTTATTCACTTTAAAAGTTACCAAACTAAACTAAATTCAAGATGAAAAGTTCACATTTCAAGTTCCTACACTTACACACTTTCAAGTCACTAATTCACTTTACAAGTTACCAAACTAAACTAAATTCAATGAAAAGTTCACATTTCAAGTACCTACACTTAAACACTTTCAAGTCACTTATTCATTTAACAAGTTACCAAACTAAACAAATTCCAAGCGAAAAGTTAACATTTTAACTACCTACAATTAATCACTTTCAAGTTACTAATTCACCTTACAAGTTACGAAACTAAACTAAATTCAAAATAAAATATTCACATTTCAAGTACCTGCACTTAGGCACTTTCAAGTCACTAATTCACTATACAAGTTACCAAACTAAACTACATTCTAAATGAAAAGTTCACATTTTATGTACCTACACTTAATCACTTTCAACTCACTATTTCACTTTACAAGTTATCAAACTAAATTAAATTCAAAATGAAAAGGTCTCATTTCAAGTACCTACACTTAAACACTTTCAAGTCACTATTTCACATTGCAAGTTACCAAACAAAACGAAATTACAACAACAAACCCAGTGTATTCCCACCTCGTGGAGTCTGGGGGGGGGGGGGGTAAGATGTACGCAGTCCATACCTCTGCCTCTAAAGAGGTAGGAAGGTTGTTTCCGATAGACCCCAAGCTCAAGACACGAGATACCGCACAAATACTTAGTAAAGCACAGAACAAGATTTCATAACATAAATACGGCACCCATAAGTAATAAAAACAAAGTAAAGCACACAGATTCGTAATAAAACATGGACAAGGTATCATAACAAGAATAATACCCCCACCATGTAATTCCCTACACTAGCGACCCAAACTGACCCTAGCCTTTTTCCCTAATTTGCGTCCTCCAGATCTTCTTATCTAGGGTCATGTCCTCGGTGAGCTGTAACTGCTTCATGTCCCGCCTAATCACCTCACCCCAGTACTTCTTTGGCCTACCCCAACCCCGCCTAAAACCATCCAACGCTAGCCTCTCACACCTACGAACCGGGGCATCCATGCCCCTCCTCATCACGTGTCCGAACCATCTTAATCGGACTTCCCACATCTTATACTCCACTGGAGTCACACCAACCTTCTCCCTAATAATCTCATTCCAAACTCTATCCCCTCTAGTCAGCCCACACATCTAACGCAACATCCGTATTTCTGCCACCTTCATTTTTTGGATGTAGGAGTTCTTAACTGGCCAACACTCCGCTCCATACAACATGGCCGGACGGACTACCGCCCTGTAGAATTAGCCTTTAATCTTGGGCGGCACCTTCTTATCACACAACACCTCCGACGCGAGCTTCCACTTCATCCATCCCGCCCTAATACGGTGTGAGACATCCTCGTCAATCTCGCCGTTACCCTGGATCACGGACCCGAGATACTTGAAACTATCCCTCTTACATACCTCCTGTGATTCCAACTTCACTACCATTTCATTCTCCAGCGTCACGTCATTAAACTTGCATTCCAAATACTCTGTCTTGCTTCTGCTCAACCTGAACCCTTTAGACTCAAGCGTTTGTCTCCACACCTCTAATTTGTCATTCACACCCCCTCGCTTCTCATCAATCAAAACTACATCATCTGCAAAAAGCATACACCAAGGCACCTCCCCTTGAATATGCCGCGTCAACACATCCATCACCAAAGCAAAAAAAAGGGACTAAGATAGATCCCTGATGCAATCCTGTCGAGACAATAAAATGTTCTGAGTCTCCTCCCGCCGTCCTCACCTGAGTTTTTGCTCCATCATACATGTCCTTAATTGCTCTGATATATGCCAGCGGGACTCCACTCACCTCCAAGCATCTACAAAGCACCTCCCTGGGGACTTTGTCGTATGCCTTCTCCAGGTCGATAAACACCATGTGCAGGTCCTTCTTCCTTTCCCTATACTGTTCTACCAGCCTCCGTACCAGGTGAATTGCCTCCGTCGTCGAGCAGCCAGACATAAAACCAAACTGGTTCTCCGAAATAGACACTATCCGTCTCATCCTCACCTCGACCACTCTCTCCCAAATCTTCATAGAGTGACTCAATAACTTAATCCCCCTATAGTTATTACAACTCTGGATGTCACCCTTATTCTTATAGATAGGGATCATGGTACTCCACCTCCAAGCCTCGGGCATTTTTGCCGTCTTGAAAATTTCGTTAAAAAATCCAGTCAACCACCTTACACCAGCCTCTCCAGTGAACTTCCAAAACTCTACCGGTATCTCATCCGGCCCCGTCGCCCTACCCCTTCGCATCCTGCGAACAACCTCTCTAACCTCTTCTACCCTAAAACATCTACAATAACTAAAATCCCGACACTCCTCTGAGTGATCCAGCTCCCCTAACACAATAGCTCTATCCCCTTTGTCATTCAAGAGCCTATGAAAGTACGACTGCCATCTATTCTTAATGTGGACGTCCTCCACCAACACTGTACCGTCCTCCTCCTTAATGCACCTTACCTGGTCGAGGTCACGACCCTTCCTCTCCCTAGCCTTAGCGAGTCTAAACAACTTTTTCTCCCCTCCTTTCCCCTGTAACCCTGCATACAAGCTCTCAAAAGAGGTCGTCTTAGCCGCCGTAACTGCTAACTTAGCCTCCTTCTTAGCTAGCTTGTACTTTTTCCTGTTCACTCGCTTCTCTTCTTCGTCCTTACTCTCAACCAACTTAGCATACGCCACTTTCTTGGTCCCCAATTTCTTCTTAACCTATTCATTCCACCACCAATCCCCCCGATGATGTCTGGCCCGAACCCTAGAAACACCCAACACCTCACTTGCATTATCCCTGATGCACCTAGCCACCCTATCCCATATACTATCCATGTCCCCCTACACTCCCACACCCCCATTCCCGCTAACTTCTCCCACGCATTCACTGGTGTCAAGCTGCCTCACTTAATTCTAGGTCGACACTCCTCACCCCTCCTCTTTCTATTCTTCTTTATACCCAAATCCATAACCAAGAGCCTATGTTGGGTCGAAAGTCTCTCACTCAAGATGACCTTACAGTCCTTACACAACACCCTATCCCCTTTCCTAAGCAACAAAAAGTCAATCTGGGTCTTGGCTATCACGCTTCAAAAGGTGATTAGGTGGTTGTCCTTCTTCGGGAAGCCCGAGTTCACCACCACCAGCCCAAATGACCTCACGAAATCCAATAGAGTAGCCCCCTCTTCATTTCTTTCCCCAAAACCAAAACCACCATGCACATCCCCAAAGCCTCCTGGTAACGCCCGGATGTGCCCATTGAAATCTCCTGCTACGACAATCTTCTCCGAGCTAGGCACGCCTCTCACCACCTCATCCGAAGCCTCCCAAAACTGCCCCTTCTCCTCCCCCTCCGAGCCCACTTGTGGCACATAAGCACTACACACGTTCAGGGTAACCCCCCGAATGACCAACTTAATAGTCATCAACCTGTCTTTGATCCTCTTCACCTCTACTACCTGATCTCTAAGATCTTAATCTGCTAAGATGCCAACTCCATTCCTATGCCTCTCGCTCCCAGAGTACCACAGCTTGTAACCATCCACATCCCTAGCCTTAGACCCTACCCACTTGGTCTCTTGAACGCACGCAATATTAATCCTCCTCTTTCTAAGAATCTTCACAAGCTCTATGGACTTACCCTGAAGGGTCCCTATATTCCAATACCCAACCCTCAGCCTACCCTCACTATCCCCACGTCTTCCTCTACCACCCCTGAGGCCAAACCTTGGCCTCCCTCCCACTCCCGTCCTTTCCCTATCCCCCACCCCCATAACAGCCCCACGCCCCAACCCCCTCGGACATGACCCTATCCAACCATCACCGCCCATAGCCACTACTATAAGAAAATATAAGAGAATATAAACAATGGTAGTAGCGAAGCAGCAACAAAAAATACAAGGCCCACACAAATTCGAAGAAATAATGAAGAAACAAAACTAAAGTCAAATAGAGAGCAAACACCACTGGACTCAACACCCAAATCCCCAAACAGAGCCCCGAGCCGATAACCCAATAACCTAATAAAAGCAGTGCAAGAAACGACAACAGACAAAATCAACAAATCAAACGCAAGTCAAGATACAGGCGATAGTACTAGCATAATACGAAGGATAGAATACTGAAATAACAAAGGTTAGAAGTCACCGGGTTATGCTTGTAGACCAAGTCGGAAACCAAAATCCAACGTAGATCGAGCTTCGGGGAGTTCCGGTGACGGGGAGACGGCGCTACTGAAGGCAGAAATTAGAGGGAGCGGCTGCTGGTGCTGACATGGAGAGGTTCGTCGGTCGCCGGTCGTCGGTGCCGGAGCCGGAGTTGGGGTTTACGGCGAAGATGGCCGGCTGTTTCTGTGGCGGAGGTGGCGGCGCTGTTTCGCCGATGGCGGCGTCGAGCGGGTGCCATTGAGGTATGAACAGAGGGGGCGAAGTGGGTCGGAGCCAGAGGTCGGCGAAGGGGGCGGCAGAGTGCGGCGACGGGGGTCGGCGCCGAGGGCCGGAGGTTGGAGCCGGAGGTCGGATCGGCGCTGGTGGTCGGCGATGGGGGCCGTGGGCCGGGGATGGCTTTGGTTTAGAGAGAAGGTAGAGAGAGAGAGAGAGAGTGTGCAGAGCATATCAAAGGAAATATAAAAGAAAAGAAATAAAAACAAAACGAAATTAAAAATGAAAAAAAAATAAATTTCATGTACCTACAATTAATCACTATCATGTCACTAATTCACATTATAAGTTACCAAACTAAACTAAATTCAAAATGAAAAGTTCACTTTTTAATTACCTACACTAACACACTTTCAAATACCAATTCACTTTACAAGTTACCAAACTAAACTAAATTCAAAATGAAAAGCTCGCATTTCAAGTACCTACACTTAAACACTTTCAAGACACTAATTCACTTTACAAGTTACAAAACTAGACTAAATTCCAAATGAAAAGTTCACATTTCAAGTACCTACACTTAATCACTTTCAAGTCACTAATTCACTTAACAAGTTACCAAACTAAACTAAATTCAAAATGAAAAGTTTACATTTCAAGTATCTACACTTAATATCTTTTAAGGAACAACATTTAATCACTTTTATGCCACTAAATCATTTAACACGTTACCAAACTAAACTAAATTCAAAATGAAAAGTTTACATTTCAAGTATCTACACTTAATCACTTTCAAGTCATTAATTCACTTTACAAGTTATTAATCTAAACTAAATTCAAAATGAAAAGTTCACATTTCAAGTACATACTCTTAGTGACTTATATGTCACTAATTCAGTTAAAAAATTACCAATCTAAACTAAATTCAAAATGAAAAGCTCATAATTCAAGTACCTACACTTTATCACTTTCAAGTCAGTAATTCACATTACTAGTCACCAAACTATACCAATTCCAAAATAAAAAGTTCTCCTTTAAAAGTTTAAAATTACACACTTTCAAGTCACTAATTCACATTACAAGTTATCAAAGTAAACTAAATTAAAAATGAAAAGTTCGCATTTAAAGTACCTACACTTAAAAACTTTAAAATCACTTATTCACTTAAAAACTTATCAAACTAAACTAAATTCCTAATGAAAAGTTCACATTTTACATACCTACAATTAATCACTTTCAAATCACAATTTCATTTTATAAGTTACCAAACTAAACTAAATTCAAAATGAAAAGTACACATTTGAAATACATACAATTAACCACTTTCAAGTCATAATTTCAATTTTCAAGGTACCAAACTAAACTAAATGCAAACTGATGAGTTCACACTTCAATTACATACACTAAATCACAAAAAAATCACTAATTCACTTTATAAGTTACCAAGCTAAACTAAATTCATAAGGAAAGGTTAACATTTCAAGCTCCTACACTTAATCACTTCAAAGTCACTAATTCACTTTAAAAGTTAGCAAACTAAACTAAATTAAAAGTGAAAGGTTCACAATTTAAATTCTTACACATAATCACTTACAAGTCACTGAATCACTTTATTAGTAATCAATGTAAACTAAATTCAAAATGTAAGGTTCACATTTCAGGTACCTAGACTTAATCACTATAAGGTCACTAATTCAATTTACTAATTATCAAAGTAAACTATATTCAAAATGAAAAGTTCGCATTTCATGTACCTACACCTAAACACTTTCAAGTCACTATTTCACTTTGCAAGTTACCAAACAAAACGAAATTAAAAATGAACAAAAATTACATTTCAAGTACCTACAATTAATCACTATCATGTCACTAATTCACATTATAAGTTACCAAACTAAAATAAATTCAAAATGAAAAGTTCACTTTTTAAGTACCTACACCTTACACACATTCAAGTCACTAATTCACTTTACAAGTTACCAAACTAAACTAAATTCAAAATGAAAAGCTCGCATTTCAAGTACCTACACTTAAACACTTTCAAGACACTAATTCACTATACAAGTTACAAAACTAGACTAAATTCCAAATGAAAAGCTCACATTTCAAGTACCTACACTTAATCACTTTCAAGTCACTAATTCACTTAACAAGTTACCAAACTAAACTAAATTCAAAATGAAAAGTTTACATTTCAAGTATCTACACTTAATATCTTTCAAGGAACTACACTTAATCACTTTTATGCCACTAAATCATTTAACACGTTACCAAACTAAACTAAATTCAAAATGAAAAGTTTACATTTCAAGTATCTACACTTAATCACTTTCAAGTCACTAATTCACTTTACAAGTTACCAATCTAAACTAAATTCAAAATGAAAAGTTCACATTTCAAGTTCATACTCTTAGTGACTTATATGTCACTAATTCAGTTAAAAAATTACCAATCTAAACTAAATTCAAAATGAAAAGTTCATAATTCAAGTACCTACACTTTATCACATTACTAGTCACCAAACTATACCAATTCAAAAATAAAAAGTTCTCCTTTAAAAGATCTAAAATTACACACTTTCAAGTCACTAATTCACATTACAAGTTATCAAAGTAAACTAAATTAAAAATGAAAAGTTCGCATTTAAAGTTCCTACACTTAAAAACTTTAAAATCACTTATTCACTTAACAAATTACCAAACTAAACTAAATTTCTAATGAAAAGTTCACATTTTACATACCTACAATTAATCACTTTCAAATCACAATTTCATTTTATAAGTTACCAAAATAAACTAAATTCAAAATGAAAAGTACACATTTGAAATACCTACAATTAACCACTTTCAAGTCATAATTTCAATTTTCAAGGTACCAAACTAAACTAAATTCAAAATGATGAGTTCACACTTCAAGTACATACACTAAATCACAAACAAATCACTAATTCACTTTATAAGTTACCAAACTAAACTAAATTCAAAATGAAAAGTTCGCATTTCAAGTACCTACACTTAAACAATTTCAAGTCACTCATTCACTTTATAAGTTACAAAACTAGACTAAATTCCAAATGAAATGTTCACATTTCAACTACCTACACTTAATCATTTTCAAGTCACTACTTCACTTAATAAGTTACCAAACCAAACTAAATTCAAAATGAAAAGTTTACATTTCAAGTATCTACACTTAATATCTTTCAAGTAACTACACTTAATCACTTTAATGCCATTAAATCATTTAACACGTTACCAAACTAAACTAAATTATAAATGTGAATTTTACATTTCAAGTATCTTCACTTAATCACTTTCATGTCACTAATTCACTTTAGAAGTTACGAAACTAAACTAAATTAAAAATGAAAATTTCACATTTCATGTCACTAATTCACTTAAAAAATTACCAATCTAAACTAAATTCAAAATGAAAAGTTCATAATTCAAGTATCTACACTTTATCACTTTCAAGTCACTAATTCACATTGCAAGTCGCCAAACTATACCAATTTCAAAATAAAAAGTTCACATTTAAAAGATGTAAACTTACACACTTTCAAGTCACTAATTCACATTACAAGTTATCAAAGTAAACTAAATTAAAAATGAAAAGTTCGCATTTAAAGTACCTACACTTAAAAACTTTTAAATCACTTATTCACTTAACAAATTACCAAACTAAACTAAATTCCTAATGAAAAGTTCACATTTTACATACCTACAATTAATCACTTTCAAATAAAAATTTCATTTTATAAGTTACCAAACTAAACTAAATTCAAAATGAAAAGTACACATTTGAAATATCTACAATTAATCTCTTTCAAATCATAATTTCAATTTTCAAGTAACCAAACTAAACTAAATTTAAAATGACGAGTTCATATTTCAAGTACATACACTAAATCACTAACAAATCACTAATTCACTTTATAAGTTACCAAACAAAACTACATACATAAGGAAAGGTTAACATTTCAAGCAGCTACACTTAATCACTTCAAAGTCAGTAATTCACTTTAAAAGTTACCAAACTAGACTAAATTCAAAGTGAAAGGTTCACAGTTCAAATTCTTACACATAATCACTTACAAGTCACTAAATCACTTTACTAGTAATCAGAGTAAACTAAATACAAAATGTAAGGTTCACATTTCAGGTACCTACACTTAATCACTTTCAAGTCACTAATTCACTTTACCAATTATCAAAGTAAACTATATTCAAATTGAAAAGTTCGCATTTCAAGTACCTACACTTAAACACTTTCAAATCACTAATTCACTTTACAAGTTACCAAACTAAACTAAATTCAAAATGAAAGGTTCACATTTCAAATACTTACACTTAACCACTTACAAGTCATTAAATCACTTTACTAGTAATCAAAGTAAACTAAATTCGAAATGAAAGGTTCACATTTCAAGTACCTACGCTTGATAACTTTCAAATCAGTAATTCACTTTACCAGTTATCAGAGTAAACTAAATTCTAAATGAAAAGTTCGCATTTCAAATACCTATACTTAAACACTTTCAAGTCACTTATTCTTTTAACAAGTTACCAAACTAAACTAAATTACAAATGAAAAGTTCACATTTTAACTACCTACAATTAATCACTTTAAAGTAACTAATTCACATTACAAGTTACGAAACTAAACTAAATTAAAAATAAAATATTTATATTTCATGTACCTGCACTAAATCACTTTCAAATCACTAATTCACTATACAAGTTACCAAACTAAACTACATTCTAAATGAAAACTTCACATTTCAAGTACCTACACTTAATCACTTTCAACTTACTATTTCACTTTCCAAGTTATTAAACTAACTGAAATTCAAAATGAAAAGTTCACATTTCAAGTACTTACACTTAAATACTTTCAAATCACTAATTAACTTTGCAAGTTACCACACAAAACTAAATTAAAAATAAAAAACTCACATTTCAAGTACCTACACTAATCATTTTCATGTCAGTAATTTACATTATAAGTTACCAAACAAACCTACATTCAAAACGAAAAGTATACATTTGAAGCACCTACACTATATAATTTTCATGTCACTATTACATATTACAAGTTACAAACTAATCTGAATTTAAAATAAAAAGTTCGCAGTTCCAGTGCCTACACTTAATCACATTCAAGTCACTAATTCACTTTACAAGTTACCAAACTAAACTAAATTCAAAATAAAAAGTTCACATTTCAAGTACCTACACTTACACACATTCAAGTGACTAATTCGCTTTACAATTTATCAAACTAAACTAAATTCAAAATGTAAAGTTTACATTTGATGTACCTACACTTAATCACTTTCTAATCACTAATTTACAATTCAACTTACCAAACTAAAGTAAATTCTAAATAAAAATTCACATTTCAAGTATCTACACTTAAACACCTTCAGGTTACTAATTTACATTAAAAGTTACTACACTAAACTGAATTCAAAATAAAAAGTCCAAATTTCAATTACCTTCAATTCATCACTTTCATGTCACTAATTCACTTTACAAGTTACAAACAAAACTAAATTCAAAATAAAAAATTTACATTTCAAGTACCTACACTTAAACACTTTCAGGTCACTAATTCAAATTACAAGTTACCAAACGAAACTAAATTCAAAATGAAAAGTTCACATTTCAAGAACTACACTTAATCACTTTCAAATAACTAATTCACTTTACTAGTTACCAAACTAAACTAAATTCAAAATGAAAAGTTCACATTTCAAGTACCTACAGTTAATCACTTTTATGACACTAATTCATTAAACAAGTTATCCAACTAAACTTATTTCAAAATAAAAAGTTTACAATTCATGTATATAAACTTAATCACTTTCTAGTCAATAATTTACTTTACAAACTACCAAACTAAACTAAATTCAAAATGAAAAGTTCACATTTAAAGTACCTACTATTAGTCACTTTCATGTCACTAATTCTCTTAACAAGATACCAAACTAAACTAAATTCAAAATGAAAAGTTCACATTTCAAATAACTACACTTAATTACTTTCAAGTCACTAATTCACATTACAAGTCACCAAACTAAACTAAAATCAAAATTGAAAAGTTCACATTTCAAGTACCTGCACTTAATCACTTTCAACTCACTTATTCACTTTACAAGTTACCAAACTAAACTAAACTCAGGATGAAAAGATCACATTTTAAGTTCCTACACTTACACACTTTCAAGTCACTAATTAACTTTACAAGTTACCAAACTAAACTAAATTCAATTAAAAGTTCACATTTCAAGTTCTATACTTAAACACTTTCAAGTCACTAATTCACTTTACAAGATACCAAACTAAAATAAATTCAAAATGAAAAGTTCATCTTTCAAGAACCTACACTTAATCACTTTCAAGTCACTAATTCACTTAACAAGATACCAAACTAAACTAAATTCAAAGTGAGAAGTTGACATTTCAATCATCTACATTTAATCACTTTCAAAATGAAAAGTTCACATTTCAAGTACCTACACTTAATCACTTTTATGTCACTAAATCATTTAACAATTACCATACTAAACTAAATTCAAAATAAAAGTTCACATTTGAAGTAAGTACACTTAATCACTTTCAAGTCACTAATTCACTATACAAGTTACCAAACTACACTAACTTCAAAATGAAAAGTTCACATTTCAAGTACATACTCTAAGTCATTTTCATGTCACTAATTCACTTAACAAATTACCAATCTAAACTAAATTCAAAATAAAAAGTTCACATTTCAATTACCTCCACTTAATCACTTTCAAGTCACTAATTCACGTTACCAGTTATCAAAGTAAACTAAATTCAAAATGAAAAGTTCGAATTTCAAGTAACTACACATAAACACTTTCAAGTCACTTACTCATTTAACAAATTACCAAACTAAACTAAATTCCAAATGAAAAGCTCACATTTTAACTACCTACAATTATTCACTTTCATGTCACTAATTCACATTACAAGTTACGAAACTGAATTAAATTTAAAATGAAAGATTCACATTTGAAGTACTACATGTAATCACTTTCAAGTCATTAATTCAATTTACAATTTACCAAACTAAACTAAATTCAAAATAAAAAGTTCACATTTCAAGTAACTACACTTAAACACTTTCAAGTCACTAATTCACTTTACAAGTTAACTAACTAAACTAAATTCAAAATGAAAATTTCACATTTCAAGTGTCTACACTTAATTACACTCAAGTCACTAATTCACTTTACAAGTTACCAAACTAAAAAAAATTCAAAATAAAAAGTTCACAGTTCAACTTATTCACTTGAACACTTTCAAGTCACTAATTCGCTTTTCAAGTTACCAACCAAAACTAAATTAAAAATGAAAAGTTCACATTCCAAGTATCTACTCTTAATAACTTTCATGTCACTAATTCATATTTATAAGTTACCAAACTAAACTATACTCAAAAATGAAAAGTTCACATTTCAAGAACCTAAACTTAATCACTTCCAAGTAACTATTTCACTTTACAAGTTATTAAACTAAATTAAATTAAAAACGAAAAGTTCACATTTCAAGTACCTACACTTAATCACTATCAACTCACTATTTCACTTTACAAGTTATTAAACTAAATTGAATTCAAAATGAAAAGTTCATATTTCAAGTACCTACATTTAATCATTTTCATGTCACTAATTCACATTATAAGTTACTAAACTAAACAACATTCAAAATGAAAAGTTCACATTTGAAGTACCCCCACTAAACAATTTTCAAGTCACTATTTCACATTACAAGTTACAAACTAATCTGAATTTAAAATAAAGAGTTCGCAGTTCCAGTACCTACACTTAATCACATTCTAGTCACTGATTCACTTTACAAGTTACCAAACTAAACTAAATTCAAAATAAAAAAGTACACATTTCAAGAACCTACACTTAAACACTTTCAAGTCACCAATTCGCTTTACAATTTATCAAACTAAACTAAATGCAAAATGAAAAGTTCACATTTGAAGTACCTACACTTATTCACTTTCAAGTTACTCATTCACAATTCAAGTTACCTAGCTAAACTAAATTCAAAACAAAAGTTCACATTTCAAATATCTACACTTAAACACTTTCAGGTTACTAATTTACATTAAAAGTTACTACACAAAACTAAATTCATAATAAAAAGTTCAAATTTCCATTACCTTCAATTCATCACATTCAAGTAACTAATTCACTTTACAAGTTACAAACTAAACTAAATTCAAAATAAAAAATTCACATTTCAAGTAACTACACTTAAACACTTTCATGTCACTAATTCAATTTACAAGTTACCAAACGAAACTAAATTTAAAATGAAAAGTTCACATTTCAAGAACTACACTTAATCACTTTAAAGTAACTAATTCACTTACAAGTTACCAAACTAAACTAAATTCAAAATTAAAAGTTCACATTTCAAGTACCTAGACTTAATCACTTTTATGACACTAATTCATTTAACAAGTTACCAAACTAAACTAAATTCAAAATGAAAAGTTTAAATTTCAAGTATATAAACTTAATCACTTTCAAGTCACTAATTTACTTTACAAACTATCAAACTAAACTAAATTCAGAATGAGAAGTTCACATCTCAAGTACCTACTATTAGTCACTTTCATGTCACTAATTCTCTTAACAAGTTACCAAACTAAACTAAATTCAAAATGAAAAGTTCACATTTCAAGTAACTACACTTAATAACTTTCAAGTCACTATTTCACATTACAAGTTACCAAACTAAACTAAAATCAAAATTGAAAAGTTCACATTTCAAGTACCTACGCTTAAAGAACTTTCAAGTCAGTTATTCACTTTACAAGTTACCAAACTAAACTAAATACAACATGAAAAGTTCACATTTTAAGTTCCTACACTTACACACTTTCAAGTCACTAATTCACTTTACAAGTTACCAAACTAAACTAAATTCAAAATTAAAAGTTCGCATTTCAAGTACCTACACTTAAACACTTTCAAGTCACTAATTCACTTTACAAGTTACCAAACTAAACTAAATTCAAAATGAAAATTTCACATTTCAAGTGTCTACACTTAATTACAATCAAGTGACTAATTCACTTTGCAAGTTACCAAACTAAATAAAATTCAAAATAAAAAGTTCACAGTTCAAATACCTTCACTTGAACACTTTCAAGTCACTAATTCACTTTTCAAGTTACCAAACAAAACTAAATTAAAAATGAAAAGTTCACATTTCAAGTATCTACACTTAATAACTTTCATGTGACTAATTCATATTTATAAGTTACCAAACTAAACTATATTCAAAAATGAAAAGTTCACATTTTATGTACCTAAACTTAATCACTTCCAAGTCACTATTTCACTTTACAAGTTATCAAACTAAATTAAATTGAAAAGGAAAAGTTCACTTTTCAAGTACCTACACTTAATCATTTTTAAGTCACCAGTTCACTTTACAAGATATCAAACTAAATTAAATTCAACATAAAAAGTTCAAATTTGAAGAACCTACACTTAATTTAATACCCCAAATTTTCATGCTAGAATTCTAACCGTCGTTCTTGCGTGTCTAAGCTCTAATACAAGTGATTCTCACGTGAATAAAAGTTGCATGATCATTATCCTAGTCTATGGAGTAGTTTATAGGTGGAAAATGTTTATAGCAATGACCTAGAACAAGGTTGAGCTAAGACCAATTGATTCATCCAAAGTTTGAAATTAGATTCTACAAGGGTCAACTTCAAACTATTATATCTCTTATATACATGAAATTTTTCATCCCAAGACCTACTAAATTTTAGATAATTAAATTATCTTTTCAATGATACTAATTTCGCAAAAATTCGATACCCGAGCGAAGAGTTATGCCCATTTTTGTTAAAGGCAGTAAGGGTGTGCGATGGGCAATGCGCGCCCAATCAAATGTGTGCGATTGGGAGTGCGAGGCACTTAAATGTCTGCCATAAGGTGTGCAATGTACAACTTAAGGTCTGCCATGGGTTTAAACTCCCATAACACCAAAATAAATTTACTTTCTCTCAAAATCACCAAGAACATTCATTAGAGTTTCAACCTAAAAATTCAAATATCTCAAGATTCAACCTTGAGTTTTGAATAATTCTTCGAGATTCGGAATCCCCATTCTGAGGGCTACAATAAACACTCCTTATCTACACGAATAGAGTCCCAAGGTCAAGAGTTCATTCAAAGCTTCAATTTTAAGGTATGTGGGGTTTTTCAACAAGAACACCCTTTCGTTCTTGTGCCTAAATTGATTCTTCTTTTATGAATATTCATGATTTTACATGTTTTGATATGAATTTGAAGTATGAATTTGTACCCTATATGATTTTACATGAGATTATGACTCTCTATGTTTTAGAAGTTGAATTGAATGAGAATGATGAAATTTTTGTAAATAAAGCTGAATTTTCCAGATTTTAAAGTAAGTTATACATATTTATGATGAAAAGTATGAATCTTGAGAAAATTTAATATGATTTTGATGTATGAGACCTTGAGTTCTAATTGGGATTGTACTTTGAGAAATTATGTGCTATAAGCACAATGATATTTGAATCCCAAAGCTAATTTTCTTTACCAAGATGTATGATTATAAAGCTGAAATTTTATGTTTTAAGTGATTATTTTTGTGCTTATGTCATAAAGTATGAAACATTGGAAGGTTTTATGGTGATATTGATATATTAGTTTTTGAAACCCTATTTGAGATTATTAATTTGAGAAAACCATGTGTTATAAACACCTTTAGTTTAAATAATTGTAATACCTTGGAAAATTTTCTTCGTAAAGATTTTGTGAGAAACGTATCGAGTTCTTCGCTTAAGAGCGATCCATTAATTTTCTGTGTTGTATTTCTAATATATTGACCTACCATTGCGTAGAATATCGAATAAGATTTTCAACGATATGTAGATCATCTAAAACAGACACTCGAGCGATGAGTTACGACCATTCCGATCGAACTGTGAACTGTAAAACGTGCAGGAAATTAAAAAATTACTGCAGCCAGGCGAATTTTAGGGTCAACTTCAAACGACCATAACTCCTTGTACATAATGATCTGGGTGAGCTACTATATATCAACGGAAATATGTAAGAGTCATCTTTCTAATGAAATTGGTTTCATCCAATTTGGTTGTCGGAGTAAAACATTATGGTCGATCTACTTCAGCCTATCAAAACAGTCCACCAAAGGACATATTTGACATTATTTATTTTTTTTAAAGGCAATTTGGTCATTTCACACCCCCTTCTTCGATGAAAATTTGTTCATTTAATCCATAATTGAACCTTCAAAATTCATTTTCTCCATGAAACATTTGGGATAATGAAACCCTAGCCAAATTTCACCTTCAAATATCTTTCAATTTCACCGTAGAAATTCAAAATGAATCTAATAAACGAACCCCTCATTTCAAGAACTTTGAGGAGCACCCATTATTTGTCCAAAAAAGATTCCGTAATCAAGAAGTCAATTTCAAGGTATGTGGGGTTTTGAACAAGAGCAATCTTCCATTCTTGTGCCCAAAGCTTTAATTTTATTATGGTTTTACATGATTTTGCTAGTGAGATTATGTCTAAATAATTCGATTATGAGATTATGATGGTTGAATGAATAAACTTTGATTTATATTATTATCTCAATATTTTCATGATATGATTTAATAATTATCATTGCAAATTACACACTTTTACCATGAGGTGGTAGTTTGAATGATTTTGGGACGTATGTCGAGATGGTATTTTGGAATAATATTTTGAGATATGTGTCAAGCTTTATGCTTCCCAATGAAGATTTGAATTATTGAATATATATTTGAGACATGAGATGCCTTGATATCTATAATTGTAAATCTCATATTTTTATTTTGAATGATTTTGAGATATATGTTGGAATGGTATTTTGGAATGATTTTGAGATTTATGATAAGCTTAAAGCTTCTTTATGACGAAATTAAATCATTGAGCATATTGAGATATAACATTTGAGATGTTACCATGAGTCTTGATATTTTCTCAAAAATATTGATGTTGTCATGACTTGATAAATTGTTACATTTTAACATTTAAAAAGGTTGAGTTCTATTATTGAAATTTCATGATATTCGAAAACGGGTATACACTCAAATTACATTATGAAGGATTTATAAGACTTTGAATTTTTTTTCCAATATGGATATACATGATTACTTCATTACTCTACTTCTTAAATTGAGAATTTATGCTATGAATTGTATACTACTACAATGAATTGGTATTTCTAAAGGCTTTCGAGATAAAAGTCATGATTTGAGTTGTACTACGGGATATGTATTTTTATTATGAATTGAAGGTCTCAAGTTCTTTTCAAAAGTTGTTGTCATGATTTAATTGTCGAATTGAAAAAATAATCATTTGAGTACATTGACCTTGAACTCGCAGAGTCGAGATGATTTTTACTATGAGAAATATTGATTTTGAGATAAATTTTGAAATTTTTTTTCCAGATAATTTTGAGGAGTTGAATCGTTGAAAATATTACATATTGAGTCTTCATATCCTTGTCCAAATGTCTAGTCAGTTATGGTTCAATGCATTGATACCTTGTTGATGTTGAAAAAGATTGAAATGTTTTATGTCGAAGTTGGGGTTAGGAATCCACAAATTGTTGATGAATTATAAATAGAGATATTTGTTCTGGTCTTTATGATAGACCCTTGTGATGATGATGGTGGACCTCCTAACGCGTTCTGAGCTTGTCGGGGAGTAGTACTTAGCTCCGAGAGGATACCTATGTGCCACCGTAGGGTTGTTTGATGATGATATTATTGGCAAGAGAGCCCATTTGTGATTATTGCATTTTTAAGGTCGTACTCCCTGGCAAAGAGTATGACGCTCCCACCAACAGGGGTTTCAAACGTTGGTATTCCACGAAGCTCAGGTGGGGTTGCCGGTTATAGGAAACTCCCTTGTCCTTAAAAGTCATGTTTCTTGAATTACCGAGTCACTCTGAGATTTGAGTCAAAGAGTTGAGATATTATGACGAATTATGATTACCTATGATGAATTTTGATGATATGATAATTTATGATGATTAATCATAATTTATGATTTTTGATGATTTACATAGATTATGAGATTTTACCATTTGAACTATTTATTTTGAAAGTATGAAGAGTATGATTTGATATGACTCAAGCCAAGTGAGTCATTATTATCTGTATGCATGTTTTTATGAAATTGATGATGTTATTTAAAGTGTTGCATGCACCCCCACATACTCAGTACATTCTCTCTGTGCTGGGCCCCATCTACTATTCTATTCAGTTGCGGCATCTGGTCAGCATGTAAAAGAGTCCTTATAGTTCAAGGTCTTGTGTTGGTTGTTTCAGTTCAGAGACACTATACCTTCTTCTGTCGGCCATATTGAGTGGGATGGTTGGGAGTCATGACCCGTTTATGTACAGTCAATACTAGTAGAGGCTTTATAAACAGTAGTAGTTGTTGATGTATTCATTCTCCTTCTTGTATATGTATATGTGTCAGTAGAATTGTCATCTTGTAATTCCAATATTGTATTGAACAAATTATGTATTGAGATATTTTCAGCTTTATTCTCTCATAATTATATTTTAAATCGGCTGCTTTTGAGGTATACCTATGAAAGGGTTAGCTTGGGGTAACTTGTGACCCTAAGCACCGTGTGGCATCTCGGGACTCGATTTTTGGGGCGTTTCAAACTTGGTATCAAAGCATAGATTTCAATTGTCCTAGGGTATCTATGAAGCCATGTCTAGTAGAGTCTTGTGGAACGTTATGGAGATGTTTGTACTTTTCTTTGAGAGGCTATAAGGAATTTAGGAAAGGTTGTTGTTCTTTCAAGTTTTGAATCGTGCCATAAGTTTAAACCAGAAAAGCTACCAAATTTCTTTTCAGGATCTATAAGTGACAGTTTGTACTTTTCTATCTATGTGCTATTCTTGAGATGGCATGAGCAGCAAGTCCAGGTTCTTTCCTTGATAATATTTTCATACTGATTAGCAAAATGTTTCAGAAGTCTCATAAAAGTGGCTTCAGAAGAGCCTCCTAGTGTGTTATAAGTTCCTGAAGTTTCATGTTATGTCCGCTTCTTTATGACTTGTTCAACTAAGATTGAGTGGATGCATACTCCTTGATCATCGAATATGCTTTGGAAAGTTCCTATCTCCCATAGTCTTTCTATCAGCATGCTGTTGAAAAAAAAAGTCTAGTGAAGCCGTGTGGGGCTATTTTGATTCACTAGCATAGCTGTTTTGTTATTCACCTCAAACTTTTTTTCAAAACTCATATTCAAAGCCTAGTGGATCCGTGTGCAGCCTATTTCGATCCACTAGTAACTTGTAGTTCATCTTGTTCCTTGTGCTGGTTGATAATGTGGGATTTGGAGGTGTAGTAGTAAGAAGGATGGTAAGTGTGATTTGTTGAGCATAATTATAGCGAAATCCATTTTTGCATACATTTGGGGTTAATAGGGAGTGATATATCCTTGTGTGTCAATTTTGTGATGTAGTTTGTTCGAGGTATGAAATGGGTGTTAACGGTATTTTCATGCCAGAAAGTATAGGTTAGTAATGGAAGTACTTGGTGGGTGAGTGTTGTTAAATTATGTCGTTGCCGGGTTGCAAGAGGAAGTTAAGTTAAGGCGTAGAGAGCTATGAACTAAGTTAAGTTGTGTATGAAGGATAGATAGTAGTAACGGGTGAAAGAAGGATGTGTTAATAGATTATGAATAAGATAAGCTATATGATTATGACCAATTATTATTGTTATGAAGTTTAAATGGGATAGCATTGGTTGAGGATTGTTTTATAGTTTCTAAGTGGAAATTTTGTGCGAAACGTTTTAAGTTATATTGTGTGCTAAAAGTTAAGTTTGAATGATTGGTGATCGTGAAGGTGACTGTGATGATTTTTGATTAATGGTATTAGTTGTTAGGAAGTGATCTAGTAGGCTTGAATAGTGGATATAAGAGATTAAGTTTGGTTGATTCGTGATTAAGTTTGATGTTGTGTTTATGATGAGAAAGTTCACCCAAGATATTATGCGACTACTTTAATTTCGAGGATTAGTGTATGACTGTAATGGTTGAGCTTCTTAGATGTGATTTTGATTCTTATGGTTTATAAATATAAGTTTACAAGCGTGATTTTAATAAGCGATGACATAGTTAGTGTGGTCCGTCAAGGATGAGAAAAAATTAAGTTGAGCGTTAGACTCTAAGATTGAAATTCCGAAGTTGACCTGAAAACTTTGAAGCTCTAGATGGTGTATACTTATTTTGAGCTAAGTGGTAATATGAAGTAATATTGAGATTAATCTTTCATGTATATTGTGGTTAGTTGAAGTTTTAAGTGGTTATCTTGAGGGATTGTGGTGTATATGTTTCAGATTCTGGAAGCTAGTTATGTTTCAATTCGTAAACTTCTACTAAACGATCTTTGTTTTCCAAGTATTCCAGCTCAGTCAATCAGAATTGTATAGTGTACCTTCTCATTTATCATTTCATCATGTTATCCAAGGATCTTAGGAATGAAATCATTTCCATATGGAGCATCTCAGTAGTTACGAGTATACCACTATTTGTGCATCATGCATATGAGCTAATTCATAGGTGCCTCGTGCACAGTCTTAGTGACCTGTGAAATAAGTGTTGTAGAGAAACATAGAGTCCCAAGGGGGAGATACCCCGTGACTTCTTAAAGCTTCCGTGTTTTAAACACATCTAGTTTATGCTCAAGTTCTCATTACGGGTCTTGAATTGGGTATTGTTGCATATGCATTCATACATTCCAGAGTTACTCCAGCTAGATATTTATGCGTCAGATATGCATGTTCAGTATGAGGACTAGGAAACTGTAATTTCAATCGTGCCGATATGTCTCGGATGTTTACGTCCCTTAGGAAGGTCAGTTGATCAGTGATTTTATCCTATCAAGCGACATTCGAGGACGAATGTTTCCAAGGTGGAGATAATGTAATACCCCAGAAAATTTTCTTCGTAAAGATTTCATGAGAAACATATCGAGTTCAATGCTTTAGAGCGATCCATAAATTTTTTGTGAAGTATTTTTAAGACGTTGACCTACCATTTTGTAGAGTATTGAATAAGATTTCAAAGAATACATAGATCATCGAAAACGGACACTCGAGCGATGAGTTACGACCATTCCGATCGAGCTGTGAATAGTAAAACATGCAAGAAATTAAAAATTACAACAGCCAGGCAAATTTCAGGGTCAACTTCAATCGACCATAACTCCTGGTAGATAATGATATGGGTGAGCTACTATATATTAACGGAAAGATCTAAGAGTCCTCTTTCTAATGAAATTGGTTTCATCCAATTTGGCAGTCGGAGTAAAACTTTATGGTCGATCTACTTCAGCCTATCAAAACAGTTCACCAAAGGACAGATTTGACATTATTTGTATTTTTAAAGGCAATTTGGTCATTTCACACCCCTTCCCCTCTCTTAGACTAAGATTTGTCCATTTAATCCAAAATTTGAACCTTCAAAATTCATTTTCTCTATGAAGCATTTGGGATAATGAAACCCTAGCCAAATTTCACCTTCAAATACCTTTCAATTTCACCGTAGAAATCCAAAATTAATCCGATAAACGAACTCCTCATTTCAAGACCTTCGAGGAGCACCCATTATTTGTTCTAACAGGATTTTGTAATTAAGAAGTCAATTTCAAGTTATGTGCGGTTTTGAACAAGAGCAATCTTCCGTTCTTGTGCCCAAATCTTTAATGTTATTACGGTTTTACATGATTTTCCAAGTGAGATTGTGTCTAAATAATTCGCTTATGAGATTATGATGGTTGAATGAATAAACTTTGATTTATATGATTATCTCAATGTTTTCATGATATGATTTAATAATTATCATTGCGAATTGCACACTTTTACCACGTGGTGGTATTTTGAATAATTTTGAGATATGTGTCAAGCTTTATGCTTCCCAATGAAGATTTGAATTATTGAATATATATTTGAGACATGAGATGTCTTGATATCTATAATTGTAAATTTCAGATTTTTATTTTGAATGATTTCGAGATATATGTTGAAATGGTATTTTGGAATAATTTTGAGATTTATGATAAGCTTAAAGCTTCTTTATGACGAAATTGAATCATTGAGCATATTGAGATATAACATTTGAGATGTTACCATGAGTCTTCATATTTTCTCAAAAATATTGATGTTGTCATGACTTGATAAATTTTTATATTTTGACATTTAAAAAGGTTGAGTTCTATTATTCAAATTTCATGATATTCGAAAATGGGTATACACTCAAATTACATTATGAAGGATTTATAAGACTTTGAATTTCTTTTCCAATATGGATATACATGATTACTTCATTACTTTACTTCTTAAATTGAGAATTTATGCTATGAATTGCACACTACTACAATGAATTGATATTTCTAAAGGCTTTCGAGATAAAAGTCATGATTTGAGTTGTACTACGGGATATGTATTCTTATTATGAATTGAAGGTCTCAAGTGCTTTTCAAAAGTTGTTGTCATGATTTAATTGTCGAATTGAAAGAATAATAATTTGAGTACATTGACCTTGAACTTGTAGAGTCGAGATAATTTTGACTATGAGAAAGATTGATTTTGATACAGATGTTGAGATGAATTTTGGAAATTTTTTTTCGGGTAATTTTGATGAGTTGAATCGTTGAAAAAGATTGAAATGTTTTAAGTCGAAGTTGGGGTTAGGAATCCATAAATTGTCAATGAATTATAAATTGAGATATTTGTTCTAGTCTTTATGATAGACCCTTGTGATGATGATGGTGGATATCCTAATGTGTTCTGAGCTTGTGAGGGAGTAGTACTTAGCACCGAGAGGGAAATTAGGTAATTTCCCAAACCTATGTGCCACCGCAGGTTTGTTTGATGATGATATTATTGGCCAGAGAGCCCGTTTGTGATTATTGCAGTTTTAAGGTCATACTCCCTGGCAAAGAGTATGACGCTCCCGCCAACGGGGATTTCAATTGTTGGTATTCCACGTATCTCACGTGTGGTTGTCGGTTATAGGAAACTCCCCCATCCATAAAAGTTATGTTTCTTTAATTACCGAGTCACTCTGATATTTGAGTCAAAGAGTTAAGATATTATGATGAATTATGATTATCTATGATGAATTTTTATGATCTGATAATTTATGATGATTTATCATAATTTTTGATT
Organism: Capsicum baccatum var. pendulum; assembly: GCA_030864225.1. NCBI lineage: Eukaryota > Viridiplantae > Streptophyta > Magnoliopsida > Solanales > Solanaceae > Capsicum > Capsicum baccatum. The sequence continues at coordinate 185,209,440 of CM061558.1, read as the reverse complement.
TTTGATGATTTACATTGATTATGAGATTTTACCATTTGAACAATTTATTTTGAAAGTATGAAGAGTATGATTTGATATGACTCAAGCCAAGTGAGTCATCATTGTCTGTATGCATGTTTTCATGAAATTGATGATGTTATTTAAAGTGTTGCATGCACCCTCACATACTCAGTACATTCTCTTTGTGCTGGCCCCCATCTACTATTCTATTCAGTTGCGGCATCTGGTCTGCAGGTAAAAGAGTCTTTATAGTTCAAGGTCTTGTGTTGGTTGTTTCAGTTCAGAGACATTGTGCCTTCTTCTGGCCATATTGAGTGGGCTGGTTAGATGTCATGACCCGTTTATGTACCGGCAATATTAGTAGAGGCTTCATAAACAGTAGTAGTAGTTGATGTATTCATTCTCCTTCTAGTATATGTATATGTGTCAGTAGAATTGTCATCTTGTAATTCCAATATTGTATTGAACAAATTATGTATTGAGATATTTTCAGCTTTATTCTCTCAGAATTATATTTTAAATCGGCTGCTTTTGAGTTATACCTATGAAAGGGTTAGCTTGGGGTCACTTGTGACCCTAAGCACCCTGTGGAGTCTCGATACTTGATTTTTGGGGTGTTACAAAAGCGTTAAAGTATAGGTACTTGAAATGTGAAATTTTTATTTTAAATTTAGTTTAGTATTTTAAATTGTACAGTTAATTAGTGGCTTCAAAGAGTTTAAGTGTAGGTACTTGAAATGTAAACTTTTGATTTTGGATTTAGTTTAGTTTTGGTAACATGTAAAGTGAATTAGTGACTTTAAAGTGTTTAAGTTTAGGTATTTGAACTGTGAACTTTTCATTTTAAATTTAGTTTAGTTTGATAACTTGTAAAGTGAATTAGTAACTTGAAAGTGATTAAGTGTAGGTACTTTGAATGTGAATTTTCATTTTGAATTAAGTTTAGCTTGGTAACTTGTAAAGTGAATTAGTGACTTCAAAGTGATTAAGTGTATGTACTTGAAATGTGAACTGTTCATTTTGAATGTAGTTTAGTTTGTAACTTGTAAGTGAATTAGTGACTTGAAAGTGATGAATTGTAGGTACTTTAAATTTGAATATTGCATTTTGAATTTAGTTTAGTTTAGTAACTTGTAAATTGAACTAGTGACTTCAAAGTGTTTAAGTTTAGGTACTTGTAATATAAACTTTTTATTTTGAAGTTACTTTAAATTGATAACTTGTAAGGTAAAATAGTGACTTGAAAGTGTTTTAAGTGTGGATACTTGAAATGTAAACTTTTTTATTTTGAATTTAGTTTAGTTTGGTAACTTGAAGAATGTATTAGTGACTTGAAAGTGTTTAAGTGTACGTACTTGAAAAATTTGAGGTTTTCATCTTGAATTTAGTTTAGTTTGTAATTTGTAAAGTGAATTAGTGACTTGAAAGTGAAGAATTATAGGTACTTGAAATTTGCACTTTTGATTTTGAATTTAGTTTTGTTTGGTAACTTTTTAGCTGAATTAGTGACTTGAAAGTGTTTAAGTGTAGGTACTTGAAATGTGAACTTTTCATTTTGAATTTAGTTTTGTTTGATAACTTGTAAAATGAATTATTGACTTAAAAGTGATTAAGTGCATGTACTTGAAATGTGAACTTCTCATTTTGAATTTAGTTTAGTTTGGTAATTTGTAAGGTGAATTAGTGATTTGAAATAGATTAAGTGTAGATACTTGAAATGTGAACTCTTCATTTTAAATTTATTTTAGTTTGGTAACTTGTAAAGTGAATTGGTGACTGGAAAGTGATTAAGAGTAGATACTTGAAATGTGAACTTTTCATTTTGAATGTAGTTTAGTGTGTAACTTGTACGTGAATTAGTGACTTGAAAGTGATGAATTGTAGGTACTTTAAATTTGAACTTTGTATTTTGAATTTAGTTTAGTTTAGAAACATGTAAAGTGAACTAGTTCCTTGAAAGTGTTAAAGTGTAGGTACTTTTAATGTGAACTTTTCATTTTGAATTTAGTTTAGTTTGATATCCGTCAGGTGAAATAGTGACTTGAAAGTGTTTAGGTGTAGATACTTGAAATGTGAACTTTTTTATTTTGAATTTAGCTTAGTTTGTTAACTTGAAAAGTGAATTAGTGACTTAAAAGTGTTTAAGTATCGGATTTGAAAAAATTTGAGGTTTTCATCTTCAATATAGTTTAGTTTGTAATTTACAAAGTGAATTAATGACTTGAAAGTGATGAATTATAGGTACTTGAAATTTGAACTTTTCATTTTAATTTAGTTTTATTTTGTAACTAGATAGCTGAATTAGTGACTTGAAAGTGTTTAAGTGTAGGTACTTGAAATGTGAACTTTTCTTTTTGAATTTAGTTTTGTTTGGTAACTTGTAAAGTGACTTAGTGACTTGAAAGTGATTAAGTGTAGGTACTTGAAATGTGAACTTTTCATTTTGAATTTTGTTTATTTTGGTAATTTGCATGGTGAATTAGTTACTTGAAATTAAGTATAGGTACTTGAAATTCGAACTTTGGATTTTGAAATTTATTTAGTTTGGTAACTTGTAAGGTGAATTAGTGACTTGAAATTGTTTAAGTGTAGGTACATGAAATGTGAACTTTTTATTATGAATTTAGTTTTGTTTGGTAACTTGTAAGGTGAATTAGTGACTTGAAAGTGTTTAAGTATAGGTACTTGAAATGTGAACTTTTCATTTTAAATTTAGTTTAGTTTTGTAAATAGTAAAGTTAATTAGTGGCTTCAAACTGTTTAAGTGTAGGTACTTGAAATGTGAACTTTTCATTTTGGATTTAGTTTAGTTTTGGAAACTTGTAAAGGGAATTAATGACTTGAAAGTGTTTTGTTTAGGTATTTGAAATGTGAACTTTTCATTTCAAATTTAGTTTAGTTTGGTAACTTGTAAAGTAAATTAGTAACTTGAAAGTAATTAAGTGTAGGTGCTTGGAATGTGAATTTTCATTTTGAATTTAGTTTAGCTTCGTAACTTGTTAAGTGAATTAGTGACTTGAAAGTGATTAAGAGTAGATACTTGAAATGTGGACTTTTCATTTTGAATGTAGTTTACTTTGTAACTTGTAAGTGAATTAGTGACTTGAAAGTGATGAATTGTAGGTACTTTAAATTTGAACTTTGCCTTTTGAATTTAGTTTAGTTTAGAAACATGTAAAGTGAACTAGTACCTTGAAAGTGTTTAAGTGTAGGTACTTTTAATGTGAACTTTTCATTTTGAATTTAGTTTAGTTTGATATCCTGTAAGGTGAAATAGTGACTTGAAAGTGTTTAGGTGTAGATATTTGAAATGTGAACTTTTTTATTTTGAATTTAGTTTAGATTGGTAAATTGAAAAGTGAATTAGTGACTTAAAAGTGTTTAAGTGTCGGTACTTGAAAAATTTAAGGTTTTCATCTTGAAATTAGTATAGTTTGTAATTTATAAAGTGAATTAATAACATGAAAGTGACGAATTATAAGTACTTGAAATTTGAACTTTTCATTTTCAATTTAGGCTTATTTTGTAACTTGATAGCTGAATTAGTGACTTGAAAGTGTTTAAATGTAGGTACTTGAAATGTGAACTTTTCTTTTTGAATTTAGTTTTGTTTGATAACTTGTAAAGTGACTTAGTGACTTGAAATTGATTAAGTGTAGGTAAATGAAATGTGAACTTTTCATTTTGAATTTAGTTTATTTTGGTAATTTGTATGGTCAATTAGTTGCTTGAAAGTAATTAAGTGTAGGTACATGAAATGTGAACTTTTCATTTCGAATGTAGTTTAGTTTGGTAACTTATAAAGTGAATTAGTGACATGAAAGTGATTTAGTGTAGGTACTTGGAATGTTAACTTTTCATTTTGAATTTAGTTTTGTTTGGTAACTTGTAAAGTGAATTAGTGACATGAAAGTATTTAAGTATAGGTACATGAAATGTGAACTTTGCATTTTGAATTTTGTTTAGTTTGGTAAATAGTAAGGTGAATTTAGTGTTGTTTGGTAACTTGTAAGGATAATTAGTGACTTGAAAGTGTTTAAGTGTAGGTACTCGAAATGTGGACTTTTCATTTTGAATGTAGTTTAGTTTGTAACTTGTAAGTGAATTAGTGACTTGAAAGTGATGAATTGTAGGTACTTTAAATTTCAACTTTGCATTTTGAATTTTGTTTAGTCTAGTAACTTGTAATGTGAATTAGTGACTTCAAAGTGTCTAAGTTTAGGTATTTGAAATGTGAACTTTTCATTTTAACTTTAGTTTAGTTTGGTAACTTGTAAAGTAAATTAGTAACTTGAAATTGATTAAGTGTAGGTACTTGAATGTGAATTTTCATTTTGAATTTAGTTTAGCTGGGTAACTTGAAAAGTGAATTAGTGACTTCAAAGCGATTAAGAGTAGATACTTGAAATGTGAACTTTTCATTTTGAATGTAGTTTAGTTTGTAACTTGGAAGTTAATTAGTGACTTGAAAGTGATGAATTGTAGGTACTTTAAATTTGAACTTTGCATTTTCAATTTAGTTTAGCTTATTAACTTGTAAATTGAACTAGTAAGTTGAAAGTTTTTAATTGTAGGTACTTGTAATAGGAACTTTTCATTTTGAATTTAGTTTAGTTTGATAACTTGTAAAGTGAAATAGTTACTTGAAAGTGTTTGCGCGTAGATACTTGAAATGTGAAGTTTTTTATTTTGAATTTAGTTTAGTTTGGTAACTTGAAAAGTGAATTGGTGACTTGAAAGTGTTCAAGTGTAAGTACTTGAAAAATTTGAGGTTTTCATCTTGAATTTAGTTTAGTTTGTAATTTGTGAAGTGAATTAGTGACTTGAAAGTGCCAAATTATATGTACGTGAAATTTGAACTTTTCATTTTAAATTTACTTTTGTTTGGTAACTTGTTAGCTGAATTAGTGATATGAAAGTGTTTGTGTAGGTACTTGAAATGTGAACTTTTCATTTTGAATTTAGTTTAGTTTGATATCTTGTAAGGTGACTTAGTGACTTGAAGTGATTAAGTGTAGGTACTAGAAATGTGAACTTTTCATTTTTAATTTAGTTAATTTTTGTAATTTGTATGGTGAATTAGTGACTTGAAAGTGATTAAGTGTAGGTATTTGAAATGTGAACTTTTTATTTCGAATGTAGTTTAGTTTGGTAACTTATAAAGTGAATTAGTGACATGTAAGTGATTTAGTGTAGGTACTTGAAACGTTTACTTTTCATTTTGAATTTAGTTTAGTTTGGTAACTTGTAAAGGGAATCAGTGACTTCAAAGTGTTTAAGTATAGGTACTTGAAATGTGAAATTTGGATTTTGAATTTAGTTTAGTTTGGTAACTTGTATGGTGAATTAGTGAGTTGAAATTGTTTAAGTATAGGTACTTGAAATGTGAACTTTACATTATGAATTTAGTTTTGTTGGTAACTTGTAAAGATAATTAGTGACTTGAAAATATTTAAGTGCAGGTACTTGAAATGTGAACTTTTCATTTTGAATTTAGTTTTGTTTGGTAATTTATAAAGTGAATTAGTGACATGAAAGTGATAAACTGTAGGTACTCGAAATCTGGACTTTTCATTTTGAATTTAATTTAGTTTGGTAACTTGTAAAATGAATTAGTGACGTGAAAGTTCTTAAGTGCATGTACTTGAAATATAAACTTTTCATTTTAAATTTAGTTTAGTTTGGTAACGTGTAAGGTGAATTGTTGACTTGAAAGTGTTTAAGTATAGGTACTTGATATGTGAACTTTTCATTTTAAATTTAGTTTAGTTAGGTAAATTGTAAAGTTAATTAGTTGCTTCAAACTGTTTAAGTGTAGGTATTTGAAATGTGAACTTTTTATTTTGGATTTATTTTAGTTTTGGTAACTTGCTAGGTGAATTAGTGACTTGAAAGTGTTTAAGTATAGGTACTTGAAATGTGAACTTTTCACTTTAAATTTAGTTTAGTTTTGTAAATAGTATAGTTAATTAGTGGCTTCAAAGTGTTTAAGTGTAGGTACTTGAAATGTGAACTTTTCATTTTGGATTTAGTTTAGTTTTGGAAGCTTCTAAAGTGAATTAGTGGCTTGAAAGTGTTTAAGTTTAGGTATGTGAAATGTGAACTTTTCATTTTTATTTTAGTTTAGTTTGGTAACTTGTAAAGTGAATTAGTAACTTCAAAGTGATTATGTGTAGGTACTTGGAATGTGAATTTTCATTTTGAATTTAGTTTAGCTTGGTAACTTGTAAAGTGAATTAGTGAATTGAAAGTGATAAGAGTAGATACTCGAAATGTGAACTTTTCATTTTGAATGTAGTTTAGTTTGTAACTTGTAAGTAAATCAGTGACTTGAAAGTGATGAATTGTAGGTACTTTAAATTTGAACTTTAAATTTTGAATTTAGTTTAGTTTAGAAACTTATAAAGTGAACTAGTGCCTTGAAAGTGTTTAAGTGTATGTAATTGTAATGTGAACTTTTCATTTTGAATTTAGTTTAGTTTGATATCTTGTAAAGTGAGATAGTGCCTTGAAAGTGATGAATTGTAGATACTTGAAATGTGAACTTTTTTATTTGGAATTTAGTTTAGTTTGGTAACTTTAAAAGTGAGTTAGTGACTTGAAAGTGTTGAAGTGTAGGTATTTGAAAAATTTGAGGTTTTGATATTGAATTTAGTTCAGCTTGTAATTTGTAAAGTGAATTAATGCCTTGAAAGTGATGAATTGTATGTACTTTAAATTTGAATTTTGCATTTTGTATTTAATTTAGTTTTGTAACTTGTAAAGTGAATTAGTGACTTGAAAGTGTTTAAGTGCAGATACTTGTAATGTGAACTTTTCTTTTTGAATTTAGTATTGTTTGGTAACTTGTAAAGTGACATAGTGACTTGAAACTGATTAAGTGTATGTAATACCCAGTATTTTCGTGCTAGAATTTTAACCGTCATTCCTGCGCGTCTAAGCTCTAATACAAGTGATTCTCATGTGATTTCAAGTTGCATGATCATTATCCTAGTATATGGAGTAGTTTAGAGGTGAAAAATATTCATAGCAATGACCTAAAACAAAGTTGAGCTAAGACCAATTGATTCATTTAAAGTTTGATATTCGATGCTAATAGGGTCAACTTCAAACGTGTATATCTTTTAATATACATTGAATTTTTCATCCCAAGACCTATCAAATTGTAGATAATTGAAATATCTTACCAACGATACCAATTCACCAAAATCCAATACCCGAGCCATGAGTTATGCCCATTTTCGTGAGAGGCAGTAAGGGTGTGCGGTGGGCAATGCTACGTCCAATCAAATGTGTGCGATTGAGAATGCGAGGCATACTTAAATGTCTGCCATAAGGTGTCTGACATACACCTTAAGGTCTTTAATGGGTTGTGCGCCGCATACCTCACTTCCAAGTGTCAAAAACACCCCTATATATGTCTATAACACGGGATTAAACTCCCATAACACCAAAATAAGTCTACTTTCTCTTAAAATCACCAAGAACATTCATTAGGGTTTCAACCTAAATATTCAAATATCTTAAGATTCAACCATGAGTTTTCAATAATCCTTCGAGATTCGAAATCCCCATTCTGAGGCTTACAAGAAATACTCATTATTTTCATGAATGGAGTCCCAAGGTCAAGAGTTCATTCAAAGCTTCAAGTTTCAGCTATGTGGGGTTTTTCAACTAGAACACCCTTTCGTTCATGTGCGCAAAATTATTATTATTTTACAAAGATATATGATTTTACATGCTCTACTTATGAATTTGAGATGAAAATTTAAAATCTGTATTCTTGTTGAAAAAGTTATAACATTTTTGATGTTTTGAAGATGAATTTCATGAGCGTTTATGTGAATATTCATGATTAAATATAAATTTCCAGATTTTCGTATGAATCATACATGTTTGATAAATAAAATATGAATCTTGAAATGTTTTGATCAAGTATTGATATATGGGTTGTTGAACCCGATTTGAATTTATGTTTTTTTGAAGTAATGTGTTATATACACTTTGAGATTGGATTGATTTGACCTTTTGGTTTTGAAGGAGTTATTTTCAAAGTTGAATGAGAAAATAAATTCATATTTTGATTGATTATGATAAAGGGGTAGCATGATGGATCCCGTTATGAATTCTTGAATTGTGTTGTTGTGGATTTGATTTTGAAAAGATCTGAGCTAAGTTCGGGAGTAGTATTTAGAACCGAGTTGGAGGTATAGCTGTGATTGGTACTTCCCTAGAACTACGTGCCCCCGTAGGATGTGAGCCTAAGGCTAATTCATATAGTGATCACTAGTGAAAAGAATGATTAAGGTCCTACTCCGATGGCAATGATAGGACAGCTCTCCCCAATGTGGGTTGGTTGTTGGACTCTATGTAGCTCACATTGTTTATGTCGGTTGTAAGAAACTCCCAATGTGTGTGTGTATTCTCCTATCTAATATGAAAAGTCTTATTCTTCTATCTGAGATGAAAACATATTTGTTTGAAAGACTGAGTTTGAGAACGTCATTGTTTTCAAAAGATTTAATGAACATATATTCCAAAGAGAATTGTTATGAGATTTGATTGCTTTGATGGTTTGGAATCGAGATGGAAGTGAATTGATATTTATTATGATGACTCACATGTTTCACCCAATATATTTTACTCTCTTATGATTATGATGATTTTAATTCGAGCTAAGTGAGTCATTTATATTATCATGCATAATTTTATAAACTGTGATGATATTAAGATATTATTTTATATATGCATTGCACCCCCATATGCTCGGTACGCTCCCATGGTACTGACCCACATATTCGTATGTGGGCTATACTTTCTCAGAATGTAGGTACAAGGTATAGTGTACATCTTCAGATCCAGTCAGTTCACAACATCTAGTCAGCAGGTGATAAGTCCTTTTGATTCAAGGGCTTGAGTTAGTTATACATTTTGAGAAGTATTGTATTTACTTCATCCAGCCGTATTGCGTTAGGATAGTCGGGAGTCATGATCTAGCTGCCTACAGTCAGTACTAGTAGAGGCTTCATAGACAATTAGTAGAAGTTGATGTATTCCGTTTCAGTTTTGGTTATAAAAGAAGAGTTGTAATCATGTAAATTTAGTTTTGTATCTATCATATTCAGAAGAGAGTTATTTTCTGCAGATTTGCATAGATTTATACTTTTTGTTCAGTTACTGATGAGTTATGCTAGTACAAGGGTTAGTTGGAGGTCACTTTTAATCCTAAGCACCATGTGACGTCTCGGGACCCAATTTTGAGGCGTTACAGTGTAGGTACTTGAAATGTGAACCTTTCATTTTGAATTTAGTTTAGTTTGGTAATTTGTAGGGTGAATTAATGACTTGAAAGTGATTAAGTGTAGGTACTTGAAATGTGAACTTTTCATTTCGAATGTAGTTTAGTTTGGTAACTTATAAAGTGAATTAGTGACATGAAAGTGATTTAGTGTAGGTACTTGAAATGTTAACTCTTCATTTTGAATTTAGTTTAGTTTGGTAACTTGTAAAGTGAATTAGTGACTTGAAAGTGTTTAAGTGTAGGTACTTAAAATATGAACTTTGCATTTTGAATTTAGTTTAGTTTGGTAACCTGTAAGGTGAATTAGTGACTTAAAATTGTTTAAGTATAGGTACTTGAAATGTGAACTTTTCATTTTAAATTTAGTTTTGTTTGGTAACTTGTAAGGCTAATTAGTGACTTGAAAGTGTTTAAGTGTAGGTACTTGAAATGTGAACTTTTCATTTTGAATTTAGTTTTGTTTGATAACTTGTAAAGTTACTTAGTGACTTGAAAGTGATTAAGTGTAGGTACTCGAAATGTGAACTTTTCATTTTGAATTTAGATTAGTTTGGTAACTTGTAAAATGAATTAGTGACTTGAAAGTGTTTAAGTGTGATACCCCGAGTTTTCCCATTAAATATTTTGCTCCCAAATGTGTCGAGTCATTAAAACCTTTTTATCTTTCCAAGAGTTCGTTAAGATCTCGGACGAAATTGTGTTGAATTCTGTTCTTTATCGTGATTAATAATTTTTCTTTGTGGAATTTTTGGATATACGAACCGTCATTGCGTATAGCATCAAATAATATTTCCAACGATATATTGATCATCCAAAATGGATACTCGAGCAATGAGTTATGATCATTCTGATCTAATGGTGAATAGTGGTGAACAGTAAATGTGCAGGAAAAAATACTGAGGCCAGGCTAATTATAGAGTCAACTTCAAACGATCATAAATCCTTGTACATAGTTATCTAGGTGAGCTACTATATATCAATAGAAAGCTCTAAGAGTCCTCTTTCCAATGAAATCGGTTTCATCCAATTTTTCCATTGGATCATAAAGTTATGGTCGATCTACTTTAGCCTATCAAAACTGTAACGCCCCGGAAAATGGGTCCCAGAGCGTCACACGGTGCTTGAGACTACGAGTAGCCCCAATCAAACCTTTTGAGCCATTTTCATTCAGTTCAACACAAATCAACGGGGTTTTCATAAATAACCCTTAAATATCAATAGAGTAATCATCATCCAAGAATAAAAGAATTTCAGAAAGATAACAAAATACGACTTATTAGTCAACTCCCAACATCTATACTAGTCTGACAAGCCTCTAAGAAAATCAATAAAACCAGGGAGCCATTGAGACATACCCCAACTGACTCATACTCAGTACTCAAATGTAAACAATTCTATGAAACCAACATCAGACATCACATCCTCAGAACATGACTCACCACAACAGAGAATATAGAATAGTGTACCCGGAGAATCACTGTCGAACCTAGAACTGAGCACCTGAACCTACATTCCGAGAAAATGCATCCCACATCCGAAGATGTGGGTCAGTACCATGGAAAGGAACCGAGTATATAGGGGTGTATGCATTTGTATAAACATCATCATCATAAATATTTATAAGAAATATGCAGGATGTTTGAAAGACTCACATAGCCCAAAGAAAATCATCATAATCATTAGACGATGAAATAAGTACAATAACACATGTGAGTCATCATATAATTTGTCAATGACTTTCAGTTCATCAAGAATATCAATTCTCATAATGTAAATATCATTTAAATCTTTCAAAAGAATAACTTTCACAATTCCACTTTCAAATCACTTCATCATTCACCATAGACATTAGTAAACACACACACACTGGGAGATCATATAACTGACATAAACCATGTGAGATCCATGGAGTCCAACGTACCACCCACATTGGGGATAGCCATCCTATCCTTGCCATCGGAGTAGGACTATCGATATCAAATCCACACAAACTAGTTATCATTATATAAATCAGCTTCAGGCTCACTCCTACGGGGGAACGTAGATTTAGGGAAATAAGGTCTCTTTATACCTCCCACTCGGTGCTAAAGATTTCTCCCGGGCTTAGCTTATATCATTTCAAAGATAGTCCACAACAAAAAAATTTCAGTAATATATAAATATACATCGGGAGCCATTATGCTTCCCATCTATCAAAATCAACCACGTTGTGGATTTCTTTCACACTCGAGTTCAAAACAACTCCATTAAGACCAAAAGGTCAAATCATTCAAAATATCTTAAATATTCAAGATCAACGTGCTTATAACACACGCTTTCTAAAAAACACATAATTTCCAATGGGGATTCACGACCCAAATATCAAAATCATGATAAATATTTTTCAAGATTTATGCTTTATATCACCACACATGTAAATTCATCTTTCGAAATCATAAACATCAATATTTCATAATAATTATCATAAGCTATGGGTTCATGCTTCAAATTCATAAAAATCAAATAAAAATCATGCCTTTGTAAAGAAAATTACTTTTGGGAACAAGAATGAAAGAGAGTTCTTGTTGAAAAACCCCACATACCTTGAATGATGAACTTTAGATTGATACTCATTTTAGAGATGTTAATCGTTCCTTTGAAAGATGGTTCTTGAAGTTCTTGAACTAGGAACTTGGAATCTTGAATAAATTTGCAGAATTAATGGTGAACTTTGGAGGTTCTTCAAGTCGGAACTACTTTGAACCCCTATACTACCTTCAGCAGAGTCAAACAACCTAACACCAATCTAGCCAAACGATGTACATCACGAGCCAACTCTTTCTTACCTTTTACCATATGCAAAACACTACCCATGGACACTCTACTTAGGGCATCCGCCACAACATTAGCCTTGCTTGGATGGTACAGCACACTCATATCATAGTCCTTTAACAATTTTAACCATCGTCTCTGCCTAAGATTCAATTCTCTCTGGGTAAACACATACTGCAGACTCTTATGATTAGTGAAAACATCAACATGGACACCATACAAATAGTGTCTCCAGATTTTTTAAGCAAACACAAAAGCAGCCAACTCATGGTCATGGGTGGGGTAATTTTTATCATGGAGTTTCAACTTTCTAGAAGCATAAGCTATCACCTTACCCTTCTGCATCAATATACAACCCAACACAACTCTTGAAGCATCACAGTACACCACAAAACCATCAACACCATCAGGAAAAGTCAAAACAGGGGCTGAAGTGAGTCGAGTCTTCAACGCATGAAAACTCTTCTCACAAGATTCGAACCACAAGAACTTCACTTTTTTTTGGGTCAACCGAGTCATAGGAGATGCTATAGAGGAGAAACCCTCAACAAAACGGCGGTAATAGCTAGCTAAACCCAAGAAACTTTGGATATTAGTCAGAGAAATAGGTCTAGGCCAATTTCTAACAGCTTTGGTCTTTTGGGGATCAAATCTAATACCCTCGGAAGAAATGATATGACCCAGAAAAGCAACTGACCTTGGCCAAAACTCATACTTACTAAACTTGGCAAACAACTTGTGATCTCTAAGGGTTTGCAAGACAATTCGGAGACGATCAGAATGTTCATCCTCACTACGGGAGTACGCCAGTATATCATCGATGAATACTATGACAAACATATCCAGATATGATCTGAACACTTGATTCATGAGGTCCATGAAAGCTGCTGGGCCATTAGTTAACCCGAAATACATAACAAGAAACTCAAAATGGCCATAACGAGTTCAGAAAGAGGTTTTCAAGATGTCACACTCCTTAACTTTGAGTTGATGATAGCTGGAGCGAAGGTCTATCTTTGAGAAATAACTTGCACCTTGCAATTGGTCAAATAAATCATCTATTCTTGGAAGGGGGTACTTATTTTTTATGGTGACTTGCACATACGTAAAGAGCCATCTTTCTTTCTCACAAACAACACAGGAGCACCCCAAGGAGAAACACTAGGCCTTATGAAATCCTTATCTAGTAGATCTTTGAGTTGCTCTTTCAACTCCTTAAGTTCTCCAGGGACCATACGGTAAGGAGAAATAGAAATAGGCTGAGTATCGAGAAGAAGATCAATCCTGAACTCTATCTCTCTATCAGGAGGTATCCCTGGGAAATCATTTGAAAAGACATCAGAAAACTCATTGACAACGTTAACAGACTGGAGAGTTGGAGTATCAGACTTAGTGTCTTTGACTCTTACTAAATGGTAAATACACCCCTTGGAAATAAGCTTTCTATCTTTCAGGTAGCAGATAAAATGACTCTTGGGTGACATAAAATTCCTAGACCACTTAAACACGGATGCACCCGAAAACTTAAACTTGACCACTCGAGTCCGACAATCAATAGAGGCATAAGAAGAATACAGCCAGTCCATACCCAGAATCATATCAAAATCTACCATGTCTAACTCAATCAAATCAGCCAACAAGACTCTATGAAAAATGGTAACAGGACATTTTTATACACTTTCTGGGCAACAATTGAATCACCCACTGGGGTAGAAACTAGGATAGGCTCAAGAATAATCTTAGGTCTCATTTCAAAATTCACAGCAATCAAAGGTGTAACATATGAGAAACTGGATCCAGGATCCAACAAAGCATGCACATCAAACTGAAATATACGAAGCGTACCAGTAACAACATCGGGAGAGTCCTCCTGTTCATGGTGGGATGGTAAAAAATAGAATCTATTCTGGCGCTGCCCGCTTGCATTACTAGAAGAGGCGCCCTGAGCTAGGGCTGGGCGACTCGCTGGAATTGGAGCACTAACAGTCTGAGGCTGGGTCTGAGGGCGATATTCATGATGCCTTTGTCCATCCTGTGGACAATCTCTAACACTGTGACCCATGTCACCACACCAGTAACAACCCCTCTTCTCACCCAACACTCTCCCAAATGAGACCTACCACACTTAGGATACAAGGGACGATTTGTCTTACTGCCAGCACTGCACTGGGACTTGGATACATATGACCTGGTACCTTGCTCCTGCCTACCACTAGGCACGGGAGCACTAGCAGATGACGGTGCTGTCATAGAAGAATAATCCTGATACTGAGGGCGACTCCATCCCTACGATCTAGTCTGACCCTTTCCGTGCTGCACAGACCTAGCTCTCTTATTCCCTCTCATTCTATCTCTCTCCTTAATCTTGTCTGCCTCAATCTATTAGGCATGAATCATCAGGCTAGAAAGATTCATCTCACTATTCAGCATAGCATACCTACACTCCTTAACTACATAACTAGACACTCCAGTCATAAACTTACTCATACTAGCCCGATTATCAGCCACTAAGTAAGGAGTATACTTGGTAACTGATTGAACATTAGACAGTACTCCCTAACATTCATAGAACCTTATCGCAGGTTCATAAACTCTTCCACCTTCGGCTCCCTCATCTCCAAAGGGAAAAACTTATCCAGGAATGCATCCTGAAACTCTTGCACAGTTGTAGGGATAGCTCCCTTACCTCTACCTTTCCTCTAAGCAACAACCCAATCATAAGTAAGGTCTTTCAACCTATACGTAGCTAACTCCACACTATGTTCCTCAGATACATGCATAGGGAGCAATCATGCTTTCCATCTACCAAAATCAGCCACGTTGTAGATATCTTTCACACTCGAGTTCAAAACAACTCCATCAAGACCAAAAGGTCAAATCATTCAAAATATCTCAAATATTCAACATCAACATGCTTATAACACACACTTTCTAAAAAAACACAATTTCCAATGGGGATTCATGACCTAAATATCAAAATCATGATAAATATCGTTCAAAATTCATACTTTATATCACCACACATGTAAATTCATCTTTCAAAATAATAAATATTAAGATTTCATAATAATCATCATAATATATGGGTTCATGCTTTAAATTTATAAAAATCAAATAAAAATCATGCCATTGTAAAGAAAATTACTTTTAGGCACAAGAATGAATGAGAGTTCTTGGTGAAAAACCCCACATACCTTTAATGATGAACTTTAGATCGATACTCATTATTGAGATGTTAATCATGCCTTTGGATGATGGTTCTTGGAGTTCTTGAACGAGGAACTTGGAATCTTGAATAAATTTGCAGAATTATTGGTGAACTTTGGAGGTTCTTGAAGTTGGATATAGGAGCTTAGGGTTTTCTTTTTTAGGGAGTTTGATGAAACATAACATATAATTCTTATAATAGGCTTTAATATAGGGTTTGGATGTATTTTGGGTGAGGGGAAATGACAAAAACGCCCTAAAAATCAAAAAAATTCTCGAATCTGACCTTTGGTGGACTATTTTAATAGTTTGAAGTAGATCAACCATAACATTTTACTCCGATATTCAAATTAGATAAAACCAATTTTATTAGAAAGAGGACTCTCATATCTTTCCATTGATATATAGTATCTCACTCAGATCATTGTGTACGAGCAGTTATGATCATTTGAAGTTGACCCAAAAATTTACTTTTGATAGGCTGAAGTAGATCGACCATAACTTTTTACTCCGATAGACAAATTGGACAAAACCAATTTCATTGAAAATAGGACTCGCAGAGATTTCCGTTGATATATAGTAGATCACCCAGATCATTATGTAAAAGGAGTTATGATTATTTAAAGTTAGAGCAAAAATACGCCAGGCCTCAGTACTTTTTCCTGCACGTTTTACTGTTCACTACTATTCACAGTTCGATCGGAATGTTCATAACTCATCGCTCGGGTGTCTGTTTTAGATGATCCACATATCATTGGAAAGATTATTTGATACTCTGTGCAATGGTGGGTCATTATTTTAGATATTTCACACGGAAAATTTATAATTTATTCTAGAAGATAGAGCCCAAAATGTTTATGCACAAAATTTCAATGAAACATTTCTTGGGGTATTACAAAAACCATCCACCAAAGGACAGATTTGACATTATTTATGTTTTAAGGGTATTTTAGTCATTCCCACTCCAATCCATCCAGATAAACCATGATTTAAGTCCATTAAGAGCATTCAATAGCTCATTTTTCTCCAAAATTTCCTAAGGCTCAAACCCCAACCCTACTACTCCAAATTTCATCCTTCTATGTCTCTTGATTGAACTGTAGAAATTTCAAATTGATTTGGGATTCAAGTTTATCATGTTAAGGGCCTTGAGAAGCACCCTTTATTTTCGTGAATAAAGTTCTGAAGTCGGAAGTTCATATTCATCTTCCATTTTTAGGTATGTGGGGTTTTGAACAAGAATAATTCTTCCATTCTTGTGCCCGTATCTTTAATTTTTATTATGGATTATTATAAGTTTGGCAAATGAATTTATTTCCAAGATATCCTACCATGAGATTTTGATTATGTATATATGTAAATTATTCAAGCTTGCCAATTATGATTATTTAATGGATTTATATGATTCTGTAAGTTGAATTATGTCTAAATAATTCGATTATGAACTTATAATGATTTG
This sequence comes from Capsicum baccatum var. pendulum, assembly GCA_030864225.1. NCBI lineage: Eukaryota > Viridiplantae > Streptophyta > Magnoliopsida > Solanales > Solanaceae > Capsicum > Capsicum baccatum. Next base: position 185,192,662 of record CM061558.1, on the reverse strand, counting down.
ATTTGTAAGTTTTGAATCACATGAGTATTTTACTATTTTCATTTAATAGGTTGATATTTAATATTGGGATTCTTGGTGTTTCAATCAAGAATTGATATATTTTGAACATATATCCATGTTTTAAGTTCAAGACTGAATTATTGGTATTTCCAAGTGTTTTCGAGCCATGTGTCAAATTTTGAGCTTCCTTATGACTATTTGAGTTATTAGGTATATTGATATCGAAGTTGCAATGAGTCTTGGTATTTTTTTGATGCTTTTGATGAGTTATATTGTTGAAAATATTATGTATTGAGTCTTCATATCCTTGTCCAAATGTCGTGTTGGTTATGGTTCAATGCATTGATACCTTGTTGATGTTACGGAAGATTAAAATATTTTGAGCTAAAATGTTTTGAGTTAGGAATCCACAAATTGATATGATTTGATAAATGAGAAAGAGATTTGATTTGGTCTTTATGATAGACCCTTGTGATGTTGTGGTGGATTTCCTAACGCGTTCTGAGCTTGTCGGGGAGTATTACTAAGCACCGAGAGGGAAATATGGTATTTCCCGAAACCTATGTGCCACCGTAGGGTTGTTTGATGATGTTATTATTGGCCAGAGAGCCCAATTGTGATTATTGCAGTTTAAAGGTCGTACTCCCTAGCAAAGAGTATGACGCCCCTGCAAACGGGGGTTTCAAACGTTGGTGTTCCACATAGTTCACGTGGGATTGTCGGTTATAGGAAACTCCCATGTCCATAAGATTAAGTTTCTTGAATTACCAAGTCACTCCAAGATTTGAGTCAAAGAGTTGAGATATTTATGATGTTTTATAGTCATTTATGATGATTTATAATTACCTATGATGATTTTTGATGATATGATAATTTATGATGATTTATCATAATTTATGATTTATAATGATTTACGTGGATTACGACATTTTATCATATGAACTATTTATTATGAAATTACAAAAAGTATGATTTGATATAACTCAAGCCAAGTAAGTCATCACTGTCCGTATGCATGTTTTCATGAAATTGATTATACAATTTATGTTGTTGCATGCACCCCTATATACTCAGTACATTTAAAAGTACTGACTCACATATTTCCATGTGCTACATTCTTACCAAAATATAGGTACAAGCTGTAGCGCACATATCATATTCAGCTGGGTCGCAGCTCTTGATCGGCAGGTGATTAGACATTTTGATTCAGAGACTTGAGTTGTTCAGATTTGAGGTGTATTGTATCTTATGTATTCAGTCGTATTGAGTAGGGGTAGTTGGGAATCATTACCCAACTATCTTTGGTTAATGCTAGTAGAGGCTTCATAGACAGTCACTAGTAGTTAGTGTATTCAGTTTGAGATTTGTATATATATGAGCAGAATTATCACCGTGTAAATTTACTTTCATGTTGGTCAGACTAAGTTATGGTTTATTTTCGCATTATCCTTCTATTTTATGTATTTTATTCAGTTGCTTTGGATTATGTCAGATGAAGGGTTAGCTTGGGATCACTTGTGACCATAAGCACCTTGTGACGTCTCGGGATCCAATTTTGGGGCGTTACATTAAGTGTAAATACTTGATATATGAACTTTTCATTTTAAATTTAGTTTAGTTTGATAACTAGGAAGGTGAATTAGTGACTTGAAAGTGTTTTAAGTATGGGTACTCGAAATGTGAAGTTTTAATTTTAAATTCAGTTTAGTTTTGTAAATTATAAAGTTAATTAGTGGCTTCAGTGTAGGTACTTGAAACGTGAACTTTTCATTTTGAATTTAGTTTAGTTTTATAATTTTTAAAGTGACTTAATGACTTGCAAGTGATTAAGTGTAGCTACTTAAAATGTGAACTTTTCATTTTGAATTTAGTTTAGTTTGGTAATTTGTAAGGTGAATTAGTGACTTGAAAGTGATTAAGTGTAGGTACTTGAAATGTAAAACTTTCATTTCGAATGTAGTTTAGTTTGGTAACTTATTAAGTGAATTAGTGACATGAAAGTGATTTAGTGTAGGTACTTGAAATGTTAACTTTTCATTTTGAATTTAGTTTAGTTTGGTAACTTGTAAAGTGAATTAGTGACTTGAAAGTGTTTCAGTGTAGGAACTTGAAATGAGAACTTTGCAGTTTGAATTTAGTTTAGTTTGGTAACTTGTAAGGTGAATTAGTGACTTGAAATTGTTTAATTATAGGTACTTGAAATGTGAACTTTTCATTTTGAATTTAGTGTTTTTTGGTAACTTGTAAGGATAATTAGTGACTTGAAAGTGTTTAAGTGTAGGTACTTGAAATGTGAACATTTTTATTTTAAACTTAGTGTAGTTTGGTAACTTAAAAAGTGAATTAGTGACTTGAAAGTGTTTAAGTGTAGGTACTTGAAAAATTTGAGGCTTTCATCATAAATTTAGTTTAGTTTGTAATTTGTAAAGTAAATTAGTGACTTGAAAGTGACGAATTATTGGTACTTGAAATTTGAAATTTTTATTTTGAATTTAGTTTTGTTTGGTAACTTGTAAGCTCAATTAGTGACTTGGAAGTGTTTAAGTGTAGGAATTTGAAATATGAACTTTCATTTTGAATTTAGTTTAGTTTGATAACTTGTAAAGTGACTTAGTGACTTGAAATTGTTTAAATGTAGGTACTTGAAATGGGAACTTTTCATTTTGAATTTAGTTTAGTTTGGTAATTTGTAAAGTAAATTAGTGACTTGAAATTGATTAAGTGTAGGTACTTTAAATGTGAACTTTTCATTTCGAATGTAGTTTAGTTTGGTAACTTATAATGTGAATTAGTTACATAAAAGTGATTTAGGGTAGGTACTTGAAATCTTAACTTTTCATTTTGAATATAGTTTAGTTTGGTAATTTGTAATGTGAATTAGTGACTTGAAAGTGTTTAATTGTAAGTACTAGAAATGCCAACATTGCAGTTTGAATTTAGTTTAGTTTTGTAACTTTTAAGGTGAATTAGTGACTGGAAATTGTTTAAGTACAGGTACTTGAAATGAGAACTTTTCATTTTGAATTTTGTTTTATTTGGTAATTTGTAAGGATAATTAGTGAATTTTAAGTGTTTAAGTGTAGGTACTTGAAATGTGAACTTTTTTATTTTGAATTTAGTTTAGTTTGGTAACTTAAAAAGTGAATTAGTGACTTGAAAGTGTTTAGGTGTAGGTACTTGAAAAATTAGAGGTTTTCATCTTGAATTTAGTTTAGTTTCTTAATTTGTAAAGTGAATTAGCGACTTGAAAGTGACGAATTAGAGGAACTTGAAATTTAAACTTTTCATTTTGAATTTAGTTTTGTTTGGTAACTTGTAAGCTGAATTACACATTTCCTTTTAAATTTAGTTTAGTTTGGTACCTTGTAAGGTGAATTAGTGACTTGAAAGTGTTTAAGTATAGGTACTTGAAATGTGAACTTTTCATTTAAATTTAGTTTAGTTTTGTAAATTGTAAAGTTAATTAGTGGCTTCAAAGTATTTAAGTGTAGGTGCTTGAAATATGAACTTTTCATTTTGGATTTAGATTAGTTTTAGAAGCTTCTAAAGTGAATTAGTGACTTGAAAGCGTTTAAGTTTAGGTATTTGAAATGTGAACTTTTCTTGTTATATTTAGTTTTATTTTGTAACCTGCAAAGAGAATTAGTAACTGGAAAGTGATTAAGTGCAGGTACTTTGAATATGAATTTTCATTTTGAATTTAATTTAGTTTGGTAACTTGTAAAGTGAATTTGTGGCTTGAAAGTGATTGTGTGAAGGTACTTGAAATGTAAACTTTTCATTTTGAATGTAATTTAGTTTGTAACTTGTATGTGAATTAGTCACTTGAAAGTGATGAATTGTAGGTACTTTAAATTTGAACTTTGCATTTTGAATTTAGTTTAGTTTAGTAATTTGTAAAGTGAATTAGTGACTTGAAAGTGTTTAAGAGTAGGTACTTGTAATGTGAACTTTTCATTTTGAATTTAGTTTAGTTTGATAAGTTGTAAAGTAACTTAGTGACTTGAAAGTAATTAAGTGTAGGTATTTGAAATGTGAACTTTTCATTTTGAATTTAGTTTAGTTTGGTAATTTGTAAGGTGAATTAGTGACTTGAAAGTGATTAAGTGTAGATACTTGAACTGTAAACTTTTCATTTCAAATGTAGTTTAGTTTGGTAACTTATAATGTGAATTAGTGAAATGAAAGTGATTTAGTGTAGGTACTTGAAATGTTAACTTTTTATTTTGAATTTAGTTTAGTTTGGTAACTTGTAAAGTGAATTAGGGACTTGAAATTGTGTATTTGGAATGTGAATTTTCATTTTGAATTTAGTTTAGTTCGGTAACTTGTAAGGTGAATTAGTAACCTGAAATTGTTTAAGTATAGGTACTTGAAATGTGAACTTTTCATTTTGAATTTAGTTTTGTTTGGTAACTTGTAAGGATAATTAATGACTTGAAAGTGTTTAAGTGAATGTACTTGAAATGTGAAATTTTTATTTTGAATTTAGTTTTATTTGGTAACTTATAAAGTGAATTAGTGACATTAAAGTGATTAAGCGTAGGTACTCGAAATGTGGACTTTTCATTTTGAATTTAGTCTAGTTTTGTAACTTTTAAGGTGAATTAGTGACTTGAAAGTGTTTAAGTATAGGTACTTGAAATGTGAACTTTTCATTTCAAATTTAGTTTAGTTTTGTAAATTGTAAAGTTAATTAGTGGCTTCAAAGTGTTTAAGTGTAGGTACTTGAAATATGAACTTTTCATTTTGGATTTAGTTTAGATTTGGTAACTTGTAAAGTGAATTAGTAACTTGAAAATGATTAAGTGTAGGTACTTGTAATGTGAATTTTCATTTTAAGTTTAGTTTAGTTTTGTAACTTGTAAAGTGAATTAGTGACTTGAAAGTGATTAAGTGTACGTAGTTGAAATGTGAGCTTTACATTGTGTATTTAGTTGAGTTTGGTAATTTGTAAGGTGAATTAGTTACTTGAAATTGTTTAAGTATAGGTACTTGAAATGTGAACTTTCCATTTTGAATATAGTTTTGTTTGGTAACTTGTAAGGATAATTAGTGACTTTAAAGTGTTTAAGTGTAGGTATTTGAAATGTGAACTTTTATATTTTGAATTTAGTTGTAATACCCCAAGAAATTTTCCGTTGAAATTTTGTGCGTAAATATGTTGGGTTCTATCTTCTAGAATGAATTATAAATTTTCCATGGGAAATATCTTAGATTATAACCCACCATTGCGTAGAGAGTTGAATAATCTTTCCAACGATATGTGGATCATCCAAAACGGACACCCGAGCGACGAGTTATGAACATTCCGATTGATCCGTGAATAGTAGTGAACAATAAGACGTGCAGGAAAAAGTACTGAGGCCTGGCGTATTTTTCTCCAACTTTAAATGATCATAACTCTTTGTACATAATTATCTAGGTGATCTACTATATATCAACGGAAAGCTTTGCGAGTTTAATTTCCAATGAAATTAGTTTCGTCCAATTTGTCTATTGGAGAAAAAAGTTATGGTAGATCTACTTCAGCCTATCAAAAGTAAATTTGTGGTCAACTTAAAATGATCATAATTCCACGTACACAATGATCTGGGTGAGATACTATATATCAACAGAAAGATATCAGAGTCCTCTTTCTAATTAAATTGGTTTTATCCAATTTGAATATCGAAGTAAAATGTTATGGTTGATCTACTTCGGACTATCAAAACAGTCCACCAAAGGACAGATTTGAGATTGTTTTTGATTTTTAGGGGCGTTTTGGTCATTCCCCCTCACCCAAAATTCGTCCAAATCTATATTAAAGACTATTAGAAGCATTATATGTTATATTTCATCAAACTCGCTCAAAAAAAAATTTGTATGCTCCTACATCCAACTTCAAGAACCTCCAAAGTTCACCATTAATTCTGCAAATTTATTAAAGATTTCAAGTTCCTAGTTCAAGAACTCCAAGAACCATTATTCAAAGGCACGATTAACATCTCAAAAATGAGTATCGATCTAAAGTTCATAATTCAAGGTATGTGGAATTTTTCTACTAGAACTCTTTTTCATTCTTGTGCCGAAAAGTAATTTTCTTTACAAAGGCATAATTTATATTTGTTTTTCATGAATTTGATGCATGAACCTATATCTTATGATGATTATTATGAAATCTTAATGTTTATGATTTTGAAAGATGAATTTACATGTGTGGTGATATAAAGCATGAATCTTGAATGATTTTTATCATGATTTTGATGTTTGGGTCATGAATCCCCATTAGAAATTGTGTTTTTTTAGAAAGTGTGTGTTATAAGCACGTTGATGTTGAATATCTGAGATATTTTGAATGATTTGACCTTTTGGTCTTAATGGAGTTGTTTTGAACTCGAGTGTGAAAGAAATGCACAATGTGGTTGATTTTGATAGATGGGAAGCATGATGGCTCCCGATGTATATTTATATATTACTTAAATTGTTTTGTTGTAGATTGTCTTTGAAATGATCTGAGCTAATCCCGGGAGAAATCTTTAGCACTGAGTAGGAGGTATAAAGCGACCTTTCTCATCCATAACTAGGTGCCCCCATAGGAGTGAGCCTGAGGCTGATTTATATAATGATCACTAGTTTGTGTGGATTTGATATTGATAGTCCTACTCCGATGGCAAGGATAGGATATCTCTCCCTAACGTGGGTGGTACGTTGGACTCCATGTATCTAACATGGTTTATGTCAGTTATAAGATCTCCCGTGTGTGTGTGTTTCCTTGTGTCTAAGATGAATGGTGAAGTGATTTGAAATTGAAATTGTGAAAGTTATTCTTTCGAAAGATTTAAATGATATTTACATTATGAGAATTGATATTCTTGATGAACTGAAAGTGATTGACAAATTATATGATGACTCACATATGTTATTGTACTTGTTTCATCCTCTCATGATTATGATGATTTTCTTCAGGATATGTAAGTCTTTCATAGATCTTGCATATTTCTTTAAAATATTTATGATGATGATGTTTATATAACTGTATACACCCTCATATACTCGGTTTCTTTCCATGGTACTAACCTACATCTTCGGATATGGGATGCATTTTCTCAGAATATAGGTTCAGGTGCTCAGTTCCAGGTTCAATAGTGATTCTTCAGGCACACTGTTCTACATCCTCTCATGGGGTAAGTCCTCATGTTTAGAGGACGTGATGTCTGATGTTGGTTTCACGGAATTGTTTACATTTGATAACTGAGTATGAGTCAATTGAGGCATGTCTCAATGGCTCGCTGATTTTATTGTTTTTCTTAGAGGCTTGTCGACTAGTATAGTTGTTGTGAGTTGACTAATAAGTCATATTTTGTTATCTTTTTGAAATTCTTTTATTCTTGGATGATAATTACTCTGTTGATATTTGAGGATTATTTATAGAACCCCGTTGATTTGTGTTGAACTGAATGAAAATAGCTCAAAAGGTTAGCTTGGGGCTACTCGTAGCCTGAAGCACCGTGTGACGCTCTGAGAACTGTTTTTCGGGGCGTTACAAACTTGGTATCAGAGCCTAAGGTTTTAAGGTTTCCTATGGAGTCTAATAAACCGCGTTAAGTAGAGTCTTGATCATCGGTGTATAGCACGCCACATCTATGAGCAAGAGGATACAAGATGTTTTATGAAAAAGTGTGATTCTTTCTTTCAGAAGTCTATCGTGCTTAAAATGTCTCTCTTCTATTGATTCGTGCTCTCCTCTTTCAGAAATATGCCTCCACATCGAGCGAGAAGAAATAATGATGATGAGTAACCTCAACCGGCTAACCCATTGAATGAAAACGTAGCTCATGCTGAATTTTAAAAAGCCTTTCAGGCGCTGGCCCAAGCTGTTACTGCAAATGTTCAGGCCGACCCAACCCCGATTCCACAGAATTAGGGAGGTGATTCAGCTGCTTCCAGGATCTGTGACTTCATGCGGATGAATCCGCTGGAATTCTATGGGTCCAAGTCTTATGAGGATCCACGGTTGTTTTTAGAGGAGGTACGGAAGATTACTCAGGTGATGCATGTATCTGAGGAACATAGTGTGGAGTTGGCTGCGTAGAGGTTGAAAGAAGTTGATTATTACTGGGTTGTTGCTTGGAGGAAAGGTAGAGGTGAGGGAGCTCTCCCTACAACTTGCCAATAGTTCTAGGATGTATTCCTGGATAAGTTTTTCCCTTTGGAGATGAGGGTGGCAAAGGTGGAAGAGTTTATGAACCTGCGACAGGGCTCTATGGGTATTAGGGAGTACTTTCTAAAGTTCAATCAGTTGGCCAAGTATGCTCCTGACTTAGTGGCTGATAATCGGGCTAGTATGAGTAAGTCTGTGACTGGAGTATCTAGTTATGTGGTTAAGGAGTGTAGGTATGCTATGCTGAATAGAGAGATGAATCTTTCTAGGCTGATGACTTATGCCCAAAAGATTGAGGCAAACAAAATTAAGGAGAGAGATAGAATAAGAGGGAATAAGAGAGCTAGGTCCGAGCAGCACGGACAGGGTCAGACTACATCGTAGGGAGGGAGTCGCCCTCAGTATCAGGATCGTTTGTGTATGCCATCACCGTTATCTAATAGTGCTCCCGTGCCTAGAGGTAGGTAGGAGCAAGGTACCAGGTCATATGCATCCAGGTCCCAGTACAGCGCTGGCGGTAAGCCAAATCGTCCCCTGTGTCCTAAGTATGGTAGGGCCCATTTGGGTGAGTGTTGGGGTAAGAAGAGAGGTTGTTTCCGATGTGGTAAAGTAGGAGACAGATATAGAGATTGTCCATAGGATGGACAAGAGCGTCGTGACTATCGCCCTTAAACCCAGACTCAGACTGTTAGTGCTCTAATTCCAGCGACTCGCCCAGCCCCAGCTCAGGGAGCCTCTTCTAGCAATACTGGCGGGTAGCACCAGAATAGATTTTATGATTTACCGTCCCGCCAGGAACAGAAGAAATCTCCTGATGTTGTTACTGGTATGCTTCATAGATTTCAATTTGATATGTATGCTTTGTTGGATACTGGATCCAGTTTCTCATATGTTACACCTTTGATTGCTGTGAATTTTGAAATAAGTCCTAAGATTACTCCTAAGCCTATCCTAGTTTCTACCCCAGTGGGTGATTTGATTGTTGCCTAGAAAGTTTATAAAAAGTGTCCTGTTACCATTTTTCATAGAGTCTTGTTAGCTGATCTGATTGAGTTAGACATGGTAGATTTTGATGTGATTGTGGGTATGGACTGGCTGTATTCTTCCTATGCCTCTATTGATTGTCGGACCCGAGTGGTCAAGTTTTAGTTTTTGGGTGTATCTGTTTTTAAGTGGTCTGGGAATTCTGTGTCACCCAAGAGTTATTTTATCTTTTACCTCAAAGCTAGAAAGCTTATTTCCAAGGGGTGTATTTACCATTTGGTTAGATTCAACGACACTAAGTCTGAGACTCTAACTCTCTAGTCTATTAACGTCGTCTATGAGTTTTTTGATGTCTTTCCAAATGATCTCCCGGGGATACCTCCTGATAGAGTGATAGAGTTCGGGATTGATCTTCTTCCCGATACTCAGCCCATTTCTATTCCTCCTTACAGTATGGTCCCTAAAAAACTTAAGGAGTTGAAAGAACAACTCAAAGATCTACTAGATAAGGGTTTCATAAGTCCCAATGTTTCTCCTTGGGGTGCTCTTGTGTTGTTTGTGAGAAAGAAAGATAGCTCTTTGCGTATGTGTATTGATTACCTCCAACTGAATAAAGTCACCGTAAAAAATAAGTACCCCATTCCGATAATAGATAATTTATTTGACCAATTGCAAGGTGTAAGTTATTTCTCAAAGATAGACCTTCATTTCGGCTATCATCGTTAGGGAGTGTGACATCCTAAAAACTACTTTCCGGACTCGTTATGGCCATTTTGAGTTTCTTGTTATGTCTTTTGGGTTAACTAAAGACCCAACAGCTTTCATGGACATCATGAATCGAGTGGTCAGATCATATCTGGATATGTTTGTCATAGTGTTCATCAATGATATACTGGTGTACTCACGTAGTGAGGATGAACATTCTGATCTTCTCCGAACTGTCTTGCAAACCCTTAAAGATCTCAAGTTGTTTTCCAAGTTTAGTAAGTGTGAGTTTTGGCTAAGGTCAGTTGCTTTTCTGGGTCATATCATTTTTTCCAAGGGTATTATAGCTGATCCCCAAAAGACCAAAGCTATTAGAAATTGTCCTAGACCTATTTCTCCGACAGATATCCGAAGTTTGTTGGGTTTAGCTGGCTATTACCGCCGTTTTGTTGAGGGTTTCTCCTCTATAGCATCTCCTATGACTCGGTTAAACCAAAAGAAAGTAAAGTTCTTATGGTCGGAATCTTGTGAGAAGAGTTTTTAGGAGTTGAAGACTCGACTCACTTCATCCCCTATTTTGACTTTGCCTGATGGTGTTGATGGTTTTGTAGTGTACTGTGATGCTTCAAGAGTTGGGTTGGGTTTCGTATTGATGCTGAAGGGTAAGGTGATAGCTTATACTTCTAGACATTTAAAACCCGATGAGAAAAATTACCCCACCCATGACCTTGAGTTGGCTGCTGTTGTGTCTGCTTTGAAAATCTGAAGACACTATTTGTATGGTGTCCATGATGATGTTTTTACTGATCATAAGAGTCTGCAGTATGTGTTTACCTAAAGAGAATTGAATCTTAGGCAGAGACGATGGTTAGAATTATTAAAGGACTATGATATGAGTGTGTTGTACCATCCGAGAAACGCCAATTTTGTGGTGGATGCCCTAAGTAGAGTGTCCATGGTAGTGTTTCGCATTTGTTAGAAGGTAAGAAAGAGGTTGCTCGTGATGTACATCATTTGGCTAGATTGTGGGTTAGGTTGTTTGACTCTGCTGAAGGTAGTATAGGGATTCAGAGTAGTTTCAAATCCTCCTTGGTTTCGGAAGTGAAGAAAAGTAATTCTTAGATGCTAGTTTGGTCTGACTGAAGGAGTCAGTCAAGGACCAAAAAGTAGAGGTTTTCTCCCAAGGGGGAGATGGTGTGTTGAGACTGCAGGGTAGATTGTGTGTCCCGAATGTTTATGATCTGAGATGGAGGATTATGGCTGAAATGCATGGTGTGCGATATTCTATTAATCCTGGTGCCACTAAGATGTACCGAGACTTGCGGGAAATCTATTGGTGGAGTGGCATGAAGAAAGATATAGCAGAGTTTGTAGCTAAGTGTGCAACATACCAATAGGTTAAGGTTGAACACCAAAGACCTGGTGGTATGATGCAAGAGTTTAGTATTCCCACCTAGAAGTAGGAAGAGATAAATATGGACTTCGTGATGACTTTACCTCCTTCCCGACGCTATCATGATTCGATTTGGGTTGTGGTTGATAGGTTGACTAAGTCTACTCATTTCTTGCATGTTCATACTTCATATACTGCTGAGGATTAGGCTAGATTGTATATCCGAGAGCTATTCAGACTGCATGGATTTCCCCTGTCTATCATGTTCATACTTGATGTTTATGATTTTGAAAGATGAATTTACGTGTGTGGTGTTATAAAGCATGAATGTTGAATGTTATTTATCATGATTTTTATATTTGGATCGTGAATCCTCATTGGAAATTGTACTTTTTTGGAGAAAGTATGTGTTATAAATACGTTGATGTTGAATATTTAAGATATTTTGAATGATTTAACCTTTTGGTCTTAATGGAGTTGTTTTGAACTCGAGTGTGAATGAAATCCACAATGTGGTTGATTTTGATAGATAGGAATCATGATGGCTCCCGATGCATATTTAAATATTACTGAAATTATTTTTTTGTGGATTGTCTTTGAAGTATTCTGAGCTAAGTCTGGGAGAAATCTTTAGCACCGAGTGGGAGGTATAAAGGAACCTTACTTCGCTAGAACTATGTGCCCCCATAGAACTGAGCCTGAGGCTGATTTATATAGTGATCACTAGTTTATGTGGATTTAATATCAATAGTCCAACTCAAATGGCAAGGATAGGACGGCTCTCCCCAATGTCGGTTGTACGTTAGACTCCTTGTAGCTCACAGGGTTTACGTCAGTTATAGGATCTCCCAGTGTGTGTGTGTTTCCTTGTGTCTATGGTGAATGGTGAAGTGATTAGAAAGTAGAATTGTGAAAGTTATTCTTTTAAAATATTTAAATGATATATACATTATGAGAATTGATATTCTTGATAAACTGACAGTGATTGACAAATTATGTGATGACTCACATATGTTATTGTACTTATTTCATGCTCTCATGATTACGATGATTTTCTTCGGGCTATGTGAGTGTTTCATACATCCTGCATATTTCTTATAAATATTTGTGATGATGATGTTTATATAACTACATATACCCCCATATACTCGGTTCCTTTCCATGATACTGACCCACATCTTTGGATGTGGGCTGCATTTTCTCGGAATGTTGGTTCAAGTGCTTAGTTTCAGGTTCGACAGTGATTCTTCGGGCATGCTATTTTACATCCTCTATTGTGGTGAGTCCTCATGTTCCGAGGACGTGATGTTTGATGTTGGTTTCACGCAATTGTTTACATTTGAGTACTGAGTACGAGTCAGTTGTGGCATGTCTCATTGGCTCGCTAGTTTTATTGATTTTCTTAGAGACTTTTCAGACTAGTATAGATTTTGGAAGTTGACTAATAAGTCATATTTTGTTATCTTTCTGAAATTTTTTTATTCTTGGATGATGATTACTCTGTTGATATTGGAGGGTTATTTATGAAAACCCCATTAATTTGTGTTGAACTGAATAGAAATGGCACAAAGGGTTAGCTTGGGGCTACTCGTAGCCTCAAGCACCGTATGACGCTCTGGGACCCATTTTTCGAGGTCTTACATTAGTTTAGTTTGGTAACTTGAAAAGTGAATTAGTGACTTGAAAGTTTTTAAGTGTAGGTACATGAAGAAATTGAGGTTTTCATCTTTAATTTAGTTTAGTTTATAATTTATAAAGTGAATTAGTGACTTGAAAGTAATTAATTATAGGTACTTGAAATTTAAACTTTTCATTTTGAATTTAGTTTGGTTTGATAACTTGAAAGCTGAATTAGTAACTTGAAAGTTTGTAAGTGTAGGTACTTGAAATGTAAAGTTTTCATTTTGAAATTAGTTAATTTTGATAACTTGTAAAGTGACTTAGTGACTTGAAAGTGTTTGAATGTAGGTACTTGAAATGTGAACTTTTCATTTTGAATTTAGTTTAGTTTGGTAATTTGTAAGGTTAATTAGTGACATGAAAGTGATTTAGTGTAGGTACTTGAAATGTGAACTTTTCATTTTAAATTTAGTTTAGTTTGGTATCTTGTAAAGTGAATTAGTGACTTGAAAGTGATTAACTGTAGGACCTTCAAATGTGAACTTTTCATTTGGAATTTAGTTTAGTTTGGTAACTTATAAAGTGAATTAGTGACATGAAAGTGATTTAGTGTAGGTACTTGAAATGTTAACTTTTCATTTTGGATTTAGTTAGTTTTGGTAACTTGTAAACTGAATTAGTGACTTGAAAGTGTTTAAGTTAAGGTATTTGAAATGTGAACTTTTCATTTTAAATTTAACTTTGTTTGGTTACTTGAAAAATGAATTAGTAACTTGAAAGTGATTATGTGTGGGTACTTGGAATGTGAATTTTCAGTTAGAATTTAGTTTAGTTTGGTAACTTGTAAAGTGAATTAGTGACTTGAAAGTGATTAAGTGTAGGTACTTGAAATGTGAACTTTTCATTTTGAATGTAGTTTAGTTTGTAACTTGTAAGTGAATTAGTGACTTGAAAGTGATGAATTGTAGGTACTTTAAATTTGAACTTTATATTTTGAATTTAATTTTGTTTAGTAACTTGTAAAGTGAATTAGTTACTTGAAAGTGTTTAAGATTAGATACTTGTAATGTGAACTTTTCATTTTAAATTTAGTTTAGTTTGGTAACTTGTAAGGTGAAATAGTGACTTGAAAGTGTTTAAGTGTAGGTACTTGAAATGTGAACTTTTTTATTTTTAATTTAGTTTAGTTTGGTAACTTGAAAAGTGAATTAGTGTCCTGAACGTGTTTAAGTGTAGATACTGGAAAAATTTTAGGTTTTCATCTTGAATGTAGTTTAGTTTGTAATATGTAAGTGAATTAGTGACTTGAAAGTGATGACTTGTAGATACTTTAAATTTGAACTTTGCATTTTGAATTTTGTTTAGTTTAGTAACTTGTAAAGTGTATTAATGACTTGAATGTTTTTAAGTGTAGGTTCTTGTACTGTGAACTATTCATTTTGAATTTAGTTTTGTTTGGTATATTGCAAAGTGACTTAGTTACTTGAAAGTGATTTAGTGTAGGTACTTGAAATGTGAACTTTTCACTTTGAATTTAGTTTAGTTTGGTAATTTGCACGGTGAATTAGTGACTTGAAAGTGATTAAGAGTAGGTACTTGAAATGTGAACTTTTCATTTCAAATGTAGTTTGGTTTGGTAACTTATAAAGTGAATTAGTGACATGAAAGTGATTTAGTGTAGGTACTTGAAATGTTAACTTTTCATTTTTATTTTAGTTTAGTTTGGTAACTTGTAAAGTGAATTACTGACTTGAAAGTGTTTAAGTGTACGTACTTGAAATGTGAACTTTGCATTTTGAATTTAGTTTTGTTTGGTAACTTGTGAAGATAATTAGTGACTTGAAAGTTTTTAAGTGTAGGTATTTGAAATATGAACTTTTCATTTTGAATTTAGTTTTGTTTGGTATTTTATAAAGTGAATTAGCAGCATGAATTTGATTAAGTGTAGGTACTCGAAATGTGGACTTTTCATTTTGAATTTAGTATAGTTTGGTAACTTGTAAAATGAATTAGTGACTTGAAAGTGTTTAAGTGTATGTACTTGAAATGTGAACTTTTCATTTTTAATTTAGTTTTGTTTGGTAACTTGTAAGGTGAATTAGTGACTTGAAAGTATTTAAGTATAGGTACTTGAAATGTGAACTTTTCATTTTAAATTTTAGTATAGTTTTGTAAATTGTAAAGATTATTAGAGGCTTCAAAGTATTTAAATGTACATATTTAAAATGTGAACTTTTCCTTTTTGATTTGGTTTAGTTTTGGTAACTTGTAAAGTGATTTACTGACTTGAAAATGTTTAAACTTAGGTATTTGAAATGTGAACTTTTCATTTTAAAATTAGTTTAGTTTGGTAACTTGTAAAGTGAATTAATAACTTCAAAGTGATTAAGTGTAGGTACTTGGAATGTGAATTTTCATTTTGAATTTAATTTTGTTTGGTAACTTGTAAAGTGAATTCGTAACTTGAAAGTGATTAAATGTAGCTACTTGAAATGTGAACTTTTCATTTTAAATGTTGTTTAGTTTGTAACTTGTAAGTGAATTAGTGACTTGAAAGTGATGAATTGTTGGTACTTTATATTTGAAATTTGCATTGTAAATTGTGACTTAAAAGCGCTTAAGTGTAGGTACTTGAAATATGAACTTTTTTATTTTGAATTTAGATTTGTTTGGTAACTTGAAAAGTTAATTAGTGAGTTGAAAGTGATTAGGTCTAACTACGTGAAATATGAACTTTTCATTTAGAATTTAGTTGAGTTTTGTAACATGTAAAGTGAACTAGTGACTTGAAATTATTTAAGAGTAGGCACTTGAAATGTGAAGTTTGCATTTTTAATTTAGCTAAGTTCGGAAACTTGTAAGGTGAATTAGTGACTAGAAATGTTTAAGTATAGGTTCTTGAAATGTGAACTTTTCATTTTAAATTTAGTTTTGTTTGGTGACTTGTAAGAACAATTAGTGACTTGAAACTGTTTAAGTGTAGGTACTTGAAATGTGAACTTTTCTTTTTGAATTTAGTTTTGTTTGGTAACTTATAAAGTGAATTAGTGACATGAATGTGGTTAAGTTTAGGTACTCGAAATGTGGACTTTTCATTTGAATTTAGTTTAGTTTTGTAACTTGTAAAATGAATTAGTGAGTTGAAAGTGTTTAAGAGTAAGTACTTGAAATGTGAACTTTTCATTTTGAATTTAGTTTTGTTTTGTAACTTGTAAGGATAATTAGTGACTTGAAAGTGTTTAAGTCTAGGTACTCGAAATGTGAACTTTTCTTTTTGAATTTAGTTTAGTTTGGTAACTTGTAAATTGAATTACTGACCTAAAAGTGATTAATTATAGGTACTTCAAATGTCAACTTTTCATTTGGAATTTAGTTTAGTTTGGTAACTTATAAAGTGAGTTAGTGACATGAAAGTGATTTAGTGTTGGTACTTGAACTTTTAACTTTTCATTTTGAATTTAGTTAAGTTTGGTAACTTGTAAAGTGTATTAGTGACTTGAAATTGTTTAAGTGTAGGCACTTGAAATGTGAACTTTGCATTTTGAATTTAGCTAAGTTCGAAAACTTGTAAGGTGAATTAGTGACTTGAAGTTTTTGAAGTATAGGTTCTTGGAATGTGAATTTTCATTTTGAATTTAGTTTAGTTTGGTAACTTGTAAAGTGAATTAGTGACTTGAAACTGTTTAAGTGTAGGTACATGAAATGTGAACTTTTCCTTTTGAATTTAGTTTTGTTTGGTAACTTATAAAGTGAATTAGTGACATGAAAGTGTTTAAGTTTAGGTACTCGAAATGTGGACTTTTCATTTTGAATTTAGTTTAGTTTGGTAACTTGTTAAATGAATTAGTGACTTGAAAGTGTTTAAGAATAACTACTTGGAATGTGAACTTTTCTTTTTAAATTTAGTTTAGTTTGGTAACTTGTAATGTGAATTAGTGACTTGAAAGTGTTTAAGTATAGGTACTTGAAATGTGAACTTTTCATTTTAAATTTAGTTTAGTTTTGTAAATAATAAAGTTAATTAGTGTTTTCAACATGTTTAAGTGTAGGTACTTGATATGTGAACTTTTCATTTTGGATTTAGTTTAGTTTTGATAACTTGTAAAGTGAATTAGTGACTTGAAAATGTTTAAGTTTAGGTATTTGTAATGTGAACCTTTCATTTTAACTTTAGTTCAGTTTGGTACCTTGTAAAGTGAATTAGTAACTTGAAAGTGATTAAGTGTAGGTTCTTGGAATGTGAATTTTCATTTTGAATTTAGTTTAGTTTGGTAACTTGTAAAGTGAATTAGTGACTTGAAAGTGATTAATTGTAGGTACTTGAAATGTGAACTTTTCATTTTGAATGTAGTTTAGTTTGTAACTTGTAAGTGATTTAGTGGCTTTAAAGTGATGAATTGTAGGTACTTTAAATTTGAACTTTGCATTGTGATTTTAGTTTAGTTTAGTAACTTGTAAAGTGAATTAGTGACTTGAAAGTGTTTAAGTGTAGTTACTTGTAATGTAAACTTTTCATTTTGAATTTAGTTTAGTTTTATAACTTGTAAGGTGAAATAGTGACATGAAAGTGTTTAAGTGTAGCCACTTGAAATGTGAATTTTTATATTTTGAATTTAGTTTAGTTTGGTAACTTGAAAAGTGAATTAGTAACTTGCAAGTGATTTAGTGTAGGTACTTGAAATATGATCGTTTCATTTCGAATGCAGTTTAGTTTGGTAACTTATAAAATGAAATAGTGACGTGAAATTGATTTAGGGTAGGTACTTGTAATGTTAACTTTTCATTTTGAATTTACTTTAGTTTGGTAACTAGTAAAGTGAATTAGTGACTTGAAAGTGTTTAAGTGTATGTACTTGAAATATGAACTTTGCATTTTGAATTTAGTTTAGTTTGGTAACTTGTTAGGTGAATTATTGACTTGAAATTGCTTAAGTATAAGTACTTGAAATGTGAACTTTTCATTTGAAATTTAGTTTTGTTTGGTAACTTGTAAGGACAATTACTGACTTGAAAGTGTTTAAGTCTTGTAACTCGAAATGTGAACTTTTTATTTTGAATTTACTTTTGTTGGATAACTTATAAAGTGAATTAGTGACATGAAAGTGATTAGGTGTAACTAGTTGAAATATGAACTTTTCAATCAGAATTTAGTTTAGTTTGGTAACATGTAAAGTGAACTAGAGACTTAAAAGTGATAAAGAGTAGGTACTTGAAATGTGATCTTTTCATTTTGAATGTAGTTTAGTTTGTAACTTCTAAGTGAATTAGTGGCTTAAAAGTGATGAATTGTAGGTACTTTAAATTTGAACTTTGGATTTTGAATTTAGTTTAGTTCAGTGACTTGTAAAGTGAATTAGTGACTAGGAAGTGTTTAGGTGTAGGTACTTATAATGTGAACTTTTCATTTTGAATTTAGTTTAGTTTGATAACTTACAAGGTGAAATAGTGACTTGAAAGTGTTTAAGAGTAGGTACTTGATATGTGAACTTTTTTATTTTGGATTCAGTTTAGTTAGGTAACATGGAAAGTAAATTAGTGACTTGAAAGTGTTTAAGTGTAGGTACTTGAAAAATTTGAGGTTTTCATCTTGAATGTAGTTTAGTTTGTTACTTTTAAGTGAATTAGTGACTTGAAAGTGATGAATTGTAGGTACTTTAAATTTGAACTTTGCATTGTGAATTTAGTTTAGTTTAGTAACTTGTAAAGTGAACTAGTGACTTGAAAGTGTTTAAGAGTAAGTACTTGAAATGTGAACTTTTCATTTTAAATTTAGTTTAGTTTGGTAACTTGTAATGTGAATTAGTGACTTGAAAGAGTTTAAGTATAGGTACTTGAAATGTGATCTTTTCATTTTAACTTTAGTTTAGTTTTTTAAATAGTAAAGTTAATTAGTGGCTTCAAAGTGTTTAAGTGTAGGTACCGAAAATGTGAACTTTTCATTTTGGATTTAGTTTAGTTTTTGTAACTTGTAAAGTGAATTAGTGACTTGAAAGTGTTTAAGTTTAGGTAGAGGTAGAGGTATGGACTGCTTACATCTTACCCCCCCCCCCAGACCCCACTAGGTGGGAATACACTGGGTTTGTTGTTGTTGTTGTTGTAATGTGAACCTTTCATTTTAAATTTAGTTTAGTTAGGTAACTTGTAAAGTGAATTAGTAACTTGAAAGTGATTAAGTGTATGTACTTGGAATGTGAATTTTCACTTTGAATTTAGTTTAGTTTGGTAACTTGTAAAGTGAATTAATGACTTGAAAGTGATTAATTGTTGGTACTTGAAATGTGAACTTTTTATTTTTAATGTAGTTTAGTTTGTAACTTGTAAGTGAATTAGTTGCTTGAAAGCGATGAATTATAGGTACTTTAAATTTGAACTTTGCATTTTGAATTTAGTTTAGTTTAGTAACTTGTAAAGTGAATTAGTGACTTGGAAGTGTTTAAGTGTAGGTACTTCTAATGTGAACTTTTCATTTTGAATTTAGTTTAGTTTGACTACTTATAAGGTGAAATAGTGACTTGAAAGTGTTTAAGTGTAGGTACTTGAAATGTGAACTTTTTAATTTTGAATTTAGTTTAGTTTGGTAACTTGAAAAGTAAATTAGTGACTTGAAAGTGTTTAAGTGTAGGTACTTAAAAAATTTGAGGTTTTCATCTTGAATGTAGTTTAGTTAGTAACTTGTAAATGAATTAGTGACATGAAAGTGATGAATTGTAGGTACTTTAAATTTGAACTTTGCATTGTGAATTTAGTTTAGTTTAGAAACTTGTAAAGTGAATTTGTGACTTGAAAGTTTTTAAGTGTTGGTACTTGTACTGTGAACTTTTCATTTTGAATTTAGTTTAGTTTTATAACTTGTAAGGTGAAATAGTGACTTGAAAGTGTTTAAGTGTAGCTACTTGAAATGTGAATTTTTTTATTTAGAATTTAGTTTAGTTTGGTAACTTGAAAACTGAACTAGTAACTTGCAAGTGATTTAGTGTAGGTACTTGAAATGTGAATATTTCATTTCGAATGTAGTTTAGTTTGGTAACTTATAAAGTGAATTAGTGACATGAAAGTGATTTAGGGTAGGTACTTGAAATGTTATCTTTTCATTTTAAATTTTGTTTAGTTTGGTAACTAGTAAAGTGAATTAGTGACTTGAAATTGTTTAAGTGTATGTTCTTGAAATGTGAACTTTGCATTTTGAATTTAGTTTAGTTTGGTAACTTTTAAAGTGAATTAGTAACTTGAAAGTGATTAAGTGTAGGTTCTTGGAATGTGAATTTTCATTTTGAATTTAGTTTAGTTTGGTAACTTGTAAAGTGAATTAGTGACTTGAAAGTGATTAATTGTAGGTACTTGAAATGTGAACTTTTCATTTTGAATGTAGTTTAGTTTGTAACTTATAAGTGAATTAGTGGCTTGAAAGTGATGAATTGTAGGTACTTTAAATTTGAACTTTGCATTTTGAATTTAGATTAGTTTAGTAATTTGTAAAGTGAATTAGTGACTTGGAAGTGTTTAAGTGTAGGTACTTCTATTGTGAACTTTTAATAAGTATTTATCATCTAGTAAAGTTATCATGCCTAATCCGCACCCCCTACTAATGGTATCAGAACTCAGTTATTTAAAAAATACAGTAGTAGCATATATGTTTGAATTTATGTTTGAATTTAGATTGGATTGAATTATTTATGAGAAGACCATTTAAAAATATAGAAGCTTAAAAAATTAAAGAATCTTTAATTAGTAATTTTTCAGAATATATATGTCTAAATAAAATAATAGAAAACCTACAAAGATTAGCCTACCTAATTACCTTAATATCTAGTGTTGCAGCAAAATTAATAATCAATTTAAAATCTAGAAGAATGAGACACATACCACCTAATTATGATAAAATCAGATTTAGATATCCACCAAAATATTATAAATATGATTTAAATGAATAAAGTACAAAAATACAAAGAACTAAAACAAATTATTTCTGAAAAACGTAAAGATTTAAAAATAAGAATAAAAAGACTACATTATAATATATTTGCCGGAGTTGAATGAGTTAGCTCCTGATTTTATAACAAACTAGAGGTAGTTGTAAGGAGCTTTCCTAGAAAGGTTCTTTTTGCCTTTCAGGATATTACAATTGAGAGATGAGATTAGTAACTTCAGATAGTTACCATATGAAGCTCTTCATGAGAAATAGGTAAAATTCAAGAAGAAGTTTACACAATGCCCGAATCACAAGATGATTGACGAGCACATGATGGAAACATTCTACAATGCTTTGAACTCTATCACAAAGCCAACTATGGACAATGCTGCAGGAGAAACACTCATGGACCATACTTTTGCTAAGGCTGAGGAGATAGTGAAAACTCAATAAATACCCAAAAAGATGAAATATCAAAATTAGAATCACAAATAGATAGTTTAGAATATATATATATATATATATATATATATATATATATATATATATATATATATATATATATATATATATATATATATATCAACATGAACTATTCACAATAAAATGAACAAAGAAGAATTTATAATAGATGAAAAAATATATGAAAATCACGAAGGATTAAAAATAAAAATAGTATTTTCTAATCTAGGAAGAAGATATAAGCAAATTGATGAATATTTATATTTAATGTTAGAAAAATAAGAATTAAAATTAGAAGATAAATTGACAGCTATGGTAAGAATAGAAAGAGAAAATGAAGAAATAAATAGGAAAAAGGAAATAGAAAAAATAAAACAACAAACTACACAAGAAATACGAAAAATAGAAGAAACTAAAAATAGTAGGATTGCTGAATTAGAAAAATAACTACAAATGTTGAAAGATTTGTATGAACAAAGACAAAAAGAAAAGGATGAAAAAGATAAATAACAAAAATTACTAAACGAGATAAATCAATTTAAAGAAAAATTAGAAATAAACAATAAAGAAATAAAAAACAAGGAATTAGAAATAAATAATACAGATGTTGAAGAGACAGATAATTATGATTTAGAAGATAGTGAAACATATACAGAAATATTAACAAATACAAAAAAATTAGAAATCAATAAAAAACAAGAAGTAACTAATGAAGAAAACTTAGAAAATATCAACACAGAAATAAATACTCTTGATAAAAAAAAAGATGAAAATATAATACCTAGAACATCAGATTTAAGAAAACCTACATATTATAAGAATAAGTTTAAAAGATATAATCTAAAGAATGAATATGACAAATAGACACCAAAACAAATAGTTAATAAAAATTATAACTTTTTAGACTTAGACTGTGTAATAGATACAGAAAAAACAATACAATTATGGATAGAATATATGAGAAAACAATTATTAGATAATAATATAAACATAACAGATGCACCAGAATATATAGAAAGAACACTAATAGGAATAGTGAAATTATGGTTTTCAGATTTAACTGAAAATAGCAAGAAGGTATTAAGAACTAATAAACCTATAGAAGGAACATCATCAACAACATCTAAACTAACACCTATAAAATTATTAAAAAAATATGAAACAACTATAAAAGATAAATTTGGCAGTATGACAACAATAAAAGAAGAACAAGATGAAGAAAAAGATACAAATAGGAATTTAATGTTAAAATTAGCAATATGTAATATGTGTTATATAGATGAATATACTTGCGCATTTAAAGAATATTATTATAAAGGAGCATATAATATAGAAGAATGTAAAGAAATAAGAAAATTATATTTTAATAAATTACTCGAACCATTTATTTCAAAGATAATAAAGAGTTGGGAAGAAACAAAAATAGTAGATACTCTAGGAGCAAGAATAAAATTTTTACAACAATGGTATAGAAACTTATGTGAAAAATATAGAGAAGAATTAAAAATGGAAAAAACATTGATAAGAAATTAACATGTTACAAAGATAAAATAGCACCCCAATTTGGATGTGAAGAAAGATACTATAAGAAAAGAAAAAGACATAAGAAATATAAAAAATCAAAGTATAAATACAAGAAACCAAGAAAAAGATATTATGTAAAAAATTATAAATACAACAGACCATATAGAAAAAAGAAATCTATAAAAGAATGTACTTGTTATAATTGTGAAAAATTAGGACATTTAGCTAGAGATTGTAAATTACCTAAAAATCCAAAAAATAAACAAATATCATAAATAAAAATAGAAAATACAGAATATATGCAGATAGATTATATAGATTATGAATTAGAAAGTAAGGATAGTATATATAAAATTTCAGAAAATGAAACAGATAATGAAATAGATAGTGAAATAGATGAATCAAATGACTGAAGAAAATATAAAAATAATAACAAAACAAGAATATTTAAATGATGAAGTAACAGAAAAGAAAATAATATTTGACAGTAACATATTTGATGAAATAAAAGGAAAAGAATTAGACTTAAGTGTGGAAAAAATATTTAAGTACCAACAATAAGAAATCTATTTACTAAGAAAAAAGAAGAATATTATGTAGTATGCCAAAAGGAACATGTAATAAACTGTAAATATGCAAAAGGTAAAACTAGTATACCACTAGTAACAAAAAGAATAATTAATAAAGAGATAAATGATATAAAAAGTAGAGACCCAATAAAATATGTACACCTTGGAGGTACAGAGATATTAATAAAAGCATATTTTAGAGAAGGAATAGATACACCAATAGAATTATATTTAGCAGATGATAGAATTATAAAACCTGTAGAAAAAAGCATAATAACTGCCATAAAAGGAAATTTAATATACCAAAAATTTAAATTTATAATAAGTGCAAATTATTCAGCAGCGGTAACAGATAAAAATATAGATAAATCATTAGTATTATATTGGAACATATCAGGAATACAATTAACCCCAGGAAGTAAAATATTTACAGCAAGATGCAAAAATTTATGTGTTAACAACAAAACATAAAATAACAGGAAAAAATAAGATTAACAAAATACGAACAAATTGTAAAAACAATATATTATAATGATTATAGCTATAGAGACATAGATATAGAAGAAAATTTAGAAAAAATGAATGATAGAATAAGTACAACGAAAAGAATAGCTGATGAAAAACCAGAATCATCAAGCTTATCAAAAAGAACAAGTTATGAAATAAATTCAACAAGTAATTTAAACCAATATTACATAAAAGGAAAGGTAAATGAAAAAGAATATTTAATACTCTTAAATACAGGATAAGAAGAAAATTATATAGCAAAATATCTAGTAAAAAATGAAGAAATAAAAACTGATAATGATATATGCCCAGATCTACCAAGAAGTTTAATAAATAGTGAAAATATAGCAGAAAAAGAAATAATAACAGGAATTAGACAAATAAAAATAGAATTTGAAGTAAAGGAAGAAATGCAAAAAACAGACATAATATTAGGAATAAAATGGCTAGAACAAGTAAAACCATATAATATAGAACATACACAATTAACCTTAACATATAACAGACAGAAATTATTCTTAAGAAGAGCCTTAACATAAAATAAAAATATATGTATTAATCAAGATAGTAGTAAAAGGATATTACAGTAGATATTATACGCCTATGATAGATACAGGAGCAGAAAGTAATTTATGTAGATATAACTGCTTACCAAAAAGCAAATGGGATAAATTAAAAACACCAATAATTGTTAAAGGATTTAATAATGAAGGAAGCTTAATTACTTATAAAGCTAGGAATATAAAAATACAAGTATGGGATAAGGTATTAAGAATAGAAGAAATTTATAATTATGAACTAACATCAAAAGATATACTTTTAGGAATGCCATTTTTAGATAAATTATACCCACATATAATAACTAGAATAGATTGGTGGTTTACAACACCATGTAAACAAAAAGTAAGAGAAAAAAGAGTTAATAATAAAATAAGAAAGAAAGCTGATTGGATAAAAGGAAGCGAAAAAATTACACAAAAGTTAGAAAATATAAAAAATATTGAAGATACAATAGAACTAGTTGTATTTTTGATAAATAACATAGAAATAACTATATTTTCAATAAATAAGATAGAAATAATTAAGAAAAAATTAGAACAATTATATAGTGAAGATCCATTAAAAGGATGGGAAAAAACATAAAACTACTATAAAAATTGAATTAATAGCTAAAAATAGCATAATAACCCAGAAACCATTAACATATTATTTTGACGATTTAAAAGAATTTAAAATGCATATAGATGAATTAATAGAAAAATAATATATATAAAAAAGTAATAGTAAACATAATAGTCCAGCATTTATAGTAAATAAACATAGTGAACAAAAAAGAGGAAAAAGTAGAATGGTTATTGACTATAGAAATTTAAATGCAAAGACTATGACATATAATTATCCAATACCAAATAAGATATTAAAAATAAGACAACTACAGGGACATAATTATTTTAGTAAATTTGATTGTAAATCAGGATTTTACCATTTAAAGTTGGAAGAAAAATCTAAAAAATTAACCGCATTTACGGTACCACAAGGATTTTATGAATGGAACGTATTACCATTTGGATATAAAAATGCAGCAGGTAGATATCAACATTTTATGGATAGTTATTTTAAACAATTATCTAATTGTATAGTATACATAGATGATATATTATTATATACAAAAACTAAAGAAGAACATTTAAAATTATTAGGACAATTTACAGATATAATAAAAAAATCACGAATAAGTCTATGTGAAAAGAAAGCTGAAATTATGAAAAATCAGATAGAATTTTTAGGAATACAAATAGATAAGAGTGGGGTAAAAATGCAACAACATATAGTACAAAAAATAATAAATTCGAAAGAAGAATTAGACACAAAAAAGAAATTACAATCATTTTTAGGATTAGTAAACAAAGTAAGAGAATATATTCCAAAATTAGCATAAACTTTAAAACCACTACAGAAAAAATTAAAAAAGGATGTAGAATATAACTATAATGAAGAAGATAAAAAACAAGTTCAGAAAATAAAATTACTTTGTAAAGAATTACCAAAACTACAATTTCCAGATGAAAATAGAAAATTTATATATATAGTAGAAGTAGATGCTAGTGAATGTAGTTATGGAGGAGTACTTAAATACCGATATGAAGCAGAAAAATTAGAACACCATGGTAGATACTACTCAGGTATGTTCAATGAAACAGAAATAAAATGGAAAATAAATAGGAAAGAATTATGTTCATTATATAAATGTTTGTTAGCATTTGAGCCATATATTGTATATAACAAGTTTATTGTACGAACGGATAATACACAGGTACGCTGGTGGTTAACAAAGGAAATACAATTTTCAGTTACAACAAAAGAGATTCGGAGACTAGTCTTGAATATATTAAATTTCACATTTATAATTGAAGTAATTAGTACTAACAAAAATATTATTGCAGATTACATATCTAGACAAAGCTACACAGACTGATATAATAGAAGTGGATACTCTAGAAAAAATACTCAACACCGTAACTACGCTTTCAATGAAAGTGGACAGTATGGGTAATGAAATAGAAAAGCTATAGACTAATGAAGTTAAA
The DNA here is from genome assembly GCA_030864225.1 of Capsicum baccatum var. pendulum. NCBI lineage: Eukaryota > Viridiplantae > Streptophyta > Magnoliopsida > Solanales > Solanaceae > Capsicum > Capsicum baccatum. The sequence goes on along the minus strand of CM061558.1, from coordinate 185,166,258 downwards.
CTGAAGTCTATAGCTATAAATCAGCTAACTCAGTAGTGTACAGAGCTATATCAATCGAAAGACATTAAAGTTCCAGAGCTAGAAGGAGACGATGGGACACTCCATAAAACCCATAACATTTATCAATCTACTTCTGCAGGTACAAACAAAGGAGTTAGGAAAAACACAAATATGAACCTAAACAAGTTATTTGATAAACCATATATACAAAATACATCAAAAGATCCCATGTTTATACCCCCACAAATTACCACATATCGAGATAGTCTAAACCAAGACAAAAAGACTTACAACTACACAGCCCGAACATATATAGAAAATATCTACAATGAACAAACCTTAGAAATATCAAACCTACCCGAACAAGTATATTTATTTATGATTATGAATAGCTAAATTCATAATTCCCAACAATCATGGTATGATACAATAAATTTATGTTAGTTACTTTATAGTAGAATTATTCGAAGAATAATATGTTAAGAAGTTTATTAGAAAAGTGGAAACGGAGAAAAATCCCTAAGAACTAGGCCATCCTAAAGGTGAAACCAATGAGGCAAGAAGCCATGGTGGGGAGTAACCAGAGTAGAGGCATTGTTTAAGGGAAAAATATCCAGATTACCATGCTAATAGTGACCGAAGAACATGTTATTTAACAATAATCTAGTATATAGTAATCTAAGATGACCATATTTTGTTATGTACATGATTGAAGGGAATATTTTGAAAATAGCAATTTTATAAAAATGAATAATTATTTATCTGATGTAATGGTAGTGAATAATTATTTATCTGATGTAATGGTAGATAAATTTAAAATACTTATTTTGTATGCATTTAAGGATATAAAAGTAGTAGATATAAGAAAAATCATATTAAAAAGCATTTGGTAAATATTACATGACTAGAATAAATTACATACCATACCTGCCTAACTACTCTTACAAATAATTAGCATGATAAATTACATATATCTAGAATTTTTGGAAAAAGATATGAGAAACATACAGTTAATAGAAAAACAGATGAAAGTAAATTTAGACAAATACATGGAAACTAAAGATATAAATTATATAGAATTTCTTAATGAAAATATGCAAGAACTAATAAGACTAAAACAAATAACTAAAAAATATTATCAAGCTTAAATGACAGATGATATTAAAATACTTGTTTTATATATGCTTAGAGATATAGAAATTATAGACATAAAAAAATAATATGGAAAAAATTACAAGATTATGAAGAGGAGGAATTATTAAACAGTATAGAAAACTTACACATATATTATGAACATCAATATTACTTAGATTCAGATGGATATTATTCAGAATAAATAAATGTTAGAATATATAAAAAAATTAGAGAAAGGCAAAATTGGATATATGAAGAACTTAATTATAGAAATCAACTTGGAATAGAAAAAAGACAACTAGAAGAAAAATTGCTTAAAATGAAATTAACCTTAGAAAAGGAAGATACAGATAATGATTTATTTAATACATACGGAAAATTATTTAATATAGATGAAAAATTACCTATACATAAACAACAAATACTAGTTAATCAGATAAAGAACATAAACCTACGCATTGAATATAGCAAAGTTAGAATAAAATACTACACAGAAATTGCTACAATTTTAATAGGATAAAATAATAAACTACACAAATTAATGAATACATCTTACGAAAAGAATAAATCATTAATAGAAATAGAAACTAAACTATATAGTTTATACCTAGAATACAAAAGATTATATAATACTAACGAAGATCCTAAAACATTAGATAATTTAATTACGATAACTTGTAAAGTGAATTAGTGACTTGAAAGTGTTTAAGTGTAGGTACTTGTAATGTGAACTTTTCATTTTGAATTTAGTTTAGTTTTATAACTTGTAAGGTGAAATAGTGAGTTGAAAGTGTTTAATTGTAGCTACTTGAAATGTGAATTTTTTTATTTTGAGTTTAGTTTAGTTTGGTAACTTGAAAACAGAATTAGTAACTTGCAAGTGATTTAGTGTAGGTACTTGAAATGTGAACATTTCATTTCGAATGTAGTTTAGTTTGGTAACTTATAAAGTGAATTAGTGACATGAAAGTGATTTAGGGTAGGTACTTGAAATGTTGACTTTTCATTTTAAATTTTGTTTAGTTTGGTAACTAGTAAAGTGAATTAGTGACTTGAAAGTGTTTAAGTGTATGTACTTGAAATGTGTACTTTGCATTTTGAATTTAGTTTAGTTTGGTAACTTGTAAAGTGAATTAGTGACTTGAAAGTGATTAAGCGAAGGTACTTGGAATGTGAATTTTCATTTGGAATTTAGTTTAGTTTGGTAACTTGTAAAGTGAATTAGTGACTTGAAAGTGATTAATTGTAGGTACTTGAAATGTGAACTTTTTATTTTGAATGTAGTTTAGTTTGTAACTTGTAAGTGAATTAGTGGATTGAAAGTGATGAATTGTAGGTACTTTAACTTTGAACTTTGCATTTTGTATTTAGTTTTGTTAAGTAACTTGTAATGTGAATATGTGACTTGGAAGTGTTTAAGTGTAGGTACTTCTAATGTGAACTTTTCATTTTAAATTTAGTTTAGTTTGATTACTTATAAGGTGAAATAGTGACTTGAAAGTGTTTAAGTGTCGATACTTGAAATGTGAACTTTTTAATTTTGAATTTAGTTTTGTTTGGTAACTTGAAAAGTAAATTAGTGACTTGAAAGTGTTTAAGTGTAGGTACTTGAAAAATTTGAGGTTTTCATCTTGAATGTAGTTTAGTTTGTAACTTGAAAATGAATTAGTGACTTGAAAGTGATGAATTGTAGGTACTTTAAATTTGAACTTTGCATTGTGAATTTAGTTTAGTTTAGTAACTTGTAAAATGAATTAGTGACTTAAAAGTGATTAAGTGTAGGTACTTGTAATGTGAACTTTTAAATTTGAATTTAGTTTAGTTTTATAACTTGTAAGGTGAAATAGTGAATTGAAAGTGTTTAAGTGTAGCAACTTGAAATGTGAATATTTTAATTTTGAATTTAGTTTATTTTGGTAACTTGAAAAGTGAATTAGTAACTTGCAAGTGATTTTGTGTAGGTACTTGAAATGTGAACGTTTCTTTTCGAATGTAGTTAGTTTTGGTAACTTATAAAGTCAATTAGTGACGTGAAAGTGATTTAGTGTAGGTACTTGAAATGTTAACATTTTATTTTGAATTTAGTTTAGTTTAGTAACTAGTAAAGTGATTTAGTGACTTGGAAGTGTTTAAGTGTATGTACTTAAAATGTGAACTTTGCATTTTGAATTTAGTTTAGTTTGGTAACTTGTAAGATGAATTATTGACTTCAAATTGCTTAAGTATAGGTACATGAAATGTGAACTTTTGATTTTAAATTTAGTTTTGTTTGGTAATTTGTAAGGATAATTAGTGACTTGAAAGTGTTTAAGTGTAGGTACTAGAAATGTGAACTTTTCATTTTGAATTTAGTTTTGTTTGGTGACTTGTAAGGACAATTAGTGACTTGAAACTGTTTAAGTATAGGTACTTGAAATGTGAACTTTTCTTTTTGAATTTAGTTTTGTTTGATAACTTATAAAGTGAATTAGTGACATGAATGTGATTAGGTGTAACTACTTGAAATAATAACTTTTCATTTAGAATTTAGTTTAGTTTGGTAACATGTAAAGTGAACTAGTGACTTAAAAGTGATAAAGAGTAGGTACTTTAAATGTCAACTTTTCATTTTGAATGTAGTTTAGTTTGTAACTTGTAAGTGAATTAGTGGCTTGAAAGTGATGAATTGTAGGTACTTTAAATTTGAACTTTGCATTTTGAATTTATTTTAGTTTAGTAACTTGTAAAGTGAATAAGTGAATTGGAAGTGTTTAGGTGTAGGTACTTGTAATGTGAACTTTTCATTTTGAATTTAGTTTAGTTTGATAACTTATAAGGTGAAATAGTGACTTGAAAGTGTTTAAGCGTAGGTACTTGAAATGTGAACTTTTTTATTTTGAATTTAGTTTAGTTAGGTAACTTGAAAAGTAAATTAGTGACTTGAAAGTATTTAAGTGTAGGTACTTGAAAAATTTGAGCTTTTCATCTTGAATGTAGTCTAGTTTGTTTCTTGTAAGTGGATTGGTGACTTGAAAGTGATGAATTGTAGGTACTTTAAATTTGAACTTTGCATTGTGAATTTAGTTTAGTTTTGTAACTTGTAAAGTGAATTTGTGACTTGAAAGTGTTTAAGAGTAAGTACTTGAAATGTGAACTTTTCATTTTAAATTTAGTTTAGTTTGGTAACTTGTAATGTGAATTAGTGACTTGAAAATGTTTAAGTATAGGTATTTGAAATGTGAACTTTTCATTTTAAATTTAGTTTAGCTTTGCAAATAGTTAAGTTAATTAGTGGCTTCAAAGTGTTTAAGTGTAGGTACTTGAAATGTGAACTTTTAATTTTGGATTTAGTTTAGTTTTGGTAACTTGTAAAGTGAATTAGTGACTTGAAATTGTTTAAGTTTAGCTATTTGTAATGTGATATTTTCATTTTAAATTTAGTTTAGTTTGGTTACTTGTAAAGTGAATTAGTAACTTGAAAGTGATTAAGGTAGGTACTTGGAATGTGAATTTTCATTTTGAAATTAGTTTAGCTTGGTAACTTGGAAAGTGAATTAATGACTTGGAAGTTATTAATTGTCAGTACTAGAAATGTGAACTTTTCATTTTGAATGTAGTTTAGTTTGTAACTTGGTAGTGAATTAGTGGTTTGAAAGTGATGAATTGTAGGTACTTTAAATTTGAACTTTGCATTTTGAAATTAGTTTAGTTTAGTAACTTGTAAAGTGAATTAGTGACTTGGAAGTGTTTAAGTGTAGGTACTTCTAATGTGAACTTTTCATTTTGAATTTAGTTTAGTTTGATTACTTATAAGGTGAAATAGTGACTTGAAAGTGTTTAAGTGTAGGTACTTGAAATGTGAACTTTTTAATTTTTAATTTAGTTTAGTTTGGTAACTTGAAAAGTAAATTAGTGACTTGAAAGTTTTTAAGTGTCGGTACTTGAAAAATTTAAGGTTTTCATGTTGAATGTAGTTTAGTTTGTAACTTGTAAATGAATTAGTGACCTGAAAGTGATGAATTGTACGTACTTTAAATTAGAACATTGCATTGTGACTTTAGTTTAGTTTAGTAACTTGTAAAGTGAATTAGTTACTTGAAAGTGTTTAAGAGTAAGTACTTGAAATGTGAACTTTGCATTTTAAATTTAGTTTAGTTTGGTAACGTGTAATGTGAATTAGTGACTTGAAAGTGTTTTATTATAGGTACTTGAAATGTGAACTTTACATTTTAAATTTAGTTTAGTTTTCTAAATAGTAAAGTTAATTAGTGGCTTCAAAGTGTTTAAGTGTTGGTACTTGAAATGTGAACTTTTCATTTTGGATTTAGTTTAGTTTTGGTAACTTTAAAGTGAATTAGTGACTTAAAAGTGTTTAAGTTTAGGTATTTGTAATGTGAACTTTTCATTTTAAATTTAGTTTAGTTTGGTAACTTGTAAAGTGAATTAGTAACTTGAAAGTGATTAAGTGTAGGCACTTGGAATGTAAATTTTCATTTTGAATTTAGTTTAGTTTGGTAACTTGTAAAGTGAATTAGTGACTTGAAAGTGATTAACTGTAGGTACTTGAAATGTGAACTTTTCATTTTGAATGTAGTTTAGTTTGTAACTTGAAAGTGAATTAGTGGCTTGAAAGTGATGAATTGTAGATACTTTAAATTTGAACTTTTCATTTTGAATTTAGTATAGTTTAGTAACTTGTAAAGTGAATTAGTGACTTGGAAGTGTTTAAGTGTAGGTACTTCTAATGTGAACTTTTCATTTTGCATTTAGTTTAGTTTGATTACTTATAAGGTGAAATAGTGACTTCAAAGTGTTTAAGTGTAGGTACTTAAAATGTGAACTTTTTAATTATGAATTTAGTTTAGTTTGGTAACTTGAAAAGTAAATTAGTGACTTGAAAGTGTTTAAGTGTAGGTACTTGAAAAATTTGAGGATTTCATCTTGAATGTAGTTTAGTTTGTAACTTGTCAATGAATTAGTGACTTGAAAGTGATGAATTGTAGGTACTTTAAATTTGAACTTTGCATTGTGAATTTAGTTTAGTTTAGTAACTTGTAAAGTGAATTAGTGACTTGAAAGTGTTTAAGTTTTAGAATATGAATTCCGCTCAGTTCATGCATCAGTTTTAGTTTCAGATATTAAATCATGATTTAGTTCGTATGTATCCGGTGTCGTATCACTGTCTCTTCTTCCTATTTTCATCAAATTATTATCATTTGGGGACGAATGATACCAAGAGGGGGATGTTGTAATGCCCCGAGTTTTCATGTCATAAACCTCTCATCCTTTCTATTGAGATCAGATCCAGTGCAAAGTAATGGTTATTCATAAGTTGACACTCTCGTTTCTATCTTAGCCATATAGTTATTTTTCTTGTGTATTCATGCACTTGCAGACCTGTTCAGTAGCTCATTATTCTTGAGATCCAGTGATTTAGTTCTATCATTTACACATGATTGCTTGAAGATTAATATTCCTCTGTGTTTCAAGTTAATTATCCACATTCAAGGACGAATGTTCCCAAGGGGTAGATAATGTAATACCTCATGTTTTCGTGCTAGAATTCTAACCATTGTTCCTATGCGTCTAGGCTGTAATACAATTGATTCTCACATGAATACAAGTTGCATGATCATTATCCTAGTATATGGAGTAGTTTAGAGGTGAAAAATGTTTATTCCAATGACCTAGAACAAAGTTGAGCTAAGACCAATTGATTCATCCAAAGTGTGACATTCGAATCTACAAGGGTCAACTTCAAACATGTATATGTCTTAATATACATGGAAGTTTTCATCCAAATACCTATCAAATTGTAGATAATTGAATTAGCTTTCCAACGATACCAATTTCAGAAAAATCCGATAACTGAGCGAAGAGTTATGCCTATTTTCATGAGAGACAATAAGGGCGTGCGATGGGCAATGCGCCGCCCAATCAAATGTGTGCTATTGGGAGTGCGAGGCATACTTAAATGTCTACCATAAGGTGTGCAACACACACCTTAAGGTCTGCCATGGGTTGTGAGCCGCATACCTTACTTCCACGTACCAAAAACACCCCTATATATGTCTATAACACTGGATTAAACTCCCATAACACCAAAATAAGTTTACTTTATCTCAAAATCACCAAGAACATTCATTAGGGTTTCAACCTAAAAATTTAAATATCTTAAGATTCAACCATGAGTTTTCAATAATTCTTCGAGATTCGGAATCCCCATTCCGTGGGCTACAAGAAACATTCATTATTTTCACGAATAGAGTCCCAAGGTCAAGAGTTCATTCAAAGCTTCAAATTTAAGGTATGTGGGGTTTTTCAATAAGAACACCCTTTTGTTCTTGTGCCCAAATTGTTTTTTCTTTTATGAATATACTTGATTTGACATGTTTTGATATGAATTTGAAGAATGAATTTATATCCTATATGGTTTTACATGAGATTATGATACTCACTATGTTTTGGAAGTTGAATTGAATGAGAATGATGACATTTTTGTACATAAAGCTGAATTTTCCAGATTTTAAAGTAAGTTATATATATTTATGATGAAAAGCATGAATCTTGAGAAAATTTAATATGATTTTGATGTATGAGACCTTGAGTCCTAATTGGGATTGTACTTTGAGAAATTATGTGGTATAGGCACAATGAGATTTGAATCCCAAAGATAATTTTGTTTACCAAGATGTATGATTATAAGGCTGAAATTTTAAGTTTTAAGTGATCATTTTTGTGCTTATGTCGTAAACTATGAAACTTTGAAAGGTTTTATGGTGATATTGATGTATGGGTTTTTTAAACCCAATTTGAGATTATTATTTTGAGAAAATCATGTTTTATAAACACCTTGAGTTTAAATGATTTGAGATGATAAAGATGCTTTGACCTTTTGGTCGTAAAAAGGGTTGTTTTTGAAACCGAGATGAGAAAAGAAATCCATTTGGATTGATTGTGATAAAGGGGTAGCATTATGGCTCCTGTTATGAATTGTTGAACTGTGTTGTTGTGGATTTTCTTTTAAAAAGATCTGAGTTAAGTCTGAGAGTAGTCTTTAGCACCGAGTGGGAGGTATAGCTGTGATTGGTACTTTCGTAGAACTATGTGCCCCCGTAGGATGTTAGCCTAAGGCTAATTGATATAGTGATCACTAGTGAAAATAATGATTAAGGTCCTACTCCGAGGGCAAGGATAGGACATCTCTCCCCAACGTGGGTTGGATGTTGGACTCAATGTAGCTCACATGGTTTATGTCGGTTGTAAGAGACTCCTAATGTGTGTGTGTGTGTACTCTTCTATCTGAGATGAAAACATATTTGCTTGAAAGGATGAGTTTGAGAAATTCATTATTCTTAAAAGATTTAATGAATATATTCTAAAAAGAATTGACATGAGATTTGATTGTTTTGATGATTTGAAATTGAGATGAAAGTGAATTGAGAATGTATTGTAATGACTCACTTTTTTTACTTTACATATATTATTCATCTCTGATTTTGATGATTTAATTCGAACAAAGTGAGTCATCTATATATGTAATACCCCGCATATTTCTAAGCTAGGAAGTGAATAAGTATTCCTACATATGAAATCTCCTATACTGTGATTCATACTTGAGTACATGACTTACAATAAATATCCTAGTGATAGGATAGCTTATGATGCATTAAGCATGTTCATATGAGACACTTAAGGTAATACAAGACAAGAGTTTTTGAATCCATCAAGTTTTGGTGTTCGATTATTCAAGGGTCATCTTTGAATGAGTATAACTTGATGTTAATGTGGTATTTTGGCAGATTTAGACCCACCAAATTGTATAGAATTGAATTAGCTTTCCGATGATACCAATTTCACCTTAATCCAATACCCGAGCAAAACGTTATGCCCATTTTCGTGAGAGACAGTAAGGATAGGCGATTGGTTAGGCACCACCTAACCAAACATATGCGATTGGTTAGACTCCGCCCAACATAGCTTAGGCAATCACTTGGGCACCGCCTAAGTCAGTTCCAGGTGCCTAAACACTCTATTTTGAGTTATTTTAAGGGTAATTAAGTATTTTAACACTCCTTAAACGTCCCTAAACTTAACCCTACGAAATATATAGCTTCTAAACATATTACAAACCTATTATCATCTCAAAGCTCATCATCCAGGAGCACTAACAGAGAAAAACAACTAGGGTTGCGTAACTAAGCTTGAAGATCTGGTTTCAAGGAAATTCCTCCGTCAATCATCAAGAATCTTCCTTCTAAGGTATGCGTGAGTTAATTCATGGACTCCTTTCATCCATGAAGCTCAAGAACCATCTTCTAAATTTTTTCATTATGATGTTTATGTTGTTGGTGGTTGATGTTCATGTGGTTGGAGTTTGATGATGCCTAAGATGGGATCTTTGTATGTTTATTGTGAGGATATGGTGGTATTTAATGTATAAATATTTAAAATTGGTGGTTGAATATTTGTAATCTTGATAAATCCACCTATGCCAAAGATGTGCATGTAAGGTGTTTGAGAAAATGCCTAAAGGAATAGAAATCATGCTTTTATGAAATAATAAGTCCTAATTGACTATTCTATGTTCTAAGTTTATGTTCAACGTGATCCCCGTGCTATTGTCTTGAATTGAAGAAGTTGTACGAGATGCTCATGATATTGTTGCGATATGGAATGATCATGTTATTGAAGCCATGTAAGTATATACATGTTGTGTGAATTCCCGATTATGTGATAGTTTGTTGAGAATCATTCTTATTACAAAAGCCTTACTTATGATATTGTGAATTGTGGACTCAAATCTTGTGATCAAGTCATGTCATGTGTGTTAGTTTCCTCCTATCGAGTCTTGGAGGTACTTGTACCCGAAAACTATAGTTGTCTACCTCGATCCATGTCATGTTTCACAATATCCAAACTCAAGCTATGATTCCATAGACTTCAGTCAGTAATGTGACTCAGGAAAACCTCATGATCTTAGTCAGTTGTCAGATATCAATAACATTCTGCCAGTCAACGAAATTTGGTAAGATTAAGTCATGTACAACCAGTTATTCATGTCCAGTCCCTCCAGATGGGAGTAGAGGTTAGCACCGAGTGAACCTTAGGATGGGAACTCACCAGCCAGTTCAGGGTGTTTTTCTTAGTAGTCATCCTTGTGTTCCAGAACTACGTAGCCAGCGTAGGCTGAGACATCTTAACCCGTCAAATTAGGGTTGATGAGGTGGCTTAACCTATCAGTTTAGGGTTCCCACCATTCTCATTGAGTACCCGCCAGATAAGGGTCCCTCACAGGCTGTCCTTACCCATGGCATGGTATTGACACCCCTCCAGTCGGGGAAGAGATTGGATCCCAGCTTAGCCATAATGACATACATGAGGAATGTCAGTTAAAAACTACTTCCCACAGTTTCAGTATCAGTCTCAATAAAAGAACTCAGGGCGTTCTTCATATTTCAGTATATACAGGATTGTCAGATACAGTCGTCTAGGTTATCAGTTTCAGTATCAGTCATGATAGTTATCAGTAAACCATATATTAGCTTACTGGTCAAGCTATCACGTATTCACATTCCCAGTTTCTATATATGTGTGTTTGCACTCCCACGTTCATATTAGTCAGTCAGTGTTGTTCATGCATGAAACCTTTTATGTTCAGCCTACCTTCCTCGTATACTTAGTACTCTAGTTGTACTGACGCATTTGAGCTATGGTGATTTCTTTTCATGTTACACCATAGGTTCTGTGACACGAACTCCAGCCCAGCAGTAGTGGTAGCATTCCAGTCACAGAGACACAGTGAGTCCTCATTAATTCAAGGACAATATGATTTGATACATTTATTTATTTCTTCAGTTCAGTTTTACGGAGTTAGTTGGAGACATGTTCCTTCAACTCCTTATTCAAATAGTTTAGAGGCTTTCAGATTTACGTTCAGACTTAGCTTTCAGATTGAGCTGTTTTGGGTATGTTTACCCACATAATTTTATTCAGTTGAACCTTATGGCCTTACAGTTCTATGTATTCCGTATTATTATATCATGATTTGAAGTATATAGGTATACATATCAGTCATGGGTTAGCTTATGGTCTCTCGGGGACATGAGCACCGTGTAGTATTCCAGTTTAGCCAATTGGGGCGTTACAAAATTGGTATCAGAGCATAAGGTTCCATAGAGTCCTAGGAAGTTTAAAAGCCTCATCTACTAGAGTCTTTTACATGGGTTTGTTGCGTGTTACATTTATGTGCGGGAGGCTATAAGATGTTTTAGGAACAATCCCCTTTCTTCATTATTCATGTCATTCTAGTGAGCATAATCACAAGTTAAACTCTCAGTCTAATCCATTCTTCTCTTATTCCAGAACATGACCCCAAAGAGAAGAAACCAGCCAGCTCCTCAGCCCGAAAATCCTTTCGGCAAACATGTTTTCCATGCAGAGTTTAGAGCCGTATTTACCACACTTGCTCAGTCCATAACTGCATAAAATAAATGGCCACCAGTCATTCTGGCCAATCCAGTGGCCAATCCCAAAGCATCTAGGGTTCGGGAGTTCACCTGGATGAATCCTCCATCTTTCCATGGGTCTAAGTCTGATGAGGACCCTCAGGAGTTCATTGAACAAGTCCAGAAGGTCATTGACATCATGGGTGTTACTTCTATTGAGTGTGCTGAGTTAGTCTTCTACTAGTTACAGGATGTTGCTCATGATTGGTACAAATAGTGGAAGTCTAAGAGGTTAGATGATACAGGCCCTATCGAGTGGGAGGAATTTGTCACGGCCTTGTTAGACAGATTCTTTCCCCAAGAGCTTAGAGAAGCCAAAGTTCTTGAGTTCATCAACATCAAGCAGGGGAATATGATGGTTAGGGATTATTCTCTTAGATTTACTCATGTAGCCACGTATGCTCCTCATGTGGTTGCAGACAATAGAGCTAAGATGACCAAGTTCGTTTAGGGGTCAACTTTTTTCCTACCTTTGGGCAAGTAAAATAATTTCTAAGGGGTGTGTGTATCATCTCATTCATGTTAAAGATTACAGTTCTGAATCTCCCAGCCTCAAAACGGTCTCTGTTATTAATGAATACTCAGATGTCTTTCTCGAAGATCTTCCCGGCATTCCTCCCGAAAGGGAAATAGACTTTGGCATAGACCTTCTTCCGGATACTCAACCTATTTCTATTCCACCATACAGAGTGGCACCAACAAAACTCAAAAACCTAAAAAATTAGTTGAAGGATCTCTTAGATAAGGGATTCATCAGACCCAGCGTTTCCCCATGGGGTGCGCCAGTATTATTCGTGCACAAGAAAGACGGTTCTCTCAGGATGTGTACTGATTAACGTCAACTCAACAAGGTCACAGTCAAGAACAAATATCCTCTTCCCATGATTGATGATCTATTCAACCAACTTTAGGGTGCCAGTTACTTCTCTAAGATAGACCTCAGATCAAGCTATCATCAGCTCAGAGTTAGAGAATGTGACATTTCGAAGACAGCTTTCCGTACTTGGTATGGTCACTTCGTATTTTTAGTCATGTCATTTGGTCATACTAATTCCCCTGCAGCTTTTATGGATTTGATGAACCGTGTGCTCGAGCAGTACTTGGATATGTTTGTCATAGTATTTATAGATGATATTCTGGTCTATTCTCGCATAGAGCGTGATCATGCAGACCATATAAGGATTGTTTTTCAAACTCTCAGGGATCACCAGTTATTCGCTAAGTTCAGCAAGTGCGAATTTTTGCTAAAATTAGTAGCATTCCTTGGCCATATTATTTCCGGTGATGGCATTAGAGTAGATCCTCAGAAAATTAAGTCAGTAAGAAACTGGTCCAGACCCGTATATCCATCAGATATTAGGAGTTTCTTGGGTTTGGATGGCTATTACAGACGGTTTGTTAAGGGATTTTCTTCTATTGCATCTACCATGTCCAGATTGACTCAGAAGAAGATTAAGTTTCAGTGGTCATATTCATGCGAGAAGAGCTTTTATAAGTTGATGACTCGACTCACCTCAGCTCCAGTTCTAGCTATTCCAGATGGTTCAGACAGTTTTGTAGTCTATTGTGATTCATCCAGAGTAGTTTTAGGTTGTGTCCTTATGCATCATGGTAAGGTCATAGCCTACACCTCCAGATAGTTAAAGCCACTTGAGAAGAATTATCCTACTCATGATCTTGAGTTAGCAGCGATTGTTTTTGCCTTGAAGATTTGGAGGCATTATCTCTATAGAGTTCATGTAGATATCTTCACAGACCATAAAATCCTTCAGTATGTCTTTTCCCAGAAAGATCTCAATCTTCACCAGAGAAGGTGGTTAAAGCTCTTGAAGAATTATGACATGAGTGTTCTTTTAACATTCGAGCAAGACCAAGGTTGTGGCCGACGCTCTCAGTCAACTCTCCATGGATAGTATTTCTCATGTTGAGGATAGTAAGAAAAATATGGCTCAGGAGATACATCATCTTGCCAGACTAGGCGTTTTCTTAGTTGATTCTTTAGAGGGTGGTGTATGTGTTCATAGTAGTTCAGATTCATCTCTAGTTTCCAAGGTGAAAGAGAAACAAGACACGGATCCTGGCCTGGTCAAGCTTAAAGAGTCAGTTTAGAATCAGAAAGTCGAGGTTTTCTCCCAAGGGGGAGATGGTGTTCTTCATTGTTAGGGTCGTCTATGTGTTCCAGGTGTAGATGAATTAAGGCAGTGAATTCTTGCAGAAGCGCATGGTGCGTGATACTCTATTCATCCAGGGGCCACTAAGATGTACCATGACATGTGGGAGATCTATTGGTGGAATGGGATGAAGAGAGATGTTGTAGAGTTTGTGACTAAGTGCTCTACATGTCAGTAGGTTAAGATAGAGCATCAGAAACCTAGTGGTTCCATGCAAGAGTTCACCATTCCTACTTAGAAGTGGGAAGAAGTTAACATAGACTTCGTGATGGGTTTGCCTAGAACTCTTCATCAGCATGATTCAGTCTGGGTCATTATAGATAGAATGACCAAGTCAGCTTATTTTCTTCCTGTTTGTACTTCTTATTTCACTGAGGATTATGCCAAACTCTATATCAGGGAGTTAGTCAGGTTACACAGTGTTCCACTATCTATCATCTCAGATAGAGGTACCCTATTTATTTCTCACTTTTGGAAAGCATTCCAAAAGGGTCTCAGTACCCAAGTCCATCTCAACATAACATTTCATCCTTAGACAGATGGTTAAGCAGAGAGGACCATTCAGACTCTTGAAGATATGCTAAGGGCGTGTGCAATTGACTTCAAGGGAAGTTGGGAAGACCACTTGCCTTTGATTCAGTTTGCATACAACAATAGCTATCATTCTAGTATTCAGATGGCTCCATTCGAAGATCTCTATGGTAGGATATGTAGATCTTTGATTGGTTGGTTCAAAGTTAGTGAGGCCTCAATCATAGGTCCTGACTTAGTATTCGACACCCTAGAGAAAGTTTAGTTGATCAGAGAGATACTCTGAGCTGCTCAGAGCCGACAGAAGTCCTATGCAGATATTCGTAGAAAGGATCTTGAGTTCGAGGTCAATGACTATATCTATCTTAAGATCTCTCCTATGAAGGGAGTGAAGAGGTTTGGCAAGAAAGGGAAACTCAGTCCCCGATATGTCGGTCCCTTTAAAATTCATTGTCACTTCAGCAAGGTAGCTTATGAGCTTGAGTTTCCTTCAGATCTAGCCTCAGTCCATCCAGTCTTCCATGTCTCTTTTCTAAAAAAGGGCATAGTTGACCCAACAGTTGTTGTCCTTATTCAGAGCATCAACATTCAGAACAACCTTTCTTATAAAGAGATTTCAGACAAAATCTTAGATTATCAGACTCGTAGATTGAGGAACAATGAAGTCCCTCTAGTCAAGGTTCTTTGGCGAAATCAGTGTCATGAGGGAGATACTTGGGAAGCAAAAGCAGATATGCGTACCAAGTATCCTCACTTCTGCCTAACCAATTCAAATAAAGCTCAAGGTAACAGTTCTCCTTAATCATATCAGTTTCACGTTCATGTTTCCAGTATTAAATTGGTACTTATTAACCATTTCGTACTCAGTCATGCATTCATGTGTCAGTTATCCATGCATCAGATATGCACGAGTTCAGTATGTTTATCATGTCAGTCATGAGATCAAGTTTTAGTTCTTTATGTTCAATTCAGGTTCTATTGTCTTGTATCCCTTCTCAGTAAATTCTCATTCGAGGACGAATGTTCCCAAGGGAAAGATATTGTAATACCCCGCATATTTCCAAGCTAGGAAATGAATAACTATTCCTACATATGAAATCTCCTATCCTGTGATTCATACTTGAGTACATGACTTACAATGAATATTCTAGTGATAGGATAGCTTATGATGTATTAAGCATGTTCATATGAGTCACTTAAGGTAATACAAGCTAAGAGTTTTTGAATCCATCCAGTTTTAGTGTTCAATTTTTCAAGGGTCATCTTTGAAAGAGTATAACTCGACGTTAATGTGGCATTTTGGCTGATTTAGACCTACCAAATTGTAGAGAATCGAATTAGCTTTCCAACGATACTAATTTTGACTTAATCCAATACCCGAGAGAAAAGTTATGCCTATTTTCGTGAGAGACAGTAAGTATAGGCGTTTGGCTAGGCGCCGCCCAACCAAACATAGGCGATTGGTTAGGCGTCGCCAAACCTAGCTTAGGAAATCACTTGGGCACCACCTAAGTCAGTTCCAGGTTCCAAAAACACTCTGTTTTGAGTTATTTTAAGGGTAATTAAGTCTTTTAACACTCCTTACATGTCCCTAAACTTAACCCTATGAAATATATAGCTTCTAAACATATTACAACCCTATTATTATCTCAAATTTCGTCATCCAAGAGCACTAAAAAATAAAAACAACTAGGGCTGCGTAACTAAGCATGAATATCCAATTTCAAGGAAATTCCTCTGTCAATCATCAAGAATCTTCCTTCTAAGGTATGCATGAGTTAATTCATGGACTCCGATCATCCATGAAGCTCAAGAACCATCTTCTAAATTTTTTTATTATGATGTTTATGTTGTTGGTGGTTGATGTTCATATGGTTGGAGTTTGATGATGCCTAAGATGGGATCTTTGTATGTTTATTGTGAGGATATGGTGGTATTTAATGTATCAATATGTGAAATTGGTGGTTGAATATTTGTAATCTTGATAAATCCACCTATGCCTAAGATGTGAATGTAAGGTGTTTGAGAAAATACCTAAGGGAATAGAAATCATGCTTTTATGACATAATAAATCCTAAATGACTATTCCATGTTCTAAGTTTATATTCAGCGTGATCCCCGTGCTATTGTCTTGAATTGAAGAAGTTGTATGAGATGCTTATGATATTGTTGTGATATGGAAGACCATGTTATTGAAGCCATGAAAGTATATACATGTTGTGTACATTCTCGATCATGTGATAGTTTGTTGAGAATCATTCTTATTATGAAAGCCTTACTTATGATATTGTGAATTGTGGACTCAAATCTTGTGATCAAGTCATGTTATGTGTGTTAGTTTCTCCTATCGAGTCCTGGAGGTACTTGTACCCAAAAACTATAGCTTTGTGCCTAGATCCATGTCATGTTTCATGATATCCGAACTCAGGCTATGATTCCATAGACTTGAGTCAGTCATGTGACTCAGGAAAACCTCATGATCTTAGTCAGCTGTCAGATATCAGTAAAATTCTGTCAGTCAAAAGAATTCAGTAAGATTAAGTCATGCACAGTCAGTTATTCATGTCCAGTCCCTCCAGATGGGAGTGGAGGTTAGCACCGAGTGAACCCAAGGATGGGAACTCACCTTCTAGTTCAGGGTGTAATTCTTAGTAGTCATCTATGTGTTCTAGAACTACGTAGCCAACGTAGGTTGAGACATCTTAAACCATCAAATTAGGGTTGATGAGGTGGCTTAACCCGTCAGTTTAGGGTTCCCACCATTCTCATTGAGTACCTGCCAGATAAGGGTCACTTAAAGGCCGTCCTTACTCGTGGCATGGTATTGACACCCCTTCAGTCGGGGCAGAGATTTGACCCCAGCTTAGCCATAACGGCATACATGGGGCATGTCGGTTAAACACTACTTCCCACAGTTTCAGTATCAGTCTCAATAAAAGAAATTAGGGCGTTCTTTAGATTTCAGTATATACAGGACAATCAGATACAGTTGTCCATGTTATTAGTTTTAGTATCAGTCATGATAGTTATCAGTAAACCATGTGTTAGCTTACAGGTCATGCTATCACATATTCATGGCCCCAGTTTCTATATATATGTGTGTTTGCACTCTTACGTTCATATTAGTCAGTCAGTGTTGTTCATGCATGAAACCCTTTATGTTCAGCCTACCTTTCTCGTATACTCAGTACTCCAGTTGTACTGACACATTTGCGCTATGGTGCTTTCTTTTTATGATACACCATAGGTTCCGAGACACGAACTCCAGCCCAGCAGTAGTGGTATCATTCGAGTCACATAGACACAATGAGTCCTTATTGATTCAAGGACAATATGATTTGATACATTTATTTATTTCTTCAGCTCAGTTTTACGGAGTTCGTTGGAGACATGTTCCTTTAACTCCTTATTCAGATAGCTTAGAGGCTTTCATATTTCCGTTTAGATTTACGTTCAGACTTAGCTTTCATATTGAGTTGTTTTGGGTATTTTCACCTAACTGATTTTATTCAGTTGAACCTTATGTCCTTACAGTTCTATTTATTCTGCATTATTATATCATGATATGCAGTATACAGGTACAAATATCAGTCTTGGGTTAACTTGTGGTCCCTCGGGGTCATGAACACCGTGTAGCATTCTGGTCAGCTAATCGGGGTGTTACAATATCAGCATGAATAATTTTATAAACTGTAATGATATTAAGATATTATTTTATATATGCATTGCACCCCTATATGCTCGGTACTTAATGCATGGTACTAACCCACATATTCGTATGTGGGCTACATTTTCTCGAAATGTAGGTACAAGGTTTAGGTTTATCTTCAGATCCAGTCAGTTCGTGGTATCCAATCAGCAGGTGATAATTCATTTTGATTCAAGGGCTTGGGTTAGTTATGCAGAGTTGATAGTTTTGTATTTTCTTTATTCAGTCATATTGAGTTGGGGTAACCGGGAGTCATGACCCACTACCTATAGTCAGTACTAGTTGTCGGTTCATAGACAGTCAGTAAAATTTAATGTATTCCATTTCAATTTTGGTTGTAAAAGCAGAGTTGTAATCTTGTAAATTCAATTTTGTATCTATCATATTCAGAAAAGAGTTATTTTCTGCAATTTGTATAGATTTATAATTTTAATTTTGTTGCTTATTAGTTATGCCAGTAGAAGGGTTAGCTTGGGGTCACTTGTGACCCTAAGCACCGTGTTACGTCTCAGGACCTTATTTTGGGGCATTACAAACTTGGTATTAGAGCACAGAGTTCAAGTGTCCTAGGGTGTCTATGATGTTGTGTCTAGTAGAGTCTTATGGAATGGTATGGAGACATCTGTACTTTTTTTTTAGAGGCTACAGGGCATTTTGGAAATATTTCCCTTCTTTCAAGTCTAAGATCGTGCTATAAAAAGGTTCTTTAAGAATCTTATATAGATTCTCATCTTACTCTATTCTGGCCAACTCTGCCTCATTTTCAAGGTATCAGAAACAATTAAGCATAATTCTCCGTAGATAGTTATAGGATTTTAAGAGAGGTAGAAAGTATCCTGTATGTGCTTTTGAGTTCCGAAGATTAAAGTACTTTATTTATGTTTATAAAAGTCGTGAACTAAGTCAAAGTTAGATGTGCTTTCAGATTCCTCCTCAGAGTCTACAATGTTAATCTATACTTCTCCCTCTATGTATTATTCTTGAGATAACATGATTCGCAAGTTCCAGTTCTTCCCCAGGTAATGCTTCTATATTTTCTAGTAGAAATTTCAAAAGTTACACAAAGGGATTGAGAGGAGCTCTCTAGTGTGTTAAGTTCCTTAAGTTGAAAGTTATGCCCCCATTCTTATGAGTTATTCAATTAAGACAGAGTAAGGTGTATTTTTAGATCGTTAATGTTGTGTGTCAAGTTTCTATCTCTTGTATTATGTAATCTTGTTATCATTATATTTGTGAAAAATCAAAGTCTAGTGAAGCCATGTGAGGCTCTTTCGATTCATTAGCATAGTTGCTTTGTTATTCATCTAATTTTCTTGTTCAAAATACAAAACCAAAGTCTAGTGAAGCCGTGTGAGGCCTATTTCGATTCACTAGCAACTTGTTGTTTATCTTGTTGTTCTGGTGTTAGTTGGAAGTGTGGGTTTCTGTGTAGTGATAGAAGTAATAACGTTTAGTTGAATGTCTTATGTTAGTTGAACTTGTGGGTTTAGAAGTGTAGTGGAAAGAATGGTGGGAAGGGTGATTTATTGAATATGTATAGCTGAATTTTTTATTATGACTGAATTAGTAATAAAGTGATATACCCTTGTTTGTTAGTTTAGTGAAGTTAGAGAAGGAGATTATTAATTAAGATGTATTGTTGTTTGCTTGGAGTATGAAAAGAGTTATTGATGGTAGTTGTTGTGTTAGAAAGTATAGGATTTGATGGAAGTACTTGGTGGTTGAGTATTATTTCTTTAGGCTTTTCTGAGATTGCAAGAGGAAGTTTAGTTGAAATTTATAGAGCTATTAAAGTAATTTAGGTGTGAAGATGGGCAAATAGTAATGATGTGAAGAAGGAGGATATGTTAACAGATTATGAATAAGATAGGCCATATGATTATGATCGATTGTCATTGTGTACTAGTTTTTCTTAATGTTGTGTTCTATAGTTTGGAAGTGAAAATTGTGTGTGAGATTGGGTTGTAAATCATGTTTATCTCTAGACATTAAGTTTGAACAGTTGAAGGTTCGGTGGTTGATGCTTGTTATATGGAGGTGATCTAGTAGGCCTGAATAGTGTATGCAAGAGTGTAAGATCATGTGTTCGTAATTAAGTATGATGTAGAGGTATGCCCAAGGTGCTATGGGGCTGCATTATTTTTTAAGGATTATTGCATATTGTGTGGTTAGTGGTAACGTTGAGTTGTTAGGTGGAGAAAGGCTAGTTAGATAATTTATGATGTTCTTGATAGCTAAGTTAAGAAGTTATGATTGAAGATGTTGAGCATTTTTAGTATGATTATTATTCTCATGGTTTGGAAAAAAAATATAACAATAGAGGTGTGATCTTGGTAGGTTATGATTATGTGATTAGAGATGTAGGTATGGTTGCAAATGAGAATGTAAGTCTTTGATGATGATTATTGAAGCTAGAAAGTTAAGGATGGCATATGGATGGGTTGTTCAAGAATGAAGTTGGTAAGTTCGAAATTAGTTTATTCTTGTGAGTTTAGAATTTATGTGTAGATAATAGAATGATGAAATTATGGCTTAATCTCGAGGATATGGAGTAGACCATCATACTTAGGATACCATCTGTGACCTAAGGGGGAGATGGTTAGTGAAGAACCAAATCGAGTTTTGAGAATTAAATTGTAATATATGTCAATAATGAGTTATGATGAGATAGTGATCCCTTCTTACTCTAGAGTATTCCTTGGATTTTAGTCATTACAACACCAAATGCATCACTTGCTTGACAAATCCATGCCACAGGCCTATGCTTATACCTATCATGTGTGCTCAAGACCATTCTCAGCTTCTAGCAAGCATGTAACAGCTTCACTCTATGATTCGAGTTATATCTTATGAATCTATGAACTCCAGTCTTATGTTAAATTAGCTCATGATATGTATAAAATCATGTTTCAAAGTATGACCAGTTTTTAAACTCATGATACTAGTGAAGTTTGCATTATATCATGCATGTCCTCATTTTAGATTTCTTTAATGAATCCATGCCTTTGATATTTTATTCCTCAGGACAAAGATAAGTGTTAATGTTATGTATTGTAGTTTTCATGCTTCTGGTTTATATGTGTTAGCCCTTCGGTGACCTCTTCCTATATTAAGATAGTGGTGATGATAGTGGATAAGCAATGGTTTAGATGTGAGAGAGTTGATGACCCTCATTAAGAAAGATTATTTTTGCTTTTCTATCTAAGGCTAAAGTGTGAAGTAAGATTGAGGCCAAGTCTTTGATACATGTCATGGTTAGTTAGAAATTATGTGTATATTTTTAAGAATAGTGCAAGAAAATTGTTGTTGATAAAGGTTTAGAGAATATGCGAAGTATGCCTTTAGAGGTAGTAGCCTTAAAGTTATATGTGATTTTTAATGATAGGCTTGAATGTCATGTTGGGTGTAAGATGATGAATGAAATATGCACTAGCGAATCCATATCAAGAGTTTTAAATTAGTCATTGAAGTGGTAAGGCATGTTATACTTAGGGTGTGAGCTCTAAGAAGATGTAGAATATTGAACCTTGTGGTTTAGACTAGTATTGTGGTTTTGTATGTTGTATCGTGTGATTTAGTGTTAGGATTGATCATTGTGAGAGAATTTAGTTTAGTTTAGACCTTAGTAGAAAGATTTTGCAATGCCAATATGAGAATTATAAGTTAAATCAAATGAGTATCGTATTTAAGGGGAATAGTATAGTTTAGAGAGCATTTGAGAAGTGATGCTAAGCTTCAAAGTAAAAAGCTGCATTTCCTACGGCCTAGCAAACCTATCCTAGTTTATGAGTTATATAATTATATTCCATGCTATAGAGTTATATCAATGTTTAATTCCTTAGTCAAATGTCTTGTTCAGAGCATGCCCAAAATTCTTTCCTCCCTAATGTCAATAGAATTTCGTAGAAAAGTTTTGAAAAAATACTCCGTTCGAGTATGGGTAGTCAGTATGATCCAGTCCATATAGCCTGCGGTCTAGTTTAGCAAGCAAAGAGATAAGCTCCTATAGATTCTTAATTTTTCAGCTAGTCTTACTATCCACAGTCTTATACGTTTGTACATTCCAAGAGGCAATGTGTTTGTGTCCAATTAAACTATGAATTCAGCTCAGTTCATGCATCAATTTCAGTTTCAGATATTAAGTCATGATTCAGTTCGTAAGGATCCTATGTAGTATCACACTCTCTTCCTAGTATTTTCATCAATTTATTATTATTCGGGGACGAACGATCCCAAAAGGGGGATGTTGTAATACCCCGAGTTTTCATATCATAAACCTCTCATCCTTTCTCATGAGATCAGATCCAGTGCAAAGTAATGGTTACTCATAAGTTGACACTCTCACTTCTATCTTAACCATATAGTTATGTTTCTTGAGGATTCATGCACTTGCAGACCAGTTCAGCAGCTCATTATTCTTGAGATCCAGTGATTCAGTTCTATCAATTACACATGATAGCTTGAAGATTAATATTCCTCTGTGTTTCAGGTTAATTATCCACATTCGAGGATGAATATTTCAAAGGGGGAGATAATGTAATACCCCATATTTTCGTGCTAGAATTCTAACTATCATTCCTGCGCGTCTAAGCTCTAATACAAGTGATTCTCATGTGAATAAAAGTTGCATGATCATTATTCTAGTCTATGTAATAGTTTAGAGGTGAAAAATGTTCATAGCAATGACCTAGAACAAATTTGAGCTAAGACCAATTGATTCATCAAAAGTTTGATATTCAATTCTATAAGGATCAACTTCAAACGTGTATATCTCTTAATATACATGGAATTTTTCATCCAAAGAACTATAAAAATATAGATAATTGAATTAGCTTTCGAACGATACCAATTTTGCAAAAATCTGATACCCGAGCGAAGAGTTATGCCCATTTTCATGAGAGGCAGTAAGGGTATGCGATGGGCAATGCACCGCCCAATCAAATGTGTGCGATTGGGAGTGCGAGGCATACTTAAATGTCTGTCATAAGGTGTGCGACACACACCTTAAGGTCTTCCATAGGTTGTGCACCGCATACCTCACTTCCAAGTGCCAAAAATACCCCTATATATGTCTATAACACGGGATTAAACTCCCATAATACTAAAATAAGTTTACTTTCACTCAAAATCACCAAGAACATTCATTAGGGTTTCAACCTAAAAAGTCTAATATCTCACGATTCAATCATGAGTTTTCAATAATTCTTCAAAATTCAGAATCCCCATTCCGAGGGCTATAAGAAACACATTATTTTCACGAATAGAGTCCCAAGGTCAAGAGTTTATTCAAAGCTTCAAGTTTAAGGTATGTGGGGTTTTTCAACAAGAACCCCCTTTCGTTCTTGTACCCAAATTGATTTTTCTTTTATGAATATACATGATTTTACATGTTTTGATATGAATTTGAAGCATGAATTTATACCCTATATGGTTTTACATGAGATTATGATACTCTCTATGTTATGAAAGTTGAATTAAATGAGAATGATGACATTTTTGTACATAAAGCTGAATTTTCCAGATTTTAAAGTAAGTTATATATATTTATGATGAAAAGCATGAATCTTGAGAAAATTTAATATGATTTTGATATATGAGACCTTGAGTCCTAATTGGGATTGTACTTTGAGAAATTATGTGCTATAGGCACAATGAGATTTGAATCCCAAAGCTAATTTTCTTCACCAAGATGTATGATTATAAAACTGAAATTTTAAGTTTTAAGTGATTATTTTTGTTCTTATGTCATAAAGTATTAAACTTTGGAAGGTTTTAAGGTGATATTGATGTATGGGTTTTTGGAAACCTATTTGAGATTATTATTTTGAGAAAATCATGTGTTATAAACACCTTGAGTTTAAATGATTTGAGATGATAAAGAAGCTTTGACCTTTTGGTTGTAAAAAGGTTTGTTTTTGAAACCGGGATTAGAAAAGAAATCCATTTTTATTGATTATGATAAAGGGGTAGCATGATGACTCCCGTTATGAATTGTTGAATTGTGTTGTTGTGGATTTTCTTTTTAAAAGATCTAAGATAAGTCCAGGAGTAGTCTTTAGCACCGAGTGGAAAGTATAGCTGTGCTTGGTACGTCCCTAGAACTACGTGCCCCCGTAGGACGTGAGCCTAAGGATAATTGATATAGTGATCATTAGTGAAAAGAGTGATTCAGGTCCTACTTCGATGAAAAAGATACGACAACTCTTCCCAATGTGGGTTGGACGTTGGACTCCATGTAGCTCACATGGTTTATGTCAGTTGTAAGAGACTCCCAATATGTGTGTGTGTAGTCTTCTATCTGAGATGAAAACATATTTGCTTAAAAGTCTAAGTTTGAGGAAGTCATTATTCTTAAAAGATTTAATGAATATATTCTAAAGAGAATTTACATGAGATTTGATTGTTATGATGACTTGAAATTAAGATGAAAGTTAATTGAGAACGTATTCTAATGACTCACTTGTTTTACTTTACATGTATTATTCATCCATGATTTCGATGATTGAATTCGAGCTAAGGGAGTCATCTATATCAGCATGCATAATTTTATAAACTGTGATGATATTAAGATATTATTTTATATATGCATTACACCCCCATATGCTCGGTACTTTTCCATGGTACTGACCCACATATTCGTATGTGGGCTACATTTTCTCAGAATATAGGTACAAGGTATAGTTTCACTTTCAGATCCAGTCAGTTTGTGGTATCCAGTCAGCAGGTGATGAGTCCTTTTGATTCAAGGGCTTGGCTTAGTTAAGCAGAGTTTATAGTGTTGTATTTTTTTTATTCAGTCGCACTGAGTTGGGGTAGTCGGGAGTCATGACCCAGCTACCTACAGTCAGTACTAGTAGAGGATTCATAGACAGTCAGTAGAAGTTGATGTATTCCTGTAATACTCCAGAAAATTTTTTGTTAGAATTTTGTGCGTAAACGTATTGGATCCTATCTTCGAGAATGATTTATAATTTTTCTGTGATTCATTTCTTGGATTTCGACCCACAATTTTGTAGACAATCGAATAATATTTCCAACGATATGTGGATCACCCAAAACGGACACTCGAGCGATGAGTTACGACCATTCCGATCAAACTACGACCATTCTGATCGAACTGTGAAAGTAAAATGTGCAGGAAAAAAATACTGCAGCCAGGTGATTTTTTTGGTCAACTTCAAACGATCATAACTCCTTGTACATAATGAACTGTGTGAGCTTCCATATATCAACGGAAATCCCTGAGAGTCTTCTTTTCAATAAAATTGGTTTCATCCAATTTGGACATCGGATCAAAAAGTTATGGTCTATCTACTTCAGGCTATAAAAACAGTCAACCAAAAGACAGATTTGACATTTTTTTTATTTTTAGTGGTATTTTGGTGCTTTCCTTTTTTCCATTCTCTCTCTCTCTCTCTATATATATATATATAGATATGATATATGTATATGTGTGATGTGTATATATGTACACCCCTTGGATGAAGGACCATTATTTTCTTTCATTTCTTCCTTCTCTTTCTCTCTAAAATATTAAGAAGCCTAGGGTTCCAATTTTCTTTCCTCGAAAATTCAATTTCTACTTCAAGAAACCAAGAACAAGTTTAAGATATCATTGAAGATCGTTGTTCCAGGTATGCAAGTATTTATCTATGGGCTCCTTTCGTCCATAGAGCCCACAAATCCTTTTTCAAAGGCTTAAGATACATGTGTATATATATATATGTATATATATATATGATTATACTTTCTAAATTTTCATTATGTATGTGTGTAGTATTCACATGATGGTTGAGATATATGTGTGGAATGATTATGCGTGTTGGTTGAAGTATATGTGTGTAGTATTTGTGTGATGATTGGTG
Organism: Capsicum baccatum var. pendulum; assembly: GCA_030864225.1. Taxonomy (NCBI): domain Eukaryota; kingdom Viridiplantae; phylum Streptophyta; class Magnoliopsida; order Solanales; family Solanaceae; genus Capsicum; species Capsicum baccatum. Next base: position 185,140,361 of record CM061558.1, on the reverse strand, counting down.
ATTATGTTGTTGAAGTTGATGATATTCAAGAAGAGATCTTTGTAGGTTTGTGGAAACTATGGTGGTGTGTGATGTATAAATATATGAAATGGGTGATTGAATACTTGTAATCCTGATGAATCCACCTATGCCTAAGAAGTGCATGTAAGGTGTTTGTGAAAATACCTAAGAGACTAGAGATTTTATTTTTATAACATAATAAGTCCAAAATTAATTGATTATGAATATATGATGATTTAAATTGTTAAGCCTTGATATATACTACTATTCCATTATTTCCTTGTTATGACTTGATAATTGTTATTGGGAATTATATATCCCTACTATTGATTGATATGTCAAATATTTTCTAAATGTGAGTTGGATTGTGAATTGAGAAATGTGGATATTGAAGTTGAAGGATGATGGTGCTGTGGTACATGAAATTGAGCATTAAACCTATGCCCTAAATGGTGCATGTAAGGTGATTGCTAAAATGCCTATGTGAAGAAGAATTAAGTATTTGACATATTTGTTATCCAAGTTATGATTTCATACCATATCCATATGCTTAATTTATGTCTACCATATGTTTGACAAAATATTTAAGAGAATAGGAAACTATGCATTGTGGTTCATTAGGTCTTAAAAGATAAATTCATGCTTTGTTCCTATGGATAGTTGATTTCCTTGAATTTGTGGTGCATTGTGGGTGTATGATAGAGTGGCATGATGAATTGTTGAGGTAACTATGATGTTAGTGTGTAGTATTTGCTGTGGACCCAAAGCATGCTCCCCATGTGTTTGATTGGATGCTTATATAAAGAAATGAGGCCATTTGATTTGCTAAGTGTGAAGTCCTCAATTATGTGTTGCGTATGATGGCCTATGGACATTTTGTGTATGAGTTATCTATCTTGTGTTACTTTATGCTATTGTGTGCTGGGGGTACGTATGCCCGAAATAGTCTGCTGGTCTAGAGCCGAGTCAGTTTCATGGTAATCTCAATCGAGCGATGAACAATGAACTCCCGGTTAGTTTCAAAACTTGGGGAAAAACTTAGTAATCTCGAAAATCATTCTTTATCGAATACTCGGGCCATGAAGCTCTGAAATCTTACATATCAATTCACTTCGTTACAGACCTCTGTACATTGTGTGAGATAGTAAGCTTATCTTAAAAGTAAGTGGCATTTAGAAATACTTCGTCAGAGAATGGAATCAAGCGAAATCTGTCATATTGATAAAGTATCATAATATGAGAACAGATTTAGTTCAGTTGAGTACAGTTAAGAACTAGTTAAGTGTCTTTCAGTTGGGAGTAGGATTCAGCACCGAGCGAGCTAAGGATGGGAACATTGCTACGAGTAGAGGGTTTGATTCCTTGTAGAAATCCTTATGCTCCAGAACTACGTCGCCAGCGTAGTTTGAGACATCTATCCTGCGAGTAGAGTGTTAGATGAGGTGGTTATCCTGCGAGTAGAGGGTCCCACCATTCTCATTTGAGGTCCTGATAGTAGAGGGTCCTATGCAGTTGTCCTTACTAGTGGCGCGGTATTGACGCCCTTCCAGCTGAGGTATATGTTGGATCCCACTTTTGGTAAGTGGGGCATGTCGGTTAAATGATCACTCCCACAGTTTCAGTAACAGTCTTAGAAAATAACTCAGTTAATGTTCAGAAGTTGAGGCTGTCAGATACAGGCCTCCCAGTATTGCTGTCATTATCATTGAGTAGAGAGACTTCCTATGAGATGAGGGTTGCTCTCGAACTTATTTAACTATTATCATTATCATTGAGTATAGAGACTTTCTACGAGATGAGGGTTGATCTCAGATTCAGTTGTTCAGTGTTCCAAAGTTGGTGAATTTGAATATCAAATATCAGTAATATCAGTTATCCAATTTCTCAATATGGATAAGTATAGATGTCAGCTTTAGTAGCTTCAGATACTCAGTATCTTATTATTAGTATTATTATTTTCGGGTATCAGTGTTCCAAATATAACATTAGGTGTTATGATAATTTCAGTTGTACTTTATGCATCCATAGGTGTATTGTTGATCAGACATGTTTTAAAATTGGTAACTGCAGAGTTTTTACATATGTTTATTCCAGCGAATAAATATTATTCAGATTGTTAGGTTTATGTATAAGCCTTATATTTCACCTTACCCTATCCATGCAAACTCAGTACATTCTTTGTACTGACGCATTCGCGCTATGGTGTTTTCCCTACCATAGGTTTAGAAGAGTGAGATTCAGAGTATATTTAGCTGTCAGATCTTGTAGCAATGGGTGCAGCAGTGAGTCCTCATCATCTGAGGATATTCTATTTCAATGTTTTAATGATTTTAGTAGACGGAGTTAGTTGGGGAATTGTCCCTTAAACTCCATAGTTCAGACAGTGTAGAGACTTTTCAGACAGATGTATTTATATTTAGTTTTCAGTTCTATATATTTATATGTTTGAACCTTATGGACAGATTTAGCCAGTTTTCGCATTTATCGTATTATATTAAGCAGTAAACAGATACGAATATCAATGAAGGGTTAGCTTGTGGTCCCTCGGGGTCACGAGCACCGTGTGGCTTTCCGGTTAATGGGAATCAGGGCATCACAATTCCATTTTAGTTTTGGTTGTAAAAGCAGAGTTGTAATCTTGTAAATTCAGTTTTGTATCTATCAAATTCAAAAAAAAATTATTTTCCGTAAATTTGTATAGATTTATACTTTTAATTCAGTTGCTTTTGAGTTATGCCAGTAGAAGGGTTAGCTTGGGGTCACTCATGACCCTAAGCACCGTGTGATGTCTCGGGACCTAATTTCAGGGCGTTACAAAATTAGTGACGAATTATAGGTACTTGAATTTTGAACTTTTCATTTTGAATTTAGTTTTGTTTGGTAACTTGTAAGCTGAATTAGTGACTTGAAAGTCTTTAAGTGTAGGTACTTGAAATATGAACTTTTCATGTTGAATTTAGTTTTGTTTGGTAACTTGTAAAGTGACTTAGTGACTTGAAAGTAATTAAGTGTAGGTACTTGAAATGTGAACTCTTCATATCGAGTGTAGTTTAGTTTGGTAACTTATAAAGTGAATTAGTGACCTGAAAGTGATTTAGGGTAGGTACTTGAAATGTTAACTTTTCATTTTGAATTTAGTTTAGTTTGGTAACTTGTAAAGTGAATTAGTGACTTGAAAGTGTTTAAGTGTACGTACTTGAAATGTCAACTTTGCATTTTGAATTTAATTTAGTTTGGTAACTTGTAAGGTGAATTAGTGACTTGAAATTGTTTAAGTATGGGTACTTGGAATGTGAACTTTTCATTTTGAATTTTGTTTTGTTTGGTAACTTGTAAGGATAATGAGTGACTTGAAAGTGTTTAAGTGTAGGTACTTGAAATGCGAACTTTTCATTTTGAATTTAGTTTTGTTTGGTAACTTATAAAGTGAATTAGTGACATGAAAGTGATTAATTATAGGTACTCAAAATGTGGACTTTTCATTTTGAATTTAGTTTTGTTTGGTAACTTATAAAATGAATTTGTGACTTGAAAGTGTTTAAGTGTAAGTACTTGAAATGTGAACTTTTCATTTTAAATTTAGTTTAGTTTGGTAACTTGTAAGGTGAATTAGTGACTTGAAAGTGGTTAAGTGTTGGTACTTGAAATGTGAACTTTCATTTTAAATTTAGTTTTGTTTGGTAACTTGTAAATTGACTTAGTGACTTGAAAGTGTTTAAGAGTAGGTACTTGAAATGTGAACTTTTCATTTTTAATTTAGTTTAGTTTTGTAATTTGTAAGGTGAATTAGTGACTTGAAAGTGATTAAGTGTTGGTACTTGAAATGTGAACTTTTCATTTCGAATGTAGTTTAGTTTGGTAACTTATAAAGTGAATTAGTGACATGAAAGTGATTTAGTGTAGGTACTTGAAATGTTAACTTATCACTTTAAATTTAGTTTAGTTTGGTAACTTGTAAAGTGAATTAGTGACTGGAAAGTGATGAATTGTAGATACTTCAAATTTGAACTTTACATTTTGAATTTAATTTAGTTTGGTAACTTGTAAGGTGAATTAGTGACTTCAAATTGTTTAAGTATAGGTACTTGGAATGTGAACTTTTCATTTTGAATTTTGTTTTGTTTGGTAACTTGTAAGGATAATGAGTGACTTGAAAGTGTTTAAGTGTAGGTACTTGAAATGCGAACTTTTCATTTTGAATTTAGTTTTGTTTAGTAACTTATAAAGTGAATTAGTGACATGATAGTGATTAATTATAGGTACTCAAAATGTGGACTTTTCATTTTGAATTTAGTTTTGTTTGGTAACTTATAAAATGAATTAGTGACTTGAAAGTGTTTAAGTGTAAGTACTTGAAATGTGAACTTTTCATTTTAAATTTAGTTTAGTTTGGTAACTTGTAAGGTGAATTAGTGACTTGAAAGTGGTTAAGTGTTGGTACTTGAAATGTGAACTTTTCATTTTAAATTTAGTTTTGTTTGGTAAATTGTAAAGTTCAGTATTGGCTTCAAAGTGTTAAAGTACACGTACTTGAAATGTTAACTTTTCATTTTGGATTTAGTTTAGTTTTAGTAACTTGTAATGTTAATTAATGACTTGAAAGTGTTTAAGTTTAGGTATTTGAATGTGAACTTTTCATTTTAAGTTTAGTTTAGTTTGGTAACTTGCAAAGTGAATTAGTAACTTGAAAGTTATTACGTGTAGGAACTTTAGATTTGAACTTTGCATTTTGAATTTAGTTTAGTTTAGTAGCTTGTAAATTGAATCAGTGACTTGAAAGTGTTTAAGTGTAGGTACTTGTAATGTGAACTTTTCATTTTGAATTTAGTTTAGTTTGACAACTTGTAAGGTGAAACAGTGACTTGAAAGTGTTTAAGTATAGTTACTTGAAATATGAACTTTTTTATTTCGAATTTAGTTTAGTTTTGTTAACTTGAAAAGTGAATTACTGACTGGAAAGTGTTTAAGTGTAGTTATTTAAAAAATATGAAGTTTTCATCTTGAATTTAGTTTAGTTTGTAATCTGTAAAGTGAATTAGTGACTTGAAATTGATGAATTGTAGGTACTTGAAATTTAAACTTTTCATTTTGAATTTAGTTTAGTTTGGAAACTTGTAAGCAGAATTAGTTACTTGAAAGTGTTTAAATGTAGGTACTTCAAATGTGAAATTTTCATTTGGAATTTGTTTTGTTTAGTAACTTGTAAAGTGACTTAGTGACTTGAAAGTGATTAAGTGTAGGCACTTGAAAAGTGAACTCTTCATTTGGAATTTGATTTAGTTTTGTAATTTGTACGGTGAATTAGTGACTTGAAAGTGATTAAGTGCAGGTACTTGAAATGTGAACTTTCTATTTCGAATTTAGTTTAGGTTTGGTAACATGCAAAGTGAATTGGTGACTTAAAAGTATTTAAAATTAGGTATTTGAAATGTGAACTTTTCATTGTAAATTTAGTTTAGTTTGGTAACTTATAAATTGGATTAGTAACTCGAAAGTGATTAAGTGTAGGTAATTGGAATGTGAATTTGTATTTTGAATTTAGTTTAGTTTGGTAACTTGTAAAGTGAATGAGACTTGAAAGTGATTTAGTGTAGGTACTTGAAATATGAAATTTTCCTTTTCAATGTAGTTTAGTTTGTAACTTGTAAGTGAATTAGTGACTTGAAAGTGATAAATTGTAGGTACTTTAAATTTGAACTTTGCATTTTGAATTTAGTTTAGTTTAGTAACTTGTAAATTGAATTAGTTACTTGAAAGTCTTTATGTGTACATACTTGTTATGTGAACTTTACATTATAAATTTAATTTAGTTTGACAACTTCTAAGGTGAAATAGTGACTTGAACGTGTTTAAGTGTAGGTACTTAAAATGTGAACTTTTTTGTTTAGAATTTTGTTTAGTTTGGTTAACTTGAAAAGCGAATTAGTGACTTGAAAGTGTTTAAGAGTAGGTACTTGTAAAATTTGAGGTTTACATCTTGAACTTACGTTAGTTTGTAATTTATAAAGTGAATTAGTGACTTGAAAGTGATGAATTGTAGGTACTTGAAATTTAAACTTTTCATTTTGAATTTAGTTTAGTTTGGTAACTTATAAGCTGAATTAGTGACTTGAAAGTGTTTGAGCGTAGGTACTTTAAATTTGAACTTTGCATTTTGAATTTAGTTTAGTTTAGTAACTTGTAAATTAAATTAGAGACTTGAAAGTGTTTAAGTGTAGGTACTTGAAATGTGAACTTTTCATTTTGAATTTAGTTTAGTTTGACAACTTGTAAGTTGAAACAGTGACTTGAAAGTGTTTAAGTGTAGGTACTTGAATTAGTGACTTGAAAGTGTTTAACTGTAGTTATTTAAAAAATTTGAGGTTTTCATCTTGAATTTAGTTTAGTTTGTAATTTGTAAAGTGAATTAGTGACTTGAAATTGATGAATTGTAGGTACTTGAAATTTAAACTTTTCATTTTGAATTTAGTTTAGTTTGGTAACTTGTGAGCAGAATTGGTTACTTGAAAGTGTTTAAGTGTAGGTACTTCCAATATGAAATTTTCATTTGGAATTTAATTTTTTCTGGTAACTTGTAAAGTGACTTAGTGACTTGAAAGTGATTAAGTGTAGGTACTTGAAATGTGAACTTTTCATTTTGAATTTCGTTTAGTTTGTAATTTGTAAGGTGAATTAGTGACTTGAAAGTGATTAAGTGTAGGTACTTGAAATGTGAACTATTTATTCGAATTTAGTTTTGGTTTGATAACTTATAAAGTGAATTAGTCACATGAAAGTAATTTAGTGTAGGTACTTGCATTGTTAACGTTTCATTTTGAATTTAGTTTAGTTAGTAACTTGTAAAGTAAATTAGTGACTTGAAAGTGTTTAAGTGTATGTACTTGAAATGTGAACTTTGCATTTTGAATTTAGTTTAGTTTGGTAACTTGTAAGATGAATTAGTAACTTAAAATTGTAGTAACTTAAAATTGTTCAAGTATAGGTACTTAAAATATGAACTTTTCATTTTGTATTTAATTTTATTTTGTAACTTGTATGGATAATTAGTGACTTGAAACTGTTTAAGTGTAGGTGCTTGAAAGGTGAACTTTTCATTTTGAATTAAGTTTTGTTTGGTAATATATAAAGTGAATTAGTGACATGAAAGTGCTTAAGTGTAGATACTCGAAACGTTGACTTTTCATTTTGAATTTAGTTTAGTTCGGTAATTTGTAAAATGAATTAGTGACTAGAAAGTGTTTAAGTGTAAATACTTGAAATGTGAACATTTCATTTCAAATTTAGTTTAGTTTGGTAACTTGTAAGGTGAATTAGGGACTTGAAAGTGTTTAAGTATAGGTACTTGAAATGTAAACTTTTCATTTTTCATTTAGTTTAGTTTTGTAAATTGTAAAGTTAATTAGTGGCTTCAAAGTGTTTATGTGTAGATACTTCAAATTTGAACTTTTCATTTTGGATTTAGTTTAGTTTTGGTAACTTGTAAAATGAATTAGTGACTTAAGAGTGTTTAAGTTTAGGTATTTGAAATGTAAACTTTTCATTTTAAATTTAGTTTAGTTTGGTAGCTTATAAATTGGATTAGTTACTTGAAAGTGATTAAGTGTAGGTACTTGGCATGTGAATTGTCATTTTGAATTTAGTTTAGTTTGGTAACTTGTAAAGTGAATTAGTGACTTGAAAGTGATTAAGTGTAGGTACTTGAAATGTGAACTTTTCATTTTGAATGTAGTTTAGTTTGTAACTTGTAAGTGAATTAGTGACTTGAAAGTGATGAATTGTAGGTACTTTAAATTTGAACTTTACATTTTCAATTTAGTTTAGTTTAGTAACTTGTAAAGTGAATTTGTGACTTGAAAGTGTTCAAGTGTAGGTACTTGTAATGTGAACTTTACATTATAAATTTAGTTTAGTTTGACAACTTCTAAGGTGAAATAGTGACTTGAAAGTGTTTAAGTGTAGGTACTTGAAATGTGAACTTTTTTGTTTAGAATTTTGTTTAGTTTGGTTAGCTTGAAAAGTGAATTAGTGACTTGAAAGTGTTTAAGAGTAGATACTTGAAAAATTTGAGGTTTTCATCTTGAATTTACGTTAGTTTGTAATTTATAAAGACAATTAGTGACTTGAAAGTGATGAATTGTAGGTACTTGAAATTTAAACTTTTCATTTTGAATGTAGTTTAGTTTGGTAACTTATAAGTTGAATTAGTGACTTGAAAGTGTTTAAGTGTAGGTACTTTAAATATGAACTTTGTATTTTGAATTTAGTTTAGTTTAGTAACTTGTAAATTAAATTAGTGACTTGAAAGTGATTAAGTGTAGGTACTTGAAATGTGAACTTTTCATTTTGAATTTCATTTAGTTTTGTAATTTGTAAGGTGAATTAATGTCTTGAAAGTGATTAAGTGTATGTACTTGAAATGTGAACTATTTATTTCGAATTTAGTTTTGGTTTGGTAACTTATAAAGTGAATTAGTCACATGAAAGTGATTTAGTGTAGATACTTGCATTGTTAACTTTTCATTTTGAATTTAATTTAGTTAGTAACTTCTAAAGTAAATTAGTGACTTGAAAGTGTTTAAGTGTATGTACTTGAAATGTGAACTTTGTATTTTGAATTTAGTTTGGTTTGGTAACTTGTAAGATGAATTAGTAAGTTAAAATTGTTCAAGTATAGGTACTTAAAATGTGAACTTTTCATTTTGTATTTAATTTTATTTTCTAACTTGTATGGATAATTAGTGACTTGAGAGTGTTTAAGTGTAGGTACTTGAAAGGTGAACTTTTCATTTTGAATTAACTTTTGTTTGGTAACTTATAAAGTGAATTAGTGACATGAAAGTGCTTAAGTGTAGGTACTCAAAACGTTGACTTTTCATTTTGAATTTAGTTTAGTTCGGTAATTTGTAAAATGAATTAGTGACTAGAAAGTGTTTAAGTGTAAGTACTTGAAATGTGAACATTTCATTTCAAATTTAGTTTAGTTTGGTAACTTGTAATGTGAATTAGTGAATTGAAAGTGTTTAAGTATAGGTACTTGAAATGTGAACCTTTCATTTTAAATTTAGTTTAGTTTTGTAAATTGTAAAGTTAATTAGTGGCTTCAAAGTGTTTAAGTGTAGGTACTGGAAATTTGAACTGTTCATTTTGGATTTAGTTTAGTTTTGGTAACTTGTAAAGTGAATTAGTTACTTAAAAGTGTTTAAGTTTAGGTATTTGAAATGTGAATTTTTCATTTTATATTTATTTTAGTTTGGTAGCTTATAAATTGGATTAGTAACTTGAAAGTGATTAAGTGTAGGTACTTGGCATGTGAATTGTCATTTTGAATTTAGTTTAGTTTGGTAAGTTGTAAAGTGAATTAGTGACTTGAAAGTGATTAAGTGTAGGTACTTGAAATGTGAACTTTTCATTTTGAATGTAGTTTAGTTTGTAAGTTGTAAGTGAGTTAGTGACTTGAAAGTGATGAATTGTAGGTACTTTAAATTTGAACTTTGCATTTTGAATTTAGTTTAGTTTAGTAACTTGTAAAGTGAATTTGTGACTTGAAAGTGTTCAAGTGTAGGTACTTGTAATGTGAACTTTACATTATAAATTTAGTTTAGTTTGACAACTTCTAAGGTGAAATAGTGACTTGAAAGTGTTTAAGTATAGGTACTTGAAATGTGAACTTTTTTGTTTAGAATTTTGTTTAGTTTGGTTAACTTGAAAAGTGAATTAGTGACTTGAAAGTGTTTAAGAGTAGGTATTTGTCAAATTTGAGGTTTTCATCTTGAATGTAGTTTAGTTTGTAATTTGTAAAGTGAATTAGTGACTTGAAAGTGATGAATTGTAGGTACTTGAAATTTAAACTTTTCATTTTGAATTTAGTTTAGTTTAGTAACTTATAAGCTGAATTAGTGACTTGAAAGTGTTTAAGTGTTGGTACTTGAAATGTGAACTTTTCATATGGAATTTAGTTTTGTTTGGTAACTTGTAAAGTGACTTAGTGACTTAAAAGTCAATTAGTAACTTATAAGTTGAATTAGTGACTTGAAAGTGTTTAAGTGTAGGTACTTTAAATATGAACTCTGCATTTTGAATTTAGTTTAGTTTAGTAACTTGTAAATTAAATTAGTGACTTGAAAGTGATTAAGTGTATGTACTTGAAATGTGAACTTTTCAATTTGAATTTCGTTTAGTTTTGTAATTTGTAAGGTGAATTAGTGACTTGAAAGTGATTAAGTGTAGGTACTTGAAATGTGAACTATTTATTTCGAATTTAGTTTTGGTTTGGTAACTTATAAAGTGAATTAGTCACATGAAAGTGATTTAGTGTAGGTACTTGCATCGTTAACTTTTCATTTTGAATTTAGTTTAGTTAGTAACTTGTAAAGTAAATTAGTGACTTGAAAGTGTTTAAGTGTATGTACTTGAAATGTGAACTTTGCATTTTGAATTTAGTTTAGTTTAGTAACTTATAAGCTGAATTAGTGACTTGAAAGTGTTTAAGTGTTGGTACTTGAAATGTGAACTTTTCATATGGAATTTAGTTTTGTTTGGTAACTTGTAAAGTGACTTAGTGACTTAAAAATGATTAAGTGTAGGTACATGAAATGTGAACTTTTCATTTTGAATTTAGTTTAGTTTGGTAATTTGTAAGGTGTATTAGTGACTTGAATGAGATTAAGTGTAGGTACTTGAAATGTGAACTTTTCATTTCGTATTTAGTTTAGTATGGTAACTTATTAAGTGAATCAGTGACATGAAAGTGATTTTGTCTAGGTACTTGAAATGTTAACTTTTCATTTTGAATTTGGATTAGTTGGTAACTTGTAAAGTGGATTAGTGACTTGAAAGTGTTTAAGTGTATGTACTTGAAATGTGAACTTTTCATTTTGAATTTTGTTTAGTTTGGTTACTTGTAAGGTGAATTAGTGACTTGAAATTATTTATGTATAGGTACTTGACATGTGAACTTTTCATTTTGAATTTAGTTATTTTTGGTGACTTGTAAGGACAATTAGTGACTTGAAAGTGTTTAAGTGTAGGTACTTGAAATGTGAACTTTTCATTTTGAATTTAGTTTTGTTTGGTAACTTATAAAGTGAATTACTGACATGAAAGTGATTAAGTGTGGGTACTCAAAATGTGGACTTTTCATTTTGAATTTAGTTTAGTTTGGTAACTTGTAAATTGAATTAGTGACTTCAAAGTGTTTAAGTTTAAGTACTTGAAATGTGAACTTTTCATTTTGAATTTAGTTTAGTTTCGTAACTTGTAAGGTGAATGTAATACCCCGGGAAATTTTTTATTGAAATTTTAAGCGTAAACGTGTTGGGTTCTAACTTCTAGATTAAATTATAAATTTTCCATACGAAATGTCTTATATTTCCAACGATATGTGGATCATCCAAAACGGACACCCGAGCGGCGAGTTATGAACATTATGATCGAACCATGAATATTAGTGAACAGTAAAACGTGCAGGAAAAAGTACTGAGGCCTGGCATATTTTTTCTCCAACTTTAAATGATCATAACTCCTTTTACATAATGATCTGGGTGATCTACTATATATCAACAGAAACCTCTGCAAGTCCTCTTTCTAATGAATTTGGTTTCATCCAATTTGAATATCGGAGTAAAACATTATGGTTGATCTACTTCAGACTATCAAAACAGTCCACCAAAGGACAAATTTGAGAATTTTTTTTATTTTTAGGGGTCATTAACCCTCACCCAAAATCCGTCCAAACCCTATATTAAAGCCTATTGGAAGCATTATATGTTATATTACATCAAACTCTCTCAAAAGTAAAGCCCTAAGCTCCTATATCCAACTTCAAGAACCTCCAAAGTTCACCATTAATTCTACAAATTTATTCAAGATTCCTAGTTAAAGAACTCCAAGAACCATCATTCAAAGGCACGATTAACATCTCAAAAATGAGTATCGATCTAAAGTTAATCATTCAAGGTATGTGGGGTTTTCCAACAAGAACTCTCTTTCGTTCTTGTGGCCAAAAGTAATTTTCTTTACAAAGACATGATTTTTATTTGATATTTTATGAATTTGAAGCATGAACCCATATCTTATGATGATTATTATGAAATCTTAATGTTTATGATTTTGAAAGATGAATTTACATGTGTGGTGATATAAAGCATAAATCTTGAATGATATTTATCATGATTTTGATATTTGGGTGGTGAATCCCCATTGAAAATTGTGTTTTTTTTGAGAAAGTGTGTGTTATAAGCACGTTGATGTTGAATATTAGATATTTTGAATGATTTGACCTTGTGATCTTAATGGAGTTATTTTGAACTCGAGTGTGAAAAAAATCTACAACATGGTTAATTTTGATAGATGGGAAGTATGATGGCTCCCGATGTATATTTATATATTACTGAAATTATTTTATTGTGATTGTCTTTGAAATGATCTGAGCTAAGTCCGAGAGAAATTTTTAGCACCGAGTGGGAGGTATAAAGAGACCTTACTTCCCTAGAACTACGTGCCCCTGTAGGAATGAGCCTGAGGTTGATTTATATAGTGATCGCTAGTTTGTGTGGATTTGATATCGATAGTCCTACTCCGATGGCAAATATTGGATGGCTCTACCCAACGTGGGTTGTACGTTGGACTCCATGTTGCTCACATGGTTTATTTCGGTTATAGGATCTCCCAGTTTGTGTGTGTTTCCTTGTGTCTATGGTCAATGGTGAAGTGATTTCAAACTGTAATTGTGAAAATTATTCTTTCAAAAGATTTATATGATATTTACATTATGAGAATTGATATTCTTGATGAACTGAAAGTGATTGACAAATTAGATGATGACACACATGTGTTATTGTACTTATTTCATCCTCTCATGATTATGGTGATTTTCTTCGGGCTATGTGAGTCTTTCATACATCCTACATATTTCTTATAAATATTTATGATGATGATATTTATACAACTGCATACACCCCCATATACTCGGTTTCTTTCCATGGTACTGACCCACATCTTCGGAAGTGGGCTGAATTTTCTCGGAATGTAGGTTCAGGTGCTCAGTTCCAGGTTCAACAGTGATTCTTCGAGCATGCTATTCTACATCCTCTCTTAGGGTAAGTCCTCATGTTCAAAGGATGTGTTGTCTGATGTTGGGTTCACAGAATTATTTACATTTGATAACTGAGTGTGAGTCAGTTGGGCATGTCTCAATGGCTTGCTGTTTTTATTGATTTTCTTAAAGGCTTGACAGATTAGTATATATGTTAGGAGTTGACTAATAAGTCATATTTTGTTATCTTTCTGAAATTCTTTTGTTCTTGGATGATGATTACTCTGTTGATATTTGAGGGTTATTTATGGAAACCCCATTGATTGGTGTTAAACTGAATGAAAATGGCTGAAAGGGTTAGCTTGGGGCTACTCGTAGCCTCAAGCATCGTGTGATGCTCTGGGACCTATTTTTTGTGGTGTTACAAACTTGGTGTCAGAGCCTAAGGTTTTAAGGTGTCCTAGGGAGTCTGACAAGCCGCGTTAAGTAGAGTCTTGATCATCGTTGTTTAGCGCACCACATCTATAAGCAAGAGGCTACAAGACGTTTTAAGAAAAAGTGTGATTCTTTCTTTCAGAAGTCTATTGTGCTAAAAGTGTCTCTCTCTGCTATTGATTCATTCTCTCCTCTTTTAGAAATATGCCTCCACATCGAGCTAGAAGAAATAATGATGGTCAACAACCTCAACCCGCTGACCCATTGAATGAAAACGTGTCTCATGCTGAATTTTGGGTAGCCTTTCAGGCGCTGGCCCATGATGTTACTGCAAATATTCAGGCAAACCTGGCCCCGGCTCCACAGTAGGAGGGAGGTGATTCAGCTGCTACCAGGATCTATGACTTCATGCAGATGAATCCACCGAAATTCTATGGGTCCAAGTCTGATGAGGATCCACGATTTTTTTTAGAGGAGGTGCGGAAGATTACTAAGGTAATGCATATATCTGAGGTACATAGTGTGGAGTTGGGTGCATATAGGTTGAAAGACCTTGCTTATGACCGGGTTGTTGCTTGGAGGAAATGTAGAGGTGAGGGAGCTATCCCTACAACTTGGCAAGAGTTCCAGGATGCATTCCTGGATAAGTTTTTCCCTTTAGAGATGAGGGAGGTGAAGGTGGAAGAGTGTATGAACCTGCGACAGGGCTCTATGACTATTAGGGAGTACTGTCTAAAGTTCAATTAGCTGGCCAAGTATTCTCCTGACTTAGTGGCTGATAATCAAGCTAGTATGAGTAAGTTTGTGACTGTAGTGTCTAGTTATGTGGTTAAGGAGTGTAAGTCTGCTATGCTGAATAGTGAGATGAATCTTTCTAGGCTGATGACTCATGCCCAACAGATTAAGGCAGACAAGATTAAGGAGAGAGATAGAATGAGAGGGAATAAGAGAGCTAGGTTCGAGTAGTACGGACAGGGTTAGACTAAATTGCAGGGAGGGAGTCGCCCACAGTATCAGGATCGTTCTTCTATGCCAGCACCATCATCTGCTAGTGCTCTCGTGCCTAGAGGTAGGCAAGAGCAAGGTACCAGGTCATATGCATCCAGGTCTTAGTACAGTGATGGCAGTAAGCCAAATCGTCCCCTGTGTCCTAAGTGGTGTATGACTCATTTGGGTGAGTGTTGGGGTGAGAAGAGGGGTTGTTTTCGGTGTGGTGACATGGGTCACAGAGTTGGAGATTGTCCACAGGATGGACAAGGGCGTCGTGACTATCGCCCTCACACCTAGACTCAAACAGTTAGTGCTCCAGTTCTAGTGACTCGCCCAACCCCAGCTCAGGGTGCCTCTTCTAGCAATGCTGGCGGGCAGAGCCAGAATAGATTCTATGCTTTATTGTCCCTCTAGGAATAGGAGAACTTTCCTTATGTTGTTACTGGTATGCTTCGTATATTTCAGTTTGATGTGTATGCTTTGTTGGATCCTGGATCTAGTTTCTCATATTTTACACCAATGATTGCTATGAATTTTGAAATGAGTCCTGAGATTATTCATGAGCCTATCCTTTTTTCTACCCAGTGGGTGATTCGATTGTTGCCAAGAAAGTGTATAAAAAGGTGTCCTGTTACCATTCTTCAAAGAGTCTTGTTGGCTGATCTGTTTGAGTTAGAGATGGTAGATTTTGATGTGATTCTGGGTAAGGACTGTCTGTATTCTTCTTATGCCTCTATTGATTGTTGGACCCGAGTGGTCAAGTTTCAGTTTTTGGGTGCATCCATGTTTGAATAGTTTGGGAATTCTATGTCACCCAAGAGTCATTTTATCTCTTACCTCAAAGCTAGAAAGCTTATTTCCAAGGGGTGTATTTACCATTTGGTTAGAGCCAAAGACACTAAGTCTGAGACTGTAACTCTCCAGTCTGTTAACGTCGTCAATGAGGTTTCTAATGTCTTTCTGGATGATCTCCCAAGGATACCTCCTGATAGATAGATAGAGTTCAGGATTGATTTTCTTCCTGATACTTAGCCCATTTCTATTCCTCCTTACCGTATGGCCCCTGCAGAACTTAAGGAGTTGAAAGAGCAACTCAAACATCTACTAGATAAGGGTTTCATAAGGCCCAGTATTTCTCCTTGGGGTGCTCCTATGTTGTTTTTCAGAAAGAAAGATGGCTCTTTGCGCATGTGCATTGATTACCACCAACTGAATAAAGTCATTGTAAAAAATAAGTAACCCCTTTTGAGAATATATGATTTGTTTGACAAATTGCAAGGTGCAAGTTATTTCTCAAAGATAGACCTTCGTTCCAGCTATCATCAGCTCAAAGTTAGGGAGTGTGACATCCCGAAAACCATTTTCCGAACTCGTTATGGACATTTTGAGTTTCTTGTTAGGTATTTCGGTTTAACTAATGCCCCAGCAGCTTTTATGGACCTCATGAATTGAGTGTTCAGATAATATCTAGATATGCTTGTCATAGTGTTCATCGATGATATATTGGTGCACTCCCGTAGAGAGGATGAACATTCTGATCATCTCCAAACTGCCTTGCAAACCCTTAGAGATCACAAGTTGTTTGCTAGGTTCAGTAAGTGTGAGTTTTGGCTAAGGTCAGTTGCTTTTCTGGGTCATATCATTTATTTCAAGGGTATTAGAGTTGATCCCCAAAAGACCAAAGCTATTAGAAATTGTCCTAGACCTATTTCTCTAACTGATATCCGTAGTTTCTTAGGTTTAGCTAGCTATTACTTCTATTTTATTTAGGTTTTCTCCTCTATAGTGTCTCCTATGACTCGGCTCACCCAAAAGAAAGTGAAGTTCTTCTGGTTCGAATCTTGTGAGAAGAGTTTTTAGGAGTTGAAGACTCGACTCACTTCATCCCTTGTTTTGACTTTGCCTGATGGTGTTGATGGTTTTGTGGTGTACTGTAATGCTTTGGGAGTTGGGTTGGGTTGCGTATTGATGCAGAAAGGTAAGGTGATAGCTTATGCTTCTAGACAGTTGAAACCCCATGAGAAAAATTACCCCACCCATGACCTTGAGTTGGCTGCTATTGTGTTTGCTTTGAAAATCTGGAGACAATATTTGTATGGTGTCCATGTTGATATTTTCACTGATCATAAGAGTCAGCAGTATTTGTTTACCCAGAGAGAATTAAATCTTACATAGAGACGATGGTTAGAATTGTTAAATGACTGTGATATTAGTGTGTTGTACCATCCGGGCAAGGCCAATGTTGTGGCGGATGCCCTAAGTAGAGTGTCCATGGGTAGTGTTTCGAATGTGGTAGAAGATAAGAAAAAGTTGGCTCCTGATGTACATCGTTTGGCTAGATTGGGGGTTAGGTTGTTTGACTCTGCGGAAGGTAGTATAGGGGTTCAGAGGTGTTTCGAATCCTCCTTGGTTTCGAAAGTGAATGAAAGGCAATACTTAGATGCTAGTTTGGTCAGACTGAAGGAGTCAATTAAGGGCCAAAACATAGAGGTTTTCTCCAAAGAGGAAGGTGGTGTGTTAAGATTGCAGGGTAGATTGTGTGTCTTGAATGTTGATGATCTGAGATAGAGGATTATGGCTGAAGCACACGGGGCACGATATTCTATTCATCCTGGTACCACCAAGATGTACTGAGACTTGCGGGAAATCTATTGGTGGAGTGGCATGAAGAAAGATATAGCAGAGTTTGTATCTAAGTGTGAAAGATGCCAATAGGTTAAGGTTGAACACCAAAGACCTAGTGGTATGTTAAAAGAGTTTAGTATTCCCACCTAGAAGTGGGAAAAGATAAATATGGACTTCATGATTGGTTTACCTCCTTCCCGACGCTATCATGATTCCATTTGGGTTGTCGTTGAAAGGTCAACTAAGTCTGCTCATTTCTTGCCTATTTATACTTCATATACTGCTGAGGATTATGGTAGATTGTATATCCGAGAGCTAGTCAGACTGCATGGAGTTCCCTTGTCTATCATTTCGGATAGGGGTACTCAGTTAACTTCGCAATTTTTGAAAGCTTTTTAGAAAGGTCTTGGTACCCAAGTGCTTTTG
The DNA here is from genome assembly GCA_030864225.1 of Capsicum baccatum var. pendulum. NCBI lineage: Eukaryota > Viridiplantae > Streptophyta > Magnoliopsida > Solanales > Solanaceae > Capsicum > Capsicum baccatum. Next base: position 185,122,852 of record CM061558.1, on the reverse strand, counting down.
AGTTCTGCTTCTCATCTACAGACCGATGGTCAGGCTGAGCGGACCATCTAGACCTTAGAGGATATATTGATAGCTTGTGCACTTGACTTTAAGGGAAGTTGGGATGATCATTTACTGTTGATAGAGTTTGCTTACAATAATAGTTTCCACTGTAGTATTGGCATGGCTCCGTTTGAAGTCTTCTTTGGGAGGAAGTGTAGATCATCCATAGGTTTGTTCGAGGTAGGTAAAGCGGTTGTAAGTTGTCCTAATTCGGTATTTGAATCTATGGAAAAAGTTAAGTTGATTAGGTAAAGGTTGAAAACTGCACAGAGTCGTCAGAAGTCATATGCGGATGGTAGAAGGAGAGACCTTGAGTTTGAAGTTGGTGACCTAATGTATCTAAAAATTTCACCCATGAGGGGGGTGAAGAGATTCGGAAAGAAGGGGAAGCTTAGTCCCCGTTATATTGGTCCTTACAAAATTCTTAGTCGTGTTGGTAAGGTAGCTTATGAAGTCGAGTTGCCTTTCAAGTTGTCCTCTGTTCATCCAATATTCCATGTCTCCATGCTTAGAAAGCATAGTAGCGATGCTGTGGTAGTGGATTACTCTGTGAGTGCTGACATTCAAGAAAATCTTTCTTTAGATGAGATTCCTGTTGAGATTCATGATTTCAGTATCCAAAGACTGAGGAACAAAGAAGTTCCGATGGTCATGGTGTTGTGGCGAAACCAATTTGTTGAGGGCTCAACTTGGGAAGCTGAGGCAGATATACGATTCAAGTACCCACACCTATTTTCTGTGAACTCTGATCAAGCCGAAGGTATCGTTCTTTCCTAAATCATGCACTTTTGATAAAAGTTGCAGCAGTTCAGCTATCATTTATTATGTGTTCAGCTGTAGTTTCTTAAATTTATGCATCTATGTTGCATTCGGAGTGAGAAACGATGTGGTGAAGAGTTTCACGAATGGTTTCATCTGTATGCTCTATTCCCTATCTAATATTGGCATGTCTAGCGTCATTCGAGGATGAATTTTTTCAAGGGGGATGATGTAATACCCTGGGAAATTTTTTGTTGAAATTTTGTGCGTAAACATGTTGATTTCTATATTATAGAATGAATTATAAATTTTCGTGCGAAATGTCTTAGATTATGATTCACCATTGTGTAGAGTATCAAAAAAGCTTTCAAACGATATGTGGATCATCCAAAACGGACACCCGAATGACGAGTTATGAACATTCTGATCGAACCATGAATAGTAGTGAACAGTAAAATGTGCAAGAAAAAGTATTGAGGCCTGGTGTATTTTTGCTCCAACTTTAAACGAACATAACTCCTTGTACATAATGATCTAGGTGATCTACTATATATCAACGGAAAGATCTACGATTCCTCTTTCTAATGAATTTGGTTTCATCGAATTTAAATATTGGAGTAAAACGTTATGGTTGATCTACTTCAGACTATCAAAACAGTCAACCAAAGGACATATTCGAGAATTTTTTTGATTTTAGGGGCGTTTTGGTCATTCCGCCTCACCCAAAATTCATCAAAACCCTATATTAAAGCCTATTAGAAACATTATATGTTATATTTCATCAAACTCCCTCAAAAAGAAAACCCTAAGCTCCTGCATCTAACTTCAAGAACGTCTAAAGGTCACCATCAATTCTGCAAATTTATTCAAGATTCCAAGTTCCTAGTTCAAGAACTCCAAGAACCATATTTCAAAGCCACGATTAACATCTCCAAAATGATTATCGCTCTAAAGTTCATCATTCAAGGTATGTGGGGTTTTTCAAAAAGAACTCTCTTTCTTTCTTGTGCCCAAAAGTAATTTTCTTTACAAAGGCATGATTTTTATTTGATATTTTATGAATTTGAAGCACGGACCCATATCTTATGATGGTTATTATTAAATCTTGATGTTTACGATTTTGAAATATGAATTTACATGTGTGGTGATATAAAGCATGAATCTTGAACGATATTTATCATGATTTTGAAATTTGGGTCATGAATCCCCATTGAAAACTGTGTTTTTCTGAGAAAGTGAGTGTTATAAGCATGTCGATGTTGAATATTTGAGATATTTTGAATGATTTGACCTTTTGTTCTTAATGGATTTGTTTTGAACTCGAGTGTGAAAGAAATCCACAACACGGTTGATTTTGATAGTTGGGAAGCATGATGGTTCCCGATGTATATTTATGCATTACTAAAATTTTTTTGTTGTGGATTGTCTTTGAAATGATCTGAATTATGTCTGGGAGAAATCTTTAGAACCGAGTGGGAGGTATAAAGGACCTTACTTTCCTAGAACTACGTGCCTCCGTAGGAGTGAGCCTGAGGCTAATTTATATAGTGATCACTAGTTTGTGTGGATTTGATATCGATAGTCCTACTCCGATGGAAAGGATAGGATGTCTCTCCCCAACATGAGTTGTACGTTGGACTCTATGTAGCTTACATGGTTTATGTCGGTTATAGGATATCCCAGTTTGTGTGTGTTTCCTTGTGTGTATGGTGAATGGTGAAGTGATTTGAAAATGGAATTGTGAAAGTTATTCTTTCGAAAGATTAAAATGATATTTACATCAAGAGAATTGATATTCTTAATGAACTGAAAGTGATTGACAAATTATATGATGACTCACATGTGTTATTGTACTTATTTCATCCTCTCATGATTATGATGATTTTCTTCGGGCTATGTGAGTCTTTCATACATCCTGCATATTTCTTATAAATATTTATGATGATGATGTTTATACAACTGCATACACTCCCATATACTCGGTTCCTTTCCATGGTACTGACCCATATCTTTGGATGTAGGCTGCATTTTTTTAGAATATATGTTTAGGTGCTCAGTTCCAGGTTCGATAGTGATTCTTTGGGCATGCTGTTCTACATCCTCTATTGTGGTGTGTCCTTATATTTCGAGGATGTGATGTTTGATGTTGGTTTCACGGAAATGTTTACATTTGATAACTGAGTATGAGCCAGTTGGGGCATGTCTCAATGGCTCGCTGGTTTTATTGATTTTCTTAGAGGCTTGTCAGACTAGTATAGATGTCGGGAGTTGACTAATAAGTTGTATTTTGTTATCTTTCTGAAATTCTTTTATTCTTGGATGATGATTACTCTGTTGATATTTGAGGGTTATTTATGGAAACCCCATTGATTTGTGCTGAACTAAATGAAAATGGCTCAAAGGGTTAGCTTTGGGCTACTCATTTCCTCATGCACCGTGTGACTCTCCAGGACCCATTTTTCAGGGTATTACAAACTTGGTATCAGATCCTAAGGTTTTAAGGTTTCGTAAGGAGCCTGACAAGCCGCGTTAAGTAGAGTCTTGATCATCGGTGTGTAGTATACCACATCTATGAGCAAGAGGCTATAAGACATTTTAGGAAAAATTGTGATTCTTTCTTTCAGAAGTCTATAGTTCTTAAAATGTCTCTCTCTACTATTGATTCATGCTCTCCTCTTTCAGGAATATGCCTCCACGTTGAGCAAGAAGAATTAATGATGGTTAGCAACCTCAACTCGTTGACCCATGGAATGAAAATGTGTCTCATCTTAAATTTCGAGCAGCCTTTTAGGCGCTGGACCACGTTGTTACTGCAAATTTTTAGGCTAACCCGGCCCCAGCTCCACTGCAGCAGGGAGGTTATTTAGCTGCTGCCAAGATTTATGACTTTATGCGGATGAATCCGCTGGAATTCTATGGGTCCAAGTCTGATGAGGATCCATTGTTGTTTTTAGAGAAGGTGAGGAAGATTACTCAGGTGAAATGTGGAGTTGGCTGCATATAGGTTTAAAGACCTTGCTTATGAATGGGTTATTGCTTGGAGGAAAGGGAGAGGTAAGGGAGCTGTCCCTACAACTTGGAAAGAGTTCCAGGATACATTCTGAGATAAGTTTTTCCCTTTGGAGATGAGGGAGGCGAAGGTGGAAAAGTTGATGAACCTGCGATAGGGCTCTATGACTATTATGGAGTACTGTTTAAAGTTCAATCAGTTTACCAAGTATGCTCCTGACTTAGTAGCTGATAATCGAGCTAGTATGAGTAAGTTTGTGACTAGAGTGTCTAGTTATGTGGTTAATAAGTGTAGGTCTGCTATGCTGAATAGTGAGATGAATCTTTCTAGGTTGATAACTCATGCCTAACATATTGAGGCAGACAAGATTAAGGAGATAGATAGAATGAGAGCCAATAAGAGAGCTAGGTCCGAGCAGTAGGGACAGGGTCAGACCAGATCACAAGAAGGGAGTCGCCCTTAGTATTAGGATCGTTCATCTATGCCAACACCGTGATCTACTAGTTCTCCTATGCCTAGAGGTAGGCAGGAGCAAGGTACCACGTCTTATGCATCCAGGTCCCAGTACAGTGTTGGCAGTAAGCCAAATTGTCCTCTGTTCGTAAGTGTGGTAGGGCTCATTCGGGTGAGTGTTGGGGTAAGAAATGGGGTTGTTTTCGGTGTGGTGACATGGGTCACAGAGTTATAGATTGCCCACAGGATGGATAAGGTTGTCGTGACTATCGCCCTCAGACCCAGACTCAGACTGTTAGTGCTCTAGTTCCAGCGACTCGCTCAGCTCCAGCTCAGGGCGCCTCTTCTAGCAATGCTGGTGGGCAGCGCCAGAATAGATTTTATGCTGTAACATCCCACCAGGAATAGGAGGACTCTCCCGATGTTGTTATTGGTATTCTTTGTATATTTCAGTTTGATGTGCATGCTTTGTTGGATCCTGGATCTAGTTTCTCATATGTTACACCTTTGATTGCTGTGAATTTTGAAATGAGTCCTGAGATTATTCTGAGCCTATCCTAGTTTCTACCCAGTGGGTGATTCGATTGTTGCCCAGAAAGTGTAAAGTGTCTTGTTACCGTTCTCCAAAGAGTCTTGTTGGTTGATCTAATTGAGTTAGACATGGTAGATTTTGATGTGATTCTGGGTATGGACTGGCTGTATTCTTCTTATGACTCTATTGATTGTCAGACCCGAGTGGTCAAGTTTTAGTTTCCGACTGCATCCGTGTTTTAGTGGTCTGGGAATTCTGTGTCACCCAAGAGTCATTTTATCTCTTACCTCAAAGGTAGAAAGCTTATTTCCAAACGGTGTATTTACCATTTGGTTAGAGTCAAAGACACCAAGTATGAGACTCCAACTCTCCAGTCTGTTAACATCATCAATGAGTTTTCTGATGTCTTTCTAGATGATCTCCTAGGGATACCTCCAGATAGAGAGATAGAGTTTGGGATTGATTTTCTTCTCGATACTCAACGCATTTCTATTCCTCCTTACCGTATGGCCCTTGTAGAACTTAAGGAGTTCAAAGAGCAACTCAAAGATCTACTAAATAAGGGTTCATAAGGCCCAGTGTTTCTTCTTGGGGTGCTCTTGTGTTGTTTGTGAGAAAGAAAGATGGCTTTTTTCGTATGTGCATTGATTACCACCAACTGAATAAAGTCACCGTAAAAAATAAGTACCCCCTTCCGAGAATAGATGATTTGTTTGACCAATTACAAGGTGCAAGTTATTTCTCAAAGATAGACCTTTATTCCGGTTATCATACACTCAAAGTTAGGGAGTGTGACATCCCGAAAACCGCATTCCAAACTCGTTATGGCCATTTTGAGTTTCTTGTTATCTCTTTCGAGTTAACTAATACCCCAGCATCTTTCATGGACCTCATGAATCAAGTACATATCTGCATATGTTTGTCATAGTGTTGATCGATGATATACTGGTGCACTCCCATAGTGAGGATGAACATTCTAATCATCTATGAACTGTCTTTCAAAGCCTTAGAGATCACAAGTTGTTTGCCAAGTTCAGTAAGTATAAGTGTTGGCTAAGGTCCGTTTCTTTTCTGTGTCATATCATTTCTTCTGAGGGTATTAGAGTTGATCCCCATAAGACCGAAGCTGTTAGAAATCGGCCTAGACCTTTTCTCCAATTGATATCCGAAGTTTCTTTGGTTTAGCTGGCTATTACCGCTGTTTTGTTGAGGGTTTCTCCTCTATAGCATCTCCTATGACTCGGTTGACCCAAAAGAAAGTGAAGTTCTTATGGTCCGAATCTTGTGAGAAGAGTTTTCAGAAATTGAAGACTCGACTCACTTCAGCCCCTATTTTGACTTTGCCTGATGGTGTTGATGGTTTTGTGGTGTACTGTGATGCTTCGAGAGTTGGGTTAGGTTGCGTATTGATGTAGAAGGGTAAGGTGATAGCTTATCCTTCTAGATAGTTGAAACCCTATGAGAAAAATTACACCACCCATTACCTTGAGTTGGCTGCTATTGTGTTTGCTTTGAAAATCTGGAGACACTATTTATATGGTGTCCATATTGATGTGTTTACTAATCATAAGAGTCTGCAGTATGTGTTTACCTAAAGAGAATTGAATCTTAGGCAAAGACGATGGTTAGAATTGTTAAAGGACTATGATATGAGTGGGTTGTACCATCCGGGAAAGGCCAATGTTGTGGGGGATACCCTAAGTAGAGTGTCTATGGGTAGTGTTTCACATGTGGTAGAAGGTAAGAAAGAGTTGGCTTATGATGTACATCGTTTAGCTAGATTGGGGGTTAGGTTGCTTGACTCTGCTGAAGGTAGTATAGGGTTTCAGAATAGTTCCAAATCCTCCTTTGTTTCGGAAGTGAAGGAAAAGCAATACTTAGATGCTAGTTTGGTTAGACTGAAGGAGTCAGGCAAGGACCAAAAAGTAGAGGTTTTCTCCCAAGGGGGAGATGGTGTGTTGAGATTGCATGGTAGATTGTGTGTCATGAATGTTGATGATCTGAGATAGAGGATTATGGATGAAGCGCACGGGGAGTGATATTGTATTCATCCAGGTTCCACCAATATGTACCGAGACTTGCGGGAAATCTATTGGTGGAGTGGCATGAAGAAAGATATAGCAGAGTTTGTAGCTAAGTGTGCAACATGCCAATAGGTTAAGGTTGAACACCAAAGACCTGGTGGTATGTTACAAGAATTTAGTATTCCCACCTGGAAGTGGGAATAGATAAATACGGACTTCGTGATTGGTTTACCTCCTTCCCGGTGCCATCATGATTTAATTTAGGTTGTGGTTTATAGGTCGACTAAGTCTGCTCATTTCTTGCCTGTTCATACTTCATATACTGCTGAGGATTATGCTAGATTGTATATCAGAGAGCTAGTCAGACTGCATGGAGTTCCTTTGTCTATCATTTTGGATAGGGGTACTTAGGTCACTTCGAAATTTTGAATAGCTTTTTAGAAGGGTCTTGGTACCCAAGTGCTTTTGAGTTCTGCTTTTCATCTGCAGACCGATGGTAAGGATGAGCGGACCATCCAGACTTTAGAGGACATGTTGAGAGCTTGTGCACTTGACTTTAAGGGAAGATAGGATGATCACTTACCATTGATATAGTTTTCTTACAATAACAGTTTCTATTGTAGTATTGGGATGACTCTGTTTGATGACTTATATGGGAGGAAGTGCAGATCATCCATAGGTTTGTTTAAGGTGGGTGAAGCGGCTGTGAGGGGTCCTGATTCAGTATTTGAGGCTATGTAAAAAGTTATGTTGATTAGGGAGAGGTTGAAAACTACGCAGAGTCGTTAGAAGTCATATGCGTATGTTAGAAGGATAGACCTTGAGTTTGAAGTTGGTGACCTAATGTATCTACAAATTTCACCCATGAGGGGGGTGAAGAGATTCGGAAAGAAGGGGAAGCTTAGTCCCCGTTATGTTGGTCCTTACAAAATTCTTAGCCGTATTGGTAAGGTATCTTATGAAGTCGATTTTCCTTCCGAGTTGTCCTCTGTTCATCCAATATTCCATGTCTACATGCTTAGAAATCATAGTAGCGATGCTGTGGTAGTGAATTCCTATGTGAGTACTGACAATCAAGAAAAGCTTTCTTTTGATGAGATTCCTGTTGAGATTCTTGATTTCAGTGTCCAAAGACTAAGGAACAAAGAAGTTCCTTTGGTTAAGGTGTTGGGGCAAAACCAATCTGTAGAGGGTACAACTTGGGAAGCTGAGGCGGATATGCAATACAAGTACCCGCACCTATTTTCAGCGAACTCCAATCATGCCGAATGTACCGTTCTTTCCTAAATCATGCACTTTTGATAAAAGTTGCAGCAGTTCAGCTGTCATTTATTATATGTTCAGCTGTAGTTTCTTGAATTTATGCATTCTATGTTGCATTCAGAGTGAGAAACGATGTGGTGATAAGTCTAACGAATGGTTTCTGCTGTATGCTCTATTCCCTATCTAATCTTGGCATGTCTAGCGTCATTCGAGGACAAATGTTTCCAGGGGGGGAGATGTAATACCTTGGGAAATTTTTTGTTGAAATTTTGTGCGTAAACGTGCTGGGTTTTATCTTCTAGAATGAATTATACATTTTCCATGCAAAATATCTTAGATTATGACCCACCATTGCGTAGATTAGTTAATAAGCTTTCCAACGATATGTGGATCATCCAAAGCAAACACCCGAGCGACGAGTTATGAACATTCCGATCGAACCGTGAATAGTAGTGAACAGTAAAACGTGCAGGAAAAAGTACTGAAGCCTGGCGTATTTTTTCTCTAACTTTAAACGATCATAACTCCTTGTACATAAGGATCTGGGTGATCTACTATTTATCAAAGGAAAGATCTGGGAGTCCTCTTTCCAATGAAATTGGTTTCTTCCAATTTGTCTGTCAGAGCAAAATGTTATGGTCAATCTACTTCAGCCTATCAAAAGTAAATTTTTGGGTCAACTTCAAATGATCATAACTCCTCGTGCACAATGATCTGGGTAAGATACTATATATCAACGGAAATATATGAGAGTCTTCTTTCTAACAAAATTGGTTTCATCCAATTTGAATAATAGAGTAAAATGTTATGGTTGATCTACTTCAGACTATCAAAACAGTCCACCAAAGGACAGATTCGAGAACTTTTTTGATTTTTAGGGGCGTTTTGGTCAGTCCCCCTCACCCAAAATCCATCCAAAGCCTATATTAAAGCGTATTACAAGCATTATATATTATATTTCATCAAACTCCCTCAAAAAGAAAACCCTAAGCTCCTACATACAACTTCAAGAACCTCCAAAGTTCACTATTAATTCTGCAAATTTATTTAAGATTCCAAGTTCCTAGTTCAAGAACTCCAAGAACCTTCCTTCAAAGGCACGATTAACATCTCAAAAATGAGTATCGATCTAAAGTTCATCATTCAAGGTATGTGGGGTTTTTCAACAAGAACTCTCTTTCATTCTTGTTCCCAAAAGTAATTTTGTTTACAAAAGCATGATTTTTCTTTGATTTTTATGAATTTGAAGCATGAAACCATATCTTATGATGATTATTATGAAATCTTGATGTTATGATTTTGAAAGATGAATTTACATGTGTGGTGATATAAAGCATTAATCTTGAACGATATTTATCATGATTTTGATATTTGGGTCATGAATTCCCATTGGAAATTGTGTTTTTTTCGAAAGTATGTATTATAAGCACGTTGCTGTTGAATATTTGAGATATTTTGAATGATTTGATCTTTTGGTCTTAATAGAGTTATTTTGAACTCGAGTGTGAAAGAAATTCACAACGTGGTTGATTTTGATAGATGGAAAGCATGATGGCTCCCGATGTATATTTATATGTTACTGAAATTGTTTTGTTGTGGATTGTCTTCGAAATGATCTGAGCTAAGTCTGGGAGAAATCTTTAGCACCCAGTGGGAGGTATAAAGTGACCTTACTTCCCTATAACTACGTGCCCCCGTAGGAGTGAGCCTGAGGCTTATTTATATAGTGATCCCTAGTTTGTGTGTCTTTTATATCGATAGTCCTACTTTGGTGGAAAGGATAGAATGGCTCTCCCCAATGTGGGTTGTAAGTTGGACTCCATGTAGCTCACATGGTTTATGTCGGTTAGAGGATCTCCCAGTTTGTGTGTGTTTCCTTGTGTCTATGGTGAATGGTGAAGTGATTTGAATGTGGAATTGTGAAATTTATTCTTTGAAAAGATTTAAATGATATTTACATTATGAGAATTGATATTCTTGCTGAACTGAAAGTGATTGACAAATTATATGATGACTCACATGTGTTATTGTATTTATTTCATCCTTTCATGCTTATGATGATTTTGTTCGGGGTATGTGAGTCTTTCATGCATTCTCCATATTTGTTATAAATATTTATGATGATGATGTTTATACAACTGCATACACCTCCATATACTTGATTTCTTTCCATGGTACTGACCCACATCTTCGGATGTGGGCTGCATTTTCTCAAAATGTAGGTTTAGGTTCTCAGTTTCAGGTTCAACAGTGAATCTTTGGGTACGCTGCTCTACATCCTCTATTGTGGTAAGTCCACATTTTCCGAGGACATAATGTGTGATGTTAGATTCACGGAATTGTTTACATTTGATAATTGAGTATGAGTCAGTTGGGGCATGTCTCAATGGCTCGCTGGTTTTATTTATTTTCTTAGAGGCTTGTCAGACTAGTCTAGATGTTGGGAGTTGACTAATAAGTCGTATTTTATTATCTTTCTGAAATTCTTTTATTCTTGGATGATGATTACTCTATTGAATTTGATGATTATTTATGGAAACCCCATTGATTTTTATTGAACAGAATGAAAATGGTTCAAAGGTTTATCTTGAAGCTAATCGTAGCCTCAAACACCATGTGACGCTCCGGGACTCATTTTTCGAGGCGTTACAACTTTAGGGTGTGAAGTGCCTCTCTAGGACTGATCTTAGATCAGGTTATAAGCAGCTTAAATTTAGGGATGCGGATATCCCTAAGACTTCCTTTAGAACCCACTATGGTCACTGTAAGTTTCTTGTCATGTCTTTTTGGGTTGACCAAGGCCCCATCGACAATCATGGACTTGATGAATAGGGTCTTTCATCTATTTTTTTTAACCTATTTGCCATTGTCTTCATTGATGACATCCAAGTCTAAGAGTGAGGAAGATCATATCAATCACTTCCATGCCATATTGCAAACTTTGAAGGATTATCATTTGTATGCCAAGTTCTCTAAGTGTGAGTTTTGTCTGAAAGTCATAACTTTTATTGGTCTTGTCATCTCTAGTGAAAGGATCATGGTAGATCCCCAAAAGATTGCGGCGGTTAAGAAGTAGTCTAGACCTATGACTCTAATCGATCTTCGAAGTGTGTGACCAAGTTTCCCCACTGACTAAGTTGACCCAGAAGAAGGTCAAGTTTTTTGTGGTGGGATGTGTGTAAGGGTAGTTTTGAGAAGTTGGAAGATAAGTTGACTTCAGCTCGAGTTTTGACCCTGCTCGAAGGTAATGATGGTTTTGTAGTATCTTGTGATGTTTCTCATATTGGTCTTGATTGTGTTTTGATGCAACATGGTAGAGTGGTTGCCTATGCTTCTAGGAAATTGAAAGTTCACAAAAAAAACTACCCTACTCACGACTTAGAGTTGTTATCCATGTTTTTTGCGTTACAGATTTGGTGACATTATCTTTATGGGGTTCATGTTGATATCATTTTTGATCATAAGAGTCTTTAATATGTGTTTACTCAAAAGGAGTTGAACCTCAGGCAAAAAAGGTGTCTTGAGTTGTTGAAAGACTATGATATGAGTCTTCACTACCACCTGAGTAAAGCTAATGTAGTAGTTGATGCTCTTAGTAGATTGTCCATGGGAAGTTTGGCCTATGCGGAGGAGGACATGCAAGAATTGGTGAAGGACATTCTCCATTTGGATAATCTTGGTGTTCAACTTTTAGACTCCTAGGATGGTGGTGTATTTGTGCTTCTGGCATCTCAATTATCTCTTATTGTTGAGATAAAGGAAAAGAAAACATTAGACCCCGACTTTATAAAGATCAAGAGTAATGTGGGTGAACATAAAGTTGTGGACTTTGTGATTGGTGGTAATGGTACCTTAAGATACATGCTAGTCTATGTGTTCCCAATATTGATGGATTGAGAGAAAGGTTCATGGATGCGGCTCATGGATCCCGTTATGACATTCACCCTTTTTTCACCATGATGTATCATGATCTTAGAGAGTTCTATTTGTGGTGTATTATGAAGTAAGATATGGCTAGTTATGTGGCCAAGTGTATGGTTTTCCACTAAGTGAAAGCTGAGCACATGATGCCTGGGGTCTTGTATCAAGAGATTTCATTACCCGAACGGAAGTGGGAGGCAATTAATATAGATTTCTATACTAGTCTTCCTTGATCTTAACACCAATTTGATTCTATTTGGGCCATTGTTGATAGAATGACCAAGTCCACCCCCATTTGCCCGTGAGGATTAATTATATGGCGGAAAATTAAGGTAAGTTGTATCTTGTGAAGATAGTAAAGTCGCACAGTGCTCCAGTTTTGATTATTTCAGATTGTGGTCCTCCATTTTCATCCCACTTTTTGGAAGTTGTTCCAAAAGGGTTAGGGTACTAGAGTGTCCCTTAGTACCATTTTCCACCCACAAACGGATGGGCAAGGGGAGAGGACCATCCAAACATTAGAGGATATGTTTTGGGCTTATGTGATTGATTATGGTGGTAAATGGTATGAACACTTTCCATTGATTGAGTTCGCCTATGATAGTAGTTACCACTCTAGCATTGGCATGGCCCCTTTTGAGGCATTATGTAGTAGGAGATGTAGATCTCCTATTAGGTGGTACAAAGTTAGCGAGGGAAAGCTGCTTGGCCTAGATTTAGTCCACCAAGCCTCAGATAAGGTCAAGGTAGTTTATGATGAATTGAAAACCGCTCAAAGTTGCCAAAAGTCTTATGAGGATGTGAGGCATAGGGACTTATAGTTTAGTGTTGGCAACAGGGTATTCTTGAAAGTTGCTCCCATAAAAGGAGTGATATGGTTTGGTAAAATGTGGAAGCTTAGTCCCCTATATGTTCGTCCGTACTTAATTGTAAAGAGGGTTTGCAACGTTTCATATGATTTGGAGTTTCCTTCTAGCATGAACTCTATTCAACTAGTTTTCCATGTCTCTATGTTTCAAAAATATATGGGTAACCCTTCCTTGGTTCTTCCCTTGAGGGATATTGGTATTTCAGACTCTTTATCCTATATTGATATCCCAATGAGAATCTTGGATTGGAAAGTTCGTCGGTTGTGAATGAAAGCAGGGGCTTTGGTGAAGGTTCTATGGAGCAACCAAAAGTCTGAGGAAGCTACTTGGGAGGTGGAAGAGGACATAAAGTCCAATTATCTGCATTTGTTTCCCATCTCGAGAAGTTGTGATGAAGGTATGTGTTAATCTTCTTACCTTAATTTATGTCTTGATACACAATGGGTTAAATCCCCCAATGTTTAGACAATGGGTTAAAGTCTCCAAGCTTTGAATAGATTTATATCGTGCTAGACCACGTGTTCAGATCCCTAATGCTTTGAAATCACGTGTGTCTTGGTTGTGATGGGTTTAAGTCCCTAATACTTTGACTTAATTCATGTTTTGATAGATGATGGGTTTGAGTCCCTAATCTTTGAGTTGAGCAAGTGTCCTTTATAAGTTGATAGGTTGAAGTCCCTAAGTTGTGAAATAAGTAAGTATTGATAAGTAATGGGTTTAATTCCCCAAGCTTTGAAATGAACAAGTGTCTTTGATTAATGATGAGTTGGAGTCCCAAGATAAATGAAATGAAATAGTTGTTTGATAATGATCATAATCTGTTTTATGTTTTATCCTTGTTATTTTCCTTTTCCTAACTTGTTTGATGGTTCTTTTGATGTGCAATAGTGTGCTAACTTATGTTACACTTTCCTTACCTGTCATTTGCAGATGAATGATCCAAGTGAGGGAGAATTGAATCACCTAGGGTTTGAACCATGAGAAAAACTTCTTCATTGGGCGCCTCTGAGTTGGGTATGACTAGAGGCAGGAGTCGTGCCCCTTAGATATGAGTCGTATCCTCCTACCTATCCTATCTGATATCCTAGGAAATAAGGTGAGGGTTACTCATTATCTTAGGTACGAGTGACCCCCTCCTCAATCATATCAAGTGAGTTGTATAGAGTTTGGACTTGAACTTTGAGTGGAATGTTTTTTATATAGTTGAAGCATACGAGTTAGGGGTTGAGTCATTCCCTTTATATATAACTAATGGGTGTGTGGTCATACCCTTAACAATGTAGGTCACCTAGGATAAGCCTAGGATATGAGTTAGCATACCACTTGTACCCTAGGGTACGGTTCCTGTAGTGAGTTGTACCCTTGGACGGGTCCATTTTCCAGCTTTTAACTCACGGCCTTGTGTTCATTTCTTATGTATAAAAACCTAAGTACCCTCACTATATAAGTGTTTGTAGTCTCCTTAATATCAATTTTGATGGATCAAACACCCTAAATACTCTCTAAAACTCATCTTTGAATAATTGGAGGCTAGGGTTTCAGGGGTGATCTTCAAGAGGCAAAGTGAAGTCAAGACTCTTGGTCAATCAAGTTGTAAAAGGCATGTAACTCTTCCCCTTGATAAATAACTCTAAACCCATGTCTTTTAAACTTGAATTAGTAACTGTACATAGTGATTTTGAAATCAAATAAAAAGGGTTTTGTTGCATAATGATGAATAATGTTGACTTTTTCCTATACTTGTGTTTATACATGTTATTGATAATGATTTGCATATGTGGGTGCTTATTGTATGTGGTATAACATGTGATTATTGAGTAACTCTAATCTTGATGATTTTTTCCATGAAAATGGCCTTGGTAAAGGCATGCACACAAGGTGTTTGTGAAAATGTCTAAGTGAATTGTCTAGTCTTATGTCGATGATGTTTTGAACTAGGGCAATGGACCAATAGGTGTGACTTTTTGTTAAATGATATAGTAATGGTATTATGAGCCATGTATGGTGAAATTGATGACTTTTTTTGGTGATGGTTAATGAGGGGTTAAAGTCCCTAAACATGAAAATAAACATGAATTGTGTGTTGAACTAAAGTTTTGTTTGAATGTGGTATAAGATTACTAATGAAATGTGAATAGTTTGTGAGGTTCTTGATGACCATTAATTGGATTTTATGATTAATTGAATTAAGGCATTGGCTAATTGAAATGGTTGAGCAACAAAGGCTCCCATGAGGACCATGAGGTCAGGTATAATGTGGAGTTGTTTAAATAGGTTAAAGTACTTAAGTGAAAATTGAATAGAGGATGATGAATGGACAAAGAGTTGGATTCCTAATTACAACTAAAGATAGCCGTAATGGCTTGAGGTTAAAGTCCCTTGCCTAGTAAAAGGGCTTGAGGTTAAAGTCCCTTGCCTAATGAAATCTCTTATGCTTAAAATCCCTTGGACAATGAGATCTCATGAGCTTGAAGTGCCTCGCCAAATAAAATGGCCCAGGTTAGAGTCCCCTATCTAAAATGGTATTCAGTTTGAGTTTCTTGCCTGATGTGTTGGCATGTGGTTAGAGTCCCTTGCCTAAATGAATGTGATTGTCTGGTTAGAGTCCATTTTTTGAATAGGTGTGTATGTTGTTAGATTCCCTTACTTGATGAGATCATCCACGGTTAAAGTCCTTCATCTATGTGATATGTGAATGCTGTTGAAGTCCCATACTTAATAAGAATTGTTGAATCCAAGTGTGGAAGGTCGGAGTTCTCCACTTCATGCTTCATGATTGAGTGTTTTGAGAATATTCTTTTTAGAATGTGATATACCTAAATGTATGGATAACATCATTAATATTGTTGAATATGATATATTGACTTGTTTTTGATTGATGATGCTATTTTAACCTTATCCTTGAGTTACATGCTAGCGTTCAAACTGATAACCATATCCGAACTCTATGTCCTTATGCGACATAGGGGCCGGAGCATCATCTTCTCTTTCTGCATAGTGATTAGGCGATTGAAGCGATGCATTGATTTAATTTGGAATGTAGAGCTTTCTTACTTTGGAAGACATTTATTCTTGGTCTCATATTTTTAGACTTAGTCTCATTTTGACATAGTTTGGCTATTTTTGGGGGCTTGTCCCAACATTTACATTTATAAACATCTATTTTTATAGAGGTATTGTGGATGACTGTGGACTTGGATAAATTTGCTAGTGTATTGATATCTATGAAATGGTAGAAATTGTTAAGTTATGACTTCAAGCATTGTTTCCGCTTTCTTATTATATTATCGGGATTCCCCAGAACCTTCTGAAGGATGTTATTATGATAGGGTTGGTTTATTGGGGCTCCCTCCAATTCATATGGCCTTGAGGTGCCCTAACGACATGGCCCTATTTTGGGGTATGTCAATTTCTTAGAACTCTAGGGTTTTAATGCTCTTGGGAATTAGAGAAAATATGAGAAAATTGGGTGAGAGTTAAAATAAATAACCCTATGATTGTTGCATAAGCAGTTACTTGTCCGCTTAGGCAGTCGCGGCTGAAGTGGAACAAGGTCGCTTAAGAGACTCTTATGCTTGGCGGAACCCCACTTTATCACTGTCTGCTAAAGATGTCAGGCCTCAGCTAAAGTTATAGGACTGAGACCATCTTTGGTTGCTAAAGCAACCACCCTTTAAGTGACAAAGGTCCGCTTATAAAGTTGAACCAGTTGAGTCCACACACAAACTGAACTTATTTTTTTGTAGGTTTTCATCGACCCGTTGGGATACATGTGAAATCTCGTAAATGCAAACAAATTATTTCTTCCTTTCAAGCTAGAGATTTTTTCTCCCCAGCTAGTGGTGGTCTAAAAACTAGACGAGGCACCTCTAGGGTTTATTTCTTCTTCTATACTCAGGGATAAATTAGTTCAACTTTTGAAATTTGCTATGGTGCACCGTTTGATCATGCACAGTCTGTGGATGATAGTGGTTTCGAGGTGATGACACAACCTGCAGCTACCACTTGTAGAGGATGTCTCTTCTGCGCCTATGGTTTATTAGTTGTTAGTTGTTCAATTAGTGGTTTCCCAACCTTCTATTTCTTTTAAGGAGTAGAAGATGCCTAGTAGGTTCTTAAGATTAACTTTACTTAGGTGTTCTGGTGCACCAAGCAAGGATGTGTATGAGCTCTTGATAGTTTGCGATGATAACCTCTATAATTTAGGCCAAGTTGAGACTTATGGTGTGGGTTATACCATATTTTGGTTGGAATTAGCAGCTCGACACAGGTGGAGAGATCATCTTGATTCTAAACAAATGGGATCACCATCATTGACATAGACGAAATTCTTTGACATCTTTTTTGAGATGTATATACCTCAAAGTTATAGGGATTTTCCAAAGAATCAGTCCTCAAGGTTGGATAAGCTCTCCATGGTATTGTGGAGTATGAGAGTCGATTTAATGAGTTGGCTAAGCACGCTACATCTATTTTGATAATTGAGTTTGAAAGGGTTTAATGTTTTGATTGAGGACTGAGACTCCCTCCCTACATATCTACACAAAATTTGGTTGCTGCAAGAAGGTCTTTTGCTAAGGTTTTTGATCATACTCACATTATGAAGGAGATGAATTACAAGGCCCAAGGGGTAGCGATAAGAGGTTGTGACGTCAGGGTTGATTTAGTAGTAGTCGTAGTGGTTTACTATTCAAAGGCAGTAGTTCGTATGGTAGGTACTCTATGCGTTAGTCTTATAAGTATTACAGTCTGTCTAGTAGGCTTGTTAATGTATCACTTTATATTACCGATGGAGGCTAGTCTAGGTACCGTGATCATCCTAACAGACTAGTGGTCAGCCTCCAAGGGGTTTGTTTTCTAGGAATTCTAGCTCTGGTTGTTATATTAAGTTAGCTGGATCTTCTGATTTTGGTATTGCACCTTGGGCATGTTATGTTTGTGGAGCCTTTGGATATTTCTCGAGAGAGTGCCCTAGTCGTGGAGTGAAATTTCTTTCAACACATAGTATTCCACCAATGATGGAAGTTTTACCCCTAGCTTGAGATGGTATGCATTGTCTGTGGGGTGATCCTCGGGTTGCTCATGAAGGTCCTTATATAGGAAGGATAGGATATCAATCGAAAGCCTTATCAGATGATAAGCGTGGCCAGTGGTATATCCTACCTTTTAGCCCTGAGCAGAGACGTCAGATGTTGTTATTATAGGTATATTTTTAGTATGCCAGCAACCGATTTTTTCTTTAGTCAATCCAAGATCCACTTACTCTTAAGTGTCTACTTATTAACCCTGCAATTAGAGATATTTTTGGAGTTTTTATCTGTGTCATTATGTGTATCTACTCCCATAGGTGATTTTTTGGTGGTTTATTGGTTTAATAAATCATGTGGTGTGACCATTAAAGTGCTTAAAACTCAGAATGAGTTTATTGTGTTACATATGGTGGATTTTGATGTAATTCTGGGCATTAATAGGTTATCGCACTATCATGTGATCTTGGATTGTTTTTCCCAGACCATTACCTTAGCCATGAAAAACATACCCCCTGTTGTATACCAGGGGTCTATTAGATGTAAACCGACAGAGATTATTTCTTATATTTGAGCTTGGAGACTTATTTATGGGGGTTGCTAGTCTTATCTCATTTATATTTGTGATGTTAGTGAGAGTTCGTTGCTTGAAACTATTCCTATAGTTCTTGAGTTTCTTGATTTTTTCCAACTGATCTACCTAGTCTTCTTCCTGAGAATTATATTGAGTTTTTTATCAATCTTGAGTCGAGCACATGACCTATTTCTGTAGAACATTACTATATGGATCCTACAGATCTTAAGGAGTTCAATTCTCCGCTTCAGGATCTTCTTGGTAAGGTTTTCATTAGCCTGAATGTGTCACCTAGAGAAGATTATTTCTTGTTATTGAAGAAGAAGGATAGTTCTTGCATATGTGTATGGATTACATGCATCTTAATAAGGTGGTGGTGAAGAATTAGTATCCTATCCCTTGTATAGATGATTTATTTAACCAACTTCAAGGAACAACAATGTTCTCTAAGATTGATTTGAGGTTTGATTACCATCAGTTCAGGATTCGGGATGAGGATATCCCAAGGACCACTTTTATAACCCATTATAGTAATTACGAATTTTTGGTAAAGTGTTTTGGGTTGACTAATGCCCCAATAATGTTCATGGACTTAATGAACTGTATGTTTAGGCCTTATTTTGATTTTTATTGGTGATAGTGTTCATTGATGATATCCTTGTGTATTCGAGGACTAGAGAGGAGCATATGCAATCTCTGAGGATTCAACTCCAGACTTTGAGAGATAATAGGTTGTTTGCCAAATTCTCTAACTATAACTTATCGCTTATGTCTGTAACATTCCTTGGACATATGGTATCTAAAGATGGGATTATGGTTGATCCAATAAAGATTGAGGCTAGACATGTTGGGTTAGGCCTACATCTCCATTTGAGGTTTGTACAATTATAGGTTTGTCAGTTACTATATGAGATTCGTTGAGGGTTTTGCTATAATCCTATCACCAATTACCAGATTGACTCAAAAAGAGCTTCCTTTATAGTGGTCCAAGGAGTGTGTGAGTTGAGATTTGGAAGGATCAAGCAATTTCTCACTTCATCTCGTATTGTCTTTATTTATTTAGGGTAAGGGATTCGCCATATATTGGGATACTTGTGATGTTTATTTTGGTTGTATGCTGATTCATCATTGTCGAGTTATTTATTATGTGTCGAGGCAGCTGAAGTTGCATAAGCACAACCATCTCACTCATGATTTGGCAGTAGTAGTTTTCAAACTTAAGATTTAGAGACATTATCTTTAAGGTGTGCATTGTGAGATCTGCACGAATCATTGTTCTCTTCAACATCTTATTTCTCAAAGAGAGCTTAATTCTAGCCAACATAGATGGATGAAGTTGCTTAAGGATAATAACATATCTATTTTTTATGATTTGGGAACGGAAAACATCGTAGCGGAAGCCTTGAGCTAGAAGGTGGTGTTTATGGGTGTCTTGACTTTTGTCTCAGTTTATTAGAGGCCTTTGGAATAGGACATAAAGTCCTTAGTCAACTTGATGGGGCCACTTCATATTCCAAACCCTAGGATTATTCTTGATAGTTTTGAGGCAAAGTATACCCTATTTAAGGAGATTCAGAGTTGTGAGCTTTAGGAAATGAGACTTTGCATCACTCATGATCAGGTGTTAAGTGGTGAATATAATATGACTCACATTGATTTTGAGGGCTCTCAGAGATTTGATGGTGGCATTTCTGTTTCGAGATTTGGATACATGATTCAGTAAATGTTGCATGAGGCTCATAGCTCTAGATATTCTATTCACCCTGCCAAAGCTAAGATGTAAAGCGATTTGAGGTAGAGTTATTGGTGGAGTGGCATGATGAGAGATATGATAGATTTCTTACCTCATTGTGTAGTTTTTCAATAGGTGAAGGCTGAGCATCAGAGACCCGGTGGCATAATACAAAGATTGCCCAGTCTCAAGTGGAAATGGGAGTGGATCACCTTCGACTTCATTAGTGGTTTACCTCGCACTTCTCATCATTTTTATGGTATATGGGTCATTGTGGATCGGTTGACCAAGTCAACGCATTTCATTCCTATACAGATGTAGTTAGCTCATATCTATGTTTGTGAGATACTCTATTTGCTTGTTGTGCCTATATCTATCATTTCTGACTGGGGTTCAGTGTTTGATGTTGCCCAAATTACACCTAAAAAGTTATAACATGGTCTTTGTCAAATAAAGAACCCAACAAAGGTTGGGGTCAAACCCATATAAAATAGGATGAATCTCCATCAATATCTTGTTGATGTAGTCAGAAAGTACAGAAAGTAAATGGGGGATTTTGTAAGAATAGTAGTAGTAGTAGTAGTAACAATTATTGATCACTTTAGGTTTAACTTAATATGAGACGAACAATAGGACTTTGTTCCCTGACTTTCTACGACACGACCCAAACCAAGGCCGGGCCGTGTCGGGTATCTCAAGTCCCACATGGACCAAAGATCACCCCCTGCACCTAATTGAACGAAACACCAAACACCCTAATGACGGATGAATTCCAAACATATAACAAGATAGTGTTCAATAGCTTAAGAAAAGTTTAACACATATCTATAAATGAAAACTAACGACCGGCAAAAAAACCGACCAACACTTCCCAATGACCACAGTATTCCAAACAAAGCCTTCTAACAATGATCAAAAAATGAATATCAATAAACTGTCGAGACATGCCCTTGATAATAGCAAAAAATAAGTCTAAGACATAAGAGTAACAAAACACGAAATATAGACTTTCGATGTATGTAAGCTTACCACTTCTATGCCAACTCATGAGTTGATCCCGAATCCTAATCATAGAGTAGGAGGTGTAGAAGTATGACCAATTCCTGCATTGCATGGGATACTACGTCCAAAGATGGTTAGTGGGGTGAACTCTAGCATGTAACTCTGGGGGATAAGGATAGCATAATAACATGATCAACAGTTCAAAAATTATTTAACCCAATGAGCATAATCAAATTCATATATATATATATATATCACATGCAGGGATAGGGACAAGGTTTAGTATGCACTTTAAAACTTTAACTTGGATTGTGTAGTTCAACCGTCATAGAATAGTACCCGTGGGATATATGGGCCCTAGCTCCCACCTCCTATTCAGGACCCAATGTGTATAGCCACATGAAATAGCGAATAATCTCATATATATACACACGGGGGACTCAAACCTCCCAACATATACTAAGGTGACTTAAGCACCCAATCATGTAATGATTTACAGGGGACTCAAACCTCCCTAATCATGAAATAATAATAGGGTGACACGAATATTCTTGTCTACTTTGACCCCCACGTCGGTAAATGCGGTTTCTAGTGTTGGTCACCTGGACCTCCACTTTCAGGACTCGGTAACACAACCCTTATTATAGCCCAATTACAACATTTATCACACAATCCCGATCATGAACTGCATTTCACATTAAGGCATACATTGTTGGTATCGTCATACCAATTACACTTGCAAGGTAACAACAACATGCAAAAATAATTTTCCATTATCTTGGGGAAAAGAACACCCTTTGTTCATTAGTACAAGGTGGGGGAACATCGACTCCCTTTGTTCATTAAATCAGACCATTGTATTTTAAATACATCTTTATATCATGCAATAGTACAAGACTAGTTAAATTTTACAAATTCCCACCTTTCTCAAAACACAAAACCAATTTCACATTATTGGGTTTGGGATATAACCACTTCAAAGTAGCAAGTATGGGAAAATCACAATTCCCTAGTTCATTTACCGTACCCATTCACCCATAAGTTCAAAACCATAAGTACAACATGAAAATCATATATAAATCATGAGATACATTATTTAATCCATAAACATTAAAAAAAACCCAACCTTTGTTTCAAAAACAACATAACATCTTATGAAACAACACTTTAAAACATATGCTATTTACAAGTTAACAATGAGGGAAGAGTAACATGCCTGAAATAGTAAGATGTATAGAGCGAAATCACCCTTGAAAGCCCTAATTGATCAACATCTTGAAAACCCTAAGTGTTCTTGACCTTGAGGCACTTGAGAATATTAGGAATTTGTTTTGATATGATTATGAGGGCTATTGATACCCTAAAAGGGTTATAAGATGTGGGTTTAATTTGGGTAAGAGGAAAAATATACAAAATGCCCTTAACATAAAAGATGAACAAGTGCCACCTTTAAAAACGAGTCAACCCTTGACTCGTAGTTGCTCCTTACGACTCAACACCATGAGTCGTAACCAAGGGAGTATCACCAAGGCACCCTACATTGTTAACCTTACAACTCATCCACATGAATCATTCCTACGATTCATAGGGTCCAGTCTAGATACCTGTGAACCAAAATTGAGACATACACTAGACACCCTACGTTTACAACTAACGACTCGTAACATATCCTTACGGTTCTTAGTAGGCCACACGTACTCAAATTAGAATCAAAGGACAAACTTTCTAATTTGGATATGACTCATCCCAATGACTCATTAGGACACCCTACACCTCATAGGGTGAGTCTTTACCAAGGCAGAGAGCTCAAAGCTCAACAAATTTCCAAGTGCCAAAAACTTGAGGTGTTTCTATTCTCCCCCACTTGGATCATTTGTTCTCGAATAATGGGATAAGTCAGTTGCTAGAACTATTTAATTCCATATTCCCCTACTCTTACCATTAACAAAGGCAAAAAACAAACATGCCATGGAAATCACACTTTCCTTTAACAAAGTCAGAAATCAAAGATTTTAAGGAATACATATACTTTAAGAATGATTATCCAACGCAAAAAATGAAAAGAATGAATACTTGGACTTCATGTCCTCTTTGTCTTCCCACGTAGGTTCATCCATCTTTTGGTTCCTTCAAAGAACCTTTACTGAAGCCACGTCCTTTGTTTGTAGTCGATGAACTTATCAATCAAAGATTTCAACCGAAACTTTATCATACAATAAGGATCTAAATTACCCACCTCCTCCGAAGAAATAACCATCGAAGGATCACCCATACATTTTTGCAAATTTGAAATATGAAACACCAAATGAAAGAAGCTCAAACTAGAGGGAAACTCAAACTCATATGCAACATTACCAACCCTCTTCAACACCAAGTACGAACCAATATAGTGGGGACTTAGCTTAACCTTATTACAAAACTGCATCGCTCTCTTCATGGGAGATACCTTTAAGAATACCCAATCACCAACACTAAACTCGGACCTTTGCCTTACATATGCATAGGACTTTTGGTGGCTTAGGGATGTCTTAAGTCTATATGGAATCACCTTCACCTTCTCTATTTCTTGGTGAACCAAATCTTGGGCAAACATCTTAGCTTCACAAACTTCAAACCACCCGATGGGATACCTATACCTCCTACCAAACAAGTCCTCAAAAGGAGCCATACCAATACTACAGTGGTAACTATTGTTATATGAGAACTCTATAAGAGGAAAATGATCAACCCAACTACCAGAATAGTTAATCAGACAAGCTCAAAGCATATCTTCCAAGGTCTGAATAGTTTTTTCTGCTTGCCCATCGAACTGCAGGTGGAAAGTAGTACTAATTCCTAAACCTCTCTGGCAAAAACCTTAAAAGTGTGATGAGAATTGAGTACCATAATCTGACATGATATAAATAATCACTCCATACAACTTCATAATCTCTTGGAGGAACAACTTCACATAATTCTCTGCAGAATAATTTGTCCTCACCGACAAAATGTCAGAAGACTTAGTCATCCTACCACGATGACCCAAATCGAATTAAACTGATTTCGAGACCGAGGAAGACCAAAAAAAAAATCAATATTAATAAATTCCCACTTCCATACAGGTAACCCAATTTCTTGATACAACCCTCCAGCCGCAAATGCTCAACTTTCACTTGTTGACATACAAAGCATTTAGTAACAAAACTGGCCACATCCATCTCGATATTGTTCCACTAATAAATCTTCATAAGATCATGATACATCTTCATAGACCCAGGATAAATGGCATAACGTGACTCATGAGCCTCAGCTAAGATCAACTCTCATAACCCATCTATTTTGGGAACATATAATCGGCCTTAGTACCTCAAGATACCGTCGCCACCAATCTCAAAAGCTATAAGCTTTTGCTAACCCACATCTCCCTTAATATTTATTAATATGGGATCCAGTAGCTATATCTCTTTTATTTTAGCAAAAAGGGATGACTTTGCCACCTCTTGCAAAAAACACCACCATCCTTAGGGTCCAAGAGATAAACTCCAAGGTTAGACAAACGGTGAATATCTTTCACCAACTCTCGCTTATCCTCATCCACATGAGCTAGACTTCTCATGGATAACCTATTAAAAGCATTAACAACCATATTATATTTACCTGGGTGGTAGTGGAAACTCATATCATAGTCTTTCAACAACTCAAGCCACCTCCTCTGCTAAGATTCAACTCCTTCTAGGTGAAAACATATTGCAGGCTCTATGATCAGAAAAGATATCAGCATGTACTACTTACAAACAGTGATGCCATATTTTCAATAAGAACACTACATCCAACTATTCTAAGTCATTAGTTGGATAATTCTTCTCATGAACTTTCAACTACCTAGAAGAATAGGCCATCACCCTACCATATTGCATCAAGACACAACCATCCCCCACATGGGATGCATCACAATAAACCACAAATCCATCATTACTTTTGAGAAGGGTTAAGAGTTGAGCCAAAGTGAACTTGTCTTTTAGCTTCTTATAACTACCCTTATAAGACCACAAGAAATTCACCTTCTTCTGGGTTAACTTAGTCAATGAGGTAGCTATAGTCGAGAAACTCTCCTTAAATATCCTATAAAAATTGACTAAACCCAAGAAGCTCTGAATATCGGTTGGAGTCATGGGCTTAGGACACTTCTTAACAACTAAAACTTTCTCCGAATCAACCATAATTCCTTCACTAGAAATGACATGACCTAGAAAAGTAACTGTCTTCAATAAGAACTCGCTCTTAAAAATATTAGCATACAAATGCTGATCTTTGAAGGTTTGTAAAATGATATGGAGGTGATCGACATGATCTACCTCACTCTTGGAATACACCGGAATATCATCTATAAACACGATAATAAACAAATCCATAAACTAATAAAAGACCTTATTCATTAAGTCCATGAATGTCGCTGGGGCATTAGTCAAACCAAAAGACATCACCAAAAACATAAAATGACCATACCACATTCGAAAGGTAGTCGTAGGGATATCTGCCTCCCTAATCTTCAGCTGAAGGTAACTCGAGTCAATCTTAAAGAAACATCTAGCACACTAAAGCTGGTCAAATAAATCATTAATCCGATGAAAAAAGTACTTATTCTTCATTGTAACCTATTTCAAATGATGGTAATTGATGCACATTAGAAGGGAACTATCATTTTTATGTATGAACAAAATAGAAGCACCCCAAAAAGACACACTAGGATGGATAAAACCCTTGTCAAAAAGATCTCTCAACTACTCCTTATGCTTTTTCAACTTAACCGGAGCCCTTCTATAAGGATTGATGGAAATAGGATGAGTGCCTGAAATAAGGTCAATCCCAAAATCAATCTCCCTATTGGGAAAGATACCAAGATGATCGTCAGGAAAAACCTACGGATATTCATTATCCACGGGAAGAACCCTCCGATTTAGAATCTTTAACACGGACCAAATGATAAAGATATCCCTTAGAAATCAACCTCTGGGCTACAAGGTATAATATGAACCTTTCCTAACGCACTAGAGAACCCCCTTCCCATTCAATAACTGGCTTATTTGGCAATCTAAACATAACTTTATGAGTTCAACAATCTAAGGAGGCATAGAACGAGTGCATCCAGTCCATCCCCAATATGACATCAAAATTAACCATATATAACTCTATCATATTTACCAGAGTTTCTCTATCACCAACAGATACCACAAACCCATATTTACTCTTCTAGTAACCATTGAGTCCCCCACTACTATAGAAATAGAAAAGGGATTAGAGATACACTCAAGACCGAAACCAAAATGCATATCCAAAAATGGGGTCACATAAAAAAGTGTAGACCCTAGATCAAGAAAGCAATACATATCATGATAAAAGAGTCATAACATACTAGTAACGACATCGGGAGATGCCTCAGAGTCTTAGAGGGAAACAAGGGCATACAAGTAATTTCTGGAAGTATCGTTACAAAACAAAAAGTAGCAACCTTTGCTGTTGTAGCTGGTAAAGTGGAAAAAGGAATCTTATTCACCCAAAATGCAACCTTAGAAGGACAATCCCTCTGTAGATGACAAGTCTGACCATATTTAAAGCACTTATTCCTCCCTTACTCAATAAAACCATGATGCATCTGACCGCAAAACTATAAGGGGGATACGATTGAGCTGACTTAGTCCCAAAAGCCTAATATTGGACACCCTGCACCCTAAAACTACTATCATACTGAGAACAACGCCAACCTAACAACTTTAGATAAGGAGCACTAGTCGTAGAGTGGAACCATAATTCCCGTTTTTTATTATACCAATTTTCTCTATCTCTACCACTCTACTATTGACCTCCATCCTGATCAGTAAATCTAAACTTCTTATTTTGCTTTTCCCCTATCTCCTCCAGCTTCTGTTTTTATTCCTTAACCCACTGTATATACATAACCTATCTCGAGATGTCCATATCCTTATTTAACAAGGCAGTCTTACTCTTTAGAATCAAATCACGAGACTACCCAAAAGCAAATTTCCTCATTTTAGCCCTAATGCTAGACAATAACTTTGGAGCATATCAGGAGAACTGATGGAATTTCAAGGCATACTCTTTTACTATTATTCTACATTGCTTCAAATTAACAAACTTTTTTTCTTTCATCTCTCTCAACTCCTAAGGAAAGAAGCAGTTCAGAAAAGCACTAGAGAAATTATCCCATAATGCAGATTCAAAATTGTTTCCCCTAGAATATTCTCATTCCTCATACCATTGGCATACTATATTCTTTAGTTTGTAGGCATTGCATTCTACACCCTTATCATTTGTAGTATGCATAACCAAGAAGATCTTCTCTATCTCATCTATATAACCTTGAGGATCCTCCTCAAACTTAACTTACTAAAATTTGGAAGATTTTACCTTATAAAGTGGCCAACCCTTGTGGCCTCAGAAGATGGAGTGATAGACACTACATACTCAGACTAAGAAGCTACCAACTTAGCCATCATATGAATAGAATAAATAAATTTTACATTCAACACATTAGTATAGGGAGATTGATGAGGATAAGAGGGGAGCAGTGGAACTCCAGAAAGAAAATTAGGAATTGGACCCCTAGATTGGGTTTGTACCCCATAAGTAGGATATGTCCTATCTGTACTATCCTCAAGTAGGATAGAGGTGTTTCCATGAGCTTTATATCACTTAGGAAGCATGATTTGAAAAGCGAACACATGGGAATTAGAGAGACTTAAGACCTTAAACTATATAGCTTGAAATGGAACAACAAGAAAGAAAAATATTACTAAATGTCTCATAGCTTCTCTATTATAAGTATGGCATGATACACACCCATAAATAAGACTCTACTTGGTAGGGATTTGTTAGACACCTAATGACACCATATCTAGGCTCTAATAGAACATTGACATGACCCAAACCAAGGCCATGCCATGCCAGGTATCTCATGTCCCATATGGACCATAGATCATCTCCTAAACCTAACCATATGAAACATTACACACCAATGATGGTTCAATTCAAAACATATAAAATGAGAGCATGCAATAACTTAAGAAAATTTTAATGCATATCCATAACCAACACCGACGACTAGCAAAACAACCAACCAACAACGCCTAATAACCATAGTAGTCCAAACAAAACCTCTTAAGAATGATCCAAAACTAAATATCAATGATGTTTCGGGACATACCCCCAACAATAGCTAAAAATAAGTTTAAGACATAGGAGGAACAAAAAATAAAATATCGACTTCCAATGTATGAAAGCTCACCACTTCAATGTCAACTCATGAGATGATCTAAAAACCTAATCACTGTGTAGAAGGAGTAGAAGTATGAAATATTCTTGCATTGCATGGGTTATGACATTCGAATATGGCTAGCGGGGTGAATGCTAGCATATAAGCGGAGAATAAGGTTAACATAATGACATAATCGACAGTTAAAAAATCATTCAAACTAATACACGTAATCAAATGCATATACATATATATATCACATGCCGAGAAATGGAACACGGTTTAGCATGTACTTTAAAACTATAACCTGGATTATGTAGCTCAACGATCACATAATATTACCCACAGGCTATATGGGCCTCATCTATCACACCCATGTTAGGCCACAATGCATGTAGCTGTACAAATTAGAAAATAATTTCATATATATGTACACAGGGTATTTGAACCTCCCAACATATACTAAGGTCACTTGAGCACCTGATCATATAATGATTTAGGGGGGACTAGAACCTCCCAACTTATACTAAGGTGACTTAAGCACCTGATCATGTAATGAATTATGGGGGGCTCAAATCTCCCTAATTAAGAGATAATAATAATAATAAGAGGGGGACTCGAACCTCCCTGGCGACTTTGACCCCACATTGGCAAACACAATATCGATCACCCTGATTTATAATTTTACAGCTCAGCTACACAACCCTTATTAGAGTATAGTTAAAATATTTATCACACAATCACAATCATGAACCACATTTCAACTAAGGCATACATTATTGGTTTCATCATACCAATTACACTTGAAAGGGAACAACAATATGCCAAAATAATTTTGCATTATCATAGAGAAAACAACTCCCTCTGTTTATTAATAAAAGGTAGGGGAACATTGAATCCCTTTGTTCTTTAACTAAGACCATTGTGTTCCAAATAGCTCATTATATCATGTAATAATTCAAGACTACTTTAATTTTACAAATTTCCACCTTTCACATAACTTAATGCAAACTTCACATAATGGGGTTGGGGACATAACCACTTCAAAGTCACAAGTTTTTGAAAATCATAATTCCCTAGTTCATTTTTCGTACCCATGCACCCATAGGTTCAAACTATAATACAACATGAAAATCATATATAAATCATGAGAAACATTATTCAATTCACAAAAAATTAAAAAACCCCAACTTCTATTTCAAAACCAACATAACATATAATGAAACAACACTTTAAAATAAGTGCCTTTTAAAAATAAACAATGAGGGATGAGTAACATGCATGAAATAAAAAATATAAAGAGAGAACACTCTTGAAAGCCCTAAATGATCAACCTCTTGAAAACACTAAGTGTTCTTGACCTTGAGGAATTTGAGAGTGTTAGGAAGTTACTTAGATGTGTTTTTGATGGTTAATAATAACCTAAAGAGACTATAAGACATGGATTTAAATTTGGATTATAGGAGAAATATCTAGAATGCCCTTAACTTAAAAGCTGAAGAAGTTCCGCCTTTGATTACTAGTCAATCCTTGAGTCATAGACACTCTTTATGACTCATCACCCTAATTCATAACCAAGGTAGTACCACTAAGGCACTCTACAGTGTTGACCTTACGACTTATCCATATGAATCTTATTAGTACCCTATGACTCGTAGAGTCTAGTCATAGTCAACTCAGAATCCAAATTGAGACTAACAACGGATACCCTAAAATTACACCAAATGACTCGTAACATATCCTTATGACTCTTAGTAAATCACCCGTATTCAGACAAGAATCAAGCCACCAACTTTCTAATTTTGTTACGACTAGTACCAATGACTTGTCAGGACACCCTATGACTTGTAGGGTGAGTCGTTACCAAGAAAGTGAGCTCAAAGATCAAGAAATTTCCCAGAGCTAAAAATCTTGGGTGTTTCATCCCAACTCTACATAGTTATCGTTCTTGTCAAACTATCTTGGTACTGTGTATGCACAATCTAAAAATTATGTATCACCAACTATCTCTTGACAACCTTTGGTGAATTTCAGTCAACTTTTCTTGGTCTCAAAGTGTCGTATTACTAATCATTTTCCTGGATACCATATTAACTATCTCCTCTCGATCTCAAGTTAAATTAGATCATTGTTGATAGCTTCAAGTTAATATTGTGGTCTTATTTTCTTAATGTCAACCTCTCTATTAAGTTAGTACCAAATACAAATGGGTTCATAGCATCTGCTGACTCTTAGAAAGCAATCAATATAAAGAAAACCACAATTGATGCATAAACACTAATCAAGAAAAACTTTGTAGTTTCTTTACTTTTTTCCATCAGGGTTCCCACAACCCTATATAAGAGGTTTAGCCACTTTTGTTTGCAAGAACCCTCATAGAATTAATAATTAAAATCATAAGAACAATCTCATAATAAATTAACAATGAAAACTAGAATATCAAATTAATCTTAAATCCTTAAAGCTAAGAACAAGAATTCCAAGATCAAAAGTGTATGTTAGAACTCAATATAATATTGTAAGAATATAAAATGAGTAAATTAATAACAAAATATCAATGTGGTATTTATAGGATACATCATAAAACCTAAAAATCCTAGCCAAAATAAAATAGAAAAACTAAGTCTGGACCTACATACGACTGATAAGTTGTAAATCTTACAATTTATAAGTAACTTTTAAGCCTAAATTTTCATGCTTTTCCATTGATTTTTTGTAAATTTCTTACTTAATGTGCATTGGTGTAGGTAAAAGTTCAAATTGGAATATAAGCAAGGAAACTTGATAAAAATGAGTCTAGGAAAAGGTAATAGAGAAGAAATATGAAAGAAGAGAGCCAAATGTTAGAAATCACACCCAAGCATTGACCTTTAATTACCGTGATCCTGGCCTAAGGGTCGTGATAGCAATCAACAATCAAGTAGACAAATGATGATCATGAGATGATTACCGCTATCACGGTATCTCAATCATAGTTAAGAGATGGGGATCGCTATAGGGTGGAAAAAGTTCAGGGGCAAATTTGTAACGTTCTTAAAGAGACCATCACCAAGGTGGCATTTTTGTAATATTTAGTAAATGTAGAATTGGGGCTTAAATAGAGGTTTTTAGCTTATTTAACCATCTTTTATCCTATCTTTCAGTTGTACTTTGTAGCTTATAACTTGGAGCTTGGAGAAAAATTGTGTACTAATCTTGAGCTAAGAAGACATTGGAGTAACTCCAAAATGATTAATTGGAAAATTCTATGAAGATTTATTGGAATTTATAGTGTGGATTGACCGTCTCCTTATTTTTTGTGATTCAATTTGATGGGGATTTTGGTATATTCTTGTTTATTATCTTTATGAGTTTCTAGTTCTTCGTCTTGGGGTTATGCTGGGATATGTTGTAATTTATGCATGGGTGTTATTTATGTATCTACCTAATTAGCTATTTGTTTTGGGTTTTGTTATAACTCCATAGTTGAAATAAGATTAGTGGGTGAAAACCTAAAATTGAATGTGATTTATAGGTGAAAATCCAAAATTGACTGTGATCCCACATCAACCTTGAAAGAGGGATGTGGGTGATGAGTAATTTTGATCAACTATTTATACTAGTTATTTCCTTAAAATTAGCTTAGAAATAAGGATGTTATATGATTTAGCAAGATTGATGGGCATCATCCTGGAATTAGGGATGCTTACTTGAGATGTTGGATTGGTAAGTTTGGCATGATCATGAGTACTAAAAATAATTTATGACTGCCATTTAGTGTTTAGTTGAAACACTAACACTAAAACTTTATATCTAGCCTACCAACGACTCCTAGCTAAATTTGGATAAATTCTCAATTACACATATATATATTCACACCTAGAATGGCTTAACCCCAAAATCCATTCATAATTGATTATACTCTAATTATTCGTAGCCTCAAATTAATTTTCTAGAATCCAAAAATTGTGATATTTTTATAAATATTCAAAACCCCCAAATATTTGTATCCTATGTTTGAGTTATACAAGTAACTTTTATCTTGAACTTATTCGATCACCAATCGCATTGTTCCTTGTGGATTTGACCCTGACTCAAATTTGGGTATTATAATGATAACAATCACCTTAAATTATATCAACGTGTAAGTCGATCATTATCAACAAACCCACTTATAGGTTGTAGGCACTACCTAGTTCTAAAGGTAAATTCTAGGCTTCAGATACCTACTAAGAGCCCGTAGGTACCACTTATGCCACATAATTAAGTCTTCGTATGTGTTAAAACAAAAATAAACTTGCACAACATATCTTCTAGTATCTACAGGCCACATACGATAGGCATACGTACCACTTATGGACCATAGGTGGGTCCCTAAGTGGCCTTCCATCTGCACTTCATCTTCTTTTTCTTTTCTTCTACTCCAAAACCTGTTTCCCATCAAAGAAAACAAAAAACACACTACATCTAACAAAAAAAACCTAAGTATTTGTATAATTTCTGATTTTAAGTATCATAAAAACCATGAAATGATCATATATCTATGTTTATATCTAGATTTTGTAGTTCTTTTTAGAAGGAGTTGGGTACTCAGGTAGATTGTAGTACAACCTTCCATCCTCAGATCGATGACCTGTCGGAGTGGACAATTCAGGTTCTTGAAGTTATGCTCTGATCTTGTGGTATGTATTTTGGAGGTTAGTGGCAGCAAAACATAGCTTTAATGGAGTTCTCATATAAAAATATCTACTATTTAAGTATTGAGATGGCACCCTTTGAGGATTTGTATGGTAGGAAATATTGTTGTCCAATAGGGTGGTTTGAGACCTCCGAGATTAGACCCCATGGTATTGACTTGGTTTAGAATTATTGGATAGAGTCAGGGTGATCTTAGATAGGTTGAGGGCAGCTTAGAGTGGGTCGAAGGCTTATGCAGATCATAGAATTTATGCATTGAGATTTGTTGTTAGATACCATATATTCCCCTGGGTATCACCCATTAATGGTGTAATGAGGTTTGAGGGAAAGGCAAGCTTAGTTCCATGTATATTAGACCTTTCAAGATCCTTCACACAGTTGGTAAGGTAGCTTATAAGTTAGCCTTACCCCTTGATGTTGCTGTTTTCATCTAGTTTTCTATGTTTCTATGTTTCAACAGTACATTTAAAATAAGTCTCACGTGCTTATGTGGGACTCGGTTCAATTGGATGAGATATTGACATTCGTCGAGAAGATGGTGTTCATATTAGCAAGAGATGTTAGTTGGTTTGGCTCTAGAGAGATTCCAGTTGTTAAGGTTCAGTAGAGACACCACCCATTAGAGAAGGCTACTTAGGAGATCAAGTCGAGATATGAGCCCAATATCCTCATATGTTTGGGGCATCATATACATCCTAACCCTTTTTCTTTTGTGGAGAAAAGTTCTTTTAGTAGTGTATATTATAATGACCCTCTAGGTCATTTTCTTTATTTCCACTCATTTTCCATAATATAGAGCTTTCCTACAGGTATCCCAAATCATTTATGAGTTGTTAGAGCTGACAGATTAATTATCGAGCAGATTGTTTGATTTTTAGAGTCAATTTCCTATTTTGAAGTTTTTGTCTAGAAAAAACATCATTCAAATAGCCTTGTATTTATATTCTGACAGTTTTGACAGATCTAGAACATCAATTTTAGGCTTTATGGACGTTTAGTTTGGTTCCAAAGGTTTCAAGGCTTTACGAGCTATTAGTCAGAACTTAAGAGCCATGGTATTCATTGATTAAAGATTCTCATAGAATTTGACTCAGTCAATGCCATAAATATCATATCAAGAGGATGCAACTACAATTTACCATATAATTAAAGCCTAACTGGGTGTTTATCTTTTCCATCCTTTTAAACACCGTGCCCAAAGGCCTAATGCATAAGAACGCCTGACACTACCATCCAGGTAATATGAATCTAACCCAAGTTTAATTTGTATTATAAATAAACAAAAAACTACCTCATAGATGAAATATGATGCTATTAAGAGGAGAGAGTTGTCCTGCAAGTGATAAGATCTTCCCATGTCATGATCCGACTAGGTATTCATCAAAAAATACCTGTGTGAAGCTTGGACTTTGTATTCTCATAACTATGGAGGTGGGGTTTAATATGGGTGATTTTTAGGGGAAAAGACAACTTGAGAAGTTTTAAACAAAAGAGGATCTTACAAAAATTTTGTGGCAGTTATCGTCGGGTTCCATAACAGTAATGATTTTTTTGCTGCAACAATTAACCTACCATTTCAGTGATGGACCATAGACCAACCCAATTTCATTTTAACCTTTTGGACCAATCACTATGGGCCTCGTTTTTCTCCATGAAATAATTTTTCTGGGTCCATTTAGAGCATTTTATTTGTAATAAAATATTTCTGATGTGTTTTCACAAGTAATGACATTTTGGGTCATTATATTAAAATACACCATTCCATGCCCCTTCTTCCACATAGAAAGGGATGTAGCAACACCAATGTTCAATTTGATCTCATTAGGTATGCACTTGGATATTGTGTAGGTTTATGCTAAATAAATACAACTTTTTAAATGTACCATAATTAATAGAAAACTATTTTGTATAAAGTCTACCTCATATAATAATTATGTTCATAAATATTTAAGACACTTTCATAAGGCAATTAAAATATATTTTTTTCCAAATCCCAATTTAAATCAAATGTAACCAAATTATATGTAAGGTTCATAAGCTTTCCACATTGGACGAAGAACAACCACAACCACCCAAAATGTTACATCCTTTCCCCTTAGGTATACTCATCCTTCAATGTGAACAACATCCATGAGTAGGGCAAGAAACTTCTTGAATTTCTCATAGACCCTCTACAATATGCCATAAAATACCACACATTCCAAAAAACCCAAAAAACACAAGCTATATACCTCACGAAACCAATAGGACCTGCCGAGAATATATCAATCCCCATATGGTCGTCCTTAACACATGCTTATAAGGAATCAAAACTTATCTCAATGCCTACAACTCCACCCTTTAAAATTCCATGACACCATAAACTGATATCGACATCTCTAGAAGGTTGATATTAACTATCGTGATTATCTTTCGCATTGCTTTTATAACCCAACTCTTAGTATTGTAGCACAAACTAAAAGAAGAAAGAATGGTAAAAAACCCTAAATATCATGCATCTTCCTAATTATAAGTGTGGTGAAAAACAAACACATAAGAAACATACTATAAAACAGACACTACTAAACATGTCTTGTAGACTCCCTATAACAGGACATTGGTCTTATACCAAGTTTCGATGCCCCAAAACGAGTGAGGTGCATTCAGCACCTAGTGCCACACTTGATTGATCGAACTAGAAGAAGATAAACAAACAACATTGGTGGTCCGTCAAGGTGTCAAGATGCAAATCACAGATCGTGAGGATACTTATCCAATTCTACCCTTGATAGGAGAACCTTTACCACTCAACCATTCATTTATTGCCAAATATATTTAAAATAGCCTCAAGTATAAATAACTAAATTAACATATTGCTTAAAACACACTCTCTACATTAATACATTGTGAAAGTAAATTA
Source organism: Capsicum baccatum var. pendulum (assembly GCA_030864225.1). Classification (NCBI taxonomy): domain Eukaryota; kingdom Viridiplantae; phylum Streptophyta; class Magnoliopsida; order Solanales; family Solanaceae; genus Capsicum; species Capsicum baccatum. The sequence goes on along the minus strand of CM061558.1, from coordinate 185,086,819 downwards.
CAACATTCACCAGAACCTAATCAAAATTGGTACAAAATCACTAAACAATTGAAAGGATGACTTAATACACTACATCCATGTATATTAGGATGACAGGAATAACTGAATTATAACCACTGTTTTACCTATAGAAACTCTAAGTGACCTAAAATATGGCTACATCTCCAAATAGAGATATAATAAGTATAGGATTAGTACAACTACATGTACTGGTAAGTATCATCGGTCGACAAGGGTTAGAAATATAGAATAACATATAACAAAAAATAATAACTCATGATATGCATACAAGTTTAATAATTGAACATACTTAACCTATTTCAAATACCAACCTTACTATATTTCATTAGAAATATCATTATAAATTTACCCTTACGGTGTGACTGAATAACAAAATTCCTTGAATAAACCTAGCCCATATCTCTTACACATTCACCTTGTTATAACAACTCTACACTTCTCTCTCTTATTAATCCCTTGTTGTGATAACCCTCGTTCCCTATTGTACTACAATTAACTATGGATATTGCAACAACAAAAACAATTTGTTGCTTTAACAACCTTGCAAGAAAACACACCACAATAGACATCACATATTTAACAATATACGCAGGAGAATAATATTTATACATATATCAGACTGTACCTTATACTCACACTTTTCTATAATCACAACCATCAATATAATCGGTCCACATAATGAATAATTTTACATCATCAACTTTACTCGGTCCAATTAATGAACCATCACAAACATATAAATATAATGTACATTTAGATGCATATGATAAATGAATGTATGGAAGATGCACATATCATATTGTTCTCATCTCAACATCATCGCTATCAATTATTTTATCATGATCTCAATATCATTATCATTATGAATATCTTTCTCAACATCATGAACATCATATTCTAAAAATCATCATCAATATCATCTAAACATCATAATCATTAAGATCTTAATACCATCATCAATATCATATCAACATTATAAACATCATGATCTTAATACAATCATCAATACCATCAATGTAAATACATGAACGGTCAATAATTATAAGTAATTCCTAAAAGTGAGCCACAAATACCCAATTGAAATTAGATGCAAGCAACAAAAATTGAAATAGAACTTACAATTAATGACAACCAAGTTAATATAGTCAATAACCATAAGTTCATTATTCCACGTATTAACAAATATACATTAACACATGAAATTACAAGAATGCTTGAAGGCCAACTTACCACTTACTCAAATAAGCATTATCAACCAAATTATCAAACATAAATTTGTCCAAAAATCAATCAATCAAGTATCTATTTTATAAGACCCATTCCCCCGGGATTGAAATCTACACACTAATTCGTCATCCAATTTCATTCACTAATAAAAATATCTTTTATTCATGTTGATCTAATAAATTTAGTTACTAAATAGTAACCCTTACACTCAAGTCATAGCTAAGTTCAAGAGACTATCCCCGTTAGTTGATTATTTAATCACTTAGACCTATTCAACTTACAGTTCTAACTAGAGTCATACACCTTTACACATCTTACTTTCTATAACTTACTAAAACTTGACTTTAGGTTGTTAAGTTATATCATCACATATTCTTTTAACAATCAATCCTCCTGATTATCTTCTATAAGAAATATGTATTAGTTCAAACATAAACTCGGGTTCTCCCTTTTTTATGTATTAAAGACTAGGGCTATAGATTAGCAGGTAACTTTATTTTTCTATTATTATTCACATTCACATATGAAACTCTATAAATCATCAAGTAAGTCATACAAACACAAAAAACATCAAGGGATCCAACCAGACATAATAACATATAATTATAATCAATATTACATTATTTTCATGTTTTATCTATCAAAACTCCATGCACATAGTCTTAGAAATGAAATATCCCATCAACTATAGTTATTACATTCAACTAATCGAAGTCTAATATACACTAAACCATGACCTACCTCGGCCAGAGATCTTGGATTAAATAAGCCACACCGAGGTTGTTGTTTTCTATCCTTCATGCCTCAATTAGCACAATCAATTACTATTTGAAAAACTACTTCGGGAATTCAATCCACTAACTTTATACACATTCATGGTTTAAATCATTACCTAAGGGCAATTAACGCTTATCTAGTTCTACCATACTCAACCAATCTTCATTAATGGAGTATCAAAGCAAAAGGTTCCATTTTAAAAGAATTCAAGGTTCCCAAGAATCAATTTTCAGATTTAGAACCTATAATTCAGGCTAAAAATCGTTAATTAACATTTTAGAACTGATTCAAGGTGATATTAACCTTTCCCATAGGTTTCCCCCAAATTCTCAGGAACTTAGATTTTAAATCCCTATGAATTCCACCATTAAAGATAATTCTAATAATTCTAAGAAGTTAAAGATTGAAATTTAAAAAATGTGACGGAAGAACTTACCTCAACAAAGAATTTTCACTCAAGAAGTTGAAAATTTGACCGCAAAGATTTAGGGAAAAGTCCTTGATTTAAAACTCAAAAATCATCATAATAAATGCTATAATCTTTCTAGAAACCATTGTAGTTCCACTTCAGTGGTTAATTTCTAAGCCCTAATAGTATTTGGTAAAATCTCCATAATGTTTTTCTCTAAAAGTAAATTAACAAATGGTCTGATTTGTTGAAAAAAAGACTCAAAGATCTTTAATTAGGTTGGTATTTAGCCTAATAAATATTTATATTTTATGAGCTATGCTTGGTTGAATTTAACCCTAGTTTAAAGATATCTTCAAACTCAATCGATAAGAACACTTCTAACTTAACTTTGTGCTAGAGGTATTGTATGACCTTAGTATATGTCAAATAAACTCTCATACTAATGAATTGGACCTCTAACTTATGATAAAAGAGGTTCTCATGTTTTTACCATAGATATTTTATGTAAAAATAGAATAAGTCGTTACATAAGATACTAATTTACCCACCATTTATTCTTGAATAGCCATTGGTGAAGAAAAAAGGTCTAGCACGATTATCAGAATTCATTAGACACAATTGTTATGAAACTAATACAATCTCCCATTAACTTCTGACATAAATTTATAACATGTGCCAAATCATCATCCCATAATAACACCATCCAGCCTACACACCACAGACCACTAAGTTCTATGCACGAAACATGATCTCTATAACCAAAGAAATATGATCTATAAAAACAACACATGTTATTATGATGCATGAATATTTAGGGGCAGCAATGGAAATAATTGAGAATGAAGAACTAAAAACTTGAATTTTGACTACTGTGTTGGTAAAGATACAAATGCAATAGTACTATTGCGGCGGTAAAGTTACCAATGTAGGAGCTTGTAGGCCTATTAAGGTTACCACTGTGATGGTACTTTTCCCACTGCAATAGTACTTTATTATTGTAGCTATCCCAAGGTACTAATGCTGAACCTCATCCTAGTTCTTTCCATTTTACAATGCACCTCTCAAAATTTGACATTATGAACTAACACTTTCATGATAATCACTATAAGAAAAGTTCTATCAACTCGTTTTACACACTTCAGATTTCTACGACTTCCTAAACTTTCCTCTAACATATTAATGACTAAAATCTACCAATTAACACACCATGATTCCCCATTAGACACTAATCCACACAATGCTAGATTTTTAACTAAAACCACACTACTTTAAGGTTGTCATGTCTATACTAGGAATAAGTTTTGGGGAGTAATTATACCCTAACCAATGGTATAACTAACAAAACACCACCAACACACCACTATGGATTGTTTATTCAACTATACAACATATCTCAACCTCTCAAGGGCATTACCAACAAAGTATTATCATGTATCGACATAAGGGCTATGAAAATTTATAAGCAAAACTAATAACTCTACTATCTTAGTAGATCCTACAGCTAACAATCATCAACCACATCAATGCTAACTTATTTCACCAACCTTATCAACTCAACTATAACATATTTAAAGGATACTATTAATCAATATTTATTCAATATAATAAGCATATGCACAATATCAGGAAGAGTCAACTACAAGGTCTGTTTAGTAGCCATTCCTCCTCAATAAGATTATGAACATTATCCTACTATCAATTTATTCACAACCTTAAAATATAACCCATTATATTTATTCAAGCCACTATGGATATTGTACAATTAGTTAGTCGACCTTTAGGACATTATCGCCCTTAACCCCATAATATCATCAAGTCGCCTAACCAAACAAAATTTATCCTCTCCATTCCCGATAGGATTAGGAAAATTCTCTTGATGTGGTTACTGGTACGTTATATATCTTTCATGTACATATTTACATCTTGCTAGATCTAGGAGCTTCTTTGTGTTTTGTTACTCCCTATATAGAATTTGAATTTAGAGTCAGTCCTAAAATTCTAGCAGAGCCCTTATCAATCTCCACCCTAGTGGGTAAAACTATCATAGCCCGATGGGTATACAGGAAATGTCCGATTATGGAATCACAAAAAGTTACTTCAGCAAACTTAGTCGAATTAGAAATGACTGATTTTGATGCAATTCTCGACATAGATTGGCTTCATTCCTGCTATGCCACAGTTGACTACAAAAATTGAGTTATCTAGTTTTAGTTCCTGAATGAACCCATCCTAAAGTGAAGGGTAGTATTTTAGCATTCAGGGGTCATCTTATTTCCTACCTAAGTGCTAGTAAAATAATATCTAAGAGATGTGTCTATCATTTTATTCGATTTAAGGAATCTAGTTCTAAAACTCCCAGTATCGGATTAGTTCCAGTAGTGAATGAATATTCCAATGTCTTTTCCAAAAATCTTCACAAAATTTCTCCTGAAAGAGAAATAGACTTTGGCATAGACCTTCTTCCCGAAATTCAGCCCATATCTATTCGGCCATACAAATGGCACCAGTAGAACTTAGAGAATTGAAAGATTAGTTAAAGGATCTTTTAGATAAGTGATTCATTAGTGCCAGTTTTTCCCTATGGTTGCACAAGTTTTGTTTGTGCAAAATAGAGATAAATCTTTGTGAATATGTATAGACAACCGTTAGCTTAATAAAGTCACGAATACGAACAAAGATCTACTTCCCAGAATCAATGAATTGTTTGGCCAAATTCAGGGTGCTAGGTTTTTCTCTACGATAGACCTTATATTAGGCTATCATAAACCCAGAGTTAGAGAATGTGACATTCCAAGGACATCTTTTCAAACTCGGTATGGTCACTTTGAATTGTAAGTCATATCCTTTGGTTTTAATGCCCAGCAGCCTTCATGGACTTGATGAACCATGTGTTCAAGAAGTACTTCGACATGTTTATCATAGTCTTCATAGATATTATACTTGTCTCTTCCCGCAGTGGACATAATTATGCATACTATTTCAGAATAGTATTATAGATCCTCAAAACCCATCAAGTATCATGATATCTATTTATGTCCTACCCATTAACTCCATGATCATAGCACATATTTGTGCACATTAGTGAAATCCATGTACGATTTCAATTCCCAGTATAAGGAGTCCCAGTTTACTCCTCGATACGAATCATGTTCCATGAACATAGCTTACATTTACGTACCTTTCAGAGAATTATGTGAGTTTCTAGTTCCTAGTATAAGGAGTTCCAATTTACTCAATAATACATATCATGTACAATAAATATAGAACCTTCAAACTCACGTCATGTAGCTCACGACTTATGTACTCATGTTGTGCTTTACAATATGCTTAGCCCACATGACTTATGTTCCACTCCTAGTGATTAGCCAAACTCAGGTTACATCATATATACCCTCAGTTTAGATCCCTTAGAGAATCCATGGTGTTGATGTTCCATCACTCAGGCCTCAGTTATAGCGTCAGTTCAGTAATCGGTACTCAGTAAAGGACTCAGATAGTCTTACAGGACCATGGATTTCATTATCAATTACTTCGCCATCAAAATTTAGTACTTCAGTACCAGTCTAGATCTCAATTATCAAAAACTAGTAGTCAGTCTCAGTATGACTCTCAATTATAAATTTAGTTGCAGTTTCTACTAAGGTCTTAGATATAGTGTCATCCTTAGCCTCAGTTATGAAATTAGATTAGTATCATAGTCTAATAGTAGGTTTACTTGACCATAGTGTGTAGTTATCAGTTACGCATGTTATTAGTATTTTAGTACCTCAGCTTATAGAATGTTTTTGAATCATGTTCTATACTTGGTATTGCATTCTCAGACAATACAAGTATTTCATGAATTCATACTCAGCTATCTCATGTTACTCAATTAGTCCCTTTCTCATGTTCATAAAAATCTCTATATTCTCAGTCATACATGCCCAGTACTCAGCCATCAATCAGTCAGTAGATTAGATGAGCCAGTTAGTAGGAATTACTTTGAACAACCAATACAAATAGACAAGTTCACATATTTTTTCATTCTCTCCACCTAGCGGCACTATTTGAAGTCTCATGGATGTAACCATCCTAAGATGGACCTATCAAGAAGTTGCGTATTCAACTCAGTTCATGTTTTATGACTAAGTCTCAGATCTTGGGTATTCAGTCATGATTCCATTCTCGGGTACCCTGTGCATCATTTCTATCTCTCCTAAGTATCTCATCTAAGTAAGCATTCTATAAGGGACGTAGTATCCCAAAGGAGGAATTACACTATAATCTCTTAAACATTCATTACCTAAGAATGTCATTCCTTCTTCATGTGAAGAATCTATCTTGGAGTAGTGGGTACTTATAGGTGGACCCTCAAGCTCCAATCTTAGCCATAAGCCATGTATGCAATGGCTCAGTTCAGTTCAAGATACTCAGTCAATGTCACACGTTATAGAGTCAGTCATGTTCACATATTCCCATTCATTCATGTTCATTAAAGGATCCCGAGTTTGATATTAATGACTTTATCTATCTATAGATCTCTCCTATGAAGGGAGTGAAGAGATTCTATAAAAAGGGAAAGATCAATGCCTAATATGTCAGTCCCTTCAAAATTCTCAATCGCTTCGGCAAGGAAACTTATGAGTTCAAATTGCCTTCAGATCTAGCCTCAGTTCATAGTGTCTTCCATGTTTCTTTTCTCCATAAGTACATAGGTGACCCAACAATTTTAGTCCCTATTCAGAGCTTAGATGATTAGAATAGCCTCTCTTATGAGGAGATTTCGGTCAAAATCCTAGACATCAGAATCATAGACAGTGGAACAAAGAAGTCCCTCTAGTCAAAATTCTCTGGCGAAATCAGTTAGTTGAGGGAGCTACTTGGGAAGCAGAAGCAAATATGCGAACCAAGTATCCTTACCTGTTCTTCTCTAACTCAGGTCTAGCTCAAGGTAACAGTTCTTCTTAAGCTTTTTTGTTTTATGTTCAGATTTCAGTTACAATCTTGGTATCAATTTTATGTTCAGAATTCCATATAAACTTGGTATTAAATACCATTGCATATCAGTCATGCATTCACACACCATTTCAGTCATATAATAATGCATCATATATGCATTCTCATTATGAGAAACTTAGTTCCTCGGAATACTCAGTCTTGCATACATGAATTAGTTAAACATTCATCAGATATACATGTTTAATGTCATATATTCAGTTATCAGTCATGTTAGTCATGAAATTATGTTCCAGTCATTCATGTTCAGTATGTACTTTAGTTTATCTTCTCCTCTCTCACTCAGTCTCATTCAAGAATGAATGTTCTCTAGGGAGAGATATTGTAATACCCTATACTTCTACCTTGCTTGAAATTATCTCGAGTATGTTAAAAACTTACTTTGAAAGATGAATACACTTTTATATATGTGCAATTTTTTATATTTTCATTTTTTGTCATATGGGAAATTCAATTAGCTTTCCAACAATACCAATTTTGTCAAAATCCGATATCATGGTAGAAGGTTATGGCCATTTTACAGAAAGAAATCAAAACTACCCAGGTGCAACGATAAGAGCAGACAATGGGAATAAGCGCAGCCGAATTGCATTCTGTCCAACGCCTGGATTGTCGAATGACTTGCATGTAGAGATAAAGTTGACCAGATGCATATTCGGATCATCACCTGCAAGTCCACCGAATAATCCCTTGAGTTGCAATAACTGAATCATGGTGCTAGTGATGTTGAACTTCGATCCGGGTGCCAATGGCGGGGGAATAATAGCTCCTGCGGCACCAGCTCCATCTAGATCGTCATCATCATCATCAAAGGGAATCTGCATAGCTCGGCGTTCAGGCCAAAATCTTGCTTGACGATCTCTTCTGTTTGTCGGTGTCGCCACCTCAGAATCACGCCTAGGGTTTAGTAACTCATCATCTCCCAAGTCCTCATCATCAGGATCTGCTGCTCGCCTAGGGTTATCGATATTTTGTTGATGTACTTGGGCAGCGGCCAACGCAGCTAGTCTAGCCTGCTCCTGTTGAGCAGCCCTTCTCTCAATGTCACATTGTGCATCCATCCTTCCAATAGGTTGCGGTTCAGGGTTTATGGGTAATAATGGTTGTCCCGAACTTCGATTATTTGGCATGCACTGAACAAAAACCTACAGAAAACAAAAACAACAACTATAAGTAAAGTACGAGAATCTTTGACCAAAGGGTCTAGTAATTATCACAAACTTAGTTGACAACCGTATTCCCCGGCAACGGCACCAAAATTTGATAACGCTCAAACTACAGCTCTCGTAAGAGTGTAAGCGGTCGTTGTCAAATATAGAACCCAACTGGGTTGGGTGTCGAATCCCACAGGGAATACTTGATCACTAAGTAAGCAACGATTATTAGACTTTAGATGAAAGTTCTGCGAATAAAGGGGGGATTTTGTGCGTGCTAATGATGTAAACAAAATAGTAGAGTAAAAACGGAAAATAAAAGAGTAAAACGGAGTACTTGGTAGGTTTTAATCAATGAGAATTGAGAGTTAGGGTTAAGTCCACCTTATGAGTTATACGTATCTAATGACTATGAGTTATGCGGAATTCAGACATGCATGTGCTTATAGAGAATCGTATTCTATGGTAAATCCAGGCGTCTTTTGACCATCAAGGACTATTTTACTTTAACACTTTCGAGCTTAAAGCGTATCTAATGGTACAAATTCTCCAAGAGGTTAATCCAGTTACGGCACTAACTTTTAAACAGGGGTTGGTGCCCTATTTCCTTGACATTCTCTCTTTTCCAGACATGTAACTTTTCTTTCGAACAAGTTAATGTTATACTGGCGTATTCTATATGTTTGCAACCACAAGAATTTAAATTAAGATGAAGAGAAGAATGATATAAGCAGTATACGTGTCATGAATTCACAAACTCATAAAAATAGATAGTATCTCATAAGGCTTCCATAACCCTAACAGAGAAATTTAGCTATTCATGAGTGCGACGGAAATCACAATAGACATTATAAGCATACCAAGATAAAAATCTCATGTGAAGTATGTTTTAGTAGGGCTTGTGGTGTGAATTCCTTGCAAAATAGCGTTTCTCTTATTATGAAATTTAAAAATCGAATAGATGAAGAGAAGGGAAGAAGAATTAATTGAAAGAGAATTGTTTTAATTGTAATAATGTATGCTGAAAAGTTCAGCATCATAGGGTTTTTATAACACCCATATCCTATTCCTACTAGGATACTGCATACTTTTCCTAATCCTACTAGGTTACTGCATCCTTATCCTAATCCTACTAAGTTACTGTTGATCCCCAAGTCTTTGGAAATGCTATTTTTTCCCGGGACAAGTTACCCATGCGTCACTTTCAGTCCATAGGCGTCCAAACACTGCTTTCCTTCTTTTGTGAAGCTTTCATTGGCGTCAAGTTATCCATAAAATGCTGAAATCTTCATCATTTATACCTGAAAACTTGCTAAGCACGTTGGTTAGCTCACTTACAGGAAAAAGGACTAAAACTGCATCAATTATATATTTTGTCCTCAAAACTTAGCTAAAATATGGGTAAATTAAGGCGCTTCAGGCATGTAAATACGCCTAACATCAACGGACCATCGAGCTAGCAATGAACCATTGTACAAACCATCAAAGCAGAGGCAGTAAGACCACCTTCTCTCTAAGGAAGATGGCTCAGGCCAATGAAATATCTAGCTAGCGATGGACCATCGCCCAATCTATCGCAGTAAAGACAGTGAACCCCTATTCTTTCCAGTTTCAACGGTCAGGACCGACAGACAATCGACCTAGATATAGACCATCGCACCCACCATCGCATGTTTTTGTATTACCCCAAAAAATCCAAATCAATATTAGAGCCATGTACCAAGCTCATGCATAGTACATCATGGTTATTTTATAGTTTTATTAGTAATTTAGATGTAAATTAAGGCTTCAAATAACTCCCAGCTATCAAACGAATCGAAACATTCCTCACTGATCAAATTCTTGAGAAAAATATTGCTATAGTCAGATTCAAATAAGAATATCTCTCATTATACTTGGAATTTTTGAGCTCATGACCTATTAACAGATAGATAATTGAATTAGCTTTCCAACGATACAAATTTTTCCTAAATCCAATATTGGAGCAAAGTGTTATTCCTATTTTAGTCTAGCATGTCAGGCTGGAAATAGTCTGACGACATTCGCGGTAGCTTACCACACTTGTGACGCCCTACCGCGAAGGTCATCAGCCTTAGGAAGAAACCAGCTCCTAAGTGATTAAATTTCTGGTAGCTTACCATATTTATGATGCCCTATCATGAAGGTCGTCAACCCTAGGCATTATCCAGCTTCTATGTAATGATATTTTTGATGGCTTAACACATTTTTGATTCCATGTTACAAATGTCATCATCCTTAGACATAATTCACCTTTTGTGTGACGACATTTTTGATGGATTACCATATTTTTGACTCCATGTCACAAATGTCGTCAGCCTTAGGCAAAATCTAGCTCCTGTGTGACGACATTCGTGGTAGCTTACCATATTTGTGATGCCTTACCACGAAGGTCATCAGAATTAGGCAAAAACCATCAATTCCAGCTTTTGTGTGATAAGATTTTTGATGGCTTACCACATTTTTGACGCCTTGTCACAAATGTCATCAGCTATTATTTTCAGCAACGGGGAATTTATTTTATAAGGGTATTTTGGGCTTTTCCCTTCAGTTCCCACAACCTATAACCCTCAAGGAACGTATTATCTTCCATTCTCGTTAGTTAAAACATCTCAAAAAAAACTCTCATACACTTTCAAACAAAATATTAGTGTTTTCTCTCAAAATCATCTTCTCAGGAACAAGAGCATTCTTTCCCAAAGGGGTTAAACCCTAGTCAAGAAAAATCAAGGGTAAGCCTAAGGAATTCTTCAAGAACCTTAATAAACATTAGATCTCTTTGAATATTCAATCACTAAGGTATGTCTACTGTTCATCTATCGATCCAATCTGTTCATAGAGCTTAAAACCATGTTTTAAATACTATTTTGTAAGCTTTTCGTGGTGATATGAGTATGTACATGTTGACGATTGTTGTTTAAGTTTAAATGTGATTTCTAAAGGTGTTTTCAGAGAATATATATGTTTTTTAATTGAAAACTATGAGCTTTAGGTGTTTTAATATGGTGCAAGTATGAAACTCACCCATGCCTTAAAGAATGCATGTAGGGTGTTTGATAAAATGCTTAGGATGCTAGAAATTCATGTTTGTATGGTTCTATGATGCCTAAATAACAAGTACTTGTTAGCTATATAGTTCAATATGAATTCCATGCTTTTCATGTGTTGCTATTGTGGTGGCATGAAGCATGCAAGATAATGGAGATATACAATATGTACACGAAATATATCCATACATTCCCTACAATGTTTAAGATGTTGAATAACTATATGAAATATAATATCCCCTACTTATGATAATATGAATTGTGGACTCCAATATTATGATCAATTCAGTTTCCTTCCATCGAGTGCTGGGGGTATTCATACCCAAAAACAATAGCTATGTGCTTAGAGCCATGTCATGTTTCACGATATAAAAAATCAAGCCATGATTCAGTACAATTCAGTCAGTCATGTGACTCAGGAAACCTCATGGTCTCAATTAGTTATCAGATATCAGTAGTATTTCATTAGTTAACAGAATTCAGTTAGTTCCACTTATGTACAGTCAGTTAAATCATGTTCAGTCTCTTTAGAAGGGAGTAGGAGTTAGCACCGAGTGAACCCAAGGATGGGAACTCACCTGTATATGAGAGTGTGATTTTTAGCAGTCATCCTTGAATTCTCAAACTATGTAGCCATCATAGGTTGATACATCGCAACCAGTTATATGAGGGTAGATGAGGTGGCTTAACCTGTTATATGAGGGTTTACACTATTCTCACTAGAGTTACCTATTATATTAGGGTTGCTCACATGTTTTCCTTACCAGTGGCGCGGTACTGACACCCTTTCAGTCAGGGCAGAGATTGGACCCTATCATAGCCATAATGGCACATATGGATCATGTCAGTTAAATAACTACCACTCACAGTTTCAAACTCAATCTCAGTAAAAGAACTCAGATAGTTCTTTAGATATCAGTATACCAGGACAGTCAGATACAATAAAATTCAGTTATAGTGCGAAACTCAGATAGTTCCATCATATTTAAGACTGTCAAATACAGTTTCCTATGTTATCAGAACTACAGTTTCATCTATGTCAGTAATCAGTAAACCATGTATTAGCATACAGATATAGCTATCACGTACTCACAATCTTAGTTACTATGTATGTATGTTTATGCTCTTATGTTCATATCAGTCAGTCAGTCAGCATTGTTCATGCATGTAAACTCTTTTGCATTAGCCAACTTCACTCATATACACAGTACTCCAGTTGTACTGACGCATTTACGCTATGGTTCTTTCTTTTATGTTACACCATAGGTTCAGACACACGAGCTCCAGATCAGCAGTAGCATCCAGCAGCAGAGTTGCAGTGAGTCCTCATCTATTCCAGGGCAATATTATTTTATTTCATTTATTATTTCAGCTCAATTTTTCTAAATGAAGTTAGTTGGAGACATGTTCCTTCAACTCCTTATTCAGACAGTACTTAAAGGCTTTCAGATTCAGTATTCAGACTTATGTTCAGATTTGATTCAGTTTTCAGTTGTTTTGGGTATCTTTCACCCATATGGATATTATGTTTTGATAGATTCTTTATTCAGCTGAAACTTATGGCCTACATTTTCATGTTTTATGAATTAGTACATTATATATTATAGTGCACAAGTACAAATATCAGTCATGGGTCAGCTTGTGGTCCTTCGGGGTCATAAGCACCGTGTAGCATTCTAGTTCAGAAAATCGAGGTGTTACAGTTTCATTCAGTTATTTTAAGTTATTTTTTGAAAGAGATTTTTGGTCTTTTACCACCCTTTCTAATACCTAATAATATCAGACTAAGGCTCCTGCCTTCTTTATTCATCTACAACATCAAAAAATTAGATTTTCCTCTCAAATATTTATTCCCAAACTCAAGATCTAAACCCTTCTTCAAGAAAACCAAGAGATTCAAGTTCTTTAGGTCCAAGGACTTTAAGAAACTTACAATCAAGGTATGTCATATGTTGATTCATGGGTCCTTTTCTCCCATAAAGCTCAAGAATCTCTTTTCAAAATCCAAGATTTGTGTATTTATAGAAGTTCATGATTTAAATTAAATTGGAAATTCATGTTCATGATGTTGTAGGGTTTTGATTCATGTTTTGAAATACATATTCCAATGATTGATCCCAATATGTGATGATTTACTTAGTATTCTTGGTAAACCTTTCAATTTACAAGTTGATTGATGTATCAATGATTATTAGATGTGTTGATGATTGTATAACCAAAGCATGCTCCCCATTTGTTTGATTAAATGCCTATGTGAAGGAAAAGTACCATACTAGTATAAGACGATGAAATCCCCAATCATGTACAAGTTCATGCATGTCAAGTATTTGATGAAATTTTTTAGTCAATGAATTATGGATATATGTGTGGCCATTGTAGAGCTTTAGAACTTGTACTTCATGAAATCTCCAACTTATTATACTATGGATTGTTGATGTTGTTCATGTGTTCAAGAATGTCATGCTTTGTCAGTTTCTTACCATCGAGTCCTGGGGGTACTTGTACCCAAAAATTTAGCTGTTTGGCTAGAGTCAGTTTTAATTTCATGATAATCTCAGTTAAGTCATTATAAGTAGAATTCAGTCAGTTACATGACTTAGGAAAACTCTATAAATTCAGTATCAGTCCAGTAATATCAATAATCTTAGTCAGTTATCAGATTTCATTAATATTCTGCCAGTTAATGGAATTCAATGAAACTCAATCCAGTTTTGTCCAGTATATTCAAGTCAGTGTCTATTCAGATGGGATTAGGATTCAGCACCGAGTGAGCCTATAAATGGGAACTTACCTGCGAGTAGAGGGTATGATTCTAAGAAGCAATCCTTGTACTCTAGAACTACGTAGCCAGCATAGGTTGAGACATCAAACCTGCTAGATGAGGGTAGATGAGGTGGCTTAACCTGTTAGATGAGGGTCTCACTATTCTCATTAGAGTTCCTGTTAGATGAGGGTCACTCTATCTTATCCTTTCAAATGGCGCGATATTGACACCCTTCTGATTGGGGTTACAGATTGGACCCCAACTCAGGTATGATATCTTATTAGGGGTATTTCGGTTAGATTACTACTTTGCAATGTTTCAGTTTTAGAATCAGGACTATCAGATACAGTCATTCAGTGTCACTAAAAAAACTCTGATAGTTCTTCAGATTTCAAAATTGTTAGATATAGTCAACTTAAAATAGTACAGAACTCAGATAGTTACATAAAGAAACTATACTGTCAGATATAGTCACTCAGTATTAGTTATTTCAGTTATACAACTATCATTATATCATGTTATCAGTACTCAAACTCAATAATCATGTTATCACGAACTTAGTTACAATTACTATGTATTCATGCATGTATTCACATGTTTATGTTATCCAGTCAGTTAGTATAGCTCATGCATGTGAACCCTTTGTACTCATCCTAACACACATGCATACCAGTACATTGAAATATACTGACGCATTTGTGATATGGTGTTTTATATAATAGGTTTAAAAGCACGAGCCCCAGAATATCAGTAAAATTCCAGTCTCCATAATCAAAGTTAGTAGTGAGTCATCATCCTTCACGTACATGGACATTACTTTATTATCTCATTAATTAATTAAATTCAGTAGTTTGAGTTAGTTGGGGACATATCCTGTCAACTCCTTATTCAGAAAGTGCAGTCAGTTAAAGGCCTTTAAGTCAACAATATGTTTAGAAAGTTTATTTCAGTTTAGGGTATTATTATACCCCATTATAGACATTGTTTTATATTCAGTATTAGATCAGTTATGGCCTTAAAACTAATAATCCACATAATTACGGTATATTATTTAGTGCTCAGTTACAGATATCAGTCATGGGTTAGCTTGTAGTCCTTTGAGATCATAAGCATCGTGTAACATTCTGGGTACTAGATTCAGGGCGTTATATCATCGAATGATGAGGACTCACTGCTAACTCTAACTGCTGAGACTAGAATTCTACTGATGATCTGGAGCTCCTACTTTTGAACCTATGGTGTAAAACACCATAATGTAAATGCATCAGTATGTTTGAATGTACAGGTATATAGGTGAGGTAGGATGAATGAAACGGTTCATATGCATGAAATATACTAACTGATTGGATAACATAAACTTGAGAATGCATACATAAATACATAATAACTATAACTGAGTTTGTGATAGCATAATTACTGAGCCTGAGTACTGATAATATGAGATACTGGTAACTGTATAACTAAAATAACTACTACTGAGAGACTATATCTGAAAGTTTAGTTTTTGATAGAACTAGTTGAGTTTAGTTCTGTTCTAAGTTGACTATATTTGATAGTCCTGAATTTTGTAGAACTACCTGAATTTTATTGATGAGACTGAATGACTATATCTGATAGTCCTAATTTTGTACTAAAACTATGGGGAGTAGTCATCTAATTGATATGCTCCCAATAAAGCAATATAGCTGAGGTGGGGTCCAATCTGTAACCCCAACTGGAAGGGCCTTAATACTAAACTACTAGTAAGGTCATGTTGTAGGATACCCTCATTTCATAGTTTTCCTAAAAAAGAATGGTAGGCCCTCATCTGACAGTGCTTATCCACCTTATCAACCCTAATCTGATAGAGTTGATGTCTCAACCTATGCTGGCTACATAGTTCTGGAATGCAAGGATGACTTCTAATAATCACACCCTCATCTGATACTGTGTGTTCCCATCCTTGGGTTCACTCAGTGCTAATTTCTACTCCCATTTTGATTGACACTGAACATGATTAACTGAACTAGACTAAACTAAATTAACTGAGTTCTGTTGACTAACGAAATACTACTGAGATTACTGAGTTTTCCTGAGTCATGAGACTGGCTGAATTCTATAGATCATGGCTTGACAGAGAGTATCTTTAAAACAATACACTGATTCTAGGCACACAACTAAAATTTTGGGTACAAGTACCCCCAGGACTCGATGGGAAGAAACTGACAAAGCTTGAATTTCTTGAATACATGACCAACATCAACAATCCATAATGTAATAAGTTGGAGATTTCATGATGTAAAAGTTCTAAAGCACCACAATGGATACACATATATCCATAATTCATTGACTAAGACATTTCATCAAACACTGGACATGCATAAACTTGAACATAAATAGGGATTTCATATTATCATACTAGTATGGCACTTTTCTTTCATATAGGAAGTTAATCAAACACATGGGGAGCATGCTTTGGTTATACAATTATCAACACATCTAATCATTATGGTACATCAAACAACGTGTAAATGTAAGGGTTTATCATGATTATTATTAAAATCACCATATCCTAGGACTAATCGTTGGAATATGTAATTTCAAACATGAATCAAAGCCCCACAACATCATCAACATGAATTTCAATTTAATTTAAATCATGAACATTCAAAAATACACAAATCTTTAATTTTGAAAAGAGATTCGTGATCTTCATGGGTGAAAGGGACCCATGAATCAACACATTACAGACCTCGGTTGTGAGTTTCTTAAAGTTCTTGGACTTGAAGAACATGGAATCTCTTAGTTTCTTGAAAAATGATTTGAATCTTGTTCTTGGGGATTATCTTTGAGAGAAAACCCTAATTGATGTTGAAGATGGACAATGAACATATGAGCCTTGCTCGGATATAATTAGGGTTAAATAGGTTAGAAAAGACCAAAATACCCATTTAAAAATAACTTTAAGATAACTGAACAAACTATACGATGGTGGGTGCGATGGTCCATCGTTTGGTCGACGATCCGTTTCTCCTGACCATTGCACCTAGGAAGAATAGGGGTTCACTGTCTCTCCTACGATGGCTTGGGCGTGGTCCGTCACTAGCTCGATGATCCGTCGGCCTAAGCCGTTGCCCTTAGGAAAAATATGGTCTCACTGCCTCTGTTGCAATGGCTTGGGCGATGATTCGTCGCTAGCTCAATGATCCATCGGCCTTCACCATCGCTTCTGGGCGGTTTTGACTGCTTTCTGTATTTCAGCCATAACTTTCTCTTCTAATGTCGAATTTTAATCGAATAGGTATTGTTGGAAAGATAATTTAATTTCCCACTAAAAAAATGAAAATCTTATAATTTCCACATGCAAAAAAATGAATTCATCTTTCAAAGTATGTTTCAAACATTCTTGAGATGATTTCAAGTTAGGTAGAAGTATGGGGTATTACAATATCTCCACCTTGAGAACATTTATCCTCGAATGAGACTGAGTGAGAGGGGAGAAGATAAACATACATATTGAACATGAATAACTGAAACATTACCTCATGACATACATGACTGATAACTTAATATATCATACCGAACATACATATTTGAAGCATATAAAACTAATTCATGAATGCATGACTGACTGTTCTGATGAACCAAGGTCCTCCCAGTGAGAATGCATGTCTGATGCATGATTATATAACTGAACTTATGCATGAATGCATGAATGACTATGGAACAGTACTTAATACCAAGTTTATAATGGAATTTTGAACATGAATTGGTTACCAAGCTTATAACTGAAATCGAAACATAAAACTGAACATCTTAATAGAACTGTTACCTTGAGATAGATCTGAGTTTATGCAGAAGAGGTAAGGATACTTCGTCCATAAGTCTTGTTCTACTTCCCAAGTAGCTCCCTCAATGGACTGATTCTGCCAAAGAACATTGACTAGAGGGACTTCTTTGTTCCTAAGTCTACGAGTCTGATAGTTTAGGATTTCCACTGGAATCTCTTCATAAGAGAGGTTGTTTTGAACATGTATGCTTTGAATAGGGACTATTATTACTGGTTAACCTATGAACTTTTTGAGCAAAGAGACATAGAAGAATGGATGAACTGAGGCTAGATCTGAAGGCAATTCGAGCTCAAAAGCTACGTTGCCAAAACTACTGAGAATTTTAAAGGGACAAACATATCGGGGACCGATCTTTCCTTTCTTTCCAAATTTTCACTCCCTTTATGGGAAAGATCTTTAGATAGACATAATCACCAATCTCAAAATCAATATCCTTTTTGCGCACATCTACATAAGACTTCTGTCGGCTCTGAACAGTCCAGAGTCTTTCTCTGATCGACTGGACTTTCTCTAAAGTGTCAAATACTAAGTCAGGCCTTATAACTGAGGCCTCAATAACTTCGAACAAACCAATTGATGATCTGCATCTCCTATTATAGAGTGCTTCTAATGGAGCCATCTGAATACATGAATAATAGTTTTTGTATGCAAACTCAATCAAAGACAAGTGGTCATCCCAACTACCCCTAAAATCAATTGCACACACACTTAGCATATGCTTTAAAGTTTGAATAATCGTTTCAACTTGATCTTTAATTTGAGGATGAAAGGATGTACTGAGATAAACTTTGGTTCCAAGACTCTTTTGGAATGCTTTCTAGAAATAAGAGGTGAACTGGGTACCTCTATCTGAGTTAGTAGATAATGAAACACCGTGCAATCTGACCAACTGTCTGATGTAGAGTTTAGCATAATCCTCGGCTAAATGAGAGGTATGGACTAGAAAGAAATGAGCTGATTTGGTCATCCTATCTATAATGACCCAAATTGAATCATACTGGCAACGAGTACGAGGCAAACCCATCATGAAGTCCATGTTCATTTCTTCCCAATTCCAAGTAAGAATACTGAACTCCTGGATGGACCCACAAGGCTTCTGATGCTCTATCTTAACCTGCTGACATATAGAGAACTTAGCTACAAACTATGCAATATCTCACTTCATCCCACTCCACCAATAGATTTCCCACAAGTCATGGTACATCTTTGTGGCCACTGGAAGAATAGAGTAGCACACACTATGCACTTCTAGAAGAATTCGCTGCCTCAAATCATCTACACCTGGGACACACAAACGACCCTGACAACACACTACACAATCTCCTCCTTAGGAGAAAACCTCTACTTCGTAATCCTTGAATGAATATTTCAACTTGAGTAGACTGGGATCTCTATCTTGCTTTTCTTTCACCTCATAAACTAGAGATGATTCTGAACTACTCTAAACACATATGTCACCCTCCTATGAATTGACTAAGCGAATTCCTAGTCTGGCAAGCTGACAGATTTCCTGAGCTAACTTCTTTTTATTGTCCCCAACATGGGCAGTACTACCAAGAGATAGTCTACTAAGAGCGTCAGCCACAATGTTGGCCATGACCAGATGATAAAGGATAATCGTGTCATAATATTTCAAGAGCTCTAACCACCTTCTCTGATGAAGATTGAGATCTTTCTAAGAAAAAACATAATGAAGGCTCTTATGATCTGTGAACTCATCTACATGAACTCCGTATAGATAATGCCTCCAAATCTTTAAGGAAAAAACTATTGATGCTAACTCAAGATCATAAGTAGGATAATTCTTCTCATGGGGTTTAAGATGTCTAGAGGTGTAGGCTATGTCCTTACCATACTGCATGAGGACACAACTCAAACCTACTCTAGATGTATCACAATACACTACGAACCCATCTGAACCCTCTATAAAGGTTAAAAATAGAGTTGAGGTGAGTCGAGTTTTCAACTTTTGATAACTCTTCTCGCAAGGATCTGACCACTAAAATGTGACTTTTCTCTGAGTCAGCTTGGACATAGTAGATGCAATAGAAGAAAATCCCTTAGCAAACCATCTTTCATAGCCATCCAAACCCAAGAAACTCCTGATATCTGATGGAGAGACAAGTCTGGGCCAGTTTCTTACTGCTTCGGTCTTTTGAATATCAACCCTAATGCCATCACCAGAAATTATATGACTAAGGAATGCTACTGACCTTAATTAAAATTCTCACTTACTAAATTTGGCGAAAAACTGATGATATCTGAGGGTCTGAAGTATGATTTTGAGATGGTCTGCATGATCACACTTACTGCAGGAATAGACCAGAATATCATCTATAAAGACTATGATGAATATGTCTAAGTACAGCTTGAACACATGGTTCATCAAGTCCATTAAAGCTGCTGGGGTATTGCTAAGACCAAAGGACATAACTAAGAATTCAAAGTGACAATACCGAGTATGAAAGGCTGTTTTCAGAATGTCACATTCTCTTACTCTGAGCTGATGATAGCCTGATCTGTGGTCTTTCTTCGAGAAATAGCTGGCACCCTAAAGTTGGTAAATAAAATCATTAATTCTGGGAAGTGGATACTTGTTCTTGACCGTGAGTTTATTGAGCTAATAGTATTCAACACACATTCTAAGAGAATCGTCTTTCTTGTGCATGAATAAGACTGCTGCACCATACGAGGACATGCTGGGTCTGATGAATCCCTTATCTACGAGATCCTTCAACTGCTCTTTAAATTCTTTGAGTTCTTCTCGTGTTATTCTATATGGATAAATAGATATAGGTTGAGTATCTGGAAGAAGATCAATACCGAAATCTATTTCCCTTTTAAGAGGAATTCCTGGAACATCTTTGGGAAAGACATCTGAATATTCATTTATGATTGGGATTGATTCGAGACTAGGAGTTTTAGAACTAGTATCCTTAACTCAAAAAAGATGATAGAAACATCCTTTAGATATCAATTTTCATGCCTAAAGGTAGAAACAACCTAAAATATGAATGCTAAAGTACTACCCCTTCACTCTAGGATAGGTTCATTCAAAAATTAAAACTAGACTATTCTGTTTCTGTAGTCGATTGTGGCATAGCATGAATGAATCCAATCTATGTCGAGAATGACATCAAAATTAGTCATCTCTAATTCGACTAAGTCTGCTGAAGTGACTTTCTAAAATATCATAATCGGGCAGTTCTTGTATACCCATTGGGCTATGATGGTTTTACCTAGTGGGTTAGAGACTGAAAAGGGCTCTTCTAAAATTTTAGGATTGGTTCCAAAATTGTCTGCTATATAAGGAGTAACAAAAGACAATGAAGCTCCTGAATCTAATAATGCATAAACATGCACATGTAAGATCTGTAACATACCAGTAACCACATCAGGAGAATTTTCCTGATCTTGCTGGGACTGGAGAGCATAAAGTCAATTTGGGCGTTGCCCGCTTATAGCATTGGTGGTGGCACTCTGCTGATTTGGGTGACTATACAGAGCTGGTTAATGGTTCTGCTGACCCTGATAACCTGACTGTGGACAATCTCTAACTCCTTGTCCTGGCTTGCCACATCCAAAATAGACATCGCTACCAGCTCTGCAAGCACCCTTATGGTTCTTACCACAAGTCTGACAAAGAGGATTAGTTCGGGCATTGATGATACTACTCTGAGCATAGAGCCTGGCACTTTATCTCTATTACCATCCCTGAACTTAGGAGCTAGAGCACTAGCTATAGAAGGAGCTGGAACTGCTGACTAGTACAAAATTGAGAACCGTTTCCTCTAGCTAATTTAGGCTGAGAAAAGTTGAAAATACCTATCCATGCTCTTTTATTCTGTTTCTCCCTCATCTTACTCTTTTGCTCTTGTATCTACTGAGCATGGGCCATAAGCCTGGCTATGTTCATATCACTATTCAACATCGTGGACCTACACTCATTGAGTACACTCTCTTTTACCCTAAAAACAAACTTACTCATTGTAGCCATGCTATCTGCAACCATATGAGGATCATATCTAGCTAATTGAGTAAACTTAAGAGAATACTCTTTCACTAACGTGTTTTCCTACCTAAGGTTGATAAATTCTAACACTTTAGATTATCTCAGCACTAGGGGAAAGAATCTATCTAAGAATGCAGTAGCAAACTCCTCCCACTCAAAAGGTCCTGCATCTACAGCCCTCTTAGACTACTACTGTTTGTACCAAGTGTAAGCAACATCCTTCAGCTGATATGCATCTAGCTCTGCAAACTCACTAGAAGTAACCCCCATGATATCCATAACCTTTTAAACTTGATCAAGAAATTCCTGAGGGTTCTCATTTGACTTAGACCTAAAAAAGAATGGATAATTCATTCGGGTGAAGTCTCGAATCTTTGCTGAAGCTGAATTAGCCATTGTGTTTGCAAGAACGACAGCTGGTCGTTTATTCTGAGCAACAACTAACTGAGCAAGAGTAGTGAATGTAGATCTGAACTCTGCTTAAGAGATATGTTCGCCCAAAGAATCTTCTGGCTGAGGGGCTGACTGATTCTCATTTCTTCTTTGAGGAGGCACGTTCTGTAGAAGAAAGGGATAAATAGATTAGATTGAGAAATTGACTTAATATTATGCTCAATGGCATGACATGAATACTAAAAGAAGGGAAATTGTTCCTAAAACATCTTATAGCCTCCTTCACATAAATGTGGCACACAATACACCCATGTACAACACTCTACTAGATACGGCTTTCAGACCTACTAGAACTCTATTGAACCTTAGAATCTAATACAAAGTTTGTAATGCCCCAAATCTAGTACCCAAAAATCTACACGGTGATCATGACCTCGAAGGTCCACAAGCGAACACATGACTGATATCTATACCTAAGCACTACATAATATACTACATAAATGCGAAAATAAAGGCTGAAAGGCCATAAGGTTCAAAATTGAAAAATAACTGATAAAACATAATATTTGGAGGGGGTATGAAATACCCAAAACAACTGAAATAACTATCTAAAAATTCTAGTATGAAAAGCCTCTAACTGACTGAACTGTCTGAATACAGAGTTGATGTGACATGTTCCTAACT
The DNA here is from genome assembly GCA_030864225.1 of Capsicum baccatum var. pendulum. NCBI lineage: Eukaryota > Viridiplantae > Streptophyta > Magnoliopsida > Solanales > Solanaceae > Capsicum > Capsicum baccatum. Next base: position 185,063,485 of record CM061558.1, on the reverse strand, counting down.
AACTTTAACTACTAAAATAAATTAACTAATGAGATAATAAAGTAATGGTCATGTCCTCGAAGGATAAGGACTTACTGCTAACTCTGACTTCTAAGACTGGAATGCTACTAATGCTCTGGCGCTCGTGCTTTTGAACCTATGGTATAAAAAAACCATAGAAAAATGCATCACTATGTTTGAATATACTGGTATACATGTGAGATAGGCTAAATGCAATGGTTCACATGTATGAACTATACTAACAGGCTGGATAACATGAATGTGAGAATTTTGCATGAATGCATAATAACTGTAACTGCGTTCTTGATAACATGATTACTGAGCTTGAGTACTGATAACATGAGATACTGATATCTGTATAACTAAAATAACTACTACTGAGCGACTGCATCTGGCAGTATAGTTTCTGATGGAACTACCTGAGTTCCATTTTGTTCTGAGTTGACTATATCTGATAGTCCTGAATTCTATAAAACTATCTGAGTTCCATTATTGAGACTGAATGATTATATCTAATAGTCCTAATTTTGTACCGAAACTGCGGGAAGTAGTCATCTAATCAACATACCCCAAATAAATAAATATAGCTGAGGTGGGGGCCAATTTATAACCCCAATTAGAAGGGCATCAATACCATGCCACTTGTAAGGATAAGCTGTGGAAAAGACTTATCTAACAGTTTCCCCAAAAGAGAATGGTGGGGCCCTTATCTGACAGTGTTTATCTACCTCATCAACCCTAATCTGACAGTGTTGATATCTCAAACTGTGCTGGCTACATAGTTCTGGAATACAAGGATGACTTCTAAGAATCATACCCTCATTTGATAATGTGTGTTCCCATCATTGGGTTCACTCGGTGCTAATTTCAACTCCCATATTAACTGAAACTAAACATGATTAACTGAACTGGACTAAACTGAGTAGCATCATAAGTATTCTAGTCTCAAAAATCAGAGTTAGCAGTTAGTCCTTATCATTCGAGGATATGCCCATTACTTTATTATCTCATTAATTAATTAATTTCTATAGTTGGACTTATTTAGGGACATGTACAATCAACTCCATATTCAGACAGTACAGTCAGTTAAAGGCTTTTCAGACTACAGTATGTTCAGATAGTTTATTTTAGTTTTGCGTATTATTATACCCCATTATAGAAATTTTTTTATATTCAGTATAAGATCAGTTATGGCCTTATAACTTGTAGTCCACATAATTATGGTATATTATTCAGTGCTCAGTTACAGATATCAGTCATAGGTTAGCTTGTGGTCCTTTGGGGTCATGAGCATTGTGTAACATTCTGGGTACCATATTCGGGATGTTACATCATCAAAGGATGAGGACTCACTGTTAAATCTGACTACTGAGACTGGAATTCTACTGATGCTCTAGAGCCTCTGCATTTGAACCTATGGTATAAAACACCATAGCGCAAATGCATCTGTATGTTTGAATATACTGGTATGCATGTGAGGTAGGCCGAATACAAGGGTTCACATGCATGAACTATACTAACTGATTGGATAACATGAACGTGAGAATGCATACATGAATAAATAATAACTGTAAATAAGTTTGTGATAGTATGATTACTGAGCCTGAGTATTGATAACATGAGATACTGATAACTGTATAACTGAAATAACTACTACTGAGATACTATATCTGACAGTCTAGTTTTTTATGGAACTAGCTGAGTTCCGTTCGGTTCTGAGTTACCTATATCTGATAGTCCAGAATTCTGTAGCACTACTTGAGTTCTATTGCTTAGACTGAATGATTATATCTGATAGTCCTGATTTTATACTGAAACTATGAGAAATAGTCATCTAACCAACATTCCCCAAATAAAGTAATATATTTAAGGTGGGGTCTAATCTGTAACCCCAATTGGAAGGGTGTCAGTACGTGCCATTTGTAAGGACAAGTTGTCGGAAACCCTCATCGAACAGTGTCCTGAAAAGAGAATGGTGGGGCCCTCATTAGACAGTGCTTATCCACCTCATCAACCCTCATCTAACAGTGTATGTCTCAACCTACGCTGGCTATATAGTTCTAGAATGCAAGGATAACTTCTAAGAATCACACTCTCATCTGACATTGTGTGTTCCCATCCTTGGGTTCACGCAGTGCTAATTCCCACCCCCATTGAATAGACATATAACATGATTAACTGAACTTGACTAAACTGAATTAACTAAGTTTCGTTGACTAACAGAATACTACTGAGATTACTGAGTTTTCCTGAGTCATGAGACTGACTATATTCTATGGATTATGGCTTGACTGAGAGTATATTGAAAACATGACACTGATTCTAGGCACACAGCTAAATTTTTGGGTACAAGTACCCCAAGATTCGATGGGAAGAAACTGACAAAGCATGACTTTATTGAATACATGACCAACATGAACAATCCATAATATAATAAGTTGGAGACTTCAGGAAGTACAAGTTACAAAGCACCACAATGGCTACACATATATCATTAATACATTAACTAAGATATTTCATCAAACACTGGACATGCATAAACATGTACATAAATGGGGATTTCATATTATCACACTAGTATGGCACTTTTCTTTCATATAGGCATTTAATCGAACACATGGGGAGCATGCTTTGGTTATACAATCATCAACATATCTAATAATCATGGATATATCAATCAACGTATAAATTTATGGGTTTATCATGATTATTATGCAAGTCACTTCATCCTATGATCAATCATTGGAATATGTAATTTGAAACAGAATCAAAACCCCACAACATCATGAACATTAATTTCAATTCAATTTAAATCATGAACATTCATAAATACACAAATCTTGGATTTCAAAAGAAATTTCTTGAGCTTCATTGGTGAAAGGGACCTATGAATAAACACATGACATACCTGGGTTGTGAGTTTCTTGAAGTTCTTGGACTTGAAGAACTTGGAATCACTTAGTTTCTTGAAGAATGATTTGGATATTGTTATTAGTGATTATCTTTGAGATAAAACCCTAATTGATCTTATAGATGGATAAAGAACTTATGAGCCTTGGTGTGATATAATTAGGGGTTAAAACGGGTGGAAAAGACCCAAATACCCTTTTAAAAATGACTTTAACATAACTGAATGAACTATACAACGGTGGGTGTGATGGTCAGATATTGGGTCGACGGTCCGATGGTTTTGACCATCGAACCTAGGTAGAATAGGAGTTCACTACCTCTCTTACGATGGCTTCGGCGATGGTCCATCTCTAGCTCAATGGTCTGTCGGCCTGAGCCATTGCCCTTAGGCAGAATATGGTCTCACTGCCTCCACTGCGATAGCTTGGGTGACGGTCTATCGCTAGCTCGACCATCAGTTGGCCTGAGCCGTCGCCCTTAGGCAGAATGTAGTCTCACTACCTCCGCTGCGATCGCTTGGGCGACGGTTCATTGCTCTCTTGACGTTTCGTCGACCTTCACCGTCGCACCTGGGTAGTTTTGACTGCTTTCTGTATTTTGGCCATAGCTTTCTCTTTTGATGTCAGATTTTGACGAAATGGGATCGTTAGAAAGCTAATTAAATTTTTCACTCAAAAAATTCTTTAAATCTCCACATGCACAAAAATAGATTCATCTTTCAAACTAAGTTTCTCCATAGTCAATACAATGAAAGTCAACATAAATAATACACATAGCATTCTATCATAATATAAAAAGAACATTTTAAAAAGACACAAGTATTTTTTCTAGGTAAGGATAATGGAACAATTCATGAAACATTTATGCTTACCAATGACACCAAAAACTATATATTCACTGCATCAACAACATATTCACCTAAAAGGTGCATGTACCACTTATGCAATACATGATTCACAACATTAGAATACATGTCCTATGCCTCTAATTGACCTCTATCGGTTTGAATAATATTACTCCAACATTCCATTAGTTATTGAGATACTAATTTTGACAAACTAATCACTGTTATGATGGTTGGGATACCAATTGGAATATGCTAGATAACAATTGGAATCAACTCGAGGAGATAACTTTGAGATTGTAGTACAAGAGATAAGAAAGTGCAATATATTCCTAGAAGCCTTGCATCTTTCTAGAAATTTGATGTGGATATCATCAATACATAATTTCTTAGGACTCTACTTGAAATTTTCTCTTGTAATGGGAGATAGATAACCTAGATCTAATACCATCTTGTCACAACACAAATCATGGATCATGCAGGTACTTCTCCAACTCTACCCTAGATAAGAGAACCCTTACCAAATTGTGGAGATATTTAAAGTAGCCGTAAGTGTAAATATATAAATAAATATTTTGCCTAAAACACACTTGCTACATTAATATGTTGTGGATGTAAATTACAAAATTCTCCAAAAGCTAACCTAAAATGGTATAAAAGCACTGAATAGTTAAAATAATGACCTGAGACACAATATCCATATATGATTTAGGATGAAAGTAGATGTTGAATAATGACCATTATTATATCTATAGAAACTCTGACTAACCCGTGACATGGCTATATCCCCAAATGGAGATATATCAAGAGTAGTATCAGTACAACCACATGTACTGGTAGGTATCATCGGCCTATCAGAGTTAGAAATAAATCATAATAATGTCAAATAAGGAAGAAACCTCCTATCACCTACAATTATTACATGCAACTAATTAAAGTCTACAACACATTAAATCATAACCTACCTCAACTAAAGATCTTGGAATAAGCAAGCCACATAGTGATCACTCTTTCCTTCCCTTCATCCTTTGATTAGCGCAATCATTTATAAATCACACAATTATAAAACTAATTATTCAAGTATACTTAAAATAACTACTTTGAGAATTCAACGCACTAATTCTAGCCATATTAATGGTCTAAATTATTAACCAAGGTTAATTAACCCTAAACAAGTTCTATTATTCTCAACCCTTCTCCATTAATTCAGTTTCAAAGTGAAAAATTTTATTTTACAAGAATTTAAGATTCTCAAGAATCAAATTTCATGTTTTAGAACCTCTGATTCATGTTATTAATCATTAATTAACAATCTACAAGTAATTATATATGATACTAACCCAACCCGTAGGTTTTTTCATAAATATCATGTGCTTCAGATTTAAATCCCCAAGAATCCCACCATTAATGATATTTTTAATGATTCTATAATGTTAAAGGATTGAAATATAAGGGAGACAAAAGAACTTACCTCAACGAAGAATTTTCACCCACAAAGTTGGAAATCTACTCCAAGGGCTTCGGGATGAAGTCTTTGAGTTGTAACCCTAAAACTCATAAAAACAAAGTAGTTAACTGCTCATATACCACTACAATGGTACTCTTGTAATGGTTTATTTCTCAGCTCGGATAGTGTTTAGTAAAATAGCCATAACATTTTACTCCACGTGTAGATTAACAAACGATCAGATTAATCGAAAAAAAGACTCAAATATATTTTATTTGCCAGGTATTTTACCCTATAACTCTTTATATTTTAGAAAATATGCTTTTTTTAAGTTAACCCTAGTGTAAGCATAACTCAAAACTCAATCTGTGAGAACAATTCCAACTTGGAGCTAGAGGTATTGTATGACCTTAGTACATGTCCAATGCACTCTTACATTAAGGAATTGGTCCTATAACTTATGTTAAAAGAGGTTCTCATGCTTTTACCAAAGATATTTTCAATAACATTAGAATTGATCATTACATAAGGCCATTCTAAGTGAAATAAAACACAACGAAAACAAACTTGAATATAACAAAAGTATAATACAAGGTTAACTAACCCACTCCTAAGTATCATACCATAATAGATGTCTTCAAGCCTCTATGATGAAAAATTCTAACACCTAGTTTGGAGAAGGCCCTAACGTATCCATTAGTTATAAAAAGCAAAACAAGAATCTAGACTCAACAACTCCAATAATGATTGATCATAATCGTTATTTGAACTTGATCAAACCTTAGCGGAAACTCCTATGAACCTCAAAACCTAGAGAAATAAATACTACAGCCCCTAAGAAATTAGGACATTAGTCTAAAATAATGTTTTATGTTTGCTAGGTGGTACAATAATATAAATAGCATGACCAAAACTAAAACCACACTACTTGTTTCAACTTCCACTCTTTCTAATGAAATTACAAAATAACAAGCAATTCAACAATGAAAAAACAACCAACATGGGTCCATATAAGCTCAGAATGGTCAAGTCACAAGCACATGATAATTAAACAATGCAATCAGGTTAAAATAACACATAACTTGTGATACTCATACACTTCTCTACCTTAGATCCCCCAGCGTAGAAACTATAATACGAATAGCCTATCACAATATAACGTCAGCCCAATACAAGCATACATGCCTCTATAATGGGCCTCATAAACATCACAATTTTTTTCTTAGATTACCTCAGTAACTTAACATGTAGTAATCTAAAAAATATGTTTGATAAGAATAAATTATAATCCAAATAAATACACGTATCCAACCCTACAAAAAATAGTCATGACTTTGCAGGATAAAAAAGGATACAAGCCTAAACCTATCAAAACTAGTTATGGCCTTATAGTCTAGCTAAACACAGTGCCACTCTGCCGGACAAACTCACGACCTTATAGTTGCTTCCAAAGCCATGGGCTCAGCCCTGTTAGACATACTTACAACCTTAAAGGGTCTCATACATCCTCAAGGATTTTGACACAACATATATGAATACATACATGTATAATAAGATAACCCATAAGAAATACAACAATGCCATTGCTCCAGCTATACCACCAATAATATTCTACCAATCAGTCATGTTAACTTATAATCAACTATGAGATACATATAAAACTGTAACCCTTGACTCAGCCTAATATCAAAATACCAACAATGTCAAATAACCAAGCAGTTCATAATAGAAATATAGAAATTTTTATACAGAGAGACGACACCACCAGAACATCTATATGTATGTAGGTAAAGCTTAAATATTTATGTATATAAAATAGCAGTCCCACAAGTAACACGCATGTAATTGTACCTCCTCTATACCATGATAATAATACAACTAAAATTTGGTTATTGCAAGGATCTAAAAATTACAATATTAAATACATTACCTCCTACTCTAAAATTTGGCATGATACCGATATCACTAAATATGAGTTTTTAATAATAGTAATAGCAATAATAATTTAGAGATGTTTAATAATTCACTCTTAGATAGAACAATAGGGTCAAAAATTACAAATCTTATTGAATAATGCAATCAAGAGAATTGCTTTAACATGCCTAAAAATTGATCTCAAATAACTTGATGTATTTAACTGATTTCCTTTTAGGGATTTAATTTAACATTAAAGCATCTATTTTTCTAATCTTCTTCAAGTATGCGTATGAATATATGAATCAATAGCAAATCTTGCTAATATCAATACAAATGATAAGCTTAAATATGAAGCTTAAAAATAGAACTTTAATGCAATAGGAACTTTTAAATAGACTTGCTGAAAATCAAAACTTTTTCTTCCTTAAATGTGAACAACATTTTTAAAATAAATGGCTCTAGTGGCTTTTAATTAATAAATTCAAGGTCAGGGATTGAATAAAACCATTCCATCAATTATTTGGTGTACCCGCCCCATTTTTCATATGGAAGTGGATGTAGCAATATCAATTTTTAGTTTTATCCTATTACACATGCACTCAAATATTACATAGATTCATTGAAAAATCAGTACAACTTTTTAAATACATTATAGTTAATATATTATTATTTTGAAAAAAATCCTACCTTATATAATAATAATTTTTCAAAATAATAAGATGTCACGACGTAAAAACTCTGGTCATGATGGCACCTACTATAATCTTCTAGTAAGTGAGCCAAATCCTTAGCCTAGAATGAAAAGTAATGGGCTAATGAATGAAAGGGATAAGAATAGGCTAATATTAAAGAATAAAGTGACAATTGATGAAAATAGATAAAACATGCATATAGTATAAAAATATACAAAATGGATTCTGAAATACCTGGTATAGTTAGTACAAGAGCGACTAATGAATAAATAGTACTAGAAAAGTGGAATATGTATAGAATAGTTCCTAAAAGTATAGAATAAGACTAAACTCAAAAAAGAAGTAGATAGATCAGCTCCAACCACAAAAAGCTCACCCAATATCTCCGATGAATAACTCCACACAAGGATGACATCTATAATAATGACTTGTATTATGTTCTGCATTAGGCAAAAATATACAGAAGTGGTTATGAGTACCAAAATATATGATACTTAGTAGGCATCATTGGCTAACTAAGATCAAATAATATAAAAGTATAGTAAAGTGTGAATATATGTTTAAGGTAAGAAAAGAGGGGTAAGGGAGTGATAGGTTAAAGCTAGATAATTATGGGAAATATATATAAATAACTCAAAAAGCATAAAGTAAGTGTAATGACCCTCTAGGTCATTTTCTTAATTTGCATGTGTTTTCATTGTTTTGAGCCTTTTCTTAATCAACATAGACTTTTATGACTTGTCAAATCTAAAGGTTTAGTTATCGAATTGTTCATTTGAATTTAGGCCCATTTCTCTATTTTAGAGCTTTAATTGATTAGGATTTTGTATCAGGCCAAAACTCCTTGTAGATAAACTTGTATGTGAATTTAGATAAAGCCATCAACTCTAAAATATTGATTTTAGTCTAGAAGGACCCTTGATTTATATTTTTGGGCTTTCAAACCTATTTTAGGCTATTGGGACGATTATATGGAAAATAGAACTATAATTATGGGCCCCATATATACTGAATATGATCTCAGTTGTAAGTTTCAAAGATTCCATTGTATCTAGAATGTGTTTTATAACCAATTGCACTATTGGTCATGTTCATAGGGTTTCAGATGAGTTTTGAAGGTCAAAAGTATGTTTTTGATATTTTTGGTGCTGGTGCATTGCATAAGCAATCATTGACTATTTGATCGAGTAATGTAAGCAAACATTTTGGACCGAGCCGAACCCTTTTCGTATCTTAAATATTTTGGTAGCTAGAAGGCATCAATTTTGATGTATTTCTCTCATATAATCACTGTCTATCAATTTAAAATTCTATGTACCCCATTTCCAAGAACTTCTATTTCATTTTTCATGATTTCCATACCATTTTTAGGGTTTGGAAGATCGAATTTGGGCGACACCAAAGGAGTTTTCATGATTTGTTCCATGAGTAAGTTTTATAATCATATAATTATAATTTTCTCATTAATTTCATTTTCAAAAAAACTTTAAATTCTTGATTTCAGAAAGGATTTTTTGGGGTTGGGGGTTGGGTGTGGGTGGGGGTTGTCAGTAAAGCGTGAAAATGATATCTTTTACTTGAACCTCTTTTTAAACTCATTTTATTTTGGGTTTTTAGATGTAGACTTCTACGAGTATGGAGAACATAAGTCTAAAAAAATTAAGGTTAACCCCTTTTATTTTTGAACCCATTTTCAGGGTCCATTTTTAGACCTGTTAGGAATATAGCAATCGTGTCCTTGTTTTAATCCGAAGATAGTGTAGATTACTATTTTTGTAGCATTACAATATTTAAATATCATGGAAAAAATGGATAATTTATGTGTGAATGAAGGATTACAGTTTGGCATCAATATAGGATTTTGTCCACCCCTCTTTGTGATATAGTATAATATATATGATTCATATTAGATAGTAATATTAAGATATAATTATAGGTAGAACACCGTGACTTAGCCTAATTTATTATTTTGGATATGGAAAGGTGAATCAACCCTAAAGGTTAAATATTCTCTATACTGTTAGGATACTATTACCCTAGGTTGCTAGTATGTTTAGACACAGTTGAGGTTAATAACCCATTATCATAAGATTTAATACTTTACTTAGTGAAATATGATGGATTATTTAATGATGAAATGATTATTCCATTTATGTATTATTTGGCACAAGGTCATGATTGTTATATTAAATGGATTTTGGGTGAGTAATTTACCTTTGTAAAGGGCATGATTTAGTTTATTGACGTTTAGACACTTATAATAGTCTTGCTTGGATATTACAGATGGCATGCATAGATCTAGTACATTTATTCTCACTTAATGATATGATTTCAACTAAAAATATGATTTTACTGCTACTTTCCTAAAAAGGAATTAATCCCACTAAACACTTTTAAATCAAATTCTTTTATAAAAAAATCATACCACCTTAATGAATGTTTTATGGGGTTTTGAGACTAAAAATGTTATTTTAGATATTTAACTGAGATAGACTGTAGTCCATGGTTTTAATACTACTATTTACCTTAGACAAGAGAGATTCTGATCCTTTCCATACTCTTATGATGAAACACCCCAAACTTTGGCCCTTGTATATTTCTTGAGTCCTAAACCTTCTAATCATCATTTGACTCACACCATGAAATGTGTGGTGTACTTACGAATATATGGACACTATTCGTATATTGGTCAGTATGATATTGGCCATGTTTTATTCTAGATATGAGAAAACTCTATATAAGTCATATGTTCAAGGTATGAGAGGTAGGGTTCAAACCATCTATTATCCAGTGTCTAGCCTTTGCGAAGTAGGGAACGACTTGATGATACTAGTCATACAGTAATGATATAAGTTAGGAAAGGAAGTCATGTATTGGATAAAATATGGTGTCCAACTTTGTGATAATCTGATGATTGACGGTACCACTCGTATGGCATGATTATGAGTTGAAGGTTCCAATCATACCCACTTACGTTCTTTTTTACAGCTTTTAAGCTAAGTGTAATTTGGACATTTCACACCCCAATTCCTTAAGACCCAACATCTTAGAACACTTATTTGTCTTTCATTCTATACTTTAGAAGATTGAAACAACCAATAAACACTCTCTAAAAAACTCTCTAGAAGATTTGGCTAGGGTTTCTTTAAGGTGGTCATCTAGAGGTATAAGGATAGAAATCTCTCTGTGAATCTTCGTAACTCTGACATGTGACTCTTTCATCTTTGTTAGTTCAAAAAAATGTATGTTTTAAACATTATTCGTGATTTATTAATGGTGGTTTTGAAAGCAATGGTCGACAGTTTGGATGTATTATGTTGATTATTTTTTTTATGATTTCCAGTATGATTATACATAGTTTGATAATTTGTGGGTGTACGAGAGTTGTGGTTTAATGAATGGGTCATTTTTAACCCTAAACGTGATGGTTTTTGGTTTTGAATAATTTTTTGTTAATTGTATGCCTTCAATCTCTTTGTGAAAATCTCAATGAGAATTATCTTGTCACATATGAATTATGTTTGAACTAAAGCATTGGCCTTTGAATGTTGATGATTAGTTAATATTTTTATGAAGGACTTATTGGCAATAAATTGAATTAAATTGTAACCATGGTGGTTTAATTGGCTAGATGGGTTCAAGTCCCTAAATGTTGAATAGAATTGACATCTTTGTTTAGTTAATGGGTCAAGCCCTAAAGTTGATTAATTTAGTTCTGGCATGTTGTACACTTACAAGTGTGAGTTAGTATGACAAAACCAATGGGATGCCTTTGGTCTGTAATTGGATAAATGGTTGTGTATATGTTTAATGAATGTATTAATTGGGCTATAAAGTGGGATGTTTAGTCAGTCCATGAAAGTGGAGTCTGAAGGACTAGAGGTTTGAATCCCCCGATTAATATATAAAAGGGAGGTTTGAGTCCCCCATATTTTATATATTGGTTCTTAAGTCACCTTTATTATTTCGGGAAGTATGAGGCACACATAAAGGAATATATGAATATGGATATTCTCTAGTTCCTGCAGCTACAAGCACTGAGGACCTTTCATCTTTGAGAGAGCTTGGCCCTTTTAGCTCATGGGTGCCTTGTTTTATGACGGTTAGGCTACACAACCCATGTTAAGGTTTTCAAAGTTTATGCTAAGTTTTGTTTCCTTTGTTTGCACTATATATATATATATATATATATATATATATATATATGACTATATATGGTGATTTAACTTGGTTTTGAATGATGACATTATTTTATTCCTCTATCCCTGAGTTACATATCAGTGCTCCAATCACTAACTGTCTTCAGAAACTGTATCCTAATATGATACAGGGGCCATAACATTTTCTACTACCCTGTGCAGTCATCAGGTGTTCGAGTGGATCGTGAGTTGTCAGCGAAGTGGTGAGCTTCCATATTTCAAAAGTCATTATTTCACCGTCTATATATATCATGTCTTATACATTGTTTAGACTTGTTTTTGGCTATTATCGAGGGCATGTCTCGACATTATATTGATTTCAAGTTTATAGAGGCTTTGTTGGATTACTGTGGACTTTAGTATGTTGTTTTGGTGGATTAATTTAAACGTTTCATAAGTTATTATTAGTCATATTTTTCACTATCTTGTTATATATTCGGAACTCATCTGACACTTAAAGTTGTTGAGCTGACTAGGTTAGGTGAAGAGAGTGATCTTTGGTCCACGTGGTACTTGAGAGACCTATCACGTATAGGCCCTAGTTTTGATCATGAAAAATATGGTATTAGCGCCTAGATTTATGGCCAATTTTGTGTCCATAAAGTCATGTCAAGTAAAGTGTTTTTTAAAGGTATGTAGGATTCTACACTTATAAGAGAGAGGTCTATGAGACATTTAGAATGTTTCCCTTTCTTGTTTTTTAATTTCGAGCTATAGAGTCTAAGTGTACAACCCCGATTTTCTGAACCGAAATTCTACATGGTGATTATAAAACCAAAGGACCACAAGTTAACCCATGACTGATATCTGTACCTATACACTGCATAATATACATATAAAATGCAGAAAACATGAACAACAGGCCATAAGGTTCAATTGAATAAAATATCTGACAAATCATAACATCCATATGGGGTAACAAATACCCACAACAACTGAAGTCTAAAAAAAATCTAAACTAAATCTGAAAGCCTCTAAATACTGTTTGAGTAAGGAGTTGAAGGAACATGTCTCCAACTAACTACGTAAACTGAAAGATAACCGAAGAAAATAAATGAAGTCAAATCATATCATGCTTGAATGAAGAGGACTCACTTCAACTCTATATATTGAAATACGATTACTACTGCTGATCTGGATCTCATGGCTCTGAACCAATGGTGTAACATAAAAAAAGCACCACAGTGCGAATGCGTCAGTACAACTAAAAGTACTGAGTATACGAGTGACGTAGGCTATATGCAAAAGGGCTTTCATGTATGAGCAGTGCTAATCGAATGACTAATATGAACTAGAGAGTGCAAACATTCATACATAGTAACTGATATCATGAATACGTGATATCTAGATCTATACGCTAATACATGGTTTATTGATATCTAACATGACTAATACTGGGATTTCTCATAACATGGATGACTATGTCTGACAGTCCTGAATTTGATGGAACTACCTGAGTTTCGTACTGTAATTGAATTGACTATATCTGACAGTCCTAGTAAACTGAAATCTAAAGAACTATCTGAGTTCTTTTACTAAGACTAAGATTGAAACTGTGGGAGGTATTTCCTTAACCGACATGCCCCAAATGTGCAATAATAGCTGAGCTGGAGTCCAATCTATGCTCTAATTGGTAGGGTGTCAATACCATGCCACTGGTAAGGATAAGCTATGAGTGACCCTTACCTGGCAGGTTACTCTAATGAGAATGATGGGACCCTAGTCTAACAGGTCAAATCACCTTATCAACCCTAATCTAATAGGTTAATATGTCTTAACCTACGCTGGCTACGTAGTTCCAGCACACAAGGATGACTGCTAAGAATCACACCCTTATTTGGCAGTTGAGTTCCCATCCTTGGATTCACTCGGTGCTAACATCTACTCCCATCTGAAGAGATTGAACATGATTAACTGACTATACATGGATTGAGTAACTGACTCATGTTGACTAATGAAATAGTACAATTATCTGAGAATTAACTGAGATTATGAGATTTCTAAGATTTCCTGAGTCGCATGACTGTCTGAGTTCTATAGATCATGACTTGATTGAGAGTATCATGATAATATGACATGGATCTAGGAACACAACTATATTTTTTAGGTATAAGTACCCCCAGCACTCGATAGAAGGAATCTAACACACATGACTGACTTGATCATAAGAATAGAGTCCATAATTCACAATATCATAAGTAGGGGATTTCATACTACACTTGGTTCTCAACATCTTATAAATGGAAGGGGATGCGTTCAAGATGTATATACTCACGTTGCTTCAATATCACGCTCATTCCATATCACAACAATAACAGATAACAATAACGTGGAGTTCATGTGGAGTCATAAAGAAAAGAACATGGGCTTTTCATTTAAGGACTATTAAGTCATAAAAACATGGATTCTATCATTCTTGGCATTTTATCAAACACCTTACATGCACAAATTTGGGCATAGGTGCACTTATCAATTTGATAATCTTAATCCATCAAAAATCATGGGTTTCAACTAACCTACTCACATGCTTCATGAAAAACACATTAAGATACAACCTTGAATCCAAACAAAAATTATCAACATGAATATAGTCATAACACTACAAGGAAATCACAATTAATCATTTAAAACATGATTCTTGAGCTCCATGGTTGAAAGGGATCCATGGATGAACAGAACGCATATCTCAGTGATTGAATATTTAAAGAGATCTAATGTTTTTGAAGGTTCATAAAGAAATCCTTAGGCTTGCTCTTGATTTTTCTAGACTAGGGTTAAACCCCTTTGGAAAAGAATGTTCTAGTTCTTGAGGAGATAATCTTGAGAGGCAACCCTAATCTTGCGGTTGAGACATTATTAGAGAGCTTTTTGAGATGTTTAACTAAAGAGAATGGAATATAATATGCTACTTGAGGTTTATTAGTCATGGGACCAAAATACCATTGCAAAAATGTCCCTCAATTAATGAAAACAAATAGATGACGACATTTGTGACAAGTCGTCAAACTGGTGATAAGTCATCATGAAATGTCGTCACAAAAAGGTGAAATCTTGATTTTCTAGTTAAGGTTGACGTCATTGGTGATAGGCCATCACGGGCGTGATAACTTATCACAAAATGTCATCACTGGGGGTGGAAATATGCCTAGGTCTAACGACATTGGTGATAAGTTGTCATGCTTGTGACAGCTTATCACAAATGTCGTCACTCAGTTTCCAAGCTTGACATGCTGGAGTAAAATGGGCATAAATCTTACTTTGATATCATATTTAGAAGAAATTGGTATCGTTGGAAAGATAATTCAATTATATATATTTTTCAGAGTCATGAGGTCAGAAATTCATATCATAACGAGAGATATCCTCATTTGAAGTTTACTATACCAATATCTTTCTCCAGAATTGAATTGGTAAGGAAATATTTTGATTCTTCTATTATCTAGGACACTTTTGAGGACTTAATATGCATCAACCTTGATCATAGAACTACCAAAGAACTAAAATTTATTACTCATGAGTTCGAAGCATGATCCTAAAAATGTTTGAAATTTTGGGGTATTACAATATCCACTCCCCCCAGGAACATTCATCCCCAAATGAGATTGATTAAGCTGAAATTACTAATGTACTGACCTTACTTAAGGGATGCAACATCTAAAACATGATGACATGACTGACTTGAATGATAAGATGAAAATATCTGAACATACTAAACATGCATATTTGATGTATAACTGACAAGCTAAACTCATGCATATCTGATGCATGATTACATAACTGAACTGTTATATGTATGCATGACTGAATGCAATGATATTTAGTATCAAATTCATAAATAGAATTCTGAACATGAAACTAAATAAGCTTAAGGATAACTATTACCTTGAGCTTGATCTGAATTTGAGGATAAGAGGTGAGGATACTTGGTACGCATATCTGCTTCTGCTTCCCAAGTAGCTCCCTCAATGGATTGATTCCACTAAAGAACTTTTACTAGAGGAACTTCTATGTTCCTCAATCTACAGATCTGATAGTCTAAGATTTTGATAGGAATCTCTTTGTAAGAGAGGTGTTCTGGATATCCATGCTCTAGTAGGGACTACAACTGAAGTGTCACCTATGCACTTCTTAAGCAAAGAGACTGAAAGACTGGATGAACTGAAGCTAGATCTGAAGGCAATTTGAGATCATAAGCTACCTTTCCCAAGCAGTTGAGAATTTTGAAAGGACCGACATATCGGGGACTGAGCTTTCCCTTCTTGCCGAATCTCTTCACCCCCTTCATAGAAGAGATCTTAAAATAGACAAAATCATCAATTTCAAATTCTAGATCCTTTCTATAAACATTTGCATAAGACTTCTGTTGGCTTTGAGTATCTTGAAGTATTTCTCTGATTAACTAAACCTTTTTTAATGTATCAAACATTAAGTAAGGACATATGACTGAGGCCTCACTAACTTCAAACCAACCGATTGGAGATCTGCACATTCTACAATAGAGAGCTTCAAATAGAGCCATCTAAATACTAGAATAATAGCTATTGTTGTATGCCAACTCAATCAAAGAAAAGTGGTCATCCCAACTTCCCTTGAAATCAATTGCACATGCCCTTAGCATATCTTCTAGAGTCTGAATGGTCCTTTCTTCTTGACTATATGTCTGAGGATGAAAAGTTATACTGAGATGAACTTGGGTACCAAGACCCTTTTGGAATTCTTTCTAGAAGTAAGAGGTGAACTGGGTACAGACCTCTATTTGAGATAATAGATAGTGGAACACCATATAATTTGACCAACTCTATGATATAAAGTTTGGCATAATCCTTGGCTGAATAAGAGGTATGGACTGGAAGGAAATGAGCTAACTTGGTCATGCTATCTATAATTATCCAAACTGAATCGTGCTAATGCTGAGTTTGAGGCAAACCCATCACAAAGCCCATGTTATCTTCTTCCCACTTCCAAGTAGGAATAGTGAACTCCTGCATGGAACCTCTAGGCTTCTGATACTCTATCATAACTTGCTGACATATAGAGCACTTATCCACAAAAGCTAGAACATCTCTCTTCATCCTACTCCACCAATAGATCTTCCACAAGTCACAGTAGATCTTAGTGTCCCCTGGATGAATAGAGTATCATGAACCTTGTACCTTTACAAGAACCCGATGCCTCAAGTCATCCACATTTGGAACATAGAGACAACACTGACAACGAAGGATACCATCTCCCCTTTGGGAGAAAAACTCAACCTTCTGATCTCTAATTTACTCTTTTAGCTTGACAAGGATAGGATCCCTATATTTATTTGCTTTCACCTTGGAAACTAGAGATGATTCTGAACTACTGTGAACATATACACCACCCTCTAACTAATGGATTTCCGGAGCTATCTTCTTTTTGCTATCCTCAATGTTAGAAACACTACCCATGGAGAGTCTACTGAGAGCGTCGGCCACAACATTGGCCTTTCCTGGATGGTAAAGGACACTTATGTCATAATCTTTTAAAAGCTCTAACCACCTTCTCTGATGAAGATTGAGATCTTTCTGAGAAAAGACATACTGGAGACTCTTATGATCTATGAAGATATCTACATGAACTCCATATACATAATGTGTCCAAATCTTTAAGGAATATACTATGGATGCTAACTCAAGATCATGAGTAAGATAATTCTTCTCATAAGGATTTAACTGTCTGGAGGCGTAGTCTATGACCTTATCATGATGCATGAGAATAGAACCTAGACCCACTTTGGATGTATCACAATACACTACGAACCCATCTGAACCATATGGAAGAGCTAGAACTGGAGCCAAGGTAAGTCGAGTCTTCAACCCTTAAAAACTCTTCTTGCAAGAATCTGACCACTGAAATATGACCTTATTTTGAGTCAATCTAGACATAATGGATGCAATAGAATAAAATCCATCAACAAACCATCTGTAATATCCATCCAAACCAAAGAAACTCCTGATATCTAATGGAGAGACAGGGCAAGGCCAGTTTCTTACCACTTTGGTCTTCTAAGGATCTAGTCTAATTCTATCACCGGAAATAATATGGCCAAGGAATGCTACTGACCTTATCCAAAACTTGCACTTACTGAATTTGATGAATAGTTGGTGATCTCTGAGGGTCTAAAGAACAATTCTAAGATGGTCTGCATGATCGTGCTCTATGAGGGAATAGACCAGGATATTATCTATGAAGATTATGAAGAACATTTCCAAGTACTGCTTAAACACATTGTTCATCAAGTTCATAAAAGTGGATAGGGCATTGTAAGACCAAAGGACATGACTAGAAACTCAAAGTGACCATATCGAGTATGAAAAGCTATCTTTGGGATGTCACATTCTCTCACTCTGAGCTGATGATAGTCTCATCTGAGGTCTATCTTGGAGAAATAACTGGCACCCTGAAGTTGGTCAAACAAGTCATCTATCCTAGGAAGACGATACTTGTTCTTGACCATGACTTTATTGAGCTGATGGTAATCAATACACATCTTGAGAGAACAATCCTTCTTACGCATGAATAAGACTGGTGCACCCCATGGGAAAATGCTGGTTCTAATGAATCCCTTATGTAAGATATTTTTCAACTGTTCTTTCAGTTCTTTGAGTTCTACTGGTTCTATTCTATATGGTAGAATAGAAATAGGTTGAGTATCTTGAATAAGGTCCATGCCAAAGTCTATTCCCTTTTGGGAGAAATGCCTAGAAGATCTTTGGGAAACATGTTTGAATACTCATTTACAACGGGAACTGATTCGAGACTAGGAGATTCAAAACCTGAGTCTTTAACATGAACGAGATGATAAAAACATCCCTTAGATATCGTTTTCTTTGCCCGAAGGTAGGAAATAAGATAACCCCTAAAAGATTAAGTATTACCCTTCCACTCTAGGATTCACTTATTTGGGAACTAAAACTGAACTAATCTATTTATGCAATTGATTGTGGCATAGCAGGAAAGAAGCTAATCCATGCCGAGAATGACATTCAAATACGTTAGCTATAACTCGACTAAATATGCTTATGTGGCTTTCTAAAATATCATAATCGGGCCGTTCTTGTATAGTCGCCGAGCTATGATGGTTTTACCCACTAGGGTAGCAACTGAAAAGGGCTCTGCTAAAATTTTGGGATAGATTCTAAAATCGCCTACTATATAAGGAGTAACTAGCATAAACATGAACATGGAAAATCATTAATGTACCAGTAACGAAATCAGGAGAATTTTCCTAATCCTATCAGGTCTGAAGAGCATAGAGTCTGTTTGGGCATTGTCCACTAGTAGCACTGGAAGTGGCACGCTGCTGATTTGGGTGACCGGACTGGGCTGTGGAATGATTTTGCTGACCCTGCATACCTGACTGTGTACACTCTCTAACCATGTGTCCTGGCTTGCCACAACTAAAACAAACATCACTACCAGCTCTACAGGTACCCTTGTGGTTCTTTCATAAGTCTGACACAAGGGGTTAGTTCTAGCACTGCTGACACTGCCCTGATACTTAGAGCCTGGTTCTTGATCTCAGTTGCCATCTATGAATTTCAAAATTGGGCCACTGGCATAAGAAGGAGCTGGAACTGCTAGCTTAGGACAAAACTGCGAATGGATTCCTCCTTCTGATTTGGGTTAAGAAAAACTGAAACTGCGTGACTTTTCTCTCTTGTTTTTCCTCTCCTTAGTCCTATTTTTCTACTCCTCTATTTTATGAGCATGGGTCATGAGCCTAGCTAAAGTCATATTATTGTTTAGCATCGCAGACCTACACTTATTTACCATGCTATCATTCACCCTTGATACGAAATTGCTCATCTTAACCCTATTGTCTGCAACTACATAAGGTGTATATCTGGTGAACTGAGTAAATCTGAGAGAGTACTCTTTAACCATAATATTTCCCTGCTTTAGGTTGATGAACTCTAGAACTTTTGCCTCCCTTAGCTCTTGGGGATAGAATCTGTCTAAGAAATCTGTGACAAATTACTCCCACTCTATATGATCTACATTCTCTAACCTCTCAGACTTCTACTATTTATACCAAGTATGAGTAAAATTCTTTAATTGGTATGCGGCTAACTTGGCACTCTAAAAAGAAGTAACTCCCATGATATTTATTACCTTCAGAATCTGGCCAATGAATTCTTGAGGGTCTTTATAAGACTTAAGACCCGAAGAAAGATAGCAGGTCCATTCGGGTGAAGTCCTTAATCCTAGCTGCAGCTGAGTTGACCACTAGATTGTCAAGAATAGCTAGTGTCTATTCATTTTGGGCATCCACAGATTGAGAAAGAGTGGTAAATATGGTCTTCAACTCCGCATGTGAAACATGATCTCCCAAAGGTTCTTCGGACTAAGGTGTTGACTGACTTCTTCTCTTTACAGGCATGTTCTGAAATAAGAAGAAGAAACGGATTAGACTAAGACACTGACTTGTTATTATGCTTATTGGCATGACATGAATACTAAAAGAGGGGAAACTATTGTTAAAACATCTCATAGCCTCTTGAGCATAAATGTGGTGCACAACACACCCATTTACAAGACTCTACTAGATGAGACTTTCAGACTTCCTAGGACTCTATTGAACCTTAGGCTCTGATACCAATTTTGTAACACCCTGATTTTCTGAACTAGAATGCTACACGGTGCTTATGACCCTGAATGATCACAATCTAACCCATGAATGATATCTGTACCTTACATTGTATAATATACATGTAAAATGCAGAAAGCATGAATAATAGGCCATAAGGTTCAACTGAATAAATTATCTGACAAATCATAACATCCATATGGGGTAACAAATACCAAAAACAACTGAAGTTTGAAACAAATCTGAACTAGATCTGAAATTCTCTAAATAGTGTCTAAGTAAGGAGTTGAAGGAACATATCTCCAACTAACTCTATAAACAAAAAGATAACTAAAGAAAATAAATAAAGTCATATAATATCTTCCTCGAATGAAGAGAATTCATAACAACTCTATCTACTGAAATACAATACCTACTGCTGATCTGGACCTTGTGTCTCTGAAACTATCATGCAATATAAAAGAATGCACCATAGTTCAAATATATCAGTACAACAGAAAATACTGAGTATAAGAGTGAGGTAGGCTATATGCAAAAGGGCTTACATGCATGAAAAGTGCTAACTGAAAGCCTAATATGAATGTGAAAGGGCAAACATACATATATAGTAACTGAGATCGTGAATACGTCATATCTAGATTTGTACGCTAATACATGGTTTATTGATATCTAACATGACTAATACTGAGATTTTTGATAACATGGATAACTTTGTCTGACAGTCCTGAATCTGATAGAACTACCTGAGTTCTATACTGTAATTGAATTGACTATATCTGACAGTCCTGGTATACTAAAATCTAAAGAACTATCTGAGTTCTTTTACTGAGATTGAGACAGAAACCGTGGGAGCTAGCTATTTAACTGACATTTCCTAAATACACAATAATAGCTAAGCTGGGGTCCAATTTGTGCCCTGATTGGAAGGTTGTCAATACCGCACCACTGGTAAAGACAAGCTGTGGGTGACCCTTATCTGGCAGGTTACTCTAATGAGAATTGTGGGACCCTGGTCTGACAGGTCAACTCACCTCATCAACCCTAATCTAACAGGTTAAGATGTCTCAACCTATACTAGCTATATAGTTCTAGAACACGAGGATGACTACTAAGAATCACACCCTTATCTAGCAGGTAAGTTCCTATTCTTGGGTTCACTTAGTGCTAACTTCTACTCCCATCTAAAGAGATTGAACATGATTAACTGATTGTACAAGGACTTAGTAACTGACTCCTGTTGACTGATGGAATAGTACTATTATCTGATAATTTACTAAGATTATAAGATTTCTGAGATTTTCTAAGTTACATGACTATCTCAGTTCTATAGATCATGGCTTGACTGAGAGTATCGTGACAACATGATATAGCTCTAGGTACACAACTATATTTTTTGAGTACAAGTACCCCCAGACTCGATGGAAGGAATCCGACACACATGACTGACTTGATCATAAGAATAAAGTCCACAATTCACAATATCATAACTAGGGTATTTCATACTACACTTGGTTCTCAACTTCTTATACATGGAAGCGGATGCGTACAACATGTATATACTCATGTTGCTCTAATATCATGCTTATTTTATATCACAATAATAACACACAGCAATGACATGGAGTTCATGTGGAGTCATAGAGAATATATAACATGGTCTTGTCATTTAAGAACTATTAATTCATAAAAATATGGATTCTATCATTGTTGGCATTTTATCAAAAACGCTACATACACAACATTGGGCATAGGTGTACTTATCAATTTGACAATCTTAATCCATCCAAATTCATGGGTTTCAACTAACCTACTCACATGCTTCATGCAAAACACATCAAGATACAATCTTGAATCCAAGCAACAATCATTAACATGAATATATTCATAACACAATAAGGAAATCACAATTTATAATTTAAAACATGATTCTTGAGCTTTGTAGATGAAAGGGATCAATGGATGAACACTACGCTTACCTTAGTGATTAAATCTTGAAAGAGACCTAATTTTTCTAAAGGTTCTTGAAGAAATCCTTAGGCTTGCTCTTGATTTTTCTTGACTAGGGTTTAACCCCTTTGGGAGAGAATGTTCTTGTTCTTGATAGGAAACCCTAATTTTATGGTTAAAAGGGTATGAGAGATCTTTTTGAGATGTTTAACAAAAAAGAATGGAATATAATACGCCCTTTGAGGGTTATAAGTCAAGGGAAGTGAAGGAAAAGAACAAAATACCCTTGTTAAAATATCTCTCAATTGCTGGAAAAATATAGCTGACGACATTCATGACAAGTCGTCAAATTGTTAATAAGTCATCACGAACTATTTTTACAAAAAGGTAAAATCTTGATTTTTTAGTTAAGGTTGACGACATTAGTGATAGTCCATCACGGGCATGACGACTTAACACAAAATATCATCACTAGGGTGGAAATCTGCCCAGGGCTGACGACATTAGAGATAAGTCATCATGCTTGTGATAGCTTATCATGAATTTCGTCACTCAGTTGCCCAGCCTGACATGCTAGAGTAAAATAGGCATAACTCCTTTCTCTAAAATCAAATTTAACCTAAAGTAAGAAAGGATGATAGTCAAGTATAATGCTTTAAAATTCCATCTATTATCCTAATTTACTCATGAATTTGTATCTAATATGAGGGGCTAAATAATATATTTTTCTTCAAGATTTTTTCGTGAGTCTATCTTGAGTGTAAGACTGCCTTATTGAACAAGGACATGAATATCTCCAAATTGGTTGTGATATGTAGAAAATCTAAAAAGAGAAAATAAAAAAGGCTGATAATGGCAAGAGACAGAATAAGAAATTCCAGCATTCAGAATAAAGTAAGAGACAACAACAGAATGTAAAGTGATCAAAGAAAAAGAGATGAGGGAGTCCTAACTCCTATTACACCCCTAGCGCTCCCTACCTTAAGTTATTCAGTGACTGATGTTTTAAGAGTGGTGACGCTTCTAGGGCATTGGGTGCCCAATCTAAGACTAGTGGGGCCCAGTCAGCACCATCCTACTCTCTCTTTAGGTTTTATGGTTAGCATATTCATGGGTATTGTGATAAGGGGAAAATTTTATGTTTTATGTATGGTCAGATTGGGTATATGCAGTGTGATTTTCCCTCTAGAGTTGCTTCAGGGGCATATAAGGTTCCCATTGCCTCTTCATTATCTCCTACATCAAAGGGTGCTACTTTTGGCTCCAGCACTACTCATAATCACCTTGATTCTCTCACTTCTTTATAAAAGTTTGAGGCATCTTCAGATGTTATTAATGGTATTTTGAAACTCTTTTCTCGTGATGCATAATATTTACTTGATCTGGGGTCTACTCTTTTTCATGTGATTGTATTTGTGGCTGTGTATTTTAGTTTTGATCATCAATGTCTGTCAGATCCTTTTTTTGTTTTTGCCCCAGTAGGAGACTCTATGGTGTCAGAAAAGTCTATAGAGGTGTGTGGAACCTATTGGTAATAAAGAAACTATGGTTGACTTGATAGATTTAGATATGGTTAACTTTGATGTTACTATAGGAATAGACTGGTTATACTAGTGTTATGATTCTCAAAACTATCGAACTGATAAGGGCATGTTTAATTTCCCTAATGAACCAATTGATAAATGATAGGGAAGTTCTATAGTACCTAAGGGGAGGTTTATATCATATCTTAGATCATAGAGGTTAATCTCCAAGGGGTGTCTCTATCATCTAGTCTGGGTTAAAGATTCTAAATTAGAGGATACTTCTTTGCTTTTTTTATATGGTAAATGAATTTCCTGAAGTTTTTCCTGATGACCTTTCTGGTGTCCCTCACGATAGGGAGATTGAGTTTGGGATTGACCTTGTTTTGGACACTTATCCTTTTTCTATCCCCCCCATATAGAATGGCTCCAGCTGAGTTGAAGGAGATTAAGGAGCAATTGAAAAATTTCTTAGACAAGGGTTTCATCTATCCTAGTGTGTCCTCATGGGGTGCACCTGTCTTCTTCATGAGAATGAAGAAAGGTTACCTTTAGATGTGTATTGATTACTGATAATTGAACAAGGTGACAGGAAAGAATAAGAACCCTCTTTCGAGAAATGATGATCTCTTTGATCAGCTTTAGGGTGCCAAATTCTTCTGTAAGATCTATCTTTGATCTAGTTATTACCAGTTAAAGATTAGGGATATGAATATCACTAAGATAACTTTTTGTACCTAGTATGGGCATTTTGAGTTCTTGGTGATATTATTTAACTTGACCAATGCCACCAAGGCATTCGTGGATTTGATTAATAGGGACTTCTATAAATTTCTAGATATTTTTATAATTGTCTTTAATAATTATATTCTTGTATACTCTAGGAGTAAAGAGGATCATGATGATCACCTTTTCTTTTTGTTGCAGACCTTGAAAGATCAACAATTGTATGCTAAGTTATCTAAGTGTGAGTTCTGGTTGAATACCATAACTTTTTTGGGTCATCTTGTGTATAGTGAAGAGATTATGGTGGATCCTTAAAAAGTTACCATGATTAAGAAGTGTCATAGATCCATGACTCCAACTGATATTCAGAGTTTCTTAGGTTTAGCTGGTTATTTGAAGAGGTTTATGGAGAGTTATTCATCTATTGTTTCTCCACTAACTAAGTTGACTCAAAAGAAGGTAAAGTTTTTTTGGTCTGACGCTTGTGAGGGAAGTTTCGAGAACTTATAAGATAAGTTGACTTCTACCGGTCTTGACTATACCTGAGGGTACCAAGAGTTTTATGGTCTGCTACGATACATCCTAGGTTGGTTTGGGCTTTATTTTGATGTAGCATTGTTAGGTGGTTGCTTATACCTCTGGATAGTTAAAGGTTTATAAGAAGATATATGTGACTCATGACTTGGAGTTGTCGTGGTATTCACATTGAAAAATTGGTGGCACTATCTGTTTAGGGTCTATGTTGATATTTTTTTATCATAAGAGCCTATAGTATGTGTTCACTCAGAAAAAGCTTAATCCAATGCAAAGGAGGTTGTTTGAGTTGCTGAAAAACTATGATATGAGTTTTCACTACTATCTAGGTAAAGCTAATATGGTTGCTGATGCTCTTAGCATATTGTCCATGGGTAGCTTGTCATATGTGTATAAGGATAACTTGGATTTGGTGAAGGATATTCACTTTTTGTCTAACCTTGGAGTTTGTCCCTTGGACTCTGAGGATGGTGGTGTGTTGGTCCAATAGGTGGGGCAATCATCTCTTTGTTAAAAAATAAAGGAGAAACAGGTAATGGATCTTCCCTTGATGAAAATCAAGGATGGTGTAGGTAAGTAGAAAGTAATGGCCTTCGAGATCAGAGGTGATGGTAACTTGAGGTACCAAGGGAGGTTATGTGTTCCGATATTGATAGATTGCTATATAGGATTCTAGTCGAGGCTCACGAATCATGGTATATGGTTCAAGCCGATTCAACAAAGATGTATCATGACCTTACAGAGATGTATTGGTGTAAAAATATCAAAAAGGATGTAGACAACTTTATGGCAAAGTGTATAGTGTGTCAACAAATCAAGGTGGAGCGCACGAGTCCTACCGGGCTACTCTAAGAAATTAAACTACTAGTGTGGAAATATGAGATAATTAATCTAGATTTTTTTACTAACCTTCTGCGGTTGGGAAATTAGTGTGACTCCATTTGGGTCATCTTGAATAGTATGACTAAGTCCGCTCAATTCTTGTCCATGAGTACTACTTATTCTGTCGAGGATTATGCAAAATGTTACCTACAAAAAGAGGAAAAGTTTCATGGTGCGACTATTTTGATTATTTCCCATCATAGTACTCAATTCTCGTTATATTTTTATGCTTTTTTTAGTGTGGTTTAGGGATTAAAGTGAGTTTTAGTATGGCTTTTTACCCACAGTCAAATGGGTAAGATGAAAGGACCATTCAGTCTTTGGAAGATATGTTGCGAGCACATGTGATTAACTATGGTGGTAGTTGGTTTGTCCATTTACCTTCGATTGAATTTGCTTATAACAATAGTTACCATTATAGCATTGGTATGGCCCCGCTTGAGGCATTGTATGGTAGGAGGTGTAGATTTTCTATTGGGTGGTTCGAGGTTGGTGAAGTAGAAAGTTTTTACCTAAATTTGGTTCACCAGTCTTTAAAGAAGGTGGAAGTAATTTGAAATAGTTTTAAGACCGCCAAAAGTCGCTAAAAGTCCTATGGGTATGTGAGGAAAAGAGATTTGGATTTTGAGCTTGAAAATAGGTGTTCTTGAAGTTGTCTCCCAAACAGAGAGTAATGTAATTTTGATAGAAGGGAAAGTTTAGTCCCCGATATATTGGCCCGTACTTTGTTTTGAGAAGGGTTGGAGATGTTGCATATGAGTTGTATCTTCATTCTAGCATGAGTTCCATTCATCCGGTATTCCATGTGTCTATGTTGCAAAAATGTGTGGATGATCCTTCAGTGGTTGTTTTCTTGTAGAAGTATTATGGATTCTTTGTCCTATGAGGAGGTCCTGGTGAGGATCTTACATCGGCACACTCATTGGTTTTAAATGAAAGATATGGCTTCGGTGAAGGTTCTATGGCAGAACAAAAAGTACGAGGAAGTTACTTGGGAAGCCGTCGAGGACATGAAGTCCAAGTATCTATTCTTTTTTCTAATTCTGAAAAATAGTGCTTGAGGTATCTGTTATTCTTAATATCTTATTTTCTATCTTTGTTAATGATAGATTGTGAATTCCTTCATATTTTTTTCTTTCTTAAAGGTAAGAATAGAGACATTTGAGGCTTAATCATATTTGTATTGCCTCGTCCTATCATTTGAGGACAAATGATCCTGGGGGGGGGGGCGAGAGACTTAAACACTCTAAACTTTGGCACTTACAAATTTCCTAAGTCTTGAACCTACTGATCCTCATACGAGTCACACCATGACTCGCATAGTGTGGTTACAGGTAAAGGGACCCTAGTCATATGTTGGTCAGTGTGATATTAGCAATGTTCTATTCTAGACACGAGAAGACTCCATATGAATCTTATCTTTAAGTGATGAGAGGTAGGGCCCAAACCATATGTTGTCATGTTTTTGGCCTTTGATGATCTGCCTAGGGTACGACTTGTTGATACTATTCATATGGTGATGATACATGTTAGGCAAGAAAGTTGTATGTTGGATAGAATATGGTGTCAAACTTTCTGATCAAGTAATAATTTGAGGGTTCCACTCGTATGATGTGGTTACGAGTTGAACGGTTGATGATAGGCGAAATTACGCGCCTATATCAATATATTTTGCCCATATTTTAGCCTAGTTTTGAGAACAAATTATATATTTCATGCACTTTTAGTCCTTTTTCCTATAAATGAGCTAACGAACATGATTAGTAAAGTTTCAGGTATAAATGATGCAAAATACAGCATTTTATGGCTTACTTGACGCAAAAGAAAGCTCACAAAGGAAGGGAAGAAAGTCTACACGCCTAAGGACCAAAACTGCTGCATGGAAAATCTGTCCCGGGCTAAAACAGCATTTCTGAAGAGTTTGGGGACTTACAGACACAAAGCTGGATTTTGACAATGATACATTAACCTAGTACAATTGGGTTATGTATTTCATTAGTTTATTTGGATTAGGAGAATGTTACATTAACCTAGTACAAATGGGTTAAGTATTTCCTTAGTATAGTAGGATTTGGTTATTTATTTCATTAGCATAGTAGGAGTAGGATAGGAGTATTATAAATACCCTATCATGCTAGAGATTTTAATAAATTCCTCCCTTAGTGGAGAGAAGAAATTCATCCCTCACCACAATACATTCTTCCATCCCTCTCTTCTTCCACCACAACAATTCTACAACTCTTTTAATCTTTCCATTAATTCTATTCTTCTTCTATTCTTAAATTCCACAACAAGAGAATCGTTACCAAGCCAAGGAAACACGCCACACGCCTATCACTTGATCTACACGCCATTACTCAATATCGTGATATAATAACAATGTCAATCGTGATCTCCTTCGCATTCATGGGTAACTAAACTTCTCTGTTGGGGTTATGGAAGCCGAATGAGATACTATCTATTGCTGTGAGTTTGTGAGTTCATGACACGTATATTGCTTATATCATTATTCTTTTCATCTTAATCCACATTCTTTGCGGTTGCAAACGCAAGAATACGCCAGTCTAACATTTAACTTGTTCGAGAGAAAGGTTATTTGTCTAGAAAAGAGATAATGTCAAGGTAGTAGGACACCCTTTCCTATTAAAAAGCTAGTGCCGTAACTGGACTAACCTCTTGGAGAATTCGTACCGTTAGACATGCTTTAAGCTCGAGAGAGTTAAAGTGAAATAGTCCTTGTTCAGGTCGAGAGACGCTTGGATTTACCATCGACTACAATTCTCTATAAGCAATTGCATGTCAAGACTCTACACCCTCATAGCCAATAGAGACGTATACCTCAGAAGGTGGACATAACCCCAACGCTTCAATTCTCATTGTTGTCAACCTACGTAACAATCTCTCTCTCTTTACTTTATTATTTTCAGCTTTTGTTTACATTACTTGCACAACAAGAATTCCCCCCTCTTACGAGACTTGCACCAAAAGTTTAGTAATTTTACTTACTTGTTGGCCAAACTATTCCCTGTGGGATCGACACCCAACCCAGGTTGGGTTCTATATTTGCTAACGACCTCTTTACACTCCTACGAGAGCTGTAGATTGAGCGTTATCAACGGTCCAATCATATCCACCTTCATTTCTTTATAGATTTTAAGCTGAGGGTATTTTGGATATTCACCACCCTAAACCCTTAATACCTCTCATCTTATAACACTTATTGGACTTTTATTCTACACATTAGAATATTCAAACACTCTCTAAACACTCTATAAAAACCTCTCTAGAAGATTGGGCTAGGGTTTCTTCAAGGTAGTCATCTATAGACTTAAGTATTGTAATCTGTTAGTGAATCTTCATAAAGCGGTCATATGACTCTTCCTTCTTTATTAGTTCACAAAATTAAAGATTTTCAAACATTGTTCATGGTTCATTAATGGTGGTTTTGAAAGTCATGGTTCAGGGTTTAGATGCATAATATTGAGCATTGTTTTCTCATGTTTTAACTTATGATTATACATGTTTTGATAATGGTTTTGCACATGCGGTTTCACGGGAATTGTGATTTAATGAATGGGTGATGTTTAACCTTAAACTTGATTGTTGTTGCCTTTGAATAATGTTTTGCAAATACTATGCCCTCAATTTATTTGTGAAAATTTCAATAAGAAAAATCTTGTCACATATGAATTATGTTTGAACTAAGGCATTGGCCTATGAAAGTTGATGATTTCTAAATTGTTTTATAAAGGCCTTGTTGTCCATAAACTAATTAGAATTTTAACCTAGGTGGTTTAATTGGATAAATGGGTTCGATTCCCTAAATATTGAATTCAATTGATGTTTTTAGTTTAGATAACGGGTTTAAGTCCCAAAGTTGATTAATATTTATTATGGGATGTTGTACGCCTGCAAAGGGTGGTTTGTATGATTATACCAACGGGATGCCTTTGGTAAGTAATTGGATAAATAGTTGTGTATATTTGTAATGAATATCTTAATTGGGCTTTAAAACAGGATGTGTAGCTGGGCCGTGAAAGTGGAGTCCGTAGGACTAACACTAGAAACCACACAAGTAGGTGTAGGTATCCATATGACTAAGAGGTTTGAGTCCCCTAAATGAATATATGAAAGGGAGGATATAGTCTCCTATATTGTATATATTGCTGCTTAAGTCACCTTGATTATGCAAAGAGGATCCAGTCACCCACAAAGGAATATACGGAAATAGATATTCGTCAGCTTCCCTCTGAAGCTCTTCATGAAACATGGGAGAGGTTCAAGACAAAGCTAGCGAGATGCCCAAACCATCACATGACTATTGTTCACCTCATGGAGATCTTGTATAGAGCCTTGAATTCAATAACTAAACCAGTGGTGGACAACGCAGCTGGAGGTTCTTTTATGGACCTCACCTTTGGTCAAGCAAGCAATATGCTAGATCGTATGACGAAACAAAGTAGAGCTTGGCATACCAGGGATTCTGAAGTAGCAAGCCCCACTTTATCTATTGGCATGACTGCAGACCAACGAAGAAGAGAAGAAGAACGTGATCAAGATATGGCGCACATGAAAACCCAAATGGATCTTCTTACAAAGCATCTATTAGGGAAGACTGAAAAAGTGAAAGCGATTGCGTCAAAAGGAAGAAACGAACCTGATTCAGAAGAGGAGGCCAACTACTTGAACAATCAGGGGAGTTTCCGAGGGAATACCCAAGGAAACCAAGGTCGAAACTATTATGATAAATCTGGAAGCAAAGACCAAGGTAGTTGGAAGAAAAACAATGAAAAGAGTGGTTTGTACGTTCCCCCTGGTAGACGTGACACCACCACATATAATTCTAGAAGTATGGAAGACATGATGGCTAAGTTATTGAAAGGAGTGGAAGCAACGAGCGCGGGAGTTACGGAGGTGATTAATGATTTGTCCTTCATGAAGCAATTAGTTGATTATCATTCCACTTCTATCAAGAAAATAGAGCAGCAATTAAGCCAACTTTCAGCAGCATTCAATCAAAGAAAGGCTGGCACCTTACCGAGCAATACGGTGCAAAACCCAAGGAATGATGGGTCATGCAAGGTCATCACTACCAGAAGTGGTAAGGTGCTGGAAACTTCAGCAACAGTCAAGCAAGTGGTTGACGAAATTGCGGACATGGACGTTACACCTAGTGACGATGCAAAAGGAGATGATGCTGCAACAACTACTTCCAACGTCAAGGACGTTACACCTAGTGACGTGCAGCCTAAAAAAAGGGAAAAACGGAAGCAAGAGGAGAAGAAAGCCACGGAAAGAACACTTCTATAACCACCACCACCTTTTCCCCAAAGATTGAAGAAGGTGGCGGATGACACTAAGTTCAGCAAATTTATGACTATGTTGAAGCAGCTGACCATTAATGTTCCACTGGTAGAGGCACTTGAACAAATGCCTGGGTATGCGAAGTTTATGAAAGATCTTTTGACTAAGAAGAGGGCAGCAAGTTATGAGCTGAACGATGATGTGCATCATTGTAGTGCAATTGCTACCCGATCGATAGTTTAGAAGAAGGACGACCCCGAAGCTTTCACTATTCCTTGCACAATTGGATCGTTGGATTTTGCCAAGGCGTTATGCGATCTAGGTGCTAGCATCAACTTGATGCCATTATCGATCTACAAGAAGTTGGGGTTAGGAGATCCGACACCAACCAATATGAGGCTCGTGATGGCTGATAGGTCGGTAAAACGACCTGTGGGTATCTTGAATGATGTGTTGGTGAAAGTTTCTTCATTCATATTTCCTGCCGACTTCGTTATTCTAGATTGTAAGGAGGATTCTGAAGTTCCCATCATCTTGGGACGTCCTTTCCTTGCAACTGGAAGTGTGCTTATTGACATGAAAGATAATGAGTTTTTGTTTCGAATTAATGACGAAGTGGTACGGTTTGATATATGCAAAACAATGAAGCAGCCCAGCAATATGAATGAGTCATCTGTAGCTGATGTTCATCATGAGGATATGAAAGCATTATCTATAGAGAAACAGCCTACTGTTGAGCCATTGTCTGCTGCGCCACTGAATGTTGAGCATAAGGATAATGAAGATTATGAAGAACTTATGGGTGCTCTAACAGAAATAGAGTCTTATACTCCTAAGCAACCGGACTGTGATCTCAAGAATCAACCAACAGCGAAGACTCCCATTGATGAGCCACCAATGCTAGAATCGCAAGAGCTCCCCGATTATCTAAGGTATGTATTCTTGGAAAGTAGAAATATACTTCCGGAGAGTACAGATGATTTAACTGAACAGCACGTAGAAGCTCTCATCTCTGCTCTGAAGACATACAAGAGAGCTATGGGTTGGACTATTGATGATATAATTGGAGATTCTCCGGGAAAATGTAAGAGCCATCTCGAAGAAGATCGCATGCCCACAGGTAAGCCTCATTGCCGTCTAAATCCTTTCAGAAAATTATCCATCACTTACCTCGACGAAGTCTGAGTACTTGAGGTAACTATGTCGAGCCACGACAATAAATAAGGCGCTAGATGGGAGGCAACCCATCGTTTTATTGTTTTATCATTTCATCGTTTTATCGTTTTATCGTTTTTATACTTGTTTTGTTTTTGATAAATGAAAAATCCAAAAATAAGAGTTGTGCCACGACCAAAACTAAGGCGCTTGGTGGGAGGCAACCCATCGTACTAATCATTTTCAGTTGTTTTGAGCAAATATAGGTGCAAGAAGTATTCAACGAGGAGATTGATTTCAATTGACAATTTGGACGCATTGTATGGTAAAGTTGGTAAGTTAGGAATGGTGATGCATAACGCTATGGATTGAGCATTTCTCACGCCAAAATAGGCATCGAGAAAGGCTAGGCCTTGGTAAAACTAGGCCACGAACGATGCACAACCTATCCTATAGCCTAAGGTCTCGGAATCTAGTGTGCTATACACTATGCGCCGCCTATTCCTAGGTATGCTTTTGACTATGCGCCGCCTATGCTATGGAATTTGGTCTCAGTATCTCATATGCCATAGACTATGCGGCGCATATGTCTACAAATGCCATAGACTATGCAGCGCATATGTCCCATTATGCTATAGACAATGCGCCGCATATGTCATTGATATGCCGAGCATTATGTGCCGCATATGTGGTATTTTTGTCTCCAAAACCGATTGTAAATGGTTCAAAACCCGACCTATTCTCTTCCTATATAAAGGGGACTTAGTTTTACAACACAACCACACTAAAAATTGACCTAAGGGCGCCGCATATACATCCAAATCCTCTCAAAATTTTCTTCTTTTGCCCTTCCAATTCACAAAACCATCTCCACAAGCTTCAAGCAAGTAAGTAATCTCTTATTCTTCATTTATTTCTCGTAAGTACTACGTTGCTATGTCTATTATGAATTGCTAAATCGTATAAGATTGTTGGTGATGTTCATGTGTTTGGATTGTTGATACAAAATCATGTGAGTGAACATGTACGTAGGAAAATCTTGACTTGTTTCCAACTTGAAATTGGTTTTAATAGCATTGTTATACTATTTGCAGAATTGCCATGGCTATGAACATTGCTTAAGCTTGTTACTTGGATACTTACATGTTAGACTATCCTGGCCATCGGGATAAGACTTATAGTGCCTACCGACATAAGAGGTTGTGATTGTTGTAAGAATAACTATTCCATGTGGTAACCCCTATGTAGTAGTGTTGCTATATCTACCATGAAAGTAGTCCAATGGCTGCAAGTAAGTGATGCATTGCTGATTTTCTTGTCGGAATACAATCTTAAAATGTATGTCGACGAAATCTGAGTAATCGACCACTTTCGCTTCACTGATTTGTGTTAACAAAACTAAGTGTAGGGTGGTACCCCTACTGCTTAGGTATAGATTGTATCCATTGAGATTGTGCTACCAGTAACACTATTTCAAGTCTCAGGTACAATGGCACCTAAAGAGAGATAAGGCAAGGAGAAGGCTACCACTTCACAAAAAGGCAAGAAAAGAGGCCAAAGAGAGCAAGGAGAACCCTCCTCGATGCAAACACCTCGACTCACACTTTGAATTAAGTGGGATACTTATGAGAAACTTCTAAGGATGACGACTCTGGTGATGATTCCAATGCAAGGGGTATGACCCTAGACATAGAGGATAAGTCCGACCAACCAGGTTCCTCATATTTATTTTCCACTGAGGACAGTGTCCCGACTAAGTGTGGGGTGGTGGTATTGCATGCTATACTTCTCTATTCGCATCTATGTTTGTTTGCTTTTGTTTTATTTTTTTTTCGTTTTGTTTTGTTTTGTTTTTTTAGTAGTTAAAATTTTTTTTAGCTTCGCATGAAATTATTTTGATAGGCAGCATAAGATTATAACAAGAGTATGTGCTACAATTGTGACTATTAAGACGTTTAGGCTCTAGTTGTGACTCATTATGTGATATTGTGTGGTTCAATTCCTTCACTTATTGGGTCGAGAGTTTATATTACTTCCAATCAAGTCGACCATGTGCCTTGTGTGTGTGAGATTAATAGTATCTTCTATGTATGTGGCTGATGCTAGAACTTGCCTGGTATGTATGCAAAGCGAAAATAAGGAGTGTAAGTTTAGGATATGATTTAGGCATTTCTTTGGCAACCTATATTTGTTTACCTTCAGTTTTACCTACCCATGGACATCATCCCTAGTTAAACCCTTTTGAGCCTTTAGCCTATTTCTTTGACAACCTTGTATGTAAGCCTAATCCATTTTTTTCAAGACCGTAATTTGATCCAAATTCCTAAGTGCATTAAATTAAAAATGTCATGTGACAACATAAGAGGAAATTGGGTAAGTATGATGCTTTAAATTGTAAATGGTGCTTGAATGTGTTACAGAAAAGAAAGTGCTATCATAAGAGGTATGTTATCAAAAGAAAAAGGAAAAGAAAGCTGAAAAGTGAGTTATGCTTAAAATTGAAAAACAAAAGAGGAGAACAAGGGTGTTAGAATAAAAGAAAGAAGAAAGGTTGAAA
The DNA here is from genome assembly GCA_030864225.1 of Capsicum baccatum var. pendulum. Lineage (NCBI taxonomy): Eukaryota > Viridiplantae > Streptophyta > Magnoliopsida > Solanales > Solanaceae > Capsicum > Capsicum baccatum. The sequence continues at coordinate 185,028,234 of CM061558.1, read as the reverse complement.
GAAAAAAGTGTCAATGATACAAAGTGATGTATTAAAGCGCTTAGGAACCTAGTCACTATTCTTGGCCAAAATAGTCCTACCCGTCCCTTAGCCTACATTACAACCATCAAAAGACCTATTTGATCCTAATCTTAGCATTCTGACATTTAGTGGAGTACTACACTAAGGGCAAGCCTATGGTCATCAGTTGCTACATATGAATTCTTTGTGAGAGCGAGAGCAAGGACATTGTTGATACCCATGTTTGAAAAATATGCTATACTTGTGAGTGATTATGGGTAATATATTGTGAGACACACATGGTTGATACGTTTTGGGTAGTTATATATGATTCCTTGTACCGTAACGTTTTCATGCGAGTTGACCACCATCACGAGTCTATGCTAGAGGTTAAACTGTTTCTACTTATAATCGAGAAGTACTCTTTGTTGATAATTGTTGTGCTTGTCTTGATAAATGTTTTGTGTTGTTGTTGTAAAAACCCTAAGTTGATGTTTAGAAGGACATGATATGTTGTTTGAGGACGAACAAAGCTCTAAGTTTGGGGTGTTGATGATAGGCAAAATTATGCGCCTATATCAATATATTTTGCCCATATTTTAGCCAAGTTTTGAGAACAAATTATATATTTCATGCACTTTTAGTCCTTTTTCCTATAAATGAGCTAACGAACATGATTAGTAAAGTTTCAGGTATACATGATGCAAAACACAGCATTTTATGGCTTACTTGACGCAAAAGAAATCTCACAAAGAAAGGGAAGAAAGTCTACACGCCTAAGGACCAAAACTGCTGCATGGAAAATCTGTCCCAGGCTAAAACAACATTTCTGAAGACTTTGGGGACTTACAGACACAAATCTGGATTTTGACAATGATACATTAACCTAGTACAATTGGGTTATGTATTTCATTAGTTTATTTGGATTAGGAGAATGTTACATTAACCTAGTACAAATGGGTTAAGTATTTCCTTAGTTTAGTAGGATTTGGTTATTTATTTCATTAGCATAGTAGGAGTAGGATAGGAGTATTATAAATACCCTATCATGCTAGAGATTTTAATAAATTCCTCCCTTAGTGGAGAGAAGAAATTCATCCCTCACCACAATACATTCTTCCATCCCTCTCTTCTTCCACCACAATAATTCTACAACTCTTCTAATCTTTCCATTAATTCTATTCTTAAATTCCACAACAAGAGAACTGTTACCAAGCCAAGGAAACACGCCACACGCCTATCACTTGATCTACACGCCATTACTCAATATCGTGATATAATAACAATGTCAATCGTGATCTCCTTCGTATTCATGGGTAACTAAACTTCTCTGTTGGGGTTATGGAAGACCAATGAGATACTATCTATTGCTGTGAGTTTGTGAGTTCATGACACGTATATTGCTTATATCATTATTCTCTTAATCTTAATCCACATTCTTTGCGGTTGCAAACGCAAGAATACGCCAGTCTAACATTTAACTTGTTCGAGAGAAAGGTTATTTGTCTGGAAAAGAGATAATGTCAAGGTAGTAGGACACCCTTTCCTATTAAAAAGCTAGTGCCATAACTGGACTAACCTCTTGGAGAATTTGTACCGTTAGACATGCTTTAAGATCGAGAGAGTTAAAGTGAAATAGTCCTTGTTCAGGTCAAGAGACGCTTGGATTTACCATCGACTACAATTCTCTATAAGCAATTGGATGTCAAGACTCTACACACTCATAGCCAATAGAGACGTATACCTCAGAAGGTGGACATAACCCCAACGCTTCAATTCTCATTGTTGTCAACCTACGTAACAATCTCTCTCTCTTTACTTTATTATTTTCAGCTTTTATTTACATTACTCGCACAACAAGAATTCCCCCCTCTTACGAGACTTGCACCAAAAGATTAGTAATTTTACTTACTTGTTGGCCAAGCTATTCCCTATGGGATCGACACCCAACCCAGGTTGGGTTCTATATTTGCTAACGACCGCTTTACACTCCTACAAGAGCTGTAGATTGAGCGTTATCAACGGTCCAATCATATCCACCTTCATTTCTTTATAGATTTTAAGATGAGGGTATTTTGGATATCCACCACCCTAAACCCTTAATACCTCTCATCTTATAACACTTATTGGACTTTTATTCTACACATTAGAATATTCAAACACTCTCTAAACACTCTATAAAAACCTCTCTAGAAGATTGGGCTAGGGTTTCTTCAAGGTAGTCATCTATAGACTTAAGTATTGTAATCTGTTAGTGAATCTTCATAAATCGGTCATGTGACTCTTCCTTCTTTATTAGTTCACAAAATTAAAGATTTTCAAACATTATTCATGGTTCATTAATGGTGGTTTTGAAAGCCATGGTTGAGGGTTTAGATGCATAATATTGAGCATTGTTTTCTCATGTTTTAACTTATGATTATACATGTTTTGATAATGGTTTTGAACATGCGGTTTCACGGGAATTGTGATTTAATGAATGGTTGATGTTTAACCTTAAACTTGATTGTTGTTGCCTTTGAATAATGTTTTGCAAATACTATGCCCTCAATTTATTTGTGAAAATTTCAATATGAAAAATCTTGTCACATATGAATTATGTTTGAACTAAGGCATTGGCCTATGAAAGTTGATGATTTCTAAATTGTTTTATAAAGGCCTTGTTGTCCATAAACTAATTAGAATTATAACCTAGGTGGTTTAATTGGCTAAATGGGTTCGAGTCCCTAAATATTGAATTCAATTGATGTTTTTAGTTTAGATAATGGGTTTAAGTCCCAAAGTTGATTAATATTTATTATGGGATGTTGTACGCTTGCAAAGGGTGGTTTGTATGATTATACCAACGGGATGCCTTTGGTAAGTAATTGGATAAATAGTTGTGTATATTTGTAATGAATATCTTAATTGGGCTTTAAAGCAGGATGTGTAGCTGGGCCGTGAAAGTGGAGTCCGTAGGACTAACACTAGAAACCACACAAGTAGGTGTAGGTATCCATATAACTAAGAGGTTTGAGTCCCCTAAATGAATATGTGAAAGGGAGGATACAGTCTCCTATATTGTATATATTGCTGCTGAAGTCACCTTGATTATGCAGAGAGGATCCAGTCACCCACAAAGGAATATACGGAAATGGATATTCTCTGGTTCGTGCAGCTACATGCACTGGGGACTTTCCAACTAAGCGAGAGCTGGGACTATATAGCTCGTGGGTACCTTGTTTTATGGATTATTCTACACAACCTAGGTTAAGATTTTCAAAGATCATTCTAAGCCTTGTTCCCTATCCCAACACTATATATATATATATATGTATACATATAAGTGCATATGATGATTTGACTTGGTTTTGAATAATGGCATTATTTTATTCCTTTATCCCAGAGTAACATGCTAGCACTCCAACTGCTAACAATTTTCGGATGTTATATCCCCATGCGATGCAGGGGCCGAAACTTCTTCTATATTTCCTACGTAAGTGTTTGAGTGGATGTTGAGTTGACATTGAAGTTGTTAGCTTTCATACATTGGAAGGCTTTATTTCATGGTCTATATATTTCATGTCTTAGACTTTATCTAAACTTTGTTTTGTCTATTGCTGGGAGCATATCCAGACATTTTATTGACTTTGGATTTGTAGAGGCTTTGTTGGATTATTATGGACTTGGGTATGTTATTTTTGTGGATTGGTTTAGTCATTTCATGAGTTACAATTAGTCTTATTTTGCACTATCTTATTATATGTTTTGAAATCATCATACACTTGAAGTTCTTGAGCTAACTAGATTAGGTGAATGGGGTAATCTCTATTCCAACTGAGACTTCAAATACCCATCATGGCCAAGCACTGGTTTTGGTCATCACATATGATGATTTAGCCCTATAATTTCTCCAATGCAATGGATTCTTATATTTTCCAACACTTTTAGCTGTCGGCCAAGTCCGTGCATTTATACATATATATCATTAGTATTGGACAAAAAATATTGATTTTGATGATGGTTATCAAAAATCATAGACTAGGACTAGGTCGGTATATATGGGTACTACTGAACCTCTCAGAAGCCCATTAATCTAAGGACCGTCACATCGGAGAAGAGAGGTCATTGTAGTGCCTTTGTGAGCCATCGATCTTGAGGATGTGTATACATTGGGTTATGTTATGCCACTTAGTTAGGTTATTATAGTATGGATTTCACTTTTCATTCATCCTTGTATGTGGATTGCCTATCACTAGAATGCAACTATATCTATCATTATTATGGAGGGTTGCATAGTTATAGGTTATGAGTCTTGTAAGTGGTGTGTTGTGTGTTAATTCGGCCTTTCGAGTTACAGGCTCGATTTATGTATTGTTTGTTTGTGCTAGCTGGTTAATAAATTGTGCTACTATTATGGCTAGTTTGTGATAGGTTAAAGACTAGACTGGTGCTGACATTTGATGTATTAATCTTATTTATTTCTTTACGGTTATTTTATTGTGGATTATTATCTAATGTTTATATGCATGGATTTAAGATCTTGATTATGTTAGTACTAGTTCATACTATGATTAGGAGGGCCAAAGATTCTAGTATGACTACTTTAGGTTGTACTTTTGGGTTAGCCATATTTATGTACATACGTTTATATATGTAGTTATTATAATACAATATATCCCTCCCTCCCATCATATGTTTATGTTAATATCCATTCTTGGGCTTGTAAACTATTAAATATCCTTTATATGTTATTTATCTATATATGGGCCAGTAATATATTGTATAGTGCTTAGGTTCCTGAGCATTGCTAGAATAGGATAGTTTGTCCTTATTGCCTCCTAAGCTTTACTATGTTAGTTCACTAGATATTTCAGTATAGTTTACATTCATTCTTGCATGCTATGTATATTTGCATTATCTCTAGAACTCTGTTGCTAGTTTTCTACTAAGTACCATGAGTTTAGTACTTATACTACACTTCTGCTGCCTTTAGATCATAGTAAGGGTACTCACTGTTGTTGTGTGCATCATGAAAATTAGTTATGGTTCATCTTTAGTATGTTAGTTCCCTAGATATTTGAGCATAGTTCATGTTCTTTCGTGCATGTTATGTATATATTCATTATCTTTGGAGCTTAGTCAACAGTTTCCTATTAAGTACCATATACTTGGTACTCATACTACACTTCTGTAGACTACAAATTATAGTATGGGTTCTCACCATTATTTTATGCATTATGAAGAGCTACTACTGTTCAGAGGCATAGGGTGAGCTACTAGTAGTCCAAATATTATTGTTCTCCGTAATATGTACTAGACTAATCTCTGGTATATTCAAAGATAGGTTTTATCAGTATATTCATTTAGTACTTCATATTGTAGTCTCATTATATTAGAAGCTCTTATACTGATTCCACTATTTTTTGGGACTATCTTGTATATTTATCCTTATTACTATAGTAGTAGTTTTGGACTACTGGTTGTATTACCTAATAGTGGGTTATAGTAGGTGCCATCAAGATCTAAGAAATTCGATCGTGATTGGTATTAGAGCCTAGGTTAACTATCTATTAGTACAACATCTTAGTGTCTAGTAGAGTCTTGTAGATTGGGGTAGAGACATCTTTATCCTATCTTTGAGGTGATATACAACATTCACAGGAAAGTCTATTCTTTATTCCCTTTTATGTGTCTGTAATTCAAAGATCTTCAAGTATGTTCTTGACTTTAATCTTTCCCGTATGGTTCATTCAAATTTGTCAATAGATGCAAATGGTATTTTAGTACACATTCCTAGAATATCAGAGTAGCATTAGACCAGGGAGTTAGGGACTAATGTCGAGGATATCAGTCAGAGTATTTGGGGCCAACCTAGGATCTTATATAATAATTATTATTTCATCCTTTTGAGATTCAATAATAGGAATCCTAAGACTTTCTGTGGATGCCTTACTGCCAGGGATGGCATTCGGTTCATCTTGTAGTTCTCAGGCTAGAGTTTGGTTAGTTGGTGTTCATTAGGCTTCTTTATCACTTTCAAAGAATGATATTATGTTTTTTAGTAGGATAGGCATATTCATATGATATATCCTTCATAGCATGACATAATGCATAGATTTATAAGTGGATTCTCCCTACAACTCCATATGTAATCAGAGCACTTGATATCAACTAGGTCTTTATTCCCTTAGGTTGTCGACCACGAGAGAGCATGTATTGATACTTTTGGTGGTGGTGGTAAGAGACTAAGTCATTAGTATAATGCTATTAGTATTACATCGGGGGGTGAGGATCCTCTTGGTGTAGTTCAACTTTATATGAAGCCTATTGGTTCTACACAGGTAGTATTTTAGACTATGGACGACTCTCAGGTTAGTCGTGGTGATCATAATAGATATGGTTCTTATTGAACCTTGTAGAGTATTCGGTATGGATCTTTAGTCCATGAAAGTTATTTGAATTAGAATTGGCAATAACGTGAGTTGGTTATTTAGATAGAGTTATTAGATGTTCCTTGCAAGCCTTAAGTTCCTAAGATATGTTATAATTGTGGGGAGGATAGTTATTTTAATAGAAAATATCCTCGAGGTTAGTTGGTTTGTCAATTGGGGTTAGCTCTTGTTTTATGCCAAGTTGGGGTTTCAGGGGTTATCAACGATAGTAGAGAGCTCGATAACTAGTATAGAGAGTGTACCTGACATGGGATTTTTTGTAATTTAACTTATCTATATCATTCTCATAGTTTTGTGGATCCTTCGGTTAGAGGCATAGCGTTTAGTGTCTCAATTGATGATTTAGACAGTTATTTTGTGTATGGACACATTTATATTCATTCTCCCTTGTACTCGTTAGGCATGTGACTTCTAATTAGACCATGGTAAGTACACTTTTATTTCCTGCCTTTACTTTTTTATTTGAGTATTGGGGTTCTAGCACACATCAATGATTTGTATCCCTTTGTTTATTTATATCGATTATTGTGTGTCCTAATAAAGGGTTCATGATTATATGACTACCCTTGTAGTATATTAGTTGTAGTAGTGGATGGAGTAGATCAATGTTGATATTTCCTTACGGGTGTAGAATTTGAGTTTGAGTCCTATTTACCTTGGTATATTGGCCTTCTTTTGGCCCTATAGTGGTACTTGTTGAATTTATTTTTCTAATGCCTATTCTTTATATTGATGTTTGTATTGGTTTTTAATTATTTTTATTGTTTGGTGTTTATCGATCCTCTCTTGGTAGATGGTTAGGCTAGTGTTATCGAGTTAGAATTTCCCTTCCTCTAGTCCGTACTTATTAGCTTAGATGGTTATCTTGGTCGGATGATTTTTATCTTGAAGCAAGGTGAGGTTGGTCATTTTCCTCTTCTATTGGGTGATAGATGGGTTATGGAGTGGATTATTGCAATGAAGGTAAGTTGACCTTTTAGGGTTCTTTTATGGTTCTAGAGTTGGTGATTGTGTTATGTAGCCTATTTTTTAGGCTGGTCAGTATGGTTTCGTTCATCTGAGTCGGGTGGTTTATCTCCCGGTAGTGGTACATGTATTAGTGTGGAGTTGGACACTCTATTCATATTGGGATGCAATTCTTATTCTAATGGAGTTGAGAGAGTAAGAGATTGTTAATCATTCTTGTGGCCGTTTCTTACATTTGTAATTGAGTATTAATTGTTGCGGTGGAGTATTGGATATATTAGTTCCTAGATAAGGTTGCATTTCTCTAAGTGGCTATAGTTTTGGCTATAACAAGTACAGTTTGTTGCCTTGGAGAGTTCTTGAGTATACTTTGGTGGTTCATGCCATATAGCAGATTTGGAGTTGGTTGCATATGTTTTCAGTCGGTGATTTATCCTCCATTTTGATTTTATTCTTCAACTACGTTTTGGTTTTAGTTCTAACATGATTTAGTAAGGATATGTATGATTTGGATACTAAGGTTGATTGGATTTAATTGTCCTTAGATCAGACTCATTAGCTTAGTTTTAGATTTGACGCATTGGAATGGGAATTTAGAGGTTATGACAGATTTGGAGTTCTTGTTAAGCTTCAAGTTCAACTTGGGTAGTTGAGATCGAGAGGTTCAACTTTAATGTTCAGATTTTAGAGAGAAGTTGTATAGTTTGGGTGCAATATTTGTTTTCTGATTTGTCTCAATTGGGATTTCATCTATAGGTTGTCTAAGACTACACCGTTTCTATCTACTATGTCTTTTTTAGTTCTAATTGATTTTTGTTGATTGGTATTCAGATGATGGTCCATTGGCATGGTAGAAAATAATCCTACCCCCAAAATAAAAGGAGATAGATTGGCTCTAATTTCCAATAGGTCACCCTATATCTCCGGTTTATAGCTCTATAAGATGATAGCATCAATGATGATGACTTGTACTAAGTTCTGTATTTTCCAAAAAGATGCGGAAGTGGTGTATCAGTACCAAAACATGTGATACTTAGTAGGTATCATAGGCTAACTAAGCTTAAATAATATAAAAGTATAGTAACGTGCCAGGATATGATTAAGGTAAGTAAACAGGGTTCGGAAGTAGAGTAATAGGTTAAAGCTATAGAATCATGGTTAACAAAAGTAAATAACTCAAAAATCATAAAGTATTTGTAATGATCATCCAAGTCATTTTCTCTATTCACATGCATTTTTGGTGTTTCGAGCCTTCCCATGGTGGCTACGGGTCATTTATGTCTTGTCGGAACTGTCAGTTTGATTATTAGACAGTTTATTTGGATTTTAGGCTCATTTTCTTATTTTGAAGCTTTCCTATTTAGGATTTGGTCTCGTGCTAAAAATCCTAGTAAATGATTATCGATGGCAATTTGACAGTGCCATCACCTTCGAAATGTTCATTTTAGGATAGAGGGACCCTTTGTCCGATCTCGAGGCTTTCAAATTTTTTTCAGCTATTGGGCGGATTATATGAAAAATGAAACTATAGGCAAGATCTCCATGTTTAGTCAAAATGATCTCGGATGGAATTTTTTATTATTTCATTAGATCTAGAATATGTTTTACAATCAATTTGCACTATTTGTTCATGTTCATGTTCATTCAAGTTCATAAGGTTCCGGAATGTGGTTTGGAAGATGTTGGTGTTGGTGTGGCCGCTTAAGTGACCATTGACAGTTGACCTGGTCGATTAAGTGAACATTTGGCTGCTTAAGCAAAATTTTGACCCCTTTACCAAGTCGTATAAGCAATCAAAATGTCTTTTAATCAATCATTCTGAGTATAAGACCAAATAAAACTATTTCCATATTCTAATAACCCGAAAAATACAAACCAATATTAGAGCCATTTACCAAGATCATGCATAGTACATCATGGTTCTTTTATAGATTTATTATTAAGTTAGATGTATATTAAGGCTGCAAATAATTCCTAGCTATCACATGAATCAAAACATTCCTTACCGATTGAATTCTTCAGAAGGATATTGGTATAGTCAATTACAAACGACCATATCTCTGATTATACTTGGAATTTTTTAGCTCATGACCTATGAAAATATAGATAATTTAATTAGCTTTCCAATGATACCTATTTCGCCTAAATAAGATATCGGAGCAAAGAGTTATTCCTATTTTACTCTAGCATGTCAGGCTTGAAACTGGGTGACAACATTCGTCGTAGCTTACCAAATTTGTGACGCCCTACCACGAAGGTCGTTAGCCTTAGGAAGAAACCAGCCCCTAAGAGATGACATTCATGGTAGCTTACCATATTATTGATGCCCTATCATAAAGGTCGTCAGCCTTAGGCAGAATCTAGCTCCTATGTGACGACATTCGTGGTAGATTAGCACATTTGTGACGCCTTGCCACGAAGGTTGTAAGCCTTAGGCAGAAACTAGCTTCTGTGTGATGACATTCGTTGTAGCTTACCACATTTTTGATGACTCATCACAAATGTCGTCATTTATTATTTTCAACAAGTGGGAATATATTTCATAAGGATATTTTGGTAAACCCTTCACTTCCCACGACTTATAACCCTGAAGAGGCATAATTTTCCCATTTTTCTTAAATTAAGCATCTCAAAAACCCTCTCTTACGCTCTTAACCACAAGATTAGGGTTTCCATCAAACTCATGTCTCAAAATAAAGATTCAAGCGTTTTTCCAAGATAATTGAGAATTATGTTTCCCAATCCAAGAACTCTCCAGCAAATCATCAAGGTTTCCTTTCTAAGGTATGCGTGTGTTTATTCATGGACTCCTTTCGTCCATGAAGTTCAACAACCCTTTTCTAAAACTATATATTATGGTTTTCATATTATGAATGGATTGTTGATCATGTTTATATGTTAAATGATGATAGGATAGAATCTTTGTGTTATTATGTATCTATGACATCATATGAGTGGAAAACATGTAAGTTTGATTATTTATGATGAGTAATTGTATGATTTACACCTATGCCTAAGTTGTGCATGTAAGGTGTTCGATAAAATACCTAAGAGACTATAAATCATGCACTATAGCTAAATTGTGACTTAGGGAAGGATTCATGATAGGCCTCTATGATTCAATGTCATCGATGTTGATAATGTGTCTTGTGAACACTGTTGGATTACTCATGAACTAGTCTTACGGAATTATGCTATGCTAACTTGCAAAACCCACTCAAGTATAAGATGTAGAATACCCATATACTTCATGTAATTCCCCAAGTAATGATATTATGGATTATGGTTATAATATGTAATGAGCATGACATTGAAAGCTATGCTAGTATATACATGTTGTATGAAATTCTCTTCCATGAAATAGATTGTTGAGAACCATGCTTAGTATGAAATCCCTTTTTTAAGATATTGTGGATTATGGACTCTACTCTTATGATCTAGTCAGTCATGTGTGTTAGTTTCCTTCCATCGAGTCCTGGGGGCACTTGTACCCAAAAATTTATAGTTGTGTGCCTAGAGCTATGTCATTTTTTCACAATACTCTCAGTCAAGCCATGATCTATAGAATTCAGTCAGTCATGTGACTTAGGAAAACTCAGTAATCTCAGTGCTCAGTAACCTCAGTAATCTCAGTTATTCAGTAATCTTTGTGATCCCAGTACTCTATAATATCTGTAACCTCAGTATTCAAAGTAAATCTCAATAATTTTAGTACTCTCAACTAGTCCTCAGAACTCAGTACTTTCCATAGTCATCGGAATTTAGTAAACGTAGTTTAGCTTCACTAAACAATACCACTAGTATCAATCTAATTAATCAGTATCAGTTTAGTTCAGTTATTCAGTTCAACGTAGTTATTTCGTTCAGTGTCTTTCAAATGGGAGTAGGATTCAGCACCGAACGTACCTAGGGATGGGGACCTGCTAGATTAGGACTGAGATCCTTAGAAGCAATCCCTAAGTTCCAGAACTATGTAGGCAGCATAGGTTGAGATATCGCAGCCTGTTATATAAGGGTAAATGAGGTGGCTTAACCTATTATATGAGGGTTCCCACCATTCTCACTAGAGTTACCTGTTATATGAGGGTTGCTCACATGTTGTCCTTACCAGTGGCATGGTATTGACACCCTTCCAGTCAGAGCAGTGATTGGACCCCAGTCAACTTAGCTTGGGGCATGTTGGTTAGATGAATACATCCCACTGTTTTAGTTACAAATTCAGGACTGTCAGATAGAGTTAACTTAGTTTAGTAGTACAAATTCAGTACTGTTAGAGACAATAAATCCTTATCATTATACATATACTTTAAGATCACCCATTTGACAAGACTAATCTCAACTATAGTTAAGCAGTATCAGAATAATCAGATTTAAAGATCACCTTCTAGATAGGACTGATCTTAAATTCAGTTACTACATATTAAATAGAACTCAGATAGTTGTATCAGAACTTAGATGGTCAGATACAGACGCTCAGTATCAGTTACATCGGTTAGGATGATCATCACAGTTATATTAGTTATATCAGTTTTTTGAACTCATGTATCAGTCATATCAGTTTTCAGAATTCATGATATCAGTATTCATCTTCGGGACTATCAGACATAGTTAACCAGACCAGTTCTTCATAATTAAAACTATCAAAAATAGTCGCTCATTTATTCAGTATCTCAGTATCAGTACACTCATGTTGTCAATATTCAGACTCAATAGTTAGTATCTCCACGAGTTCAGTTACAGTTATATATGCATGTATGTATTCTAACGTTCATATTAGTCAGCATTTTTCATGCATGTTACCCTTTGTATTTAGCCTACCTTACCCGTATACTCAATACATTCAGACGATCTGACGCATTTGTGCTATGGTGCTTTCTCTTATGTTACACCATAGGTTCAGAGGCACGAGCTCTAGATCAGCAGTAGCATTCCAGTGTTCAGAGTTTGTTGTGAGTCCTTCTCTTTCGAGGACAATATGATTATTTTTATATTTACTATTCAATTACTAAATGGAGTTAGTTGGAGAGATGGTCCTTCAACTCCTTATTTATTTCAGTTAGAGGCTTTCAGACTAGATGTCAGATTAGATATTTAGATCTTATTATTTTCATTATTAATGAATTATTTTTTTATTGTTATACCTTTTTCAAATATTTTTTTATCAGACGTTTATTCAGTTCGAACCTTATGGCCTTTCATGTTTATGTTTCCGTATTCTATGATATATTATGCAGTATATAGCTACAAATATCAGTCATGGGTTAGCTTGTGGTCCTTCGGGGTCATGAGCACCATGTAGAATTCCGGTTCAGAAAATTAAGGTTTTACAAACTTGGTATCAGAGCCTAAGGTTCAATAGTGTCCTAGGATATCTGAAAGCCACATCTAGTAGAGTCTTGTACATGCATGTGTTGTACACCACACTTATCTGCAGGAGGTTATGAGATGTTTTAGGAATAGTTTCCTTTCTTTTATGTCTCAAATCGTGCTATAGCAAGGTTCTCTAAGCAACCCATGTAGTTTCACATCATGCTCAACTCATGTTATCTTTAACTTACTTTTTAGGTAACAGAAATAGTAAAGCTTAAGTCCTAAAGATAGGGCTTTCTCAAATAGTATTCCATTAGTTCAGTTATGTCCCAAAGTTGTATGGATCTCATTCATGATCATGAGAACTTGTTCTCGAACCCATATTTAGATATACCAGCAGATCATTTCTCAAAATCCTATGATAGTATATGACTAGAGTTAGAATCATAAACCCAAGAGTTTAGCAGTAGTAGAGTTGGGATAATGATATCTAGATTGATCAAATTATGTATTCATGGGGATAGTTTTGCTATAATGAATCAGTAGGCTTGAACAGTGTGAGTTAGAAAATTTAAGTTTAGTGACTTGAAATTAAGCATAATGGTGTGGATGTGATATAGTAGTATGGGAGAAAATACAGGCAGATGATGTGTTTAGTAAGCGAGCATGTGTTGATCAGAGTGTAAGTATGTTATGATGATTAGATTTTAGTTCAGATATTAGTTTAGTGTTCAGAGATTTATGATAATGGCTTAAATCTAAGGGAGAGATGATAGATCAAGTAACCAAGTCAGGCTCTTAGATTCCAATGGTAGTGTCAGTATGTATAGAAAAGTAGTTAGGGAAGACAATTCCCGACCCATCCTTATCTCAGTAAAAATCTCCTTACTTCAGCCAGCATAGTGCCTATGCATGGTTCATGTCTCAGATTACATGGATATAGCTTATGTTCACACGCATTCTATAGAATTGTCTATGTTTTTATTTCCCAGTATAGGGTGTTCAGTTCTGGAACACTTAGTGTTACAAATCATGTTCCATAAACTCAAAAATTCCAGACTCAAGTAATGCAGCTCATGACTCATGTACGCGTATCATGCTCCCCAGTATACTAAGTTTCCATGACTCATGCTACACCCCAACTGGTCAGATAAATTCAAACTATATCATGTATATACTCAGTTCATACCTTTTTGGTAAATCCATGTTGTTGATATTCTATTCCTCAGGTTTCAGTCATGTGTCAAGTTCAGTCAGCATCCATTCATGTTTTAGGTTTTCCTGATTTAACCCTTCATGAGCTCTCTTTATGAGAATAGTGTAGTGTTGAGAAATTGTTTAGATGGGAGAGAGTTAATAATTCATGTTAAGAGCATATTACTGCATGCATGTTTTATATGAGGGTGTAGATACGAAGATAGTATTAAATATCTTGTTAGTATGCAAGAAAAGGGATAGCAAGAGGTAATATTTAGAAATTTGGAATGTTCAGAGTGTGAATGTATATTTAGACCCTTGACTTATGTCATCCTTTATTGTGCAACTATCATAACTCAGTTTCTATCTCAGTTACAGTTCAGTACTCATTAATTAGTGTTTAGTCTCAGAATCAAGCATTTCAGTATCAGTTTAAACCTTATTTTCAGTATTCAGTTATTAGGACCCAACATTTAGATCCAGTATGGATACCCATTATAGTCTTAAGTTATAGTGTCAGCTTTAGGTTAGTATTCAGCTAAGAAATTCAGTTCAGTTTTAGACTTGCTTGACCATAGAGTATAGTTATCAGCTACTCAGTTATAAGTATTTCAATACCTTATTCTATGTAATATTTCCCAATCATGTAATACTTTTGGTCATGTATTTTTAGACAGTATAGCTTTCATGAAACCCATGGTCAGTTACCTCATGTTACCCAGTCAGTCCCTTATCATATACATAATACTTTATGGCTTCAACCCAGCTATTCAGATTAAGTACAATTCAGCCTTGCATACCCAGCATTCAGTTACCAGTTACTCAGTTAATCAGATAAGTCTGTATGTCTATGCATTCGTGCATCACGCTTTAGTTTTAGATCTCAGATAATCTGTCATGATTTCGTACCTAGGTGCCTTGAGCATCGCCCTGATATCTGTGTAAAGTTTAGCATTCTTCTAGGGACATAGTGTCCTAAGGGATAGATACATTATATCCCCCAAACTTTCATGATTTAAACATGTCGTTTTCTTTGATGAATCTATCTTGGAGGAAGTGTCATTTATAAGACGACCCTCTAGCTCCAAAACTCAACAGTAAGCCATGTATTCAATAGCTTAGCTTAGTCCACGATATGATACTCTATCCATGTCATGCATCACAGGATCAGTTCAGTTCATGAATTAAGTTCCAAATTCAGTTATGTTCTTATGTTTTCGCTCATGCATATTGAGTAATCAATCTCAGACTCATCAGTATTTTTAATTCATGGTAGCAGTTTTCTTTGAGCTTACTCATTCTTATTTTCTGATTTCAGTACCAAACTTGGTATTTGGTTTCATGCTCAGTTTTCAATTCAAACTTGGTATCCTTACCCTTACATGTTCATGAGTCAGTTCAGTTATGTATTCCTGCATCAGATATGCGTGATCAGCTTACCAGTACTTTCAATCATGCATTCATGTATCATGTCAGTCATATAATCATGCATCAGATATGCATGGATTCAGCTTATTAGTTGTCTATCAGATATGCATTCTCGGTTTGAGAAACTCAGTTTATCGTAACACTTAGTTCTACATTCATAAATCAGCTACCCATGCATCAGATATGCATGTATAGTATGATATTCTCAGTTTTCAATCATGTCAACCATGAAATCATGATCAGTCATTCATGCTATATATGCGTCATTTTATCTTTTCTCCCCTCTCAAGCAGTCATCATTCGAGGATGAATGTTTCCAAGGGGGAGATATTATAATACCCTGAAAAATCCAAACCAATATTTGAGCCATGTACTAAGTTCATGTATAGTACATCATAGTTCTTTTATAGTTTTAAGATGAAGTTAGATGTATATTAAGGCTTCAAATAACTCCCATCTATCAAATAAATCAAAACATTCCTTACCAATTGAATTCTTGAGAAGGATATTGGTATAGTCAAATTTAAACGAGTATATCACTCATTATACGTGGAATTTTTGATCTCATGACCTATCAACATATAGATAATTGAATTATCTTTCCAAAGATACCGATTTCTCCTAAATCTAAAATCGGATCAAAGAGTTATTCTTATTTTACTCTAGCATGTCAGGCTGGAAACTATGTGACGACATTCGTGGTACCTTACCACAATTGTGATGCCCTACCACGAAGGTCGTCAGCCTCAGGCAGAAACCATCTCCTATGTAATGACATTCGTGGTAGCTTACTACATTTGTGATGCCCTATCACGAAGGTCGTCACCCTTAGGAAGAATCCAACTCCTGTGTTATGATATTTGTGGTAGCTTACCACATGTGTGATGCCTTACCACAAAGGTCGTCAACCTTAGGCAGACACCAGCTTCTGTCTGACGACATTCGTGGTATCTTACCATATTTTTGATGCCTTGTCACAAATATCGCCAGCTATGATTTTCAGCAATTGAGAATTTATTTCATAAGGGTATTTTGATCTTTTCTCTTCACTTTCCACGACTTATAACCCTAAAGAGGCGTAATTTTTCCCATTTTTCTTCAGTTAAGCATATAAAAAATCCTCTCTTATTCTCTCAACCACAAGATTAGGGTTTCCATCAAACTCATGTCTTAAAAGCAAGATTAAAGCCTTTTTCCAAGATAATCAAGAATTAAGTTTTCCAATCCAAGAAATCTCCAGCAAATCATCAAGGTTTCCTTTCTAAGGTATGCGTGTGTTCATTCATGGACTCCTGTCATTCATGGAGTTCAAGAACCCTTTTCTAAAACTATATATTATGGTTTTCCTGTTATGAATGGATTGTTGATCATGTTTATGTGTTGAATGATGCCAAGATAGAATCTTTATGTTTTAATATGAATCTATGAGGTCATATGAGTTGAAAACATGTAAGTTTGTTTATTTATGATGAGTAATTATATGATTTACACCTATTCCTAAGTTGATCATGTAAGGTGTATGATAAAACACCTAAGAGACTAGAAATCATGCATTATAGCTAAATTGTTACTAAGGGAAGGATTCATGATAGGCCTCTAGGATTCAATGTCATCCATGTTGATAATGTATCTTGTGAACACTATTGGATTAATGATGAACTAGTCTTATGGAATTATGCTATGCTTACTTGCAAAACCTACTCATGTTCAAGATGTAGAATACCTATGTACTTCATGAAATTCCCCAAGTTATGTTATTATGGATTATAGTTGTGATATATAATGAGCATGATTTTGAAAGTTATGCAAGTATATATATGTTGTATGAAATTCCCTTCCATGAAATAGATTGTTGAGAACCATGCTTAGTATTAAATCCCTTATTTATGATATTGTGGATTATGGACTCTACTTTTATGATCAAGTTAGTCATGTGTGTTAGTTTCTTTCCATCGATTCCTGAGGGTACTTGTACCCAAATTTATAGTTGTGTGCCTAGAGACATGAAATGTTTTCATGATACTCTCAGTCAAGCCATGATCTATAGAATTTAGTCAGTCATATGACTCAGGAAAACTCAGTAATCTCAGTAGTTTAATATTCTCAGTAAAATCAGTGCTCAGTAACCTGAGTAATTTCAGTAGTTTAGTAATCTCAATGATCTTAGTACATAGTAATATTGTAAGCTCACTATTCAAAGTTAATCTTAGTAACTTCAGTACTCTCAACCAGTCCTCAGAACTCAGTACTTTCCGTCAGTCATCAAAATCCAGTAAACTTAGTTTAGCTCTGCGAAATAATACCACTAGTATCAATCTAGTTAATCAGTATCAGTTCAGCTAATCAGTTCAGTTTAGTTATTTAGTTCAGCCCAGTTATTTAGTTTAGTGTCTTTCAGATGAGAGTAGGATTCAGTACTGAGCGAACCTAGGGATGGGGACTCACCCGCTAGATTAGGACTGAGATCCTTAGAAGAAATCCCTAAGTTCCACAACTATGTAGCCAGCATAGGTTGAGACATCATAGCCTATTATATGAGGGTAGATGAGGTGACTTAACCTGTTATATGAGGGTTCCCACCATTCTCACTAGAGTTACCTGTTATATGAGGGTTGCTCACATGTTGTCCTTACTAGTGGCACGATATTGACACCCTTCTAGTCAGGGCAGAGATTAGACCCCAGTCAGTTTAGCTTGGGGTATGTTGGTTAGATGAATACATCCCACAATTTCAGTTACAAATTCAGGACTGTCTGATATAGTCAACTCAATTCAGTAGTACAGATTCAGTATAGTTAGAGACAATCAATCCTTATCATTATAAATAGACTTCAAGATCACCCATTAGATAGGACTGATCTCAACTATAGTTAAACAATATCAGAATCATCAGATTTAAAGATCACCTTCTAGATAGGACTAATCTCAAATTTAGTTACTCCATATTAAACAAAACTCAGATAGTTCTATCAGAACTTAGACTGTTAGATACAGTCGCTCAGTATCAGTTACATCGGTTAGGCCGATCATCATAGTTATATCATTTATATCAGTTTTTTGAACTTATGTATCAGTCATATTAGTTATTAGAATTCATGGTATCAGTATTCAACTTCACGACTGTCAGATACAGTCAACCAGACTAGTTCTTCATAATTCAAACTGTCAGAAATAGTCGGTCATCTATTTAGTGTCTCAGTATTAGTCCACTCATGTTTTCAGTATTCAGACTCAGTAGTCAGTATTTCCACGAGTTCAGTTACAGTTATGTATGCATGTATGTATTCTCACATTCATATTAGTCAACATTGATCATGCATATAACCCTTCGCATTTAGCCTACCTCACCCGTATACTCAGTACATTCAGACGTACTGATACGTTTGTGCTATGCTGATTTATCTTATGTTACACCATAGGTTCAGAGGCATGAGCTCTAGATCAGCAGTAGAATTCCAGTGTTCAGAGTTTGCAGTGAGTCCTTCTAATTCAAGGAAAATATGATTATTGCTACATTTACTATTTAGTTTCTAGATGGAGTTAGTTGGAGACATGTTCCTTCAACTCCTCATTCAGTTCATTTAGAGGCTTTTAGACTAGATGTCAGATTAGATATTTAGATCTCACTATTTTTAGTATCTATGAAATGTTTCGGTTTTGTTATACCTTTTTCAGACATTTTGTTATCAGACGTTTATTCAGTTCCAACCTTATAGCCTTTCATGTTCATGTTTCCGCATTTTATGGTATATTATGTAGTATATAGGTACAGTTATCAGTGATGGGTTAGCTTATGGTCCTTCGGGGTAATGAGCATCGTGTAGTATTCCGATTCAGAAAATTGGGTTGTTACACATATGTTTTATATTTTAGGAGATAGGAAGCTCTGCTTTTGATGATATTTTATTTGTTTTTCTGATATAATCATTGTCTATAAATTTTGAACTCTATTTTCCCAATTTTCCTAGAAATTCTATTTTATTTTTGTGATTTCCACCCAAGTTGAGACTCAAATCCCCATTTTCACTATTTTTGGGGCTAGGGAGCTCGGATGTGGGCGACATTAAAGGATTTTTTGAGATTTCTTCCATGGGTAAGTTTTCTAATCTTTTAATTATAATTTTTTTCATCTATTTTTTCTTTAAAACCACTTTAAATCCTTGATTCCAAAATTATTTTTGGGTGATTTTGCCGGTAAAGCTTGAATGATTTTTCATTGATTTGAAGTTCGTTTTTATCTAATTTTTTCTTAGGTTTTCAGTTGTATTCTCCTATGAGTATGGGGAACATATTTATAAAATAAAATTATAATTTTACCCTATTTATTTTGAATCTATTTTTAGGATTCAATTTTAGATCTATCTTGAATATAGTGATATGGGTCTCAGTTTAATCCTAATGACGTGTAGATCACTATTTTGATAGCATGAGGGCATTTCAGGATCATCGAGAAAAGGTGGATGATTTGTGAGGAATTCAAGGAGTGTAGTACAAAATCAAGGTAGGCTTCTGTCTACTCTTCTTCATAAAATAGTGTAATATATATGTTGCATGTCAGCTAGGGATATTAGGGTGTGATTGTGAGTAGAACACCATGCCTTAGCCTAATTTATAAGTTCAAAGATGAAAGGGTGAGTCAACCCTTTTAGGTGAAATATTCTCTATGCTTTTTAGATCCTATTACCTTATGTTTCTAGTATGTTTAGACATTGTTAAAGTTAATAACCCATTAGCATAAGGATTACTAATTTACTTAGTGGAATATGATGGCTTCTCATATTATGATATGATTTTGTCGGTAATGTATTATTGGGTCCAAAGTCGTAGTTGTGATAATAGTTGGATTGTGGGCTAGTGATTTACCCTTTTTAAAGGGTGTGGCTTATTTTATTGATGTTTAGATGCTTAAAATAGTGTTTCTTGGATACTAGTGATGGCATGTATAGAGACGGGACTTTCATGCTCACTTAATGGTATGATTGTGAAAAGAATATGGTTTTACTATTACTTTTCTAAAAAGGGATTTAGTCCCACTTATCACTTTGAAAAAAGATTCTCGTATAATGTGAATTGTATCACCTTAATGAATTATTTGTGAACTATTAAGACTAAAAATGATGTTTTAGAGATTTGTAGACACCTAATTTTGTCCCTCCTGAAATCCAAATTTATCCATTTTTGTCTCACCCTATCACGCACCTTCATCTGTGTGATAATCCTTTCACAAAAAACAAAAAATAACAAACTTCCAACAATGTTTTCCACCTCACTATCCCATCCCCCTAGTCTCTCCACATTATCCCACCTCACACCCTTATTCCTCTAGCCCATACATTTTCTTTAATTGGAATCCAATTCAAAAAAAAAAATAAAGAACAAAAAATAAAAAGGGAGTGGCCCCACGTGATTCCATACTCATAGAACAACATAATACACACATGACTCTCACAATGATCTCCATTCTTCCTTTTGGACAGAGGACGCACCTCACCATATAATCACCATATACACCAATTAAATATACAAAAAAAAATTCAGAGGGGGGAGGGGAGGAAGAAATAAAAAATTGCACACAAAGCTTCCCTTCTTCTTGACCAAGGGGGTAAGATTTTTCCTTCCTTATACATTTTATGCACTCATAGCTCCCATGGAAAACTCATAGGAAACAAACACACAAAAATGCCTCCCTCATCGAAATACACACAGTTTACCAGAAATAATCGACACCCACTCGTAAATCGAAGCAGACAATGGGTAGGGGTTGATCGAAGCTTGGTTGGAAGTGAGGGTTGGGGAAAAATTAGTTGTGGGGTACGAAAAACAATCACCAAAGTAGCCCGTCACTATCGCCATTACTGTTCCAGTGAAGTACTTCACCACCATCGCATTAATTTCGGCAAATCCGATAGGTCGACACTCATTTCATCATTGAACCAAACCCCCAAAGTCACTGTTCTATTTTAGCATTATCGAATAGGTCTCGATTTGAGGTCACCATGGGTTTGAGGTTTGTGCGGTTTCGGTCGGTGCTCCTTCTATGTAGTTGTGAAATTACAAAAGAAATTTGGTGGACTGAGGCAATATTTGAGGTCAAATTTTTATCCTTTTCTTTATAATTTAGTTAATTTTACGTGAGTAATGGTGTGATTCGTTGATATATTTTGATTGTGTGTTTAAACAATTTTGATTGTCGTGGTAGTGGCTTTGACTGTTTGATTTCGTATGGAATTGGTTTAATCATATTGAGAAGGGAATTTTGGGGAAGGAGTTAAGAATCTAATAAGGTGGATGTTGATTAGTTTTGATTCATTGTTGGATATTGGTGAAATTAATAGTATCATATTTTACATCTTTTAATGGGTAGGCAAATATTAAGTTTGGATAGGCAAATTGTAGAAAATGGAAGATGGTGATTTGTTAAATGTGTGAATATTTGTTGAATGGCTCTTTTTATTTTAATGCATAAAATTAAGAAAATGTATTCATTCGATTAGGGAATGCCCCGAGATCTTATATACTTCTTCACAGGGGAATGCGCCAAAGTATTTTGTTCTCGAAGGACGTCCGTGATGAAGGCCTTGAACGTCGGGTGGATAAAGCAATGGAGCATAATTTAGAATTAGCCAAGAATAGAGTAAGTTTATGGTTTCCACATTTTTCTATTTTGGATTGTATAATTGGACTGGACACTATAATTTTGGATTTGTTTTGTTTGTTTGATTGATTGATTGGTTGTGTTTTTTTGTGTGGTTTATACATTCACAGTGTTAAATTAGTCGATATATTCAATCGAGCGACCGCAGTCAAACCACGGGATCGAGGGGTACCTAACACCTTCCCCTTGATCAACATAACTTCTTAGCTGAAATCTCTGTTCGTGGATAAGTTTTAGAGTCGAACCATTTTGAAAAAAGATTTCCAAAGGTGACTTGGCATACTCGATTATGCCAAGTGGTGACTCTGAGTTTTGAATATAAATAATCCTTTTTGAAACAAATTTTCATATTTTGTCACTTTGATAATAAATACCTGTTCAAACCTTAAGATATTTCTGTTCGGTAAAAAAGGGGTGTGACAGATCTGGCGACTCTGCTGGGGACCATTTCAGATTTTAGTTTATTTTTGGAGTTGTATCGGCTTAGTTTTGCATTATGGGTGTATAGACGTTGTTTGGGTTTTTTTTGTTATTATTTTTTACATTGTTTAGTGCCTACGTGCTCTTTGTTTATAGTTTTTATCTTATGTGTTATCGCTTTATATCTGGAATCATGTGCATAACTCGAGTAATTCTTTCTGCAACAAGTCTGTAGTACACGCTTTGTACACGACCTCTAGTTGAGTCACCCTTATCTTAGAAGAGGGAGTCATCGGCAGGTATGGACTGAGTGGAAAGCTAAAGCAGCCACTATCGATCATACACTCCCCCGAACAGCCTTGTTCAAAAAACCCCAGCGTAGTTCAGTCTTTAAGTCATGCTTATCTGCATTTGAGACCAAGCAAGACCCACATGATACTTTGTAGGACACTCACCTCTAAAGCATCCCTACGTACTAAATATTGCATCTTTGAGGGTAATGGGTTTATTTGACAGATTGATTTGGGAAAAAGCATGTGATAGAATTAAAGGAAGTGTGTAGGCAAGGAAAAGGGTTTTTTTTTTTAAAAAGGGAAAAAAAGAAAAAGGCGAATCGAAAATGAGTTTCGTAGTTTTGTTGATGGCTTTTGTTCTTCACAATCAAGAAATTCAAAAAAAAATTTACCTTTTGCACTCATTTGTCAAAATCCAAACCATTAAAAATATTTTTCTTTTGTTTCCTTTAGCAAGTATTAACAATTCAAAAACTTCAAAAAAGATTTTTCATTCATAGGATTTTTTATAAAAGAAAAATAAAAAAAATGTAGGAGTTTTGTACATTTCATGAAAATACCCAAAAGAATTTTCTTTCATAGTTGTTGGTGTCAGTTTTATGTAGAGCGTCAAATTGAAAACCCCAAAAAAGATTTTTATTGTTGTAGTTTCGTCTCTCAAGTCAGGGTTCAGTCGGTTGTTTAATCCTTAATTGTCCTATCTGGACGAACTACACACCCTTGATTCTTCTCTCTAGGGAGTGAGATACGTAGGCAACCTATTGTGGGTTCGGGGATCTTATTTCAAAAATCTAAAAAAAAGACTTTCTTAACTCTTCATTTAGAGTAGGTGTCTCATGTACATCTTTAAAAGAAAACAACAAAAAAAATATTTCTCTTTAATGGTTTCAAGTTTCATTTTCGTATGAAATTCAAAATCGAAAATCCAAAAATATTTTCTTCGGTAATCATAGATTTAATTTTGTATAGGAATTTGAAAAATTCAAAAAGATTCTCTTCACTGTTCATCTAGACTGGGTGTCATATATGTCTCTAAAAGAAAAATACAAAAAGGTTTTTCTTTAATAGTTTCAAGCTTCATTTTCCTATGAAATTCAAAATCAAAAACCCCAAAAGATTTTTCTTTGGTAATAATAGGTTCCATTTTGTATAGTGAGTTTAAACCTGAAAAATGCAAAAAGATTTTCGTCAATTCATTTGATAAATTGTTATTTTCATTTTTTTAATTAAATTTTCAAGAAAAAAGAAAAAAAGAAAGGAAAATGAATTAATTGTCCATTTTGGCAGGACTTCACGAACTACGCACACCTGATTCTCCCCTTTCGGGGGTGTGATATGTAGGCGGCCTTCTTGGGTTCGGTGATCT
The DNA here is from genome assembly GCA_030864225.1 of Capsicum baccatum var. pendulum. Lineage (NCBI taxonomy): Eukaryota > Viridiplantae > Streptophyta > Magnoliopsida > Solanales > Solanaceae > Capsicum > Capsicum baccatum. Next base: position 185,004,165 of record CM061558.1, on the reverse strand, counting down.
TTTCAAAAAAAACAACGAAGGAAAAAGAGGTTTTGAAAAAGTGTTGAACCCTAACACATTTTTTGTTTTTTTGTTGAGTCAGTTTAAGGTGGTTGGTTTGTGGCATTCTGGATGATCCTTCGCCTTACACCGAATCCAAAGGTTAGTTGTGTCTATCAAAGATATAGAGAGTGACTTCATGGATCAAATAAAGAATCACAAAAATAAGAGTTTAAAGCAAGAGATTAGGAGGATAAGACAACAAATGACTGAAATGCATCGAGCTTGGGCCAGTGTGTTGGCTCCTCCTCCATTTCCCATTATTGATCCTATAAAAACCTAGAGTTTTTCACCAAAATCTTAAAATAACTTTTCTACTGTTGTTGATGCACCGCAACATGACTCAGAATTCATTCCAAGCCAAAAGCATCTCAATACTTCCGCCGCTTTTCCTCTAGCTCCTCAGCATAATCCTGTTACATTCACAACACCCCATGTGGTCTGTGATCTTGTTGTTTAATCCTCTGCTGGGACTTCTACACTGGCTTTCCCAATGGTTGTCCATCCCCATGCTGCTATTGAACCTATATTCAATACACTTGGTGATCATTGTTATACTCCTGAGCCTTCTTTTAAGTTAACTGGTCCACCAAAATTTCTTAACAAGAAGTTCAGTGTGCTAGAAGAGTAAAAGAAAATTGTGGGAGAAATGAAGAGTGCAGAAAATGCTATGAAAAAATTTTTAGGATCTCCAGGTAAAGAAGATGTTTCATACAAAGATTGGGACATGCCTTCAAATGCTAACCTTCCTCCCATCTTTGAGATGTCGAAATTTGAAGAGCAAGATGGGCATGAGGAATCTATGAAACATTTGGGACAATATTACAATCAATTAAGGGAACATGGAGGTAAGAAGAATAAGAAAGATGACACTGCTACTGTAGTTGGAGAACGAGCATATCCAATAAGATGATGTCGTCATTTCCGTCAGTCTCAGGCCCAAGTTCATACCCAATCTCTCTATAATCCCTCCCAAAATCCATTATACTCCATTTCGCCACCTTTGTATCTAATATATTGCACACAACCATATGTTCAACTCCCTTCTTAATCATAATAGCGCACACCGACTCCTCAAAGTCACCCTACAACTCCACAAACCTACCAAAGCCCTTCAAGGCCCGATTTTTGATTCAAGCCAAATAATGAAATGAGGCACAAATCAAGAGATAGCTTCACACCAATTGGAGAGTCGTATGCCAGCTTATTTTAGAGATTGGTACAATAGGGATTGATCACTCCTCTCCTTGGGCACACTCTTAATCCCCGTTCAAGAAATTTTATTTATTGAAACAAGGGAAAATTCACTAAACTTAATTCAACTACCATTGGAAATGCACATCCATGAAATTTGCTTTATGTTCAGGACCCTCCTGAAAAATGGAATTTATTTTATGTTAAGGACCCTCCAAAAAAGGAGAATTTACTTCTATTCAGAACCTACCTGAAAAATAGGATTTTTACTATCTGTTTAGGACCCTTCTGAAAAAATGATATTTTACTTTCTGTTTAGGACCCTCCTGGAAAATGGGATTTTATTCTCTGTTCAGGACCCTCCTAGAAAATAGGACTTTACTTTTAGCTCAAGACCCTCCTGGAAAATGAGAATTTACTTTCTCCTCAGGACCCTCCTAGAAAATGGGAATTTACTTTCTGTTCAGGACCCTTCTGGAAAATGGGACTTTACTTTCTGTTCAAGAACCTCTTGGAAAATGGAAATTTACTTATGCTCAGGACCCTCCAGGAAAATGAGAATTTACTTTCTGTTCAGGACCCTTCTGGAAAATGGGCCTTTACTTTCTATTCAGGACCCTCCTGGAAAATGGGATTTTTCTTTCTGTTCAGGACCCTCCTGAAAAGTGGAATTTTACATTTTCTTCAGGGCCCTCTTGAAAAATGGTATTTTACATTCTGTTCAGGACACTCTTGGAAAATGGGATTTTGCTTGCTGTTCAAGACCCTCCTAGAAAATGGGAATTTATATTCAGCTAAGGACCCTCCTGGAAAATGGGAATTTACTTTCTGCTCAGGACCCTTCTGGAAAATAGGACTTTACTTTCTGCCCCTGACCCTCCTAGAAAATGGGATTTTACATTATTTTCAGGACCATCCTAAAAATTGGGAATTTACTCTCTTCAGAACCCTCCTGAAAAATGGGATCTTTACTTTCTGTTCAGGACCCTCCTGAAAAATAAGATTTTAATTTTTGTTAAAGACTCTCCTTGAAAATAGGATCTTATTTTTTGTTCAGGAACCTCCTGAAAAAGGGGACATTACTTGCTGCTCAGGACCTTCCTGGAAAATGGCAATTTACTTTCTACGCAGGACTCTCCTGGATAATGGGAATTTACTTTCTGTTTAGGCTCCTCCTGGAAAATAGGACTTTACTCTCTGTTCATGACCCTCCTGGAAAATGGAATTTTACTTTCTGTTCAGGACCATCCTAAAAAATGGAAATTTACTTTCTGTTTAGGACCCTCCTGAAAAATAGGATTTTTACTTTCTGTTCAGCACCCTCGTGAAAAATGGTATTTTACTTTCTATTCAGGAACCTTTTGGAAAATGGGACTTTATTTTTTGTTCAATACCTTCTTGGAAAATGGAAATTTACTACTGTTCAGGACCATCGTGGAAAATGAGAATTTACTTTCTGTTCAGGATCCTCCTGAAAAATGGGCCTTTACTTTCTGTTCAGGATCCTACTGGAATATGGGACTTTACTTTCTGTTCAGGACCCTCCTGGAAAATAGGATTTTACATTCTGTTCAGGACCCTCCTGAAAATGGGATTTTACCTTTTATTCAGGACCCTCTTAAAAAATGGGATTTACATTCTATTCAGGACACTCCTGGAAAATTGGATTTTACTTGATGTTCAAGACCCTCCTAGAAAATGGGAATTTATATTCAGCTAAAGACCCTCCTCAAAAATGGGAATTTACTTTCTACTCAGGACCCTCCTGGTGAATAGGACTTTACTTTTTGTTCCTAACCCTCCTAGAAAATGGAATTTTAATTTCTTTACAGGACCCTCCTAAAAATTGGAAATTTACCTTCTGTTTAGGACCCTCCTAAAAATGGGATTTTTAATTTTTGTTCAGGAACCCTCCTAAAAAATTAGATTTTACTTTCTGTTCAGGACTCTCCTTGAAAATAGGATCTTATATTCTGTTCAGGAACCTCCTGAAAAATGGGACATTACTTGCTACTCAGGACCTTCTGAGAAAATGGCAATTTACTTTCTACACGTAACCCTCCTAGAAAATGGGATTTTACTTTCTATTCAGGCTCCTCCTGGAAAATAGGACTTCATATTATGTTCAGGGCCTACCTATAAAATGGGACTTTGCTCTCTGTTCATGACCCTCCTGAAAAATGGAATTTTACTTTCTGTTCAGGACCCTCCTGAAAAATGGAAATTTACTTTCTGTTTAGGACCCTTCTGAAAAATTGGATTTTTACTTTCTGTTCAGGACCCTCCTGAAAATGGCATTTTACTTTCTGTTCAAGACCGTTTTAGAAAATAGTACTTTACTTTCTGTTCAAAACCCTCTTGGAAAATGGAAATTTACTTCTGCTCTGGACCCTCCTAGAAAATGAGAAGTCTTTCTGTCCAGGACCCTCCTGGAAAATGGGCCTTTTCTTTCTGTTCAGGATCGTCCTGGAATATAGGACTTTACTTTCTGTTTAGGACCCTCCTAGAAAATGGGATTTTACTTTCTGTTCAGGACCTTCCTGAATAATGGGATTTTACCTTTTATTCAGGACCCTCTTGAAAAATAGGATTTTACATTCTGCTCAGGACACTCCTGGAAAATGGGATTTTACTTGTTGTTCAAGACCCTCCTAGAAAATGGAAATTTCTATTCATCTAAGGACCCTCCTGGAAATGAGAATTTACTTTCTGCTCAGGACCTTCCTGGAAAATAGGACTTTACTTTCTGTTCCTGATCCTCCTAGAAAATGGGATTTTACTTTTTTTTCAGAACATTCCTGAAAAAATGGAAATTTACATTCTGTTCAGGACCCTCCTGATAAATGAGATTTTTACTTTCTTTTCAGGAACCCTCCTGAAAAATGAGATTTTACTTTCTGTTAAGGACTTCTTTGAAAATAGGATCTTATATTTTGTTCAGGAACCTCCTGAAAAATGGGACATTACTTGCTGCTCAGGACCTTCCTGGAAAATGGCAATTTACTTTGTACACAAGACCCTCCTGGAAAATGGGAATTTAATTTCTGTTCAGGTTCCTCCTGGAAAATTGGACTTTATATTCTGTTCAGGATCTTCCTAGAAAATAAGACTTTACTCTATATTCATGACCCTCCTGGAAAATAGGATTTTACTTTCTGTTCAGGACTCTTCTGAAAAATAGAAATTTACTTTCTGTTTAGGACCCTCCTGAAAAATAAGATTTTTACTTTCTGTTCAGGACCCTCCTGAAAACTGGTATTTTACTTTATGTTCAGGACCCTCCTGGAAAATAAAACTTTACTTTTAGCTCACGACCCTCCTGGAAAATAAAAATTTACTTTATCCTTAGGACCCTCCTGGAAAAAGGGAATTGACTTTCTGTTCAGGACCCTTCTGGAAAATGGGCCTTTACTTTCTATTCAGGACCCTCCTGGAAAATGGAATTTTACTTTCTTTACAGGACCCTACTAACAAATTGGAATTTACCTTCTGTTCAGGACCCTCCTAAAAAATGGGATTTTTAATTTCTGTTCAGGAACCCTCCTGAAAAATTAGATTTTACTTTCTGTTCAGGACTGTCCTTGAAAATAGGATCTTATATTTTGTTCAGGAACCACCTGAAAAATGGGACATTTCTTGCAACCCAGGACCTTCTGAGAAAATGGCAATTTACTTTCTACACGTGACCTTTTAAAAAATGGGAATTTACTTTCTGTTCAGGCTCCTCCTGGAAAATAGGACTTTATATTCTGTTCAGGGCCTACCTATAAAATGGGACTTTGCTCTCTGTTCATGACCCTCCTAGAAAATGGAATTTTACTTTCTGTTCAGGACCCTCCTGAAAAATGGAAATTTACTTTCTGTTTAGGAATCTTCTAAAAAATTGGATTTTTACTTTCTGCTCAGGACCCTCCTAAAAAATGGCATTTTACTTTCTGTTCAGGACCGTTTTGGAAAATGGTACTTTACTTTCTGTTCAAGACCCTCTTGGGAAATGGAAATTTACATCTGCTCAGGACCCTCCTGGAAAATGAGAATTCTTTCTGTCCATGACATTCCTGGAAAATTGGCCTGTTCTTTCTGTTCAGGATCGTCCTGGATTATGGGACTTTACTTTCTGTTCAGGACCCTCCTAGAAAATGGGATTTTACTTTCTGTTCAGGACCTTCGTGAATAATGGGATTTTACCTTTTATTCAGGACCCTCTTGAAAAATAGGATTTTACATTCTGCTCCGGACACTCCTGGAAAATGGGATTTTACTTGTTGTTCAAGACCCTCCTAGAAAATGGGAATTTATATTCAGCTAAGGACCCTTCTGGAAAATGAGAATTTACTTTATGCTCAGGACCCTCCTGGAAAATAGGACTTTACTTTCGATTCCCGATCATCCTAGAAAATGGGATTTTACTTTCTTTTCAGGATATTCCTGAAAAAAAGTGAATTTATATTCTGTTCAGGACCCTCCTGAAAAATGGGATTTTTAGTTTCTTTTCAGGAACCCTCCTGAAAAATGAGATTTTACTTTCTGTTAAGGACTTTTTTGAAAATAGGATCTTATATTTTGTTCAGGAACCTCCTGAAAAATGGGACATTACTTGCTGCTCAGGACCATCCTGAAAATGGCAATTTACTTTCTACACAGGACCCTCCTGGAAAATGGGAATTTACATTCTTTTCAGGATCCTCCTGGAAAATAGGACTTTATATTCTGTTCAGGACCTTCCTAGAAAATGAGACTTTACTCTCTGTTCATGACCTTCCTGGAAAATAGAATTTTACTTTCTGTTCAGGACCCTCCTGAAAAATGGAAATTTACTTTTTGTTTAGGACCCTCCTAAAAAATAAGATTTCTATTTTCTGTTCAGGACACTCCTGAAAAATGGTATTTTACTTTATGTTCAGGACCCTTCTAGGAAATGAGACTTTAGTTTCTGTTCAACACCCTCTTGGAAAATGTAAATTTACTTCTGCTCAGGACCCTCCTAGAAAATGAGAATATACTTTCTGTTCAGGAACCTCCTGGAAAATGGGCCTTTACTTTCTGTTCAGGATCCTCCTGGAATATGGGACTTGACTTTCTATTCAGGACCCTCCTGGAAAATAGGATTTTACTTTTTGTTCAGGACTCTACTGAAAAATGGGATTTTACCTTTTATTTAGGAACCTCCTGAAAATTGGGGTTTTACATTATGTTCAGTACACTCCTGGAAAATGGGATTTTACTTGATGTTCAAGACCCTCTTAGAAAATAGGAATTTATATTCAAGTAAGGACCCTCCTGGGAAATGGGAATTTACTTTCTGCCCAGGACACTCCGGGAAAATAGGACTTTACTTTCTATTCCTGACTCTCCTAGAAAATGGGATTTTACTTTCTTTTCAGGACTCTCCTGAAAATATGAATTTACCTTCTGTTCAGGACCCTCCTAAAAAATGGGATTTTCACTTTCTGTTCAAGAACCCTCTTGAAAAATGAGATTTTACTTTCTTTTCAGGACTCTACTTGAAAATAGGATCTTATATTCTTTACAGAAACCATCTGAAAAATGGGACATTACTTGCTGATCAGGAGATTCCTGGAAAATGGCAATTTACTTTCCATTCATGACCTTCCTGGAAAATGAGAATTTACTTTCTCTTCAGGCTCCTCCTAGAAAATTGGACTTTATATTCTGTTCAGTACATTCCTAGAGAATGGGACTTTACTCTCTGTTCATGACCCTCCTGGAAAAAATAGGATTTTTACTTTCTGTTCAGGACCCTCCTGAAAAATGGTATTTTACTTTCTGTTCAGTACCGTTATTCAAAATGGGACTTTGCTTTTTGTTCAAGACCCTCTTGAAAAATGGAAATTTACTTCTACTCAGGACCCTCCTGGAAAATGAGAATTTACTTTTTGTATAGGACCCTCCTGGAAAATGGGCCTTTACTTTCTGTTCAGGATCCTCCTGAAATATGGGACTTTACTTTTTGTTCAGGACCCTCCGGGAAAATGGAATTTTACTTTTTGTTCAGGACACTCCAGAAAAATGGGATTTTACCTTTTATTCAGGACCCTCTTGAAAAATAGGATGTTACATTCTTTTCAGAACAGTCCTTCAAAATGGGATTTTACTTGCTGTTCAAGACCCTCCTGGAAAATGGGAATTTATATTCAGCTAAGGACCCTCCTAGAAAATGGAAATTTACTTTCTGCTCAGGGCCCTTTTGGAAAATAGAACTTTACTTTCTGTTCCTGACCCTTCTTGAAAATAGGATTTTACTTTCTTTTCAGGACCCTCCTGAAAAATGGGAATTTACTTTCTGTTCAGGACCCTCCTGAAAAATGGGGTTTTCACTTTCTGTTCAAGAATCCTACTGAAAAATGATATTTTACTTTCTGTTCAAGACTCTCCTTAAAAATAGGATCTTATATTTTATTCAGGAACCTCTAAAAATGGGACATTACTTGCTGCACAGGACCTTCCTGGAAAATGGCAATTTACTTTCTACACAGGACCCTCCTGGAAAATGGGAATTTAATTTCTATTCAGGCTCCTCTTGGAAAAGAGGACTGTACATTCTGTTCACGACCTTCCTAGAAAATGAGACTTTACTCTCTGTTCATGACCCTCCCTGAAAATGGAATTTTACTTTCTGTTCAGGACCCTCCTAGAAGATGGAAATTTACTTTCTGTTTAGGACCCTCCTAAAAAATATGATTTTTTCTTTCTGTTTAGGACCCTCCTTAAAAATGGTATTTTACTTTCTGTTCAGGACCCTTCTGGAAAATGGGACTTTACTTTCTGTTCAAGACCCGCCTGAAAAATAGAAATTTACCTCTGCTTAGGACCCTTCTGGAAAAATGAGAATTTACTTTCTGCTCAGGACCCTCCTGGAAAATGGGCCTTTACTTTATTTTGAGCATCCTCCTGGAATATAGGACTTTACTTTCTGTTCAGGACCATCTTGAAAAATGGGATTTTACTTTCTGTTCAGGACCCTCCTAAAAAATGGGATTTTACCTTTAATTCTGGACCACCTTGAAAAATGGTATTGTACATTCTGTTCAGGAGACTACTTGAAAATGGGATTTTACTTGCGGTTCAACAACCATCTGGAAAATGGGAATTTATATTTAGCCAAGGACCCTCCTAAAAAGAGAAATTTACTTTATGCTCAGGACCCTCCTGGAAAATTGGACTTTACTTGCTGCTCAGGACATTCCTGGAAAATAGAAATTTATTTTCTTCTCAGAACTCTCCTTGAAAATAGGATCTTATATTTTGTTCATGAATCTCCAGAAAAATGGGACATTACTTGCTGCTCAGGACAATCTTGGAAAATGGCAATTTACTTTCCACACAGGACCCTCCTGGAAAATGGGGATTTACTTTCTGTTCGGGCTCCTCCAGGAAAATAGGACTTTATATTCCGTTCAGGACATTCCAAGAAAATGGGACTTTACTATCTGTTCATGACCCTTCTGGAAAATGGAATTTTACTTTTTGTTCAGGACCCTCCTGAAAAAAGGAAATTTACTTTCTGTTTAGGACCTTTCTGAAAAATAAGATTTTTACTTTCTGTTCAGGACCCTCTTGCAAAATGGTATTTCACTTTATGTTCAAGACCCTTCTGTAAAATGGGACTTTACTTTCTGTTCAAGACCCTCTAGAAAAATAGAAATTTACTTTTGCTCATGACCCTCGTGGAAATTGAGAATTTACTTTCTGTTCAGGACCCTCCTGGAAAATGGGCCTTTACTTTCTGTTCAGGATCCTCCTGGAATATGGGACTTTACATTTTGTTCAGGACCCTCCTGGAAAATGGAATTTTACTTTTTTTTCAGGACCCTCCTGAAAAATAGGAGTTTACCTTTTTATTTAGGACCCTCTTGAAAAATAGGATTTTACATTCTTTTCAGAACAGTCCTTGAAAATGGGATTTTACTTGTTTATCAGGACCCTCCTGAAAAATGGGAATTTATATTTAGCTAAGGACCCTCCTAAAAAATGGGAATTTACTTTCTGCTTAGGACCCTTCTGGAAAATAGAACTTTACTTTCTGTTCCTGACCATTCTTGACAATGGGATTTTACTTTCTTTTCAGGACCCTCCTGAAAAATGGGAATTTATTTTCTGTTCATGACCCTCCTAAAAAATGGGGTTTTTACTTTCTGTTTAGGAACCCTCCTGAAAATTGAGATTTTACTTTCTGTTCAAGACTCTCCTTGAAAATAAGATCTTATATTTTGTTCAGGAACGTCTTGAAAAATGGGACATTACTTGCTGTACAGGACCTTCTTGGAAAATGGCAATTTACTTTCTACACAGGACCCTCCTGGAAAATGGGAATTTACTTTCTGCTCAGGCTCCTCTTGGAAAAGAGGACTGTACATTCTATTAAGGACCTTCCTAGAAAATGGGACTTTACTCTCTGTTCATGACCCTCCCTGAAAATAGAATTTTACTTTTTGTTCAGGACCCTTCTGGAAAATGGGACTTTACTTTCTGTTCAAGACCCGCCTGGAAAATGGAAATTTACTTCTGCTCAGGACCCTTCTGGAAAATGAGAATTTACATTCTGTGCACGGCCCTCCTGGAAAATGGGCCTTTACTTTCTTTTCAGGATCATCCCAGAATATGGGACTTTACTTTCTGTTCAGGACCCTCCTGGAAAATGGGATTTAACTTTCATTTCAGGACCCTCCCGAAAATGGGATTTTATCTTTTATTCAGGACCCTCTTGAAAAATAGGATTTTACATTCTGTTTAGGACACTACTAGAAAATGGGATTTTACTTGCTATTCAACGACCTTCTGGAAAATGGGAATTTATATTTAGCTAAGGACCCTCCTGGAAAATAGAAATTTACTTTATGTTCAGGACCCTCCTGGAAAATTAGACTTTACTTGCTGCGCAGGATATTCCTGGAAAATAGAAATTTACTTTCTTCTCAGGACTCTCCTTGAAAATAGGATCTTATATTTTGTTCAGGAAGCTCCTATAAAATGGGACATTACTTCCTACTCAGGACATTCCTGGAAAATGGCAATTTACTTTCCACACAGGACCCTCCTGGAAAAATGGGGATTTACTTTCTGTTCAGGATCCTCTTGAAAAATAGGACTTTATATTCTGCTTAGGACCTTCCTAGAAAATGGGACTTTACTTTCTGTTCATGACCCTCCTAGAAAATAGAATTTTACATTCTGTTTAGGAGACTCCTGAAAAATGGAAATTTACTTTCTGTTTAGGACCTTCCTGAAAAATAGGATTTTTACTTTCTATTCTGGACCTTCTTGCGAAATGGTATTTTACTTTCTGCCCAGGACCTTTCTAAAAAATGGGACTTGACTTTCTGTTTAAGACCCTATTGGAAAATGGAAATTTACTTCTACTCAGGACCATCTTGGAAAATGAGATTTTACTTTCTGTTCAGGAATCTCCTGGAAAATGGACCTTTACTTTCTGTTCAAGAACCTCCTGGAATATGGGACTTTACTTTGTCTTCAGGACCCTCCTGGAAAATGGGATTTTACTTTCTGTTCAGGACCCTCCTGAAAAAATGGGATTTTACCTTCTATTCAAGATCCTCTTGAAAAAAAGGATTTTACATTCTGTTCAGGACACTCCTTGAAAATGTGGTTTTACTTGCTGTTCAAGACCCTCCTGGAAAATGGGAATTTATATGCTAAGAACTATCTAGGAATATAGAATTTACTTTCTGCTCAGGACCCTCCCGGAAAATAGGACTTTACTTTCTGTTCCTGACCCTTCTAGAAAATGGGATTTTACATTTTTTTCAGGACCCTCCTGAAAATGGGAATTTACCTTTTGTTCAAGACCCTTCTGAAAAATGGGGTTTTTACTTTCTGTTCAGGAACCCCCCTAAAAAATAAGATTTTACTTTCAATTCAGGTCTCTCCTTGAAAATAGGATCTTATATTTTGTTCAGGAACCTCCTGAAAAATGGGACATTACTTGCTGCTCAAGACCTTCTTAGAAAATGGCAATTTACTTTCTACACAGGACCATTCTGAAAAATGGGAAATTAATTTTTGTTCAGGATCCTCTTAGAAAATAGGACTTTATATTCTGTTCAGGACCTTCCTAGAAAATGGGACTTTACTCTTTGTTCATGACCCTCCTGGAAAATAGAATTTTACATTCTGTTTAGGACCCTCCTGAAAAATGGAAATTTACTTTCTCTTTAGGACCTTCCTGAAAAATAGGATTTTTACTTTCTGTTCAGGACCTTATTGCAAAATGGTATTTTACTTTCTGTTTAGGACCCTCCTGGAAAATGGACCTTTACTTTCTGTTCAAGAACGTCCTGGAATATGGGACTTTACTTTCTGTTCAGGACCCTCCTGGAAAATGGGATTTTACTTTCTGTTCAGGACCCTCCTGAACAATGGTATTTTACCTTCTTTTCAAGATCTTCTTGAAAAATAGGATTTTACATTCTGTTCAGGACACTCCTGGAAAATGGGGTGTTACTTGTTGTTCAAGACCCTCCTGAAAAATGTGAATTTATATTAAGTTAAGGACCCTCCTGGAAAATGGGAATTTACTTTCAACTCAGAACCCTCCCGGAGAATAGGACTTTACTTTCTGTTCCTGACCCTTCTAGAAAATGGGATTTTACTTTCTTTTCAGGACCCTGCTGAAAAATGGGAATTTACCTCCTGTTCTGGACCCTCCTGAAAAATGGGGTTTTTAGTTTCTGTTCAGGAACACTCCTGAAAAATGAGATTTTACTTTCTATTCAGGACTCTCCTTCAAAATAGGATCATATATTTTGTTCAGGAACCTCCTGAAAAATGGGACATTACTTGCTGCTCAGGACCTTCCTGGAAAATGGCCGTTTACTTTATACAGAGGATCATCCTGAAAAATGGGAATTTACTTTCTGTTCAGGATCCTCTTGGAAAATAGGACTTTAAATTCTGTTCAGGACCTTCCTAGAAAATGGGACTTTACTCTCTGTTCATGACCCTCCTGGAAAAAAGAATTTTACATTCTATTTAGGACCCTCCTGAAAAATGGAAATTTACTTTCTGTTTAGGACCTTCCTGAAAAATAGGATTTTTACTTTCTCCTCAAGACCTTCTTACAAAATGGTATTTTACTTTCTGTTCAGGACCCTCCTGGAAAATGGACCTTTACTTTCGGTTCAAGAACCTCCTGGAATATGGGACTTTACTTTGTGTTCAGGACCCTCTTGGAAAATGGTATTTTACTTTCTATTCAGGATCCTATTGAAAAATGGGATTTTACCTTTTATTCAGGACCCTCTTGAAAAATAGGATTTTACATTCTGTTCAGGACACTCCTGGAAAATGGGGTGTTACTTGCTGTTCAAGACCCTCCTGCAAAATGGGAATTTATATTAAGTTAAGGACCCTCCTGGAAAATAGGAATTTACTTTCTGCTCAGAACCCTCCCGGAAAATAGGACTTTACTTTCTGTTCCTGACCCTTCTAGAAAATGGGATTTTACTTTCTTTTTAAGACCTTGCTAAAAAATGGGAATTTACCTTCTGTTCAGGACCCTCCTGAAAAATGGGGTTTTTACTTTCTGTTCAGGAACACTCCTGAAAAATGAGATTTTACTTTCTATTCAGGACTCTCCTTGAAAATAGGATCTTATATTTTGTTCAGGAACCACCTAAAAAATGGGTCATTACTTGCTGCTCAGGACCTTCTTGGAAAATAGTAATTTACTTTCTACAGAGGATCCTCCTGGAAAATGGGAATTTACTTTCTGTTCCGGATCCTTTTGGAAAATAGAACTTTATATTCTGTTCAGGACCTTCCTAGAAAATGGGACTTTACTCTATGTTAATGACCCTCTTGGAAAATAGCATTTTACATTCTGTTTAGGACCCTCCTGAAAAAAGGAAATTTACATTCTGTTTAGGACCTTCCTGAAAAATAGGATTTTTATTTTCTGTTCAGGACCTTCTTGCAAACTGGTATTTTACTTTTTGCTCAAGACCTTTCAGGAAAATGGTACTTTACTTTCTGTTCAAGACCCTCTTGGAAAATGGAAATTTACTTCTACTCAGGACCCTTCTGGAAAATGAGAATTTACTTTCTGTTCAGGACCCTCCTGGAAAATGGACCTGTACTTTTTGTTCAAGAACCTCCTAGAATATGGGAATTTACTTTGTGTTTAGGACCCTCCAGGAAAATGGGATTTTACTTTCTTTTCAAGATCCTCTTGAAAAATGGGATTTTACCTTTTATTCAGGACCCTCTTTAAAAATAGGATTTTACATTCTGTTTAGGACACTCCTGGAAAATGGGGAGTTACTTGTTGTTCAAGACCCTCCTAGAAAATGGGAATTTATATTCTGCTAAGGACCCTCCTGGAAAATGGGAATTTACTTTCTGGCGTCGAAGGAATTGCACATATAGAGATTCAAAAAAGAATCGATCTGATCCAGGTCATAATCTTTATGGGATTCCCAAAATTATTAATAGAAAGTCGACCGCGCGGAATCGAAGAATTACAAATGACCTTACCAAAAGAATTTAATTGTGTAAACCGAAAACTGAACAGTGCTGTGACAAGAATTGATGGATCCTGCTCATGTACAACATGATTCGGACCTGATCATAGAAAAGATTCCCTTTAAGCGGCAGCAACAAATGCTAGTTACAATATGGGTTCCAGCGAAACCAATTTAGTCATTAGTAAAGCCGAAGTCAATGGAGGTACTACGGTGAAGAAATTGAAACCTTCTTCGACGAGTGCCCTTTCCCCAGCCTCCAATCGTCTCAGAAGAGAAGACTAAGCTCAGACGAATTGCAGTCCGCCCCGGCCCCTCCTTAGTGACTTTGGTCAGGAAAGGGAATAGGGCAATAAATTCAGCTTCGGCTCAGAATTAGACCTTCTGTAGACTTGTCGGAAATCGCCGGTTGGTTTTGTTTATCCAACCAAGAGCCTTTCTATAGTCTTTCTTCCCCTCTTTCCTCAAAGCGCGCTCTTTCATCCATGCGCATGGTTCTCGTGGCGGGAACAGAAAAACAGGGAAAGACTCGGCCCAGGGCAAAACGAATCCGTTGCAACAAAGAAAGCTAAGTATAGGACTTGTCTGTAGGCAGAATAGAGTAAGTAGGCCGTTAGGCAATACGGCAGTAAGTACTGGAGAAAAATTATTAGACAGAGGGTTCCTTGGAAGGTAGGCGAACATTCTTCTTGCTTGGTCTTTTATAGGTATGTCAATGTTCAGTCTTTGGTGCAGTACGCTTGAGTGAGTTTGCTTTGCCGCCCTTGCCTCTCTTCTCTTTTCTCTTCTTTTAGAAGCTGTCTGTGATCGGAACTTCTTTTGCTTTGAACGACTCCAGTCCTTTTGAATCTGTTAAAATGGCTAGTCGAAGGTAAAGGAAATGAAAAAAAAAAGTAACCAGGAACGAGAATATCAGAGTCGGCACTCTTCTAGCTTAATTCAAATTGAATTTTTTGGAATCCTTTTATTTGCGAGGAGCTGGATGAGAAGAAACTCTCACGTCCGGTTCTGTAGTAGAGATGGAATTCAGTAACAACCATCAACTATAACCCCTACCATCTATCCCATTCCATTCCATCGTCTCGTATTGTACTGTGCCGTATCAGACCAGATAGATCAGCAATGGAGCTGTCATAGTCTATTTTAACTCCTCCGCAAGGAAGGAACGAGTCACTTCCCGTGCGCTGTGTTAAACGTATATCATCGCCGTTCTTAACCGAGACTCAGGTTAAGCTCCTGAAAGCTTAGTGAGGAAAATCCTCGACAGAGAGGAAGTTTTTCTTTTAATGTTTTAATGAGAGTGACCTTTCAAAGAGACTTTTCCAAATGCCCTTTCTATGAAGAAAGGGTACCATACCAATATGGAAATCAATTGTTTGAAAGATCTAGAGCGGAAGATCGACCTCTTTTTGAGAAGAAAGTATAGGGTTAGCCTCGCCCACTTTAAAGACTAGGTACCCGTAGACTAGTGTAGCCTCAATTCCTTTTTTAGAAATTTTGTGGCCAAAAAACTTCCTTTTATCGATCTTGATTCGCGTATAAATTTCGGAACTATGTACCTAGCTGAACCGGAGAGCCCCGAAGTCCCACGGCATCATAGAATTACGTTAGGTACCATATGAGTAGGCTCGAGAAAACCAGCCGCTAAATAATGAGGTTCGGCATCTGCTTGAGAAGGAAGAAGAAAGGTTGGATCCGCTCTTAAAGAAGACGTTCCGGGGGGGTATTAGTACATCATTGAATATACAATTCAAAAAATTATTTCACATCAGATTCTTTCTATTTTTTTTTTCAAACAAAAAGTTAAAATACAAAAAATGTATTTAACCAGAAAATAGATTATGCTCCTGCGGAAGTATCTACTCGTTACGGAATCTCAGGTGTCAAAGTGTGGATTTCATATAGTAAAAAAAAGGGGGACGTGCTATATCCGAAACGTACGAAATATAGTAAATATCGTAAAGGCAGATGTAGGAGTGGTTCGGCCATCAAGCTACTTTGTGGGGTAGGGGACCAGACTGGTGACTGCTGCGGTTGTTGCCCCCTCTCTATCTATCCAAGGGATGGAAGGGCAGAGTCCTGCTTCAACCACCCTTCCTTCTCTACCTTTTTCTTCAAAAAACTTAAGCTACTTAGACTGGTTCGAAAATGCTGGATCAAATTCTTAGTTCAAAGAAAGGGTAGGCTTTTGATAAAGAATCGATTCCAAACCAAGATGAAAAACCTGCTCCATCAAAATCAGCATTGAATCCCTTGCAAACTAATGCTAACTAGCTTTATCCGATTCAACCGCAGCAGAAGAAGGGGCCGTATCAGTCGGCTTGCCAATCAACTTTACGATGGAGGGTGTTCAATTCGAGTATTGAATTTTCCCAACCCGGTGAGCACCCTTAATGTCTCTAGTAGATAGACTCAACAAGGAACCTTGCTCAGAGGAAGAAGGACATTAGTTTGAAGTCTCGAGTTTCTATCCCCTCTCTAGTGCTGCTTTTACATTACGACTATACTTTGTTGCTGTGCTGTACCGGCTTCTTATTCTTGCTTAGAGGGGCCGGTAGGAATTTCTATGCAAAGTTTTTAGTCAAGAGACTTGAATACACTACTCAGGAGAGGCTGTAGACGGACAGAACTACTAGACCTTGTTAGGAGCCCTTAGGATTGGTCCTCTTCTAGTCGAGGAAAAATCCCTCTGAAGCTCTTATAGGGGACATCCTTTCTAATACGCCTTTCCCGGACAAGGAGTTTCTTTATGATTTTATTGCCCTTGCCTCGTCTTCCTCATAAGCCTCATCTGCACCCACCCCCCTTCTTAGAATTAGAACCCATTGAGGGGGGCCTCGGCCCGGGAAGGGGAGAGTGGCCGAGTGGTCAAAAGCGGCAGTGCTTCCAGCCTGTGGGTTAGACTGCCCTAAAGCGAGTAGGAGTTTACTCACATGCAGTTGGAAAGTTTGAAAGTAGAGCAGGAGTCTTCATTTCAAATGGGCTTTGAAAGGGAGAATAGCGGAGTTGTTGTACAGCCTAAGGTCTTTTCCTACAGAGAAAAGCTATAGGGAGACGTGCTTCGGTCTTTCCATCGATAGAAGCAGTAGGTATATAACGCATGCAGCTAGTAGGCGATAGGAGGATGTAAGCCCTGGTGGCAGTGGTACTTTGGCGAATCAGGCGTCGCTTCTATTTTATTTTTTATTATTATTTTTGACCCTACAATGGCAGAACCTAGAAAGCTGCTCTTTTTTCCCTGTCCCTTGGTTTGATACCGTCTAGCCTCTAGCTAGGAAGTCTTAGATTCGTATACCATGTAGGTGAGAAAATCGTCCGTGACTAGCTATCCTTATTCTCCTCCCAGGGATGTTTAGGAATATAGGTGCGGGAGGCTGAGGGACGGTGTCCTAACCATCCAACCACTATTCCATCCCCGTTATCCATTGAACCTGCTCTGAATAATCCTCCTTTGGCTGGGAGTTCTCTGTCAGCTAGTTGGAGTCCTGCTATTCTCATTGTAGGCGTAGTTGCATCTTTCATCCAGACCAGCACGCCATAGAATCCCTTTTCCATGCCCGTGCTTTGATCTCTTTCTACGCCTAAGTTAATGTCGATCTAAGGAAAAGAAGCCATTTAGATCTGAGTTAAGGAAGGAAGTGAATTTAAGCAAGAGAGCGATAGGATAGATAGAAAGCTTTTGCTTTCATTTTTGTTTGGCCTGGACCTTATAATGCACTCGCCCTTCATTTTTAAGGCTATGCCATCCTAAGGTGCTGCTAAATGGATGGATCTTATCAACGTCCATGAATGATAAATCATAGATCGAACCGCCGAATCGCAAAAATTGGGTGCGGAAGGCGAACGGGAACCGACCAAAAACCCGAACCGCTTGACTGACCCCTTCATAGTCCATTCATTAAGGTTGGGGATGGCTGGAACCAATCAGAAGTGCAAATCGCGCAAGCGAAGCCGGGCAAGTCGGCAAGTGGATCGAGAAACCACCGCCCAAGGGTGCTCATAGAGCCGGTCCCTACCTCCATCCCTAGAGGAGTCGTATGAGGCGGAAGCTCCACGTACGGTTTTGAAGCCGAGCCTTTCCAGCAATGGGGCATAGGGACCGATATGATGATTGGTTTAGGTTGCTGATACCGAGGTTGAGTGAATCATTCCACCTGGCAACAGCAAAAGTGGAGTTTGGCACAGGTCAAAGGGCTTGAGTAAGGAGTAGACCCTTTTATTTTGGGATTTTCTAGAGTTTTAAAACGAGAACTCCTTTCCTTATTTGGTGGACCCACTTGAGCCGGATGAAAGGAAACTTTCACGTCCGGAAAAAAGCGGGGTTTCAAACATCATACCAAGAGAAAGATTCCAAACAAAAAGAAGATGCTGCTGTTACTCTTCAATTTTCTATTGAGGTCTATCCTGCAGAGGTACTCAAATTGGATCAGTTATCGATTTCTAGGTTTCGTTGTAAACCTACAAATCCTTTCTTCTTTCAAAAGAGTTCCCCCTCCCGCTATTACTACTACAAAGAGACTAGCCGTGGCAATAGATACAATAGGACCGGAGTTGTTCAAAGTGAAAGAAGTTCCGATCACAGCTTCTCAAACAAAACGAATTAGGGAAAAAAGAGCATTTATTATAGAGTATATAACTTCGATCATAGGGATCAATTTCTAGTAGCTACCCTCTATTCAATATATGATTTCCTGCCCGGAGGGATACGGAAACATTGAATTCGCCAATTTTCAAACTTTTCTTTGATTCTTGACACATGTCATGCTGGATTTGAAGAAATAAAAATGAAAGTCTAATTCCGCTAGAGAAAGTTGAATATGAATTAAACCAAAGAGGAGTTTCTACTCAAAAAGTAGTGGCAGTCCAGCCCCCCTTTGCTATTGTCACTACTGGTACCTGACCCCGTCGACTCGACATTTTTGCAAGCACCGACCCTTACTCAATAGGGTTTCCAAATACCCTGAAAGCAGCAAAGAAAGCAGCAAGTGAAGAGATAAGTCCTCTCATTTCCATTAGGGCGGAGAGTTTTCTTCGAGCGAGCGGTCTTTCTATCTTTTTGGGTTGCATGCCCAAGGCAATGCTTTTTGTAGATTGAGATGGATTGATCTTACTTGCTGCACAGGACCTTCCTGGAAAATGGCAATTTACTTTCTACATAGGACCCTCCTGGAAAATGGGAATTTACTTTCTGTTCAGGCTCCTCTTGGAAAAGAGGACTGTACATTCTATTCAGGACCTTCCTAGAAAATGGGACTTTACTCTGTGTTCATGACCCTCCCAAAAAATGGAATTTTACATTCTGTTTAGGACCCTCTTGAAAAATATGATTTTTTTTTTCTGTTCAGTACCCTCCTGAAAAATGGTATTTTACTTTCTGTTCAGAACCCTTCTGGAAAATGGGACTTTACTTTCTGTTCAAGACCCACCTGGAAAATGGAAATTTACCTCTACTAAGGACCCTTCTGAAAAATGAGAATTTACATTCTGTTCAGAACCCGCCTGGAAAATGGGCCTTTACTTTCTTTTCAGGATCCTCCTGGAATATGGGACTTTAATTTCTGTTCAGGACCCTCCTGGAAAATGGGATTTTACTTTCATTTCAGGACCCTCCTGAAAAATGGGATTTTACCTTTTATTCAGGACCCTCTTGAAAAATGGGATTTTACATTCTGTTCAGGACACTACTGGAAAATGGGATTTTACTTGCTGTTCAACGACCTTCTGGAAAATAGGAATTTATATTTAGCTAAGGACCCTCCTGGAAAATAGAAATTTACTTTCTGCTCAAGACCCTCCTGGAAAATTGGACTTTACTTACTGCTTAGGACATTCCTGGAAAATAGAAATTTACTTTCTTCTCAGGACTCTCCTTTAAAATAGGATCTTATATGTTGTTCAGGAACCTCCTTAAAAATGGGTCATTACTTGTTGCTCAAGACATTCCTGGAAAATGGCAATTTACTTTCCACACAGGACCCTCCTGGAAAATGGGGATTTACTTTCTGTTCAGGATCCTCTTGAAAAATAGGACTTTATATTCTATTCAGGACCTTCATAGAAAATGGGAATTTACTCTCTGTTCATGACCCTCCTGGAAAATAGAATTTTACATTCTGTTTAAGACCCTCCTGAAAAATGGAAATTTACTTTCTGTTTAGGACCTTCATGAAAAATAGGATTTTTACTTTCTGTTCAGGACCTTCTTGCAAAATGGTATTTTACTTTTTGCTCAGGACCTTTCTGGAAATTGGGACTTTACTTTCTGTTTAAGACCCTATTGGAAAATGGAAATTTACTTCTACTCAGGACCCTCTTGGAAAATGAGAATTTACTTTCTGTTCAGGACCCTCCTGGAAAACGGACCTTTACTTTCTGTTCAAGAACCTCCTGGAATATGGGACTTTACTTTCTGTTCAGGACCCTCTTGGAAAATGGGATTTTACTTTCTGTTCAGGACCCTCCTGAACAATGGTATTTTACCTTCTATTCAAGATCTTCTTGAAAAATAGGATTTTACATTCTGTTCAGGACACTCCTGGAAAATGTAGTTTTATTTGTTGTTCAAGACCCTCTAGGAAAATGGGAATTTATATGCTAAGAACCATCCAGGAAAATGGGAATTAACTTTTTGCTCAGGACCCTCTCGGAAAATAGGACTTTACTTTCTGTTCCTAACCCTTCTAGAAAATGGGATGTTATATTTTTTTCAGGACACTCCTGAAAAATGGGAATTTACCTTTTGTTCAGGACCCTTTTGAAAAATGGGTTTTTACTTTTTGTTCATGAACCCCCCTAAAAAATGAGATTTTACTTTCTATTCAGGACTCTCCTTGAAAATAGGATCTTATATTTTGTTCAGGAACCTCCTGAAAAATGGGACATTACTTGCTGCTCAGGACCTTCTTGGAAAATGGCAATTTACTTTCTACACAGGACCCTCCTGGAAAATGGGAAATTAATTTTTGTTCAGGATCCTCTTTGAAAATAGGACTTTATATTCTGTTCAGGACCTTACTAGAAAATGGGACTTTACTCTCTGTTCATGACCCTCCTGGAAAATAGAATTTTACATTCTGTTTAGGACCCTCCTGAAAAATGGAAATTTACTTTCTCTTTAGGACCTTCCTGAAAAATAGGATTTTTACTTTCTGTACAGGACCTTCTTTCAAAATGGTATTTTACTTGCTGTTTAGGACCCTCCTAGAAAATGGACCTTTACTTTCTGTTCAAGAACCTCCTGGAATGTGGTACTTTAATTTGTGTTCAGGACCCTCCTGGAAAATGGGATTTTACTTTCTGTTCAGGATCTTCTTGAAAAATGGGATTTTACCTTTTATTCAGGACCCTCTTGAAAAATAGGATTTTACATTCTGTTCAGGGCACTCTTGGAAAATGGAAATTTACTTTCTATTTAGGACCTTCCTGAAAAATAGGATTTTTACTTTCTTTTCAGGATCTTCTTGCAAAATGGTATTTTACTTTCTGCTCCGGACCTTTCTAGAAAATGGGACATTACTTTCTGTTTAAGACCCTATTGGAAAATGTAAATGTACTTCTACTCAGGACCCTCCTGCAAAATGAGAATTTATTTTCTGTTCAGGACCCTCCTGGAAAATGGACCTTTACATTCTGTTCAAGAACCTCCTGGAATATGGGACTTTACTTTCTGTTCAGGACCCTCCAGGAAAATAGGATTTTACTTTCTGTTCAGGACCCTCCTGAAAAATGGGATTTTACCTTCTATTCAAGATCCTCTTGAAAAATAGGATTTTACATTCTGTTCAGGACACTCCTGGAAAATGTGGTTTTACTTGTTGTTCAAGACCCTCCTGGAAAATGGGAATTTATATGCTAAGAACCATCCAGGAAAATGGGAATTTACTTTCTGCTCAGGACCCTCTCGGAAAATAAGACTTTACTTTCTGTTCCTGACCCTTCTAGAAAATGGATTTTACTTTTTTTTCAGGGCCCTCCTGAAAAATGGGAATTTACCTTTTGTTTAGGACCCTTCTGAAAAATGGGGCGTTTACTTTCTCTTCAGGAACCCCCTTAAAAATGAGATTTTACTTTCTATTCATGACTCTCTTTGAAAATAGGATCTTATATTTTGTTCAGGAACCTCCTGAAAAATGGGTCATTACTTGCTACTCAGGACCTTCTTGGAAAATGGCAATTTACTTTCTACATAGGACCCTTCTGGAAAATGGGAAATTACATTCTGTTCAGGATCCTCTTGGAAAATAGGACTTTATATTCTGTTCAGGACCTTCCTAGAAAATGGTACTTTACTCTCTGTTCATGACCCTCCTGGAAAATAGAATTTTACATTTTGTTTAGGACCCTCTTAAAAAATGGAAATTTACTTTCTGTTTAGGACCTTCCTGAAAAATAGGATTTTTACTTTCTGTTCAGGACCTTCTTGCAAAATGGTATTTTACTTTCTGTTTAGGATCCTCCTGGAAAATGGATCTTTACTTTCTGTTCAAGAACCTCCTGGAATATGGGACTTTACTTTGTGTTCAGGACCCTCCTGGAAAATGGGATTTTACTTTCTGTTCAGGATCTTCTAGAAAAATGGGATTTTACCTTTTATTGAGGACCCTCTTGAAAAAAAAGATTTTACATTCTGTTCAGGACACTCCTATAAAATAGGGTGTTACTTGCTGTGCAAGACCCTCCTGGAAAATGGGAATTTATATTAAGTTAAGGACCCTCCTGGAAAATGGGAATTTACTTTCTTCTCAAAACCATCCCGGAAAATAGGACTTTACTTTCTGTTCCTGACCCTTCTAGAAAATGGGATTTTACTTTCTTTCCAGGACCCTGCTGAAAAATGGGAATTTACCTTCTGTTCAGGACCCTCCTAAAAATAGGGTTTCTACTTTCTGTTCAGGAACACTCCTGAAAAAATGAGATTTTACTTTCTATTGAGGACTCTCCTTGAAAATAAGATCTTATATCTTGTTCAGGAACCTCCTGAAAAATAGGACATTACATGTTGCTTTGGACCTTCCTAGAAAATCGCAATTTACTTTCTACAGAGAAGCCTCCTATAAAATGGGAATTTACTTTCTGTTCAGGATCCTCTTGGAAAATAGGACTTTATATTCTGTTCAGGACCTTCCTAGAAAATGGGGCTTTACTCTCTGTTTATGACCTTCTTGGAAAATAGAATTTTACATTTTGTTTAGGACTCTCCTGAAAAAAAAAATTTTACTTTCTTTTTAGCACCTTCCTGAAAAATTGGATTTTTATTTTCTGTTCAGGACCTTCTTCCAAAATGGTATTTTCTGCTTAGGACCTTTCTGGAAAATGGGACTTTACTTTCTGCTCAAGACCCTCTTGGAATATGGAAATTTACTTCTACTCAGGACCCTCCTGGAAAATGAGAATTTACTTTCTGTTTAGGACCCTCCTAGAAAATGGACCTTTACTTTCTGTTCAAGAACCTCCTGGAATGTGGTACTTTAATTTGTGTTCAGGACCCTCCTGGAAAATGGGATTTTACTTTCTGTTCAGGATCTTCTTGAAAAATGGGATTTTACCTTTTATTCAGGACCCTCTTGAAAAATAGGATTTTACATTCTGTTCAGGGCACTCTTGGAAAATGGAAATTTACTTTCTATTTAGGACCTTCCTGAAAAATAGGATTTTTACTTTCTTTTC
The DNA here is from genome assembly GCA_030864225.1 of Capsicum baccatum var. pendulum. Lineage (NCBI taxonomy): Eukaryota > Viridiplantae > Streptophyta > Magnoliopsida > Solanales > Solanaceae > Capsicum > Capsicum baccatum. The sequence goes on along the minus strand of CM061558.1, from coordinate 184,980,766 downwards.
AGGATCTTCTTGCAAAATGGTATTTTACTTTCTGCTCCGGACCTTTCTAGAAAATGGGACTTTACTTTCTGTTTAAGACCCTATTGGAAAATGTAAATGTACTTCTACTCAGGACCCTCCTGGAAAATGAGAATTTATTTTCTGTTCAGGACCCTCCTGGAAAATGGACCTTTACATTCTGTTCAAGAACCTCCTGGAATATGGGACTTTACTTTCTGTTCAGGACCCTCCAGGAAAATAGGATTTTACTTTCTGTTCAGGACCCTCCTGAAAAATGGGATTTTACCTTCTATTCAAGATCCTCTTGAAAAATAGGATTTTACATTCTGTTCAGGACACTCCTGGAAAATGTGGTTTTACTTGTTGTTCAAGACCCTCCTGGAAAATGGGAATTTATATGCTAAGAACCATCCAGGAAAATGGGAATTTACTTTCTGCTCAGGACCCTCTCGGAAAATAAGACTTTACTTTCTGTTCCTGACCCTTCTAGAAAATGGGATTTTACTTTTTTTTCAGGGCCCTCCTGAAAAATGGGAATTTACCTTTTGTTTAGGACCCTTCTGAAAAATGGGGCGTTTACTTTCTCTTCAGGAACCCCCTTAAAAATGAGATTTTACTTTCTATTCATGACTCTCTTTGAAAATAGGATCTTATATTTTGTTCAGGAACCTCCTGAAAAATGGGTCATTACTTGCTACTCAGGACCTTCTTGGAAAATGGCAATTTACTTTCTACATAGGACCCTTCTGGAAAATGGGAAATTACATTCTGTTCAGGATCCTCTTGGAAAATAGGACTTTATATTCTGTTCAGGACCTTCCTAGAAAATGGTACTTTACTCTCTGTTCATGACCCTCCTGGAAAATAGAATTTTACATTTTGTTTAGGACCCTCTTAAAAAATGGAAATTTACTTTCTGTTTAGGACCTTCCTGAAAAATAGGATTTTTACTTTCTGTTCAGGACCTTCTTGCAAAATGGTATTTTACTTTCTGTTTAGGATCCTCCTGGAAAATGGATCTTTACTTTCTGTTCAAGAACCTCCTGGAATATGGGACTTTACTTTGTGTTCAGGACCCTCCTGGAAAATGGGATTTTACTTTCTGTTCAGGATCTTCTAGAAAAATGGGATTTTACCTTTTATTGAGGACCCTCTTGAAAAATAGGATTTTACATTCTGTTCAGGACACTCCTATAAAATAGGGTGTTACTTGCTGTGCAAGACCCTCCTGGAAAATGGGAATTTATATTAAGTTAAGGACCCTCCTGGAAAATGGGAATTTACTTTCTTCTCAAAACCATCCCGGAAAATAGGACTTTACTTTCTGTTCCTGACCCTTCTAGAAAATGGGATTTTACTTTCTTTCCAGGACCCTGCTGAAAAATGGGAATTTACCTTCTGTTCAGGACCCTCCTAAAAATAGGGTTTCTACTTTCTGTTCAGGAACACTCCTGAAAAAATGAGATTTTACTTTCTATTGAGGACTCTCCTTGAAAATAGGATCTTATATCTTGTTCAGGAACCTCCTGAAAAATAGGACATTACATGTTGCTTTGGACCTTCCTAGAAAATCGCAATTTACTTTCTACAGAGAAGCCTCCTGGAAAATGGGAATTTACTTTCTGTTCAGGATCCTCTTGGAAAATAGGACTTTATATTCTGTTCAGGACCTTCCTAGAAAATGGGGCTTTACTCTCTGTTTATGACCTTCTTGGAAAATAGAATTTTACATTTTGTTTAGGACTCTCCTGAAAAAAAAATTTTACTTTCTTTTTAGCACCTTCCTGAAAAATTGGATTTTTATTTTCTGTTCAGGACCTTCTTCCAAAATGGTATTTTCTGCTTAGGACCTTTCTGGAAAATGGGACTTTACTTTCTGCTCAAGACCCTCTTGGAATATGGAAATTTACTTCTACTCAGGACCCTCCTGGAAAATGAGAATTTACTTTCTGTTCAGGACCCTCCTGGAAAATGGACCTTTACTTTCTGCTCAAGAACCTCCTAGAATATGGGACTTTACTTTATGTTTAGGACCCTCCTGGAAAATGGGATTTTAATTTCTTTTTAGGATCCTATTGAAAAATGGGATTTTACCTTTTATTCAGGACCCTCTTGAAAAATAGGATTTTACATTCTGTTCAGGACACTCCTGGAAAATGGGGTGTTACTTGTTGTTCAAGCCCCTCCTGGAAAATGGGAATTTATATTCAGCTAAGGACCCTCCTAGAAAATGGGAATTTACTTTCTGCTCAGAACCCTCCCGAAAAATAGGACTCTACTTTCTGTTCCTGACCCTTCTAGAAAATGGGATTGTACTTTCTTTTCAGGACCCTGTTGAAAAATGGGAATTTACCTTCTGTTCAGGACTCTCCTGAAAAATGGGGTTTTTACTTTCTGTTCAGGAACACTCCTGAAAAATGAGATTTTACTTTCTATTCAGGACTCTCCTTGAAAATAGGATCTTATATTTTGTTCAGGAACCTCCTAAAAAATGGGACATTACTTGCTGCTCAGGATCCTTCAGATTAAGTCCATAGAGCTTGTGAAGATTCTTAGGAAGAGGAGGATCAATATTGCGCGTGTTCAAGAGACAAAGTAGGTATGGTCTAAGGCTAGGGATGAGGATGGTTACAAGCTGTGGTACTCTGGGAGCGAGAGGCATAGTAATGGAGTTGGCATCTTAGTAGATGAAGATCTTAGAGGTTAGGTAGTAGAGGTAAAGAGGATCAACGATAGGTTGATGACTATTAAGTTGGTCATTCGAGGGTTTACCCTGAACGTGTGTAGTGCTTATGCGCCGCAAGTGGGCTCGAAGGGGGATGAGAAGATGAGGTTTTGGGAGGCTTTGGAGGAGGTGGTGATAGGCGTGCCTAGATAGGAGAAGATTGTTGTAGCAAGAGATTTCAACGGGCATATCGGGGCATTACCGGGAGGCTTTGGTGATGTGCATTGTGTTTTTGGTTTTGGGGAGAGAAATGAAGAGGGGGTTACTCTATTGGAGTTTGAAAGGTCCTTTGGGCTGGTGGTGGTGAACTCGGGCTTCCCGAAGAAGGACGATCACCTAATCACCTTTCAAAGCGCGATAGCCAGGACCCAGATTGACTTTTTGTTGCTTAGGAAAGGGGATAAGGTGTTGTGTAAGGACTGTAAGGTCATCCCGAGTGAGAATCTTTCGACCCAGCATAGGCTCTTGGTTATGGATTTGGGTATAAAGAAGAATAGAAAGATGAGGAGTAAGGCGTGTAGACCTAGAATTAAGTGGGGCGGCTTGACGCCAGCTAATGCGTGGGAGATAGGGGAGAAGTTGGCGGGAATGGGGGTGTGAGAGTGTAGGGGGGACGTGGATAGTATGTGGGATAGGGCGGCTAGGTGCATCGGGGAGAATGCAAGTGAGGTATTGGGTGTCTCTAGAGGCCGGCCCGGGCATCATCGGGGGGATTGGTGGTGGAATGAAGAGGTGGAGAAGAAAGTGGGGACCAAGAAAGGGGCGTATACTAAGTTTGTTGAGAGTGAGGACGAAGAAGAGAAGCGGATAAACAGGAAAGAGTACAAGCTAGCTAGGAAGGAGGCTAAGTCAGCAGTCACGACAGCTAAGACGACCGTTTTTGAGAGCTTGTATGCAGGGTTACAGGGGAAAGGAGGGGAGAAAATGTTGTTTAAACTCGCTAAGGCTAGGGAGAGGAAGGGTCATGACCTTGACCAGGTGAGGTCCATTAAGGGAGAGGACGGTAGAGTGTTGGTGGAGGACGGCCACATTAAGAATAGATGGCAGTCGTACTTTCATAGGCTCTTGAATGACAAAGGGGATAGAGCTATTGTGTTAGGGGAACTGGAGCACTCAGAGGAGTGTCGGAATTTTAGTTATTGTAGACGTTTTAAGGTAGAAGAGGTTAGAGAGGCTGTTTGCAGGATACGAAGGGGTAGGGCGACGGGGCCGGATGAGATACCGGTAGAGTTTTGGAAGTTCGTTGGAGAGGCTAGTGTAAGGTGGTTGACTGTATTGGTTAACAAAATCTTCAAGACAGCAAAGATGCCCGAGGCTTAGAGGAGGAGTACCATGATCCCTCTCTATAAGAATAAGGGTGACATCCAGAGTTGCAATAACTATAGGGGGATTAAGTTATTGAGTCACTCTATAAAGATTTGGGAGAGAGTGGTCGAGGTGAGGCTGAGACGGATAGTGTCTATTTCGGAAAACCAGTTTGAATTTATGCATGGCCGCTCGACGACGGAGGCAATTCACCTGGTACGGAGGCTGGTGGAACAGTATAGGGAAAGGAATAAGGACCTGCACATGGTGTTTATCGACCTGGAGAAGGCATACAACAAAGTCCCCAGGGAGGTGCTATGGAGATGCTTGGAGGTGAGTGGAGTCCCGCTGGCATATATCAGAGCAATTAAGGACATGTATGATGGAGCGAAAACTCAGGTGAGGACGGCGGGAGGAGATTCAGAGCATTTCACTGTCTTGACAGGATTGCATCAGGGATCTACTCTTAGTCCCTTTTTGTTTTCTTTGGTGATGGATGTGTTAACGCGGCGTATTCAAGAGGAGGTGCCTTGGTGTATGCTTTTTGCAGATGATGTAGTTCTGATTGATGAGACTCGAGGGGGTGTGAATGACAAATTAGAGGTGTGGAGACAAACTCTTGAGTCTAAAGGGTTTAGGTTGAGTAGAAGCAAGACAGAGTATTTGGAATGCAAGTTTAATGATGTGAGGCTGGAGAATGAGGTGGTAGTCAACCAAGAATCACAGGAGATATGTAAGAGGGATAGTTTCAAGTATCTCAGGTCCGTGATCTAGGGTAACGGTGAGATTGACGAGGATGTCTCGCACCGTATGGGGCGGGATGGATGAAGTGGAAGCTCGCGTCGGGGGTGTTGTGTGATAAGAAGGTGCCGCCCAAGCTTAAAGACAAATTCTACAGGGTGGTAGTCCGTCCGACCATGTTGTATGAAGCGGAGTGTTGGCCAGTTAAGAACTCCTACATCCAAAAAATGAAGGTGGCAGAAATGCGGATGTTGCGATGGATGTGTGGGCTGACTAGAGGGGATAGACTTCGGAATGACACTATCAGGGAGAAGGTTGGTGTGACTCCTGTGGAGTGCAAGATGCGGGAAGTCCGATTGAGATGGTTCGGACATGTGAAGCAGAGGGGCATGGATGCCCCGGTTCGTAGGTGTGAGAGGCTAGCATTGGATGGTTTTAGCCGGGGTAGGGGAAGGCCAAAGAAGTACTGGGGTGAGGTGATCAGGCGGGACATGGAGCAGTTACAGCTCACCGAGGACATGACCCTAGATAGGAAGGTCTGGAGGACACGAATTAGGGCAGAAGACTAGGGCCATTTTGGGTCGCTAGTGTAGGGAATTACTTGGTGGGGGTATTATTCTTGTTATGATTCCGTGTTCCATGTTTTATTACGAATCTGGGTGCTTTCCACTGTTTTTGATTACTTATGGGTGCCGTATTTATGTTATGAAATCTTGTTCTGTGCTTTACTATGTATTTGTGTGGTATCTCGTGTCTTGAGCCAGGAGTCTATCGGAAACAACCTTTCTACTTCTTTAGAGGTAGAAGTATGGACTGCGTATATCTTACCCCCCCAGACCCCACTAGGTGGGAATACACTTGGTTTGTTGTTGTTACTTGCTGCTCAGGACCTTCCTGGAAAATGGCAATTTACTTTCTACAAAGGATCCCCCTGGAAAATGGGAATTTACTTTCTGTTCAGGCTCCTCCTGGAAAATAGGACTTTATATTCTGTTCAGGACCTTCCTAGAAAATGGGACTTTACTCTCTGTTCATGACCCTCCTGGAAATTAGAAATTTACTTTTTGTTTAGGACCTTCTTAAATAAAAGGATTTTTACTTTCTGTTCAGGACCCTCTTGCAAAATGGTATTTTACTTTCTGCTCAGGACCCTTCTGGAAAATGGGACTTTACTTTCTGTACAAGGCCCTCTTGGAAAATGGAAATTTACTTCTGCTCAGGACCCTCCTGGAAAATGAGAATTTACTTTCTGTTCCGTACCCTCTTGGAAAATGGGCCTTTACTTTCTGTTCAGGATCCTCCTGGAATATGGGACTTTATATTCTGTTCAGGACCCTCCAGGAAAATGTTATTTTACTTTTTGTTTAGCACCTTCTTGAAAAATTGCATTTTTTACCGTTAATTTAGGACCCTATTGAAAAATAGGATTTTACATTCTATTCAGGACACTTCTGGAAAATAGGACTTTACTTGTTGTCCAAGACCCTCCAGGAAAATGGGAATTTATATTCAGCTAAGGACCCTCCTGGAAAATAGGAATTCACTTTCTGCTCAGGACCCTCCTGGAAAATAGGACTTTACATTCTATTCCTAACCCTCCTAGAAAATGGGATTTTACTTTCTTTTTAGGACCCTCCTGAAAATGGGAATTTACCTTCTGTTCAGGACCCTCCTGAAAAATGGGATTTTTTACATTCTGTTTAGGACTCTCCTTGAAAATAGGATCTTATATTTTGTTCAGGAACCTCCTAAAATTGGGACATTACTTGCTGCTCAGGACCTCTCGGGTAAATGACAATTTACTTTCTACACATGACCCTCCTAGAAAATAGGAATTTAATTTTGGTTCAGGCACCTCCTGGAAAATAGGACTTTACATTCTGTTCAGGACCTTCTTAGAAAATGGGACTTTACTCTATGTTCATGACCATCTTGGAAAATGGAAATTTACTTTTTGTTTAGGACTCTCCTTGAAAATAGGATCTTATATTTTGATCAGGAACCTCCTGAAAAATGGAACATTACTTGCTACTCAGGAATTTCCTGGAAAATGACAATTTACTTTCTACATAGGAACCTCCTGAAAATGGGAATTTACTTTCTAATCAGCCTCCTCCTGGAAAATAGGACTTTATATACTGTTCAGGACCTTCCTAGAAAATTGGACTTTACTCTCTGTTCATGAACCTCCTGAAAAAAAGAATTTTACTTTCTTTTTTGGACCCTCCTAAAAAATGGGAATTTAATTTCTATTTAGGACCCTCCTGAAAAATACAATTTTTACTTTCTATTCAGGACCCTCTTTAAAAATGGTATTTTACTTTATGCTCAGGACCCTTCTGGAAAATGGGACTTTACTTTCTGTTCAAGACCCTCTTGGAAAATGTAAATTTACTTCTGCTCAGGCTGGAAAATGAGAATTTATTTTCAGTTCTGGACCCTTCTGGAAAATGGGCCTTTACTTTCTATTTCGGATCCTCCTGGGATATGGGACTTTACTTTCTGTTCAGGACGCTCCTGTGAAATGGGATTTTATTTTCTGTTCAGGACCCTCCTAAAAAATGGGATTTTTTACCTTTTATTTAGGACCCTCTTGGAAAATAGGATTTTACATTCTGTTCAGGACACTCCTGGAAAATGGGAATTTATATTCAACTACGGACACTCCTGGAAAATGGGAATTCACTTTCTGCTCAAGAACCTCCTGGAAAATAGGACTTTACTTTCTGTCCTGACCCTCCTAGAAAATGGGATTTTAATGTCTTTTCAGGACCCTCCTGAAAAATGTGATTTTACCTTCTGTTCAGGACCCTCCTGAAAAATGGGATTTTTACTTTCTGTTCAGGAACCCTCCTGAAAAATGAGATTCTACTTTCTGTTCAGGACTCTCCTTGACAATATGAATTTATATTTTGTTCAGGAACTTCCTAAAAATGGGACATTACTTGCTGCTTAGGACCTTCCGAGAAAATGGCAATTTACTTTCTACACATGACCCTCTTAGAAAATAGGAATTTACTTTCTGTTGAGGCTCCTACTGGAAAATAGGACTTTACATTCTTTTCAGGACCTCCTAGAAAAAGGGACTTTTCTCTCTGTTCATGACCCTCTTGGAAAATGGAAATTTACTTTCTATTCAGGACTCTCCTTGAAAATAGGATTTTATATTTTGTTCAGGAACCTCCTGAAAAATGGGACATTACTTGCTACTCAGGACCTTCCTGGAAAATTGCAATTTACTTTCTACATAGACCCCTCCTGGAAAATGGGAATTTACTTTCTGTTTAGTCTCCTACTGGAAAATAGGACTTTATATTCTGTTCAGGACCTTCCTCGAAAATTGGACTTTACTCTCTGTTCATGACCCTCCTGGAAAATGGAATTTTACTTTTAGTTCAGGACCCTCCTGAAAAATGGAAATTTACTTTCTGTTTAGGACCTTCCTAAAAAATAGGATTTTTAGTTTCTGTTCAGGACCCTCTTGAAAAATGGTATTTTACTTTCTATTCAAGATCCTTCTGGAAAATGGGACTTTACTTTCTATTTAGGACCCTCTTGGAAAATGGAAATTTACTTCTGCTCAAGACCCTCTTGGAAACTTAGAATTTACTTTCTGTTCAGGATCCTCCTGGAAAATGGGCCTTTACTTTCTATTCAGGATCCTTCTGGAATATGGGATTTTACTTTCTGTTCAAGATCCTCCTGGAAAATAGGATTTTACTTTCTGTTCAGGACCCTCCTGAAAAATGGGATTTTACCTTTTGTTCAGGACCCTCTTGAAAAATAGGATTTTCCATTCTGTTCAGGACACTCCTGGAAAATGGGGTTTTACTTGCTGTTCAAGACCCTCCTGGAAAATGGGAATTTATATTCAGCTAAGGATCCTCCGAGAAAATGGGAATTTACTTTCTGTTCAGGACCCTCTCAGAAAATAGGACTTTACTTTCTGTTCCTGGCCCTCCTAGAAAATGAGATTTTACTTTCTTTTTAGGACCCTCCTGAAAAATAGGAATTTACCATCTGTTCAGGACCCATCTGAAAATGGGGTTTTTACTTTCTGTTCAGGAACCCTCCTGAAAAATGAGATTTTACTTTCTATTCAGGACACTCCTTGAAAATAGGATCTTATATTTTGTTCAGGAACTTCCTGAAAAATGGGACTACTTGCTACTCAGGACCTTCCTGAAAATGGCAATTTACTTTCTACATAGAACCCTCCTGGAAAATGGGAATTTACTTTCTGTTCAGCCTCGTACTGGAAAATAGGACTTTATATTCTGTTCAGGACCTTCCTAGAAAATTGGACTTTACTCTCAGTTCATGACCCTCCCGGAAAATGGAATTTCACTTTTTGTTCAGGACCTTCCTGAAAAATGTAAATTTACATTCTGTTTAGGATTTTCCTAAAAAATAGGTTTTTTACTTTCTGTTCAGGACCATCTTGCAATATGGTATTTTACTTTCTGTTCAAGACCCTTCTAGAAAATGACACTTTACTTTCTATTCAGGACCCTCTTGGAAAATGGAAATTTACTTGTGCTCAAGACACTCCTGGAAAATGAGAATATAATTTCTGTTCAGGACCCTCTTGGAAAATGGGCCTTTACTTTCTGTTCAGGATCCTCCTAGAATGTGGGACTTTACTTTCTGTTCAGGACCCTCCTGGAAAATCGGATTTTACTTTATGTTCAGTACCCTCCTTAAAAATGGGATTTATTACCTTTTATTCAGGACCCTCTTGAAAAATAGGATTTTACATTCTGTTCAGGACACTCCTAGAAAATGGGATTTCACTTGCTGTTCGAGACCCTCCTAGAAAATGGGAATTTATATTCAGCTAAGGACTCTGCTGGAAAATGGGAATTCACTTTCTGCTCAGGACCCTCCTGGAAAATAGGACTTTACTTTCTGTTCTTGACCCTCCTAGAAAATGGGATTTTAATTTCTTTTCAAGACCCTCCTGAAAAATGTGAATTTAACTTCTGTTCAGGACATTCTTAAAAATGGGATTTTTAGTTTCTGTTCAGGTACCCTCTTAAAAAATGAGATTTTACTTTCTGTTCAGGACTCTCCTTGACAATAGGATCTTATATTTTGTTCAGGAACCTCCTAAAAATGGGACATTACTTGCTGCTCAGGACCGTCTGGGAAAATGGTCAATTTACTTTCTACACATGACCCTCCTAGAAAATAGGAATTTACTTTCTGTTGAGGCTCCTACTAGAAAATAGGAGTTTACATTCTTTTCAGGACCTCCTAGAAAATGGGACTTTACTCGCTGTTCATGACCTTCTTGGACAATGGAAATTTACTTTCTATTCAGGACTCTCCTTGAAAGTAGGATCTTATATTTTGTTCAGGAACCTCCTAAAGAATGGGACATTACTTGCTACTTAGGACCTTCCTAAAAATGGCAATTTACTTTCTACATAGAACCCTCCTGGAAAATGGGAATTTACTTTCTGTTCATCCTCTTCCTAGAAAATAGGACTTTATATTCTGTTCAAGACCTTCCTAGAAAATTGGACTTTACTCTCTGTTCATGACCCTCCTGGAAAATGAAATTTTACTTTTTGTTCAGGACCCTCATGAAAAATGGAAATTTACTTTCTGTTTAGGACCTTCCTAAAAAATAGGATTTTTACTTTCTGTTCAGGACCCTCTTAGGAAATGGTATTTTACTTTCTGTTCAAGACCCTTCTGGAAAATGGGACTTTACTTTCTAATCAGGACCCTCCTGGAAAATGGTATTTTACTTTCTGTTCAGGACCCTTCTAAAAAATAGAAATTTACTTTCTATTTAGGACCCTCCTGAAAAATACGATTTTTACTTCCTATTCAGAACCCTCTTGCAAAATGGTATTTTACTTTATGCTCAGGACCCTTCTGGAAAATGGGACTCTACTTTCTGTTCAAGACCATCTTCGAAAATAGAAATTTACTTCTGCTCAGGACCCTCCTGGAAAATGAGAATTTACTTTCTGTTCTGGACGCTCTTGGAAAATAGGCCTTTACTTTCTTATCAGGATCCTCCTGGAATATGGGACTATACTTTATGTTCAGGACCCTCCTGGGAAATGGGATTTTACTTTCTGTTCAGGACACTCCTGGAAAATGGGATTTCACATGTTGTTCAAGACCCTGCTTGAAAGTGGGAATTTATATTCAGCTAATGACCCTCCTGGAAAATGGGAATTCATTTTCTGCTCAGGACCCTTCTAGAAAATAGGACTTTACTTTCTGTTCCTGAACGTACTAGAAAATGGGATTTTAATTTCTTTTCAGGACCCTCCTGAAAAAATGTGAATTTACCTTCTGTTCAGGACCCTTCTGAAAAATGGGATTTTTACTTTCTGTTCAGGAACCCTCCTGAAAAATGAGATTTTACTTTCTGTTCAGGACTCTCCTTGACAAAGGAATCTTATATTTTGTTCAGGAACCTCCAAAAAAAGGGACATTACTTGCTGCTCAGGACCTTCCGGGAAAATGGCAATTTACTTTCTACACATGACCCTCCAAGAAAATAGGAATTTACTTTCTATTTAGGCTCCTACTAGTAAATAGGACTTTACATTCTTTTCAGGACCTCCTAGAAAATGGGACTTTACTCTCTGTTCATGATCCTCTTGGAAAATGGAAATTTACTTTCTATTCAGGACTCTCCTTAAAAATAGGATCTTATATTTTGTTCAGGAACCTCCTGAAAATTGGACATTACTTGCTACTCAGGACCTTCCTGAAAAATGGCAATTTGCTTTCTACATAGAACCCTCCTGGAAAATGGGAATTTACTTTCTGTTCAGCCTCCTCCTGGAAAATAAGACTTTATATTCTGTTTAGGACCTTCATAGAAAATTGGACTTTACTCTCTGTTCATGACCCTCCTGGAAAGTGGAATGTTACTTTTTGTTCAGGACCCTCTTGAAAAACGGAAATTTACTTTCTGTTTTGGACCTTCCTAAAAAATAGGATTTTTACTTTCTGTTCAGGACCCTCTTGCAAAATGGTATTTTACTTTCAGTTCAAAACCCTTCTGGAAAATGGGACTTTACTTTCTATTTAGGACCCTCTTGAAAAATGAAAATTTACTACTGCTCAAAACCCTCCTGGAAAATGAGAATTTACTTTCTGTTCAGGACCCTTCTGGAAAATGGGCCTTTACTTTCTGTTCAGGATCCTTCTAGGATATGGGATTTTACTTTATGTTCAAGACCCTCCTGGAAAATAGGATTTTACTTTTTGTTCAATACCCTCCTGAAAAATGGGATTTTACCTTTTATTCAGGACCCTCTTGAAAAATAGGATTTTCCATTCTGTTCAGGACACTCCTAGAAAATGGGCTTTAACTTGCTGTTCAAGACCCTCCAGGAAAATGGGAATTTATATTTAGCTAAGGACCCTCCTAGAAAATGGGAATTTACTTTCTGTTCCTGACCCTCCTAGAAAATTGGATTTTACTTTCTTTTTAGGACCCTCCTGAAAAATGGGAATTTGCCTTCTGTTCATGACCCGTCTGAAAAATGGGGTTTGTACCTTCTGTTCAGAAACACTCCTGAAAAATGAGATTTTACTTTCTTTTCAGGATCTTCCTAGAAAATGAGACTTTACTCTCTGTTCATAACACTTTGGAAAATGGAATTTTACTTTCTATTTTGGACCCTTCTGAGAAATGGAAATTTACTTTCTGTTAAGGACCTTCCTAAAAAATAGGATTTTTACTTTATGTTCAGGACCCTCTTCAAAATGGTATTTTACTTTCTGCTCAGGACCCTTCTGGAAAATGGGACTTTACTTTCTGTTCAAGACCCTCTTGGAAAATAGAAATTTACTTCTGCTCAGGACCCTCATGGAAAAAATGAGAATTCACTTTTTGTTCAGGACCCTCCTGGAAAATGGACCTGTACTTTCTTTTCTGGATCCTCCTGGAATATAGGACTTTACTTTCTGTTCTGGACCCTCCTGGAAAATGGGATTTTACTTTCTGGTCAGGACCGTCCTGAAAAATAGGATTTTTTACCTTATATTCATGACCCTCTTAAAAACTAGGATTTTACATTCTGTTTAGGACACTCGTGAAAAATGGGAATTTACTTTCTTCTCAGGACCCTCCTAGAAAATAGGAATTTATATTCAGCTAAGGACCCTCCTGGAAAATGGACATTCACTTTCTGCTCAGGACCCTCCTAGAAAATAGGACTTTACTTTCTGTTCCTGACCCTCCTAGAAAATGTGATTTTACTTTATTTTCAGGACCCTCCTGAAAAATGGGAATTTACCTTCTGTTCAGGACCCTCCTGAAAAATGGTATTTTTACTTTTTGTTCAGGAACCCTCTTGAAAAATGAGATTTTACTTTCTGTTCAGGACTCTCATTGAAAATAGGATCTTATATTTTGTTTAGGAACCTCCTAAAAATAGGACATTACTTGCTTCTCAGGACCTTCCGAGAAAATGGCTATTTAATTTTTACACATGACCCTCCTAGAAAATAGGAATTTACTTTTTGGTCAGGCTCCTCCTGGAAAATAGGACTTTACATTCTGTTCAGGACCTTCCTAGAAAATGGAACTTCACTCTCAGTTCATGACCCTCTTGGAAAATGGAAATTTACTTTCTGTTCAGCACTCTCCTTGAAAATAGTATCTTATATTTTGATCAGGAACCTCCTAAAAAATAGGACATTACTTGCTACTCAGGACCTTCCTAGAAAATGGCAATTTACTTTCTATATAGGACCCTCCTGGAAAATGGGAATTTACTTTCTGTTCAACCTCCTCCTGGAAAATAGGACTTTATATTCTGTTCAGGACCTTCCTAGAAAATGGGACTTTACTCTCTGTTTAGGACATTCCGGAAAAATAGGATTTTTACTTTCTGTTCAGGATCCTCTTGAAAAATGGTATTTTACTTTCTGTTCAAGGCCCTTCTGGAAAATGGGACTTTACTTTCTGTTCAAGACCCTCTTGGAAAATGGAAATTTACTTCTGCTCAGGACCCTCCTGGAAAATGAGAATCTACTTTCTGTTCAGTACCCTCCTGGAAAATGGGCCTTTACTTTCTTTTCAGGATCTTTCTTGAATATGGGACTTTACTTTATGTTCAAGACCCTCCTCGAAAATAGGATTTTACTTTCTGTTCAGGACACTCCTGAAAAATGGGATTTTACCGTTTATTCAGGACCCTATTGAAAAATAGGATTTTACATTCTGTTCAGGACACTCCTAGAAAATGGGGTTTTACTTGCTGTTTAAGACCCTCCTGGAAAATGGGAATTTGTATTCAACTAAGGACACACCTAGAAAATGGGAATTTACTTTCTTCTCAGGACCCTCCCGGAAAATAGGACATTACTTTCTGTTCCTGACCCTCCTATAAAATAGGATTTAACTTTCTTTTCAGGACCCTCCCAAAAAATGGGAATTTACCCTCTGTTCAAGACCCTTCTGAAAAATGGGGTTTTTACTTTCTGTTCCGGAACCCTTTTGAAAAATGAGATTTTACTTTTTATTCAGGACTCTCCTTGAAAATAGGATCTTATATTTTGTTTAGGAACCTCTAGAAAAATGGGACATTACTTGCTGCTCAGGACCTTTCTGGAAAATGACAATTTACTTTCTACACAGGGCCCTCCTGGAAAGTGGGAATTTACTTTCTGTTCAGGCTCCTCCTGGGAAATAGGACTTTATAAGAGAAAGTTCTAATGATCTCGAGGTAACTCAAAAATACAGGCATTTGGGGGTTCAATGCGAGAATTGTTATGGATTAAATTATAAGAAATTTTTTAAATCAAAAATGAATATTTGTGAACAATGTGGATATCATTTGAAAATGAGTAGTTCAGATAGAATTGAACTTTTGGTCGATCCGGGTACTTGGGATCCTATGGATGAAGACATGGTCTCTCTGGATCCCATTGAATTTCATTCGGAAGAGGAGCCTTATAAAGATCGTATTGATTCTTATCAAAGAAAGACAGGATTAACCGAGGCTGTTCAAACAGGCATAGGCCAAATAAACGGCATTCCCGTAGCAATTGGGGTTATGGATTTTCAGTTTATGGGGGGTAGTATGGGATCCGTAGTCGGAGAGAAAATCACCCATTTGATTGAACACGCTGCCAATCAAATTTTACCTTTATTATAGTGTGTGCTTCTGGGGGGCGCGCATGCAGGAAGGAAGTTTGAGCTTGATGCAAATGGCTAAAATATCGTCTGCTTTATATGATTATCAATTAAATAAAACATTATTTTATGTATCAATCCTTACATCTCCGACAACTGGTGGAGTGACAGCTAGTTTTGGTATGTTGGGGGATATCATTATTGCCGAACCCAATGCCTACATTGCATTTGCAGGTAAAAGAGTAATTGAACAAACATTGAATAAAACAGTACCCGAAGGTTCACAAGTAGCTGAATACTTATTCCAGAAGGGTTTATTCGACCTAATTGTACCACGTAATCTTTTAAAAAGTGTTCTGAGTGAGTTATTTAAGCTCCACGCCTTTTTTCCTTTGAATCAAAAGTCAAGCAAAATCAAGTAGAGCACTAAGGCCATTATTTTATTTTATTTGTGTTTGTAGCAAAAAAGTAGTTAGTTTATCGGAATCAAAGTAAATAAGATAATAGTAAATAAGATAAAGTAAATAATATAATAATGGCCCTTTCTTTGGTGATAGAAGATCTAATTGTAGAAAGAATCAAAACAAAAGTTGAGGATAACTCTTTTTTGACCTATATTCCTGATTACGAATCAAAAAGCCTTTATCACCAAGAGTGAGTTCTTCCTTTCGTGAAATTAGGAAAATAAAATGAATTTTTTCTTGTCTTAGGTATATAATTTTAAATAAAAATATAGATAATAGAGTTTTGTATCTTTCTCTATCTCCCTAAAAACCATTTTAGCTAAAAATTCATGTTGGGTCGGATTCGAACGAATCTTTCGATAATCTCTTTATCTATTTTTATAAAATTAGAAGACAAGAACAAAAGACAAAGAAATGAAGAAAAATAATAAAGTTTATTATGATACATATCTTTATCATGTAAGAGATGAATAAGTCCATTTATTTAGTTCTACATTCTTTGCACTTATTCTTATTATACGTACTTAGTTAGATTTCGATATATAGATACTTAGATCTATACTAAGAATTTAAAATTCTTCAAATTCTATTAATAATAAATATTATCTAATTAGAATTCAAATTCTTAATTTAATTATAATTATTTAATTATTACAAGATATCTTTATTTACATAATAACATAATAACAGATACAATATAGTAAATCGAGGTACCCCTTCTATGACAAATTTGAACCTTCCATCTATTTTTATGCCGTTAGTAGGCCTAGTCTTTCCGGCAATTGCAATGGCTTCTTTATTTATTCATGTTCAAAAAAACAAGATTGTTTAGATACGCTGGGACCCAATCTCATCCATTTTTTTTGAAAACGTGGACTTGTATCATAACACGGATATCTATTTATTGGAATAGAGTATAACATGTGATTTCTACCGAACATAAAGGAAAAAACTCTTATGCCTGCAGAAACATGATATATGGATATATCCATTCTAGTAATTTTCAAATAGATCAGGATCACTGGATGGCTGAAATGTAGTCGGTTAATCTCTATGTATTACTTTCTGTTCAGGAACCTCCTAAAAAATGGAAATTTACTTTCTGTTTAGGAAACTTCTGAAAAATAGAATTTTTACTTTTTGTTCAGGACCCTTCTGAAAAATAGTATTTTACTTTCTATTCAGGACCCTTCTAGAAAATGGGACTTTACTTCCCGTTCAACACCCTCATGGAAAATGGAAATTTACTTCTGCTCAGGACCTTCTTGGAAAACGATAATTTACATTCTGTTCAGGACCCTCCTGGAAAATGGGCATTTACTTTTTGTTCAGGATCCTACTATTATATGGGACTTTACTTTATGTTCAGGACCTTCCTGAAAAATGGGATTTTACCTTTTATTCAAGACACACTTGAAAAATGGGATTTTACATTCTATTCAGGACACTCTTGGAAAATGGAATTTTACTTGTTGTTCAAGACCCTCCTGGAAAATGGAAATTTATATTCAGCTAAGTAACCTCCTAGAAAATGGGAATTTACTTTCTGCTCAAGACCCTCCTGGAAAAATAGGACTTCACTTTCTGTTCCTGACCCTCCTAGTAAATGGGATTTTACATTTTTTCAGAACCCTCCTAAAAAATGGGAATTTACCTTCAGTTCAGGACCCTCCTAAAAAATGGGATTTTTACTTTTTGTTCAGAAACCCTCCTGAAAAATGAGATTTAACTCTCTATTCAGGACTCTTCTTGAAAATAGGATCTTATATTTTGTTCAGAACCTCCTGAAAATGGGACATTACTTGCTGCTCAGGACCTTCCTGGAAAATGGGAATTTACTCTTTGTTCAGGCTCCTTCTGGAAAATAGGACTTTATATTTTGTTCAGGACCTTCCTAGAAAATGGGACTTTACTCTCTGTTCATGACCCTCCTGGAAAATGGAATTTTACTTTCTGTTCAGGACCCTCCTGAAAAATGGAAATTTACTTTCTCTTTAGGATCCTCATGAAAAATTGGATTTTTACTTTCTGTTTAGGACCCTCCTGAAAAACAAAATTTTTACTTTCTGTTCAGAACCCTCCTGAAAAATGGTATTTTACTTTCTGTTCAGGACCCTTCTGGAAAATGAGACTTTACTTCCTGTTCAACACCCTCGTGGAAAATGGAAATTTACTTTTGCTCAAGACCTTCTTGGAAAATGAGAATTTACATTCTGTTCAGGACCCTCCTGGAAAATGGGCATTTACATTTTGTTCAGGATCCTCCTGTTATATGGGACTTTACTTTCTGTTCAGGACCTTCCTAAAAATGGGATTTTACCTTTTATACAAGACACACTTGAAAAATGGGATTTTACATTCTGTTCAGGACACTCTTGGAAAATGGAATTTTACTTGTTGTTCAAGACCCTCCTGGAAAATAAAAATTTATATTCAGCTAAGTAACCTCCTAGAAAATGGGAATTTACTTTCTGCTCAAGACCCTCCTGGAAAAATAGGACTTTACTTTCTGTTCCTGACCCTCCTAGTAAATGGGATTTTACATTTTTTTCAGAACCCTCCTAAAAAACGGGAATTTACTTTCTGTTCAGGACCCTCCTAAAAAATGGGATTTTAACTTTCTGTTCAGAAACCCTCCTGAAAATGTGATTTAACTCTCTGTTCAGGACTTTTCTTGAAAATAGGATCTTATATTTTGTTCAGGAACCTCCTGAAAAATCGGACATTACTTGCTGCTCAGGACCTTCCTCGAAAATGGTAATTTACTCTTTGTTTAGGCTCCTTCTGGAAAATAGGACTTGATATTTTGTTCAGGACCTTCCTAGAAAATGGGACTTTACTCTCAGTTCATGACCCTCCTGGAAAATGGAATTTAACTTTCTGTTCAGGACCCTCCTGAAAAATGGAAATTTACTTTCTCTTTAGGATCCTCATGAAAAATTTGATTTTTACTTTCTGTTCAGGACCCTCCTGAAAAATGGGAATTTACCTTCTGTTCAGGACCCTCCTGAAAAATGGGATTTTTACTTTTTGTTCAGGAACCCTCCTAAAAAATAAGATTTTACTTTCTTCTCAGGACTATCTTTTAAAATAGGATCTTATATTTTGTTCAGGAACCTCCTAAAAATAGGATATTACTTGTTGCTCAGGACCTTCCCGGAAAATGGCAATTTACTTTCTATACATCACCCTCCCAGAAAATAAGAATTTACTTTTTGTTCAGGCTCCTTCAGGAAAATAGGACTTTACATTCTGTTCAGGACCTTCCTAGAAAATGGAACTTTACTCTCTGTTTATGACCCTCTTGGAAAATGGAAATTTACTTTCTGTTCAGGACTCTCCTTGAAAATAGTATCTTATATTTTGTTCAGGAATCTCCTGAAAAATGGGACATTACTTGCTACTCAGGACCTTCCTAGAAAATGGAAATTTACTTTCTACATAGGACCCTCCTGGAAAATGGGAATTTACTTTTTGTTCAGCCTCCTCCTAAAAAATAGGACTTTATATTTTGTTTAGGACCTTCCTAGAAAATGGGACTTTACTCTCTGTTTAGGAAATTCTAGAAAAAAAGGATTTTTACTTTCTATTCAGGATCCTCTTGAAAATGGGACTTTACTTTCTGTTCAAGACCCTCTTGGAAAATGGAAATTTACTTCTGCTCAGGACCCTCTTGGAAAATGAGAATTTACTTTTTATTCAGTACCCTTCTGGAATATGGGCCTTTACTTTCTGTTCAGGATCCTTCTTGAATATGGGACTTTACTTTATGTTCAAGACCCTCCAGGAAAATGGGATTTTACTTTCTGTTCAGGACCCTCCTGAAAAATGGGATTTTACCGTTTATTCAGGACCCTATTGAAAAATAGGATTTTACATTCTGTTCAGGAAACTCCTAGAAAATGGGGTTTTACTTGTTGTTCAAGGCCCTCCTGGAAAATGGGAATTTATATTCAACTAAGGACCCACCTAGAAAATGGGAATTTACTTTCTGCTCAGGACCCTCCCGAAAAATAGGATATTACTTTCTGTCCCTGACCCTCCTAGAAAATAGGATTTAACTTTCTTTTCAGGACCCTCCCAAAAAATGGGAATTTACCTTCTGTTCAGGACCCTTCTGAAAAATGGGGTTTTTACTTTCTGTTCCTGAACCCTTCTGAAAAATGAGATTTTACTTTTTATTCAGGACTCTCCTTGAAAATAGGATCTTATATTTTGTTCAGGAACCTCCTGAAAAATGGGATATTACTTGCTACTCAGGACCTTTCTGGAAAATGGCAATTTACTTTCTAAACAGGACCCTCCTGGAAAGTGGGAATTTACTTTCTGTTCAGGCTCCTGCTGGAAAATAGGACTTTATATTCTGTTCAGAACCTTCCTAGAAAATGGTACTTTACTCTCTGTTCATGACCCTCCGGGAAAATAAAATTTTACTTTCTGTTCAAGAACCTTCTAAAAAATGGAAATTTACTTTCTGTTTAGGACCCTCCTGAAAAATAGAATTTTTACTTTCTGTTCAGGACCCTCCTGAAAAATGGTATTTTACTTTCTGTTTAGGACCCTTCTGGAAAATTGGACTTTACTTTCTGTTCAACACCCTCTTAGAAAATGGAAATTTACTTCTGCTCAGGACCTTCTTGGAAAATGAGAATTTACTTTCTGTTCAGGACCCTCCTGGAAAATGAGCATTTACTTTTTGTTCAGGATCCTCCTGGAATATGGGACTTTACTTTATGTTCAGGACCTTCCTAGAAAATGGGATTTTACTTTTTGTTCAGGACCCTCCTGAAAAATGGGATTTTACCTTTTATTCAAGACACACTTGAAAAATGGGATTTTACATTCTGTTCAGGACACTCTTGGATAATGGAATTTTACATGTTGTTCAAGACCCTACTGGAAAATGGAAATTTATATTCAGCTAAGTAACCTCCTAGAAAATGGGAATTTGCTTTCTGCTCAAGACCCTCCTGGAAAAATAGGACTTTACTTTCTGTTCCTGACCCTCCTAGTAAATGGGATTTTACATTTTTTTCAGAACCCTCCTAAAAAACGGGAATTTACTTTCTGTTCAGGACCCTCCTAAAAAATGGGATTTTAACTTTCTGTTCAGAAACCCTCCTGAAAATGTGATTTAACTCTCTGTTCAGGACTTTTCTTGAAAATAGGATCTTATATTTTGTTCAGGAACCTCCTGAAAAATCGAACATTACTTGCTGCTCAGGACCTTCCTCGAAAATGGTAATTTACTCTTTGTTTAGGCTCCTTCTGGAAAATAGGACTTTATATTTTGTTCAGGACCTTCCTAGAAAATGGGACTTTACTCTCAGTTCATGACCCTCCTGGAAAATGGAATTTAACTTTCTGTTCAGGACCCTCCTGAAAAATGGAAATTTACTTTCTCTTTAGGATCCTCATGAAAAATTGGATTTTTACTTTCTGTTCAGGACCCTCCTGAAAAATGGGAATTTACCTTCTGTTCAGGACCCTCCTGAAAAATGGGATTTTTACTTTTTGTTCAGGAACCCTCCTAAAAAATAAGATTTTACTTTCTTCTCAGGACTATCTTTTAAAATAGGATCTTATATTTTGTTCAGGAACCTCCTAAAAATAGGACATTACTTGTTGCTCAGGACCTTCCCGGAAAATGGCAATTTACTTTCTATACATCACCCTCCCAGAAAATAAGAATTTACTTTTTGTTCAGGCTCCTTCAGGAAAATAGGACTTTACATTCTGTTCAGGACCTTCCTAGAAAATGGAACTTTACTCTCTATTCATGACCCTCTTGGAAAATGGAAATTTACTTTCTGTTCAGGACTCTCCTTGAAAATAGTATCTTATATTTTGTTCAGGAATCTCCTGAAAAATGGGACATTACTTGCTACTCAGGACCTTCCTAGAAAATAGAAATTTACTTTCTACATAGGACCCTCCTGGAAAATGGGAATTTACTTTTTGTTCAGCCTCCTCCTAAAAAATAGGACTTTATATTTTGTTTAGGACCTTCCTAGAAAATGGGACTTTACTCTCTGTTTAGGAAATTCTAGAAAAAAAGGATTTTTACTTTCTATTCAGGATCCTCTTGAAAATGGGACTTTACTTTCTGTTCAAGACCCTCTTGGAAAATGGAAATTTACTTCTGCTCAGGACCCTCTTGGAAAATGAGAATTTACTTTTTATTCAGTACCCTTCTGGAATATGGGCCTTTACTTTCTGTTCAGGATCCTTCTTGAATATGGGACTTTACTTTATGTTCAAGACCCTCCAGGAAAATGGGATTTTACTTTCTGTTCAGGACCCTCCTGAAAAATGGGATTTTACCGTTTATTCAGGACCCTATTGAAAAATAGGATTTTACATTCTGTTCAGGAAACTCCTAGAAAATGGGGTTTTACTTGTTGTTCAAGGCCCTCCTGGAAAATGGGAATTTATATTCAACTAAGGACCCACCTAGAAAATGGGAATTTACTTTCTGCTCAGGACCCTCCCGAAAAATAGGATATTACTTTCTGTTCCTGACCCTCCTAGAAAATAGGATTTAACTTTCTTTTCAGGACCCTCCCAAAAAATGGGAATTTACCTTCTGTTCAGGACCCTTCTGAAAAATGGGGTTTTTACTTTCTGTTCCTGAACCCTTCTGAAAAATGAGATTTTACTTTTTATTCAGGACTCTCCTTGAAAATAGGATCTTATATTTTGTTCAGGAACCTCCTGAAAAATGGGCTATTACTTGATACTCAGGACCTTTCTGGAAAATGGCAATTTACTTTCTAAACAGGACCCTCCTGGAAAGTGGGAATTTACTTTCTGTTCAGGATCCTGCTGGAAAATAGGACTTTATATTCTGTTCAGAACCTTCCTAGAAAATGGGACTTTACTCTCTGTTCATGACCCTCCTGGAAAATAAAATTTTACTTTCTGTTCAAGAACCTTCTAAAAAATGGAAATTTACTTTCTGTTTAGGACCCTCCTGAAAAATAGAATTTTTACTTTCTGTTCAGGATCCTCCTGAAAAATGGTATTTTACTTTCTGTTTAGGACCCTTCTGGAAAATTGGACTTTACTTTCTGTTCAACACCCTCTTGGAAAATGGAAATTTACTTCTGCTCAGGACCTTCTTGGAAAATGAGAATTTACTTTCTGTTCAGGACCCTCCTGGAAAATGCGCATTTACTTTTTGTTCAGGATCCTCCTGGAATATGGGACTTTACTTTATGTTCAGGACCTTCCTAGAAAATGGGATTTTACTTTTTGTTCAGGACCCTCCTGAAAAATGGGATTTTACCTTTTATTCAAGACACACTTGAAAAATGGGATTTTACATTTTGTTCAGGACACTCTTGGATAATGGAATTTTACTTGTTGTTCAAGACCCTCCTGGAAAATGGAAATTTATATTCAGCTAAGTAACCTCCTAGAAAATAGGAATTTACTTTCTGCTCAAGACCCTCTTGGAAAAATAGGACTTTACTTTCTGTTCCTGACCCTCCTAGTAAATGTGATTTCACTCTCTTTTCAGAACCCTCCTAAAAAATGGGAATTTACCTTCTGTTCAGGACCCTCCTGAAAAATGGGATTTTTACTTTCTGTTCAGGAACCCTCCTGAAAAATGAGATTTAACTCTTTGTTCAGGACTCTTCTTGAAAATAGGATCTTATATTTTGTTCAGGAACCCCCTGAAAAATGGGACATTACTTGCTGCTCAGGACCTTCCTGAAAATGGCAATTTACTTACTACATAGGACCCTCCTGGAAAATAGGAATTTACTTTTTTTTCAGGCTCCTTCTGGAAAATAGGACTTTATATTTTGTTCAGGACCTTCCTAGAAAATGGGACTTTACTCTCTATTCATGACTCTCCTGGAAAATGGAATTTTACTCTCTGTTCAGGACCCTCCTAAAAAATGGAAATTTACTTTCTCTTTAGGATCCTCCTGAAAAATTGGATTTTTACTTTCTATTCAGGACCCTCCTGAAAAATGGTATTTTACTTTCTGTTCAGGACCGTTCTTGAAAATGGGACTTTACTTTCTGTTCAAGACCCTCTTGGAAAATGGAAATTTAATTCTACTAAGGATCCTCCTAGAAAATGAGAATTTACTTTCTGTCCAGGACACTCTTGGAAAATGGGCCTTTACTTTCTTCTCAGGATCCTCCTGCAAAATGGGTCTTTTCTTTCTTTCCAGGACCCGCCTGAAAAATAGGATTTTACCTTTTATTCATGACCCTCTTGAAAAATAGGATTTTACATTCTGTTCAGGACACTCCTGGAAAATGGGATTTTACTTGTTGTTCAAGATACTCCTCGAAAATGGGAATTTATATTCAGTTAAGAACCCTCCTAGAAAATAGGAATTTACTTTCTGCTCAGGACCCTCCTGGAAAATAGGACTTTACTTTCTGTTCCTGAACCTCCTATAAAATGAGATTTTACTTTCTTTTCAGGACCCTCCTGAAAAATAGGAAATTATCTTCTGTTTAAGACCCTCCTGAAAAATGGGGTTTTTACTTTCTATTCAGGAACCCTCCTAAAAAATGAGATTTTACTTTCTGTTCAGGACTCTCCTTAAAAATAGGATCTTATATTTTGTTCAGGAACGTCCTAAAAAATGGGACATTACTTGATGCTCAGGACCTTCTTGGAAAATAGGAATTTACTTTCGATTCAGGCTCCTCCTGGAAAATAGGACTTTATATTCTGTTCAGGACCTTCCTAGAAAATGGGACTTTACTCTCTGTTCATGACCCTCCTGGAAAGTGGAATTTAACTTTCTGTTCAGGACCCTCCTGAAAAATGGAAATTTACTTTCTCTTTAGGATCCTCATGAAAAATTGGATTTTTACTTTCTGTTCAGGACCCTCCTGAAAAATGGGAATTTACCTTCTGTTCAGGACCCTCCTGAAAAATAAGATTTTACTTTCTGCTCAGGACTATTGATAATAGGCGAATTTATACGCCTATATCAATATATTTTGCCCATATTTTAGCTTAGTTTTGAGAACAAATTATATATTTCATGCACTTTTAGTCCTTTTTCCTGTAAATGAGCTAACAAACATGATTAGGAAAGTTTCAGGTATAAATGATGCAAAATACAGCATTTTATGGCTTACTTGACGCAAAAGAAAGCTCACAAACGAAGTAGAAGGGAGCTGGACGCCTAAGGACCAAATCTGCTGCATGGAAAATCTGTCCCGGGCTAAAACAGCATTTCTGAAGACTTTGGGGACTTACAGACACAAAGCTGGATTTGGACAATGATACATTAACCTAGTACAATTGGGTTATGTATTTCATTAGTTTATTTGGATTATGATAATGTTACATTAACCTAGTACATTTGGGTTAAGTATTTCAATAGTCTAGTAGGATTTGGTTATTTATTTCATTAGCTTAGTAGGAGTAGGATATGGGTATTATAAATACCCTATCATGCTAGAGATTTTTAATTAAGTCCTCCCTTAGTAGAGAGGCAAGTCCTCCCTTAGTGGAGAGGCAAGTCCTCCCTTAGTGGAGAGGCAACTCCTCTCTTAGTGGAGAGATACATTCATTCTTCACTTAATTCAACAATTAATTTTCTTCCATCCCTCTCATCTTCCACCACAAACACTTCTAATCTACTCTTCTATTCTTAAATTCCACAACAAGAGAATCGATACTTGCTAAGGAATCACGCCACACACCTATCACCTAATCCACACGCCATTACTCAACAATAACAATGCAAATCGTGATCTCCTTTGCATTCATGGGTAACTAAACTTCTCTGTTGGGGTTATGGAAGCCGAATGAGTTACTACCTATTGCTGTGAGTTTGTGAGTTCAAGACACGTATATTGCTTATATCATTATTCTCTTCATCTTAATCTACATTCTTTGCGGTTGCAAACGCAAGAATACGCCAGTCTAACATTTAACTTGTTCGCGAGAAAGGTTATTTGTCTGGAAAAGAGATAATGTCAAGGTAGTAGGACACCCTTTCCTATTAAAAAGCTAGTGTCGTAACTGGACTAACCTGTTGGAGAATTCGTACCGTTAGACACACTTTAAGCTTGCGAGAGTTAAAGTGAAATAGTCCTTGTTTAGGTCGCGAGACGCTTGGATTTACCATCGACTACAATTCTCTGTAAGCAATTGCATGTCAAGACTCTACACACTCATAGCCGATAGAGACATATACCTCAGAAGGTGGACATAACCCCAACGCTTCAATTCTCATTGTTTACAACTTACGTGACAATCTTTCTCTTTTTACTTTGCTATTTTCAGCTTTTACTTTATTGTTTTGGTTACACATTACAATCCCCCCTTTTACGAGACTTGCACTAAAAATCTAGTAATTTTACTTACTTGTTGGCCAAGCTATTCCCTGTGGAATCGACACCCAACCCAGGTTGGGTTCTATATTTTCTAACGACTGCTTTACACTCCCACGAGAGCTGTAGATTGAGCATTATCAAAAATTGGCGCCGTTGCCGGGGAATACGAGTGTCAATCAAGTTCGTGATAATTACTAGACCCTTTGGTCAAAGACTCTTGTACTTTTACGTTTAGTTTTTGTTTTTGTTTCTTGCAGGTTTTTACTTTAGTGCATGCCCCATAATAGAAGTTCTGGTCAACCGTTATTACCAATCAATCCGGAACCACAACAAATTAGAAGAATGGAAGCACAAGCTGAAATCGACAGGATGGCTGCTCAACACGAGCAAGCAAGATTAGCTGCTCTTGCTGCTGCTCAAGTCCAACAACAAAACATTGATAATCCTGGGTGAGCAACAAATCCTGACGATGAAGATTTAGGTGATGACGAGTTACTAAACCCTAGGCGTGATGCTGAAATTATAACATCTGCCAACCGAAGAGGTCGACAAGCTCGGTATAGGTATGATCGCCAACCTTTGCAACCAGCTTTCGATGATGATGATGATGATCTTGATGGTGCCGGAGCCACTGGAGCTATAATTCCACCACCATTAGCGCCCGGAGCCAAATTCAACATCACTAGCACCATGATTCAGTTATTGCAACTCAAGAGGTTATTTGGTGGACTAGCAGGCGATGATCCGACTATGCATCTCATCAACTTTATTTCTACATGCAAGTCTTTTGACAATCCTGGTGTTGGTCAGAATGCTATTCGATTACGTCTATTTCCATTGTCTCTGTCTGGGGAGGCAACACTATGGTTGAATGGGCTGACTCCTGATTCAATTACAAATTGGAGGCAATTGAGAGTCGCTTTCCTAGAAAGATTCTTTCCGCCATCCAAGAGGGCTCAATTGAGAGATGAAATCAGCAACTTTCGTCAGCTTCCCTCTGAAGCTCTTCACGAAACATGGGAGAGGTTCAAAACAAAGCTAACGAGATGCCCAAACCATCACATGACTAATGTTCACCTCATGGAGATCTTGTATAGAGCCTTGAATTCAGTAACTAAACCAGTGGTGGACAACGCAGCTGGAGGTTCTTTTATGGACCTTACCTTTGGTCAAGCAAGCAATATGCTAGATCGCATGACAAAGCAAAGTAGAGCTTGGCATACCAGGGATTCTGAGGTAGCAAGCCCCACTTTATCTATTGGCATGTCTGCAGACCAAAGAATAAGAGAAGAAGAACGTGAGCAAGACATGGCACACATGAAAACACAATTGGATCTTCTGACAAAGCACTTATTATCAGGGAAGACCAAAAAAGTGAAAGCTGTGGCGCTGAAAGGAAGAGACGAATCTGATTCGGAAGAGGAGGCCAACTACTTGAACAATCAGGGGGGTTTCCGTGGGAATGCCCAGGGAAACCAAGGTCGGAACTATTATGATAAATCTGGAAACAAAGACCAAGGTAGTTGGAAGAACAAGAATGAAAAGAGTGGTTTGTACGTTCCCCCTGGCAGACGTGATACCACCATATCTAATTCTGGAAGTATGGAAGACATGATGGCTAAGTTATTGAAAGGAGTGGAAGCAACGAGCGCGGGAGTTAAGGAGGTGATTGATGATTTGTCCTCCATGAAGCAACTAGTTGATTCTTATTCCACTTCTATCAAGCAAATAGAGCAGAAATTGAGCCAACTTTCAGCAGCATTCAATCAAAGAAAGGCTGGCACCTTACCGAGCAATACTGTGCAAAACCCAAGGAATGATGGGTCATGCATGGCCATCACTACCAGAAGTGGTAAGGTGCTGGAAACTTCAGCAAAAGGCAAGCAAGTGGTTGACATAGCAGCAGACATTGACGCCACACCTAGTGACGTTACAAGAGAAGAAGCCGCAACAACTACTTCAAACGTCAAGGATGTTTTACCTAGTAGCGTGCAGCCTGAAAAAAATAATAAACGGAAGCAAGAGGAGAAGAAAGCCATGGACAGAACACTTCCATACCCACCACCACCTTTTCTACAAAGATTGAAGAAGGTGGCCGATGACACTAAGTTCAGCAAATTCATGACTATGTTGAAGCAGCTGACCATCAATGTTCCATTAGTGGAGGCACTTGAACAAATGTCTGGGTATGCGAAGTTTATGAAAGATCTTTTGACTAAAAAGAGGGCAGCAAGTTATGAGCTGAAGGATGATGTGCATCATTGTAGTACAATTGCTACCCGATCGATAGTTCAGAAGAAGGCCGACCCCGGAGCTTTCACCATTCCTTGCACCGTCGGATCTTTGAACTTTGCCAAAGCACTATGTGACTTAGGAGCCAGCATCAACTTGATGCCATTATCGATCTACATGAAGTTGGGGTTAGGAGATCCTACACCAACTAATATGAGGCTTGTTATGGCGGATAGGTCGGTAAAACGACCGGTTGGTATTCTATGCGATGTCTTGGTGAAGGTATCTTCATTCATATTTCCTGCCGACTTCGTTATTCTAGATTGTAAGGAGGATTCTGAAGTTCCAATAATCTTGGGACGTCCTTTCCTTGCAACTGGAAGTGTGCTTATTGGCATGAAAGATAATGAGCTTTTGTTTCGAATTAATGACGAAGTGGTACGGTTTGATATATGCAAAACAATGAAACAGCCCAGCGATAGGAATGAGTTATCTGTAGCTGATGTTCATCATGAGGATACGAAAGCATTATCTATAGAGAAACAGCCTACTGTTGAGCCATTGTCTGCTGTGCCACTAAAAGTTGAGCATGAAGATAATGAAGGTTATGAAGAACTTATGAGTGCTCTAATAGAAATAGAGCCTTATACTCCTAAGCAACCAGATTGTGATCTCAATAATCAACCAAAAGTGAAGACTCCCTTTGACGAGCCACCAATGCTAGAATCGCAAGAGCTTCCCGATTATCTAAGGTATGTGTTCTTGGAAAGTAGAAATATACTTCCGGAGAGTACAGATGATTTAAGTGAACAGCACGTAGAATCTCTCATCTCTGCTCTGAAGAGATACAAGAGATCTATGGGTTGGACTATTGATGATATAATTGGAGATTCTCCGGGAAAATGTAAGAGCCATCTTGAAGAAGATCGCATGCCCACAGGTAAGCCTCATTGTCGTCTAAATCCTTTCAGAAAATGATCCATCACTTACCTCGACGAAGTCTGAGTACTCGAGGTAACTATGTCGAGCCACGACAATAAATAAGGCGCTAGATGGGAGGCAACCCATCGTTTTATTGTTTTATCATTTCATCGTTTTATCGTTTTATCGTTTTTATACTTGTTTTGTTTTTGATAAATGAAAAATCCAAAAATAAGAGTCGTGCCACGACTAAAACTAAGGCGCTTGGTGGGAGGCAACCCATCGTACTAATCATTTTCATTTGTTTTGAGCAAAAGTAGGTGCAAGAAGTATTCAACGAGGAGATTGATTTCAATAGCCGATTTGGACACATTGTATGGTAAAGTTGGTAAGTTAGGAATAGTGATGCATAAGGCTATGGATTTAGCATTTCTCACGCCAAAATAGGCATCAAGAAAGGCTAGGCCTTGGTAAAACTAGGCCACGAACGATGCACAACCTATCCTATAGCCTAAGGTCTCGGAATCTAGTGTGCTATACACTATGCGCCGCCTATTCCTAGGTATGCTTTTGACTATGCGCCGCCTATGCTATGGCATTTCGCCTCAGTATCTCATATGCCATAGACTATGCGGCGCATATGTCTACAAATGCCATAGACTATGCGGCGCATATGTCCCATTATGCTATAGACAAAGCGCCGCATATGTCATGACTATGCCAAGCATTATGTGCCGCATATGTAGCATTTTTGTCTCCAAAACCGATTGTAAATGGGTCATAACCCGACCCATTCTCTTCCTATATAAAGGGGACTTAGTCTTGAAACATAACCACACTAAATATTGACCCAAAGGCGCCGCACATCCATCCAAATCATCTCAAAACTTCTCTTTTTGCTCTTCCAATTCACAAGAACATCTCCAAAGGCTTCAATCACGTAAGTACTCTTTTATTCTTCATCTATTTCTAGTAAGTACTACGTTCCTATGCCTATTATGAATTGCTACATCTTCAAAGATGATTGGTGATGTTAATGTGTTTGGATTGTTGATACACAACCATGTGAGTGAACATATACGTTAGAATCATCTTGACTTGTTTCCGACTTGAATTTAGTTCTAATAGCATTGTTATACTATTTGAGAAATTGCTATGGCCATGAACATTGCTTAAGATTGTTTTTTGGATACTTAAATGTTAGACTATCCCGACCATCGGGATAAGACTTATAGTGCCTACTGACATAGGAGGTTGTGTTTTTTGAAAGAATAACTATTCCACGTGGTAACCCCTATGTAGTAGTGTTGCTATATCTACCATAAAAGTAGTCCAATGGCTGCAAGTAAGTGATGCATTGCTGATTTTCTTGTCGGAATACAATCCTAAAACGTATGTCGACGAAATCTGAGTAATCGACCACTTTCGCTTCACTGATTTGTGTTAACAAAACTAAGTGTGGGGTGGTACCCCTACTGCTTATGTATAGATTGTATCCATTGAGATTGTGCTACCATTAACACTATTTCAAGTCTCAGGTACAATGGCACCTAAAGAGAGACAAGGCAAGGAGAAGGCTACCACTTCCCAAAAGGGCAAGAAAAGAGGCTGCAAGGAGCAAGGAGAACCCTCCTCGATACAAACACCTTGATTCACGCTTGGAATTAAGTGGGATACTTATAAGGAACTTCTAAGGATGACGACTCTGATGATGATTCTAATGCAAGGGGTATGACCCCAGACATAGAGGATAAGTCCGACCAACCAGGTTCCTCGTATTTATTTTCCACTGAGGACAGTGTCCCGAATAAGTGTGGGGTGTTGGTGGTATCGCATGCTATACTTCTCTGTTTGCACCTATGTTTGTTTGTTTACTTTGTTTATTTGAGTTTGTTTTTTTTGTTTTTTTCGTTTGACGTTTTTTTTAAGTCTTTTTTAGGAGTAAAATCTTTCTAGCTTCGCATGAAATTATTTTGATAGGCAGCATGAGATTATAACAAGAGTATGTGTTACAATTGTGACTATTGAGACGTTTAGGCTCTAGTTGTGACTCATTATGTGATATTGTGTGATTCAATTCCTTCACTTGTTGGGTCAAGAGTCTATATTACTTCCAATCAAGTCGACCATGTGCCTTGTGTGTGTGAGATAATAGTATATTCTATGTGTGTGGCTGATGCTAGAACTTGCCTGGTATGTATGCAAAGCGAAAATAAGGAGTGTAAGTTTAGGATATGATTTAGGAATTTCTTTGGAAATCTATACATGTTTACCTTCAGTTTTACCTACCCATGAACATCATCCTAGTTAACCCTTTTTGAGCCTTTAGCCTATTTCTTTGACAACCTTGTATGTAAGCCTAATCCATTTCTTTCAAGACCATAATTTAATCCAAAATCCTGAGTGCTTTAAAGTGAAAAAGTCATGTGACAACATAAGAGGAAATTGGGTGAGTATAATGCTTTAAATTGTAATGGTGCTTGAATGTGCTATGAAAAAGAAAGTGCTATCATAAGAGGTATGTTGTGAAAAGAAAAAGGAAAAGAAAGCTGAAAAGTAAGTAGTGCTTGAAATTGAAAAACAAAATAGGAGAACAAGGGTGGTAGAATAAAAGAGTGAAGAAAGGTTGACAGAAAAAAGTGTCATTGATACAATGTGATGTATTAAAGCGCTTAGGAACCTAGTCACTATTCTTGGCCAAAATAGTCCTACCCGTCTCTTAGCCTACATTACAACCATCAAAAGACCTACTTGATCCTAATCTTAACATTCCAACATTTAGTAGAGTACTACATTAAAGGCAAGCCTATGGTCATTAGTTGCTACATATGAATTTTTTTGTGAGAGCGAGAGAAAGGACACTTTGATACCCATGTTTGAAAAATATGCTATACTTGTGAGTGGTTATGGGTACTATATTGTGAGACACACATGGTTGATGAGCTTTGGATAGTTGTATATGATTCTATGTACCTTAACGTTTGCATGCGAGTTGATCACCATCACTAGTCTACGCTAGAGGTTAAACTGTTTCTACTTATAATCAGAAAGCTACTCTTTGTTGATAATTGTTGTGCTTGTCTTAATAAATGTTTTGTGTTGTTGCCGTAAAAACCTTAAGTCGATGCTTAGAAGGACATGATATTTTGTTCGACGATGAACAAAGCTGCAAGTGTGGGGTGTTGATGATAGGCGAATTTACACGCCTATATCAATATATTTTGCCTATATCTTAGCCTAGTTTTGAGAACAAATTATAGATTTCATGCACTTTTAGTCCTTTTTCCTGTAAATGAGCTAACAAACATGATTAGGAAAGTTTCAGGTATAAATGATGCAAAATACAGCATTTTATGGCTTACTTGACGCAAAAGAAAGCTCACAAACGAAGTAGAAGGGAGCTGGACGCCTAAGGACCAAATCTGCTGCATGGAAAATCTGTCCCGGGCTAAAACAGCATTTCTGAAGACTTTGGGGACTTACAGACACAAAGCTGGATTTGGACAATGATACATTAACCTAGTACAATTGGGTTATGTATTTCATTAGTTTATTTGGATTATGATAATGTTACATTAACCTAGTACATTTGGGTTAAGTATTTCATTAGTCTAGTAGGATTTGGTTATTTATTTCATTAGCTTAGTAGGAGTAGGATATGGGTATTATAAATACCCTATCATGCTAGAGATTTTTAATTAAGTCCTCCCTTAGTGGAGAGGCAAGTCCTCCCTTAGTGGAGAGGCAAGTCCTCCCTTAGTGGAGAGGCAACTCCTCCCTTAGTGGAGAGATACATTCATTCTTCACTTAATTCAACAATTAATTTTCTTCCATCCCTCTCATCTTCCACCACAAACACTTCTAATCTACTCTTCTATTCTTAAATTCCACAACAAGGGAATCGATACTTGCTAAGGAATCACGCCACACACCTATCAACTAATCCACACGCCATTACTCAACAATAACAATGCAAATCGTGATCTCCTTTGCATTCATGGGTAACTAAACTTCTCTGTTGGGGTTATGGAAGCCGAATGAGTTACTACCTATTGCTGTGAGTTTGTGAGTTCAAGACACGTATATTGCTTATATCATTATTCTCTTCATCTTAATCTACATTCTTTGCGGCTGCAAACGCAAGAATACGCCAGTCTAACATTTAACTTATTCGCGAGAAAGGTTATTTGTCTGGAAAAGAGATAATGTCAAGGTAGTAGGACACCCTTTCCTATTAAAAAGCTAGTGCCGTAACTGGACTAACCTCTTGAAGAATTCGTACCGTTAGACACACTTTAAGCTCGCGAGAGTTAAAGTGAAATAGTCCTTGTTTAGGTCGTGAGACGCTTGGATTTACCATCGACTACAATTCTCTGTAAGCAATTGCATGTCAAGACTCTACACACTCATAGCCGATAGAGACGTATACCTCAGAAGGTGGATATAACCCCAACGCTTCAATTCTCATTGTTTACAACTTACGTGACAATCTTTCTCTTTTTACTTTGCTATTTTCAGCTTTTACTTTATTGTTTTGGTTACACATTACAATCCCCCCTTTTACGAGACTTGCACTAAAAGTCTAGTAATTTTACTTACTTGTTGGCCAAGCTATTCCCTGTGGGATCGACACCCAACCCAGGTTGGGTTCTATATTTGCTAACAACCGCTTTACACTCCCACGAGAGCTGTAGATTGAGCGTTATCAACTATCTTTTAAAATAGGATCTTATATTTTGTTCAGGAACCTCCTAAAAATAGGACATTACTTGTTGCTCAGGACCTTCCGGGAAAATGGCAATTTACTTTCTATACATCACCCTCCTAGAAAATAGGAATTTACTTTTTGTTCAGGCTCCTTCTGGAAAATAGGACTTTACATTCTGTTCAGGACCTTCCTAGAAAAAGGAACTGTACTCTCTGTTCATGACCGTCTTGGAAAATGGAAATTTACTTTCTATTCAGGACTCTCCTTGAAAATAGTATCTTATATTTTGTTCAGGAATCTCCTGAAAAATGGGACATTACTTGCTACTCAGGACCTTCCTAGAAAATGGAAATTTACTTTCTACATAGGACCCTCCTGGAAAATGGGAATTTACTGTTTGTTCAGCCTCCTCCTGGAAAATAGGACTTTATATTCTGTTCAGGACCTTCCTAGAAAATGGGACTTTACTCTCTGTTCAGGAAATTCTGGAAAAATAGGATTTTTACTTTTTATTCAGGATCCTCTTGAAAAATGGTATTTTACTTTCTGTTCAAAGACCTTCTTGAAAATGGGACTTTACTTTCTGTTCAAGACCCTCTTGGAAAATGGAAATTTACTTCTGCTCAGGACCCTCCTGGAAAATGAGAATTTACTTTCCGTTCAGTACCCTCCTGGAATATGGGCCTTTACTTTCTGTTCAGGATCCTTCTTGAATATGGGACTTTACTTTATGTTCAAGACCCTCCTGGAAAATGGGATTTTACTTTCTGTTCAGGACCCTCCTGAAAAAAAGGGATTTTACCATTTATTCAGGACCCTATTGAAAAATAGGATTTTACATTCTGTTCAGGAAACTCCTAGAAAATGGGGTTTTACTTGTTGTTCAAGACCCTCCTGGAAAATGGGAATTTATGTTCAACTAAGGACCCACCTAGAAAATGGGAATTTACTTTCTGCTCAGGACCCTCCAGAAAAATAGGACGTTACTTTCTGTTCCTAACCCTCATAGAAAATAGGATTTAACTTTCTTTTTAGGACCCTCCCAAAAAATGAGGATTTACCTTCTGTTCAGGACCCTTCTGAAAAATGGGGTTTTTACTTTCTATTCCGGAACCCTTCTGAAAACTGAGATTTTACTTTTTATTCAGGACTCTCCTTGAAAATAGGATCTTATATTTTGTTCAACAACCTCCTGAAAAATGGGACATTACTTGCTACTCCGGACCTTTCTGGAAAATGGCAATTTACTTTCTACACAGGACCCTCCTGGAAAGTGTGAATTTACTTTCTGTTCAGGCTCCTCCTGGAAAATAGGACTTTATATTCTGTTCAGAACCTTCCTAGAAAATGGGACTTTACTCTCTGTTCATGACCCTCCTGGAAAATAAATTTTTACTTTCTATTTAGGAACCTTCTAAAAAATGGACATTTACTTTCTGTTTAGGACCCTCCTGAAAAATAGAATTATTACTTTCTGTTCAGGACCCTCCTGAAAAATGGTATATTACTTTCTGTTTAGGACCCTTCTGGAAAATGGGACTTTACTTTCTGTTCAACACCCTCTTGGAAAATGGAAATTTACTTCTGCTCAGGACATTCTTGGAAAATAAGAATTTACTTTTTGTTCAGGACCCTCCTGGAAAATGGGCATTTACTTTTTGTTCAGGATCCTCCTGGAATATGGGACTTTACTTTATGTTCAGGACCTTCCTGGAAAATGGGATTTTACTTTTTGTTCAGGACCCTCCTGAAAAATGGGATTTTACCTTTTATTCAAGACACACTTGAAAAATGGTATTTTACATTTTGTTCAGGACACTCTTGGATAATGGAATTTTACATGTTGTTCAAGACCCTCCTGGAAAATGGAAATTTATATTCAGCTAAGTAACCTCCTAAAAAATGGGAATTTACTTTCTGCTCAAGACCCTCTTGGAAAAATAGGACTTTACTTTCTGTTCCAGACCCTCCTAGTAAATGTGATTTTACTTTGTTTTCAGAACCCTCCTAAAAATGGGAATTTACCTTCTGTTCAGGACCCTCCTAAAAAATGGGATTTTTACTTTCTGTTCAGGAACCCTCTTTAAAAATAAGATTTAACTCTCTGTTCAGGACTCTTCTTGAAAATAGGATCTAATATTTTGTTCAGGAACCTCCTGAAAAATGGGACATTACTTGCTGCTCAGGACCTTCCTGAAAATGGCAATTTACTTACTACATAGGACCCTCCTGGAAAATGGGAATTTACTTTTTTTTCAGGCTCCTTCTGGAAAATAGGACTTTATATTTTATTCAGGACCTTCCTAGAAAATGGGACTTTACTCTGTATTCATGACTCTCCTGGAAAATGGAATTTTACTCTCTGTTCAGGACCCTCCTAAAAAATGGAAATTTACTTTCTCTTTAGGATCCTCCTAAAAAATTGGATTTTTACTTTCTGTTCAGGACCCTCCTGAAAAATGGTATTTTACTTTATGTTCAGGACCGTTCTGGAAAATGGGACTTTACTTTCTGTTCAAGACCCTCTTGGAAAATGGAAATTTAATTCTACTAAGGATCCTCCTGGAAAATGAGAATTTACTTTCTGTCCAGGACACTCTTGGAAAATGGGCCTTTACTTTCTTCTCAGGATCCTCCTGCAAAATAGGTCTTTTCTTTCTTTCCAGGACCCGCCTGAAAAATGGGATTTTACCTTTTATTCATGACTCTCTTGAAAAATAGGATTTTACATTCTGTTCAGGACACTCCTGGAAAATGGGATTTTACTTGCTGTTTAAGATACTCCTCGACAATGGGAATTTATATTCAGTTAAGAACCCTCCTAGAAAATAGGAATTTACTTTCTGCTCAGGACCCTCCTGTAAAATAGGACTTTACTTTTTGTTCCTAAACCTCCTATAAAATGAGATTTTACTTTCTTTTCAGGAC
This sequence comes from Capsicum baccatum var. pendulum, assembly GCA_030864225.1. Classification (NCBI taxonomy): domain Eukaryota; kingdom Viridiplantae; phylum Streptophyta; class Magnoliopsida; order Solanales; family Solanaceae; genus Capsicum; species Capsicum baccatum. The sequence continues at coordinate 184,944,299 of CM061558.1, read as the reverse complement.
CCTCCTGAAAAATAGGAAATTATCTTCTGTTTAAGACCCTCCTGAAAAATGGGGTTTTTACTTTCTATTCAGGAACCCTCCTAAAAAATGAGATTTTACTTTCTGTTCAGGACTCTCCTTAAAAATAGGATCTTATATTTTGTTTAGGAACCTCCTAAAAAATGGGACATTACTTGATGCTCAGGACCTTCTTGGAAAATAGGAATTTACTTTCGATTCAGGCTCCTTCTGGAAAATAGGACTTTACATTCTGGTCAGGACCTTCCTAGAAAATGGGACTTTACTCTCTGTTCATGACCCTCCTTGAAAGTGGAATTTAACTTTCTGTTCAGGACCCTCCTGAAAAATGGAAATTTACTTTCTCTTTAGGATCCTCATGAAAAATTGGATTTTTACTTTCTGTTCAGGACCCTCCTGAAAGATAGGATTTTTACTTTCTAATCAGGACCTTCCTGAAAAATGGTATTTTACTTTCTGTTCAGGACCCTTCTAGAAAATGGGATTTTACTTTCTATTCAAGACCCTCTTGGAAAATGGAAATTTACTTCTGCTGAGGACCCTTTGGAAAATGAGAATTTACTTTCTGTTCAGAACCCTCCTGGAAAATGGACCTTTACTTTCTGTTCAGGATCCTCCTGAAATATAGGACTTTACTTTCTGTTCAGGACAGTCCTGGAAAATGGGATTTTACTTTTTGTTCAGGACCCTCCTGAAAAATAGGATTTTACCTTTTATTCAGGACCCTCTTGAAAAATAGGATTTTACATTCTGTTCAGGATCCTCCTGGAAAATAGGAATTTACTTTCTGTTCCTGACCCTCCTAGAAAATGGGAATTTAATTTCTTTTCAGGACCCTCCTGAAAAATGGGAATTTACGTTCTGTTCAGGACCCACCTGAAAAATAGGGTTTTTACTTTCTGTTCAGGAACCCTTCTGAAAAATGAGATTTTACTCTATTCAGTTCTCACCTTAAAAATCGGATCTTATATTTCGTTCAGGAACCTCCTGAAAAGTGGGACATTACTTGCTACTCAGGACCTTCCTGAAAATGGCAATTTACTTTCTACACATAACCCTCTTGGATAATGGGAATTTACTTTCTGTTCAGACTCCTCCTAGAAAATAAGACTTTATATTCTGTTCAGGACCTTCCTAGAAAATGAGTCTTTACTATCTTTTCATGACCCTCCTGAAAAATGGAATTTTACTTTCTGCCAGGACCCTCCTGAAAAATAAAAATTTACTTTCTGTTTTGGACACTCCGAAAAAATCAGATTTTTACTTTCTGTTCAGGACCCTCCTGAAAAATGATATTTTAATTTCTATTCAGGACCCTTCGAGAAAATGGGACTTTACTTTCTGTTCAAGACCCTCCTGGAAAATGGAAATTTACTTCTGCTCAGGACCCTTCTGGAAAATTAGAATTTACTTTCTGTTCAGGACCCTCTTGGAAAATGGGCCTTTACTTTCTATTTAGGATCCGCCTGGAATATGGGACTTTAGTTTCTGTTCAAGACTCTTCTGGAAAATGGGATTTTACTTTTTGTTCAGGACCCTACGGAAAAATGGGATATTACCTTTTATTCAGGACACTCCTAAAAATTGGGATTTTACATTCTATTCAGGACACTAGAGGAAAATGGGATTTTATTTATTGTTCAAGACCCTCCTGGAATATGGGAATTTGTATTCAGCTAAGGACCCTCCTGGAAAATGGGAATTTACTTTCTTCTTAGGACCCTCCTGGAAAATAGGACTTTACTTTCAGTTCCTGACCCTCCTATAAAATGGGATTTTACTTTTTTTTCAGGACCCTCCTGAAAAATGAGAATTTACCTTCTGTTCAGGACCCTCCTGAAAAATAGAATTTCTACTTTCTGTTCAGGAACCCTCCTGAAAAATGAGATTTTACTTTCTGTTTAGGACTCTTCTAGAAAATAGGATCTTATATTTTGTTCCAGAACCTCCTAAAAAATGGGACATTACTTGCTTCTCAGGACCTTCCTGGAAAATGGCAATTTACTTTCTACACAGGACCCTCCTGGAAAATGGGAATTTACATTTTGTTCAGGATCCTCCTGGAAAATAGGACTTTACATTCTATTCAGGACCTTCCTAGAAAATGGGACTTTACTCCCTGTTCATGACCCTCCGGGAAAATGGAATTTTACTTTCTATTCAGGACCCTTCTGAAAAATGGAAATTTACTTTCTGTTTAGGACCCTCTTGAAAAATAGGATTTTTACTTTATGTTCAGGACCCCCCCTGAAAAATGGTATTTTACTTTCTGTTCAGGACCCTTCTGGAAAATGGGACTTTACTTTCTGTTCAAGACTCTCTTGGAAAATCTAAATTTATTTCTGCTCAGGACCCTCCTGGAAAATGAGAATTTACTTTCTATTCAGGACCCTCCTGGAAAATAACCCTTTACTCTCTGTTCAGGATCCTCCTGGAATATGGGGCTTTACTTTCTATTCAGGACCCTCCTTGAAAATGGGATTTTACATTCTGTTCAGGCACCTCCTAAAAATGGGATTTTACCTTTTATTCAGGACCCTCTTAAAAAATGGGATTTTACATTTTTTTTAGCACACTACTAAAAAATGGGATTTTACTTGTTGTTCAAGACCCTCCTGGAAAATGGGAATTTATATTCAGCTAAGGACCCTCCTAGAAAATGGGAATTTACTTTCTGCTCAGGACCCTCCTGGAAAATAGGACTTTACTTTCTGTTCTTGACCCTTCTATAAAATGGGATTTTACTTTCTTTTCAGGACCCTCCTAAGAAAAAGGAATTTACTTTCTGTTCAGGACCCTCCTAAAAAATGGGATTTTTACTTTCTGTTCAGGAACTCTACTGAAAAATGAGATTATACTTTCTGTTCACGACACTCCTTGAAAATAGGATCTTATATTTATTTTAGGCACCTCCTAAAAAATGGGACATTACTTGCTGCTCAGGACCTTACTAGAAAAATGGCAATTTACTTTCTACACAAGACCCTCCTGGAAAATGGGAATTTACTTTCTGTTCAGGATCCTCTTGGAAAATAGGACTTTACATTCTGTTCAGGACCTTCCTAGAAAATGGGACTTTACTCTCTGTTCATGACCCTCCTGGAAAATAAAATTTTACTTTCTGTTAAGGACTCTCCTTGAAAATAGGATCTTATATTTTTTTCTGGAACCTCCTAAAAAATGGGACATTACTTACAACTTGGACCTTCCTGGAAAATGGCAATTTACTTTTTACAAAGGACCCTCCTGGAAAATGGGAATTTACTTTCGCTTCAGGATGCTCCTGGAAAATAGGACATTATATTTTGTTCAGGAACTTCCTAGAAAATGGGACTCTACTCTCTATTCATGAACCTACTGGAAAATGGAATTTTACTTTCTGTGAAAGACACTCCTAAAAAAGGGAAATTTACTTTCTGTTTAGGATCCTCCGAAAAAAAGGATTTTTACTTTCTGTTCAGGACACTCTTGCAAAATTGTATTTTACTTTCGGTTCAGGACCCTTCTGTAAAATGGGACTTTACTTTCTGCACAAGACCCTCTTTGTAAATAGAAATTTACTTCTACTCTGGACCCTCCTGAAAAAGGAGAATTTACTGTCTGTTCAGGACCCTCCTCGACAATGGGCCTTTATATTCTGTTCTAGATCCTTCAAGAATATTGGACTTTACTTTTTGTTCAGGACCCTCCTGGAAAATGGGATGTTACTTTCTGTTCAGCACCCTCCTGAAAAATGAGATTTTACCTTTTATTTAGGACCATCTTGAAAATGGGATTTTACTTGCTATTCAAGACCCTCCTAGAAAATGGGAATTTCTATTCAGCTAAGGACCTTCCTGGAAAATGGAAATTTACTTTCTGCTCAGGACCCTTCTGGAAAATGGGACTTTACTTTCTGTTCCTGACACTCCTAGAAAATGGGATTTTACTTTCTTTTCAGGACCCTCCTGAAAAATGGGAATTTACCATCTGTTCAGGACCCTCCAAAAAAGGGATTTTTACTTTCTATTCAGGAACCTTCCTGAAAAATGAGATTTTACTTTCTGTTCAGAACTCTCCTTGAAAATAGGATCTTATCTTTTGTTCCGGAACCTCCTGAAAAATGGGACATTATTTGCTGCTCAGGACCATCCTGGAAAATGGGAATTTACTTTCTACACATGACCCTCTTGGAAAATAAGAATTTACTTTTAGTTCAGGCTCCTCCTGGAAAGTATGACTTTATATTCTATTCAGGACCTTACTAGAAAATGGGACTTTACACTCTATTCATGACCCTCCTGGAAAATGAAATTTTACTTTCTGTTCAAGACCCTCCTAAAAAATGGAAATTTACGTTCTATTTAGGACCCTCCTAAAAAATAGGATTCTTACTCTCTGTTCAGAACCCTCCTAAAAAATGGTATTTTACTTTCTGTTCAGGACCGTTCTAGAGAATGGAACTTTACTTTCTGTTCAAGACCTTCTTGAAAAGTGGAAATTTACTTCACTCAGTACCCTCCTCAAAAATGAGAATTTACTTTCTGTCCAGGACCCTCCTGGAAAATGGGTCGTTACTTTCTGTTGAGGATCCTCCTAGAATATGGGACTTTACTTCCTATTTAAGACGCTCCTGGAAAATGGGATTTTACTTTCTGTTCAGGACCCACCTGAAAATGGGATTTTACCTTTTATATCGAACCATCTTGAAAAAATAGGATTTTACATTCTGTTCAGGACACTCCTGGAAAATGGGATTTTACTTTCTGTTCAAGACCCTCCTTGAAAATGGGAATTTACATTCAGCTAAGGACCCTCCTAGAAAATGGGAATTTACTTTCTGCTCAGGACCCTCCTGGAAAATAGGACTTTATTTTCTCTTCCTGGCCCTCTAAGAAAATTGGATTTTACTTTCTTTTCAGGACCCTCTTGAAAAATGGGAATTTACCTTCTACTCAGGACCCTCATGAAAAATTGAATTTTTACTTTCTGTTCAGGAACCCTCCGGAAAAATGAGATTCTTCTTTCAGTTCAGGACTCTCCTTGAAAATAGGATCTTATATTTTGTTCAGGAACCTCCTGAAAAATGGTACATTACTTGCTGCTCAAGACCTTCCTAGAAAATGGCAATTTACTTTCTACACTGGATCCTCCTGAAAATGGGAATTTACTTTCTGTTCAGGACCTTCCTAGAAAATGGGACTTTACTCTCTGTTCATGACCCTCTGGGAAAATGGAATTTTACTTTCTGTTCAGGACCCTTCTGAAAAATGGAAATTTACTTGCTGTTGAGGACCCTCTTGAAAAATAGGATTTTTACTTTATGTTCAGGACCCCCCTGAAAAATGGTATTTTACTTTCTGTTCAGGACCCTTCTGGAAAATGGGACTTTACTTTCTGTTCAAGACTCTCTTGGAAAATCTAAATTTATTTCTGCTCAGGACCCTCCTGGAAAATGAGAATTTACTCTCTATTCAGGACCCTCCTGGAAAATAAGCCTTTACTCTCTGTTCAGGATCCTCCTGGAATATGGGGCTTTACTTTGTATTCAGGACCCTCCTTGATAATGGGATTTTACTTTCTGTTCAGGCACCTCCTAAAAATGGGATTTTACCTTTTATTCAGGACCCTCTTAAAAAATGGGATTTTACATTTTGTTTAGCACACTACTAGAAAATTGGATTTTACTTGTTGTTCAAGACCCTCCTGGAAAATGGGAATTTATATTCAGCTAAGGACCCTCCTAGAAAATGGGAATTTACTTTCTGCTCAGGACCCTCCTGGAAAATAGGACTTTACTTTCTGTTCTTGACCCTCCTATAAAATGGGATTTTACTTTCTTTTCAGGACCCTCCAAAGAAATAGGAATTTACCTTCTGTTCAGGACCCTCCTGAAAAATGGGATTTTTACTTTCTGTTCAGGAACTCTCCTGAAAAATGAGATTATACTTTCTGTTCACGACACTCCTTGAAAATAGGATCTTATATTTTTTTTAGGAACCTCCTAAAAAATGGGACATTACTTGCTGCTCAGGACCTTCCTGGCAAAATGGCAATTTACTTTCTACACAGGACCCTCCTGGAAAATGGGAATTTACTTTCTGTTCAGGATCCTCTTGGAAAATAGGACTTTACATTCTGTTCAGGACCTTCCTAGAAAATGGGACTTTACTCTCTGTTCATGACCCTCCTGGAAAATAAAATTTTACTTTCTGTTAAGGACTCTCCTTGAAAATAGGATCTTATATTTTTTTCAGGCACCTCCTGAAAAATGGGACATTACTTGCAACTCAGGACCTTCCTGGAAAATGGCAATTTACTTTTTACAGAGGACCCTCCTGGAAAATTGGAATTTACTTTCGCTTCAAGATGCTCCTGGAAAATAGGACATTATATTTTGTTCAGGAACTTCCTAGAAAATGGGACTCTACTCTCTGTTCATGAACCTCCTGGAAAATGGAATTTTACTTTCTGTGAAAGACACTCCTAAAAAATGGAAATTTACTTTCTGTTTAGGATCCTCTGAAAAAAAGGATTTTTACTTTCTGTTCAGGACACTCTTGCAAAATGGTATTTTACTTTCGGTTTAGGACCCTTCTGGAAAATGGGACTTTACTTTCTGCACAAAACCCTCTTTGTAAATAGAAATTTACTTCTACTCTGGACCCTCCTGAAAAAGGAGAATTTACTTTCTGTTCAGGACCCTCCTCGACAATGGGCCTTTATATTCTATTCTAGATCCTTCTAGAATATTGGACTTTACTTTTTGTTCAGGACCCTCCTGGAAAATGGGATGTTACTTTCTTTTCAGGACCGTCCTGAAAAATGAGATTTTACCTTTTATTTAGGACCATCTTGAAAATGGGATTTTACTTGCTGTTCAAGACCCTCCTAGAAAATCGGAATTTCTATTCAGCTAAGGACCCTCCTGGAAAATGGAAATTTACTTTCTGCTCAGGACCCTTCTGGAAAATAGGACTTTACTTTCTGTTCCTGACACTCCTAGAAAATGGGATTTTACTTTCTTTTCAGGACCCTCCTGAAAAATGGGAATTTACCTTCTGTTCAGGACCCTCCAAAAAAGGGATTTTTACTTTCTGTTCAGGAACCTTCCTGAAAAATGAGATTTTACTTTCTTTTCAGAACTCTCCTTGAAAATAGGATCTTATCTTTTGTTCCGGAACCTTCTGAAAAATGGGACATTATTTGCTGCTCAGGACCATCCTGGAAAATGGGAATTTACTTTCTACACATGACCCTCATGGAAAATAGGAATTTACTTTTAGTTCAGGCTCCTCCTGGAAAATATGACTTTATATTCTATTCAGGACCTTCCTAGAAAATAGGACTTTACACTCTATTCATGACCCTCCTGGAAAATGGAATTTTACTTTCTGTTCAGGACCCTCCTAAAAAATGGAAATTTACGTTCTATTTAGGACCCTCCTAAAAAATAGGATTCTTACTCTCTGTTCAGAACCCTACTAAAAAATGGTATTTTACTTTCTGTTCAGGACCGTTCTGGAGAATGGAACTTTACTTTCTGTTCAAGACCTTCTTGAAAAGTGGAAATTTACTTCTACTCAGGACCCTCCTCAAAAATGAGAATTTACTTTCTGTCCAGTACCCTCCTAGAAAATGGGTCGTTACTTTCTGTTGAGGATCCTCCTAGAATATGGGACATTACTTTCTTTTTAAGACGCTCCTAAAAAATGGGATTTTACTTTCTTTTCAGGACCCTCCTGAAAAATGGGATTTTACATTCTGTTCAAGGACCTTCTTGAAAATGGGACTTTACTTTCTGTTCAAGACCCTCTTGGAAAATGGAAATTTACTTCTGCTCAGGACCCTCCTGGAAAATGAGAATTTACTTTCCGTTCAGTACCCTCCTGGAATATGGGCCTTTACTTTCTGTTCAGGATCCTTCTTGAATATGGGACTTTACTTTATGTTCAAGACCCTCCTGGAAAATAGGATTTTACTTTCTGTTCAGGACCCTCCTGAAAAATGGGATTTTACCGTTTATTCAGGACCCTATTGAAAAATAGGATTTTACATTCTGTTCAGGAAACTCCTAGAAAATGGGGTTTTACTTGCTGTTCAAGACCCTCCTAGAAAATGGGAATTTATGTTCAACTAAGGACCCACCTAGAATATGGGAATTTACTTTCTGCTTAGGACCCTCCCGAAAAATAGGACGTTACTTTCTGTTCCTAACCCTCCTAGAAAATAGGATTTAACTTTCTTTTTAGGACCCTCCCAAAAAATGAGAATTTACCTTCTGTTCAGGACCCTTCTGAAAAATGGGGTTTTTACTTTCTATTCCGGAATCCTTCTGAAAACTGAGATTTTACTTTTTATTCAGGACTCTCCTTGAAAATAGGATCTTATATTTTGTTCAACAACCTCCTGAAAAATGGGACATTACTTGCTACTCAGGACCTTTCTGGAAAATGGCAATTTACTCTCTCTACACAGGACCCTCCTGGAAAGTGTGAATTTACTTTCTGTTCAGGCTCCTCCTGGAAAATAGGACTTTATATTCTGTTCAGAACCTTCCTAGAAAATGGGACTTTACTCTCTGTTCATGACCCTCCTGGAAAATAAAATTTTACTTTCTATTTAGGAACCTTCTAAAAAATGGAAATTTACTTTCTGTTTAGAACCCTCCTGAAAAATAGAATTATTACTTTCTGTTCAGGACCCTCCTGAAAAATGGTATTTTACTTTCTGTTTAGGACCCTTCTGGAAAATGGGACTTTACTTTCTGTTCAACACCCTCTTGGAAAATGGAAATTTACTTCTGCTCAGGACCTTCTTGGAAAATAAGAATTTACTTTCTGTTCAGGACCCTCCTGGAAAATGGGCATTTACTTTTTGTTCAGGATCCTCCTGGAATATGGGACTTTACTTTATGTTCAGGACCTTCCTGGAAAATGGGATTTTACTTTTTGTTCAGGACCCTCCTGAAAAATGGGATTTTACCTTTTATTCAAGACACACTTGAAAAATGGTATTTTACATTTTGTTCAGGACACTCTTGGATAATGGAATTTTACATGTTGTTCAAGACCCTCCTGGAAAATGGAAATTTATATTCAGCTAAGTAACCTCCTAGAAAATGGGAATTTACTTACTGCTCAAGACCCTCTTGGAAAAATAGGACTTTACTTTCTGTTCCTGACCCTCCTAGTAAATGTGATTTTACTTTGTTTTCAGAACCCTCCTAAAAAATAGGAATTTACCTTCTGTTCAGGACCCTCCTGAAAAATGGGATTTTTACTTTCTGTTCAGGAACCCTCTTGAAAAATGAGATTTAACTCTCTGTTCAGGACTCTTCTTGAAAATAGGATCTAATATTTTGTTCAGGAACCTCCTGAAAAATGGGACATTACTTGCTGCTCAGGACCTTCCTGAAAATGGCAATTTACTTACTACATAGGACCCTCCTGGAATATGGGAATTCACTTTTTTTTCAGGCTCTTTCTGGAAAATAGGACTTTATATTTTATTCAGGACCTTCCTAGAAAATGGGACTTTACTCTCTATTCATGACTCTCCTGGAAAATGGAATTTTACTCTCTGCTCAGGACCCTCCTAAAAAATGGAAATTTACTTTCTCTTTAGGATCCTCCTAAAAAATTGGATTTTTACTTTCTGTTCAGGACCCTCCTGAAAAATGGTATTTTACTTTATGTTCAGGACCGTTCTGGAAAATGGGACTTTACTTTCTGTTCAAGACCCTCTTGGAAAATGGAAATTTAATTCTACTAAGGATCCTCCTGGAAAATGAGAATTTACTTTCTGTCTAGGACACTCTTGGAAAATGGGCCTTTACTTTCTTCTCAGGATCCTCCTGCAAAATGGGTCTTTTCTTTCTTTCTAGGACCCACCTGAAAAATGGGATTTTACCTTTTATTCATGACCCTCTTGAAAAATAGGATTTTACATTCTGTTCAGGACACTCCTGGAAAATGGGATTTTACTTGCTGTTTAAGATACTCCTCGACAATGGGAATTTATATTCAGTTAAGAACCCTCCTAGAAAATAGGAATTTACTTTCTGCTCAGAACCCTCCTGTAAAATAGGACTTTACTTTCTGTTCCTAAACCTCCTATAAAATGAGATTTTACTTTCTTTTCAGGACCCTCCTGAAAATAGGAAATTATCTTCTGTTTAAGACCCTCCTGAAAAATGGGGTTTTTACTTTCTATTCAGGAACCCTCCTAAAAAATGAGATTTTACTTTCTGTTCAGGACTCTCCTTAAAAATAGGATCTTATATTTTGTTTAGGAACCTCCTAAAAAATGGGACATTACTTGATGCTCAGGACCTTCTTGGAAAATAGGAATTTACTTTCGATTCAGGCTCCTTCTGGAAAATAGGACTTTACATTCTGGTCAGGACCTTCCTAGAAAATGGGACTTTACTCTCTGTTCATGACCCTCCTTGAAAGTGGAATTTAACTTTCTGTTCAGGACCCTCCTGAAAAATGGAAATTTACTTTCTCTTTAGGATCCTCATGAAAAATTGGATTTTTACTTTCTGTTCAGGACTCTCCTGAAAGATAGGATTTTTACTTTCTAATCAGGACCTTCCTGAAAAATGGTATTTTACTTTCTGTTCAGGACCCTTCTAGAAAATGGGATTTTACTTTCTGTTCAAGACCCTCTTGGAAAATGGAAATTTACTTCTGCTGAGGACCTTTTGGAAAATGAGAATTTACTTTCTGTTCAGAACCCTCCTGGAAAATGGACCTTTACTTTCTGTTCAGGATCCTCCTGAAATATAGGACTTTACTTTCTATTCAGGACAGTCCTGGAAAATGGGATTTTACTTTTTGTTCAGGACCCTCCTGAAAAATAGGATTTTACCTTTTATTTAGGACCCTCTTGAAAAATAGGATTTTACATTCTGTTCAGGATCCTCCTGGAAAATAGGAATTTACTTTCTGTTCCTGACCCTCCTAGAAAATGGGAATTTAATTTCTTTTCAGGACCCTCCTGAAAAATGGGAATTTACGTTCTGTTCAGGACCCACCTGAAAAATGGGGTTTTTACTATCTGTTCAGGAACCCTTCTGAAAAATGAGATTTTACTCTATTCAGTTCTCACCTTAAAAATCGGATCTTATATTTCGTTCAGGAACCTCCTGAAAAGTGGGACATTACTTGCTGCTCAGGACCTTCCTGAAAATGGCAATTTACTTTCTACACATAACCCTCCTGGATAATGGGAATTTACTTTCTGTTCAGACTCCTCCTAGAAAATAAGACTTTATATTCTGTTCAGGACCTTCCTAGAAAATGAGTCTTTACTCTCTTTTCATGACCCTCCTGAAAAATGGAATTTTACTTTCTGTTCAGCACCCTCCTGAAAAATAAAAATTTACTTTCTGTTTTGGACCCTCCGAAAAAATCAGATTTTTACTTTCTGTTCAGGACCCTCCTGAAAAATGATATTTTAATTTCTATTCAGGACCCTTCGAGAAAATGGGACTTTACTTTCTGTTCAAGACCCTCCTGGAAAATGGAAATTTACTTTTGCTCAGGACCCTTCTGGAAAATTAGAATTTACTTTCTGTTCAGGACCCTCTTGGAAAATGGGCCTTTACTTTCTATTTAGGATCCGCCTGGAATATGGGACTTTACTTTCTGTTCAAGACTCTTCTGGAAAATGGGATTTTACTTTTTGTTCAGGACCCTACGGAAAAATGGGATCTTACCTTTTATTTAGGACACTCCTAAAAAATGGGATTTTACATTCTATTCAGGACACTAGAGGAAAATGGGATTTTATTTATTGTTCAAGACCCTCCTGGAATATGGGAATTTGTATTCAGCTAAAGACCCTCCTGGAAAATGGGAATTTACTTTGTTCTTAGGACCCTCCTGGAAAATAGGACTTTACTTTCAGTTCCTGACCCTCCTATAAAATGGGATTTTACTTTTTTTTCAGGACCCTCCTGAAAAATGAGAATTTACCTTCTGTTCAGGACCCTCCTAAAAAATAGAATTTTTACTTTATGTTCAGGAACCCTCCTGAAAAATGAGATTTTACTTTCTGTTTAGGACTCTCCTAGAAAATAGGATCTTATATTTTGTTCCAGAACCTCCTAAAAAATGGGACATTACTTGCTTCTCAGGACCTTCCTGGAAAATGGCAATTTACTTTCTACACAGGACCCTCCTGGAAAATGGGAATTTACATTTTGTTCAGGATCCTCCTGGAAAATAGGACTTTACATTCTATTCAGGACCTTCCTAGAAAATGGGACTTTACTCTCTGTTCATGACCCTCCGGGAAAATGGAATTTTACTTTCTATTCAGGACCCTTCTGAAAAATGGAAATTTACTTTCTGTTTAGGACCCTCTTGAAAAATAGGATTTTTACTTTATGTTCAGGACCCCCCTGAAAAATGGTATTTTTCTTTCTGTTCAGGACCCTTCTGGAAAATGGGACTTTACTTTCTGTTCAAGACTCTCTTGGAAAATCTAAATTTATTTCTGCTCAGGACCCTCCTGGAAAATGAGAATTTACTTTCTATTCAGGACCCTCCTGGAAAATAAGCCTTTACTCTCTGTTCAGGATCCTCCTGGAATATGGGGCTTTACTTTCTATTCAGGACCCTCCTTGAAAATGGGATTTTACTTTCTGTTCAGGCACCTCCTAAAAATGGGATTTTACCTTTTATTCAGGACCCTCTTAAAAAATGGGATTTTACATTTTGTTTAGCACACTACTAGAAAATGGGATTTTACTTGTTGTTCAAGACCCTCCTGGAAAATGGGAATTTATATTCAGCTAAGGACCCTCCTAGAAAATGGGAATTTACTTTCTGCTCAGGACCCTCCTGGAAAATAGGACTTTACTTTCTGTTCTTGACCCTCCTATAAAATGGGATTTTACTTTCTTTTCAGGACCCTCCAAAGAAATAGGAATTTACCTTCTGTTCAGGACCCTCCTGAAAAATGGGATTTTTACTTTCTGTTCAGGAACTCTCCTGAAAAATGAGATTATACTTTCTGTTCACGACACTCCTTGAAAATAGGATCTTATATTTTTTTTGGGAACCTCCTAAAAAATGGGACATTACTTGCTGCTCAGGACCTTCCTGGCAAAATGGCAATTTACTTTCTACACAGGACCCTCCTGGAAAATGGGAATTTACTTTCTGTTCAGGATCCTCTTGGAAAATAGGACTTTACATTCTGTTCAGGACCTTCCTAGAAAATGGAACTTTACTCTCTGTTCATGACCCTCCTGGAAAATAAAATTTTACTTTCTGTTAAGGACTCTCCTTGAAAATAGGATCTTATATTTTTTTCAGGAACCTCCTGAAAAATGGGACATTACTTGCAACTCAGGACCTTCCTGGAAAATGGCAATTTACTTTTTACAGAGGACCCTCCTGGAAAATTGGAATTTACTTTCGCTTCAAGATGCTCCTGGAAAATAGGACATTATATTTTGTTCAGGAACTTCCTAGAAAATGGGACTCTACTCTCTGTTCATGAACCTCCTGGAAAATGGAATTTTACTTTCTGTGAAAGACACTCCTAAAAAATGGAAATTTACTTTCTGTTTAGGATCCTCTGAAAAAAAGGATTGTTACTTTCTGTTCAGGACACTCTTGCAAAATGGTATTTTACTTTCGGTTTAGGACCCTTCTGGAAAATGGGACTTTACTTTCTGCACAAGACCCTCTTTGTAAATAGAAATTTACTTCTACTCTGGACCCTCCTGAAAAAGGAGAATTTACTTTCTGTTCTGGACCCTCCTCGACAATGGGCCTTTATATTCTGTTCTAGATCCTTCTAGAATATTGGACTTTACTTTTTGTTCAGGACCCTCCTGGAAAATGGGATGTTACTTTCTTTTCAGGACTGTCCTGAAAAATGAGATTTTACCTTTTATTTAGGACCATCTTGAAAATGGGATTTTACTTGCTGTTCAAGACCCTCCTAGAAAATCGGAATTTCTATTCAGCTAAGGACCCTCCTGGAAAATGGGAATTTACTTTCTGCTCAGGACCCTTCTGGAAAATAGGACTTTACTTTCTGTTCCTGACACTCCTAGAAAATGGGATTTTACTTTCTTTTCAGGACCCTCCTGAAAAATGGGAATTTACCTTCTGTTCAGGACCCTCCAAAAAAGGGATTTTTACTTTCTGTTCAGGAACCTTCCTGAAAAATGAGATTTTACTTTCTGTTCAGAACTCTCCTTGAAAATAGGATCTTATCTTTCGTTCCGGAACCTTCTGAAAAATGGGACATTATTTGCTGCTCAGGACCATCCTGGAAAATGGGAATTTACTTTCTACACATGACCCTCTTGGAAAATAGGAATTTACTTTTAGTTCAGGCTCCTCCTGGAAAATATGACTTTATATTCTATTCAGGACCTTCCTAGAAAATGGGACTTTACACTCTATTCATGACCCTCCTGGAAAATGGAATTTTACTTTCTGTTCAGGACCCTCCTAAAAAATGGAAATTTACGTTCTATTTAGGACCCTCCTAAAAAATAGGATTCTTACTCTCTGTTCAGAACCCTACTAAAAAATGGTATTTTACTTTCTGTTTAGGACCGTTCTGGAGAATGGAACTTTACTTTCTATTCAAGACCTTCTTGAAAAGTGGAAATTTACTTCTACTTTGGACCCTCCTCAAAAATGAGAATTTACTTTCTGTCCAGGACCCTCCTGGAAAATGGGTCGTTACTTTCTGTTGAGGATCCTCCTAGAATATGGGACTTTACTTCCTATTTAAGACGCTCCTGGAAAATGGGATTTTACTTTCTGTTCAGGACCCACCTGAAAATGGGATTTTACCTTTTATATCGAACCATCTTGAAAAAATAGGATTTTACATTCTGTTCAGGACACTCCTGGAAAATGGGATTTTACTTTCTATTCAAGACCCTCCTTGAAAATGGGAATTTACATTCAGCTAAGGACCCTCCTAGAAAATGGGAATTTACTTTCTGCTCAGGACCCTCCTGGAAAATAGGACTTTATTTTCTGTTCCTGGCCCTCTAAGAAAATTGGATTTTACTTTATTTCAGGACCCTCTTGAAAAATGGGAATTTACCTTCTACTCAGGACCCTCATGAAAAATTGAATTTTTACTTTCTGTTCAGGAACCCTCCGGAAAAATGAGATTCTTCTTTCAGTTCAGGACTCTCCTTGAAAATAGGATCTTATATTTTGTTCAGGAACATCCTGAAAAATGGTACATTACTTGCTGCTCAAGACCTTCCTAGAAAATGGCAATTTACTTTCTACACTGGATCCTCCTGAAAATGGGAATTTACTTTCTGTTCAGGACCTTCCTAGAAAATGGGACTTTACTCTCTGTTCATGACCCTCCGGGAAAATGGAATTTTACTTTCTGTTCAGGACCCTTCTGAAAAATGGAAATTTACTTTCTGTTTAGGACCCTCTTGAAAAATAGGATTTTTACTTTATGTTCAGGACCCCCCTGAAAAATGTTATTTTACTTTCTGTTCAGGACCCTTCTGGAAAATGGGACTTTACTTTCTGTTCAAGACTCTCTTGGAAAATCTAAATTTATTTCTGCTCAGGACCCTCCTGGAAAATGAGAATTTACTTTCTATTTAGGACCCTCCTAGAAAATAAGCCTTTACTCTCTGTTCAGGATCCTCCTGGAATATGGGGCTTTACTTTCTATTCAGGACCCTCCTTGAAAATGGGATTTTACTTTCTGTTCACGCACCTCCTAAAAATGGGATTTTACCTTTTATTCAGGACCCTCTTAAAAAATGGGATTTTACATTTTGTTTAGCACACTACTAGAAAATGGGATTTTACTTGTTGTTCAAGACCCTCCTGGAAAATGGGAATTTATATTCAGCTAAGGACCCTCCTAGAAAATGGGAATTTACTTTCTGCTCAGGACCCTCCTGGAAAATAGGACTTTACTTTCTGTTCCTGACACTCCTAGAAAATGGGATTTTACTTTCTTTTCAGGACCCTCCTGAAAAATGGGAATTTACCTTCTGTTCAGGACCCTCCAAAAAAGGGATTTTTACTTTCTGTTCAGGAACCTTCCTAAAAAATGAGATTTTACTTTCTGTTCAGAACTCTCCTTGAAAATAGGATCTTATCTTTCGTTCCGGAACCTTCTGAAAAATGGGACATTATTTGCTGCTCAGGACCATCCTGGAAAATGGGAATTTACTTTCTACACATGACCCTCTTGGAAAATAGGAATTTACTTTTAGTTCAGGCTCCTCCTGGAAAATATGACTTTATATTCTATTCAGGACCTTCCTAGAAAATGGGACTTTACACTCTATTCATGACCCTCCTGGAAAATGGAATTTTACTTTCTGTTCAGGACCCTCCTAAAAAATGGAAATTTACGTTCTATTTAGGACCCTCCTAAAAAATAGGATTCTTACTCTCTGTTCAGAACCCTACTAAAAAATGGTATTTTACTTTCTGTTTAGGACCGTTCTGGAGAATGGAACTTTACTTTCTGTTCAAGACCTTCTTGAAAAGTGGAAATTCACTTCTACTTTGGACCCTCCTCAAAAATGAGAATTTACATTCTGTCCAGGACCCTCCTGGAAAATGGGTCGTTACTTTCTGTTGAGGATCCTCCTAGAATATGGGACTTTACTTCCTATTTAAGACGCTCCTGGAAAATGGGATTTTACTTTCTGTTCAGGACCCACCTGAAAATGGGATTTTACCTTTTATATCGAACCATCTTGAAAAAATAGGATTTTACATTCTGTTCAGGACACTCCTGGAAAATGGGATTTTACTTTCTGTTCAAGACCCTCCTTGAAAATGGGAATTTACATTCAGCTAAGGACCCTCCTAGAAAATGGGAATTTACTTTCTGCTCAGGACCCTCCTGGAAAATAGGACTTTATTTTCTGTTCCTGGCCCTCTAAGAAAATTGGATTTTACTTTCTTTTCAGGACCCTCTTGAAAAATGGGAATTTACCTTCTACTCAGGACCCTCATGAAAAATTGAATTTTTACTTTCTGTTCAGGAACCCTCCGGAAAAATGAGATTCTTCTTTCAGTTCAGGACTCTCCTTGAAAATAGGATCTTATATTTTGTTCAGGAACATCCTGAAAAATGGTACATTACTTGCTGCTCAAGACCTTCCTAGAAAATGGCAATTTACTTTCTACACTGGATCCTCCTGAAAATGGGAATTTACTTTCTGTTCAGGACCTTCCTAGAAAATGGGACTTTACTCTCTGTTCATGACCCTCCGGGAAAATGGAATTTTACTTTCTGTTCAGGACCCTTCTGAAAAATGGAAATTTACTTTCTGTTTAGGACCCTCTTGAAAAATAGGATTTTTACTTTATGTTCAGGACCCCCCTGAAAAATGTTATTTTACTTTCTGTTCAGGACCCTTCTGGAAAATGGGACTTTACTTTCTGTTCAAGACTCTCTTGGAAAATCTAAATTTATTTCTGCTCAGGACCCTCCTGGAAAATGAGAATTTACTTTCTATTTAGGACCCTCCTAGAAAATAAGCCTTTACTCTCTGTTCAGGATCCTCCTGGAATATGGGGCTTTACTTTCTATTCAGGACCCTCCTTGAAAATGGGATTTTACTTTCTGTTCACGCACCTCCTAAAAATGGGATTTTACCTTTTATTCAGGACCCTCTTAAAAAATGGGATTTTACATTTTGTTTAGCACACTACTAGAAAATGGGATTTTACTTGTTGTTCAAGACCCTCCTGGAAAATGGGAATTTATATTCAGCTAAGGACCCTCCTAGAAAATGGGAATTTACTTTCTGCTCAGGACCCTCCTGGAAAATAGGACTTTACTTTCTGTTCTTGACCCTCCTATAAAATGGGATTTTACTTTCTTTTCAGGACCCTCCAAAGAAATAGGAATTTACCTTCTGTTCAGGACCCTCCTGAAAAATGGGATTTTTACTTTCTGTTCAGGAACTCTCCTGAAAAATGAGATTATACTTTCTGTTCACGACACTCCTTGAAAATAGGATCTTATATTTTTTTTAGGAACCTCCTAAAAAATGGGACATTACTTGCTGCTCAGGACCTTCCTGGCAAAATGGCAATTTACTTTCTACACAGGACCCTCCTGGAAAATGGGAATTTACTTTCTGTTCAGGATCCTCTTGGAAAATAGGACTTTACATTCTGTTCAGGACCTTCCTAGAAAATGGGACTTTACTCTCTGTTCATGACCCTCCTGGAAAATAAAATTTTACTTTCTGTTAAGGACTCTCCTTGAAAATAGGATCTTATATTTCTTTCAGGAACCTCCTGAAAAATGGGACATTTTTTGCAACTCAGGACCTTCCTGGAATATGGCAATTTACTTTTTACAGAGGACCCTCCTGGAAAATTGGAATTTACTTTCGCTTCAAGATGCTCCTGGAAAATAGGACATTATATTTTGTTCAAGAACTTATTAGAAAATGGGACTCTACTCTCTGTTCATGAACCTCCTGGAAAATGGAATTTTACTTTCTGTGAAAGACACTCCTAAAAAATGGAAATTTAATTTCTGTTTAGGATCCTCTGAAAAAAAGGATTTTTACTTTCTGTTCAGGACACTCTTGCAAAATGGTATTTTACTTTCGGTTTAGGACCTTTTTGGAAAATGGGACTTTACTTTCTGCACAAAACCCTCTTTGTAAATAGAAATTTACTTCTACTCTGGACCCTCCTGAAAAAGGAGAATTTACTTTCTGTTCAGGACTCTCCTCGACAATGGGCCTTTATATTCTGTTCTAGATCCTTCTAGAATATTGGATTTTACTTTCTTTTCAGGACCCTCTTGAAAAATGGGAATTTACCTTCTACTCAGGACCCTCATGAAAAATTGAATTTTTACTTTCTGTTCAGGAACCCTCCGGAAAAATGAGATTCTTCTTTCAGTTCAGGACTCTCCTTGAAAATAGGATCTTATATTTTGTTCAGGAACATCCTGAAAAATGGTACATTACTTGCTGCTCAAGACCTTCCTAGAAAATGGCAATTTACTTTCTACACTGGATCCTCCTGAAAATGGGAATTTACTTTCTGTTCAGGACCTTCCTAGAAAATGGGACTTTACTCTCTGTTCATGACCCTCCGGGAAAATGGAATTTTACTTTCTGTTCAGGACCCTTCTGAAAAATGGAAATTTACTTTCTGTTTAGGACCCTCTTGAAAAATAGGATTTTTACTTTATGTTCAGGACCCCCCTGAAAAATGTTATTTTACTTTCTGTTCAGGACCCTTCTGGAAAATGGGACTTTACTTTCTGTTCAAGACTCTCTTGGAAAATCTAAATTTATTTCTGCTCAGGACCCTCCTGGAAAATGAGAATTTACTTTCTATTTAGGACCCTCCTAGAAAATAAGCCTTTACTCTCTGTTCAGGATCCTCCTGGAATATGGGGCTTTACTTTCTATTCAGGACCCTCCTTGAAAATGGGATTTTACTTTCTGTTCACGCACCTCCTAAAAATGGGATTTTACCTTTTATTCAGGACCCTCTTAAAAAATGGGATTTTACATTTTGTTTAGCACACTACTAGAAAATGGGATTTTACTTGTTGTTCAAGACCCTCCTGGAAAATGGGAATTTATATTCAGCTAAGGACCCTCCTAGAAAATGGGAATTTACTTTCTGCTCAGGACCCTCCTGGAAAATAGGACTTTACTTTCTGTTCTTGACCCTCCTATAAAATGGGATCTTACTTTCTTTTCAGGACCCTCCAAAGAAATAGGAATTTACCTTCTGTTCAGGACCCTCCTGAAAAATGGGATTTTTACTTTCTGTTCAGGAACTCTCCTGAAAAATGAGATTATACTTTCTGTTCACGACACTCCTTGAAAATAGGATCTTATATTTTTTTTAGGAACCTCCTAAAAAATGGGACATTACTTGCTGCTCAGGACCTTCCTGGCAAAATGGCAATTTACTTTCTACACAGGACCCTCCTGGAAAATGGGAATTTACTTTCTGTTCAGGATCCTCTTGGAAAATAGGACTTTACATTCTGTTCAGGACCTTCCTAGAAAATGGGACTTTACTCTCTGTTCATGACCCTCCTGGAAAATAAAATTTTACTTTCTGTTAAGGACTCTCCTTGAAAATAGGATCTTATATTTCTTTCAGGAACCTCCTGAAAAATGGGACATTTTTTGCAACTCAGGACCTTCCTGGAATATGGCAATTTACTTTTTACAGAGGACCCTCCTGGAAAATTGGAATTTACTTTCGCTTCAAGATGCTCCTGGAAAATAGGACATTATATTTTGTTCAAGAACTTATTAGAAAATGGGACTCTACTCTCTGTTCATGAACCTCCTGGAAAATGGAATTTTACTTTCTGTGAAAGACACTCCTAAAAAATGGAAATTTAATTTCTGTTTAGGATCCTCTGAAAAAAAGGATTTTTACTTTCTGTTCAGGACACTCTTGCAAAATGGTATTTTACTTTCGGTTTAGGACCTTTTTGGAAAATGGGACTTTACTTTCTGCACAAAACCCTCTTTGTAAATAGAAATTTACTTCTACTCTGGACCCTCCTGAAAAAGGAGAATTTACTTTCTGTTCAGGACCCTCCTCGACAATGGGCCTTTATATTCTGTTCTAGATCCTTCTAGAATATTGGATTTTACTTTCTTTTCAGGACCCTCTTGAAAAATGGGAATTTACCTTCTACTCAGGACCCTCATGAAAAATTGAATTTTTACTTTCTGTTCAGGAACCCTCCGGAAAAATGAGATTCTTCTTTCAGTTCAGGACTCTCCTTGAAAATAGGATCTTATATTTTGTTCAGGAACATCCTGAAAAATGGTACATTACTTGCTGCTCAAGACCTTCCTAGAAAATGGCAATTTACTTTCTACACTGGATCCTCCTGAAAATGGGAATTTACTTTCTGTTCAGGACCTTCCTAGAAAATGGGACTTTACTCTCTGTTCATGACCCTCCGGGAAAATGGAATTTTACTTTCTGTTCAGGACCCTTCTGAAAAATGGAAATTTACTTTCTGTTTAGGACCCTCTTGAAAAATAGGATTTTTACTTTATGTTCAGGACCCCCCTGAAAAATGTTATTTTACTTTCTGTTCAGGACCCTTCTGGAAAATGGGACTTTACTTTCTGTTCAAGACTCTCTTGGAAAATCTAAATTTATTTCTGCTCAGGACCCTCCTGGAAAATGAGAATTTACTTTCTATTTAGGACCCTCCTAGAAAATAAGCCTTTACTCTCTGTTCAGGATCCTCCTGGAATATGGGGCTTTACTTTCTATTCAGGACCCTCCTTGAAAATGGGATTTTACTTTCTGTTCACGCACCTCCTAAAAATGGGATTTTACCTTTTATTCAGGACCCTCTTAAAAAATGGGATTTTACATTTTGTTTTGCACACTACTAGAAAATGGGATTTTACTTGTTGTTCAAGACCCTCCTGGAAAATGGGAATTTATATTCAGCTAAGGACCCTCCTAGAAAATGGGAATTTACTTTCTGCTCAGGACCCTCCTGGAAAATAGGACTTTACTTTCTGTTCTTGACCCTCCTATAAAATGGGATTTTACTTTCTTTTCAGGACCCTCCAAAGAAATAGGAATTTACCTTCTGTTCAGGACCCTCCTGAAAAATGGGATTTTTACTTTCTGTTCAGGAACTCTCCTGAAAAATGAGATTATACTTTCTGTTCACGACACTCCTTGAAAATAGGATCTTATATTTTTTTTAGGAACCTCCTAAAAAATGGGACATTACTTGCTGCTCAGGACCTTCCTGGCAAAATGGCAATTTACTTTCTACACAGGACCCTCCTGGAAAATGGGAATTTACTTTCTGTTCAGGATCCTCTTGGAAAATAGGACTTTACATTCTGTTCAGGACCTTCCTAGAAAATGGGACTTTACTCTCTGTTCATGACCCTCCTGGAAAATAAAATTTTACTTTCTGTTAAGGACTCTCCTTGAAAATAGGATCTTATATTTCTTTCAGGAACCTCCTGAAAAATGGGACATTTTTTGCAACTCAGGACCTTCCTGGAATATGGCAATTTACTTTTTACAGAGGACCCTCCTGGAAAATTGGAATTTACTTTCGCTTCAAGATGCTCCTGGAAAATAGGACATTATATTTTGTTCAAGAACTTATTAGAAAATGGGACTCTACTCTCTGTTCATGAACCTCCTGGAAAATGGAATTTTACTTTCTGTGAAAGACACTCCTAAAAAATGGAAATTTAATTTCTGTTTAGGATCCTCTGAAAAAAAGGATTTTTACTTTCTGTTCAGGACACTCTTGCAAAATGGTATTTTACTTTCGGTTTAGGACCTTTTTGGAAAATGGGACTTTACTTTCTGCACAAAACCCTCTTTGTAAATAGAAATTTACTTCTACTCTAGACCCTCCTGAAAAAGGAGAATTTACTTTCTGTTCAGGACCCTCCTCGACAATGGGCCTTTATATTCTGTTCTAGATCCTTCTAGAATATTGGACTTTACTTTTTGTTCAGGACCCTCCTGGAAAATGGGATGTTACTTTCTTTTCAGGACCCTCCTGGAAAATGGGATGTTACTTTCTTTTCAGGACCGTCCTGAAAAATGAGATTTTACCTTTTATTTAGGACCATCTTGAAAATGGGATTTTACTTGCTGTTCAAGACCCTCCTAGAAAATCGGAATTTCTATTCAGCTAAGGACCCTCCTGGAAAATGGGAATTTACTTTCTGCTCAGGACCCTTCTGGAAAATAGGACTTTACTTTCTGTTCCTGACACTCCTAGAAAATGGGATTTTACTTTCTTTTCAGGACCCTCCTGAAAAATGGGAATTTACCTTCTGTTCAGGACCCTCCAAAAAAGGGATTTTTACTTTCTGTTCAGGAACCTTCCTGAAAAATGAGATTTTACTTTCTGTTCAGAACTCTCCTTGAAAATAGGATCTTATCTTTTGTTCCGGAACCTTCTGAAAAATGGGACATTATTTGCTGCTCAGGACCATCCTGGAAAATGGGAATTTACTTTCTACACATGACCCTCTTGGAAAATAGGAATTTACTTTTAGTTCAGGCTCCTCCTGGAAAATATGACTTTATATTCTATTCAGGACCTTCCTAGAAAATGGGACTTTACACTCTATTCATGACCCTCCTGGAAAATGGAATTTTACTTTCTGTTCAGGACCCTCCTAAAAAATGGAAATTTACGTTCTATTTAGGACCCTCCTAAAAAATAGGATTCTTACTCTCTGTTCAGAACCCTACTAAAAAATGGTATTTTACTTTCTGTTCAGGACCGTTCTGGAGAATGGAACTTTACTTTCTGTTCAAGACCTTCTTGAAAAGTGGAAATTTACTTCTACTCAGGACCCTCCTCAAAAATGAGAATTTACTTTCTGTCCAGGACCCTCCTGGAAAATGGGTCGTTACTTTCTGTTGAGGATCCTCCTAGAATATGGGACTTTACTTCCTATTTAAGACGCTCCTGGAAAATGGGATTTTACTTTCTGTTCAGGACCCACCTGAAAATGGGATTTTACCTTTTATATCGAACCATCTTGAAAAAATAGGATTTTACATTCTATTCAGGACACTCCTGGAAAATGGGATTTTACTTTCTGTTCAAGACCCTCCTTGAAAATGGGAATGTACATTCAGCTAAGGACCCTCCTAGAAAATGGGAATTTACTTTCTGCTCAGGACCCTCCTGGAAAATAGGACTTTATTTTCTGTTCCTGGCCCTCTAAGAAAATTGGATTTTACTTTCTTTTCAGGACCCTCTTGAAAAATGGGAATTTACCTTCTACTCAGGACCCTCATGAAAAATCGAATTTTTACTTTCTGTTCAGGAACCCTCCGGAAAAATGAGATTCTTCTTTCTGTTCAGGACTCTCCTTGAAAATAGGATCTTATATTTTGTTCAGGAACCTCCTGAAAAATGGTACATTACTTGTTGCTCAAGACCTTCCTAGAAAATGGCAATTTACTTTCTACACTGGATCCTCCTGAAAATGGGAATTTACTTTTTGTTCAGGACCTTCCTAGAAAATGGGACTTTACTCTCTGTTCATGACCCTCCGGGAAAATGGAATTTTACTTTCTGTTCAGGACCCTTCTGAAAAATGGAAATTTACTTTCTGTTTAGGACCCTCTTGAAAAATAGGATTTTTACTTTATGTTCAGGACCCCCCTGAACAATGGTATTTTACTTTCTGTTCAGGACCCTTCTGAAAAATGGGACTTTACTTTCTGTTTAAGACTCTCTTGGAAAATCTAAATTTATTTCTGCTCAGGACCCTCCTGGGAAATGAGAATTTACTTTCTATTCAGGACCCTCCTGGAAAATAAGCCTTTACTCTCTGTTCAGGATCCTCCTGGAATATGGGGCTTTACTTTCTATTCAGGACCCTCCTTGAAAATGGGATTTTACTTTCTGTTCAGGCACCTCCTAAAAATGGGATTTTACCTTTTATTCAGGACCCTCTTAAAAAATGGGATTTTACATTTTGTTTAGCACACTACTAGAAAATGGGATTTTACTTGTTGTTCAAGACCCTCCTGGAAAATGGGAATTTATATTCAGCTAAGGACCCTCCTAGAAAATGGGAATTTACTTTCTGCTCAGGACCCTCCTGGAAAATAGGACTTTACTTTCTGTTCTTGACCCTCCTATAAAATGGGATTTTACTTTCTTTTCAGGACCCTCCAAAGAAATAGGAATTTACCTTCTGTTCAGGACCCTCCTGAAAAATGGGATTTTTACTTACTGTTCAGGAACTCTCTTGAAAAATGAGATTATACTTTCTGTTCACGACACTCCTTGAAAATAGGATCTTATATTTTTTTTAGGAACCTCCTAATAAATGGGACATTACTTGCTGCTCAGGACCTTCCTGGCAAAATGGCAATTTACTTTCTACACAGGACCCTCCTGGAAAATGGGAATTTACTTTCTGTTCAGGATCCTCTTTGAAAATAGGACTTTACATTCTGTTCAGGACCTTCCTAGAAAGTGGGACTTTACTCTCTGTTCATGACCCTCCTGGAAAATGAAATTCTACTTTCTGTTCAAGAACCTCCTAAAAAATGGAAATTTACTTTCTGTTTAGGACCCTCCTGAAAAATAGAATTTTTACTTTCTGTTCAGGACCCTCTTGAATAATGACATTTTATTTACTGTTCAGGACCCTTTCAGAAAATGGGACTTTACTTTTTGTTGAAGACCCTCTTGGAAAATAGAAATTTACTTCTGCTCAAGACCCTCCTGAAATATGAGAATTTACTTTCTGTTCAGGACCCTCCTCGAAAATGGGCCTTTACTTTCTGTTCAAGATCCTCCTGTAATATGGGACTTTAATTTCTGTTCAGGACCCTCTTGAAAAATGGGATTTTACATTCTGTTTAGGACACTCTTGGAAAATGGGATTTTACTTGCTGTACAAGACCCTCCTAGAAAATGGGAATTTATATTCAGCTAAGGACTCTCCTGGAAAATGGGAATTTACTTTCTGCTCAGGACCCTCTTGAAAAATAGGACTTTACTTTCAGTTCTTGACTCTCCTATAAAATGGGATTTTACTTTCTTTTTAGGACCCTCCTGAAAAATGGGAATTTACCTTCTGTTCAGGACCCTCTTAAAAAATGGGATTTTTAATTTCTGTTCAAGAACCCTCCTGAAAAATTTGATTTTACTTTCTGTTCAGGGCTCTCCTTGAAAATAGGATCTTATATTTTGTTCAGGATCCTCCTAAAAAATAGGACATTACTTGCTGCTCAGGACCATCCTGGAAAATGAGAATTGACTTTCTACACATGACCCTCTTGGAAAATAGGAATTTACTTTCAGTTCAGGCTCCTCTTGGAAAATAGGACTTTATATTCTATTCAGGACCTTCCTAGAAAATGGGACTTTACACTCTGTTCATGACCCTCCTGGAAAATGGAATTTTACTTTCTATTCAAGACCCTCCTAAAAAATGGAAATTTACATTCTGTTTAGGACCCTCCTGAAAAATAGGATTCTTTCTTTCTGTTCAGAACCCTCCTAAAAAATGGTATTTTACTTTCTGTTCAGGACCGTTCTGGAGAATGGAACTTTACTTTCTGTTCAAGACCCTCTTGAAAATTGGAAATTTACTTCTACTCATGACCCTCTTAAAAAATGAGAATTTACTTTTTGTCCAGGACCCTCCTAGAAAATGGGCCGTGAGTTTCTATTCAGGATCCTCCTAGAATATGGGACTTTACTTTCTATTCAGGACCTGCCTGGAAAATGGGCTTTTACTTTCTGTTCAGGACCCTCCTGAAAAATGGGATTTTACCTTTTATATCGAACCATCTTGAAAAAATAGGATTTTACATTCTGTTCAGGACACTCCTGGAAAATGGGATTTTACTTTCTGTTCAAGACTTTCCTAGAAAATGGGAATTTATATTATGCTAAGGACCCTCCTAGAAAATGGGAATTTACTTTCTACTCAGGACCCTCCTAGAAAATAGGACTTTACTTTCTGTTCCTGTCCCTCAAAGAAAATTGGATTTTACTTTCTTTTCAGGACCCTCTTGAAAAATGGGAATTTGCCTTCTACTCAGGACCCTCCTGAAAAATGGGATTTTTACTTTCTGTTCAGGAACCCTCCGGAAAAAAATGATTCTACTTTCTGTTCAGGACTCTCCTTGAAAATAGGATCTTATATTTTGTTCAGGAACCTCCTGAAAAATGGGACATTACTTGCTACTCAGGACCTTCCTAGAAAATGGCAATTTACTTTCTACACAAGACCTTCCTGAAAATGGGAATTTACTTTCTGTTCAGGCTCCTCCTGGAAAATAGGACTTTATATTCTGTTCCGAACCTTCCTTGAAAGTGGGACTTTACTCTCTGTTCATGACCCTCCTGGAAAATGAAATTCTACTTTCTGTTCAGGAACCTCCTAAAAAATAGAAATATACTTTCTGTATAGGACCCTCCTAAAAAATAGGATTTTTACTTTCTGTTCAGGACCCTCTTGAAAAACGATATTTTATTTTCTGTTTAGGACACTTTTAGAAAATAGGACTTTACTTTCTGTTCAAGAGCTTCTTGGAAAATAGAAATTTACTTCTGCTCAAGACCCTCCTGGAAAATAAGAATTTACTTTCGGTTCAGGACCCTCCTGGAAAATGGGCCTTTTCTTTCTGTTCAAGATCAAAAGGGGACTTTAGTTTATGTTCAGGATTCTCTTGAAAAATGGGATTTTACATTCTGTTCAGGACACTCTTGGAAAATGGGATTTTACTTGTTGTTCCAGACCCTCCTAGAAAATGGGAATTAATATTCAGCTAAGGACTCTCCTGGAAAATGGGAATTTACTTTCTGCTCAGAACCCTCCTGAAAAATAGGACTTTACTTTCTGTTCCTGAACCTCCTATAAAATGGGATTTTACTTTCTTTTCAGGAACCTCCTAAAAAATGGGAATACCTTCTATTTAGGACCCTCCTGAAAAATTGGATTTTTACGTCCTGTTTATGAACCCTCTTGAAAAATGAGATTTTACTTTCTGTTCTAGAATCTTCTTGAAAATAGGATCTTATATTTTGTTCATGAACCTACTAAAAAATGGGACATTACTTGCTGCTAAGGACCTTCCTGGAAAATGGCAATTTACTTTCATCACAGGACCCTACTAGAAAATGGGAATTTACTTTCTGTTTAGGCTCCTCGTAGAAAATAGGACTTTACATTCCGTTCATCACCCTCCTAGAAAATGGAATTTTACTTTCTATTTAAGACCCTCCTGAAAAATGGAAATTTACTTCCTGTTTAGAACCCTCCTGGAAAATAGGATTTTTACTTTCTGTTCAGCACCCTCCTGAAAAATGGTATTTTAATTTTTGTTCAGGACACTTCGGGAAAATAGGAATTCACTATCTGTTCAAGACCCTCTTGGAAAATGGAAGTTTACTTCTGCTCAGGACCCTCATAGAAAATGAAAATTTACTTTTTGTTCAGGATCCTCCTGGAATATGGGACTTTACTTTCTGTTTAGGACATTCCTGGAAAATGGGATTTTCCTTTCTGTTCAGGACACTCCTGAAAAATGGAATTTTACCTTTTATTTAGGACCCTCTTGAAAAATGGGATTTTACATTCTGTTCAGGACACTCCGGGAAAGTGGGATTTTACTTGCTGTTCAAGACCCTCCTAGAAAATGGGAATTTATATTGAGCTAAGAACTCTCCTAGAAAATGGGAATTTACTTTCTGCTCAGGACCCTCCTGGAAAATAGGAATTTACTTTCTGTTCCTGATCCTCATGAAAAATGGGAATTTACCTTCTGTTCAGGACACTCCTGAAAAATGAGATTTTACTTTTTGTTCAGGACACTCCTTGAAAATAGGATCTTATATTTTGTTCAGGAACCTCCTTAAAAATGGGACATTACTTGCTTTCTCGAACCTTCCTCGAAAATGGCAATTTACTTTCTACACATGACCCTCCTGGAAAATGGGAATTTACTTTCTGTTCAGGCCCCTCCTGAAAAATAGGACTTTACATTCTGTTCAGGAACTTCCTAGAAAATGGGACTTTACTTTCTGTTCATGACCCTCCCGGAAATGGAATTTTACTTTCTATTCAGGACACTCCTTGAAATAGGATCTGATATTTTGTTCACGAACCTCCTAAACAATGGGACATTACTTGCTGTCTAGGACCTTCCTGGAAAATGGCAATTTACTTTCTACACATGACCCTCCTGGAAAATGGGAATTTACTTTCTGTTCAGGCCCCTCCTGAGAAATAGGACTTTACATTCTGTTCAGGAACTTCCTAGAAAATGGGACTTTACTCTCTGTTCATTACCCTCCCGAAAATGGAATTTTACTTTCTATTCTGGACACTCCTTGAAAATAGGATCTTATATTTTATTCAGGAACCTCCTAAAAATTAGGACATTACTTGCAACTCAGGACCTTCCTAGAAAATGGCAATTTACTTTCTACACAGGACCCTCCTGGAAATGGGAATTTACTTTCTGTTCAGGCTCCTCCTAGAAAATAGGACTTTACATTTTGTTCAGGACCTTCCTAGAAAATGGGACTTTACTCTCTGTTCATGACCCTCCTAGAAAAAAGAATTTTACTTTCTGTTCAACACCCTCCTGAAAAATGGGATTTTACTTACTATTCAAGACTCTCCTAGATAATGGGAATTTATATTCAGCTAAGGACCCTCCTGGAAAATGAGAATTTTCTTTATGCTCAGGACCCTCCTAGAAAATAGGACTTTACTTTCTGTTCCTGATCCTCCTAGAAAATGGGATTTTACTTTCTTTTCAAGACCCTCCTGAAAAATGGGAATTTACCTTCTGTTCAGGACCCTCTTGCAAAATGGTATTTTACTTTCTATTCAAGTCCCTTCTGGAAAATGGGACTTTACTTTCTATTCAATACCCTCTTGGAAAATGAAAATTTACTTATGCTCAGGACCCTCCTGGAAAATGAGAATCTACTTTCTGTTAAGGACCCTCCTGGAAAATAGGCCTTTACTTTCTGTTCAAGATCCTCTTGGCATATGGGTCTTTACTTTCTGTTAAGGACCATCCTGGAAAATGGGATTTTACTTTCTGTTCAGGACCCTCCTAAAAAATGGGATGTTACGTTTTATTCAGGTCCCTCTTGAAAAATGGGATTTTACATTCTGTTCAGGACACTTCTGGAAAATGGGATTTTACTTGCTATTTAAGACCCTCCTGGAAAATGGGAATTTACTTTCTGCTAAGGACCCTCCTGGAAAATAGGACTTTACTTTCTGTTCCTGGCCCTCCTAGAAAATGGGATTTTACTTTCTTTTCAGGACCCTCTTGAAAAATGAGAATTTTCCTTCTATTCAGGACCCTCCTGAAAAATGGGATTTTTACTTTCTGTTCAGGAACCCTCCTGGAAAATGTGATTTTACTTTCTGTTCAGGACTTTCGTTGAAAATAGGATCTTATATTTTGTTCAGGAACCTCCTGAAAAATGGGACATTACTTGCTGCTTAGGACATTCCTGGAAAATGGCAATTTACTTTCTACATATGACCCTCCTGGAAAATGGGAATTTACTTTCTGTTCAGGCTCCTCATAGAAAATAGGACTTTAAATTCTGTTCAGGACCTTCCTAGAAAATGGGACTTTACTCTCTGTTCATGACCCTCCTGGAAAATGAAATTTTACTTTCTATTCTACTTTCTCTTTATGACCCTCTTGAAAAATAGGATTTTTATATTCTGTTCAGGACCCTCCTAAAAAATGGTATTTTACTTTCTGTTCAGGACACTCTTGGAAAATGGGATATTATTTTCTGATCAGGACTCTCCTAGAAATTGAGACTTTACTTTCTGCTCAGGACCCTTTTGGAAAATGGGAATTTACTCTCTGCTCAGGACCCTCTTGGAAAATAGAAATTTCTTTTTGTTCAGGATCCTCCTGAAAAATGGGACTTTACTTTCTATTTAGGACCCTCCTGGAAAATGAAACTTTACTTTCTGTTCAGGACTCTCCTGGAAAATTGGTCTGTACTTGCTACTCAGGACCCTCCCGTAAAATGGGAATTTTCTTTCTGTTCAAGACCCTTCTTGAAAATGGGACTTTACTTTCTATTTAGTACCCTCGTGGAAAATGAAACTTTACTTTCTATTCAGGACCCTTCTAGAAAATGGGTTTTACTTTCTGTTCAGGACCCTTCTGGAAAATAGGATTTTACTTTCGGTTCAGGACCCTCCTGAATAATGGGATTTTATCTTCTTTTCAGGACTCTCGTGGAGAATGCGATTTTATTTTCTATTTAGGACCCTCCTGGAAAATGGGACTTTACTTGCTGTTTAGGAACCTATTGGAGAATGGGATTTTACTTTCTATTTAAGACCCTCCTAAAAAATGGAATTTACTTTCTGTTTAATACCCTCTTGAAAACTATAATTTTACTTTCTGTTCAGGACCCATTTAGAAAATGGGACCATACATTCAAAAAATGAAATCTTTCTTTATCATAATCTTCATTTGGTATAATATTCATTTTAGCCTTGGTTTTGGTTTTAGGAGCTCGCCTGAAGAATAGGGTGATAAAATTGAAAGTCAGGAGCTAGCCTGACGAACAAGGTGATAAAATTGTAAGTCAGGAGCCTGCCTTAAGAATAGGGTGATTAAAATTGAAAGTCAGGATCCCGCCTAAAGGACAGGGTGATGAAATTAAAAGCCAGGAACCCGCTTGAAGAATTGGGTGATGAAATGGCAAGTTGGGAGCTCGCCTGAAGAATAGGGTGATGAAATTGAAAGTCAAGTAACAAGGTTGAGAGATTGAAAGTCAATCAACAAATTTAAGAAGTTTAAAGTCAAACAACAAGGTGAAGAATTTGAATGTCAAACAACAAGTTGAAGAAATTGAAAGCCAAACAACAAGTTGAAGAAATTGCAAGTCAGGAGCCCGCCTGAAGAATAGGGTGATGAAACTCAAGTCAAGAGTTCAAAAAAAGATCCATAGATAGGATTTTGGTAATTTCATTTATGTTTTAACTTATAATTTTCATTTTTTGATGTAATAATAGAGCCGCAGATCAGAACCTCGATGGGAACTCACTCGACTCTCCAACTCGGTATAGTCCATCTTCTTTCAATCCTTTGTGATACGTGTTAATTGTTATTTCATTCTTTTTTTAATAATGGTCGGGACAAAATTTTGCCTCGTTGTCTACTTCTTTGTCTAAAAACACTTCGTGTTTACATTCAAAGGGGGCATGCTGTAGACACCTAATGTTGTCCCTCCTAAATTCAAATTTTATCTATTTTTGGCTCACCTTATCACACACCTTCATCTGTGTGATAATCCCTTCACAAAAAACAAAAAATAACAAACTTCCAATAACTTTTTCCACCTCAGTATCCCATACCCCTACACTCACCACCCTACCTCACCTCATACCCTTATTTCCCTACCCCATACATTTTCTTTAATTGGAAACCAATTCATAAAAAGGATAAAGAATAAAAATGAAAAGGAAGGGGGCCCACATGATTCCATACTCACAGAACAATAGAATACTCACATAACTCTCACAATGATCTCTATTCTTCCTTTTGGATAGAGGATGCACCTCACCATATAATCACCACATACACCAATTAAATATACAAAAAAAATTCAGAGGGAGGAGGAAGAAATAAAACAATACACACAGAGCTTTCCTTCTTCTTGACCAAGGGGGTCGGATATTTCCATTCTTCTCTATTTGATACACTTACAACTCCTATGAAAAACTCATAGCAAACAAACACACAAAAATGCCTCCCTCGCTGGAATACACATAACTCACCATAAACAATCGACACCCACTCACAAATAGAAAAAGACAACGGGTAGGGATTGATCGGAGCTTGGTTGGAAGTGAGGGTTGGAGCGAAAATAGTTGTGGGATACGAAAATAAATCACAGAAGTAGCCCGTCACCATCATTGTTACTATTCTAGTGAAGAATTTCACCACCATCGCGTTAATTTTAGTAAATCCAGTAGCTTGACATCTCATTTCAGCATTGAACCAAACCCCCAAAGTCACTATTCTATTTTTTCATTAACAAATTGGTCTCGAGTTGAGGTCTTTGTGGGTTCGAGGTTTGCACAGTTTTGGTCGGTGGTCCTTCTATGTATTCGTGAAATTGCTAAAGAAATTTGATGGACTGAGGCAATATTTTAGGTTAATTTTTATCCCTTTCTTTATAATTTTGTTAATTTTACATGAGTAATAGTGTGATTCGTTGATATGTTTTGATTGTGTGTTTAAGCAATATTGATTTTCATGGTGGTGGTTTTGATTGTATGGTTTCGTACTGAATTGGTTTAGTTATGTTGAGAATGGAATTTGGGGAAAAGAGTTGAGAATAGAATAAGGTGGACTTTGATTAGCTTAGATTCATTGTTCTATATTATTGAAATTGATAGTATCATATTTTAGATCATTAAATGGGTAGGAAAATACTAAGTTTGGATCGGAAAATTGTAGAAAATGGAAGATGGTGATTTGTTGAATGTACGAATATTTGTTGAATGGTTCTTTATATTTTAACACACAAAATTGAGAAAATGTATTCATTTTATTGGGAAATGCCCCGAGATCTTATGTACTTCTTCTCCGGGGAATTCCCGAAGTATTTTGTACTCGAAGGACGTCTGTGATGAAGGTTCGAAACATCGGGTGGAGAAAGTAGTGGAGCGTAGTTCAGAACTAACCTAGAATAGAGTAGGTTTATGTTTTCCGCATTTTTCTATTTTGGATTGTATAATTGGACTAGACACTATAATTTTGGATTTATTTTGTTAGTTTGATTAATTGATTAGTTGTGTGTTTTTGCGTGATTTATACATTCATAGTGTCAAATTAGCCGATATGTTCCATCGAGCAACTGTGGTCAAACTATGGGATCGAGGGGTGCCTAAAACCTTTCCCTCGATCAACAGAATTCCTTAGCTGGAATCTCTATTCGCGGATCAGTTTTAAAGTCGAACCATTTTGAGAAAAGGATTTCCAAAGGTGACTTGGCACACCCAATTCATGCCAAGTGGCGACTCTGAATTTTGAATATAAACAATCCTTTTCGAAAAAAAATTTCATATTTTGTCACTTTGATAATAAAAACCCTTTCAAACCTTAAGATAATTCTTTTTGGTGAAAAAATGGTATGACAAGATTTGATCTAGATATATTAATATCCAGAGTTTTACTACTACTATTTACCCAGGTTGATAGAGATTACGGCCCTTTCTACACTCTTATGGTGATATAGCACCAAAATTCCCTCATGTAATGGGTTTATATATTTGAAGACTCTTTTAGCCATAAGTCAATTCCCTGCATTTATACATATACATATCCGATACTGAATAAAAATGATTAATTATAAAGATGGTTATTAGAAATCCTGGATCTAGGCCAAGTCGGTATATATAGGTACTTTTGAACCCTCAAATATACACTTTATTCATGGTTCATCATGCCAAAGAAGAGAGGTCATCGTAGGTCCGCCTTTGTGATCAGTCGAGCTAAAGAAGGTGTATACACTAGGTTACATTATGCTACTTGGTTAGGTTATACTAGTATGGATTATACTTTGTATTCATCCTTTCATGTGTATTGCCTATCATAAAGATGTACCTATATCTATCATCCTTATGGGGGGGGGGGTTACATAGGTATAGGTGATGATTATTGCTCACGATTTGTTATGTGTTAGTTTAACCTTCTTTGTTATAGGATCAAGTTTAGGTATTAATTGTCTGGGATAGTCAGTTACCGCACTGTGTTGGTATTATGGCTACTTCTTGACAAGTTAATTACTAAACTAGAACTGAGATTTGAAGTACTATTCTAATTTATTTCTTTATGATTACTTTATTATGGATAATTATCTCATGTTTTGACATATAGATTAGAGATCGTGATTATGTCAATACTAGTTCCTACTATGATTGGGAGGCCTTAAGATACTACTATGACTACTTTAGGTTGTACCTTTGGGTTAGCCTAATGTATGTACATACATTTATATATGAAGTTATGGTATTATCACATATACCTCTTTTTCTCCATATGTTCATGTTGTATAACTATTCCTTAGACTTGTACACTATTGTATATCCTTATTCTTCTCTTTATTTGTATACAGTATAGTTCTTAGGTTCTTGAGTATGGCTAAAATAGGAGAGTTTATCCTTATTTCCCCCTTAGCTTGGCTATGTCAGATACCTAGATATTTGAGTAAAGTTTATATTCTTTCTTGCATGTTATATATATTTTCATTATCTTTGGAACTTAGTCAATTACCACCTACTAAGTACCACGTGTTTGGTGTTTATGCTACACTTCTACATCTTGCAGATCAAAGTATGGGTTCTCACCATTATTGTGTGTGTTCAGAGTAGCTATGATTCGAAGATATTATGTAAGCTCTAGGTGTTCAAAGTATTGATATTGTCCTTTTTATGGAGTAGTCTAATCTCTAAGTTCTATTCTGAGATGGGTTGTATCAAAATATTTATTTAGTACTTCATGTTGTAGTCTCATTATATCAAAAGTTCTTATACTTATTCCACCAGATTTTTGGGATTTTCTTGTAAATTTATCCTTTTTACAATACAAGTAGTTCCAGACTATGGTTAGTCTTATCTATGGTGGGTTATAGTGGGTGTCGTTATATCTTGGGAAATTGGGTTGTGATAGATTAGTATTAAAGCCTAGGTTTACCTATATATTGGAGCAAGAGATTAATGTCTAGTAGAGTCTTATGTATCGGGGAGGAAATATTTGTATCCCATCTTTAGGGGGATACAGAACATTCTTAGGGTGTTTTGTTCTTGAATCCTTGTCATGTATCCATATTTATATAAGCCTTAATTACATTCCTTAATTTATTCTTTCCTAGATCGAGAATGCGAGTTTGTCGATAGATGCAGATGGGACTTCAACACGTATTTCCACTACTTCAGAGTTCCATTGGACTAGGGAGTCAGAGATGAATGTCGAGGATCTTCAATGTTAGTTAGAGAATTTATGTCCTACCTAGACTCTGATAAATTTCCTAACTATTTCAGCCTGTCGAGATTGCATATTAGGGATCCCAAGTAGATTTTTGGATACCTCACATCCAGAAATAACATTTCTTTTATCAACTAGTTCTCAATCTAGAGTTGTGTTTTTGGTGCTAATCAAAGTTTCTTGATAGTTTTAGAGTATAAAGTGGTGTTTCTTGAGTGGGCCAGGCATATTCCTATGCTATATTCTTCATAGCATGACATGGTTTGTTGATTTACTAGATGATTATCCCTTCTACTCTATTTGGCATCGGAGTACTTGATATCAGCTATATCATTTTTGTCTTTCATTGTAGATGAGGGATATAGAGAGATAATGTGCTGAGAATTAAAGAGGTAGTGGTAAGA
Source organism: Capsicum baccatum var. pendulum (assembly GCA_030864225.1). Classification (NCBI taxonomy): domain Eukaryota; kingdom Viridiplantae; phylum Streptophyta; class Magnoliopsida; order Solanales; family Solanaceae; genus Capsicum; species Capsicum baccatum. Next base: position 184,908,358 of record CM061558.1, on the reverse strand, counting down.
TTCTATGTCATCAGTATAATACTATTAGTATTCTATGTGAGAGTAAGGATCCTCTTGATAGGCGTCAGCCTTATTTACACCCTATCAGTTCTATGCAGGTAACATTTAAAAATATGGGTGGCTCTTAAGATCATCATGGTTGTCACATTGGACAAAATTCTCGTCGGACCTTGGAGAGTATAAGTATGGATCTTTATACTGTGGAAGTTATTTTGGATTAGAAGGGGCAGTATCTTACAGTATTCTAGGAGCATGTTTTGGTTATAGAGAGATGGGATATTAGTCTAGAGGGTTCTCCTAATGCAAGTTGGTTTTTAGACAGGGTTAGCATATGTTCCTCACCCTCCTAGAGTTCCTAAGGTATGTTATAATTCTAGGGAGGATATTCATTTCAGTAGGGAGTGATCTCAGTATTAGTTGGTTAGTCAGTTAGATCATCTCGTGTTTCTCTCTTGGTTAGGGATTTAAGGGCTTGCTATGACTACAGAGAGATATATCACTAGTTCAGATTGTGTCCTGGCATAGAATTGTTTATCATTTAGCTCATATAAATTATTCTCATGGTGTTGTACCCCTTCAATTAGAGGCAGTAAGCTTAGTTGATAGTTCATATGGTCAGTCCAAATTTGGACCTATTCAGATTTGTACTCCCTCGGACCGTCCAGTCATGTGACTTTGAATTCCACCATTGTAGGTTCACTTATATTTCCTGCCTTTACCTTTTTTATTTGTGTATTAGAGTTCTTGTACCCGCCAATGATTTTTTGTCTTGGTAGATTTATAATAATTATTGTGTGCCTTGATATAAAGATTATGATTATATGATTATCCCTATAGTATATTTACTTTTGTAGTGGATGGAGTGGATCAGTGTCGATATTTTCCTTGCTTTGTAGAATTTTTGTTTGAGTCCCATTTACCTTAGGAGTAAAGGTAAGTTGACCTTTCAGGGTTTTGTTATAGTTCTAGAGTTGGTGATTGGGTTATGTAGCCTATTTCTAAGGTTGGCCAGGATAGGGTCCATTCTTTCGAATTGGCTGGTTCATCTCTCAATAGTGCTCTTGGCATTGGTGTGGAGTTGGACACTCTATTTTTATTGGGATGTGATTCTTGTTCTACTTAAGTTGAGAGATTTAGATATTGGTGATCTTTCTTGTTATTGCTTCTTAAGTTTGTAATTGTGTATTCGTTGATAAAGAGGAGTATTAGATTAATTAGTTTCCGGCTAAGGTTCCATTTCTCTGAGTTGTTAGAGTTTTGGTTATGACTAGTGCAGTTTGCAGCCTTGGTGATTTCTGAACTATGCTTTGGTGGTTAATTCTCTCAAGTAGATATGGAGTGGGTTTCCTATGTTTTCATTCGATGATCTATCCTTCTTTTTATTTTATTCTTTAGCTACATTTCGGTTTTAGTTTGATTTAGTAAGGATATGTTAATTGACATACTAAAGTTTATTCGGTATTTTCTTGCCTTATAATGGTGATTTAGAGTTTATGACGGATTTGTGATGATAGGCGAATTTACACACCTATATCAATATATTTTGCCCATATTTATGCCACGTTTTGAGAACAAATTACATATTTAATGCACTTTTAGTCCTTTTTCCTATAAGTGAGCTAACGAACATGATTAGCAAAGTTTCAGGTATAAATGATGCAGAATTCAGCATTTTATGGCTTACTTGACACCAAAGAAAGCTCACGAATGAAGGAAAGGGAGCTTGAACGCCTAAAGGACCAAAAATGAAGCATGGAAAATTTGTCCCGGGCTAAAACAGCATTTCTGAAGACTTTGGGGACTGCAGTAACTTAGTTGGATCTGGATAATGATACATTAACCTAGTACAATTGGGTTAAGTATTTCATTTGTTTATTTGGATTAGGAGAATATTACATTAACCTAGTACAATTGGATTAAGTATTTCATTAGCTTAGTAGGATTTGGTTAAGTATTTCATTAGCTTCGTAGGATTAGGATATGGGTATTATAAATACCCTATCATGCTAGAGATTTTTTAAAAGAATCTTCTTACATTCCTCTCCTATTCTTCTATTCTTCTCTTATTCTTCTACAACAATTTTCATTAATTCTATTTTTCTTCTTCTATTCATTTATTCTTAATTTCCGCAACAAGAGAATCGTTACTTTGCCTAGGAATTCACGCCTAACGCCTACCTCTTGAGCCACACGAAATTCATCCTTATTGTGGTACAACAACAATGTCAATCGTGATCTCCTTCGCAATCATGGGTAACTAAACTTCTCTGTTGGGGTTATGGAAGACAACTGAAATACAATCTATTGCTATGAGTTTGTGAATTCTTGACACGTATGTTGCTTATATCATTATTCTCTTCATCTTAATCTACATTCTTTGTGGTTGCAAACACAAGAATACGCCAGTATAACATTTAACTTGTTCGAAAGAAAGGTTATTTGTCTGGAAAAGAGATAATGTCAAGGTAGTAGGGTCACCCCCTAAATTCCCTACTAAACAGTTAGTGCCGTAACTGGATTAACCTCTTGGAGAATTCGTACTGTTAGACACGCTTTAAGCTCGAAAGAGTTAAAGTGAAATAATCCTCGAATAGGTCGAAAGACGCCTGGATTTACCATCGAATACAATTCTCTATAAGCACATGCATATCGGAATTCTACACACTCATAGTCAATAGAGACGTATAACTCAGGAGGTGGACATAACCCCAACGCTTCAATTCTCATTGTTTACAACTTACATAACAATCCTTTTCTTTTTACTTTGCTATTTTCAGCTTTTACTTTATTGTTTTGGTTACATATTACAATCCCCCCTTCTTACGAGACTTGCACTACAAGTCTAGTAACCGTTGCTTACTTGTTGGCCAAGCTATTCCCTGTGGGATCGATACCCAACCCAGGTTGGGTTCTATATTTGCTAACGACCGCTTTACACTCCCACGAGAGCTGTAGATTGAGCGTTATCAAAAATTGGCGCCGTTGCCGGGGAATACGAGTGTCAATCAAGTTTGCGATAATTACTAGACCCTTTTGTCAAAGATTCTCGTACTTTTACTTTTAGTTTTTGTTTTTGTTTACTGCAGGTTTTTATTCAGTGCATGCTCCATACTAGAAGTTCTGGTCAACCGTTATTACCTATCAATCCTGAACCACAATGCATTGGTAGAATGGAAGCACAAGCTGAAATCGAAACGATGGCTGCTCAACAGGAACAGGCGAGATAAGCTGCTTTTGCCGCCGCCCAAGTACACCAACAAAACATTGATAACCCTAGGCCCGCAACAAATCCCGACGATGAGGATTTAGGTGATGACGAGTTACTAAACCCTAGGCGTGATGCTGAAATAACACCTGCCAACCGAAGAGGTCGACAAGCTCGGTTTAGGTATGATCGCCAACCCATGCAACCAGCTTTTGACGACGATGATGATGATCTTGATGGAGCCGGAGCCACTGGAGCCATAATTTCACCACCTTTAGCGCCCGGAGCCAAGTTCAACATCACAAGCACCATGATTCAGTTATTACAACTCAAGGGATTATTTGGTGGACTAGCAAGCGATGATCCGAATATGCATCTCATCAACTTTATTTCTACATGCAAGTCGTTTGACAATCCTGGTGTTGGTCAGAATGCAATTCGATTACGTCTATTTCCATTGTCTCTGTCTGGGGAGGCAACACTATGGTTGAATGTGCTGACTCCTGATTCTATTGCAAATTGGAGGCAATTGAGAGACGCTTTCCTAGAAAGATTCTTTCCGCCATCCAAAAGAGCATAATTAAGAGATGAAATCAGCAACTTTCATCAGCTTCCCACTGAAGCTCTTCATGAAACATGGGAGAGGTTCAAGACAAAGCTAGCGAGATGCCCAAACCATCATATGACTAATGTTCACCTAATGGAGATATTATATAGAGCCTTGAATTCAATAACTAAGCTAGTGGTGGAAAATGCAGCTGGAGGATCCTTTATGGACCTCACTTTTGGTCAAGCAAGCAATATGCTAGATCGTATGACGAAACAAAGTAGAGCTTGGCATACTAGGGATTCTGAGGTAGCAAGCCCCACTTTATCTATTGGCATGACTGCAGACCAAAGAAGAAGAGAAGAAGAACATGATCAAGATATGGCGCATCTAAAAACACAAATGGATCTTCTTACAAAGCATTTATTAACAGGGAAGATCAAAAAAGTCAAAGCCATTGCGTCAAAAGGAAGAGACGAATCTGATTCGGAAGAGGAGGCCAACTACTTGAACAATCAGGGGGGTTTCCGTGGTAATACCCAAGGAAACCAAGGTCCGAACTACTATGATAAATCTGGAAACAAAGACCAAGGTAGTTGGAAAAACAAGAATGAAAAGAGTGGTTTGTATGTTCCCCCTGGTAGACGTGACACCACCACATCTAATTCTGGAAGTATGGAAGACATGATGGCTAAATTATTGAAAGGAGTGGAAGCAACGAGCGCGGGAGTAACGGAGGTAATCAATGATTTGTCCTCCATGAAACAATTAGTTGATTCACATTCCACTTATATCAAGCAAATAGAGCAGCAATTGAGCCAACTTTCAGCCGCACTCAATCAAAGAAAGGCCAGCACTTTACCTAGCGATACTGTGCAAAACCCAAGAAATGATGGGTCATGCATGGCCATCACTACCAGAAGTGGTAAGGTGCTAGAAACTTCAGCAAAAGGAAAGCAAGTGGTTGACGAAGTTGAGGACATGGATGACAACGCAAAAGGAGAAGATGCCGCAGCTACTACTCCTGACGTCAAGGACACCACCTCCAGCACGGTGCAGCTTGAAAAAGTGAAAAAACGGAAGAAAGAGGAGAATAAAGCCATGGAAAGAACACTTCCATGCCCATCACCACCTTTTCCCCAAAGATTGAAGAAAGTGGCGGATGATACAAAGTTCAGCAAATTCATGACTATGTTGAAACAGCTGACCACTAATGTTCCATTGGTGGAGGCACTTGAACAAATGCCTGGGTATGCAAAGTTTATGAAGGATCTTTTGACAAAGAAGCGGGCAGGAAGCTATGAGTTGAAAGAAGATGTGCATCATTGTAGTGTAATTGCTACCCGATCGATAGTTCAGAAGAAGGCCGACCCCGGAGCTTTCACTATTCCTTGCACCGTAGGATCTGTGAATTTTGCCAAAGCATTATGTGACTTAGGAGTCAGCATCAATTTTATGCCATTATTGATCTACAAGAAGTTGGGGTTGGGTAATCCTACTCCAACCAATATTAGGATCGTCATGGCGGATAGGTCGGTAAAACGACCTATTGGTATTCTATGTGACGTATTGGTAAAGGTTTCTTCATTCATCTTTCCGACAGACTTTGTTATTTTGTATTGTGAGGTAGACTCAGAAGTTCCCATAATCTTGGGGCGCCCTTTCCTTGCTACAGGAAGTGTGCTCATTGATTTGAGAGCCAATGAGCTTTCATTCTAAATAAATGACGAAGTGGTTCGCTTTGATGTGTGTAAATCAATGAAGCAACCCAAAGATCTCAGTGTATTTTCGGTGGCTGCTATTTTCTTTGATGATGAGAAAGAATTACTTGAAGAGGAGCAAGGTATCGATGATCCTTTGGCGGTTGTGCTCATGAATGGAGAGAATGAAGATGCTGAAAATTTTGAAGAAGCTACTTGTGCTCTATCGGGATTAGGGATATATCGCTATGCTCCCAAGAAGCTGGATCTTGATCTAAAGAATCGACCCACACCACCAGCTAAGCCATCTATTGAAGAGCCACCCACGTTAGAATTGAAGGAGCTGCCAAGTCATTTGAAGTACGCCTTCTTAGGAAGCGGAAATACTCTTCCAGTCATTGTGGCAGCCGATTTGGGTGAGCAACAAGTTGCAACTCTTATTGCTATCTTACGCAAGTATATTAAAGCCATTGGATGGACCATTGCGGATATTATTGGTATTCCACCTGGGATTTGCACACATAAAATTCAGCTTCAAGAAAATTGCACACCTACCATTGAGCATCAAAGACGTCTAAACCCACCTATGCAAGAAGTGGTGAAGAAAGAAATTATCAAGTGGTTAGACGCGGGGGTTGTGTATCCTATCTCGGATAGTACATGGGTAAGCCCGGTACAATGTGTTCCCAAGAAAGGAGGCATGACGGTGGTCGCGAATACAAAGAACGAGCTTATTCCACTTAGACCCCTCACTGGATGGAGAGTATGCATGGACTATCGAAAGCTGAATTCTTGGACACTCAAAGATCACTTCCCAATGCCATTCATGGACCAAATTCTAGATCGATTAGCGGGGAAAGGGTGGTTTTGCTTCTTGGACGGTTATTCAGGCTACAATCAGATTTGTATTGCCCCCGAAGACCAAGAGAAGACAACATTTACATGCCCATATGGTACGTTTGCCTTCAAACGTATGCCATTCGGGTTATGTAATGCACCAGCCACCTTTCAATGCTGTATGATGTCCATTTTCTCTGATATGGTTGAGGACACTTTGGAGGTATTTATGGATGATTTTTCAGTTGTTGGTGAATCTTTTTAGTCGTTCTTGGAAAACTTGAGCATGGCATTGCAAAGATGTGTAGAATTAACCTTGTGCTGAATTGGGAAAAGTGCCACTTCATGGTAAAAGAAGAAATCGTTCTTGGGAATAAGATCTCCGCAAGAGGAATAGAGGTTGATCGAGCAAAAATAGAGGTTATTGAGAAGCTACCGCCACCAATTTCGGTGAAGGGAGTTCGTAGTTTTCTTGGCCATGCAGGTTTCTATCGTCAGTTCATCAAAGATTTCTCCAAAATTGTTAGTCCATTGTGCAAACTATTGGAGAAGAATGCGAAGTTTGACTTTAATGAAGATTGCTTAAAGGCATTCGAATGTCTTAAAGGAAAACTCATTGAAGCCCCTATCATGGTAGTACCAGACTGGTCTCTCCCGTTCGAAGTCATGTGTGATGCTAGTGGTGTATCCATTGGAGCTGTACTTGGACAAAGAAAGGAGAAATTATTTCATTCTATCTACTATGCGAGTAAGGTCCTAAATAAAGCCCAAAGGAACTACACTGTTACTGAACAAGAGCTCCTAGCAGTTGTGTACGTGTTTGAGAAGTTTTGTGCTTATCTATTAGGTACTAAGGTGATCATTCATACAGACCATGCAGCTCTTAGGTATCTCATGACGAAGAAGGATGCAAAACCTAGGTTAATTCGATGGGTGTTGCTGCTACAAGAGTTCGATTTTGAGGTCAAAGATAGAAGAGGTTGCGAGAACCAAGTGGCCGATCACCTATCTCGACTTGAGAATGAACATATGGCGCAACCTGAAATTCAGATTGATGATGCATTTCCTGACGAGGAGATATTAGCGACAACAATAGAAAAATTACCATGGTATGCCGACTTTGCAAATTTTGTAGTGAGTAATGTGATACCTGCCAATTTATCTTACCACCAAAGGAGGAAGTTTATGCATGACGTACAGTACTACTATTGGGATGAACCTTATTTGTTTCGAAGATGCACGGATGGTATCATTCAACGATGTATATCTCATGAAGAAGTTCCTACTATATTGGAAGCATGCCACACTTCCCAAGTTGGAGGACATCACGCAGGCAATTGGACGGCAATAAAAGTTTTGCAAAGTGGGTAATATTGGCCTTTGATATTTAGAGATGCCTACGACTATTTTAGAAGGTGAGACCAATGCCAATGTCAAGGTGCTATTTCAAAACACCATGAAATGCCCATGTCCAAAATTCTTGAGGTAGAACTCTTTGATGTGTGGGGTATTGATTTCATGGGTCCATTCGTGAATTCGTTTGGAGTGAAGTACATCTTGGTTGATGTAGATTATGTTTCAAAATGGGTGGAAGCTGTAGATTTGGCCGACAATGAAGGGAAGCGTGTTGTAGCGTTCTTAAAGAAGAATATCTTCTCTCGCTTTGGAGTACCACGTACTATCATAAGTGATGGAGGATCTCACTTTTGCAACAAGCTATTCAAATCAGTTCTGGCCAAGTATGGTGTCAATCAACATAAGGTAGCTACGCCTTATCATCCCCAAACTAGTGGACAAGTAGAAGTTTCCAATCGGGAGATCAAGCAAATCCTTGCGAAGACGGTTAATACAAATAGGAAGGATTGGTCTAGGAAGCTTGATGATGCACTATGGGCATACAGGACTGTATTCAAAACACCCATTGGCATGTCTCCTTATCAACTAGTTTATGGGAAGGCTTGTCACTTACCCATCGAGCTAGAGCATAAGGCATTGTGGGCATTGAAGCAATTGAATTTGAATTGGGATGATGCTAAGAATCTGAGGTTGGAGCAGCTGAACGAATTAGATGAGTTCCGTCTCCATGCATATGAAAGATCAGACCTATACAAGGAGCAGATGAAAAAGTATCATGATCAGCGGATTGTTCGACGAAACTTCCAAAGGGGTGATATGGTACTTCTCTTCAAATCCAGATTGAAGCTCTTCCCAGGTAAGTTAAAGTCTAAGTGGTCTGGTCCATACAAAGTTATCCAAGTCTACTCGTCTGGAGTAGTCGAATTGGAAGACAATAATGGCATTGTCTTCAAAGTGAATGGCCAACGTGTTAAACCTTATATTGGTCCTCATGACTCGATGAATTATATGGCTATCACTTATCTCGACGAAGTCTAAGTACTCAAGGTAACTATATCGAGCCATGACAATAAATAAGGCGCTAGATGGGAGGCAACCCATCGTTCCATCGTTGCATCATTTTATCATTTATTATTTATTGTTTTGTCTTTCTTTCATTCTAGTACTTGTTTTGCTTTTGATAAACGAAAATCCAAAAATATGAGTCGTGACACAACAAAAACTAAGGCGCTTGGTGGGAGGCAACCCATCATACTAATCGTTTTCATTGGTTTTAAGCAAATATAGGTGCGAGAAGTATTCAACGAGGAGATTGGTTTCAAATGATGATTTGGATGTATTGTATGGTAAAGGTGGTAAGTTAGGAATAAGGATGCATAAGGCTATGGATTGAGCATTGAACATGCCAAAATAGGCATCGAGGAAGGCTAGGACTAGGTAAAACTAGGCCACGAACAATGCAAACCCTATACTATAGCCTAAGGTCTCGGAATCTAGTGTGCTATACACTATGCGCCGCCCATTCTTAAGTGTGCTATACACTATGCGCCGCCTATGCTATAGCATTAGGTCTCAGTATCTCAAATGCTATACACTATGCGGCGCATATGTCCCTAAATTCCATGACCTATGCGCCGCATATGTCCCTAAATGCCATACACTATGCGCCGCCTATACTATGACTATGCCAAGCATTATGCGCCGCATATAGGGCATTTTTGTCTCCAAAACCATTTGTAAATGGGTCAAAACCCGACCCATTCTCTTCTTATATAAAGGGGACTTAGTCTTGAAACATAACCACATTAGAAATTGACCTAAAGGCGCCGCATACTCTCTCCAAATCATCTCAAACTTTTTCTTTTTACTCTTCCAATTCACAAGAACATCTCCAAAGGCTTCAATCACGTAAGTACTCTTGTATTCTTCATCTATTTCTCGTAAGTACTACGTTTCTATGCCTATTATGAATTGCTACATCTTGAAAGATTATTGGTGATGCTAATGTGTTTGGATTGTTGACACAAAACCATGTGCGTGAACATATACGTTAGGATAATCTTGACTTGTTTCCGACTTGAATTTGGTTTTAATAGCATTGTTAGACTATTTTCAGAATTGCTAGGGTTATGAAAATTGCTTAAGTTTGATACTTGGATACTTACATGTTAGACTATCCCGTTCATCGAGATAAGACTTATAGTTGCCTACCGACTTAGGAGGTTGTGATTGTTGAAAATAACTACATGATGTAACCCCTATGTAGTAGTGTTGTTATAACTAACATGAAAGTAGTGCAATGGCTGCAAGTAGTGATACATCACTGATTTTCTTGTCGGAACATAGTTCCTAAAACGTATGAATTCACTTCACTGTTTTGTATTAACAAACCTAAGTGTGGGGTGGTACCCCGATGGCTTGTGTATAGATTGTTTCCTTTGAGTTGATGCTAACATGAATACTGTTTAAATCTCAGGAACAATGGCACCTAAAGCGCGACAAGATAAGGCTACCACTTCCCAAAAGGGCAAGAAGAGAGGTCGCAAGGACCAAAGAGAATCATCCTCAATGCAACTACCCCGACGAATGTTTGAAATAAAATGGGTTCTTGAGGAGGAACCCAAATAATGGTACAAGAACAACAAGGAACGGAAATATGTTCACGTCAACTTGATCAACAAGGACACCATAGCGAAGAAGGAGCCGTGTATGTTGGCGAAAATAATGGCGTTGAAACTGGATTTCATCTTCCGCGACATGGGAGAATGTAATCTTGATTTGACAAGGGAGTTCTACGCCAACTGGTCGCCGAAAACCACAGGCAACAAAGTCAAGATTCGGGTCCAAGTGTTACAGCTCAACACGGATTTGCTCAACTCCTTTCTTGGTTTACCTTCGGTCGACCCAGCACCATTCAAAGAGCTGTACAGCAGGCCTCCTTATAGAGCAATACGACACACACTTTGTGGAAGTAGATCCATGGCAAGGTGGGGCAGACACCAAGACACCGGATGACACAACACCTTCCCCTATGCTCCATTGAATAGGGAAGCAAGAATCTGGTTGTGTATTGTCAACTCATGCCTTACTCCTGGGACTCAATACACCAAGATATCAAGAGATAGAATGTTTTTGGTCTATGCTTTGATGACTAATGTCCCTATCAACTTTGGGGCAATCATTCACTCTATAATGCAGAAGGCCAGACTCCACAAAAGGTCCCACTTCACTTTTGGTAATCTGTTGACAGCACTCTTGCGGAAGGAGGATATCGAAGAGGAACCAGCTGATCACAAACTCCCACATAACCCGAAGAAGGTTGACCTCACCAAGGTCATAGATGCTGAAACAACTCATGGTGTCAACCTTACTACTGCGGAGAGACATGCTCGTGATGAGAGTTTCTTCCGTCATCTTTATGGCATGACACGCTTCATAATGATGAGTGGAGGTCGTGTTCCAACTGCTGAAGAGCTCTAACAGCTGGACCATGATTATCCAATGAACATGCATGCATGGGAGATGTGTGGAGTGGGTGTATACTTTGAGGAACCTCTAGACGATGTGCGCCAACCGATGACGATCGACGCTTGCCAGACTCCGACGAGGAGGAGAACTCTGACGAAAACTATTATGATGATTCCGACGAAGGGGGTATGACCCCCGACATTGAGGAAGAGTCCGACTGACCAGGTTCTTCGTATTTATTTTCCACTGAGGGCAGTGTCCCATTTAAGTGTGGGGTGGCGGTATCGCATGCTATACTTCTCTATTTGCATCTATTTATCTATGTTTTTTTTTAAGTTTTTAATTTTTTTTTAGCCTTGCATGAAATAATTCCAATAGGCAGCATGAGATTATAACAAGAGTATGTGCTACAATTATGACTATTGAGACGTTTAGGCTCTAGTTGTGACTCATTATGTGATATTTTGTGGTTCAATTCCTTCACTTGTTGGGTCGAGATTCTATATTACTTCCAATCAAGTCGACCATGTGCCTTGTGTGTGTGAGATACTAGTATATTCTATGTTTGTGGCTGATGCTAGAACTTGCCTGGTATGTATGCAAAGTGAAAATAAGAAGTGTAAGTTTAGGAGATGATTTAGGCATTTCTTTGGCAACCTATATATGTTTACCATCGTTTTACCTACCCTTGGACATCATCCTAGTTAAACCCTTTTGAGCCTTTAGCCTATTTCTTTGACAACCTTGTATGTAAGCCTAACCCATTTTTTCAAGACCGTGATTTGATCCAAATTCCTAAGTGCTTTAAAGTATAAAGTCATGTGACAATATAAGAGGAAATTGGGTAAGTATGATGCTTTAAAATGTAATGGTGCTTGAATGTGTTATGAAAACGAAAAGTGCTAGCATAAGAGGTATGTTGTGAAAAGAAAAAGGAAAAAAAAGCTGAAAAGTGAGTTATGCTTAAAAATTGAAAAACAAAAGAGGAGAACAAGGGTGGAAGAATAAAATAAAGAAAGGGTTAAAAGAGAAAAGTGTCAATGATACAATGAGATGTATTAAAGTGCTTAGGAACTTAGTCACTATTTCTGGCCAAAATAGTCCTACCCGTCCCTTAGCCTACATTACAACCATCAAAAGACCTACTTGATCCTAATCTTAACATTATGACATTTAGTGGAGTATTACACTAAGGGAAAGCCTATGGTCATCAGTTGCTACATATGAATTCTTTGTGAGAGTGAGAGCAAGGATATGTTGATACCCATGTTTGAAAAATATGCTATACTTGTGAGTGATTATGGGTAATATATTGTGAGACACACATGGTTGATGAGTTTTGGATAGTTGTATATGATTCATTGTACCTTAACCTTTGCATATGAGTCGACCACCATCACGAGTCTATGCTAGAGGTTAAATGGTTTCTACTAATGATCGGAAAACTACTCTTGGTTGATAATTGTTGTGCTTGTCTTGACGAATGTTTTGTGTTATTGCTGTAAAACCCTAAGTTGATGTTTAGAGGGACATGATATTTTGTTCGAGGGCGAACAAATTGCTGTGTGGATTCTTGTCCATCTTCAGGTTTGGTTTGGGTAGTTGAGATTGAGCGGTTCAGCTTTAGTGTTGAGATTTTGGTGGGAAGTTGTAGAGCTTGGGTGCAGCCTCTATTTTCAGATTTGTCTCAGTTGGTATTTAATTTATAGGATTTCTAAGCCTACTTCTTGTCTACCTACTCAATCTTCTTTAGTTCAGATGGGTTATGATCTTTTGGTGTTTAGATGGTAGTCTATTGGCATGGTATTAGTTCCTATAGCCTTGACCTTAGTTTTCAGTTTTTGTCAAAAAAATTTGATGATCTACTCAGTAGGAGTAGTATGCGTGGGTCAGATTCAGCGTGGCTTCATCCTTGATAGATGGGACATCCTAGAGCAGATTGTTCAGTGATTAGTGGTTGTGCTTCAGACTCTTGGCTATAAGTTTTGAGGGTCATACAGACTAGTTGTAGCATCAGCACAAATTGCAGACCATAGTTATCTCCATTTGTGTGCCAAGGTAGTGCCTTAGGGGCATATTATAATTCTTTCCATTATTTATTTTCTGTAGATCAGCTTCAGTTCTTTATGGTTAGTGTGAGGTAATTAGCGGGCATGACTAGAGTGACTTTGTTCTTGGTTAGGAATGGATAGAAACTTTGGAAAGGTAAAAGAAGGTTATATTTTTATTATGATCTTGTTGGATGACTCATGCCTTGGTTTACGTTTAAATTGGATGAGTCTTCATTTGATTGTCCTGGTATAGGTGTGGTATTAGTGTGTCATGATTTTGATTTACGTACATTAGCCTTCCTCAATTTATTTGGAGGCTAGTTTGTGGTTGAGATTTAGTTTTGGCTGGTTAGAGTGAAGTGCGAAAGTTATTATGAAAAGGGATACCTGTGGTAAAATCTCTTAGAATCATCGTTTCTTCTTAGAAGTTAGCTGAGATGTTGTGCTCGAAGCATATAGGCCCAGTACCTCATCCCTTTGAGCTATCCTGATCTTTCTATCCATTGAATTTTGGGAAAGAAAGTCCTTTAATTAGTGGATATTGTAATGAACCTCCAATTCATTTCCTGAATTTGCATGTTTCTTTGGTATTTCAAGTCTTCCCACAGAGGCCATAGGCCATTCATGATTTACTAGAACTGTCGGTTCAATTATCGGATTATTCATTTGGATTTTAGGCTCATATCTTTGTTTGAGAGCTTTCAATGTTTAGGATTCGATCTTGGTCCAAAAATCCTAGTTTATGACTTTGGATAGGAATTTTGACAGCACCATCAGCTCCAAAATGTTGATTTTAGGCTAGAAGGACCCTTGGTTCAGGTCCCAAGGCTTTCTGGCTTATTTTGGGATACTGAATGGATTATATGAAAAATGGAACTATGACTGTTGGCCTACATTTGGTCAAAACTATATGAGGTAGAAGTTTCAATGATTCCATTGGATTCGGAACGTGTTTTGCAGTTAATTTACACTATTGGTTCATGTTCATAGGGTTTGGATGAGTTTCAAGATTTAATAATAAGTTTTACGAGTTGATGGTGCTGGTGTAGCCTCTTAAACGACTATCGACCATTTGACCGGGCAGCTTAAGAAAACATTTGGCTTCTTAAGAAACATTTTGACCCTTTGACCAGATCGCTTAGGCGATAAAAATCTCTCACAATGTCCCGACCCGAATCATGATGGCACCTACTAACTCCAACAAAGTAGGTAAGACAACACCGTAACCCAGAGCTAAGGCAATGAGTTACTAAGGTAGAACCGACCAACTAGGTCTAAATACACGAATACAATTATAATCAACAGTGTTCCACTAAAACAAGTCATTCAAATTACAGATACTAATACCACCACCTAGTAATATCAGTACAAGAGCATTTATGTTTGATAATAGGAAATACAACTCATACGTATGAAATAGTTAATACATTCATCTCGAATACAAACGACTGAACAAAGGTAGAGGGAAACGGATGACTCAAAACTCAATGAGCTCACCCTATCTCTGAAAGATCAACACTGCACGAACTCAACTTAGCAGTGACAACAAGTACTCGGGTTTGCACCAAAAGGTACAGAAGTGTAGTATGAGTACCAAAACAATGGATAATCAGTAGGTATAATTGACCGAGTGAGCTAAATTAAGATATAAAGAAAAATAATATCTCTAAGTCAAGGTAAAGAATTAAACATGAATCATCTCCATCATCACTGCATAAAATAAATGGTTAACTAGAACAATAATACTACATCTCATATCAATGCATGCCAATATCGTCATATATAACGGGTAATCAGTCCGAAAGCTTAAAGTGACACTAATACCATTCAACTGTATAAATACCAAAGTAATGCACATATATCCATTATAGCATAAAGTAAAAGAACTCACCACTGTATCCCATACCACCGAGTAGTACACTCAATAGAACATATAGTGAAGAACCTATCACGGTGTCCCATACCACAAAAGTGTGCATCAAAGATTAAATCATCAACGTATATAGATATATAACCCACTTCTCATTAACCATGTTTTCCCACATTTCACACCAACAGACATTTACCAACATTCATAATCCTCATTAATTACAACAATTGAATAACATTTTCCAAAGTAATCATAACCATAATCATAACATCATTTAGAAAACTATCTCATCGATATATTCATTTGTGCACTACTTATCAACTAATCAATACTCATCATTAACTACTAATTTTTTAGTCATCAAAGACCTCTAGTTTTTTGCCTATCCGATTATTTATATAAGTGTTATTCACGGGATAGTATCTAACCATCATTCATTAATTAACCAATGTTCACCATCCAATCAAGATTCACTACTAGACCATAGGCGCATCTAAATAATGCCTATTTCTAATCATCATAATAGCAATAATCACCATCTAGAAAAGGATACTAATTTCCATTATACTATTATATATCTAACCCGTAACATCTTTTAGTGTCTAGCAACATTGACATACAAATCCTCAATTTATAGTGAATCGACAACATAACTTAGTCATCAGTATCATTAATCATCACCCATGCTAACCTATTATCATCATTAGCCACGAACAACAACAATTGCTATTCACCACATATGAACCAAACAAGGTTCAATAACTACAATTCTAGACTTCAATCCATCAAGTAAGATAGTCACTTGGTAGTCGACTAGTTACTACATAACTTTTTCTAATAGGCAATATTCCTTAATTAATCCATTTATCCAATGCCATCCAAACACACTAGGTGGATCCTCAAATGCCACACAATTTCCTATTTACCAACTTTTCCTTATACATTATACGGTATATACCACTTCTGCTCACTATTTAGCACTAGCAAGAACTTCACCGCTTACAAGTGATTAGCACTAATAAACTATGACAGACAATATAACGAATAACATCATACCCTCAAAGAACATACAAACTTATTCATATAAAATCATTATCACACATAAACATATATATATATATATGCATACTTACCATATATATTCTCATTATACCTTCAGGGCTTACCGGGTATCATCATTATATCAGGATATCCTTCGTGATCATCGGGCATTATCATATCATCAATATATACATCGAAATCACCAGGCATCATCATATCATCAATACATCCTTTGGCTTTATCGAGCATCCTCACATCATTAATATATCCTCCAAACTTATCGAGCACAATCACATTATCAATATTCACCATAGCATCAATATTTATCACAATATAAATATATATGTGGAATTAATTCCATAATAATTGCAAGCCCTACAAGGATGGAAATAAAGAGTAATAAAGAAAAACATACCTTTGTATCTCATCATTCATTAACAACAAAATATACTACTAAGAGCATGAATAAGTCTATTCATATGGTATGAACTCTAAATACATTACCGGGCTTACCATAATCATTAGAATTTTAAAATACAAGCCATAGTTAAACCTTCTAGAGCCCTAATTTATTTGCATGATCCGCATCATTAGCACACGAGGATTTTTAGTATCACATTAGTTTATCCATCATACTCGAACATAATATGAGTAATAACAATATCCAAGGCTCACGTGGCAATTTAATCAATGATGTAAGTGATAGCATAGTCATTTGTTCTATGTATAAGGTAATTTTTTCTATCCAAGCCTTACCAATAATCTAGCAACCAAAAATGCACATCATTACCAATACCAACATCATGAATAAGCCTTTTACCAGGATTAGCCATCCTATAACCAAAGGCATATTCTAAGCATTTAACAAGTATCTAGGTCACTTATGAAATTACATATTCCAAGCTTAGGGCGGGTAAAGTTTCACTTCTAATCAACCAAATTCCTCTTCAAGTCTAACTTCTACCGGGAACAAAACTAAGCCCTCTAAATCAAGTCTTAAAGAGTTTTCATTCCACACTAGTACTATGGGATAATTCTTCCTCAAGTATTACTATCAAATCATCGAATTCTACTAGGGCAATTTCCACAACTATGACAACTAAGGTCAACTTACCATTTAATATGAGTCAAAAGGTCACTCCCATCTAAGTAAAGCATCTACTATATTCTCATGTTATTCATGAGATTAAAAGTCCAACAGACCAATGTTCTAGACTATAAGTCAAGTACCACACTCTATGAGTTGAACAACCAAAATGGTCCAACTAATCCCACCTTTACCATCTACTATTTCAACACCTACAACCCTGCCCAATCTTATTAAGATATCAAAGTCATAATATAATAAAGCCCAATCTAACAATAAGTAAGCCTAACTTACCTCGAATCCAAATATAGCTCACGAACAAACAATCTTCACTTTTTTTTTCCTCAAAGATTCTTCAAGGATCCAACCTATCAAAATCACAATCTATGCATTATTAAGAGAACTTCGATACCCATATTACATCATTATGCTTCGGGTCCAAAATAACATTAAAAACCCCCAAGTTGGTCCCACATACGAAAAATGAGTTTCCGAGACCAACGTATTGTTCAAATACAATTTGGGAGTTATATCTGTCAAGAAATTGGTGCGAATCAATCTTACTTGGGCTAAAATAAAGCCTCAAGCGATATGAGATTTTGTGTCAAATAATCATGAATTCAACACTAAAAAAAAGGATTCATTTGTTAGATTTGTTGTTAATCACGAATATGCAAGTTATGCAAGCTCCCAATCAACACCCAAGATTCTATTTTTTGACTACATACCCTTTTAGGGTTTATGGAAGTCAATGCAAGAGAGAAAATAGCCAATTCTAAACTAAAAGGGAATTTAGATACCCTTTCCTAAACCCTTGGTTCATGCGATCACAAACTCGTAGACTACGATTGCAGCATCACAATTGCAATATAGCCTCTGCGAATGCGATACTCTTACTTCACCAGATGACAGTTTAAACTTGGAATAAATTCCTAGTTTCATCCAATGCCTCAGAATGCATTCAGAGTCCAATATGAGCAAATAAATTATGCAAACATATCAATTTTGATATTAAAAATATGTTGGCCCCATACCCAAATTTCCTATTTATTAATTTTTTGACCAATAGGTTGAAATAATTTTGGGTGTTTCGGGACCCGAACCAAAGGTCTACCAAAATTAAAATTGATATTTTAGAGATGCTGGTGCAGTTAGAATTTGCATCCAATAGTGTTTTACTGAAGTTTTCGTTCGATGGCCATTTGAAACTAGAGAAGACTTTTAAATAGGGAAATGGTTCTAAAAACCAAATGAACTGCCCGATAAACGAATTGTCAGTTCCAGCAAGTGATAAATGATTTTGGAAGCAATGGAAAAGCTTTAACCATGAAAATAAGTTGTATCATGAAAAATGACTTAAAAGGTCATTACAACATCCACTACTAAGCGACCTCCACCACTGGGCAGTGCTTCTACTCAACCTTAACTACAGGAATATCTCTAGTACGTAACTACCTCACATTACTAGCAAAAATAAGCAGAGGCTTCTCTTTAAAGGTCAACAGCTCATCTTACTGGACTGAATCCTATATAAGATCATGAGATGGATCAGGTTATAATTCCGGATCATAGAGATATGAAAAACTAACCTCAGCAAAATATGAAGGCACGGCTAACTCATAGGCTAACTCTCCAACTATGCATAGAATCTCAAAATCAATAGTATATCAAGAGTTGAGCTTACCCTTCCTTCCAAACCCCTTCACACCTTCATGGGAGAAACAGGAAGGAACACACGGTCACAAACTCTAAATCTCAAGGCACGGAGTCTACGATTGACATACGACTTTTGCCTACTTTGGGCTAGTCTCAGCCTATTCTGAATCAACTTGTCTCTATCTAATAAGTCCTGAAGAAATTCCGTACCATAAGGTCCCACCTCAGAATTCTGAAAACATCCTATCAGATAAAAAAATCTCCTACCATACGAAGCCTTATCAGCCACCATCTGAATACTTGAATGATAGTTATTATTGTATGAGAACTCCACCATTGCTAAGTGTTGATCCCACTATCCTCTAAAATCCATAACACTGGCTTAGAGCTTATCCTCAAGCACCTGAATAATCTGCTAAGACTAACCATCTGTCTGTGGGTGAAAAGGTATACTCAAATCCACCCGAGTACCCAATTCCTCCTAGAATGATCTATAAAATTGAGAACTAAATCTAGAGCTATGATATTATATGATAAAAATGGGCTCTCCAGGCAAATGAACTATCTATTGCACATAAATGTGGGCTAATCTTTAAACACTGAAGGTCATCTAAATAGCAATGAAAAGTGATGACTTGATCAAATGATCCATAATAACCCAAATATCATTAAGACCACGAGAATTATGAGGCAAAATGCTAATAAAGTCTATAGTAATCCATTTCCATTTCCACTTAGGAATGGGTAACCTATGAGTAAATCCTCCTAGCTACTGATGCTCGGCCTTAACCTGCAGACAACATAGGCAATGAGCCATAATGTCTGCCACATCTCTTTTTATACCATCCCACCAATAATGCTTTACCAAATCTCTAAACAACTTAGTTGTATAGAGATGAATTGAATATCTACAGCCATGAGCCTTAGGAAGAATTGACGAAATCAAGTAATCAAGCTGGGGAACACAAATGCAACCCTAAAATCTCAAAATACCCTCGAAGTTAATGGTATGCATCTCTGACTCACCACTCAACACTTGGTTATGAAAGAAGTATATCTTCCTATTCTCATACTAACGATCATGATTCTGCTCAAATATTGAGGACCTCACTTCCACACAAACCAAAATCCTTGCAGGATCCAAAATAACAAGGCAAGCCATCAAACTCGATAAGGACTGAATGTCCTATGCCATAGGCCTCTGAGTGACTGATATACATGCCAAGATACCTATACTTACTGCCTTGCGACTCAAGGCATCAACTACCATATTTTCCTTACCCGAATGATATAAGAAGGAAATATCATAGTCCTTTAGCAAATCCATCCATCAATATTGGTAAGCATTAAGATCTCACTGGGTCATAAGATACTGAAGGCTGTGATGATGGGTGAAAATCTCATAATTTACTCTACTCAAATAATTCCTCCAAATCTTGAGCACGAAAGCTACCACATATAACTCTAAATCATGAGTAGGGTAGTTGCGCTCATACACTTTAATCTGTCTAAAATTATAAGCAATGACTTGACCCTGCTACATAAAAACAACCAATACTAACACCCAAAGTGTCACAAAATAAGGTGAATCCCTCACCGTTAACATAAAGAGCTAACACTAAAAGTGATCTAAAACAATCCTTAAGCTTTCCAAAACTCAACTCACACTCCTCGAACTATCAAAAAGGAACTTCCTTCTAAGTCAATCTAGTTATAGAGGCTAAACTAGTAGCAAAGATCTCAACAAAGTTCCTTTAATAACTAGCCAAACCAATGAAATTATGAACCTCAATCGAAGACGTAGGCCTAGCCAATCATAAAATGTCGCATTCTTAATCAGGTCTACAATAATACCGGCTTTAGATACCACATGTCCAAGGACTGACACTGACTCAAGCCAAAACTCATACTTAGTGAACTTACATAAAAGCACATGATCTCTAAAAGTCTGGAGTACTATCATCAAATGCTATGCATGCTCATCACTACTCCTCGAATACCCAAGAATGTCATCAATGAACAAAATAATGAAGGAGTTTAGATAATGTCTAAACACATGGTACATCAAATCCATGAACATGGCTAAGGCATTATTTAGCTAAAAAGACATCACCAAGAACTCATAATGATCATAACAAGCCTTGAAAGTCGTCTTTAGGACATCCTCAGCCCGAATCATCAGCTAATGATAATAAGACCTCAAATCAATCTTAGAAAAAATGACTGCACCCTGAAGTTGGTCAAACAAATAATCAAAGCAAGGGATAGGATAACAATTCATCACTGTCACCTTATTAAGCTGCCTATAGGCAATACACGTATGCATGAATCCATCTTCCTTATTTACAAAAAATAAAGGAGCTCCCCGTGGGGACACACTAGGTCTAATGAAACCCTTACGAAGAAGATCCTAAAGCTGTGAATTCAGAACCTTAAGCTTGAAAGGATCCACACGATAAGGTGCCATAGAAATATATTATGTTCTAGGATCAAGGCCAATACAAACTCAATCTCACGGTCAGGGTGAATACTAGGAAAGACGGTAGGGAACACATCAGGAAACTTAGAAATAATAAGAACAAAGTCATGCGATGGACTCTCTATAGGAGTATCACATATATAAGTGAGATAAAACTCATAACCCATCGATATAAGTCTACTAGATCAAATATTAGAAATAATCCTTATCTTTTAGTGGCTAATCGCTCCTTTCCATACCACTGGGGGTACGCCGGGGATGGCTAAGGTAACAGTCTTGGAAAAACAATCTATGACCGCATGATAGTTGGATAACCGGTCTATCTCCAGAATCATATTGAAATCTAGCATATCTAGAATAATAAGATTAGCAGCAAACTCTCTCATACTCACTATCAAAAATAAAAATCGCATGTCTGGGCAACTCATGAAAACGGTTCTCATACTTGGAGATTGTCATAGAACCCTGCTCTAAACTTGGTGAACTAATCCCTCATTAAATCTCTAAGGCTGCGCGGCATATACTTCTCTAAGAACATCTTAGAGAAATGAGTCCATTATAGGGGAGAAGATCTAAGTAGCCTAGAACTCATAAAACATCTCCACCAGTATCGGGAAGACAAAGCAAACTAAAATAAGGTGTAATCAACAACATGAGTATTAACAAGGTCTAAACCACAAAGTCTATCCTCACAAGTGGTAAAAAACTCAAATCCATCCTCTCTAGGATCACCAGAAAACCTAGGTAGAGCCAACCACATAAATCTGCCAAATATCTTCTACTCCTCAACAGACATACATACTAGGTCACAACTGGCTGAGCGACTATCGGCTGAATAACTACCGATATTGGAGTAACCTCAACTCTAGGAGTTGTTGCTGCAGGATGCTTTGCTTTTTAGTAATCTATGCACTATCAAATGTCACACCACCAATAATACCCAATAGCTGAATTAAGGAGTCTTTGAGAAAAGAAGAAGAACTATAACCTAGTGGAGCCTAGGCTGCTCTCTGGCCCACTGCTACTTGTGGCGGAAAAATCTCTGCCTCAAGTATAGGAATAAGATTTTGGGGAGGTGGCCTATCCTTATACCTAACTGGGGACACATCACGAGGCTATCCTCAAAGATGAGTAGGATACCTGGGCTCAGTCTTAGGACCCTTCTTATGTAAAACTGTAGTACGTGTCCTAGGCATCTGGAAAAGAGTAAAGTCTAGAAAATATCCTACAAGCTAAGTCAAAATCTTAGCATAATATGAGTGAAAGAAGTGAAGGACTCCTAAGAATGTCCCATAGCCTCCAAAAGATAGGAAAAACATCAATATTCTGATCTATAGGTAACTATTAAAAACTTGCTCTTGTCCCGACAATACTGGTGAAACCTAGGCTCTGATACCAATTTATCAAAACCAATTCATGAGTCATAATGGTACCTACTAACACCCATTAGTAGGTAAGCGAACACTATAACACAGAGCTAAGGAAATAGGTTACTTAGGTAAAAATGTTGAACCGGGCCTAAATATAAGAATACAATTATAATCAGCAGTTTTCAATTAAAATAAGACAGTAAAAATATCTATACCAATCCCATGACCTGGTAATATCTGTACAAGAGCATCTATGTTTGATAGTAGGAAATAAAACTCAAAAGTCAAAACTAGTCTATACATTTATCTCGAATACAAAAGACTAAACATTGATAGAAGGAAACGGGTGAGTTAAAAATCTAAGAGCTCACTCTGTCTATGAAAAATTAACTCTGCACAAACTCAACTCAGCGACGAAAACTAGTACTCGGGTCTACACCAAAAAGTTACAGAAGTATAGTATACCACAATAATGGGTACTCAGTAGGCATCATCGACCGACTAAACTAAATTATGATACAGAAATGATACAAAGCAATATAATGTCTCTATGTCAAGGTACAAAATTGAACCTGAATCATTTCCATCATTACTGCATAAAATAAATGATCAACTAGAATAATAATACAACATTTCATGTCAACATATGCAAATATCATTATATAGAATGGGTAACTGATCTATAAGCGTAAACCGATACTAATACAATTCAACTGCATAAATAACAAACTAATGCACATATATATATTAGAGCATAAATTAAAATAACTCAGTAAGAAGTCCCATATCACCGGGGAGTACACCTAAACGAACATACAATATAGAACCCATCACGATATCCTATACCATCGAAGAGTGCATCAAAGATTAAATCATCAATGTACATAGATATATACCCAACTTACCACTATCCATGTTTTCCCACATTGTACACCAATGGTATTTTGCCAACATTCATAATCCTCATCAATTACCACAAGTGATTAGAACTAACGAACTTTGACCGACAATACCATGAATAACGGCATACCTTCAAAGAACACACAAATGTAATTAGATTAAAAAATCATCACACATAAACATATATATATATATATATATATATTCATTCTTACCATATATAACCTCACTATACCTTTAGGGCTTACTGGGTATCATCATAATATCAATATATCCTCTGGGATCATTGAGCATCATCTTATAATCAATATATACGTTGGAATCACCGAGCATCATCATATCATTAATATATCCTTTGGACTTACTAGGCATCATCATATCATCAATATATTCTTAGAACTTTTTGAGAATCGCCACATCATCAACATTTACACAGAATCAATATTCATCCTAACATCAATATATATGTGCAATTAAATCCATAATAAATGCAAGCCCCATAAGGGATAGAGTGAAAGAAAAATAAGGAAAGACATACCTTTGTACCTCATCACTAAGCACAATATATTACTAAGAGCATGAATAAGTATATTTATATGATATGAACACTGAATACTTTACCGGGCTTAACATAATTATAAGTATTCTTAAATACAAGAAATACTTACACCTTCCAAAGCCCCTGTTTATTAGCATGATCCGCATCATTAGAACAAGAGGAGTTTTACCATCACATTAGTTTACCCACCATACTCAAATATAATATGAGTAATAACAATGTCCAAGGCTCACATGGTAATTTAATCAATGAAGTAAGTTATAGGATTGTCATGTGTTAAATTTATAAGGCAATTCATTTCTATCTATGCCTTACCAATAATCTAGCAACCAATCATGCACATCATTACCAATTCAAAAATCATGATAAGTCATTTACCATAATTAGCCATCCTATTACAAATGACATGTTCTAAGAATTTAAGAAGCATCTAGGTCACTTATGAAATTACATAGTCTAATGTTAAGGCGGGTCAAGTTTCTCTTCTAATAACCCAAATTTCTCTTCAAGTCTTACTTCTACACAAAACTAGGCTAAGCTCTCTAAATTATGTCTTAAAGATTTATTATTCCACACTAGTCCTTTGGTAGAATTGTTCCCCAAGTTTTACTCTCAGTTCATCTAAAGATACTAGGGAAATTTGCACAACTACACACAACTAAGGTCAACTTACCATTAAATATGAGTGACAAGGTCACTCCTATCTAACTAGAGCACTTAGCACTTTTTCATGTTATTCATGAGATAACAAGTCCAACTAACCAAGGTTCTAGACTATAAGTGAAGTACCACACTCTATGAAATTATCAGTGAAGTACCACACTCTATGAATACAATTGCCTAAATAGTTCAAATAATCCCCACTTTACCATCTATCATTTCAACACCTACAACCCCGCCCAATCTTATCAAGATATCAAAGTCATACTATAATAAAGCTCAATCTAACAATAAGTAAGCCTAACCTACCTCGAATTAAATATAGCTGACGAACCAATAATTTTTTCTTTCTCTTTCTTTGAAGATTCTTTTGGGATCCATGCTATCATATAGCATTATTATGCTTCGTGTCCAAAATGATATAAAAAACCCCTTAGTGGGTCACACATATCAAAAATGAGTTTTCGAGCCCAACCCATTGTTCAAATACCATTAGAGAGTTATGTCCCTCAAGAAATTGGTGTAAATCAATCATACTTGGACTAAAATCAATCCCCAAGTCATTTGGGATTTTGTATCAACTAATCAAGAATTCAACACTAAAAATAAAGGATTCATACCTTATATTTATTGTTAATCATGAAAATACAAGTTATTCAAGCTCCCAATCAACACCCAAGACTTAATTTATGGACTACACACCCTTTTAAGGTTTATGTGGCTCAAATGAAGAGAGGAAATGGCAAATTGTCAACTAAAAGGGCATTTAAATACCAATTCACAAGCCATCTATTCATGTTATTATGAATACGGTGGCCGAGATCATGGTACTTTTGCGGCACCAGATGACAGCTGAAACTTGGAATAAATTTTTTTCCATGTTTCGGCCAATGCCTCAGGATACATTCAAAGTCAAATATGATCAAACGGAATATGTAACCACATTGATTAAGATATTTTAGATGCATTTTTAAAGTTGTAGTATCTATATGATGTTATTTCAATCAAATATAGAACCCACACCCAAATTTCCAATTTATTAATTTTCTATCCAAAAGGTCAAAATGAGTTTGGGTATAGCAAGACTGGAACTAAAGGTCTACCCAACCTAAAATTGATATTCCAAAGCTAGTGCTACATTCATAATTCATATTTGACATTATTTTACTTAAGTTTGTGCTTGATGACTATTTGGAACCAACGAAGACTTGTAAGCACGGAAATAGTTCTAAAAACCAAATGAACTTTCTAGCAACCAAACTATTAGTTCTAGAAAGTTATAAATAACTTGGGAAAGCTGTGGAAAAACTCTAACTTTAAAAATAAGTGGAATCATGAAATATAACCTAAAGGGGCATTACACTTAAGTGATATTTTTGAGTATAAGACCGAAATTGAACCGTTTCAGTTTTTTTGATATATTGAGAGCTATAAAGCTTCGATTATGACAAATTTCTATGCCCTTTCTCATATAATAACTATCTATATATTTAGAACTCTATTTCACCCATTTACCAAGAACTTCTATTTTATTTTTTGTGATTTCCACCTAAGTTAAGAATCAAAACCCCATTTTCACATTGGGGCTTGGGAGCTTGATTTGGGCAATTACAAAGGCATTTTTTAGATTTCTACCACAGATAAGTTTCAAATCTTATAATTATTACTTTCCACTCAATCTCATCTTTAAAAAGCCTTTAAATTATTTATTTCAAAAGGGTTTTTCGGGATTTTCTGCTTGTAAATCTTGAAAATAATTTTTTCCTTGATTTAATCCATTTTTTAATCTCATTTTGTCTTGGGTTTCAGCTATAGACTATTATGAGTATAGGGAATATATTTCTAAAGTAAAATTATGGTTTTACCCTTTTAATTTTAATGCTTATTTTCAAGGTGCATTTTTATACCCTTCGTTAATATAGCAATATTGGTCTTGTATTACTCCTAACAAAGTGTAGATTACTCTTTTGATACCGTGATGACATTTAGGTATTATGGAGTAAAGGCACATGATTTGTTCCAATTAATGATTATAGTTCATTATCAAGGTAGGCTTCTGTCTACTCTACTTCATGAGATAGTGCAATATATATGTTGTATGTTAGATAGGGATGTTAGGATGTGATTATGGGTAGAACTATATAACTTATCATTATTATGAGTTTGGAGATAAGAGGGTGAATAGACCTTTAAGGTGAAATATTCTCTATTCTTTTAGGATATTATTACCTTAGGTTGCTAGTATGTTTAGATGTAGTTGAGGTTAATAACCCTTTACGATAAGGTTTACTACTTTAATTAGTATAATATGTTGGTTTCTAAAATTATGACATGATTATGTCGATCATTTATTATTTGGCCCTAGGATGTTATTATGATATTAGTTGGATTTTGGACAATTGATTTACCCTTGTAAAGGGTATGGTTTAGTTTTTTGGTGTTTAGATACTTATAATGGTATTGTTTGGATACTTGTAATGGCATGCATGTATATGGAACATTCATGCTCAAATAATAATATGATTCTAATAAAATATATGATTTTGTTGTTGGTTTCCTAAAAAGACATTTAAACCAACTTTATACCTTTAAAATAAATTCTTTTCTAATAGTAATCATACCTCCTTAATGAATGATTTATTGGGTTTTGGGACTAAAAATTATGTCATAGAGATTTGACGAAGATGGATTTTAGTCCACCGTTTTACTAATACTATTTACCTTGATCGAGAGAGATTTTGACCCTTTCCATACTCTTATGATAATTTAGCTCTGGAATTTCCCTCGGGCAATGGATTTATAGATTTGTAGACACTTTTAGCCCCTGTGTAAGTCCATGAATTTATACATATGCATCTTTGGTACTGGACAAAAAATATTAATGATGCTAATGGATATTTGAAATACTGACTTAAGATTAGGTCGATGTATACGAGTACTCCTAAATCTAAAAGGGGCTCTTTCATTTGTGGGTCATCATGTTGCAGAAGAGAGATATTCATTGGTCCTTTATTTGCGAGCTTTTGAGATAAAAAAGGTATATAAACTTAGTTACATTAAGGTACTTGCTTCATTTATAGTAGTATGGATTATGTTTTGCATTCATTCTTTTATGCTCATTGCTTATTACTGGTATGCGCCTATATCTGTCATCCTTATAAAGGATATATAGGTATAAGTGATGAGTATTGCTTTTGGTATATTGTGTGTTGATTGTACATTTTGAGTTATGAGGATTAGTTTAGGTATTATTTGTCTTGGCTTACTAGTTACTGTATTATATTATTATTATGGTTAGTTTGTGGCAGGTTGATAACTGGACTAGTATTGAGATTTAAGGTATGATTCTTTATCCTTTTTCTAAAGTTGCATATTATGGATAATTATATCATGTTTAAATGTATGGATTAGAGATTCTGATTGTGTTAGTAATAGTTCCTACTATGATTACTAGGACTTAAGATGCTAGTATAACTACTTTAGGTTATATCTTTGGGTTAGCCTTTTTTATGGACATATATTTATTTATGTAGTTATGGTCTTACAATATTCCCTTCCTTCCTTTATGTTTTTATGTTGTATATCCATTCCTTGGCCTTGTATATTGTTATATATCATTCATCTGCTCTTTATTTGTATATGGGCCAACAATATATAGTATAGTTCTTAGGTTCCTGAGTATTGATAGAATAGGATAGTTAATCCATATTGTATCCTCATCTTTACTATGTTAGTTCCCAAGATATTTGAGCAAAACTTACATTCTTGCTTGCATGCTATGTATATTTGCATTATCTTTGGATCTTAGTCGGTTGTTGTCTACTGAGTGCCACGTGTTTAGTACTCACACTACATTGATATAGCCTATAGGTCATAGTATGATTTCTTGTCATTGTTGTGTGTTCATGTATATTAGCTATGGTCCTGAGACATAGGGCGAGCTCCTAGAGTTCAGAGTATTGCGATTCTCCCTCTTATGTACTAGAGTAATCTCTATGTTGTGTTCCAATATTTATTGTGTCAGTATGGTCATTTATTACTTCATATTGTAGTCATATTATATTAGAAGTTCTTGAACTGATTTCACTAGTTTTTGGGACTATCTTGTGTATTTTAGCCTTTTTACTAAATTTATTTTGCATTCTTCCTTCATTTCTCTTGGTAGTCGATTACTAGTAAATCTAGTACATGGATTGTCTTAAATAATGTTGGTTTATAGTAGGTGTCATTTGTAATGACCTGATTTATGAGTTATGATGGCACCTACTAAATTCCACCAGTAGGTGAGCCAAACCATAACCTAGAGCTATTCACAATGGGTTAACTTGGTGGAAATTCCCCAAAAAGGGTGAATTATACAACTCCACACAAGATTTAAGAAGGTTAATAGAAATAATCTAAATGTAGCCATAATATAGAAAACTATCCCACGAACTGGTCGAGCCAGTATAAGAGCTACTATAAATATAACCTAAGACTAAAATAGTCAATACAATCCTGTCTCAAAACTAAAGAGTAGTCATAGTAATATACAAGGAAATATAGAAACTCTAACTCTAAGAGCTCACCATAACTCTAGAATCTAACACAATATGTACCTCAAAACAATGGCGACAACTGGTATTTGTATCTGCACCAATAAGGTATAAAAGTATAGAATGAGTTCTAAAACCACGAGTACTCAGTAGGCATCATCGACCGACTGAGATAAATCATGATATAGATAAGATAAAATGCAAGATAACATAACAAAGTCAAAGTAGAGAAAAAATTAAAACAACTCCAACATCGTTGTACATAAATATGTAAATAACTAGAATAACAACATAACATAATGTATCAAACACATGCAATTATAACTACAAAATTGGTCCTCATAAGGTAGTAAGTGCAGAAAAGTAAATAACCCAACACAGGCCATCATAAGCCTAGAGATTACACACAAAGATAGCATAACCTAAACCACCATTATTTACCAACCTCCATTATAAAACTAGAATTTATCCAAGCCATGCCACACTATAACATTTTCCCATTTCAAAACATAACTTAATATCTACATTGCCTATATATCATACTCTTTTTTGTCGTCCTTGAATGAATATCATATAATCCATATCATAAGTATTATCCTAATTCAAATCGGTAAATATATCATCAATAAAGTACTCCATAGCCTGACTCAAATTGGTAATAATATCATTAAGGCAATCATAAATATTTAGACTCAAACCGATAATAATATAATAATAAATGCCCAAACATAAATTGATAAGTATATCATTAATACTATAATCAATATCCAAACTCAAACAAGTAATAATATATTTAATATCATAGCAATAGAATAATCAATAAACCTCAACTCTCAAATATCTACATATCATCACCATAAAGTGCCATAGTTTCCCAATATAAACTCAATAAGTAAATTTTAAGACTTATAATAAGCATATAAAAGTTTTTCAATAACTGATGCAAATCTTGGCCTAAGATGGGTAAAGGGGCCAACTTCTAAAGCCCATAAATCCACTACTAGGAAATTTCTACTCTAGACTAGGCTAAGGTATCTAAATACACTTTTAAATATCAAACAAGATTTAATTAGACCTAATATGGAAACTCTACTCATGAACTAAGCAACTAATCCAAGGAACCAAAATTATGATTATTGATTTTCCTAGAAGGTCCAACTAACCCACGTATTGACAATTTAAGAACTAACACCTAAAACATATCTAAGAATATAACATAATATAATAACAATAATATGACATATCTAAATATCTAAGAAGGGCGAAAACCTAGCCTACCTGGGCAATGAAGAAAGCTCTAAATCCGCTAAATTATCAATTTTTCCTTCTAAGAAGATTTCGCAAGATATGATACCTGGAAAATTTGCCACTCATTTACATCCAAAATTTGAGCACACTGTGATTTAATAATTGTGTATATGAGGATAATTATCAATCAAAGTTCACTAATTTCCATTGTTGGTGATCTTATAGGAAAATAGATAAAAATGAGTTTATACAAAGTTGAAAGAGATAAAAGGAGAGGAAAAGGAACCAAACCTGAAATGCAGGACCAGGAGTCAACCCTAAAGTACCATGTTTGCAACCTAAGGGTCGAAATCATTACAAGTCCAAAAATTAATTGGAGGGCGATCACAAGATGACCACTGATATTAAGTAGTCATGAACGTAATTAAAATACGACAATAGCGGTAGGGTAGAGAAAACTCCAGGGGCAAAATTCAAATTTTATAGAGCTGAATCCCAAATCAGAAAAGGGAAAACCCTTTCACAATTTAGGGGATCTAATCATCTAATATTGAGTTTTTGGGACCTAAGAAACAATTTAGGGTTTTAATTGCCAGAGAGATTTTAGTTGTGAATTGAATTTAAAGCTTTGATTTATTCTTGTTTTTTTCTTCAATGGATGAAGTGAATTCCAAATTGGGTATATTTTGTTTATTAAAATTTATAAGTAACTAAATTATATCTTGGGTTATTTTTTATTAGGAATTTTATTATGTATGGGTGTTGATTTTTAGTCCTAATAATTAGATAATTAATTTAGGTTTTTATCTTTCTCTATGTTTGAATTGTAATTATAGGTGAAGCCCCCAATTGCCTTGGATCACATATCATCCTTGAAAGAGCGGTGGGAGTGAAGAGTGATTGCAAACAACATCTTAAACTAGCTTGTTTATTTGCAATATCTTAGAAATAAGGGTGTTAAGTTAATTAGCTAAGTTCATCAGCATCATCTTAGAAATAAGGATGCTATGCTGAGGTTATTGATTGGTAATCTTGTCATGCTCATAAGTAGTTTAAAACATCCTTGATTTTTGTCCTTGAAAATTTCTTGACTTATGGGTTTACTGCCCAGATTATGACTCTCCCTATGAGTAGTAAGGTGTCATTATGGGTCATAGGACCCTAATCATAGCCTGAACAGTATAGATTGTCCAAGTTTCTATTATAATTACGGTAGGATCCTAACAACTCGTAAAGACTCTATATTAATTGTATAGTTCTTAGTCATTGCCTAACCAAGGTAGTTCCTAATTGATTCTGCCTTGAATATGGTTGAATCTAATAAGTTGTAATGTTTGAATACGATTCATATGGTATAAAACATAGCTAAACTAGTATTATTTCCCTATGGATACTGTGTAGATAATGTCAGGAGGGTCATGCATCATAAGGTGACCCAACGATTCCTATGGTCATCCGTAATGACTAGGAAATAATTTTTTAGTGTCATTAAGGTCACTTTAGATAGTCTCCCTCTTCCCCAATTGTGATTAGGATTAATAGGGATTATGTAGCTTATCCGTGAAAGTGTAGTTCTCGAATAACTTATACTTGAAACTCATGTTTGCAGATGTGAGGGTTGGTCTGAATGACTATGTGCATGGTTTACACTATTGACATATTTTAAATCTAGGATTGACTTTCGGTTGGGGAATTCCCTGTCCATCCTTAATAACTTTAGTTCATGCGGCTAACATGTTTTGGGCCCTTTCAGTAGGGGGAGATGTACCCATATAGGTCGTTGGTGCCTGTTTATTACCATTGAACAACATAGTCTAGGATAATGTTTTACTCTAATAAAAAACCTTGTTCCTTAAAATAGCATCTATTATATATATTTGTATTATATGAATATGTATAGTGAGTTTGAAATTCAACCTTGGACTAACATTATCTTACACTTACCATGAGTTATATGCTAGTTCTCATCTGATAATCTGTCTCTAGACATTGTATGCCCATGCAATGCAGAGTCCAAAGGTATTTCTACTTTTCTTGTGCTGTGATAAGTGATCTCAGAGTCGCTCATTTTAGTGAAGTTGTAAGATTCCATTATTCATAAGACTTGATCATTTTATTTATTTTCCTTCATTAAATTAGAATTATAGATATCACATTTACATTGTCATTGTTATTGTTAGGGTTGGGGCATGTACCTACTTAGATTGTTTTTGTATTAGTAGATATTTTTTAGATATTTCTATGGATTGGGTATTGATGTTGACACTCTTACATGTCTTTGAACTTATTAATTTCTATCTTGGTAGATGTTTGGTATCCATCCTCTAAGTAGCTTATCATGATCTATTGACTAGGCAATGAGGGTTATCTCCAGTCCTCGGTGGACTTGAGATACCTATCACGGCTATGCCCTAGTTTGGGTTATGAAAAAGCTAGATTTAGAGCCTAGGTTTTGTGTCATTAGGTGCCCACCTTAGGACAATGTGGACAGTACTTGTCCTACTTATGTTGTTCAGACTCGGTTTAGAGCTCCACCTCCTAATAGTACTGCCCTACATAGTATTTTATTGGTCCCTACCAGTCCTCCTCAAGATCCTTGGGATGATGATGATCAAGCTCCATGAAACACCCTGAAATTTGATCCTTAGAAATTTCCTGAGTTTTGGATTTTGTATATCATACGACAAGGGGGTATTAGTAGTATGATAGAGTATGGCTGGTGGTCCTTGGTTGTATATTTACTAGTGTAGGTGGGTTAGTTTTTGTCCAAGGTATAAATGGATCATACTAGTCGTATGTTAGGGTACAATAGGTATGATGCCAATCGTAGGTTTCCCTATGTTTAACCGAGAGGAGTCTATTCCATCTAAGGTACGGATTAAGATTACTGGTCATAAAGTTGGGTAAGAATTAGCCTTAGTGGTCGTATGTTTGATAATGTTGGGGTCCAATGAGATACGTGTACCACTCATGCCCTAGGGTAAGATTTCGGGAGGTGGTCATACACTTTTGCGAGAGTTTTATACAGTTTAAGTTGGGGGTAATCTGGATATTTCCCCTCATAAACTCTTAAGTCCCCATGACTTATAACACTCTTAGGATATCATTTACCCTACTATTCTAATCTTAAACACATATATACTCTCCCAAATTCTCTTAAGGATCTTGGGTCAAGGAAGGCTAGGGTTTCCTTAATAAGGTCAATTTGGGGCTTACATAGGTGATTCTCTCTATCATCTTTATAATCTAAGTCATTTCACTCCTTCCTCATTGTTAGTTACATCTAAAGACATGTTTTATGTATGGCTATCATTGCATTATTGTGGTATGGTTTTGGGTTTTAAATATATGTAGGGGTTTTGGTTCTAAATGGTTTGGTTATGGTTTTCTCATGTTCTAATTATGGATTTCATGTTTCAATGGTTGTTCAAACATGTGGTTGCTTTAGAATGGTTAATTGGTACTCTGTTTTAGTTTTGAAATCCATATGCCCTCAACATGTTTGATAAAATGCCTATGAAAATGTTCTTACTATATTATTGAACTTCCATTAAAAACTTTGCATAATATAAATTGGTAATGGAACCCTAACTGGTTTGAATGGTATTGGTGTTCATTGATGGGGATTAATTGAATACACTTTTGGGGTTACATGGGAATCCCCTAAGCAAACATAAAAATGATCATCTTTTGAGGTACATGTGAATCCCCAAAAGGAAAGGTAATAACATAATCTATAGGTATATGGGAATCCCTTCTTTAAAGAGGATGGCTAAGGATGTTGCTTACAAGATATGGTTGGTATGATGACACTATTACTCATAGCCTTGGTTAATAATAAATGGAATTAGTGGTTTGGTTGTGTGCTAATTTTTTTATTTAGGCAATAATGGCGGAGTGTGATATATAAACATGAAGGTGTGAGTCCAATAGATAGACACTAGAAACTCATGTTTGCTGACATGAGGATTGGGCATGGTGACCACATATATAATACTTATGGGATGCAAGAGAATCCCCTAAGTTACACTTGTATAAATGTATCATGGAGAGTGAAGGTGACAGGAATCCACTACTCCTATGGTATCTCCGATTCGTGCGGCAATACGCATCGAGGCACGTTCCGAGGGTTACACTAAACACATATAGCCTGTGCATGGTTCTATGATGTTTTAGCTATAAATACCCAAGTTAATGGTTTTAAGACATGCTAAACCCAATTCCCTCTATTGGCATGGATATATATTTATATTTATGTATGGTTGTGTATACATATGGTTATTTACTTTGTTTTAAAGGTTGGCATTACTTTATTCTTATTCTGAGTGCATGCTAGTGTTGACTTGCTAACTCATTCTTGGGCGTTGTATCCCCACACGATATAGGAATCGGCTATTCTACTCCTCCTGCTCTGTGATTAAATTTGGTATCAGCTTGTATTGGATTAAAGTGGTGAGTTTCCATATTTTAGAAGGGCCCATTTCATGTCATGGATATCCTTACATACTTTGGTAGTTTTATAAACTATGGTTTCGGTTATGGTCGGGGGCATGTCCCGACTGGATATTATTTTACTTTTGGTTA
This sequence comes from Capsicum baccatum var. pendulum, assembly GCA_030864225.1. Classification (NCBI taxonomy): domain Eukaryota; kingdom Viridiplantae; phylum Streptophyta; class Magnoliopsida; order Solanales; family Solanaceae; genus Capsicum; species Capsicum baccatum. The sequence goes on along the minus strand of CM061558.1, from coordinate 184,873,205 downwards.
TAGGCTTTGTAGGACTACTATGTATTGGTATGGGCTCTGTCAGTTGTGGTGTCAGCCTTGGCATTGGGGATGACATCGTTGGAATATATTTGATTTATGATTGGTTCATTTTTTTAGATTATATATCTATAAACATATTAGGTTTTAGTCTTGGTTTGGTTGGTTATTTGATGAATTGGCTTGGTTGGGTTATACTAGGAAATTGACCTATCCAAAAGCCAGTATATCTACAAATACGCTATATTGTTATATGTTTGGAATTCATCTGCCTTAGGATATGCGTATGAAGGTAGGGTTGGGTATCGAGGGTAGCCCCCGGTCCTAGTTGGACTTTGGATTCCCATCATGAAAAGGCCTCGATGAGGTCGTGCCAAGTTTGTATCAGAGCTGTAGGTTCATCGTCAATTAGTAGCCTATAAAGCCATGTCGAGTAGAGTCTCTTTTAAGGGTGTGTAGCGCACCGCATTCATAAGAGAGAGACGAAAAGGCATTTATGAATATTTCTCTTTATTGTGTTCAATTTTGAATCTTGGAGTCTAAGTCCTGGAATCTTCTATAATCCCTGTTTGTTTGCTTTTAGATCATGCCTCAATGATCTGATACATATGAAAACTCCTCTGTCCTAATTGGGGATAATGTTGATGGGACATACTCTACCCATGTGATCCATATTCAGTCAAAAGGTTTAGTCCTTGATCTTTATTGAGTTCCATCGGTTCCCTCCAGTCCTTCTTAGGCTAATGTAATAAATGTGGTGTTTTTTTAGTCGATTCATATGATTGCTAAATTTGCAGCTTCTCAGGCTGAGCATGGTGCATATGTTATTCTATCTTTTGAAGCCACGAGGGTTGGACAATTCATGAGGATGAGCTCTTCAAATTTGACTAGTATTAATATGGACAAGGATCCTCCGGGTAATGTGGATAAGATCGAAAAGATATTTCAAGTTATACATGCCACGATTTTGTAATAGGTGAAGTTTGTTGCCTATTAATAAAAGAAAGTGGTGTACCATTGGAACGAGGAATGGGATTGGGCTAGGGGTGAGGTTGATGAGTCATCTTTGTGTTTCTGTAATGTATTTATGGATAGCTTATTCCTCTGGATTATAATAAAGAAAAAGTAGAGGAAATTATTAATATGAAACAAGGAAAGATATCGGTCATGGAGTATGCCCTGAAATTTCAATAGTTGTCTCGATATGCTTTGGAGATGGTGTCTGATATGAGGGCCCAAATAAGGAAGTTCACTTTGGGACTGTCTCGTGTGTTGCTCCTTGAATGAAAGATTGCATTGCAGATAAAGGACATGGATATATCTAGGTTGTTTATTCATATGCAATAGGTGGAGAAGAAAAATAAAAAGTAGGCTTAGATTGTGGAAAGACAGGTGAAGAAGTTTAGGTTTTTTAAGTAGAATGGTGGGCAGTAACAATGTAACACCCAACATTTTTGGGCTAGAATTCAAACCTTTGTTCCTAAGTATACAGACTTGAACCTCATTATTCTATGCATATATATGTGTGTGATTATCAATTCCACAGTGTGGAAATTTATTTGTATAAAAATCTAGGTCATAAAAACCTCCTTACTCAAAGACTAGTTGAGGTCTTTTCTATTAATAAAGTTTTAACGGACGCTCAAACTAGGGTCCAGTTTAGATAAGTGCATCTCCTATAACTTAATGATTCGGATGTCTTACAATAAATCAAATGAAAGGTCTTAGAGTCACCTTTCCAACGCATCTAGTTTCACCTTAATCCGTTATTGGAGTGGAAAGTTATGCTCATTTTACCTCATTGTATTCGTCTATCAACAAGGTGACGACTTGAGGTGATAAGGAATCAACTAAGTGATGAGCTATCAACCTCGTCATGAGCCTTAACTAGAAGGTGATCAAATTCTACTACATAGTGACGACTTGAGGTGATAAATCATCAACTAATTGATGAGCTATCAACCTCATCATAAACTTTAACGGTTCTGGCTACAAGGTGATGACTTGAGGTGATAAGTTGTCAACTAAGTGACAATCTATCAACCTCCTCATCAGCCTTAACCAAAATATGATCAAATCCATCTATGAGGTGACGACTTGAGGTGATAATACATCAACTAAGTGATGAGATATCAACCTCATCATCAACCTGAATTAGCAAGTGTCCAAGTCCATCTATGGGTTGATGACTAAGTTGATAAGCCATCAACTATTTGATAAGCTATCAACTAAGTCATCAATTGAAAAATATTGCAATTTTTATTTAATTTGCCTAGGGGTATTTTGGTCTTTTTCTCACCTCAAACCCTAACCCTCAATGACTTAAATCGTCAAATAGGCATTATTAGCCATTACTAGTCAGTTTTAAATGTCATTAATCCTCTCCTTTCTCAAGAACATCAAGATTAAGGTTTTCTCTCAAGTAATCTCTTAAGTCTTAAAATTCAAGTCTTCCTTAAATGGAAAGAAATTCCAGGTATGTGGGGTATCCACCAATGGGTCCCTTCCACGCATTGATCCCAAAAACCCTATTTTAGTTTAAAAGTATGAATCTTACCCTATTTTATAAAATTATCCATGAAAACACAGGAATTTAAATCATGAACTTCTTAGTAAACCAAATTCAATCCATGTCAACATGTGTTTCCATGTTATTTAAGTCACTTCATGTTTAAATTACAATTTCCCTCATCTTAATTCCCTTGATTTCATAATGAATCCTCAAGTTATGAATTAAGCTATGTAAATATGATGTTTTCTCATGTTTAACACATTCCCATGTTCAAATTCATGTATCCGTCTCATTCATTGAATTATTACTCGTTTTGGGTCTTTAAATTATGACTTCATGTCACTGTTGTAAGTAATGTTGTCTTACTTTCTAATCAGTTCATGCCAGCGTGTTATGAACACCCAATACCTATGTGTTTTCACTTGATTATGTTTTAATTAACAAGTCAGTCAGACTATGGTTTTATTATCATATTTTGAACATCATGTTCATGCTGAGCATTTACAAGAAATGTACCATGTCATGTTAAACGACCAATAATACTAGTGTCATTCAGTTGGGAGTTACACTAAGCACTGAGTGAACGCAGGGATGATGACTCCCCCGTCAGTAGAGACGTGATTCTTTAGTAGTAGTACCTAAGTTCTTGACCTACGAAGCCACCGTATATTATGAGGGGTCCCATGTTACTAAGGGCATGACACTTTTGTGGTTCGGGACATTAGCCTTGTGGATCCAAATTTTTAGTCACATATTGGTACCCCTAGAAATGTATCAACACCCATCCAACTGGGGTTATAAGTCGTACCCCAATATCTCAGATTGAGGCATGTCTATTATAACTATCTCCTACAGTCTCAGTGTATTCTTAAGGATAAATCAGTTTAGGTTTGCATAACCAAGTGTATAGATTTCAGATTTAAGTCATTCAAATTTTAGTTTATTAAGTATATATATGTTTATATACATTTCTGCTTGGTATTGCATTCTTAGTTACATGTCCATGCATCCATTTTTTAGTTGTCTTATGCCTTTTAATTAGTCCTTGCCTCACGTACTAGTACATTCAAAGTACTGATCGCATACTCTTCTCTTATGCTATGTTGTCATATAAGATAGGTTCGGATGGGTAGTTTTGTTAGCCTCCTAAGTTCACATTTTAATAATGGAAAACTAATGAATGGATCTTTGCAGGATAAAGGAAGAAAGATACTGGAAGACTGATAATGATGAAAGAACAAAAGAAGCAAGTAAAGAAGTCGACTCCAGGAATTGAAGTACATCAAATTCAGGATCAGCGACATCTAAGCGAATCAATCAAAATGAGACCAAATGAAAGGAGAATCTCAGTCCAAAAAATCACAATAAATCAGATCAATCATGAAAATCTCAATTCCTAGAATTGCAACAAATTATGATCAATAAGAAAAAGAAAAGATCATAGACATATCTGATATAGATATGAGTAAAAGTTGTATATGGACATATCATATGGCTACATTCCTCAATCAACGAATCAATTCAAATCCTTGATTGAGAAGAAATCTCTTGGGTTTCCTTATGTAAAGTAGCAGATGAATACTATAAAAGAAGAAGATTGAAGATTGTCAAGGGTTATGCCACTTTAAGGAGAATATTAAAGTAACTGAATCTTAGTCTTATGAAGCTTTGTAACCATTAGGTTACAATCGTTGTAAAAGGTGTAGGATTGAGTCAAATTTGTAACACCAATTTAAGTTGTGTCATAAGATTTGAAGAACAAAATAATTCTTCGATACTTGTTTCCCATGATTGTACTCGAGCCCAACATTGAATGATCTGAGGAAATATTGGAAACCAGGGGGAATGAAGTAGGCACCACATAGGTGTTCTGAACGAGGATAAATTTTGTGTCTTTACTTTATGTTTGATTGTTTTATTGCTTAATTATTTTAAGTCTAACCTATTTTATGAAGAGTACTAATATGCTGGTGAGTCAACTGTAAGGAGTCAATAGTCGACTCACATAAAATTTCCAATTCACCCTGTCTTAAATTTCAACTGGTATCAGAGAAATTCTCACCAAAAGTGTTGCTTAACCGCAAGTGAGCAAAGATCAAATAGCAAATTATCAAATTCCTAGTGATCATCTCCAAGATGGTCACTTCTCTAAAAGAACACTATACTTTAATCAACAGCATTACTCTTACTAGAAAAATAGTCTTAGAATTTTTGTCCAATCAAATGACTTCCAAGCCTGGGTTGCCATCAAGAAGGGTCTAAAGCCGCTAATATATGTTTCATGGCAACAGGTGAATTTAGCGAGGTAAGACTACATGATTGTCATAACTGTAATACTCTTAAATCTAATATAGATATAATAAATAACGAGCTTCAAAAATTTATAAATGAATATAACAAACTCGCTCAAAAGAATAAAAGTTACGTAGCTTAATTTAAATAAAAAGTCGATGAGGAACAAAGAAGTTATCAAATAGAAATCGAAGATGTCAAATCAAAATTGACTAGCTTCAAGAAGAGCTTGATGATGTAAAAATTCAGTTAAACAACACTAGGAAATCTCCAAGTCAAAGTTTTGGCAGATCTATTTCTTTTAAGAATAACACAAGTTCCTCATCGGGATCATTTAAATCAGCCAGGACCGCTTTCTCCTCTCGAAAACTAGTCTGCATTATGTGTCGAAAGACAGCGCACATATCCAACAGTTGCAGTCACAAGCCTAGCAGCACATGAGTTTGGAATCCTAAAGGAAGAAACTCTAACCCACAAGAACCCAAGACCACTTGGGTACCTAAAGAAAAGAATTCTTCTTGTCATGAAAGAAACAAGGCCCTATCAACTTTAAAAAGGGAATATGAGGGATTGATAAAGGATGTTCCAGATGCATAACCCGAAAAAAAGAAATTTCTTCTTCATGAAAGAACATAGATGGAGAATTAGTTAGACGCAGTGACAACACTAGAGACAATGTAATCAAAATTGGTTCAGTAAAGCTCTGCTTCTAATGAGAATATACGGAAGTATATCTGATAGACGGATTCAAGTATAACTCACTCAATATCAGCCAGCTGTGTAATGCCTTGTTTGGAATCTCTTCAAAATTGAATGCCGGACTTTCAAACATGACAAAAAATAACATATCTCTCAACGGTGAATGACAAGAATGGTTTAGTGGAATGAAGGAATCAGTCATTTAATGAAATTACCAGGACCTTTTGATATGACCTGAATAATGGCCATGTCATAATGGGCAATCCCAAGCCCAATAAGGACAGTGAACCGCCCCCGTTACTGAACCCAACCACCAAATACATACCTTGATTCTGCTGAAGTACGAACATATAAAAAGATAGTCTATCAAAACATATGGTGGCTCTGGGACAAGTCTATAATTGAGACCAGCCCAATCAAGTCCAATCACCTAATAACCAACCAAACTAATGCAAAAGATATAAAACTAATCATCATAATGATAATCCAATGTATGTATGAATGACATAAACCATCCATACCATACCCAAGTCCATAGTTGTCCATAAAAAGCCCCTAGACCAACCAAAGAGTACTTAGTTGGGATATGCCCCCAACCATAGCCAAAAACCAAAGTATATTTAAGACTAGAATTATGTAAAGTAAACCATGAGATGAAATAGATGCCTTCCGAACTACAGAATTTCACCACTTTAATACAACATTGATTATACCCGAATCCGATCACTAAGCAAGAGGAGTAGAATGGCCGATTCCTGCATAGCGTGTGTATACAACCTCCAGTAGATGGGTTAGTGGGTGAACACTAGCATGCACTGAGGATACGGATAAAATAATGCCAACCAGTGAAAAACTAAGTAAGCTAACCAATGCACCTAAACCATACATATATATATAACCATGCCGGGAAAGAGAACCAGGATTCACATTCCTTTAAAATCATTACCTGGGTTGTGTAGCTTTGCCGTCCTAACCACCCATGGGCCATATGAGTTCAGCCTCCCTTTTGAAGGCGTCCTAGTTCTTGTAGCCACACGACCACGCAATATACCATTAGATGACTAGTACATCCCCCAATATAAAATATGACACACACAAATGGTCATCAAGACCCCTCATATCAACTAATATGAGTTTCTGATTTTGGTCCACCAGAACCGCTACCTTCCATGGCTTAGCTATACACCCTGCGACTAATGCCTAATTAAAACCATGTCCAAATAATCCAATTACGATTTATCAACCAATGTTATTTAATAACCAGTGGTATTGTCATACCACACATACTTGCAAGCATTTATCCATAGCCAAACCATTTAGGTTAAGGGGACTTTCAAGTGTCCTTCCCTGTACAATATTAAACCAGTTGGCGGACTTCCATGTTCCCCAAATGCACAACCATTTAGCCTTTTACTTATCCAACCTATTTAAATCGATTTCGTTAATCCATTCACTTAAGAGATTTCCATGTATCCCGCAAGTTTTTCCAAATAGACCAATAATGACCAAAAAAACTTTACCCTTAAAACCATGCTTAAAATTTTAATCATTTATATCATTTGAACCATTAAAACCATGCAAAACCATACAAAACCTTTACCCTTTAAACCATGCCAAAAATTTAAAGAATTTATATCATTTAAACCATTAAAACCATGCAAATCCATACAAAACCATTTAAAGTTCCATTACAAAACCAAGCCATGCAAAGGTTCTAATGAAAGTTCAACAATATTCTAAAAAAATTATTTCAGGAATTTTATAGAACATGTTGACGGCACACCTTTGACAAGACTGAAACCAATGTGTAAATCATCAAAATTAGGGTTATTTAATACACATTAGCTAAACCATAACAAACAAACAACCACATATGCAAACCATTACAAAAAACATGTAAAATCATAGTTTAAACCAATATAAAACCATATGCATAATGACCCATAACAATATTTTGAAATCAACCATTATAGATTCATAAACCAACTTTTAAAACTCAATACACATGCCTTTATTTTGAAATACAAATGAGGGAAGGAGTACATGCCTAATACATATAGATTGACGGAAGAAATATTTTCCTTTTAGCCATTCGAAGAACATATGAACAAACCCTAGCCTCCAATCTTCTAGGAGAGTGTTTGTGAGAGTATTTGCTATGTTATGGTCCTTTAATAAGTGTTATAGAAGGCCATATAAGTTTATATAATGTGATTACATAAGTATTTAGGAGTAGGAAATATCCAAACTACACTTGACTTATAAATTCAAAAAATTCACGTCCAGGGGTATGACTCACCTTACCATTCATATCCAAGGGTATGAGTGACACCCCAACTGTTACCCAACCTTAACAAAACCTTACCTAACGGTTTTCATAGGACTTACCCTCCCTAAATCGTACCTAAGGGTGCGAGTGATGACCTTAATCATATTCCCCAACCATATGGTGGACAAATTACACTAGACAACCAAACATGCACTATACGATGTGTCCTATACCCCTCGTAAGCTCACATACGACTCTTACCAATATGAGTCATACCTTGGGCAGTAGATAAGCCTCCCATACTTCCTAGGGTATGAGTGTGTCACCTGGACACCCTACGGCTCATATCTAATGGGTACATGTGACTCTTTTGAGTCGTATCGGGAAAAAGAGGTCCAAAATAAATGAAATTTTCAATGTCCTATTTTCTGGGATATTTCAGGCTCCCTCACTAGGAACATTCATTCTTGAATGACGGGTAAGAGTAAGGATAGAAAAGAGGTGACACATTAAAACACATAAAACTATCCCCCAATAAAAATAGAGGGCAAGGACGAAAACTATGATGAGAAGATCATCACATATCCCAAGAACGATGTACACACTAACACCGTTATTCTATCCTCTAACAAAGTTAGGAAACAAAGATAAAAGAGGAACCATTCGTCAGCCTTGTCGACTTCTATCCCTTTCTTCAAAATTTGGTTCTTGAGAACTATCCTTTCTTTGACCATAAAATGACCTTTCTCCCAATTTAGCACCACGTTGTAATTTTAACATCTTTCTAGTGCATTGGCCAGATCCAAATAATTATTAAATGAATCACCTATAATAAAGAAATCATCCATGAAGACCTCTATAGTATCCTCCACCATATCAGAAAAAATGTACATCATGTAACACTGAAAGGTGGTGGGAGCATTACAAAAACCAAAAGTCATCCTCTTAATTGCAAATGAATCTTATTGAAAAGTGAAAGTTTTTTTCACTTAGTCCTTGGGAGCACTGAAAATACTATTATACCCTAAATAACTATCAATAAATAATACAATTCTATACCCGCAAGACAGTCTAACATTTGATCCATTAATGGCATAGAAAAGTGATCCTTATAAGTCCAAGTATTCACCTTCCAATACTCCATACAAACTCGTAATCCCATGACTCGTCTTATGGTAACTAACTCATTTTTCTCATTGGGGGCCACAATGAACCCATCCTTTTTTGGCACACAATGAAAGGGGATCACCTATTTGATATCAATAATAAGGTAAACCACACCTGCATTTAACCATTTAATAATTTCTTTATTTACCACCTCTTACATAGGCAAATTTAGATGACATTGATGCTCAATGCTAGGCACATATCCTGGTTCAACCTAAATCTTATGAGTGCAAATTCTTGGTGAAATTCTGATGATGTAAGCAATAATCCAACCCATTGCCCTTTTAAACCTCTATAACACGGATATCAAGGCCTCAACCTATGACTCTAAGAAATCTATTGCAATAATAATCAGAAAAGTATTGTTGGCCCCCAAGAATGTAAAACACAAATGAGAGGGGAGGACCTTCAATTCCTAGACTGGTGGCTCCTCAATAAATGGTCTTGCCAGAGGAGTTGCTCTATTATTCATATTAAGGTACAACGTTTTCGGTGAATATGTATATGAACCTATGACGACAAGTGCACTCACCGTCTCATCATACTTAATAATACTATCACTCTCAAAATTCATGATCATGGCTATTAGTGCCTCGATACCAAGCCTCTCCTTAATGGGTACAACCAATGCATCTTCATCCATGTTGTCTCTCACAAAAACTACCCGCATATCTTATGGCTACCTCATTAACTAATACACATTGAGTATGACCTACTCGTCATTAATTTTGAATTTCATCTATCCCATTTTATGTCAACCAATGACCTCTCGATAGATAAGAAAGGCCTTTCCAAGATAATACAAACATCAAAATCAACCTCACAATCGAGAATAACAAAATCAACTAGGAATATGAAAGAAGACACTTTTACCAACACATTAACCGATATTCCAACCGACTTCTACACAGTGTGATAAGCCATCAATAGTCTCGTAGAGGTCGCCTTAGGTAACCAAAACCCCAACTATTTGTATACAACTAGCGGTATAAAATTAATTCTAGTTTTTAGGTCACATAAAGCCTATCCAAAGTTAAAAGACACAATAGTACAAGGAATAGAGAAAGCTCCAAAATCCTTCTTCTTTTAAACTAAAGATTGAGAGGCAATGGTACTACAGTGGAGCATATTATCAATGGGTACAAAAATCACCGTCCGCTTCTTAGTCACTAAATTCGTCATGAATTTCACATAACAAGGCATCTACTCCAAAGATACAATAAAAGAGATATTCAGAGACTTTTTTTAGCATCAATATAAATTTATGATATTTCCCTTATTCAGATTTCTTCTTCAACCTTATGCGAAAAGGTATAGGAGGTTGTTAAATGGACTACAATACCGATGCGACCTCTTTACCATTTCCTTTATCATTATTTAGCTTGTTTCTCTGCAACTGTCATTTTCTAAGATGCCTCACCATCAGTCACTAACTTTTCAGTTTCAATTTTGTCTACATCATGAACATTCACAGTACCATTCCTCACATCACCAACCATAGTCATAGGTGGATCAATAGTAGCCTTACCACTCCGAATAGTGATAGCTAGGCAGTGGATGTCATTCTTCGAATTCTGAATAGTATTGCTAAGAAGAGTACTCGGTTCATGTTGATTTAATATAGAAGACAACTACCCAAACTATTTCTCAAGTTATTTAATTATGGTTGCATGCGACTCTACTTTCTAACTCATACCTAAAGTGTCTTTCTTAATTTCTTTAAGGAAACTCTGTTGGTTCTCTGAACCCTTCACAAGCTTTATAAGCAACGCTTTTATTCTTGAACCTCTAGACTCAGCATCACGGTTCCCAGTGGAACATAAGGTTTATTCTCATCCATATAATCATCTTTCCATCTCCATACACCATCACACTCTCTACTCTTATCCCTATACCTGTCTTTATAATAGCTCTGACCTTGATTGTCATGCCTCAAGTTTTAAATATATTGATTAGACCCTTTGCCTTTGGCTTAAGAGATAGTCATCTCTCTATCTAAACACTTCTCTGCTCCTTAAAATCAAAATTTTCATGTCTATAAGCCTTACCTCATAAACCCACTGTATTTTCCTTCTCTACTCTAATAGCTGGAAATTGCTTAGAAATCAAACCAATCTCAGTCCTTAGTTGTGCTACATCTTGAATCATTGTCTCATCGAAAGCACTCTACTCACTAAAAGGACCAAGTGCATAAGTACCAGATGCTCTATCTTCCTCTAGAGTAGCCACCCTCAATTGGTTGTAGTGATCCAGTCTAAGATTTATGTGGTGTTCTCCCTAGGAACACTTATAAATACTCCACCGATAATCATATCATTCATAGCGTTAGTATTGGATTTCAAGGCTCTGTAGAATATCTCAAGAATGTTCCTCCTTGTGATTTTGTGATTTAGAAAATTCATCAACTTTTTCTTAAACCTCAACCATGTCTCAGATAGTGCCTTTGAATGCAATTGACTAAAATTATAGATCTCATTTTTCAACTACAACATTAGACAGCAGGAAAAATGGGTCTAAGAACTATGTCTTCAACTCATTCCAAGTGGTACTAGACCCTGAGGAAGCTCTCCTAACCACAAAGTCACTACTTTTTTTAGAGAGAATGGGAAAAAACTCAGTCGTAAGCTTCCTGACTCACCCTTGGCAGATTATACAAAATACAAATCACCACAAAGTTCATAAGGTGCATGTTTGCATCTTCAGTAGGGAAACCGACAAATGTTGTCTTTAAGTTCAGCAACTAGATCATTGCACTTGTAATATTGGATTTTGTCCCTTGAGGTAGTTCTAAAGGAGTGACTCTACTTATCTCAATTTATTCAACATTTCCTAAATCTTCTTCAGGATCATTATAAACTAGAAAGTACTGATGAACGGGGGTTTACCTCTATTTCTTATAATTCTATCTCTGTTGAGTGAGACTCAATAATCTTTCTCCTCTCATCTATACCTGTTCTCTAGAACTACACGTCGGGCAATTGCTAGCATAGCATGTTCTTCGGCCACTAATTGAGTAGTAACTTGCTCTACAATTTCTTAAATAATATGTTGAGGTGGTCAATTCAATTCTATTGGGTCATCATGAACCCCTTTTTGTAGGGCTCCTTGATCATAAGTTTCTTCTCTCACTATCTTATGATTCTTTCATAAGGTCCATTCAATCTCAGGATCAAATGGAATCTAGGGACTGCCTTAACTTCGAGTACTGGGCATACTGAATATTCCCTAGAAATAGTAGAAAATAAGAAATCAACAAACAAAACAAACAACTTTAACACAATCAATCGATCAATATTTTTCGTATCTCTACCTCGCTCTCAAGAAAGAATCAAATATGGGCAAGTTCCAACATTTGTAACCATTAAGAAAGCAATCAAAATAAAGAAAATCCCAGTATATGCAAGAACACCATTCTAGAATGACTTTACACTTAACCTATTTCGTTAATTGATTAGGGTTTACTCTACCCTAGTTATGTGGTTTATCTACTCATGGTTGTAACAACAAAGATAGATTTCATAGACAACAGCATGATGATGAACTTATGAAGAATAATACTAAAAATTTGAAATCTCAAATCAATTATAAACCTTAAAAACAAAGAACAATAATTCCAAGATCAATAATGTATCTTAGAAATAATGTCAAAATTGTATAAAGTGCGTAAACAGATAATAAAACATCCAAGGGGTATTTATAGATACAAAATAAAACCTATCCTAAATAGTGGAGGAAATCAATATCGGCAGGAACTCATGATTCATGGGTTGAGCAATAGGTACAACCCACCAGTCATGCCTTGGAGTCATGGAAATCAGAGCACATCTTAAACCTTTCAGAACTCCAACTCACAATTTCAACCTACGAGTCATGGGTTATACCTATAAGTAGTAGGTAGAGTAGAGCAAATTATATTCAACATCTATCTTCAATACTCAACATACTAATGCTACTCACAAATTCTAGGTACTACCAATGAGTAGCAGATTGACTCTTAGGTATATCTTTCGACAACACTTAAGTCTTTTTTTCTCATTCTTTACTCCGAACCCTATTTCCCTACAAAATCAACACAAATGCACATCATATCTAACAAGAATACCTAAGTTCCTTCTCAAATTTCTTGTTTTAAGCATCCAATGTTCCATGAAAACATGGCACATCAACACCCTTAACTTAGAATGTGTGTATATCTTTAGGAAACTAACACTCAATAAACAAATATGATGCTTAACTAAAAGAAACCTAACACACCTTTGATAGTCAACGTATTCATCTTAGCTCAGCTTTCCACCCCCTTCTGTGGATAAATTTCAAAACCACTATGTGTATCCAAATAACACAATATCATGATAATAAAGGAATCAAGCTATGGTATTAGATTAGCAACAAACAACCACGTATGTTTGCATTTACACTACCCAAATGAATAGATAACAATACAACCTATGTACCATTACAATAATGAAGTCCCAACTCTCATAGTGTTATAATACATATCAATTTTGTGACTATATCATGACACGCTCGCAAAGAATTTCAAATAGTGTGCATGAAATACCATAGGCTTGCCCTTATTTTCTACGTCTTAGTTGTTTAGACAGATGGAGTTGAATAACTACAAGACTTTTCTCGGCCTATAATGTAAGCTTAGGCACAATTATGGTTCATAGGGGAAGTAGTGACTCATCCACCTTGACACTACACTTATATTTTTGGCTCCACTACTTAACCATGTTTCTTTTATTTTCCCTTTTCTCCTTTACTACTTTTTGAATTGAGTGTGGATTTCTTCATTCTTTGCACTAATTATTTGTTTTTCTTTCATTTGTCTCTCTTTATTTTTTCTTGTACATTTTTTTCTACCATACCTAACCCGACCTTCTTTTCTTTTCTTCAACATCTTCTTTATACCCATCTTTAACCACGCACCCCTATGATTGTCACCCTAAACTTAGGTGATTTTCTTGAGTTGAAGTACACAGTATCCAAGGAGGGACCAAGGCCAAAATAGGTTTATTATAATTAAAAAGGGAGGGTGAAAAGGTTAAACAAGAAAATAGGTCACTTAAGGCTTAAATTAGGGATTAAGGGATACTTATTCTCATTTGGTTGGTATTTTAGGGTAAGAGTGAACTTATTCAAATATGGCATATGATATTGTCCTAATAAACTATCCTACAACCTAGGTAAGACCAATCGGGCAAGTTCTGAATTTAACACACAAAGTGAACTACGTAAACACCTCACACACACATTACACAGGGTTATATTATCAAACTACTACCTATCTAGTTCATGCAATGCTAAATTATAATTATTTTTTCCCAAATAATAATGTTATAACAAGATTCAATAATGGCCACAAAATATCTTCACAATGCAATTCACAAAAATTTTAGAAGGGGTATCATTTTTTAAAACATAAAAATTTTAAAAATAGACTGCATAAAGGTTCCATAGTTTTCTCCTAGTAAAACAATACAAAACATAACATATATCATGAACACAGCACAAAAACATAAACATGTCGACTCTAATATGATAGTACACCCTAGAGAAAAGAGATATAATAATAGAAACCCAGGTTGTTAGTACATCCTCATCCATAAATAAAAGTTTATATGTTATCCCCAGTGTAACTAAGAAGATAATAAAACATACCTGAGATTTTCTAATTATCAAATACAGCCATGCCCCCAATGGGGAATCGAAAGACACATCCAGCATATCACTAGGAGGTTGTGGTGGTTCTCGACTAGAGGAGGAAGACAAATCATGTTGGGGATTCTCACTTATGTCAATATGTAGCTAGAAAATAGACTCCAAGGTGGACCTATTTTGGTCTAATCAAACTCATCTAAGCTATCACTCTGCTCGGGATGTTCTCATCCTCTCTTAGCTCCAATAGTCTGGGCCTCATCCTCACCAGTAAACAAATTAGGTATCACTAGTGGTGGTGTGAGAAGTGGCTATATCATGGAAGGTTAAATGAAGATATGATAGAAGCATGGATCTCAGCTAAAGTATGGACCTACAATATTAATATGGCCTCCTCCTTGACAGTCTTGATAAGTTAGGCATCTGAGCCTTGCCGAGTCGCTCTTCTATTCGAGTCTCAAGGGTTGGATCTGACCAAATAACATGGCCAACTAAGTGTCGGTGTATGTCTGGAACTCAACTAAATCCTATTACCTGTCCACTAACTTTTGTAAAAACTCACATGATGCTGTTACCATTCCTAAAACTAATGGGAGAGGGGGCACAGTAGAAGTAGAAGTAGAAGTGGAGCTAAAGTATATGTATCCCCCTTATTGCCTATTGTAGATAAAGGTGGTATCAGCTGACTGCCTATCCCGAAATTGCCACTGACTACCAGCCTATATACTTGCTAAACCAACTCAAAAGTCCCCTAAAAAAAGGTCGCTCTAAATGATGTAGAAGGTTCTTCCTTATTTAGTGCAACTAGATTGGCGTCATCATGAATTAACCTTATATCATCCATACGAGTAGCCCCAACTCAATAATCAATATCTAGAAATATCGGTACTCCTGCCATATCACATAGTATCTAGACCAAGTCAAGGAAAAAAATATTGGTGATATCATGAAAAACTCTCTCATAAATCTCATCTTGGATCCATCGAGCAAAATCTATGTCGTAGCCAGCCATGATGCAAGTAATAAATACTGCCTAATCCCATGGGAGTGCATTATCTGTGAATGTGGGACTTAACCTGGGCCTCACTATGAACAACCAAAACTTTGCTTGCAAGTAAAAAGAAGAACTATTTATATCTACCGTTCCCTCGACCTAAAAGGCATCAACACCAAGCTTAGCAATCCGTTAAGCTACTTGTGTCTCTAACTCTCTCCTCTACTCGTATTGATTAGAATCCCTCATATTCCTTCTACTATTCACTAACCTCATCAAATATTTAAACTTAGTTTTAGTTTCCAACCCCTCAAACTCTGACCCAAATAAGAATCTACAAATTATCTCCTCAGATAATTCGAATCTAATAGCATTGACTAGTGCATGAGCTAATAGAGGATAATCCTATTCTCTCATCCCTTATGGTGTGATCAAATCAGTATATACGACGTAGGATGCATAGAACTCATGTAATATCTTGGGGATGTAATATCTTGAATCCATCTAAGTCTATATCTATCAAATGTGGCCTTCATATATGGATTCCCTACCAATGTTGCAAGCCCAATGCGACGCTCCTCAACTATACTCCGTCGAGGCCTACCCTACTCAATAAACTCAATATCTCCATATTAAATGCTCTGCATGTCCTCCACACACCAGCTCTAAATTGCCTGAGCTTTTAGTATGGTGGAGTTGTATATGAACTCTTGTTCCTCTGTAATTGGATATAATCCAAATGCACTCCTCTATACTATCTAAAGTCTTCACCCTCGTCAGATAGAGGTGTATTTGTGTCTCAATCTCCACTCTTTGTGTTAAACTCCACCCTCTCCTTGGACTGGGGTATATCTAACACCTATGTACCGACACTGGAACTAGACTTTTTGTCTCCTTATCATACTGGAGAGAGATAGAAAAGTATGGTGGTCAACTCCGTGTAGCCTTTATCCAAGGTCTATATTGAGCATAGAATTTGGTGGGGATTGGGTCCTGGAATGAGATATCGATGGTGGAGCAGGCTAAGAACATAGTTGAATGGAAGCCTTAGTTGTTGTATCTCTTTGAGTATGGTGTTGGGTCTGGCATTGGATTAAAGGTGTACTATAAATGGAGTACTCTTCTATAGATCCACTCTACTCGGGAGACTTATCTCTTAGTGATTTTGGTGCCATAGTCCTAAATGGAGAATCATCAATAACTAAATCAAATTAATCAGAGAAGAAAAATGTAACTTACAATGGAAAGGTCCAACCCTTGAGTCTAGGTCCCGACTAATGAATTGAACTCATGACTCGTAGGCTGGACTCGTGAGTTGAGAAGTTAACCTAATAGTCCAACCTAGGCTTCATGAGTTTAAGTCACTAATCGTGACTTGCATTTGTATTTATCAGATTAAGCCTCTAAGGTTTAGGGCTTCAACTCTTATTCATACAAATACAACCCACGACTAGTAAGTTGTAGGTTGAGTTTGGTAGGTTTGTAGGATCGAACCTGAGCCTACTTAGATGCATATTCTCATATTTTGATTTCACAAAGCACACAATATCACCTATCCAATAACACTTTATCAGTTCAATTCTGATTAATTTGGTTCAAAGTAACAGACATCAGTTCAATCTCACACCTTTTATGTTCAACATTTTAAGAATTTTGGAGTGTAAATCAACTTTTATTAGTCTCCTCAAACAAAGTCAATTAACCACCGAATATAAACCATCAAAGATTTTGCCTTAATTTAAAGATTCGAACAAAAGAAGAACAACATGGTTTTCATGATCATGGGGCCTTGGAAAATAGAAGGCAAAATTTAATAAGAGAGTTGGAAAGTGATGAAGTAGAAGTGTTTGAATTTGAGTATTTATAAAGTATGCGAAGTGAATCGAGTTTTAGGGTTTTAAACCAAAGGAACTGCCACTTTGGGTCGGGTCGTGTGGCCTTGATATTTTATTAATTAAAATTTTAGCAGTAGGCCTAGTGGTAACATATGACTCAACTTACTATTAGTGGGTTGAACTCACTAACTGTGGGTTGAAGTTGTGTGTAAGAATTTAGGACCAAATTTATTTTCTATTTTCTATTACACAACCCACGAATTGTGGGTTTGACTCTGACATATGGGTTGTAGTCATAAGTCAAGGTTCTGTAATCATTAATTTGTCTCTGATTCTTATGACACCACCCGTGAGTCTTGGGTTGTACCCACGACTCATGGGTTGGAGTTGTGAGTGGAGTTCAGAGACATGCTTATAAATGTCTGATTCCCATGACTCAACTCATGAGTCATGGGTTGGACTCACGGTCTATAGGGAGGACTAGTGAGTATACTTACTAATGATAGGTGAATTTACACGCCTATAGTGCTATATTTTACCCATATTTTAGCCAAGTTTTGAGGACAAAATATATAATTCATGCACTTTTAGTCCTTTTTCCTGTAAGTGAGCTAACGAACATGATTAGCAAGTTTTCAGGTATAAATGATGCAGAATTCAGCATTTTATGGATAACTTGATGCTAAAGAAAGCTTCACGAAAGGAGGAAAGCAAAGCTTGGACGCCAAGGACTAAAAGTGATGCATGGAAAACCTGTTCCGGGCAAAAACAGCAATTCTAAAGACTTTGGGGACTAGCAGTAACTTATTACGATTAGGATAATGATACATTAACCTACTAGGATTGGGTTAAGTAATGCATTAGCTTAGTAGGAATAGGATATGGGTGTTATAAATACCCTATTTTGCTAGAGATTTTTATTCATTCCACACAATTCACCCATTCATCCATCCACCCATCCATCCACCTATCCATCCACTCATCTACAACTCAAAACAATTTGCTTTCAATTAATTCTTAATTACTTTCTCTTCATCTATTCAATTCTTAATTTCCACAACAACAGAAACGCTATTCTAAAAGGAAATCACGCCACAAGCACTACCAAACAACACTACACGTGAGATCTTTATTTTGGTATAATAATAATGTCTATTGTGATTTCCATCGCACTCATGAATAGCTAAACTTCTCTGTTAAGGTTATGGAAGCCTTATGAGATACTATCTATTGCTATGAGTTTGTGAATTCGTGACACGTATGCTGCTTATATCATTATTCTCTTCATCTTAATCTAAATTCTTTGTGGTTGCAAACACATAGAATACGCCAGTATAGCATTAACTTGTTCGAAAGAAAAGTTATATGTCTGGAAAAGAGATAATGTCAAGGTAATAGGGTCACATCCCCTATTAAGAAGTTAGTGTCGTAACTGGATTAACCTCTTGGAGAATTTGTACCGTTAGATATGCTTTAAGCTCGAAAGAGTTAAAGTGAAATAGTCCTTGTTAGGTCGAAAGACGCTTGGATTTACCATAGAATACAATTCTCTATAAGTACATGCATGTCTGAATTCCACATAACTCATAGCCAATAGAGACGTACAACTCTTAAGGTGGACATAACCCCAACTTCTCAATTCTCATTGTTTTACATCTTACCAAACATTCTTTCTTTTTACTTTGCTATTTTTCATTTTTACTTTATTACTTTGTTTACATTATTTTGCACGATAAAATCCCCCCTTTTTACGAGACTTGCACCAAAAGTCTAGTAATCTTTGCTTACTTGTTGACCAAGCTATTCCCTGTGGGATCGATACCCAACCCAGTTGGGTTCTATATTTGACTACGACCGCTTTACACTCTTACGAGAGTTGTACATTGAGCGTTATCACTTACCAAGAATTGACTCATTTTTTGCCATTTTATCTTAGGCCAAAAATCACCTCATGCTTTCTATGCTATAAGACAAAATAAAGTGATCTTAAAACCTTGGATTGACTCCCAATCAGTGCTTGATTTAATGTCATGGCATGACATGGCTATGTTGGCTACTCATACTTCACCAACAAGCCCATGGGTTGCCTTCTATGAAGTGGATAATTTAACATCGCAGCACGGCTCGTCTCCTTTGACTACTCAAATTTCATCAAGGCTCTGATTCTCACATACTTTTAACCCCTCTATACTTCCTATATAATGGTAAATACAATTTCCATTCACATTAAATAAGGCATCGCCATCATATTTTTCCTCAATCAGACCATATAGAAATACTCTTACCATGGTCAAATAGTGCAGACCACCTAGACTTTAATAGTAACCACACTGCAGAATTTTGTGAGCAGTGTGTGTTCCTCCATGATGGCCCCCAATAGGAGACAAATGACAAGCTTCCAAAAAGTCATCAACTCAACCTTGAGAATACACCTCCAAATCACACCATCAGTACACACCCAAAATTAGTACGGGTTATTCTAAAGATTTTTTGTACCTCATGCATAAATTGTTAGCTCTGCTGAAATGGCATATCTTCTAAGATGAGGTCACTTTCCAAATAATTGGTAAATTCGACAAACCAAGAGATTAAGTTTCTGGATAATACCAAGACATGCTCAACTTGAAAAGTATCATCAATCTCAAGCTAATACTTTAGTGTAAGGATCAGCTCTTATTCTATGTGGGATAGATATCTGCAACCTAAGTTTCAATGATCTTTTAGTCCTTAACCTTAAAATCAAATTCATATAGCAAGAGTATCGATCGTATAAACCTTTCTTAGCATCCTTTATCTCCATAAGGTACCTAAGAGAAACATGGTCAGTGTCAATAATGACTTTGGTACCTATCAAGTATGACCAAAATTATTCAAAAGGAAACACCACCATATGTAATTCCTGTTTAGTAACCGTGTAGTTGTTCCATGTGGGGTTGAGTGATTTGATAGCATAGTAAATGGTATGAAGTATCTTCTCACATATTTAGCCCAATACTGCTCCTAGGGCTACACCACTAGAGTCATACATCTCTTTAAATGATAAGGTCCAATCAGGGGACACAATGATAGGAGCTGAGATTAACCTCTATTTTAGGCACTCAAAATCCTTGAGACAAGAATCATTAGAAAAATATTTCAACTACTTCTCTAACAATTTGCATAATGTATTTTCAATCCTCAAGAAGTCCTTGATAAATTACCTATAAAATCCTATGTGACACAAGAAACTCCATATACCCTTCACAAAAATTATAGTGCATTAGCCAAATGATCTAAACATTAGGTTGCACTCTTCACATCTTTACAGTGCATTGGACAAATGCTATAAACAATCATCAAATAAATCACCAACAACAGAGAAATCATCCATGAAGACCTTGATAGTATCCTTTACCATGTCAAAAAAGATGAACATCAAGCAATGTTGAAAGGTGGTGGGAGAATTACAAAGACCTAAAGGCATCCTCTAAAATACAATTGTACCACATGGACAAGTGAAAGTGGTTTTCTCTTGGTCCTTGGGATAAATATAAATATAATTATTCCCAAAATAACCATTAAAAAAATAATACCACCCTTTATGCTGAAGACGGTCTAACATCTGATCCATGAAAGGCATAGAAAATTGATCCTTCTTAGTTAAAGTATTCATCTTCTAATAATCTATACAAACTCTCCAATCGGTTACTGGTTTTAAGGAAGCTAACTTATTTTTATCATTGGGGACCATAGTGATCGTACCCTTTGTTGGTACACACTAAACTGGGCTCACCCATTTGATTTTGGTAATAGGGTAAATCGCATCAACATCTAACCACTCAATAATCTTCTTCTTTATCACCTCTTATATAGGTGAATTTAGATGATGTTGATGATTAATGCTAGGCATATATTTTGGTTCAAGCAGAATATTATGAGTGTAAATTTTGAGTGGAATAAAGATGATGTCAGGAATAGTAAAACTAATAGCCTCTTTACACTTCTACAACACTAATATCAAGGCTTCAGCATATGACTCTAACAAATCTGCTACAATAATAACCAGTAAGGTATTGTTGGCCCCAAATATTGCATAATGCAAATGAGAAGGGAGAGCCTTTAATTCCAAGACTAATTGCTCCTAAATGATGGTCTTTACAAAAGGGTTGCTCTATTTTTTCAAATCAAGGTCCAACATTTTTGGTGTATAAGTATATGAACCCCTACTGACAAGTGCACTCACCATCTCATCATACTCATCAATATCATCACTATTATAATTCATAATCATGGCTACCAATGCCTTGCCACTAAGTTTTTTCTCAATTGGTACAACTAATGCATCTTTATTTACAGTGTCTATCACAGAGACTATTTGCATATCTTTTGGTTGTCTCATCGTCGGGCACATATTGAATGTCACCTATTTATCATTAAGTCTGAATTTTATCTATCCTATCTCTATGTCAACCAATGCCCTCCCGATGGCTTAGAATAACCTTTCTAAGATGATAGGGACGTCAAAATAAACCTCACAATCGAGAATCACAAAATTGTCTTAGAATATGAAAGAAGCCACCTTCACCAACCTATTACAAAAAATATTCTCTAGCTTTGTCAGTGTGATCGATCATCAATATTATCATAGAGGTCATCTTAGGCAAACCTAACTACAATTGCTTGTGTACAACTAAAGGCATAAGATTAATTCTAGCTCCAGGTCACATAAAGCTCCTAAAAAGTTGAAAGACCTAACAGTACAAAGAATAGCGAAAGGTTCTGGATCCTCCTTCTTTTCAACTAAAGATCGTGAGGAAATAGCAATATAGTGGTGCCTATTATCAGGTTGCTCAAAAATTACCATTCACTTCTTTGTCACAAAACTCTTCATGAATTTTGCTTAACAAAGAATCTACTCTAAATCTTCCATAAGAGATATGTTCACCGATAATTCTTTCAACATGGCATAAGTTTCTAATATTTCCCTTCTTTATTTTTGTTCTTCAACCTTTAGGGAAAGGGTAGAGGAGGTTATATAATGGGCTTCAATACTGGTGTGATCTCCTTACTCTTTCATTTATAGTTATCAGCTCATTTATCTATAACTGTCAATTTTTAAGACACCTCACCATCAGTCACTAGCTTTTTAGTTTCTATTTTGTTTTCATAGTTATTATTCACAGTATCATTCCTCACATCATCAACCACAGGCATAGGTGAATCAATAGTAGCATTACCACTTCAACTAGTGAAAAATAAAAACTGAATGTCATTCATCGAATTTCAAATAATATTGTTAGTAAGATTGTCTGATTGATGTTGATTCAATGTGTTAGACATCTGCCCAGACTATTACTCAAAATTTTTAATCGTGATTGCATATGACTCTACTTTTTGGCTCAACCTTGAAATATCTATCTTAATTTACTTTAGGCAACTCTCTTAGCTCTCTAAACCCTTCACAAGATTTGCAAGCAACTCTTCTATTCTCTAACTTCCTAACTCAACATCATAGTTTGTGAGTGGAAAATAAAGGCCACTCTTATCCTTGTAATCAGCTTTCTTACTCCAATCACCATCAGGGTCTCTACTCCTATCTAAATACCTATCTTTTATAGAAGTTCCAACCTCTATTTCTTTGACTCAAGTTTGAAATGTCTTGATTAGACCCATGACCATTGGCTTAAAAAACTACCATCTCTCTATCCAAATACTGTGGTTCTTTCTTATAATCAGAATCTTCGTGTTTTGAAGTCTTACCTTATTTACCCACTTTATTTACCTTCTCTTCTCCAATAGCAACAAATTATTTACTACTCAAACCAATCTAAGTCCTTAGTTATGCTACTTCTTAAGCCACTGTCTTATCTAAATCCCTTTGTTCACCACAAGCATTCATTGCATAAGTATCGGCTACTCTATCTGCCTCCAAAGTATACCACCTTCAGTTAGTTTTAGTGATTTGATCTATGATGTCCATGGCGTGCTTCCACCCAAGACTCATAATTACACCTCATGTAATCATATTACCATACCTTGATATTGGTATTTAAGGATCTGTGGGATATCTCAAGAAAGTTCCTCCACATGATTCTATTATTTGGAATATTCACCAGCTTTTTTTTGAACCTCAACTATATCTCATATAGTTCCTCTGAATATAATTGTCTGAAATTATAAATCTTATCTTTCTACTACAACATTTGAGAGGGAAGGAAAAATTAATCCAAGAAATGTGTTCTCAACTTGTTCCAAGTAGTAATATACCCATGAGGCAACTCTCATAACCACAAGGTCGCCTTTCCTATCAGAAAGAATAAAAAAATTATTTGTTGTATCTTCCTGACTCACCCCCAGGCAGATTATACGAAGTGAAAATCCCCTCAAAGTTAATAAGATGCATGTTTGCATCATCAATAGGCAAAGAAGAAAAATTCCCTTCAAGTTTAGCAACTTGATCATTGCACTCGTAATATCAAATTTTGTCCCTTAGGGCAATTCTTAAGAAATAATTGCACCTATCTCAATTGGTTCAACATACCCCAAATATTCGTTTAGATAATTATAAACTGGAAAGAACTGATGATTGAGATTTTAACCTCTGTTTTTGTAATTCTATCTTTGTTGAGTGTTACTTAATGACCTTTCTCCTCCTATCTAGCCTTTTTCTATAAAATTGAACGTCAAGTAACTGCTAGCCTAGAATTTTCTTTTTCCACCAATCAAGTTGTGACTTTCTCCATAGTTTTTTGAAAAAATATTGAAGTGTATGGTTCAATGTTATTGGGTCATCATGAACTCCTTCATACATGGCTTCTTGATCATAAGACAATCTTCTCTCCATCTTATAATTTTGTCATAAGGTCCATTCAAGCTCAAGATCAAATGGAATCAGGGTATTATCTTGACTCCGAGGACTAGGCATACATGGTGTGTGCCTTAGAAATAGTAGAAAACTAGAAATGAACAAATGAAATCAACAACTTCAACAAACTCAATCAATCAATTTGTAATTGTATTCCTCTGTAATATGAAAATTTTGAAGTCACCCAAACTACATATCAAAGGAAGTATAAAGTGATTCCTAAATCAAATATAGAACCTAATGTAATACCCCAAGTTCTTGAGCTCTAGACCCGTTAAAATACATGCCATTGAATTAGCTTTCCAATGGAACTAGTCTTACCTTAATCCAATATCCTTGTAAGAAGTTTTGGAAAGTTTGCATGAGGGACTGTCAACAACCAGCGACAACGACTCTGGAAATGACCCATTGTCAGACACAACAATTCATTATATAGAGTCATTGCCACAGCAGTAAGTGATCCCATATATTATCTCAGTGGTAATGAGTTTGGCATATGACTCGTTATCAGTCCTATCGAGTCGTTAGGTGTACCTATCATTATAACATAAAGAAATCCAAAATTCAAGTCCCTGACAATGACTCCTTATAACAATCCATTATCACACCCAATGGGTCATCAAGAGGGATATCGTTGTCATAATAGTAAGGGCCCAAGGTGTAGAACCTCTTACAACAATTCCAAGCCATGAATCATTACCTGATATAACAAGTCATTACCTTAGTCGTTACGACTGGTATTAGCTTTTCTTGCACATTTTAAAAAGGATTGTTTAGTTTTTTCCCATTCTTTTATCTCCTAACCCATGTCGTTTAGGATTCCTTAAGGATGTTATATACGCCTAAACTTCCTAAAATTCCCCATTAAGTCCCAAAATCAATTTAAAATAGGAGAAGAGGAAATTATTCTTCTCTGTAGCTAAGTTAGGGTTTGTCAACTCCAAGTTCAAATTTCAAGGATTTCTTCAAGGCTTCCACCTCCAAGTATGTGGGATTTCATAAATGGATTCCATCCATCCATTGAGTCCCAATAACGTCTCGAATTTTGAAGTTTAATTTACCTCCCTGAATTAAGTTCCAAATCAAATATGAGTTTACTTAATTCCTTTAGTTTATTTTTTGTAAATAAACCATGAGTACAAGTTTTCCCCTAAAAGTAGCATCTTTCCATGACCAAAAATCATGAATTCCCTTATTATGATAAATTATGGGGATTTAACTTGAATTTTGAAATTTCCTGTTTTGATCAACTTTTAATATTATCATGTTCAAATGTATTATCCAAAGTCGATAGGTTATGAACACCCAATACCTATGGAATAATGTGTATACTTATTTTCATGTCTATGATTGATATTTTCAGAATATAATTACAATAAGAAACTCAGCTTTCATTGTCTTTTAGTTAGTAGTGGTAGGTAGCATTGAATAAATGCATATATAAAGGCTCACCCATCATTAGAGAATCCAGACCTTTAGTAGAAGTACCTAAGTTCCAAAACTATGATTACACCATAGCCTATGAGGGTTCACCTATCTGTTGAGGACTGACACCCTAGTCCTTTGGGACATCAATTTAATAGATCCACGCCAACCAGTATTGGTACCATTGGCAAGGTACTAGCACCCTTCCAACTGGGGTTATAGGTTGGACCTCGATTTGCTCAAATTAGAGTATATCGATAATTATTAGCTCCCACAATCCTCTGTTCATTTGTAAGTTTATGTTCAATTAAGGTTTTCTTAACCAAGTATTCAGTT
This sequence comes from Capsicum baccatum var. pendulum, assembly GCA_030864225.1. Classification (NCBI taxonomy): domain Eukaryota; kingdom Viridiplantae; phylum Streptophyta; class Magnoliopsida; order Solanales; family Solanaceae; genus Capsicum; species Capsicum baccatum. The sequence continues at coordinate 184,847,174 of CM061558.1, read as the reverse complement.
ATTTAGTTTTATCCTATACATATTTAGACTTAGTCTCGCATTTATTTTATATGTTTATGTATTCATGTTTAGTTTATGCTAGTTAGTATTCCTATCTCACATACTCAGTACATTCAAAGTACTGATCGCATACTTTTCTGTGCTATATTGTCTCAAAATAAATGTTCGGACGCTTAATACTTGGATCACACTTAGCACGCCTCTATATCATCAGCTACAGTATATGGTGAGTCCTCATCATTCGAGGACCGATTATCAATTATTTATTTTTCTCCTACTTTTTGTTTCAATCACTTGGAGTTAGTTGTCCCAATTACTCATTATGTTTTTTAGGCTTTTAGACAAATGTTTAGATTTTTAGCATGATTAATTATCAAATAGTTCTATTTCCAGTCTTTCTTGATATTTAATTTTCGTTATTATGATTTCTACCAGTTATTTTAGTTAGCTTTTGTCTAGTATTTTGTTAACTTCTTCAGTATCCTAATGCATTCCAGACCATTAGTTAGATTGGGGTCACTTTAGATCTTACGCACCATGTTGTGACTAGGGGTAGTCTCGAGTCATAACAAACTTGGTATTAGAGAGCAGTAGGTTTAAAGTATCCAAAGGTGTCTGAATGTTGTGTTAAGTAGAGTCTTGTTCATGGGTGTGAAGCTTGCTACACTTATGAGCAAGAAGCTACAAAACATTTTAGGAAAGTATCACTTCTTTCTGATCCATGTTGTGTGATAGATTATGAACCTTATGAAAAATCTTCTTCTAACTCATTTTCTATTTGTTTACAGAAAATGCCTCCTAAGTGAATTAATGAAAAGAGAGATTAAAATCAGCAAACACAACAACCAGTTCTCAAAGACCCTCTAAATGAGAAGGTCTCTTATGCTGAGTTTAGAGATGCTTTCATAGTATTACCCCAATCTATGACCGATCAGAATAACCAACAAGTTATTGTCCTAGACAACCCAATAGAGAATGGGGCGGCAACTAGATTTCAGGAATTCACTCAGATAAATCTATTGGTATTCTTTGGGTCTAAGTCTGAAGATGATCCACAGGAATTCTTAGATTGTGTTCAAAAAAAGACTGAGATCATGGGTGTAAATTTAAGTGAAAGTGCTAAATTAGTTGCCTATCAATTTGAAAGAGCGGCTCATACCTAGTTTTAGCAGTGGAAGGAAGATGAGGTGCAAAATGCAGGGTTAGTAGACTGGGATAAGTTTATTACTGCATTTCTAGATAGTTTCTTTCCACTTGAGTTGAGGAGGCCAAGGTTCAGGAGCTCATAAACCTGAATCAAGGCTACCTGAGTGTGAAGGAGTAATCCCTCAATTTTACCCAAGATGGAAAGGTATGCTCTAGCTACAGTGGATGATTCTAAAGCCTAAATGAGTAAGTTTGTGTTTGGTGTTTTTTGTGACCTATTTAAGGAGTGTAGGCTGGCCATGTTGGTTAAGGAGATAGACATCTCGAGTTTGATGGTTCATGCTCAAAATATTAAGGAGGAGAAGATGAAATAGAAGGAAAGGGAGAATAAGAGGGCCAAAATTGGTAGTTTCAATTTCTCTCAGTAGAGGTCCGGTGATGGAAATCATTTCTCTCAGTCAGTCCTCTTTATTCGAGAATGATTCAAATTTTATTTTGGCATTAGACTCAGTTTTTTTTAGTAGACGGATTTAGTTGGGGACATGTCCCATCAACTCTACAGTTCAGACAAGTTTAGAGGCTTTTCAAACAAATGTATTTGCATTTAGTTTTCAGTATTGAGTATTTTTCGATATTTGAACCTTATGGAAAGTTTTCGCCTGTTTTTCGTATTTATTTCAGTATATTATGTAGTGCTTAGGTACAAATATTAGAAAAGGTTTATCTTGTGATCCTTCAGGATCATGAGAACCGTGTGGCATTTCGGTTCCAGAAAATCAAGGCATTACAATATAGTTCTATTTTTAGTTTTGCTCGATATATAGTTTTTTCATTATTGTGATTTTCACCAGTTATTTCAGTTAACTTTCGCCTAGTATTTTGTTTATTTCTTTAGTATCCTATTGGATGTCAGGCCATAGATTAGATTGGGGTCACTTGTGACCTTCGGCACCATGTTATGACTAGGGGGTAGTCTCGAATCATGACACCCAACCAAGTTGGGGTCAAACCCACGATAAATAGGTCAAAAATATATCAATATCTTGATGATGTAATTGGGAATTTCTTAAAGTAAAAGGGGTGTTTTGTAAGAATAAGAGTAATAGTAAAGATGTTGGACAACTAGGGTTATTATCAATATGAAACTAGTACTAGGATTATGTTCCTCCTGACTTCATAACTCCACACACTGTTCATGCTTGTCCAACTATCCCAATGTATTGTATGCAAAATATAACAAGTTATGTATCACCTAATCATATCTTGACCTTGGTTTTGTTAAATTTCAACCATCTCCTCTTAGTCTCGGAGTGTCACATTAATAACCCTTGTTTTATGATTTTAGGTTAACTATCTCCTCTAGATCTCAAGTTAATTAAATGAAGGTTGATAGATTTAAATTACTATTGTGATCTCATTTTCCTAATCTCTACCTATCTCTCGATCATGTATCAAATACGGGGGAGTTCCTAACATTTACAACCATTAAGAAAGCAATCAAAATGAAGAAAAACCCAATACATTCAAGAACATTGTTCAAGAATGACTTCACTCTTAACCTTCTTCGTTAATTCATTATGGTTCCGACAATCCTAGTTATGGGTTTTAGCTACTCATTATTGTAACAACAAACATAGATTTCATAGACAAAAGCATGATTATGGGCTTACGAAGAATAGTACTGAAAACTCAAAATCTCAAATCATATTAAATCCTAAAAACCAAGAATAATAATTCCAATATCAATAATGTATCTCAAAACACAAAATAATGTCTAAAGTGTGTAAAGTGATAATAAATCATCCAAGGGATATTTATAGATATAAAATGAAACCAATCCTAAATAGTATAAGAAACTAGAGTAAGCATCAACTCACGATTCGTGGGTTGAGTAGTAGGTACAACCCACGAATCGTGCCTTGGAGTCATGTAAATTAGATCACATCTTCAATATATCAGAACTCAAACTCGCAAATGCAACCTACGTGTTGTAGGTTGTACCTATGATTCATAGGTAGACTAGTGAAAATCAGATATATCATCCATCATTAAAACTCAACCTACTAATTCTACTCATGAATTACAAGTACTACCCACGAGTCGTATGTTGACTCATTGATAGCTCTTTCAGTAACTCTTGGTTTATTTTTCTCAGTCTTTTCTTCGAAACCAATTTTCATGCAAAATCAGTACAAATACACATCATTTATAACAAGAACACCTAAGTTCCTACACAATTTCCTTATTTTAAGCATCGAAAGTTCCATGAAACCATGGAACATTAAGTATACCTTTTAATCTATTCTTAATCAAAAAGAAAGGTAGAAACTAAGTTTTTTTGCAACTCCAAAACATGAAGCACATTATTTAGTGTCACCACCTTTCTCGATGTCATCCTCAAAAAAATCTTACATATTTTTTAAACCTTTGTCATAGCAGAGTTCACCATGAATACCTTCTCATCAACTTGATCCAAAGAATAAGATGCAAATAAATTTTTGTTGGCACACACATGGAGGTTGACACTTGAATCAATCCACCACTCTCTAGGATTTCCAAGTTGATTGCATTCTGAAACGATAGCACAAAGATCTTCTACGTCTTCTTTTAATTCAGCCATGTTTGCTTGATCCTTTTTCTTTTCTTCTTTGGAACCCGACAATCTGAAGACTTATGACTAACTTTTTCATAAATAAAGTATTTTCCCTTGAATTTATTATTTGGAGGATTGCCTTATTGTACTGATAGTTTTCTTCTCTTCTTTGATTTAGTGGGATCATCTTCCGTAAAATTTGCTCCATTTATTATAGTTGCCATAAGACTTCTTGTCTACATCCTTATTTTCCTCTTTAATCCTCAACCTCACAATGAGATCTTCAATAGATATATTCTAACACCCCGATTCACTGAACCGAAATGCTACACGGTGCTCATGACCCTGAGGGACCACAAGCTAACCCTTGATGGATATATGTACCTGTATACTGCAAATTGTGATATAATAATGTGGAATACATAGAACTGTAAGGCCATAAGGTTCAACTGAATACAATCATGTGGGTGAAAATACCCAAAACAACTCAATCTGAACGTAAATCTGAACATAAATCTGAAAGCCTCTAAACTATCTGAATAAGGAGTTGAAGGAACATGTCTCAAACTAACTCCGTAAAACTAAACCGAAGAAATAAATAAATAAATCAAATCATATTGTCCTCGAATCAATGAGGACTCACTGTGTCTCTGCGACTGGAATGCTACTGCTACTGCTTGGCTGGAGCTCGTGTCTCCAAACCTATGGTGTAACATGAAAAGAAAGCACCATAGCGCAAATGCGTCAGTACAACTGGAGTACTGAGTATACGAGGAGGGTAGGCTGAACATAAAGAGTTTCATGCATGAACAACACTGACTAACTAATATGAACGTGGGAGTGCAAACACACATATATAGAAACTAGGACCGTGAATACGTGATAGAATGACCTGTAAGCTAATACATGGTTTACTGATAACTATCATGACTGATACTAAAACTGATAACATGGACGACTGTATCTAACAGTCCTATATATAAAATTTGAAGAACGCCCTGAGTTTTTTTACTGAGACTAATACTAAAACTGATAACATAGACGACTATATCTGACAGTCCTCTATATACTGAAATCTGAAGAACGCCCTAAGTTCATTTATTGAGACTGATACTGAAATTGTGGGAAGTAGTGTTTAACCGACAAGCCCCATGCATGTCGTTATGGCTAAGCTGGGCTCCAATCTCTGCCCCGACTGGAGGAGTGTCAATATCGTGCCATGGGTAAGGACAGCCTGTGAGTGACCCTTATCTGCAAGGTACTCAATGATAACGGTGGAAACCCTAAACTGACGGGTTAATCCACCTTATCAACCCTAATCTGACGGGTTAAGATGTCTCAATCTACGTTGGCTACGTAGTTCTGAAATACAAGGATTGCTACTAAGAATCATACCCTGAACTGGCAGGTGAGTTTCCATCCTTGGGTTTACTCTGTGCTAACCTTTACTCCCATCTGGAGGGACTGGACATGAATAACTGACTGTACCTAACTTAACCTTACTAAATTCCGTTGACTAGCGGAATGTTATTGATATCTGAAAACTGACTAAGATCATAAGGTTTTCCTGAGTCACATGACTGACTAAAGTCTATTGAATCATATCTTGATTTCGGATATCGTGAAACATGACATGGCTCTAGGCACACAGCTATAGTTTTTGGGTACAAGTACCCCCAGGACTCGATGGAAGGAAACTGACACACATGACTGACTTGATCATAAGAGTAGAGTCCATAATTTTTAATATCGTAAGTAGGGATCTCATACTATGTATGGTTATCAACAATGTATTGCATGGAAAGGATTTCATTTCACATGGAATTACTTGCACAATCTTAATATCATGTTCATTACATAATTATATTGGCAACACATACCAATAACATGGAAGTTCATGTGGATTGCATGGTTATCATACATCTTGTTCATAAGTAGGAGTTGCAAGTAAACATAGCATAATCTCATAAGAATAGTTCATGAGTATTCCAACAACATTACAAGGCACATTATCAACATAGAAGTCATTGGAACATAAGGGCATATCATGAATCCTTCACTTAGTCACAATTTAGCTACATTACATGATTTCTAGTTTCTTAGTCATTTTATCAAACACCTTACATGCACATCTTAAGCATAGGTGAAATCATCAAATTATACATCATGAACAACCAAATTTACATGTTTCCAACTCATATGATATCATGAATTCATAAAAACATATAAAGATTCCATCTTGGGAATCACCTAATATCAACAACATGATCATAAACACCCAAAAATATAGAAATCATACTTTATAATGAAAAATAGGGTTTTCGAGCTTTATGGATAAAAGGGATCCATAAATCAACTCACGCATACTATTATAAAGGAAAAAAAACAAGCATGAACATGGGTATGATCATATCACCACAATCTACCAAGATTTTGTATTGTAAAGATTGATTCTTGAACTCCATGGATGAAAGAAATCCGTGGATGAACACTACGCATACCTTAGAAGGAAGATTCTTGATGATTGACGGAGGAATTTCCTTGAAATTGGATCTTCAATATTAACTATGCAACCCTAGTTGTTTTTCTCCTTTAGTGCTCTTGGATGATGAGCTTTGAGATGATAATAGGGTTGTAATATGTTTAGAAGATATATATTTCATAGGGTTAAGTTTAGGGATGTGTAAGGAGTATTTAAAGACTTAATTACCTTTAAAATAACTCAAAATGGAGTGTTTTTGACACCTGGAATTGCCTTAGGTGGCGCCCAAGTGATCCCCTATGCTTGGGTTGGGCGGCGCCTAACCAATCACCTATGCTTACTATCTTTCACGAAAATGGGCATAACTTTTTGATCAGGTATTGAATTAAGGCAAAATTGGTATTGTTGGAAAGCTAATTCGATTGTTTACAATTTAGTGGGTCTAAATCAGCCAAAATACCACATTAACATCGAGTTATACTCATTCAAATATGACCCTTGCAAAATTAAAAACTAAAACTTGATGGATTCAAAAACTCTTAGCTTGTATTACCTTAAGTGACTCATATGAACATGCTTAATACATCATAAGCTATCCTATCACTACGATATTCACGGTAAGTCATTTACTCAAGTATGAATCATAGGATAGAAGATTTCATACGTAGGAATACTTATTCACTTCCTAGCTTACAAACATGTGGGGTATTACAATATCTATCCCTTCGAAACATTCGTCCTCGAATGAGAATTTACTGAGAAGAGATACAAGACTATAGAACCTGAACTAAATCATGAAGAACTGAAACTTGATCTCATGATTGACATGCTAAACATACTGAACCCGTGCATATCTGATGCATGGATAACTGACACATGAATGCATGACTGAGTATGAAACGGTTAATAGGTACCAAGTTTATACTGGAAACATGAATGTGAACTAAATAAGATTAAGGAGAACTGTTACCTTGAGCATGATTTAAATTGGCAGGGAAGAGGTGAGGATACTTGGTTCGCATATCTGCTTCTGCTTCCCAAGTAGCTCCCTCATGAGACTGATTTTGCCAAAGAACCTTGACTAGAGGGACTTCTTTGTTCCTCAATCTACGAGTCTGATAATCTAAGATTTCAATTGGAATCTCTTCATAAGTGAGACTGTTCTGAATGTCGATGCTCTGAATAGGGACAACAACTATTGGGTCACCTATGCAATTCTTTAGCAAAGAGACATAGAAGACTGGATGGATTGAGGCTAGATCTGAAGGCAACTCAAGCTCATAAGCTACCTTGCCGAAGCGACAAAGAATTCTTAAGGGACTGACATACCGGGGACGGAGTTTCCCTTTCTTGCTGAATCTCTTCTCTCCCTTCATGGGAGAGATCTTAAGATAGGCATAGTCATTGACCTCGAACTCGAGATCCTTTCTACGAACATCTGCATAGGACTTCTGTCGGCTCTGAGAAGCCTGGAGTCTCTTTCTGATCAACTGAACTTTCTCTAAGGCGTCGAATACTAAGTCAGGACCTATGACTGAGGACTCACTAACTTCGAACCAACCAATCAGAGATCTATATATCCTACCATAGAGAGTTTCGAATAAAGCCATCTGAATACTAGAATGATAGCTATTATTGTATGCAAACTCAATCAAAGGCAAGTAGTCATCCCAACTTCCCTTGAAGTCAATTGCACACGCCCTTAGTATATCTTAAAGAGTCTGAATGGTCTTCTCTACTTGACCATCTGTCTGAGAATGAAATGTTGTGCTGAGATAGACTTGGGTACCGAGACCCTTTTGGAATGCTTTCCAAAAGTGAGAAGTGAACTAGGTACCTCTATCTGAGATGATAGATAGTGGAAAACCGTGTAATCTGACTTACTCCCTGATATAGTGTTTGGCATAATTCTCGGAGGAATAAGAAGTATGAACAGGAAGAAAATGAGATGACTTGGTCATTCTATCTATAATGACCCAGACTGAATCATTCTGATGACGAGTTCTAGGAAAACCTATCACGAAGTCCATGTTAACTTCTTCCCACTTCCAAGTAGGAATGGTGAACTTTTGCATGGAACCACTAGGTTTCTGATGGTCTATCTTAACTTGCTGACATGTAGAGTACTTAGCCACAAACTCTGCAATATCTCTCTTCATCCCACTCCACCAATAGATCTCCCGCATGTCGCGGTACATCTTAGTGGCCCCTGGATAAATACAGTATCGCACACCATGCGCTTCTGCAAGAATTTGCTGCCTCAATTCATCTACACCTAGAACACATAGACAACCTTGACAATGAAGAACACCATCTCCCCCTTTGGAGAAAACCTCAACTTACTAATTCTGAACTGACTCTTTGAACTTGACAAGGCTAGGATCCCTGTCTTGTTTCTCTTTCACCTCAGAAACTAGAGATGACTCTGAACTACTATGAACATATACACCACCCTCTGAAGAATCGACTAAGCGAACGCCTAGTCTAGTAATATGATGGATCTCCTGAGCCATCTTTTTCTTACTATCCTCAATGTTAGAAATACTACCCATGGAGAGTCGACTGAGAGCATCGGCCATAACATTGGCCTTGCTCGGATGATAAAGAACACTTATATTGTAGTCCTTCAAGAGCTCTAACCACCTTCTCTAGCGAATATTGAGATCTTTCTAGGAAAATACATACTAGAGGCTTTTATGGTCTGTGAAGACATCTATATGAACTCTATAGAGATAATACCTCCAAATATTCAAGGCAAAACTACCGATGCTAACTAAAGATCATGAGTAGGATAATTCTTCTCATGTGGCTTTAACTGTCAGGAGACATAGGCTATGACCTTACCATTTTTCATGAGGAAACAACTTAAACCCACTCTAGATGCATCACAATAGACTACAAAATTGTCTGAACCATCTGGAATAGCTAGAATTGGAGCGGAGGTGAGTCGAGTCTTCAACTCTTGAAATCTCTTCTCGCATGAATCTGACCACTGAAACTTAATTTTCTTCTGAGTCAATCTAGACATGGGAGATGCAATAGAAGAAAATCCCTCGACAAACCATCTGTAATAGCCAGCCAAACCCAAGAAACTCCTAATATCTGATGGAGATACGAGACTGGACCAGTTTTTTATTGCCTTGGTTTTCTGAGGATCTACTCTAATTCCATCACCGAAAATAATATGGCCAAGGAATTCTACTGATCTTAGCCAAAATTTACACTTGCTGAACTAAGCAAATAACTGTTGATCCCTAAGAGTCTGAAGAACAATCTTGAGATGGTCTACATGATCACGCTCTGTGCGAGAATAGACCAGAATATCATCTATGAAGACTATGACAAACATGTCCAAGTACTGCTTGAACACACGATTCATCAAATCCATAAAATCTGCAGGGGCATTGGTAAGACCAAATGGCATGACTAAAAATTTGGAGTGACTATACCGAGTACGGAAAGTTGTCTTTGAAATGTTACATTCTCTAACTCTGAGCTGATGATAGCCTGATCTAAGGTCTATCTTGGCGAAGTAACTGGAACCCTGAAGTTCATTGAATAGATCATCAATCCTGGGGAGAGGATATCTATTCTTGATCGTGACCTTGTTGAGTTGACGGTAATCAATACACATCCTGAGAGAACCGTCTCTCTTGCGCACAAATAATACTGGCACATCACATGGGGAAACGCTGGGTCTAAGGAATCCCTTATCTAAGAGATCCTTCAACTAATCTTTCAGTTTCTTGAGTTCTGCTGGTTCCATTTTGTATGGCGGAATAGAAATAGGTTGAGTATCCAGAAGAAGGTCTATGCCTAAGTCTATTTTCCTTTTGGGAGGAATGCCTGGAAGATCTTCGGGAAAGAAATCTGAGTATTCATTAACAACAGGGACTGTTTTGAGGCTAGGATATTCAGAACTAGAATCTTTAACATACACGAGATGAAACACACACCCCTTAGAAATCATTTTCCTTGTCCGAAGGTAGGAAATAAGTTGACCCCTGAACGCTGAAATGCTACCCTTCCACTCTAGGATGGGCTCATTTCAAAACTGAAACTGAACTATCCTGTTTCTACAGTCGACTGTGGCATAGCAGGAATGAAGCCAATCCATGCCGATAATGACATCAAAATTAGTCATCTCTAACTCCACTAAATCTGCTGATGTGGATTTCTGAGATATCATAACCGGGTAGTTCCTGTATATCCACCAAGCTATGATGGTTTTACCCACTGGGGTAGAGACTGAGAAGGGCTCTGCTAGGACTTCAGGACTGATTCCGAAATCACCTGCTATAGATGGAGTAACAAAAGACAAAGATGCACCTGGGTCTAGAAAAGCATAAACATGAACATGGAAAATCTGTAATGTACCAGTAACGACATTAGGAGAATTTTCCTGATCCTGCTAGGACTGAAGAGCATAGAGTCTGTTTGGGCGTTGCCCACTGGTAGCACTGGAAATAGCACCCTGCTGGTTCGGGCGACTGGACTGAGCTGTAGAATAATTTTGTTGACCCTGAAGACTTGACTGCAGACACTCCCTAATCTTGTGGCCTAGCTTGCCACAACCAAAACAGACATCACTACCGTCTCTGCAAATGCCCTTGTGGTTCTTACCACAAGTCTGACAAAGGGGATTTGTTCGGGCACTGCTAACACTGCCCTGAGATTTAGAGCCTGGCGCTTTGTTTCTATTGTCGTCTCTAAACTTTGGCACTGGAGCGCTGTCAGAGGGAGGAGCTGGAACGGCTGACTTGGAGTGAAACTGTGAACGGTTTTCTCCATCTAACTTGGGTGATCAAAGTTGAAATTACCTGACCTTGCTCTCTTGTTCTGCCTCTCCTTAGTCTTAAACTTCTGCTCTTCTACTTGTTGGTCATGGGTCATGAGTCTGGCTAAGGTCATATCACCGATCAGCATCGCAGACCTACCCTCATTTACCATGCTATCGTTGACCCCTGACACGAACTTGCTCATCTTAGCTCTATTGTCTGCAACCACATGAGGAGCATACCTGGCTAGCTGAGTAAATCTGAAAGAATACTCCCTAACTGTCATATTGCCCTGCCTGAGGTTGATGAACTCAAGAACTTTGGCTTCCCTCAGCTTTTGGGGAAAGAATCTGTCTAAGAAACTTGTGACAAATTCGTCCCACTCGATAGGGCCTGAATCATCTAACCTGTCAGACTTCTACTATTTGTACCAATCATGAGCAACATCCTGTAACTGGTAGGTGGCTAACTCAGCACTCTCAATAGAAGTAACACCCATGATGTCAATGACCTTCTAGACTTGGTCAATGAACTCTTGAGGGTCCTCATCAGACTTAGACCCATGGAAAGATGGAGGGCTCATCCGGGTGAAGTCCCGAACCCTAGCTGCTTTGGGAGTGGACACTGGATAGGCGAGAATAACAGGTTTCCATTCATTCTGTGCAGCCATGGACTGAGCAAGTATGGTAAATGCGGCTCTAAACTCCGCATGGGAAACATGTTCGTCCAAAGGATCTTCGGGCTGAGGAGCTGGCTGGTTTCTTCTCTTTGGGGCCATGGTATAGAATAAGAGAAGAATGGATTAGACTGAGAGTTTTACTTGTGATTATGCTCACTAGCCTGACATGAATAATGAAGAAAGGGGATTGTTCCTAAAACATCTTATAGCTTCTCGCACATAAATGTGGCGCACAACACACTCATTTACAAGACTCTACTAGATGTGTCTTTCAGACTTCCTAGGACTTTATTGAACCTTAAGCTCTGATACCAAGTTTGTAACTCCCCGATTCACTGAACCGGAATGCTACACAGTGCTCATGACCCCGAAGGACCACAAGCTAACCCATGACATATATATGTACCTGTATACTGCAAATAATGATATAATAATGTGGAATACATAGAACTGTAAGTCCATAAGGTTCAATTAAATAAAATCATGTGGGTGAAAATACCCAAAACAACTCAATCTGAACAAAAATCTGAAAGCCTATAAACTATCAGAATAAGGAGTTGAAGGAACATGTCTCCAACTAACTCCATAAAACTGAACTGAAGAAATAAATAAATGAATCAAATCATATTGTCCTTGAATCAATGAGGACTCACTATGTCTCTGCGATTGGAATGCTACCGCTACTACTGGGCTGGAGCTCGTGTCACAGAACCTATGGTGTAATATGAAAAGAAAACACCATAGTGCAAATACGTCAGTACAACTGGAGTACTGAGTATACGAGGAGGGTAGGCTGAACATAAAGGGTTTCATGCATGAACAACACTAACTGACTAATATGAACGTGGGAGTGCAAACACACATATATAGAAACTAGGACTGTGAATACGTGATAGCATGACCAATAAGCTAATACATGGTTTACTGATAACTATCATGACTGATACTGAAACTGATAATATGGACGATTGTATCTGACAGTCCTGTATATACTGAAATCTAAAGAACGCCCTTAGTTCTTTTACTGAGACTAATACTGAAACTAATAACATGGATGACTGTATCTGACAGTCCTGTATTTACTGAAATCTGAAGAACACCCTGAGTTCTTTTACTGAGACTACTATTAAAACTATGGGAAGTAATGTTTAACCGACATATCCCATTTATGCTGTTATAGCAAAGCTAGGGTCCAATCTCTGCCCCGACTAGAAGGGTGTCAATACCATGCCATGGGTAAGGACAGCCTGTGAGTGACCCTTATCTGGCGGGTACTCAATGAGAATAGTGGGAACCCTAAACTGACGGATTAAGCCACCTCATCAACCCTAATCTAGCAGGTTAAAATGTCTCAACCTACGCTGGCTACGTAGTTCTGGAACACAAAGATTGCTACTAAGAATCACACCCTAAACTGGCGGGTGAGTTTCCATCCTCGGGTTTACTCGATGCTAAACTCTACTCCCATCTGGAGGGACTGGACATGAATAACTGACTGTACCTAACTTAACCTTACTGAATTCCGTTAACTGGCAGAATGTTACTGATATCTGACAACTGACTAAGATCATGAGGTTTTCCTGAGTCACATGACTGACTGAAGTCTATGGAATCATAGCTTGAGTTTGGATATCGTGAAACATGACATGGCTCTAGGCACACAGCTATAGTTTTCGGGTACAAGTACCCCCAGCACTTGATGGAAGGAAACTAACACACATGACTGACTTGATCATAAGAGTAGAGTCCATAATTTATAATAACATAAGTAGGGATCTCATACTATGTATGGTTATCAACAATGTATTGCATGGAAAGGATTTCATATCACATGGAAGTACTTGCACAATCTTAATATCATGTTCATTACATAATCATATTGGCAACACATACCAATGGCATGGAATTTCATGTGGATTGCATGGTTATCATACATCTTGTTCATAAGTAGGAGATCCAAGTAAACATAGCATAATCTCATAAGAATAGTTTATAAGTATTCCAACGACATTACAAGGCACATTATCAATATAGAAGTCATTGGAACCTAAGGGCATATCATGAATCCTTCACTTAGTCACAATTTAGCTACATTGCATGATTTCTAGTTTCTTAGGAATTTTATCAAACACCTTACATACACATCTTAAGCATAGGTGAAATCATCAAATTATACATCATGAACAACCAATTTTACATGTTTCCAACTCATATGATATCATGAATTCATAAAAACATATAAAGATTCCATCTTGGGAATCACCCAATATCAACAACATGATCATCAACACCCAACAATATAGAAATCATACTTTATAATGAAAAAGAGGGTTTTCAAGCTTTATGGATAAAAGGGATCCATAAATCAACTCACGCATACTATTATATAGCAAAACAAACAAGCATGAACATGGGTATGATCATATCACCATAATCAACCAAGCTTTTGTATTTTAAAGATTGATTCTTGAACTCCACAGGCAAAAGAAATCCATGGATGAACACTACGCATACCTTAGAAGGAAGATTCTTGATGATTGACGGAGGAATTTCCTTGAAATTGGATCATCAAGCTTAATTATGCAACCCTAGTTGTTTTTCTCCTTTAGTACTCTTGGATGTTGAGATTTGATATGATAATAGGGTTGTAATATGTTTAGAAGCTATATATTTTGTAGGGTTAAGTTTAGGAACGTGTAAGGAGTATTTAAAGACTTAATTACCTTTAAAATAACTCAAAACAAAGTATTTTTGACAGCTGGAATTGCCTTAGGCGGCACCCAAGTGATCGCCTATTCTTGGGTTGGGCGGCGCCTAACCAATCGCCTATGCTTGGGTTGGGCGGCGCCTAACCAATTGCCTATGCTTACTGTTTCTCATGAAAAAGGGCATAACTTTTCGTTCGAGTATTGGATTAAGGCAAAATTGGTATCGTTGGAAAGCTAATTCGATTCTCTCATATTTGGTTGGTCTAAATCATCTAAAATACCACATTAACATCGAGTTATACTCATTCAAATATGACCCTTGCAAAATCGAACACTAAAACTTGATGGATGCAAAAACTCTTAGCTTATATTACTTTAAGTGACTCATATGAACATGCTTAATGCATCATAAACTATCCTATCACTAGGATATTTATGGTAAGTCATGTACTCAAGTATGAATCACATGATAGGAGATTTCATACGTAGGAATACTTATTCACTTCCTAGCTTAGAAACATGCGGGGTATTACACATATCCTTGCGATTATGCTTTAGGTAGATTTTGAAGTCCTTCCACAAAGGTGATAACTTCTAGATTATTGCAACCAATTGAAAATCATCTCATGACCAAAGCTTCGGCAAGGATATTATGGGTTAGGACTTGCAAATCTTGGGTTTGATGCCCTTCTACTACTATCTTCATTAATACATATATTTTCACATCATGTTAAAACTCTTCTTAAGAATAATTTATTTTTATTTTGAGTTTATTTATATTAGTTTTATCGATATTCATATCTTGAGGGTGATTATATGGTAATTGGTTAAATGCTTTACTATAGAATTCCTTATTTTTTTCCCTTAGTTTTTATTTTGCAGGTATTTTAAATATTCTATATCTTTTGTTTCAAAATATCCAATTAGATTATGTTTCATAAGTTTTTCTAATAACATTATTTCTTTCATATTTTCTCTCCAATATTTTAAATATTCATAGTTTATCATTTTATCCTGTAGTAATTGTAGATTTACAAATTTCTGTATAATAATTTATCCTAATTGTACTGTAATGTATATCTAATTCTAGATTTTCAATGCTATTTATTATCTTGTGTTGTTCTTCTCGTAGTGACTTTTTTAAATTATATAAACTATCACATGTACTTTTTCGTGAATTTTCTAGGGTTTCTTCTATCCATATTTATTTTTCTTTTAGATTCTCCATTATTTTTCTAATTCAGATTTTATAATTAATTTCTTCATTTATATTATCTTGATTTTCTCTAGTTTTTCCAATATATTCTAACATTTCTTAATTTGAATAATATCCATCTGGATAATTATCCAGGTATAACTATTCTATCCAATTTATAGTTTCAATTTCATAGTCTAATACTTTTTCTAATATTATTCTCTTAATATCTATAATTTCTATATCTTTAATTATATATAAGATTAATATGTTAAGATTATCTATCATTTAAAATTGGTTAAATACTTTATTATAATATTTTTTAGTTGTTTGTTTTAATCTTACTAATTCTTCTATATTTTCACTAAGAAATTGTATGTATTTTATATCTATTTTCCAAGATTCTAAATATACATAATTTATCATAGTTAGTATGTGGGTTTGGTATGTAAGTATTTATAAGAGTAGTTCGGTAGGTGTGGTATATAATTAATTCTAGTCATAAAATATCTATCAAATATTTTTTTCAATATGATTTTTCTTATATCTACTATTTCTATATCCTTAAGTACATATAAAATGAGTATTTTAAATTTATCTACCATTTTGTCAGATAAATAATTATCCATTTTTCATAAAATTACTATTTTTAAAATATTTCCTCCAATCATGCACATAACAGAATATGATCACTTTAGATTGCTATATACTAGATTATTCTTAAATAACATATTCTTCGGTTACTATTAGCTTGGTAATCTAGATACTTTTTCCTTAAACAGCACCTCTATTCTGGTTACTCCCCTATCACGGTTTTCTTGTCTCACCGATTTCACCTTTAGAATGGCATAGTTCTTAGGGATTTTTCTCCTTTTCCACTTTGCTAATAAACTTCTTAACATGCTATTTTTCGAATAATTCTACTATAAAGCAACTAACATGAACTTATTTTATCATATCATGATTGTTAGGAATTTATGAATTTAGCTAGTCATAATAGTAAATGAATATACTTGTTCTGGTAGTTTTGATAATTCTAAGCTTTGTTCCTCCATAGATTTTTCCATTGAAATATACCTATTTCTTAAATAATCAATTTATTTGTTGTAGACAAGAGAGAGTTTTTTGCTTCAACGTATGAAGGCTTACCTTCATCTGAGCAAGTGCTCATTTATTTATATTCTTAGAAATGAAAACGCATACACTGTTTTTCTTTACATCTATCAGCTACTTTACAAAAGTAAAGAAAAATGTCTCTCAAAAGTCCTAAAGATAATTTTTATACATGTCTAATCTAATAATGGCACTACTTGCCAAAAAAGACTAGTAAATGATAAGAAAAGTCAAAAAGCCTAAGGCTACTTACATAATAATTTACGTAAAGCTATCTACCTCTTTTAAATCTTCCATATGTCTTTTTCACCTTTAATAAATTGAATTACTTTCTTTATCTTCTTTCTTTATCCGTAGTTATCTTCTTTTTATTGCTCTGTATCTCCATTATTGCTCCATATCTTGCATCTTCCAGCTGTCTCTTTTATCTTCTTCTATTCTAGTTGAACTTCTGGGACAATATTATCTTCTCCATTACATTTTGAACATTGATGGTCTGGATATTTATGTCCAATTAACTTGAATTATCTGGTTAATAATTCTTCCGAAATAAATTTTTCTCTAATAACTCTCGTGATAGGTTTTTTCTCTGAACTGAGTAACGTCAAGATCCATTGCCTAATGTCTTCCATATCTTCTTCTCGTAGTTTATTTGAATTTGAGTATACTATTATATTACCTCTTGAATAATAACTCCATATGGGATTTCTGTTGCGATAAGTGTTTGTTAACTCTTGAAGAATTGTGGATAGTCCGATATATCTCTTATTTGTATAAAAATTTGGTATCTCAATTCTAGGTATTTCTGGTTGTGTAATAATATCTTCTGGTATAATCATATCTCGGGTCATTCCTATTTTTACAACTTGTATAGGTGATTTAACTTCATCATACAATATATCTGTTAGTGCCATGTAAAATTTTATAAAAAATAGGTTACCTTTGGTTATTCTTTTAAAAATGTTAAATGAATCATATATTTCTGGTATATTGGATATTTCATTTACGTCTTGGGTATATATGGTACTAAGTAGTCCATATTCGTAACAGGTTTTAACTAGATTTGGATTGGTTTTAGGTAAAGCAATTAGCTTATTGTATCCGGTCACCTTCTGGTTTATGTAATTTGTATGTGGTTCTTGGATGTTTATAGCTCTGGGTTAGTATTTAAGAAAGTTTGTATTTTGTAAATATTTTTTATGTATGTTCGGGCTGTATAGTTGTAGATCTTTTTATCTTGGTTTAAACTGTCTTGGTATGTGGTAATTTGTGGGGGTATGCACATGGGATCTTTTACTGTATTTGGAATATATGGTTTATCAAATAGCTTGTTTAGGTTCATATTTGTATTTTTCCTTAACTCTTTTGCTTGTACCTGCAGAAGTAGATTAATAAACGTTATGGGTTTTACGGAGTATCCCAACGTCTCCTTCTAGCTCTGAAATTTTAATGTCTTTCGATCGACATCGCTCATGAATTTTAATGTCTTTCGATCGACATAGCTTTGCACACTGCTGAGTTAGCTGATTTGTAGCTTCAGACTTCAGTTTAACTTCATTAGTCTTTAGATTTTCTATTTCATTACCCATACTGTCCACTTTCATTAAAAGCGTAGTTAAGGTTTTGAATATCTTTTCTAAAGTATCATCTTCTATTATATCAGTCTGTGCAGCTTTGTCCTAATATGTAAACTGCAATAACATTTTTGTTAGTACTAATTACTTCAATTGTAAATGTAAAATTTAATATATTCAATACTAGTCTCCGAATCTCTTTTGTTGTAACTGAATTTTGTATTTTCTTTGTTAGCCACCAACGTACCTGTGTATTATCTGTTCGTACAATAAACTTAGTATATACAATATATGGCTCAAATGCTAATAAACATTTATATAATGAGCATAATTCTTTTCTATTTATTTACCATTTTATTTTTGTTTCATTAAACGTACCTGAGTAGTATCTACAATGGTGTTCTAATTTTTCTTCTTCATATCTATATTTAAGTACTCCTCCATAACTACATTCACTAGCATCTGTTTCTACTATATATATAAATTTTCTATTTTCTTATGGAAATTGTAATTTTGGTAATTCTTTATAAAGTATTTTTATTTTCTGAACTTGTTTTTTATCTTCTTCATTGTAATTATATTCTACATCCTTTTTAAATTTTTTCTGTAAAGGCTTTAGGTTTTCTGCTAATTTTGGTATATATTCTCTTACTTGGTTAACTAATCCTAAAAATGATTGTAATTTCTTTTTTGTATTTAATTCTTCTTTTGAATTTATTATGTTTTGTACCATATGTTGTTACATTTTTACTCCACTTTTATCTATTTGTATTCCTAAAAATTTTATTTGATTTTTCATAATTTCAACTTTCTTCTCACTTAAATTTATTCTCGAATTTTCTATTATATCTATAAATTGTTCTAATAACTTTAAATGTTCTTCTTTTGTTTTTGTATATAATAGTATATCATCGATGTATACTATACAATTAGGTAATTATTTAAAATAACTATCCATAAAATGTTGATATCTACTTGGTGTATTTTTATATCCAAATGGTAGTACATTCCATTCATAAAATCCTTGTGCTACTGTAAATGCGGTTAATTCCTTAGATTTTTCTTCTAACTTTAAATGGTAAAATCTCGATTTACAATCAAATTTACTAAAGTAATTATATCCTTGCATTTGTCTTATTTTTAATATCTTATTTGGTATTGGGTAATTATATGTCATAGTTTTTGCATTTAAATTTCTATAATCAATAACCATCCTATTTTTTCCTCTTTTTTGTTTACTATGTTTATTTACTATAAATGTTGGGCTATTATGTTTACTATTCTTTTTTTTTGTATATATTGTTTTTCTAATAATTCTTCTATGTTCATTTTAAATTCTTTTAAATCATCAAAATTATATGTTAATAGTTTCTGTGTTATTATGCTATTTTTATCTATTAATTCAATTTTTATAGTAGTTTTATGTTTTTCCCATCCTTCTAATGGATTTTCACTATATAATTGTTCTAATTTTTTCTTAATTATTTCTATTTTATTTATTGAAAATATAGTTATTTCCTTTTTATTTATTGAAAATACAACTAGTTCTATTGTATCTTCAGTATTTTTTATATTTTCTAATTTTTGCGTAATTTTTTCACTTCCTTCTATCCAATCAGTTTTCTTTCTTATTTTATTAGTAACTCTTTTTGCTCTTACTTTCTGTTTACATGGTGTTGTAAACCACCAATCCATTCTAGTTATTATATGCGGGTATAATTTATCTAAAAACGGCATTCCTAAAAGCATATCTTTTGATGTTAGCTCATAATTATAGATTTCTTCTATTGTTAATATTTTATCCCATACTTGTATTTTTACATTCTTAGCTTTATAAGTAATTAAGCTTCCTTCGTCATTAAATCCTTTAACTATTATTGGTGTTTTTAATTTATCTCATTTATCTTTTGGTAAATAATTATATCTACATAAATTAGTTTCTGCTCCTGTATCTATCATAGGCGTATAATATCTACTGTAATACCCTTCTACTACTATCTTCATTAATACATATATTTTCATATCATGTTAAAGCTCTTCTTAAGAATAATTTCTCTCTGTTATATGTTATAGATAATTATGTATGCTCTATATTATATGGTTTTACTTGTTCTAGCCATTTTATTCCTAATATTATGTCTGATTTTTACATTTCTTCCTTTATTTCAAATTCTATTTTTATTTTTCTAACTCTTATGGTTATTTCTTTTTCTGCTATATTTTTAGTGTTTATTAAGCTTCTTGGTAGATCTAGGCATATATTATTGTTAGATTTTATTTCCTAATTTTTATTAGATATCTTGCTATATAATTTTCTTCTTGCCCTGTATTTAAGAGCATTAAATATTATTTTTCATTTATTGTTTCTGTTATGTAATATTGGTTGAAATTAGTTGTTGAACTTGTTTCATAACTTGTTCTTTTTGATGAACTAGATGATTCTAGTTTTTCATAAGCTATTCTTTTTGTTGTACTTATTCTATTATTTATTATTTCTAAATTCTCTTCTATATCTATGTCTCTATAACTATAATCATTATTATCAATTATTTTTACAAATTGTTCGAAAGTACTTTCTATTTGTATTTTGTTAATTTTATTTTTTACCTTTATTTTATGTTTTGTTGTTAATAGATATGGATTTTTACATCTTGCTGTAAATATTTTACTTCCTGTGGTTAGTTCTATTCCTGATATTTTTCAATATAATACTAATGATTTATCTATATTTTTATCTGTTATTGCTACTGAATAATTTGCACTTATTATAAATTTAAATTTTTGGTATATTAAATTTCCTTTTATGACAGTTATTATACTTTTTTCTATAGGTTTTATAATTCTATCATCTGCTAGGTATAATTCTATTGGTGTATCTATTCCTTCTCTAAAACCTGTTTTTATCAATATCTCTATTCCTCCAAGGTGTACATATTTTATTGGGTCTTTACTTTTTATATTGTTTATTTCTTTATTAATTATTCTTTTTGTTACTAGTGGTATAGTAGCTCTTCCTTTTACATATCTTCAATCTATTACATGTTCTTTTTGACTTACTACGTAGTATTCTTCTTTTCTTCTACTAAATATTTTTTTTATTGTTGGTATTTTAAATATTTTTTCTACACTTAAATCTAATTCTTTTCCTTTTATTTCATCAAATATATGACTATCAAATATTATTTTCTGATATGTTCCTTCTTCATTTAAATATTCTTCCTTTGTAATTAGTTTTATATCTTCTTTAGTTATTTGGTTTATTCTTATATCTTCTTCAGTCATTTTATTCATCTAATTCACTATCTATTTCATTATTTGTTTCTTTCTCTAAAATTTCATATATACTATCTTCACTTTCTTTATCTGTAGTTTGTTGTTTTATTTTTTCTATTTCCTTTTTTCTATCTATTTCTTCATTTTCTTTTTCTATTCTTACCATAGCTGTCAATTTATCTTCTAATTTTAATTCTTCTTTTTCTAACATTAAATATAAATGTTCACCTATTTTCTTATACCTTCTTTCTAGATTAAAAAATACTATTTTTATTTTTAATCGTTCATGGTTTTCATATATTTTTTCATCTATTATAAATTCTTCTTTGTTCATTTTTTATTTAATTGTTAATAGATCATGTTGGTATGTATATTCTAGACTATCTATTGTCGATTCTAAATTTGATATTTCTTCTTTTTGTGCATTTATTGAGTTTTTACTAACTCCGGCAATTATGTTATATTGTAGTCTTTCTATTCTTATTTTTAATTCTTTACGTTTTTAGATATTATTTGCT
Source organism: Capsicum baccatum var. pendulum (assembly GCA_030864225.1). Classification (NCBI taxonomy): domain Eukaryota; kingdom Viridiplantae; phylum Streptophyta; class Magnoliopsida; order Solanales; family Solanaceae; genus Capsicum; species Capsicum baccatum. The sequence goes on along the minus strand of CM061558.1, from coordinate 184,825,115 downwards.
TTAATTCTTTATAATTTGGTAATTTTTGTACGTTATTCATCTAAATAATATTTTGGGGAATATCTAAATCTAGTTTTATCAGATAAGTCATAATTAATAAATTAATCAAATAAATCCAAATATATACTACTTCCATAACTTTAAACAACATAGGCTTTGATACCAATTGTAGGGGGTGCGGGATAACTTGTGTGGTAAAATAGATCGATAGAAGAAACCCTAGAAAATTTAGGAAAATGTACATGTGATAGTTTATATAATTTAAAAAACTCGCTACGAGAAGAACAACACAAGATAATAAATAGCATTGAAAATCTAGAATTAGATATACATTACAGTACAATTAGGATAAATTATTATACAGAAATTTGTAAATCTATAATTACTACAGGATAAAATGATAAACTATGAATATTTAAAATATTAGAGAGAAAATATGGAAGAAATAATATTATTAGAAAAACTTATGAAAGATAATCTAATTGGATATTTTGAAACAAAAGATATAGAATATTTAGAATACCTTCAAAATAATATAGAAGAATTACAAAAACAAAGGGAAAAAATAAAGAATACTATAGTAAAACATTTAATCAATTATCATATAATCACCCCCTAAGATGTGAATATCGATAAAATTAACATAAATAAACTCAAAATAAAAATAAAAATAAAAATATTTAGAGAAGTTAAGAAATATCCACGCACAAATAAAAATAGATCCATTGTATTTATAATAGATTGATTTTACCACACAAGTTAATTGTGGATAGTCCGATAATTCTCTTATTTGCATAAAAATTTGGTATCATTCTTTTCTGTAGTTTCTTCTAGAAACTTTGGTACATTTTTCGAGATGAACATTGCAGACTTAAGCTAGTCAAGTAAAAAAACATCTTCTGCTGCCAATATTTGAAATCAACACTAGAAATTTTTTTTCTGATTTTTTTGTCAAGGCCATAGCATGAGCCGCGTTCATAGACTTAAAGTAGCAATGTTAGTTACTGCAACATTCATCGTTCCTTCATTAACTTAATTTTTTATATTTATTTTGATTTCACAAAAAGACAACGAAATTAGTATCACAAAAACTAACATCAAAGTTTTAAGTTTTAAGCAACTTGAATTCTGTTTAACGATGAAGTTTTTATATTCGTCATATTGGCAACGAATGAATTTTTGACTCGTGATGAAATTCTTGTATCTTCAAATCACTTCAAGTTAAAATAGGTTAGAAAATTAAAAGGTTTTAATCTCCAAAAATTAAAAATACAGATTAATAAATTTCTTAAGATTGTTATTTTTTGGATACGAAAACTGTATTTACAATAATGAACTTTAAACCAAGTTCAAGTTCAAATTATTTTCTGAAAATTAGTAAAACCAATATTTATAAAGAGATGAAGAAAGAAAGAATCAAGTCCACCAAATTCACGGTGTGTTCTTAAGAAATTTATTCCTCTAAAGTGCCTGAGATCAATGAAATATATCCTTCCAAGATAAAATAATTCACTTGAGCAAATAGTGGTATCTCAAATTTGTTGAACTACGAACTCACTTAATGATTATAAATCAAACTTGCGTTTTTCAAGAAGAAAAGAATTGCTCTATTTCAAATAGTCAGGTTCATCTTCACCTGCAGGTTGCCTTTTGGCACAAATTAGAAACTTTTGGCTCACTTGAGAACCTAATTGACCTGCGTCAAACAAGCGATGACAATGATGGTGTGCGGCTTGTCTTCTTCTTGTTTCACTATCCAACAAAGGAATGCCTCTTAATTTAAGCATAAAGAAATATCTCTCCCACCAATGTGAGAGAACACTTCTTTTGTAAAGTGAACTCACATTTTCACTTTTCACTCTATTTTTCTTCCTTCCAGTTTCCAATTTCCATTCACATTCATCACAAACCCAACAAGAAGTACTATAAATTAAAGGGATTAGTTTTTCTAATTTCACCACAAACTAAGAGAATATAGAGTATATATACCACTCAATGACACGCACATTAAATTTTTCTCCCTACAACTTTCCTGGATCAATTATGTTGACTTTTATACCTAAACAATTAGCCTGGAAACCCAAACATATCAGCCTAAAAAATATATATAATGTATAAATACCGTCATGTCTAAGTGCAAATACATATATATACCATCATGTGTTAGTGCAAATACATCAATAAAGGTTATAGAAATTAAATTTGACAGAAAGTTGAGTAGCACTTAAAATTTGAGTTTACATATTTTGACAAGCGATCCAAAAAGAGTACTACGGTCTAAAGTACATTGAACTTTGTTAATAGAATAAAATCCAAACTAACATGAAAATTGTAGTCATACAATGCCAAACGACAACAGTTAATATTGGCATCAAAATTTCAAATCGAACAAAGATAAAATCTGTTAGTTCAATGTTATAAACATAATTACAATCTCATTCATGAGACCTCATGGGCTTAGCTCACCCAAGGATACTCTTATATGGTAGAACATCGTCGGCTTGGCCCGAATGATTTTTTTCAAAAGACCTCACACCATTAAGATATCCTACACCATATATGTAGTATTCTAGAACATCGTCGGCTTTGGATCAAGCCCGAACGATTTTTTTCAAAAGACCTCACACCATTAAAATATCCTACACCATATATGTAGCATTCTAATCTTTTCAATTATCAATATTGGACTTCCATTCCAACACCCAACAATCTTCCTCTCGAAGCTAAGTTTCATGTGGCTCATCATCATAATCCTCGGGTCACCAAGATACTCAACAATCTTCTCCTCAATATGTTTCACGTGGCTTATTACCACGATCCACGGGTCACTGAGATTTCATTTTGTGCAACTACATCATTTTTTGAGTATTTTATCTAGCTTTTTCTTATGTGTGCATCGCCAAGCTCGTAAAGGTAAGCAAATGAAGCTCTGCACCCCATCAATCCATCATATTTCATACTCATCCTTTCAAATCTGGGATTATTTGATACCAGTTATTGGGCTCAATTAGCCCAAAGATACTTTTGGCCAACCCCGCCCAACTTTGTAAAAAGTTTCGTATCATTAAAAGATCTTGCACCTTATAAATTGTAATCTTGGGATTAGACAGGTAAACATAATTAGAAATTAACGCATTTCTATATAAATCAACTTTGTAATTTTTGAAATAAATAAAAGACAAAGAAATAAATGAAAAATATATGAACGTTTACCTGTTTCAAAGAAAAAGATAAATATGTGGCGATGAAACTATGTAATAGGAATAGCTTATGAATGTCTACTTGTTTCAACGACAATGACAAATATCTGGCAATGGAACTCTATATAATAGGTGATTCGAAGAGTTCTTTTTTATGTCAAATTTATATAATGTCATAGAAGTTAATCAATTCCTCTTCTAATTCAAACACTTATTGCATGAAAGATGAATTAGAATTTTGACTTACCCAAACTTTCCTTTTATATAGTAACGTTAAAAACTTTTCTACTTTATATCTTTTTTTTTTTTTTTTACGTTTAGAAGTCTTTATGCTATTTGTTAATTTTAAAAGTTTAAATTTAAGAAAAATAGTAAAATGACAGTTGTGTCTAAATCAAAGACTTTTAATGAATGATAAAAAGTTCAAACAATATTTCTATGGCCCTTCACGTTGTTAATGTAACTAGTTTAGGGTACCTATTTTGCACGTGTCACAACTAATATATATATATATATATATATATATATATATATATATATATATATATATATATATATATATATATATATATATATATATATATTAGTTTAGAGATTGATGATAGGCGAATTTACATGCCTATATCAATATATTTTGCCCATATTTTAGCCTAGTTTTGAGAACAAACTATATATTTCATGCACTTTTAGTCCTTTTTCCTATAAATGAGCTAACGAACATGATTAGTAAAGTTTCAGGTATAAATGATGCAAAATTCAGCATTTTATGGCTTACTTGACGCAAAAGAAAGCTCACGAAGGAAGGAAAGGGAGTTTACACGCCTAAGGACCAAAACTGCTGCATGGAAAATCTGTCCCGGGCTAAAACAACATTTCTGAAGACTCTGGGGACCTGGACCAAAACTGCTGCATGGAAAATCTGTCCCGGGCTAAAACAACATTTTTGAAGACTTTGGGGACTTACAGACACAAAGCTGGATTTGGACAATGATACATTAACCTAGTACAATTGGGTTATGTATTTCATTAGTTTATTTGGATTATGATAATGTTACATTAACCTAGTACATTTGGGTTAAGTATTTCATTAGTCTAGTAGGATTTGGTTATTTATTTCATTAGCTTAGTAGGAGTAGGATATGGGTATTATAAATACCCTATCATGCTAGAGATTTTTAATTAACTCCTCCCTTAGTGGAGAGATACATTCAACAATTAATCTTCTTCCATCCCTCTCTTCTTCCACTACAACACTTCTAATCTACTCTTCTAATCTTTCCATTAATTCTATTCTTCTTCTATTCTTAAATTCCACAACAAGAGAATCGTTACTTGCTAAGGAATCACGCCACACGCCTATCACTTGAGCTACACGCCATTCACCAATATTGTGATATCATAATAATGCCAATCGTGATCTCCTTCGCATTCATGGGTAACTAAACCTCTCTGTTGGGGTTATGGAAGCCGAATGAGTTACTATCTATTGCTGTGAGTTTGTGAGTTCGAGACACGTATATTGCTTATATCATTATTCTCTTCATCTTAATCCACATTCTTTAAGGTTGCAAACGCAAGAATACGCCAGTCTAACATTTAACTTGTTCGAGAGAAAGGTTATTTGTCTGGAAAAGAGATAATGTCAAGGTAGTAGGACACCCTTTCCTATTAAAAAGCTAGTGCCGTAACTGGACTAACCTCTTGGAGAATTCGTACCGTTATACACGCTTTAAGCTCGAGAGAGTTAAAGTGAAATAGTCCTTGTTCAGGTCGAGAGACGCTTGGATTTACCATCGACTACAATTCTCTATAAGCAATTGCATGTCAAGACTCTACACACTCATAGACAATAGAGACGTATACCTCAGAAGGTGGACATAACCCCAATGCTTTAATTCTCATTGTTTACAACTCACGTAACAATCTCTCTCTCTCTCTTTACTTTATTATTTTCAGCTTTTGTTCACAATACTTGCACGACAAGAATCCCCCCTTCTTACGAGACTTGCACCAAAAGTTTAGTAATTTTACTTACTTGTTGGCCAAGCTATTCCCTGTGGGATCGACACCCAACCCAGGTTGGGTTCTATATTTGCTAACGACCGCTTTACACTCCCACGAGAGCTGTAGATTGAGCGTTATCAAAAATTGGCGCCGTTGCCGGGGAATACGAGTGTCAATTAAGTTTGTGATAGTTACTAGACCCTTTGGTCAAAGATTCTCGTACTTTTACTTTTAGTTGTTGTTTTGGTTTTATTTAGGTTTATTCAGTGCATCAATGGAGGCACAACGTGAAATTGAAAGGATGGCTGCTCAAGTGAATCAACAGAATATTGATAACCGTAGGCGAGCAAAAAATCCTGACGATGAGGATCTGGGCGATGAAGAGTTACTAAACCCACGGCATACTGCTGAGATGGCGGTACCCATGCAGAGGAGAGATCGTCAAATGCGATTGACACCTGATCGCCGAGATGTGCAGATTCCTTTTGATGACGATGATGAGGATTTGGATGAAGCTGGTGCCACAGGAGCCATTATTCTGCCACCCTTAGCACCTGGAGCAAAGTTCAATATCACTAGCTCCATGATTCAGCTTTTGCAACTCAAGGGATTATTTGGTGGACTAGCAGGCGATGATCCGAATATGCATCTGATAAACTTTATTTCCACATGCAAGTCATTCGACAATCCGGGCGTTGGACAGAATGCAATTCGATTACGTCTATTTCCATTGTCTCTGTCTGGGGAGGCAACTCTATGGTTGAATGGGCTGACTCCTGATTCTATTACTAATTGGAGGCAATTGAAAGACGCTTTCCTAGAAAGATTCTTTCCGCCATCCAAAAGAGCACAGTTGAGAGATGAGATCATAAATTTTCGACAGCTTCCCTCTGAAGCTCTTCATGAAACATGGGAGAGGTTCAAGACAAAGCTAGCGAGATGCCCAAACCATCACATGAATAATGTTCACCTCATAGAGATCTTGTATAGAGCCTTGAATTCAATAACTAAACCAGTGGTGGACAACGCAGCTGGAGGTTCTTTCATGGACCTCACCTTTGGTCAAGCAAGCAATATGCTAGATCGTATGACGAAACAAAGTAGAGCTTGGCATACCAGGGATTCTGAGGTAGCAAGCCCCACTTTATCTATTGGCATGACTTTAGACCAACGAAGAAGAGAAGAAGAACGTGATCAAGATATGGCGCACATGAAAAAACAAATGGATCTTCTTACAAAGCATCTATTAGGGAAGACTGAAAAAGCGAAAGCGATTGCGTCAAAAGGAAGAGACGAATCTGATTCGGAAGAGGAGTCCAACTGCTTGAACAATCAAGGGGGTTTCCGAGGGAATACCCAAGGAAACCAAGGTCGGAACTATTATGATAAATCTGGAAACAAAGACCAAGGTAGTTGGAAGAACAAAAATGAAAAGAGTGGTTTGTACGTTCCCCCTGGCAGACGTGATACCACCATATCTAATTCTGGAAGTATGGAAGGCATGATGACTAAATTATTGAAAGGAGTGGAAGCAACGAGCGCGGGAGTTACGGAGGTAATTAATGATTTGTCCGCCATGAAACAATTAGTAGATTCACATTCCACTTCAATTAGACAACTAGAGCAGCAATTCAGTTAACTTTCAGCAGCACTCAACCAAAGAAAGGCCGACACTTTACCTAGCGATACTGTGCAAAACCCAAGGAATGATGGGTCATGCATGGCCATCACTACCAGAAGTGGTAAGGTACTGGAAACTTCAGCAAAAGGCAAGCAAGTGGTTGACGAAGTTGCGGACATGGACATTACACCTAGTGACGTTACAAAAGGAGAAGAAGCCGCAACCACTACTCCCAACGTTAGGGATGTTTCACCTAGTGACGTGCAGCCTGAAAAAGTGGAAAAACGGAAGCAAGAGGAGAAGAAAGCCGTGGAGAGAACACTTCCATACCCACCACCACATTTTCCCCAAAGATTGAAGAAGGTGGCCGATGACACTAAGTTTAGCAAATTTATGACGATGTTGAAGCAACTGACCATTAATATTCCATTGGTAGAGGCACTTGAACAAATGCCTGGGTATGCGAAGTTTATGAAAGATCTTTTGACTAAAAAGAGGGCAGCAAGTTATGAGATGAAGGATGATATGCATCATTGTAGTGCAATTGCTACCCGATCGATAGTTCAAAAGAAGGCCGACCCCGGAGCTTTCACTATTCCTTAAACCGTCGGATCTTTGAACTTTTCCAAAGCATTGTGTGACTTAGGAGCCAGCATCAACTTGATGCCATTATCGATCTACAAGAAGTTGGGGTTAGGAGATCCTACACCAACTAATATGAGGCTTGTTATGGCGGATAGGTCGGTAAAACGACCTGTGGGTATCTTGAATGATGTGTTGGTGAAAGTTTCTTCATTCATCTTTCCTGCAGACTTCGTTATTCTGGATTGTAAGGAGGATTTTGAAGTTCCCATAATCTTGGGACGTACTTTCCTTGCAACTGGAAGTGTGCTTATTGACATGAAAGATAATGAGCTTTTGTTTCGAATTAATGACGAAGTGGTACGGTTTGATATATGCAAAGCAATGAAGCAGCCCAGCGATATGAATGAGTTATCTGTAGCTGATGTTCATCATGAGGATATGAAAGCATTATCTATAGAGAAACAGCCTACTGTTGAGCCATTGTCTGCTGCGCCACTGAATGTTGAGCATAAGGATAATGAAGATTATGAAGAACTTATGGGTGCTCTAACAGAAATAGAGTCTTATACTCCTAAGCAACCGGATTGTGATCTCAAGAATCAACTAAAAGTGAAGACTCCCATTGACGAGCCACCAATGCTAGAATCGCAAGAGCTCCCCGATTATCTAAGGTATGTGTTCTTGGAAAGTAGAAATATACTTCCGGAGAGTACAGATGATTTAAGTGAACAACACGTAGAAGTTCTCATCTCTGATCTGAAGAGATACAAGAGATCTATGGGTTGGACTATTGATGATATAATTGGAGATTCTCCGGGAAAATGTAAGAGTCATCTCGAAGAAGATCGCATGCCCACAGGTAAGCCTTATTGCCGTCTAAATCCTTTCAGAAAACGATCCATCACTTACCTCAACGAAGTCTGAGTACTTGAGGTAACTATGTCGAGCCACGACAATAAATAAGGCGCTAGATGGGAGGCAACCCATCGTTTTATTGTTTTATCATTTCATCGTTTTATCGTTTTTATACTTGTTTTGTTTTTGATAAATAAAAAATCCAAAAATAAGAGTCGTGCCACGACCAAAACTAAGGCGCTTGGTGGGAGGCAACCCATCGTACTAATCATTTTCAGTTGTTTTGAGCAAATATAGGTGCAAGAACTATTCAATGAGGAGATTGATTTCAATTGACGATTTGGACGCATTGTATGGTAAAGTTGGTAAGTTAGGAATGGTGATGCATAAGGCTATGGATTGAGCATTTCTCACACCAAAATAGGCATCGAGAAAGGTTAGGCCTTGGTAAAACTAGGCCACGAACGATGCACAACCTATCCTATAGCCTAAGGTCTCGGAATCTAGTGTGCTATACACTATGCGCCGCCTATTCCTAGGTATGCTTTTGACTATGCACCGCCTATGCTATGGCATTTGGTCTCAGTATCTCATATGCCATAGTCTATGCGGCGCATATGTCTACAAATGCCATAGACTATGCGGCGCATATGTCCCATTATGCTATAGACAATGCGCCGCATATGTCATTGATATGCGGAGCATTATGCGCCGCATATGTGGTATTTTTGTCTCCAAAACCGATTGTAAATTGGTCAAAACCCGACCCATTCTCTTCCTATATAAAGGGGACTTAGTTTTACAACACAACCACACTAAAAATTGACCTAAGGGCGCCGCATAAACATCCAAATCCTCTCAAAATTTTCTTCTTTTGCCCTTCCAAGTCACAAAACCATCTCCACAAGCTTCAAGCAAGTAAGTACTCTCTTATTCTTCATTTATTTCTCGTAAGTACTACGTTGCTATGTCTATTATGAATTGCTAAATCGTATAAGATTGTTGGTGATGTTCATGTGTTTGGATTGTTGATACAAAATCATGTGAGTGAACATGTACGTAGGAAAATCTTGAATTGTTTCCGACTTGAAATTGGTTTTAATAGCATTGTTATACTATTTGCGGAATTACTATGGCTATGTATAGTGCTTAAGATTGTTGTTAGACTATCCCGCCCATCGGGATAAGACTTATAGTGCCTACCGACATAAGAGGTTGTGATAGTTGTAAGAATAACGATTCCATGTGGTAACCCCTATGTCGTAGTGTTTCTATATCTACCATGAAAGTAGTCCACTGGCTGCAAATAAGTGATGCAATGCTGATTTTCTTGTCAGAATATAATCCTAAAACGTATGCCGACAAAATCTGAAGTAATCGACTACTTTCACCTCACTGATTTGCGTAGCAAAACTAAGTGTGGGGTGGTACCCCTAATGCTTGTTTATAGATTGTATCGATTGAGATTGTGCTGCCACTAACACTATTTCTAGTCTCAGGTACAATGGCACCCAAGGCAAGACAAGGCAAAGAAAAGGCTACCACTTCCCAAAAGAGCAAGAAAAGAGGCCGCAAGGAGCAAGGAGAACCCTCCTCGATGCAAACACCTCAACTCACGCTTGGAATTAAGTGAGATACTTATGAGGAACTTCTGAGGATGACGACTCTGATTATGATTCCGATGAAAGGGGTAGGACCCCAGACATAGAGGAGGAGTCCGACTGACCAGGTTCCTCGTATTTATTTTCCACTGAGGACAGTGTCCCGACTAAGTGTGGGGTGGTGGTATTGCATGCTATACTTCTCTATTCGCATCTATGTTTGTTTTCTTTTGTTTCATTTTTATTTCGTTTTGTTTTTTTTAGTAGTTAAAAATTTTTTTTTAGCTTCGCATGAAATTATTTTGATAGGCAGCATGAGATTATAACAAGAGTATGTGCTACAATTGTGACTATTGAGACGTTTAGGCTCTAGTTGTGACTCATTATGTGATATTGTGTGGTTCAATTCCTTCACTTGTTGGGTCGAGAGTCTATATTACTTCCAATCAAGTCAACCATGTGCCTTGTGTGTGTGAGGTAACAGTATATTCTATGTTTGTGGCTGATGCTAGAACTTGGCTGGTATGTATGCAAAGCGAAAATAAGGAGTGTAAGTTTAGGAGATGATTTAGGCATTTCTTTGGCAACCTATACATGTTTACCTTTGTTTTACCTACCCATGGACATCATCCCTAGTTAAACCCTTTTAAGCCTTTAGCCTATTTCTTTGACAACCTTGTATGTAAGTCTAATCCATTTTTTTCAAGACCGTAATTTGATCCAAATTCCTAAGTGCTTTAAATTAAAAAAGTCATGTGACAATATAAGAGGAATTGGGTAAGTATGATTCTTTAAATTGTAATGGTGCTTGAATATGTTATGAAAAAGAAAGTGCTATCATAAGAGGCATGTTGTGAAAAGAAAAAGGAAAAGAAAGCTGAAAAGTGAGTTTTGCTTAAAATTGAAAAACAAAAAGGAGAACAAGGGTGGTAGAATAAAAGAAAGAAAGGTTGAAAGAAAAATGTGTCAATGATACAAAGTGATGTATTAAAGCGCTTAGGAACCTAGTCACTATTCTTGGCCAAAATAGTTGATCCTACCCGTCCCTTAGCCTACATTACAACCATCAAAAGACCTACTTGATCCTAATCTTAACATTCTGACATTTAGTGGAGTACTACACTAAGGGCAAGCCTATGGTCATCAGTTGCTACATATGAATTCTTTGTGAGAGCGAGAGCAAGGATATTGTTGATACCCATGTTTGAAAAATATGCTATACTTGTGAGTAATTATGGGTAATATATTGTGAGACACACATGGTTGATGAGTTTTGGGTAGTTATATATGATTCCTTGTACCTTAACGTTTGCATGCGAGTTGACCACCATCACGAGTCTATGCTAGAGGTTAAACTGTTTCTACTAATAATCGGGAAGTACTCTTTGTTGATAATCGTTGTGCTTGTCTTGACGAATGCTTTGTGATTACTGTGAAACCTTAAATCGACGCTTAGAAGGACATAATATTTCGTTCGAGGACGAACAAAGCTTCAAGTGTGGGGTGTTGATGATAGGCGAATTTACATGCCTATATCAATATATTTTGCCCATATTTTAGCCTAGTTTTGAGAACAAATTATATATTTCATGCATTTTTAGTCCTTTTTCCTATAAATGAGCTAACGAACATGATTAGTAAAGTTTCAGGTATAAATGATGCAAAATGCAGCATTTTATGGCTGACTTGACGCAAAAGAAAGCTCACGAAGGAAGGAAAGGGAGTTTACACGCCTAAGGACCAAAACTGCTGCATGGAAAATTTGTCCCGGGCTAAAACAGCATTTCTGAAGACTCTGGGGACCTGGACCAAAACTGCTGTATGAAAAATCTGTCCCGGGCTAAAACAGCATTTCTGAAGACTTTGGGGACTTACAGACACAAAGCTGGATTTGGACAATGATACATTAACCTAGTACAATTGGGTTATGTATTTCATTAGTTTATTTGGATTATGATAATGTTATATTAACCTAGTACATTTGGGTTAAGTATTTCATTAGTCTAGTAGGATTTGGTTATTTATTTCATTAGCTTAGTAGGAGTAGGATATGGGTATTATAAATACCCTATCATGCTAGAGATTTTTAATTAACTCCTCCCTTAGTGGAGAGATACATTCAACAATTAATCTTCTTCCATCCCTCTCTTCTTCCACTACAACACTTCTAATCTACTCTTCTAATCTTTCCATTAATTCTATTCTTCTTCTATTCTTAAATTCCACAACAAGAGAATCATTACTTGCTAAGGAATCACGCCACACGCCTATCACTTGAGCTACACGCCATTCACCAATATTGTGATATCATAATAATGCCAATCGTGATCTCCTTCGCATTCATGGGTAACTAAACCTCTCTGTTGGAGTTATGGAAGCCGAATGAGTTACTATCTATTGCTGTGAGTTTGTGAGTTCGAGACACGTATATTGCTTATATCATTATTCTCTTCATCTTAATCCACATTCTTTGCGGTTGCAAACGCAAGAATACGCCAGTCTAACATTTAACTTGTTTGAGAGAAAGGTTATTTGTCTGGAAAAGAGATAATGTCAAGGTAGTAGGACACCCTTTCCTATTAAAAAGCTAGTGCCGTAACTGGACTAACCTCTTGGAGAATTCGTACCGTTAGACACGCTTTAAGCTCGAGAGAGTTAAAGTGAAATAGTCCTTGTTCAGGTCGAGAGACGCTTGGATTTACCATCGACTACAATTCTCTATAAGCAATTGCATGTCAAGACTCTACACACTCATAGCCAATAGAGACGTATACCTCAGAAGGTGGACATAACCCCAACGCTTTAATTCTCATTGTTTACAACTCACGTAACAATCTCTCTCTCTCTTTACTTTATTATTTTCAACTTTTGTTCACAATACTTGCACGACAAGAATCCCCCCTTCTTACGAGACTTGCACCAAAAGTTTAGTAATTTTACTTACTTGTTGGCCAAGCCATTCCCTGTGGGATCGACACCCAACCCAGGTTGGGTTCTATATTTGCTAACGACCGCTTTACACTCCCACGAGAGCTGTAGATTGAGCGTTATCAGAGATATGCACTAACAAAGATTAGGATTTTAAAGAGAGTATAAATACCAACATACTATGTAACAATATACTATTATCTTTTGATTTTGTCCGACATCACTGCTCAGCCTTGCTACAACTAGATCACCCATAAATAAACTTTTTACTCTCTTCAACTACTCAGAATCAATATTTTGTCTATCTTAAAAAAAACGTACCTAATTATAATAGAATATTAATGACATTCTTACGCAATACTATTGCTTCTTTCTTTAATAACAATAAACCTATTCTTTTGAAGAAAAGAAAAAAATATATATAAATTTGCACAATTTTCATCAAATTCAATTCATGTTTCCTTCACTTATTTATCAATACCAGTGAAACCTTAAATCAAAGTTCAAGAAGCTACAAGCATAATATAGGGCTAATAATACTGAAAAGGTGATAGGTGCAAGAATAACCACCGATTCTATCTCACAGGGAAGCAAGGAAACGCTCAAATATCAACTAACCTTCTTCCCTAATATGCGACCTCTAAATTCTATTATCTAAAGTCATGTCCTCAATAAGGTCAAGATAAACCAGGTCCTGCTTAATCACTTCACCACAATAGTTCTTCAGGCTGCATCTCCCTATTTTAATGCCCATTACTACCAACTGCTCACACCTCCTTATTGGGGTATCTATACTCCTCATCACATATACAAACCATCCCAATTTCCCTTTTCAAATCTTGTCCGTCACGAGAGCCACTCCTACCTTGTCGCATATCTCATCATCCTAATCGTGTCTCTCCTATTATAATCACACATCCACCTCAACATTTTGATCATCTCTACAATTTTCATCGTTTGAATATGAGAGTTCTTAATATACCAACATTCTCTTCCATACAACATACTAGATCTAACAACCATTATGTAGAATAATTATTGCAACTCTCCATTACCGTGCATGTGCACTGAAATGGCTTCTCCTTGGCTGAACATATAAGAGAATACAAAAGAAAAAAACATTAGGTCAAATAAGTTTAACATAAAGTTAAAAGTGAAAAACAAAAGTTTGCTCAGCAAAATCATTGAACATAGAAGCTATCCGTGTATGATTTTAGAGAGAGGATAGATGGGAAAACCTCCAAAGTAGCTTTTTTTGTGTAAACTTGTCTCGTCCCATGCCGTGATTCCCTAGATCTTCAACCTGAATTGCACAATTACTTGTTATCTGACAGTAAAAGTAAAAAAGACTTCAAGTAAAATTACTAACTTCAAAATCCATAATATAAATTTTTATAAATAATTTATCCTACAAAAATATAATTATGAAATAATCTAGTAGTATTTGTTCATAGCACAAACACACGTCTAAATACGTACCATTTTCCACATAAAGTTTAATATATATAAAATTTAATGTTTGGTTTTAATTTGGACTCCACAATGTTTTAGTATAAATTAAAATACAAATATACATGGACAGAGAATTGTAGATGGCATACATACGTGTTTAGTTTTTGATAAGTATAAGTTATCCTTAATTTTGATGACTACAAAAATTAGGACTTTTTACATATATAGTTTGATTAAAATAAGGAAAGGCTTTACTAATAAATGTTTAATTAATTTTTAAATCTTATATATTCAAATAGTAAAAAAATGATTTTGTCTATTGTATAATTTTCTAATGAAGGACAAAAAAACACAAACAACATTTATATGGACCTTCACACTTTTAATATAGTGTGTGAATATATATACATATATGTATATATATATATATATATATATATATATATATATATATATATATATATGAATATCCATCTATATGCACTATCTAAACTCTTTATACACTTGACTATATGGTGATATAGATGTTTTATCCTTATTATATATACATTGTTATGTTATTTCAAATATGTTAGAATTAATTTTTTTTAATGTATATTCTGTCATATTTTCTCTACACTAACAAATATATACATACATACATACATATATATATATATATATATATATATATATATATATATATATATATAAAATAAAAGTAATATTTCAATAATAATATTTCAATATTTTTCAATAAAAGATAACAAATAAAAGTAATATTTCAATAATAGTATTTCAATATTTTTCAATAAAAGATAACAAACTAGGCAGTGAAAAAAGTTCGACTTTGGATTGGTAGTATATCAATTTTGTAAAAAAAAAAATCTACTCAGTACTCCCCCTCTTCCTCTGTTTCTTCATATTTATCGTTCTCATAGGTTATATTTTCCCCAAGTTTTTTTTTTTTGTTAACTTACCCTGTTCATCTCTTCCGCTTAATCTTTGTTCTTAACACCTTACTTCTTTAACCACACCCTGGAAAATTTTTATCTGGCAGCTAACACTCGTCTTGTGTCTATTTTGCAGACCTGGTGGACTATCAAGGCCAGAATTCCTAGAAATTTACAGGTTAATCCATCGTTGTTATTAAGAAATTAAGAGGCTAACCATATACTAAGGGTAAGAGTTTTATAAAGAAACTAATTTACATGATGTATAGAGATATGTAGAAGAATTTTAAACATGGATATAAAAACATAAATATAAATATTTTTGTGGGGAAAATACGTAAATAAGAACTTACATGAAGTAACTTAGGAGAGAGGTTTCCCTTTCGGGAACCCCCTTAAGATCAAATAGAAAAGTTGAAGCTTTTATTTAAAGCAAGCTGACTGATACAAAGTTTATACAAGAAAGACTGGCTTCAAGTTTTTTGGGAAGAAAGGTTTTCACATTTCAAGTAGGCAGTGAAGTTGGTTGATTTCACTCTACCTTCTTTCTTCAAAATGTACGCCTTTTATAGGCAGAAATCACATAAAGGAGTGGTTCTAAGGACTACTACGTGGCTTCAACACAGTTAGCCGACACATTAGGATAAGAGATAAGAAAGAAACTTTAATAATGCAAGTCGGGTACTCTTTGGGCCCCATCGTCACATGCGTTATTAATTTTCTTTCAGACTTATTTTGACGCGTGCTTCAGCAGTTTTTCTTTATTTTGGAAAGTAGTGATAAAGGAAACACTCTGACTCTGACTATTACAAGACATAAAGTGGGCATCCCCACCTGACTGTACTGGCTAATAATACAAACTGTAGAAATTGTAGATTGTCTTATGTGTCCAAGTTGTGCAGGGCAATGGAGTCGAAGCTCATGCCTGAGTCATCGTCTTCATATGGGTCTTGAGCATCCTGGAAGTGTGCAACACTATCTTCTTCATCTGATCTTGCTGAATTATTATCTGTATTAGTTATCTCTGGCATAGCTCTGTCTAAATTAAAGGGCTATTCGTCTTGCTGTCCAGTCATATATTTATCCTGTGTCTGGTTACTGAAGAATCTGTCTAACGTCTGTTTAATTATAGTCTCTATTGTTTCATTTTTTCTTTTAGATATTAAAGTCTTCTTTAAAATCTTATTTCCTTATCTAGTTAACTTAGTTTTTGATGAAGAACACCCTTCATCTTCACTTTTTGGCAAAGTGACAGCCATTAACGGGTTTGATTTGTCTTTACCGGTCACCGTTTGAATCGGACTAGCTGTACCAACATCCGGTACAGTAGATTTCTGAGAATTTAGTGGGAAATGCACACCCTTCTCATCCATTTTTTGAGGAGATGGAGAACTCTGAGTCTGGGTCTGTGTTTGTGCATCCTTCTTGTTTACATTTGTCTGATGATATAGTCTTGCTTCTAATAATTGTATCTGTATTATCAATTTTGTGTTTTCCACGAGGAGTGATTCTTTCTGGGCATTCAGCTTCTTGAAATTCTCCGTCATTGAAAAATAATGGTTGCAGAAGATGATCTTTCCAGTTTTTTTTGCAGATTATACTGGGGTATTTTGTATGGATTTTGTCTGAGTGAAGGGGATATATAATAATTGGGTCCTAAATATTCTCTAGCATGATTGGTAGCTTCGGTAAAATCATTAAAACCTTTAAAAGGGGGGGCTTTAAAACCTTGTATTGAATCTAATACTTCCAACCATGTTTGGAAAATGTCGTTAGTTTTTCCATGTATAACTACATAATATTTAAAATGAGGTCTACTTTTTTCTGCCATGTAATGGCATAAAGAGTTCATGGATGCCATAAAATGATTACGGTTTTGTTTATTATAAGATATCCAGAGGTTATCTAGTAAACATCTTTGGGGTCTATCTAAAACATAATCTGGTCTTACTCTAAAGGATATATTACTCTCAGGGTATGCAATTAGATTGAATGGTCCGAACGGAATTCTTTCCATTGTCTCTAGGGATTCTAGTGGCCTAAAATTTAAATTACCTAACATTGTCTGTTGATACGATTCTGATAAAGAAGCTACACCTTTGCCTTTGTCTGCAGGAGGTTGTCCTGATGGTCTCATGCTGAAAACAAACGAGTGATATTAAACTTATTTATTTATTCCCAGTTGTAGTCTACTTAGCTGGTCAGCTAATGCGTTTTCTTTTCCTTTTGTATGTTCAAATACTATATTCTTAGAAACAGATATAGTGTCTGTAAAATTTAGCCATCTTCTTCTACTACTAGTTTTTTCATTTATCTTTTGATGGAATTTAACTATTGCTTCACAATCTGTTCTAACTAAAATTTCTTCTTTATTTAAAATGTATAATTTGAAACTATTCAACCCGTATATGATAACTAATACTTCTAGGTCTATAGCACTCATGTTTCCTTTCTCTTTATATGCCCCACTCTGATATCCACATATTTGTTCTTCATTTTTATTACTGTATTTATTAGGTCTTGCTTTTAAGATAGCTCCCCATCCTAAATCGCTTCCATCTGTTTGAATAATTAAATAGTCTGATTCTATTGGAATTTTTAGATCCGGAATATTTTTAATTTTTTCTTTTATTTTTTGGACTAATTTAATATATTCTATATTAAAATTTTTCTGCCCTTTACTACCTGCCTTGGCATATAAAGGTCCTGCTATTTTTCCTAAATCTTGAATAAAATTCCTTGCATAATTTACTAATCCTAAAAATTTTTGTAAATCTTTTGTCTTTTCTAGTTTATCTGGCATTTCTAATACCTTCTTTGCTGTGTGAGGTTGGAGTTTTACCTTTCCATTTCCTAAGGTTATTCCTAGGAAATTAATATAAGTCTTACATAATTCCATTTTCTTTTTACTTATTATTATTCCATGTTTAACAAATAGTCTAAAAATTATTTGTAAATGTCCTAAATGTTCTTGCATATTTGGACTAAATACCAAAATATCATCTACATATACTAATATGAAATGTTTATATTCTCCAAATATGTTATCCATTTTTCGTTGGAAAATGGGCGGAGCTGTCTTTAATCCAAACGACATAACTAACCATTCAAAATGTCCGCCTGGGCATGTGAATGCCGTCTATTATATGCTATCTGGATGCATTTTGACTTGCCAGTAGCCTGACTTGTAGTCAAATTTACTATAAACCTTTTTATTTTGAATTCTATTAATTAACTCACTTTTATCTGGTAGTTTATATGCATCTGTTTTGGTATTAACATTTAATCTTTTGTAGTTAATTACCATACGAGCTTTACCTCTTATCTGCTCACTATGATTTCTTACCATAAATTCAGCTGATCTATGTCTAGAAGTAGATCTCTGTATTACTCCTAAGTGTAAAAGATCCTTTATTTGTATATCAAATTCTTTAGTATCTTCATTATTTGCTTCTATAGGTGTCGTTTTTATAGTATATTCTGAGTTAATTATATCTAATTTACACATTATTTCATTAGCGTCCCAATGGGCTAGCGGTCTTTCTCCTATTAGTTCCATTTTATCTAGTATAGCTATTATATTTTCTAAATCTTTTGGAATATTTATTATTCCTATGTTATCTATTCCTTTTCGAAAATTATAAAACTGAGTTTCTATTCTTATTAGTGTATAATCCTTTTCTATATTTATTAAGCATTCTTGTCCTTCTGCATTAAGCAGAGTATAGTTTCTAACTTCTTCCAGGTTTTCTTTTAACAGGTTGCTGCATTGATTATTTTGGTAGTCTTCGCAACATGGTTTTGGAAGCTATCTCTTTTTATTTGTATTTAGTGTTCTATATACTGTAGGCAATGTTACTGTTTGTACTGGTGTATAAGTCAAGTTTTTAAAGAGCATTATTCCATCTCTTGTTAAGAGATATCCTCCCTTATTCTGTATACAAAATTTTAGTCCTATAACAAAATCTGATCCTATATTATCTCTTGTTAATATCCTATTAACGTTATAAAGTGGGTTATAAAATTTATTATATGTATTTAGAAAACTTATCTGTGCGTTTTCTATGTAATAACGATAAATATTTTGTGATCCATCCATTTGAGTGGCCATTATAGGTCTTTCAAGTATTTTTAATAAATGTTCGGGTACTATTTCTTTATTGATTAAACAACTGGTACATCCTGGATCTACTAATGCTAGGGTTTCTATTTCTAAATATTTTATTTTAATTTTTACTAAGACTTTTATGGTAGAGAATTCTTTATCTTCGTTGCATATTAAACTTGTGTCATTATCTTCTAAATTCATAAGTTCTACTTCTAACTTTTCTAAATGTACTGCTTCTTGTGTATCTGTTTCTTCTATGGCAATTTTAGTTTTTCCTTTTTCTAGAATGGTTAATATTTGTTCCAAATCATTTAATCGGGTTTCTAGAGTGGACACCCTTAGGTTTATAATTTGATTATTTGTATATTTTTGTCCGTTATTTATTTTTTATTCTACTTTTATTTTTAAAGTATTTTCTATACAATTTATACATGCTTCTAGGTAGCATTTTTTGCATTTATCTCTATTGTCTTTGCTTGGATACCAATTACATATACGACATCTATTACTATCTAAACCTTTGTTTCTTTGGAATTCATGTATACATTCTTGGGTAGCATTCATTAAATTATTGATTACTAGATTGTTTAGGTCTAAATCTTCTATCTCTTGTCCTAGCTCATTGACTAAGTTATCTTCTTCCGATTCTGAAGAATCAGATTTTGGATTATCTTTATCATTTATATCGATACTTATTATTGAGTATATACTTTCTGTGTCTGACATGTATTCGTCTACATTTAATAAGGTTTCTTGGAAATCCTCTATTAGTTGAGAGTTTCTTGTTCTATTATTATTTCTCATAGGATATACATTAGCTAGATGATCTATGCTTCCACACGTATAACATTCTAATTTATTTTTATAGTTCCTATCATTTCTATATTTTCTAACATGTCTATCTCTATTTAACCATGGTTTTTTAGCTTTTGATTTTCTTAAGAAATATTATTTTCTACTATATGGTTTTTGATTATTTCTTTTCTTATATTTTCTATGTTGTTTCTGGTCGTAATTCTGGGTTGTGTATATAACAGATTTACAGAAATTCATTTCATTTTGTTTTAACTGTTTTTGTATTTGTATGTTGGTACATTTTTTAGTTAGTATATCGATTATATGTTGTGTTCTATGACCTATTGTCCATTTTAAATTTGGGTTTGCTACTACCCCGTCTCTTTTATACCATCTGTCTTCGATTTCTCTTTCTAAAGCTCCCGGTAATTTATTGAATAATTTTTTGCCTAATTCCTCATTAAAAGTGTTTCCGCTAACAGTGCAGTAATAAAAATAGTCTTGTAGGAATTTCTTTATATATACCCAATGTGAAATACTTAATTGTTCTAGTTTGATTAAATCTTCTTTTTTTAATGCTAATAATCCACTATTTGGATCTTTTCCAGTTAATAGCATATGCATTTTATTTGTAAAATTATAGGGGTTTGGTCCCATACTTAATAAAACTTGGAAATTATATGGGCAGTTTGTCTTAAAACTTTCCCATGTAGCTTTTGCAGATTCCCCTAAGAAAGTTTCTAAATATTTATACATTGTTTCTATATCTGTTTTTGTATAATGTCTTAAGTAATCAGGAAATACTATTCCTTTCCATAAATCTATTACTGTATCCCACATTTGGGGATCATGTGCTGCTATATTCAGAATTTTACCTTTGCTACCTCCTTCTTGTAATTTAATTGGTTCTTCTATTGGCATTCTTTTTCCTGCTGGTTTTATATGATATCCTCTAAGTTCTGTGTCTGGGTTTATCCTAATTGTTGGTCTTCTAGGTACATTACCTGTACTATAATCTATTGGTTGGGGATTAGGGTTTGTTTGTTGGAATGGGCTAGCACTTGAAGAGCTGGTTGGTTCTAATTCGGCTAGTTCTTTATAACTGATGGTAGAACTTAATATAGAGATTGTGTCTTCATCTGTTCTTTCAAGGAATGATTTGTTATTTCGATATCCTAGATTATCACTTCTTTCTAAGCAGTATTTAAAATGTTCTATACATTCGTCTATTTTCATTTCGTCCTTTTGACATCCTTTACATTTAAAAGTTATATATTTATATTTTTCGGCTAAATTTTCAGCCTTTTCTATGGCCATATCTACTTCATATCCTTCTTGTAGGACTTCTATATTCATAAACTCGCTTTCGGTTTCGATGTTACTTTCTGTTTCATCGTCGTCTAAATTTCTTTTAGTTGTGTAGTTATAATTTGTAAACCTGACTGAAGTTTCTCCTTTACTTGTAGTATACAATAGATGAGAGTCTAGTGTAAAAACTTTTGGTTTAGTAAATTTATTTAAATTCTATTCTAATCCTGCATATATTTCTGGGTCTATTTTTATTGATTTTATTAAGCTTATACCTTTATTTCCCATTATTTCAACTATATCATTTACTTTTAGTTTAAATTTAGTGTTACTACTTAAAGTTAATTTTCCAATGAACCCTATGCACATTAATAAATTATTTCCACTATTCATTTCTTCGTATCCTTTAGTTTGAATTCCTATTTTAATGTTTTTTCCAAATTCTTTTAAGTTCATTAGGAAATCTAGACTTATATAGAATATTCCTCCATTATTTGTCATATCTACCTCAGTTAGTCCTATTATTTATTTTTTCATTCTTATGCATTTTACACTACTCCTGTATATATTTTTTATTTCATTATACATATTAATACTTGCAAAAAATGTTTTTACCTCATCCTTTGATTCACCAAATCCAGTTGAGTACCACAATTTTTGAATTCTGAAGGATGTATATTGTCTTTCCTTTGGAATTGAATTCTCACCTAGAATCTAAATTGGTTTTACAAATTTAAATCTAAGTCATACATAGAAATAACAGATAGGCTTCCTTATTTTCTTAATATATTAGGTAGCAACTCTATATAATATCAATTCCTTTAGAGTTAAGAAGTAGTGCTTTGTTTAACCTCGATAAAAATAAGGTGTAACAACTATGCATATTAAAGGACACTACTGCACTAAAACTCCCACTACCACTACCTGTGGGATTTAATTCATATGCATATTAAATTGGTAAATTATATGGTTTTTATTCGATGACCCATGGGTATGATCCAAATGAATTAAAATACGATTATGAGATATAATTGCTTTCTATGATACACACTCTAATGTCCTATGGACAGGATCCCAATTGAGCGAAGATATAACAAATATCGATGGCTTACAGAGGAACTGAAGGTAGTACATAGACCTCAAAAGACCCATGGATCATGACCAACCGATAGAGGTAGTGTATGTTATTGGTACATTGGGCAGCTTGTTATCATATGCATTATATTACATAATGTTACTTGGAATTAAGGGTGGTAATGGGGTGGTGCGGTGCGGGTGTGGTGTGAGTTTTTTCTAAATCCGCGAATTTAAAAACTGCATCGCATCACCTTTAAACCCGCATAAACCCGCCCCACATTCATACCCACACATACCCACACCGCACTACCCCACATTTTTATTTTTTTATTTTTTGAAAAAATTATAACTCCGTTGGAAACCATAATATTTTTAAGTCCTTGCTATAGATAAATTAAATAAGTTATGCACGACAAAGTGATTTAGTAAGAAAAAACCTTTAAACTTTTGTTTGATATTTTTTCAGTTATAAAATTATTTTACTGATTTGAAAAGAAAAGGTTGTGAAATTATTTATGAAAAAAATAAATATATACACAAGACAACTTTACCTTATTAAATAAAATCCCATATTGAAAAGAAATTACAAAAATCCCAAAGTAATTACTTAAATCCCTTAAATTCACTCTTTCTCTCTCATCCCCCTCATACATATCAAAATACCATATTTTGCTCCTATTTTAGTGCACCGATTTTTACTCCATATGTGTGCTCCTTTATTTATGCCTACAATCAAGCCAATGTAATGTTACAATAACACCTGAATATTTAAAACACGATTGATGTACACTTTCAATTCACGTAATAAAGGAAATTGAATCATTCTTTTTCCTTATTATCGTGTATCCAATGTAATGTTACAATAGCACTAATTTTTCCTTAAAATTATTATAATCTTGTAGATAATTAATGTATAGGTCAATATTTTATATGTATAGTGTGATATTATACATTTTGAAAGATTATATTTTAATGTATAAGTTATAATCACAATCCACTGCCTTGATCCACTTGGCTACATCCGCCCCCATCAGGCATTATACATTAGTTATTTTGGAAGACTAATGTATAGTATAATTCGTCTGCTATATATTTCATTATGTTATGCATTAAGAAGTTCTTATTACATTGAAGAGGCATTTTATGTATTATTTGGTATTATACAATTAGAACGTATTACTATTGTATAAGGTTACATTATACCTTCTGGTAAGGATACAGAAGTATACATGTTTAATGTTGGCATTATGCATTACTGCAGATTATATTTTAAATGTATAATGTGCCCACATACATGTGCAGCTGTTGTATAATGTTATCTTTATTACGTATCAGTTTGCTCCTATTTTTTTCTCTCTTAATTTGAGTTTGCTTTTATTTTTCAGGGCATGAAATACCGTTGACAAATCCCAAAAATTGTTTCTTCAACTCCATGTAAACCCTCACTCCATTGTCATTCCTTATGATAATTGGAGAAGAATTACCTTCAACAATGTATTTTACTTCAATTTTTGTATGAACCTCATCAATATCAATTCCATCACGATCGTAGCAATCAATTTCAATAAAGTGTTACTTTCTGAAACAATAATTATGTCACTCTTGTAGGATTGATAAATAATTTTTGACTCCCAAATACTCAAATGAGGTAAAAATATATGGATGTTCATATTGATATTTTTGAGAATTCAAGAAAGCAGTTGATGACCCTTTTTTTCAGAACATAATTCAATAAAGAAGAAAATTTACTGTGATGTTTTAGAATTTTTTTGAATTTGAATTTCAGTTACTATATTTAATCATACACCACATAATGATAGGTATTAACGACGTCAATTAAGGAAGATAAAGATAGTATCAAATTTCTGTTTCCATAAATATAGGCTAATCAGTTTTCTCATACATTCCAGCAATGTATGAGGGACGACCTGATGTATAACTATATTTCTCAATTTTGGGAGAGAGAAAGGTAGTCGAAATTTTAAGTAATTACTTTCAATAGGGAAAGAATTTATGCGGTTTACACATTATTTATTTATAGTGTTATATATGTCATTTTAAGTATGATAAGATTTTAAGTAAAGAGTACATACAATTTTAGGTAGATTCGCGAGAATAATACTAAATTTTAGCTTTTTTTTAAATTTAAATTCACATATACTTGCAACCCGCCCCGCCCCGCCCCATTAAAAAAACTTACTTCAACCTGCCCCGCACCCACATAGCCTAAAACCCGCACCGCCCCACATAGCCTAAAACCTGTACCGCACCGTACCGCACTCGCACTGCCCCATTGCCATCCTTACTTGGAATGTTTTATGTAGCTTTCTAGTTGTTGAACTAATCTTTCTTTGAGGTAATGACTAGTGACAAACTCTAATTCAACTGATTATTTCCCCTACTTAATACTCTATTGACTTATTTATATTATTAGGGATTTTGATTTCGCGTTTGTGTAAGTTTGGACGTTGGCAAGGTAAGACCAATTCTTGTCATGTCTTTTTATATGGTCATTCGATGATGTTGTAAAGTATATGTATTTTTCCTTACTCACCCTTACTTTATGCACCTCTATTTTGCAGGTTCTGGCCTATGCGTGAAACAAAAAATATATTACCCACAAAAAAAAAATCAAGAATGGAGTTACATATTACCTCTGCAACTAAATCTTGAGATCCCCTCCAAAAATGTCTTCTAATATTAAGGTCTATATGTAATGATCAGTTCCCTCATTACTGAAAATATCTTTGGTAATGGCTTGTGCTTCTTATTCATCATAAGTGTTGGAAGTAATTTTTTTGTATGAAAGTGTAATTGATATATGCTAAGGTCATATACAATATTTCTAGCACAAGGTTAAGTTGAAAGTATCCTTACCGATTTAGTTGCGGACTAAATTTAAACTAGGGTAAACTTTAAATGAGAACTCCTCCTAGAATATAAGGAGTTACGGGTCCTAATACCACCAAATTAAAGTTCTATGAGTCTTCTTTCCAATATAACCGATCGTTTGTCAACCCACTTCCTGAGTAAAAATTTATGACTATTTTACTAAAGATTGTCCAGGCTAAAAATCTGAGGGTGTTATAGCAGGTCAGGTCATTATAGCGACGTCGCTAGACCGAAGGCATGTCTCTATAGCAATGCAATAGCAACTTATAACCTATTTTTAATGGATTTCAACCTCTAATCTCCATAATGTCATTTCTAATCTTTAGAGAGGTGATTTTATCTTGGCTTTGGTGGAATCCTTCAATGAAGTAAGATTTTATTTCTTTTTAATAATGTTTAATCTATTCAACTTTTATAATCATTAGAATGAGAAATTTATGATGAAATTCTTGTGGTTTAGAATCTTGAATTCATGAAATTGTGGGAAAACCCCACCCCCTAGGAACATCTATTTGCACCTAAAATTCATTTTAGATTGTGAATTAATTCTTCCTAAAATGAAATTAAGATTCACAAAAATGAAAGTTGATAGTTGATGATAGGCGAATTTACGCGCCTATATCAATATATTTTGCCCATATTTTAGCCTAGTTTTGAGAACTAATTATCTATTTCATACACTTTTAGTCCTTTTTCCTGTAAATGAGCTAACAAATGTGATTAGGAAAGTTTCAGGTATAAATGATGCAAAATACAGCAATTTATGGCTTACTTGACGCAAAAGAAAGCTCACAAACGAGATGGAAAGGAGCTGGACGCATAAAGGACTAAATCTGCTGCATGGAAAATCTGTCCCGGGCTAAAACAGCATTTCTGAAGACTTTGGGACTTACAGACACAAAGCTGGATTTTTGCCATAATACATTAACCTAGTGCAATTAGGTTATGTGTTTCATTATTCTATTTGGATTATAATTTTGTAACCTTACCCTAGTACATTTGGGTCAAGGATTTCATTAGTATATTAGGATTTGGTTATTTATTTCATTAGCTTAGTAGGAGTAGGATAGGAGTATTATAAATACCCTATCATGTTAGAGATTTTTAATACCTTCTTCAATAATCAACTTAACAATATAATTTTCTTCCATCCCTCTCATCTTCCACCACAAACATTCAACTCTTAAATTCCACAACAAGAGAATCGTTACTTGCTACGGAATCACTAAAACCACACGCCAAACACCCACTATTCACGCCATCCACCATGCAAAACGTGATATCCTTCGCATTCATGGGTAACTAAACCTCTTAGTTGGGGTTATGGAAGCCGAATGAGTTACTATCTATAGCTATGAGTTTGTGAGTTCAAGACAAGTATATTGCTTATATCATTACGCTCTTCATCTCAAACTACATTCTTTGCGGTTCAAACACAAGAACACGCCATTCTAACATCTAACCTGTTCGAGAGAAAGGTTATTTGTCTAGAAAAGAAGACGCATAGACCAACGCCAGTCTAACATTTAACTTGTTCGAGAGAAAAGTTATTTGTCTGGAAAAGAGATAATGTCAAGGTAGTAGGACACCCTTTCCTATTAAAAAGCTAGTGCCGTACCTGGACTAACCTCTTGGAGAATTTGTACCGCTAGACACGCTTTAAGCTCGAGAGAGTTAAAGTGAAATAGTCCTTGTTTAGGTCGAGAGACGCTTGGATTTACCATCGACTACAATTCTCTATAAGCAATTGCATGTCAAGACTCTACACACTCATAGCCAATAGAGACGTATACCTCAGAAGGTGGACATAACCCCAACGCCTCAATTCTCATTGTTTACAACACACGTGACAATCTCTTTTTACTTTGCTATTTTCAGCTTTTACTTTATTGTTTTGGTTACATATTACAATCCCCCCTTTTTACGAGACTTGCACCAAAAGTCTAGTAACAGTTGCTTACTTGTTGGCCGAGCTATTCCCTGTGGGATCGATACCCAACCCAGGTTGGGTTCTATATTTGCTAACGACCGCTTTACACTCCCATGAGAGCTGTAGATTGAGCGTTATCAAAAATTGGCGCCGTTGCCGGGGAATACGAGTGTCAATCAAGTTCGTGATAATTACTAGACCCTTTGGTCAAAGATTCTCGTACTTTTACGTTTAGTTTTTGTTTTTGTTTATTGCAGGTTTTTCTTTTAGTGCATGCCCCATACTAGAAGTTCTGGTCAACCGTTATTACCAATCAATCCGGAACCGCAACGAATTAGAAGAATGGAAGCACAAGCGGAAATCGACAGGATGGCTGCTCAACACGAGCAAGCAAGATTAGCTGCTCTTGCCGCTGCTCAAGTCCAACAACAAAATATTGATAATCCTGGACGAGCAACAAATCCTGACGATGAAGATTTAGGAGATGACGAGTTGATCAACCCAAGGCATGGCGCTGAAATGGCAACACCTGCCAACAGACGTGGTCGACAAGCTCGGTACAGATATGATAGCCAACCTTTGCAACCAGCTTTCGACGATGATGATGATGATCTTGATGGTGCCGGAGCCACTGGAGCTATAATTCCACCACCATTAGCGCCCGGAGCCAAGTTCAACATCACTAGCACCATGATTCAGTTATTGCAACTCAAGGGATTATTTGGTGGACTAGCAGGCGATGATCCGAATATGCATCTCATCAACTTTATTTCTACATGCAAGTCTTTTGACAATCCTGGAGTTGGTCAGAATGCTATTCGGTTACGTCTATTTCCATTGTCTCTGTCTGGGGAGGCAACATTATGGTTGAATGGGCTGACTCCTGATTCTATTACAAATTGGAGGCAATTGAGAGACGCTTTCCTAGAAAGATTCTTTCCGCCATCCAAGAGGGCTCAATTGAGAGATGAAATCAGCAACTTTCGTCAGCTTCCCTCTGAAGCTCTTCACGAAACATGGGAGAGGTTCAAGACAAAGCTAGCGAGATGCCCAAATCATCACATGACTAATGTTCACCTCATGGAGATCTTATATAGAGCCTTGAATTCAGTAACTAAACCAGTGGTGGATAATGCAGCTGGAGGTTCTTTTATGGACCTCACCTTTGGTCAAGCAAGCAACATGCTAGATCGTATGACGAAACAAAGTAGAGCTTGGCATACCAGGGATTCTGAGGTAGCAAGCCCCACTTTATCTTTTGGCATGTCTGCAGATCAAAGAAGAAGAGAAGAAGAACGTGATCAAGACATGGCGCACATGAAAACCCAAATGGACCTTCTTACAAAGCATCTATTAGGGAAGACTGAAAAAGTGAAAGCAATTGCGTCAAAAGGAAGAGACGAATCTGATTCGGAAGAGGAGGCCAACTACTTGAACAATCAGGGGGGTTTCCGTGGGAATGCCCAAGGAAACCAAGGTCGGAACTATTATGATAAATCTGGAGGTAAAGACCAAGGTAGTTGGAAGAAAAATAACGAAAATAGTGGTTTGTACGTTCCCCCTGGTAGACGTGATACCACCACATCTAATTCTATGGAAGACATGATGGCTAAGTTATTGAAAGGAGTGGAAGCGACGAACGCGGGAGTCAAGGAGGTGATAGACGATTTGGCCTCCATGAAGCAATTAGTTGATTCTCATTCCACTTCTATCAAGCAACTAGAGCAGCAATTCAGTCAACTTTCAGCAACACTCAACCAAAGAAAAGCCGGCACCTTGCCTAGCGATACGGTGCAAAATCCAAGGACTGATGGGTCATGCATGGCCATCACTACGAGGAGTGGTAAGGTGCTGGAAACTTCAGCAGAAGGCAAGCAAGTAGTTGACAGAACAGCAGACATGGACGCCACACCTAGTGACGCCACTAGGGAAGACGCCGCAATATCCACTTCCAACGTCAAGGACGTGTTGCCTAGTGACGTGCAGCCTGAAAAAAATAATAAATGGAAGCAAGAGGAGAAGAAAGCCATGGAAAGAACACTTCCATACCCACCACCACCTTTTCCACAAAGGTTGAAGAAGGTGGCCGATGACACTAAGTTCAGCAAATTTATGACCATGTTGAAGCAGCTAACTATTAATGTCCCATTGGTAGAGGCACTTGAACAAATGCCTGGGTATGCGAAGTTTATGAAAGATCTTTTGACTAAAAAGAGGGCAGCAAGCTATGAGCTGAAAGAAGATGTGCATCATTGTAGTGCAATAGCTACCCGATCCATAGTTCAGAAGAAGGCCGACCCCGGAGCTTTCACTATTCCTTGCACCGTCGGATCTTTGGACTTTGCTAAAGCATTATGTGACTTAGGAGCCAGCATCAACTTGATGCCATTATCAATCTACAAGAAGTTGGGGTTAGGAGATCCTACACCAACTAATATGAAGCTTGTTATGGCGGATAGGTCGGTAAAACGACCGGTTGGTATTCTATGCGATGTCTTGGTGAAGGTATCTTCATTCATATTTCCAGCAGACTTTGTCATCTTGGATTGTGAAGCAGATTCAGAGGTTCCCATAATCTTGGGACGCCCTTTCCTTGCTACGGGAAGTGTGCTCATAGATTTGAGAGCTAATGAGCTTTCATTCCGAATAAATGATGAAGTGGTGCGCTTTGATGTTTGCAAATCAATGAAGCAACCCAAAGATCTAAGTGTATTTTCTGTGGCTGATGTTGTCGTTGATGACGAGGATGAGTTACTTGCTGAAGAGCAAATTCTTGATGATCCTTTAGAGGTTTTGCTCATGGAAGAAGATGATGATGATGCTGAAATTTCTGAAGATGATATTTGTGCTCTATCGGGGTTAGGAGCATATCGCTGTCCTCCTAAGAAGCTGGATCTTGATCTCAAGAATCGACCCACACCACCAGCTAAGCCATCTATTGAAGAACCACCCACATTAGAATTAAAGGAGCTGCCAAGCCATTTGAAGTATGCATTCTTAGGAAGCGGAAACACTCTTCCAGTCATAGTGGCAGCCGATTTAGGTGAGCAACAAGTTGCAGCTCTTATTGCAATTTTACGCAAGTATATTAAAGCTATTGGATGGACCATTGCGGATATCCTTGGTATTCCACCTGGGATTTGCACTCATAAAATTCAGCTCCAAGAAAAGTGCACACCCACCATCGAACACCAAAGACGTCTAAACCCACCAATGCAAGAGGTGGTGAAGAAGGAGATTATCAAGTGGTTAGACGCAGGAGTTGTGTATCCTATTTCTGATAGTACATGGGTAAGCCCAGTACAATGTGTTCCCAAGAAAGGAGGTATGACGGTGGTTGCGAATGCAAAGAATGAGCTTATTCCACTCAGGCCCGTCACTGGATGGAGAGTATGCATGGACTACCGCAAGCTGAATTCTTGGACTCTCAAGGATCACTTCCCCATGCCATTTATGGACCAAATGCTAGATCGATTAGCGGGAAAAGGATGGTTTTGCTTTCTTGATGGTTATTCAGGTTATAATCAGATTTTTATTGCACCAGAAGACCAAGAGAAGACAACGTTTACATGCCCATATGGTACGTTTGCCTTCAAACGGATGCCATTCGGGTTATGTAATGCACCAGCCACCTTTCAGCGATGTATGATGTCTATTTTCTCTGATATGGTAGAAGACACTTTGGAGGTATTTATGGACGACTTTTCAGTTGTTGGTGAGTCCTTTGACGCATGTTTGGTGAACTTGAGCATGGCATTACAAAGATGTGTAGAGTTCAACCTTGTGCTGAATTGGGAGAAGTGCCACTTCATGGTAAAAGAAGGAATTGTTCTTGGGCACAAGATCTCCGAAAGAGGAATAGAGGTTGATCGCGCCAAAATAGAGGTAATTGAGAAGCTACCACCTCCAATTTCGGTGAAGGGAGTTCGTAGTTTTCTTGGCCATGCTGGGTTTTATCGTAGATTCATCAAAGACTTCTCCAAAATTTCTAGTCCATTGTGCAAGCTATTGGAGAAAGATGCGAAGTTTGACTTTAATGATGATTGCTTAAAAGCATTTGAATGCCTTAAAGAAAAACTCATTAAAGCCCCTATCATGGTAACACCAGATTGGACGCTCCCGTTCGAAGTCATGTGTGATGCTAGTGGTGTAGCCGTTGGTGCTGTTCTTGGACAGAGAAAGGAGAAATTATTTCATCCTATCTACTATGCGAGTAAGGTCCTCAATGAAGCCCAAAGGAACTACACCGTCACTGAACAAGAGCTATTAGCGGTTGTGTATGCGTTCGAGAAGTTCCGTGCCTACCTATTAGGTACTAAAGTGATCGTTCATACAGACCATGCAGCTCTTAGGTATCTAATGACAAAGAAGGATGCAAAACCAAGGCTGATTCGATGGGTGTTGCTGCTGCAAGAGTTTGATTTCGAAGTCAAAGATAGAAGAGGTTGCGAGAACCAAGTGGCTGATCACCTATCTAGACTTGAGAATGAGTATGTGGCGCAATCAGAAAATCAGATTGGCGATGCATTCCCTGACGAGGAGATACTAGCGACAACAATGGAGAACTTACCATGGTATGCCGACTTTGCAAATTTCGTGGTGAGTAATGTGTTACCTTCCAATTTATCTTACCACCAGAGGAGGAAGTTTATGCATGACGTTCAGCACTATTATTGGGATGAGCCTTATTTGTTTCGAAGATGCGCGGATGGTATCATTCGACGATGTATATCCCATGAAGAAGTGCCCACTATATTAGAAGCATGCCACACTTCGCAAGTTGGAGGCCATCATGCAGGGAATCGAACAGCAAGAAAAGTCTTGCAAAGTGGTTATTATTGGCCTACAATATTCAGAGATGCACACGACTATGTGAGAAGGTGTGACCAATGCCAACGTCAAGGTGCTATTTCAAAACACCATGAAATGCACTTGTCCACAATTCTGGAGGTAGAACTCTTTGATGTATGGGGTATTGATTTCATGGGACCATTCGTGAATTCGTTTGGAATGAAGTACATCTTGGTTGCTGTGGATTATGTGTCGAAATGGGTTGAAGCTGTAGCATTGGCCGATAACGAAGGAAAGCGTGTTGTAGCGTTCTTAAAGAAGAATATCTTCTCTCGCTTTGGGGTACCTCGTACTATCATAAGTGATGGAGGATCTCACTTCTGCAACAAGCTATTCAAATCTGTGTTGGCCAAGTATGGAGTCAAGCAACACAAGGTAGCTACGCCTTATCATCCCCAAACTAGTGGACAAGTAGAGGTTTCCAATCGTGAGATCAAGCAAATCCTTGCCAAGACAGTCAATGCGAATCGGAAGGATTGGTCTCGGAAGCTAGATGATGCACTATGGGCGTATAGGACTGCATTCAAAACACCCATTGGCATGTCACCTTATCAGCTCGTTTATGGGAAGGCTTGTCATCTACCCATCGAGCTTGAATACAAGGCATTATGGGCATTGAAGCACTTGAATCTGAATTGGGATGATGTGAAGAACCTGAGGTTGGAGCAGCTGAACGAGCTAGATGAATTCCGTCTCCATGCATACGAAAGATCAGATTTATACAAGGAGCGGATGAAGAAGTATCACGATCAGCGGATTGTTCGACGACACTTCCAAAAAGGTGACATGGTACTACTCTTTAACTCCAGATTCAAGCTCTTCCCAGGTAAGTTAAAATCAAAGTGGTCTGGTCCATTTAAAGTCACCCACGTCTACTCGTCTGGAGTAGTCGAATTGGAAAATAATG
Source organism: Capsicum baccatum var. pendulum (assembly GCA_030864225.1). Taxonomy (NCBI): domain Eukaryota; kingdom Viridiplantae; phylum Streptophyta; class Magnoliopsida; order Solanales; family Solanaceae; genus Capsicum; species Capsicum baccatum. The sequence goes on along the minus strand of CM061558.1, from coordinate 184,792,069 downwards.
AGGGTGTTATCTTCAAGGTGAATGGCCAACGTGTTAAGCCATATATCGGTCCTCTTGACTCGATGAATGACATGGCCATCACTTATCTCGACGAAGTCTAAGTACTCGAGATTACTACGTCGAGCCACGACAATAAATAAGGCGCTAGAAGGGAGGCAACCCTTCGTTTTATTGTTTTATCGTTTTGTCGTTTTAGTATTTTTTCTTTTTGATAAATGAAAATCCAAAAATAAGAGTCGTGCCACGACCAAAACTAAGGCGCTTGGTGGGAGGCAACCCATCGTACTAATCGTTTTCATTTGTTTGAGCAAATATAGGTGTAAGAAGTATGCAACGAGGAGATTGATTTCAATTGACGATTTGGTCGCATTGTATGGTAAAGTCGGTAAGTTAAGGAATGGTGATGCATAAGGCTATGAATTGAGCCTTTCTCACGTCATAATAGGCTTCGAGGAAGGCTAGGCCTTGGTACAAATAGGCCACGAACGATGCACAACCTATTCTATAGCCTAAGGACTCGGAATCTAGTGTGCTATACCCTATGCGCCGCCTATTCCTAGGTGTGCTTTTGACTATGCGCCGCCTATGCTATGGCATTTGAGATACTGAGACCAAATGCCATACCATATGCGCCGCATATGCCTAGATATGCCATACCATGTGCGGCGCATATGTCCCATTATGCCATGGACAATGCGCCGCATATACATGTGATATGCCGAGGGATATGCGCCGCATATAGGGTGATTTTGTCCCCAAATCCGATTATAAATGGGTCATAACCCGACCCATACTCCTCCTATATAAAGGGGACTTGTTTTTATTTCACAAACACATTAGAATCAACCCTAAAGGCGCCGCATATCATCCCAAATCCTCTCAAATTTTTCTTCCTTTGTTCTTCCAATCCACAACAACTTCTCCACAATCTTCACGCAAGTAAGTGCTCTCTTATTCTTCATCTATTTATCGTAAGTACTACTTTACTATGCTTATTATTAAATGCTAAATCATGTGAGATTAGTGGTGATGTTCATGTGATTGGATAATTGTTGCAAAAATCGTGTGATTGAATGAATACGTATGAAATTCTTGACTTGTTTCCGACTTGAATTTTGTTTCAATGGCATTGTTATGATACTTGCTGAACATATATGGCTATGAATATTGCTTGAAAGTGTTGTTTGGATGCTTGCATGATTCACCATCCCGGCCATCGGGATAAGGTTATAGTGACTATCGACGTAGGAGGTAGTGTTGGTTGTTTGAATAGCAATTCCATGTGGTAACTCCTATGTTATAGTATCGCTATATGCACCATGAAAGACGTCCAAATGGCTGTTCATAAGTGATGTCATGCTGATTTTCTTGTCGGAATACAATCCTAAGACGTATGTCGACGAAGTCTGAGTACTCGACCACGATTCACTTCACCGATTTGTGCCAACAAGATTAAGTGTGGGGTGGTACCCCTAATGCTTGCATATAGATTGTCTAAAGTGCGATTGTGCTGCATCTAACATTATTTCTAGTCTCAGGTACAATGGCACCGAAAGCAAGGCAAGGCAAGGAGAAGGCTACCACAACCCGCAAGGACAAGAAGAGAAGCCGAAAAGACCAAGGCGAATCATCTTCCGCACACCTACCACGCAGAATGTTCGGAATCAAATGGGTTCGTGAGGAAGAAGCCAAGGCATGGATTTATCAAAAGCAAAAACAAGTACTAGAATGAAAGAAAGACAAAACGATAAAATGATAAAATGATACAGCAGCAACAAAGAAAAGAAATATGTGCACGTCGACTTAATCAACAAGGAGACCTTAGCAAAGAAGGAGCCGCAAATGTTGGCTAAGATAATGGCTTTGAAGTTGGATTTCATCTTCCGTGACATGGGAGAGTGCAATCTTGACTTGACAAGAGAGTTTTATGCCAACTGGTCGCCAAACACAACAGGCAACGAAGTCAAAATTCGGGGCCAAGTGTTACAGCTTACAGCGGATTGGATCAACTCGTTTCTAGGCCTACCTTCGGTCGACACTGCACCATACAAAGAGCTGTACAGCAGGCCTCCTTACAGAGCTATAAGACACACGCTTTGTGGAAGCAGATCGATGGCAAGATGGGGCAGACATAAGGAAACAGGCCGTCACAACACATTCCCCTATGCTCCACTAAATAGGGAAGCAAGAATCTGGATGCGCATTGTCAACTCATGCCTTATTCCTGGGACGCAATACACAAAGATATCGAGAGATAGAGTGTGTCTGGTTTATGCATTGATGACAAATGTCCCTATCAACTTTGGGGCAATCATTCGATCCACCATGAGGAAAGCCAGACTCCACAGCAGGTCCCATTTCACATTCGGCAATTTGTTGACAGCAATGTTGCGGAAGGAGGATATAGAGGAGGAACCAGCTGACCACAAACTCCCACATACCCCAAAGAAGGTTGACCTCACCAAGGTCAAAGATGCTGAAACAACGCATGGAGTCAACCTTACCACTGCGGAGAGACATGCTCGTGACGAGAGTTTCTTCCGTCATCTCTACGGCATGACACGATTCACTATGATGAGTGGTGGACGTATTCCAACTGCTGAAGAGCTCCAACAGCTGGACCACGACTACCCAATGAACAGACATGCCCGGGAGATGTGTGGAGTAGGAGTTTATTTCGAGGAACCTCTTGATGATGACGTGCCAACTGATGATGATAGACGCCTGCCTGATTCTGATGCTGAGGAGAACTCTGACGATGACTCTTACGATGATTCGGACGAAGGGGGTATGACCCCCGACATTGAGGAAGAGTCCGACTAATCAGGTTCTTTGACTTTATTTTCCACTGAGGGCAGTGTCTAGTCTAAGTGTGGGGTGTCGGCAGAATCTGCATGCTATGTTTGTATGTTTGCTCTTGTTTATTTTGTTTTGAGTCCAAATTTTTATTTTTTTTTTTTTCGTGTGACGTTTTTTTATTTTTTAGGAGTAAAATTTTTCTAGCTACGCATGAAATTATTTTGATAGGCAGCATGAGATTAGAACAAGAGTATGTGCTACAATTGTGACTATTGAGACATTTAGGCTCTAGTTGTGACTCATTATGTGATATTGTGTGATTCAATTCCTTCACTTGTTGGGTCAAGAGTCTATATTACTTCCAATCAAGTCGACCATGTGCCTTGTGTGTGTGAGATTAATAGTATATTCTATGTATGTGGCTGATGCTAGAACTTGCCTGGTATGTATGCAAAGCGAAAATAAGGAGTGTAAGTTAGGATATGATTTAGGCATTTCTTTGGCAACCTATATTTGTTTACCTTCAGTTTTACCTACCCATGAACATCATCCTAGTTAAACCCTTTTGAGCCTTTAGCCTATTTCTTTGACAACCTTGTATGTAAGCCTAATCCATTTTTTTCAAGACCGTAATTTGATCCAAATTCCTAAGTACTTTAAAGTGAAAAAGTCATGTGACAACATAAGAGGAAATTGGGTAAGTATGATGCTTTAAATTGGAATGGTTCTTGAATGTGTTATGAAAAATGCTATCATAAGAGGTATGTCGTGAAAAGAAAAAGGAAAAGAAAGCTGAAAAGTGAGTTGTTCTTAAATTTGAAAAACAAAAGAGGAGAACAAGGGTGGTAGAATAAAAGAAGAAGAAAGGTTGAAAGAAAAAAAGTGTCATTGATACAATGTGATGTATTAAAGCGCTTAGGAACCTAGTCACTATTCTTGGCCAAAATAGCTGATCCTACCCGTCCCTTAGCCTACATTACAACCATCAAAAGACCTACTTGATCCTAATCTTAACATTCCGACATTTAGTAGAGTACTACATTAAGGGCAAGCTTATGGTCATTAGTTGCTACATATGAATTCTTTGTGAGAGTGAGAGCAAGGACACTTTGATACCCATGTTTGAAAAATATGCTATATTTGTGAGTGATTACGGGTACTATATTGTGAGACACACATGGTTGATGAGTTTTGGATAGTTGTATATGATTCTATGTACCTTAACGTTTGCATGCGAGTTGATCACCATCACGAGTCTATGCTTGAGGTTAAATTGTTTCTACTTATAATCGGAAAGCTACTCTTCGTTGATAATTGTTGTGCTTGTCTTGAAGAATGTTTTGTGTTGTTTCTGTAAAAACCGTAAGTCAATACTTAGAAGGACATGATATGTTGTTCGAGGACGAACAAAGCTCTAAGTGTGGGGTGTTGATGATAGGCGAATTTACGCGCCTATATCAATATATTTTGCCCATATTTTAGCCTAGTTTTGAGAACTAATTATCTATTTCATACACTTTTAGTCCTTTTTCCTGTAAATGAGCTAACAAATGTGATTAGGAAAGTTTCAGGTATAAATGATGCAAAATACAGCAATTTATGGCTTACTTGACGCAAAAGAAAGCTCACAAACGAGATGGAAAGGAGCTGGACGCATAAAGGACTAAATCTGCTGCATGGAAAATCTGTCCCGGGCTAAAACAGCATTTCTGAAGACTTTGGGACTTACAGACACAAAGCTGGATTTTTGCCATAATACATTAACCTAGTGCAATTAGGTTATGTGTTTCATTATTCTATTTGGATTATAATTTTGTAACCTTACCCTAGTACATTTGGGTCAAGGATTTCATTAGTATATTAGGATTTGGTTATTTATTTCATTAGCTTAGTAGGAGTAGGATAGGAGTATTATAAATACCCTATCATGTTAGAGATTTTTAATACCTTCTTCAATAATCAACTTAACAATATAATTTTCTTCCATCCCTCTCATCTTCCACCACAAACATTCAACTCTTAAATTCCACAACAAGAGAATCGTTACTTGCTACGGAATCACTAAAACCACACGCCAAACACCCACTATTCACGCCATCCACCATGCAAAACGTGATATCCTTCGCATTCATGGGTAACTAAACCTCTTAGTTGGGGTTATGGAAGCCGAATGAGTTACTATCTATAGCTATGAGTTTGTGAGTTCAAGACAAGTATATTGCTTATATCATTACGCTCTTCATCTCAAACTACATTCTTTGCGGTTCAAACACAAGAACACGCCATTCTAACATCTAACCTGTTCGAGAGAAAGGTTATTTGTCTAGAAAAGAAGACGCATAGACCAACGCCAGTCTAACATTTAACTTGTTCGAGAGAAAAGTTATTTGTCTGGAAAAGAGATAATGTCAAGGTAGTAGGACACCCTTTCCTATTAAAAAGCTAGTGCCGTACCTGGACTAACCTCTTGGAGAATTTGTACCGCTAGACACGCTTTAAGCTCGAGAGAGTTAAAGTGAAATAGTCCTTGTTTAGGTCGAGAGACGCTTGGATTTACCATCGACTACAATTCTCTATAAGCAATTGCATGTCAAGACTCTACACACTCATAGCCAATAGAGACGTATACCTCAGAAGGTGGACATAACCCCAACGCCTCAATTCTCATTGTTTACAACACACGTGACAATCTCTTTTTACTTTGCTATTTTCAGCTTTTACTTTATTGTTTTGGTTACATATTACAATCCCCCCTTTTTACGAGACTTGCACCAAAAGTCTAGTAACAGTTGCTTACTTGTTGGCCGAGCTATTCCCTGTGGGATCGATACCCAACCCAGGTTGGGTTCTATATTTGCTAACGACCGCTTTACACTCCCATGAGAGCTGTAGATTGAGCGTTATCAATAGTTTGGGGTCTTGATTTCAGTAAAGATGGAACCTTTAGCCGAAAACTTCATCAATAGAGTTAGGTTGAGCTTGGTAGAACTATTTTGATTGTTAACTGACCCTTGGGTAATTTTATAGATCGTAAATAAGAGTAAAATTAGTGGGTTTGGATTTTCAAGGTATTTTTTAAGGAGTAGTTGACTAATTACTCTTATAATTATTGTTTATGAGATGATTAAGCCTTCAAAAATATGAAGAAGAAGTAAGATCATCCATGGTATAGCTATTTGTTGTAGCGGCTTGGAGCCCAAGTCATCCATGGTATAACTATTTGTTGCAGCAGCTTGGAGCCCAAGTAGGTTATGGTTTATGAGTAGTAGATTGTGGTTTGATAGGAGAAATCATGATTAGGCTTGTGAGCATGGAGTTTTGATGAATGTAATAAGAGCCTAAGTATGTGTTATTATGTTAATGTATAAATTCTTGATCGATTTTTTTTATGACTCCATGGTAGATTGTAATGTGAATAAATTGATGATTATAAGGAGATTATGGTAGCTTATAATCTAGTGACTCCTCTTTAATACCTTAATAATGGTGAACTTGTTATTATGTGTTTTTGAAACATGGAATATGCTTGTCGAAGTATAGTTAAGAGAATGGATTATGATAAGAGTTGGTGGCATAACTTAAGAGCCTAAAGTCAAGTTAGGATGAGAATTCAAAAGTAAAAAGTATAAAGGTATATGACTAAAACTAGATGGTAAGTAATAAAGTTAAATAATTGGTTAATAGGGTAGGGTCTTGAAATTAGTAATAACTTGAGTGTAAGGGTTGCTAGATAATAGAGAAATACCTGATTTCGATATGAATAAAGGAGGATTGCATTAATGAATGAATTACTAGATTTTGGCCTTCATTTGGTTGAATATGTGCTCCTAAAATGACTGGTTGAATTTAATGAATATGGATTGATAATGCTTACATAAATAATACAAGGATTAGTCTTCATACATGCTATAATTGATGAAACCAATGATTTATATGTACTTGTGACCTAGTGTGCTAATGTCTGATTGTTGTTTACATGAATTAATTAACTCAAGTTGACTAATTATTTAGGTGTTTTTCTATTTTTGTAATGAATACTTAAGGAATGTAATTGTTAAAAGATATCCTACGTACTAATCACATATAATGAGGTTATATTAAAGTCATGTTGACTGTACAAATATGATTGCTTATTCTCGTTATAGTTGTGATATTGGTTATTATTATAGGATGTACCGATATTTGAAAATCATCGTGGAATTGGTTGATATGATAAATTGGTTGGCTCGGGTACCACGCTGATATAGTATATGGATAAGATCCCATCCTCTGTAGGTCATGAGTAGTGAGAAACCGTAAGATCCTTAGCATGTATGAACAAAGTATGTATGAGTGTGACGGTTACTTGAGTGGGAAAGGTATATGATATTTTTATTATTGATGTTTATATTCATAAGTGGACCAAGTTATATTATGGTTGTTATTGTGGGTTCCTTGAGTGAACAAAATTGTGATATTTATTGGTATATTTGTGATTCTTGTATGGTCCGATTACTTGCCAGATACTTTGGGATTCTTATTGTTAGAGTCATAGTTTTGTTGACTTAGATATGGTCCGAGTCAAGGTTTGTTAACTTGGATATTATTAGAGTTAGAGTTGTTGACTTGGTAATGGTTAGACTTGACTTCTTATCTCTTAACTTATACTTAACTGAAGTTGTAGAGTAACTTGAAAAGACTAAGTATCATAATCCTAAAGTATTTATCATAATGTGTGTTCATAGTTATATTTGTTACACGGTGATAATTATTGGTTTTCTTTTATCTTTGAGGTTAACTGAGGTATAAGTGAAATAGATTGACTGAAAAACTATTGGTGTTAAACAAAAGAGAGTTAGGAGGGATGACACTGGATGTGAAGGTGATGAATGATCAACAGTAATAATAATGGAAATACTCTTAGTTAAAAATAGATAGCATAAGGGGATGAAGCTGTTACGAGTTAAATTATTGTAAAAGTTATCATGTTTTACTTTTATTATTTCTATATTGTTATTATGTGATCTAACACTAGTCGGCCAATAATACCTATCAGTGCATATTGTTTGTACTGATACTACTCTTGCTATCCTTTTTTGGGTATAGTCTGGTTGCAGGATTAGTTCATGTTTCATAGATGACATGGATAGTGATCTCTAGAAGCTTTTACTCTTTTCATTCATGGTGAAAGTTATGTCCAGTTTTATCGTTCTTAATTTAGAAGCTCTTTACCTGTTTATACTAGGTACTTGGGTACTTTTTATTTTTTGTATTTATATAGATGTAAAATCTTTTGTAAAGAGGATTTGATATTGTCTTACTTAATTTAAGACTTTCTCATTTATTTTTGAAAGGGTGGTAAGGGGTTCTCCTATCAAGGTAAATTATGGTAGGATCCTTTCATGACCCAAGACTACCCCTAGTTGTAACACGGTGATTAGAACCACAAGTGATCCCAAGCAACTCATGTACTGTCATACTACTTGAACAACTGATTTGTACTGTATATATAAGCTAAACGTATTGAGTGGTAACATAATCATGAGAAAATATGAATAATTATAATACTAATAAAGCTTACAACATGATAAAACTAAAGAGAGATCTAGAATTACATATCATGACTCTGATAGACTATCTATGAAGCCTCTACTATACTGACTGTAGGTAGTTGGGACATGCCTCCAACTATCACTAATTAATACATTTGAATAATCAAAATACAACACATGAACTGTAATGGACTGGAGTCCCCAAAATAAGAGAATTCATCACCTGGAAGGCGAATGCTGAGAACTGTCTGACCTTGATATGTGGACTACTTTTGGTACCTACATTATGAAGGATGTAGACACAAAAGCATGTGTGATCAGTACATTGGAATGTACTGAGTGTATGAAGATATGCACTAAATCATGAAAATACTTAAACATGTTTTAAAACTGAGGACATAAGTTATTCGCTAAAACACGCATTTAAAACCTGGCTATACGTGAAAACTGTAAGTCAGTTGAAAATAATTAGGTAAGTTGGGAAAACATTAGAGACATGAATTTTGTATGAAATTCTCATGTAAATCTGAATATGTTGTGAAACTATACCGAGGATCATGTATGATTACTGTGTCTGAAACTATGTGATGGAAACTGACATAAAATTATGCATATAGGAACTGAAATGTAAGCCAATATAACTCGAGGATCTGAATATACAAATATACTGAGAATGAATGCATAAACATACAAAACCAAACATAAAAAGTACTGAGCCGGTCTGAATAACTGAATGACTGATGCCGGTGTGATTGAATGACTAAAATTTAAAAAAATGGATATCTAATGTCTGTATACTAAGTAGCTGATATCTGAATACTGACTAACTGATATCTGAGTACTGTATAATTAATAACTGAATACTAAATAACTTATATCTGAGTACTGAGTAACTGATAGTTGAATACTAATTAACTGGTATCTGAGTACTGAGTAACTAATAGCTGAATACTAATTTACTAGTATCTGTATATTGATTATATGTCATTTGTATACTGATTAACTGATATCTGAATACTGATCAAGTAAAATAGAATTGTACTTAGTCTGAATAACTGGACTAAAATTATGGGATGTATCATGTAACCAACATTCCCGAATGTGAGCTAATCGGGGTCCAACATGTCAATCTAGTTAGAAGGGTATCAGTACCTTGACATGGGTACTAACACTAGCTTTTGAAGTGGCTCTACAAGGCCGAGATGATGTCTCGAAGGACTAGGGAGTCACCCTCTACTGGAAGGTGATTTTATGAGATATGTGTCAACCCTCAACTGGCAGGAAAACATCTCCAACCTACGTTGGCTACATAGTTTTGGAACTCAGGGATTGCTACAAAGGGTCATACCCTCTACTGGAAGGTGATCCTGCATCCCTGGATTTGCTCAGTGCTAAATCCTACTCCCAACTGAACTGGTACTGGTACTGACTTAAGTTCAATTGAATATAAGAATTGATAGTGCTTAACATAATCATAACAACTGAGTATACTGATAAGACTTATGATTTAACCAACTTATTACTTGGAAATCTAAAATGTGAGTAAACACATTGGTATCAGGTGTTCATATCTCACCAGTAGTGAATGATACTTTAAAACTGGTAACATCATTAAAACATTGGTGGTAAATCATAATTTGGGGGACCCAAAGTATAATGTGCTTGAATAACTGCTAACCTCATGAATTTCAACATGGAGATAAGTTAATCTTGAGATAATATCATGTTCCATGACTAAATACATGAATTTGACAACTTTAATTGCTATTGACCAAACATGACATGTAAGTTTGGAGTTTAAAGCATATAGAATCATAATTCACATAAAAAACTAGTAGCATGACTTGAATGTAAAATTAATGAAAAAACATGGATAATTTCTTGAATTTCACTTAATTAAATCAAAGTAAAGAGTAAAAATTCATACTCAAACCAAAAAGAGGATTTTTTTGGGGGCTCAATGGGCGGAAGGAATCCATCGATGAATACCCCACATACCGTAATGGTTAAATTCTTGTGGAAGGCTTGAACTTGAAAACTTGAACTCTTGAATTCTAAGGAGGAGGAGCTTGAATTCTTTATCTTAGTAAAGGGGAGTGTTTCTACGTGAGTAGTTTTTAGGATAATAGGAAAATACCCTTATTAGGGTTATGTTTTTTATGACTAAGGTTGAGGGAAAAAGACCAAATTAACCCTTGGACTCTTTAATCATGAAGCTGGAAATACAACGCCTCTGCATCGCTGACCTTATAGCAGGGGAATAGCCTACGTGGTGCGGACCCTATCACGAGGGAATAGGCTCTATGGAATGGACCCTATTTCGGGGGAATATCCTATGTGAAGTGTCCCTATCGCAGAGGCTCACTGCCTTAGTAGTCCAAACATACCCCGAATCCTATTCAAAATTTTCAAAACTCTTTCAAGACATACCTTTAACATCCCTAAATATGTTTCAACTCAAAAACCAACATCTCGAGTTCGGGAAGGCCAAAATAAAATCCAAAAAATCTTAGGGTCCTGAAAATGACTAAGTCCTCAATACTTAGTGAAAATTTCAAGTCTTGAACCCCTTAAACATGCAACCAAAAGCTGAGTCGAGCTTAGAATCTATGGGGTATTACAAATCCCTATAATCTGCTAATTTGGGTCATGACACTATACCTCCAAAATTGAGTTAGAATCTAATTAAATCATTTTGGAAAATACTTAACAAAACTATCAAGGATCTTCACAGTTACGAATAATTTATCCCAATTGCAAGAAACCCAAATTCTTCTTATATCAACAATTATAAACATCACAAATATAAATTCACCTCACAAATGCTATATCTCCCAACACAAATAGACCATCACAATGCGAGCCTTCCTTGACACTTACAACACACTAATCACAATTGTGATGACACCAAACATCAGGTAGATAACAATCAAAACCAAGCCTAAATCACAGAATTAATCCTTGAAAATCATCTAAAATCTTTATAATACAAATTAAATATGTAAATAGGTCCTAATATAGCTTTTGGGATTGTAAAATTATAAAATCACCAATTTGATTTCATCTTGACAAATATTGATTATTAGCAACTCAATTGCAACATATATCAATGTAATGACCCTTCAGATTATTTTCTACATTTACACATATCTTTGCATTTAGATCTTTACTATAGCTATCCTAAATTATTTATGATTTTCTGGAACTGACAGTTTAGTTACCAGGTAGTTTATTTGGTTTTTAGAGACAATTTTCTATTTTGGAAGTCTATACTAGTAAGAATTGAGTATCGAGTGAAAAAATAAGGTTAACAACATCATAGCTAATTCTACTAGTTTCATCAGCTCCATAGCATCGATTTTAGGTTAGGAGACCTTTGGTTTAGGTCTCAAGACTTTTGGACTTATTTTTGGCTATTAGTAAAAAATTGATAAAAATGGCCCTTGAATGTGGGGCCCAACTTTCATTGAAATAACCTTGGATTAAAATTTTGAATACGTCACAGAGTCTGGAATATTAAATTTATAGAGTAGTATAGTTTTCTTGCATTGATGGGATTCTGAATGAATTTTGAGGGGTCGATGGAAACTTGGAATTTTTCCAAGTTTCAGCTAGTGCATTCGCTAAAGTGGCTCTTTGGTTGCTTTTACGACTATGGATTGCCCAGTTGATCCACTCTAGTGGTGTCCATCCTCTAAAACATATGTTGCTTTAGCAGAAACCTATTTCTTTAGCGAAAGGCCAGGCCAGCGGGTACCACTTTAGCGGTGCTTGTACGCTTTAGCAATGACCACTTAAGCAGTCAAGTGGCCGCTTAAGAAGCTCCTTAAAGTCCTTTAAATGCCTCTTTTGCCTAATTTTCTCCCCATTTTCACAATTCTCAAGAGCTTGAAGCCCTAGAGAGTGTCAAAAATTGGGATAGTGTTCACTGGGAGATTTAAGGGTGTTTGTACGTTTGGATTACTCATTTTCTCGTTGAAACTTGGCAAGCTTTTGTTTAATTCATGGATAAATTTTTCAATTTAAACCCAAATCCATAAACCCTTTTTGGGTTGATTTTATCATTGTTTGAGTTTAGAAGTTACCCAATGTTGAAGGTAATTGTTCCTTGAACATTGAGGGACATGTTGATGGTTTTGAAAGTGTGATTCGGCAAGCAAGTCCAAATGGGATTTTTACTTTATTTTAGATCCAAACCATAAAAATGTAATATGCGTATCGTTGCTCTCATATTAATAAGTAGATTACTATTTTCATAGTGTGGCATTGTGTGAAACCTTCTCGAAAGGGTAAATTAATAATTTATTAGACTTTATTTGGTGTTCAGGTAGGCTAGGTTTACTCTTCTCCTAGATTGAGCTTAATTATAGTATAAATATGATAATATTCTAGCTTTGAGTTTGAAATTAGGCCTTGGAGTTATATTTAGTAGGAATTGGATGATTTAGGTGATTTAGAGTCTGTGATTAGGCATAATGACTTAGTTACTCTTTTGTTTATGTAGAATTACTATCTTAGGACCCAATGAAACTTATTTAGCTTCTTGTAGTGCGATTTGACACCATATCCTAGTTTGGGTAGGTTTTACCTTGGAATAGATTATCGGGGTTAGAAGTGGGTCCTTCTAGCCAACCTTAGGCCAAGATTACAATTAGCTCCTTGAAGACTGAATAGTCGTGTTACATTATCTTATTTACTTTTTTTAGCCCAAGGAGATTTTAGGCATATGTTGGTTCATTCTAGATTGATTCTTGAGAGATGATAGTACTAGTTCAAGTCTGGTGATTCATGGCATGGAGACCGGTTTAATTTCGACATCGGGCATTCACGATATTAGTTCCAGTTCAAGTCTGGCATTGAGAGGTTATTTATGAATATTTTTTTATGTTATGAAAGTATCCACAGTTATGATTTTGAGATGTGGTTAATTTACATAATTACGATTATTACTTTTCCTCGATTGCACCTTCATGCTTAATGGGGCCCGTATTAGGTTATTTACTTTATTGAACCTTTTGGCTTATGGGGACCAATTATGTAAAGATAGTTATTCATTACTTTAATATTGTTATTATTTTGGTTATTTTTTACAATATGGAGCGTAAATCCATGTTTTCTCTTTCTCCCTAGACATAGCTTATTTATATCGCATTTTATTATATTCATATTATAATTTATCTCAGTCGTTCAATGATGCCTATTGAGTACCCATGGCTTTGTTTACTCATACTACACATATTTACCTTTTTGGTGCAGATCCAAATACTAGCTTCTGTCGTTGACGCTATTATGGTGTTGGTTAGAGTTTGGAGATAGGGTGAGCTATCGTAGCAAGAGTTGACCTTTATTCTATCTTCTATTTTTGGTATAGTTGCTTTATTTTTGAGAATTTTGTATATTTTACCTTGATGTACTCGTATTCATTTATATTAGAGGCTCTTGCACCGACTTTACTAGGTCATAGGATGACAACCTTTATCGTATTCCTCTTTATTTATGCTATTGTATTTATGATTTATGTATTGTAATTTAGTTACTTGCATAATTCCGATATTTATGCCTTTTTCCACCAATTATCCCATTGTTTTTGGCTCCGGGGCTATGGTTGGCCTTACCTACTGGTGGGGTAAAGTAGGTGGCCATTAGACTTCTAGGCTCACTAGTATTATTGGTATAAGCGGAGGTGTCTAGTAGAGTCTCACAGATTAGAATGATGACGTCTGTTTATTATCTTCAGGAGGATCTAGGACAATCTTAGGAGATCTTCACTTCCTTCCCTTATTTTGAGCTAAGGGTCTGAGTTGGTTTATAAAGTTCATTTGGTTTTACTCTTTTGTGGATATCTAGTATGTGTTCTACTAATACACGAGATGAGGACCCCAAGCCTGCGATTAGGGATCCTATTGGAGTAGGTGGGTGACCTAAATATCTAGGACAACTGAAAAATGCATACCCACGTAGGGATTGATACGCCATGGAAACACGTAACAGTCAATGCTTAAAACAAAGAATTTGTGCTTGTACCTAGGCCATTTTGAGGGATATGATGTGTTTTTGTGTTTTGTTACAGGTGAAGGAGGTTAACATTGGTCTTAGAATGAAAAATGGAAGAACAAGTGCTGAAAATGGAGAGGACTGATCATCTTACAAGTCTAGCTTATGAGTCACCAAGTCATCATACGACTCATAGCTTTCTCATAACCAAAATAGTATCAAGAGTCAAGGTGGGCTAAGTAAAAAAGGATTAAGACTAGTGAATACGAACTGTAAGATATGGCTACGAGTCATGAGGAGTAGTCATAAAGAGAGTAGAAGATAAGGACAATATTCAGAGTTGAAGTTATAGAAGACTATGATTCATAAGATCTGATTAGAGCTCATAAGGATAAGTCGTGAAGAGGCCAGTGTTCAAAGCCCTGAAACTCTAAGACTTAAGTGATGACGAATAAAGGCCATAAGTCATAAGGACTGAATACGACTCGTGGTAATGAATTGTAAGGTCAACATATGCTTGAAGCCCTGAAGATCAGTTAATTGAGTGCTTACGACTAGTACTGTACGACTCATAAGAAGTCCTTACGAGTGGACTACAGGAGTCGTAACGAGTTTCATCATACTTTTCCTATTATGCTTTTATTAGGATTTTTTTATTATTTTGATACACTATAAATACCTTAGGGTTATTCCTTTATTAGACTAGGAACTTTTACATTACTTTTGATACTTTTAGTATAATTTGGTCATAGAGATTTTATTCATGAGATTTTGGGTTTTTATTCAATTGAATACTTTGGATTTTCTCTCTTTCATTATTGTAAAATTAATTACATATGTTCTTTATTGATTATCATGGGTTGTTACATGAACATGAGCAGCTAATCTCCTTGACTAGGGTTGTCGGAACCCTAGTAGATTAGCTATGTAAGGGAAGTAGGATATTCATTTACTGTTGTTGTATGTATTGCCGTCTTTTTCATGTTTATTTAACTCAAGCTGCTATAGAGGCATGGGTATTGCCTGTATTCGAGATCATCCTTACAAGGGAGTTCGAGATTTGGAAAAAGAGACTACAACAGTGATCTAGGGGTACCAACCCTTTTCTAATCAATTCGAGACTCAAAAGGTGAGAGTTGTGCTGAGGTTAAAGACAAGGGACAACAAGTAAACACCCTAATACTCACAAGGTAAAGGGTGAAATCTATCAATACATTCACAGGATGATTGATAGTACATAGCTTGTCAACTTTGCATGTAGAGTAGGAGGTTAGGTGAATTGCGTATGAGAATTTTACGTAGTTGTGAAGCTAGGGGGAATACAGTCCTAATGTTCCTCTTATATTCTTTACAAACTCAAGCATTTAAGTTCTGTTACTATTTACTTTTGACTAAAAATTCTCCTCTTTTACTTTTCTGTATTGCTCGTGGATTTTGTCAAGTTTGAGATACTATTCAATGTTTTTTCTATGAGTTAGGCAACAACCTAGTTTAGGTTACTATATTTGACATTGACCACAACATACTTATTTGGAGGTTAGTTTTGGGCGACATCAAATTTTGGCGTCGTTGCTGGGAAGACGGTGTGAATTGTTGACTAAAGTTTGCTACGTTTGTGAGTTTTATTTTTTGTTCTTGATTTGGTATACACCGGTGTATGCCAAACACTAGGAGTCAAGGCAATCCCTTACTCCTATAGATCCATAGCCCGAAAGAATCTTCAAACACCAAGAAGAATAGAAGAGAGAGTAAGAGTTGTTCCACCTAAAGAGGTTAGGGATGATCCAAATACAGTACCTCCTCATGTTCCAGGTGACCCACAGAATATTGCTGATAGACAAAAGGAGCACTTATTAGTGAAAGAAGCCTAGGAGGAATGGATAGCTAAAGACGCTGGGTTAGCTCAACATGCAGATTTAGCCAGGCTATGACAGGTGATCGAGCGTTAAGATAGAGTTCAAAGAGGAAGAGCTTCAAGGATCCCTGCATATCAGCATTTTCAACTATATGATAAGTATGAGGACATGGGATATGTTGACCCTACTGAGACATGAGCCATCATTTCTCCAATTTTATCCCCCAATATTAAATTTGACATTACTAGTGCAATGAGCCATTTGCTAAACTTGAAGGGTGTGTTTTCGAGATTAGTGATAGATGTTGCGAACATACATCTTGTTAATTTTACTGGGATCTGTACATCATATACTATTCTAGGGGTAAAACAGGAAGCTTTGAGGTTAAGGTTGTTCCCATTTTTCACTAATTGGAGAAGCATCACTATGGTTAGGGGAACTTCTGAGAGGTTTAATCACTACTTAGTATGAGCTGTGAAGATAATTTTTGAACAGGTTCTTCCCTCCTACAAGGATGCTACATTTGAAATATGAAATTTACTGTTTAGACAACTACCTGTAGAATTCATACATGAGGCATGGTTTAGGTTAAAAAAAAGCTGATCATGGTACCTAATCACAGAATTACAGGGTCTAATTTGTTGGAAATCTTTTATAGATCCCTGAATGTCAGTTCAAGAGAAATGGTAGATACAATTTCAGGAGTTGCATTTATGCGTCTTCACTAGGATGCTGCGAAAATATGCTAGACAATATTTCTATGACTAATTAAGGTTGGCACACTAGAGATACTGAGAGATGTGCAGGTACATATGCTATTGGAGTAGCTAACGATTATGGAGTTGGTCATGATTTGGTAGTGCAAGAGGTTTCCCAGCTTCAAACATACATTGGGCTTCTTAAAAAATAATTTGCAACAATGAGTTTTGAGAAAGTAAATGTAGTAGGGGAATAAGGTTCTACTTCTAGAACTTACAAGATTGAGTTTGACGAGGAAGTAAAATATCTTAATCGTCAGTTGGTGGATTTCTAAGCCTAAGAGCAAGGGAATCAAGGTCAGAACTATTGCAATAATAGATACCGGGATAGTATTGGAAATCGGGATGGTGAATGAAGAGACAAGGATGACTACAAAGAGAAGCGTAAAAGATATGCCCTCCTAGGTAGTCGGGATACTGAGTCTATAATGGATAAAATATTGTCGTAATTAGTCAAATGCCAAGAAAGTCAAGAGAGTTGTCTTAAAAAAATTAAGGCAGACCTATCAGGGCAGAATTAGAAGGTTGAGTCATATGCTACAATAATCAAATAACTAGAGAAAAAGTATGGCCAAACATCGGCCATATTGAATCTAAGGTAGCCTAGTACTCTTCCTAGTATTACAGTGCAGAACCCAAAGAATGATAGTCATTGCCATGCCATTACCACTCGAAGTGGCATAACCACCATGGATCCACCCATGCCTACTTTGACAGAGTCAAAGAATGAGAATGATCCTGTTGATGTTGAGGTCAGTATCAAGAAAAATAAAGGAAAGGATAAGGTTGAGGAGCCTATTTTGAAGACTATCCTAAGACCTCTCCCTTCTTTTCCTTAGATATTGAAAAAGAGGCAAGAAAAGGGTAAATATCAAATGTTTTTGTCTATGTCAAAGGATCTGTCCATCAAATTTCCACTTGTAGAGGCATTGAAAAAAAAAGTCTGGATATGCAATGTTCATGAAGGATTTAGTCATAAAGAATCGGACAGTTAGTTATGAGCCAACTGACAATATGCATCACTGCAGTACTGTTGCTACTAGATTATTGGTAGATACGAAGGAGGATCTTAGTGCTTTTACCATCCCTTGCACTATTGGATATTTTAACTTTGTTGGGGCACTATGTGATCTAGGTTCTAGTATTAATCTCATGCCACTAGTGGTGTTTAAGAAGTTAGGGTTGGGAGCACCTAAACCCACATCAATAAGACTAGTGATGGCAGACCAGATGGTGAAAAAGCTAGTTGGGGTTCTATGTGATGTATTGGTGAAGGTGGCTTCTTTAATCTTTCCTTCTAATTTTGTGGTACTAGATTGTGAAGTGGACTTTCAAGTTCCAATTATTTTAGGCAGGACATTCCTAGATATAGGAAAGACTTTGATTGATATAGAGTTAGGACATCTGATGTTCAAACTCAATGATGAGAAAGTGATATTCAATGTATGTCAGTCCATGCGATATTCAGATCAATTAAAGGTAGTATCTGTGATTGATGCTTTTGATAAGGAGATGGTCTCATTCCATGATCTTGATGCAGTAAGTAATTAGGATGATACTTCTGTGGTTGTTCCTATTAAAGAATGGCTGAGTGTTGAAACATTAGCAACAGTAATTAAGAACTTCAACAGCGATGGTATTGATGACTATGATGAGATGGTATGTGAACTTAAGGTGAATGGTTCATATAATTTTTCACCAAAGAATCTTGATCTGGATATGAAAAGTAGAGCCACTCTACCTGCTCAACCATCTATTGAGGAAGTATCAGTCTTAGAGTTGAAGGCCCCCCCTCTCATTTGTGATATACATTTTTTGGGACCAAAAACACTTTGCCAGTAATCATTGTAGCTGATTTAATACAGATAAAAGTGGAAACTTTATTATCAGTGCTTGATACGCCCATTCTACAACTCTCGTTAGAAAGTGTAAGCGGTCGCTATCAAATATAGAACCCAACTGGGTTGGGTGTCGAATTCCACAGGGAATACTTGGTCACTAAGTGTTGCAATTATTAGTAGACTGTTGATCGCAAATTTCACGGAAAAAGAGGGGTTTGATTTATGCGTGAACTAATAAGATCAAAGTAACGTTGGAATGCTAAGTGTAGTAAGATTTAATCATAGAGAATAATAAGTTAGGGTTATGTCCACCTTGTAGTTTCTACTTCTCTATTAACTATGAGTAACGCGGAAATTAGACATGCATGCACTTATAGAGAATCGTATTCTAAATCTAAATCCAAGTGTTTCCCAACCATCAAGGATTTATTTCACTTTAGCTTTCTCGAGCCTAAAGTGTATAACGAATGGTACAAATTCTCCAAGAAAGTTAATCCAGTTAAGGCATTAACGTGTAAACAAGGGTTGGAAGCCCTATTTTCTTGTCACACTCTCTTTTCCAAACATGTAACTTTTCTCTCGAACAAGTTAATGATATACTGGCATATTCCTACATTTGCAACCATAAGAATTCAATCAAAACGAAGAGAGTAATGATATAAGTAGCATACACATCAAGAATTCACAAACTCATAGCAATAGATAGTATCTCACAAGGTTTCCATAACCCTAACAGAGAAGTTTAGCTACTCATGATTACAACGGAAATCACAATAGATATAATCATCATACCACAACCTAGAATAAACTTGGCGATGGAAGTGAATTGGCGTCAAGAAGAGAATGACGTCTCTCTCTCTAGCCGTTCCCAAGTGTAGCGTTTTTCTCTGTCCCAGAATTACAGAATCAGTAAACTGAATAATGAATAATAACTTGCTGAAAAAATCAGCAATAGGGTTTTTATAATGTCCTTGTCTACTAAATTACTGGTGCATCCTTAAGTCTTTAAAAATGCTGGGTTTGCCCGGGAAAAAGTTCCCATGGATCACTTTCAGTCCAAAAGCTGCCTTCCCTCTAATGTGAAGTTTTCCTTTGCTGCTCAAAAGTCCATATAGTGCTGAAATCTTCATCATTAATACCTGAAGAACATGCTAATCACGTAGGTCAGCCCACTTAAAGGATAATGGACTAAAAGTGCAAGAATTATATATTTTATCCTCAAAACTTGGCTAAAACATGGGTAAATTATGGTGCTTAGGCGTGTAAATACGCCCAACATCAACACCCCACACTTAAGGCTTTGTTCGTCCTCGAACAAAATATAACATCCATGCAAACACCTAACTAGAATTTCACAATAGCAACACAAAATTTATCCTCAAGACATGCACGACAATTGTTAACAAAGAGTAGGTTTCTTGATCACTACTAGAAACAATTCAACCTCCAACATAGACTCGTGATAATGGTTAATTCATATCCACAAGTTAAGCCACAAAGAATCATATAACACTACCCAAAAATCATCAACCATGTGTGTCTCACACAAGATATTACCCATAATCACTCACAAGTTTGCATTTTTCGAAACATAGGTATAAGATTCTCATTGCTCTCACTCTCACAAAGAATTCTTATGTTGGAACTGATGACCATAGGCTTGCCCTTAGTGTAATGCTCCACTAATATCAGAATGCTAAGCTTAGGATCAAATAGGTCTTTACAGGTTGTAATGTAGGCTAAGGGACAGGTAGGACTATTTTGGCCAAAAATAGTGACTATGTTCCCTAAGCGCTTTAATACACCACATTATGCCATTTACAATATCTTTTAACAACCCCTCTACCTTTCTTTCATCTACCACCCCTTTTCACCTATTTTGTTATTCAATCATAAACACAACTATTTTTTTGTTTTTCTAATTCTTTTTTTTTATATTTTATTTTATTTATTTATTTTTATATAAAGCACCTCTATGATAGCCACTATTTTTCACAACAATTTCAAGTACCAGTACACTCTGAGGCATCACTCTCACCATTTTCCTCTTATTTTGTCACATGACGCTACAAATTAAAGCGCTTAGGAATTTGGATCAAATTATGGTCTTGAAAAAAAATGGATTAGGCTACATATGAGGCTGTCAAAGAAAATAGCTAAAGGCTCAAAAGGGGGTTAACTAGGATAATGTATAAAGGTAGGTAAAAAGAAGGTAAACAAATTAGGGCTGCCAAAGAAATGCCTAAATCATCTCCTAAACTCACACTCTTTATTTCGCTTTACACACACACCAGGCAAGTTCTAGCATCAGTCACAACACAAAATATACTATAACCTCACCCACACAAGGCACATGGTCGACTTAATTGGGAGCATTATAGACTCTCGACCCAACAGCTGAATGAATTAAACCACACAATTATCACACAGTGAGTCACACTTAGAGCCTGACTGTCTCAATAGTAATGATTTAGCACAAACTCTTGTCATAATACCATGCCATCTATCAGAAAATTTTCATGCAAAATCTAAAAAAAAAATAACTAACTAACTACGACTAATTAAAACAAACAAGAATAAATGTAGGCAAAGAAGTATAATACAACATACAAATACCAGCACCCCACACTTAGACGGGACACACTACCCTCAGTGGAAAATAAATAAGGAAAACCAGATTAGTTGGACTCCTCCTCTATGTGTGGGGTAATACCCCCTTCGTCGGAATCATCATCAGAGTCGTCGTCATCAGAGTTGTCCTCCATGTCTGAGTCTGGCAGCCGGCGATCATCATCAGTCGGCACGTCATCATCGAGAGGTTCCTTAAAATGTACCCCAACTCCACACATGGCCCACGCATGCTCATTCATCGGGTAGTCATAATCCAACTGTTGGAGCTCTGCATCATTCGAAATACGACCTCCACTCATCATTGTAAACCTAGTCATGCCATATAGATGGAGAAAGAAACTTTCGTCCCGAGCATGTCTTTCTGCAGTGGTAAGGTTGATGCCATGACCAGTTTCAGGATCTTTAACTTTCGTGATATCAACCTTCTTCGGGTTGTGTGGAAGCTTATGATCTGCAGGTTCCTCTTCAATGTGTTCTTTCCTTAATATTGCAGTCACAAATTACCAAAGCTAAAATGGGACCTTTTGTGCAGCCTAACCTTATGCATTGACGATCGTATAATCATACCAATGTTGATGGGAATATTAGTCATCAGAGCGTACACCAAGCATACTCTATCACGTGTGATCTTTGTGTACTGTGTCCCAAGAATAAGGAAAGAGTTGACTATCCTCAACCATATACGAGCTTCTCTGTTCAAGGAAGCATACGAGAAGGTATTGTGCCGACCGTTATCCTTGTGACGAATCCACCGTGCCATGGACCTTGTTCCATACAGTGTATGTCTGATTGCCCTGTAGGGAGGTCTGTGATAAAGCTCCTTGAGCGGTGATGGATCCACAGATGGAAGGCCCAGAAAAGAGTTGAAGAACTCCGCATTCAGTTGCAAGACTTGGCCCCGAATCTTCACTTCACTTCCGGTAGTCTTTGGAGACCAATTGGCATAAAACTCGCGTGTTTGATCAAGATTGCATTCCCCCATATCTCGGAAAATGAAATCAAGGTTTAGTGCCATAATTTTAGCCAAAATGCGGGGCTCTCTCTTTTCTAGACTCTCTTTCTGCATCAAATCCACGTGAACATATTTCTTTACTTTGTTGTTCTTGTACCACTCCTTTCCTTTCTCCTCTAGGACCCATTTTATCCTGAAAGTGCATCGAAGTATTTGTAGAGAGGAGGACTCAGCTTGCTCCTTTCTTGACCTTTTCTGTCCTTTCTGTGAGGTGGACGCTTTTTCTTTTCCTTGTCGTCCTTTTGGGGCCATTCTTCCTGAGATCACAATAGAGTCATGTTAGCTTCATCTCGGAAGATTCAATTGAAAAACAAACAGTAATGGCACCACCCCACACTTAATTTGTTGGCACAGACTAATTAAGTGAGTGATGTCGATTAGTCAGACTTCATCGACATACTTTTAGGCGATATGTTCCAAAAACATGTTTAGCAAAGTCATACTTTCATGTAATCTTGAATATCCTTTCCAACTCTATTTCATGTAATCTTGACTATACTTTTATGTTTGGATGAATGCACTTTTTAAATAAGACCACCACATATAGATGGTATCAAGTTATTGCATATAAATAATCACAACATCTATACTTATGGTCAATCATGATCGGTATCATGATGAACGAGTCATTCAAACATTCAAGCTTTCAACTTTCAAGATTACGCATTAATTTCACAATTTTGACTTCATAAAAACATGACAGTGTATAACAATCAAATACAAGTCGAAATAAAGTCAAGATCACTCACACGAAGCATTTCACTCAACTAGATGTATCATAACAAACCAATCATATTCTTATCACCAAACACCACTTTAAAATCTAAAATACCATTATAAGCATAGTATTGCAACAACTACGGAATATAAAAGAATAACTTACTTGGTGATAGTTCGGGAAGATGATCTTGCAGGACTAGATGAGCAAAAAGAAAAAATTTGAGAGATTTGGGAATCTTAGGCGGCGCCTAGGTTGAGCAAACAAGTGTATTTTGTTCTAAGGTTGAAGATCTATTTATAGACTAAGCCATGGGTCGGGTTTTATCCATGTAAAATCGGGTTAGGAGACAAAAAAGCATAAGTAGGCAGCGCCTAATGCTTTGCCTATGCTTAACATAGGCGGCGCCTTTTGCTTCGCCTACATAGGCATAGGCGGCGCCTTGCCTATCTCCTTGTTGAGACAGTGAGCATAGGCAATGGCATAGGCGGCGCCAATGGTATTGCCTAGATTTGCATAGGCGGCGCCTATGCTGTTGCCTAGATTTGCATAGGCAATGCCTTGTCCGTTGCCTAGTTGAGGCAGTGAGCATAGGCAATGGTATAGGCCTTTCCTTGTCCGTTGCCTAGATTTGTATAGGCCTTGCCTTGTCCATTGCCTAGTTGAGGCAGTGAGCATAGGCAATGACATAGGCCTTGCCTTGTTCGTTGCCTAGATTCGCATAGGCATTACCTTTTCCATTGCCTAGATTAGCATAGGCAATGCCTAACCGATAGCCTTTGCTCCTTCATTCCTACACTTAATCATAAACAACAAAAACGATTAGAAAGATGGGTTGCCTCCCACCAAGCGCCTTAGTTTTGGTCGTGGTTCGACTCTTCTTTTTGGATTTTTATTTAACAAAAAGAAACTCCTAGTAAAACAAAACTATTAAAAATGATGGGTTGCTTCCCACGTAGCGCTTGATTTATTGTGCGGCACGACATAGTTATCTCGATTACTTAGACTTCATCGAGATAGATGGTGGCCATACATTTAATCGATTCAAGTGGACCGATATATGGCTTCACTCGTTGGCCATTCACCTTAAAGACACCACCATCACTGTTTTCTAACTCCACTACTCCAGACGAGTAGACTTGGCTAATTTTAAATGGACCAGACCATTTTGACTTCAACTTACCTGGAAATAGCTTCAGTCTGGAGTTGAAAAGAAGTACCATATCACCCTTCTGAATGTTTCGTTGGATAATCCTCCGATCATGGTGCTTTTTCATCCTTTCCTTGTAGAGGTATGCTCTTTCATACGCATGTAGACGGAATTCATCCATCTTATTCAGTTGCTCCAATCTCAGATTAATAGCATCATCCCAATTCAGGTTAAGCCGCTTCAACGCCCACAGTGCTTTATGTTCGAGCTCGATTGGAAGTGACAAGCCTTTCCATAAACTAGTTGGTAAGGTGACATGCCAATTGGTGTCTTGAACGCAGTCCTATAAGACCATAAGGCATCGTCCAGCTTTCGAGACCAATCTTTCCTACTAGCATTTATAGTCTTAGCAAGGATCAGCTTGATCTCCCAATTAGAAACCTCTACCTTCTCACTAGTTTGTGGGTGGTAAGGTGTAGCTACCTTATGTTGCTTGACCCCATATTTCACCAACACAGCTCTGAACAGCTTGTTGCAAAAGTGTGATCCTCCATCGCTTATGATGGTACGTGGTACCCCAAAATGAGAAAAGATATTTCTCTTTAAGAATACTACAACACGCTTACCTTCATTATCAGCTAGCGCTACTGCTTCGACCCATTTGGATACATAATCCACAGCAACTAAGATATATTTCATTCCAAACGAACTCACAAATGGGCCTATGAAATCAATACCACACACATCAAATAGCTCTACTTCAAGAATTTTAGACATGGGCAACTCATGGTGCTTTGAAATCGCGCCTTGTGTCTGACACTGATCACATCTTCTCACAAAATTATAAGCATCCTTGAATAATGAAGGCCAATAATAGCTACTTTGCAATACCTTCCTAGCTGTCCGATCACCTGCATGGTGACCCCCAACTTAGGAAGCATGACTTGCTTCCAATATGCTAGGCACCTCCACATCAGATATGCATCGCCTAATAACACCATCAGCATATCGTTAAAAAAGATACGGTTCATCCCAGAAGTAGTGTTTCACATCATGCATGAACTTTCTCTTTTGATGAAAGAAGAGATTCTCAGGCATCACTTTACTTACCACGTAGTTCGCAAAGTCTGCATACCACGGTAAGTCTTCCACTATAGTGGCTAGGATCTCTTCGTTGGGAAATGCATCATCAATCTCAAGATCGGGTTGCGCTATGTGCTCACTCTCAAGTCTAGATAGATGATCAGCTACTTGGTTTTCGCAACCTTTTCTATCTTTTAACTCAAAATCAAATTCTTGGAGCAATAACACCCATCGAATTAGCCTTGGATTAGCATCCTTCTTTGCCATTAAATATCTCAGAGTTGCATGATCTGTATGAACCACTACTTTGGTTCCCAACAAGTAAGCACGGAACTTTTCGAAAGCATAAACAACTGCTAGAAGCTCTTGTTCCATGACAGTATAATTCTTCTGGGCTCCATTCAAGGCCTTGCTCGCATAGTAGATTGGATGAAATAGCATTTATCTTCTCTGACCAAGTACAGCACCCAAATCTACCCTACTTGTATCACACATGACTTCAAACGGTAGAGACCAATCGGGTGCTACAATAATAGGACCTTCAACTAGCTTCCCTTTGAGGCATTCAAATGCCTTCAAGCAATCTTCACTGAAGTCAAACTTTGCATCCTTCTCCAAGAGTTTGCATAATGGACTAGCAATCTTGGAGAAGTCTTTAATAAACCTCCGATAAAAAACTGCATGACCGAGGAAACTACGAACTCCCTTTACCGAAATTGGAGGTGGTAGTTTCTTGATTACTTCAATCTTAGCTCGATCGACCTCAATTCCTTTTTTAGAGACTTTGTGCCCAATAACAATGCCTTCCTTCACCATAAAATGGCACTTTTCCCAATTTAGTACCAAGTTGAATTCAACACATCTCTGCAAATCCATACTCAGATTTACCAAGCATGATTCAAATGACTCACCTACAACTGAAAAATCGTCCATGAACACCTCCAAGGTGTCTTTAACCATATAAAAAAAAATGGACATCATACAAAGCTAAAAAGTGGCGGGTGCGTTACATAGCCCAAATGGCATATGTTTGAAGGCAAACGTACCATATGGGCATGTAAAAGTGGTCTTCTCCTAATCTTCAGGAGTAATGCAAATCTGATTATATCCGGAATAACCATCCAAGAAACAGAACCATCCTTTCCCTGCTAATCGATCAAGCATTTGGTCCATGAATGGAATTGGGAAGTGATCCTTCAGCGTTCATGAATTTAGCTTCCGGTAGTCCATGCACACTCTCTACCCTGTGACAGGTCTGAGTGGAATTAGCTCATTATTTTTGTTTGCAACTACCGTCATGCCCCCTTTCTTGGGCAGACATTGCACCGGACTCATCCATTTACTGTATGAGATTGGATACACCATCCCTGCATCTAACCACTTAATAATTTCTTTCTTCACCACCTCTTGCATAGGTGGATTCAAACGTCGTTGATGCTCAATGGTGGCTACGCAATTTTCTTCGAGCTGAATCTTGTGCATACATATCCTAGGAGGGATTCCAATTATATCAGCGATAGTCCAACCGATGGCTCTCTTGTACCTCTTCAGAACAGAGCTGAGAGCCGCAACTTGCTTTTCACCCAAGTCAGCCGCAACAATAACCGGAAGTGTATCACCACTTCCCAAAAATGCATACTTCAGGTGACTGGGCAGCTCTTTCAATTCTAGCACTGGTGGTTCTTCGGTGGATGGCTTTGCTGGTGGTAAAGGTTATTTTTTAAGATCCACATCCAACTTCTTAGGAGCATGAGAATAGAACCCTATTCCTGTTAGAGCACAAATAGTTTCTTCATAATCTTCAACAACCTCCCGCTCAAAATTCATAAGCACAACAGTCAATGGCTCAACAATAAGCTGCTTCTCTACAGAAAATTCTTTCTCATCTTTATAATAAACATTAGCTACAGAGAACACATTCATATCTTTGGGCTTCTTCATTGCTTTGCATACATCAAAATGGACCATTTTGTCATTCATCCGAAATAAAAGCTTATTAGCTTTTAAATCAATAAGCACACTTCCTGTTGTGAGGAAAGGACGCCCCAAGATTATGGGAACTTTAGAGTCCACCTCACAATCCAAAATAACAAAGTCTGCAGGAAAAATGAAGGTAGAAACCTTCACCAATACATCATATAAGATACCAACAGGTCATTTTACCGACCTATCTGCCATCACAAGCCGCATATTGGTTGGTGTAGGATCGCCCAACCCCAACTTCCTATAAACGGATAGCGGCATCAAATTGATGCTAGCCCCCAAATCGCATAATGCTCTAGAAAAATCCAAAGATCCAACCGTACAAGGAATAGTGAAAGCACTAGGATCTGCCTTCTTCTGTACTAAAGACCTCGTGGCAATTGCACTGCAATGATGAACATTATCTGCCAGCTCATAGCTTGCTGCCTACTTCTTTGCCAAAAGGTCCTTCATGAATTTCACGTACCCAGGCATCTGTTCCGGCGCCTCCACCAAAGGAACATTAATAGTCAGCTACTTCAACATAGTCATAAATTTACTGAACCTGGTGTCATCAGCTTTCTTCTTCAGTCTCTGGGGAAAAGATGGTGGTGAAAGGGGAATAGTTTTCTCCACCACTTTCTTTTTATCATGCTTCCGATTATCAATCTTTTCAGGCTGGTGACGTCTAGGTGTAGTGTCATGAACGTTCTTATTCTGATTTTCAGCTTCTATAGAAGCATCACAATCTACTTTAATCACATTCTCGTCTATATTATCAACCACCTGCTTGCCTTTAGATGGATTTTCCAACACTTTACCACTCCGAGTAGTAATAGCCATACATGATCCATTATTCCTTGGATTTTGCACAGTGTCTCTAGGTAAAGTGCCAGCCTTTCTTTGATTGAATGCTGCTGAAAGTTGACTTAGTTATTGTTCTAGCTGTTTTATTAAAGTGGAATGCGAGTCAACCAATTGATTTATTGATGAAAAAGCATTCTTTACCTCATTTACTCCCGTATTTGCTTCCTCCACTCCTTTCAATAGCTTAGGCATCATATCTTCCATGGACATCTTCCCTGAGCCAGACGCCGCAGCCTCATGATTTCTAGGAGGAACGTACAAACCGCTCATGTCAGTCTTATTCTTCCAACTCCCTTGGTCATGGTCCTTGTGTCTAGATTTATCATAATAGTTTCGACCTTGGTTTCCTTGGGCATTGCCTCAAAAACCCCCCTGATTATTCAAGTAGTTCGCTTCTTCCTCAGAATCGGAGTCATCTTTTCCCTGTGATACGACAACCTTGACTTTTTCAATCTTTCCTGATAGTAAATGCTTGGTAAGAAGATCCATCTGCGTTTTCATGTGCGCCATATCCTGGTCATATTTTTCTTCTCTTTGCCTTTGTTCTGCAGTCATGCTAATAGATACAGTAGAGCTTACTACCTCAGAATCCCTAGTATGCCAAGCTCTACTCTGCTTTGTCATACAATCTAGCATATCACTTGCCTCAATAAAAGTAAGGTCCATGAATGACCCACCTGCAGCATTATCAACCATTGGCTTTGTCACCGAGTTCAAAGCCCTGTATAATATTTCCATCAAGTGGATATTGGTCATCTGATGATTTGGGCACCGCATAAGCTTCTTCTTGAACCTCTCCCATGTTTCATGGAGAGCTTCAGTTAGAAGCTGTCGAAAATTGCTGATCTCATCCCTCAGTTGTGCTCTCTTGGATGGCGGAAAGAATCTTTCTAGGAAAGTGTCTTTCACTTGCCTCCAATTAGTAATAGAATCAGGAGTTAGCCCATTCAACCATAGAGTTACCTCTCCAGATAGAGACAATGGAAATAAGCGCAACCAAATTGCATTCTGTCCAACTCCTGGATTGTCAACCGACTTGCATATTGAGATAAAGTTGATCAGATGCATATTTGAATCATCGCCTGCAATTCCACCAAATAATCCCTTGAGCTACAATAGCTGAATCATGGTGCTAGTGATATTGAACTTGGCTCCGGGTGCCAAGGGTGGAGGAATAATAGCCCCTGTGGCACCAGCTCCATCAAGATCGTCATTATCGTCATCAAAAGGAGCCTGCACAGCTCGGCGTTCAGGTCTCATTCTAGCTTGATGATCTCTCCTGTGTACAGGTGCTGCCACCTCATCTGTACGCCTAGGATTTAGTAACTCATCATCACCCAGGTCCTCACCATCAGGATTTGTTGCACGACTTGGGTTATCAATATTTTGTTGATGCACTTGAGCGGCTGCCAATGCAGCTAATCTAGCCTGCTCCTGTTGAGCAACCCTTCTTTCAATGTCTCGTTGTGCATCCATTCTGCCAATAAGTTATGGTTCAGGATTTATGGGTAATAATGGCTGACCAGAACTTCGAGTATTTGGCATGCACTAAACAGAACCTGAACAAAACAAAAACAACAAACAAAAAGTAAAATTCGAGAATCTTTGACCAAAGGGTCTAGTAATTATCACAAACTTAGTTGACAACCGTATTCCCCGGCAACGGCGCCAAAATTTGATACGCCCAAACTACAGCTCTTGTTAGAAAGTGTAAGCCGTCGCTGTCAAATATAGAACCCAACTGGGTTGGGTGTCGAATCCCACAGGGAATACTTGGTCACTAAGTGTTGCAATTATTAGTAGACTGTTGATCGCAAATTCCACGGAAAAAGGGGGGTTTGATTTATGCGTGAACTAATAAGATCAAAGTAACATTGGAATGCTAAGTATAGTAAGATTTAATCACAGAGAATAATAAGTTAGGGTTATGTCCACCTTGTAGTTTCTACTTCTCTATTAACTATGAGTAACGCGGAATTTAGACATGCATGCACTTATAGAGAATCGTATTCTAAATCTAAATCCAAGTGTTTCCCAACCATCAAGGATTTATTTAACTTTAGCTATCTCAAGCCTAAAGTGTATAACGAATGGTACAAATTCTCCAAGAAAGTTAATCCGGTTAAGGCATTAACGTGTAAACAGGGGTTGGAAGCCCTATTTTCTTGTCACACTCTCTTTTCCAAACATGTAAATTTTCTCTCGAACAAGTTAATGATACACTGGCATATTCCTACGTTTGCAACCATAAGAATTCAATCAAAACGAAGAGAGTAATGATATAAGTAGCATACACATCAAGAATTCACAAACTCATAGCAATAGATAGTATCTCACAAGGTTTCCATAACCCTAACAGAGAAGTTTAGCTACTCATGATTACAACGGAAATCACAATAGATATAATCATCATACCACAACCTAGAATAAACTTGGCGATGGAAGTGAATTGGCGTCAAGAAGAGAATGACGTCTCTCTCTCTAGCCGTTCCCAAGTGTAGCGTTTTTCTCTATCCCAGAATTATAGAATCTGTAAACTGAATAATGAATAATAACTTGCTTAAAAATTCAGCAATAGGGTATTTATAATGTCCTTGTCTACTAAATTACTGTTGCATCCTTAAGTCTTTAAAAATGCTGGGTTTGCCCGGGAAAAAGTTCCCATGGATCACTTTCAGTCCAAAAGCTGCCTTCCCTCTAATGTGAAGTTTTCCTTTGCTGCTCAAAAGTCCATAAAGTGCTAAAATCTTTATCATTAATACCTTAAAAACATGCTAATCATTAATACCTTAAAAACATGCTAATCACGTAGGTCAGCTCACTTAAAGGAAAATGGACTAAAAGTGCAAGAATTATATATTTTATCCTCAAAACTTGGCTAAAACATGGGTAAATTATGGTGCTTAGGCGTGTAAATATGCCCAACATCAGTGCTACAGAGATTCAAAAGGGCCATTAGTTGGTACATTGCAGATATTATGGATATCCCGCTTGTTTTTTGTACTCACAAGATCCAACTTAAATCGGATTGTGTTCTAAATATAAAACATTAGCACCAGTTTAATCCTCCTATGCAGGAGGTGGTGAAGAAAGAAATAATCAAGTGGTTAGTTGCTAGTGTAGTGTATCCTATTTTTGATAGAAAGTGGGCCAGTGTAGTAAAATGTGTTCCAACGAAGGGCGGTATTACTATTGTTCCTAGTTAGAATAATAAGATAGTGCTAATGAGGCCAGTCATAGTATGGAGAGTGTGCATGGATCATAGAAAAATGAATACATGGACCCAGAAGGACCAATTCCCCATGCCCTTCATAGACGGTTATTCGGGTTATTACCAAATTACAATTGCACCCGAAGACCAAGAGAAGACAACCTCCACTTGTCCTTATGAGACCTTTGTATTTAGACGTATGCCATTAAGGTTGTGTAATGCTCCAACCATATTTTAGAGATATATGATGTCAATATTCTTTGACATGG
Source organism: Capsicum baccatum var. pendulum (assembly GCA_030864225.1). Classification (NCBI taxonomy): domain Eukaryota; kingdom Viridiplantae; phylum Streptophyta; class Magnoliopsida; order Solanales; family Solanaceae; genus Capsicum; species Capsicum baccatum. Next base: position 184,760,387 of record CM061558.1, on the reverse strand, counting down.
TAGAAGACACCATTGAAGTATTTATGGATAATTTTTTGATAGTTGGTGATTCTTTTTATGGATAATATTCTATTTGATATTGCAGTAAAAGTCAAGATACAAGAGAACCAACAATAATGGAAGTAAAAGAGTTGATTTTTGATCAAGTAGAAAGAGAAGTATATCTGACGACTTATCTGATAAGTTGTTAGCCTTGTGATAAGCTATCAGAGTTGGCATCAGCTGTAGATAGAGAATGGGCTTTAGCTGGAATTCGTTACGACATCTGTGATAGGCCATCAGAAGTGTGATAAGCCAGTCGTCAGGCTCATCGTTAAGCTTAGACAAAGAATGGGCTTCAGCTAGAATTCATGACGAAATCTATGATAGTCCATCAAAAGTATGATAAGCCATCACGTCTCATCGTCAACCTAAGGTAGAGATTGTCAAAACTGAAGAGGAGCTAACAAAATTCCTGATAAGTCATCAGACTCCTGATAAGCCATCACACACGTCGTCCCCTGTCCGAGAAAATAATATGATCTATGATTTTGTTTCCATAATTAAGCTGAAGTATTTAAAGTATATTTTATGATTTTCTAAGAAAAGAGGTGAGAGGATGGACGTTTTGAGAATCTTTTCACTTTAGTTTTCTGACTTGAACTTTACAATTATTTTTGGAGAAATTATTACAATTGTTTTAGGATTTTCTACAGTGAATCTAATATGAGAAACACTTGTTGCTATTCATCTTGCTGTAAGTTCATATATCAAACTATGAATTCAACTTTTTGTCTTGATTATTTTATTATGAGAAGCTAAATTCCCTTAACCCGAGTTGTGGGATCTATGGGTTTGGGTTTGTAACGGAACTAAGTGTTCAAGATTCTAACGGTGGTAGAAACTTCTTGTTAATTCTATTATTTTATACTTAGACTATTGGTTGCAAACAATAGGCCTTGCTTACTATGATTTGCTTGAGATAAGAAATCAGCCCTAGTAAGAAGTGAATTATCAACAGGGACTTGGGAGCATCAAACTTTCATTTAATAATTAATGTTGTAACAAGATTAATTAACTTAAGATAACATTCTATTATTAAATAGAAATTCCCTAAGTTCGATAGAATTTGGTGGTTAAATGTCTAAATAGGTTGAGAAACATTTAGACATAACTTCGACAAGGATAGTCTATTGTTCCTACCTACCATAAGAATCTTGAACCGTTATTAGCGTCTGTCGAATCCCAATGCCTATAGTGAACATAACTCTGGTTTTCCTTATCATATTGATTTTAAACACTGAATTAAGAAGTAATTATTTATTACCTTTCAAAAAAACCCTATTCACAGGAAACTGATAACTATCAGTTGATTAACCCGAAGATAACTTAAATTCACACCATATTTCCTGTGGGATTCGACCTTAATCTAGTTGGGTTATATATTGACAACAATCACTTACATTCTCGTAAGAGAGGTGTAGTTTGAGCGTTATCAAAAAATGGCACCATTGCCAAGGAGTACGATTGTAAATTGAATTTGTGTGCGCTAATTGACTGTTAGTGAAGTTTCCTAGTTTTACATTTATTTGTTGTGTTTGTTTATTGTAGGACTTTTGTGGTGCATGCCAAGAACCAGAAGTTTCCAAGAACCATTATTACTATTTAATATGGAACCATAACTTATCGGTAGAATGGCAGACCAGTAATAGGCTGACAGTTAGCAGCCTTAGCTAGAGCTCAGGTGAATGTACAGAATGACGGTCAACACATAAGGCATCCAAATCCTGAGGATGACGACTTGGTAGACAAGGAGTTGCTTAACCCTGGTAACCCAAAGTGTGCAGAGCAAATAACTACACCAGTACAATGTAATACTAATAGGAACCATTCGTTTTGAGGAAGGCAAGATCACCAGCTGATCCAGTAAGACTTCAATGATGATGATGAAATGGATGGAGCAGGTGTAATGGGTTCAATTATTTCTCCACCATTAGCACCTGGGGAAAAATTCAACATTACGAGTATTATGATTGAACTCCTTAATCTGAAGGGGTTGTTTGGTGGCCTTCCTGGGGATGATCCAAACTTGCATCTGGTGAACTTTGTCACTATTTGTAAATCTTTTGATAACCCAGGAGTGTGTTAAAATGCTATCCATCTGAGATTATTTACGTTGTCACTATCTGGGGAGGCAACATAGTGGCTTAATGAGCTGACACCCGATTCTATAACCAACTGGAGGCAGTTGAAAGGAGCTTTCCTAGAAAGGTTCTTTCCACCTTCAAGGAGGGTATAGTTGATGTTTGCGATTAGCAATTTTAGAAAACTCCCAACTGAAGACTTGCATGAAACCTGGGAGAGATTAAAAAAAAAGTTGATGCAGTGTCCGAACCATAACATGACGGGCATATACTTGATGGAGACTTTGTACAAGGCTCATAACTCTGTGACAAAACCGATTGTAGATAATGCTGCTGGAGGTTCATTTGTTGATCTTACATTCCCAGAGGCTTCAGAAATGCTTGAGAGAATGACCAAATAGAGTCGAGCATAGCATACCAGGGGCACTGTAGTAGCAAGCCCCACTATTTCTATTGGTATAACTGTGGAACAATGCAGAAGAGATGAGAAATATGATCAAAACATGGCTCACCAAAAAATGCAGATGGACCTGCTAACCAAGCATTTACTATTAGGTAAAATTGAGAAAGTGAAGGCTATAGAATCGCAGAGCAAAGTGAAGTCTGACTCAGAAGAAGAGGCAAACTATGTAAATAATCTGGGGGGTTTTCAAGGCAATAGCAAATAAAATAAAGGTTAGACTTATTATGATAAGGATGGATATAAGAACTAGGAGCAAGGTAATATGAGGAGAACTAATTATAGGAGTGGGTTATATGTCCCTCCTGGAAATCGTAAGGCTGCTACAACAAGTTCTGCAAAGATGTCCCTGAAGGACATGATGGATAAATTATTAAAGGGGGTAGAGGCTACCAACTCAAGGGTGACTACCATGAAGACCGATTTGTCCTCTATAAGTCAGTTGTTAAATTTGCTCTCTACTTCGATCAAATAGCTGGAACAACAAATGAGCCAACTCTCTACAGCGCTGAACCAGAGGAAGAGTGGAATGTTACCAAGTGATACGATTCTGAATCCACAAAGTAATGGCTCATGTATGGAAATTACCACTAGGAGTGGTAAAATATTACCTTGTCCTTCTGTAGGAAAAAGTTTGATTAAAGATGTGACTGAAGCAGATGATGAACCCAAAGAGGAATGTCCAGTGGAGTCTGGGAAGCTAGATGATTCTGATGATGCTTCAAAACAAGGAAAAGAGAAGGAAAAGGAAGTAGTAGTGAAAACTCTCCCAATACCACCACATCTCTTTCCTCAAAGATTGAAGAAGAAGGTTGACGACACAAAATTTAGTAAATTCATGGCAATATTGAAGAAGTTAACAATAAATGTGCCTTTGGTGGAGGCACTCGAGGAAATGCCATGGTATGTTAAATTTATGAAGGAACTTGTGAGTAAGAAAAGAGCGGTGAGCTATGAACCATAGGATAATCTCCATTATTGTAGCACTATTTCTATAAGGTCCTTGGCGCAGAAGAAGGCAGACCCAAGAGCATTCACTATTCGTTGTATGATTGGGTCTCTAGAATTCACTAAGGCCTTATGTAATCTGGGAGTGAGCATTAATCTGATGGTGATGGCTATATATAAAATTCTAGGTTTGGGAAATCCCACACCTACCAACAGGTGACTCGTAATGGCAGACAGGTTAGTAAAATGACCTGTTGGTATTTTGTAAGATTTGTTGGTGAAGGTAGATAGCTTCATATTTTCTATAGATTTTGTCATTCTATATTGCGAGGTGGACTTCAAAGTGCCCATAATCTTGGGTCAACCTTTTCTCACAACCGGAAGTGTGTTGATTGATTTGCGAGCTAATGAGCTCTTATTTAGGATGAATGATGAGGTGGTACGATTTGATGTCTGCCAATCAATGAAAAAACATGAAGAAATAAGTGTGTTCTCAATTTTTGATGTATATTATGAGGATAAGCAGGAGGTGTCAGTAGAGGAGAAACTTATTGTCGATCCTTTAGCCGCGTTTTTGATGAATTTTAATCATGAAGGTATTGAGGAGTATGAAAAGATTGTTTGTGCTTTGTCAGGAATGGGTTCTTACTCTTATGCTCCTAAGAAGCTAGATCTTGATCTTGCTAATTGACCAACACCACCGACTAAGCCATCCATTGAAGAGCCACCGGTGTTGGAATTGAAGAAACTGCTAGGGCATTTAAGGTACATGTTTTTGGGCAACAGAAATACCCTACCCGTTATTATTGCAGCTGATTTAGGCGAGCAGCAGGTAGAAGCACTTATTTTAGTACTTCAGAGGTACAAAAGAGCAATAGGATGGACTATTGCAGATATTATTGGCATTCCCCCTGGCATCTGCATGCATAAAATACAACTTAAGAAAGATTGTACTCTAACCATCGAACACCAACACTGTCTTAACCTACCAATACAAGAGGTGGTTAATAAGGAAATTATTAAGTAGTTGGATGCATGAGTGGTTTACCCTATTTCTTATAGTAAATGGGTGAGCCCAGTTCAATGCATGCCCAAAAAGGGGGGGCATGACTGTTGTTATAAATGAAAGGAGTGAGTTGCTTCTACTCAGGCCTGTGGCTGGGTGGAGAGTTTGCATGGACTACCGCAAACCAAACTCATGGAATTTGAAAGACCACTTCTCTATGCCCTTTATGGACCAAATACTTGATTGATTAGTCGAAAGGGGGTGGTATTATTTCTTGGATAGTGATTCAGGATATAACCAGATCCATATTGCTCTTGAAGATCAGAAGAAGATGAAATTCACTTGCCCATATGACACCTTTGCATTTAAGAGGATGTCGTTTGGGCTATGCAATGCACCCGCTACTTTTCAATGGTGCATGATGTCTATTTTCTCAGATATAGTGGAGGATACCTTAGAAGTGTTCATGGATGATTTCTCTGTGGTGGGAGATTCGTTTGAGCTGTGTTTGGAAAACCTGAGTATAGCCTTGCAATGATGTGTTGAATTCAATTTGGTGCTTAATTGGGAGAAATGCCACTTCATGGTAAAGAAGGGCATCATTCTCGAGCACAAAATTTTAGCAAAAGGGATAGAGGTTGATCGAGCCAAGTTAAAGTTATCGAGAAACTACCACCTGCCATTTCAGTGAAGGAAGTACGTAGTTTTCTTAGACATGATGGCTTTTATTGGAGGTTTATAAGATAATTCTCGAAGGTTGAAAATCCATGTTGCACACTTTTGGAGAAGAAGTGAAGTTCTCCTTCGATGATGATTGCTTGAAGGCATTTGAACGCCTTAAAAAAAAGCTGATCGAGGCCCCTATCATTGTTGCACCGGACTGGTCAAAACCATTTGAGATCATGTGTGATGCAAGTGGTGTTTCCCTTGGAGTTGTATTTGGACAAAAGAAGGATAAATTGTTTTATCCAATATATTATACCAGCAAAGCACTGAATGGAGTGCAAAATAACTACACCATCACTAAACAGGAACTCCTGGCTGTAGTGTATGCTTTCGAGAAATTCAGGGCTTACCTTCTTTGGACCAAGGTGATAGTCCACACTGACCACGCAGCCTTGAGGTATTCGATGGATAATAAGGATGAAAAACCAAGGATGGTTATATGGGTGTTGTTGCTACAAGAATTTTACTCTGAAGTCAAAGATAGGAAGGGTTGTGAAAACCAAGTTGCGGATCATCTGTCTAGAATGGAATGTGAGCAGGCAAGTAGATATAAAGTTGAGATAAATTATGGATTTCCTAATAAGGAGATCTTGGCTGTTGCTATGGAGAAAATGCCTTGGTACGCTAATTTTGCAAATTATGTTGTGAGTGAGGTTATTCTAGAAAACCTATCTTTCCACCAAAGAAAGAAATTCCTTCATGATGTGACACATTACTTCTAGGATGAGCCATATCTTTTTAGAGATGTTCTAACAATATTATAAGGAGATGTATGCCAGAAGTGGATGTATTGTGTATATTGGAAGCATGTCATGTTTCCCCAGTTGGAGGTCACCATGCAAGTGACCAAATGGCTAGGAAGGTGTTGCGAAGTGGCTACTATTGGCCAACATTGTTCAAGGATAATCATGAGTTTCTGCTGACATGCGACCAATGTTAGAGGTAGAGGTTAATCTCCAAAATACATGAGATGCCTTTGGCTAAGATGCTTAAAGTGAAATTATTTGACGTCTGGGGTATCGATTTCATAGGTCCTTTTGTAAGCTCGTATGGGATGAAGTATATTTTAGTTGTTTTTGACTATGTCTCAAAATGGGTCGAAGCTATTGCCTTATTTGATAATGAAGGAAAGAGGGTTGTTTCTTTTTCTCAAGAAAAACATCTTCTCTTGCTTTGGAGTACCACGTACTATTATAAGCGATGGAGGATCTCATTTTTAAAACTAAGTGTTTCCAGTTGCCTTAGCAAAATATATTATAAAACAGCATAGAGTAGCCACTCTATATAACCCACAAACTAGTGGGCAAGTGGAGGTGTCAAATTGAGAGATTAAAGCCATCCTAGCCAATGCAGTAAATGTTAGTCAGCAAAACTGGTCTCGAAAGCTCGATGATTCCTTGTGGGCATATCAGACCACTTTCAAGACACCCATTGGCATGTCACCATTCTATTTAGTCTATGTTAAAGCATGTCACTTACCAATAGAGCTGGAGCACAAGGCTTTATGGGCACTCAAAAGGTTAAATTTGAATTGGAAGGAGGCAGCAGAGCTAAGACTAGGACAACTGAATGAGATGGATGTATTCTATCTTAGGGATTATGAAAGAGCAGACCTATACAAATAAAAGATGAAGAAGTATCATGATTGGATGATCGAGAAGCGAGATTTCCAAAAAGGTGACTTGGTGCTTCTGTTCAATTCTAGACTCAAACTATTCCCAGGTAAGCTTAAATCAAAGTGGTCAGGCCCGTTCAGAATTTTAGTCAATTCTACTCATATGGAATAGTAGAACTTGAAAATGAAGACGGCAACATCTTTAAGGTTAATGGGCAATGAGTCAAACTTTATATCAGTCCAAAAGACTCGATGAAAAGTATTTCTACTATCTATCTCGATAAAGTTTGAAGTAATCGAGATACCTAAGTCATGCCACAACGTTAAATCAGGCACTACATGGGAGGCAACCCATGATCCCCGTGCTTGATCTACTTCAGGTATATCCTAACCTTTAGTTTAGTTTTTCTTTGATTTTAAGTTGAGGGTGTTGGGTGAGTTGTTGTTGAAATATTTTGTAGTTGACTAGGAGAAATACAAGTACCTGAGGTAGTTAACATGGTTTAATTATTTTGTGAACACCTCTCAAATGGTCATATTGTTTAACTGTGTGATTTGCATCTAATTATGACCACTGCGCATCTTGTTATGGTATCAATTCTTGTGACTTGATAATCATTGCTAAACAATTACATGAACTAGATAAATAGTAACTTATGATATACAAGTGTGCCATGTGTGTGTGAGATCTTACTTAGTTCCCTTTGTACATTAAATCTAGAACTTTCCCGGTTAGTCTTACCTAGATTAAAGGATAGGGGTTAGGAAAATATCATAGGCCATTTTGATATTAGCCACTTTTATCCTAAATGACCTTCCCTATATGCATAATATCCCTTGATCCCTATTTTGATCCTAAATAGTCTATTTTTTTATGATACTTATCACTATCTCATTTATATCTTAATGAACCTGAGCGTTAGTCCTCCTTGGATACTGTGCACCTTGACTTAGGCAAATGGCCTAAGTTGAGGGTGGCTATCATAGGGGTGCGTGATGTAAAATGAGTATGAAGAAGGGTAGAATAAAAGAAAAGACTAAAAAGATGGGTGTGGTGGAAAATAACAAGAAAAGAAAAGTTGTGAAAAAAAAGAAGTTATTGTAGAAAAGACCGTACCCATCCTGAATATGTGTGATCAAGAAAAGATAAGAATAGAAAAAGGTTAATAAGTGAGACCCCAGAAGTTAGTGTAGTGTCAAGGAGGCTTAGTCACTTTAAATATCATCGAGTATTATACCAGCCCCTAGCCTACATTACAAGACAAAGAGAAAACCTATAGTGATCCTAGCTAACCTGTCTAGAAATCTTGATAATGAAAATAAGGGCAGGCCTATGGTATTTGGCATACATTGATTAGAACTTCATTCTGAGAGTGAGTGTCTTTTGACTATCCCCATGGTTACATATGAGATGTCTATTATAAGTAGAGTGGGACTTCGTTGTAGTGAGGGCACACTGGTTACGTTGCTAGTTGCTAACTTGTTTGGATTGTGTAATCCTGGTACATGCATGGTTGTTGTTGTTGAATTGACGTCAATCTGGATTCATGTGTGTCAGGTTGTTGTTCTTCAATAATATGCACAGTTGTTGTTTTAAATTAATTGACCTTGGACATGGTGGAGATGTTTTGAGATAATATGGATGGTTGACTGTCGAATGTACTCTGTATCCTTTTGGCTGTGTTTTAGTTTCTTAAGGACAAGTAATTGTTTTAAGTTGAGGGTGTTGATATGTGAGCAAATGCTAACAAATTTGAGGCTTTTAACTAAGAATAATTGCAAAGTCTTAAGCAACTTTTGGCATTTTTGATAGTTTTCTATTTGATACTGCAGTAAAAGTCAAAATGCAAGAGAACTAGCAATAATAGAAGTAAAAGAGTTAATTTTTGAGCAAGTAGAGAGGGAAGTATAGCTAACAACTTGTGATAAGCTATCAGAATTGTCGCCATCCTTAGAAAAAGAATGGGCTTTAGTTGGAATTCATGACGACATCTGTGATGGGCCATCAGAAGTGTGAGAAGTCGTCAGGCTCATCGTTCGGCTTAGACAGAGAATGGGCTTCAGCCGGAATTTGTGATGACACCTATGATAGGCCGTTAGAAGTATGATAAGCCATCTCGTCTCATCGTTAACCTAAGGCAGAGATTGTCAAAAGTGAAGAGGAGCTGACACATTCCCGATAAGTCATCAGACTCCTGATAAACCTTCACACACGTCGTCGCCTATCCGAGAAAATACTATGATCTATGATTTTGTTTCCATAATCAGGTTCATGTATTTAAAGTATATGTTAGGGTTTTCTAAGAAAAGAGGTGGGCGAACGGACATTTTAAGAATCTATCTCTCTAGTTTTCTGACTTGAACTTTACAATTATTTTTAAAGCGATTATTATAATTATTTTGGGATTTTTTACTGTGAATCTAATCTGAGAAACACTTGTTGCTATTCATATTGCTGTAAGTTCATCTATCAAACTATGAATTCAACTTGTTGTCTTGATTATTTTATAATGTGTAGCTAAATTCCCTTAACTTGAGTTGTGGGATCTATGGGTTTGGGTTTGTAACGTAACTAAGTGTTCAAGATTCTAACGGTGGTGGAAACTTCATGTTAATTCTGTTATTTTATACTCTGACTATTGGTTGCAAACAATAGGCTTTACTTATTGGTGATTTGCTTGAGATAAGAAATCAACCCTAGTAAGAAGTGAATTATCAACAGGGACTTAGAAGTATCAAACTTTCATTTAATAATTAATGCTGTAACAAGATTAATTAAGATAACATCCTTCTATGAAATATAAATTCCCTAAGTTCGAGAGAATTTGGTGGTTAAATGTCTAAATAGGTTGAGAAACATTTAGACATAACTTCGACAAGGATAGTCTATTGTTCCTACCTACCACAAGAATCTTGAACCATTACTAGCGTCTGTCAAATCTCAACACCCATTGTGAACATAACTCTGGTTTTCCTTATCATATTGATTTCAAACACTGAATTAAGAAGTAATTATTTGTTACCTTTCCAAAAAACCCCATTCATAGGAAACTGATTACTATCTATTGATTAACCCGCAGATAACTCAAATTTACACCATACTCCCTGTCGGATTCGACCAAAACCTAGTTGGGTTATATATTGACAATGATCTTTTACATTCGTGTAAGCGAGGTATAGTTTGAGCATTTTTAGATGTTCAGAATGAAACTTGGTACTTAAATGGGAGAATTGTCATTTCATGGTTAAAGAAGGCATTGTGCTTGGGCATAAGATTTTGAAAGAGGGTATAGACGTAGACAAAGCTAAAATTAAAATAATTGAGAAATTACCTCCACCAATTTCTGTAAAGGGTATTTTGAGCTTTTTAGGCCATGCAGGTTTTCACATACGATTCATCAAGGATTTCTCAAAGATTACCAATCTTGTCTGAAAGATTCTTGAGAAAGAGGTGAAGTTTGACTTTGATGAAGCATGCATGAAGGTTTTTGAATTTCTAAAAGAGAATTTAATGACGACTCCTATCATTGTTTCCCCTAATTGGTCCTTGCCATTCGAAATCATGTGTGATGCAATAAAATTGGCCTTTGGTGTTGTCCTAGGCCAAAGAAGAGAAAAAATCCTTCATCCCATATACTATGCCAGTAAGGCGTTAAGCCAACTCAAAAGAACTACACAGTGACTGAACAAGAGTTGGTAGCAGTGGTTTTTGCCTTTGAAAATTTTGGTCTTATCTAATTGGGATGAAGGTAATAGTACACACTGATCATGCAGCATTGAGGTACGTAATGGCCAAAAATGATGCAAATCCTTGATTTATTAGGTGGTTTCTCTTGCTTTAAGAGTTTGATTTTAAGGTTAAGGACATAAATGGCACTAGCAATCAAGTTGCAGATCGCTTATCTAGACTTGATGAGGAAGCCATGCCGAAGTTGGAAAAGAAGCTTGAGATTATTGTTAGTTTTCTAGACCAGCAGATATTGGCTACTTCTCAAGATCTAATTCCATTGTTTTCTGAAAATGCAAATTATCTAGCAAGTGATCTAGTCCCAGAAGATCTTTACTTCCAGCAGAGAAAGAAATTTATGCATGAGGTAAGGAAACTTTTTTAGGATGAACCTTATTTATTTTGAATCTGTGTGGATGGGGTTATTCATAGATGCATCCCTAAGTAGAGATGATGAGTATCCTTGAGGCTTGTCATTCTTCACCTGCTGGGGATCACTGTGGAGAAACTCGCATAGCCCGCAAGATCTTACAATGTGGGTACTACTGGCCTCCAGCATCAAGGTAATATCTCAAGAACCCATGAACTCCCTATGACACCTATCATGGAGTTAGAATTATTTGATGTATTGGGGATTAATTTCATGGGTCCATTTGTGAGATCCTTTGGTATGGATTACATTCTTGTGGTGGTGGATTATATATCAAAATGGGTGGAAGTGGTTGTTCTCCCCAACAATAAAGAAAGAAGTTTCACGACTTTTTTGAAGAACTATATCTTTTATTGATTTGGCACACCACTTGCAGTCATTAGCTACTATGGGTCGTATTTTTGTAATCCCCTTTTTAAAAGTCTGGTTGAAAAGTAAGGAGTAAAGCATAAAGTGACAATGCTTTACCATCCGTAGACTAGTGGATAGGTTGAGGTGTCCAACAGATAGATAAAATTTGTTTTGGTAAACAATATGAATGTCAATAGGACAAATTGGTCGAGGAAGTTAGTTGGTGCATTATGGTCCTACCGAACAACTTTCAAGACTCTCATAAGTGCTTCTCCTTTTCAATTGGTATATGGGAAAGCATGTCACTTTCCCATTGAACATGAGCACAAAGCGCCGTGGGCATTGAAGAAGTTGAATTTTGAGTGGCAGGATATAGTAAAGGAAAGAATGAATAAGATGAATGAGTTGGATGAGTTCCAACTTCGGGTTATGAGAGTTTTGCACTTTACAAAGAGAAGATGAAGCTACATCATGACCGAAAAATCGAGAAAAGAATATTTGAGCAAGGTGACCAGGTATTGCTATATAACTCAAGACTTCACTTGTTTGTAGGTAAGTTGAATTCTAGGTGGTATGGACCATTCACTGTGGTGAGAGTGTTTCCATATGGTGCTTTTGAGTTGAAGAATGATGGTGAAGCCCCGTTCAAAATAAATGGGAAAAGGGTAAAGAACTATATGGGTAATGCTGAAGAAGTTAAGGTAATTTTTTAGATGGACCTTGGTGAAGACTGAGTAACAAAGGCAACTATGTCGTGCTGTGATGTTAAATCAAGAGCTACATGGGAGCCAACCCATAAGGCTAGTTAGTATGAGTATCCAACTTAGCCACGTCATTTTCTAATGTTAAATCATGCGTTGCATGGGAGGAAACCCATGATTTGTACTTAATAATTTATAGGTTAATATGTGTGTTTAGTGTGCAGGACTAAAGATTGCAGGACTTAACTAGAAATTGCACAAATCAGGTCATACAGACTCTTCACAAGCTGTAACCAAACATTAGGACTTGTCAGCAGGAGTTATAATGACCAGGAACTTAGATCACATCTAGTAAATTGTTACTAGAGTCCTTACGACTCTCAGAACGAGTCGTAACCTCTGGTTACGACCTATCACCTTGAATCATAATGACTCCAGATCCAGGTAAGGTTTCAAGTCTTTACAGATGGAGTATGAGACTCATAAGCTTTGGATATGAGTCATATCCATGACTTATCACCAAGCTTCACAACTCAGGGGTTGCGGGTCAACCTGACCCAGATTTTCATTTAAACAAATAAGGGGCACTAAAATCAGGCACCCGACAATTCAAAAGGAATACTTTCTTCATTCTTATCAATTTTCAAGATCTAAACACTACACATTCACTCCAAAACATCAATCAACCAAGAGAGTCCTAAAATTCAAAAATTCATCAAGAAATAAGGCCTAAAAAGTTTTCGAACTCAAGAAACCCAAAACCTCAATAACACAAATAAGTTATATGGTTCAAAGCTTTATGTATTAAGTTAAATTCGAAAATGGTTAGATATTTTAGGATATCCTAAGTCTAATGTGCGTATACATGAGTAATCAAACCCTATTTCTTGAAATTTTCACTTTGTAATATGATATTAGGAGTGAACTCAAACTTTGTGCTTTAAAAATATGTTTTTGGATGAATATAAGGGGTGATGTGTAATATGTTATGGGATTAAGTATTGGAACTAAGTGATCTAAACCTTTATGTTGCAATGAATACGGGACTCATAACGACTCATAAACTCACTTAACGAGTTGTTATGAGACTTGTATCCATTGATAACATAGAGGCTTAGAAGAAGTGTGGGTTATAGTAATGTTACGACTCACCTTAATGAGTCATGACCAACCCCTACAAATTGTAAACAGGAGTTGTAATGATTGGAGATAGGTTGGACATAATAGGGGATTTGTTTCTAATCTGCTTATGAGTGTTAGTAATGAGTCATAAACTGTCCTTACGACTAGTTAGGAGGACTCATAAGCTGACTAGTGGACATTGATGAATACTCTGTATACCTTACGACTCGTGTAAATGAATCATCCTAATGATTACAACTCAGACCCCCCTTTCGTAAGGAGTCTAGTAAAGACACATTGACACCAAACTTTCTTGTGTTTATTTTCTATTCCTTAGATATAACTAATTGGTCTTGTGCAACTAAAAGGTGATTTATCATCAAAGAAAGTGTCAAAAAAGGGTAACAAGAAGAAACCTAACCCGTAGTATAATTATAAGTTGGTAAACAAAAACACAGATGAATCAAGTGGAGATGTCGTAGAATACCCAGTAAAGGAACAAGTTGAACCAAGAGAGCAGCTCCAGGAAAGAAAGGGGCTACTGATATGCCCAAATTACAACTTTCTTACAAAAGTGTAAGCGATCGTTATCAAATATAGAACCCAACAAAGGTTGGGGTCGAATCCCCCAGGGAATACTCATACAACTAAGTAAGTAGATTTTTAATGGAGTGTTGATCTAAGGTTCCGGGATAAAGGACGTTTTAATATGTTATACTATTCTTTCACTCTTGTATCACACCGAGGTCCAGCTATTGAGATTTAATGACAATATAACTTCAATGAGAGTAAGATAACTAGGGTTATGCTCACCAAGACGTTTAAGCAGTTGGGGTTGTGAATCTATGGTCAATTTCTAACGTATGATTTCAATTGCAAGAAGTATTGAATTCTAAGGATTTATCCACTTGATTCTCAACCTAATGGATATTTACCCTTTAATTCTTTTGAACTTAAAGTATTCATGCTTTATTCAATAGAATTCCCATGAGGGTTGATCCCGTTAGGGCATTAACCCTTAACCCAAAGGGTAATTCTATGGATTTCATTTGAATCATCTTTTTTCGCAACATCCACTTTCCTATTCAGACAAGTGGTGTTCATGGGCTCACTTCTCAAGTTTGCAACCAAGAGATAATCAACTCTTTAAATCAAGGCTCCCATAACCCTAGTTATGGAAGCTTAGCCACTCATTTCCATATAAGATATCAAAAACATAGTGATATTCATAAATAACTTTAAAGGAGTACTTACAAAAATTACAATATTGTTCTTTCAATCTTCAATGGAAAAGTATAGATATAATAGTTAGATCTCAAGTTTTCACTTCCAATATCCAAGAATAATGTTAAAAAGCTCTCAATAGAGGAGAAAAGTATGATACTACTGTCAAAAGTCCTGAAATAAAACCTAATACTTAGTATTTATATGATTCTAGGACTGGGGTTTTAAAATTCAAATTCATAATTATCGCTTCATGCTCGGCGGATTGAGCGATGGTTCGTCGCTAAGGAGACGGTCCATCGCTGAGGCGACGACCATTACGAGACCTCCAGTGGAACAACATTCTATTTCTTGGCGATGGTCTAGGCCGATGGCCCATCGCAGTGGTGACGTTCCATCACATGGACCGTAGCGGAACTTCGAGTGGCATAACAAATTTTTTCTTGGTGACGGTCTAGACTGATGGTCCATCACAGTGGCAACGGTCCATCGCATGGACCGTTGCAGGTCTTCCAGTGGCACAACATTCTATTTCTTGGCGATGGTTTAGGCCGACGGTTCATTGCAGGATCGATTGTCCGTTGCCTGGACTGTCGCTTGTCATTTTTCTGTTGCTTTGCCCTAGTTTTTCCAAGTTATTATTTGCGTTTAGTCTTTGTTCTTAAAACACTAAAACCCAATGTTAAATAAGACAATAGTTTCTTTAAAACACTCAATTATCCTAAGAGAAAGGCTTAAAATGTTACGTCAAAAGTTGAAACATCAACACCCTTATCTTAAGGCAATTGTTTGTCCTCAAGCAACTCAACACCAAGATGCCTATATGAACAACTTCATAATGGGCAATTCGTAGTCAAACCAACACAATTTTATAATTATTCAACTGCCCATTTGTCTATGTGATCTCAACACATATGGATCTACTACTGACATTCACTACTAATCAACATATTCAAAGCGACAAATACAATACCCCAAAGAAATAAGTAGACCAGGTATAACTTAATATGCCCTTACAGTTAAAGAAGTTCACTTTACATTTTACAATCAAATCATGGATAAGACTATGACTCGTACTCTTAGAAAACAAGTTACAAACATAGTGCACACCCATAAGCTTTCCCTTATCATCTAATGTTCTCTCATGATTGACTCACCAAGATCAAGCAGGACTTGCTAAGGGTTGTAATGAGGTTTTCAACTTGATGAAGGCTGATTATTTAGACAAGTGACTTAAAGAATCTTCACTATCTTTACCCTTTTTAGTGGCTACTCACCAAGATTATAGATCTTTTCGCTCATTCATAACCTTTATTATTCATCTGTGCCCTTGCCATAACCCTTTTTTTTCTTTTTTTAAAGAACAACAGCATCAGCCACCCTCAACTCAACTGATGCAGTCAGTTGAGGTACACAATATCTACTTAGACTTCTAACAAGACCAGGGTTGGATGCTACTTCTTAAACCAACTTTATCTCACCCTCCTAGACTTCTAAAAATCCAACAGTAGCCACCTTCAACTTAGGAGATTTTTTTGAGTTGAAGTGCATAATGTCCAAAATTGGACTAGGTATAAAGCTCTAGGGCTAAAGCTAAGTGTTAACATCTTCTAGAGAGTGATTCAAACTTATTTGGACATAGCAAACACTAATAAGGCTCAACTGGGTTTACAAAGGAACAAAAATGCTTTTGGTGGGTCATTATTTTGCCTAAGTGGACTAAAAAAACAAGGTGTCCTACTATCCTATCTTATTGGGTTGCACACTCAACAACATCCAATGAACCAGGCAAGTTCTAGGTGTAACACTTATGCAAGAAATTTGAAAATACGCACACATAGAGGCACTGAGTTAATTCCTATCCTACTAACTCTTGGGAATAATATCTCATAGCTATGCTTTGCCTCACTCTACATTCTAATGCCAATTTTAGAGTCACAAGTGGTTGCACAACACTTTACCACATGGTAAGAAGAAATAATTATACAAAAAATCAAAATACTTTGCCACCATCACTTATCATCCATATATACAAAATGATGCCAACAGGATGCCAAAAGAATATAAAATTACTTTATAAATAATCACTTCACGATATTTATAGTACATCACATGAAAATAAAAATGCAAACTAAACATGTTTGTTCTCCTAGATAAACATAAGGGAAAAGAACATCGGCAAAACAAAAATCCGATGGTTCAAGTATCACCCTTTCTTAAAATAATGCAATGTCCTCAATCCATGCAAAGTAAGAACAAGGGAGAAAAATACTTGTACAACCTCTCAGTCAGATGAGGTGTCAGTCAAATGGTCCGAGGGTCCTCTGGACTCATCTTTAGCAACATTGACCCCTATGGTGGTAGGGTTCCTCACATCAACATCCTCCGGAATTAGAGGGATCTCACGGTTAATAGGGTTGGAAATTGGCCTCCGAGCTGGGGCCGAACTGGTGGAAACACCAGCAGCTTCATCCTACAGCCTCTTCCTCCACTTTTCCTCTAATCTCTTCGATCTCATAAGTTCTTTCTGTATATTATATTCCTCTCTCTCTTCTGGAGCCATGGCTATAAGTTTTCTTTTCTTTGTTGCTTTCTTTGCGGCTTTCTCTGCTTTTTCATATGTCTCTGCTTCTTTCTTACCCTTGTCTTTTATCGGTATCCCCATTAGGTCAACAAGACCTTTATCCTCATTAATTGTAAGCTAGGCTAGATCAAACATGGACTACTGCGGCTGCCATTTCAGTTCTACTATATCTTGTTGAGCCTATATAAACTCCACCATGAAGTTAGCAAAATATGGAATGGACATGGCATCCAGCTTTTTATTGATTGACTCTTCTATATCATCCATTCTTAGCTGAATATTCCTGAATGGACATAATGCTGCATCTACAATTATTTCATTAAAGGGTTTGAGATTCGTCCCCTTTTTAGCTAACTAATTTTTGAAACTTTTCTGGGCTCGGATCGCCTTCGCAAAGTTCTTCTGGTTCAGCCTGTATTTAGAATATTGGGGTGGGATTGATG
This sequence comes from Capsicum baccatum var. pendulum, assembly GCA_030864225.1. Classification (NCBI taxonomy): domain Eukaryota; kingdom Viridiplantae; phylum Streptophyta; class Magnoliopsida; order Solanales; family Solanaceae; genus Capsicum; species Capsicum baccatum. The sequence continues at coordinate 184,742,927 of CM061558.1, read as the reverse complement.
CAGAGTCTGCATACCCACCCGTAGGCATTAAAACTAACCTACAGATGTGGTAGGAGGCATATACATAGTCAGAGGTAATGGAATACCTGAAGGACCCTCAGATGTTTCAAGAACTTGTACCTACTGATTATAATGAGTTAGAGGTCTGATGACTCTCATATCTAAACTTGCAACATCCCTTGTCATCTCAATATCTTGTTTATGCATTGCTCGTACCTCATTATCAATTCCACTAATTAAAGGGATATTTTCCTACCTGCAAAACTCAGTGGTAAGACATGGAAATGGTAGTGCAGTGGTAGTTCTATGAGCATGGGTAAACAATTCATCAGCAATAATATGGCCAAAATCCATAGTTAATCTTTCAATCAATGCAACAATAATTATAGCTCTGTTGATTTCTAAATGGTCATCACCGCCTGTCAGCATTAGCCTCAGCCTCACAATTGCCCACTAGAACTTGACCCTGAAGCTTAAGGAAGACTTAGATATCCTTTCACATGTGTTGTGTAACCACATAGGTTTACCTGTTTCTGTAAATATTCTAGCTATCCAAGGCCTTTGGTTGCTCATTGTGAACAACTGATGCTCCAAATTTGGTGTTGCACCTAGTATCTGATATTCAGTCCCGAACAAGAACCTATTCAGTGTACGCTTTGAGATATCTATGTTGACTCCCCACACAGGAATTATGTCTAGATTATTCATGTCGCTGATTAGTGCACTTGATGGACAGTCTTTCTCCAGCAATGCCAAGTAGTTGGGCAAAAAATTCATGAACCAGATTCAGTTGGTATGATCCAAGTGGTTGACTCATCCATGCCAAATCATATTCATTGAATCAACACTCAAGTTTTGTATACAAGTGTTGAGTTGCAGTCACAATCTAATATTCTTTGAAAATAGGTCTCTTGACTTCCAACCTGACAGTTTTCTAAATCCCTTTGTAGAGTGTTTTTGAGCACCTTCCACCTGCCACCTGATAGCTTTCCATAGTTATGGGTCCTTGCGCCAAACCAAGTTTAGGTCCTCCTATTCTGAAACCTCTATTTATATGGGGTTAGATTTTACAACTCCTTCCTTATCTGGGATCGAGGTCGAGCTACTGCTGCTACAGCTATCACCCTCTTCTTCAGACTCGGAGGATGAAGAAACCACCTAGTATCTTTGTTGTGTGTTGTCAGAATCCTGTGATAGTTTTGGCCTGACACTTTAGCCTCTACCCCTGCCTCTGGTTAGTGGTAGTTTGTTTTCCATATCCCCTGCAAGTGAGACATTTATTAGCTTACAAACTCAAACCAGAAGACAGAAATATTTTTGACCAGCGATGGGTAAAGCAACGGTCCGTCGGGTCTGCGCCGGTCCATCGACCGCAACCGTTGGTTAAATTCCAATAACTTCAAATCTGGGCACTCTGTAATGGCATAAGACGATGAGTCGTCGGGTGTCCGATAGTCCATCGCCTGCAATTTTCAAATTCAAACCTTATTTTGGCATTTTGTCGAACACCTTATGTACACTTTATTTAAACACGATTTTCATGGCATTTTGATCAATAATATATCTCTACTTTTGTTATTTTTGGTGCATGGGCTACTCAAACTTAACCCAGGATAGTGTTTGTCAGGTTTTGACTTAGTTCAGACCCACAGAGAATCAATCAAGATTAAAGAAACTTGTTTCAACATTAAGCCTTCACATGCTTTCTTTGTTCTTAGTGTTGAATAAAATAGAAAGTGATGAAGAGATCATACCTTAGTATTGCAGTCCTTGATCACTATCTGACTTACACACTAAACATAGGACACAAGATAGAACTTTATTTTTGTGAAGACTTCTCTTTGTTTGTGATGGAAAGAAACAAAGAAGAGATAAAGTTTAAATAAATGAGAAAGGGAAGAGGAGAAGTTTAAGAAGAGAGTGAGAAGTCTCAGATACGTTGAATTCATGGGAACTAAATAGTTTCAGGAACTTGAACAGTAGGGGCATTACTTAACCACTTTGAATTATCCCTTTAAAACATTTGGGTCTGATAAGAATGAAATATTCAACAAATTAATTTGATCCGACCCGACCCGTTATACTAGGGTTAAGTGCGACAGTTTAAGTAATGGTTCTTTGCACGTGTGATGGTCCATCGAGTGACCTATTGCCTCTTTTCCAGTGACTTACCTTATGACTCATTGGCAACGGTTGGGCTGATGATCCATCATAATTGCGATGGTCCATTGGCCGACCCATCGCTACTTTTCTAGCAACCTAGTTTCTGGCCTTTCTTATGATGATTCCCACGACGGTCCGTCGAGGTAGCGATGCTCCATCGGGTAATCCATCAGTCACCTCAACCTCTTTCAGGTTTTTTTTTCCTATACTATCAGAACTGCATACTTACACAAACCCTTCTGCGTGCACCAAAAAAGAAAATAACTTAAACTAATGCTTTACCCAACACACTATGGGTTGCCTCCCACTAGCGCCTGTTTTATTGCCACGGGATGACTTAGTTATCTTGATTACTCAAACTTCATTGAGTCCATTAGACCGATATACAATTCCACACAATGCCCGTTAACCTTGAAGACACTTCTGTCTTGATTTTTGAGTTCCATTACTCCAGATAAGTAGACTTAGTTTATTCTAAATGGACCAGACCATTTGGATTTGAGCTTACCTGGAAAAAGTTTGAGTTGGGAGTTGAAGAGGATCACCTAGTCACCTTTCTGAAAATCCCGTTTTTTAATTTTGCGGTTATGGTACTTCTTTATTCTTTCCTTGTATAAGTCATCTCTTTCATAAGCTCCGAGATGGAACTCATCCATCTTATTCAGCTACCCCAGTCTCATATACGCTATTTTATTCTAGTTCAGATTAAGCCACTTCAGTGCCCACAGTTCTTTATGCTCCAGTTCAATCAGCAATTGACATGCCTTGCCATAAGCAAATTGGTATGGTGACATACTAATCGGTGTCTTAAAAGCAATTCTATATGCCCATAAGGCATCGTCCAGATTCCTAGAATAATCTTTCCTATTAGCATTTATAGTCTTGGAAAGGATAGCTTTGATTTCCCAATTAGAGATTTCCCCCTGCCCACTGGTCTATAGGTGGTATGGGGTAGCCACCTTATGTTGCTTGACTCTATATTTTTCCAAGGTGGCTCTGAACATCTTGTTGCAAAAGTATGATCCTCCATCGCTTATGATGGTACGTGGTACCCCAAAGCGAGAGAAGATATTTCCCTTTGAGAATGCAATAAACTGCTTTCCTTCATTATCTGCAAAAGCCACTGCCTAGACCCATTTTGACACGTAGTCCACAGCAACTAATATGTACTTCATCCCAAATGAGCTTATGAAGGGTCCCATGAAATCAATGCTCCAGACGTCAAATAATTCTACCTCCACCATTCTAGACATTGGCATCTCATGGTGCTTTGAGATGGACCCTTGCCTTTGACATTGGTCACATCTCTTTACGAAGTCGTAGGTATCTTTGAACAAGGAAGGCTAATAGTAGCCGCTTTGAAGTACTTTTCTTATAGTCCTATCAACTACATAGTGACCTCCAACTAGGGAAGTATGACTCTCTTCCAGTGTACTCAACATATTTACTTCTTGGATGCATCACCTAATAATGCTATCCGCAAACTGCCAAAACAGATACGGCTCATCCCAGAAAAATGTGTCACATCATGGAGAAATTTTTTCTTTTAATGAAAGGAAATATTCTCTAGCATAATTCGCGAAGTCAGCATACCAAGGTAGTTTTTTTAGCACTGCAGCCAATATTTTTTTATCCAAAAAGGAATCATCAATATCTAGCTTATCCTTGACTGCTTGCTCGCCTTCAATTCTGAATAGGAGGTCTGCTACCTGATTCTTACATCCCTTTTGATCCTTGACTTTGAAGTCAAATTCTTAAAGTATCAATACCCACTGGATCAACCTCGGCTTAGCGTCCTTCTTTGCTATTAAGTAGCTCAAGGTAGAGTGGTCAGTGTGCACCACTACCTTGGTACCCAACAAATATGCCTGAAACTTCTCAAAAGAATACACAATTGCTAGAAGTTCCTGCTCAGTCACGGTATAATTCTTGTAGGCTCCATTCAAGGCCTTTCTTGCATAATATATCAAATGGAACAACTTCTATTTCCTTTGACCAAGAACGGCTCCAATTGCCACTCCACTGCATCACACATAACCTCAAATGGCTTCATCCAGTCAGGAGCTACAATAATTGGAACCTTCACTAGTTTCAACTTAAGGCATTCAAAAGCCTTTCTGTAGTCATTATCAATAGTGAACTTAGCCTCCTTTTCCAGAAGTTTGCAAAGCGGGTTTCCAATCTTTGAGAATTCTATTATGAATTTGTGGTAGAATGCCTCATGACCAAGAAAGCTACATACCCCTTTGACTGAGATAGGGGGAGGTAGTTTCTCAATCACTTCAACCTTTACCTTATCTACCTCAATACCCTTTGCTGAAACTTTATAACCGACAACAATGCCTTCCTTCACCATAAAGTGGCACTTTTTCCAGTTAAGGACAAGATTGAACTCTTCACACCGCTGCAATGCCTGACTAAGATTCAGCAAGAAGAGCTCAAAATAATCACTGACCATCGAGAAATAATCCAAAAAAACCTCCAAGGTGCCTTCAACCATATCAAAAAATATTAATATCATGCACCAGTAAAAAATGGTAGGTGCATTACACATACCGAAAGGCATCAGCTTGAAAGCAAATGTACCATATGGGTACGTGAATGTCATCTTTTCCTGATATTCAGGAGGAATAAAAATCTGGTTGTAACCAGAATACCCATCTAAGAAATAGTACCAACCCCTTCCCGATAGTCGATCAAGCATTTAATCCATGAAAGACATTGAGAAGTGGTCCTTCAATGTCCACGAGTTGGGTTTTCTATAATCCATACACACCCTCTACCCATTAGTAGGCTTGAGTGGATCAACCCGTTCTTCTCGTTAGCTCAACTATCATGCCCCCTTTCTTGGGCATGCACTGAATAGGACTCACCCACTTACTGTCTAAAATGGGATATACTACTCCTGCGTCTAGCCACTTGATGACTTATTTCTTTACCATCTCTTACATAGGTGGTTTTAAACGATGCTGATGCTCAGTAGTCATAACACAATCCTCCTTTAGCTGAATCTTATGTGTACATATACCAGGAGGGATACCGATGATGTCTGCAATCGTCCAACCAATAGCCCTCTTATATCTCTTAAGAATAGAGATGAGATCTTCCTCCTATTGTTCACCTAGATTAGCAACAATAATCACAGGAAATGTATTCCCACTGCCTAGCAACACGTACCTTAAATGACCAGGCAACTCCTTCAGCTCCAAGGTAGGTGGCTCTTCCATAGAAGGCTTAGCAGGTGGACTTGGACAATTTTTCAAGTCCAAATCCAACTTCTTCGGTGCATATGAATAAGACCCCATGCCTGTTAAGGAACACACCGCCTCCTCATAATCTTCAATACCGTCATGATCAAAATTCATCATACAGGAGCTAAAGTCTTCACAGCAAATTTTTTTTCCATAGGCACTTTCTGCTCCTTCTCATAATAAACATCCACAAATATAAAATATGCACATATCTTTATACTATTTCATGGACTGGCATACATCAAATCAAACTACTTCATAATTCAACCTAAGTAGTAGCACATTTGCACTCAAATCAATAAGTACACTCCCGGTTATGACAAAAGGTCAACCCAAGATTATGGGCACCTCAAGAACCACCTAAAAATCGAGAATGACAAAATTAGCCAGAAAGATGAAACTGGCCACCTTAACTAATACGTTATATATAATCCCCATGGGACACTTCATAGACTTGTCCACCATAACTAATCTCATGTTTGTGGGAGCAGGATCCCCCAAACCTAATTTCATATATACAGCAATCAGCATTAAGTTTATACTAGCTCCCAAATCACATAGAGATTTTGCAAAATCAAGAGGCCCAATAGTGCACGGGATGGTAAATGCTCCCGGGTCTGCCTTCTTTTGCACCAATGACCTTATGGAAATCATACCACAATGATAGAGATTGACCATGGCTCAAACTAACTATTCACTTCTTTATAACAAGGTCTTTCATTAACTTTACATACCTGAGCATTTGCTCCAATGCCTCAACCAATGGCAAATTGATTGTCAACTGGTTAAGCATGGACATAAACTTACCAAACTTTGAGTCATCAACTTTCTTCTTCAACCGATGGGGAAATGGAGGAGGTGGTTTTAGGAGCGTAATAACCACCACTTCAGCCTTCTTTCCCTTTCTCTTCTCCAACTCATCAACCTACTGATGGTTAGATGATGTATCATCAATAACCTCATCCAGTTTCTCATACGCCACTGGATGGTCAATATCCACTTCATAAAAATCGTCTACTATATTATCAACCATATAATTGCCCACGAAAGAGATTCCCAATACCTTATCTCTCCTAGTGGTAACTACTATACACGAACCATCCTTTCTTGAGTTTTAAATTGTGTTGCTTGGCAAGGTGCCACTCTTTATCTGATTTAATGTGGCGGACAATTGGTACATCTGCTGCTCCAACTATTTTATCGAAGTAGAGTTTGAATCAACCAACTGATTCATCAAGGACATCACTTTTTATCTTAGCCACCCCAGTATTTTTTGCTTCCACTCCCTTCAACAACTTAGCCATCATGCCATCCATGGACATCTTTCCCGTACTAGTCGCAGCACCCTCACAGTTTCTAGGAGGAACATACAACCCACTCCTGTTATTTTTATTATTCCGATTCCCTTGATTACAGTCCTTATAGCCAAATTTTTCATAATAGTTCCAACCTTGGTTTTCTTGGACACTACCCTGAAAACCCCCTTATTGTTCAAATAATTGGCTTTGTCCTTAGACTTGGATTCAGACCTTCCCTGTGATGCCACAAATTTAACCTTCTCAGTCTTTACGGATAATAAGTGCTTAGTGAGAAGACCCATCTGCATCTTCATATATGCCATGTCTTGGTCACGTTCTTATTCCTTTCCCTTCTACTCTGCAGTTATTCTAATAGATATAGTAGAGCTTTCTACCTTAGAATCCCTGGTATGCCAAGCTCTACTCTAATTTGTCATACAATCAAGCATCTCAGCTGCTTCAGGAAAAGTGAGGTCCATGAATGACCCACTCACAACATTATCCACTACTGGATTTGTCATAGAGTTAAAGGCCTGAAATAAGATCTCCATCAAATGGACATTGGTCATCTGATAATTTGGACACTACATAAGCTTCTTCTTGAATCTCTCCTAAGTCTCATGGAGAGCTTCATTTGGAAGCTATCTAAAGTTACTGATTTCATCTCTCAACTGTGCCCTCTTGGATTGCAGAAAGAACCTTTCTAGAAAAGCAACTTTCAGTTCTCTCAAATTGGTAATAGAGTCAGGAGTTAGCCCATTCAACCATAAATTTTCCTTCCCAGACAGAGACAATAGGAACAGCCACAACTGAATAGAATTTTTCCCAACTCCTAGGTTGTTATATGATTTGCATATCGATATAAATTTTACCAAATGCATATTCGAGTCATCACTCACATGTCCACCGAATAGCCCTTTGAGGTGAAACAACTGGATCATAGTACTTGTAATATTAAACTTAGCTCCAGGTGCTAAAGGTAGAAGAAGAATAGCCCTTATTTTACTAGATACATCCAAGTCATCATCATCATCCACAAGATAAATTTGATGGCTTGGTGCTCTAGTCTTGCCCTAGCAGGGCTATTTCTGTTGACATTTCTATTCACCCGTGCAGGCATATTATCTGCACGCCTCTTATTGACTGGATTTAATAAATCATCACCACCCAGATCATCATCATCTAGTTTTAGTGCATAGCCTGGATTATCCGCACTCTACTAATTCAGTTGTACAGCTACTAAAGCAGCTAGTCTAGCTTCTTCTTACTGAGAAGCTACCCTCTCTAGGTCCTGTCGACCATCCATTTTACCAATAAGTTAAGGTTACGGGTTGATAGGTAATAAAGGTTCACTGATCTCTGCGTACTTGGCATACAAGACAATCAACCTCCAAAAATAAAAAACAACAGACATAAAGTAAAATTTGGGAAACTTTGACCTAAGGTCAATTAACAATCACAGACTTAATTGACAACCATATTCTCTGACAACGGCGCTAAAATTTGATATACCCAAATTATAACTTTCTTACAAAAGTGTAAGTGGTCATTTTCAAATATAAAACCCAACGAAGGTTGGGGTTGAATCCCACAGGGAATACTCGTGCAACTAAGTAAGTTGATTTTTAATGGACTGTTGATCTAAGGTTCCGGGATAAAGGGGGTTTTAATATGTTAATACTATTCTTTCACTCTTGTATTACATCGAGGTCCATCTACTGAGAGTTAATGAAAATATAACTTCAATAAGAGTAAGATAACTAGGGTTATGCTCACTAAGATGTTTAAGAAGTTACGGTTGTGAATCTGTGGTCAATTTCTAACTTAAGATTTCAATTGCAAGAAGTGTTGAATTCTAAGAATTTACCCACTTGTTTCTCAACCTAACGGGTATTTTACCCTTTATTTCTTTCGAACTTGAAGAATTCATGCATTATTCAATAGAATTCTCATGAGGGTTGATCCTGTTAGGGCATTAACCCTTAACTCAAAGGGTAAATCTATGGATTTTATGTGAATCATATCTTTTCCCAACATCCACTTTCCTATTTATACAAGTGGTGTCCATGGTATCACTTCTCAAGTTTACAACCAAGAGATTTCATTATAATGAAGAGAGGTTCATACAATTTAGACAAGTGTTAGAAATCAGATGAATTAACAACCCCAATCAACTCTCTACATCAAGGCTCCCATAACCCTAGTTATGAAACCTTAGCCACTCATTTTTATATAAGATATCAAAAACGTATTGATATTCATAAATAACTTCAAAGGAGTAATTACAAAAGTTACTATATTGTTCTCTCAATCTTCAATGGAAAAATATAGAAATAATAGTCAGATCTCAATTTTTTGCTTCCAATCTCCAAGAATAATGTTACAAGGCTCTCAATAAAGGAGAAAAGTATGATACTACTGTCAAAATTCCCAAAATAAAACCTAATATTTAGTATTTATATGATTCCAGGACTGGGGTTTTAAAATTAAATTTGGAATTGCCACTTTGTGCTTGACGGATCGGGTGACGGTTCATCGATTTGCGAGACTTCTAGTGGAACAATATTCTATTTCTTGGTGATGGTCTAGGCCGACAGTCCATCGCAGTGGTGATGTTCTATCGCATAGACCAACGTGGGACTTTCAGTGGCACAACATTCTATTTCTTGGCGATGGTCTATCGCAGTGAAGACGATCCATCAAATAGACCATCGTGTGACTTATAGTGGCATAATATTCTATTTCTTGGTGATGATTTAAGCCAATGCTTTGTCGCAAGATTGACGGTCTGTCGGTTGGACCGTTGCTTGTCATTTTTCTATTGCTTTGACCAGTTTTTCTAACTTATTCTTTGCGTTCAGTCCTTGTCCTGAAAACACAAAAACCCAATGTTAAGTATGACAATAATTTCTTGAAAACACATAATTATCCTAAGATGAAGGATTAAAATATTCCGTTAAAAGCCAGAACATCAGCTACAGACGAAGATACATCTCTAAAGTGGCTAAGAATGAAAAATCCCTACACCTCACCTCCACATTCACTATCCTAGTTTGAAAAGAGAGTGATAATGACAAGGAGAAAAATGAATCTAGCTCAAAAGGAGATAGTAAGGATGAGTAAGAAGGTGGTGATAATGAAGTAGTTGACTTGAGTTCCGCAGATAGAAGTTCTGAGAGTGAGACTGAGGAGGAAGTGACCCTCATTAACATGCAGGACCCACCTCAAATCACATTAGCCACCGAACCTACTTCTGTTCCCATCATTGTAGGTATCCTTCTCCAGTGCCCATCATTGAATAGTGGGGGTACCCCGACATACAGGATACCTACAATGATGGGATAAGCATAAACCCTTCTACAGGAAAAATAAAGAGGGGAATCTATCTTAAAAGAATGTTAACAAAAATAGGCATATCTGAGATGCCTAAGTTTGAAGCTAGATTTCAGCAGTACAGATTTCAGTGGATGACCTCAAAACCAAGAAAGTTTAGTCCTACATTGGTGCAGAAGTTTTACGCAGCTTACAAAGGAGATTTGAAGAGACAATATCTATAGAAAAATTTATGGAAAGGTGGGGATCCAATAACATCATTAATTGTTGGTGGAGTATGGGTGAACATTTCCCCACAGACTATTTCAAGGTTTTGAACGAACCAGATTTCCATCCACCAGTGAATACAAGTGAGATTGAGTACCACATGGAGGAAATGTAGAAATTTACAAAGAAGCAAATAAGGTCAGTAGTAAAATGATGCACTTCTGGTGGATAGCAATTTTGATTACTACAAATGGGGTAGATGTTAGTTGGGTGGGAGATGGTCCAAGTGTAATCTCACAGTAGATTGCAAAGCAAACTCTGAGTTTTGAGGCCAAGGCTTGGTGGACGTTATCTCAACATAGATTGGGTTCCACTACTTGGGACAATGTTCTTAATCCAGTCCGCACAACATTGGTAGCAGGATTCAAAATGGGTTTTGAGTTTGATGTAGGTCATTTCATATCTTAAGAGATATGGGACCGAGTAGTGGGTGGAGAAAAAATTGTTTTGGTATTCCCATGTTTGATAACTCAGATATGCTTGGAAGCAGAGGTGTCAGAACCTCCCAAGATCGATCAGTTTATTGAGCCAAAGAATACCACAGACTTATGGCTAATTCTGGATGTAGTTGAGCCTATGACCAGGTAGACAAAGCAAAGCCCAACATTTCTAGCTCAGGAGATATGGATTAGAGATAAAATACAAAAACTACTAAATTTGCTGGAGTAGATGACGTCTCAGTTGAGGGTAGCCAGCCTAATCCATAATAGTCAGACACAGAAAGACCTTTCAGCACTCCAATTTCACCACCTACAGTAGTACCACGTCCATCATCATCCAGATCTGTACCAGTACGGTATGTGATTCTTTCCCAGGCTAGTTTAAATGAAATTATGAAAAGGTTGGGAATTGTCTAAGAAAAGGTGATATTAATGGAGAAAGGTGTGCAATACTGGGTTAAAAAAAGATTGGAAGAACAAAATAGGAGAATACAGTAAAGATTAGATAGTTTTGAGCAAAGAATAACACATCAGCTGGGCAGTGGCTAAATTCTTCACATTGTAGAGGTGAAAGTTGAGGTAGCTGAGATAAGGAAGCTGGTTAATGAATTGTATGAAAGGCCAGTTTTCCCAACACTATTGATGTGCTATAGAAATATAGCATTTTTTATGCTTGAAATAGGGAAAATATCAAAGTTTATGAGGTTATTTTGTTAGATATGATGTGTTTTGGGTTTGTTTTGCAGAAAATCATGTTATGTATTCCAAGTTCATAAAAAGGTGAAAAAAGTTTTTTTGGATACTTTTATAGCAATTATGGATGTTCGGGACACTTTTTTACTTGTCGTGATTAAAGCATGTTTAAGAATTGAAGAAGAGTTGAAAAGATGACTCCGAGCACTTACTAAGTCAACCTACGGCCTTCATGTAGGATGTACAGACCACAAATAGGCAAAGAAAATGCCAGAAGTCCAAACTCTTGAGAGCTAATTTGTAGGATTTATGTCATCCGGTACCTGCGCCCTGTACCAGAGCTCACCATGCTGACTATAGGTACTACCTATGCCTAGGGTCAGGGCACAGGTACAGACCACATATAGACACTGAACCTATTTTCTCCTATTTTATTCGATCTTTGGTATTACGATTTCTGCATGTACTATAAATACCCTTTATGAGTTTTTAGTAAGAGTTGTGCACTTTTGATAACCACAAGCATATTTTTGATTCCAAGATTCGATTTTGGTCTTGGGATTCTCTTGTATTGAATTCAGTTGTTTAATTCAGTTACTATTATGGATTTGTATATTTCTTATCACTATGACTTTATCTATGCTTTCAATTATTAATGTTATTAATTTCTTCATAGGCATGAGCGGCTAAAAATTCATAGTTAGGTTATGGAAACCCTGCCAGATTAACGAAGTTGGGGAAGTATTATTGTTGATATGAACCAATACCCATGAATGCATGGTATTATATTCATTATAATGGTTATCTCCATGGTTGCAAACATTAGGATCTCGTCTAGATTATTTCTACTTACTCCAAAGGAGGAGTAGTTACTAGGAAAAGATAATGACAATAGTAATTTCAGGTTTAATTGTGGATCCATGCTACCAGGTTATATCTAAGTAAGATGGTTATCTTTCATCTAATAACTAGGGACTCAATATAAAGGTTAGTAAGGAAACGTCTTGAGACTAAAAAAGTAAACGGTGAAATCCTTTTGTTCGTCCAAAAGACTGTAGAAGGTATATAACTTATCGATTCTACATGCAAAGTATCAGGTTGGTTCAACAAAGCGCGATAATCCTACGGAGTTGAGAAGATGGGGGAGCACAATCCTAGTGTTTACCTATGACTGATTACAATCGGAGTTAATATAGTTTCTTGCTCGATATTATTACACAAAACCTCCCATTTACTTTTCTTATTCTGCCTGCTTACTACAACTGCTGAGATCTATGATTCCATATATTCCCTTGGGATTCGACCTCAACTTTTGTTGGGTTACTATTTTTTCACTACAACCGTATCATCTTCTGAGATGAGGTATAGTTTAGACGTCATCAAAATTTTGGTACTGTTGCTAGGGAACACGATGTTGATTTGCGAATTAAAGTCGTTCCAGTTGTTAGGTTTTTGTTTTTATTCTTAGTTGGGCATAAGCTTGTGTATGCCTAGCACACACAGTAGAGGACATCCCTTACTCCCACAAAATCCAAATATAAAGAGGATTCTACAGACATCAAATAGGATGTTAGGGATGAAAAGAGATGATTTGCCTCCCCCTCCTCCCAAAGGAGTACAGGATATTGTTGATCGATAGACTGGTGAGATTTTAGCTCAAGTTGAAAATGAAAGGAGGGTAGTAGAAGAATCTCAATGCATAGCTCAAGAGGTAGAGTTATCTAAGAAGAGACAAGCAACAGACCGTCGAACAGTGGCACACGGATATCCCACAAAATTCTATAGTGTGGGTTTTACTGGCCTTTAATTTACTAGGATACTCATGATTTTGCAAAAGCCTGTAACCAATGTCAGCATCAATGATGCTCTAACACCAGGCAACAAGCCAACAAACAAAATTGTATATCTACCTTATTGAAGTATGCCAGCATAATAGGTTCAGAAAAAGTTACTGATTATAACAAATAAAAGAAAGCGGATGTTGAAACAAACATATATCTAACCAACAAACAAAAGAATGTATATCTAACAAGTAACATCAGGAATGATACAACTGATCTCCAAAAAACAAAAATATCTCATTTAATAAAATCTATGAAGTTAAAACATACATGGAGGAAAGAGAGTGGATGTTGAAACAGAACTACAGGGATTATTACTTTACACTGCATATAAACTGTTGTGTACATCTCACACATATTCTAAATAGAGAGATATTAGATAGTAATTAACTAATAAGAATGCAGCAACAAATAAACATGACGGTCTGGAAAGCATAGACAGAATACATGTGTAGTTATAAATTACATCGTAGCTACACACATATACTTTATATTATACATAACTCATAAGAGAATCCACTAATTATTTCCCAAATTCTTAGTTTGTTGGCACTATAGGAGTATTAATAAATAAGCTAAATAATGTCCATCGCATGCCCATACATCTAATTTTTGCTCAAGAAAGAGTAACAACACAGAAACATCAGCAGTCACACAGAAACAGTAAATAAAAAATCTATAAACACATTTGGCACACATTGTGTAAACGTAAAACAATAATCTCACACAGAAATAGCAATAGTCACACACAAGTAGAAAATTTGTAAACACAAAATCCCTATTCTAACTGCCCAAAATTTGAATAAATACATAGTCATATACTAAAACTAAATAGTAAACACATACATATACAGTTATACACTGAGTCATAAGCTCACAACAGATGTAAATCTGCAAATCTAACACATAGGTAAATCGTACATTGGTAATTCACATTTCACACCTGAACAACAATCAACACGGCTAAAATAGTAATACAATTGCACAGCCTAAAAGGCTAAAGTAGTAGTAATGTAATGGCATAAAATGAAACAACAGTATTACTTTAAAAGGATAAAATAGTAGCAAGCTAGCAGCCAACAAATAAACAAAATAGTAGCAACAACAAGTCTTAAAAGTTAAAAACGACTTGGGAGAATCATCTCAAGTGTTTAAAGATGAATCAAATTCTTCTCGTCTTTCATAAGACACTTCTTGAAATGCTTACACAAAGAAAATGTGCCATATTTTTTCAACAACCATTAATTATTAAGCCACATCTCAAGCATCTTGCTTTACGTACTTCTTTATTATCTTCTACCACCTCATAATGTACCCAAATAGCCAAGTACGCTTTAGGTTTAGGAGGCATCACTTGACCCTTCAACATGAAATCAAAAGTTAGAATACATCTTACAATTTAAAAGATAAAATGATATAACCAAACAAATAAAGTATTGAGCTCACAAATTATCACCACTACTAAGTACTAGCAAATAACAATCATACATCAATAATGCAAGAGTATCGTCCACTATTTGTCATCTCTAAAAATAATTTAAAGAAATAGGTTAAACTACAACACGAATAAGTGTTTTAATTTTTTTGCAAAATGTAATACCCCATATTAGCCTTAGCTTTGTTCAGTCCATACTGTATGTACAAGAGGTTTAGAACCTAAAAATTTATCTAAGTGTAGGAGACTTAGCCTTATTTTTGGGCTCTTAGCTTTGATAATTTTTAAAGTAACCTTCCGACCCTGAGACCTAAGTTTTTGAGTTAATTCATGCTCAGGGGTATAAGAATCATATCTCTGGTAAGTTTTAGATTTTTTAAATGAGGGTTGGACCACATTTGGAATTTGAAAACAACATGTCACTGCTATTGTGGTGCATCACAGTAGAACAGAGGTTGCAGCCTTGACGCATCATGGTGAGGGCCCAATCAACATTCCAGTTATGAATTTTAATTTCAAAGAGGTAATCTTGTCTTTTCCCATCACCCCAATCCATAAAATCACGGGATTTGAAGCCCCCAAGAGCATATTTGGTCATCTTTGACACAAAATCTCTCAAAAGAAAACCTCCCTCTCTTAAGAACAAACCCTAGCCCCTTCAAGATTCAAGCTCAAACTTTAAGAAATCACTAAGAACTTTTACAAATTCTTCATATAAGGTATGTTAGATGTTCATCCATGGGCCCTTTTCACCCATGGAGTCCAAGAACCCATTTTCAAGTTTAAAGTTAAGATTTTTACATGATAGTGTGAATTTTATCCATAAACTCCCATGAATTTCAATTTCTATACCATGTTTTCATGTTTTTCCGTTGGAGTTAGTCCTTGACATATTTGAAGGATGATATTTGCATGTTAAATCCTTCACCCATGTTTTTAATATCAAAATTATGTGATTATTACATGATTTAACTATTCCCATGCTTAAGTCAATGAATTTATCGCCATTTAAAGTCAAGTTAAGATTATAGTTGGTTTCAAGTGGAATGCACTATAGTATGTTTTAAATATTATGGTTTCGATATTATGTTCATGTGAATTCAGAATAAATCCTCAGTTTATGATTTTGTCATGTGATCATGCTATATCATCATCTTTAAAAGTATCCCCATGTTAAAGTCTTGATCCCCATGTGTTTGATGAAATGCCTAAGAGATGAATTTTGAGTAATGACTACTGATTATGCTTTTGAAGCTTTGGTATGCTTTTACTGTTAATGTTATCGAGTCCTGGGGTTTATGAATACCCGAAATTTAGCTTTTTACTTAGTTTTAGTACTTTTAGAATGGTTTTTAGGTATATATGAGTATTATTAGTTTAGTCAATTATACTATACTCAAGTTTAGATCAGTTTAGTATTCCATGTCAGTTTAGTTGGGAGTAGGATTAAGCACCGAGCGAACCTAAGGGTGGGGCCTCACCTTCCAGTTGAGGGTGTGACCTTTAGTAGTAGTCCCTGCATTCCAAACTACATAGACAGCATAGGTTATGAGATTTCACCCTCAAATTTAGGACTGACACTCTCAGGGATCACCCGTCACTTTAGGACTAATCTCAGTGGTCACCCGCTAGATTAGGACTGACTCCACAGCCATTATTAGTATCCGTGGCACGGTACTAGCACCCTTCCAATTGGGATCACAGGTTGGAACCCAATCAGCTCAGCTTTGGGGCATGTATGATACCTTTAACAGTTTTAGTTTCAGTATTTAGTTTATAACTCAGTTCAATTTTGCTTGACCATAGCATACAGTTATCATTTATTTAATTATTAGATTTCAGTATTTCAGTTTACAAAGTATTTCAGAAAACATCTTATATGTTTGGTCATGCATACTCAGGTTTTATAGCTTTCATGTATCTTTGCATCAATTATCTCATGCTATTCAGCAAGATAGTTATTAGTCTTGTTCAGTTAGATTTTAGTATTTCC
Organism: Capsicum baccatum var. pendulum; assembly: GCA_030864225.1. Lineage (NCBI taxonomy): Eukaryota > Viridiplantae > Streptophyta > Magnoliopsida > Solanales > Solanaceae > Capsicum > Capsicum baccatum. The sequence continues at coordinate 184,726,213 of CM061558.1, read as the reverse complement.
ATGCATATCTGTTATTACTATTCTTATGCATAGTTTGCCCATGCAATCAGCCTAACCTCATCTAGCATACCAGTATATTCAAAGTACTGACCGCATACTCATTTCTTGTGATATGATATTTGATATCATAGGTTCGAAAGCACAAGTTCCCGATCATATTTAGACATTCCAATGCATCAATAGCATCAATAGTGGTGAGTCCTCATCTATTGAGGACATTGTTGTTATTTTAATTTATTTTATTATTTTATTTTAATTAGCCAGTTGGAGTTAGTTGGGGCCTGTCCAATAACCTCTCTTTCAAACAATTTTATAGGTTTTCATACATTTTAGATAGTCAATCAGTTGTTGGTCTTTTCATTCAGATTTTCAATATTCTCACATATGTTTTAGACTTTTGGGTTATCAATTGTATTATTTTCATCTTTAAAACCTTATGGCATAGTCAGTTGTTTCCGCATATATTCTTTATCATTATATTATTCAGTGCTCATCAGCAGGTACCTATTCATGGGTTAGTTTGTGGTCACTTATGACCGAAAGCAGCGTGCGGCGTCTGAGGTGTACTCCGGGGGCGTTACACAAAAACACACAAAAAATACAAAGTCTTACTTACCAAGTTCAATTTTCTCAAGAAACTCTAAATTTTCTTCAACACAATAGGACTAGTTTCTTGTCTAAGCCAATCTTGAACACAAATAAGGAATTGCACACTTTTAGAAGTTAATGAACTTCTAAATGGATCAAGAATATGATTGTTGGTGCTAAACACATATTTTTATGCCACACTTGGCATTGGAATGGCCAATGCATCACGAGCAAACTGTGAAAGGACGAGAAACCAAAGAGAATTAACTTTCCACTAATTTATGATATCAAAATCTTCAGATTCAGATTCGGAACCAGGCTCGGGCACAGGCTCTTGGTCTTCACCAAGGTATTTATCCAACTCAGATTTAGTACCTCTAGTACTACCTTAATATTTTGACTTTTTTCTTCATGTGAAGCTTATTTCTAAAAGTATTTGACTTTTAACTTTGAGGATGAATAGAATTAGATAAATTAGATCGAGATGAATTAGATGAAGTGTATCCAGATAAAGATGAATTATTTTTAGAATCTTTTACATACTTCCTTACATAGAAATCAAACAAATCCTTCAAATAAGATTCCATTCATCACTTACTTTCTTTCGCTTTTTTTTCCCTAATAACTCTTCAAGCGCAAAGCTAACATTCTCAAACTTATTATGAGGATCCAACACAGAAGCAATAAAACTCATTTTGTTCATCTTTTCAGGAGCCCCCCAATAAGTCTTGAACTTTTCTTTCTTCCCCATAGTCATTTTGCATAACTCAAGATCATCACTTGTCATACTCACTTTCAAATAACCATCAAGTTCACATATATCCTCAAAATGAACATTACAAGTGACATACCATGGACCTGAAACCTTTAGGGATAGCTCATAAAATCTTTTAAGAAACTTTGTGATATTCCTTATATTTACCTAATCATCACTTTGAACTGAACCTGCAACACTACAATCTTCACAAACATCAATAGAAAGATAAGAATTAAAGTTATCATCATAAAGATCAAATCTCTCAAAAGCCTTCTCAAACTTTTCTATCACCTTCAACATGAAATAGGTGGAATTCCACCTAGTAGGAACATCTAATGTTAACATTTTGTCACATTCTATCATTTGCATTACACAACATTTCATGAAGTTTCCTGTTCTTGTAGTAGAGGATCTAACATACTTAACCATTTGTCTACCTGTTTGATAGAAGGATCTATTTCCTTCAAACCATCTTGTATAATTAGATTAAGTATGTGAACCATACATCTCATGTGGAGATACTTACCATACATGACATTGGTTCCCCACATATCTAACTTCTTAGACAAAGTTGAAACTGTAGCATTATTTGAAGAAGCATTGCCAATAGTAACAGTGAAGACATTTTCCAAATTCCAATCAAGAAAACAATTACTAATACATTCCGCCAAATGCTCACCTTTATGACTAGTGATAGTTCAAAAATTCAAGATTCTTTTATGAAGCACCCAATCTTTGACAATAAAGTGAGTAGTCAAACACATGTAGTTAATTCCTTGTACTGATGTCCATGTGTTTGTTGTAAGACAAATTCTTGGTTGCATTTCTCTAAAATACCTCTTCAAGTTTAGTCTCAATCAACCATAAACATCATAACAATTCATGGTTATTGTTCTATGGGAAGGAATCCAAAACAAAGGTTGGTCTTTACTCATAAACTTCTTAAAGCCTTCATTTTCTACGAAGCTAAATGGTAGTTCACTATAATTATCATCTCGACTAAAGCTCTCCTAACTACTGTTAGCGTCCGACTTGTATGTTTTGATTAAGACAAACTAACAAGTGGATCATTGCAGGATATTGAAGACTACTAATAAAACAAACCCGGCTCCAAAAATAAAAGGACACCAAGTTACGATCCACAACATCGTAAAAAATCAATCAAAAGGAGAATAAATAGAAGAAGAATCTCAGTCCCATAAGTCTCAATAAATTATATCAATCATGAAGAATCTCTGGCCCAAAAGTCTTGACAAATCAGAACAATAATGACTAAAGAAAAGGAAAAAAAGATCTCAAGCACACTTGGAAAGGCCTCAACCAATACAAGACTAAGAGGAAAATAAATCACGAACACATATGATATGGACATGATCCAAAGCCATATATGGACATATCTAATATGACGTATCACACGGATACATCCCTCAATCAAGGAAACAAATCAAATCCATGATTGAGATAAAAGCTCTTGGGTTTCCTTATAAAGAGTAGTAGCCAAAAACTGTAAGAGATAAAGACTGAGGACAGACATGGGTTATGCAAATTCAAGGAGAAAAATCAAAGTGTCTCAATCATAGTCTCACAAGGCTTTGTAACTTTTAGCTTACAATTGTTATAGAAAGAGTAGGATCGAGTTAACTTTGTAACATCAACTCAAGTTGTGTCACAAGATCTGAAGACCAAAATAAGTCTTCAGAACTTATATCTATCATTGTACTCGAGTACGACATTGAACGACCCAAGGAAACTTTAAAATCCAAGGGGACTGAAAGTAGGCACCATATTGGTGTTCCAAACTAGGATAAATCTTTGTTTTATTACTTTACGTTCTATTATTATTTGTTCAATTGTTTTAAATCTAATTTTTTGTGAAGTGCATTGTTCTGTAGATGAGTCGACTTGAGGAGTTAGTAGTCGACTCACAAAAAAATTTCGGTTCACCCCCCTCCCTCTTGAATTTTAATTAGTATCAGAGCAAGGTCTCACCAACAGCATTACTTAACCACAAATGAGAAAAGAAATGGCCAATTATTAAATTCTCGGTGCCCTCCTTCAGGATGGCCACTTCTTAACTAAACCACCATAATTTAATGGATAACATTACTTCTACTGGAAGATAGGTTCAGAATCTTTGTACAATCAAATGAATTCCAAGCCTGGGTTTTCATCAAGAAATCTCAAAAACTAATTCCAGGACTTAAAAAAAAGTCAAAGGACAAAGACAAAGACTCTAGTAGTTTTAACAGAGAAGACCTTGAAAGATTCTAGGTCACCAAAGAACAACAAGAGGTAATTCAAAATAATGCACATGCTATAAGTTTACTTTTATATGAAGCTAGTGGGGAAGAATATGAAAAGATAACAACTTGTGAAACCGCAAAGGAAATATCGAAAAAATTAGAGGTAACCTATGAAGGAACCTCCAAGGTCAAGAAGTCAAAGATTGTTGCTCTGGTCAATGAATATGAGTTGTTCAAAATGGAAGAGAATGAGAATATTAAAACAATGTTTGCCAAATTCAGTAAAGTCGTGTGCAAACTGAAATCATTGGGTATGATCTATCCACATAGCATGCAACTCTAGAAGCTGGTCCAAAGCCTCTCAAAGATCTAGGAAACTAAGGTTGCTATTCTGGAAGACAAAAAACTTCATAACATTACATACAACAAACTATAAGGTAACCTTATTACATCTGAGAAAAATTATATATACAGGTACCACAAGAAGGAGAAAAAGTGACCAGTAGCCTTCAATGCTGCCCCAACCAAAGAAGTGGATACTCTTGAATATACGAATAGTAAAGAAATGGCTCTCATAAATCATGGAGTAAGTCAAATCATGAAACAAAGACAGCAAAGATCCTAAGGAGCAAAGAATGATTATTCCACTAGAAACAATGATCGTTATTATTACTGTAGAAAGCCTGACCACTTCAAATAGAACTTTCTAGAATTAAAAAAAAGAACATCTAGGTAGAACAAAAATTTTGGAGCTTGGAGTGATAAGGATGAAACCAAAAAATAAACAAAGGCCGCCAATGTATGCTTCATGGAAATAAGTGAACCTAGTGAGGTAACATAACACGACTATCATAACTATAATATTCTCAAATCGAACTTGGATATGATAACCGACGAGCTTCAAAAAGTTCGAGATGAATATAATAAACCTGCTCAAGAGAAGAAAAGTTGTAAAGCATGATTTAAATGAAAAATCAAAGAGAAACAATGAAATTGGAAAATAGAAATTGAAGCATGTCAAATTGAAATTGACCTACTTCGTAAAGAGCTTGATGATGCTAAAATAAAATTAAATAGTTTTAAAACATCCCCAAGCCATATTTTTTTAAGATCTAATTCCTTCAGAAATAATTCAAGTTCCTCTTCAGGTTCGTTTAAATTAGATAAGACCTCTTTCTCCTCACAAGGACCCATTTTTTTATATGTGGATAGAGAGGAAATAAATCCTACAGCTGCAGGCATAATCCTAAAAGTGTGTGGGTTCGGAAGCCCAAAGAAAGAATGTCTAACATGCAAGGACACAAGACCACTTGGGTACCTAAGCAAAATTAATCTTTTCATTTTGCAGGAACATGTCTGCGGAAATTAAAAAGGTAAAAATATAAGATCCTAATGGCGGATGTTCTAAATATATGACCGGGAAGAAAGAAATCTCCTATGCATTGAAGAATGTAGGTAAAGGATCAATCAAAATTCAGTAACTGAGCCGGAGACAATGTCATCAGGTCTGACTCAGTAAATAATTTACAATTCGGAGAAAATACTTGCACAATCTCTAAACTATCACAAGACAATTTGACTATACCCCTCTTAGAGTCTACTCCTGCATCTAGAATGGTGGAACAGAAATGAAGATAGGTTCCCTCAAAAAGGGTACTAACCTTAATAAAATCTCTGACAAGGTCAGAATCAACATGACTTATATTTATCAGTTGAAGACCTCAAATGTTTTAAGCTATCTTATACATTTTTATTTATGAAGAAACTTTCACAAGACAATTTCCAAAATTTGAAAATTTGTTATGACCAAAACTATGTTTTAAAATTGAGTATTTTAAAAAAAATGGGGTTAATTTTGATAAAATTCTAACTTTTTTAAAAGCTTTTTTTGTTGTTTTTTTTAATATTATTCCTAATAATTCTAACCTTTTTGTGAGAATGTTTCTTTTCTGACAAAAGTTTTCATCATATGAGCGATGCCCTAAATTCATGCACAGCAAGGAACAATCTTTAGTTGACTTGCCAACAACAGGAGCAGTATACACAACCCTTGGAAGTTGTTGTACTTAAATTCTATGAATCATGCACCAACTACTTGATTTTATTTTGTCCTTTGAGTCTGTTCTCTGAATGAGTGAAAATACTGATGTTGCTACTCTATCTAAATGTTTTGTGCATCTAGAGCAAAACATATCTACATTAAGCATCTTTTCATTTAGAATCATAAAGAAAGTGGGGGGTTTTGTTGACTCCAAAAGATAGTTGGTAGTTTTTTTTGGAAAAATATTTGGTATTAATATTTTATGAGTCATATATTTTAGACATGCTTATTTTACTTAGTCCAATTTTATTTTTATCATTTCTAGAAAAAAGATCTTATCTTCTAGGAAAAGATTTGGCATTAATGATTTATGAGTCATATTTTTTTACATAAATCTTTTTACCTAGTCTAATTTACCTTTTTTACCAAAAAGTTGTCTTTTAAAAGGAAGTCATCCATAATTTCACCATTTCCCATGACACCTCTATCACCCCTTTCTCTTTCCTATACAGTGTCCTTTCACCTCCATCAGTTCCTTTTCACATCACGCCCTTTCACCTCTCCATTCTTATCCCTTCTGAACAGTCTCCTCTTGCCTTCCTACTTCTAAGCTCGCTCTCCTTCTCCCTCTCTTATTTCGTATATCTCTCCTCTTCTCTCACTCATGAAAAAAAATTGCTCTATGGATAATGTATCAAGAATCTCTTCTGATAGTCCTGTTCTTCTTTCAGAATCCTCTGACGAGTCATCTTAGTCCATTCTCCTCAAGAGATTATGACCCTCTTCTAGCCATATTTTCTCTCTCAAGAAACCCCACCCAAATCCTTCTAATTCCCTCCCTCCAGAAGAGATGTACCAATTCTAGACAAACCCTCATAAATAAAAATTCCTCTCCTTTAAAAATTTCTCCATAATTCCTGGTTGCATCATCAATCTTAGTCGATTAAAAGATGCCTCTTGCAATATTAGTCACTTTTTCAAATTTCAAGGTTAGTCCTTGTTTTTTCACCTCTGTGGACTTCTAGTTTATGAAGACCATGTTTATATATCTTATGCTAATATCTAACTTTCCCTAGATAGTGGTGAATTCGAGATTTTTGCGCTAGGCAAAAGAATTGTCTTGAACAACTCTTTATTTGAAAATGTTTTTGATACTAAGTTTTTTGGTGTGGTCCCTTTCATGAATAATAACTATCCCGAGGACTTTGAAGTGGGCTTTGAGAAAGCCAAGAAATTTTTACCTGACTTTGACTCCGTATCAACCAACTTTGGTCCCTTGTTTTTATGCTTCAAATTTTGCATCATGGCCCATATCGTTGCTTTCACCTTGAATCCACGAAAAGGATCCCTAAGCGACATCACTTTTCGTGATGTCTTCATGCTGTACTATCTAGTTAAAAAGATTAAAATCAATTAGGCAACTTGGATACTAGAGTACATTCTTGAGAGTACAAGGGAAGCGAATACATCTGCCAGTTTTCCATATGGGTTGCTCATCACTTGGATCCTTTTTTTCTGCTCTATCGATCTCGCTGCTTATCCCTCTGTAGAAGTTACTGCAACTTATGATTCAAGAACTATCAGCAACATAAGATAGAGGGGTTAGAAGCACTCAAGCACCAGTTTAAAGCCATTGAGAAAGGCATCATGCAATTCCAGGAGTCTACTAATAAAATCCTGGACCTTGGGAAAAGTACAAGCTCTAACATAAGTGTGGTCCGACTAGGACTCAATGGGCTCAAACAAAAGGGAGTCAAGCTATTCTCTTGAGTTCTCTCTCACATGGATTCCCTGAAATCCCAAGTCTCTTCCTATAATGATGATATGGCTGTCTCTTTTCAAACCTTCTACTCTTCCTTTGTCAAGAATATTGAAAAATCTTATGCCAACTTTTGTTAAAATATGCATAACACCCTAACATACTTCCTAGAAAAATGGTGAATCGTCACTTTTTTTAATTCAAAAGGGAGTTCTATCCCTTATGTTGATGGGTTGTAAGATAATCTTTATCACACTATTTTCCATAATTTTTGAATTGCTTTATTTATGTGTTGTGCTTTTTGCTGCTATACTTTTTGGTTATGCCTAAAAGGGAAGAAAGGATAGGAACATCAAGAAGGATGAAGTAACAATTTGACTTTCAACAAAAAAAGTTAACTAATACCCGGGAAATCCAGGACAGCAAAGATGCCTACAAGTCAGAAGGAGCAAGCTGGCGGATAGGGAAGTTAACTGATGTTTACTCTTGTTGTAATTATAAAAAAGGGGGAGATTGTTAGCCTCCGACTTGTATGTTTTAATAGTGGCAAACTAACAAGTGGATCCTTGCAGGATATTGAAGACTACTAATAAAGGAAGTCAGCTCCAGAAATGAAAGTAAATCAATTTACAATCCACAGTATCCCAGAAAATCAATCAGAATGAGAACAAATGGAAGGACAATCTCAATCCCATAAGTCTCGATAAATCAAATAAAAAACAGAGAATATCTATACCAAAAGTCTTGACAAATCAAAATAATAACGACTAAAGAAAAGAAAGAAATGATCTCGATCACATTTAGAAAGGCCCCAACAAATACAATACTAAGAGTAAAATAGATCACAAACATATCTATTAGGGATGTGATCCAAAGCCGTATATGGACATATCACACGGCTACATCCCTCAATCAAGAAATCAAATCAAATCCTTGATTGAGATGAAATCTCTTGGATTTTCTTATGAAAATTAGTAGCTGAATACTATAAAAGATGAAGACTGAGGATATACATGGGTTACACAACTTCAAGGATAAAAATCAAAGTGTCTCAATCTTAGTCTCGCAAGGCTTTGTAACTTTTAGCTTACAATTATTATATGAAGAGTAGGATCGAGTTAACTTTGTAACATCAACTGAAGTTGTGTCACAAGATCTGAAGAGTAAAATAAGTCTTCATAACTTGTTTCCTATCATTGCACTTGAGCCTAACATTGAACGACCTAAGAAAACTTTAAAACCCAAGGGGACTGGAAGTAGGTTGTAATACCCCAAGACTCTAACCAATAGTACAACCATGAATCAAGCTCATGAGAAATAAATTATAATATTTTGGGTTGTTTTTTGATCAAGGATTGTGTGTATTAAGGCCTTAAAGGTGTCCTAATGATTGGTTGAATCAAAACATCCCTTACCGATTGAATTCTTGAGAAGGATTTGGGCATATTCAACTTCAAATGAGCACATCTCTCATTATACTATGAATTATTGATCCCATGACCTACAAAAGATATATAATTGAATTATATTTCCAACAATACTAATTTTTCCAAAATCTGATACCGGAGTAAAGAGTTATGTCTATTTTACTCCAGCATGTCAGTCTGGAAAATGTGTGACGACATTTTGTGATAGCCCGTCACAGGTATAACGGCTTGTCACAAAAGGTCATCACAATTAGGAAGAAAATCATAAAATCCAACCTTTTATGATGAAATTTTGTAATGGCCTGTCACAAATGTCATCAACCATTTTTTTCCAGCAATTAAGGGACGTTTCTAAAAGGGTATTTTGGTCTTTTCCACCCATTTTGACCCTCTATATATCCAAGTAAAGAAGAAAACTTGATTATTCTTCCATTTCATCAAGAATACTAGGTTTGTATCTCCCAAAATTCAATCCAAATCTCCCAAGAACATCAAGAATCCAACCATAGATTTCACAAATTGGGTCAAGATTCAAGGTACCCAATTCAAAAGCATCAAGAACCCTAACTCAAGAAGTGGAAAAAGAGTCTATAAAAAGTTTATTCATTCAAATACATAATCAAGGTATGTGAGGTTTGAACAATAACACTTCTTTCATTCTTGTGCCCAAAGATTTAATTTCTACTATTGAAATTCATGATTTTGCAAAGTGAGTTTACACCCAAATTACTTTATTAATGATTTATAATATTTGATCTATTCAAGATTGATACACATGACTATTTCATCATTTTATTTCTTAAATTGATAACTTATGCCATGAGTTGAATATTGTTATTATGAGTTAATGATTTCTAAATGATTTGAGATAAAAGTCATGATTTAAGCTTTTCTATGAGAAGTTTGATTATTGAATATACATATTGATATTTGAGCTTGAGAGTCAAGAATGATTTCTATGATGTTTTAGTGAAGATTTTGATACATGATTATTTTAAAATTTTCAAATTATGACTTGATATTTAATATTGTGAATTTCATGTTTCTACTATGAGTTGGTATTTTAAGTGCTTTCAAGAGATGTGTCAAGCTTTAAGCTTTCTTATGACAAATTGGATTATTGAGTATATTGATTCATGAGATTGAGTTGTTACAATGAGTCTTGATATTTCCTCAAAGTTAATGATTTTGCCATGATTTAGTGAATCAATACATTATGATATTGAGAAAGATTATTTTGATTTGAGTCGAGTTAGGAATCCACAAATTGATTATGATTTGATAAATGAGAAAGAGATTTGATTTGGTCTTCATGATAGACCCTTGTGATGTTTGTGGTGGATTTCCTAACCCGTTCTAAGCTGATTTTTGGAGGATTATTTAGCACCGAGCGAGAAATATGGTATTTCCCCAAAGTTATATGTCACCGTAGGATTGATTTTGATACTTTGTGAGGCAGAGGCCAAGTATGGGATTGGGATAATGAAATTGAGGTTGTACTCCCTAGTAAGAGTACGACGCTCCCGCCAATGTGGGGTTCTCTCCTTAGGAGGGCAAAATGTTGGACTCCATGTGGCTGACATGGTTTAGTTTATGTCAGTTATAAGAAACTCCCAAGTCCATAATAGTCCAAGTTTTATGAGTTACTGAGTCACTCTAAGTCATGAGTCAAAGAGTTTGAGTTGAGTCCAATGGTTTATGAGATTTATGAAGCATGTGTTATTATTGATGATTTATGGAAAATATGTTTCAGATAACTCAGGCGAAGAGAGTCATTATTACCAGCATGCATAATTTTTTTATACATTTATGATATCATTTAAGTGTTACCTGCACGCCCACATTCTCAGTACATTCCCAAGTACTGATTCCTATACTCTTTTGTGTTTTATATTTTCTCATGAGGTAGGTTCAGATGCTCAGTCTCAGCAGCGATGATGATCTTTGAGTACCTCCATCTGCATTTGTACAATTGGTGAGTCCTCATGGTCTGAGAACCGATATCTCTAATTTTTATCTTGATAGTAGATGGTGGTTTATTTATAGTTCAGTACGAGTCAGTTGAGGATCTGTCCCAATGGCTCCTCAGTCTTATGTTGTAGAGGCTTTATTAGACTAAAGTACCAGTATGTACAGAACTTTAGTATTTTGATTGTACAAGATAGTATTTCTTCGTATTCTAGTATGTTTATGATATGATTATTCTTCCTTATTATAGCTTGATTATTATCATAGTGAGTTATAGAAGTGATGCTAGGCTCAAAGGGTTAGCTTGAGGCCGCTTGTAGTCTTAAGCACCGTGTGACATCTTAGGATGGGATCTAGGGGTGTTACAAGTTTGGTATCAGATCCTAAGGTTTAAAAGAGTCCTAGGGAGTCTGACAAGATGTGTTATGTAGAGTCTTGATCATCGGTGTATAGCGCGCCCTATCTATAAGCAAGAGGATATGGGACGTTTTAGGAAAAGTCATTTCTTTCTTTCAAAAGTCTTTCGTGCCTATGAAAGTTTCTCTCTGTTATTAATTCGTTCTCTTTTATGACAGAAATACCTCCTCTTAGAGCTGGCAGAAACAATGAACAACCTCAACCCATTGATCCTTTAAATGAGATGGTGACTCATGCCAAATTTCAAGCATCTTTTCAGATGCTAGCCCAGGCAGTTACCGCCAATGCTCAAGCCAATGTTCAGGCCACAGTCCCATCTCCTTAAGAAGGTAATTTAGCAGTAGCTTGGGTTCGTGATTTTATGTGGATAAATCTGCCAGAGTTTTATGGGTCAAGGGCAGGTGAGTACCCACAGATATATCTTAATGAGGTAAAAAAGATAACCTAAATTATGTATGTGACAGAAGAAAAAAGTGTGGAGCTAGCTTCCTATTGCTTAAAAGATGTTACTTATGATTGGGTGGAGATGTGGAGAAAGAGTAGAGGGAAGGATACTGCTCCTACAACTTGGCAGTTGTTCCAGGACGCGTTCTTAGATCGATTCTTTCCCCCGAAGCTGAGGGAAGTGAAACTTGAAGAATTTATGAACTTGAGACAAGTTTCCATGATATTTAAGGATTACTGTCTTAAATTCAACTAGTTGTCTAAGTATGCTTCCAGTATGATGGCTGATTTCAGGACTAGTATGAGTAAGTTTTTGACAGGTTATCAAGTTATGTTGTGAAAGAGTGTAGATCTTCTATGCTCAATAGGTACATGGAACTTTCTAGATTAATAATACATGCTCAACAGATTGAAGCGAATAAGGTGAAAGAGAAAGAGAGAAAGAGAGAGAGGGAATAAGATTGTTAGATCAGAGCAGCAGGGATATAGTCAGACTAGATTTTCTAGAGGGATCCACCCTCAGTTTCAGAGCCGTTCTGTTATACCAACACCGTAATCAGCTAGTGCTCCCACATCCAGAGTTAGGCAGTAGCAGGGTAATAGACCTACTGTGTCTAGGTCTCAGGATAGTGTGAGTAACAGATCTCATCCTCCCCCATGTCTGAAGTGCAGTAGGGACCATCCGGATGAGTGTTTAGTCAATTGAAGAGATTGTTTTGGTTGTGGTAAGTTGGGCCACAAATTCAGGGATTGCCCATATGCTAGACAAGTAAGCCGTGATGTTCCTCCCCAGAGTCAAGCTATTAGTGCTCTAGCCTCTTTTGTTTGTCCTGCTCCTCCTCAGGGTGCCTCATCTACTAATGCCGGTGGTCTGTGCCAGAATCGCTTTTATGGTATACCACCCCACCAGGAGTAGGAGGATTCACCAGATATTATTACTGGTATGCTTCGTGTATTTCATTTTGATGTGTATGTGTTGATGGACCCTGGGTCAAGTCTTTCTTATGTGACTCCGTTAGTGGCTATGAATTTTGAGATCAATGCTAAAAAGATTCCTGAGGCTTTTCTAGTTTCTACTCTAGTAGGTGAACCTGTTGTTGCTAAGCAAGTATATAAGAAATGTCCTATTACTTTCCTTCCTAGATTCATATATTCAGATTTGATTGAGCTAGAAATGGTTGATTTTCTCATTATTCTGGGTATGGATTGGCTTCACTCTTAGTCAAGTTTTAGTTTCCCAGTGAGCCAGCCTTTAAGTGATCCAAAAATTCTATATCTCCTAAGAGTTATTTCATATCCTATCTTAAAGCTAGGAAATTGATATCCAAGGTTTGCATCTATCATTTGGTTTGAGTTAAAGATACTAAGTTTGAGATGCTGACCATTCAGTCGATCAACATTGTTAATGAGTTTTGTGATGTTTTTTCGGGAGATATCCAAAGGGTACCTCCCAATAGAGAGATAGAATTTGGCATTGATCTTATCCCTGATACACAGCCTACTTTCATTCCTCCATATCGTATGTTCCCCGCAGAGCAACTCAAAGATCTTCTAGGAAAGGGTTTCATAAGGCCTAGTGTATCTCCTTGGGGTGCACCCATTCTGTTCGTGAAAAAGAAAGATGGTTCATTGTGGATATGCATTGACTATCGTCAACTCAACAAGCTTACAGTCAATAACAAGTACCCTCTTCCTAGAATTGATGACCTATTTGATCAACTACAAGGTGCCAACTATTTATCAAAAATAGATTTGAGATCCGATTATTACCAGCTTAAAGTTAGGGAGTGTGATATTCAAAAGACAGCTTTTCGCACCCGATATGGTCATTTTGAGTTCCTAGTCATGTTCTTCGTGATAATATATGCCCCAACAGCTTTTATGGATCTCATGAATCGGGTGTTTAGACAGTACCTGGATATGTTTGTTATTGTCTTCATAGATGATATTCTTGTATACTCCCGAAGTGAGAACGACTATGCAGATCATCTCCGACTAGTCTTGCAAACCCTTAGAGATCATCAAAAATTTGCCAAATTTAGCAAGTGTGAATTTTAGCTAAGGTCAGTTTCTTTTCTGGGTCATATTGTTTCTTCTTAAGGTATTCGAGTTGATCCTCAAAAGATAGAAGCTGTGAAAAATTGGCCTAGACCAATTTTCCCATCTAGTATTAGGAGTTTCTTGGGTCTAGCTGGATACTACCGTTATTTTGTTGAGCGTTTCTCTTCCATTGCGTCTTCTTTGACTCGGTTGACCCAAAAGAAAGTTAAATTTCTGTGGTCTGATACTTGAGAGAAGAGTTTTCAGGAGTTAAAGACTCAACTCACTTTGGCCCCTGTGTTGACCTTTCCAAATGGTGTAGATGATTTTGTGGTGTACTGTGATGCTTCTAGAGTTAGGTTGGGTTCCGAGTTGATTCATAAAGGTAAGGTTATAGCCTATGCATCCGGACAGTTGAAACCGCATGAGAAGAATTACCTGACCCATTACCTCGAGTTAGCTATAGTGGTTTTTGTTTTGAAAACTTGGAGACACTATTTGTACGGTGTTCATGTTGATGTCTTTACAGATCAGAGTTTGCAGTATGTGTTTACTCAGAGAGAGTTGAATCTTCGTCAGAGGCAATGGTTAGAATTATTAAAGGACTATGATATGGATGTGCTGTATCACCCGGGCAAGGCTAATGTAGTGGCAGATGCTCTTAGCAGGTCGTTCGTGGGTAGTGTAGTATAGGTCGAGGAAGATAGGAAGGAGTTAGCTCATGAGGTGCATCATCTAGCTAGGTTGGGAGTTAGATTTCTTGATTCAGCTTAGGGTAATGTTTAGGTCCAGAGTAGTTCTGAGTCTTCTCTAGTTTCAAAAGTAAAGGAGAAGCAAGATATGGATCCTAGTTTGGTCAAACTAAAGGAGTTAGTTAAAGACCAAAAGGTAGAGGTTTTCTCCCATTGGGGAGATGGTGTATTAAGATTTCAAAATATATTATGTGTGCCTGATGTTGAAGATTTGAGGCAGAGAATTATGGCTGAAGTTCATGGCTTGCTATATTCTATTCATCCCGTTGCTACCAAGATGTACTGGGATTTGCGAGAAATTTATTGGTGGAATGGTATGAAAAATGATATAGAAAAATTCGTTGAGAAGTGTACAACTTTCCAACAGGTTAAGATAGAACACCAAAGCCCCAGTGGAATGATGCAAGAATTCAGTATTCCTACTTGTAAGTGGAAGGAAGTGAATATGGATTTTGTGACTGGTTTACCTCCTTCTAGATGTCGTCATGATTCGATTTGGGTCGTTTTAGACATGTTGGATAAATCAGCACATTTCCTGCCAGTACATACATATTTCACCGCTGAGGACTATGCTAAGCTGTACATTCAAGAATTAGTCAGGTTACATGGAGTTACTTTGTTTATTATCTTCGACAGGGGTACGCAATTTACTTCTCATTTTTGTAGGGCTTTTCAGAAGGGTCTCGGTACCCAAGTTCATCTTAGCTCCGCTTTTTATCTGCAGACTGATGGTCAGGCTGAGAGGACTATCTAGACCTTGGAGGATATGTTGAGGGCATGTGTTCTTGATTTCAAAGAAAGTTGGGATGAAGATTTGCTATTGCTTGAATTTTCTTACAACAACAGTTTTCATGCTAGAATTCGAATAGCTCCATTTGAGGATTTATACGGAAGGCAATGTAGATCACTCATAGGTTGGTTTGAAGTTGGTGAAGCCGCTGTGAGTGGACCTGATGTTGTGTTTGAGGCTCTGGAGAAAGTTAAGCTGATTTGGAAAAGGTTCAAGACAGCCCAGAGTCGTCAGAAGTCATATGCAGATGTGAGAAGAAGAGCTCTTGAGTTTAAGGTTAACGATCTGGTGTACTTAAAGATTTCACCCATGAAGGGGTGAAAAGATTTGGTAATAAAGGAAAGCTTAGTCCCCAATACGTTGGCCCTAATAGAAATTTGAATCGTGTTAGGAAAACAGCTTATGAGATTGAATTGCCTATTGAGTTGTCAGTTGTCCATCCTGTCTTCCATGTTTTTATGCTTAAGAAGCAAGTTGGTGATTCTGTTGTTGTTAATCCGTCAGAAAGTTTTGATGTTTAGGATAGCCTTTCGTATGAGGAAGTTCCGTTTGAAATCCTAGATTATCAAGTTCGTAGACTAAGAAATAAGGAAGTTCCCTTGGTCAAAGTTCTATGGAAAAATCAATCAATCAACGGTGTTATTTCAGAAGCAGAAGCAGATATGCGAACCAGATACCATCATCTCTTCTCTGCAAGTTCAAATCAAGCCGTAGTTACTATTCTTCCTTAATCTAGTTTCCTTCTAATCCAGTGTATTCAGCTATATGGTTATTCTCTCTATGATTCAGGCATTTTGTGAAGTACTCAAAATTTTAGAGTGAAGTAAGCCCTTTTAGTGAGTCGTTCCAGCTATACGTCCTCATTTTTTCTAGTTCTTGGCCTATCTAGCAACATTCGAGGATGAATGTTTTCAACGGGGAGATATTGTAATACCCCAAGACTCTAACTAATAATGCAACCATGAATCAAGCTCATGAGAAATAAATTATAATGTTTTGGGTTTTTTTCTAAACAAGGATAATGTGTATTAAGGCCATAACGATGTCCTAATGATTGGGTAAATCAAAACATCCCTTACCGATTGAATTCTTGAGAAGGATTTGGGCATATTCAACTTCGAATGAGCATATCTCTCGTTATACTATGAATTATTGAGCCCATGACCTACCAAAAGATAGATAATTGAATTATATTTCCAAGATACCAATTTTGCCAAAATCCGCTACCAGAGCAAAGAGTTATGCCTATTTTACTCCAGCATGTCAGTCTGGAAAATGTGTGACGACATTTTACGACAGCCCATCACAGGTCTGACGGCTTGTCACAAAAGGTCATCACAATTAGGCAGAAAATCATAAAATCCACCCTTTTGTAATGACATTTTGTGATGCCTTGCTACAAGTTTGACGGCCTGTCACAAATGTCGTCAGCCATTTTTTTCCAGTAATTAAGGGATGTTTTTAAAAGGGTATTTTGGTCTTTTCCACCCATTTTTACCGTCTAAATATATCTAAGTAAACAAGAAAACTTGATTCTTCTTCCATTTCATCAAGAATACTAGGGTTTTCTCTCCCAAAATTCAATCCAAATCTTCCAAGAACATCAAGATTCCAATCATAGATTTCACAAATTGGGTCAAGATTCAAGGTACCCAAGTCAAAAGCATCAAGAACCCTAACTCAAGAATTGGAAAAGGAGTCTATAATAAGTTTCTTCATTCAAATCCATAATCAAGGTATGTGGGGTTTGAACAAGAACACTTCTTTCATTCTTGTGCCCAAAGATTGAATTTCTACAATTGAAATTCATGATTTTGCAAAGTGGGTTTACACCCAAATTACTTTATTAATGATTCATGATATTTGACCTATTCAAGATTGATACACATGACTATTTCATCATTTTATTTTTTAAATTGAGAACTTATGCCATGAGTTGAATATTGTTATTATGGGTTGATGATTTCCAAATGATTTAAGATAAGAGTCATGATTTAAGCTTTTCTATGAGAAGTTTGATTATTGAATATAAATATTGTTATTTGAGCTTGAGAGTCAAGAATGAGTTCTATGATGTTTTCTTGAAGATTTTGATACATGATTATTTTAAAATTTTCAAATTATGAATTCATATTTAATATTGTGAATTTCATGTTTCTACCATGAGTTGGTATTTCAAGTGCTTTCAAGAGATGTGTCAAGCTTTAAGATTTCTTATGACAAATTGGATTATTGAGTATATCGATTTATGAGATTGAGTTGTTACAATGAGTCTTGATATTTTTACAAAGTTAATGATGTTGTCATGATTTAATGAATCAATACATTTTGATATTGAGAAAGATTATTTTGATTTGAGTCGAGTTAGGAATCCACAAATTGATTATGATTTGATAAATGAGAAAGAGATTTGATTTGGTCTTCATAATAGACCCTTGTGATGTTTGTGGTGGATTTTCTAATGCGTTCTGAGCTGATTAAGGGAGTAGTATTTAGCAACGAGCGAGAAATGTGGTATTTCCCCTAAGTTACATGCCACCGTAGGATGGATATTGATAATTTG
Source organism: Capsicum baccatum var. pendulum (assembly GCA_030864225.1). Classification (NCBI taxonomy): domain Eukaryota; kingdom Viridiplantae; phylum Streptophyta; class Magnoliopsida; order Solanales; family Solanaceae; genus Capsicum; species Capsicum baccatum. Next base: position 184,708,424 of record CM061558.1, on the reverse strand, counting down.
TGAGCCAGAGGCCAAGTATGGGATTGGGATAATGAAATTGAGGTTGTACTCCCTGGCAAGAGTACGACGCTCCCATCACTGTGGGGTTCTCTCCTTAGAAGGGCAAAATATTAGACTCCATGCGAATCATATGGTTTAGTTTATGTCGGTTATAAGAAACTCTCATGTCCATAATAGTCTAAGTTTCATGATTTACTGAGTCACTCTAAGTCATGAGTCAAAGAGTTTGAGTTAAGTCCAATGGTTTATGATATTTATGAAGCATGTGTTATTATTGATGATTTATGGAAAATATATTTCAGGTAACTCAAGTGAAGAGAGTCATTATTACCAGCATGCATAATTTTCTTATATATTTATGATATTATTCAAGTGTTACCTGCACCCCCGCATACTCAGTACATTCCCAAGTACTGATTCCTATACTCTTCTATGATCTATATTTTCTCATGATGTATGTTCAGGTGCTCAGTCTTAGAAGCGACGATGATCTTCGAGTACCTCCATCTACATTTATATAGTTGGTGAGTCCTCATGGTTCAAGGACCTATGTCCCTGATTTTTCTCTTGATAGTAGATAGTGGTTTATTTCTAGTTCAGTATGATTCAGTTGAGGATCTTTCTCAATGGCTCCTCAGTCTTATTTAGTAGAGGCTTTGTCAGACTAGAGTACCAGTATGTACAGAACTTTGGTATTTTAATTGTACATGATAGTATTTCTTCGTATTCCAGTATGTTCATGATATGATTATTCTTCCTTATTAAAGCTTGATCATTAGCATAGTGAGTTATAAAAGTGATGATAGTCTCAGAGGGTTAGCTTGAGGCCGCGTGTAGCCTTAAGCACCGTGTGACGTCTTGGGATAGGATCTTGGGGCGTTACATAGGCATTACATTTGTGTTCTGAACCACGATAAGTCTTTGTGATATTACTTTACATTCTATTATTTATTTGCTTAATTGTTTCAAATCTAATCTACTTTGTGAAGTGCATTGTTTTGCAGGCAAGTCACTGTAAGGAGTTAGTAGTTGACTCATAGAAAAATTTTAATTCACCCCCCTCCCCCTTGAATTTCAACTACCGCTTGCTCAAATTTCCAATATTTTACCGATGAATCCTTTGTTTGAAAGTTCAACAATGTTTGACAACTAAACGGGGTGGGCGGGGGCTAATACGTTTTGCATCTAACCAAATATCATCTCGGTACATTTGTTCCATTTTTTGAATGAGCAACATAATTTTGATGGCAATACACACATTTTTCTTTAACTAGTTTACCATTTTCAAATATCTTTTCAAAATTTTCCTAAGCAGATGATATATTTTCCATTTGTTTACTTTTCTTAGGATCAGAATTGTCAATTGAGTTGTCATTACTATTATTGGGTACACTATCAGTTGAACCAGCCACTCTAACTTGACTTTCATTGGCCATCTATGTAAAATTAAAAGAGAAAAAAAAATTAACCACCGAAATAGTAAAATCACTTTTGTGAGTTGTGAAGTCTAAAGTGAACTCATGTCTTATTTACTAAGAAATACACAATTACTAACCTCATTTTCTTATTTTTAGCTATGTTTTCCAGAATCAAGAACACAATAATTTGTCAAACTAAAATTCATAAGAAAGACATAATTTTTCAAACCAAATTTGCAAAATCAAATTTAAAAAAATATCCATTGTAACAATCAAGAGTCAAGAATCTCCACACCACACATATAAATAAACATCAAAAATAGTCAATCAGAAAAATCACTAAAAAATTATTTCATAAAAAGAGAACCAGTCAATTAAAAATAAAAATTTAGAAAAGGGATGAAGAAGAAGAAGAAGAAGAAGAAGAAGAAGAAAATAGAAAGTGAACACCAAAGGTTACCTGGTTCGTTGTTCCCGGTTGTTGGTTCATGCGTTCGACCATTCACCATTCCGCTTTGTTGCCTTGTTCACTGTTCCCCTTCGCCGCTCACCATTCTGGCGTTCCCCTTTGTTGAATGTAAACTTATAAATTGTAATTTAGGGTTCTTGACTGTTAGCTGAAGCTTGAAGAGTGAAGGCTGAATGTATTTTCTGATTGCTATTTTTCCAATTTGACTATTTAGATAATTGGATTTTCAGTTTTAGGGTTTTGCCGCTTTGGGTTGTATGTTGTCTATTGTAGCTACTAGCTAATGCCTAATGGTAATGGGCTAATGGGATTTATTTATTTATATATATATATATATATATATATATATATATATATATTGTATAATAATTTAAAAAGAGTATATTAAAATTTCAATCTAAATAAAAAATTGAATTATGTCAACCTAGAAAACAAACTGAAATACTGAATTTATTAAAAAACCAAAATCAAATCAAAAATTCAAAACCAAAAATTGAAATAATTTGGTTAGGTTTGGGATTTCAGGTTTTTGATATTTATGACCACCTTAAGGCAACATTTTACAGCGCATGGGACCATTTGTGAGCTCCTATGGCATGAGATATATTCTTGTAGTATTTGATTATATATCAAAATGGATGGAGTCTGTTGTACTTCCAAATAATGAAGGTAGAAGTGACATCGCCATTTTGAAAAGAAATATTTTTTCCTAATTTGGCACTCCACGTGTAATTATCAGTGATGGTGGGTCATACATCTGCAACCGTTTATTCAAAGCACTACTTGATAGATATGGTGTAAGGAATAAGGTGGCAACACCTTACCATCCTCATACAAATGGTCAAGTGGAAGTCTCCAATAGAGAGATAAAGTCCATATTATCGAAAACTATGAATGCCAATAGGACTGCGTGGTCTAGAAAGTTAGAAGATGTATTGTTGGCCTACTATATATCCTATAATATCCCCATAGGTGCCTCTCCATATCAGATTGTGTATGGCAAAGTATGCCACTTATCAATTGAGATAGAGCATAAGGCACTATAGGCGTTGAAAAGGCTAATTTTGAGTGGCGTGATGTAGAAAACTTAAGGTTGAGCAAGGTGAATGAGTTGGATGAATTCTGACCCTATACTTATGAGATCTCATCCATATATAAAGAAATAATGAAGTTGTGTCATGACAAAAAGATCGAGAAGAGAATATTCAAACTCGGTGATTTGGTCTTGTTATATAATTCAAGACTACGCGTGTTTCCTGGCAAGGTAAAATCAAGATGGACTGGACCATTCACTATGGTTAAGGTGTTCCCATATAGTGCTATTGAGATAAAATGTGATGATGATATCCTATTTAAAGTGAATGGGCAGTGAGTGAAACACTACATGGGAAACCTGGAAGAAGTAAGAGTTTGTGTTAAAATAGACCTTGGCAAAATGTGATTATCTAAGGGAACTGAGTCATATCGCGGCAGTAAATCAGGCACTACTTAGGAGGCAACCTATGGTACACTGATGCCTACTGCATCCTAGGTATGTTCTCACTTCTCTCTTTTTTATTTTAGTACATTGAGGATAATGCGTAGTTTTTAGTTAGGGTTGGTCATACCATGCCATCGCAGGTTTTGTTGTCGTGCTTCTTTTCCTGTCTGTAGCAGTATGGTTGTAGAAACAGCATGACTAGGATAATTTTAGGTTGTATTGTGTTATTTTTGTGTAACTAGGAGATTTTAAAGTATTTAGGGTAGTAGTTATGTTTTGATTGATTTTTTATACCATTCCAATATTTTGTGTTTTAGAACTGTGTGAATGTATATATGTGTGAACATTGTGGAACTTGTTATGGCATCAGAATTAGGGACATGATAATACTTGCTAATAATTGCATGAACTGGATAGGTAGTAGTTAGTATTATTGACTCTGTGCCTTGTGTGTGTGAGATACTACCGAGTTTTCTTTGTGTGTTGAATTCAAAACTTGCCCAGTTAGTCTTGCCTAGGTTGAAGGATAGTCAGTAAGGAAAGGATCATTAGGCAGTTTTTTATATTAGTCCACTTTTAGCCTAAATGACCTTCCATGTGTAAATTATATCCCTTGATCCCTATTTTGAGCCTTATAAGCCTATTTTTCTTGTTTTACTATTCACCTTCTTATTTATATTACAATGAACCTATCTTGGCCTTGGTCTTCTTTGGACATTGTGCACCTTAACTCAGGCAAATGCCTAAGTTGAGGGTGGCTATCCTAAGGGTGTATAGTTTAAAATGGGTATGAAGAAGTGTAAAATAAGAGAAAAAGTTAGTAAGGCTGGGTGTGGTAGGAAAACAACAAAAAAGAAAAAGAAACGAAAAATTGTTAAAAAAGCAAAAAAGAAAGAATAAAAGACCACACCCAGCCTGAATGTGTAATAAAGAATAAAAAGGGAGATATGGGTGGAATAAAAGGAAATTTGCTAATAAGTGAGACCTCAAGGTTAGTGTAGTACTTAGTCACTTGATATATCCATATGTACCATACCAGCCCCCAAGCCTACACTGCAAACCGTGAAAAGTCCTATAGTGATCCTAACTTGATTGTCTGAGAGCTAAGGTAAAGAAACTAAGGGGAAGCCTATGGTATTTGATATGAATTTATTGGAACTTCTTTTATGATTTTTAGTGTCTCTTGATCGTCCTTGCATTGATATACTTGATTTCATATATAAGTGATTGGGACTTCTTTGTTGTAAGGGCACATGGGTTGTATTTCTAGCTATTTGCTTGTTTCGGGTAGTGTAACTTGTATATATGAGTGGTTTTTTGTTGCTATTGTAATTGCCATACCCTGATCCCATTGTATCACATTATTGTGCATCATGTTCATACACAGTTGGTTTTGAAAAAAAAGATTGGAGAGGTGTTGTGTTCTGACCTTTAAGTGTTGACTGACTGCCTTGAGTAGCTTAGATTCTACTAGTTAAGCATCGTTTTTATTTTTGTTGTGTTTTGTTACCTAAGGAAAAGCAAACATTCTACATTGAGGGTGTTGATGTGCTATAGAAATATAAAACTTTTGACACTTAAATAAGAAAAATATGCAAGTGTCTGAGGTTATTTTGTTAGATATGATGTGTTTTGGGTATGTTTTGCAGGAAATCATATTTTGGATGCCAAGTTTGTGAAAAAGGTTAAAAAATATGTTTTTGGCTACTTTTGGAGCATTTATGGATGTTCGATATACTTTTTGACTTGTTCTTGATCAAAGTATGCTCGAGAATTGAAGAGCTGAAAAGATGACTCACGGCACTTACTAAGTCAATGTACGGACTGTATGTAGGACCTATGAATAGCAAGTAGGCAAAGCAAGTGCCAGAAATCCAAAATCCCAAGAGCAAATTTTTAGGATTTTTATCATCTGGTACCCACGCCCAGTCAAGGCGCAAGAACAGACCACATGTGGCCACCGACCCTATTTTCTCCTATTTTATTTGCACTTTGTTTCTATGATTTTTGCATGTACTATTAATACCCTTTATGTGTTTTTAGTAGGAGTTACGCATGCACTTTTGATACTCACAAACATATTTTTGATTACAAGATTTGATTTTGATCTTGGGATTCTCTTGTATTGACTTCAGATGATTAATTTAGTTATGGTTGTGAATTTTTGTACTTTTTATCATTGCTATTTCATCTATGCTTTTAACTATGAATGTTATTGATTTCTTCACAAGCATGAGCGACTAAAAACCCATAGTTACGGTTGTGGAAACCCTGGTGGATTGATGAAGTAGGGAAAGTGTTGTTGTTGATCTGAACAGATACCCATGCAAGCACTGTATTATCTTCATTATAATAGTTATCATAGAGGTTGCAAATGTTAGGATCCCGCCTAGATTATTTCTATTTACTCCAAAAAAGGAGTAGTGACTAAGAAAAGATAATGGCAATAGTAATTTAAGGTTTACCGTCCATCCACGCAACCAGGTAATATCTAAGTACAACGGTTAGCTTTCATCTAATAAATAGACTTAAAAGGTAATAGTTAACTGGGATCAAGATAAGGGTTAGTAAGGCGACATCCTGAGACTTAAAAGGTAAAGGGTAAAAAATCCTCCTGCTCATCTAAAATCCTATAGAAGGTACATAACTTATCGATTTTGCATGCAATGTATCTAGTTGGTTCAACAAAGTACAATAAGCCTACAAAGTTAAAAATCCAGGGGGAGTACAATCCTAGTGTTCACCTATGACTGATTACACTAGGAGTTAATATAGTTACTTGCTCGAGGTTACTACACAAAACTCCCATTTGTTTTTCTAGTTCTGCCCATTGACTACGACTGCTTAGATCCATGATTCTATGTGGTTCCTTGGGATTCAACCCTAACCTTTGTTGACTTACTATATTTTGACAGCGATCGTACCATCTTCTAAGAGAAGGTTAGTTTGGATGTCATCACCTATTATAATAGAGATCGATCTCGAGGTTGAAATTAAAAATCATTGGAGTGTCCTAGTTGGAGAAGAAGGCAGATAAGGAAAGAAATGAAACAAAAGAAAATTTGAAGCACGAAAAAAAAATTGAAAAAAGCAAAAAGAGCAAGTGTACGGAGTGAGAAGGATCGGCAAGTGAGAGTTGATGTTTTGGATTTTGATGGAACATTGTGCATCTTTTTCTTGGTAAAATTACATGTTTTCAAGCAACCAAGGTTGCATTTAATGATGGATTTTAGTGTTTCAGGGTAAGGAGCTAGCTGAAGAAGAAGACTCAGGAAAATAGCAGAAAAACACAACTGATGGTTAAAATGGAGGACCACCATTTTTGAGGTGGACTACCAAACTGACCATCAGACCTAAAATAGAATTCAGGATTTTAGATCACTCATCAAAGGTCAAAATGGTGAACCACCAGTTTTGCGATGGACCACCAATTTTATCACCAGCTTCAGGATTTCAGAAAACCCACTGGTGGTCAAAATGGTGGACCACCAGTTTTGCAGTGGACCACCAACCTGACCACCAGACCCAACCAGAATTTAGGATTTCAAAACACTTAGCAAAGGTCAAAATGGTGGACCACCAATTTGACCACCAGATTCAGGATTTCAGAAGACCCACTGGTGGTCAAAATGGTGGACCACCAGTTTTGTGGTGGACCACCAACCTGACCACTAGACCCAAATAGAAAGTAGGATTTCAGAACACTCAGTGAATGTCAAAATGGTGGACCGCCCGTTTTGTGGTGGACCACCAATTTGAACGCATTTTTTAATTCAAATTTAAATCCTTTTTACGTGGGAACATATAAATACCCAGTTTTAGGTTTTATTAGGTATATTTTATCTCTCATATTTTATTAGGGTTTTTCTCTATGATTCATTGGAGATTTGTGGATCTAGATTCCTTTATCATATTTTCTATTGAAGATTGAAGAACAACAATTGTGACTTTTGTAAGTAAACTTTGAATTAATTTATGAATAACACAATGTTTTCTTATCTTTCTTGGGTGAAAATGTGTGGCTAAGCTCCCATAACTAGGGTTATGAGAGCCTTGATGTGAAAAGCTGATTTGGGGTTGTGAATCTTATAGATTCTCATGAGTAATTGATATTTCATCGACTCTTATTCACTTTAATGACTTTTCTTGGTTACAAACTTGAAAGTGAGCCCATGAACAATACTTGTTAAAATAGAAAAGTGTTTGTTGGGAAAACAAAGGGTTTACATAAATCAAAGGCTTTAACCTTTGGATAGAGGGTAGATGCCTTAACCGGATCAACCCATATGAGATTATAGTTGAATAAATTCTATATTCCATATGTTTGAAAGAATTCAGGGATAAGTTACTCATTTAGGTTAAGAAACTAATGGGTAAACCATAGAATTAAATTACTTTTGCAATAAGAATTATTCATTGGGAATCCAAAATAGTTCACTACCCTAGATGCTTAAGCATCTTGGTAACCATAACTCTAGTTTAACTTCTTTTATTGAATTACTATTAGCAATAAAACCTACAGTTGGATTACTTTTGTGACAAATATTTGAATATAATTGATAAATCAAAATCCCCTTCGATCACCAGTCTAGTAACAACCGCAATACTTAGTGAACACAGTATTCCCTGTGGGATTTGACACCCAACCCTGTTGGGTTCTATATTTGACAGCGACCGCTTACACCTTTTGCTAAGGAATACGGTTGTAAATTAAGCTTGTGTTTATTAATTGACCTTTGGTTAAGTTTCCAAAATTTTAACTTTGTTTGTTGTTTTTTATTTGTGAAGGGTAGTTATTGTGTATTCCAAGTACACATAGATTAGGTGCATCGTTATTACCAATACATCAAAAACTACAGTTAATTGGTAGAATAGCAGACCCTCAGGAAGCTAAAAGACTAGCCGCCATGGCTCGAACCCAGATTGATCAACAGAATGATGGTCAACCTGCACATCATCCTAATCCTGATAATGATGATTTGAGGGATAAGGACTTGTTAGATCCTGCTAACCCAAGGCGTGCGGAGAATGTAGCTACGCTGGTAAACTAAAATATAAATAGAAATCATCCTTTTAGAGCAAGACAAGGCCATCAGCCTGTGCCATTTAATCTTAATAATGATGAGGATGGAATGGATGGGGTAGGTGATAATGGATCTACTATTCCTCTACCTCTAGCACTAGGAGCTAAGTTTAATATTACAAGCACGATAATTCAACTCCTCCATCTGAATAGGTTGTTTGGTGGACTCCTGGGGGATAATCCTAATATGCATTTAGTGAACTTCATAACTATTTGCAAATCCTTTGATAACTCGGGAGTGGGATAGAATGCTATCTGACTACGCTTGTTCCATTGTTTCTGTCTAGAGAGGCAACACTATAGCTCAATGGACTGACTCCCGATTCTATAACCAACTGAAGGCAGTTGAAAGAGACTTTCCTAGAAAGGTTATTTCCACCTTCCAGTAAGGTACAGTTGAGAGATGAGATCAGAAACTTTTGGCAGCATCCAACTAAAGCTCTTCACGAGACTTGGGAGAGATTTAAAAAAAAGCTAATGCAATGCCTGAATCATAATATGACTGATATCCATTTGATGAAGACATTCTATAGGGCCTTGAACTCTATTACAAAACCAGTCATGGATAATGCTGTAGGAGGATCATTTGTGGATCTCACTTTTCCAAAGGCCCCAGAGATGCTTGATTGGATGACCAAACAAAGTAGATCTTGGCATACCAGGAATGCTATGGTAGAAATCCCTACTGTGTCTAGTGTTATGATTGTAGAGCAATGTAATAAGGAAGAGGAACATGACAAAGGCATGGAACACTTAAAGACGCAAATAGATTTTTTGACTAAGCATTTATTATCTGGAAAGACTGAGAAAGTGAAAGGTGTAGGAACCTAAGGCAGAGCTGAATCTGAATAGGAAGAAGAGGAAAACTATCTAAATAATCAAGGGTGTTTTAGAGGCAATAGCCAAGGAAACTAAGGTTGGAACTATTGCTACAAGTGTGGTTACAAGGATAAAGATTAAGGTAGTTGGAAGAATAATTATGATAGGAGTAGACTGTATGTACCTCCTAGAAGTTGTGATAATATTACCACCAGTTCAGGCAAAATGTCCATGGATGACATGATGGAGAAACTATTGAACGGATTTGAGGCAACAAATACTGGGGTGACAACAATGAAGAGTGACTTATCTTCCATTAGTAAATTCGCACTCAACTGCTATTAAATAACTGGAGCAGCAGATGAGCCAATTATCCACAGCATTCAACCAAAGAAAGAGTGGGACTTTCCCAAGTGATACAATTGAGAACCCTCAAAATTATGGATATTGCATGGAAATTACCACATGGGGTGGTAAGGTATTACTGGGCCCTTCTGTGGGAAAAGTTGTTATTGAAGAGTTAATTAAAGAAGATGTCGAGCTTGAAGAACATAATCCTGTGGATTCTGAGAAGCAAGATTACATTGATGTTCCTTCTAAGCATCAGTTGCTTGATGGATTAGAAAAAAGAAAATACAAGGAAAAAAAGTAGTGGTGACTTCTCTACCAAAACCACCGCCTCCCTTTTCTCATAGAATGAAGAAGAAGGCTGACGACACAAAGTTTGGCAAATTTATGGCCATGCTTAAGTAGTTGATGATTAATTTTCCATTGGTGAAGGCATTGGAACAAATTCCTGGGTATGCAAAGTTCATGAAAAACCTTGTCACGAAGAAGTGGACAGTTATCTATGAGCTGGTGGACAATCTCCATCATTGTGGTGCTATCTCCATATAGTCTTTGGTGCAGAAAAAGGCAGACCAGGGAGAATTTACCATCCTCTACACTATTGGGTCTATTGATTTTGAAAAAGCTCTATGTGATTTGGGAACTAGTATAAACTTGATGCCGCTTGTTGTGTATATGAAATTGGGTTTGGGGGATCCTATTGCCACAAATATGAGGCTAGTTATGGTAGACAGGTCTGTGAAGTAACCTGTAGGGATTCTACATGATGTACTTCTAAAGGTTGCTGATTTTATATTTTCTGTCGATTTTGTAATTCTTGATTGCAAAGGGGACTTCAAAGTACCTATAATTTTAGGTAGGTCGTCCTTATCAACTGGGAGAGTGTTAGATGACCTGGAGTTAAATGAGGTAAACTTTAGGCTCAACGGGAAATAGGTTAGTTTTGAAGTGTGTAAATCCATGAAATAATAAAAGGAGATGAGTGTCTTCTCGATTGTTGATGTATTCTGCGAAGATGAGCGAGATGTACCAGTTAAGGATAGGTCTGCTCTAGAGACCATGGCAGGTGTGGTTGAACTTAAAATCAAGGGTGTTGTGCTTCCAAAGTGGTTGGACTAGGAATAAAGCATTTTCTTGATTTAACAAGTGAAGTAAAGAGGTATAAACAAGGTATCTTGATGAATTCTGAGTAGTCGGGATGACCGAGTCATGTCGCGATGTTAAATCAGGCTCTGCTTGGGAGGCAACCCAAGGTGTTTTGTTGTTTGTATTTATCTTATGTGGTTGGCATCAGATCTTTGAACCTTTAGTGCCACAGGTATGTTTCTAACTCTCTTGTTTTAGTTTAACGCATTAGGGACAGTGAATGATTTTAAGTTGAGGGGGTTGGGCTACTTGTGGGTGTTGATGTCCTCTTGGGGGTTTTTTTGTCGTGTCTCTTTTCCCCTGAGTCTTGTTCCTAGAAGAGACGGCATGTTTAGGCATATTTTGTTTTATTTCGTGATTTTTTGTGGTTAATTGGGTGAAAATAAGTACCTAGGGTAGTTGACATATTTTTGTTGATTTTTGGGACAAATGATAAATACTTCTCCAATTGTCTATTTTGTCACTATGTGATGTGTATCTATATGCGGCTAATGTAAATTTTTTCATGGAATTAGTATTAGAGACACAATGATCATTTCTAACAATTGCATAACCCGGTCAGGTAGTAGCTTGTGATATACCTTTGTGCCAAGTGTGTGTGAGATTTTACCAAGTTTCTTTGGGTGTTAAATCCAGAACTTGCCCGGGTAGTCTTTACTAGGTTGTAGGATAGTGGTTAGGAAAGGATCATAGGCCATTTTTTATATTAGTCCACTTTTATCCTAAATGGCCATCCATGTCTGAATGATATCCCTTGATCCTGATTTTGAGCCTGTATGCCTGCTTTTTTTGTAGACCTATCACATTCCTATTTGTATCACAATGAACCTATTTTGGCCCTAGTTCTCATTGGACATTTTTCACTTTGACTTAGTCAAATAGCCTAAGTTGAGGGTGGATATCATAGGGGTACATGATATAAAGTGAGTATGAAGAAATGTAAAATAAAAAAAAAAGATTGCAAGGCTAGGTGTGGTAGAAAAAGAATAAGAAAAGCAATGTTGTGAAAAAAAGAAAATGAAAGAATAAAACACCGTACCCAGCCTGAAGTTGAGTTAATAAAGAAAGGGAGAAATAAGTTAAAGATTAAAAAGTGAGACTCCAAAAGTTAGTGTAGTTCCAAGGAGGCCTAATCACTTTAAATATCTTTATGTATCATACCAGCCTCAAGCCTGCGTTACAAGCTGAAGAAAAGACCTATAGTGATCCTAACTTAACTGTCTGAAAGCTTAGGTAATGAAAATATGGGCAAGCTTATGGTATTTGACATATATTGATTGGAACTTCTTTCTGAGAGTGAGTGTCTCTTAACCATCCCCGCGTTGACATGTTTGATTTCATATATAAGTGTGGAGGGACTTTTTCATTGTAAGGGCACATGGGTTGTACTGTTGGATGATTACTTGTTTAGGTAGTGTAACTTGTACATAAGTGTGGTTGTTTGTTGCTAATGTGATGCTATAGCTTGATTTCTTCGTGTCACATTCTTGACTTTCATTAATATACACAATTGGGTTTAAAGTGATTGAACTTGGAGAGGGTAATGTGTTTGAACTAAAATTAAGGATTGACAGTCATAGGTATCTTATGTTTCTCTTGGTTAAGCATCGTAGTATGGTATTAAGTAGTTGCTTAAGGACAATCAATTGTTTTAAGTTCAAGGTGTTGATATTCCAGCTTTTGACAGAACATTATGTATCTTTTTCTTGGGAAAATTGCAATTTTTTCAAGTAACCAAGGTTGCATTTAATGCTGAATTATAGTGTTTCAGGGTAAGGAGCTAGCTGAAGGATCAGACTCAGGAAAATATCAGAAAACACAACTAGTGGTCAAAATGGTGGACCACCATTTTTGTGGTGGACCACCAAACTGACCAACAGACCTAAAACAGAATTCAGGATTTTACAACACTCAGCAAAGATCAAAATGGTGGACCACCAGTTTTGCGGTGGACCACTAATTTAACCACCAGATTCAAGATATCAGAAGTCCCACTGGTGGACCACCAACCTGACCACTAGACCCAAACAGAATTCAGGATTTCAAAACACTCAGCGAAGGTCAAAATAGTGGATCACCATTTTTGTGGTGGACCACCAATTTGACCACCAGATTCAGGATATCATAAGACCCACTGGTGATCAAAATGGTGGACCACCAATTTTATGGTGGACCACCAACCTGACAACGAAACCCAAATAGAATCCAAGATTTCAGAACACTCAGCAAAGGTTAAAATAGTGGACCACCAGTTTTACGGTGGACCACCAATTTGACCACCAATTTGGAAGCTTTTTTTCCTAAATTCAAATTAAATCTTTTTACCTGGGAACATATAAATACCCAGTTTTATGTTTTATTAGGTATATTTTATCTCTTATCTTTTATTAGGGTTTTTTATACTAAAAATACATTGTTACATGGTTTTTCTCTAAGATTCACTGTAGATTTGTGGATCTAGATTTCTTTATCATATTTTCTATTGAAGATTTAAGAACAACAATTGTGAATTTTGTAAGTAAACTTTGAATTAATTTATGAATAACACAATGGTTTCTTCTCTTTCTTGGGTGAAAAAATGTCGCTAAGCTCCCATAACTAGGGTTATGGGAGCCTTGATATGAAAAGCTGATTTTTGATTGTGAATCTATTAGATTGCCATGAGTAATCGATATTGCATAAACTCTTCTTCACTTTAATGACTTTTCTTGATTTCAAACTTGAAAAGTGAGCCAAAGAACAACACTTGTTCAAATAGAAAAGTGCTTGTTGGGAAAAGAAAGGGGAGTGAGGCCCAACTTAAAGGTCCCTGTGCTGATTTAGTTTTAGCTGGTGCCTATATATATCCTCGATCCCTATGAGTTATTGCTAAGTTCATTGAGGATAGTGCATAGGTTTTAGTTGGGGGTAGGAGTGTACCACAGTTGCCACGAGTTATGCTTGTCGTGTTTTAAAACCCGTAGGCTACAATCTAAAATTTTTGTGAATTGGTATGTGTTACATACTATGTTATTTCTTCGTGTATTATGTGATACTTAATTGAGTAGAATAGTGTGTATAGGAAGTTGAGAACATGTGCAAAATTTAAAAAAATGAATACCCCTCCTTAAATTTTTTGTGTAATATTATGTGATCAGTGTATGTGTGTGATGGTTAAGTTGAATGTAGCATGTAGTTGCATGAATTGGATATGTAGTGTCTGACATTATGACACTGTACCATGTGAGACTGAGTCATTACTTAGTCCCCAGTGTGCACAAAATCCAGAACTTTCCTGGTTGCTTTTGCCTAGAAGATAGGATGGCTGGATAGGAGATAATAATAGGCGATTGTTTTCAAATTAGTCCACTCAAGACTAAATGTTGAACCAAATGATATGTGAATCCCTGATCTAAAAACTAAGCCTAATTGACCAATTTTTGATGTTTTACACCAGTTTTATCTTCTTGTTTCACTATAATGAACTTGTTTTGGCCCTGCTCCTCCTTGGACACTATGCACCTCAACTCAGAAAAATTATCTAAGTTAAGAGTGGTTATTATAGGGGTACGTAGGGAAAGATGAGTATGAAGAATGAAGTGTGAAGGAAAAATAAATAAAGGTAGGTGCAGTGAAAATAAAAGAAAATAAAAAAAGAGTAAACTACAAGAAAAAGAAAAAAATGAGAAAAGAGAACCGCACCCAACCCAAAAGTAGGCATAAAAGAGAATAAAATAGAGAAATAAGGATGAAATAAATAAAAAGATGGTAGAAAAAGTGGACCCAAATAAAACATAGTGCCAAGGAGGTTAAATCACTTTAAAGATCCCTACTATACCATTACCAGACCCAAGCCTATGTTACGAGCCTTAGAAATCCTAGTCTGACCATCTAAAATTTTAGGTAAAGAGCATAATGGCAAGCCTATGGAATTCTATGTACACTGATCAGAATTTCTTTATGAGTGTGAGTGTCTCTAGGTTGTCCCTGAAATAATAAAATAAATCAAGCTGAGTGATAGGGACTTCTTTGAATATGAGGGCGCATGTGTTACGATGTCAAGTTACTTATGTGTCTCGGCACTTTGTATTAATTGAGCCTAGTTGTTTGTTTCTAATGTGATGCCATCATTAGATTCTTGCATGTCACATTATTACGCCAAGTCATTATACACAGTAGTTTTTTGAACAACAAGATGGGAGCGGGTAAAAAGGTGTTCTTGAACTGACTGATAAATCGATTGCCAAATATATTACAGACTCTTCGAAGTTAAGCATCGTATCTTTGTAGGTGTGAATTGTATTTTCACTGAGGACACACAAATATTCTAAGTTGAGGGTGTTGATGTGTCATGGAAACATGGCACACTCGATGCTTAAAACAAAGAATTTATGCTTAGACTTAGGCTATCGTGAGGGATATGATATGGTTTTGTGTATTGTTGTAGTTGAAGTAGGTTAACATTGGTCTTGGAATGAAAAATAGAAGAAGAAGTGTTGAAAAGAGAGAAGACTGACTATCTTACAAGTATGGCGTATGATTCGCCAAGTTATCATATGACTTGAAGCCTTACTCGTAACCAAAACAGTAGCAAAACATAAGGTGGAGTATGACTAGTGACTATGAATCGTAAGATATGGCTATGAGTCATCTGGAGCAATAGTAAAGAGAGCAGAATCTAAGGCCTATGTTCAGAGTTGAAGTCATATAATACTACGAGTCGTAAGATCTGATTACGACTTATAAGTATAAGTCGTGAAGAGACAAGTATTCAAAGCCCTTAAAGTCTAAGGCTCAATTAATGACGAGTGAAAGACACGAGTTGTAAGGACTGAATACGACTCATGGTAATGAATCATAAGGACAACAAAAGATTTAAGCCCTAAATATCAGTTATGGGAATGCTTACGGCTAGCACTGTATGACTCATAAGAAGACCTTACGAGTAGACTACACGAGTCATAATGAGTGTTGACATACTTTTCCTAGTACATTTTTTATTAGGATTTCTCTATTATTATGAAACACTATAAATACCTTAGGGTTATTCTTTTATTAGAATGCACTTTTACATTACTTTTGATACTTTTAGCATAATTTGATTATTGTGATTTTGCATTTTTATTCAATTGAAGATTTTAGATTTTCTCTCTTTCATTATTATGAAATTAATTACATGTTTTCTTTATTGATTATCATGGGTTTTTTCATGATGATGAGCGGCTAATTTTCTTGACTAGGGTTGTAGGAACCCTGGCGGATTAGCTATGTAAGAAAAGTAGAAGATTCATCTATTCGACTGTCATTGTATGTATTATACTCTTCTTCGTATTTATTGAACTCAAGTTGTTGCAGAGGCTTGGGTATTTTCTATATTTGAGATTATACTCACAAGGGAGTTCAATATTGGGAAAAAGAGATTACAACAGTGATTTGAGGCTACCAACCCTCGTTTAATCAACTCGAGACTCAAAATTTGAGAGTTATACTGAGGTTAAAGACAAGGGAAAACAAGGAAACACCCTGATACTCACAAGGTAAAGGGTGATATCTATCAATACGTTCATAAGATAATTAATAGTACATAGCTTTTCAACTTTGCGCATAGAGCAGGAGGTTAGGTGAATTGAGTACGAGAATTTTATATAGTTGTAAATCTAGGGGGAACACAGTCCTAGTGTTTGTCTTCTTTTATTTACAAACTCAAGCATTCAAGTTCTATTACTATTTACTTTTTACTAACCCCATTTAGTTTTTTGTATTACTCATGGATTTGTCAAGTTTGAGATACTATTTAACATTTTCCCTGTGGGTTTGACATTAACCTAGTTTGGGTTACTATATTTGACATCGACCACAACATACTTCTTTAGAGGTTAGGGAGCCTTTACTAGACCCAATCGTTTTTCCCATGCCAGAGATTCCTCCACCCATCCAATGGTGGGTTAGAAACCAACCTAGGCTCCACTAAGGTTTATTTACTTATTTT
This sequence comes from Capsicum baccatum var. pendulum, assembly GCA_030864225.1. NCBI lineage: Eukaryota > Viridiplantae > Streptophyta > Magnoliopsida > Solanales > Solanaceae > Capsicum > Capsicum baccatum. The sequence goes on along the minus strand of CM061558.1, from coordinate 184,691,693 downwards.
TGCTCTAAGATGCATTGGTACGACTCTTGGGATTGGTTGGTGGTGCATCTTTTGATGGTGCTCAATTTGTGGATCAGAGTAGTATTGAGGTAGGAGGCATATTTTGTAGTTGCGGCTCCTAGAGTTGAGATCCATCCTGCATCGATAGTTGTTCAGTTGATAGTTACCCAGCGTGCTATGTCAATTGAGAAACATAAAACATTGGGTAGAATCTTGAGGTTAACTTTGCCTAGGTTTTTTGAGGCATCGAGTAAGGATGCATATGAGTTCTTGGTTTCTTGTAAGGATAGGCTCCATAATTTGAGCCTTGTTGTGATTTGTAGTGTTGATTACACTCCCTTTCAGTTGGATTTGGTAGCTCACAATTGGTTGAGAGGTTATTTTGATTTCGGTCCAGCTGGATCTCCCCCATTGACATGGGCTCAATTCTTTGAGGTTTTCTTGGAGAGGTATATGCCTCATAGCTTTAGAGATCATTTAAGAGACAATATTTTGATATTGGAGAAAGGCTCTATGACTGTTTGTGGAGTATCAGGATCGATTTCATAAGTTGTGAGGCATGACACATCTATCTTATGGACCGAGAATGATCGAGTTTAGTGTTCTATTCAGGGATTGAGGCTTTCTCTTATATTTGATACACAGAGTTTGATTGCTACTAAAAGGTCTTTTATGAGGTTTATGATTATGCTTAGATTATGGAGGAGATACATTACGAGGGGTAGCAATAAAAGGTACGATATCATGGTAGTTTTATTAGGATCTAAAGTGGCTTATGGTTCAGAAGTAGTGGTTCTCATGATAGGTACCCTCTATGCCAGTCTTATCAGTAGTAGGGTTTGTCTAGTAGGATCATTTAGGTTGTATCTTATATTACCAATAGAGGTCAATCTAGCTACAGTGATCATCCTAGTCAGAGTAGTGGTCAGAGTCAATCTAGCTATAGTGATCATCCTAGTCAGAGTAATGGTCAAACTCTGATAGCTTCATCTTTTAGGTATTCTACCGAAGTAGTTATTCAGGGTCAGTCAATTTTTTTGGGTTTAGTACAGTGCATGGGGCATGTTATAATTATGGGGCCTTTGGCCATTTATCTAGAGAGTGTCCCAAGCGTGGAGCAGTTGTTCCTGCAGTACATAGTGTTCCACCTATTAGGGTAGTGCCGGTAGAGATGGTATACAAGGTCATTAGGATGTTCCCTAGGATGCTCGTAGAGGTCCTTGGGTAAGTAGGACATGAGATTGGTCAGGCACTGAGGTCCTCAGGCAAGTAGGAGATGATATTGGCCAAGCCCTTAGCCAGGTCGTGGGCGAGGTTAATTGTATGTCGTACCTAGTAGACCCAAGGAAGAGTTATTAGATGTTGTTATTATAAGTACGATTTTAGTGTTCTATTAGCCAGCTTTTGCTTTATTTAATTAAGGATCCACTAATTCTTATGTGTCTACTTACTATGTACTGCGGTTAGAATTATCTTGGGATTCTTTATTTGTGTCACTTTGAGTATTAACTCTTGTGGGTGATTCTTTAGTAGTGGATCGGGTTTATAGATCATTTGTTGTGATTGTTTAAGAGTATGATAGTCAGGCTGATCTAATTGTATTAGATATTGTAGATTTTCTATATAATTCTGTCCATGGAATGGTTGTCCCCTATCATGTGGTCTTGGATTATTTTTCAAATATTATTACCTTAGCCATGCTCGATATACCCCCGATTGAGTTGGCAATGATATTTAGTTGTGATTAGCTGCAGATTATTTCATATGTTTGGGATAGAAAATTTATATCAAGCGGTTATGAGTCTTATCGCACTTATATTCATGATGTCAGTGTGGAGGGTCCCTCACTTAACTCTATTCCTATAGTCCATAAGTTTCTTGATATTTTTTCTATCAATCTACCTGGTCTTTTTCCTGAGTATGATATTGACTTTATTATTGATATTATGATGAAAACCCAACATATTTATAAGGCACCTTACCATATGGCTCCTACCGATCTTAAGGAACTGAATTCTTAACATCAAGATCTTCTAGGTAGGGGTTTTATTAGACTGAGTATGTCATTTTTAGGTGTTTTTGTCTTGTTTGTGAAGAAGAAGGATGGTTTCTTGGGTATGTGTACTGACTATAGGTAGCTTAATAAAGTGACTGTGAAGAATAGATATCCTATAGCTCATATTGCTGATGTATTTGACCAGCTTTAGGGGGCAGTGGTATTCTCTAAGATTAACTTGAAGTTCTGATGTTACCTGATGCGCTATGAATTTATAGAACTTACGATGCTTAAACTTAGAGAATATGCATGTACTTACGGCTATTTTGTTGGATTTGATGTGTTTTTGGAGTGATTTTTCAGGAAACCATGTTTTGAATGCTAAGTGGGAGAAAAAGATGGTTTTGGATGATAATAGAAAGAAAAAGATGAAAATTGAAGATTTTGGCTACTTACCGAGGCAATTCGGGGCATATGTGCCACTTACCAAGAGTGGTGACCTAAGTAGGTTCCAAAACTTGAAGTCCAGAGGCTCAGAAGCTGAAAAAAGACTCTGCACATACCTATGTCCATGTACAGTCTGTATGTGGTACATACGATCCGTGTATGACCCAAGTATGTGCATAGATTAAAAGTCCAGAGAGCTATAGGATCTATGCAGAAGTTCTACACATACCTAGGTCCACATACAGTCCGTATGTGGTACATATGGTCCGTATGTGGCCTAAGTAAGTAGACACTGACTTTAATATTTTTGAATCATTTCAAAATCATTTCCTAGGGCTTCTATGTAACCTAAACCCACTCCCATGATGTTTTTGGTCCTTATTATGTACGTTTAGTCATGTTTTAATATTTTAGTTATGATTTGAATTCTAGGGTTTCTTGTAATCTATAAATACCCTTTAGACTTTGTTTAGTAGGGGTAGGCTAGTTTAGGCTCTTTGGCGCTAGGTTTACATTAGTTGCAAACATCTTATTATTCTTGGTTTGTTACTCAATTTAAGAATTTGGGATTTGTTCTCTCATTATTGTGAGATTGATTTTGTAATTTTGTCTATGGATTCCATGATTACTCTCATAACTATGAGCAGCTAATTCACTTAGCTAGGGTTGTGGGAACCCAGCGGATTAACGAAGAAGAAGAAGTACCAAGTTATTCAAGATAAAGATTCTTGAATGTATTGGTATTTCTTTGCTTTGATTGCTTTCTTAACAGATGCACATGTTAAGATCCTGCCTAAAAGATCACTACTTTCTCCATAAGAGGAGTAGTGACTAGGAAAAGAAGATCACAACAGTAATTTGAAGGTTAACTATCGATCTTGGCTAATCAGCATTATCTATGTAAGATAACTATTTATCATCTAATACCCGTAGACTCAAAAGGTAATAGTTAACTGGAATCTAGGATAAGGGATAGTAAGGTGACACCCTGAGACTCATAACATAAAGGGTGAGATTCGTCAATGAGTCCACAAGATAATTGATGGTACATAACTTATTAGATTCTGCATGCAAGGTATTAAAATAGTTTGATAGTGCATGATAAATCTGCGGAGTTGAGAAGCCAGGGGGAACACAAGCCTAGTGTTCATTTTAGATTGTTTACAACCAAGAGCAACAAATTCCTGTCCCTTTTACTATTTCAGTAAATCCCCTTTTTTTACTTTTCCACACTGTTTGGTTATTTCAATAAGTTCAAGAAGAATTTGTAATGTATTCCCTGTGGGATCGATCCCAACCTAGTTGGGTTACTATATTTTGACAGCAACCGTTTTATCCTTCTATAAAGCAGTCGTCAAACAAATATAGAACCCAACTAGGTTGGGGTCGATCCCATGAAAAATATGATTAGGACCTAGGTCAATGCGGTTATTTAGAATATTTAATTAATTATTTTTGAAAAGGGGATTAAAAGAACAAGTTGACAGCTCATAAATTAAAGTAACAATTAAACAAATTTCAGTTTTTGTTGAGAAAATCAATGAGAAAATTAACTAGGACTATGTTCCCCATGACTTCCTAATTCCATAGACTTATCGTGCTTCGTCAAACTCTCTTAATGTATTGCATGTAGAATCTAACAAGTTATGTATCACCAATCATCTTTTGAATGCCTTCGGTGAATTTCACTCATCATCTTTTGAGCCTCAGAGTGTCGCATTACTAACCTTTTCTTGGATCGCAGATTAACTATTACCTTTTGAGTATCAAGCTAATTAGATGGGGGTTGGTAGCCTCAAATTATTGTTGTAATCTTATTTTTCTAATCTCTACCTCTCTCTAAAGTAAGTATCGAATACAAATAGTTTCGTAATATCTGCAGTCATTAAGAAAGCAATCAAACCAAATAAAATCTCAATAAATGCAAGAACATCAAGCAAGCAAGATTTAGCACTTCCTCTGTTTTGTTAGTCTATCATGGTTTGCATAATCCTAGTTGTGGGATTTAGCTACTCGTGGCTTGAAAATCACAACTAGAAATAATAGACAAAATTGTAATTATGACCTTGCAAATTGAGTAGAGTAAATCTGAAATATTGAATTCTCAAAGAAAACTAAATAATGATGGAGAAGAAAGGAATAAATCAATTTTCTTCGGCCTCCATGGCAGCTCCAAGCTTTCTCTAATGAAAAGATTACAAGTTACTTCTCCAAAAGTTGTCATAAGTTACATCAAAACTATTTTTGTGGAATATTTATAGGTGTAAGAAAATCCTCAAAAGAAAATAATTGAGTCCAAAATAGACTAGAAAATAAAAACTCAGTCCAAATCAAACTGGATTCTATCAAAAATAGTGCAGTTGACTAACTTTTTCTTTTACATCCAGATATTGCCACATGGAGTTTCCCAGTCTCCTAACTTCAATTTGACATTCCAATTTGAGTTTTAGAAATTCAATTCTAGGTAGAAATCTATTATTTTAATAAATTTAATCTATTAAGTTGGCTTCTTGATTTTCTTATATAACTTCTCGATTTTACTTTTATTTTTTCTTCAAATTTCTTCATCTTCACAACAATTTAGTCTACAAATAAAAATATGATATTAAGCATAATCCAAAAAATCAATGCTTAAAAAGGACAAACAAAAATACGAAATACGAAATAAATAATGACTAAATATATATAATTTTGACCTCATATCAACACCCTACACTTAGACTCTTGTCCGTCCTCGAGCAAGCATTAAAACTCGTTTCAATTAATTAAATCTAGGAATGCCACCTCTTTGGTTGATCCAAACAATTAGAACATATAACAATTCACAACATTTACACTTTTCGATTGTTATTCAACAAGTATAAATAAACAACAAACCTCTAACATCTAACCTCCTAACCTCAAACATAGACTTCAACTTATTAAATTTAAGTTTGCTTACTTATTCTTGGGAAATAAAGTTAATAAAATCACCTATCTATCATGAAACAAGTTCCCTCACAAGAAGAAATAGTCTACAAACTCAATTCAAAGCATTAATATAATTTAAGGACTTATCATCAAAGAACAACTCTTACACTCACAAAAAATTTCACAAGTATGCACAAAGAACCATAAGTTTTCCCATTATGTACATCTCCCCTAATTAAGCATGCTTGAATAGAATCAAATAGGACTTTAATGGATTATAATATTGGCTAGGGGACTGGTAGGAAAACTATATAATAGTAACTTACACTTCCCTAAACACTTTGCACTTTTTAAACTTCATCATCCATTATTTTCATCACTTTATGTTTTAGTCCTCTCTTCATCAATTACTTTCATTAGTATTTCCCATCAAATCAATAATAATTCAAGCAATTTTTTTTTCAAGTATTTTTTTATTTTTCTTTTCATGTTACGTACCTTTAAAGAGGATTTTTTTCATCATTTTGTAGCTAACATTGGTCACTTTTTATACTCAACATCCAATTTCTTCAAATTTACAAATTTTCAACACATTCTATGCTATAGTGCTCAAGAAAGTAGGGTGCAAAATTAGGGATTCAAAAATAATGGATTAAGGTAAAAATATGGCTATCAAAAAAATAGGATACATGCTCAAAGGAGCTAACTAGTGATATAATATCTGAAAAGGCTAAAATTTACATGGCATATTAAAGAAAGACTATTATCATATTCTAAGCAAAGCAACACTTTTTATTTTCTTCAATAATATGCAAGGCAAAGTTCTAGACTAAGATGCAAAACATGAAATATATGCAAAGAAAATCTCACCATACATGGTACAAGTATCAATCAAGACTGATCAATTTCACTTCTAAGGCAAATAGGGTCATAACAAACTACAAAAATAAGAATAAGTTATATACAGAGTCACAACTATAAGCCTAGGTATCAAAATATTTGTTAATTTATTAAATACTCAAGCATTCACAGAAAAATACTACTCAAAAATTAGGTCTAAATTACTAGTATCAACCAAAAAAAATATTTTCTTCTCTAAAAAAAAAAAGACTCCAACAAAGGCAAAAAAAAGAAAAAAAAAAAAGAAAAAAATGTATACCTATAAAAGAATAATACGGCTCAAACGGGCCCCCTCGGAAAAGAACCAAAAAAATCAAGGGGTGGGCAAAATATGCTCTACTAAAGATATAAAAAAACTAAAAAAACTATTTTAATCTATAAATTAAATGTAAAATCTTTCTGTATTTTTTTGGACTTTTTATTCCTTTTTTTTCATCAAAAAATAAATAAATAAATAAAACCTATAGCATATTTTATCCTTAACAAATATTAGAAAATATTCCACCCCACACTTAAAATCATGCATTGTCTCCAAGCAATAAAAAAAATAAAACAAGGATTAAATATACTTCTTGAGACCCTATAGGGCTAGCTAGTAACATGTTTATTCAATTTTCATCAAGGGTCACATGCACCCGACACTTAAGTTCACACATGCTCCTTAGCTTTAAATTCGGGTACTCAAACTTCCCAAAACCTGCAAAATAAAACAAAAAAGTGATATTATATAAATAAATAAATAAAAATAGGAAGTTAAACTACTAGTTGGATTATCTCCCATTTTTCTTTCCACATTGAACTTATGAATTGCACCCCTAATTTTTTTTTCTAATTAATTTATGAATTGCACCCCCATTTTTTCTAGTTTTCTACTATTCTCAAGGGAGTGGTATAAAAATAAAGGAACCAAATAATAGATGTGGAATGTTGCAATTTTTGTCCTTTAAGTGTGGAATGTAATTTTTTAATTTTGGCACAACAAATTCAAGAATATAGACATATTTTTTTCTCCTTTTTACACTCTTTTATAGGCTCAGATGGCCTGATCAATATCTAAACATAATATGAAAAATGATTACAATGAGGTCCAATACGTTCCAACTCATGAATTACATTTTTATTGACATCCTCACATATCTCAAGCGTACTCTTCTCAATAATGACAACATCAATAAAAGTACGATCAAGTATTTGATCCTCCAATTTTAGCTACTCAATTTGGCTTATAAGAATTTTTTCAGTCTCACATAAATCATAAATAAATAAATTATTGGACATTACACGCATCAACCTTTGCATTAAAATCTTATTTTAAGTTGTGAATATCCAAGCCAAACCTATAAATCTTTTGAATGAACTCATGTTTTTCTTTTGCGATGAGTGTCAATGTTTTCATCATGCTCTCATTGTGCTCCCATAATATATCTATAACACTCTTGCAATAATGCACTATATCAAAAGGATAAGGATCAATAAAAAGGGAGTCTTTATCGAATCCCCACTTTCTGTTATAAGGATGTCATAGCAATAAGAGTAGCAAGATTAAAAAATAAAAAAGAATAAAAAGTAAAAATAAAAATTCAAAAAATTATAAGACAAATCAAATTAATAGTTGATGTCGCCCTAAACTAACCTCTAAAGAAGTATGTCGTGGTAGATGCCAAATATAGTAACCCAACAAGGTTGGGGTCGATCCCACAGGAAAAACATTGAACAGTTGCTTAAATAGCTAAAATTCACGTGCAGTGCAAAAAAGTAAATGGGAGATTTGAAATCAATCGTAAGTTTTAATCGAACTTGAATACTTTCGAGGTTGTAAACAATAAAAGACGAACACTAGGACTGTGTTCCCCCTGGCTTCTCAAATCCATAAATTTCTTGTGTTCAACCCACCTATTTTGTTGCTCTGCATGTAAATTCGACAAGGTATGTATTATCAAATGTTTTGTAACCGTGATGATAAATTTCACCCTTTAATTTATGAATCTCAGAGCACCTTATTGCTCCTTGTCTATGACGTCAGTTCAACTTTAACTTTTTGAGTCTCAAGTTGATTAGATGAGATGATTGAATAATAAGATGGACGTGATTCTAGAATTACTGTCTATATTTTTTTTTCCTAATCTCAAACTCCCTTGTGAGGAAGTTATCGAATACAGGCAATCTTAAAGATTCTGCAGTAGCTCTAAGGTTAATTAATATGAAAATTATTAAGATGCATTCATAACGTTAGAATAGACGAATCTTTCACTACCTTTATGTAGCTAATCCTCTAGAGTTCCATGGAAACAGGACACTTTCGATGCTTAAAATAAAGATTATGCTTGTACTTATATTATTTTAGTAGATATAATGTGCTTTTATGCTTATTGCAGGTGAAACAAGTGAATAATAGTATTGGAATATAATTTGAAGTAAAAGACATAAAAAAGACAAAATTGCAAATGATACGAGTCACCTTACTAGTCATCAACATATTATACAGCTTGTAGGTTGACTCATAAGCACAACAATGACAAAAGAAAAATAGAAAAACCAAGTGATAATAAGATACAACTGGAGCATACGGATCGTAAGATGAGGATACGAGTCTAAAGAAGCAGTAATCAAAAGAACAGAAACTAAAGTCAGATTTAGAGTTGAAGTATCAGATAAAGACGAGTTGGAATTTTGAGTATGACTCATATGGGTAAACCATAAGCAGACCAGGGTTCAAAGCATTAAAGGACGAAGTCCCAGGTGGTAACAAGTGAAGGCCATGAGTTTTATGGTTAAGGTACAGCTCATGAGCATGAGTCGTAAAGATAATAAAAAGTTGAAGCCCTGGAAGATTGTACACTGGAGAACATACGAGAGGCACTGTACAAATCATAAGAAGACCTTACGAGTGGATGAGTGAGTCATACCTTATGCTGACGTTACTTTTCCTATTTCATTTTAATTAGGATTTCTGGGTTATTTTGAGATATTATAAATACCCTAGGATTTATCTTTTATGAGTCTACAATCTTAGACGTTCCTTAATATTATTTCACATACATTACATTATTCTTGAGATTTTTGGTTAGTTATTCAATTAAAGACTTTGGATTTTATTCTTCTTATTCTTGTGCAATTGATTACATGAATTCTTTATTGATTATAATGGATTATTGCATGAACATGAGCGGCTAATTTTCCTGGATAGGGTTATGGGAACCCTGGCAGATTAGCTACGTAAGGGAAGTGGGAGATTCATCTATTATAACGTAACTTTATGTATCTTAATCTTTTCATATTAATTGACCTCAAAGCTACTGCAGAAGCTTGAGTATTTCTTGTATTTGATAATGTCCTCACTAGGGAGTTAGAGATTAGTAAAAGAGGATTAAGACAGTAATTTGGGATTCACGTCCATCTTATTATTCTATTATCTCATCTAATCAACTTAAGACTCAAAAGGTAAAGGTTGAACTGAAGTCATAGACAAGGAGCAATAAGGCAATGCCCTGATACTCACAAGGTAAAGGGTGACATTTATCAACAAATTTACATGACGATTGATAATAAATAGCTTGTCAACTTTACATGCAGAATAACAGAATAGGTGGGTTGAACACGAGAATTTTACAAAGTTAAGAAGCCAGGGGAACACAGTCCTAGTGTTTGTCTTCTATTGTTTACAAACTCTTAGAATTCAATTCGGTTACTATATACGATTGATTTCCAAATTCCCCTCATTTAATTTTTCTTATAGCTCATATATTTCAGCAAGTTAAGAAACTGTGCAATATTTTCCCTATGGCATCGACCCCAACCTAGTTGGGTTACTATATTTCGCATCGACCGCAACATACTACTTTGGAGGTTAGTGTTGGGTGACATCAAATTTTGGCGTTATTGTCGAGGATGATGGTTCGAGTAGTTAATTGAATTAGTAAAGTTCAAGGGTTTTATTTTTTGTTCTTGATTTGGCATACGTCGATGCATGTCAATCACTAGGAGAATAAGAAATCCCTTACTCCCTTTTGATCCAGATCCTAAAAGAATTCTTCAAACACCGAGAAGAATTTTAGGAAAAGTTTGTGATGTTGTTCCTACTGGGGTTCATGACCCTTCCCCTCCACGTGTTAATCCAAATATAACACTTTCTTGTGCTCCAGGTGATCCATAAAATTTTGTAGATTTATAGATGGAAAAATTTCTAGCTGGTGCTTAGGAAGATAGAAGAGCAACTAAAGAGGCTCGATTAGCTGAAGAGGATGGGTTAGCTCAGCAAGGAGGACTAAATAGACCATAACAAGTAGCCAAGCATAGAGAAAGAGTTTAGAGAGGTAGAGCTCCATTGATCCTTACATATTAGAACCTACACCTATATGATAATAAAGAGGATATGGCTTATGTTGAACCTACTAAGACAGGAGCCATCATTCCTCCTGCTTTACCCCTCCCCCATGTTAAGTTTGATACTACTAGTGCAATGATCCTATTCTTCAATTTGAAGGGTGTGTTTTCAAGATTAGTAACAGATGATGCCATCTTGCTATTTTTACTGGGATTTGTACATCTTATACTATTTTGGGGGTGGATCAAAAAGCTTTGAGGTTAAGGTTGTTCCCATATCACTGACAGGTGAAGCATCACTATGGTTAGGGGAACTTTTGAGGGGTTCAATCACTACTTGGTATAAGTTGCGTAGATAGTTTTTGAATAGATTTTTCCCTTCTACAAGGATGCTACAGTTCAAAGATGAAATCTACAATTTTAGATAGTTACCTGTAGAATCCATGTATGAGGAATGGTTTAGATTCAAGAAGAAGCTAAGCATGGTACCTAATCACAAAATCACAAGGTACAATTTATTTGAAATCTTCTATAGATCACTAAATATCAGTTTGAGAGTAATGGCAGATATAATTTTGGAAGGTGCATTTATGCATCTTTGGTGGCATGCTACGTAAGATATGCTAGATGATATATCAGTGACTAATAGAGTTTGGCATACTAGAGATGTTCAGCATGGTGCAGGTACATATGCTATTGAAGCAGCTAGTGATCATGGAGTTCATCATGATTTGGTAGCAGAAACAGTTGAACATCTTCAAACAGATATTGGGTTGCATATAAAACAATTCGTAATGATGAGTGTTGAGAATGCAAATACAGTTGAGGCATAAAGATCTACTTCTAGGATTGTAGAGAATTAATCTAAAGAGGAAGCAAAGTATCTTAATCATTGATTGGTGGATTTTCGAGCTCAAGGGCAGGGGAATTAAGTTCGAAACTATTACAATGATAGATACAAAGATAGAAGTAGAGAGGAAGATAGTGATTGGCGGTGGATGATTATAAGGAGAAGAGTGACAGGTATGTTCCACTAGGTGGTCGTTATTCAAAATCCATAATGGAGGAACTTTTATCAATATTAGTCAAAGGGAAAGAAGTAAAGAAAGTTGTCTACAAGAGATTTAGGCAGATCTTTCAGAGCTAAATCAGAAAGTTGAGTCACATGCTAGCTCAATCAAATAGTTGGAGCAGCAATTTGGTCAGATGTCAGCCACAGTAAATCAAAGGCAGTCTGGCACCCTCCCTAGTAACATAGTGGTTAATCCAAGAATAATATTATTTCTATGCCTTACCACTCAGAGTGGTAAAACCACCATAGATCCACTTGTACCCAATGTAGATGAGCAAAAGAATGATGATGATCCTATTGATGTGGAGAGTAGTAGAAAGCAAGTTAAAGTAAAATATATGGTTGAGAAGACTATTTTGAAGTCTATCCTGAGACATCGCCCTCCCTTTTCCTCAAAGGCTAAAAAAGAAAATAAAAAGGGTAAGTATAAGAAATTTTTATCTATGTTGAAGGAGTTGTTAGTAATCATCCCACTTGTAGAGGTATTAGAGAAAATGCCAGGATATGCAAAATTCATGAAGGATCTAATCACCAAGAAAAGGTTAGTCGGTTATGATTCAATCAACTATATTCATCACTATAGCACTGTAGCTACTAGATCATTGGTAGAGAAGAAGGAGAATCTTGGTGCTTTCACCATTCCTTGCACCATTGGATCTTTCAACTTCACTCGTACATTATGTGATTTAGGTGCTAGTATCAATCTTATTCCATTAGTAGTATTTAAGTAGTTGGGGTTGGGAGATCACACACCAACCACCATAAGACTAGTGATGGCAAATAGTACAGTGAAAAGCTAGTTGGTATTCTATATAATGTATTGGTGAAGGAGGCTTCTTTTATTTTTCCTGCTGATTTTGTGATATTAGATAGTGAAGTAGACTTTCAAGTCCCAATTTTTTGGGAAGACCATTCTTAGCTATAGGAAAGACGTTGACTGATTTGGAGATAGGACATCTGATGCTAATACTCAATGATAAAAAGGTGATATTCAATGTATGCAAATTTATGAAGTAGTCTGATGAGTTGAGAGTGGTATCTATGATTGATGTGTATGATAAGGAGATGGATTCATTCTATGATGTTAATTCAGTGACTATTTGGGATGATGCTTCTGATGTTGGTCATGTTAAAGAAAGGCTAAGTGTTGAAGCATTTGCTGCCAAGATCATGAAATTCAGCAAAAATGGTATTGATTGCTATATTGAGATGGTATGTGCATTCTATGGGAGTGATTCATATACTTATTCACCAAAGAAGCTTGATTTGAACTAAAAATAGAACTACTCCACCTTCTCGCTCATCTATTGAGGAGCCACCCATCTTAGAGTTGACATCCCTCACTTCTCATTTGCGATATGTATTCTTAGAGGCCAACAACACTTTATCAGTAATTATTGTAGCTGACTTGATTGACACAAAAGTGGAAGCTTTACTATCAGGTTTGCAAAGATTCAAAAAGGCCATTGGTTAGTCCATTGCATATATTGTTGGCATTCTTCCTGGACTTTGTACTCATAAGATAAAACTTGAATCGGATTGTGTTCCAAGTATAAAACATCAGTGTCAACTCAATCCTCCTATGCAAGAGGTGATGAAGAAAAAGATAATCAAGTGGCTTAAAACTGGTGTAGTGTATCTTATTGCTAATAGCAAGTGGGTCAGTCTAGTACAAGTGTTCCAAAGAAAATCAGTATTACTATTGTGCCTAGTGAGAAGAGTGAGCTAGTGCTGATGAGGCCAGTCACAGAATGGAGAGTGTGCATGGATTATACAAAATTGAATGGATGGATCAAGAAGGATCATTTTTCTATGCCCTTCATGGACCAGATACTGAATAAACTTACGGATAAAATATGGCACTATTTTTTGGATGGGTACTCAGGATACAACAAAATCACTATTGCATCTGAGGACCAAGTGAAAACAACCTTCACTTGTCCTTATGGGACCTTTGCATTCAGACGTATGCCATTCGGGTTATGTAATGCTCTATCCATATTTTTGAGATGTATAATGTCAATCTTCTTAGACAAAGTAGAGGACACCATTGAAGTGTTTATGGATGATTTATCAGTCATTGGTGATTCTTTTGATGACTGCTTAATTTACTTGGAAAATGCTCTATGAAGGTGTGAAGAATGAAACTTGGTACTTAATTGGGAAAAGTTCCATTTTATGGTTAAAAAAGGTATAGTTCTTACACATAGAATTTCAAAAAAGGGTATGGAGGTAGATAGAGGTAAAATTAAACTGATCGATAAATTATCTCCACCAATATTTTGAAGGGTGTCCGAAGCTTTTAGGATATGCTGGGTTTTATAGGCGATTTATCAAGGATTTCTCCAATATTGCCAACCCTCTTTGTAGTCTTCTTGAGAAAGAGGTGAAATTTGACTTTACTAAAGCATTCTTGAAAGCTTTTGAATAATTGAAAGAGAAATTGATAATTCTTCCTACCATTGTGTCCCTAAATTAGTCTTTGTCATTTGAGGTTATGTGTGACACAAACGGATTGGCCTTAGGTGTTGTACTTCCAACGAAAATAAAAGATCCTTCATTCTATCTACTATGCCGGCAAAGCACTAAATCATGCTCAAAAGAACTACAGAGTTACTGAAAGAGTTGTTGGCAGTGGTTTTTGCCTTAGAGAAATTTAGGTCTTGTTTAATTGGGACAAAGGTGATTATGCACACTAATCATGCTACATTGAGGTACTTAATGGGAAAAAAATACAAAGCCTAAACTGATTGGCTCTATTGCAATAATAATTTGATTTTGAGGTCAAGGATATAAAGGCACTGAGAATCAAGTTGTGGATCATTTTCTAGACTTGAGGAGGAGGCTATGCAAAATATTGAAGATAGGCTCGAGATTAATGACATTTTTCTAGATAATCAAATATTAGCAGTCTCTCAAGATCTAATTTCATGGATTGTAGACTATGCAAATTATCTAGCAAGTGATTTAGTCCCAGAAGATATTTCCTTTCAACAAAGAAAGAAGTTTATGTATGAGGTAAGGAAATTTTTCTAGGATGAGCCTTAGTTATTCAGAATTTGTACAGATGGAATTATTCGTAGATGTATACTCGAGGTGGAGATGATGACAATACTTGAAGTTTGTCACTGTTCACCAGTTAGGGTTCATCATGGAGGAACTTGCACTGCCCAGATAATCTTGCAATGTGGGTACTATTGGACAACAATTTACAAAGATGCACATGATTTTTGCTTTAGTTTGTGATTAATGTCAATGCCAAGGTAACATCTCTAGATGCCATAAACTTTCTATCACTCCTATTTAAGAATTGAATTATTTGATGTATGGGGTATAGATTTCATGGGTCCTTTTGTGAGTTTGTTTAGCGTGACGTATATTATAGTGGTTGTAGATTACGTTTCAAAAAGGGTGGAAGCGGTTGTACTCCCCAACCATGAAGCACGTAGTGTCATTTCATTCTTAAAAAAGGATATTTTTTCTCTATTTGATACACCACATGCTATCATTAGTGACAGTGGTTCATATTTTTGTAATCGTATATTCATAAGTCTGCTTGAAAAGTTTGGAGTAAAACATAAGGTGGAAACACCTTATCATCCACAGACTAGTGGATAGGTTGAGGTTTCCAATGAAGAAATCAAGTCCATCTTGGTGAAGACAGTAAATACCAATAGGACTAATTGGTTATGAAAGTTAGATGATGCATTATGGTCTTACTGAACAACTTTCAATACCCTCATTGGTGCTTCTCCTTATCAGTTGGTGTATGGAAAGACACCTATTGAACTTAACATAAAGCATTGTGGGCTTTGAAAAAGCTAAATTTTGAGTGGCAGGATGCACCAAAGTCGAGAATGAACAGGATGAATGTGTTGGATGAATTCTGACTCCAGGCGTATGAAAGTTCTACACTTTACGAAAAGGGATGAAACGGCATCATGATCACAAGATTGAGAAAGGATCTTTGAAAAAGGATACCAGGTGTTTCTTTAAAATTCAAGGCTTTGCTTATTTCCAGGTAAGTTGAAGTCTAGATGGTATGGTCCATTTACTGTGCCAAGAGTGTTCCCATATGGAGCTTTAGAATTAAAATGGGATTGTGAAGCCCCGTTCAAGGTGAATAGGCAAAGAGTAAAGTATTACATGGGTAATACTAAAGAAGTAAGTGTAATTTTTGATATGGACCTTGGTGAAGTCTGATTAACCAAGGTAATTATGTCGTGCCGCGACGTTAAATTAAGCGTTGCATGGAAGGCAACCCATAAGGCTAGTTGGTGAAATCTGAGTATCCAACTTCACCTCGTCATGCCGCAACATTAAATAAAGCATTGCATGGGAGGCCACCCATGTTTTGTACTTATTTATTTATAGGGTAATATGTTTGTTCAATGTGCAGGACTAAAGAATGCAGAAAAGAGCCTAAAATTCCAAGAGGTTAGGTTATACGGGCTCTTCACAAGTCATATTTTAAGGTAACGACTCATGAGTAGGATTCGTAAGGACCTGGGAGTTGATTCAGATCTAGGTAAGAGTTTCTTGAGTCTTTATGACTCTCAGAATAAGTCGTACCCTTAGGGTACGAGTCGTTACATTGAGTTATATCGACTCCAGAACCCAGGTAAAGTTCCAGGTCTTTACGAATGGAGGAAAATACCTGTAAGCTTGGGTATGAGTCATACACATGACTCCTAACCAAGCTTACAAGGTCGAGGGTCGTGGGTCAACCTAGCCTAGATCACCTTATTTAAAATAAAAAGGGCACCCGATTTGGGTACCCGATACTAAAAACATAAGGTATCTACATTAATTCCAATTTTTAAGCTCTAAAATGTATGATTTCACTTCCAAATCACACACCTAATCATTTGGTTCTCTCACATTGCACGAATTTCATAAGAAATTGGGGGAAAAGTGAATAGTCAAGAAACCTAGAACCTCACCAACTAAAGTAAGTATTTGATCTTAAATTCAATAAATTTTGAGTTGAAAGTGAAAATGCGTGAGATTTTAGACTTTCTTTGAGTTGAATATACTTGTGTATGAAAAATATGAACCCTAGTTCTTAGGAATTAAGTTTTAAATAGGTTTTCAGAATGAACATGTACTTTATTTGTTAGATATGTGTGTTTTTGACTGAGATGGGGTAGTGATATTGTGCATTGAAGGATAGAATAGGGATTTTGTATTGGAATCAACTCATAAGTTGAACTTCTATGTTGCATTGGATACGAGACACCTTATAACTCATACCTACAAGTAATGAGTCATGAAGAGACTCGTAACCACTGACAACATAGAAGTCTAACTGAGTGTAGGTTATGATATGGGTACAACCTACTCATATGAGTTGTATCCAACCTATACGACTCATAAACATAAGTCATAAGGACCTGTGAAGATATCTTATCTTAGAGTTTTGTTTCTGGTCTACTTATAATTGTTGGTAATGAGTCGTAACCTGTCCTTACGACTTATTAGGAGGACTTAGAAGTAGACCAGTGAACATTCATATGCACACTGGTTATCATATGACTCAGTCATATGAGTCGTACCCAGCTCATATGACTCTTACCCACTAATCGTAACCGGAATAAAATATGCAAACTGACACTTAATTTTACTTTCTTTCATAGCATTTACTAATGGGTGTATATATATAGGTACTATGTCTCCTAAAGGAAATCCCTCAAAGAAAAACACCAAGAAGAAGCTGGCTCTAAAGGCAAAGTTGCATTTACTGGTGAGGAGCCAAGTGATTCGAGTGGGGACCTTGTGGAGTTCCCCATGAAAAAAAAGCAAACCCAAGGGAAAAACACCATTGGGGAAAGAAAATAAACACTCAGGAGGACACATCTCCTAGGGGATCGAGAATGAAGAACCCAAGTACCTCTCCTCCACACTCACCATTATCTTCTAAGGATAATGAGGATGACGAAAATTATGAACTTGAGTATAATGTAGGGGCGGAGGAAAATTTTGAATCAAGCTCAGAGGAAGAAAGTTAGGAGGATTCTAGTGAGGAAGATATTAATTCTACTCTGATTGATAAATAGGACCTACCACTGTCCATTACACCTACTCCAGTGCCCACTATTGAACGATGAGGATACCCCGGTATGCAGGAAATATATAATGATGGTTTGACTAGACTCCCTAACAAAAAAAATAAAAGGAGTTTATATTTGGAGAGAAGGTTGACTCCGACAAAGATGTTTGAGCTACCTAGATTTGAGGCAAGATTCAGCTAATATGGATTTAAGTGGATGACTACACCACCTGGGCAATACAGTCCTACATTAGTGCAAGATTTTTATATGGCGTACAAGGGTGAGTTGAAGAGGCATTATCCACAGGGAAACTTTTGGAGAGATTGAGAGCCTATTACCTCATTGACCATTTGGGGAGTGCGGGTGAACATTTCCTCACTTACTATTTCTCGGTTCTTGAACAAACCAAACTTTTAGCCGTTAGTAAATATAGGAGAGATGGATTACCGCATGGATGAAATGCAAATTATTACAAAGAAATAGCTGGGGTCGGAAGACAAGATGAGACACTTCAGGTGGATTGCGAGCTTGATTACTCTGATTGGTGTAGACGTAATCTGGGTGGTAGGTACCCTGGGGGTAACTTCATAGAATATAGAAAAGCATATGTTGAACTTCGAGGTCAAGGCATGTTTCTAAGCTCGTGGCCACAATCTAAAAAATTTGAGAACTAGTATGTTTTTGTTTCTATTTTTTTTGTGTGTGTTGGAATGGCTGAAAATAGGAGGAAAATTTTTACTTGTGGTTGTAGATGTTTTTTTGAATAACTCTATTGCAATTATTTGATTTTTGAAATAATTATGTTGAAAAATTGATACCTCTCCTAAATTTTTGTGTTAAATGTGTGATGTGTGTATTTATGTGAGAGGATTATGAATCTGATAATGGCATTAGGATTAGGAATATAACAACTACCGTGAAAAATTGCACAACTGGATAAGTAGTACCTTGCAGTATAACCTTGTGCGAGTGTGTGTGAGGCACAACTTAGTTCCTAGTGTGGCTGAATCTAGAACTTTCCCGATTGCTCTTGCCTAGGTTTTAGGATAGTCGAGTAGGAGATGATCATAGGCCTTTTTTATTTTGAGTCCACTCGAGCCTAAATTCCTAACCAAATGAAGCATGAATCCCTTTATCCAAAAATTTGAGCCTTAATTGACCTATTTCTCTATTATACCGATTTCACCTTCACGTTTCACTTACAATGAACCTGTATTGGACCTGGTCTCCTTGGACACTGTGAACCTTAACTAAGGCAAATTTTCTAAGTTTAGGGTGGCTATTATAGGGGTGTGTTGGTAAAAACGAGTATGAAGAAAGACGTGTAGAAAGAAAAATAAAAAAAGATAGGCACGGTAAAAATAAAAAAAAACAAAAAAAAAAGAAAACTGCACCTAGTCTAATTTGAATGTGCTTTTAAAAATAAGGAGACATAAGAGCAAAATAAAATAAAGAAAAAGAGGAAAATAAGTGGAACCCAGATAAAGCATAGTGTCAAAGAGGCGTAGTCACTAAAAACATCCCAAAAAGATACCATACCATCCCCAAACCTATGTTACAAGCTGAAGAAAGTCCATTAGAGATCCTATCAAAAAACTTAGGAGGAGAGAATATGGACAAGCCTATGGTATTCTATAGACATCGATCGATACTTCTTTGTAAGAAAGAGCATCTTTGGTAATATCCCTAAATAATTTAAGTCATCTAAGTTGAGTGAATGGGATTTCTTTGATTGTGAGAGAACATGGGGTATGTTGTTAGGTTGCTACACTGTTCAACTGATGTTATTTGTATATGCCTAGTTATCTATTACTAATGTAATAACATCATTATCGGATTCCTTTTTGTCATTCCATGTACCAAATTGATATACACAATTGGGATCTGGAAAAGTAAAATTATGAAGGGGAATAAAATGTTGAAAATTGAAATGAAAAGTTTCTACCATAGGTATATTAGGATCTTCCTATTTAAGACTCAATGTTGTGGGTAGTAGTTTTGGTATTTTTTTTGCATGAGGACATGCAAACTTCTAAGTTGAGGGAGTTAATGCGCCATGGAAACACAACACTTTTGATGCTTAAAACAAAGAATTTATGTTTGTGCTTAGGTTATTTTAGTATATATATGATGTGTTTTTGTGCTTGTTGCAGGTGAAATAGGTCAATAATAGTGTTGGAGTGAAATTTGAAGAAGAAGACCTGAAAAAGACAAAGTTGTAAATGATACGAGTCGACTTACTAGTCATTAACACATCATACTGCTCGTAGGTTGACTTGTAAAAACAACAGTGACAAAAGCCAAATTGATAAACCAAGTGATGATAAGATACGACTGGAGCATACAAATCGTAAGATGAGGATACAAGTCCGAAGAATCAGTCATCAAGAGAATAAAAACTAAACTCAGATTCAGCATTGAAGTCTCATAGGAAGATGAGTTGGAAGTCTGAGTACAACTCCTATGGGTAAACTATAACCAGACCAGTGTTCAGAGCATTAAAGGAAGAATTTCCAGATGGTAACGAGTGAAGGCCCCAAGTCGTATGGTCAACATTCAACTCATGAGCATGAGTCGTACAGATAACAAAAATTTAAATCCCTGAAATATCAAACACTGGAGAACATACGAGAGGCACTGTACGACTCGTAAGAAGACCTTATGAATGGACAAGCGAATCATACCTTGTGTCGATATTACTTTTCCTATTCCGTTTTGATCAGGATTTCTAGGTTATTTTGAGATACCATGAATACCCTAGGATTTATCTTTTATGATGTTACACTGTTAGACATTCCTTAACATTATTTCACATACTTTAACAATACTTTACATTATTCTTGATATTTTTGGGTTATTACTCAACTGAAGACTTTGGATTTTATTCTTCTTATTCTAATGCAATTGATTACATGGATTCTTTATTCATTATCATGGATTATTGCATAAACATTAGCAGCTAATTTCCCTAAAAAGGGATGTGGGAACCCAGTGGATTACTTATGTAAGGAAAGTGGGAGATTCATCTATTCAAATGTAACTACATGTATCTTCAACTTTTTCATATTAATTAACCTCAGAGATACTGCAGAAGCTTAAGGATTGCCTGTATTCAATAACGTCCTCACTAGGGAGTTTGAGATTAGGAAAAGAGGATTAAGACAGAAATTTAAGATTCACGTCCATCTTATTATTCCATCAAATCATCCAATCAACTTGAGACTCAAAAGATAAAAGTTGAACTAAAGTCATAGACAAGAAGCAATAAGGTAATGCCCTGAGACTTACAAGGTAAAGGCTGAGATTTATCAACACGATCAAAAAACGGTTGATAATACGTAGTTTGTTGACTTCACATATAGAACAGTAGATTAGTTGGCTTGAACACGAGAAATTTATGGAGTTAAGACGCCAGGGGGAACACAATCCTAGTGTTCGTCTTTTATTATTTACAAACTCAAAGCATTCAAGTCGATTACTATTTATGATTGATTTTCAAATTCCCCCACTTACTTATCTGCACTGCTCGAACATTTTAGCAAGTTAAGGAACTATTCAACATTTTCCCTGTGGGATCGACTTCAACCTACTTGGGTTACTATATATGGCATCGACCGCAGCATTCTTTTTTGGAGGTTAGTTTTGGGCGACATCAAACCTAGTCAGGGAAATTAGTTGCTCATGTTCATGCAATAATCCATGATAATCAATAAAGAATTCATGTAATCAATTGTACAAGAATAAGAAGAATAAAATCCAAAGTCTTTAATTGAATAATAACCCAAAAATCTCAAGAATAATGTAAATTATTGTAAAAGTATGTAAAATAATATTATGGAACGTAACCTAATAAAGGAATAACCCTAAGGTATTTATAGTGTCTCAAAATAACTCAGAAATCCTAATTAAAATGGAATAGAAAAAGTAATGTCATTTACAAGGTATGACTAGTGATGATAGGCGTATTTACACGCCTAAAGTGCTTTAATTTACCCATATTTTAGCTAAGTTTTGAGGACAAAATATATAACTCATGCACTTTTAGTCCTTTTTCCTGTAATTGAGCTAACAAACGTGATTAGTAAGTTTTCAGGTATAAATGATGCAGATTTCAGCATTTTATGGATAACTTGATGCCAAAGGAAGCTTCACGAAAGAAGGAAGGGAAAGCTTGGATGCCAAGGACCAAAAGTGACGCATGGGAAACCTGTCTCGGGCAAAAACAGCAATTCTAAAGACTTTGGGGACTAGCAGTAACTTATTAGGATTAGGATAATGATGCAGTAACCCAGTAGGATTGGGTTAAGTAATGCAGTAGCTTGGTAGGAATAGGATATGGGTGTTATAAATACCCTATTTTGCTAGAGATTTTTAATTCATTCTACTTCTAATTCATTCTTCTACTATCCGAACAATTTTAATCGTTTCAACACTTTCAATTCTTATTCTCTTCATCTATTCAATTCTTAAATTCCACAACGAGAGAAAAGCTATTCTAAAAGGAATTCACGCCTAAAGCCATACCACACCATACTTCACGTGAGATCTTTATTGTGGTATAATGATAATGTCTATTGTGATTTCCATCGCACTCATGAGTAGCTAAACTTCTCTGTTGGGGTTATGGAAGTCGTATGAGATACTATCTATTGCTATGAGTTTGTGAATTCGCGACACGTATGCTGCTTATACCATTATTCTCTTTATCTTAATGTAAATTCTTGTGGTTGCAAACGCATAGAATACGCCAGTATAGCATTAACTTGTTCGAAAGAAAAGTTATATGTCTGGAAAAGAGATAATGCCAAGGTAATAGGGCACCAACCCTTATTAAAAAGTTAGTGTCGTAACTGGATTAACCTCTTGGAGAATTTGTACCATTAGATACGCTTTAAGCTCAAAAGAGTTAAAGCGAAATAGTCCTTGTTAGGTCGAAAGACGCTTGAATTTACCATAGAATACAATTCTCTATAAGCACATGCATGTCTAAATTCCCCATAACTCATAGCCAATAGAGACGTATAACTCATAAGGTGGACATAACTCCAACTCTCAATTCTCATTGTATAAACATCTTACTAAACATTCTTTCTTTTTACTTTGCTATTTTTTACTTTGTTATTTTATTACACTATTGCAAGCTACAAAACCCCCCCTTTTACGAGACTTGCACCAAAAGTCTAATAATCTTTGCTTACTTATTGACCGGCTATTCCCTGTGGGATCGATACCCAACCCAGTTGGGTTCTATATTTGACAATGACCACTTACACTCTTACGAGAGTTGTAGTTTGAGCGTTATCAAATTTTGGCGCCGTTGTCGGGGAATACGGTTGTCTATTAAATTTGTGATAGTTACTAGACCCTTTGGTCAAAGATTCTCGTACTTTACTTTTAGTTGTTGTTTTTGTTTTCTGCAGGTTTTTATCCAGTGCATGCCCCATACTCGAAGTGCTAGTCAACCGTTATTACCTATCAATCCTGAACCACAATGTATTGGCAGAATGGAGGCTCAACAGGAAATTGAAAGAAGGGCTGCTCAACAAGAACATGCTAGACTAGCTGCTCTGGCCGCCGCTCGAGTGCATCAACAGAATATTGATAATCCTGGGCGAGCAACAAATCCTGATGATGAGGAACTAGGTGATGACGAGTTACTAAACCCAAGGTGTGATGCGGAGATAGCAACACCCTCTAACAGAAGAGATCGTCAAACTAGGTTTAGGCATGAACGTTGA
Organism: Capsicum baccatum var. pendulum; assembly: GCA_030864225.1. NCBI lineage: Eukaryota > Viridiplantae > Streptophyta > Magnoliopsida > Solanales > Solanaceae > Capsicum > Capsicum baccatum. The sequence continues at coordinate 184,668,257 of CM061558.1, read as the reverse complement.
CCCGTGCAACCAGCATTCAATGATGATAATGATCTCGATGGAGCGGGAGCCACTGGAGCCATTATTCCTCCGCCATTAGCACCCGGAGCCAAGTTCAACATCACGAGCACCATGATTCAGTTATTGCAACTCAAGGAATTATTCAGTGGACTAGCAGGCGATGATCCGAACATGCATATGATCAACTTTATTTCTACATGCAAGTCATTCGACAATCCTAGCGTTGGACAGAATGTAATTCGGTTGCTCTTATTTCCATTGTCTCTATCTAGGGAGGCAACTCTATGGTTGAATGGGCTGACTCCTGATTCTATTACAAATTGGAGGCAATTGAAAGACGCTTTCCTAGAAAGATTCTTTCTGCCATCCAAGAGAGGACAATTGAGAGATGAAATCAGCAATTTTCGACAGCTTCCAACTGAAGCCCTCCATGAAACATGGGAGAGGTTCAAGACGAAGCTTATGAGGTGCCCAAACCATCATATGACCAATGTTCACTTGATGGAGATACTATATAGATCCTTAAATTCAGTAACTAAACCTGTGGTGGATAATGCGGCTGGAGGATCATTTATGGACCTCACCTTTATTCAGGCAAGTGATATGCTAGACCGGATGACGAAGCAAAGTAGGGCGTGTCATACCAGAGATTCTAAGGTAGCAAGCCCCACTTTTTCTATAGGCATGACTGCAGAACAAAAGAGAAGAGAAGAAGAACGTGATCAAGATTTGGCGCACATGAAAACACAAGTGGATCTTCTTACAAAGCATCTACTATCAGGGAAGACCGAAAAAGTCAAAGCAGTTGCGTCAAAAGGAAGAGAGGAATCCAATTCTGAGGAAAAAGTCAACTACGTGAACAATCAGGGGGGTTTCCGAGGCAATGCCCAAGGAAACCAAGGTCGGAACTATTATGATAATTCTGGAAACAAGGACCGAGATCAAGGTAGTTGGAAGAATAAGACTGACAGGAGTGGCGTGTATATTCCTCCTGGACGATGAGAGGCCACTACATCTGGTTCGGGAACTATGTCAATGGAAGATATGATGGCTAAGCTGTTGAAAGGAGTGGAAGCAACCAGCACGGGAGTAACTGAGGTAATAAATGACTTGGCCTCAATGAAGCAATTGGTTGACTCACATTCCACTTCAATAAGACAGCTGGAACAACAGTTGAGTCAAATTTCAGCCACATTAAATCAAAGAAAAGTTTGCACCCTACCGAGCGACACAGTGCAAAACCCAAGAAATGATGGAACATGTATGGCTATTACTACCAGGAGTGGTAAGGTGTTGGAAAATTCAGCCAAAGGTAGGCAAGTGGCTGATGATGTAGTAGATGTTGCCGAACCAGAGGACGCCAAAAAAGCTGAAGAAGGCACCAATGATGTAACCCCCCAACGTCCACAGCCTGAAAAGATCACCAACCCAAAGAAAGAGGAAAAAAAGTCATGGAGAAAACTATTCCCCTTCCACCACCACCTTTTCCTCAAAGATTAAAGAAGAGAGCGGATGATACAAGGTTCAATAAATTCATGATGTTGTTAAAACAGCTGACCATTAATGTTTCGTTGGTTGAGACGCTGGAACAGATGCCTGGGTACGCTAAATTCATGAAGGACCTTTTAACAAAGAAGCGGGCAGTAAGCTATGAACCGGCAGATAATATTCATCATTACAGTGCAATTGCCACAAGGTCCTTAGTACAGAAAAAGGCAGACCCTGGTGCTTTCACTATTCGTGCACGGTGGGATCTATGAATTTTGCTAAGGCATTGTGCGATTTGGGAGCAAGCATCAATTTGATGCCACTATCCATCTACAGAAAGTTGGGGTTGGGCGACCCTACACCAACCAATATACGGCTTGTGATGGCAGATAGGTCGATAAAATGACCTGTTGGTATCTTAAATGATGTGTTGGTGAAGGTTTCCACCTTCATCTTTCCTGCAGACTTTGTTATTTTGGATTGCGAGGTGGACTCTGAAGTTCCCATAATCTTGGGACACCCTTTCCTCGCAACTGTAAGTGTGCTTATTGACATGAGAGCTAATGAGCTTTTATTTCGGTTGAATGACGAAGTGGTCCATTTTAATGTATGCAAAGCAATGAAGCAGCCCGAAGATATGGATGTGTTCTCTGTAGCTGAAGTTAATTATAAGGATGACAAAGAATTATCTGTAGAAAAGCAGCTTACTGATGAGTCACTATTTGATGAGCTGCTGAATTTTGAGCGTGAGGAGGCTCAAGAACATAAAGAAACTATGTGTTCTCTAACAAAAATAGGGTCCTATTCTCATACTCCTAAGCGGCCGGAACTTGATCTTAAGGATCAACCGTCACCAACAGCAAAGACTTCCATTGAAGAGCCCCCAGTGCTAGAATCGAAAGAGCTCCCCAATTATCTAAGGTATGCGTTCTTGGGAAGTGGAGATACACTTCCTATGAGTGTGGAGGATAATTTAAGTGAACCACACGTAGTGGCTCTCATCTCTGCTCTGAAAAGATACAAGAGAGCTATGGGTTGGACTATTGATGATATAATTGGTATCCCGCCTGGGATATGTATGCACAAGGGTCATCTCGAAGAAGATTGCATGCCTACAAGTAAGCCTCATTGTCATCTGAATCCATTCAGAAAACGATCCACCATCTATCTCGACGAAGTCTAAGTAATCGAGATAGTTATGTCGTGCCGCGACAATAAATCAAGTGCTTGATGGGAGGCAACCCATCATTTTTAATTGTTTTTGTTGTTTTGTTTTCCTAGGATTTTGTCGAGCCACGACCAAAACTAAGGTGCTTGATGGGAGGCAACCCATCGTTCTAATCGTTTTTGTTGTTTTTGAGTAAGTGTAGGTACAAGAGAAGTAAAGGAGGAGATTGGTTTCAAATTATGATTTGGAAGTTGTGCATGTTAAAGGTGGTAAGTTAAGAATGAAGAAGCAAAAGGCTATGGGTGAGGCATCGCTTATGAAAATATAGGCAACGAACAAGGCAAGGCCTATGTAAAACTAGGCCACGAACAAGGCAAGGCCTATGCTATGGCATAAGCTCTCGGATTCTAGAGTTCCATAGCATAGGCGCCGCCTATGCATAAGAGTGTCATAGCTTAGGCGCCGCCTATGCCTAAGAATGCCATAGCATAGGCGACACCTATGCCAAAGCCTTTTGTCTCTGAATCTCATATGCCATGGCATAGGCGCCGCCTATACTCAACTAGGCTTTACAAAAGGCGCCGCCTATGCCAAGCATAGGCAAAGCAAAAGGCGCCGCCTATGGTCACTTTTTGTCTCCAAATATGATTTTAAATGGGTCAAAACCCGACCCAAGATTTCCCTATAAATAAGAGACTTAGTCTTAGACCAAAAATACATTGCAAACCTAGCATAAGCGTCGCCTACCTCTCCAAATCCTCTCAAAAATTTTCCTTTTGCTCTTTTACTTTGCAAGAACATCATCCAAGGTCATCAACCAAGTAAGTACTTCTTTGTTCTTCATTTATATTCCGTAAGTACTACACTACTACGCCCATTATGAATTGTTAAATCTTGAAGTAGTATTGGTGAGTTGAATGTGATTAATTTGTTGTGATACAACTAAGTGAGGGAAAGAATACGTAAGAATGATCTTGACTTGTTTCCAACTTGTATTTAATTTTGATGCACTGTCATACTTTTGCGGAATTGACATGGTCAAGAACATTGCATAATCTTGTCAATAGAACTCTTACATGTTGGAATAACTTGTGTATAAGGGTGAAAACCATGGTTGACTACAAACATACGAAAGAGTGATTATTCCTAAAACTTGATTCAATCTATATGGAGTAGTCTTGTTCAAAAGATATATCAAACATGAAAGTATTGCCAAGATTTCATGAAGTATGATTGCACTAATTATATTGTTGGAATATAGCGCCTAAAACGTATATCGATGAAGTTTGAATAATCGATAACTTTCACTTCACTAGTTTGTACCAACAAAATAAGTCTGGGGTGGTGCCACTACTGCTTGTTTATTGATTGTATCCACCGAGATGAAGCTAACCTGACTATTGTTTGAATCTCAGGTACAATGGCACCAAAAGCAAGACAAGGAAAAGAAAAAGCAACCACTTCACAAAAAGGCAAGAAAAGAGGACGAAAAGAGCAAGGAGAATCCTCTTCGATGCAAATACCTCACCGTATGTTCAGAATAAAATGGGTCCTAGAGGAGGAAGGAAAGGAATGGTATAGGAACAATAAAGGAAAAAAATATGTTCATGTGGAGTTGATAAACAAGGAGAGCCAAGCAAAGAAAGAACCTCGTATGTTGGCCAAGATAATGGTGTTACATCTTGATTTCATCTTCCGAGATATGGGAGAGTGCAATCTCGATTTAACACGAGAATTCTACGCCAACTGGTCACCGAAAACTACAGGGAATGAAGTAAAGATTCGGGGCCAAGTTCTGCAACTAAATGCGGAGTTCTTCAACTCCTTTCTAGGTTTACAATCTGTTGACCCATCACCATTCAAGGAGCTGTATAACAGACCTCCGTACAGGGCTATTAGACACACATTATGCGGACCACGATCCATGGATAGATGGAGTAGACACAAGGACACCGGTCGGCACAACACCTTCCCATATGCTCCTTTGAATAGGGAAGCTAGGATATGGCTGCGAATAGTCAAGTCTTGCTTGATTCCAGGGACCCAGTACACAAAGATAACACGAGATAGAGTGTGCTTGGTGTACACATTGATGACGAATGTCCCTATCAACATTGGAGCAATTATTCGATCTACAATGCGTAAAGCTAGGCTACACAAGAGGTCCCACTTCAGCTTTGGCAATCTGTTGAATGCAATATTGAGGAAGGAGGACATCGAAGAGGAACCTGCTGATCATAAACTCCTACACAACCCAAAGAAGGTTGACCTCACAAAGGTTAAAGATGCTGAAACCACGCATGGCGTCAACCTTACCACTATGGAAAGGCATGCTCGGGATGAGAGTTTCTTTCGCCATCTTTATGGCATGACTTAGTTTACAATGATGAGCGAAGGTCGTGTTCCAACTACTACAGAGCTCCAACAGCTGGATTATGACTATCCAATGAATGAGCATGCAAGGGCGATGTGCGGAGTAGGTGTGTACTTTGAGGAACCTCTTGATGACGATGTGCCAATCGATGATGATCGTCGAATTCCAGACTCCGACGTGGAGGATAACTCTGATGGCGACGACTCTAATGATGATTACGATGAAGGGGGTATGACCCCAGACATAGAGGAGTAGTCTGACTAACCAGGTTCTTCTTATTTATTTTTCACTGAGGGCAGTGTGTCCCGTCTAATTATGGGGTGCTGGTATTTATGTATGCTATACTTCTTTATCTGCATTTGCTTATTTATGTGTGTTTTGCTTATTTATGTTTGTTTGTTTTAATTTTTTTTAGGAAATTTTTTTTTTTACAAACTTTGCATGAAATCGTTCTGAGGGGCAGCATGGTATTATAACAAGAGTTTGTGCTAAAATCATTACTATTGAGATGTTTAGGCTCTAATTGTGACTCACTATGTGATAATTGTGTGGTTCAGTTCCTTCATCTGTTGGGTCAAGAGTCTATACTACTCCCAATAAAGTCGACCATGTGCCTTGTGTGTGCAAGGATATAGTATATTCTGTGTTTGTGACTGATGCAAGAACTTGCCTGGTGTGTATGTGAAGCGAAATAATGAGTGTGAGTTTAGGAGATGATTTAGTCATTTCTTTGGCAACCTGTAATTGTTTACCTTTGCTTTACCTACCCGTGGACATTATCCTAGTCAACCCCTTTGAGCCTTTAGCCTAATTTCTTTGAAAGCCTCATATGTAAGCCTAATCCATTTTTTTCAAGACCATAATTTGATCCAAATTCCTAAGTGCTTTAAAGTGTAAAGTCATGTGACAAAATAAGAGGAAATTGGATGAGTGTGATGCCTTAGAGTTTATTGGTGCTTGAATTTATTATGAAAAAGAGGGTCTATCATAAGAGGTGCGCTATACAGAAAAAAAAAGAAAAAGAAATAGAAAAATAAAAAGATAAATTGTGTTTATGATTGAATAAAAAGATAGTTATCTTTGAATGGCAAAATAGGTGAAAAGGGGTGAGAGATGGAAGAAAGGTAGCAAGGTTGATTAAAAGAGAGTGTTAATGGCATAATGTGATGGATTAAAGCGCTTAGGAACATAGTCACTATTTCTGGCCAAAATAGTCCTACCCGTCCCTTAGCCTACATTACAACCTGTGAAGACCTATTTGATCCTAAGCTTAGCATTCTGATATTAGTAGATCATTACACTAAGGGCAAGCCTATGGTCATCAGTTGAAACATATGAATTCTTTGTGAGACTGAGAGCAAGGAAAATCTTATACCCATGTTTCGAAAAATTAAATACTTGTGAGTGATTATGGGTGATATATTGTGAGACACACATGGTTGATGAGTTTTGGGTAGTTTGTATGATTCTTTGTGCCTTAACTTTTGAATACAAATTAGCCATCATCATGAGTCTATATTAGAGGTTGAATTGTTTCTAGAAGTGATCAGAAAACTACTCTTTGTAATAAGTGTCGTGCCTGTATTGATGATTATTTTGTGTTGTTACTGTGAAACCTTAAGTGGATGTTTAGAAGGACATGATATTTTGTTCGAGGACGAACAAAGCTTTAAGTGTGGGGTGTTGATGATAGGCGTATTTACACGCCTAAAGTGCTTTAATTTACCCATATTTTAGCTAAGTTTTGAGGACAAAATATATAACTCATGCACTTTTAGTCCTTTTTCCTGTAATTGAGCTAACAAACATGATTAGCAAGTTTTCAGGTATAAATGATGCAGATTTCAGCATTTTATGGATAACTTGATGCAAAAGGAAGCTTCACGAAAGAAGGAAGGAAAATCTTGGACGCCAAGGACCAAAAGTGACGCATGGGAAACCTGTCCCAGGCAAAAACAACAATTCTAAAGACTTTGGGGACTAGCAGTAACTTATTAGGATTAGGATAATGATGCAGTAACCCAGTAGGATTGGGTTAAGTAATGCAGTAGCTTGGTAGGAATAGGATATGGGTGTTATAAATACCCTATTTTGCTAGAGATTTTTAATTCATTCTACTTCTAATTCATTCTTCTACTATCCGAACAATTTTAATCGTTTCAACACTTTCAATTCTTATTCTCTTCATCTATTCAATTCTTAAATTCCACAACGAGAGAAAAGCTATTCTAAAAGGAATTCACGCCTAAAGCCATACCACACCATACTTCACGTGAGATCTTTATTGTGGTATAATGATAATGTCTATTGTGATTTCCATCGCACTCATGAGTAGCTAAACTTCTCTGTTGGGGTTATGGAAGCCGTATGAGATACTATCTATTGCTATGAGTTTGTGAATTCGCGACACGTATGCTGCTTATATCATTATTCTCTTCATCTTAATGCAAATTCTTGTGGTTTCAAATGCATAGAATACGCCAGTATAGCATTAACTTATTCGAAAGAAAAGTTATATGTCTGGAAAAGAGATAATGTCAAGGTAATAGGGCACCAACCCCTATTAAAAAGTTAGTGCCGTAACTGGATTAACCTCTTGGAGAATTTGTACCATTAGATGTGCCTTAAGCTCGAAAGAGTTAAAGCGAAATAATCCTTGTTAGGTCGAAAGACGCTTGGATTTACCATAGAATACAATTCTCTATAAGCACATGCATGTCTGAATTCCGCATAACTCATAGCCAATAGAGAAGTATAACTCATAAGGTGGACATAACCCCAACTCTCAATTCTCATTGGTTAAACATCTTACTAAACATTCTTTCTTTTTAGTTTGCTATTTTTCGTTTTTACTTCGTTATTTTATTACACTATTGCACGCTACAAAATCCCCCCTTTTACGAGACTTGCACCAAAAGTCTAATAATCTTTGCTTACTTATTGACCGGCTATTCCCTGTGGGATCGATACCCAACCCAGTTGGGTTCTATATTTGACAACGACCGCTTACACTCTTACGAGAGCTGTAGTTTGAGCGTTATCAACTAGCTCGTCCACTCGTAAGGTCTTCTTACGAGTCGTATAGTGTCTCTCATATATTCTCCAGTATTTGATCTTCCAGGTCTTAAACTTTCTGTTATCTTTACGACTCATACTCATGATTCGTACCTTGATCATACAACAATGGCCTTCACTCGTTACCACCTGGGACTTCTTTCTTTAATGCTATGAACACTAGTCTACATTTGGATTTCCAATATGAGTCATACTCAAACTTTTGACTCGTCTTCCTGTGAGAATTAAACTCTGAATATGACTTTAGTTTTTGTTCTATTAATGACTACTTCTTTAGACTGATATACTCATCTTACGATATGTATGCTCCAGTCATATCTTATCATCACTTGATTTTTTTGTTTGGCTTTTGTCACTGTCAAGCTTATGAGTCAACCTATGAGTCGTATGATGCATTGACGACTACTAAGGTGACTCGTGTCATTTGCAACTTTGTTTTCTTCAGGTCTTTTTCTTCAAATTTTATTCCAACACTTTTATTGACCTGTTTCACCTGCAAAAATCACAAAAGCACATCATATCTACAAAAATAACCTAAGTACAAGCATAAATTCTTTGTTTTAAGCATCAAAAGTGTTGTGTTTCTACGGTTCATCAACGCCCTCAACTTAGATATTTGTGTGTCCTCAGGAAAAAACAAAAAACAAATCTGCTACCACAACAATGATGCTTAAACAAAAAGATCCTAATATACCTATAGCAGAGATTTTTCATTTCAATTTAGAAATCCCACTAACTCAATTTAGATGAATCAAATTATTTAGGGGTATTACCAAAGACGCTCTTGTTCACAAAGAAGTATTGACCTTCTTATACAAAATACCATAGGCTTGCCCATATGCTCTCTTCTTAAGTTTTTGGATAGTGGGGCAGGATCATTAAAGGACTTTCTTTGGCTTGTAATGTAGGTTTAGGGCTAGTCTGATACCTTTTGGGATTCTTTTAGTGAGTATGCCTCCTTGACACTACGCTTTATTCAGGGTCCACTTATTTCCACTTTTTCTTCATTTTATTTTTTCCCTTATGTCTTCCTTTTTATTTTAAAGCATATTCACAATGGAACAGGTAGGATTTTTTTCTCACTTTCTTTGTCTTTTATTTTTTTCCTTTCTTGTATTTTTTCTTTTTCTTTTGTTTTCTTTTATTTCTTTACCCCACCTGTAATTTTTCATTTTTTCTTTAGCACATCTTTCTTCATACTCCTCTATCCCTATGCACCCCAATAATAGCAACTCTCAACTTAGGCGATTTGCCTGAGTTGAGGTGCACAGTGTCCAAGGAGGACCAGGGCCAATACAGGTTCATTGTAAGTGAAATAGGAAGTTGAAATCAGTATAATTAAGAAATGGGTCAATTAAGGCTCAAATTTTGGAACAAGGGATTGATATTTCATTGTGTTAGGCATTTAGTCTTGAGTAGACTCACAATGAAAATGGCCTATGATCATCTCCAACTTAACTATTCCAAAACCTAGGCAGGAGAAACTAGGCAAGTTCTAGATTCAGACACACCAGGAACTAAGTAGCGCCTCACACACACTCGCACAGGGTTATACTGCTAGGTACTACTTATCCAGTTATGCAATTGTCCACCCTAGTTGTTCTATTCCTAATCCTAATGCCATTATCAGATTCACAATCATCTCACACAAATACACACACCACACTATTAACACAAAACTTAGGAGGATGGAGGGGTATCAATTTTTCAGAAAAATTATTTCACAATCAAATAATTTCAGCATAGTTATTCAAAATAACATCTTCTGCCACAATTATAAATTTTCTTCCGATTTTTAGCTATTCCAGCACGCACATAACAAAAATAGAAACAAAAACATTCTAGTTCTCAAATTTTTCAGATTGTAGCAACGGGCTTTGAAACATGGAAAGTATAGCCCGTGGCAACCTTGCCCCCCACCCCCAACTTAAAGATTATGCACTGTCCCCAGTGCATGTAATAATGAAATACAAGGGATCGAGAACATCCCTGGGGGATCAAGGTTCCATCTTATACTGCCTTATCATCACGTGGTCCCTTAAATTTGGTCCCATCATCATCAACTATAGTCCCATCAGCTGTTGGGACTGTCTCAAAAATAGTGGCACCGATTGTGCTCGGTGCACTAAGTGGTAACTCAATAGTCAAGGCTACATCACTGTCCCCCTCAATATAATCACTCACTGATCTTGAGTTATCGGCACCATCTTTCAATTCTTCAACCCTGACCTGTCGGTCTTTCTCACTCTGTAGGCTATCTTTCTTAGCCTTCTTTAGGGCATCTTTTTTTTCACTCTTATGCTTTCCCTAATTTCTTCTTCTGATTCTGGAATCTCTAAGATACTTTTAACCTGTACTTTAGGCTCAACTTTCATAACCACGGGTATCGGGATGAATGGCCTTTCATACAACTCATCTACCATTTTCTTGATTCTAGCAACCTCATGTTTTACCTCTACAATATTTGGGATTCATTTTCTCCCCGACTAACGAATCATCCATTGCTCAAATGCATCTAGTCTACCCTACACCCGTTTGTCTTATTTTTTATCTTAGATTTAACCTAGGTCTTCACACCCCCTTCCATATTTTGGACCTTTGCATCCAACGTGGCCAATTGCTTCATTGCATAATCCCATATGGCTTGTAATATCACTATTAAAATAGTTGGCATCACTCTGGGTCAAGGTTGTATAGATTATGAAGGAAGAGGGGCACTGGATGTACCCGTTACATCAGATGTTTGCTGCTCAGTCTATAAACCTATCTCATCTGCCCCTGTAGCCTCAGTCTATCTACTTTATCTTAACATCTCAGTTATTATATCATCTCCTTATCTTACTTTCCTAGCCATGGGGTTTTCAGCATCCTTTATTAATCCCAAATCTGAAGTGTATATGGGCTCAATAAGTTCGTCAATCTCAAAAAGTTCCTGCACCCCCGCAGCTAAATAGATCTGAGTCGGTAAATAAGAATATGCCAATAATAACTTCTCTCCACCTATAGCTCTATCACATATTTCTGGATCTAAAAACTTTCCCACATCAAATTCGTACCCATCCATAAACCTGGCTATCAATGTTGCACGAATCGGGTTGAGTACGTTATCCCCAGTAGTGGGACAAAGTTTGTGTCTGGCCAGTGTACACCATGCCTTGGCCTCAAAGTTTAATGTATGCTTTTTTATATTTTTTTAAGTCACCCCTAGGCCACCTACTACCAACCGGCTTCTTCCCTATTCAAAACACTCAACCCTGCAATCCACTGAAAGTGTCTCATCTTGTCTTACGACCCCAGCTTCTTTCTTGTAATTTTTTGTATTTCATCCATGTGGTAATCCATTTCTCCTGTATTTACCTATGGATAAAAGTTTGGACCATTCAAGAATTAGGAAATATTAAGTAGGGAGATGTTCACCCACACTCCCCACATGGTCAATGAGGTAATAAGCTCTCCACATCTCCATAAATTTCCCTTTGGATACTGCCTCTTCAACCCGTCCTTGTACGCCATATAAAACTCATATGATAGAGCAAGAATGTATTTCCCAGGCGGTGTAGTCATCCACCAAAACTTGTATTAGCTGAATTGAGCCTCAAATAAGAGCAACTCAGACATACCTATGGTGGTCAATCTACTCTCAAGATAAAGATTTCCTTTAATTCTACTATTAGGGAGTCTACTAAACCCGTAATTGTATGTCTCCTGCATACCGGGGTACCCCCACCATTCAATGATGGGCACCGAAGTAGGTGTAATAGCCAAAGGTGGGTCCTTTCTTTCAATCAGAGTAGCATCAACCTCTTCCTCAATATCATCCTCTGTACTTTCTTCCTCTAAGCTTGATTCAACATTTTTCTCCGCACCTGCATCACCCTCAAGTTCATTATTTTAATTATCCTCATTATCCTCAAAAAATAAAGGTGAGTATGGAAGAGAGGTACTTAGGTTCTTCATTCTTGGTCCCTATGAAGGTGTGTCCTTTCAAAGTGGCTATTTTCTTTTCCTAAAGGTATTTTTTCCTTGGGTCCGCTTTTTTCTCCATGGGGAACTCCACAAGGTCCCCGCTTGAATCACTTACTTTTTCGTATATCCATTGATGAGTGACTTTGAGAACCGGATTCTTTTGGGTGTTCTTCTTTGATGAGTCACCTTTAGGATCCATACTACCTATGTACATACACTCATTAGAAAAAACTAAGGAAAGGAAAGAGAAAACAAAGAAAAGTTGTGTCACTGTGCATATTTTATTTAGGTTACAACTGGAGGGTAAGAGTCATATAATCTGGGTAAAACTTGTATGACTGAGTCATATGATAAACAGTGTAGATTAGGATGTTCATTGGTCAGCTTACGAGTCCTCTTAACTAGTTGTAAGGATAATTTAAAACTTGTTACCAACAATCGTAAGCAGACCAAAACCAAAACTCTAATATTTTATATCTTCTTAGGTCCTTACGACTTATGTTTATGAGTCATATGGGTTGGATATGACTCGCATAGGCAAGTCGTACCCATACTATAACCTTCACACAGCTATACCTTTATGTTGTCAGTGGTTACAAGTCACATCACAACTTGTAACTTATGGAAAAGAGTAGTGAGGAGTCATGTATCCACTGCAACATATAGGTTTAGCTTACAAGTTGATTCTAACATATATTTCCTATTTTTCCCTTTAGTTTACAATATTACCACCCTATTTTAGTCCAACAACATACAATTTTAGCACACAATATCAAGTTCACTCCCAACTTCTATTTTAAGCTCAATTTCTAAGATCTAGGGTTCCAAATTTCAACAAACATTGATATCCAACTCAAATAAATTCTAAAATCTCATCCTATTTTAAACTTCAATCTTAAAATATAAAGCATTTGAGTTTAAAGACTTACTTGAATGGTTGAGAGATTAGGGTTCTTGAATTTTCACTTTTTTTCCTAAATTCTGGTAAAATTCGTGCAATGAGAGAGAACCTAATGATTTTGTGTGTTTCAAAGTGAATTTATTCATTTTTGAGCTTAAGGATCGATCATAAATGAAGATATTTGTTTTTTGTAGTATTAGGTACCTGAATCGGGTGACCTGGGCTGGGTTGACCTACAACCCTTGACCTAGTAAGCTTGGTTATGAGTCTTTTGCATGACTCGTACCTCGGCTTACAGGTCTTTTTCTCCATTCATAAAGACCTAGAACTTTACCTGGGTTCTGGAGTCGTACAAATCATTCTGAGAGTCCTAAAAACTCCAGAAACTCTTACCAGGATCTAAATTAAATCACAGGTCCTTACAACTCCTACTCACGAGTTTCTACCTTAAGATAGGACTCGTGAAGAGATTGTATGACCTAACTTCTTTGAAATTTTGGGCTCTTTTCTACAATCTCTAGTCCTACACACTCAACAAACATATTACCTTATAAATAAATAAGTACAAAACATGGGTGGCCTCTCATACAGTGCTTAATTTAACGTCACGACATGAAGGGGTTAAGTTGGATACTCAAATTTCATCTACTAGCCTCATGGGTTACCTCATATGCAGCACTTGATTTAATGTTATAATATGACATAATTTCCTTGGATACTCAGATTTCACCCAAGTCTATCTCAAAAATCACATTAACTTCCTTAGTGTTGCCTATATAATGCTTTACTCTTTTCCTATTCACCTTGAATGGGGTTTCACCATCTCGCTTCAATTCCAAAGAACCATATGAGAACACTCTTAGCACAATAAATAGACCATACCATCTGGACTTCAACTTACTTGGAAACATGTGAAACCTTGAGTTGTAAAGCAATACCTGGTCAGGTTTCTCAAATATCATCTTTTCAATCTTCCGATCATGAAACACCTTTATCTTTTCTTTATAAAGTGCAAAACTTTTATATGCTCGGAGTCAGAATTCATCAAACTCATTTATCTTGTTCATCCTTGACTTGGATGCACAACGCATATAGTGTTTTATGTTCAAGTTGGAAAGTGACATGTCTTTCCATACACCAACTACTAAGGAGCAACACTAATGGGGGTCTTGAAATCTATTTGGTAAGCCCATAATGCATCATCTAACTTTTGTAACCAATCAGTCCAACTGGGATTCATTGTCTTTGCCAAGATGGACTTGATTTATTAGTTGGACACCTCAACCTATCGATTAGTCTGTGTATAATAAGGTGTTTCCACCTTGTGTTTCACTCCATACTTCTCAAGCAGACTTTTGAATAGACAATTATAAAAAGGTGACCTGTTGTCACTAATTATAGCATATGGCATGCCAAATCAAGAAAATATGTGATTTTTAAGAATGTGATGACACTACATGCTTCATTGTTGGGGAGAACAACAGTTTCCACCCATTTAGAGACATAATCCATAACCACTAAAATTTACACCCCATACATCAAATAATTCCAATTCTAAAATAGGAGTCATAGGAAGTTCATGGCATCTAGAGGCGTTACCTTGGTGTTGATATTGATCACAAGCTAAAGAAAAATCATGTGAATCTATGTAAATTACTGGCCAATAGTACCCACATTTCAAGATTTTATGGGTTGTGTGGGATCTTCTATGATAACCCACAACTGGTGAAGAGTGGCAAGCCTCAAGTATGCTAATCATCTCCACCTCAAGTATACTTCTACAAATAATCTCATCCACACAAATTCTGAATATATAATGCTTATCCTAGAAGAATCTCCTTACTTCATGCATAAACTTGTTTCTTTGCTGAAAGGAAAGATCTTCTAAGACTATATCACTTGCTAGATAATTTACATAGTCAGCAAATCATGGAATTAGATCTTAGGAAGCTACTAATATCTGCTCATCTGGAAAACTGTCTTCAATCTCGAGCCCATGTTTGACATTCTACATAACTTCCTCTTCAAGTCTAGACAAATGATTTGCAACTTGATTCTCAGTGCCTTTTCTATCCTTGACTTCAAAATCAAATTCTTGCAGCAATAGAACCCACCTAATCAATCTAGGCTTTGCATCTTTTTTTTTCATCAAGTACCTCTGATCAAATAAGACCTAAACTTCTCAAAGGCAAAAACCACTCCCAACAACTCTTGTTCTATGACTGTATAGTTCTTTTGAGCAGTGTTTAGTGCCTTGATAGTATAGTAGATGGGATGAAGGATCTTTTATTTTTTTTGGCCTAGTACAACACCTAAGGCCAAGCCACTTGAGTCACACATAATCTCAAATGGCAAGGACAAATATGGGGACACAATGATAGGAACAGACATCAACTACTCTTTCAGACAATTAGAAGCCTTCAAGCATGCTTCAGTAAAATCAAATTTCACCTCTTTCTCAAGAAGCCTACAAAGTAGTTTGGCAATCGTAGAGAAATCTTAAGTAAACCGCCAATAAAACCTAGCATGTCCCAAAAAACTTCAAACACCCTTCACAAAAATTGGTAGAGGTAATTTCTTGATCACCACAGTCTTCGCTCTATCTACCTCAATACCCATTTCAAAAATCTTGTGCCCAAGCACAATACCTTCTTTGACCATGAAATGGCATTTTTCCCAATTAAGTACTAACTTGCATTCCTTACACCTTCTAGGAGTATTTGCCAAAGGAACTAAGCAGTCATCAAAAGAATCACCAACAACTGAGAAATCATCCATAAACACTTTGTTGTTGTCATCAACCATGTCAGAGAAGATTGACATCATACATCTCTAAAATATGGTTAGAGTGTTACATAACCCAAAGGGCATACGTTTAAATGCAAAGGTACCATAAGGACAAGTGAAGGTTGTTTTCTCTTGGTCCTCAGGTGCAATAGTGATTTGTTTATAACCTTAGTATCCATCCAAAAAATAGTACCATCCTTAACCCGCAAGTCTATCCGGCATCTGGTCCATGAAGGGCATAGGGAAGTGATCCTCTGAGTTTATGCATTCAATTTCCTATAATACATACATACTATCCATCCTGTGACTGGACTCATCGGTAATAGCTTAGTCTTTTCATTAGGAACAATAGTAATACCGCCTTTATTTGAAACACATTATACCAGGCTGACCCACTTGCTATTAGCAATGGGATACACTACACCAGCATCAAGATACTTGATTATTTCCTTCTTCACCACCTTTTGCATAAGAGGATTGAGTTGACGTTGATGTTCTATAGTTGGAACATAATTCAGTGCAGGGTGATTTTATGAGTATAAAAACTAGGAAGAATACTAATAATATCTACAATAGACCAACTAATGGCCCCCTAGAACTTCTGTAGCACTGATAAGAAAGCCTCTACTTCTGTCTCAATCAAGTCAATTACAATGATTACCAACAAACTATTATTGGCCCCCAAAAATGCATATCACAGATGAGAAGAGAGGCCTTAACTCTAAGATGGGTGGCTCCTCAATAGATGGGCAAGAAGGTAGCGTGGTTCTATTTTATAGATCTAAATCAACCTTCTTTGGTGCATAAGTATAAGATCAACTATTGTAAAGTTCACATATCATCTCATCAAAGTCATCAATACCATCGCTGTTGAAGGTTATGATCATGGCTGCTAGATCTTTAAAACCAAACCTTTCTTCAATAGGAACAGCATCAGAAGTATTACCCCAAGTAGTCACCGAATTAACATCATAGAATGAATCCATATCCTTATCATACACATTAATCATGGATATCACTCTTAAATCATCTGGCTGCTTCATGGATTTGCATATATTGAATATCACTTGTTCATTATTGAGTCTCAATATCAGATGGCATGTATCCAAATCAATAAATATCCTTCCTGTAGCCAAGAATGGTCTTCCCAAGATAATTAGGACTTTAATATCCACTTTGTAGTCTAAGATCTCAAAATCAGTAGGAAAGATGAAAGAAGTCACCTTCACCAATACATCATAAAGAATACCAACTAGCTTTTTCACTATCCTATCGGCCATCACTAGTCTCATAGTGGTTGGTATGGGAGCTCTCAACCCTAACATCTTAAATACTGCTAATTGCATGAGGTTAATACTAGAACCCAAATCACATAATGACCGAGTGAAGCTGAATGATTCAATTATGCAAGGAATAGTGAAGGCATGAGGATCCTCCTTCTTCTCTACCAATGATCTAGTAGCTCTAAGACTGCGTGATGAATATTGTCGACTGGCTCAAAACTGACTGACCTCTTCTTGGTGATTAGATCCTTCATGATTTTTTCATATCCTAATTTGCTCAAATTCCTCTACAAGTAAGATATTGACTAACAGCTCCTTCAATATAGATAAAAAAAATTTATACTTCTCTTTTATTATTTCTTTTTCATACATAGAGGAAAAAGAGGGCAAGGTATCAGGATGGACTTCAAAATAGGCTCCTTGACTGTGTATTTTCCTTTATCTTGCTTGCTACTACTTACCATATCAACAGAATCATCATTATTCTTTTGTTCATCAATAGTGGTTACTGATGGATCTAAGGTAGTTTTACCACTCCTAGTGGTAATGGTGTGGCAGTGACTATCATTCTTTGGATTTACCACCATATTAATAGGAAGAGTGTCAGGTTTCTTTTGATTTAATATAGCCGACATCTGACCATACATCTACTCCAGTTGTTTGATTGCGGTGGCATATGACTCAACTTTATAATTCATCCCTGAAAGGTCTTCCTTAATCTCCTTAAGATAGCTCTCTTGACTCTCTTGTCCTTTGACTAGTTTTGCCAAAATTGTCACTATTTTAGACTTAGTATCTCGGCTACCTAATGGTATGTATCTATCACTCTTTTCTTTATAGTCATCTTTTCGTCTCTAATAACCATCGTTTTCTCTACTCATGTCTATGTATCTATCATTGTAATAGTTCCAACATTGATTCCCTTTTCCTTGGGCTCAAAAATCTTCCAATCAATGATTAACATACTTCACTTCCTTGTAAAATTTAGTCTCACAAATCCTAGAAATTGATCCTTGTTCCCAAACTATATTTACTTTTTTAGCACTCGTCATTGCAAATTATTTTGTAAGCAGCCCAATATCTATCTGAAGTTGTGCAACCTCTTGTTCTACCAAATCATGACCAGCTCCATAATCATTAACTGCTTCAATAGCATATGTACCTACACCACTCTCAGCATCTGTAGTATGTGAACCTCTATTAGTAACTGAAATATCATCAACTGTATCCTGCGCAGCATTCGATCGAAGACACATAAATGCACCTCCTAAAATTATATCTGCCATAGCTCTTGAACTAATATTTAGTGATCTATAGAAAATTTCTAATAAGTTGGACCTCATGATTCTGTGATTAGGTACTATACTCAGCTTCTTCTTGAATCTAAACCATGCCTCATACATAAATTCTGCAGGTAATTATCTAAAATTGTAGATTTTATCTTTCAATTATATCATCCTTACAAGAGGGAAAACCTATTCAAAAACATTCTTCACAACTCATTCCATGTAGTGATTGAACCTCTCAAAAGTTCCCCTAACCCTAGTGATGCTTCTTCAGTCAGTTAAAATAAGAACCTTAACCTCAAAGCTTCCTGGTACACCCTTGGAATAGCAAACGACATATAGATCCCAGTAAAATTAGCAAGATTCATGTTATCATCATAATTTGTTGATCCCAAAAATGTACCCTCAAGTTTAGCAATTGGATCATTGCACTAGTAATGTCAAATTTAACATTGGGGTAAAGCAGGAGGAACGATGGCTTATGTCTCAGTAGGTTCAACATATACCATATTCTCATCTTCGTCATATGGCTGTAGATGATAATATGTAGGAATCATCAAATTTCTACCTCTTTGAACTCTATCTTGATTCTCGGACACTTGTGTAGGCCCAGCTAGTACTGCTTGCGGAGCTACCCTAGCCTCTTAAGCTAATAATCTTTCCTCAGCTATTCTAGCTTCTTCGGCTTCTAATAATTACTCAGTCTATTTTTCAGCAACATTTTGTAGATCATTAGGTAGGGAAGGAGGCACAAGATGAGGGTCTTGAACCCCAGCATGAATACCATCACGAACTTGCCCTAACATCCTTATTAGTGGTTAAAGAATTCTTTCAGACTCTGGATCAAAAGGGAGTAATGGATTGCCTCTTCTCCTAGTGTTTGACATACACCGATGTATACCAAATCATGAACAATAAATAAAACCTATGAACTTTACCAATTTAATTAACTACTCAAACCTATTTCCCCATAACGGTGTCAAAATTTGATGTCGCCCAAAACTAACCTCCAAAGAAGTATGTTGCAGGTCAATGCCAAATATAGTAACCTAACTAGTTTGGGGTAAACCCACAATGAAAACATTAAACTATTGCTTAACTTGAAAAATTTCACGAGCAGTGCAGAAAAGTAAATGGGGGAATTTTGAAGTAGTAAGTAAATAGTAACCAAATCTTGAATGCTTTGAGTTTGTAAACAATAGAAGACGAAAACTAGGACTGTGTTCCCTTATAAATTTTTTGTGTTCAGCCCACCTATTCTGCTACTCTACATGTAAAGTTTACAAGTTATGTATTATCAACTGTCTTGTGAATGTATTGATAAATCTTACCCTTTACCTTATGAGTCTCAGGGCGTCACCTTATTGCTCCTTCCCTATGATTTCAGTTCAACTTTTACCTTTTGAGTCTCAAGTTGATTGGATGAGATAAATGAATAACAAAATGGACGTGAATCTCAAACTACTATCTTAATCTTTTTTTCCTAATCTCAATACAGGCAATCTTCAAGCTTTTGCAGTAGCTCTGAGGTTAATTAATATTAAGAAGATTAAGATGCATGCATAACAATTAGAATAGAGGAATCTCCCCTTTTCTTTATGTAGTTAATTTGCTAGGATTTCCACAAC
This sequence comes from Capsicum baccatum var. pendulum, assembly GCA_030864225.1. Classification (NCBI taxonomy): domain Eukaryota; kingdom Viridiplantae; phylum Streptophyta; class Magnoliopsida; order Solanales; family Solanaceae; genus Capsicum; species Capsicum baccatum. Next base: position 184,648,301 of record CM061558.1, on the reverse strand, counting down.
CCTAGTCAGGGAAATTATTCACTCATATTCATGCAACAATCCATGATAATCAATAAAGAATTCATGTAATTAATTGCACAAGAATAAGAATAATAAAATCAAAAATCTTCAATTGAATAATAACCCATAAATCTCAAGAATAATGTAAAGTATATAAAAGTATGTTAGTGAATATCAAAGAACGTAACCTAAAAAGGAATAACCCTAGAAAAATAATGTCGGCACAAGGTATGACTCACTTCCTCCACTCGTAAGGTCTTCTTACGAGTCATATTGTGCTATTAGTATATATTTCAGTAGCTGATCTCCCAGGCTTCAACTTTCTGTTCTTGTTATGACTCATCCTCACAATCGTATCATAACCATATGACTCGCGGTCTTCACTCATTGCCACCTGGGACTTGATCTTTCAATCCTGTAAACACTAGTCATCTTATGATTTGTTCATATGAGTCATACTCAGACTTCCAACTTGCCTTTTTCTATGACTTGAACTTTCAATAAAACTTTGATTTTTGTTCTCCTGGTGCTCTTTTGTCACGGCCTGTATCAACATCTTATGGTTTGTACTCTCAGTCGTATCAATTCGTCACTTATCTTTTCTTCTTAGCCTTTTTCATTGTTATGCTTATGAGTCAACCTACGATTCAAATAATGTATTATCGCCTGTTAAGCTAACTCATATCATCTGTAGACTTCCTCTTTTTTAGTGGTTTTTCTTTAAATTTTATTCCAAAAACTATTATTTACCTATTTTACCTGCAACAACTATAAAACCACATCATATCTACTAAAATAACCTAAGTGCAAGCATAAATTCTTTGTTTTAAGCATCTAAAGTATTGTGTTTCCATGGTACATCGACATTACTATTTGTTAATTTGCTTTGGACTAAAGAGTTATGGCAATTTTACTAAAGATTATCTATATTGAAAAGTTGGCCACTGTAGTGACAAACAAACAATACTTTAGCTTTTTTTTTGGACTATTTTGAATTTTTAACTCAAAGACTCATCCCAAAGCCATGTGGAGGCAATTTTACAAGTTTTAGGGTCAAAAGTATTCATTGAGGTAATTTTTTTTTGTCATATTATTTATTTTTCACTCCCATAACATCTTAGAATCATTAGAATGCTCTTTAATGGTGGAATTCTTGGGAATTAGAACCCTAAGCTCATGAAATTTTGGGAAGAACCATGGTTTGGGTAATATCACCTAGAATTACTTCAAGATTTTTAAAAAATGATTCCTAACATAAATTGGAGATTCTAAAACATGAAATTAATGGTTGGGGCCCTTAATTCAATAAAAATGGATTTTATAACTTTAATACTCTATTAATGGAGATGGATTGAGTATGACAGAACTATTTAATGGGTAACTAACCCTTGGGTAATGTTTTAATCTAGGAATAAGGATAGAATTAGTGGGTTAAATTCCCAAAGTAGTTATTCAAATATAAATTGATTAATTACTCTTATAATTATTTGATTTCCATATTTTGAGGCTAATGGAAGCATGAATAAAAAGGAAGAGCAACCTTGGTGTGGCTTACTTATTTTAAGATTTTTGGTCAGGTAGGTTATGATGTAATATGTAATAGACTTAGGTTAGATATGCGTAATTACTACATTTTAATGGGACACCTTGTGTCTAGGCCTACATGCACGGAGTTACGATGAGAAAATGTGAAATTAATATAATAAAGATATAATTGCATGCTGTTGTGTTTTGTGTGGATCCCGTGATGGGTGTTTGTGTTTGTATGACTTACTTGATGATTTACAAGTTTAATATGTGAATATGGATAAAAGTAGAGAAATTAGGTGAACTTTTAATTCATACAACTAGTCTTTAGTACCTTTAAAAGGTGAATTTTGATGTTGTTTGTGTTTGGAATATAAGATATTTTTGTTGGAAGATAGTTACAAGAATTAGACATGATAAAAGGAATTGGTATCATAACTTAATAACCAAAATCCTAAATTGCCTAAGTTTTAGGGAGTAAGATGTGTAAAGGTGTATGACTCAAGCTAGAATTATAAGTTGAATAGAGTCAAGTAGCTGGATAATCGGCTAATGGATAGTGTCTTGAACTTAGTGATGACTTGAGTATAAGCGTTACTAGTTAGTGACTGAATATACTGATTTTAATAGGAATTAAAAAGGGTTAGATTGGTGAATGAAATAGATATGTTGAATTAGAACGTAGATATCAATTTTGGTAGAATATGCACTCCTAAAATGGGTACTTGATTGATTGGTCCTTAGACATATTTATGATTAATTATTGTGTTTGATAATGCTTATTTGAATGAGTGGTGAATTGTCCTTCATATTTGTGATTTCATGAGTTAGTGGATATTTGTTGTTTACATAAAATGATAAACTTGTTAATTATATAATGTAAGTTTGGAAATTGATAACCTATATTGAGATCGGCAAAAAAGACCTTGTTTGATAGACAAGTGTTGTTGATTTATCTCATTTTGTTATTATACTTGTTTATGGTGTTGTTTATTACTTTGAGATGAATCAATAAGTTGATTATTAAAGGATTGGTGAATTTCAGGGAGGATAAAGGTTGGGACGTTGGAATAAGGGTCGTATAACACTAGGTTTGGGATAAGGGTAAAAGGCACTACTTTTCTTAGATTAGGTGTTATGCCGACATTAACATTTGGATTTGGTACCATACTAGTACCGATACATAGACTAAGATCATCCCTTACATATCATGTCTAGTGGGTAACACCATAATTTGGAGAGTTTGACAGTTCCTTGAGTGGACTGAGTTATGTTGATAAAATACTATGGTTACGTATGTTGATGGTTGTGATTGTCCATTACAGTAAAGTGTGAATATAAGATATGTCCTGGATTATGTATAAATATTATCTCTTATTTATTCTAGCATCTTTTCTTATGAAGTTGATGATTTTTATAAGTTATCTTAGTTGTTGCAATCCTGAGGTTAATAGTAGTATAATAGGGAGTGAGGCTTATCATGAAAGAGGATTAATGAGAGAAAGGGAGAAGTGTAAAGTTGTTGTAACAAGGTAAGTGTATAAAAGATATGGATTAGGTTTATGCATTGAATGGCATCTGTTAGTCGCACTCTAAGGTTAAATTAATAATGTTATAATAAATTAAAGGTGGTAATCTTGGAAGTTCAAGTAAGTAACGTATGCTCAATTATTTAGCCGGTATGCTTGTATGATCTCTTCTTGTTTGCTATATGTTGTTATATATTTTTATCCCTAGTCGGACGATTATACCTACAAATATGTGTGGTTGTATTGATGCTACACTTACTATGTCTCTTTATGGGAATATAGCCTTGTCAGGTCGGTTGGAGTTTCTATAGGTGCAGTAGTGTATAATATTCAACAAATCATACCATTCAACTCTCTCATGGATCTTGTGTTTTGGGTCGTCATTCCTTTTTTTAGTGCTCTTGGGCATATTTAGACTAGGTTTTGGGAAGTTTTGTAATTAAATTCCACTATGAATTTTGTAATAATCTTTATTTTTTGAAAAGGTTTATTATTCACTAATGTTTAAGGTTTTAACAATGCTTTCTCCCATGATTAAAAGTTACGTGGTAAGGGTTCTTCTTTCTAGGGTAGAGTTGGGTAGGTACCCACATGATTCATAACTTGGGTCATGACAATGAGTTTGATGTGTGGTTGGGCTATTAGTGATAGGGCCTGTAAGAGTTCTAGGAGCAGATTCGAATGTGATGTTATTTGGATGGATCCATGATTAAGAGAATTGAGATAAGGGAATTGGAATGGAGGCTTGGGGTCCTCCAGGACATGTGTATTAGTGTCAATGGCTAAATTGTCCACATCCTTGTGACATTTCATTTCCTCTTGTAGTATTTCCAATATTTTAGCGAGTTCAGCAATCATTCACTTTGCTCTGATATCACGTTGTCTCCAATGGTCAATGAATTTTCATCATCACTGCCATCCATATTCCGTTTTCCTGTGGTAAAACAAAGGTCAGAGAAGGAATCTATAATGACTTGTGAATGAGTAAAATAAGTGTGCTTGGACAGTTTTATCAACACAAATCACTTTCATTTATTATCTTACCTAACAAAATAAAACAACTCAAATAGTAATTATGTTAGATTCGATCAAAAATAAATTGTGATATATATCTGATAAAAAGTAAACACATAAGAGTTGCTTTCATCAAAGGTAATTGATCTATGGGTTAAATATTGATTAATGAATAGGACTTTATCCATTTATTTTGGGCAAGTAATTTTAACATAAAGGTCGACTTTGCTGAACCTCTATCTTATTCGTTTTCTATTTGATGACCTTTAAATCTCTTTAGTCTTCCAATAATGGGTAAATAAAAGGTTTCAAAGGATAGGGTGAAGCTTGGAAGGCTGCCTACGTATCTCAATAAGGATAAGTCAAGCCTCCCTTCAGAATTCAACTTATTAAGGGATAGATTTTTCACTTATTTCATTCACTAATTTCATTATGAGTGGAAAATAGAAAATGACATGAAAGAATAGTGAAAAAGGAAATTTCTTATAATCCTAAACTTTTTGGATCATTGCTTATGTTAATTCTTCTTTTTTCTATCTTTTATTTAGTAGAGTGAGAGCTAAAGGTAGATCCTTCCCATGTCGATAAGGCATTCCAAGTCAACCCTAAAAACATGACATATCTCAATATTGTTCCCTTCGGCTCCAGTGTGGTAGTGATAGACTTTTTTGTAGTTTTCCAAGCCGTAGCATATTTTTTGGCTTCCTTTCTATTTTTTCAATAATCTTTGCATGAATCAACTTATAGTAGATATTGTGGTATGACTCCTCAATGACCATGAAATCATAGTTGTTTATTTAAGCTTTCATAGTAATAGGAATGTCTCGTACAACCCTATCATATGCCAAGCTAGTACATGGTCCCCACATCTGGCTTGTTTTACCACCATTGATTATGTAGTGGATCTTACCCATAAGGTATCACATTTATCCATCAAATTCCTTTCTAATGCATACGATACTCATAACTCTTATTCCTATTATTTAAGTTACAACTAAAGCCTTTTGTTTGATCAGAGTCTGAAATTCCCATAGACTTTAAAGTTGGGTAAACATCAGACAAGAGAAAGATTCTAAACCTTTGACATCATTAGTAATTCTAAGCTTTGAAAGTGATTTATTATTTTCCTAGACTAACCCTAGTTGGCCAAATAGAGTGATCTTTGACATTATCCCACTAGCCCACGACTTAGCTAGGATTCACGACTTGCTCAATATTTTCTTCATCTAATTCCTCCTCTGTATCTTCCTATATATCTATCACTAAAGTGGCCCTTATGAGTTCTTGTTTTAGTTCATCTTCCTTGTTATAGTTTTCTTCTTTTGCTTATACTATAATTTTATCCATGATAACCACTTTCTCTTCAGCTCAAGCTATTTTCTTATCAATTTACTCGAACCTAGTCATCATGACCTTCTTGATATGTTCCATTTCATCTATTTGTATAATAACCCTCTAGGTTATTTCCTCCATTCTCAAATATTTTTGGTGTTTCAAGCCTCCCCACAGTGGCCACAAGTCATTTATGACTTGCCAAAATAGCAAGTTTGATTATCGGACAGTTTATTTGGGTTTAGGATCATTTCCTTATTTTGGAGTTATTGTTAATGAATTGGTCTTAGGACAAAACTCTTAATAAAATACCATGTATTAGAATTCTGATAGTGCCACCAGCTCTACAACATTGATTTTAGGCTAAAAGGACCCTTGGTTCAGGTCCCAAGGCTCCAGACACATTTTGGGATATTGAGTGGATTTTATGAAAAATAAAACTATATGGAATGCGTACACTTACCCTTCTCAGACCCCAATTAGTGGGAATATACTAGGTAAGTTATGGTTGTTGTTGATCTCAAATGAAAGTTTTGATAGTTTCATTGAGTACAGAATGCCGAATTTTGTATGGTAGCATAGTTTATTAGTGCGCACATAGTTCCAAATGAATTTCGAACACCTGGTCGGAGTCTATTTGGACTTAGAAAAATCTGGTTCTTGGCATCAACTGGTCCAATCACTAAAGTATACATTGGGTCTCTTTAGTGGTTGTCGCTAAAGCGACCAAGGGATTACTTTAGTGATCATCCTTAGACCCCACTTAGTCACTTGAGTGGAGGCCCAATTGCTTAAGTAGAGGTTGCTTAAGAGAGACTCGACCTCTTAATAGAAGGGCCGCTTTTGGTGGAGGATTGCTTATGCAATTATATGACCTCTTATGTGGTTATCGCATAAGCAATCATCTGGCCCCTTAGCCATATATGCAGGGGATTAAATCCCCTTCTTCACTCAATTTTCCCTTATTTTCATAACCCCTTGTCACTATTTTTGAGATCTTTAAGCATTGGGAATCATCCATTGAAACTAATGTATGTTAGCCCAAGACTCTTTGGTCATTTACCATTATTTTCCCAATCATATTCTGCCCCATTTCATTTTAAATTCTTTGGAATTAGGTCTTTAAATCCCCAAAATTTAGGAACCAATTTGGGACCCAATTTGTGTCCCATTTATGCTTAACCTTTGAGAACAAAATCCTTGTCCTTTAAGAAACCTCGTTATGCATTCAACTTGGGTTTTGAGCTGGCCTGCGGGCCTATTCTTGACCTGAATTCTGACCCGATGTTTTATATAGAAATATGGATCTTATTTTACTCCTATTGACATGTAGATTATTATTTTGATAGCATCGCAATATTTTCAGATCGTGGATCAAGACGAGCAATTTGTAGAACATTCAAGGATTATGGTTTGGCATTAAGGAAGGCGTTAGTCTACTCTTCTCTATGAGATAGTGTATAGTATAGGTTGCATGCTAGGTATGGATGTTCGGATATGTTTATGACTAGGGTATCATGACCTAGCGTAATTTAGGAGTTGTGGATAGAAAGGTGAACTAACCCTTAAGATGAAATACTTCTTATAGAAATAGAATCCTATCACCCTAGGTAATAAGCATATGAACCATTGTCCGATGTTAAGGATCATTTAGCATAAGGCTTACTATTTGACTAAGTAAGTTGGATCATAGTTTCTCAGATTATAATATTACCTTTATGCTATTTATATACTATTGGACCTGAGTCCATGATTAGGATACCTGTTCGACTCCATGTGAATATTCTACCCTTAGAAAGGGCGTGCTTCTAGTTATGGACACTTAGGAGCCTATTTCTATATTGTCTTGATACTGATGATGGCAAGCATACAATTATGTGCATTCATGCTCACTCAATGGTATGGTTCCAACCAAAACCATGATTTCCCTATTATTTTCTAAAAAGAGATTTATTCCTACTTTTCACTTTTAAAATAGATTTTTTTGTAACAAGAATCATACCAGCTTATTCAATGATTTATGAGCTTATGAAACTAAATATGATATTTTGAAAATTTGTCCAAATTTGATTCGGTTTCATGGTTTACCCACTCTTTAACCACTATCATTTACTTTGATCGAGAGAGATTTTGACCTTTTCTACACTTTTATGTTAATTTAGTCCCAGAGTTGATCTCGCCCACTAGATTTACAGACTTACACTCTCTTAGTCATAATTTGAGTTTGTTCACTTATTATATATACATCTATTCAGTATTGGATGGAGTAGATTGATGATAAAATTATTAGAAATCCTGGATTGGGTCTAGGTAGTGTATACAAATATTTTTGAATTCCCTAAGGGACCATTCATCTGTGAGCCATAGTGCTAGATAGGAGAGGTCGTTGTAGGGCCTACTTTTATGGGTTGTTGAGGATAGAGGAGATGTATATATTTGGTATGTTATGGCATTTAGATCAGATATGACATAATGGATTTACTTTGTGTTTATTCACTTATAAGTATTGCCTATCACCAGTATATTATTTGGTGCTTATATCTATCGGCCTTATGGGTGGTTGTATAAATATAAGTTATGATTGTTGTTTGCTGAGTGTTGATTGCATTTTCCAGGTTTATGGGGGCCCGATTAGGTATTGGTTGTCTGGACTAGCCAGTTACTTTATTGTTGTTTTTATGGTTAGTTCGTGGCAGATTGATTATGGACTAGTACTTGAGGTTGTCAATATGATTATGATCCCTCCCTTCTTATGGTATATTATATTTATCAATAATTATCTCATGATTATACATTACAGTTAGGGACCCTAATTAGGCTAGCACTATTTTTCCAACTTGGTTTGGATGCCTTGAGATGTTAGGTTGGTTACTTTAGGTCGTTACCTCGAGTAATCCTATTTATATAAATGTATATATATGGTATCATCATATATCCCTCTCTTCTTTGTCTATCCATGCCGTATATGTTTTCTTGGACTTATATACTATTATATAACTTTTCTTCACCCTTTCTTATTTATTGACTAGTGATAGTATTGCTCTTTAGACTCTAATTACTATTAGGATAGGATAAGTTTATCCTTATTGCTCCCGTAACTTTATCTTATTGAGTTTCTGGGATAGTTGTCCATTGATTATGTTCCTGATTTACATGTTATTTATGACTGCATTATCTTTAGATCTCAGTAGATCAGTGCCTACTGAGTACCATATATTTGGCATGCATACTACATTTCTATAGCCTGCAAATTATAGTACAAATTCTTGCCACTGTTATGTGCATCATGCGGAGCAGCTAAGGATCAGAGATTTGGGGTGAGTTTCTTGATTTGGAGTATTACTACTCTCCCTCTTATTGACTGGACTGATCTTTATATTGTATTCAGAGATAGCTTATAGTTATATTTACTCTGTATTTCACTTTATACTTTTATTGTATTAGAAGCTCTTGTACTAACTTCACTAGTCTTTGAGGCTTTTTTGTATATATTAGTGTTTTTACCATATTTATTCCATTGTTTCCTCTTATTCTTTTGATAGTCCGTTACCAGTTGTTCTGGACTATGGTTGTCTTACCTACTGGTGGGTTATAGTAGGTACCATCATGGCCTGATAAATTAGGTCATGACAAATTTGTATCAGAGCCTAGGTTTACCTATGTATTGGTACTAGAGCTAAGTGTCTAGTAGAGTTCTGCAAATTTGTACTGAGATATTTGTATCCTATCTTCAGAAGGCTACAGGGCATTCTTAGGAAATTCTACTCTTGACTCCTTATTATTTGTTCATATCTCTATAAACCTCTAGTACGTTTGGTGACTCTATTTTGTTCCATATTAACAATACGAGGTTATCAATAGATGTGGATAAGACTTTTACACATGCTTCTAGAACTTTTACTCAGTGTTGGACTAGGGTGTCAGATATTAATTTTAAAGATCTTGAGTATCAGCTACAGGATTTTAGGACATCCCAAGTTCTAGTAGAATTCATAATCTCTTCAGCCTATCAAGATTCAACATTGGGGATTTTAAACCTTTTTACAAATACCTCATAGCTAGAGATAATATACAATACATCAAGAAGTTCTCATACTAGAGTTGGGATTATCAGTGTTCAGCAAAGCTCCCTATTAGTTTTAGAGTATGAGATTTAGTTTATTGAGTGGGACAGACATACTCATATGCTATATCCTTCAAAGAATGAGATGCTTTGTGGATTTATTAGATATTAGCTTTGCTACTCTATTTGGTGTTGGAGCATTTAGTAGACGTTGAGTCTTCTTTCTCTCAAATTATTAATCATGCGAGGACCATAGAGAAAGAATGTGGAGATAGAAGTAAGAGTCCATGTCATTAGTACAATGTTATTGGAACTCTATCTAGGTGTAGGGATCCTTTAAATGGGGATTAGCTTTACTTGCGGCCTGTCAATTCCACTCAGTTAGCATCTCAGACTATAGGTGGCTCTCAGATAAGCCGTGGTAGCTACAGTGGGTAGAGTTCTTGTTAGAACTTGTGGAGTATTTGGTATAGATCTTTAGCCCATGGCAGATATTCTGGATTAGTGGGTGTTGTGCTAAAGGGCATTTCAGGAGCTCATTTTGGTTGTGGTGATATTGGCCATTATTCTAGGGAGTGCCCTAAATGTGAGTTGGATATTTAGGTAGGGTCAACATATGTTCCTCACCGGCCTAGAGATTATTTACGATTATGGGGAGGATGACCATTTTAGTAAAGAGTGCCTCCATATCAATTAGTTATCCACTTGGGGTCAGTACATACTTCTTACCAGGTTAGGATTTCAGAGGTTTGTTACGACTGTAGATAGGACAATCATTGGTCTAGAGAGTGTCCCCAACATGGGATTATTAGTCATTTAGCTCATCTAGATCAGTCTTATTATATGTGGCACCTTTAGTTAGAGGTAATGCACTTAGTGCCCTAGTTGCTGATTCTGACACTCGATTCGAATTTGGACCTATTCAAATTCATACTCCTTCAAGAACATTAGGTTTATAACTTCGAGCTTCTAGTGTGATAGGTGCGTCTTTTATTTCCTGACTTTACCTTCTATTTGATTTGAATTGGGGTTTTAATATACATCAATGATTATATTCCTTTGTATTTATATATTGGTTGTTGTGTGCTTTGGTGTATATTTCATACATATGTAACTACACCCTTTGATGATTTTTTTAGTAGTGGATGGAGTAGTTCAATATCTAATTTTCCTAAGGGTGTAGCATTTGGGTTAAAGTCCCTTTACTTTGGCATATTAGCCTTCTTGTGGCCCTAGAGTAGTACTTGTTATGATTTTTATTTTTGGTACTACCTACACCTTATACGAGTGTTACTATTGGTGTGGTTATTATTGTCATTATTTTGACATTGATTGATTCTTGCTTGACTAGCGATAGCATTATCTAGTTAGAATTCCCTTCCTCATAATCCTTATTCTTTTGCCTAGGGGGCTAGCTAGGTTGGATGGTGTTCCCTCTTTTAGCGAGGTGAGGTTGGTTATTTTTTCTCTTTTTTGGTGAGGTTAGTTCGGTTGTTGAGTGGGTTATGAAAGAAAAGGTAGATTGGCCTTCCATGGTTCTTTTATGGTTCTAGAGCTGGAGATTTAGTCATATTACCCATTTTTGAGTTTGATATTCTAGGACTTACCTTCTAGTTGTTGGAATACTAGCATTGTATATATTCTTCTATAGCCAGTTCTTGAGGTAGACTAGTTTAAGATCTATTCTTCCAACTCATCCAGTTCATCACCGATAGTGGTCTTGATGTTGATGTCGAAAGGTTTTATGCTTGCCTTTTTGGTTTATTAGGATCATCTCTAGTGATAATTTGATCATGGTACTTATGTGGAGTTGGATACTTCATTAATTCCATGATGTAGTTTGGTCCAATTGAGTTAAAAGTGGTGTAATGGGTGATTCTTTCCTCTAACCGCTTCTCAAGTTGGCCAATTAGGAATTTGTTATCTTGATTTGCCTAGTTTATTTTAGTATTTCTCTTGACCTTGGAATAGATATTGAGATTGGTACTCTATTCTTCTACTTTGTGATTCACGGTTCAAATGGTTTAAAGTTGTTTTACATGGGTAGATTCAGGAAAACCTCAGTTCGGCATATGTTCAGCCTAATAAGACTTTTTGGAGTGCTTCTCTTTGATGGTATGTGCCTATAGCTATTCGTTGCTTTAAATGGAGCATTAGATTGATCAGTTCTGTCTAAGTTTGCATTTCACCGAGTTGCTAGAGTTTTGATTATGACCGCTATTATTTGCAGCCTTGGTGAGTTCTTGGGTATGCCTTGGTGCATTATGCCTGCAGAAAATGTGAAGCTAACTGCTTGTGTCTTTAGCTGATGGTTTTTCCAAGTTGTGTTTATGTTCTTCAGCAGTATTTCAGTTTTATTTCTTATAGGGACCATTGAGGATATGACTGATTATGATATTAAGGTTGATTTGGTATTTGGCCTCAGTTTAAACTTGTTGGCTCAAGTTTTGGATTTTGACTCTTGTGAATGAAAACTTGGAGGTAGTGCTAGAATTTTGAGTATGGATGCTTACTCATCTCTAGGATTGGTTTGGATGTTGGGATCGGGTAGTTCAACCTCTGTTGAATTTCAGCAATGGATTGGAGAGCTTGGTCGCAGCCTCTATATCCAGATTTGTGTCAGATTAGTATTCGTTTATAGGCTGGCTAAGAATATCCTATACGTACCTATTTGAACCTCTTCAGTTTAGATAGATTGCGGTTGATAGATGTTCGAAAGATAACCCGATGTCACTTGATGATGGCTTATTTAGCTTTTGACCTTAATTTTCAGTCTTCGAAAGAAATTTCAAATATTTACTCAACAGAAGAAGTGTATTCTAGTCGGACTTAGCGTGGTCTCATCCTCGGTTTGTGGCACACCCTAGAGAAGATTATTTAGTTTTAAATGTTTATGTTTTAGACTCCTGACAATCAGTTTGAGGGTTATCTGGATTAATAAGTGGCTTGGGCAAAGATTGCAGACATTAATCAACACCTTTTGTGTGTCTAGGTAGCATCTTATGGGCTTATCCTTATACTTACCATTATGGACCTTTGGAGGATCGGCTTCAGTTCTTCGAGGTTAGCATGATAGGATTGTGCGGACAGGACTCAGATGAAATTTTGGGTGGTGTAGAGTAGATGGAAGGTTTAGAAAGGTAAAAGAAGTATAGTTTTGGACATTGAAGGTGGTTACACGATTCATACCTTGCATTGCCTTTTCTGTAGTTAAGTTTTTGCTTGATTGTGGTTATTTCAGTTTGATATGGGCGTGTTGTGGTTTGGGTTTGCGTGCTTCAGTCATTCCCACTTTAGTTGGAGGTCAGTTGGTGGGTATAATGAGATTTTGATTATTTGGAAAGTAAAGTAAGGAAGTTGGTTGAAAGGGAGATACCTATGGCAAAATCCTTTCGAAGCACTGTCACTCCGTAGAGGTTATCTAGGGAGTCATGCTCGGGACATGTTGTCTCAGTACCTTATTCTTTTCAGCTCTTTCTCGACTTTTACAGACCAAAGTCCTTCTATAGTGGATATTGTAATGACCCTCTAAGTCATTTCCCCGATTCTCATGTATTGCCGTCATTTCGAGCCTCCCCACAGTGGCTACATGTCATTATGACTTGGCAAAACTATTGGTTCGATTATCAAGCAGTTTGTTTTGGTTTTAGACTCATTTCTCAATTTTGGAGCTATAGCTATTAAGGTGTCATGACCCCAAGGGTCATGATGGCACTTGTCACGGCGAGCCTTGACAAGTAAGCTTATCACCAAAAGTGATACAACAAGGCAAATCAATACTAAAACCCAAGGCAAGACTCCTAGAGCAAAGTCAAACCACACACATATATAGAAAAACCAAAAATACATAGTCAAAGATAACAATACATTATTCCTAAATCTAGTGTCACAATGTAAGAACTAACTAATACAACTCAAATGTAAAAATACACAGGATATCCAAAAAGGAGTAACTCTGTCTCTGAATCAAATAAAGACATAGTCTAAATGAGTAAAGGAAGAAGTCAACTCCGGATGCATAGATCAACTACTACCTCAGATAGGCTCCAAGTAACGCCTAAATAAACTGTCGTGAGATGCACTCGTACCTGGATCTTCACCGAGAGGGCGAAGTAGGGGTGAGTACGATCCACTTGTACTAAATAGGTATCATAGGCTGGCTGAGCAAAGTAGAAAATAAAGAATATAATCACAAACTATGGGCATGTTACCTACAATCAAAAATGTCCCAAATGATAGACCACACCATCTCCACTAATAGGTCTAATGACAGACATATAGCAATTATAGGTAAAGACAGAAAGAGAAAATATACACGTACATCAAATACAAGTATAGGAAGACAAGAACAAATCCTTAAGAATAGTCAAGTCATAAATCGTTAAACAACTCAAGCCAACTGTGTTGCCTGATGTTAAGATATCGTTGCGTGAAGAAGTACTGAAGGCTACAATGATCCGAGAAAACTCGCGATGGACTACACACAAGTAGTGCCTCCATGAATTTAAATCAAAAACAACCACGCACAATTCCAAATAGGGTAATTCCTTATATGGGGCTCCAACTGATGGAAAGTATAAGCAATCACCTTACCCTCCTGCATCAACATAGCACCTAACCCAACACTTGAAGCATCAAAGAAAATGGTAAGACTTGCACCCTCCTTAGGCAAAATCAAGATAGGAGCTGAAGTCAACAAGTCCTTGAGCTTTTGAAAGCTCGCCTCACAAGCATCGTACCACTAGAAGGAAATTTTTTTCTGAGTCAACTTGATCAATGGAGCTTTAATAGATGAAAAACCCTCAATAAATCGTCGATACTAACCTACTAGGCCACAAAAATTTGAATCTTAATAGGATAAGTAGACTAGCCCAATATAAAGCCAGATCTACCATAATAACATTCTTGGTCACCATGTGACCCAAGAAAGAAACTGATTCCAACCAAAACTCACACTTAGAGAATTTAGCATACAATCTCATCCCTCAATATCTGAATCACCATACGCAAATGCTCCTCATGATTAGCCTCACTCTTGGAATAAAACATATATCATCTATAAATACAATAACAAAGAAGTCGAGACACGAAAAAAATACCTAATTCATCAACTCCATGAATGCGACTGGGGCGTTAGTCAACCCAAAGGACATGACCAAGAACCCATAATGACATACCAAGTTTGAAAAGTTGTCTTCAAAATATTTGAAGCTCTAATCCTCAACTGGTGATCCCAAACCTCAAATCAATCTTTAAAAACACTGAAGCACTCTGAAGCTGGTCAAACAAATCATCAGTACAAGGAGGAGGATACTTATTCTTAACTGTCACCTTGTTCAATTATCAATAATCAATACACATACGTATAGACCTATCTTTTTTCTTTACAAACAAGACAGACGCACCCCAACATAATAAACCAAGTCAGATAAATCCTTTATCCAATAACTCTTGCAACTGATCCTTCAATTCTTTTAACTCTGTTGGGGTCCTCCTATAAGGAGAAATATAAATGGGCTTGGTGCCCGGATCAACATCAATGGCAAATTCAATATCATGATCTGGAGACATACTAGGCAAATTCATAGGGAAAACGTCCATGAAATCACAAACAATACGGACAAAATCCAAAGAAGGCAGTGAAGCAACACTAGTGTCATAAATATGAGCCTAATAAGACAGATACCCCCTCTCAACCAAACGACAAGCCTAAAGAAAAGATATAACTCTCTTGGGACCTGAATGAAGCACATCCTTCCAAGATATCCTCGGCACCCCTAGAGAAGCTAAGGTCACGACCTAGTATAATAATCTAGGACAACATGATAAGAAGCTAACCAATCCATACCTAAAATGACATCAAAATTTGCCATATCTAATACAATCAAATCTACCCATCTCTCGCGCCCAGTAAAAGTCATAACATAAGATCGGTACACCTAATCCACCACTAAAGAGTCTCCTAAGAGGGTAGATACACAAACAGGAATATCAAGAGGCTCACAAGAAGAATCAAAACTCGAAGCACAATATGAATAAACATATGAGAAAGTTGATCAGATATCAAATAACACAGATGCAGATCTAAAACAAATAGGGACGATACCCATGATGATGACATTAGAGGACTTTGCCTCTTGTCTGGTAGGTACAGCATAGCACTGACCATGTCTACCACCTGACTGGGTATTCCCTCAACCACCACCACGGGCACCACTACCTTTGCCTCTCGTGCCTCATGTCGAATCTCTACCCCACATAGCTGAAATGGGAGAAACTCTGAACCTATGGTGAAAGTAGTCCTTGGCAAAATGGTTAGCCTCATCACACACATAGCAACCTCTACAACCCAAATCAATAGGAGGAGGTACAACTGGATCAAAATGACCACCCAAAGTTAGTGAACCAGAAGACCCACTACCTAAACTCTACAAGGCTTCCTATACTAGTCTATCATAATACCCGCAGAAACCTCTACAACCTATACCTCAAAGAGATGTAACCTGTGAACTCACCCTAACGGTGCATCCTCTTGGCGCCCTCCAGAGATGCTCAAAGAATAGACTCAGTCTTCTTAGCATGATCCATAATATTCTAAAATGATGCTTCATACACAACCATCTGAGTCATAGAAAGCTGAAGAGAAACTTCCAACACCATCACAAACTTCTAAATCCTCTCAGATTCAATGGCAATACTGCATAAGAATATCTAGACAAGGTGTGGACTCGTTCCTCATACTCTACAACAGTCATAGATTAGTGCTCTAAGTTATCAAACTCATCTCTCATCTGATATCTCAAACTAAAATGCAAAAACCTATCAATAAAGGCCTCTATAAATCGATCCCAAGTTATCTCTAGCGAACCAAGAGGTCAGCAACCCATAAGTGACCTCCACCAATCTCTGATTACATTTCTCAACTAGTAAGTAGTATGAGCAACCCCAGCAACTCAAGGAAAATAAAGTTACGCAACTTCTCATGATAATCCATAAAGAACTCGTAAGCATCCTCGCCTATAGCTCCACTAAAAATAGGAGGATCCAAATGAGTGAACCTCTTCTGATCTTCAATTAACATAGTTTCACTTGCAATAATGGGAGGCATTATAAATCTGATTGTTTGAGAACCCATCTAAGGAGACATCATAGAAAAAGGTTGAACTCTTGACCTCAGAATACCATACTCAAATATCAACACTAAAGGAGGAATACACTCAAGTATGTGAAGTATCATAAGTAGATATCTATACAATAGGAGGATCCATACTCGAAATGGGAGGAAAACCATAAGTGAACTCTAACACTTATGGAGGTAGATACTCAGAGATGGAGGAACACCACGTGTACTTAAGGGAGCACCCTCCAACCAGGTCAATAAGAGAACCAGTAACACCTCCAAGACTAGGGTAGACAAACTCAGTGGAACTGAAGTAGGACCCATATCTCTAATACATTTATCTAGAGGCTCAAGGGAGAGTGCCCTAGTGTTATCTCTCAATAGTGCAGATCCTGGTGCTTGTCCTCCACGTCGATCCTGATCACAATGCATAACTCATCCTCTAGACTGGGTTCTATCCTCAGAAAATAGATCTAAATCTCTAGCCTCATTGATCTAGTTCTCGCCATCTGCACAAAAAAAAGTGAAATATAACTTAGAACACAAGGTATGAAACAACTGCACGATGAGGAACAAAATAGAAAAGGTTCCTAAGGAAACCTCATAGCCTCATAAATATAGATATGAACGTCTACGTACCAATCTGCTAGACTCTATTAGATATATTGTTCTTACACTATTGAGACCAATGATCCTGGCTTTGATACTAATTAGTCACAACCCTAAACAAAAGGTCATGATGGCACTTGAAAGTAAGCCTATCACCCAAACTGATATAACAAGGGAAATTAATACCAAAATTCAAGGCAAGACTACTAGAGAAGAGTCGAACCACACATGTACATAGTAAAATTGAAAGTACATAGTCAAAGATACCAATATATTATCCCAAAACATGGTCTCACGAGGTATGAACTAACTAATACAACTCGAATGCCAAAATACACAATATATCCAAAAAGGAGTGACTTTATCTCTAAATACTAATAAAGATATAGTCTAGAAAATTAAAGGTAAAAGTTAACTCTGGATGCATAGTCAAGTACTACCTCAGATAGGCTCCAAGTAGATCCTAAATCAACTATTGTAAGGTGCACTAGTACCTAGATCTGCACCAAAAGGGCGTAGTAGGGGTGAGTATGATCCACTTATACTCAGTAAGTATCATAATCTGACTGAGCAAAGTAGAAAATAATGCATATAAACACAAACTATAGGCACGTCACCTGCAATCAGAAAATGTCCAAAATGATATCCCACACTATCTCCACTAACACTTCAAATATACACACATATAGAAATTACAAGCAGAGAAAAGAAGATCAAATATACACGTACATCAAATACAAGTATAGAAAGATAGAACAAATAGACAAATATCAAGTCAAAGATGAAAATACAACCATAGCAAAATCACAATATATAAAGTACAATGAAAATGATAATGATGATGATGATGATGTGATGTATGATAACATCACACAACCTCCGAATACACCTATCGAGTTATGCCCCCAAAGTAGGACCCATAGGGGGTTCATCAGCCCATATTTCATCTATATCTAATGCCAATATCTATATCTCCTCTTCAACACATCCATCAGTAAAGAATTTTTTAAGATATCATACTTTTTTGTCAGAAAAAACCAGTATCTTCACAGTGGTACTAATGTTTCACGAATGGATATGATATGAGAATTTAATTGTTCACAACCAAAAAAAATAAGAATATCCAATATCCAACTAATCTACCAACCAAGTGAGACAAAAATCCACTCAAATAAACCACTCATCCATGACCCAATATAATATAGAAACATAAAGCGAAAAATGCAAGATAATGTCATGGTACCACATAAATCCCAATATTTAGGCTTTTTCCACTAAAACAGTAAAATCAAACATACATATATCAATACCAGGCTATATAACATTATATAACACCCCACACGGTCTCACATAGCAAATAATGTCTCAAAACCACTAAATATTATCCATATAGGCACCCACACGGGCACATAAATCACTTAACTTATTTTTCATAATACAACCCCATACCCATAACATACTTTTACATTATTATTAACTACCTAACCCAGTCTGAAGAAAGTTAAGACATAACCTACCTCAAAAGCCAAAAACTAGACCCCAAAAGCCTGTAATACGAAGCTTTCCCCTTATAAATGAACTTAGAATCAACTAAAATATAGAAATATAAATCTACGTGTCAATAGGAAACTAAAAATATCCATACTTCTCACATTTAAATTAAGGTCAAAATGGACCCTCTAAACATATTTTTGAAAAAAAGTGTACAAGCGGAATTTTTGTCCAAAAACATATTTTTCAAGATTAAAGGAACTCAGAGGATGAAAAACAAGTGAAATTGGGGTTCAAATCAAAGAAATACTATTTTTAGGCCTCATGGGTTGAAATCCAAAATTTCACCTTTGAATCCAAGTTTTAATGAAGTTTAAATAATAAGAATTGAAGACTAGTAATTAAAATAGGGATTTGAAGCTTACCCAAGCTTAGAAAAAGATAAAAATGCTCAACAACTCGAACCCTAAACTCTAAGTCTCAAAAAAGGTAATCGTGAAAATAGAGTATTTAAATAAACCAGGTGCTACTAAAGCGGACCATGCATTCTTTAGCGATCGATGTTAAAGCACCAGGTGCCGCTAAAGAACTACTTATGTGAGGGTGACAGTCTACTAAAGCTGACCTTGGGCCGCTTTAGAGATAGGTGCTAAATCTCCCAAGTTACCGATTAGTAGTAGGCACTAAAGCTTACAGGTTACCTCTTTAGTGGTACCTGCTAGGTTCTCAAGGGTACTTTAGCGCCAAGGGCCACTTTAGCGGTAACACTAGCACTTGTGGACCAGCTAGAGATTTGGAGAATTCAAAGTCTCCTTGGACCCCTCAGGATTAATTTGGAATCCTAACAATGCAAATAAACTATGCCACTCTATCAAATTTGACGTTCCTTACTCAATGACAATATGAAATTTAAAAAAAAAACATCATTTTCATATAGATGACCCCCAAAACCTAATTTCACACCTTTCCAAATCGAGGTTCAAAATGAGATATAAAAGTTGTAAAACACACCAACTATGCTACTAATCTAAAATAATGTTCCAGATCTACTAGTGTAGTTTTTTTTTCCATCCAATGCACAAATCAATAAATGTTGATCAAAATCAACTATATGGTTTTTCAAGCCACCAAAAACCACGTACTCACATAAATCACATCAAAATGCATTTGGAAACTGTGACAATTATCCCCATACCCCAAAAATACAATAAATCAACCACGGGAAGGGGTAAAATAGACAAACACAAAAATAAATATGCCACACAAAACACCAAGAGTTAGATCATTACATAAGGAATTAGTCTCAGACTAGAACTCCTAGTAAATACCTCATATGAGAATTTTGAAATTACCATCAGCTTTGGAATATTGATTTTAGGCTAAAGGGACACTTGAGTCAGGTTCCAAGTCCACTGGACTCGTTATGGGATATTGAATGGATTCTATGAAAAATAAAACTATAGGTGTGGACCCCACAGTTAGTCAAAATAATCTTGAATAAAAATTTTGATGGTTCCATTGAGTCTGGAATGTCAAATCTAGTATCATAGCATAGTTTATTTGAGTGCACGAGGTTCTAAGTAAATCTTGAACACCCTATCACAGTCCATTTAGACTTAGCAAAATCTGGTGCTATTGGCTAGTACAACTACTTAAGCAGATCTCTAGTAATTTAAGCAGTGGTCACTTAAGTGACCAGGGGATTGCTTTAGTGATCAACCCTGCACCCTGGTTAGTTGCTTAAACAGAGGCCTAATCACTTTAATGGAAGTCGCTTAAGCGTCACTCGATCGCTTAAGTAAAGGGCATCTTTTAGTGGAGGACTTCTTAAGTAATTATGTGATCTCTTAAGCAATGATCGCTTAAACGATCATCTGGACACTTTAGCATCATCCGTAAGATATTAAATCACCTTCTTTACCTAATTTTCTACTCATTTTCTTAACCCTTTTTCACTATTTTTGAAAGCTTAAAGCATGAAAAGTGTAGGAATCATCCATTAAAGCTAAGGTAAGTTAGCCCAACACTCCTTTGTTATTTTTCATTGTTTTTCCCATCAAATTCTACCACATTTCATTGTAAATTCTTAGAAATAGATCTTTAAATGCTTATACTTAAGGGGTTGATTTGTGTCTGATTTGTCTCCTGTTTGTGCTTAATTTTGAGCATGCATTCCTTAACCTCTGAATAACCTCAAGATGGATTCAATTTTGGGTTTAGTTTACGGGCCCACGGGCTTATTCTTGACCCAAACTCTAACTTGACCTTTTATATAGGAATGTGAATCTCATTTTACTCCTATTGATGTGTAGATTATTAATTTTTATAGTATGGAGCCATTTTTGAATCATGGAGCATTTATAGACGATTCAAGATTTGCAGTTCGGCATTAAGGTAGGCTTTGGTCTACTCTTCTATAATGAACTAAATATTGATGAAATAGGTGAAAATTGTGTTTTTGCATGATTTGACTATTTTACCCCTTTTCATAGTTGCATTGTGGTATTTCTGGAGTGTGGGTGATTGGTATGATTTTTGATGCATTTTGGTGCCTTTTGTGTGATATTATGATTTTTTATGGTTTTGAGAGCTTTATTATAAACCTATGTGGTTATGTTTTGATTCGTGCAACATATGAATAAACGGACTCCACCAACAAATCAAAAATATTAATTTTAGGTGGTAACATGTGTGGTTGGATTTTACGACTTTGAAATCTCATTTCGACCTTCGATATGGAAAATTATAATTTTGGGTTATGGGGTCAACTCTATAAAAATGATGTTTTTTCAAAAATATGATACTGCTATTGAGTCTGACGAATCAAATTTAGTGTGGTTACATAGTTCGTTTGCATATATTGGACTCCGAACGAATCTCAGGCACCCCGTCGAAGTTTGTTTTAGACAATAATTTGGTGGACCAGGTTGCTGGTGTAACCTGGAAAACCAAGGGTGAAACGCATTTGAGGAACCCAATTTATGCCTTATTTTCCAGGCAACTTGGTGCAAGCATAAATAGCCTTTTTCTCGATGTTGCTCATTATTTTACCTTGCCTCTTGAGAGTTAAATCCTAAAATAATGTGAGAGCTTAAAAGTGAAGCTTATGGGTGCTTGGGAAGCTAGATTAATAACTATTTCTTAATTCTTTTATAGATTTAAGGAGAGATTTCATCATTTTCTTACTTTAATTATTCAAAACCCCAAAAACCTTATTACTTGATTTATTCCCAAATTTTACTCCTTCTCACTTGAATAATATTCCTAATCTTATAATTACTAGCTTTAATCAATTTAATCTTCAAAACAACTTCGATTCTTGATTTTAACATGAATTTTAAAAATTTTACCCGGTAAAGCTTTAAAATGATTTTTCTTTGATTTGAACCTCATTTTAACTCGATTTGACTTGGTTTTCCAGCTGTAAATTCCTAAAAATATGAGGAACAAATTTTTGTAATAAAATTCTGACTTTGTCCTTCTTTTTTGAAAACCCATTTCGAGGGTCCGTTTTGACCCCAAACCAAAAGTAGGCGATATGGGTAACGTTAGCCCTGTTTTGATGCATAGATTCTATTTTTTTGTTTTAGTTGATTTTGGAGCCGTTTATGAGAAGTAGGGATTAATGGTTGAAGTGTTGCAGACCAGTTTTGGCCTTCAAGGTAGGTTAT
Organism: Capsicum baccatum var. pendulum; assembly: GCA_030864225.1. NCBI lineage: Eukaryota > Viridiplantae > Streptophyta > Magnoliopsida > Solanales > Solanaceae > Capsicum > Capsicum baccatum. The sequence continues at coordinate 184,625,945 of CM061558.1, read as the reverse complement.
GGCTTAACTCTTTCAGATTGGGATAGGTAATAAATATTGGTACCAAATACATGTTAAGGATGGGAACTAATCATGATAAATGGATATCTATGTGTTGTGTCCATGTGGGGGGCTATATGTGATGAAATCATTGAAATTGAAAGATTATGTGATATGTGTGACCATGCAGGGTCTTATATGATGTTGAAAGCCTGGAATACATGTGAATAATTATATTATGTTGTTAGAAATACTTATTATGGTGCCTTTAGTGCATTCTAATAAATATATTCATACTATGTGGGCATATAAATCATTTGGAGAATTCATGGATAGTAGAAATAATGAGTAGATATTGGCTCGCGTGATGGTAGAATGGAAACAGTATGGATTTCTTGTGGAAATACTCATTTTGAATGGTTGTGAACATTACATCATCATTTTCATATCATCATACGCAACATTTAACTTATTTGTTTTATTGTGCTATATATATATATATATATGCTTATTATTATATATGTGTACTTGGTTTATGTCTTATGCTATGTATGTGCTTTGGAAATACTGGAATTACAATAAACACTAGAAATACTGGAAGTATAGGATCACTAGAAAAAACTGAATCTTGGTGTCGATATTGGATATTATGGACCTTCTTCAAAGGATTATGCCAGAGAAGATGCAATGACTGTGTGTCAACTTCAAGCCTAGATTCATGTGTACCAAACCTAAGGTCATGTGCAAAACTTAAGGTTGTGTGGCAAATTTAAGGGTATGTGTTAATCTCAAGGAAGTGTGCCAACCACAAGTATGTGTGACAACCTCATGCATCATCATCATCATCATCATCATATACATTACACCTTCTTTATTTTATTTTTGTTATGCTTGTATTGCCATACTGATTTGTCATCTATATATTTGTTCTATATCTTGTCTTGTTAATGTCTAATTACTCAATCTCTTTTTAATTATACTTGATGAGATTGATTATACATGTTTCTCTATTGTTCTACTTGTATGTGATATTGTGTATGTTTGTATCCCTATCTGGTTTGTTATTATATTATAAGTGGATATTATAGAACTGCTCGTATAAGAGGTGTGGACTACCATTGTGGGATATTTTCTGACTGCAGGTGATGTGCCTTTAGTTTGTATTTTGTATGCTTTATTTTATACTTTTCTCTGTCATCCTATGATACCTACTAGGTCCAAATGGATCGTACTCATGCCTACTATACCCTTTCCGTGCAAGTCCTAGTTTGAGTATGCTTCATCTTGGTTGACTCAGATGGGATTTGGCACTTTCAAGGTAGTGGTTGACCTTCAGGCGTCTGGATGTATTCTACTCCTTTCTTAAAGACAATGTCTTTACTTTCACTTCAGAGACAGAGTTTTCTTTTGTATTTGGACATCTTATATATTTTATTTGGATTCGAGTTGTACTAGATATATTCTTATACTATTGACACCAGGTTTTGCGAGTTATGGCTTCATATGTTCATTATATTCCTTCCGTTTTTATCATATCAATATGGTTTGGCTTTGTTCTAGAAGCCTTACCTTTGGGGTCTGTCTGTTGTTTTCCCTTTGTGTATAAGTTTTAGTGAAAGGCTTACTTGTCAAGTTTTACTGCGATAAGTGACATCATGATCCTTGTATTTTTGGGTTGTGACAAATTAGTATCAGAACAACCAAGTTTCATTGGTCTAAACAGTGTAAGGAAGGAATATCTAATAGAGACTCATGGATTGGTAAGTAGATGTTCCTATCTATCTTTGAGAGGCTATAGGATGTCTTTAGGAAACATCCCTCATTTTACTCCTTATCTTGCGAAGTTCTTTAATAACTTGTGTTCTAAGTTATCTTTCGCTCCTATCTATGCAAATAGTATCTACTAGGTCCAGTATGATCAGAGATCCAGAGCCTTCACCCAGAGGGCAAACCTTGGGTCGTCGATAGATCTGAGGTAGTGGACGGGATTGTGGATCAGCCCCATCCAAGAGTAGTGCTAGGGGAATTTCCCTTGAGCCTAATATTGATTATGTTGGAGGTGTGGGTTCCACTTTAGTTCCTTAGAGTTCTTCTACCTCAGTCTTGGAGGAACTGTTGGTTAGTTTGTTGACCCATTTAGAGGGTGCTCCTTTGAGTTTGTTTGGTAGTTCCCCAGCTCCGAGTGTTGTACCTCCTCCTGTGATAGAATCTGGTTATGGTGTTCCTCCAATTGCGAGTGTGGATCCTCCAGTTGCACTTAATTCTATTTTAGGTAATCCTCCAACCCTAAGCAATATACCTCCAACCCTAAGCAATATACCTCCTTCAGGGACCCATCATTCACTTCCTCATCTTCAATATCGATAACCGATACCATTTGAAGCTCCATGGGTTCTTTATTTTGCATACCCAGAACAAACCTTCACCATCATGAACTCTAAATCTCATTTCCCCAAGCTCCAAACCGACAATGGCTCTACTAGTGGAAAATAAAGGTCAACAAAGGATGATAGGCACCTCTTGGTCCATTTCACAATCTAGCACCACAAAATTCATTGGAAGGATAAATCTATCCACTTTCACCAATCAAAACACCAATAGGTTTCTTGATAGACTTTTCCACCATCAAAAGCCTCATTGAAGTTGAAGTAGGGTGATCAAGCTAAGACTCTGATAAATCGGAAAGGGCATGAGATTAATACTTCTACCAAGGTCACATAAAGCTTTTTCAAACTTATGCATCCCGATGGTGCATGGAATTGTAAAGGACTTGAGATCTTCCTTCTTTTCTACTATTGGGATACTCATGATAGCACTACACCCATGAATGACTTCAATGATATCACCTTCAACAAGCTTCTTCTTCCATATCAATTTCTTCATAAGCTTAGCAACCCCCGAAATCTCTTGGACAGCCTCAAGTAATGGGCTATTGATAGAAAGGCTGCTAAGCTTAGCTATGAATTTCTTGAGCTTTTCATTATCCTATTTTATCTTAATCCTTTGGGAAAATAGAGGGGTGATTTGAATGGTGGGCAATACATCACTTTGTGTCTTATCATTCTCGATAACCTCTTCATCAATTTCCATTGGTTCTTTTTCATCCCCTTCTTCTTGAGATTTTGAAGCTTCTATTTTTGGCTCAACCATAACCTATTTCTTCACATTCTTATGCTTAATGTTGGGCTCTTTTGTACCCAATATTTCTCCCTCAACTTCCCTCAAATGATCCCTGAGAGTCTTGCCACTCCTAGTGACTATTGCTAAAACTTGAGCGTCATTTTTTGGATTCACAATAGTGTTACTAGGAAGGCCCCCCTTTGGTCTAGCATTTAGTTAAGAGGAGATTTGACCTATTTGCATTTCCAATTGCCTTATAGAAGTTGGGTGATATTCAACCATTTGGTTGAATTGCGAAAAGTCACCTCTTAATTCACGAACTATCTTGTCCGTTCCCTCCACGTTCATCAAAATTCTTGCCAAGACATCTTCAGTTTTGTATTTGTCAGGGTCGGCGGGGTTTGCTTCCTTGTTCATTACTCGGTCATGAGGGGAACATAACAATCATACTCTTGTTATTTATCCCTCCAATCATGGTTATGATCATGATTCATCCAACCTTGATTCCTACCTTGCCTTTAATACGCGGGGTGGGAATCCCCGAAATAGTTATCCCCAAAAGTCACCATTCAATTACCAAAAAAGTTAATGATTTCAGAACGCAATTGTAGTATTTTAGATGGTGGGAAATACCAGTCAAGGAAGGCGACGGCAAGTTCATCCTAAGAAGTAATTGATCCGGCTGAAAAAAAGACTGAAGCCATGATACCGCCTCACCCGTTAAAGAGAACGAGAAGAGGCACAACATGATGGACTCTTAGGTTATGTGTGCAATATCAAAGGGTGCAGACACTTCAATGAAATTTTTCAAATGCAAGTTGGGGGCTTCATGGGATTTCCCCACAAAATATCCCTTCATTTTTAGCAAAGAAAACATGACACTCGTGACGTGAAAGACTCTGTTCCCATGAGTAGGCGAGATACGGAGGGCACTTGTACGACCAACGTCACAGAGTTTCTCCTCGTCGTCATAAGGACCATCAAAGTACCCGGCAATACTTACATTGTCACTCATATTTCCATGAACACTATGTGGATCAGCTAAAAGGAGACAAAAACAACAACCAAATAAATACACACCACTATGGATATACCCTATATAAAAATCAACACTTCACATGTGAAAGCTAAATTTACCTCCCCGGCAACGGCGCCATTTTGATAACTCTCACCAATACTATTTAAATTGGTATAGGACGATCATTGTCAATATCTCAACTTATGTTGAGGTCAAATCCACAAGGAGTAAAATTACATTTCTAGTCCTATGGGTGTTATTAGTTACTAAAGAGATAGCCGCAATGCAAATAAAGTAAAATACATGATTTAAAATAGGTGTTGGTTTGGAGCAAGGATTAATCAATGTTAACTCAAGTCAACAAATTAAGGCAACACTTGTGATTTAAAATTCAATTTGAGAAGGATCTTGGGATTATGTATACCTGAGGGAACGTTATGCATGGAAACATGATGATTTGGTGAAAATTCCAGTCATTAACAATGTGGTAGGCTAGGTCGAAGGTCCTTGAGGCTAGTTTATCAACAAAACCTAAAGAATATCACTTATTGACCCTTTCGAGTACCTAAAAAGTGTGTCAACTACAACCACCTAATACCTCAATTAGGTATCCCTATTTTTAGGAAGATTCCCAAGACATAGCTAACTCTCTACTCACCCTTATTTATAAGATGTCAAAAGATAGCAAACTACATCCACTATTTTCCACTATTGCTTTGTCACCCATATCTTTTTTTCAAGGATGATTTGGGTCTCAAAGGTTCACCACACTCCTCATTCAGGAATGATGTAAGCTTTTAAGAATTTGGAGTTTTCACCCATAAATCCATTTTGGGTATTTAGGGTTTTCACCCACAAAGCCCAATCAATTCAAATAAACAATAGTGAAACCCATCATCAACAAATTAGAATCTACACAAATACATCACAACCCACACATAATTTTATCTTAGTTTAGCATAATCCCAAGACAAGAAAAATTTAGATACTCATGAAGTAAAGAGAAAGAAATATACCATAAGGTTCATTAAAAGCATCCATCCTTCACTTTCACCAAATTTAAAGTATGAAATTCAAATACAATTGTTGCCCAAAATTAGGGTTTGAAAACTTCAAATTCAATTTTTCCCAAAAGTCTAGACTCCCAAAATGGGAAAAGGTTTGAGCATTTCAAGAGATTTAGGGTTGACTATACAAAATGACAAAATTACCCCTAGGCACATTTCTGCATTGCCGCGAGCGCTGAAGCGTGTCCGTGATTGCGGCTACTGCAAATGCATTCAGATCGGAGAGATCATGGATAATGACATAACTTGACTGGCTTCAATCGAGTCCCTCAAACCGTGATCGCTGTAATTGAGCCTTGTCTATGCAGGGTCTTTCAGCTATGAACTCTTCTTCTCCTTTTGGTTCCTTTTCATCTAAAATCCACATCTTTCTTTCTCATTACCTATTTGCCTACAAAAAGTGGAATTTGGTGCATTAAAGTAACAAACTTTTCTCATTCATACCTTTAAATTGTAGTAGTGTGCACGAATTTTGAATGCAAATGAGTGGTAAATTTACCACTCATCAACACCTCCAACTTAAACCTTTGCTTGTCCTCAAGAAAACTACTTCTCACTCAATGAGATAATGAAAATTTAATCCCATTTATACAATCCAATAATCACAATGAACTCAAACTTAATTGCTACCACAAGTGGCTCTTCAAACACAGGCAAAGCTATTCTCACGACATCCGTCATCATGAAATACAATCTCAAAGATTCAAAGGACTTTACAGAGCAACAATGCAACAATCACTAACACTCCAAAAGTGACTCTCTTTTGACCTCAACTCCACTATACTCCTTTTGCCTCATTATTATAAAGATGAAAATATCACCCACCTCAAGTTGTTCATCTGCCTCCTCACAAGAAAGATATCCCACACACACCAAAATTTTCAAATATACAACAAGGGATTTAAGTGAAAAACTCTCTCACACACAAACACTCTCGATGCTAACAATTAACATGGCATAGGGTTGCCCTTATTTTAAATCACCACTATAATGAATACACTTCGTTAGAGATCTCGAAGGGCTTTTTGAGCTTGTAACATAGGTTCAGGGAAGGGTAGGATATCATTTAGGAAAAATGTGGTTGCACCCTCCTTGAACATCTATATCACACTATTCTATCCATCCAACGTTTTGACCATGGACCACTTATTTTGTTTTTGCACTTTCCACATGCCTATATTATCTACCTTGATTTCCCCAACTTTTTGAAGGCATCTTTCATTCATTTATTTCTTTTGTAATCTATGCCTTATTCTTGTTTTCATCATTTCTTTTTTTTCACTTTTTTCAGAGCCTAGCGTATAGGTATCCACTTACACTACCATGGCCCAAAGTTAACTCTATCAAACTTGCCACCCCCCAAATTAGGCATTTAGCCTCAATTTTTATTTTTCATATTCAAGGAAGGTAGGGTTCAAGAGAGGGAAAAACTTTGAATAGATCAAGGCTTGTAACGTGGTTGCCAAAGAAAGGCTTGAAATCTTGAATAGGGTAACTAAGGGTAGGCTATTTAGGCTCAAGTAGGCTCCTATGTTCACAAAGATGGCTAGGATCATTTCACCAATTAGATTTGAGAGACTAATGGGGCAAGTTATAGATGGTACAAGTATCCATGAGATTTAGACACAAAAATTCACAACACATGGCATGTAAAATCCCCAAAGGGGCTTAATTGCCCTTCCCACTAGAGACCAAATGGAGTATCTACCAATTTCTTACAAGCCAAAATTTTGGAGTCACCAAAAGAGGCAAAGTATTGTTACAACATCGTTCACATTTATGCCTTTGATTTTCAAAAATAAAATAGATGAGGGGAGGGGGTTTGCTTTACATTTTCACCACACACAATTTGCTATTTATGGCATCAAACCAAGCCAACATCTCACATTTTAACTTTCATACAGGAAAACCATATTGCTACTCAGACTTTGCCATAGGTGTAAGTGTGATCCCAAATCCAAAATGCTACGGGTACTCAAACTTCCCCTGCATTAAGCCACTTGGCTTTAGCCTCATCATTGCTCTGTAATTTGTATGAAGGTTGTCTATCATAGGGTTTTAGGACTTTCTATAGGCCCTTTACCCCCTTCCACATCTTACTAGAGAACTTCTCCCTTTTCTTTATCTTCTCATGAGAGTCCTGGCCCACTCTATAAGACTCTGTCAATGATGAGTATTCCCTCTAAAGCCTTGCAATGGTGGCTCTCTGTGTCTGCTGATCCACCACATACTTCTCTTAATCAAAGTAGGATACATATGAATGGCAGGTGGTGGAGGGATCTCCCAGTCCCTAAGGTAAACCAGACACAAGCTCCTTAATGGCCCTCAAATCAACACTAGACCATCAAAGGGCCTGGCTGTGGAGGGCCTACAAGACTCTAACTCCTTACATGTCGACTTATCCAAGTCGATGTTTCTCTTCTTGATTTTGCCTAGTGTACCCTCACCCTAAATTTTGAGAGAATAGATGGGGATGCCAGGGTGAACCCAAGTGTCTCCAGGGTACTCCACAACCCCAGATCTCCTGCACAGCTCAGTAATCAAGGAAGGTAAAAAGAGATGTATACCATCATAAATCTTAAAGAATTTCATGTTTAGACCACAAGTTGACCAACATTCAAAGAAATGTTGTCTAGTATGCAAGCAACTCTATGATACCGCAAATCTAAAACTATTATCATGTGGGTGCAAGGAGAGACTTGGCTATAGATGATGTTCAACCAAATTCAGGCCTCAGCAGTGAAATCATTCATTGAAAAATTTCTCTTGGTAGTCGCCCAAGAGACATCTTTACCCAGGCGTAACCTCTTTGCCATCCAGCTACTCGGCTCACACCCCTTCACTTCAAAGTCTACCATATATAAATATGGGAGCCCATATAGGTTATTAATTTGCTCTGCCCCAAAATGCACATTGTTTCCTCGAATCCTAGTGATTGTGTTGGTAAGAGATACTATGCTAAGATTAGGGTAGAACTCCCTTACCCACTGCTCATTCGACTTGCATAGATTTAGGGAAAAATATCTCCACCCAGTGGCTACGAGTCTACCATGAAATGTTGGAAGCTTTTACGACACTTTCTCTAAGAAAATGCCGCTTTTCGAAAACATCTTTATTTTCAAAAGGTCAACATAGTATAGAGTGTGGCACTTTAGGGCCATGAAACAAACTTGATCATAGACTCCTATGATGTAAACCTGAAAAGCATAAGGATAACACATCAACATTTTTCATGCACAAACTATGTTACGTTTTCCACTAAAGCTCATGGGATGGTTACTTGGTGGTGTTTGGACAAGAATTTGAAGTGTAAAATTTTTGGCCTAAGCTAGAATTCAGTCTCAGATGTAGCGATCGCGAGACACTGAGCCACGATTGTGGTGCCACGATCACCGTATCTGAGGACAACTCAAGCCAAAATTTCCAATAGTCCAAGATCCTAATTTCAGGGACAAATTGTGTTCCGAAATAGAAAGTAATCATTAACAACATTGAACATGGTTTCTACGTACCCGATCATGCCCCTAAAATTTTAAAGCATGTAGTTATGGACTCATTTGGGCATTTGATCGAGTACTTGGTGTGCACCCTACATTATACTCAATTTCAGACATAGTTTGGGCACTCAAAACTTCCCTACATATATGCACACCATTTCTAGCTGCTAACCACCACACAAGTATAATTGAACAAGTATTTCACAATGAAAATCATAATTTTAGGTCTTACTTTTAACATGCATTCTATGGCCTATTTCCAATAATTACAACATGAAATCAAAGACTTACCAGACTGATGATGCAAGATGGATGCTACAATGCTTTTGGAATTCTCAAAGTACGGTGAGGAATGGGTACAATTTGATAGAAAAGTTGAAAAGGGATCGTGAGGAAAATGGGGCATTCGGATGGTCATATAAATTGATTTGACCGTGATCATAGTCTAAGGTCTATGATTGCGGACAAGTGGATGACCACGATTGCAGAGGCATGGGGGCATGATCACGGTAAGTGAGGGCATTTTTGCAGCTCTATTTTCCCCTATTCACCTTTTTACTTTAATTTGACACACTTTCCCCTATACAGTTCACCATGCAAAAATTTCACTCTTTTCCCTTCTCAATCTCAATTAGCACTCTAGAGTTCCACAAATTCATGGATTAATCAATGAAAAAATTAAAATCTATGCTACTGAATAACAAAAAAGGATATGAGCCACTTTCATGGCATTTGTGGGTTGTTTCCCACATAGCACCTTAATTATCATCATGGCACGATGTCTTCCATATTTTTCAAGTTGGATCCGCAAGGGACCCATTATTTACTTCCTCATCTTCAATATTAATAACTGATACCACTTGAAGCTCCATGGGTTGTTTCTTCGTTTTGCATACCTAACAGGACACTTCACCATCATGAACTCTAAACCTAATTTCCCCAAGCTCCAAATCAAAATGGCTCTATCGGTGGAAAGGAAAGGTTGACCAAGGATGATAGGCACATCTTGGTTCATTTCATAATCCAGCACCCAAAAATCCGTCGGAAGGATGAATATATCTACTTTCACTGACACATAACACCAATCGGTTTCTTGATAGACCGGTCTGCCATCAAAAGCCTCATCGACATTGGAGTAGGGGTACTCAAGCCAAGCCTCTGATAAATTCCAAAGGGCATGAGATTATTACTCGCACCAAGGTTACATAAAGCTTTGTCAAACTTATGTGTCCCGATGGTGCATGGAATTGTAAAGGCCACGGGATCTTCTTTTTTTCTACTATTACACTACTTATGATAGCACTACACCCATGGTTGACTTTAATGATGTCACCTTCAACAATCTTCTTCTTTGACATCAATTTTTTCATAAGCTTAGCATACCCCAAAATCTCTAGGATAGCCTCGAGTACGTGATATTGACTGAGAGGTTGCGAAGCTTAGCCATAAATTTTTTGAGCTTGTTATTCTCCTTTTTATCTTAAACCATTAGGGAAATGGGGGAGTGATTTGAATGGTGGGAAATACATCACTTTGTGGCTTATTATTCTTCACCACCTCTTCATCAATTTCCACTAGTTCTTTTTCATCCCCTTCTTCTTGATATTTTGGAGCTTCTTATTTTGGCTCAACCACATCCTTTTTTGTAACATTCTTATGCTTAATGTTAGGATTTTTTTCACCCACACTTTCTCCCTTAACTTCCCTCAAATGATCCCTGAGGGTCTTGCCACTCCTAGTGACTATTTCTAAAACTTGAGCATCACTTTTTGAGTTCACAATAATGTCACTAGGAAGGCCCATCTTTGGTTTAACATTTAGTTGAGAAGAGATTTAACCTATTTGCCTTTCCAATTTCTTAATAAAAGTAGAGTGAGACATAATCGTTTGGTTGATTTGTGAAAAGTCGCCTTTCAATTCACAGATCATCTAGTCCGTTCCCTCCACTTTCTTCAAAATTTTTGCCAAGACATCTTTGGTTTTGTTTTTTTTGGGGTCGACGGGGTTTGCTTCCTTGATCTTTACCCAGTCATGAGGAGGCATATAACGATCATACTCTTGGTTTTTATCCCTCCAATCATAATCATGATCATGATTCATCCAATCCTCATTCCCACCTTTCCTTTGATAGGCGGGGCGGGAACCCCCTGAATAGTTAGATAAATACTGAATCTCTTCATCAAGCTTCTTGGCCTCTTCATCATCAAAGGCCTTGGATTCTACGAAATTCACCACTTTTGTAGGTGCACCTATCACATGCTTAGTTAAAAGCTACAATTGCATCATCATTTTTGCCATATTTTTGTCCTTCTCTTTATCTCTCTTATTTTACTTTTTATCAACAAAGAAAGTAGAAGGGGAAGCTTTTGGTACCTCGGCATCATGGGTATTCCATCCCTAATTTTGATTGCTCACTTTCTCAAGTAAGGTTGTGTCCACGTGATAAGTTAACTTCACAAGAGAGCCCCCTTCCAAATTGTCCACCATATTTTTGTTGAGTAGATCAAGTGCCTGGTAGAAGATATGGAGAAGAATCTTCTTCGGGGCCTCTTGGTTGGGATATTGTAGGAGTTTTTTATTTAATCTTTCCCACACCTCGTACAAATGTTCACCATTCAATTAACAAAATTTAATGATTTCATCATGCAATTATAGCATTTTGAATGGTGGGAAATACAAGTCAAGGAAGGCCACGGTAAGTTCATCCCATCAAGTAATTGATCCAGCCAAAAGAGAGCGAAGCCACAATATCACCTAACTCATTAGACAAAATGGGAAGAGGTGCAACTAGATGAACTCTTGGGTTACGTGTGCAATATCAAAGGGTACACGCAATTAAATGAAATTCACAAATGCAAGTTGGGTTCCTCATGTGAAACAATCCGGATTAGCTCTAAGTCATTCACTCGAAGTCAAACCCGGGAGCTTCAAAGGATCCAAAGATTTCTCATAAAGTGGGAGGTACTTGAAGAATCCTCCTTACCATAAATAAACTGTCATTTATTGATGATCACACTCACATTAGTCCAAATATCATTAGAGGAGGCAAGAGAAGGCAAAAAGAGGCTAAAAATCCCCTTGGAAAGGACTTGCACCCAAAGCACATTGGATCTGCTTTTGATCTGCTCTAGCATTTCAAGAGCGGATCAAAACAGCCCCTAGTGGGAATTTTCTTGCAATTGGGTCACTTTTGGTCCCTAAAATTGTAAAAATTAACCTAAACTATAAATACTTTAGAGGCTTTCTCATTATCTCAGTTTTGCTTGATTATTGATAAATTGATGAATGATTCTCCATTGAGTGAAGGTATTGGACAACTTTTGTTGAACTTTGATTTAGAAACATTGGTTTAGAGGGCGTTAATCTCCCTCTTGGTCATCATAGGAATTAGGTGTTTGGTTAGATTATAAATGAGGGTATTAGAGTTTGACATACTTTTTTGTTCTTGGTTACATCTTTTCTTCTATCTAATTATCTATATTATCGATTATCCTTACTTTGTTGTATCATATTTAGTTTTCTTAGTTCAATTTCGTATCATTTGGTATCAAAGTCAGGCTTGATATTTTTCCTACAAAGTCAATCTTGGGTCTAGTCATCTCAAAAAAAAAAAAAAAAATCACAAAAAAGCTACTATTCACGTTTTAGGTCTTAGGTCAAATTTTGAGTTTTTGATTTGTGTGTTATCTTATGTTTATAGTGTTAGATTCATATTCCCTAACACTATTAGAGTCCATATATCAGATTTGAGTTAACTCGGAGTAAAATTGAGCCCTATACTATCATTGAAAGTTTGGGTTTAAAGAACTTTAGGGATTGATGATTTCAAAATTGGTTGCAAGATTTAAAGTTTTTGGTGAAGAATTTTGGAAAAATAACATTTTGAATGTGTTAGAAGGTTGAAAATAACCTTGGTACAAAATTTGGTCGCATTTCGATCAACGGTTTAAGAGAAAGATTATTGAAGTTTTTGCGTTCTTGAATGGTCTTGGAGAAATTCAAATATTCAAGAGAAATTGTTGAAAAAAAGGTGATTTTTTGATCCTCAAAAGTGAAGAACAGGGTGCACAAAAGTGTTTGTACAATCCTTATGAAGATTCAAGGGAATATTCCAAAGAGAGGACCAAAAAGGGGGACCATTGAAGTACAAGAGTGCATTGAAAGCATATTTTCGACCAAGGTGTGCCTGACCTGTATTTGGGGTGCGGCCACAGACCCAACACAGGCCAAACCAGTGTAGGAGGGCTACTCTTGCATCCAAGGTGAATACAAGGTGTTCCCAGCCTACGCTACAGGCCAAATACAGACCAAGGCAGTGAGCAAATAACCCTTTACATCCACTTGCTCTCCATCTGCGCCAAAGGTGCCTTGCACCTGCGTTCCATCTGCTGGAGCAGGCTGCCCCAATGGAGATCACTCTTTTTTGACATGGATCACTCTTCTTTCATAGGTACAATGGATATGGAAGGCAAAACATCGCAAACTGTGGATAACCACTCAACAAATGCTATCCTAGTGGCCATTAAAATTCTCAATGGTAAAATTGATTCTATGGATGCTAAGATAAATTCAATTAACCTTAAGGTGGATTCTCTTATAGGGAGTGTATCCCTCATTGGTGGTTGAGTGGATATCGTGGAAGGTCGACAAAACACTTCCTTATCCACACCTTAACACTTCTATGCTTCGACTATTGGGTATGCTCCAAATCCTTCAATTCATATTTCCTCAAAAAACCATCATCAAGTGATCAATCCAATAATACAAGTACATGATTTTATTCCTCAAGCCACTATATATCCATAAAATGGAAATCTCGTTTGACTACTCCAACCTCAATTCAACCAAACATAATATGATGAATCTCAAACTCGAATACCCCAACCTTCACTCAACCAAATTCCCCTATTCCAAGCACCCCTTAACCAAAACCAACCCATCCAAATAGACGACAAAAAAAGGAAAGAACAACAAGCAAAGTTTAGAGCATTCGATGAAGATGACATATTGGTAGATAAAATGAGCGATAGACCAATAGATCAATAAGGTTACCGAGGTCGAGGCAGAAAATTTGGTCTGGTGCCTAATGTAAGAGAGAACATGAAAACCGCCCTTAAGGTTACGAATAATGGAACCAACAAGGTAATAAGGATCAAGATGTGGGCATTATTCAATTAAGGTTAGTCTCCAAACTTTCAAAGGAAAAAGTGATCCTAAAGCTTATCTCTTATGGGAGTCCTCTTATGAAAGGATCTTCCAAGTTAACGATATCACCGAAGAGAAAAAAAGCTATTATTTCATAGCCCATTTTGAAGGGTATGCCAATATGTGGTGGGATTATGTCAACAGATTTGGAAATGTGTTGAATAAAGGACAACCACCTCCATGGTATGCCTTAAAGGTATTCGTTAGACAAAGGTATGTTCCAGAGAGGTATAGGTATGAGCTACTTTCCAAGTTGTACAAATTGAGACAACGTAGCAAGAGTGTTGTGGCCTATTATGATGAATTCCAATAATTGATCTTGAAGCTTGACCAACAAGAGAACATGAACCAGGACATCATACGCTACAAGGTTGGATTGAATAAATATATCTCCTCATACATGACTATCCACAAGTTCAAGACTGTACAAGAAATCTTCCAAGCGGCATTGGAGATTGAGAGGGAAATCAAAGAAAGGGAAACTTACAAACCAAAAGGGTACTCATCTACAAATATTTGGAGTAAGAATAAACATGTAGCCTAATCGCCATCAGGATGGAATGATAACAAGGACTACAATTCCAATGACAAGAAGCTCATAGAGAACACCACTCCAAAATACCCACCAAGGAATGAAGGTAACAAATATCCTACTCTCAATCAAAATGATTTTCAATGTTTAAAATGTCAAGGATGTGGACATAAGGCAAGTGAATGTCCCAACTAAAGAAATATGATCCTTATAGGATTGGAAGATAAGAATGATTAAAAAGACTAAGATGGAGAGAGGTCCAAAGAAGATGAGAAGGTAGAGGAGGATAATGAAGATGCTTGGACTCAAGATGGAAAGTATGAGGTTCCAAACTTTGTTGTAAGGAGTGCAATGATTAGTAAAGCAATAGATGATCCTAGTCAAAGGGAGAATATATTTCATATTAAATGTCTTATAAAGAAAAATGTGTGCTCTTTGATCATTGATAGTGGAAGTTGTGCTAGTATGGCTAGTACTACTTTGGTTGACTTCTTGAAGTTTTCCACCACCAAACATGCCATTCCGTACAAGCTTCAATGGTTAAATAATTGTGGTAATTTAAAGGTGACTAAGTAAGTGGTGGTACGATTCAAAGTCGAGAATTATCATGATGAGGTGCATTGTGATGTGATACCCATTCAAGCTTGTCATCTCTTGCTTGAGATGCCATGACAATATGATCGTTCAACCAAGTATGATGCGAGGACCAATCGGTATTCTTTTGAGTTAAATGGTCAAAAATTCACTCTCCATCCACTTTCACCATCTCAAGTGAACGAAGGTCACCAGAGGTTAAGAGAATTAAAAAAGAAAGGTAATAAAAAAGGTAAGAAGGAGGACCAAACTGAGAAGTGGGATAAAGAAGAAGAGAAAAAGAGGTTGAAAGGGAAGAGTCTCTTGGTGATGTTGTTTAGGAACAAAGATCTTTTCAAAAAAAATAATAACAAAACACCCATTCTCCTCCTAGCCCATGATTTTCATGCTAACCACTCTAGTTTTCCTATCCCTTATTCTAATTCCCTTGTTTTATAGGACTATGAAGATGTGTTCCAACTTTAGGAAATTGAGCATCAAATTGGTCTTGTGTCTGGTTCTCAATTACCCGATAAGTCGGCCTACCAAAGTAATCCAATGGACACAAAAGAGATCCCAAGGCAAGTTGAGGAACTCCTCAACAAGGGTTACATCAAAGAGAGCATGAGTCCATGTGCAATCTTGGTGTTACTAGTGCCCAAAAATATGGTACATGGCACATATTTGTTGATTATCGATCCATGAATAAGATAATGGTAAAGTATCACCACCTAATTCCCCATTTGGATGATATGATTGATAAGTTAAATGGTTTTTTTGTTTTCTATGATAGATCTTAGGAATGGATACTAACAAATCTGAATGGAACCAAGTGATGAGTAGAAGACCGCATTCAAGAACAAGTTTGGTCTGTATGAATGGTTGGTCGTGCCTTTTGGCCTCACAAATGCTCCTTGTACCTTTATACGATTTATGAACCATGTGATAAAATCATTCGTAGGAAAGTTTGTTGTGGTATACTTTGATGATGTTTAAGTTCATAGCCAATCCTTTGAAAAACATGTCTTAATTTGAGAAATGTATTTGAAGTACTTTGGAAAGAGAAGTTGAATGCTAATCTTGGAAAATGTTCTTTGGTGTGAATGAAGTTGGTTTCTTGGGATTTTTTATGAGCTTAAAAAGAGTCGAGGTGGATGAATCTAAGATAGAAGCCATCAAGAATTGGCCGACTCCAAAATACATTGGTAAAGTAAGAAGCTTTCATGGGTTGGCTAGTTCCTATAGGTGAATTGTCAAAGGATTTAGTATCATCGCCTCTCCCTTAATTGAGGTGATCCATAAGGATAAACCTTTTAAATCAGGAAATGAGCAAGCCAATGAATTTAAAGCCTTGAAGGCTATGCTTAGCTCCACCCCCTTATTGCAATTACCCAATTTTGATAAGATGTTTGAGATTGAATGTGATGCAAGTAAGGAAGGAATAGGTGTCATCTTAATGCAAGATCATAAACTTATTGCCTATTTTACTAAAAATCTCAAGGGTGCAACTCTAAATTATTCCACCTATCATCTAGAGTTATACGCCTTGATTAGAGCCTTAGGTAATTGGAAACATTATTTATGGCCCAAGGAGTTTATGATTTGGACCGATCATGAATTCATGAAACATCTCTGGGACCCAGATAAACTCAAAAAAATACATGCCAAGTGGATTGCTTTCCTACAAACTTTTTCTTAGGTAATTCAATACAAAACAGGAAAGAAAAATGTGGTAAACTATTTATTGTCTAGGAAACATGTACTTATCTCTACATTATCTTCTAAATTGATGGGATTTGATAGTCTAAATACAATGTACCTTGGGGATTCTAATTAACTCAAATCTATCAAGATTGTGAGACATGGGGTAGGGAAAGGTGGGAGAATAATAGTGCCTCTACACCCTACTCCAAGTTTGATGATTTTTTGTTCAAATAAAGAATGTTGTGTGTGCCCTATAACTCATGGAGAGAATTTTTTGTAAGATAGACGCATGATGGGGGTATGATAGGTCATTTTAGAATTGACAAGACCCTTGGAATCCTAGAGGAAAAATTATATTGGCCCAAGATGCATGATATTGCTAAAATTTGTGGCCAATGCATGGATTGTAGAAGTGAAAAATCCCGACTTCTCCCTCAGGGGTTATACACCCAACTAACTCCTCAATACCCATGGCTTGACATATCTATGGATTTTTTCTTAGGATTTCCTAGGAAAAAGAGGGGTAAAGATTGCATTTTTGTTGTGGTTGATAGGTTCTCAAAAATGCTCCATTTCATTTTATGTCATAAAATTAATGATGCTTCTAATATGTCTTCTTTGTTTATTGAACATATTTTCAAAATACATGGAACTCCTTGGACCATTGTTAGTGATAGGGACTCTAAGTTCCTTAGTCACTTTTGGAGGTCAATGTGGGGTAGGCTTGGCACCAAATTGCTTTTCTCAATGTCTTGCCACCCACAAATAGATGGGAAAATAGAGGATATAAATATAACCTTGGGTTATATGTTGCGCACCTTAGTTAAAAGAAAAATGGCTTCTTAAGCGGACTGCCTACCTCTAGTCAAATTTGCTTATAATTGTGTTATCCATTCGACTATTGGTATGACTCCCTTTAAATGTGTTTATGGTTTTAACCCCATTACCTCTTTATATCTCACTTCTTTTCCTAGTGATGTTGTGATAATCTTAGATGGATACAAAAGGGCAGAAACTAAGAAGAAGTTGTATGTGAAGGTGAGAATTCACCTTGAGAAAAGGAATCAAGAGGTGGCCAAAAGATTAAATAAGGGAAAGAAGTGGATTGTGCTTGAACTGGGTGATTGGGTGTGGGTGCACCTCCAAAAGTATAGGTTTCCAATCCAAATAAAATACAAATTAAAGCCACAAGGTGATGGACCATTTTAAGTGCTTGAAAGGAAAAATGACTATGCCTATAAGATTGACCTTTTTCTGGAATATCATGTACACAATACCTTTAATGTGTGCGATCTCTCACTCATTGACATGATAGAATATTATAACTTCCTGAATTTGAGGTCAAATTCTTCTCAAGATGGAGAGGATGATACAAATCGGATTAGCTCCAAGCCATTCACTAGAAGTCAAGCCTGGGAGCTTCAAAAGGTCCAAGGATTGTTCATGAAGTAGGAGGTACTTGAAGAATCCTCCTTACCATCAAGAGGGTGCCATTTGTTGATGATCGCACTCACATTAGTCTAAGGATCATTGAAGGAAGAAAGGGAAGGCAAAATGGGTCTAGAAACCCCTTGGAGAGAACTTGCACCTAAGGCGCTTTGGATCTGCTTTTGATTGGTTCTATCATTTCAAGAGCAGATCAAAATAGCCCCTGGTGGGAATTTTCTTCCAATTGGGTCACTTTTGGGCCCTAAAAGTGTAATAATTAGCCTAAACTATAAATACTTTAGAGGCTATCTTATTATCTCAGTTTTGCTTGATTATTGATGAATTGATGAATGCTTCTCCATTGAGTGAGAGTATTGGAACACTTTTGTTGAATTTTGGTTTAAAAACATTAGTTTAGAGGGCGTTCATCTCCCTACTGGTCACCGTAGGAATTAAGTGTTCGATTAAATTGTACTTGAGGGTATTGGAGTTTGACATACTGTTTTGTTCTTGGTTACTTCTTTTCTTGTGTCTAATTATCTATCTTATCAATTATCTTTACTTTTTTGTATTGTCGTTAGTTTTTGTAGTTAAAATTTGTATCATCATGGATTTACCCCCAAAAAATCCCCTTTATTTATAGCATATGCAATATAACACTCATGATGTGAAAGACTTTGTTCCCATTAGTAGGTGGGATATGGATGGCACTTGTATGCCCAACGTCGTGGAGTTTCTCCTAGTCATCAAGAGGATCGTCAAAGGACTCAGCAAAATACACACTACTAAGGGTATACTCAGCAAAACTTGCTTTGTCACTCATAGTTCCGTGAACACTATGTGGATCACCTAAAAGGAAAACAACAAGCAAAATAAATACACACTACTAAGGGTATACTCTAAGTAAAAATCAACACTGCATAACTGAAAGCTAAATTTCACTCCCCGGCAATAATGCCATTTTTATAACTCTCACCTATACCATTTAAATTAGTAGAGAACGGTCATTGTCAATAGCTTAACTTATGTTGAGGTCAAATCCACTAGGAGTGAAATTACATTTATATTCCTATGGGTGTTAATAGTTACTAAAAAGATACCCGCAATGCAAATAAAGTAAATACATGATTTAAAATGGTGGGGTTGGTTTGGAGCAAGGATTAATCAATGTTAACTCAAGTCAATAAATTTCAATAAATTAAGGCAACACTTGTGATTTAAAATTCAATATGAGAATGATCTTGGGATTATGTCTACCTAAGGGCAAGTTATGCATGGAAACATGGTGATTTGGTGAAAATTCTAGTCATTAACGATGTGGTAGGCTAGGTCAAAGGTCCTTGAGTCTAGTTTGACTCGTTATCCCTATTTCTATGAATATTCCTAAGATAGAGCTAACTCTCTAATTACCCTTATTTCTAAGATGGCAAAAGATAGCAAACAACATCTAATATTGTCCACTATTGCTTTGTTACCCATATTCCTCTTTCAAGGATTATATGGGTTCCAAAAGTTCAATCACACCCCTCTTTCAAAGATGATGTGATCTTACAAGAATTTGGAGTTTTCACCCACAAATCTATTTTGGTTGGGGTTTTCACCTACAAACCCCAATCAATTCAAAAAAGCAATAATGAAACCCATTATCAAAAAATAGTATCTACATAAATACATCATAACCCATACATAATCGCACCTTAATTCACCATAATCCCAAGACAAGGAAAGCTTAGCTACTCATGAAGTAAAGAGAAAGAAATATACCATACGGTTCATTCAAAGCATTCATCCTTCAATTCACCAAATTCAAAGTATGAAAATCAAATACAATTGTTTCCCAAAATTAGGGAGGAAAGCTTTAAATTTAATTTTACCCAAAAGTCTAGACTCCCAAAACAGGAAAGGGTTTGATCCTTTTAAGGAATTTGGGGTTGGCTGTATAAAATTACAAAATTATCCCTGGACATATTTCCACATTACCGCAATCACTGAAGCTTGTCCGCAATTGTATCTACCACAAATGCATTCAAATCAGAGCGATCGCGGATAATGACATAACTTGACTGGTCGTAATCGCGGTAACTGAGCCTTGTTTATGTAGGGTCTTTTAGTTGTGCACTTTTCTTCTCCTTTTGATTCCTTTTCAGCTCAAATCTACATCTTTTTTTCTCATCACCTGTTTGCCTGCAAAAAGTGGAATTTAGTGTATTCAAGTAACAAACTTGTCTCATTCATACCTTCAAATTATTATAGTGTGAATGAATTTTGAATGCAAATGAATGGTAAATTCACCACTCATCAGATGGTCCCACTCAAGTTTAAGGAATTGAAGGATCAATTGCAAGAGTTGTTGGATAAAGGATTTATGGGACCTAGTGTATCGCCTTAGGGTACTCTTATCTTGTTTGTGAAGAAGAAGGATGGATATATGCGAATGTGTATTGATTATCAAAAGTTGAACAAGGTGACAATTAAGAGTAAGTATCCCCTTCCTCATAGTAATGATTTGTTTGACCAACTTTAAGGTGCTACGGTGTTTTTAAGGATTGATTTGAGATTCGATTATCACCAGTAATGGATTAGAGCTTTGAATTTTTTGAAGATGGCTTTTAGACACGATTTCGTTATTATGAGTTCTTGGTCATATCTTTTGGGTTGACTAATAGCTCAGTCATGGTCATGGAGTTAATGAACCAGGTATTTTGACTGTATATTAACTCCTTTGTTATTGTAAAGATGATATCTTAGTGTATTCCAAGATTAAGGCTTAGTATGAAGAGCTTTTGCAAAATGTGCTTCAGAGATTGAGGAATGAGAAGTTGTGTGGGAAGTTTTCTAAGTGCGAGTTTTAGTTGGAGTTTGTTTCTTTCTTGGGTCATGTGTGATTAAGAAATCTATTATGGTTGATCTATCCAAGGTTGTAACAGTTCTTGATTGGGCTAGACCTACTTCGCCCATCGAAATTTGGAGTTTTATTTGCTTGGCAGTTTATTATCGATATTTTTTTGAGGGCTTCTCTTCTATTGCAGCTCATTTGACTAAGATGACTCGAAAAAAGATTTCTTTTCAGTGGTCTAATGCTTGTAAGGTAAGCTTTCATAAGCTTAAGGATTCATTAACTTCAACTCTTATTTTGGCTTTACCCAAGAAGGGCGTGGGCTTTACCATATTTTATGATGCTTTAGGTGTTAAATAGGGTGTTGTGTTGAGCAGTAAGGCAAGGTGATTGTTTATATATCTCGTCAGTTGAAGCCTCATGAGAGGAATTATCCTAACCATGATGTACAATTGTGTGTGGTTGTGTTTGCTATAAGGTTGTGGAGGCACTACTTGTATGGAGTCTGTTGTGATATTTTCTAGGATCATCATAGCCTTCAGTACTTCTTCACCCAGTGAGATCTTAATAAGAGGCAGCACCTTTGGCTTGAGTTTCTTAAGGATTATGACTTGACCATTCTCTATCATCCGAGCAAGGCTAATGTAGTTGCGGATACCTTGATGTGGAAGTCGACTAGCATGGTTAGCTTGGTGCATCTTTGGACCCAGGAGAGGACCTTGGGCTTAGAGGTTTAATTTTTAGATAACCAGATAATTAGGCTTGATATTTCAATGCCTGAGCATGTTTTGGCATTTGTGGAGGCTAGATCTTCTTTGATAGAAAAGATTTAATCTCATCAGTTTGATAATATTATATTAAGGTTGATTCATGATAAGGTGTTGAGCGCGGAGGCTAAGAAAGACTCACATGATTTGGATGGAGTTTTTTGGATTGAAGGCCGAGTTTATGTGTCGAGAGTGGTTGACTAGATTAGGTTGATCTTGGAGGAGGCCCATTGTTCCAGATATTCCATCCATCTAGGTGTAACTAAAATGAATCATGACTTGAGATAAAACTATTGATGGGGTGGTATGAGGCAAGATGCCTATGTTGTCAGTAGGTAAAGGCCGAGCATATGAGACCTAGTGGTATACTTTAGAGATTACCCATTCCCGAGTGAAAGTGGGAATGGATCATCATGGACTTTGTGATTAGTTTCCCTCGTACACCGTATGGTTCTGATAGTGTTTAGGTCATCCTAGATGATTGATCAAGTCAGCTCATTTTATTTTGGTTCAAGTCTTATTCAGTACTGAGAGGTTGGCCTGTATCTACATCTATGAGATTATGCGCCTACATGATGTGCCAGTGTCCATTATTTTAGATCGAGGTTTTATGTTCACATTTCACTTTTGGGAGACTTTTCAGGATGAGTTGGGTACTCAAATTGATCTTAGCATAGTGTTTCACCCCCCAGACTGACGGTCAATCAGAGTAGACTATTCAGGTTTTGGAGAATATGCTCTACGCATGTGTGATGAATTTTGGTGGGCAGTGGGAGCAGCATTTAGCTTTAGCAGAGTTTGCATATAATAATATCTATCATTCCAGTATTAATATGGCTCCTTTTGAGGCTTTGTATGGTAGGCATTTTCGCTCGCCAGTAGGTTGGTTTGATGTTTTAGAGGTGAGACCTCGAGGTACGGACTTGCTTCATGAGTATTTGGATAGAGTTTGGATCATTCAGGATAGACTTACAGCAGCTCAGAGTAGGCAGAAGTGTTATGCTGATCGTAGACTTCATGCCTTGAGATTTGGTGTTGGCGACCGTGTTTTCCTTCAAGTTTCACCTATGAAGGGTGTGATGAGTTTTAGGAAGAGGGGCAAGCTTAGCCCCAGGTATATTAGTCCATTTTTTAGATTCGTCGGATTGTTGGTGATGTGGCTTATGAGTTGGATTTACCCCCTGATCTATTGGTTGTTTATCCAATTTTTTATATTTTTATGCTTTGCCATTATATTCCAAATGAGTTTCATGTCATTACTTAGGACTTGGTTCAGTTAGATGAGCAGTTATCTTTTGTTGAGTAGTCGGTCTCTATATTGTCTAGGGATGTTAGACGGTTACTTTCTAGAGTCATACCAGTGGTTAAGGCTTAGTGGCGACATAGACCTGTAGATAAGGCTACTTGGGAGGTCGAGTCTGATATATGTAGTTCTTATCCATAGCTCTTCATTGATTCAGGTATTTCTTTTGCCTTTAGTTCGAGGACGAACTAGATTTTTAGTGGTTGATGATGTAATGACCTAAAATTTGATAAAATATGTGAAAATTATAATTTTTGTGTGATGCCACTGTTTTACCCCCTTCCTATAGTAGCATCTATATTTTGGGGTGTGGGGATGATTGGCATGGTTCCTGATGCATTTTGGTGTCTTTTGTGTGATATGTTGGTTTTTGGTGGTTTCGAGAGCCTTATTATGGACTTGTGTGGTTATCTTTTGATCTGTGCAATAGATGGCTAAACGAATTGCTCCAGCAGATCTGAAATGTCAATATTAGGTAGTAACATATTTGGTTGGATTTTATGGCTTTTTAATCTTATTTCGACCCTCAGTTTGAAAATTTGTGATTTTAGATTTTAGCGGTAGCTCTTTGAAAATGATATTTTTTCAAAAATTTGATATCGCCATTGAGTCTGGAGCGTCAAATTTAGTGTGGTCACATAGTTCATTTGCGTATATCAAACTCCGAACAAATCCGGGACATCCCGTCAAAGTTCGTTTTGGACTTAAAAATCTGGTACACCAGGTTTCTGGTGCACCATGTTTCTGGTGCAACCTGGAAAACAAAGGTTAAAACTCATTTGAGGAACCCGATTTATGCCTTATTTTCCTGGCAAGTAGGAGCAAGTATAAATAGCTCATTTTTGCCCAATTTTGCTCATTCTTTCACCTAGCCTCTTGAAATTTAAACCCTAAAGTAGTGTGAGAGCTCATAAGTGAAGTTTATGGGTGCTTGGGGAGCTAGATTAACGTCTATTTCTTGATTATTTTATGATTTAAGGTGAGATTTCATCATTTTCTTACTTTAATTCTTGATTTAATTATTTAAACGGAAAAGGGCCTAAAATGCCCTTCAACTATATAAAATGATGCAAAAAGGTCCTCCGTCTACCTATTGGGCCTAAAATGCGCTTCCCGTCTACCTATTGAGCCTATTTTGCCCTTTAATTTAGGCAAATTACATGAAAAGACCATCCTTAAAATTTAATTACATAAATAATAGTACTCTTTCAATATTACAAAAATAAAAGTTAGTTTTACATATATAGCCATTTAAAAAAATCAGAAAAGATAATTATAATTCCTAATTTAATGTTATAACTAATTATCAGTTCTCTTTAATTTAAGAGATATATTTTCAATCTTCAAATTAAAAGTGGAAAAGGTAATCTTTGCTTTCAAATCTTTCTCTCTTATATTCAAAATTTAAATATTTTTAAATAAACTAAGTATTTTATTATTTTTCCGTGTATGTTTCATTTTATTTTCATGTATGTTAATCATGTAGTATTATTTTATTATCGTGTATTTTTTATTCTAATATAATGGGTTAACCATAATTTTTTATGGATAAATATTTATGGAACAAAAGTCATTATGTTGGAAGTATAAATATTCAATGTATTTTTGTTGTATAAATATAATTTATGACAAAGTTAGATTATTATTATATTTTTGATATAATTTATGAAAAAAATATTCATCTTACATATCATTATGTCGGAAATACTTTTCTTGTTAAAAAATTATTTATTAAATATAAATATATATTTCAGTATTACATGGTATAAACTTTTTATTTATAATATATTAAAAGTGTGAAGGGTCTTGAAAATATTGTTTAAACTTTTTGTCCTTCGTTAAAAGTCTTTGTTTTAGACAAAATCATTTTCTTCACTATTTTTTCTTAATATTTAAGAGTTGAAAATTAATTAAATATATTTATGGTAAAATCTTTCCTTATTAGAAGTCATTAGAATTTCACTATTTTTCCTAATTTAAGAGTTAAAATTAATAAAATATATTATGGTAAAAACCTTTTCTTATTAGAAGTCATCAAAATTAATGACAATTAATTCTTTTTTCATTAGTTTAAGAATTTTAAATCAACTAAATTTGATTTTAAGAAAATTTAAAAAATCTAGAAATAAATATAAAACCATTAGAATAAGAAAAATTTAGGAAGTATCAGATTTTTAAAATCAGAAAATGGCCTAAAATTCCCTTCAACTATGTGAAATGGTGCAAAAATGTCCCCCGTCTATATATTGGGCCTAAAATACCCTTCTTGCATACCTATTGGGCCTAAAATCTCCTTTCTATCTACCTATTGGGGCTATTTTATCCTTTTATTTAAGAAAAAAATTATATAATACCACAACTTATCTTTATTAAACTCATAAAATGTCTATCATTTTTATTAATATTAACCAAATAAATAGTACACAATATCAATTTTTCTTCATTCTAAATTGATCTGATAAATAAAAAAACAAACACTATAAATAGTCATATTTTAAAAATTATTACATATATATAGCCATATTAGTTGGTTGTCAGATATAACATATAAAATATTTACTTTCATAACAGATTCTAATATATAAAAAAATAATTATATATTAAATTTTCATATTTGTTACTTCTTGCCTATTTTTGTGGAAGTCTTTGTTCATTCATTTTCTATATCCTATATCAAAATTTTATGTTTTTCATTTTTATTGTCTGCTTTCACGATGCCTCCATAAAAATATATGGTATATTTATATCATAAAAATTCATGGTATATTTATATATTATACAAATTATATTTATATCATAAAAATATATGATATATTTATACCATATAAATTATATTTATACCATAAACATACATGGTATTTTAGATATAAAAAGTTTATACCATGTAATACTGAAAATATATATTTATATTTAATAAATAATTTTTTAACAAGAAAAGTACTTGAGAAATAATGGATATACCATGAATATTTATCCCATAAATTATATAAAAATATAATAACAATAAATGACTTTTCCATTAATTATATTTATACAACAAAAATTACATGATATATCTGTACTTTCAACATAATGATTTTTATTCCATAAGTATTTATTCATAAAAAGTTATGATTAACCCATTACATCAGAATTAAAAATACACGATAATCAAATAAACTATATGATTAATACACATGAAAATAAAATAAACATACACGAAAAAATAATGGAATACTTAATTTATTTAGAAATATTTGAATCTTGAATATAAGAGAGAAAAATATTTGAAAGCAGAGATTATCTTTTTCTCTTTTAATTTGAAGATTGAAAATATATCTCTTAAATTAAGGTGAATTGATAATTAGTTATTCATTAAATTAAGAATTATAATTATCGTTTTTGATTTTTTAAATGGCTATATATGTAAAAAAAATATTTATTTTTTGTAATATCAAAAAAGTACTATTATTTATGTAATGAAATTTTAAGGATGGCCATTCATGTAATTTGCCTAAATAAAAGGGCAAAATAGGCTCAATAGGTAAATGGAAAGAGCATTTTAAACCCAATAGGTAGGTGAATAGGATATTCTAGGCCCAATAGATAGACAGAAAGGGCATTTTAGGCCCAATAGGTAGACGGAGGGCGTTTTTGCACCATTTTACATAGTTGAAGGTCATTTTAGGCCCTTTTCCATTTAAAAAATTGTAAGTACGTAATAAGAATGTAATCAATGATTTTATAAAAATTTGACTGTAAAAATAAGAAAATATTTTACATGTATATATAAGAAAAATGATCATAACACAAATATGGCTCAAATTGATGCGTCATTCTTAACCTGTGGCAACAAGAAAAAGTGGAACAATATGGCAAGCATGAAAGTGATGATCTGTCAATCATTTAAAACTTTTGGTGGTAAAATATATATGTGCATATGTTTATGTTTACATTATTATATTAAAGTGTGAAAAAAAATTGAAAACTGATTTGAACTTTTACACTTTATTAAAAATCTCCTCAATAGATAAAATTATTTAATTTTAAATAGTAAAACATTACACGTGCGAGGCATGTATGGGTTAAACTAGTATCTAAAATATACCACGTATGTTTATAGTATAAATATAATGTATATGGTATAAATATAATTTGTATGGTATAAATATACCATGTATTTTTATGATATAAATATAATTTGTATAATATATAAATATACCATGAATTTTATGGTATAATATACCATATATTTTTAGGGAGGCGTCGTGAAAGTAGGTAATAAAAATAAAAAACATAAAATTTTGATATAGTATATAAAAAATAAATGAACAAAGGCTTCCATAAAGTTAGGCAATAAATAAGAAATATGGAAATTTAATGTATAATTAATTTTCTATACATTAGAATTTGTTATAAAAAAAAATTATATACTAAATCTAACAACAAACTAATTCGGCTATGTATATGTAATAATTTTTTTTAAAATGACTATTTACGTTGTTTTTTAAGTTATTTATCAGATCAATTTAGAATGACAAAAAATTGATATTGTGCACTATTTATTTGATTAATATTAATAAAAATGATAGGGATTTTATGTAGTTTAATAAAGATAAGTCGTCGTATTATATAATATTTTTCTTAAATAAAAGGGCAAAACAACCTCAATATGTAGACGAAAAGGGTATTTTAGGCCCAATAGGTAGACAGAATGGGCATTTTAGGCCCAATAGGTAGACGAAAAGGGCATTTTAGGCCCAATAGTAAGACGGAGGGCAATTTCTCACCATTTCACATAGTTGGAGGGCATTTTAGGCCCTTTTCCGTTGTTTAAAACCCCAAAAACCTTATTACTTGATTTATCCCAAAATTTTACTCCTTTTCACTTGAATAATATTTCTAATCCTATAATTACTAGTTTTTCATTAATTTAACCTTCAAAACAACTTCGATTCTTGATTTTAATACGGATTTCAAAGATTTTACCTGATAAAGCTTAAAATGGTTTTTTCGATTTGAAAATCATTTTTTACTCGATTTGACTTGGGTTTTCATCTGTAGAGTCCTATAAGTATGAGGAACACATTTTTGTTATAAAGTTTTAATTTTGCTCTTTTTTTTTGAAAACTCATTTCGGGGGTCCGTTTTGACCCCAAACCCAAAGTAGGTAAATATGAGTATCGTTAGCTTTGTTTTAACGCATCGATTCTATATTTCTTGGTTTTAGTTAATTTTGGGACCGTTCGTGAGAAGTAGCGCTTTGTGGGTGAAGTGTTGCAGACCAGTTTCGGCCTTCAAAGTAGGTTATGGTTTAACTCTTTTAGACTTATTAAATGTTGGTACAAAATACATGTTAAGGTGGGAATTAATCATGATAAATGGCTATCTATGTGTTGTGCCCGTGTGGGGACTATATGTGATGAAATCATTGAAATATTATGTGATATGTATGCCCGTGCGGGGTCTTATATGATGTTGATAGCCTGGAATACTTGTGAACATTTGTATTGTATTGTTAGAAATGCCTATTGTGATGCCTTTGGTGCATTCTGATAAATATATTCATATTATGTGGGCATATGAATCATGTGGAGAATTCATGGATAATAAAAATAATGAGTGGATATTGGCTCACGTGGTGGTGGAATGGAATCATTATGGATTGGTTTTGGAAATACTCAATTTGAATGGTTGTTAATATTGCATCATTATTTTCATATCATCATACGCATTATTTAACATGTTTGTTTTATTGCTTTATATATATTTTTGTTGCAAGGTATGTGTACTTGGTTTGTGTCTTCTGTTATGCATGTGCTTTGAAAACACCAGAAATACTGCAATACTGGAATTACGAGAAACACTGGAAAATACTAAATATTGGATCAGATATTAGATATTATGGACCTTCTCCAAAGGATTATGCCAGAAAAGACTCGATGATTATGTGTCAAACTCAAGGTTGTGTGCCAAACTTAAGGTTGTGTGTCAAACCTAAGGTTGTGTGCCAAACTCAAGGTTGTGTGTCAATCTCAAGGTTGTGTGCAAACCTCGAGGTTGTATGCCAACCTCATGCGCCACCATCATAATCATCATTATCATGTATATTACACCCACTTTATTGTGTTTATGTTGTACTTTTATTGCCATATTGACTTGTCATCTATCTATTTGTTCTATATCTTTACTTGTTAATGTCTAATTATTCTATTTCTTTTTTATTGTACTTGATGATGTTGATTATATATGTTCCTCTTTTGTTCTACTTATATGTGCTATTATGTATGTTTATATTCTTATCTGGTGTGTTATTGTATTATATGTGGATATTATAAAACTGCTAGTGCAAGCGGTGTGGGCTACCATTATGGGACAATTTTTGATTACAGGTGATCCGCCCTTAATATGTGTTTTGTATACTTTATTTTCTACTTTGATAGGTCGGCCTATGATACCAACTGAGTACAAGTGGACCATACTCACTCCTATTGTGCCCTTTAGGTATAGGTCCTAGTTTGAGTGCGCTCCAGCTTGATGGATTCAGGCGAGATTTGATGCTTTCAAGGTAGTGGTTGACCTTCATGCGTCTGGATGTATTTTACTACCTTTTCAATAGACTATGTCTTTACTTTTACTTCTGATACAGAGTTTTCTTTTGTAGTTGGACATCTTATGCATTTCATTTGGATTCGAGTTATATTAGATACGGTTTTATACTATTGACACTAGGTTTTGGGAGTTATGGTTTCATATGATGATTTTATTCTTTCCACTTTTATCATATCTATGTGGTTCGGCTTTATTCTAGAAGCTTTACCTTGGGGGTATTTCTGTTTTTCCCTTTTGTGAATCAACTTGGGTGATAGGCTTACTTGTCAAGGTTAGCCGCGATAAGTGCTATCATGACACGTGTATTTTCTGGTCGTGGCATCTTCTCTACGAGATGGTATATAGTATAGGTTCCATACTAGGTATGGATGCTAGAATATATTTATAACTAGGGTATCCTGACTTAACCAAATTTGAGAGTTGGGGACAGAAGGGTGAACAGACCCTAAAGATGAAATACTTCTTATTGTTATAGAATCATATCGCCCTAGGTTATAAGCATGTTAACCGTAGTTCGATGTTAAGGTTCCTTTAGCATGAGGTTTACTATTTGACTTAGTGAATTAGATCATACTTTCTCGAATTATAGTATTACCTTTATGCTAGTTATATACTATTAGGTTGAGGTCGAGATTAGGATACTTATTGGACTCTAGGAAAGTATTCTACTCTTAGAAAGGGAGTGATTATAGTTATGGACACTTAGGTGCATATTGTTGTATTGTTAGGATATTAGTGATAGAATGCATACTATTATGTGTGTTCATGCTCACTTAGTGATACGATTCAAACTAAAACTATGATTTCACTATTTTTTTCTAGAACTGGATTTATTTCCACTTTTCACTTTTAGAACGGATTCTTTTATTACAGGAATCGTACTACCTTATTTAATGATTTATGAGTTGTTAAAACTAAAGATGATATTTTAAAAATTAGGCTGATAATTTTGGTGTTTGGTTCATCCACTCTTATACCACTATCATTTACTTTGGTCGAGAGAGATCCTGACACTTTTTACATTTTTATGGTGATTAGTCACAGAGTTGATCTCAGATAATAGATTTACAGACTTACAAACTTTTATTCACAATTTGAGTCTGTGTATTTTCTAGTTTTAAGCATCGAAAGTACCATGAAACCATGGAACATGAAAAGACTCAACTTAGAATATTTGCATGTAATCAAAAAACAAAAACATAACAAAACACAACATGATGCTTAACCAAGAGAAACATAAGGTACCTACGACAGTCAATCTCAATTTCAGTTCAAAACATATCACCTCCTCTTATATTTAACTTTACAAAATCAACTGTATGGATCTATACAACCCAATAATGTGACATAAGGGAATCAAGCTATGGAATTACATTAGTAACATATAATCAAGCATATGTACAAATCACACTACCCGAACAGCTAAGCAACTCACAACACAATCCCTGGACCCTCACAACAAAGAAGTCCTACTCACTCAGTAGAATCATTCATGTTAATGTAGGGACTGTAACAATACACTCACACTCTCAAGAACAGTTCCAGCAATATGCATAGAATACCATAGGCTTGCACTTATTTTCTTTACTTTAGTTGTTTAAACAGTCAGACTAGGATCACTATAGAACTTTCTTCGGCTTGTAATGTAGGCTTGGGGGCTGGTATGGTACGCTGGGAAATTTAGTGATTAAGCCTCTTTGGCACTATAATTATGTTAGGGTTCCACTTATTACCAAACTTTTCTTTCATTCCTCCCTTATTTCTCCTTTTTTTCCTTTTATTTCTCATCCAGGTTGGGTGTCATTTCATTTATTCTTTTTTTCTTTTTCAAATCTATATTTTTTTCAACCACACCCAACCTTATTTTCTTTTCTCTTATTTATGTCCTTCTTCATAACCACTTCTAATCATGCACCTCTATGATAGCCACCCTCAACTTGGGCGATTTACCTGCGTTGAGGTGCACAATGTCCAAGGAGGACCAGGGCCAAAATGGGTTCATTGTAATTAAACTAAAAGGTGAAAAGTGTGAATAAGAAAACTAATCTATACGGGATTAAAGCGGGGACTAGGGGATACTTATTCTTATTTAGAAGGTCGTTTAGGCTAAAAGTGGACTAATTCAAGAATGACCGATGATCCTTTCCTAGCTGACTATCCTACAACCTAGGCAAGACTAATTGGATAAGTTTTGGATTCAAAACACAATGGGAACTAATTAAGCATCTATCACACACATGGCACAAGGTTGTATCACAAAATACTACCTATCGGGTTCATGTAATGTTAGCTATGATCATTATATCCCTAAACCTAATGTCATAACAAGGTTCATAGTGGCCACACATACAAGCACATCACACATTTTAAAACAAAAAAAATTGGAAGGGTATCATTTTTCTAACACATTTGACCACAATCAAAACAAAATATATCAACTGCCATTAGGTACTTATTTTTTACCTAGTTAAACATAAACAACACAAAACATTAAGAAACAAACATAATACGTCCTAAATATGTCATCTCAACTAAGAACAAACTCTGGGGAAAAGAGACATGGCAACAAAAATCCTAAAAGGACATATAGACCCACAAGTAGCCCCACCGCATCAAATAGACATAAATTTTCCCCAATGTGTTGAGCCACTATAAAGCAAGAGAGCTAGGAACATAGCTGTGGTACCTTAGGTGCACAGATCTGATGTCAATCATACTATCATGAATTAACACAAATAGAAAAAATAACAAAATACCTTGGGTTACCTCTCAAGAAGCACTTGATTTAAGGTCGCGACATGATGCGGGTACCTTGAATACTCAGAATTAATCAAGTTAGCCAAATGGTTAGCCTCCAAGGTCATCAACATAACTCATCGCTGAAACCACCCTCATGTCAGTCGATTGCTTCATGGTTCTACAAATATTGAATGTGAACTCCTCATCACTAAGCTTGAACTTAAGCTCATCTTTCTATATCCACCAATTCTCTACCAGTGTCCAAAAATGGTCTCCCCAAAATTATAGGCATCTCAAAATCAACTTCATAATCCAAGATAATAAAGTCGACTAAAAAGATAAAGTATCCACCTTTACTAAAACATCAAATGATATATCCACGGACTTTTTCACTGTAAAGTCTGCCATTAACAACTGCATTGTTATTGGTTTGGTAGGTATTAAGAAAAACTATTTGAACACTACCAACGGCATTAAGTTAATGCTAGCACCCAAGTCACACAAATCTTCGGCAAATCTAGATGTCCCAATGGTACAAGGAATAGTGAAGGATCAAGAAAACTTTTTATTGCACAAGCGATCGATATGTGATCTCACTATAATGATGCATCCCCTCAATGTTCTCATAAATGATGGTTCTCTTCTTTGTCACCAAATCCTTCAGAAATTTCAAATACCCAAGCATTATAACACCTTGGATTTTTTACCCTTAGAAAATTTATTGGATTTCTGGTTACTCGACAAGAGATGACTAAGGATTACCAGTCATAAGTTAGAGTACGAGTGATATGGGTTGGTCGTATATTGACCGGTGATAGATGGTGGGTTGAAAGTTCGTTCCTAGAATGGGTACGACTTGAGTGGTACGAGCTATATTGGTGGATACAGGTTGTTAGGTTTAGTTCTTTCCTTCACTTAATCTTAGACTTGGAAACTTAAGTTGGATATAAATACAAGTGGCTCAGCATGAGTTGTAAGCCAGGATACGAGTCATACCATGGACTCATATGGTGAACAGCATTCAAACCTCTTGTGATTCTATTCTGCCAGGGGTACGGGCCAACGGTACTAGTCGTATACTTGGGTACGACTTAGTTTAGATGAGTCATACCTTAGATAGTATTGGGTCGAAAGAGGAGGCCTAGAATACGAGTGGTGAGTACCACTCGTATTGGAAGGTACAACTGGTATGGTTAGTCTTACCCCATGACAGGAATTTTATGTAATTTAACACACTTGGGAGGTTATTTACCCTATTATTCTATTCATTAACACTTATAAAACACTATTTAATCCTCTCTAAAGTTCTTAGGCAAAGAAAGCTACGGTTTTATCGTAAGAATTAATCTGGGGCTTGTGTTGGTGATTTATCTCTATTATCTTCTCAATTTAAGGCATGTACTCTTTCCTCATTGTTAGTTCCAACTAAAGGTATATTTTGTAAATTGTTTTCATGACATAATTGCTATATGGTTTAGGGTTTTCAAATATATATTGGGGGGGTTAGTTATAATAGATTGCTTATGGTTTTTCCCTGTTTTAATTATGTATTTACATGTTTTAATGGTGGTTTGGATTGCTTGGAAATGGCTAATTGGTATTTGATTTTGATTTTGGAAACACTACGCCCTCAATATGTTTGATAAAATGCATATGAGAATGATTTTACTATATTGTTGGTCTTTTTAATGAAACTATTGCATGGTATGGTTTGGTAATGGAACCCTAAATGGTTTGAATGATTTGGATTGGTTAAATGGAATAGTTTTGTTGTCATGGTTATGGTTAATTGAACATCCTTATGGGGTACAATGGAATCCCCTAAGTAAACATGTAAGTAGCATCCTTGTGGGGTATAATAGAATCCCCGAAGCAAACATAATGGAACACTTGTGGGGTATCAACTAAATAATAAAATAAAAGACATATTCCACAAAAACAAATTCTAGAAAGAAATAGGGAAAAAGAGAATTCAAGAGGCCGATAAGTATCAAAATAAAGATAAAGACGACTGTGCCAACTTGATATTTTGGTATTATCGCCACAAAGAAGAGATTTTGGATTTTCCAGAGAAGATGGGATCAGAACTTAATAACTTTAAAACTTTCTATTCCATATCCGTTACAACTAGTATTTGGGTGTTTTTGCTTGAGCTGTACGAGATGAAAGTCTCATATACGGTTCTCAGGGGGGAGTTCCGCCTATCTCAATAAAGTATATGATTGGTTCGAAGAACGTCTCGAGATTCAACCAATTGCGGATGATATAACTAGTAAATACGTTCCCCCCCACGTCAATATATTCTAGTAAATACGTTCCCAATTTAACTTGGTAAATGGGTACATGGGAATATCTTTACCTTAAAAGGGTTGGCTAAGGGTAATACTTGCAAGTTATAGTTGGTATGACGATACAACTATTAATAGCCTTGGTTAATAATAAATGGAATAATCGATTGATTGGTTGGAAAGGGTTTTAATTGGACAATAATGGCAGGGTGTCATATCTAATCATGAAGGAGGGAGTTCAATGAACGAACACTGGAAACTCATGTTTGGCGACATAAGGGGTTGTTCATGGTGACCATATATGATACTATGAGGTACACAAAAATCCTCTAAGTACACTGTACATATGTATCATAGAGAGCAAAGGTATTGGAGAATCCCTTACTCTTATGGTATCTCTGGTTCGTACGGCTACACGCATCGAGGCCCATTCAAGGGGCTACACTAGACCCATATAGCTCGTGGGTGGTTTTAGAATAGTTAAGCTACACATACATAGGTTAATGGTTTTAAATGTATGCTAAACCCGGTTTCATTTCCCAGCATGGTTAAATATATATATATGTATGGTTTGTATGCATATGGTTAGTTTACTTATTTTTATTGGATGGAATTATTTTATCCTTATCCTAAGTTTATACTAGCGTTCACCCGCTAACCCGTCTTTGGGCGGCTATATCCTCATGCGATACAGGAACCGACTGTTCTACTCCTCTCGCATAGTGATCAAATTTTGAGATTAGCTTTTAGATTAAAGTGGTGAGTTTCCATCTTTCCAAAAGTTTATTTCATGTTATGGACATTCTCTTATACTTTGATTTATTTATGGATATTATTTTTAGCTATAGTTGGGGGCAAGTCCCTATCGAATATTGGTTTTCTTTTGGTTAGAGGCTTTTATGGAACTACTATGGGTTGCTATGGGTGGGATTGGTAGTGGTGTCAGACTTGGTATTAGGGTTGATACCGCTTAAATGTATCATTGGTTGTCCCATCCTTTTATATTATGTTATGGAACTTAGTTTGATTATTGATTTAGTTTTGGCTTATGAGTTTGGTTGATTATGGTCATTGGCTAGACTTAGGATGGTTAGGCTCATTTGGGTCGATCTCAGTCATAGACCTATCCCATAGTTTGGATTAGTTTTACTATACGCTATCTTTTTATATGTTCAAAATTTTGACTCAGGGCATATACTGGATAGTTGGGTTGGGTATCGGGGGTGGTCTCCAGTCCTTGTTGGACTTGAGGTTCCTATTAAGATAAGGCCCCTAGTCGGATCGTATCAAGTTGGTATCAGAGCCTTAGGTTTATGGTCAATTAGGAGTCCACAAAGCTATGTCTAGTAGAGTCTCTTTTAAGGGTGTGTAGCACGCCACACTCATAAGGGAGAGGCTACAAGGCATTTAGGAATTTTTAACTTTCTTGGTATTTTATTCTCAAGCTTGGAGTCTAAGTCCTGGAATCTTCTCTAATCCTAATTTGTTTGCTTTTCAGATCATGCCTCGATGATCTGGAACATAAGAAAACTTTTTTATCCCATCGGGGGATAATATGGAAGGGACACAGAGTATCCATACATGGTCTACGGGTCCAGTCCCTAATAATTCTAGAATTTCACCTATTGCTACTAGTCCTCTTCAGGGTGAGGTACCGAATGCATAATTTTTTCAATCGATTCATAAGTTGGTTGTTGCTAAGATTGAGTGAGATGTATTTGGTGTTTAATCTACTGAGGCCACAAGGGTTGGCCAGTTTATGAAAATGAATCCTCCTACTTCTACTAGTGTAAAGATAGAGGAGGTCCACAGGGTTTCTTAGATGAAATGGAAAAGATATTCAGGGTAATGCGTGCCTCGAATATAGAAAGGGTGAATTTTATAGCTTACAAGCTCAAGAATATTACGTACCAATGGTACGAAGAGTGGGATAGGGATAGAGGTGATGTTGAGGAGCTGTCCTTATGGGAGAATTTCTCAAATACATTTCTGGATCACTTTTTTTCTCAGGAGCTGAGGGAAGCAAAGGTGGAGAAATTTATCAATCTGAGATAAGGGGAAATGTCAATCAAGGAATATGCCTTGAAATTTCATCAGCTGTCAAGGTATGCTCCAAAATTGATGTCTAATATGAGGGTGGGTATTAGAAAGTTCATTTCTGGACTATCTCAAGATTTAATACTTTAAAGAAAGACTGCTTGCAGATTAAGGGTATGGATATTTCGATATTGGTGGTTCATATGCAACAAGTGGAGGATGAAAATAGTAAATAGATGGAGTTTGGGGAAAGGCAGGGTAAGAAGTTTAGGTCTTCTAAACAAGGTGGTAGGCAACAGCAAGGTAGTTGAGATGGTGGTAAATGGCCAAAGAAGAAGTGGGGGAGTTCTAGTTTCTTTTCTTCTGCTATTGCTCCTTACCCGACGCCTTCGGGAGATAGGCATCAGCAAGGTGGTAATAATTTCCAAGAATAGGGTGCCCAATCTTAGGAGAGCGGTGCACAGTCAACTTCTTTATGCGCTCCTTATCAGTTCTATGGTCATCTTCATCGGGGCTTTTATGATAAAGGGAGGGATAGGCGTTTTAAATATGGTCAGCTTGGCTATATGCTCAAAAACTGTCCGGCTGGTAAGGGTGGTTCGAGAGTGGTCAAAGCTATGGTTGCTTCACCTTCTGCTTCTGCACTTAATGGTGCTACTTTGATATCTACTCCAGCTTTTGGTGTCGGCGTTGGTCGGAATAGTTTGAATGCTCTTGAATCTCGACAGGAGTTTGTGGCATTGCCTGATATCATGACTGGTATGGTACAACTCTTTTCTCATGACGTGTATTGCTTGCTTGATCAGGGGTTCACTCTTTCTTATGTGACCCCATTTGTGGTTGTGTGTTTTGATTTTGATCCTGAGGTTATTTCTGATCTTTTTTCTATTTCTACCCTGGTACGTAACTCTGTTATAGCTAAAAAGGTCTGTAAGGAGTGTGTGGTATCTGTTGGTAGTAGGCAGACTTTGGTGGATTTGTTTGAATATATGGTGGATTTCGATAATATTCTAGGGATGGATTAGTTACACTCTTGTTACGCGTCCTTAGATTGTCGGACCCGTAAGGTTATATTTAGGTTCCCTAGTGAATTGATTATTGAGTGGGAGGGTGGTTCCCTAGCTCCTAGGGGAAGGTTTATTTCTTATCTTAGAGCTCAAAGATTAATCTCCAAAGAGTGTCTCTATCACTTGGTATGGGTTAAAGATTCTAACTCGGAGGGTCCTTCCTTATATTCGATTTCAGTGTTAAATGAGTTTCCTGAGGTCTTTTAGGATGAACTTCCTGGTGTTTCTCCGGATAGGGAGATTGAGTTTGGTATTAATTTGGTTTCAGACACTCATCCAATATTTATTTCTCCTTATAGAATGGCTTCGGCTGAGTTGAGGGAACTCAAGGAGAAACTAATGGATCTTATGGATAAGGGGTTTATTAATCCTAGTGTATCCCCGGGGGGTGCACCAATATTATTTGTGCGCAAGAAGGACGGTTCCCTTCGGATGTGCATTAACTATCGGCAATTGAATAAGGTAACGGTTAAGAACAAGTATCCTCTTCCAAGGATAGATGACTCGTTTGATCAGTTGCAAGGTGCCAAGTTCTTTCATAATATAGATCTTCGGTCTGGGTATCATCAGTTTAAGATTAGGGAGAAGGATATTCCTAAGGTGGTTTTTCGTACTCGGATGGACAATTTGAATTCTTGGTTATGTCATTTGGTTTGACTAATGCCCCGACGCCATTTATGGATTTGGTGAACAAGGTTTTTAGGTAGTTTTTGGATCTTTTTTTTCATTGTGTCAATTGATGATATTTGAGTTTATTCTAAGGGTGAGGTAGATCATGCTAATCACCTTTGTGTGGTATTACAGACCCCTAAGGAATAGCAGTTGTATGCCAAGTTCTCCAAATATGAGTTTTGGTTGAGAAATATGACTTTCTTGGGCCATATTATTTCTAGTGAGGGGATCATGGCGGATCTGCAAAAGGTGGATATGGTTAAAAGGTGGCCTAGACCCATGACTCCGACCGACATTCAGAGCTTCTTGGGTTTGGTTGGGTATTATAGGCGATTTGTGGAAAGTTTCTCAATGATAGCTGCCCCATTGAGAAAGTTGACTTAGAAGAAGGTAAAGTTTTCTTGGTCGAATGCCTGTGAAGGAAGTAATGTGGTTTGGTAAGAAGGGGAAGCTCAGTCCCTGGTTTATTGGTCCTTATGCAATTTTGTGGAGGGTTGGTAATGTGGCTTATGAATTAGAGTTGCCTTCTAGTTTGAGCTCCATTCACTCGGTATTTCACGTCTCTATGTTGATGAAGTACGTTGATGATCCTTCTTTGGTTGTTCCTTTGGAGGGATTGGGTATCTTGGATTTTCTGTCTTATGAAGAGGTACCGATTGAGATCCTGGATAGGCAGGTTCGTAGGTTACAGACCAAGGATGTGGCCTCGGTTAAGGTTATATGGTGGAATCCCATGATGGAAGAGGCTACATAAAAAGCAGAAGAGGACATAAAGTCCATATATCCGCATCTGGTTTCTACTCCTGGGATTCGTGCGGAAGGTATGTTTTCTTCAACATACTTTTATTTTTAAAACTTTGTTAAAGGAAAGATTAATATATTTTCATCTTTATTTTCTAACTTGGATAAAGGTTGGATTGTCTGTTTTCTACTCCTGGGATTCGTGCGGAAGGTATGTTTTCTTCAACATACTTTTATTTTTAAAACTTTGTTAAAGGAAAGATTAATATATTTTCATCTTTATTTTCTAACTTGGATAAAGGTTGGATTGATATTTGATAATGCAAATGAATCATGCTTGTGTTTAC
The DNA here is from genome assembly GCA_030864225.1 of Capsicum baccatum var. pendulum. NCBI lineage: Eukaryota > Viridiplantae > Streptophyta > Magnoliopsida > Solanales > Solanaceae > Capsicum > Capsicum baccatum. Next base: position 184,586,434 of record CM061558.1, on the reverse strand, counting down.
CCTACCCGATCTATTATTCAGGGACGAATGTTCCCAGTAGAGGAGACTATAACACCCCAAATTTTTGATCCTTAGAAAATTTCTTCGATTTTTGGTTTTTGGACAAGATACGACTAAGGGTTGCCAGTCGTATGTTGGGGTACGAGTGGTATGGGTTGGTTGTATGCTGACCAGTGATGGATAGTGGGTTAAACTTTAGTTCCTGGAATGGGTATGACTTGAGTGGTACGAGTCATATTGGTGGATACAGGTTGTTGGGTTTGATTCTTTACTTCACTTAATCTTTGACTTAGAAACTTACGTTGGGTCTGGGTACGAGTGGCTCACCATGAGTCACAAGCCAGGGTACGAGTCATACCATGGACTCATATGGTGGACAGTGTTCACACCTCTTGTGATTCTATGCTGTCAGGGGTACAGGCTAAGGGTACTAGTCGTATACTTGGGTACGACTTGGTTTGGGTGTTGTACCTTGGACAGTGTTGGGTCCAAGGGGGAGGCCCAGAGTACGAGTGGTGGGTACCACTTATATTGGAGGGTACGACTAGTATGGTTAGTCATACCCTCTGACGAGAATTTTATGCAGTTTAAGTGAGGGTAATCTGGACATATCCCCACTTAACCTAATAAGGACCCACGACTTTTAATACACTTGGGGGTTATTTTCCCTATTAATCTATTCATTAACACGTAAAAAAACACTCTTAAATCCTCTCTAAAGTTCTTGGGCAAAGAAAGCTACAGTTTTATCATAAGGATTAATTTGGGACTTGTGTTAGTGCTTTCTTTCCATTATCTTCTCAATTTAACACATGAACCCCTGCCTCATTGTTAGTTCCAACTAAAGGAATATTTTGTAAATTGTTTTCATGCATAATTGTTATATGGTTTTGGGTTTTCAAATATATATTGGGGTTTTTGGTTATAATAGCTTGGTTATGATTTTCCCATATTTTAATTATGTATTTACATACTTTAATGGTGGTTTGGATACTTGGTTGCATGGGAATGGTTAATTGGTATTTGATTTTGGATTTGGAAACACTATGCCCCCAATATATTTGATAAAATGCCTATAAGAATGCTTTTACTATATTGTTGAACTTTTTAATGCAACTATTGCATGATATGGTTTGGTAATGGAACCGTAAATGGTTTAAATGGTTTGGATTGGTTAAATGGAATGGTTTTGTGGTCATCGTTATGGTTAATTGAACATCCTTGTGGGGTACAACGGAATCCCCCAAGTAAACATGTTATAACCATCGTTGTGGGGTACAATGAAATCCCCAAGCAAGCATAATAGAACACTTGTGGGGTACATGGGACTCCCCAAGTTAACTTGGTAAATGGGTACACAAGAATCCCTTTACCTTAAAAGGTTTGTCTAAGGACAATATTTGAAAGTTATAGTCGGTCTGACGATACCACTATTAATAGCCTTGGTTAATAATAAATGCAATAATGGATTGATTGGTTGGAAATGTTTTTAATTGGGCAATAATGTGAGGTATGATAGCTAACCGTGAAGGTGGGAGTTCAATGAATGAACGCTAGAAACTAATATTTTCCGACAAGAGAGGTTGGTCATGACGACTATATATGATACTATGAGGTACACGGTAATCCTCTAAGTACACTATACATAAGTATCATGGAGAGAGAAGGTTACTCGGTAATCCGCTACTCTTATGGTATTTTCGATTCATATGGCTGAACGCATCAAGGCTCGTTCAGGGGGTTACACTGGACTCATATAGACCGCGGGTGGTTTTCGGATGGTAAAGCTACACATACCCAGGTTAATGGTTTTAAATGTATGCTAAACCTGGTTCCCTTTCCCGGCATGGATATATATATATATATATGTCTGGTTTGTCTGTATATGGCTGGTTTACTTGGTTTTACTGGATGGCATTATTTTATCCTTATCCGAAGTTCATGCTATTGTTCAGCTGCTAACCCATCTTTGGGCAGTTGTATCCCTACACAATGCAGGAACCGATCATTCTACTTTTCCTGCATAGTGATCGGATTTTGGGATCAACTTTTGGATTTAAGTTGTGAGATTCCATCTTTACGGAAGGGCTCCATTTAATGTTATGGACATTCTTATATACTTTGGTTTATTTATGGATATTGGTTTTGGCTATGGTTGGGGCCATGTCCCAATCGGATATTGGTTTTCTTTTGGTTAAAGGCTTTTGTGGAAATACTATAGGTTGGTATGGGCGGGATCGATAGTGGTGTCAGCCTTGGTATTGGCATTGGTATTGGGGATGATACTTGTTGACTGTATTGTTGGTTGTTCCATCCTTTTGTAATATGTTATAGAACTTGGTTATGTTATTGTTTTGATTTTGGCTTATGGTTTTGGTTTATTATAATCATTGGTTAGATGTGGGATGGTTGGGATCGTTTGGGTCGGTCTCGATCATAGACCTATCCAAGAATATGGATTAGTGCTATTACACGCTATCTTGTTATATATTCGGAATTTATCCAAATCAGGGCATATATTGGATGGTTGGGTTGGGTATCGGAGGTGCTCTCCTGTCCTGGTTCGACTTAAGGTGACCATTACAACAAGGCCCCTGGTTGGGTCGTGTCAAGTATCTACTCGAGAGCTTCAAGAAAAAAGATTTTCAAACTTAACTCTTTCCGCATAGCTATAAACTTCTTATACTTCCCTTATTCTTTATTTTCCTTCAACTTTTAAGTAAAAGGTGGGGGAGATCGTGGAATGGTATTCACTTCAAGCTCGACTTTCTTCCCTTTCCTTTATCCTTCTTAACTTATTTATCAGCACCCATCGATTTTGGTAATGAATCACCACTAGTCACCAAAATTTTAGATTTTGCTTCGAGTTCCTTATTAATAGCAACAACATCATTCCTTGGCTCATCAATAATAGGAATTGGGGGATCAATGGTGGCCTTACAACTCAGAGTGATGATGGCTAAACAGTAACTATCATTCTTGGGATTCTACACAGTATTACTCAGAAGGGTGCTTGGTTGATGTTGATTTAAGGTTACCAACATCTTACCAAATTGCTTCTCAAGTTGTTTGATTGCAGTAGCATGAGATTCCACTTTCTATGTCAAACCTGAAATGTTTGCCTTAATCTTCAAAAGGCAACTTTCTTGACTTAACAAATCCTTAACCAGCTTCGTAAGCAACAACTCCATCCTTGACTCAATTTTATGACTCCTCGATAGAACATATGCACCACTCTTCTCCTTGTAATTATCATTATGCCTCCAGTCTCCATCTCTCTCTCTGCTCCAATCCCTATATCTATCCCATAGAAGTTTCGACCTTGGTTTCCTTGCCTCGAGTTCCAAGTGTCTTGAGCAGACCTTGCCCCTTTGCTCAAAAACCCACCATCTCTCTATCTAGATACTTTGCCTCTTCCTCAAGATCAAAATCATATGACCTAGGAGCTTTACCGTGTGAGCCAACAACATTCACCTTTTCAGCATTCATCGTGATGAATGACTTCGTAAGAAACCCAATCTCTATCCTCAACTATACAACTTCTTGAGCTATTGTATCATCTATTATTCTTTGCTTACTGGATGAACCAATAGCATAAGTACCAGTGCCTCTTTCTTCCTCCCGAGTATGCCACCCTCAGTTGGTAAGAGAGACTCGATCTAGGATTTCTGACGCTACCTCCCAACGCAAGTTCTTGAACACCCCACCAGTAATAGTGTCCACAATAGCTTTGGAACTAACATTCAAGGCACGATAAAATATTTCAAGCAAATTTTGGCCCAAAATCCTATGATTAGGCACCATCATCAATTTCTTCTTGAACCTTAACCACACCTCATACATTGGTTCAGACTGTAGTTCCCTCAAATTATATATCTCATTCTTTAATTGTAGCATCTTCAAAGGCCAGAAAAATAGGTCGAAGAACTATTTTTACAACACATTCTAAGTAGTGATGGACCTACAAGGTAATTCCCTTAGCCATAAATGTAGCTTCACCAGAAAAAGAGAATAGGAGCAGCCTAAGTCTCAGCATTTCTTGACTCACCCTGGGCAATATAAAGTGCAGATCCCCACGAAATTCATTATGTGCATATTGGCGTTATCGGTCGATAGGCCAGCAAACACACATTTTAGATTAAACAACTGGATCATAGCACTTGTAATATTGAACTTCATCCCTTGGGGAAACTCAAGAGGAATGATGGATTCTATCTCGATAGGCTCAACATACCCCAAGTCATCCTTTGAAGTATCATAACTTGGCACTTGAGATCTATCTTTTCTACCTCTATCAAGTTCTACTTGGCGTTGTGTTTCTTGTCTCTGTCTCTCCTCTTGAGTTGCACAATAGGCAGCCTTATTATCCCTCTTCTGTTGTACCTCTTCTACTAACCACGCAATGGTTTGTGGAACTATCTCCTAAACACCATGTGGAGGAGGAGGAGACAAGAAATGTGGATTATCTTGATGCCCCTCATGATGAGCTTCACGATTGTGTTCTGCCATCCTATGATTCTATTGTAGGATTCTTTCTGGCTTTAAATCAAATGGGATCAAGGGATTGCCTTGACTCCTAGTACTGGTCATAAACCGTCGTACACCCTAAGAAAAATAGAAAAGTAAAACCCAACAACCTTAACAATTTCAGTCAATCAATCTGTAATTGTATTCCCCGATAACAACATTAAAATTTGATATCCCCAAACTATAATCTTCAAGAACATATAATGCGGTCGTTGTAAAATTATAGTAACCCAACTAGGTTAGGGTCGAACTTACAGGGAATAGATTATAAATCTCTCTCAAACTCATTGAAATAGTCTGGCAATACAGGAAAGTAAATGGGGGAATTTGTAGTAAATAGTAAACAGTAAATAGTAACAAATTTTGATTGCTTTCGGTTGTAATCAGTCTGAGATGAATAGTAGACTATGTTCCCTTGGGTTTTCTAACCCCATATGTTTATCGTGCTTAATCTGACTTTCTCAATGCCATGCATGCATAACTTGACAAGATAGTTATCACCAACCATCTTGTAAAAGCCTTGGTAAATTTTATTCTTCATATTGTGTGTCTCAGAGTGTCGCCTTACAAACCCTTGTATTCAATCCCAGTCTAACTGTCATCTTGTAAGTATCAAGTTAATTAGATGAGGGTTGGTAGACTCGAATCAGTGTTGTAATCTTATTTTTCCAATCTTGACCTCTCTTATGGAGATAATCATGAATACAGGCAAATCCTTAACTTTTACAATAGATAAGAAAGCAAACAATCAAAAGAAAATCACAATGCATGCATAAATAATGATCTAGAAGAACCTCAGACTTTTCTTGCTTCGTTATTTCACTAGGGTTCCCACAACCCTAGCTAAATGATTTAGCCATGCATAGTTTCAAGAATCTCGGTGGAATTCATAAAAGAAAGCATATAAATAGTCTCACAACTAGTGAAGAATAAAACCAAAAATCTCAAATTAATAGTCAACCAAAATCCAAGAACAAAGAGATACCAAGATCAAAAGTCAAACATAAAATCAAATATATGTTTGTGAATATAATGAGTGTGTAAACTAAAAAAAATATCAAAAGAGTATTTATAGATTACATAAAAACCCTAAAAATCTAAACCAAAATAAACAAGAAAAATTGGATTGGTGGCCACTTACGGACCGTAAATGGAACCTACGCCACGTGGGTGGTGTCATGGGTAGAATAGAAACTTTAGAGTTCTTTTTCAGATTCAGTAGGTGACCTACAATGGCACTTACATGGCTCAAGTGCCACTCATGCCCCGTAAGTGCTTCCATCGCGGGTGGCAGAGAAAATTTTTGCTTTCAGGTTCTCTGATTCTTCACTTTCTAAGACCCATGAAGCCACCCATGCCATGTCGGTAGTACCCAGGCAACATGGGTAGGCTAGCAAGTTGGGTTTCCTGCTCAAATTCAACATTTTTTCTTCATTTAAGCTCCAACACCTAGTTTCTTGCAACATGAGCACAAAAACATATCATATCCACCAAAACACACCTAAGCTCTTACATATTTTCTAGTTTTAAGCATCAAAAGTCCATGAAACCATGGCCATCAAAAGTTCCATTAAAACACATATAGAAATTATATTGCATAAAAAATTTTGTGAGAACTACCAATCTTATCTTATTCTCTCTTATAAATAAGTATAATATAATATATATTCGATTTGGTTTGAATTTTTTTGATATTTTAATTCTTCAGTATAGTTATACATTTATATATAAATCTTCATTTATAGTAATAAGAAATCTAAAAATCAATTCGATGGGATTCACTTTAATCAATAAGTTAAAACAATTGATAACTTAGCTTAGGGAACTTCAAACAACAAATTATTCTCATAGGCAGGACTTAACACTACGATATTGTATCTTGAATTATGAGATGTTCTATAACTATTGTCTTAGAGACAAGATTTAGTCCAAGGACATAAAAATAACAAAGTAAACCCAATGGAAAAAACTTGACACTACCATATTGTGTCTTAAATTATGAGATGCTCTATAACTCTTGTCTTAGAGGCAAGACTTAGTCCAAGGTATTTCAATAAACAAGTTGCTCCCCATGGTAGACTTAACACTACATTATGTCTTCATTTATGAGTTACTCCATAACTCTTGCCTTAGAGGAAATACTTAATTCAAGGGCTTAAAAAGAACAAGGTACACCTCATCGACATCAAAACAACAAGTTATGATGCATAGGCAAAACTTGACACTATCATATTATGTTTTAATTTATAAGATGCTCTATAAATTTTGCTTAAGAGGCAAGATGTAATACCCCATAAGATTCAAAACTCAATCCAGCTAATAGTTTCATGTTAATGGGGTCCAAGACTTGGAATTTTCACTAAGAGTTGAGGAATTAGTCATTTTTAATACCACTAAACTTTGATGATTTTATTTTTAACCTTTCTGACCTCAGAACGTCGATTTTTGAGTTGATTCATGATCAGGGTTGTCCAAAGTTTGTCTCTAGTGAGTTTCAAAATTTTTGGACGAGCTTAGGGGCACATTTGGAAAACCAAAGCGGGCACCACTTGGTCCAATACACCGCTCTAACGCGGGCGCTAGCCGACCTAGTCTACCTCTCCAGAGCCTACGTCGCCCCTTCCCTATTTCGTCTAGCTTTTGTTCTTGGTATTTTAAGGGTATTTGAGTCATTTTCCTTCATCTAATCCATCCATAACATGAATTTGGGGCTTCCAACGAGCATTACTTTCCCCTCTATTCAAAAATTGCTCGCACAAAACCCTCTCTCTCCCCAAGAACAAGTACAAAATCTTTCACAAAAATCAAGGAATTCAAGCTTCAAGTTCAAGGAATCCTCAAGGAATCTTTAATAATTCATCTAGTGAGGTATGTGGGATGTTCATCCATGGTTCCCTTTCACCTATGGAGCCCAATAACCTCTTCTTCAATTAAATTACGTGTTTTTCTCTTTTATGGAGTTTTATATGCTCAGAATAGATTGAAATCATGTGTTGTCCTTAGTAGTTTGACTTTATTCATGTCCAACAATGATTCCATGAGAAGTTAAGTTATCTTATGCTTTAATATTCAATCTCCCGTGCTATATTCAAGTGAATTTTATTTTATATTTCCAAGTTATGATCGCAGTTACGTAATTAAATTGATTTCCCATGTTTTACGATATTTCCATGATTCAAGTTCGTGATTCTCACATGTTTGATAAAATGCCTATGTGTTGGGTTTTGAACAATGACTTCCTACTACAGTTTCTAAGATTTCATATTGTGTTCTATGGATATTCAGTGTTGGCAGGTTATAAACACTCAATACTTACGTGCTTACATATATGCCAAACCTTTATCTTAATGACTTTAGTTAAGACAGTAATATTACCATTTATTTAGTTACTAAGATCATGATGAGCAATGTTCGTTTTGTGTTTAGTTAAGTTTAGTTCAGTTCATTATTAGTGTCAGTTCAGTTGGGAGTAGGATTTAGCACCGAGCAAACCCCGAGATGGGGGCTCACCTGATAGTAGATGATGTGACCCTTAGTAGCAATCCCTGAGTTCTAAAACTACGTAGCCAATGTATGTTTGAGATATCTACCTGCCAGTTAAGGGTTGACACATATCTAATGAGAGAATCTGCCAATAGAGGGTGACTCATTAGTCCTTTGGGACACTTGTTCAGTGGATCCACACAGCCAGTGTTAGTACCCATGGCACGATACTGATACCCTTCTAACAGGGGTTAAAGGTTGGACCCTGACTAGCTCAGATTAGGGCACATCGGTTACATGATACCTCCCACAGTCTCAGTATAGTAATCAGTGGATTTAGTTCAGGTTTGCTTACCAAGTATACAGATTTTCAGTTATTTAGTTATACAGCTTTAAGTCTAACAGATTATCTTATAAATATGTTTATACTTGGTCTTACATTCTCAGATATTACATGTTTATGCATTCATGCTCAGTTACCTCATGCAGTTCAGGCAGTCCTCATCTCATATACCAGTACATACAAAGTACTGACGCATACTTTTATTTTGCGCTATGTTGTCTTATAACATAGGTTCGGATGCATAATTTCCCGACTGTTCTTAGACATCTCAGTGTTACTCAGCAACAACAATGGTGAGTCCTCATCCTTTGAGGACTTGATTATTTATCTCAGTTATTTCAGCATTTTCTTATGTTCAGTCAGTCAAAGTTAGTTGAGGCTTTGTCATATCAAGTCCTCATGATGTTTAAGGGCTTTTAGACAATTCAGTTAGATAATCAGTTGTCACTGACATTCCATACTTGTCATTTCCATATATTCAGTATTTAGATTTTTAGTAATTTATCAGTTATTTTCCGTATAAGTTATATCGGTGCCATTTTATTCGGTACTCGAAGCAGGTACCAGTTCATGGGTTAGCTTGTGGTCACTTGTGATTTTAAGCACCATTGTCGTGACTAGGGGGTAGCCTCAGGTCATGAAAAAACTTGGTATTAGAGCCTAAGGTTTTAGAGTGTCCTAGGGAGTCTAAAATTCATATTGAGTAGAGTCTTGTACATGAGTGTAAAGTGTACCACACTTAAAAGAGGCTATAAGACATTTTAGGAAATTTTCCCTTCTTTTAGTATTCATGTCGTTCAAGAGAGCATGAGCTCTATTAAATTCATTTTTCTAACCCAACCTTCATTTCATTTCTAGACAATTCCTCCTATAAGAAATAACAGAAGAAGGAAATAGGATCAGCCCACACCACCACCTATTCAGGAAGATCCCCTGATTAAGCATGTCTCTCACGCCAAGTTCAGGGACACTTTCACGACTTTAACGTATTTAGTAGCTACTCAGAACAACCAGCGAGTTATTTCCCTAGCCAATCCAGTGGAAAATACAGCTGCATCTAGGATTCGGGATTTCACTTGGATGAATCACCCTTTGTTTTCAGGATGCAAGTCTAAAGAGGATCCACAGGAGTTTCTGGACATGGTACAGAAGGTTACTAATATCATGGGTGTTACTTTGATTGAGAGTGCAGAGTTGGATGCATATCAATTACAGGATGTAACTCACACCTGGTTGAAGAAGTGGGGGAAGGACCAAGGTATGGAGGCAGGGCTTATTGAGTGGGATGAGTTTACCACAACTTTCTTAGATAGATTCTTTCCATTTGAGTTGAGGGAAACTAAGAATCAGGATTTCATCAATTTAAATCAAGGTAGTATGAATGTGAAGGATTACTCGCTTAAGCTCACTCAGTTGGCAAGGTATGTTGTTATGATGGTGGTAAACAATAGGTCTAGAATGAGTAAGTTTGTATCAGGAATAGCTAGTAGTATGGTCAAGGAGTGTAGGGTTTCCATATTGATTAAGAAGATGGACCTATCTAGGCTCATGGTTCATGCTCAGTAGATTGAAGAGGAGAAGCATAAGGGGAGGGAGAGATAGAATAAGAGAGCCAAAATAGGTAGTTTTAATTTTTCTCGGCCAATGTTAGAAGGTGGTAATTGTTCTCAGTTCCATCAGAAATCCTCAGCCCCAGCTCCATCTGTATCCAGTTCTCCAGTGCCTAAGTTCAGTCAAGACAGTCGGGATAGAGCGCTAGGCTCTAAGTCCTAAGGTAGTGTAAATACTGGTCATACTAATTCACTTCATCAGAAGTGTGGTAGGCATCACTAGGGTAAGTGTAAAGTGGGTAGTGATAGGTGTTTTAGATGTGGCAACCTAGTCCACATGGTCAAGGATTGCCCGAGGGAAGGTCAGCAGAGTCAAGTCCAATCGTCCTTCAGCTCAAGCAGGTCGCCCGACTCAGTAGGGTACCACCTACAGTGCAACTAGTGGGCAGTATTAGAATAGGTTGTATACACTCCAGACCCAACATGATCGGTAAAGTTCTCCTGATGTGGTTACGGTTATGTTGCAGGTATTTCATCTTCATGTGTATTTTTTATTAGACCCTAGAGCTTTACTTTAATTTACTTTGTAACCCATTATATAGATATCAATTTTAGTGTCAGATCGAAATATTCGTAGAGCCTTTCTTAGTGTCTACCTCAGTGGGAAAATCTATTATATCCAAATAAATATACAGAAATTACTCGATTAGAATATCTCAGAAGATTATCATAGTTGATCTTATGGAGTTAGAGATGACTGATTTTGATGTCATTATCAGCATGGATTGTCTCCACTCATGCTATGCTTCGGTTGACTATAGAAATAGAGTCGTTCAGTTTTAGTTTCCTAATGAACTAGTTATTTAATGGAGGGGTAATACCTTTGAGCTTAGGGGTCAAATTATTTCTTATCTTAAGGTAAAAAGGATGATATCTAAGGAGTGCATGTACCATCTTGTTCGAGTCAAGGACTCTAGTTCTAAGACACTGAGTCTTGAGCCAGTTTCTGTGGTAAGTGAATTTCCAGATGTGTTCCCTGAAGATCTTCCTAGAATTTCTCTCGAAAGGAAATTTGACTTTGGAATAGATCTCCTTCCAAATACCCCGCCTATTTCTATTCCACCTTACCGAATAACCCCAGTTGAGCTTAAGGAGTTGAAAGAACAGTTAAAAGATCTCTTAGATAAGGGTTTCATTAGGCTCGGTATTTATTCATGGGGCACTCCAGTTTTATTTATGAGTAAGAAAGACGATTCTTTCAGAATGTACATCGACTATTGTCAGTTAAACTTAGTCAAAATCAAGAATAAGTATCAACTCCCCAGAATTGATGACTTGTTCTACCAACTTCAGGGTGCCGGTTATTTCTTTAAGATAGACCTCAGATCCGGCTATCATCAACTCAGAGTCAGAGAATGTCACATTTCAAAGACAGCCTTCAGAACTCGATATTGTTACTTCGAATTCTTATTTATCTACTTTGGACTAAATAATGTCCCTGCAGTTTTCATGGACTTGATGAATAGAGTGTTCAAACAATATTTGGACATGTTCATCAAAGTTTTCATTGATGATATCCTTGTATATTCCCATAGTGAGGATGATCATGCAGACCATCTGAGAATTGTGTTGCAGACCCTTAGAGCTCATCAGTTATTTGCTAAATTCAGTAAGAGCAAATATTTGCTAAGATAAGTAGCTTTACTTGGCCAAATAGTTTACCATGATGGCATACGAGTTGACCCTCAAAAGACCGAAGCAAGGAGAAACTGGCCTAGACCCATCTCTGTATTAGATACCAGGAGTTTTTTGGGTTTGGCTGGCTATTACGGATAGTTTGTTGAAGGGTGTTCTTCTATTTCACCCCCCATGTATCGATTGAGTCAGAAGAAGGTCAAATTTCTGGGGTCAGATTCCTACGAGAAGAGTTTTTAGGAGTTTAAGACTCGACTCACTTTCGCTCCAGCCTTGACTTTGCCAGATAGTTTAGATGGATTTCTAGTCTACTGTGATTCTTCTAGATTTGGTCTTGGTTGTGTTTTGATACAGAGAGGTAACATCATAGCTTACGTCTCTAGACAACTTAAACCCCATGCAAAGAATTATCCTACCCATGATCTTGAGTTGGCAGCTGTTGTTTTTTCCTTGAAATTTTGGAGGCACTATCTTTATAGGGTTTATGTTGATGTGTTCACTGATCACAAGAGTTTGCAGTACGTGTTTTCATAGAAAGATATGAACCTTCGTCAGAGAAGATGGTTGGAATTATTAAAGGATTATGATATGAGTATGTTGTAGCATCAATGTAGTGGAAGATATCCTTAGCAGGTTTTCTATGGGTAGTGTTGCTCATGTTGAGGTGGATAAAGTTAGTCAGTAAAGTTCATCAGTTTGCTAGATTGGGTGTTCGGTTGGTTGATTTAGCCGAATGTAGTATATGAGTTCAGAATGGTTCAGAATCCTCATTAGTTACTGAAGTGAAAGAGAAGAAATACAGGGATCCTTGTTTAGATAAGTTGAAGGAGGCGGTTAGAGAGCAGAAGGTAAAAGCTTTCTCCCAAAGGCGAGATGGTGTGCTTCATTGCTAGGGCAGGTTATGTATTCAGTATGTGATAATTTGAGACATCAGCTACTAGAAGAAGCGTATAGTGTGCGGTACTCTATCCATACATGAGCCACTAAGATGTACTATGATTTACGAGAAATCTATCAATGGAGTGGTATGAAGAAAGTCATTGCAGAGTTTATGGCTAAGTGTTTGAACTATCAGCAGGTTAAGATCAAGCACCAAAGGCCCAGTGGTACGCTTCAAGAGTTTAGCAACCCCACATGAAAGTGGAAAATGGTGAACATGGACTTTGTCACAGGGTTTCCTCGTAAGATTCGTGAGCACGATTCAACTAATAAGGGTCGTAATGGCTTGAGGCTAATGTCCCTTGCCTAATGGAATCGCATGTGGTTAAAGTCCCTTGCATAATAAGATCTCATGAGGTTGAAGTGCCTTGCTAAATTAAATGGCTTGGGGTTAGGGTCCCCTATCTAATATGGCATAAGGTTAGAGACCATTACCTAATGTGTGAGCATGTGGTTAGAGTCCTTTGCTTAAATGAATGTGTGTGAGTGGTTAGAGTCCCTCACTTAAATGGATTTGTATGTGTTTAAGATCCCTTACTTGATGATATGCGAATACGGTTGAAGTCCTATGCCTAATGAGAAATGCTTTAATCAATGAGTGTGGAAGGTTAGAGTCCTGACAGCGCCCAAGTGCACACGCAAGTGTACGTGATCTCCCAAGTAGTACAGTGGCCTTCAAGAAGCCAAGTATCGATCCCACGGGAACTTGGTTTCGCCAACTATCCAATTCTAGTTTAACGATTGAGAAAAAGTAAACAATAAAGTTTTAGAATTGTAAATTGAAAGTAAACTAAACTATTGCGAAAAAGTAATAACCTAGGACAATCAATGCATAGAGATCCAGGGTTAAGTCTTATGAACAATCATACTACATTATTGAATTTTACTTGTTAAATCGTTTATCTTGGTTGTTGATTCGTAGGGTTAATCATATGATCATGGTCTCTCGACCTCTAACCGTTTACCTAAGTTGAACATTATAACTACATCATTGAGCGGGGATGTAATAATCCAATTAAGTGATTTAAAGCTATCATCATACCTGTGATTCAAGTAAGGCTTCTACGTACACACCTATCCTAGATGCTAATTTGAAAACCTTATTTTGTAGAAGATTACGAACCTTACCTTGCTTATCCCCATGTTCTATCTTCCTATTTACCCTCTCGAGATCACAAGGTCGATATGAATATATTCTAAGGATAGCTAATCCTTAAAAATTTTAAAACAAAGATAAACAAACAACCATAATGGTAAGCAAAACAACAAACTTAATTCAAAACGAAATTAGTCATAATCTTGGCCTTAACCCCAGAAAGAGGGCGTTTAGCCGCTAATCGATATAACCATAATTAACATAGTTGAATACAAGTTATAATCTATTATAAAGCTAAAGATAATAAAATAAAACCCTAAAGAACATGTAGAGCAGCCTCCAATTGTATCCGAGGACGTCCAAAAGTGATTAAAACGTGTACAATATGTGTATATATAGTTAGCCAATCCTTAGCCGTGTAGGAGTTGGATTTCACATTGAAATTGAGCATGGAAGTAGAGGGGGTGCCGTCCTGGGTAGAGCATCACTCTAGACGAGACTCTATCCTAGGTAGAGCACCGCTCCAGCCAAAGCTCCGCGGTCTTATCTGCGTGGTCCCTCTGGAAGTTGCTTCCGAAATTTTGGCTAAGTGTTGAGGGCCTGCTTCCATCCCTTGTCTTGTGGTGTTGTTTCCCTTTAATTTCAAGATTATTCAACATCCAAATATCATCATATTCAGCTCATGAATCTTCCTACATAATCACACACTCCGAATTAGAGACAATCACAACACAATATCTATGACGATGAATCAAAACAAGAACTAAGACTAGGCTAATTCGCATTGACCTTTAACTTTATGTTCCCACTCTTAACTTAATCATATTGAACCTTGCACATTCCCAACAAGTTATTCCACTCATAATTACACATGAAAACCATTTGAAATTCCTTTAACACAATAAAATCCAATGGGGTCGACTAGACAAGCACCTATCTCAAGCTAGTAAAGTTAGTTTCCACGATTGAAATCTAAATGACTCAATTAAGTACAAACTTATTTGGAATTCACTTTGAACATTGTAATCACTTACTTTAACACTTAGATGCACATTTATCTCATTATCAACCCATAGAGCTTATGAATCATTCTCAAAATAAGGCTAAAAAAACTAGAATAGTGACTCTAGAATGCATAAATACACGCAACATCAAGTCCTCCATTGCATGCATGATGAATGAGTTCTTCTTAAGTGTTGATGAGATTTTCCCCTTGGTTGGCATGTGATATGTCTATATGTAAGGATAAGGTTATGAATGTGATTGAAAATGATATAGATTGACTTGTTGTTGAATGATGATACTATTTTATCCTTATCCTTGAGTTACATGCTAGCGTTCCAACTACTAACCATCTCCAAATGCTATATCCCTATGCGACATAGGGGACAAAGCATCATCTTCTCTTTCTCTGCAATGATTAGGTGATCAAAGCGGTTCGTGCATTGACTACGAAGTAGTGAGATTACTTATTTTAAAAGGCATTCATTCTTGGTTCCCAATCTTTAGACTTAGTCTTATTTTAACTTGGTTTGGCTATTATTGGGGGCTTGTCCCAATATATATATTTCTAAACTTCGGTTGTATAGAGGTATTATGGATGACTGTGGACTTGGGTACATTGGTTAGTTGATGAATCTAATAAAGTGTTTAGACATGTTTAAGTTATGACTTGTAATATATTTTTTGCTATCTTATTATATGGTCGAGATTCACCTGACCTGTATGATTGAAATGATGGGTTATAGGGCGACCTCTAGTTCATATGAGCTCAAGTTATCCATATGACATGGCCCAGTTTCAGGACATGTCAAGTTGGTATCAGAGCCGAGGTTCATGGTCATTTGGGTGTCCACAATACCATGTTAAGTAGAGTCTATTTTATGGGTGTGAAGTGTGCCACACTTATAAAATATGAGCTATAAGACATCTTAGGAAAATGTTTCTCTTTCTTGTGTTTCAATCTCAAGCTATAGAGTCTAAGGTCTTGGATTCCTGTGATTTCTATTTTCTATCTTTCAGATCATGCCTCCAAGGAGATCTGAGACTCAGGCAAACCCTTCTTAGGGACCTATGGATGAAGCTCTTCCAGCTTCTAGAGTTTGGACCCTGGCTAGGGCTGCAGCATTTGACCATTTTCATGGGGTTCCACCTATCCCCACCAACCCTAACTATGAGAGTGACCCTCTTATTTTGTCACATCAAGGGGATACTTTTAACGTCGAGTTTCATTGCTCTATCAACCTCTTGACTCAATTAGTAGCTTCTCAAGCGGAGCGTGGTGCTCTGGCTACCACTCCTTCAGAGGCTATAAAAATTGTCTAATTTATGAGGTTGAACCCTTCTATGTTCACCGGTATGAAGGTTGGGGAGGATCCTCAAAGCTTCATTGATGAAATGGAGAAGATCGTCCAAATCATGCATGCTTTGGAGATTGAGGCCATTGAGTTTTCTTCCTACCAATTAAAAGATATAGCATACCAATGGTACGAAGGATGGGAATTATCTAAAGGTGTTGATGATAGTCCCGCTGTGTGGGAGGACTTTTCTGGGGCTTTCTTAGACCGCTTCTTTCCTCAAGAGTTGAGGGAGGCAAAGGCAGAAGAGTTTGTGAACTTAAGGTAAAGGAGGATGTCCTTTCAAGAGTATGCCTTGAAATTTCATTAATTATCAAGGTATGCTCCTGAGATGGTTTCTAGTATGAGGGCTAGAATGCGTAAGTTTGTCTCAAAATTGTCTCATGAGTTAGTCCTTGAGAGCAAGGCGGCCTTGTTGATCGAGAACATGGATATTTCTAGGTTGATTATGTATTTGCAATAAATGGAATAAGAAAAAAAGGCAAGTTAAGCATAGTGAGAGGCAAAGAAAGAAATCTAGGCCTTTCGAGCATAGTTGTGGGGATGGTGGCAAGTGGCTATGAAAAAAGTAGGGGAGTTTGAGTTTCTTCTACTTGGCTGGTGTTTGCTCTTCTTACCTGAATTTTTTGAGTGATCGTCAGACTCAGTTTATTGGTAAGTCCCAGGCACAGGGTGCCCAATTCTAGGCTAGTGGTGCCTAGTCAGCTCAACCTTACCCTCTTTATAGATTCTATGGTCAGGGTCATCGTGGTCACTATAAAAAAATGAGAAATAGATGTTTCCATTATGGTCCGATTGGGCACATGCAACGTGAGTGCCCCTCTCTAGCAACTTCTTGGTCCAATAGGGCCCCTATTGCTACTCCATCTACTCCCATACCGAAGGGTGCTATATCTGCCTCTACTTCTATTTCTGGCACCGGTGCCGGCCAGAACCGCTTGTATACACTTACTACTCGCCAGGATTCTGAGGTGTCTCCCGATGTTGTCATAGGTATGTTGAGACGTTTCTCCCGTGATGTGTATTTTTTGGTTAATCCAGGGTCTACTCTTTCTTTTGTGACCCCGTATATGGTTGTGCATCTTGATTGTGGTCCCGAGAGTTTGTCAATTTTTTTTCTATTTCTACCTTAGTCGGATACCCTGTGGTTGTTAGAAGGGTCGATAAGGGGTATGTGATATCAATTGATGGTAGAGATACTCTTGTAGACTTGATAGAGTTGGACATGGTTAATTTAGATGTCATTCTGGGGATAGATTAGTTGCACTCTTGCTATGCTTCCTTAGATTGTCGGAACCATAGAGTCATGTTCCAATTCCCTAATGAGTCTGTCATTGTATGGAAAAGTGGTTCCCTCGTGGTAAGGGGAAGGTTCATTTCTTATCTAAAGGCCTAAAAGTTGATTTGAAAGGGCGTGTTTGTACCATTTAGTCCAAGTTAAAGATTCTAACTCAGAAGAGCCTTCTTTAGAATTTGTTCCTGTGGTTAATGAGTTTCCCTAGGTTTTTCCCAATGATCTTCCCAGTGTTTCTCCCAATAGGAAAATTGATTTTGGGATTGATCTTGTTTCGGACACTCGTCTATTTTCTACTCCCTCCTTATAGAATGGCTCTGGTGGAGCTAAAAGATCTTAAGAAGAAATTTAAAGACCTCTTAGATAAAGGTTTTATCCATCCTAGTGTGTCTCCATGGGGTGCCTCCGTGTTATTCGTACGTAGGAAGGGTGGTTTCCTTTATATGTGCATTGATTATCATCATTTGAACAAAGTGATCATAAAGAATAAATATCCTCTTCCTAGGATCGATGATTTTTTTGATCAACTTCAAGGTGCAAAGTGTTTCTCTAATATTTATCTTAGATCGGGTTATCATCAGCTTAAGATTTGAGATGTGGATATCCCTAAGTCTGCCTTTAGAACTCGGTATGGTCACTATGAGTTTCTTGTCATGTCTTTTGGGTTGACCAATGCCCCGGCGGCATTTATGGACTTGATGAATAAGGTCTTTCATCCGTTCTTGTACATGTTTGTCATTGTCTTCATTAATGATATCTTAGTGCATTCTAAGAGTGAGGCGAATCATGTAAATCACCTCTATGCCATGTTGCAAACTTGAAGGATCATCGTTTGTATGCCAAGTTCTCCAAGTGTGAGTTTTGGTTAAAAGTCGTAGCTTTTCTTGGTCATGTTATTTCTAGAGAATGGATCATGGTAGATCCCCCAAAAAGTTATGTTGGTTAAGTCCTATATCTACGACTCCAATAGATATTCGGAGCTTCTTGGGTCTAGCCGGTTACTATAGAAGGTTTGTGGAGATTTTCTCTACTATAACTGCCCCGTTGACCAAATTGACCCAAAAAAGGTCAAGTTTTTATGGTCCGATGCTTGTAAGGGTAGTTTTGCGAAGTTGAAAGATAAATTAACTTCAGCTCCAATTTTAACCTTGCCCGAGGGTAGTGATGGTTTTATGGTTTATTGCGATTCTTCTTGTGTCGTTCTTGGTTGCGTGTTGATGCAACATGGTAGGGTGATTTCCTATGCTTCTAGATAATTGAAAGTTCATGAGAAGAACTAGCCTACTTATGACGTAAAGTTGTTAGCCGTGGTCTTTGTGTTAGAGATATGGAGACATTATTTATGTGGGGTTCATGTTAATATCTTTTCTGATCATAATAGTCTCCAATATATGTTTACCCAAAAGGAGTTGAATCTCCATCGAAAAAGGTGGCTCGAGTTGTTGAAAGACAATGATATAAGTCTTCAGTACCATCCCAATAAGGCAAACGTGGTTGCTAATGCTCTTAGTAGATTATCCATGAAGAGTTTGGCCAATGTAGATGAGAATAAGTGGGAATTGGTGAAAGACATTCACCGTTTGGATAATCTTGGAGTTTGACTTGAGGACTCTGAGGATGGTGGTGTATTTGCGCATCCTGTATCTTAGTCATCTTTTATTATTGATATAAATTAAAAGCAAGCATTGGACCCCAACTTGATGAAGATCAAGAGTAATATGGGTCAACATAAGGTTGTGGATGTTGTGATTGGTGGTGATGGTATCTTAAGATACTAAGGTAGGCAATGTGTTCCCGACGTCAATGGATCGAGGAAAGGGTTATCGTCGAAGCTTATGGATCCCGTTATTCCATCAACCCAGTTCCATAAAGATGTATCATGATCTTAGAGAGTTCTATTGGTAGGGTAACATAAAGCGTGACGTGGCTAGTTATGTGGCCAAGTGTATGGTGTGTGAATAGGTGAAAGTTGAGCACATGAGGCTCGAGGGCTTGTATTAAGAAATCCCAATACTCGAATGGAAGTGGGAGGCAATTAATATGGATTCCATTACCGGTCTTCCTAGATCCTGGAATCAATGTGATTCTATTTGGGTCATTATTGATAAAATGACCAAGTCCGCTCACGTTTTGCCCGTAAGGACTAATTTCTTTGTGGAAGATTATGTTGAGTTGTATCTTACGGAGATCATGAAGTTGCATGGTGCTTCAATTCTGTCATTTCGGATTGTGGTCCTCCATTCTCATCCCATTTTTGGAAGTCATTCCAAAAGGGCTTGGGTACTAGAGTGTGCATAAGTACCGAGTTCCACCCGTAAATGGATGGACAAGCAGAAAGGACCATCCAAACATTAGAGGATATGTTGCAGGTTTTTGTGATTGATTACGATAGTAGTTGGTGTGACCACTTGCCTTTGATCGAGTTTGCCTATAATAATAGTTACCACTCTAGTATTGGCATGGCGCTTATTGAGGCATTCTATGGTAAGAGATGTCGATCTTCTATTGGACGGTATGAGGTTGGCGAGGGTAAGTTGCTTGGCCCTGACATATCTCACCAAGCCTTAGAGAAAGTGAAGGCGATTCGTGATAGATTGAAAACCGCTCAAAGTCGCCAAAAGTCCTATGCAAATGTGAGGCGTAGGGACTTAGAATTCAGTGTTGGCAACTGGGTATTCTTGAAAGTATCTCCCATGAATGGAGTGATGTGGTTTGTTGAAAAGGAAAAGCTTAGTCCCCGGTATGTTGGTCCCTACATGATTGTGAAGAGGGTGGGGAATGTTGTATATGAGTTGGAGTTGCCTTCTAGTATGAACTCCATTCACCCAGTTTTCCATGTATCTTTATTGAGGAAATGTGTGGGTGATCCGTCATTGGTTGTTCCCTTGAGGGATGTTAATATTTTGGACTCGTTGTTTTATGAGGATATCTCGGTAAGAATCTTAGATCAGCAAGTTTGTTGGTTGTGAACGAAAAAGGTATCTTCGATGAAAATTCTATGGAGGAACCAAAAGTCCAAAAAATCCACATGGGAAGTGGAAAAGGCCATGAAGTCCAACTATCCGCATTTGTTTCTTATTCTGAAAACTTGGGATGGAGGTATGGGTTGATCTCCTTGCTTTGATTTTTGGCCTTTGATAGACAATGGGTTAAAGTCCCCAATATGTTGAGCTGATTTGTATCATGTTAGACCATGGGTTCAAGTCCCTAATGTTTTGGAATTATGTGTGTTTTGTTGTGATGGGTTTAAGTCTCTAGCATCTTGAGTTGATTCATGCCTATGGTAGATAATGGGTTCGAGTCCCTAATCCTTGAATTGAGTAAGCATCAATGATAAGTTGATGGGTTGAAGTCCCAAAGACGATGACGTGTATGATTGATTGAAAATGAGCATGATCTATGTTATATCTTTGTTGTACGCTTGTTCTAACTTATTAGAAGGTTGTTTTGATGTATGATAATGTGTTGGCTTGTGTTTATTGCTTTCCTTACCCCTCATTTGAGTACGAATGATCTAAGTGGGGGAGAATTGAAACACCTAGACTTAGAAACGTTAAAAATTATCTTTTGGTGTCACTGGGGTGGGTACAACTAAGGGGCTTGAGTCGTACCCCTTCGATACGAGCCGTATTATTATTCTTCTCACCTCTCGTATCCTAGGCATTGTGGTGAGGATCACTCACTATCCTAGGTATGAATGATCCTCTCCTTAATCGTACCTAAGGGTACAAGTTATACCTAGGTAAGTCGTATGGGGTGAGATCTTAGCTTGGAGTGGACTGATTTTGTTATGAGTGGAGCATACGAGTTAGAGGTATGTCATACCCTTTGGATATGACTCAAAGGTGCATGGTCATACCCTTATCGTAGTGTGTTACCTAGGAGAAGCCTAGCATATAAGTCAGGGTACCACTCGTACCCTAGGATACGACTACTTAAGTGAGTCATATGGTGAGTCGTATCCCTGGACAAGTTCAATTTTAGCTTTTAACTAAGGGCATTATGGTCATTTCCCAAGTATAAATTCCTAGGATCTCTCACTATATAAGTGTGTGTATTCTCCTAAATATCCATTTTGATGGATTAAACACCCTATACTCTCTCAAACTTTTCTTTGAAGAATTGGAGGCTAGAGTTTCAAAAGTGGTCTTCAAGGGGCAAAGATGGAGTCAATATTCTTGGTGATTTATCTTGTTTAAGGCATGTATCTCGTCCCCTTGCTAAATAACTTTAAACCCATGTATTTCACATTTGGATTAGTAAGTGTACATGGTGGTTTTGAAATCAAATGAAAAAGGTTTTGTTACTTAATGATGAATAATTATGATTCTTGCTTAGAATTGTTTTTTAACATGTTATTGATGATGACTTGTACATGTGAATGTTTTTTGTATATGGTTTAATATATGGGTCATAGTAACCCTAATCTTGATGATTTTCACCATGAAAATAGCCTTGTTGAAGGTATACACATGAGGTGTTTATGAAAATGTCTAAGTGAGATGTCTAGTTACATGATAATGATGCTTTGAACTAGGGCAATGGCCTAATATATGTGAATTCTTGATAAATGATACTGTGAAGGTAAAATGAGCCATGTATTATATAATTGATGACTTTGATGGTTTCATAAATAAGAGGGGGGTGAAAGTCCCTACCATGAAAAGGAACTTGAATTATGTGTTGGACTAAATTATGGTATAAAATTGCTAATGGAATGTGAATGGCTTGTAAGGATCTTGAGGACCATAGTTTGAATTGTATGATGAGTTGAATTAAGGCATTAGCCTATAAAAATGGTTGAGCAATGGAGGCTCCCATGAAGACCATGTGGTCATGTATGGTGTTGAATTGGCTAAATGGGTTAAATTCCTTATGTGCAGAAGTAAATGTATGTGGATGTATGGACAAAAAGTTAGAGTCCCAATGTCAACTAATGAGGGTTGTGATGGCTTGATGTTAAAGTCATTTGCCTAATGTAATCATTTATGGTTAAAGTACCTTGCATAATGAAATCTCATGAGGTTGAAGTTCCTCGCTAAATAAATTGGCTTGGGGTTAGGGTCCCCTATCTAATATGGCATGAGGTTAGAGTCCATCGCCTAATGTGTGAGCATGTGGTTAAAGTCACTTGCTTAAATAAATATGTGCGAGTGGTTAGAGTCCCTCACTTAAATAGATGTGTATGTGTTTAGGATCCCTTACTTGATGATATGTGAATATGGTTGAAGTTTTATGCCTAATAAGAAATGTTTGAATCTATGAGTGCGGAAGGTTGGAGTCCTCCATTGCATGCATGATGAATGAGTGTTTCCTAAGTGTTGATGAGACTTGTCCCCTTGGTTGGCATGTGCTATGTCTATATGTAGGGATAAGGTTATGAATATGATTGAATATGATATATATTGACTTTTTGTTGAATGATTGTGTTATTTTATTCGTATCCTTGAGTTACATACTAGCGTTCCAATCGCTAACCATCTCCGGACGCTATGTCCCCACACGACATAGGGGCTGGAGCATCGTCTTCTCTTTCCGCGTAGTGATTAGGTAATCGAAGTGGATCGTGCATTGACTACAGAGTGGTGAGCTTCCTTATTTCAGAAGACAATCATTCTTGGTCCCCTATCTTTAGACTTAGTCTCATTTTGACTTGTCTGGCTATTGTCGGGGGCTTGTCCTGACATAGACATTTCTAAACTTTGGTTGTATAAAGGTATTATGGATGACTGTGGGGTACATTGGTTAGTTAATGAATCTAATGAAGTCTTAGACATGTTTAAGTTATGACTTGTAGTATGTTTTTCGCTATCTCATTATATGGTCGGGATTCATGTGATTGATGTGATGATTGTGATGGGTTATCGAGCGACCTGCGACCTCTGGTTCATGTGTGCTCGAGGTGCCCATATGACATGGCCCAATTTTGGGACGTGTCACCAGTAATTATTTTAGTTAAGCCATGAATGTTACCATTTATTCAGTTACTAAGATCATGATGAGCAATGTCAGTTTTATGCTTATTTGAGTTTAATTCAGCTCAGTATCAGTGTCTATTCAATTGGGAGTACGATTTAGCACCGAGCGAACCTAGGGATGGGGGCTCACCTGCCAGTAGAGAGTGTGACCCTTAGTAACAATCCTTGAGTTCCAGGACTACATAGTCAGTGTAGGTTTGAGATGTCTTCCTGCCAGTCTAGGGTTGATACATATCTCATGAGAGCACCTGGCAGTAGAGGGTGACTCCTTAGTCCTTCAGGACACTAGTTTAGTAGATCCACACAGCCAGTGTTAGTACCCGTGACACGGTATTGATACCCTTCCAACTGGGTTACGGGTTAGACCCCGATTAGCTCAGATTGGGGAATGTCTGTTACATGATACCTCCCAAAGTCTTAGTACAGTAATCATTGTATTCAGTTAGGTTTGCTTGACCAAGTGTACAGATTTTTAGTTATTCAGCTATACAACTTTCAGTCTTTCAAATTATAGATTATCTCAGAAACATGTTTATACTAGGTCTTGCATTCTCAGATATTACATGTTCATGCATTCATGTTCAGTTACCTCATCCATTTCATCCATTCCTCATCTCATATACCAGTACATTCAAATTACTGACAGCGTACTTTTCTTTTATGCTATGTTGTCTCATAACATAGGTTTGAACGCGAGTTTCCCGACTGTTCTTAGACAGCTTAGTATTACTCAACAACAGCAGTGGTGAGTACTCATCCTTCAAGGACATGATTGCTTATCTCAGTTATTTCAGGATTTTCTTATGTTCAGTCGTCAAAGTTAGTTGGGGGCTTGTCCCATCAACTCCTCATGATGTTTAGAGGCTTTCAGACAATTCAGTTAGACAATCAGTCAGTCATTTTAGTATTATTAGTTGTCACCGATATTTTAGACTTGTCATTTACATATATTCAGTATTCATATTTTTAGTATTTTATCAGTTTATCTTCCGCATAAGTTATATCAGTGCCATTTTATTTAGTGTTCGTAGCAGGTACTAGCTCATAGGTTAGCTTGTGGTCACTTGTGACCGCAGGCACCGTTGTCGTGACTAGGGGGTAGCCTCGAGTCGTGACACAAGACTTAGACCAAAGACTTCCAAACAACGAGTTAGGCCTCATGGGCAAGACTTGACACTACCACATTGTGTCTTGATTTATGAGATGCTATATAACTCTTTAATTAGAGGCAAGACTTAGTCCAAGGCATTTCAAAGAATAAGTTACGCCATATGGGCAAGATTTGAGACTATTACATAATGTATTGATTTATGAGATGTTATATAATTCTTGCCTATAAGTTACTAAAAGACTTTCAAATGATAAGTAACGCCCCATTGGCAAGACTTGACACTACCGTACTGTATCTTAATATTGAGATGCTCTATAACTCTTGTCTTAGGGTTAAGACTTGTCCAAAGACTTTCAAAGAATAATACGCTCATGGGCAAGACTTGATACCACCACATCGTGTCTTGATTTATTAAACGCTCTATAACTCTGGCCTTGAAGGCAAGACTTAGTCCAAAGATGTCAAAACAACAATATGTCTCATGGAGAAGACTTGACATTATCATATTGTGTTTTAATTTATGAAATCCTCTATAACTCTTGCCTTGGAGGCAAGACTTAGATCAAGAACTCTAAAACGATAAGTTATGCCCCATGAGCAAAACTTGACACTACCACATTGTTCCTTGATTTATGAGATATTGTCTAACTCTTACCTTAGAGACAAGACTTAGCTCAAGAGCTTCCAAAGAACAAGTTGTGTGTCATGGCCAATAGTTTACATAATTTTTACTAAGTCCAACTTATGAGGTGCGCAGTAACTGTTGCCTTAGAGGCAAAACTAGCTCAGGAATTTAAAAAAATAATGTATGCCTAATGGATAACACTATTTCACATGTCTAACTTATGAGATACTCTATAACTTTTGCCTCAGAAGTAACATATTGTTCATGGTTTAAAAAATAACCTATGCCTCAAGGGAAACACTATAGCAAAACTAGGATATTCTTCTTCATATACTACTCTATCAATTAGATGCTAACACACATCATTTTTCCTACATTATATACGTGGTTGATTTCTATTTTAGATATTGTTAACTAGCTGGAAAATAAAACACTTAAGTTTACTTTCATATCAAAGAAAGAAAATTTTCTTTGCAGATTACTCAACTTTTTGTTCATTAGCAAAAATATAGTAGAAATTAAGAAAGTCGAAAAGAAAACAAGAGGAAAAAATTGAAACATAAAAGAAAGATAAAGCAAGACAAAAATTTTAAAAAAAAAAAAAAGAGAAGATAAAACAATAAAGTGAATAATGAAAAAAGAAAAAAATAGTTTACATCATTTTCAAAACTCCCAGTTTCTTCATAAATTAGCCTATTTTTTGGACTCGGCAAGGAGTTTTGACTCGACAGAATAGGGCTTGGCCCCGATGAAATGCAAGGATTCACGAGTCTGAAGGACTCGATAAAGGAGTTCATGCATAGCAAAAAGAAATAAAAATTGGCATTCTTCAAACTCATACGAAAACATGAATTAACTTAAACAGATAGTAAATTGTAAAGTTGACTTAGGACGTGTAATAACGCAAGGCATGAGGTATACATGGTAAAAAGGATATTGTTTCAGACGATCAAGTAACTGAAATTGACAAACTAAAGGAGAAATTTTGAATCCACTTTGGGGATTTATTCTCACATAATACAAGGAAAAATGACATAAACTTGAGGCCAATTAGTTTTTACCTGGAAAGATTGCAACTTTAAACTTCGGACATGACTTATTTTTTTAATAATGTGACAAACGAGTTATTCTACATACTTTGTACATACGCTGACACCTAGTGATTTGTTTCACATCCAAAGAATGACACAAAAGACACATTATTTAGTAAGCTCACTGTTGTAACTAAGAACAAAAAATCGTTGATCTTTACAAATGATAAAGTGAAAAGACTGAAACTTTAACCATATTAGAAGAAATTTATATCAAGTTTTTTTGACCAGTCTAACACAAAAATCAAAAAAAAAAAAAAAATTCTATCATTTGACACAAAGATCATACAAAGCAATACTCATTAATCAATACTTTCTCCGTTTCAAAATAAGTGAATTATTGAGGTATTTATTGGTGTTACAAAATAAGTGAATCATTGAATTTTTTTCAAATTTACACTTATGATTTGACAATCAATTAACTTTTGAAAAGGTATTACAAGGTCAATTTTTTCTTTTTTCGGGTAAAAATGAAAAGTTGTGTTAAATTTATGTCTTTAATGGTTTTTCCTTAATCTTTATGCCAAAATTCAATAATTCATTTATTATGAAACGGAGGGAGTACTAATTATTGTGAACTAATAATGTTTATTCATAATTTAATTCTGATTTTCCTAATTATCCAAATAGTTCATTCTGTCTATCCTAGTTATCATTATTAATCGATTTTAGGGGTAATTCAACTCAATTTACAATAATGAAATTAGGAACGAATAGTAACTTCAAACATGCCATGATCACATCAAACGTATGATGGTGAGAATATTACCTTTTAAGTTGCGGGAATTGAGACGATGAGTCTACAATTTCAACTTTTAACTTCAAGTTTCCAATTCGAAATTGCAAGAATCATACAAGGTTTTAGTTTTTTCTAATTCCAATAGTCAGAGAAAAAGACCCTCCAAGACTATGAAATTTAAGGAAATTAACCCTCAATTCTTTACTAACTGACCCAGACCTTGACCCTTCTCCAATATATTTTCCCACTCTTTTCGAACCACTGAACAAATGAATAGGGGTAAAACAATTAATTGAAATAATTCAAAAGCGAAAAGCTCAATAATTAATTGAAAGGGGAGGATAAAATTTGGTGTCAACACAAGTGTTAAATTACCCTCCTAATTTAGTGGAGTCGTCAAACTTCAAATCTGACCTCGTCAACTTAAAATGTTGACTTTGATTAAGTTTTCAAATTTTGAATCTTCTAAAATTGAAATTCTTCTCCAAAATGCATTCGACCTCCTCGGGACTCATGTCATTCTTTCCCATAAGTTATAAAGAATTAAAAAAAGTTATGAAACAGATTAAATAGTTAAAAAACGTAAGAAAATAAAATCATACAATAATAACTATGAAAGTTGTTACCGATAAGGAATTGTAAAAATGGAGACAATGAAACTAGAAATGAACACATTTTAGAACTATATATAATGGTATATACGAATATCAAAATGATATTGCGATGAGTTCTTGATACTTTCTCATGTCCATTTTTTTTTCCTACATTTTACACTAGAGAATAAACAAATTTATCAATATTGAATATCGTATAAAATTTGTAAGTGCAAATGTCATGTTGTCTAAAATGCAATTAATCTTGTATATTGATATATATTACTCACCTTTATTGTTTTACTTGACAGTTGAAAGAACGCATCTCCATCCAAAAGGGTAGAAATAAAAGCTAGTCTAAATATTAAGCGGTAGTGCATCGTATAGTTTTAATTGAAAAGTTCATTTTTAAATCTAATTGTCCAGTTTTTATTCTTGTCTCATACATGATGAACTGACCGCATTGACAACAAGAATATAAATTAAAGAAGAATAACTAATCCCAATTTATAAAAATGAGAAGACACATTTTTACAACAGATAAATAAATAATTCTACAAAAATTGTTAATCTATTTCTCCAAATTTTGATTTTGACAAAGCTTCTACTTCTAGCAACATCACAGAGGGATCATTTTCATTCATATCTTGTAGTTCTATTGATATCAACTTGATCTATCTAATTGGATTGCAGATGCTTTACAGTTTTCATTTGTCCTAAAATTCATTAGAATATGTAGTTTAATTGTTCATTATTTTTTTTAAGTTGATATATCCTTTTCTTTTTCCTCTCCCTTTAAACAATTTATTTCTTTATATATCTCCAAATTAAATAAGCACAAACATCTTTTCCATAACCAAATGCATACTTTTCAAGCCATTTATTTTACAATATTTCAAAAATGAATTTCCATCTATAAATGTATCTTGCATTTTAGTCTGCATTATTGTGTCACAGTATGGCATCTAAAACAAGAAAAAATGCCTAATAATTATATCATATTTAAATGAAAAATTATATCTATGGATATGCGAGAATAGCAACTAAAAGCAATATAATAATAAATTAATAAATATTTAAGAACACTATTTTCATTTAAATCAAAACCATATTTATAGCACATAGAATTTGAAAAAATGATGGGAGAAAGAAGAGAGAAATAGCATAGTAACTCAAATAACTTAAAGGACTGTCTAACTTTAATATCATTGTTTAATTATATCTTTACTCCTTGATGTAGATTCGAGAACGAGTCACCATCGTTGACAACATTCTCGGATTGTGCTACTGTTTGGAGATAGAGTGAGTTTTTAGAGTTTGGAGTTAATCTTCCTCCTTTTATTATTTTTTATAGTCTTATTTGTATATTCTAAGATATGGTGTATATACTTAATATTGTCTAGTATTCTCTGTTGGTATAATGGCTCTTTCAGTAACCTTACTAGGTCGTGGGAGAAACTCATTTTGTATATTTCGTCCTCTTCCCACTACTGTATAATATGTTCATATTTATATATTACTATTTTTAGCTGCTTATTATTTTCGTTATATGCCTATTTCCTTTATTTTCTTAGCTTCCATCGGTCATCTCTCTATTACCGTTCCGGATTATGATTAGCTTACCTAGAGTTAAAGTGTTAGCTTAACTCGAATAATTGAGTGGTGAGAATTTGACATGTGACAACTTCAAGATCTAAAATAATGCTAGTAGGGACTACTTTAATTACTATTCATTTTTTCGTTTTTCTTAAACAAAATGAAGTAACTTTTTAATAAACTTTTGAGAATGAAATAAAATATTTATCAATTTGACTTGAAACGATCATTTCTGCCAAATTATTTTATATTTAAGTTTTTCTATACGAATCATTTATTCCTCCAGTTACTTTAAAATTCTAGGTTTTCTATCCTCCTCAAGTTAATAATAAAATAGTCAGGTCCAATGACTATCTTCCACTACCTACAAGAATCTTATTTCGAAACAATCGCTAGAAAATAAATAAAAAATAGATAGAGAAAAAAAAAAAAACAATGCAAATATGCGTAAATCTAACTAATAATAATCCTGAATTCTTAAAACTAGAGATGAAATGAATTTTTTAGTTTTTTTTTTGTTTTCCATCCGGTGTTTGGTGTCTGCATTGGAGCCCCGACTAATTCGAATCACGCATTGCAGGGCCCATTAAGGTGGCAGCGCTCCCAACAGAGTTTTCTCCATACTCAGGGTCGAACCCTCGACCTCTGGTTAAGGGTGGAGCAGCCCTATCCACTGCACCACAACCCACGTTGGTGAATTTTTTAGCCCTTAATATATATATATACCGAGGGCCCGTGCAATATAAGTTATGTTTTTGCTTCAATTTATGTGACACAAATAAAATTTAGATAATTAATCATATTTTTAATATACTTTTTAGATATTTTAAGTTATTAGCCATTGTAATTTTTAGTACTTTTTGTGTAATTTTTAAATAATATATGTTACTTTTCTTGTTCAATCTTTTGTGGCATTGATAGTTAATTATATTTTAAAAATAATTTAAATCTGTGATTTATAATAATTTTTCATCCATTCTACTAATTAGAAGTGACATAGTAAAATTATTATTTTATATCTATTTTTTATTAAGTATTATTAATTTTTTAACTATTTAGATGACTTATAATAATTAATTATGAGTGATATAATAAAATCACGATTGAAGCAGTTAAAGCAAACATGTCAAAAATATTTATTTTACTTGTATTAAATATTATTAATTTTCTAACTGTAGATGACATATAATAATTAATTAGCAGCAATACAGTAAAATTACGATTGAAGCACCTGAAACCGACATGTCAATCTGCTGCCAGCTTCAGCTGATGAACTCCCTTTATCAAAATTACTTTAAAAAAAATACTTGTGAAAAAATTTAAAATGGTCTCATATAAGTCGTCAAGTTAATTTAAAAAATCAAGAGTTAATTTTCAGTTTATGTTTATTTTATCTTTTTATTAAATATTACTAATTTTTTAATACTTAGATGACTTATAATAATTAATTAAGGGTGATACAGTAAAATTATGGTTGAAGCAGCTAAAGCAGATATGTCATAAATAACTATTTTTTTTTAATTAAATATTATTAATTTATTATTATGCAAATGACTTATAATATTTAATTAGGGATATAATAATTAATTAGGGGTATGATATTAAAATTATGATTGAAGCAGCTAAAGCAGACACGTCATAAATGTCTATTTTATTTTTTATTAAATATTAGTATTAATTTTTTAATACATAAATGACTTATAATAATTAATTAGGGGTGATATTGTAAAATCGCAAATGAAGCAGCTGAAGCAGGCATGTCGACCTCCTTCCTGCTTGAGCTGCTAAACTGCCTCTTATAAATAAGAGAATATATCTATAGTATATTAAAAGTGTGAAGCCACTTAGAAAAGTGATTTGAACTTTTTACCATTCATTAAAAATCTCTTCAATAAATAAAATTGTCTTTTCACCTTTTTAAAAAAAAATA
This sequence comes from Capsicum baccatum var. pendulum, assembly GCA_030864225.1. NCBI lineage: Eukaryota > Viridiplantae > Streptophyta > Magnoliopsida > Solanales > Solanaceae > Capsicum > Capsicum baccatum. The sequence continues at coordinate 184,555,487 of CM061558.1, read as the reverse complement.
TTATTTAATTAAATTAAGGACTCCTACAAGATAGAAATTAAACACTCCTAAAATATATGGAATAGAGATTAAGGACTTTTGAAATATATGGAAAGAAATAACCACCAAAATATATATGGAATCCTAATAAAATAAATATACTAAATTTTGATTATTAATTTTTTAAAAAAATCAGGTGATCTGAAATAGAGATTCGGGTTCTCTTTTTTCTATTAGTATAGTTTTTCGTTGTTTTCTTAAAATATATTTTGTCCGGGCTAAAATTTTAAGTAGAGGTGCCGCTTCCATAAATAATGGCTTTTATTTATGTTTGTCATTTTAAACTTCCTTTTTTTTTTGTGATTTAGGTAATGTTTTTTCTAAGTAGGAGTCTATTTGTATTTTTCTTTAATTTTTTTCACGTTTTAGCTCTTTTTTTTAGGTGTTGAAATCTATAATATTTACTTTTTAAATTTCTTTTTGGTTTAGACAATGTTTACTTTTTTAATTCCTTTTTGATTTAGGGTCTTCTATATATATTAAAAATATTGTTGGACAATCACATTCATGAACTTTATCGTTAACATTGCTTCTGTATTTCTAAGTTTTCTTTTTTTACGAATTTTTCTTTTATAGCAGATCTTAATATTTGTCTTATTACCTTCTCTTATGTTTTTCACCGTAAATATATCATTCATATTCTTTATCAAAATTGCAGTTTCTTGAAGTGAATTTGTCTAGAGGTATGTTTTCTAAAATTTTAGATTAGTTTTGAGGTTTACAATAATAAATGATGTATTTTTGATAAATAATTATAAATTGAGAAATTTCTTTGTGAGTTTTGTTTATAGAATTTCATATACAATTAGTGATTTGAAATTGAATTATTTACAATTTTGGACAGATTATTTAGATCATCGCATTTTATCACGAGAAATTGATTGGTCATTTGGAATTCATGATAATAGTAATGAAATTGACTTATTTATAATTTTGAATAAATTATTTGGATTGTCACATTTCGTTACAAAAAATTGATAGGTCACTCTGAATTCATAATAATTAGTTATCTTATTAATTAATTAAAAAAAAATATCTATGCCTATGGTTAAAAAAACTACGTGTACTATGTTTTTGAGGATTATTCATGGGATTAGGTTTTTAGGAGATTTGATTTTTATTTATTAGTTGTTTGATTTATCATTAAAAAATTTTAATCACTGATTGTAGGTGTAAAGAGGCCATCAACAATTTTGAGAATTGCTCCTTTTGATTTGAGGTAAACTTGAGAATTTTTTCTTAGTTTGATGTAAATTTGTATATATATCTTCTCTTATTTATTTATTTATTTATTTATTTATTTATTTATTTATTTACATTACAATTTGAAGTGTTCAGTATCTGCATTGGAGCTCGACTGAATTTGAATTCACATAAAAAAGTTTCATATTAAAGGTTAAGCGCTCTCTATTAAAGGTGACTTGGAACTTTTAGTCAAATCTAAGGTTGTCAAGAAATCGAATCACAATACAATAAGGTAATAGTAACTTATATTATGATCAAGAACTATGGTGAACTTGGAGAAAATATCAAAAATATAATATGTGAAAAAATAGGAATTGATGAAACAATAAATTCATATTTTTTTTAATTAAAAGACACATTAGAAAATGTATGATGAATTATCATGTTCTTCTTCATGTACATTTTTCTCTTAATAATATAATGTACTCACAATAATTTATTCTTTTGATATTCATTTATTGTTAATTAACTATATACACGTACAAAGCACGTATACCTAAACTGATATATATATATATATATATATATATATATATATATATATATATATATATATATATATATATATATATATATATATATATATATATATATATATATATATATATAGGTAGTAATGGTCCGTGCTAGCACGGCCCTGCGTTGAAACATTTTGTTAGCTTAAGCATATATTACTTAGCCATAGATATTACATGGTTGCCAAGTGTTTGGTTGCATATGTGGCTGTATTGTTTACATCACATGTTTACATGTCATGCTATTTCCATATTGAAACCTAGGCGTGTACAAATCGAACCGTTAAGTCAAACCGAACCGATGAATCAAACCAAATCGAGGGAAAAAATCGACTTATGGTTTGGTTTGATTGGTTTGGTGTTCATAAAAAAAATGATCATTCTTGGTTTGGTTTGGTTTGGTATTACAAAAATAAAATCAAACCCAACCTAAACCGAATCGACATAATACATATATAATTTTAATTTTTTATACGTAAAAAAATATTACTTATAATCTACTTTCTAATTACTTTTATTAATTTTTTTATATTCAGAAAATAGATATATATTCTTGTACCTTTAGTTATAATATTTAGGGAAAAGGAAATGAACTGACCATTTTTAAAAGAAATAGCCCACACTATGAAAAAATGAACTATTGGAGTCAGTCGGCCCAATTTATTTCCTTTTTTTAGCCACTTGGCCCAAAACCACTCTCCTTACACAATTAAGGAAATGAAATGTTCTTTATAGTTGTTACTCTTAAATCACTTTTCTTTCGTAAATATACTTTCTCAAATCTTCTTTTTTTCTCCTCTATTATGCATCGATCAATCTACTGTATTTTATGATCAATATCAAAAATTGATTTGTTGTTTCTTGCATTGAAGCATTGAAAACTATGGACATGAAGCAAAAAATAGAAAATAAAGGAAAGTTATAATTAATGGGTAAAACGGTCAATTTTGACCTCAAATTTGTTGTTAATGATGATTATTTTACAGAATCATTACATACAGGTTTGTACTTGAAGCAATGTCATAATTCTTTAAACTTGAAGAAAAAAAAATAATGAGGTCTCAAGGTAAGAGAAAAGTCATGTCTTGATCCATGTTCTTCTCAGAGGTTGATTCAATCACGGTGAGTCGGAGATGTTCTTCTTAGAGGCTGACTCAATCATGGTGAGTCGGAGATGTTTTGATACATGTAAAGATAAAAAAAAAAAAAGAATATGCCAATAGATACTCTTTTATACCAGATTGATACACATTTTTTAAAAGAGAGAAGGGGAACCTTTGCATGCACATACAGTCTCTATACCCAATTGATACTTTTTTATACCAGTTTGATACACTTTTTTTTTAAAAAAAAAGGGAACATATGGATGCATATACAGTCTTTATACCCATTTAATACATTTTTATGTTACATTGATACACTTTTATACTACATTGATATACTTTTTAAAAAAAGGGAGAGAGAATTCTTTGCATGCATATGCAATCCCTATACTCAGTTGATACTCTTTTATACCACATTGATACACTTAATTTCAACATCAGATATCCATTGACCTCCGTATTTTATCATTATTGAAACTAAAACTGAAATTGAAACCATTATTTTGTATCAATTTTGAGCAAATTTACAATGGAAAAAATTATAGGAAACTAATTGAATGCAGATTTTTGGAGATTTTATACAAAATTTATGGAATAAGAAAGATTAATTGAAGTATCCAAAAAGGTAAAAGAATGGAGGTTTGGGAGTTTGAATGGAAAGGAAATTGTGAATGAAAAGGAAAGAAAAAAAGAGAAAGTTATTTTAACGACATTTTCGATTATGTTTAAGCGTATAACAGTGAAGGTTAGCTAGAGAAGTTAGTTTGTGACTATTTATAGGGTATTTAATTTTGAGTGCTATTTTTATGATATTATTTTAGTTTTAGGTGTTATTGTTGTCTTTTTCCCTAATATTTATCCATTAGTAACAGATTAATACAAAACTCAATATTAATATAAAAACATATAACTCTTCAATTGCTTCACTTTACATTTTACTTTCCAAGTTTTCAGAGAGTTCTCATTATTTCCTCATCTTACTTTCATCTTACTTTTCTCATTCTCCTCATTTGTCAAGTTTTGATTTAGGTTTGTTTCTCTTCTTTCTCTTTTTTTTTGGTGGAATTATGTTATAGTTAATTATTTTATGGAGTTAAATTTTTAATAAGTTGTCTCCAATTCTTCATTCTTCTTTATGCTCACATTTTATGTGAAAGAAACTTTCAGACCAGCTATTGTGACTAGTGACTTACAAATTGAACCACTGAGTATCCACATAATATTACTTTGAGAGATAGTAGTTTAAACGTCTTAGTAATTTGCCAACTTAATTTTAATTGGAACTACTCTATGATCATTGTTTTTTTTTTTATCTTTTTAGTGAAATATTTAATTTTTTCTTCAATCACATTATAATTGTAAAAAATCGAGAAAAAAACCGAAAAATCGAAAAAAAAACAATCAAAACCGAAATATAAAAACCAATTGCATATTGGTTTGATTTGATTTATAGATTTAGAAAATCGACATTGTTGGTTTAGTTATATTTTAATGAAAAATCGAATCAACCTGACCTGTGTACAACCCTGTTGAAACCAATGTCGATCTAAATGCAGCAACACAAAAAGATACAATTCAAAAAGTCCATTTAAAAACAATTGTGTCAAGGATCGCTTCGGTTGGGAAATGTGAAGCCTACGACTTCAGGCAGCACAACGAAAGGCATGTATGCATACATTATCAGTACAAAAACGAACAAATTTTTAGAGGGAATATACAACTATAGGAACCAAACTCTAGATCAAATTATTAACTAGTATTAGCACATCCGTATTTGGAATTTAACATGCTCTGATGTACCAATGAACCTTGATGCATATCAATGTAAACATGGCAACTTTTAAGTAGGTAGGACAAAAAAGAGATTAAACATGTACATGGATAAATGTACTTTGTAGGAATACACTGGACATGTCGTTATTATTATTGTATGGATAAATGTACTCAATTATAAGGCTCACGACCAACAAGTTCCCAAACTTTAATCCAGTTCTTCATCTTGGAACATTTGAACCAATTACGACATCATATCTTTTCAGGAGACAAGACAACATTAAATCCTTATAACGACAATTGACAGCTCAACGAGGAAATTCAACAGCTTTCAGAAAACATAGACATATCGAATAGTGTTGCGCCACCTTCATTTCGCTAGGGAAAAACCTATAAAAAGCTAGACAATTTAATAAGAAAGAAGAGAGAAGAACAAGAATTGGGATTTTTCTTGTTAGAGGGTGTTTGGATTGGCTTATTTTATTTTAAGTGCTTTTGGCCTTTAACTTCTTTATTAAAAGAAAAAAGTTTTTGTGGTGTTTGAGAAAACTAAAAAGTGCATTCAAGCACTCACTTGTAAGCCCAAAAAGGGAAAAGTAAGCTAAAACCCGAAACATAAGTATTCCGCTTTTAGCTTTTAGCTTATAAACTATTTTTAAGTAGACAATCCAAAAAGTCTCACAGTTCATAAGGAAAAGGTAGTTGTGAATCCAATAAAATCTTTGGTTGATGATGTAAGTTTGTTTTTTAAAAAGAATTCTTATGCCTTCAGTTGTCAAAGATCTCTCTACATATCTACCATTAAATGAACTTCATTTACCCTGAGCACAGAAAACGAATTCCCTCGATGAGAGTCATTTGCAATGTGAGCTACCTCTTGTATTGGATTTTGGTTGAAAAGAACATTCCATTGTGTCAAGAAAAAAGGATCAAAAACAATAGAAGAATTTTTCAAAATAATGAATATTTATGAATTTGAACAATGTGAAATATGCACACCCTCCATATGTACTACAAAATAAAAAATAATAATGGTCTCCCTTTCAAATTCAAGAAGCTTAGTAAATTTTTGCACACCTGAGATCGAGTCCTTTCGTCCCCGAGGAAGTTGAAGACACGTAGTGGAGGAACTGGGACCCAACTTGGAGAGGCTGCACTGATAACTACACCATTGGGATGGCTAGAATCGGTGCACTTTTGAAAGGTGGCTCTGAATTCAAACTCGTCTAATGTAGAAATGTTGTTCCACTGGTGTCCATTGACAGACTTGTGCTGACACACAAACTACTCACCGTTCATTGAGCCACTTTCATCATGCCCTTCTTCCCTTATGGTGATGGAGTCACTGCCACCATGGCATCAGACACAAATTAAATTCAGGCAAATCAATTTTCCTTCGTATTTGAGAAACAACTTTCGTATGTTTGCTAGTATATTTAGTCTCAAGCTCGAGTATAGGAGAAGAAGTAGTAAGTGGATGATTCGTGTAAATAAGAGTCAAACTAACCGACCCTTACTAATTTGGAAATTGCTCATAGTTTATGTATTGACTAAACTTGTATTGGATGCAACATTAATTAGTGAATGTACCTCCTTCAAATTCACGAGAAGAGTTGACACTAATCATTAGACAAGCATATATCTCTCACATTCTCTGAAGAGAACCAAACCATCTCTCTCCTCGAAATGGCATACCATTATGTATAAGATCTCTATATAGCTTATGAATTGAACCTTTCTCTTCCACTTCAACATATTCCACCAAGTTACCTATTATACAGTAGAATTAACCAGTTACATATAGTACTACTACTGCTATTAAAACGAAATTCTAGAGCTTAATCACGAAATGGTGATATTAGAGACATTTCAACAACCTCGAAATAACCATTCAGCATGTCTTGCATCAAGCATCCACATGTAAGCTTATGAACCTTGCATGAAGAGGGAGGATACAAATTTTCTTGAGTAACATCATAAGAAACATCGACAATTGCCCATGATCTTGGCTCAATCTGCTGGCAAAACTGTTTGAAATACGATTGTCGCGTTGGGACTTGGGACTAATGAGGAAAGCTCTTGATGTTCTTCATACATCTGTAAGTAGTAGGACTAATTTCAGCCTCAACAATATATATGAATATAACCTCAATGAAAGATGGAAATTAAGACTATATTTCTTTATCAATTGTAACGTACGACTTCGCCTGCCCATTATGCCACATGATATTACTTCAAGTGTTCTTGCCTTTGAAACAATTGTAGGAAAGAATTCTGCCCATTTGTTCTACAGAATAATGAGAACAGAGCAAATTTTTTACTATTGGGTTATTTGGAAGCAAAATATAGATAGAGAGCAAGAAGATAGACTAACCACATGGCGAAGTCATTCATGATCACAATGCCTGACTCCCTGGAACCTCGATGCGAATATTTGGATTTTTCAATGAACTGTTAGCTTTTGAAAAAATCTGATCTTAACTATCGATGTTAAGTAAATCTCTGTCATCAGTTATAGACTTTGTCCTTAAAGGTTCATCAGTTTGTAAAGACCTATGTGCTTATCACTAATCAAAGGTAGAATACAAGCCTCCAAATGGAGTAAAAGATTAAAAATGGAGCATTACCTTAAACTCATAAGAATAAACTGAATTAAAGATAAAATTTTGCATATATACAAGAAGATTTAGATAACTTTGAAGATTCAGGGTATGTTTGGTACGAAGGAAAATATTTTCTGAAAAATGTTTTTCAGTTTTCTCCTGTTTGATTGGCGTTTTGAAAAATATTTTTCAAATCAACTTATTTTCCTCAAAAGTATGAAAAATGACTTCCTTTCAAAAAGTAAGGAAAACATTTTTCAAAACTCTTATTCAACCTCACACTTTAATTGAAATATCCATACAACTCTCAAAATCACTCATCCTTACTCCGACCCTCAATCTCCCACCCCACCCCCACCCCTACCACCCCTATTAAAAAATATATTTTAATTTTTTTTACCTCACTCCTACCCAAAACCCTACTTCCTTCCTCTTTCCAAAAACAAAAAAAAACCCTATTACTCACATTCAAAAAATATATTTCAATTTTTTTTTACTTGACTCATACTACTCCCCACCCCGTACTAGCCCCCAACCTCTCCCCACCCCCCACCCCCCACCCCCACCCCCACCCCGCAAAAAAAATTGTTTTTAAAAAAACTAAAATTATTTTCTTACCCACCCTTACTATCTATTTTGACAATCCCGTCGCTGCCGTCAACAGTCACTGTCGCGTGCAGCCATTGTTGTTACACCAACGGTGATAATTCAGCGAAGTCGATATTTATGGTTATTTCATTCGTGTTGAATTAATTATATTTAAGAATGAAAATAAGTTTGAAAAAAGATTATTTTTCTAGAAAAATCACAAATTTTAAATACTCACTACTTTAATATTTAAAATCGAAATAAAAATACGAAATAACCGAACCGAATTTGTAAAAATCAAACCAAACTGAAATAATTTTGGTTTGGTTATGATTGTCATTTTCGTCAATCCGAAAACCAAAAAACTGTACCGATATTCAACAATCAAATCGAACAAACTGAATGCACCCCTAAATATAAGTAAGAAACAACTTATTTTTTTAGAAAATATTTCTCCTCCTTCGTATCAAACACACCCCAACAAATATTTTTTGAGATTAAAAAATATTTTTCTAAAATATATTTTTATACTTTAGCTAAAGATTAAACTGTATTTTTTGAAAAATATTTTTTCATTCATCAACCAAACATTACAAACTATTTTTCGAAAAATATTTTCCATCCACCAACCAAACACAGAAAAATAAGTAAGAAATCTACTTATGAAAAATATTTTCCATGAAAAATATTTTTCTTCCTACCAAACACTCCCTCAATAGAAAAAAATGAAAAAAAAAATAGAGCACAAAGTTTTTCCTTTGGATATTTTGCTGGAAAGAAGTACAAAACTAAAATATATTAACACTATCATATTCATAAATTAAAACCCCAGTCCATAAACACACAACCCTTAAATCTCAATCACTATAATCAGAGATTGAATCTAAAAGTTAATTTTTTGTTTTCTGAAATAAGTGATTACCTTAAAAGAGCGAGATTGCGGGGAAAAAAGGCTGTCCAACATCGAATTTATTATTTCAAAGAGTACCTGAGTTCGAGAAACCTAAATTCTTGTTTCAAGAACTCTAAAAAAAGGCAAAAAATGGGGATCAAAGAGGGAATAAAACCGCGCAAGAACAAAAATTATGCAGCTACATTGAATCAGAAGGGCAAGTCGATAGGATCCAAATCCAAAGATAGATGCCAACGGAGTGTCGGTGGGAAACTATCCAAATACAGAATTAGAACTCTCTACACAACCATTCAGTGGCAATTGACTATATCTTCTATCATATTGTCCTAGATTTGCAGCCAATATAATCATAGAACTTATGTTTGTGTTTGATAAATCTAGGGCATCAAAGGATTATATTTGATCTCGAAAAGTTATTTTGTACAGCTTCGAAGCTCGTGATGGATTCCCTGCTGATCCAAGTGATATTTTCTTGACTGATGGTGCAAGCCCTGCGGTAAATTATATTTGATCTCGGAAAGTTATTTTGTACAGCTTCGAAAGAAGTAACTAAAGGAGTAGCAAGTTGCTTATAATTTTGGTTTTTCATTTTCTATTCAGGTCCACATGATGATGCGGTTGCTTATCGGGTCAGAGAATGACGGAATTCTCTGTCCCATCCCCCAATATCCTCTTTATTCTGCTTCAATTGCCCTCCATGGTGGCGTTCTTGTAAGTGTATTTGCATCAATATATAGTTGAGCAGTGTAGGTTATATAGTTGTCTTTGAATGCAACTACCGGATCTTTATTAAAAAATTATATTAACAGGTTATGTTGACCTGCTTATTTCTGGAAGAGATTATTGTAACCTATTATTAATGAGAAGTAACCTGATTAACTTAATCTTCAGTTGAAGGTAATCACGCAAGAGCCTCTAATGTATGTTTTTATTTGGTATTTTAGGTTCCTTATTATCTTGATGAGGAAACAGGATGGGGACTTGAGGTCGTAGAGCTTGAGAATCAGCTAAAAATTGCAAAATCCAAGGGTATTAACATTAGGGCTTTGGTTGTGATCAATCCAGCCAATCCAACTAGGCAGGTATTGATTTTTTATATTTTGGAATCTCATCGTACCTTTTGTATGGAGCATGTGATTTATGTTATTTAATGAGAAGCTACTTGGTTGGAAAATGCTGGTCTTCCCTTTGTCAATAATATTTCAGAATGGCATGAATAGTTTTCTACGTATACCATAGGTTCTTGCTGAGGCCAACCAACGAGAAATTATGGAATTCTGCAAGAAAGAAGGCCTTGTTCTTCTGGCAGATGAAGTGAGTTTTTTACCTTCTGATGCTTCTTTGCTTGATTTCTGGCAAGTTCTTTCGCTTCCATGGGAATTTACCAGTGATTCTCCAATTGTTTTGGGATAGTTCACACTGTTTTTCGTTCCTGAGTATTGTGCAATTAATATTATAATTTATAAGTCCTCTTATATGTTATGGAACTCATGCAGGTGTATCAGGAAAATGTTTATGTGCCTGAGAAGAAATTCCACTCATTTAAGAAAGTTCTGCTCTCCATCTGACTTGGAGAAAAGGACATCTCTTTAGTTTCTTCCCAGTCAAAAGGTAGATATTACTTCCTCAATCCACCCCTCTTGTTGGCTGTTTTATCGATTTCGTTTGTCTACATTTTCACTTGTCAAATGAGAGTAATTTAGCTTTTTCTTTTCTATACCCATTATTATGGAAGAAAAAATCACCTTGAGATAAACATTAGCTATTTTCGGCTTAACGTTTTTTTGTGTCAAAATGTTAGTTTAGTTTCCAATGGATGGCAATCTTTTTGAGATAAGCTTTAAAGTTTCTAGCAAGTGAGTTTTATAACCATTTCCTTTTGTGTAGAGCTCATGCACAAAGTCAAAGTAGGAGAATAAAGTAGATAATGCAAAAGACTTACCGGAATCTACTCAACCAAATAGGAATGCATCGCGTCCAAATGCTTCAGAGTTGGAGAAGGAACTACTTTACGAAGCAAGTAGTAGATTGATAATGTCCGAGAATGATGCTAGAGGTAAAATTCTTCTGACCATCTCATCATTCGGAAAGCTGGACTGTTGAATCATTTAGGAGTACGTGTACCTGTTCTGGTGTTCCTACATTTTTTCCGTCATACAAATTGGTGCAGCTCCCATAAAAGATGCAAATGCAATGGTCAAGGGAGAAGATATAAATTCTGATGATAATTGGGGTTATGGTCGTACAATTGGTCAAACTTCTGATGAAAATCCTGCTCCTCCAACTAACCATTGACTTGATCAGAGCATTTGATAACTACCTCAAATGTAATTTCAAAAGTTTGGGTTCCAACAGTAAGACCTCATCTCATTTTCTTTCCTTTTTCTAGGTCAACACCACAATATCTCATTATCTTATCGTCTTTATCAAATAGTTTTATTGCTTGGGCTATACTGGATCAATTTCTCTTTTATATCTTCTTTTGGTGGAAAGATATATTCTTGTTGATTTTCTATCCATATCCTTGACATATTGAGCCGAGGATCTATTAGAAACAACTTCTCTACCCCACAAAAGTGAGGATAAGGTCTGCATACATCTTAGCCTCCCTAGATCCCACTTGTCGGCACACTGGGTATGTTGTTGTTGCTGTATATCCAAATCTTGGTTTCTTCACCCCTTTCTCCACACACAACATAGGTTTTGAAAAAATGTAATTAAAGCAACTTCTCCATTGGCTTATTCAATTTCTTTTCCTTAAGAATAATTTTTGACGTGATTCTTGGATTGGTGTTATTGTTAGGTTGACACAGTGGCATACCATTTATCGGTGTTGAAAGACATGTTTCCAAATAGGATGAACGGCTTATCACTCTTCTCTGGGATTGACGGTGATGAATCTGCTCTTCACCGTCTCAGGATTCGACTAAATAATAGTCTCTGTGGAAATATCTAAAGTCAACTGGAACGTTGTCAGAAGCTGGTGGGAGCAAACTAATCTGAAAGGGAATCTCATAGATTTTGATGATGTACAGTAGTTGAGAGAACTTGCTGGTGCTTTTGCTGGTGGAGAACTTGCTGGTGGAGATACAGGTGCCGCCACAATAGGTGTAGTGGGAGCAGCGTCTAAAGTGGATACTAGCGTAACAGGAACAGCTGTAGGTGGAACCCAGGCTGGTGCTGTAGCAAGAGCAGGTAATATTTTATACCACCAGACGCTCCAGTCCCCCAATCGAAGTTGTGATATGCCCTTTCGATTTTTCATATTTCAGATCTTTTCCTTTCTTTTCAGTTTTATTGATACTATATTGCACTTTTGAATTGCTATCACCTCTATCAACTTATGCTCTAGCTGATCCTATGGCAAGCTTATTTGACACTTCCTTCTATTCGTGTTTCTTTTCTTAAACATCATATCTGAACTTTTCGCTTGTCATCAACATAACAACTTAATTATTTTTACCTTTCACGCGAGTTGAAGTTCTCAGGGTCCTCTTGATGAAAGTGTTGCACAACCAAAGGTTGAGGCCACAGCCGAAAACAATACTTGCAGCAACCATTCCAGTGGTTATAAGGCTTGCGTTCAGAGAAACCGGGAATGCATTGAGAAAGGAAGTGATGCTCAGGTAATATATATTTACTTTCATGACATTCTTTTTGAACAAAAACGCTTTAATTGTGTCAAAATGTTAGTTTAGTTTCCAATGGATGACAATCTTTTTGAGATAAGCTTTAAAGTTTCTAGCAAGTGAGATTTATAACCATTTCCTTTTTGTGTAGAGCTCATGCACAAATACAGAATTGGATAATGAAGAAGATAATGCAAAAGACTTACTGGAATCTACTCAACCAAATAGGAATGCATCTCTTCCAAATGCTGCAGAGTTGGAGAAGGAACTACTTTACGAAGCAAGTAATAGATTGAGAATGTCCAAAAATGATGCTAGAGGTAAAATTCTTCTGACCATCTCATGATTCGGAAAGCTGGCGTGTTCTGTTGAATCATTTAGGAGTACATCTACCTGTTTAGTATAGTTTTGTAGTCTACTTAACTCGTTGAATTTCATGCCATGGTAATCTGCGCCTCAGTAAATATTGAGATTCTTGTGTTAATGATTCTGTCAATCTACACTGCAGTCAGCAAATGGTCTGTCTTTTTGAAAATAATGTGCATGGATTAGGGTTTGTAGTTTGCCAGTTCAATCTTTTTCTCTTTTATGTTTGTTAACTTTTACTTTTCTGACAATGCAGATGGGAACAAGAACAGCAATGGGAAGTATACGGTCAGACCTCTGATTTTGGTTGGATGCATCTTGCTGAACCTGTGATGCAGTCCCATACAGATGCCACAGATGATTCTAACAACAACAACAACATACCCAGTGTATTCCCACCTAGTGGGATCTGGGGAGGGTAGAGTGTACGCAGACCATACCACTACCTCAAGAGAAGTAGAGAGGCTGTTTCCGATAGACCCCCGGTTTAGGACCAATAACAATATAACAAATACAAAAAGTAGGCGCATATAAACTAGTATGGTACACAAAACAAACTAACCGTATAACAAACACAAAAGATAAGTTCATAATAAACTAGTGCAGGATGCAAAAAAGCCAACACCACTAGCCCCAAACTACAGCCACAACACTACGAACCAGAAACTCCAAACCCAAAGGAGCACTCCCCTATTACAACCTCCGCGCTCCCACCCCCTAACCCTCTACCCTAATTCGCGTCCTCCATACCTTCCTATCAAGGGTCAAGTCCTCTGTAAGCAGTAATTGCTCCATATCATGCCTAATCACCTCCCTCCAATATTTCTTCAGTCTACCTCTAGCCCGCCTAAAACCATCCCTAGCCAGAGTCTCACACCTCCGCACTGGAGCATCAGGGCCCCTCCTCATCACATGCCCGAACCAACGTAGCCTCACTTCTCGCAACTTATCCTCCACCGAGGCGACTCCCACCTTCTCCCGAATAATCTCATTCCTCATCCTATCTTTCCTGGTATGTCCACACATCCATCGCAACATTCGCATCTCCGCCACCTTCACCTTTTGGATGTGGGAGTTCTTAACTGGCCAACACGCCGCTCCATACAACATAGCTGTTCGGACTACCACTCTGTAGAACTTACCTTTAAGCTTCGGGGGCACCTTTTTATCAAGCTTCGGGGAGCCCTTTAAATAAGAGTATTACATCAATAGCCTAATCCTTATGAAAGTAGGAAAAACAAAACCCTAATCTAGAAAGTCTAATACTTATGAAAGTAGGAAATATAAAACCCTGTTCTAGAAAGTCTAATCCTTATGAAAGCAGGAAATATAATACCTTATTCTATAATAATAAATAAAACTACTAAATATAACTAAATATTTAATTAGTTGACTTCCACGAATCCACAACTAAATCACATACCCTAATGTAGTAATCACCTTGCTGTCCCTTGTAGTGGACACGTGGTATCCCATGACTACCACCTAAGGCACTACCACAAACAGCAAGTGCCATCAATTACAGGAGGGTATATGTCAAAATACCTAAGATGGTTCTTGCCACAGATGATTCTTGCATAGAAAAAAAACGAAAGTGCTATCGTGTGGCAGTATCGTGATGCAGATTCTTGATTTGGGGTTTCTCAGGCAAAGGAGATGCTTGATCATCTGGAGAGTGTTTTAGCAAACGAAACGGTTGCCGTGAAAAGTGGCCAGTTCATTGTGGAAGTGAAGCCACAGGCAAGTATTGCTTATCCCAATTTCCATATGTTTTATTCTTATTTGTCGCGCATATTCCAAGATTTGCATTTAAGAAATGGTACTTTGCATCCTTGGTACATGACCCCATTTTGCTCTCCCAAAACAATACTCTGGGATGTGTTTGTTTTCCTTTAAATGATCTCTGGGTAAAACTTTTTAATAGATACTGGCGTTTTGATGAGAAATATGATCGTTTCGACCATACAACTTATACATCTCTTGGTTTCCTGCATACAACAATTGTGCTGATCCCCACATTAAGGGTGTGTTTGGAAAAGAGGAAAGCATTTGCTGGAAAATACTTTTTCAATTTTCCCGTGTTTGTTGGTTAACTTATTTTTAAAAACAGTTCTCTAGGAAAGGAAATTCATTAAAAAAATCTATTTGAATCATTGGTTAAGAAATGGAAAAATTTGAAAACTTTTCTGACTGAAAGAGAGAGTTAGTGATAATCAAGGATAGATTTGAAATTTCACATCTATCTTAAAAGTTAAAGAGTATTTTTGATATTTCATATAAAAAAATATCTATACATACTCTACCACTATGTGAATATCTTGTCGCTATGGTTGAACCACATGCACATTACAATATATTTTTATATCTATTATATTGTATTATAGGCAATAAATTTTCAAAAAAAAAAAAAAAATTAAAATTTATATTTCCTCCATTTTATTTTATAAGTCGACAAATGGTTTTTAATTAGTTCGAAAAAAAAGACGGTTGTTCTTATTAAACAACTATTTAATGACATTAAATTTATTTTTTTCCCTTGTTCCGTATTAATGCTTATTGGACTGGATACTTTACAAGTAGGCCTGCTCTCAAGCTCTATGTTAGAACGATGAGCACCGAAGTGTTGGCTTATGCGCTTGCCATTGCTCAGCGTCATGATGCTGTCAGTGGCACTTCAAAGCAACATGTTGCTGATGATTATGCCAAACAACTATTCATAGGTTACGAGCAGGTGAGTTTGCTCCGAACTCCTAGGAAAAGCTTGAGATTGTTATGGATTTGGTGAATTTGTATTTCTAATGATGATGATTACCAAAAACTACTTGCAGGCTGTGGATATAGTGTCAAGTTCACTTGCTTGTATGGTGGAACCAGCTTCAGCATCTGGATGCAAGCTAGCTGGAACTTTTATATATCTAGCACTAGAATATGCCGGTAAGCATTTCATTTTCCTGTCAATCTACGCGCAAACATTTGCGGTGATTTCAGTAGTATATTCAAGCTTTTGGTGTTCTAATACATCTTATAATGATTTATTTCAGTTTCTCATTCCAAATAAACAACAAGGATGGTACAAAAATGTCAGGATTAACATCTAGACTATTTAGTCATTGTCTAAATCTTATGTCACCTAATAAACTATTGACAGGAGAGATGATTTTGAGTATCAATTTTAATGACTAATCTTTTAGACAACTAGGATTTGTTTAATCTTATATTTTGATGTGTTTTAGATGATACTTCTTGCCCATCTGCTAAGCTAACTCATTTAGCTTGTTGTTTTGATTCACAGTAACTGGTAAAATACCACAAAAGTTTATGTATTCAGTTTCGGTGTGGTCCTAATAGAGTTGTTAACTGGATGGGTGGCACTTGATGAGGACAGACCAAATGAGAGCCAATACTTAGTTGCATGGAACATCAAATCCTCTAAAGAGAAACTTATTGCAACAATTGATCCAGTTCTGGATGTGAAACAGGAGAGTACATTAGATAGTATCTGCACTGTTGCGAAACCTGCTGGTCACTGCACAGCAAGAGAGCCTGGTCAACGGCCCGATATTTCCCATGTTGTGAACATATTTGCACCCATTGTTGAGAAATGAAAGCCTCTTGAGGAAGATACAGACGACGAGTGTGTGTAATACCCCGTACTTCTACCTAGCTTAAAATCATCCCAAAGATGTTAAAGACTTGCTTTAAAAGATGAATCCACTTTTATACATGTGGTATTTTTTCCATCGATACCAAATTCGCCCAAATCCGACACCCGGGTGAAGAGTTAGAGCCTTTTTAGTAAGGCACACTGAGCCATCAGCGCGTCGCGGAGCAGGTCAAAATGGCAATCGTCAAAATCCAGTGAGCCTCCGTGATTATGGCGAATTGCACCAGGGTTCAAATTCAGAATAGTCCTTTTTCCAGTGTCTCAGCGCGATATCACCGCGTCGCAGTGAACTTCCAGGTCCCATCCAGTATTGCAATGCGATTTCACCGCATCGCGCCCTCAGCCCAGTTCCCAGTGGGTAATTTCTAGTGACACGGCGCTATCGCGCCAACCTGCCAAATCGGGAAATTTTTTCAGAAATAAAATATGCGTTCAAGAGTTAAAAGAGTCGATTTCTTAACCTTATATAAACCTAATAACACGTGATTTAGTCATATTTTATCCAAAATATAGGGTTTCTCTCAAGAACAAGCTAGGGTTTTCAATTGGGAATTCATATTCAAGAATCTCTCCGTCAATCTTCATAGAATCAAGAAATAAGGTATGCACAGTGTTGATTCATGGACTCCTTTCGTCCATGAAATTCAAGAACCCTATTTTAAACTATATGTCATGATGTTCTTATTTTGAATTGATTACGTTCATGTTGTTATTGTTGTATGATTGCCAAGATTTCATCTTTATAATGTTTTTATGAAACCATGTTAGTATAGGGTTGAAATTCATGCAATTGAGCTAAATTGTTGAATCGTGTTGTATTAAATTGATACCTATGCCCTAAGTGTGCATGCAAGGTGTTTGATAATATGCCCCAATGAATGAATGATGACCAAGTACTTAGTTTTCATGTGTCAAGATCATGTCATGCCTCTTAAGTTATGCTATACCTATTTGATTAAGATGATTCTCATGCTAAACCTATGCATTGTGATTGCTTGATGGGATGTTCATAAGATTAGAAGCATGAAATTATGTCATTTTTATACGCATTACTATCCATGTACAATATTATGATGATCATGTGCTTCATGAAATTTCCGACTATGAAATTATGAATTGTTTATATTGGTCATGTGATCAAAAGTGTCAAGCCTTGTCAGTTTTATTCTATCGAGTCCTGGGGTACTTATACCCGATAATTTAGCTGTGTGCCTAGAGCCACATCATGTTTTCACGACTCTCAGTCAAGCCATGATCAGTAGAATTCTGTCAGTCATGTGACTCAGGAAAACTCAGTAAACTCAGTATCAGTCCAGTCTCATTCAATAATCTAAAAAATCTCAGTGATTTCAGTCAGTCATGAGGTCTTAGTAGCATTCCGTCAGTCAACGGAACTCAGTGAACTCAGTTTTGCTCCGCTAAACAATACCATTAGTATCAGTTCAGTTCAGTTAATTAGTTCAGTGTCTATTCAGTTGGGAGTAGGATTCAGCACCGAGTGAACCCAAGGATGGGGACTCACCTGTTATTCAGTAGAGGGTGTGATCCTTAGAAGCAATTCTTCCGTTCCAGAACTACGTAGCCAGCGTAAGTTGAGATATACCCCTATGCGTAGGGATACTAATACATCTCGTTTGGGGCTATTCCTACAGGAGGGTTGACGGAAGAACTTCCTATCAGAGAGGGTTACCTCACAGTTTGTCTTTACCCGTGGCACGGTATTGACACCCTTCCAGCTGGGGTTACAGGTTGGACCCCACCAGTTCAGTTTTGGGGCATGTCGGTTAGATGATTACCTCCCACAATCTCAGTTTTAGTCTCAGTCTCAGTAATAGAACTCAGATAGTTCTACAGATTTTAGGACTGTCAGATACAGTCACTCAGTACAGTACGGAACTCAGCTAGTTCCATCAGAACTTAGACTGTCAGATACAGTCGCTCATTATTAGTATACTAGTTATACGAAACTCATGTTATCAGTATTCAGACTCAGGACTGTCAGATACAGTCAATCAAATCAGTTCTGCATAATCAGAACTATCAGAAACAAATATTCAGATTATTCATATCAGTAAACTCAGTTGTCAGCTTACCAGTAATATAGTTAATCTGTATTCCAGTAATAGTAAACTCAGGTATCAGTAAATCCCTATTATCAGTAGACTCAGTAGTCAGAACTCGGTATTCAGTCCTATCACGATGTCAATCACAGTTACGTATTCATGCATGTATTCTTACGTTTATATCATTCAGTCAGTTAGTATTGTCCATGCATATGAACCTTTTTGTATTCAGCCTACCTCACTTGCATACCAGTACATTCAAAGCATTGACGCATTTGCGCTATGGTGTTTTATACCATAGGTTTAGAGACACGAGCTCCAGAGCATCAATAGTATCCCAATTCAGCAGTCAGAGTCAAAAGTGAGTCCTCACCCTTCGAGGACATGATGATTACTTTATTGTTTTTAATTTTCAGTTTATTCCAGTAGTTGGAGTTAGTCGGGGACCTGCCCCATCTACTCTATAGTTTTTAGACATTTTAGAGGCTTTCATACTACACCATATTTTCAGATAGTTTATTTCAGTTTTTGGGTATTGTGATACCCTATTACAGACATTGTATTATATTCAGTATTAGTTCAGTTTTGAACCTTATGGCTTTACAGCTTATATTCCACATATTTACAGTGTATTATTCAGTGTCCAGTTACAGATATCAGTCATGGGTTAGCTTGTGGTCCTTCAGAGTCATGAGCACCGTGTAGCGTTTCGGGTACCAGATTCGGGCCGTTGCAGTGTGGTATAGATTACAGTTTTCCACTCAACCAAATGGTCAAAGCCTGGCAAGAATCGAAAGGAAAAGACTTAAGTTGCATCGACCTTGAAGAATCTAAAGATAGTATCCATTCAAGGCCTACTGGATTTGTCGAGTCCTTTACATAATTGTATATAAAACAAGGTTCTGCACTATGTGTAGTTGATCTGATTATCCTATTCAATAAATGTGGATAGCATTTTTGTTTGTTTTGTGTGAAATCTTGTTCCTGTTTATCTATGTTTTCTTTCATTTTTGTTTGGATAAATTTTCATTTCACATGTTTTGTTCTTCCATTCCTACAAGACCACATAATTCAGGCTTAAGTCCAAACTTTGTTTTCAATTCAAGTTAACTTATTATCATTCAATTATATGCAATTTGATTATTTTATTAGCTTCATAACAAAAATACATGTTGGGCCCGTGCAAAGCACGAGCATACCTATCTGCTATATATATTAAAGTACTAGAAAATTGACCGCGCTTCACGCATTTTAGAAAAACTTATTTATAGAATAATGTTAACTAATATCTAACTATTAAATATAAAAAGAATATTTAAAGATGTTAAAAATAACTCAACCATAATTAAATTAAAGGATTATAGCAACTCATTAATAACATGAAATTATGATTACATGGAAAAGCATATGGTGATTATGTTATGGAACTGAATAGTGTATAGTCTTAGAAATAAATAACCGTTGTTCTTACCTCTTACATTCATTGGAGTATATATATATATATAAAATAACTAAAAATTATACAAATACATAACTTATATTTTCAATATTACAAAAAATTTCAACTCCCTAAATATATTATAAAAATTTTAACATATACGCAGAATGCTATGTATATGTTGGCTATGTTATATATATTAACAGGAAGAGAGAGTAAAGTAATTAAAAAAGTGGAAGAAAGTGTAATTACTTCCAAAATGATTGATATTTATGTTATTTATACATAAAATAACTCTACACCTCACTCATGATCTCAATTAATGAGTAAAATGTTATAGTCATGAGAACCTTTTGTATTCTTCACTTTTTTTTTGGTTTCTCATCCGGTGTTCAGTACCCGCATTAATTGAGTCCCCGACTAATCCGGATCGCACGCTGCAGGGCCCATTAAGGTGGCAACGCTCCCAACAGAATTTTCTCTATACCCAAGGTCAAGCCCTTGACCTAGTTAAGGGTAGAGCAGCCCCATCCACTGCACCGCAACCCATGTTGGTTGTATTCTTCACTTATTAAGTACATAAAAGAAATAATTTATCTTAAAAAAACTATATCTTATCCCTACTTTTTCTTATCTACTTTCATTATTTCATATTATTACTTATTTTCTCTCATTTTATAATAGATTTGAATGTTTAAATTTAAAAGACTCACTACTTATTTCCAATGCATTCATATCAGAATTGATACAACAATTAATAACGGAGCATATTATTCCTTAATACTTTCAAGCGTTAATTGAAAATAACACCCAACAAAATATATATGTATATATATATAAATAGAAGAGAGTATTTTTATCTTTCTTTTTTCTCAATGAATTAGTAACACATACAAATATTTTGGGACTTATAGTCATAACTTATTTATTCTTAGAAGCAGAAGCATTTTTCTCTAGCAAAAATCTATCACGTGTTTGAGTAATTTTTTATATTTTTGTTATACAAATAAAATTTTTGATTATAGAGAAATGTCATATCACTTTATCAATACCTAACTTTGATATATACAATGACAAATGTATTTTCTAATAAATAATGATGTCAAATGGTAAAAAAAATATGAAGTTAAATCATGAAACCAACATCTTTCCTTTAGGAAACGGGTAAGAAAAAAACAGAGACAAAAACATTCATCCAACAACAAAAAAAAAATTATAACAAAAACATATTTTGTGCAAGAATCATTCATATGGACAACATAATATAATTAATAAACAAATAATGAAAATGGGCAACAATTAATAATCCAAACAGATCAAAGTCTGAAATTTTAATCATAATTAACTTGTTAAAAAAATTAACTGAATTATTCAGAAGATGATTAGAAGAATAATATAAAATGAAATTCTCACATGAATTATTCAGTAGATGATTACGGAATACAAATCATAGTGTGCAATTGAACTCGTTAAATAACAAAAAAGAAAATTATAGTAATTTTAGAGATTAGACGTGGTAGATGTGAAAGGTTCATTACTTTTATTAACAAAGTTAATACAAATTAATCATTTTAATTATAGAGAAAGGGAAAAAAAATAGTTTTTAAAAATTAAATGCCAAAAAACTACAAAAATTAAATAAGTATGATTTTAGGCAAAATGTTATATCAGTGAATCTATATTTTAAATTTATATATTACAGAAGACACATTAAAAAATAAAAATATAAATTTATTAGATGCGTAGTACTCCTTTTTTTAACAATGTCTTGTTAAATTTCAAAAAATAATAGTCAATGGTTAGAGAGGAAAATAAAAAGGTATATTATGAGAATTAAAAGGTGTAATTAAAAGAGTAATTTTTTGTTTCTTAAATATATTACAAATCAATTTTAAAATGGGGACATTTGAAAAAAAAAAAAAAAAAAACTAAAGAAGGTAAATGGCCTTCTAAGCTCTTAATACGATTTACTTCCCCTCTCTTCTCCGGATTTTATTATAAAATTTCAAATAATCAGTTTTTTTATTAATTAAGGGATCCCCTTGCCATCTCAAGACCTCAACCATAATTTTTGGATTTTTAAATATATTACAGATCAATTTTAAAAAATGAAAATTTCTTAAAATAAAATTCAATAGTCTTCTAAGCTCCTAATTATGATTTACTTCCCCTTTTTTCTACTAATTTTATTACAAATTTTAAATAATTATTTTTTTCTTAATTAAGGAATCTTCTTACCATCTCAAGACCTCAACATTATCTCCTATAAATTCAAAGAGATAAATAATTAGAATGGTAGAGAAACTATCAAATTCTCCTCTTAAAAAACTGAAAGGTACAAGTCTCTTAATCTATATCAATGGTCTTTCAATAATTTTTCTCTTTTAGGAAGGAAGGTAGAACAATTAATTCACAATTTTTTATTTTATACTAATTGTTTACTTTTTAAATTTGTCAATCGTTTAAAGAAAATATAATTATTTGTGACATACATAAAAGTTTCATTTTTTAAATTTGTGTGATATTTTAATTTTGAAATTTAAGTTGATATTATGTGGTCTTATTCCTAACATCATATCGATCTTTTAGTGAGGCAACAATAAATCCACTATAAAAAATTACACAATACTTTCAATATTTGTTCCTAATCTTAATATACAACTCATTATTGCTCAAAAGAGCACACCTCATTTTACTAAAAATGATGGACATCTTTCACTATAAATGAAAATCTTCAGGAAAAAATTTAGAATATTCTAATACGTAGGCTAAAATTAATATGTATATTAGAAAGTTACTACTTCCGTAACTTAAAACAGCATACTATAGCTTCGATACCAAATATATATCACTTCCGTAACTTTAAACAATATAAGCTCTGATACCAATTGTAGGGGGTGCGGATTTAGGCGCGGTAACTTTACTAGATAATAAATAGTTATTAGGTAATAAGTATTTATTTTTATATAATGTATTTTGTGAATATTATTGACTGGATTAATTTTCATCTTTATCTTCTTGACTTAAGATGTTTTATTAATTCATATTCTAAATTAGATATTATCGTAATTAAATTATCTAGTGTTCTAGGATCGTCGTTGGTATTATGTAATCTTTTGTATTCTAGGTATAAACTATATAGTTTATTTTCGATTTCTTTTAATGATTTATTCTTATCGTAAGATGTATCCATTAATTTATGTAATTGTTAAATACTTTGTAGTAATATTCATTAACTGTTTTTCTTCGTTCTTATATCTTTTACTTTCATATATCTTATTAACATATTCAATTTTATTGATATTCATATTTTGTGGATGATTAAATGGTAGTTGATTAAATGTTTTGCTATAATATTCTTTAGCTTTTTCTCTTAGTTTGTGTAAGTCTTCTATATTAATTTTAAGATATTCTAAATATTTTATATCTTTTGTTTTAAAATATTCAATTAAATTTATTTTTATAAGGTTTTTTGTTAATCTTATTTCTTCCATTTCTTGTCTCCAATATTTTAGATATTCGTAGTTTATCATTTTATTCTTCTAAAGTAAATGTATAATAATTTATTCTATTTGTACTATATTTAATATCTTGTTTGAGATTATTAATACTACTAACTATTTTTTCTTGTTTTCTTCTTAATGAATTTTTTAAACTATCTAAAATTTTATCTTTGTTTTTTTCTAAATTTTTCAAGGTTTCGTCTATCCATTTTAATTTTTCTATTAGATTTTCCATTATTTCTCTAATTTGTTTTCTATAATTAATTTCTTTATGTAGGTCTTCTTGGTTTTTTCTAATTTTCTTAATATATTCTGACACTTTTAGTCTGTATAATATCCATCTGAATCAAAATATTATTGATGTTCATAATATATGTGTAAGTTTTCTATATTATTTAATAATTCTTCCTCTTCATAATTTTGTAATTTTTTTCATATTATTTTCTTTATGTCTATAATTTCTATATCTCTAAGTATATATATAAAACAAGTATTTTAATATCATCTGTCATTTAGACTTGATTAAATGCTTTTTCATAATATTTACTAGTTGTTTGTTTTAGTCTAAATAATTCTTGCATATTTTCATTAAGAAATTCTATATATTTTATATCTTTAGTTTCCGTATATTTGTCTAAATTTATTTTCATTGTTTTTCTACTAGTTGTATATTTCTCATATCTTTTTCCCAAAATTCTAGATATACATAATTTATCATAGTTGGTGTGTACGTAGGTATTTGTAAAAGTAGTTAGGTAGGTATGGTATGTAATTTACTCTAGTCATATAATCTTTACCAAATATTTTTTCTAATATGATTTTTCTTATATCTGTTATTTCTATATCCTTAAGCACATACAAAATAAGTATTTTAAATTTATCTACCATTTCGTCAAATAAATAATTATTCATTTTTCATAAAATGCTATTATCAAAATATTCCTTCCAATCATCTATATAACAAAATATGATCATTTTAGATTACTATATACTAGATTATTCTTAAATAACATGTTCATCAGTCACTATTAGCATGGTATTCCAGATACTTTTTCCTTAAACAACGCCTCTACTCTAGCTACTCCCCACCATGGATTCTTGCCTCATTGGTTTCACTTTTAGGATGACATAGTTCTTAGGAATTTTTCTCTGTTTCCACTTTGCTAATAAACTTCTTAACATGCTATTCTTTGAATAATTCTACTATAAAGTAACTAACATGAACTTATTTTATCATATCATGATTGTTAGAAATTTATGAATTTAGTTATTCATAACTGTAAATGAATATACCTATTCTGGTAGGTGTGATAATTCTAAATTTTGCTCCTCCATAGATTTTTCCATTGAAATATATACCTGTTTTTTAATAAATAAGCAAAATATTTGTTGTAGACAAGACAAAGTTTTTTGCTTTAACGCATGAAGGCTTGCCTTTGCACTGCCTTCGATTCTTCTATTTATAACTGAGATTTACAGATGATTTCTTTACACGTTTCCTAAAATGACTTGAAAAATCAAAGCCTATACTAGTCTAGGCTAGACTAACTAATGTTTACAAAAAAAGTCTTCATCTTTTAAAAAAAGACTTTGACATAAAGCACTAAATGGCAAAACACTTTAAATGCCTAAGACTTTACATCAAAATTTGTACAAGATTTTACGTAAAGTAAAGTTATGCTAATTTATTCACATGTCTTTTGTCTTTATCTCTTTCTTCCTTGTACCTGCTTTGATTATCCTCTCTATTTTCTTGTCACATCTGGAATAAAGTTGTGCTTGCCACTACATCTACTGCATATGTAGTCTTTGTATTTTTGACCAACTTTTTTCACAAAATTGATCCATAGCTTCTTCTGAAATAATTCCATTTCTGATAGATCTCGTTAACGGTTGTTCTTCTAGTCTGAGGAGTGTTAATCTCCATTTCCTAAGTTTTTTCATGTCATAGTCTCTAACTTCTTTGCAAGTTGCATAAATCAGTACTTGATTCCTTGAATTATATATTCAAACTGGTTTTTTATTTGAATAATTATTAAGTAACTTTGATAATATATTACTTATTCCAATAACTCTTTTGTTGCGGTAAAATTGTGGTATTTGTGTTTTTGATATCTCGTTCTGTTCACATATTTCTTCCGGAATAATATAATCTCTGGTCATACCCATTTTTAATATATTGATAGTCTTTTTAATTTCGTCAAATAATATTTCTGCTTGTGCAGAATAAAATCGAACATAGAATAATTGTCCATTTGTAATTCTCTTGTAAGTCATAAATTCTTTGTGAATTTCTAGAATTTCTGCTAACTCTTCTCCATTGGTTGTGTAAACCGTAGATAATAATCCATAATAGTAACATGATTTAATAAAATTTGAGTTTGTTCCTGGTAGGGCAATAAGTTTATTGTAATTTTGGCATTTCTGGGTAATATATCTTTTTTGTTGTGCGGCTAGCTCTTCACTTTGAATAGGTTTGATATTTAATATGGTTTTTATGGTGTATATGTTGTCAATGTATTTACGAGAAGCATAGTTGTATATCTGTTTTTCTTGGTTAAGTGATTCAAAATATGTATATATCTGGGGAGGTGCAAATGATTCTAAATTTTGTATATTTGGTGTATATGGTTTTGAAAATATTTGACTGAGGTTATAATTCTTTTTCTTTGGTATTTCAGGTTTATTTTGAGTGACTATATTTTTCCCTTTAGATGTTCTTGCAGCTGTAATTGAAGTTTCATCAGTAATTTGAGTTTTAAGGTATTTTTTATCATCACCTTGTAGATCTAGTTTTTTAATGTGCTCTTCCTGCACAGTATCTTATTTTTTATAGTGCTCGACCTACAGTTTTACATTTGTTACTTCAGTAATTAGTGTAATAACCCATTTTTGTAATAACTCCATTTGTTTAAACATTTGGAGCAATAGATCAGTCTGGGTATCTTTGGCATCAGCCTCTTCCATTGGTAAGTCAGTTTGAGTAGCTTTGTCTTGATAAGTAATCTGCAATGATATTTTTGTTAGTATTGATTACTTCAATTGTAAATGTAAAATTCAGTATATTTAATACTATTCTCTGAATTGTCTTTGTCATAACTGAGTTTTGTATTTTTCTTATTAACCACCATCGTACCTGTGTATTATTTGTTCTAACAATAAACTTGTTATATACGATATATGGTTCAAATGCTATTAAACATTTATATAAAGAACATAATTCTTTTCTATTTATTTCCCATTTTATTTATATTTCATTAAACGTTCCTGAATAATATCTACAGTGATGTTCTAATTTTTGTTCTTCATATCTGTATTTGAGTACTCCTCCATAACTATATTCACTTGCATCAGCTTCTACTATATATGTAAATTTTTATTGTCATCTGGAAATTGTAATTTTGGTAATTCTTTACAAAGTAATTTTATTTTCTGTACCTGTTTTTTGTCTTCTTCATTATAGCTATATTCTACATCCTTTTTAAATTTTTTCTGTAATGGTTTTAAGTTTTCTGCTAATTTTGGAATATATTCTCTTACTTGGTTTACTAATCCTAAAAATGATTGTAATTTCTTTTTTGTATCTAATTCTTCTTCTGAATTTATTATTTTTTGGACTATATGTTGTTGCATTTTTACTCCACTTTTATCTATTTGTATTCCTAAAAATTCTATCTGATTTTTCATTATTTCTGCTTTCTTTTCACTTAAACTTATTCCCGATTTTTTTATTATATCTGTAAATTGTTCTAATAATTTTAAATGTTCTTCTTTAGTTTTTGTATATAATAGTACATCATCTATGTATACTATACAATTAGGCAATTGTTTAAAATATCTATCCATAAAATGTTGATATCTACCTGGTGCATTTTTATATAAATGGTAGTACATTCCATTCATAAAATCCTTGTGGTACCGTAAATGTGGTTAATTCCTTAGATTCTTCTTCTAACTTTAAATGGTAAAGTCATGATTTACAATCAAATTTACTAAAGTAATTATATCCTTGTATTTGTCTTATTTTTAATATCTTAATTGATATTGGGTAATTATATGTCATAGTTTTTGCATTTAAATTTCTATAATCAATAACCATTCTACTTTTTCCTTTTTTTTGTTCACTATGTTTATTTACTATAAATGCTGGACTATTGTGTTTAATATTACTTTTTTGTATATATTGTTTTTCTAATAATTCATCTATATGCATTTTAAATTCTTTTAAATTGTCAAAATTATATGTTAATGATTTTTGAGTTATTATGCTATTTTTATCTATTAATTCAATTTTTATTTTAGTTTTATATTTTTTCCATCCTTTTAATGGATCTTCACTATATAACTGTTCTAATTTTTTCTTAATTATTTCTATCTTATTTATTGAAAATATAGTTATTTCCTTTTTATTTATTGAAAATACGACCAGTTCTATTGTATCTTCAGTATTTTTTATATTTTTTAATTTTTGTATAATTTTTTCACTTCCTTCTATCCAATCAGTTTTCTTTCTTATTTTATTAATAACTCTTTTTGCTCTTACTTTCTGTTCACATTGTGTTGTAAACCACCAATCCGTTCTAGTTATTATATGTGGATATAATTTGTCTTAAAACGGCATTCATAAAAGTATATCTTTTGATATTAGTTCATAATTATAGATTTCTTCTATTTTTAATATTTTATCCCATACTTGTGTTTTTATATTCTTAGCTTTATAAGTAATTAAACTTCCTTCGTTATTAAATCCTTTAACTATTATTGGTGTTTTTAGTTTATCCCATTTACTTTCTAGTAAACAATTATATCTACATAAATTAGCTTCTGCTCCTGTACCTATCATAGACGTATAATATTTACTGTGATATCTTTCTACTACTATCTTCATTAATACGTATATTCTCATATCATGTTAAAGCTCTTCTTAAGAATAATCTCCCCCTGTTATATGTTATAGATAATTGTGTATCTCTATATTATATGGTTTTACTTGTTCTAACCATTTTATACCTAATATTATGTCTGCTTTTTGCATTTCTTCTTTTATTTCAAATTCTATTTTCATTTTTCTAACTCCTATTGTTATTTCTGTTTTTGCTATATTTTTAGGGTTTAGTAAGCTTCTTGGTAGATTTGGGCATCTATTATTATCAAGTTTTATTTCCTCAATTTTTAGTTGATATTTTGCTATATAATTTTCTTCTTGTCCCCTATTTAAGAGTATTAAATATTCTTTTTTCATTTATTGTTCCTATTATGTAATATTGATTTAAATTAACTGTTGAACTTGTTTCATAACTTGTTTTTTTTATGAACTTGATGATTCTGGTTTTTCATAAGCTATTCTTTTTGTTGTACTTATTATATCATTTATTATCAATTGTTTTTACAAATTGTTCGAAAGAACTTTCTATTTGTATTTTATTAATTTTATTTTTTCCTGTTATTTTGTGTTTTGTAGTTAATACATATAGATTTTTACATCTTGATGTAAATATTTTACTTCCTGGGTTAGTTTTATTCCTGATATTTTTCAATATAATACTTATGATTTATCTATATTTTTATCTGTTATTGCTACTGAATAATTCACACTTATTATAAATTTAATTTTTTGGTATATTAAATTTCCTTTTATGGCAGTTATTATACTTTTTCTTATAAGTTTTATAATTCTATCATCTGCTAAATATAATTCTATTGGTGTATCAATTCATTCTCTAAAACATGCTTTTATCAATATCTCTGTACCTCCAAGGTGTATATATTTTATTGGGTCTCTACTTTTTATATCATTTATTTCTTTATTAATTATTCTTTTTGTTACTAGTGGTATACTAGCTTTACCTTTTGCATATCTACAGTCTATTACATGTTCTTTTTGGCTTCATACGTAGTATTATTCTTTTCTTCTACTAAATATGTTTTTTATTGTTGGTATTTTAAATACTTTTTCTACACTTAAATCTAATTATTTTCCTTTTATTTCATCAAACATGACTATCAAATATTATTTTTTAA
The DNA here is from genome assembly GCA_030864225.1 of Capsicum baccatum var. pendulum. Taxonomy (NCBI): domain Eukaryota; kingdom Viridiplantae; phylum Streptophyta; class Magnoliopsida; order Solanales; family Solanaceae; genus Capsicum; species Capsicum baccatum. The sequence continues at coordinate 184,526,024 of CM061558.1, read as the reverse complement.
TCTGTTCCTTCTTCATTTAAATATTCTTCCTTTGTTGTTATTTTTATATTCAGTTATTTGGTTCATTCTTATATCTTTTTCAGTCATTTAATTCATCTAATTCACTATCTATTTCATCATCTGTTTCATTCTCTGAAATTTCATCTATACTATCTTCACTTTCTAAATCGTAATCTATATAATCTATCTGCATATATTATGTATTTTCTATTTTTATTTCTGATATTCGTTTATTTTTTGGATTTTTAGGTAATTTACAATCTCTAGCTAAATGTCCTAATTTTCCGCAATTATAACAAGTACATTCTTTTATAAATTTATTTTTCCTATATGGTCTTTTATGTTTATAATTTTTTACATAATATATTTTTCTTGGTTTCTTATATTTATATTTTGATTTTTTGTATTTCTTATATTTCTTATGCCTTTTTCTTTTCTTATAATATCTTTCTTCGCATCCAAATTAAGGTGTTATTTTATCTTTGCAACATGCTAAATTTCATATTAATGTTTTTTCCATTTTTATTTCTTCCCTATATTTTTCACATAGGTTCCTATACCGTTGTTGTAAAAAAATTATTCTTGCTCCTAGAGTATCTACTATTTTTGCTTCATCCCAACTCTTTATTATTTTTGAACTAAATGGTTCAGGTAATTCACTAAAATACAATTTTCTTATTTCTTTACTTTCCTCTGTATTATATGTTCCTTTATAATAATATTCTTTAAATGCGCAAATATATTCATCTATGTAACACATATTACATATTACTAATTTTAACATTAAATTCTTATTTGTATCTTTCTCTTCATTTTGTTCTTCTTCTGTTGTTGTCATGCTGCTAAATTCGTCTTTTATAGGTATTTCATATTTTTTTAATAATTCTATAGGTGTTAATTTAGTTGTAGTTGTTGATGATGTTTCTTCTGTAGGATTGTCAGTTCTTAATACTCTTTTACTAGTTTCAGTTAGATTTGAAAACCATAATTTCACTGTTCCTATTAGTGTTCTTTCTATATATTCTGGTGCATTTGTTACATTTATATTATTATCTAATAATTATTTTGTCATATATCTTATCCATAATTGTATTATTTTTTCTGTATCTATTACACAATCTAAGTCTAAAAAGTTATAATTTTTATTAACTATTTGTTTTGGTGTCCATTTGTCATATTCATCCTTTAGATTATATCTTTTAAACTTATTCTTATAATATGTAGGTTTTCTTATTTCTGATGTTCTAGGTATTATATTTTCATTTTCTTTTTTATCAAGAGTATTTATTTTTGTGTTTCTATTTTCTAAGTTTTCTTCATTAATTACTTCTTGTTTTTCATTGATTTCTAAATTTTTTGTATTTGTTAATATTTCTGTATATGTTTCACTATATTCTGAATCACAATTATTTGTTTCTTCAACATCTATTATATTTATTTTTAATTTATGTCGTTTAATAATTTTTGTTCTTTATCTTTTTCTTCTTTTTCTTTCTGTCTTTTTTCATACAAATCTTTTAGCATTTGTAGTTTTTTTTCTAATTCAGCAATCCTATTATTTTTAGTTTCTTCTATTTTTCGTATTTCTTCTGTAGTCTTTGTTTTATTTTTTCTATTTATTTCTTCGTTTTCTCTTTCTATCCTTACCATAGCTGCTAACTTATCTTCTAATTTTAATTCTTCTTTTTCTAACATTAAATATAAATGTTCACCTATTTTCTTATACCTTCTTCCTAGATTAGAAAATACTATTTTTATTTTTAATCCTTCATGATTTTCATATATTTTTTCATCTATTATAAATTTTTCTCTATTTATTTTTATTTAATTGTTAATAAATCATGTTGGTATGTATAATCTAGACTATCTATTGTTGATTCTAAATTTGATATTTCTTCTTTTTGTGCATTTATTGAGTTTTTACTAACTCTGGCAATTATGTTATATTGTAGTCTTTCTATCCTTATTTTAATTCTTTACGTTTTTCAGATATTATTTGTTTTAATTCTTTATATTTTGGTAATTTTTATACGTTATTCATCTAAATAATATTTTGGGGAATATCTAAATCTAGTTTTATCAAATAAGTTATGATTAATAAATTAATCAAATAAATCCAAATATATACTACTTCCGTAACTTTAAACAACATACTATAGCTTTGATACCAAATATATATCACTTCCGTAACTTTAAACAACATAGGCTCTAATACCAATTGTAAGGGGTGCGGATTTAGACGTGGTAACTTTACTAGGTAATAAATAGTTTTAAGCTATATTTATGTATTGTGGACATTTGCAATATCCATAAAAATTTATCCTATATTTGATTTCATGGTCATTTAATAAAAATTGACCTTTTCCTCATCTATCCAAGACATAGAATTCCCATGTCTATTTTATACTCATATGTATCTCAAAAGATAAAAACTGAAGAGATTTTTGGGCTTCCTAATTAAAGTGAGCAATTATTTCTTATTAATGACACAACTTAAAGTAAATAAATATCCTCAATTTGATAATTGGAGAAGCACGACTAAAGAAGTTAAAAGCTAATAGGCTTTTCAATTCTTCCTTAATTCAACTACAATAATTGTTACTAATTATTAATGATACTCAATAAATAGAGTAGAGTATTGCTAATTCTTTAATTTAATAATAACAAAAAATAGGCAAAAATTCAAAGAAAGGAGAAAAAAGATAAATAGAAACAGTGGTCATAGAGAGGTGTCACATCATCCTTATCTTATTTTTCTTTATATATATATATTGATTATGTTCTTCGTAAGAGAGATCCTTATTTTTATTAGTTGCTTTATTTTATACATAAATAATCTAAAAAATTCATTTAAATTCTATTGCAATCATAAAAAGATAAAAGATCTCATTTTCTCAAAACTAAATAATGAAAAATTCACCTCTTCAATTAAAGCTTCATATTTTTCCTTCAATTTGCTGAAAATGTAAAAAATTCAAAATCCTCAAAAATCTTGTTTTAACTTCCCTTTCATAGTATAATTTCACATTTTTCAAACAATAATAGGCGAAATAGTCCCGTGGACATTTGCATTTGTCCTGGTTTGTAAAGTAGATACTTCCTTTACACTTTTATCATCTGGACCCTTTAACCCGTCAAACCAAAATATTTTAAACCCTTTACCCATTAAAACATAATATTTCAAATTAGTTTTTCATCCGACTAATATGAGTGTAATACACTTGCCTACATGTGGCATGCCATGTCATTTTTCAACGACACATAGAAAATTAAATATTCAGAATATATATAAAATACAAATGATATATTAAAAAAAAAACAAAATAAGCTCCCCTTCCCCCACCCACTCATTCTTGTCTTCTACATTCAATCTGTACTATTAATCAATTTTGGGTTCAATTTTGGGACAGTTTGAATTTGAATTTGTGGGTATCACTCTCGCCACCACACACTTTAACAAATACCTCCTCTTCCTTTCGAAAATCAAATAATTCAAACTCATTATCCACCTATTCAAATCCAATTAATTCAAATCAAACTTCAATTCACGCAGAATTTTCATACAAGCCAAATAAAGACATATTAAATCATTGATTCACCAACTTTGTAAAACAAAAAACTCCGAAAAGAAGTTGTTTGGACTCCAAAATTATTCAGTAAGTGATGAAATTTTGCTTTGTTTGTATACGTTTTTGTAACGCCCCAAGATCCCATCCCGAGACGTCACATGGTGCTTATGACCCCGAAGGACCACAAGCTAACCCTTTACTGATATTTGTACTTGTGCACTGCATAATATCAAAAATAAATACGAAAACTAGCCATAAGGTTCAACACATTTGTGAATACTCAAAAATGAATGCTAATACATCCGTCTAAAAAGCCTCTAAACTGTCTGAACTGTAGAGTTGATAGGACAGGTCCCCAACTAACTTCGTCTACTAAAAATATAAACAAAGTCTGATGCAATAATAGTAAACAGAGATTCGTCCTCAAAAGAAGAGAACTCACTGCTACGACTACTGCTAGTGACTAGGACTGAACTGCTGAGAAAACTCTGGGTCTCGTGCCTCTGAACCTATGATGCCAAATAAAACACCATAGCGTAAATGCATCAGTACAGAGATGTACTGAGTATGTAGACGGGGTAAGGCTAAATGCAAGGGCTCATACATACATAATATCTGAACCGAATCATCATGAAAATGTCGTACGAGAACACATACACATACATGAATGCATAGACCATAGTCACAATCATCACAACTCTAAAGACTGAAACTCGGATACCACCTTACTGCAGACTGAATTCACTACTGACACAGAGATACTGAGACACTGACTCATCTGATACTGATGACTGAGAAACTAGATGTACTTATATCGATGACTGAATTATGCACTTACTGCTCTCGACTAATAAGATTAAAGATCAATCTCTCTAACAGATGATTAAGGAAGCTATTATCAATGGTAAGGAAATGATCATATCTAAATCTGACAATAAAAATACTCAATAGAATCTGAGACTGTGATCAAGCCTGTCTGGCGGCATATCTCTAATATGATATCAAATAACTGTATATGAGACCAAGCCTATCTGACGGATGGTCCATGAATCAATGGAACTAGCTGAGTTCCTCATAGAGATAAATGACTGTATCTGACAGTCCTGATTTCTGAAAATTGATACTGAGACTGAATCTCAAACTAAAACTGAAACTAAAACTGTGGGAAATAGTTACTTAACCAACATGCCCCAACCTACCACAGGTGGGGTCTAACCTGTAACCCCAGCTGGAAGGGTGTCAATACCGTTCTATGGGTAAAGACCTCTCTTTGGTCAATCTTGTCTAACGGATGACCCTTACCAGGAAGTCGACCTAAGACAATATAATAGTTAAATACTCTCTCTCTGGAGGTGATAGAATTTTACTGACGGTGACTCTTGTATCCTGCGCTGGCTATGCAATTCTGGAGGTCAGGGATTGCTACTAATGACTCTAGCCTCTCTCTCGCTGAATGGGAGGAGCCCCTATCCCTTCCCTCGCTCGGTGTTAGTTTTTACTCCCAACTGAAATACTCTGACTGAATTCTTAACTGAACTGAATCTTATACTGATCATGTTTATCAAATAACTGACTGAGCTACGCTGAGATCACTTAGTTACGTATCTGATGAAAATGGTATTGAATCACTGTATCTGACTGATGATACAGAGCTTGAATAGATTATTCGGTCGCTATTGAGATTAGAATTGAACACTTGCATACTATTAGATCTGAGCTGAGTACAGATTTGAGGCTAGATTACTAGCGATATGGAGATTACAGAGATTACTGAGATTTCTGAGCTTTCTTACGCTCTGTAATTATCTGAGGATACAGAGTTATATAACTCACTGAGTTCTGAGAATTATGGCTTGACTGAAATTATCGTGAAACTGACATGGGTTCTAGACATCAGCTAAATTGTCGGGTATAAATACCCCCAGGACTCGATAACATAAAATAAAGCATAATCATTCTTCCATTACCACAACCATTTATTCATCATCATCATCACAATCATTTATTCATCATCACAGTCATTCACTCATCATCACAGTCATTCATTCACTCATTATTGTTATTAAAGCATCTCTTCAAGTATTTAGGAAACATAACATACCTTCACCTTTAAATCATTAAGGCATCGCGTCAAACATTTAGGAAACATCAATATATACTAGCGTAGGGAAACATGCTATTAAATTATACTTTCCTCAACAAGGTCTTACCTCAAGTACTTCACACCTAAATCAGTCTTGACATGTATTTGGACATCACATGATTTGGGAAAAACTTCATACTATCATGTCTCAACTTACTTGCTAACCACTTGGCATGTATTAAAAGCTTAGCATATATCATAGAGCACATAATTGGGGAATTTACAACCATCATATCTCAACTTGCTCCCTAAGGTCTTTCAACAACACTAAGCAAGTACGAGTTTATACCTGCTTAGGGATTTCATACTATCATGGCACATTTCACTCATTAAGGCATTTTATCAAACACTAGGCATGCATGGACTAGCTTACAGTTTGGGGGTTTCTTGTTTAAGATACTATAATGGCCCTTATGCTTCACCTAAGCTTTTTGTCAAACTTATGGGGAACATGCTTCACTTATTCAGCCATTTCTACACCTATTTAGTATGAACACTTCATATAGGAAGCATCATTAAGAAAGTTCATCACCACCCTCACAAGAATTCCACATACTAAGGTTCATCACCACCAACACAAGAATTCCACATACTAGGGTTCAAGTTCATAAATCTTGTAAGCAAACCTGAATCAAAACTCAATAACACATGGAACATCAATTTCAACTCACATGAATCATTAACAACTCATAAACATAAAATCTTTGAGTTTTAGAAAAGGGTACTTGAGCTTCTTGGATGAAAGGGACCCAAGAATCAACATCTACATACCTGGGGAAACTCTTTTCTTGAAAGTTCTTAGAAAGATTCTTGATTCCTCTTGATTCTCCCTTGATCTCTCTTGATTTTTGATTGAAGGAGAAGAGAAGATTTTGACTTTGAAAATCCTAGTTTTTGGAGTGGAAGAAGAGAAAATGAGGCTAAATCCCGTGTCATATATAGGGGTTGGGAAAAGCCCATTTTGCCCATGGAATTAAACTGAAAAAACCCAATTTTAAATGTTGGCGTGACGCACCATAATCATGCCAGTTCACTGGAAATTGGACAATTGGGAAACTGCATGACGGCGCGACGCGGTGGAAATTGCATTGCCATCTCGGTTACGAACTTAAACTATACCGCGACGCAATGGAATCGCAGAAGCTCCATGGAAATTGACAAATTTTGAAATTAATCCTTGGCACGACGCACCATAATCGTGGAGGCTCACTGGATTTTGACGATTGCCATTTTGGCTGGCTCCGTGATGCGCTAAAGTGCCAGGTGGCACACTGTCTCACTAAAATGGCTTTAACTCTTCACTCGAGTGTCCGATTTGGGCGAATTTGGTATCGATATAAAGCTTATTCAATGCTCTACATGGAAAAAATTAAAAATTAGGTAAATTCCACACGATTCAAAGTATTTCATACTTGGAGAGATATTTTTTAAACTTTTAGACTCAAATTTTCGTTTTACTGATACGCTCTAAGGCTCAGACTGGAAGAGGACTTTGCGGGGTATTACAATTTTCATCGTTGATTTACTCTTTATGTAGTAAATGAAGGATCGATAAGACAATTGGAGTGTTGGAGTCTATGAACAGTGAAAAAAGTAGATACCCTTTTGATAATTTTGCATGTAGTTGTGTGATTTTTGGATTTTTGAGTGTTGAAAATGCTGTGAGTTTATGTTGGTAATGGTAATAAATAAAAAGGGAAGTGGGTTGTGTGTATGTTTGACAAAGGTGGGGAAGAAGAAGATGTGAATGGAGGGCGGGAGATGGGGGATGAGGATGAGAATGACTGGTTGGTAGTGGTGATTGGTGGGGGTTAGGGATGGCGAAGAGGGTTGAAGAATGGTGGTGTTGGTGTTGGGTGGGGTTGGGGGTAGGGGTAATGAAGAAGAAGGTTGGATTTTTTCTTTTAAAAGAATAATTTACATTTTTTTAAGAAAAAAAATTTAAGGTCAAAATTTTGACTTCACTCGCTGAAAAACGCGTGTTTCCAGCTCATCAATTTAATGCCATATATGCAAATAAGGATTTGAAATATTATGTTTTGATGAGTTTAGGGGTCCACATACAAAAGTGTAAGTAGAAGTGTCTACTTTACAAATCATGACAAATATAATTGCCCACGAGATCATTTCGCCTTATTAATGCAATGTGTTATGTATTAAGATATAATTTTTAGAGAAAAAACATAAAGTCCCCCCTGAGCTTGTCTAACTTTTACAAAAAGACACTTAAACTTTACGGGCGATCTATTACCTCACCGAACAATTTAAAAGTGAAATAAATATTTCATTTTTCAGGCAATATCAGTTGAAACAAAAGAGTGCATTCACTCACCAATAACTATTTGCCACGTGTCAATTCATTTAATTTTATTTTTTTATTATTTTTTCTTACTTTATTTGTTTTACCTTTTTTTTTCCTATTTTTCTTTCTCTCACCTCCATTATTCTCCTCCATGAACTCCCATTACTCTCTACACTTCACCATCGATAAATGTTAAAGCTTTGGTCACCTCCTTACTAGTCCCTCTTATTTTATTTTATTTTGTCTCTTCTAAATAATCCTAACATTTTTATTATTAATTATTTTATTTTTTTAGATAGAAAACTAAGATAAAGTGGGTTGAGTGATATGATTGAGCTTGAATTTTTTTTCTTTCAATCGATGTTGTTTTAGTTATCTCCGTCATCTCAATTACTGCTAAATCATCATTGGATTCAAATTAAACTTTAAAAATCAAATATAATTATGTTGAATCAAAATTTTATTAAAACTAAATTTTGTGCATTTCTTAACCAAAAAATCATAGTTACATAACAAAAACAAAATAAAATAGTAGATATATAGTAATAGAACGATTATAAACTTATGGTGAAATAACTTGAAAATCGAGGAGAAAGAAATAAAAGGAAAAAGAGAAGTAAAGGATAGAAAAAATGAAAGAAAATGGTGAGGAGTTGGATGAAGAAGATAAAGAGAAAAAAAAATTGAAAAATAAAATAAAATAAATAAAGTCATTAAAAAATATTTCTAATTAAATATATATTAATTTTTTAATAAGAAAAAATATAATTTTACTTGTTTCACGCTCTATTTGGAGAGTGAAATACACTCTCCACGTCATGTGGGATTAAAAGGGGTATTTATGATATTTTTTATAAGTTTTGTAGGGCAATAGGTTGCCCGCAAAGTTTAAGTGTCTTTTTGCAAAAGTCGGATAAATCCAGGGGTAACTTTATGTTTTTTCTTTATTTTTGAATTATAAACATGCACTTAATAACACATCTATAATCTATAATATATTAAAAGTGTGAAAATTGTTAGAAAAGTGATTTGAACTTTTTACCCTTCATTAAAAGATTTCGCTCTAGACAAAATAGGCTTTTTATCCTTTTTTTTCTATAATTCTAGTAATATTAAATATTGACTATATTATCAAAAAAAAAAATCCTCACAAAAATAGAATTCCTTTTCCACCATCGAAAAAACTAACCATAACAAGAAATTAAAAAATAATAATAAAAAAAAATTCAAACCCAAAAAATAATTTTTTAAAAAAATCTTAACGCTAGACTCGAAAAAATATAAGAATAAATAATTAATAATTAAAAAAAAAACGTGAACAAAAAAAAAATCTATCCTTTCACAACTTAGTTTTAAGCATAGTCTTTTTCATGCAAAATATGGAAAAAAATAAAATAAAATTCAAAAACCAACAATCAAGAATTCCTATCCCATGTAAAATAGGCTTTAACATATCTTTTACCAACTTCTATAAAAATCAAGCTAATTTCATTTTTTTACCATCTTCACCATACTTTTCTTTCAGTTTTTTTCAATTTAGTCTCTTCTTTAGGTTCTCTTCGTCAACTCACTTTTGTTTATTTGTCATAAAAACTCTCACTTTTTCTGCGTTGTTGATTGTTGCTTGCTTATTAATGATTTAAACATAATATTAATTGTTATGCCGGTAATTTTTCTTATATTCTTAATTGATCTAATTTGCTTTATTAGTCAGATTTATGTTCTTAATTGATTTAGTATGTATTCTTTGTTGCTATTAATAAGTAATGTTCTTTTTCGATTAAATATACGAAAATGACTCACATATTTAAGTACAATTATCTACTCAACTCATCAATTTTTTTCCCTTCTAAATCATGCGTTGTTGATTTTATAATTCATTTTTTAGGTGGTACATCTTTTTGTAATTCATGCAGTACCTCTTTCTCTTGTGTCCATTGCAATAATAGCCTAAAAAGTGTCTCTCTCTCTCTCTCTATATATATATATATCACTTTTGTTGTTATTTTTTTGGTTCCAAGTATAAGAATCAAATTTTCATTAGAATGACAACAGTTGATAAAATTTATTGTCAGGTTTGACAAACCGTTAACTTCCGGACATGGATAACTCATGTGCCTTGCAAATATTTTTCAGTCATTTTTTTTAGAAGTTTTATGATTAGCTTCCTTATATGCAACTTTCTTTTTGAGCCGAGGGTTTATCGAAAATATTTCTCTACTATTGGTGTTACTTTCTGAACTTATGCTTCTTTAGTACCCCTGCATATTGAATCGAGGGTCTATTGAAACAACCTCTCTATTTTTGAGGTAGGGGTAAAGTCTACGTAAACTCTACCTCCCTAATTCTCATTGTGTGGGACTACACTCGATATATTATTTTCAGGAATGACAATGATCATATAACACCCACTTTTCCTCAATAGAGATCCCAGTAAGCTTTGGACGCGACGAGGTCAAATGCCTATAAATAGAAAATTCACCATACAACAAAACATAATCAAACGTTAAACTCCTCTCACATTATTGGATTCATAATGAGTTGAACATTTTCGTAATTGCCAACTTCAAAGAAGTAACCGTTTTTCTTTTCAAGGAGAATCAATTAATATAAGATCTATTATTTTTATTTTCTTACGTAAAATAGCAACACTAGAGAAATTTAGGTTAGATTTGAACCATTAAATATGTGATTTGACTCGAACTATGATAAATTACATGTGAATTTATGTGTTGAAGCTTTATTAAATATACAAAAAGATTAGAGTCAAAAAAATCGAAAACATCAAATTTGAGTTGTACTCGAGTCTATAAATTTTTTCGCTTTCTGTATATTTTGCCAAATTGCTTATATTTTAATATGTTTTTATTATACTTCCTTAATCTTATTTTATATGTCATTATTATTTTTTGTCTGTTTTGAAAGAATGTTATTTTTTATTATTTGATAATTATTTAAAGACACAATTTTATTTATTGATCCTACTTAATTAAAATTAATAATAATATATTAATTTAATAAAGGATAGTTTGATAAAAAACATGAAGTGTGTACTTATTTCTTAAAACTCCGCAAGGAGGGAGTAAAAACAACAACTCTCTCCTCTATTTTTCTCGTTTTGTTGCTTCAACAGCCGCACTGTCGTTCTCCTCCTCCATCACCACCATCTTCTAGGGTTTCTTCAAGGGTTTTCCAGAAGCTTCTCGAAGCTGGATTCTCTTTCCTTCCTTCTTCCTATCTCCCATCGTCGCTGGTTCACCGGTTTCATTGATTAATCCAATATATTTTCAATCTCCCTTTACTGAAAACCCTGTTTTTTATCAGTGCGAGTTACCGTATAAAAACGGTAGCTTTAGAGCTTTTGGTATCTGGGTTGATCTGGGTTATGAGTTTCACTCCAAAATCTGTTCGATTAGGGCAAGGTTAGGATAATTTTACAGCTTTAATTATTGAGATTTGAATGGCATTGGGGGATTTGATGGAGTCGAGGTTTTCTCAATCATCAGCAGCGTTGGATGAGTTTGGAAATGAGGATGGAGATAAGAGTAGTAATGTTAGAGAGTCAGACACTGCTAGTAGTAGCTATCTTGGTGGTGCTGGTACTGGGTTTGCTGCTGATAATGCGATGACGACGACAACAAGCATGGCTTATTTTCCGCAGACAATTGTGTTATGTGAGCTAAGGCATGATGGTTTTGAGGATTGTGTTCCTTCTGGTCCGTCTGACACTGGTTTGGTCTCTAAATGGCGGCCTAGAGACCGAGTAAGTTGTACTCTTTTTTTCGTTTGTGTATATATCAATGTCCTTGGTTTGCCATGGAAACAGTTATCTAACAGTATTGGAATGAAATTAGCCAATAAATGAGGATTTATATTACCGAATTGATGAATGCTTTCTTGATTGTTACATAAGGAGTGTAAGTAAGGCGGTTAGTGGTGCAGTAAAGCATCATACTTGTTGCTTGATTTTGTTAGCAAGTTTTCCTCTGAAAGTTGAATGTTACTATGCAACCTTAAGATAGCCTGCTTTCTTTGTTAGTTTCTCTTGGGTGAATCTTATTCTAGGATCAGTTCAAAAAAATTGGAAGAAAATTTAGACATCAATGTCATTTAAATTGGGTGTCCTGAGATTTAATTTTATAAAACAAGTTCGTTTCTAACAGCCAGTTCAAACATGGAGCTTCAAACAAGAGATTCCACCCTTTGCAGTTTCGTATGACTGCTTTGCGATCTGCAAGGAGTTGTCGGAATTCGTATATTAGATTAATTTAATGTTTTGCGGCTTACAGTTGAAGATTAGTACTGAACGGGAGCATGAGTTCTCATATGTCATCATTGCAGAAGTATCTTCTTTGGTGTGCCAAAGTAAAGCTGAAGCTTGTTTTCATCTTGGATGTTAACTTGGGGTGCTAGACATGATAATGTCCGATAAACTAATTGCTTATTGTGATCTTATTGGATGCGTTGGCATGAACTTATGTCGAAAATTACTTTGCTGTCACTTTGATCAGAGCGCTTTGAACATGAAACTATGAACTTTTGTCGAAAATTACTTTGCTGTTACTTTGATCAGAGCGCTTTGAACATGTTAGTAGCGTCTTCCAAAATTGCAGAATCCTTGATCAATCTCGATCTTGACTAATACACTCAACATACAATTCTTAAAGATTGCGAGGATTAAGTGATTTTGCTATACAATTGTAAAGAATGGACCTTGGGTCTAACTCATACTCAACAGTTAGCTCACGAGGGGAGGATTGTTCAAGTCCATATAAGGAGATCAATTACCCATCCCTTTTTCGATGTGGGATACTAACACTTTCCCGCACGCCCAGGTCTCGTTAACTGGAGTGTGGACATTATAATTTGGTGCCTAACATCGGTGAACAAAGATTTGGGATGAGCCTGACTCTGATACCACTTGTTGGGTTCGAAATTGAGAGAGCGTCATGCGGAAGTATAAAGTTTGCAAATCAAGACAGTGATAATTCAGATGACATAAAACTAAACTAAAAAACATAATATTATTTATGATTTGGCCAATTGGCCTAAATATACAACCTAATATTAAAAAATATAAAAACTAATGAGAAAGAAAATCTCTCTCAAAACAAAACTCTTAAATGACTACATTAGAGATGCTATTGTGTTATGAATTGAGAAGAGAGATCTTATATATACAGAACTACAAAACCCTTCCTCTAAGAAAGAAGAAACCTAATAGGAAAAAGAGATCTTTTCCAACAAGGAAACCTTTTTTCAAGTAATTCTAATTATGATAGAGAGGGATGGCCTTGGCTCAGCGGTAAGCTTGCTTACCGTGGTGTGCTAGGGTCGGGGGTTCGAAACGCTCCTCCAGCAAAGCTGGGGTGAGGGCGCGTAGGTCGGGCCCGAAGTGGTCCCCCCCTCCTCGACACCTACGGAGTAGGTATGAACCGGGTCGTCCCTTTCTCTAATTATGATAGAAATCCAGATAAAGTAGGAAATTCAGGCAAATCCTAACAAATCTCCCCTTGGCGTAATTTTTTTGGCAAATCAATCTTGATATTTGAATGATTAAGACCTATTCATACCTATTAAGAGCTAAAATATTAATAAAAAACAAATGCACTTAATGGTCTGAAGTCTGAATCATTCAGATTCAGACCTCCATTAAGTGCAAACAAATGAGCCCTAAACCTGCCATGCTAGTGCTTTTCCAAAAATCCACCGGAGTTTCATCTGCCCAGTCGCCCTACCCCTACGCATCCTATGAATAGCCTTAACCTCCTCAACTTTGATACACCTACAATAACCATAATTGCGACACCTTTCTGAGTTTTCCAAGTCCCCCAGCACGAAACCTTCGTCCTCCTGTCGTTCAAAAGTTTATGGAAATAGGACTGCCTCCTTTTCCTAATGAGGACATCCTCAACCAACACTGTACCATGCTCCCCTTTAATGCACTTCACCTGGTCAAGGTCACGAGCCCTCCGCTCCCTGGCCTTGGCAGGCCTATACAACTTCTTATCTTTGACTTTCCCCTCTAATGCTGCATACAAGCTCTCGAAAGCTGTTGTCTTAGCCACCGTAACCGCTAACTTAGCCTCTCTTCTAGCTAACTTACACTCCTCCCTATTCATCTGTCTCTCCTTATCATCCTTGCTCTTAACCAACTTAGTATAGGCCACCTTCTTAGTCTCCACCTTCCTCTTAACTTCTTCGTTCCACCACCAGTCACTCCGGTGCTTGTCAGATCGGCCTCTTGAGATACCCAACACCTGTCCTTCGGTCTCCCAAATGCAATTTGCAGTCGTCTCCCACATACTATCCACATCCCCTCTACTCTCCCAAGCCCCCATAGTCGTCAACTTCTCCCATATTTTCAAAGCACTATCTAAAGTCAAGCTATCCTTCTTAATCCTGAGCCAATCCTCCACACTCCTTTTCTTTCTGCCCTTTTTTATTACCAAGTCCATCACCACCAACCTATGTTGAGTCGAAAGATTCTCACTAGGTATGGCTGTACAGTCTTTACAAATCACTCTATCACCCTTCCTAAGGTGCAAAAAATCTATCTGGGTCTTGGCCATCGAAGTACGAAAGGTAATAAGACGCTCCTCTCTCTCTGGGAAGCTTGAATTCGCCACCCACAACCCAAAAACCCTAGAAAAATCCAAAAGAGAAGCTCCTCCTTCATTCTGTTCCCCGAAACTGAAACCGCAATCGCCATGCACATCATCATAACCTCTCGATAAGGACCCAATATGTCCATTGAAATCCCCTCCAATGAAAAACATCTCAGTGCTTGTAACGTCTCTCACCACCTCATCCAAAACCTTGCAAAAGTTCTCCTCATCCAATCCTGCTTGCGGAGCGTATGCACTAATAGCGTTCAAAGTAGACCCTCCACGGACCAACTCAATCGACATCAACCTATCGTTAACCCGCTTAACCTCCACCACCTGCCCCTTAAGCTCTTCATCTACTAAGATACCCACCCAATTCCTATGCCTCACGCTACCCGAGTACCACAACTTATACCCGTCCACTTCCTTCGCCTTAGAGCCTACCCATTTGGTTTCTTGGACACAAGCTATACTAATCCTCCCCTTCCTAAGAATTTTCACGAGCTCTATGAACTTACCTTGATGAGTCCCTATGTTTCAAGACCTAACTCTCAACCTGGAAACTCCCTTACCACATCTAACTCTACTATCCCTCGCCCCCAACCCCAAACTCGATCCTAGACTGGACCCTAACCCATCGCCATACCCAGACCCCTCTCTCACCCTAGACCCTAGTTCAAACCCCAGCCCACCCTGATCTATGACTTGACCTTAGTCTACCATTGGCCACCACATCCACTACTCAATAGAAGAAGAGAAAAAAAGGCGAGCAAAAAGGTATGGCTAACAAAACAAATAGGTAAAGTTCTTACAAACAATAATATCCAATTAAAGTTATTCATATCAAATTGCACCATTCATTACCACAGTGAATGCCATCTTAGTTTCACCATCCATTACCCTAATAAAGTATATGAACCAATTTAGTTGTGTTCTTTACTTAGTATTGGTTATTTGGGCTTATGTCTAATGGGTAGGGACTAAGGGTGGCAACGGAACCGGAACTTTCCGTTCCGGTCCGGTAGCGTCGTTACCGGTTGATTTCCGGTACCGGTAACAAACCGGTCCGGTTGGTTCCGGTTTACCGGTACCCAATGTTTCGAAAAACGAAACCGGACCGGACCTTCAAAAAATTCCGGTATTTCCGGTTGACCGGTTCCGGTTCCGGTCCGGAAAGGTAACGGTCAAAAATTTGGTTTTAAAATTGGTTTTTTTTTTTTTTTTTTTTTTTTTATAAAATAGGCTTGCAACGGCCAAAAGAGCCGTTAGTTCCCCCCCCCCCTCCAATTACCCCCCCCCCCCCCTTTTAAAATTTTTACTATAAATATACTTCATTTCAATTATTTTTTTCACACAAATATTATCAATTTTCATACTCTCTCTTAATATTCTCTCAAATTCTCTTTAAATATTTCTAGTTTTATTATATTAGTTGAACACTTGAAGTTGAGGATTCATTTAATTCCGACATTTGTTATACATCTGCTTTTACGCAGACGTTCGGTATATTCGTTCCAACTTTAATCTCTTTTTATTTACGTTAATTATCTATATTTTTTTTTATTTACGAACATCAATTTGTATTTGTATTGCTTGTTTTAATATTTTATTTTGAAATATGGATTTTGAAAAAAATAGTAGTGGTAAAAAATCAAATTTTGGTAAGGTCTTTCGTAGAAATAAAAAAAAGTAAGGCTAGTAATAGTTCATTACCGGGTAGATTTAATGAAACTTCATTATCACAACCTAATGGTTTCGATGTTGGTATCGGTATGGAATTAGATAATGAGACCCTGAATCGGTGTTATAATAATTTTGAGGAAGACTTACCAGAGGAAGATGATATAGAAGAACAAGAATTAGGTGATAGCCTTACCCCTACTAGTCCGGTTACGGAATTACCGGAACACGGTGAAGAACTGTCCCCTTTACCGGAATTTACTAGGGCCAAAGGTACCGAACGTACTAAAAGGTCTTTAGTTTGGAAATTTATGGAGCATGATAGGGTAAAAAGTACTGCTACTTGCAATAAATGCAAGAATGTTTTTAAACATTTGACTGGGGGGGAAAATGGCGGGACAGGATTGCTAACTTCGCATTTGATGAGATGTAATAAAGAATTTATTCGTCTAAAAAATGAGGCTAAGGCAAAAAAAGATGGTACAACATTTGTACATGAATCTGTAGGAGGTAATATGGTTCAAACACGTTTAGACATGTTTAACCCGGGTGAAGCAAGTTCATCCTCGACATATAGTGAAGATGTAGATAGAGAAGAACTAGCAAAAATGGTTGTTGTTATGGGTTTGCCTTTTAGTTTTCCTTCGCATCCCGGTTTTATTCATTATATTCAACGAGTATATAATCCCTCTTTTAAAGGTTTTTCTCGAAATACAATTAAAAATGATATTTTTAAATTTCAAGCTGAACATTGTCATTTTCTTCGTTGCTTATTTGATAAATTTGATGGTAGAATATCTGTTACTTCTGATATGGGTACTAGTGTTGTCGGTAATGATTATTTTACTCTCACGGCTCATTGGATTGATCACGATTGGAACATGCAAAAAAGAATTATTGCTTATAAATATGTCGATGAGTCTAAAACCGGTATGTATATAGCTAATACAATAACGGAGAGCATGAAATATTTTAGATTTATTGGTAAACCTATGACATGCACATTAGATAATGCTTCTAATAATTTGAAAGCTATTGACGAGTTTAAAACTAGATTATGTTTAATGTATCAAGATCATTTTCATGTTAGATGTTCCGCACATATTTTAAATTTGATAGTACATGATGGTATTCATTTGTTTGGAAATGGTTGTGTTAAAGTGAGAATTGCTTGTAGTTCTATGTTTAAAAATAAAAAAAAGGCTGTAATGGATGATTTTAAACGTAAATGTGAATAATGTGGCCTTCCATATAGAAAAATTCCAAAAGAAATTCCTACTAGATGGAATTCTTTGTTTCAAATGTTTGAAGTTGCTGTTATATATCGTAAACCTATACAATTAGTTTATAATTCTTATAATGAGGATGTTAATTTAATGCTAGATGAAGATGATTGGACTGAAGTAGAAGAACTTTGTAAATTTTTGAGAACTTTTTATCAAGCTACGAACACAGTATCTGCTCAATATACTCCAACTATTTCTTCTGTTTTAGTAACTATTACTGCTATTTCTAAAGTACTTGTTGAATATAAAAAAATATGTCCTAACAAAGAGGCAATTGAAGCTATGATTGAAAAATTTTAAAAATATTATTTTCCAATTCCACAAATTATTTTAACAACTAATTCATCAAACCCATTTTATAAAGAACATGGTACAGTGATGTTGGTTAGAAAATTATACAACAATTTAGAAATTGGACTTCATGAAAAGCCATCAGTTGAAACTTGTTGTGCTAGCATAGTACCTACAGCTAGGAGTTTATATAACTTGTATCAAGTTATGGAACAAAATATTGGGCCGATTGAACCTCCTAGTTCTAGACGTAGATATGATGATTTAGATGACGAGATGGGCGAAGAACTTGGTCTTCAATGTTGTAGGAGTAATGATTTTGATTCGTATCTTTCGCAGGACCGGGAAAATATTAGAGATGAAACTGGAAAACAACAACTTTTATCGTGGTGGAAGACCCGGATCAGACAATTTCCAAAACTTTCAAGGATGGTTCGAGATTTGTTATCAGCTCAAGCTTCTTCAGTTGCTTCGGAGCAAGCTTTCAACGCAGGAAGATTTATAATAGGAGATCATCGGTATTCGTTAGCAAGGGATAGTTTGGAGATTTCGGTATTATTTAGAGATTGGATCAATGCCGAACGAAGAAATTTTGGGCTCCCCAAATTACCGCCCCATATTGAAGAGGAAATAGATGAAATTTTTGACGAAAATAGTGATGATGGAATGGAAGCAATGGAGCAACAAGGAAATAGACCAATTCCGAAGGATTTATCCGTCGAAGAATTAGAAAAATTACGCCAAAAAAATTATAGACAATTTAGATATTAATAAGATTCTACAATAGAAATCTAATTCACACAGAACCCTTCCTAGAAGGTGGCTGCGTAGATTAGATTTACATTTAATATCTTTGTAATAAATGTTTGCCTAATTTTGTTTTAAATTTTCTCTTTTGTTTGTTGCAATTATGAAAAAAAATAATATTATATTAAGTATTTAAGTTTATAAAGTTAGAAAAAATTTTAACTTCTTAAACTTACTAAAAATATTATATTAACTTAACATATATTTACAATAATTAAAACTTAAACTTATTATAAAAAAGTTAATAAATTATATAAACTATATAAGTTAAAAATATATATATTTAACTTATATATTAATGTCAATTAAGTTACAATTTAAATTAAAACTTAAAAAAATAAAAATAAAAAATGGTAGTGGCGACCAATTCCGGTAACGTTCCGGTATCGGTCCGGTCCGTTCCGGTTCCACACCGGTAGCTAGCGGACCGGTCCGAACAAGGGAAATGTTCCGGTATTCCGGTTCCGGTAACTCCGGTTTCGGAGATATAAACCGGTAATGAGGTTCTGGTAACGTTCCGGATCCGGTCAAACCGGTCCGGGGGTTCCGGTTCCGGTCCGTTGCCACCCTTAGTAGGGACTAATATACGGTTTAGAACATTCAGATTATTAGATATCCGAAAATTGAAGTCCCAAATCCAAAATCCATTTTTTTTTTAAAAAATAAAATCAAATCCAAAATCCAATTAGTAGAAAAATTTTAACCATACCATAACATTTGGATTCCAGTTTGGATTTCGATTTTGCCCAATCCCCTAGAGGTAATACAAGCAGAGGAATGGATTGATAGTTATCTATAAATTCGGGGGTTAATTAAGTTCACAAAAAAGAATGCTTTCACCGAAATTCTGAACTAACATCACTTTTTCTTAACAAGAAAAAGATTTCATTAATTTGTTGGATAATGAAAAGGGAGTAATATGAGTAATACCATGTCAGCATCACAATTATGTATATGATTGAGTATAGGACTGCAATGAAGCCATCCAGAGTCATCTATTAAGATTGACCGTTTATAGAATAAAGTGTTACTCTCCTTATACTGGAAGTATAAAAAAATGTATTTAAATGGTGCACTAGATTCGTCGATAGTATTCTTTAGTTTGTTATAAGAGGTTCGTTACATGCGAAGTGGTGGCGATTGTGAACCTTTTTCTTATTGTTAAAATATGCATCTTTAGATTATATCCAGGCACTATTATGAAGTGTAGTCCTTCAATAATATATTGCGAATGGTGTACCCTTGTGTGCTAGTCACTGGTTCCCGGATGTGATTGTTTTCATGTTTGCAGAAAGAGGCTGCTTATTGCTGGTAGATTGAAACAGCAGTATTGCAAAGGAGTCCAAAAATGACTTTGGATTCGTCGAATGCTTGATAAAATATGTTTTTAATTTTGCTTGTTAATCTGTAAAGTATTACTTGACTCATGTAATGCTTGATGATCAATGTGTTTCAACTGTATTTCTCAAGCTCTCT
This sequence comes from Capsicum baccatum var. pendulum, assembly GCA_030864225.1. Taxonomy (NCBI): domain Eukaryota; kingdom Viridiplantae; phylum Streptophyta; class Magnoliopsida; order Solanales; family Solanaceae; genus Capsicum; species Capsicum baccatum. Next base: position 184,505,862 of record CM061558.1, on the reverse strand, counting down.
AATATAACTTGCATTTGGAACTTACCCTCCATGCTGTAAACATGCCCAATCTTTACCTTCTTGTCCATCTTAGCATGCAAAATTTTCTGCAGATGAAGACGGGATGTGTTGCCCTTGTTTTGTGTTTAAACATCAGCGTTGATCCACCTGATGTAATAAAGATCTCTCCTTGTGCTCGAATGGAGTGTTGGGTTGGTATGTTTCTTCGTCTTCTTGTTTTGCTTTTAAAATTACCAGCTACTGTTCTTTTTTGCTAATATTTCATTTAAATGATTATCCATTATTTCATTCTATTTGCTTTTAGTAATTTTCAGTGTACTTAATATTCCGAAGGATGATTGTTCATAAATTTCCCCTTTCCCCTAAGAAATAAATGTCAGTGGTAAATTATTTTTAAATTGAGACCCTTCTATAGGATTAACTTCTTTTCTTACTTGCATTGTGATTGTTGTTGAAAAGACATAGACAATAGCTACAACTTCTCAAGAATTAGCTATTGATAAAGCGCACAAAGGAAACTTGGATTTGATATGCTCTGGGAGGATTTGTTAGAAAAGACTTCTCATGAAGCTATAGAAGTTTCATTCTTCCAAATTTTCTTAGTTCCTTGATATAGAACCTAAGTAAACATTTCTTTGATAACCAATTGTGGTAAACTTAATGGTAGGATCCCCACTCTCGTAGAAGGCTTTAAATGCATAACTGAATGTTTAACCATCTAGAACGTCACCTAAAGCACTGGGAGATCTCGGTAGTTCTCTGTGTACCAGTTTTTTTTTGGGGGAGGGTGGGTGAGTTGGTCTGCACAGTGGATGTTACATGCCATCAAGAATGTCTGTTTTTGCAGTAGACTGTTCACAGTTTGCGACCTTTCTACCAGCGATAGTTGGATATGTCGTGGACACAGCCAAATTTATAGATCCGCCTAAAACCTCATCTTTCTTTTTTCTAGATGACCAAGAAATCTGTTTGGAGCAGCCATCCCTTTGGGCCAACCACAGCGGCTCCGGAACTCGGGGATGACGGGCCTGGCCCTTTACCCTTCTCCACTTAAGTACAGGACTCAGTTCGCTTGCTGCAGGCTCTATAGTATTACTCTATGGGTGGCTTGTTTCTTTTATTGTCTAATGGTGTGTTATCCAATTTTGTTGTTTGTTTTTATGTTTTTTGTTTGTTATACTGCTATTATCTTGAGCCGGGGTTCTATCGGAAACGACCTCTCTACTTCATCTAAGGTAGTGGTATGGACTGCGTACACTTTACCTTCCCTAGACTCCACTTTGAGGGAATACACTGTGTATGTTGTTTGCTGTTTGTGGGGGTGGGGTGGGGGGATGAAGGATCTGTGCAACGTAGGTTATTACTTTAGCAGAGACAGAAAATAAAAAATAACATTTGATGATGGTTCTTTTTGGCGGAGTCTTTTTTACTTGAAGCAATCTGAATGTTCTTATCTCAACAAACTTTCATGGTGTTGGCGTCTCAAAATAATAGTCTATTTGTTTCCCAGCTTATTTTTTAAAAGCTAGTGCTTGAAATTGTTCAACAGACTAATAATCTAATGGTACTAATTGCTGTCTCATCTTTGACAGATCCATTTTCGATGGCACCTCAAAAAGCACTTGAGACAATTGGGAGAACTTTGAACCAACAATATGAAAGGTGGCAACCTAGGGTAAGAAAATGTTTTCGCCACCATTTTGATATTTACAGTTGATAATGTCTTAAGCCTTGTTATATGAATTAGTTATGATGACCTAACATTGATAGGCAACCTTATGCAGGCTAAATACAAAATTTCCTTGGATCCTACTGTTGATGAAGTCAAGAAACTTTGCACAACTTGTCGAAAGTATGCCAATTCAGAACGAGTTCTATTCCATTATAATGGACATGGTGTTCCTAAACCTACAGCCAATGGTGAAATTTGGCTATTTAATAAGGTTTACTTTCTTACCCAGATTGCTTATCAGGGCTGTGGGTGATTTCTGTCTTTTCTTATTTGGGTGTTTGTTTTAGAGCTATACGCAGTATATTCCTTTGCCCATCAGCGACCTGGATTCCTGGTTGAAGACACCATCGATCTATGTGTTTGACTGCTCCGCTGCTGGGATGATTGTTAATGCCTTTATAGAGGTATACTTAATTGCCACATTACGTCGTATATGTACTGAATTTCGTGGCACTGATCTATCCGTTCCTAATCACACTAATTAATTTTGATTCGATTTGTTTGATCAGCTCCAGGACTGGACTGCTTCTGGTTCTTCTGGAACTTCTACAAGGGATTGTATTCTGCTTGCAGCTTGTGAAGCACATGAGACGCTTCCTCAGAGTGCTGAGTTTCCAGCCGATGTATTCACTTCCTGCCTTACAACACCCATCAAAATGGCATTGAGATGGTGATTATGCTCTCAACAATTGCTTACCCATTCTTCCTTTTCTCTTTCTGCTCCTTTCTCTTACACTTGTCCAATTCTTCAATGGATTAGAGATAACTGCAATGCTTGAGTGATGTTAATTAGTATAGATTCACTTGGCTTTTTCATCTGATGGTGTTACATAGTTTTTCTCTCCTTTTAAAATAGACTATAGGGGTCATCCCTGTGTTCACTGTTAATGATTATCCTCTCTAGCCAAAAAAGTAAGAAGAGAAAAAGAACTCGAAAATAATGGTCATCTATTGTGCCAATCGGTGTAACAGGTAATGGTATCTTAGTGAGTTTCCATACACTGTTCTAAGTAAGTACTTGACTGTCTCTTACTTGCCTCGGTGTGCTTGTGTTGCTAAGTCCTTAAACCTAATATGCTGCTGCTTTCTTTTTTTACATTGATACATTTTCTTCTATCAAATAAGTTGATTTTAGTTTACTTTTTCTTTGTATTTGCAAGTGATGACATTTTCTCTTGCAACAATTGATAACCTTTCAAATCTCACTTCGTCGTGTGTTTGGCGTCTAGGTTTTGCACTCGTTCATTGCTGCATGAGTCGCTTGATTACTCTCTGATTGATAGAATTCCTGGCCGGCAAACTGATCGGAAGACACTTCTGGGCGAACTGAATTGGATTTTTACTGCAGTTACTGGCACAATTGCCTGGAATGTTCTCCCACATGGTAATGGAATAGATTATTTAGATTGATACAAATATCACAATTTTTGCCTTTAAATCTCTTTCTGAAGTATGAGCTTTAAACCTGCAGATCTATTTCAGAGATTGTTCAGGCAAGATCTGTTAGTTGCTAGTTTGTTCAGAAACTTCTTACTTGCTGAAAGAATCATGCGCTCTGCCAATTGTTCACCAATTTCATACCCGATGCTACCACCTACTCATCAGCACCATATGTGGTAACTACATTGATATTTCCTCGTTATTTAAAAATAGTATAGTGTGCATGCACCATATGTGGTAACTACATTAAATATGTCCACGTTATATAAAACTAGTCATCAGCACCATATGTGGTATCTATATTAAATATTTTCCACGTTATATAAAACTAGTCATCAGCACCATATGTGGTAACTATATTAAATATTTTCCACGTTATTTAAATTTAGTATACTGCCGCCCATGCACCATATGTGGTAACTACATCAAATATTTCCATGTTATGTAAAACTAGTGTAGTGCCCACGCGATGCGCGGATAATATTGTAATCTTGTTTGATTTGTATATTTTTAGAAGTAAGTCATTTAATTTTTTTTTGGTTAACAGTGGTGTTCGGGCTAGCTTGCGCATACCTCGACTAATTTCACGTCATACCCACCACCTTGCACCAGCAATAGGTACAAGTAACTCTGTTAACCAAAACTGGCTAGGACATATGGAAAGACATGATCTATTTTTTTATTTTTTTTTGTCTCTGCTGGATTTGAACTGTGAGCTCATGGTTCTCAACCACTTTATTGACCACTAGACAACACCCTTGGGTGCGAAAAATAAATCATATAATTATGAATAACTATTGGTAGAAACTCAAATTATTGTAACCACACATATAATTAGTGGTACAAGCCAACTAAAACATCTTTTGATTTAACTATAAATAAGAGTAAAGCATCTAGTACCCCTGTAGTATGACCAAATTTGCTATGACATGCTCCAACTTCATGAGGTCATATTACCCCCTAAACTCAATTTTAGTGTATTGTGTCACCCTTTTGTGCTGACGTGACACCTTTTGTCAACCTTTTTAGCTGACGTGACACCTTTGACGTCGGCCCCCAAATTTATGTAATAAAAGTGCAACGTTAGCACAGAAGGGTGACAACAATACGCTAAAATTGAGTTCAAGGGGTGGTAATAGGATCCCTGTGAAGTTGGAGTGTGTCGTAGCAACTTTGATCATAGTTTGAGGAGATACTGGATGCTTATCTCTATAAATGATAATGAGGAGTAATAATTAAATAAATAAATATGTACGATAGCATCTTAATTGAAATTGCAAAAAGTTATGTTATATTTTTCAACAGAAATACCTCTCGTAATGACATCAACTTCTATCACTATAAAGCTACACAATTTATTATATTTATGTTTGAATTTTTTACTTTTTGGTAATCAAAATTGGTTAACCACAAATTCATCTTTTTTTACAATTAACATTCAAATTACAAATTAAAGTACTACTTTCATCAATTATCAATTTAAATTAAAAACCATTTTTTTTTCAATTAAAATATGTTTTAATCTTACCTGTCGAAAAAAAATATATGTTCTAATCACAAATGAAATTCATGTTTTCAAAACAGAGTCATGAATGAATATCAAAATTAAGATAAGAAACTATAATAGATTCAACTGTAAATTGTTTTTGTGGCATTTCCTTTTTATCAGGTAATATAAATAAAATTTTCAGCTTTACATTTTTAAGTAGAGGCTTTAAACTGTTTAATATGTCATCATAAGTTTTTGAGAATGTCATGTATTGATTTTAACTGGATAAAATATTAAAGTATTGGCTCACTTTGTATTGAATGTATATGTGCAAAGCGCAAACGATCTTGCCCCCTCAGTGACCCTTTTATATTAACCCTTTCTAATTTTTCATCCTAATTTTGCACCATCATTTTATACTTATAAACCCTTTTTAATTTTCCTTCCTAATTTTACATACTCATTTAACACTACTTTATAGTGTTTCAGTTTTCACCAAAATCATCTAGGTGGGGTGAACTTAGTTTTGAATTGAAGATTGCAAAAGTGATTCTATATTTCTCCCCAAAAAACAAAAGTGGCAGTCTTTGTGATTCTATATTGCAAACTTGACGCTTTTATAGATTGCCCTCTAAAAAACAGAAGTGGCACTCTTGGTAAAACTATTACTCCTATATTATGAACTAATGAGATCTATTTTTTGCACATGCCCACATCATAAAGTCAACAAACACAAACCATCACACTTCCAATTTTGTATTAAACTGCTTTGCATTCAACACACTTGTCATTTCTTTCTACCCACAACATCCAAACCATAAAGGGAGGAGTCGTTCTCCAGATGTTCTTCAGATCCTTATTATATATGTTGTCATTTCAGGCCTAACAACATTTCTATCGCCTTTTTTGGCAGTATTTATCCATGTAAAAATAGCCACAGATAATCATAGGCAGCATCCCTGAAATTGCAAGCAACATTTAAATGACTAGTGTCATAACTCTTACCATAAAAGAAATATCGTCTCTGATCTATATATGTGAGTCGTAGCAGCAACCTTGTGTAAGATTCGATCTGGATAGTAACTATTTGCTCTGCCCCGGATTATGAAAATCTTTCTCTCTTCATTAAAAAATGGAAATAATACTCCAGCATATATAGGATATATGATAAAAATGAAGTTGACCTTTCTGAGTTGACATCTAGAACTGAATAATTGCAATTAAACACTATATGAATTGGAACTATAGGTAATGAACACTATACATATCTGTAATGACAAAAAATACATAGGTCATAAATTCAAAATGATTCGTAAAGGAAAGGGACATGTACTTTTCAAAGTTGAGCATTTAAATCCTGTGACATATTGATCAACCTTGTCTCTTGGATAAATAACTTGTTCTATCTAGGTTGTGGAATAATTCTTGATATTGTCTTTGTTACTCTAGTTATATGTTGGCAGACCATACTTCATTTCTAAGCAATACTGAGGGAGGAATTCCATCGGTATAGCATTACTGAATATAAAAGCCTATCTGGTTTGTCTGAGTGTCTTTCTGTACAACATGTATAGTCTGATGTCATCGCTTTCTATAGCAAGTATTGGCAACTGTACGGGTTGCTCTGTAATCACTGCATCATAGTGCAAGATCTTGGATCATTTTACTTAATTGTGATGATTGCTGTGGATTAGTGGGGAAAACGAACAGCATTGTGGGTCGTTCCAAAATTTGAAGGCTATGATTGTTCTTAAAGATCAGTTTTAAGACATGCATTCACAAAAAGAACTCTTGTTAGAACATGGTTTACATTATGTACTTTTTCAAATATCATTCTGTGAATGATTCGAGCGTATCAGCATTGTCCACTTTTATGATTATTATTAATAAACAGACCATTAAAAAAGTGAGAAAACATAGGTGTATCTTCGTTTGTCTTCTGCTTTCTCTTCAGAAGAGAAGGGATTTTCACACAAACTGCTAGATCTATCATACCCGGGTATATTAGCAGCTACAGTAGGTCACCCATCCTCACCTTTCCTTGTTCATCTCTTCCTTTCTGGAATTGGATCTATAGGAATAGTTATTCAAGAGACCGTGATGTTACAGCAACATTTAGATACCTTGCAAATCAGGTGAATCACTCAAAAAATTATTCAAAACAATGGAAAATTAACACTCATCAACTTGTAATTACCAACGGAAGAAGTTCAGTAAACAAAGAAAGAAAAATTGCACAACTTACTCGTCCATACAGAAACTTGGCAGAAAACTCATCAAATCATGAACTCACATCCGAAAGAGAATAACTGAAACAGGAGGAACAGAATCCTAAGGAGGAAGAACTTAGTTTTGATATGATATCTATGTATCGCAGCACACATGTCATCTAAAGTACATTACATGCAATCTTAAGAATGGCAGAAAATTAGTTAATCACTCGTGTGTATAGATTAGGTTATCCCCCCCAATTTTGTCTTTGATAAACAATTTGAAATTTATTGAAAAATTGGATTAAATAAACATTGATTTTGAATTAAAAACTGGCAAAATTAAAGTAACTGTCAACAACAACAAACCCAGTGTATTCCCATAAAGTGAGGTCTGGGAGGGTAAAATGTACGCAGTCTATACCGCTACCTCTGAAGAAGTAGAGTGGTTGTTTCCGATAGACCCCCGGCTCAGGATAGAGAATAGTACACAAGGTCGTAGTGGAACATGAAGCAGGATGGATGACATAACAGAAATAAGGAATAAGAAATACTAAAATACATATCAGAGAAATTCGAGAAATACGAGCAATTCAAATAAGAGCTAGGACACCCGCCTAGTAGTAACATACCCTCACGGACCAAAGACATCCACCACACCCAAACTTTCCTGACTAGAGGCTCCTACTAAAGGGCGCAGTCTTAGGATTACTAACCCAGCTACACAAGTGCTCTCCTAAACCTTATCAAAACGTGTGTTTGAATAGTTACAGATTTATTAAAGTCGGTTTTTAAAAAAGCTTAAAAGAGTCTTTAATGTTTTTTTTAATTATCAAACCTTATCAAAATGTGTGTTTGAATAATTACATATTTATTAAAGTTAGTATTTTTAATACAACTTTTTATATAATTATCAAAATGTGTGTTTCAATAATTACAGATTTATGCAAACCAGTTTTTTATATTAATTTATTTATTCAAATAATTTTTTTGTTCCCAAATTTTGGAGCATAAAAGTGCCATGTGGCCTATTTTTAGGCTGCCACTTGGCGTAAGGAGGAAGTTTTTCCTCTCATTTTAATAATATAATATATATATATATGTATGTATGTATGTATAATATCTTAAAAGTGTGAAGGGCCTTAGACATATTGTTTGAATCTTTTGTCATTCATTAAAAGTTTTTGCTTCATACAAAATTGTCTTTTGACCATTTTTTTCTATTATTTAATTTAAGAGTTGAAAGTTAATTAAATATATCTATGGTAATACTTCTGACAGTAAAATATATATGTGCTTACACTAAAATATATGTTTATATTTACATTATTATATTAAAGTGTGAAGCATTTTTGAAAAGTGATTTGAATTTTTTACAATTCATTAAAAATCTCCGCAATAGACAAAATCATTTAATTTTAAATAAACAAACATTACACGTGCGAAGCACGTGCGATTACACTAGTATATATTAAAAGTGTGAAGGCCTTAGAAATATTGTTTGAACTTTTTGCCCTCCATTAAAAGTCCTTGCTTTAGATAAATCGTTTTTTCATTATTTTTTCCTAATATGGTAAAACCTTTTCTTATTAGAAGTCATCAGAATTTCATTTTTTTCTCCTAATTTAAGAGTTGAAAATTAATTAAATATATTTATGATAAAACCCTTCCTTATTAGAAGTCATCATAATTAATGAAAACGAATACTTTTTTCATTAGTTTAAGAATTTTAAATCAACTAAATTTAATTTTAAGAAGATTTGAAAAATTTAAAAATAAATATAAAACTATTAGAATAAAAAAAAATTTAAGAAGTACTAGATTTTTAAAAGTTTTAAGTACGTAATAAGAATGTAATCAATGATTTTGTAAAGATTCGACTTTATAAATAAGGAAAGATTTTAAATATTAAAAAGAATAAAATAATCGTAACACAAATATATTTCAAATTGATGCGTCTCTTTTAGCCTGTGAAAACAAGGGAAAGAGGTACTATATGACAAATGCAAAAGTGATGATTCATCAACCACTTGAAACTTCTGGTGGTAAAACATATATGTGTATATGCTTACATTATTATATTAAACTATGGATGATTGTTGAAAAGTGATTTGAACTTTTATAGTTTATTAAGAATCTTCGTAATAGACAAAATCATTTAATTTTAAATAATTAAACGTTACATTTGCGAGACACGTGCGATTAAACTTGTGTGTGTATATATATATATAGGTGTAGATTCATGTTTACCTTTCTCTGACTTGTGGTTTACATGTATGGTAGGGATGCATGGGACATGGCAGCAGAAATCTGTCTTTCACAGCTTCCAACGTTAGTTGAGGATCCCAATGCAGAATTTCAGGTGGGCATAGTGCTTTGCCATCCGTTTGATGTGTACTTGTAGTTCCAAATCCTCAAGAATATTATAAACTATGCAGAGCTTAAATATTCTGTGTTTTATGTCTTCAGCCAAGTCCATTTTTCACAGAGCAGTTGACAGCTTTTGAAGTATGGCTTGACCATGGATCAAAGGATAAAAAGCCTCCAGAGCAGTTGCCCATAGTGTTACAGGTAGGAAATTTCTCATGGTCCAAATAAAGTGAGGGACTTTCCTTGGTCCTTCTTGCCATCTCGTAGTGATTTCAAGTAATTTTTCTGGGATGTAGGATCCATCCATCCCGCATCTCCTGTTTCTTTAATAATTTGATGAAAAGGTGAAGCACAAATATTGGAAACTCCGTGCTGTAGTCAAATTTATCAACGATTTGGTAGATTTGTTATTCCCTACTTATCAAGAAAACCAATGAATTGTATTGGTTACTCCTTACTTGATTAAAGCATTGGTTGCTGTCTCTCCCAACTTTGATTGAAATAGTTTTTAGGAAAACAGTTTCTTTTTCCTGTTGTCATTTCTAAGGCCTCCTAATGGGGGTTTAATATTCTTAGCACATCATGCATTCTTCATTTCTTTACCTTTTTCTAGTTGAATTTTTGAACTTTATTTCCATATCTCCTGAAAAACGGAATGATCGATCAATTGAGTAGATTAGGGCACTTCTTTTTAAATCTGTTCTTTTAATGATTATGGTGAATCTTAGTTTGTATTTTCAAAGAAATTAACCTGAGGCAAGTTATTAAAGAAAGGTCTAGGGCAGAAGCAAAGCTTTTCTAGTGATATTGCTGAGGTAAACAAATGCATCACATCTGTCAGAGCAGATATTTCTGTTGGTGCTGTTTGCGGGCTGAGCAGAGCATTTTTATTTAAATTATGTAGTAGGATTGATTTGCTTGATGATTGTCCTCATGACTCTAAAGCTATATATAGAAACAGAAAACCATAGTTCCCTCACAGATGAGTTGCTACTGGTCTTTGCTATTTTTTGCTGGTTATATAAGGTTTTCTTTACATTTGGTGTCTTGTTACCGTTGTGCATTTTTATCTCTTGCATGCCTCAGTAACCAATTTTCTTTTTTATTAGGTGTTACTTAGTCAATGCCACAGGTTTCGTGCACTTGTACTTCTTGGAAGATTTCTCGATATGGGACCTTGGGCTGTAGATCTGGTACTTACAAATTGACTTCAGTTTTCCATTTTCTGTAATTGGTTGATGCATCTACGTCGCGACTAATATTTAATTCAACATTCCCAGTCCTTGTCTGTAGGAATATTTCCTTATGTTCTCAAGCTTTTGCAAACCACCACTCCAGAACTTAGACAAATTCTTGTCTTCATCTGGACGAAGATCCTTGCACTTGATAAGGTACATGATTTGGTTGTAACTCAACATCTATGTTGTCTAATATTTCATTTCTGTGTATTTCATCTTTGTTTATTTTTCCTTATATGAAGTTGTCTGTTTCCTTTTTGCTATTACTATCTAAGAAGCACGCACACTGAAATTTGGATTTATACATCAAACACCAGTTGGACTCCTGTGGACTCTATCCATATCTCATTATTTTTCCTCTTTTTATTTGTTTTATTTTGCGATACTTTGCCATGTTTTTGGAGACCAATAGGTCATGATTTACAACTTTTGTGTTACTTAAACTTTTAAAGTTCTTTTCTTCGGTGTACAAAGCAGATTTTAAAAAAATGATGTGATACTTTTTATGATATGCAATTTGTGATAGACCTATTGTCTGGAGCCTCATATATCGAACCAGGTGGTAATTTGGGAGAAAGAGATGGAGATCTTAGCGCAGCTTTCTGTTACTTTTGTGTGTTCTTTTTTTGAATATTTCAAGCTACTTTGAATAGATTATAGTCCTTCTGATTTTACCCCGATTTAGCAATTCTAAATTTGGAGTCTGTTACACCTAGGAATATTTGTTTGCAATGATACTTGTTTTTTTTTGTTTTTGTAAGTTATGGATATCATAAATTCTACAGCATGTAAAATTGGCCTTTTATGTGTGTCATGCTAACTTTGTCTTAGATTGTTACCTATATGATTCTGTATTGTTCATTTGTTCTAATCATTTACTTCTTTACTAATAAGACTATTGTTTCCTTTGAGTCCAAAGTCTTGCCAGGTTGACCTTGTAAAGGATGGAGGACATACGTATTTCATTAGATTTCTTGACAGTGTGGAAGCTTATCCAGAGCAAAGGGCAATGGCTGTATTTGTTCTGGCAGTCATTGTGGATGGTCACAGACGGGGTCAGGAGGCCTGTACTGAAGCGAGTCTGATACATGTCTGCTTGAAGCATCTTCAGGGATCGACACCTAATGATTCCCAAACTGAACCACTTTTTCTTCAATGGCTGTGCCTTTGTCTGGGAAAACTGTGGGAGGATTTCACAGAGGCACAGTTACTAGGCTTGCAAGCAGATGCACCAGCAATATTTGTGCCTCTGCTGTCTGAGCCCCAACCTGAGGTTTGTTGTTTAATTTTCTGTTAAGTGGTTGCAAGCAGGTCCTCGATGAAATATTCATATTTTGACTGTTAGATTTAAATTTCATTATTTCAGGTGCGTGCTGCAGCTATTTTCGCTCTAGGGACTTTACTTGATGTTGGATTTGTCTCAGCTAGGGATGGTGTAGGAGGGGATGAAGACTGTGATGATGAGGAGAAGGTTAGGACTGAAGTCAGTATAATTAAGAGCCTTCTAAGTGTTGCTTCTGATGGAAGCCCTTTGGTTCGAGCGGAGGTTGCTGTAGGTATGCGTTTTGCTGAATCTTCTCCCTGAAGACTGTTCTCTTTGATACACTTGTTGTTCTCACACCCTCAGTTTGCAATATTTGGTCTATATTTCCTGGAAGGAAAAATATTTTTGTTGCAATATTATTTGAAAGGTAACATTACCTTTCTCAAAAAAAATAAAAAAATTGAAAGGGTTTGCCATTATTCTGTGTGATGAGGTGCCTTACGCATTTTATCTGTCTCAATTATGAATATTGAGACATCTTTCACTTTGAAGGATTTGTTATTTTCCTTTTGTTCCTGTTTTGATTACTCTTCTTTTGAGTCGAGGGTCTATCGGAAACCACCTCCCTACCCCACAAAGGTAGGGGTAAGGTCTGTTACATCCTACTATACCCAGACCCTACCCGTGGGATTGTACTGGGTATTGTTGTTGTTTAGCACTTTGAAAGAGGAACCTAATGCCAATGATTACTGCCATGTCACTTCTTTGTCCAAAAATCTCTGCTTTGCTTATAAATAGAAAAGAAAAAAAGGTTATCCATGCCTAAATGGTGTCAACTTTACTGTGGTTGCTCACTTGTATTCTTAGTAGTGCAAGTAATTCAGCCTGAAAGTTGCATTTCATGCTTGGTGAGTTCTGATTCGTAGATGTGAATATAAGCTTCCTTACAATCATGTCTAGTTCTCTGATTTCCCATCATTAGTCCTTTCTTGATCTTGTGTATACACCATGCAGTATTGTCTTTTTAGTGCTATGCACAGAATTCTAACTGGTAGGAGTTGCGTTCATGTTCTACCATCTTTTGCAGCTTTGGCACGTTTTGCCTTTGGGCATAACAAGCATCTGAAGTCAGTAGCTGCTGCATATTGGAAGCCTCAGTCTAATTCCTTGCTAACTTCCTTGCCTTCTTTCGCGGTCAAGAGTTCCGGTAGTGGGTATACAACCCCAACTCACTGTATTCCACCTGGAAGTAGAGTTCCGTCTCCTATTCCTCCTTCATTGAGAGTGGGGGGTGACAGCCAGTCCATATCTCGGGATGGGAGAGTCTCGACTAGCAGCCCCCTTGCAACACCCGGTGTCATACATGGATCTCCTTTATCTGATGATTCTTCTCAACTTTCTGATTCCGGAATCTTGAATGATGCTGTTACCAATGGTGTTGTAAATCATACAAGATCAAGGCCTCTAGACAATGCACTCTATTCTCAGTGTGTTCTGGCTATGTGTGCCCTGGCAAAGGATCCGTCACCACGTATTGCAGGTCTTGGCCGGAGAGTCCTTTCCATTATCGGGATTGAACAGGTTGTTGCCAAATCTGTTAAGTCAGCTGGTGAATCCACAACAGTTACAAATGCTGGTTATGCTGGATTGGTTCGATCTTCATCTTGGTTTGATATGAATGGAGGTAATTTGGGGCTTCCGGGAGATTTGGTCCATTTTTTATTTTTTTTTCCTGGATGAATGTGATTCTGGTTCATATTTTTATTGTCCATTTGCATCCAGAGGTCCACTAACACAGAGTATTTAATATCTTTTTTAATAACTTTTCTGATGTGACGCTGGCATCATTTAATACACTTTTTAATTGTACTGTTGTTGCAGGTCATTTACCTCTGACTTTTAGAACTCCTCCTGTTAGTCCCCCGCGGCCGAGTTACTTGACAGGAATGCGAAGAGTTTGTTCTTTAGAGTTCAGGCCCCCCCACCTAATGCACTCTCAAGACTCAGGATTAGCTGACCCGTTGTTGGGGTCTGCTGGATCTTCTGGAGCTTCAGATCGCAGTTTTCTTCCCCAATCAACCATCTACAACTGGAGCTGTGGCCACTTCTCAAAGCCACTTCTTACTGCAGCTGATGATAGTGAAGAGATGATTGCTAGAAGGGAAGAGAAGGAAAAGATGGCCCTTGACCTCATTGCAAAGTGCCAACACTCTTGTGAGTCTGTTCACATTCTTTCATTTTTGCACCCATACCTTCTCTTGTTTGAGTTTTCTCATAACTTATAGGTAATGAAATCTTTATCAAACAAAGTCTAAATTTTAATATGACCATTTTTTGTTTCTGTTTCAGCGGTAAGCAAACTACACAATCAAATTGCTAGTTGGGATACTAAGTTTGAGACTGGCACCAAAACTGCTTTGCTGCAGCCCTTTGCACCTATTGTTATTGCAGCAGATGAGAGTGAAAGAATCAGGTAGAAGAATCTGATTGACCTGAATAATCATTATTGCTGTAATAACTTGTTCAGATAGTATAGGTTGGTTTAGGTGTTACCTTAATTGGAGCTGCATAATCTGCACTTTCGACCTGCCTAGTTGTCTGTCAATAAACAGTCAATAGTGGAAAGTTTGGATGCAAGTCAATCTAAACGAACACAAGACGTACTGGAAATATGCTCCCCCCCCCCTCCCCCTCCCATACACGCACACACCCAAAAAAATAGAACTAGGTCAGTCATAGATTAGAGTTTGAGTTAGGTTCTCTCGTTCAGTTATAGCAAATTAACAGATAAAAGGGTAGTTAATGACGTTTCAATCACCATCAGAGGCATTGTTGTTGTGATTGTAACATAAAGGAGGGTAATTTGTGATGTTAATTATTCCTATTTTACTGCTTCACTATACCTGTATCAGTTCATAGACTGTTTTTAACCCCTCCCTAGGAGCTCCCACCTTTTTTTGCTCGCTTGGTGACTAGAGCACACAACCGCTAGGTTAGAAGTGAGCGGTCCTTACCTCCGAGCAACTTCCTCTTGTCATTCGTCGATTTTTCTCTTTCAGTTTCTTATATTTGTTGTTCTCTTGTCAGTCTGATATCTTTTACTGTGTTGTCTCAAATCTACTAATGTTTCTTGCCATTAAGTTTGTATGTGATGCATAAAATATCATGCTCCTTGTGTCTTTATGAGCAGGGTATGGAATTACGAGGAGGCTACCCTTCTTAACAGCTTTGATAACCACGGTTACCCTGATAAAGGAATTTCAAAACTCTGCCTTGTTAATGAGCTAGATGAGAGTCTGCTTCTTGTTGCTTCAAGTAAAGCTTTGCTGCAACAGACATTTATTCATGTTGTTCATTGATGTTGAACATTTTAACAAACTTTTGTTTATAAAAGGTGATGGGAACATCCGGATTTGGAGAGACTATACTGTAAGAGGCCGACAGAGACTAGTTTCTGGATTCTCTTCCATTCAAGGTCAGAGACTTGGTGTCCGTAGTGTGAACGCTGTTGTGGATTGGCAGCAGCAGTCTGGATATCTGGTAATACTATGTAACATTAGCTATTCAGACATAAATATATGAATGCACAAGTACCTTCAATTTCCATTTTGGTTAGATGTATTTCTTTTGATAGGTAAATAGTTTATTAAAAGAAATCATCGAAGGGGGGATCTGTAGTACAGTCATGTATAGAAGACCCAAACAATAACAACAAACCCGGTGAGAAGACCCAAACAAGAGACTCAAAATCAAAGAAATAACTGAACAAGACCGTGTATATGATACAAACAACAACAACTACTTACCCAGTGTATTCCCACAAAGTGGGGCTCAGTCTGGATGATATATTCTTAAAATGCCTCTGAATTTTAATTGTAATTTTTCTATTTTGTGATGCACCATGCTCTTTTG
Source organism: Capsicum baccatum var. pendulum (assembly GCA_030864225.1). Classification (NCBI taxonomy): domain Eukaryota; kingdom Viridiplantae; phylum Streptophyta; class Magnoliopsida; order Solanales; family Solanaceae; genus Capsicum; species Capsicum baccatum. Next base: position 184,490,207 of record CM061558.1, on the reverse strand, counting down.
TATTACAGTTGCACTATTGTGTTCTAATACAACTTTTTCAATTCGTTACCAGTTTTCATCTGATGAAGTTTCGTCAATCATGACTTGGGATCTTGACAAAGAACAGCTTGTTAATACTGTTCCAACATCCTCAGATTGCAGCATCTCAGCATTGGTGAGTTTTCGACATTTCCCTTAAGATTTTATGGCATTAATATATATGATCTGTTAGAATATGAGTAGGAATAGGATTATCATATAGAATCCTACTTGGAAAGAGATTGTAATGTAGTAATGTAGTGTCCTATTAGGAAAAGGATTGAAATGTAGTGTCTATAAATAGGGCATGCCGCCCGTCCGGCCAATGATCATGTTAGCAAAAGTTAGGCCACTGCACTTCTTTTCCTACTTTCTCAGATCTAATTTGCATAGTACCGTGCATCTTTTCAGTCTAATTTCTCAAATTTGAGTTGCATAGCATCGTGCGTCTTTTTGGTAACTCCTTAGATCTGATTTGCGTAGTTCCATGCGTTTTATGGTGGCTTTCCAGATCTAATTAGCGTAGGGTCGTGCCATCATTCCGAATCTACCCATATAAGTTCTCTTTTTCAGTAGGGTCCTGCCGTCATTCCGACCCTACCCATATAATTTCTCTTTTTCAGTAGGGTCGTGCTGTCATTTCGACCTCCGGCTCCGACCCGCTTTCCCCCCCCCCCCTTGTTACTGCACCCGCCCGGAGCCGCCATCGGCGAACAGCGCCGCCATAGAAACAGCCGGCCACCGCCGCCGTAAACCTTAACTCTGGCTCCGACGACAGGCGACCGCCGACCCTCTCCATCTCAGCACCAGCAGCCGCCGCTCCCTCTCAGCACCGGAGACCGCCGCCCCTCTCCGTCTCAGCACTGGCAACCGGAGTCCGATCTACGTTGGATTTTGGTTTCCGACTTGGCCTACAAGCGTAACCCGGTGACTTCTGACTTTGCTATTTCAGTATTTCATTCCTCGTATTATGCTAGTACTATCTCCTGTATCTTGACTTGTGTTTGATTTGTTGATATTGTCTGTTGTTGGCTCTGCTTTTATTGGGTTATCGGCTCGGGGCTCTGTTTGGGGCTTTGGGTGTTGAGCCCAGTGGTGTTTGCTCTCTATTTGACTTTAGTTTTGTTTCTTCATTATTTTTTCGTATTTGTGTGAGCCTTGTATTTCTTGTTGCTGCTTTGTTACTACCATTGTTTATATTCTCTTATATTTGCTTGTAGTAGTGGCTGTGGGCGGTGATGGTTGGATAGGGTCATGTCCGAGGGGGTTGGGGCGTGGGGCTGCTGTGGGGGCGGGGGATGAGGAAAGGGCGGGAGTGGGAGGGAGACCAAGGTTTGGCCTCAGGGGTGGTAGAGGAAGACGTGGGGATAGTGAGGGTAGGCTGAGGGTTGGGTCTTGGAATATAGGGACCCTTCAGGGTAAGTCCATAGAGCTTGTGAAGATTCTTAGAAAGAGGAGGATTAATATTGCGTGTGTTCAAGAGATCAAGTGGGTAGGGTCTAAGGCTAGGGATGTGGATGATTACAAGCTGTGGTACTCTGGGAGCGAGAGGCATAGGAATGGAGTTGGCATCTTAGTGGATGAAGAGCTTAGGGATCAGGTAGTAGAGGTGAAGAGGATCAACGACAGGTAGACTATTAAGTTGGTCATTCGGGGGTTTACCCTGAACGTGTGTAGTGCTTATGCGCCGCAAGTGGGCTCGGAGGGGGAGGAGAAGAGGCGGTTTTGGGAGGCTTTGGATGAGGTGGTGAGAGGTGTGCCTAGCTTGGAGAAGATTGTTGTAGCAGGAGATTTCGACGGGCACATCGGGGCGTTACCGGGAGGCTTTGGTGATGTGCATGGTGGTTTTGGTTTTCGGGAAAGAAATGAAGAGGGGGCTACTCTATTGGATTTCGCGAGGTCCTTTGGGCTGGTGGTGGTGAACTCGGGCTTCCCGAAGAAGGACGACCACCTGATCACCTTTCGAAGCGCGATAGCCAAGACCCAAATTGACTTTTTGTTGCTTAGGAAAGGGGATAGGGTGTTGTGTAAGGACTGTAAGGTCATCCCGAGTGAGAGCCTTTCGACCCAGCATAGGCTCTTGGTTATGGATTTGGGTATAAAGAAGAATAGAAAGAGGAGGGGTGAGGAGTGTCGACCTAGAATTAAGTGGGGCGGCTTGACGCCAGTGAATGCGTGGGAGATAGGAGAGAAGTTGGCGGGAATGGGGGTGTGGGAGTGTAGGGGGGACGTGGATAGTATGTGGGATAGGGTGGCTAGGTGCATCAGGGAGAATGCAAGTGAGGTGTTGGGTGTTTCTAGGGGCCGGGCTGGGCATTATCGGGGGGATTGGTGGTGGAATGAAGAGGTTAAGAAGAAAGTGGGGATCAAGAAAGAGGCGTATGATAAGTTGGTTGAGAGTAAGGACGAAGAAGAGAAGCGGGTGAACAGGAAAGAGTACAAGCTAGCTAAGAAGGAGGCTAAGACAGCCGCTTTTGAGAGCTTGTATGCAGGGTTACATGGGAAAGGAGGGGAGAAAAAGTTGTTTAGACTCGCTAAGGCTAGGGAGAGGAAGGGTCGTGACCTCGACCAGGTGAGGTGCGTGCTGGTGGAGGACGGCCATATTAAGAATAGATGGCAGTCGTACTTTCATAGGCTCTTGAATGACAAAGGGGATAGAGCTATTGTGCTAGGGGAGCTGGATCACTCAGAGGAGCGTCGGGATTTTAGTTATTGTAGACGTTGTAAGGTAGAAGAGGTTAGAAAGGCTGTTCGCATGATGCGAAGGGGTAGGGCGACGGGGCCGGATGAGATACCGGTGGAGTTTTGGAAGTTCGCTGGGGAGGCTGGTGTAAGGTGGTTGACTGGATTGTTTAACGAAATCTTCAAGACGGCAAAAATGCCCGAGGCTTGGAGGTGGAGTACCATGATCCCTCTCTATAAGAATAAGGGTGACATCCAGAGTTGCAATAACTATAGGGGGATTAAGTTATTGAGTCACTCTATGAAGATTTGGGAGAGAGTGGTCGAGGTGAGGATGAGACTAGTGTCTATTTCGGAAAACCAGTTTGGATTTATGTCTGGCCGCTCGACGATGGAGGCAATTCACCTGGTACGGAGGCTGGTGGAACAGTATAGGGAAAGGAAGAAGGACCTGCACATGGTGTTTATCGACCTGGAGAAGGCATACGACAAAGTCCCCAGGGAGGTGCTTTGGAGATGCTTGGAGGTGAGTGGAGTCCCGATGGCGTATATCAAAGCAATAAAGGACATGTATGATGGAGCGAAAACTCAGGTGAGGACGGCGGGAGGAGACTCAGAGCATTTCACTGTCTTGACAGGATTGCATTAGGGATCTACTCTTAGTCCCTTTTTGTTTGCTTTGGTGATGGATGTGTTGACGCGGCATATCCAAGGGGAGGTGCCTTGGTGTATGCTTTTTGCAGATGTAGTTTTGATTGATGAGACGCGAGGGGGTGTGAATGACAAATTAGAGGTGTGGAGACGAACGCTTGAGTCTAAAGGGTTCAGGTTGAGCAGAAGCAAGACAGAGTATTTGGAATGCAAGTTTAATGACGTGAGGCTGGAGAATAGTGTGGTAGTGAAGTTGGAATCACAGGAGGTATGTAAGAGGGATAGTTTCAAGTATCTCGGGTCCGTGATCCAGGGTAACGGCGAGATTGACGAGGATGTCTCGCACCGTATTGGGGCGGGATGGATGAAGTGGAAGCTCGCGTCGGGGGTGTTGTGTGATAAGAAGGTGCCGCCCAAGCTTAAAGGCAAATTCTACAGGGCGGTAGTCCGTCCGGCCATGTTGTATAGAGCGGAGTGTTGGCCAGTTAAGAACTCCCACATCCAAAAAATGAAGGTGGCAGAAATGCGGATGTTGCGTTGGATGTGTGGGCTGACTAGAGGGGATAGAGTTCGGAATGAGATTATCAGGGAGAAGGTTGGTGTGACCCCAGTGGAGTATAAGATGCGGAAGGTCCGATTGACATGGTTCGGACACGTGATGAGGAGGGGCATGGATGCCCCGGTTCGTAGGTGTGAGAGGCTAGCGTTGGATGGTTTTAGGCGGGGTAGGGGTAGGCCGAAGAAGTACTGGGGTGAGGTGATTAGGCGGGACATGGAGCAGTTACAGCTCACCGAGGACATGACCCTAGATAGGAAGATCTGGAGGACGCGAATTAGGGCAGAAGGCTAGGGTCAGTTTGGGTCGCTAGGGTAGGGAATTACTTGGTGGGGGTATTATTCTTGTTATAGTACCTTGTTCCATGTTTTATTACGAATCTGTGTGTTTTTCTCTGTTTTTATTACTTATGGGTGCCGTATTTATGTTATGAAATCTTGTTCTGTGCTTTACTATGTATTTGTGCGGTATCTCGTGTCTTGAGCCGGGGGTCTATCGGAAACAGCCTTTCTACCTCTTTAGAGGTAAAGGTATGGACTGCGTACATCTTACCCCCCCCCCCCCCAGACCCCACTAGGTGGGAATACACTGGGTTTGTTGTTGTTGTTGTTGTCTCAAAGATGTTTTCTCAAAGTTTTTTTCTTCTTATAACTGTTATGTGATGAAGTGTTTTTAGGATGTTTCCCAAACAAAGGTTTTTTCTCTCTCTCACAAAGCACTCCAGATCTTTAAAATACTACAAGACTATCTGGTGCATCTTCTCTATGCACATACTTTTTCCAGTATACTTTTTTTTCTTCAATAACTTTTTCCTGAAAAATGTTTAAACTGCATTAGTATATTATGTGTTCGACAGTTTTTTTTTGTGCCCAGGGACAATATTTTGAAGGAGGTTGTTATGGTACCTCTTTAAATAATTAACTGTAATAGTTAATATATCCCTATTTAGGAAGGTCTAGTTGTATGGGGGAGCTGGTATGCGGAAGAAGCAGTGGTCTTTTCCATTGTAATACCTTGAACAGAGAATAACTTTAGAGTTATTCGTCTAAGTTCATGCTAAATTTAGTTTGATGTATCAGCTAAGTTTGAGAATAGAGATGTATCAAGAGCCGTTACTTCCATCTAAAAGGCATAACTTGAAACACACGCTGATTCAGGTTTGGTCAAAGGTGTCTGCCTCTTGATTTGAACTGCCTTATAATATGGTAAGTCAAATAAACTTTTAAGGCTATAAAAGGACGTCATACAGATTTATTTGTAATGCTTAGGGCTGGATGAAAGGGAAGTTAGGATGCTCCGGTCGATCTTGCTTTAAGTAAATAGTCACGGCTAGTCTTCTGAAAGGAGATGGTTGTGGATCCTATTTATAAACGCTACATTCCAACCCTTTTTTCAGATAGGATTCTATATACTATTCCTATTCCTATTCGTACTCTTATTCTAACACTTCCCCTCAAGCTGGTGCATACAAGTCATATGTACCGAGCTTGTTATAGATGTAATTATTATGAGGATCAGGACCAGTGAGGGAGTGAGGGATTCAGTGAAGATATCTTCAAGAAAACTGGTAAGGTCTACTTGATAGGGTGTGCATCGGTTGATTCAATTTAGTTTTATGTATTATCGGTTCGGTTTATCAGTTTTCGATTTTTAAATACGCCAAATCAATAAGATATTTTTTATCGGTTTTCGGTTTATCGATTTTTGGTCCTTAACGGTTCGATTTTCGGTTTAATCGATAAGAAAATGCGTGGAAAACAAATAGATGTATTTTTTCCTATTGAATAATTATATTCTATTCAGGATGCCTATGTTAGTGTGACATAAAGCAAGACTCAATTAGTAAATATAACCGACTAGTTAATTAATTCAAATTAAACAAGCTTAATTAGTATATACTTTTTGAACCAAATAATAGGCTAAACTGATCTTGACTAATCCAATCAAATAAACATACAAGGTTTTGTAATTTTTAGCCCAAAAAGGAACAAGAGAATCAATTTCCCCCTCTAGTATTTGGTTTTTATGTTTTCAGGTTTTGTAGAAACTGGAAGGCATAGAGTTATATGCGTGTGTGCGCGCGCGCGTGCGCGTATTAAAAATCAGCAATCCCAAATAGCAATAAACCAATAATATTTTTTTGGGTTCGGTTTTGGGCGGTGCAAAAACTCCCATTTTTTTTTTTTAATGTTTTTATGTTTGTTATATTGTTATTTGTTCTGAGCCGGGGGTCTATCGGAAACAACCACTCTACTTCTTCTAAGGTAGTGGTATGGACTGCGTGCACTTTACCCTCCCTAGACCCACTTTGTGGGAGTACATTGGGTATGTTGTTGTTGTTGGTTTATTGGTTAGTTAAATTTTTGCACACCCCTACTGCTCGGGACATCTGTCGACCTCAGTTGAAGAGGAACAAACTGAAAAGTGGTCGGAGAAGTAGTAAACGTTGCAGAAAGTTGATCTGTTGCTGAAAAATTGCTAGAAATTGGCATAAAATATATGGGTCATCTCGACCTGTGGTGTTGGTTTTTGCACGACATTGACGAAAAATGAACTACATAAATCAGATCTGAGAAGTTACGGAAAAGACACACCGAACTACTTAAATCAAATCCGAGGAGTCACCGGAAAGACGTGTGGTGCTACACAAATCGATATGAAAAAGTACACCTGAAAGATGCACGGTGCTACCAAATTTGATATGAGAAAGTAGTCACGTCCTCAATGGAAAGATGCACGGTGCTATGCAAATTAGATATGAGAAGCCCACCGGAATGAAGCACGGTGCCCAGCTTTTGATAACACGATCATTGGCAAGATTGGCAGCATATATGGGTAATAGCCACTTGTCGTCAATCTCTTTGATTCTCTATCAAGATCATAGAGGCTCTGATAGCATGTGAGAAATATATGCGAAAAAATTATTGAATGATTGTATCTACGTTATTACACTGAAACCCTATTTATAGACGTACATTCCAATCCTTTTTCCTAGTAGGATTCTATATACTATTCCTTTTCCTACTCCTATTCTATCCCAGTTTCTATTATGCAGTACCCTCGAGTTTTTTGCGCCTTTCCAACTAAGCGATAACATATGTTACTTAGAATTTGACTCTATTCATTCTATTTCTGATGGATGCTTATATTTTGTGTCACTCTGATGTTCTGCAGTCAGCTTCTCAAGTTCACGCTGGACACTTTGCTGCTGGCTTTGTGGATGGATGTGTCAAACTATTTGATATTCGAATGCCTGAACTGTAAGCTTGAAGCTTTTACTACGTTTGGGTGGTTCTCTTTTCTTGCTACACAAGTTCTATAGGATAATTGATGTGATGGCATGGGCATTGCGTTATCCAATTTTTAGGTCTTTTTTTTTTTTTTTTTTTTTTTTTTTTTTTTTTTTTTTTTTGGGTGGGTGGTGTAGATCTGTAGGAGAAGCTTGTCTTTTGGAGTATGATTTGTAGGACTAAGGAGATATTCATCCTTTTCTTGATTTTATTTGGCGGTGAGTTCAAATTCAGTACGCCAGGATGTGTATCCGTTCTAGTAATTCCTCTCGTATGTCAGCAGACAGACTTACATGCATATAATTTTGTTCGTGCATGAAATACTTTTATCATTTCTCATTTAATGTTCAAATTGTATTTATTTAGGCTTGTTTGTTCATCACGACCGCACACCCAAAGAGTAGAAAGAGTTGTGGGGATCGGCTTTCAACCTGGACTTGTACCAGGAAAGGTGACCACTGTTATTTTCTTCACATTTACTCTTTGATCTTCTTTTCTATATCGGCATACCAGTAATCATTCTTAATAAAAATAGAACTGTAAGGTTCTGTATTAACAAATATTTTGTGGAAAGAAAAGAATGCCTTCTAACTGTTTATTTTGTTTCTTAGATCGTCAGTGCCTCTCAAGCTGGTGATATTCAGTTCCTTGATATGAGAAATCTCAAGGAAGCTTACTTAACAATTGATGCTCATAGGGGATCTCTAACGGCCCTAGCTGTTCATCGTCATGCACCCCTTATAGCAAGTGGTTCAGCTAAACAGCTTATCAAAGTCTTCAACCTGGAAGGTGAGCAATTAGGCACCATAAGATATTTGTCCACCTTTATGGCTCAGAAGATAGGTTCGGTGAGATGTCTTACCTTCCACCCTTATCAAGTGCTGCTTGCTGCTGGAGCAGCAGATGCTTGTGTTTCAATCTATGCTGATGAAATCGCCCCGACAAGATAATTCTCTGGAAACATTCACCATTGAGAAACAAAAATGTTTACAAACATCAGTTGAGGTGGTCAGCTCAAAAATGAACCGTTGACATATCTGAAACACTGATCAGCTCATTGAGGTCTTGTGCTACTTATTCATTGAGCCTCTGCAGCGACAAGTGTTGCCAAGTTGGGTAAAATCAACATATTGGAGGAGGCCTTAGCAAAATAATTTGATAAATAGGTAAAGGAAGGTGTAAATATCCGTTAATTCATTGTTTCTATTTTGTAATTTTCTCGGTGTGCTTTAGTTGCCTACTTTCATTATCTCCCTATGGTTCTTTGGTTCAATTTGTACAGAACTACATAATTTATATATGTTGTTGGCAGGCAGTGTTCTTGTGTTCCATTGTTTTAGTTACAATCTTTAAACGAAGCTGAATGGTCGAGCAGTGATGTTAACCGCACTTATAAAGAAAGAAGAAAAAAAAAAAAAAAAAAAAGCTGAATGGTCAATTATGGTGTTGTCAGTAAGTGGGCATAATGTTAAAACATTTATGTATCTAGAAAGATTAACGAAAATAAACCCTTTGGAGTTAAGCTTGCCCTTTACCACAACCCCTCAAGTCTTCAAGTCATACAAGTCTACAAAATAACCTCCAGCGGTAAAACTCACCCTTAAGGCTGAGACAACTTCCCAACTAGTTTTCCTTTAATTTCCCAGAGTATTTCAGATATCTATTCCGGTAATAAGTTGACTTCAGTGGTTTCAGTATGAAGATGCTATAGGATAACTTGCAATAAATGACCGTTATAGTTGGTGGTACAAGAAAAATCTTATAAAGTCAGACTCTGTTTTTATGCATGAAAAGAATACTTATTTGTCCTCTTTATACTTCAAATATGTTTAAATAATTCTTTATGTTTATTTATCTTTCAATTTTTATGTTACTTTAATTTTAATTTTTTTGATCCCCTTTTTTTTTTTTTTTTTAGTTTTCTCAACTTTTACCTTTTTTCGTTTTCTCCTTTCAGCTATTTTCTTATATATTTTTCTCAACCTTATTTTTTAAATTTTTTGTTGTCTTTTTCTTCGTTTGTTCCTTTTTTCTCGATCTTATTTTTTTTCTTTATTCCTCTTAACTCCTAGGTTTTTATTTTCTTTTTAAGTTTTCTCTTTTTTATTTTCTCGGATTTTTCTTTTTTTCTTTTCCCTTTTTAAGTTTTTTTTTTCCTCAATTTTTATTATTTTTTTCTTCAATTTTTTTCGAGCAAGTTACGCTCGTTAAACAAGAGTTGACACTGATACATTGTATGTTGATTAATGATATATTCTATGATTGTCTTAGAGGCAAGACTTAAGGATTTTCAAACAACTATTTATGTCTCATGAGTAAAAATTGACACTGCGACATTATGTTTTTGTCATGAAATGTTTTACAACTCTTTTCTTAGAGGCAAGATATAACTCAATGACTTTCAAATAACAATATAGGCTCCACATGCAATAGTTTACACTATCATATTGTGTCTTGATTTATGAGATATTTTATAACTCCCGTCTTAAAAGTAAGTTTCAACTCTAAATCTTTCAAATTACAAGTTATATACGATGAATAAGGAGTTGACATTATCACATTGTGTCCTGATTTATGAGATGCTCTATAATTTGGATAAAAAATTTTCAAACAAAAGGTTTCGCTCTATGAATAAGAGTTGTCACTATCATATTGTGTGTTGATTTATAAGGTGTTCTTTAATCTTACCTTAGGCAGGACTTTGCCCGTAGGACTTTCAAACAAGTTTAAAAAAAAGAGGAAAAAATAAAGGTTAAGAAAAAAAATTATAAAGATTGAGGAACAAAATGAGAAGAAAAAAAATAAAAATAAAATTTGACAAAAATAAAAATAAAAAAAGATAAAAATAAAAAATAAGAGAAAATAAAGATTGAGATATATGAATTAAAAAAAAGAAAAGAGAAAAAATAAATAATATTTGAGAAAAAAAAAATGAGGCCAAATCCCGTGTCATATATAGGGGTTGGGAAAAGCCCATTTTTGCCCTTGGAATTAAACTGAAAAAACCCAATTTTACATACTGGCGTGATGCGCCATAATCACGCCAGTTCTAGAAATTAGGCAATTGGGAAACTGCATGACGGTGCGACGCGGTGGAAATTACGTTGCCATCTTGGTTGCTAACTGAAACTATACCGCGACGCAATGGAATCGTAGAATCTCCCTAGAAATTGACAAATTCTGAAATTAAGCCTTGGCGCGACGCACCATAATCGTGGAGGCTCACTGGATTTTGACGATTGCCATTTTGGCTGGCTCCGTGACGCGCTAAAGTGCCAGGTGGCACACTATCTCACTAAAATGGTTCTAACTCTTCACCCGAGTGTCCGATTTGGGCAAATTTGGTATCAATATAAAGCTTATTCAATGCTCTACATGCAAAAAAATTAAAAAATAGGAAAATTCCACACGATTCAAAGTATTTCATACTTGGAGAGATATTTTTGAAACTTTTAGACTTAAATTTTCGTTTTACTGAATACGCTCTAAGGCTCAGATTGGAAGAGGACTTTGCGGGGTATTACAGTTTTAATCGTTGATTTACTCTTTGTGTAGTAAATGAAGGATCGATAAGACAATTGGAGTGTTGGAGTCGATGAACAGTGAAAAAAGTAGATACCTTTTTGATAATTTTGCATGTAGTTGTGTGATTTTTGGATTTTTGAGTGTTGAAAATGCTGTGAGTTTAGGTTGGTAATGGTAATAAATAAAAAGGGAAGTGGGTTTTGTGTGTGTTTGACAGAGGTGGGGAAGAAGAAGATGTGAATGGAGGGCGGGAGATGGGGGATGGGGATGAGAATGGCTGGTTGGTAGTGGTGATTGGTGAGGGTTGGGGTGGCGAAGAGGGTTGAAGAATGGTGGTGGTAGTGCTGGGTGGGGGTGGGGATAGGGGTAATAAAGAAGAAGGTTGGATTTTTAAAAAAAAAAAAATTTAAGGTAAAAATTTTGACTTCACTCGCTGAAAAACGTGTGTTTCCAACTCATCAATTTAATGCCATATATGCAAATAAGGATTTGAAATATTATGCTTTGATGAGTTTAAGGGTCCACATACAAAATTGTAAGTAGAAGTGTCTATTTTACAAATCATGACAAGTATAAGTGCCCACGAGATCATTTCGCCTTATTAATGCAATGTGTTATGTATTAAAATATCATAATTTTTAGAGAAAAAACATAAAGTCACCCCTGAACTTGTCTAACTTTTACAAAAAGACACTTAAACCTTACGGACGATCTATTACCCCACTGAACAATTTAAAAGTGAAATAAATATTCCATTTTTCAGGCAATATCAGTTGAAAGAAAAAAGTGCATTCACGCACCAATAACTATTTGCCACGTGTCAATTCATTTAATTTTATTTTTTTTAGTTATTTTTTCTTACTTTATTTGTTTTTTCCTTTTTATTTTTTCCTATTTTTCGTTCTCTCACCTCCATTATTCTCCTCCATGAACTCCCATTACTCTCTACACTTCACCATCGATAAATGTTAAAGTTTTGGTCTCCTCCTTACTAACCCCTCTTATTTTATTTTATTTTATTTTGTCTCTTCTAAATAATCCTAACATTTTTATTATCAATTATTTTATTTTTTTAGATAGAAAACTAAGATAAAGTGGGTTGAGTGATATGATTGAGCTTGAATATTTTTTCTTTCAATGGATGTTGTTTTAGTTATCTCCGTCATCTCAATTACTGCTAAATCATCATTGGATTCAAATTAAACTTTAAAAATCAAATATAATTATGTTGAATCAAAATTTTATTAAAACTAAATTTTGTGCATTTCTTAACCAAAAAATCATAGTTACATAACAAAAACAAAATAAAATAGTATATATATAGTAATGGAACGATTATCAACTTACGGTGAAAGAACTTGAAAATCGAGGAGAAAGAAATAAAAGGAAAAAGAGAAGTAAAGGATAGAAAAAATGAAAGAAAATGGTGAGGAGTTGGATGAAGAAGATAAAGAGAAAAAAAAATTGAAAAATAAAATAAAATAAATAAATTCATTAAAAAATATTTCTAATTAAATATATATTAATTTTTTAATAAGAAAAAATATAATTTTACTTGTTTCACGCTCTATTTGGAGAGTGAAACACACTCTCCACTTCATGTGAGATTAAAAGGGGTATTTATGAAGATTTTTATAAGTTTTTTAGGGCAATAGGTTGCCCACAAAGTTTAAGTGTCTTTTTGCAAAAATCAGACAAGTCCAGGGGTAACTTTATGTTTTTTCTTTATTTTGAATTATAAACATGCACTTAATAACACATCTATAATCTATATCCATAATCTATAATATATTAAAAGTGTAAAAATTATTAAAAAAGTGATTTGAACTTTTTACCCTTCGTTAAAAAATTTCGCTCTAGACAAAATAGTTTTTTTATCTTTTTTTTTTCTATAATTCTAGTAATATTAAATATTGACTATATTATCAAAAAAAAGAAATCCTCATATAAATAGAATTTCTTTTCCACCATCTAAAAAAACTAACCATAACAAGAAATTAAAAAATAAGAATAAAAAAAAATTTCAAACCCAAAAAATAATTTAAAAAAAAAATCTTAACGCGAGACTCGAAAAAATATAAGAATAAATAATTACTAATTAAAAAAAAAAATGTGAACAAAAAAAAAATTTATCCTTTCACAACTTGGTTTTAAGCATAGTCTTTTTTCATGCAAAATATGGTAAAAAAAAAAAAAAATTCAAAAACCAACAATCAACAATTCCTATCCCATGTAAAATAGGCTTTCGCATATCTTTTACCAACTTCTACAAAAATCATGCTAATTTCATTTTTTTACCATCTTCACCATACTTTTCTTTTAGTTTTTTTCAATTTTATCTCTTCTCTAGGTTATCTTCGTCAACTCACTTTTGTTTATTTGTCATTAAAACTCCCACTTTTTCTGCGTTGTTGATTGTTGCTTTCTTATTAATAATTTAAACACAATATTAATTGTTATGCCGATAATTTTTCTTATATTCTTAATTGATCTAATTTGTTTTATTGGTCAGATTTATGTTCTTAATTGATTTAGTATGTACTCTTTGTTGCTATTAATAAGTAATGTTCTTTTTCGATTAAATATACGAAAATGACTCACATATTTAAGTACAATTATCTACTCAACTCATCAATTTTTTTTCCTTCTAAATCATGCGTTGTTGATTTTATAATTCATTTTTTAGGTGGTAACTCTTTTTATAATTCATGCAGTATCTCTTTCTCTTGTGTCTATTGCAATAATAGCCTAAAAAGTGACTCTCTCTCTCTCTCTCTCTCTCTCTATATATATATATATATATATCACTTTTGTTGTTATTTATTTTTTTTATTTTGGTTCCAAGTATAAGAATCAAATTTTCATTAGAATGACAATAGTTAATAAAATTTATTGTCAGGTTTGACAAACCATTAACTTCCAGACATGGATAACTCATGTGCCTTACAAATATTTTTCAGTCATTTTTTTTAGAAGTTTTATGATTAGCTTCCTTATATGCAACTTTCTTTTTGAGCCGAGGGTTTATCGAAAATATTTCTCTACTATTGGTGTTACTTTCTGAACTTATGCTTCTTTAGTACCCCTGCATATTGAATCGAGGGTCTATTGAAACAACCTCTCTATTTTTGAGGTAGGGGTAAAGTCTACGTAAACTCTACCTCCCTAATTCTCATTGTGTGGGACTACACTCGATATATTATTTTCAGGAATGACAATGATCATATAACACCCACTTTTCCTCAATAGAGATCCCAGTAAGCTTTGGACTCGACGAGGTCAAATGCCTATAAATAGAAAATTCACCATACAACAAAACATAATCAAACGTTAAACTCCTCTCACATTATTGGATTCATAATGAGTTGAACATTTTCGTAATTGCCAACTTCAAAGAAGTAACCGTTTTTCTTTTCAAGGAGAATCAATTAATATAAGATCTATTATTTTTATTTTCTTACGTAAAATAGCAACACTAGAGAAATTTAGGTTAGATTTGAACCATTAAATATGTGATTTGACTCGAACTATGATAAATTACATGTGAATTTATGTGTTGAAGCTTTATTAAATATACAAAAAGATTAGAGTCAAAAAAATCGAAAACATCAAATTTGAGTTGTACTCGAGTCTATAAATTTTTTCGCTTTCTGTATATTTTGCCAAATTGCTTATATTTTAATATGTTTTTATTATACTTCCTTAATCTTATTTTATATGTCATTATTATTTTTTGTCTGTTTTGAAAGAATGTTATTTTTTATTATTTGATAATTATTTAAAGACACAATTTTATTTATTGATCCTACTTAATTAAAATTAATAATAATATATTAATTTAATAAAGGATAGTTTGATAAAAAACATGAAGTGTGTACTTATTTCTTAAAACTCCGCAAGGAGGGAGTAAAAACAACAACTCTCTCCTCTATTTTTCTCGTTTTGTTGCTTCAACAGCCGCACTGTCGTTCTCCTCCTCCATCACCACCATCTTCTAGGGTTTCTTCAAGGGTTTTCCAGAAGCTTCTCGAAGCTGGATTCTCTTTCCTTCCTTCTTCCTATCTCCCATCGTCGCTGGTTCACCGGTTTCATTGATTAATCCAATATATTTTCAATCTCCCTTTACTGAAAACCCTGTTTTTTATCAGTGCGAGTTACCGTATAAAAACGGTAGCTTTAGAGCTTTTGGTATCTGGGTTGATCTGGGTTATGAGTTTCACTCCAAAATCTGTTCGATTAGGGCAAGGTTAGGATAATTTTACAGCTTTAATTATTGAGATTTGAATGGCATTGGGGGATTTGATGGAGTCGAGGTTTTCTCAATCATCAGCAGCGTTGGATGAGTTTGGAAATGAGGATGGAGATAAGAGTAGTAATGTTAGAGAGTCAGACACTGCTAGTAGTAGCTATCTTGGTGGTGCTGGTACTGGGTTTGCTGCTGATAATGCGATGACGACGACAACAAGCATGGCTTATTTTCCGCAGACAATTGTGTTATGTGAGCTAAGGCATGATGGTTTTGAGGATTGTGTTCCTTCTGGTCCGTCTGACACTGGTTTGGTCTCTAAATGGCGGCCTAGAGACCGAGTAAGTTGTACTCTTTTTTTCGTTTGTGTATATATCAATGTCCTTGGTTTGCCATGGAAACAGTTATCTAACAGTATTGGAATGAAATTAGCCAATAAATGAGGATTTATATTACCGAATTGATGAATGCTTTCTTGATTGTTACATAAGGAGTGTAAGTAAGGCGGTTAGTGGTGCAGTAAAGCATCATACTTGTTGCTTGATTTTGTTAGCAAGTTTTCCTCTGAAAGTTGAATGTTACTATGCAACCTTAAGATAGCCTGCTTTCTTTGTTAGTTTCTCTTGGGTGAATCTTATTCTAGGATCAGTTCAAAAAAATTGGAAGAAAATTTAGACATCAATGTCATTTAAATTGGGTGTCCTGAGATTTAATTTTATAAAACAAGTTCGTTTCTAACAGCCAGTTCAAACATGGAGCTTCAAACAAGAGATTCCACCCTTTGCAGTTTCGTATGACTGCTTTGCGATCTGCAAGGAGTTGTCGGAATTCGTATATTAGATTAATTTAATGTTTTGCGGCTTACAGTTGAAGATTAGTACTGAACGGGAGCATGAGTTCTCATATGTCATCATTGCAGAAGTATCTTCTTTGGTGTGCCAAAGTAAAGCTGAAGCTTGTTTTCATCTTGGATGTTAACTTGGGGTGCTAGACATGATAATGTCCGATAAACTAATTGCTTATTGTGATCTTATTGGATGCGTTGGCATGAACTTATGTCGAAAATTACTTTGCTGTCACTTTGATCAGAGCGCTTTGAACATGAAACTATGAACTTTTGTCGAAAATTACTTTGCTGTTACTTTGATCAGAGCGCTTTGAACATGTTAGTAGCGTCTTCCAAAATTGCAGAATCCTTGATCAATCTCGATCTTGACTAATACACTCAACATACAATTCTTAAAGATTGCGAGGATTAAGTGATTTTGCTATACAATTGTAAAGAATGGACCTTGGGTCTAACTCATACTCAACAGTTAGCTCACGAGGGGAGGATTGTTCAAGTCCATATAAGGAGATCAATTACCCATCCCTTTTTCGATGTGGGATACTAACACTTTCCCGCACGCCCAGGTCTCGTTAACTGGAGTGTGGACATTATAATTTGGTGCCTAACATCGGTGAACAAAGATTTGGGATGAGCCTGACTCTGATACCACTTGTTGGGTTCGAAATTGAGAGAGCGTCATGCGGAAGTATAAAGTTTGCAAATCAAGACAGTGATAATTCAGATGACATAAAACTAAACTAAAAAACATAATATTATTTATGATTTGGCCAATTGGCCTAAATATACAACCTAATATTAAAAAATATAAAAACTAATGAGAAAGAAAATCTCTCTCAAAACAAAGCTCTTAAACGACTACATTATAGATGCTATTGTGTTATGAATTGAGAAGAGATCTTCTATATATAGAACTACAAAACCCTTCCTCTAAGAAAGAAGAAACCTAATAGGAAAAAGAGATTTTTTCCAACAAGGAAACCTTTTTTCAAGTAATTCTAATTATGATAGAAATCCAGATAAAGTAGGAAATTCAGGCAAATCCTAACAAATCTCCCCTTGGCCTAATTTTTTTGGCAAATCAATCTTGATATTCTTCTTCACATAATCTTCATGTATCACTGCTGCTTACCATAATTAAAAATTGATATGGGTTAAAATTCCTATGCATTAAAAATAAAAGCACGGGTTGATATTATTGGAGCCTTGTGTTATAAGTAAATAGGGTTTGAAAGTGGAGCCTTGCGCATTGAAAGTGAGCGCAGGTTAAGAGTGTAACTCGTGTGTTAAAAATACATGCACAAGTTGAAAGGAGCCCAAACGTTGAAATTAAGCAGGGGTTGAAAGTTGGATCCCATAAAACATGGGTTGAAAATTGATTTGGTTTTAAAGATGGATTAGCTGCAGGATTGTTGAAAATTTGTTCGAAACTTTGCTCCACATGTAGCTAGACAACTGATCTTCGTTATCATCAAATTGGTTGCACTTTGATCTCAATATGTCTTCAATCTGAATCATCGGTTCATTGAACCATGGGTTCTGATACCATGTAAAGAATGGATTTTGAGCTAACTCAACCTCAAAAGCTAGCTCATGAGGGAAGGATTGCACAAATCCATATAAGGAGACCAATTACCCATTCCTTTTACGATGTGGCATACTTAACAACAATTAAATGTTGATGTGGGTCTCTTAAAAAATTTCCTTGGTTTCTGTTGAAATGTCATGTTTTGACTTTGAACATGTAGGATATTAAGGAGTCAATGGGGCTAGAATACAGAGTGGGGGAACTCATTGGGTCATTTGGTGCTTTTGATTTTAAGGCTTAGAACATTGGACTTCAAGAGTGTTGTTAATTGCCGATCAACATTCTGCCCACCTCATTCACAAAGAGGGGATTCCCTTGAGGTGTACCAGCTTCTAGAGAGGGAGATCCGATGTGTCAATCAAGGCACTTGTTGATTTCATGGGAGGGATTTAGTGGGAATGTCTTTTGGTAAGACTGAAAGTAGACTGCTTTAATTTGTCTAGAGTATAATATGTGGTTGAACACAACTTTCTTGCTATATGAATATCGACTTTAGAGGAATCAACAGAGAAACATGGACATTCGAGTTGAGGCAAAGTGGGATAATGTATTTTATTAGAAATAGCTGGAAAGAAAAGAACATAGCGAAGAACTCATAGGACTTCAACATATTTTAATATCTTAAGCAAATGTTAAATTGTAGGGACACAAGGTTGTGGTCTAGCTTTCAATGAAGTGGGTGCAATCATGAGAAACAACAGTTCAAATCCAGAGCAGAGAGAAAGCGCCAATTGATCTTTTCCCGCCTAAGACTTGATGGGTAGAGCTACCTGATAACTGTGTTGATTGTGGAGGTAGTTGGTATAGTTTACGTATGTGCAAGTTTTCGAACACTACCCTTATCTTGTGTTGTTAAAAGTTATCACTTCATCCGTAAAAGTGATTGAAGCAGCGAATTGAGGAGTTATTGCTTCATATGCGATGGCGTGAAGCTAATGAAGTGTGCTTTAACCAATGAGTGGCGAAGTGATCCAAATGAGAAGGGTTGGTTCCTTGATCTCAGCTTTGAAGTTGGGTTAATATTGCTATTACTATATTGGAATAGTTATAATAATGACAATTTGATTAGCTTAGTACTATACTCATATATTTGGTGTTTGCTAAATATATGATAGTGATGCTTCATATACCCGGACCCAACCAACTAGGGATTGAGGCGCAATAATATGTTTTTTTTTTTTGTGGAGAGATGGTAACATTAGTCTATATATCCATAGGTACTACATCAAAAATGTAGCCCCCATTCAAAAGTATTACAGTAGCTTTATCAAAGAGTATTACTCTTACAGCTTTTCATCTAGCTGTAGCTCCTATAAACAATCTAAAACATAATAATTATCTACTGTCTGAGCTAATACTTTCTGTTTACACCAAAAATGAAATAAGGCCAGGCAATAATCTTAAGCTCCTGTGGGTTGCTCTATTTGTCTTCAAAACATCTTCTGTTCCTTTCTTCCACACTGTTTACCAGATACAGAGAGGGATAATCTTCCATCTCTCTTCCTTCTTTGCTGCATTACCAACCTTGTTCCAGCAATTAAGTAGCAATTAAGTAATCCTGTAATATTCCTTGGTTTCGCCCACCTTACCCTCCTCAAAAGTATGAACATGTTCCACAACTGGTCAGTCCATGAACATTGTAAAAAGAGATGGTTGATTGTCTCACTTTGTTCCCACACCGGTAACACCTAAAAATTAAATGAAATCTCTTGTTCAAATTCTCATGGGTCAACACGGCTTCTTTAGCTAGAAGTCATGTAAAGTAATTCACGTTATAAGGAGTTTGTGATTTCCAGATCATCTTCCATGGCCAGTCCTTTTCCTTAGCCTCAGATATATTCAAACCCTTATATGCTGAACTGACAGAAAGCATGCCTGTGCTGCCTTTTGCCATATCAGTCTGTCCCCTTCCGCACTTTCAAAAAGAACAACTGCTGCAATTACTCTTCAATAGTAGTAACTGTATAAGTTGCTGAATCAAAAGCCAAAATTTTAATAACAATGGCTGCCAAAGTCCTCACACATTTGATTTTGTGAGGTCCTCTTTTAGTATTAATCTAAATTTAAAATGAAATCGATTATAGCCTGAAGGTGTAATTGTTCATTATGCCCCTCAATAACTAAAATAAAATGTCTTATAGCATATAGATAATTAGGGGTGGGCATTTGGGTAATTCAGATTGGATATGAAACTTCAGTATGGATTTTTTGTTTTCGGATTCAAGAAATTACAATCCAAATAAGTTTGGATTGGATCGTTTTTTTTAAATTAGATTTCTTATTAATCAGTTTGGTTATTTTTGTTTTTTTGGTTTTGAATCTATAAGTTGAGCTTCTTTTTCTTACAAACAATTACAACAACAACAATATACCCCGTGTATTCCCTGGGGTCTGGGGAGGGTAATGTGTACGCAGTCCATACCACTATCTCAGAAGAAGTAGAGAGGCTGTTTTCGGTAGACTCCCGGCTCAGGACAGATAATAGTATAACAAACAAAAAACATAAAGGCACACAACAAAATGGGATAGCACACTTCTAGTTAATACAGGAAACAAGACAACCACAGGATAATATAATAAACTATCCATTCGAAATCATAGACATCACCAAAACACCACGAACAAGAAACTCCAGACGCAGATGAAACACTCTTCCCTATTGTTACGGACGAACTCCTACCCACCAACCCCCTATCCTAATCCACGTTCTCCATACCTTCCTATTGAGGTACATGTCCTCCATAATCTGTAACTGCTCTATATCATTCCTAATCACTTCCTTCCAATATATTTTCGGCCTACCTCTACCCTGCCTAAAACCATCTATAGCTAGCCTCTTATACCTCTGCACTGGAGCATCTGAGCACCTCCTTATCACTTGCTTGAACCAGCGTAACCTCACTTCCGCATCTTGTCCTCCACTAAGCCACTCCCACCTTCTCCCGAATAATCTCATTTCTAACCCTATTGCTCTTGGTAAGGCCACACATTCATCGCAACATCCTTATCTATGCCACCTTCAACTTTTGGATATGGGAATTCTTAACTGGCCAGTACTCCGCTCTATACAACACAGTTGGTCGATTTGTCATTTTGTAGGACTTACCTTTAAGCTTTGGAGGCATCTTCTTATTACATAAGACTTCATAAGCCTCCATTTCAACTACTTTGCACCAATACGGTAAGTGACATCCTTGTCAATCTCACCATTCCCCTAATCTTAGACTTAAGATACTTGAAACTTTTCCTCTTTAGAATGGCCTGAGAATTCAACTTCACGCCAACCTCATGCGACAAATCACTAAACTTACATTTCAAGTACTCTTTCTTAGTCCTGCTCAATCGGAATCCTTTAGACTCAAAGGTCTGTCTCCAAATCTCCAACTTATCATTAACTCCTCCACGAGTCTCGTCAATCATTAGCAAATAACATACACCAAGACAACCCCCTTGAATACACTGCGTCAAAGCATCCATCACCAAGTCAAATGAAAATGGGCTAAGAGTCGATCTGTGGTGCAACCCTGTCAAAACTGGAAAGTGCTTTGGGTCTTCTCCTATCATCCTCACACGAGTCTTCGCGTCGTCATACATCTCCTAAATCGACCAAGTGTACGCCACAAACACCCTTCTAGCCTCTGAGCACCTCTACAGAATCTCCCTAGGGACTTTGTCATACGCCTTTCAATCAATAAACACCATGTGCAAGTCCTTTCTCTCCTGAAATTGCTCCACTAATCTCCTCACGAGGTGAATGGCCTCATTAGTCGGGCGACCTGGCATAAAACCGAATCGTTTCTCAGAAATAGTCACGATTCTCCTCAGCCTCAATTTTACGACCCTTTCCTAAACCTTCATAGTATGACTCAACAACTTGATACCCCTACAGTTGTTGCAACTCTGAATGTCTCCCTTGTTCTTCTATAATGGAATCATCGTACTCCATCTCCAAGCTTTGGGCATCTTTGCTGCCCTAAAAATGATGTTAAACAACCTTGTCAACCACTCTAAAGCTGCATTTGTTTTTTTAAAGATTAAGACGTCTGAATCTGAATGCACATCTGAATGATTAAGATGTTGTCTCTAGATCTGAAAACTGAATGATTAATACTGTTTTTCAATTTCTGAATGTGCAAAAAGTTTTTGTTTGTATATATAATAAAATAAAAAATACAATTCAAGTAAAAAACTAATTATATATTAGAAAAGTAGGTAATTTAATACAATTAAATTATTATTTAATTGAAAAAAAATATTTATGTTTGTTAGTGATAGTGGAGATGGTTTATAATGATGGTTGCGATGACAATGATTGATGTTAGTGATTAGTAATGTTGGTGGTGATAGTTGTGATGGTTGGTATTGTGGTGACTGTTATGATCTAAGTTGCTCGGACTCTTCAAATATGTCTATGGGTGCGTGTCGGATCCTCCAAATATAGTGTATTTTTGAAGGATTCGACACGGGTGCGGCAACATTTTTGGAGAGTCCGAGCAACTTAGGTTATGATGATGGCGGTTGATAGTGGTGGTGGTGGTTGTGATGTGACGTTGCTTGATGTTAGTAGTTAGAGGTTCGATTGTGATGGCTGAAAAATGAATGCATGATGATTGATAATGTGTTGGTGCTAGTTGGAGGTGGTTGTTAGTAGAGGTAAATTGTAGCGATGGTAGTGGTTGAAGTAGTGGTAGAGGTGGCGTTACTAGTAATAATGGTAGTGGTGGCCAAAGAATGTGCGGAGGTTGTGATGTATTAGTGGTAGTTAGTGGTGGTGCTAGTTGTGATAGATGAAGTTGGTCGATAGTATGGATTGGCCGGTGTAGTTGATGATGGTGGTGTTGTCGACGGTACTGATGGCGGTGAATATAATTAAAATAATAGAGGTAGTAGATATGGTAGTGGTTGACAATAATGGTTGATAGCGATATTTGTTGTCGATGGTGGAGTCGGTTGACAGTGCCGGCGGTGGCAGAGGTGGTTAGTGGTGGTGACTGATGATTATGAATAAACTGGCAGTGAATATTATCCAACACTATAATACCTACCTATTAAGACTTGATTCTAGATCTGAATGATTAAGACCTATTCATACCTATTAAGAGCTAAAATCTTAATAAAAAACAAATGCACTTAATGGTCTGAAGTCTGAATCATTCAGATTCAGACCTCCATTAAGTGCAAACAAATGAGCCCTAAACCTGCCATGCTAGTGCTCTTCCAAAAATCCACCGGAGTTTCATCTGCCCAGTCGCCCTACCCCTACGCATCCTACGAATAGCCTTAACCTCCTCAACTTTGATACACCTACAATAACCATAATTGCGACACCTTTCTGAGTTTTCCAAGTTCCCCAGGACGAATTCAAAAGTTTATGGAAATAGGACTGCCACCTTATCCTAATGAGGACATCCTCAACCAACACTGTACCATGCTCCCCTTTAATGCACTTCACCTGGTCAAGGTCACGAGCCCCCCGCTCCCTGGTCTTGGCAAGCCTATACAACTTTTTATCTTCGTCTTTCTCCTCTAATGCCGCATACAAGCTCTCGAAAGTTGTTGTCTTAGCCGCCGTAACCGCTAACTTAGCCTCTCTTCTAGCTAACTTATACTCCTCCCTATTTATCTATCTCTCCTTATCATCCTTGCTCTTAACCAACTTAGTATAGGCCACCTTCTTAGTCTTCACCTTCCTCTTAACTTCTTCGTTCCACCACCAGTCACCCCGGTGCTTGTCAGATCGGCCTCTCGAGATGCCTAACACCTGTCCTACGGTCTCCCAAATGCAATTTGCAGTCGTCTCCCACATACTATCCACATCCCTTCTATTCTCCCAAGCCCCCATAGTCATCAACTTCTCCCCTATTTTCAAAGCACTATCTAAAGTCAAGCTATCCTTCTTAATCCTCCTATCCTCCACACTCCTTTTCTTTCTGCCCCTTTTTATTACCAAGTCTATCACCAACAACCTATTTTGAGTCGAAAGATTCTCGCTAGGTATGGCTATACAGTCTTTACAAATCACTCTATCACCCTTCCTAAGGTGCAAAAAATCTATCTGGGTCTTGGCCATCGAAGTACAAAAGGTAATAAGACGCTCCTCTCTCTTTGGGAAGCTTGAATTCGCCACCCACAACCCAAAAACCCTAGAAAAATCCAAAAGAGAAGCTCCTCCTTCATTCTGTTCCCCGAAACTGAAACCGCAACCGCCATGCACATCATCATAACCTCTCGATAAGGACCCAATAGGTCCATTGAAATCCCCTCCAATGAAAAACATCTCAGTGCTTGTAACGCCTCTCACCACCTCATCCAAAACCTTGCAAAAGTTCTCATCCAATCCTGCTTGCGGAGCGTATGCACTAATAACGTTCAAAGTAGACCCTTCACGGACCAACTCAATCGACATCAACCTATCGTTAACCCGCTTAACCTCCATCGCCTGCCCCTTAAGCTCTTCATCTACTAAGATACCCACTCAATTCCTATGCCTCACGCTACCCGAGTACCACAACTTATACCCGTCCACTTCCTTCGCCTTGGAGCCTACCCATTTGGTTTCCTGGACACAAGCTATATAATCCTCCTCTTCCTAAGAATCTTCACGAGCTCTACGAACTTACCTTGATGAGTCCGTATGTTTCAAGACCCAACTATCAACCTGGAAACTCCCTTACCACATCTAACTCTACTATCCCTCGCGCCCAACCCCAAACTCGATCCTAGACTGGACCCTAACCCATCGCCATACCCAGACCCCTCTCTCACCCTAGACCCTAGTTCAAACCCCAACCCACCCTGATCTATGACATGACCTTAGTCTACCATTGGCCACCACATCCACTACTCAATAGAAGAAGAGAAAAAAAGGCGAGTAAAAAGGTATGGCTAAAAAAACAAATAGGTAAAGTTCTTACAAACAATTAATATCCAATTAAAGTTATTCATATCAAATTGCACCATTCATTACCACAGTGAATGCCATCTTAGTTTGCACCATCCATTACCTTAATAAAGTATATTAACCAATTTAGTTGTGTTCTTTACTTAGTATTGGTTATTTGGGCTTATGTCTAATGGGTAGGGACTAATATACGGTTTAGAACATTCAGATTATTAGATATCCGAAAATTGAAGTCCCAAATCCAAAATCCATTTTTTTTTTTTAAAATCAAATCAAATCCAAGATCCAATTAGTAGAAAAATTTTAACCATACCATAACATTTGGATTCCAGTTTGGATTTCGATTTTGCCCAATCCCCTAGAGGTAATACAAGCAGAGGAATGGATTGATAGTTATCTATAAATTCGGGGGTTAATTAAGTTCACAAAAAAGAATGCTTTCACCGAAATTCTGAACTAACATCACTTTTTCTTAACAAGAAAAAGATTTCATTAATTTGTTGGATAATGAAAAGGGAGTAATATGAGTAATACCATGTCAGCATCACAATTATGTATATGATTGAGTATAGGACTGCAATGAAGCCATCCAGAGTCATCTATTAGGATTGACCGTTTATAGAATAAAGTATTACTCTCCTTATGCTGGAAGTATAAAAAAATGTATTTAAATGGTGCACTAGATTCGTCCATAGTATTCTTTAGTTTGTTATAAGAGGTTCGTTACATGAGAAGTGGTGGCGATTGTGAACCTTTTTCTTATTGTTAAAATATGCATCTTTAGATTATATCCAGGCACTATTATGAAGTGTAGTCCTTCAATAATATATTGCGAATGGTGTACCCTTGTGTGCTAGTCACTGGTTTTCGGATGTGATTGTTTTCATGTTTGCAGAAAGAGGCTGCTTATTGCTGGTAGATTGAAACAACAGTATTGCAAAGGAGTCCAAAAATGACTTTGGATTTGTCGAATGCTTGATAAAATATGTTTTACTTTTGCTTGTTAATCTGTAAAGTATTACTTGACTCATGTAATGCTTGATGACCAATGTGTTTCAACTGTATTTCTCAAGCTCTCTAATATAACTTGCATTTGGAACTTACCCTCCATGCTGTAAACATGCCCAATCTTTACCTTCTTGTCCATCTTAGCATGCAAAATTTTCTGCAGATGAAGACGGGATGTGTTGCCCTTGTTTTGTGTTTAAACATCAGCGTTGATCCACCTGATGTAATAAAGATCTCTCCTTGTGCTCGAATGGAGTGTTGGGTTGGTATGTTTCTTCGTCTTCTTGTTTTGCTTTTAAAATTACCAGCTACTGTTCTTGTTTGCTAATATTTCATTTAAATGATTATCCATTATTTCATTCTATTTGCTTTTAGTAATTTTCAGTGTACTTAATATTCCGAAGGATGATTGTTCATAAATTTCCCCTTTCCCCTAAGAAATAAATGTCAGTGGTAAATTATTTTTAAATTGAGACCCTTCTATAGGATTAACTTCTTTTCTTACTTGCATTGTGATTGTTATTGAAAAGACATAGACAATAGCTACAACTTCTCAAGAACTAGCTATTGATAAAGCGCACAAAGGAAACTTGGATTTGATATGCTCTGGGAGGACTTGTTAGAAAAGACTTCTCATGAAGCTATAGAAGTTTCATTCTTCCAAATTTTCTTAGTTCCTTGATATAGAACCTAAGTAAACATTTCTTTGAAAACCAATTGTAGTAAACTTAATGGTAGGATCCCCACTTTCGTAGAAGGCTTTAAATGCATAACTGAATGTTTAACCATCTAGAACGTCACCTAAAGCACTGGGAGATCTCGGTAGTTCTCTGTGTACCAGTTTTTTTTCGGGGGAGGGTGGGTGAGTTGGTCTGCACAGTGGATGTTACATGCCATCAAGAATGTCTGTTTTTGCAGTAGACTGTTCACAGTTTGCGACCTTTCTACCAGCGATAGTTGGATATGTCGTGTACACAACCAAATTTATAGATCCTCCTAAAACCTCATCTTTCTTTTTTCTAGATGACCAAGAAATCTGTTTGGAGCAGCCATCCCTTTGGGCCAACCACAGCGGCTCCGGAACTCGGGGATGACGGGCCTGGCCCTTTACCCTTCTCCACTTAAGTACAGGACTCAGTTCGCTTGCTGCAGGCTCTATAGTATTACTCTATGGGTGGCTTGTTTCTTTTATTGTCTAATGGTGTGTGATCCAATTTTGTTGTTTGTTGTTATGCTTTTTGTTTGTTCTACTGCTATTATCTTGAGCCGGGGTTCTATCGGAAACAACCTCTCTACTTCATCTAAGGTAGTGGTATGGACTGCGTACACTTTACCTTTCCTAGACCCCACTTTGAGGGAATACACTGTGTATGTTGTTTGCTGTTTGTGGGGGTGGGGTAGGGGGATGAAGGATTTGTGCAACATAGGTTATTACTTTAGCAACAACAACAACAAACCCAGTGTATTCCCACCTAGTGGGGTCTGGGGGGTAAGATGTACGCAGTCCATACCTCTACCTCTAAAGAAGTAGAAAGGCTGTTTCCGATAGACCCCCGGCTCAAGACACGAGATACCACACAAATACATAGTAAAGCACAGAACAAGATTTCATAACATAAATACGGCACCCATAAGTAATAAAAAACAGAGAAAAGCACACAGATTCGTAATAAAACATGGAGCAAGGTATCATAACAAGAATAATACCCCCACCAAGCAATTCCCTACACTAGCGACCCCTAGCCTTCTGTCTTAATTCGCGCCCTCCAGATCTTCCTATCTAGGGTCATGTCCTCGGTGAGCTGTAACTGCTCCATGTCCCGCCTAATCACCTCACCCCAGTACTTCTTCGGCCTATCCCTACCCCGCCTAAAACCATTCAACGCTAGCCTCTTACACCTACGAACCGGGGCATCCATGCCTCTCCTCATCACGTGTCCGAACCATCTCAATCGGACTTTCCGCATCTTATACTCCACTGGAGTCACACCAACCTTCTCCCTGATGGTCTCATTCCGAACTTTATCCCCTCTAGTCTGCCCACACATCCAACGCAACATCCGCATTTCTGCGACCTTTATTTTTTGGATGTGAGAGTTCTTAACTGGCCAACACTCCGCTCCATACAACATGGCCGGACGGACTACCACCCTGTAGAATTTGCCTTTAAGCTTGGGCGGCACCTTCTTATCACACAACACCCCCGACGCGAGCTTCCACTTCATCCATCCCGCCCCAATATGGTGCGAGAAATCCTCGTCAATCTCACCGTTACCTTGGATCACAGACCCGAGATACTTGAAACTATCCCTCTTACATACCTCCTGCGAATCCAACTTCACTACCCCTCATTCTCCAGCCCCACGTCATTAAACTTGCATTCCAAATACTCTGTCTTGCTTCTGCTCAACCTGAACCTTTTAGACTCAAGAGTTTGTCTCCACACCTCTAAGTTGTCATTCACACCCCCCCGCGTCTCGTCAATCAAAACTACATCATCTGCAAAAAGCATACACCAAGGCACCTCCCCTTGAATACGCCGCGTCAACACATCTATCACCAAGGCAAACAAAAAGGGACTAAGAGTAGATCCCTGATGCAATCCTGTCAAGACAGTGAAATGCTCTGAGTCTCCTCCCGCCGTCCTCACCTGAGTTTTCGCTCCATCAGCTTTGATATATGCCAGCGGGACTCCACTCACCTCCAAGCATCTCCAAAGTACCTCCCTGGGGACTTTGTCGTATGCCTTCTCCAGGTCGATAAACACCATGTGCAGGCCCTTCCTTTCCCTATACTGTTCCACCAACCTCCGTACCAGGTGAATTGCCTCCGTCGTCGAGCGGCCAGGCATAAATCCAAACTGGTTTTCCGAAATAGACACTAACCGTCTCAGCCTCACCTCGACCACTCTCTCCCAAATCTTCATAGAGTGACTCAATAACTTAATCCCCCTATAGTTATTGCAGCTCTGAATGTCACCCTTATTCTTATAGAGAGGGATCATGGTACTCCACCTCCAAGCCTCGGACATTTTAGCCGTCTTGAAGATTTCGTTAAACAATCCAGTCAACCACCTTACACCAGCCTCTCCAGCGAACTTTCAAAACTCCACCGGTATCTCATCCGGCCCCGTCACCCTACCAGGTTATTAACCTTTAGCAGAGACAGAAAATAAAAAATAACATTTGATGATGGTTCTTTTTGGCGGAGTCTTTTTTTACTGAAGCAATCTGAATGTTCTTATCTCAACAAACTTTCATGATGTTGGCGTCTCAAAATAATAGTCTATTTGTTTCCCAGCTTATTTTTTAAAAGCTAGTGCTTGAAATTGTTCAACAGACTAATAATCTAAAGGTACTATTTGCTGTCTCGTTTTTGACAGATCCATTTTCGATGGCACCTCAAAAAGCACTTGAGACAATTGGGAGAACTTTGAACCAACAATATGAAAGGTGGCAACCTAGGGTAAGAAATTGTTTTCGCCACCATTTTGATATTTACAGTTGATAATGTCTTAGCCTTGTTATATGAATTAGTTATGATGACCTAACATTGATAGGCAACCTTATGCAGGCTAAATACAAAATTTCCTTGGATCCTACTGTTGATGAAGTCAAGAAACTTTGCACAACTTGTCGAAAGTATGCCAAGTCAGAACGAGTTCTATTCCATTATAATGGACATGGTGTTCCTAAACCTACAGCCAATGGTGAAATTTGGCTATTTAATAAGGTTTACTTTCTTACCCAGATTGCTTTATC
This sequence comes from Capsicum baccatum var. pendulum, assembly GCA_030864225.1. Taxonomy (NCBI): domain Eukaryota; kingdom Viridiplantae; phylum Streptophyta; class Magnoliopsida; order Solanales; family Solanaceae; genus Capsicum; species Capsicum baccatum. The sequence goes on along the minus strand of CM061558.1, from coordinate 184,461,134 downwards.
AGGGCTGTGGGTGATTTCTGTCTTTTCTTATTTGGGTGTTTGTTTTAGAGCTATACGCAGTATATTCCTTTGCCCATCAGCGACCTGGATTCCTGGTTGAAGACACCATCGATCTATGTGTTTGACTGCTCTGCTGCTGGGATGATTGTTAATGCCTTTATAGAGGTATACTTAATTGCCACATTACGTCGTATATGTACTGAATTTCGTGGCGCTGATCTATCCGTTCCTAATCATACTAGTTAATTTTGATGCGATTTGTTTGATCAGCTCCAGGACTGGACTGCTTCTGGTTCTTCTGGAACTTCTACAAGGGATTGTATTCTGCTTGCAGCTTGTGAAGCACATGAGACGCTTCCTCAGAGTGCTGAGTTTCCAGCCGATGTATTCACTTCCTGCCTTACAACACCCATCAAAATGGCATTGAGATGGTGATTATGCTCTCAACAATTGCTTACCCATTCTTCCTTTTCTCTTTCTGCTCTTTTCTCTTACACTTGTCCAATTCTTCAATGGATTAGACATAACTGCAATGCTTGAGTGATGTTAATTAGTATAGATTCACTTGGCGTTTTCATCTGATGGTGTTACATAGTTTTTCTCTCCTTTTAAAAAAGACTATAGGGGTCATCCCTGTGTTCACTGTTAATGATTATCCTCTCTAGCCAAAAAAATAAGAAGAGAAAAAGAACTCGAAAATAATGGTCATCTCTTGTGCCAATCGGTGTAACAGGTAATGGTATCTTAGTGAGTTTCCATACACTGTGTTCTAAGTAAGTACTTGACTGTCTCTTACTTGCCTCGGTGTGCTTGTGTTGCTAAGTCCTTAAACCTAATATGCTGCTGCTTTCTTTTTTTACATTGATACATTTTCTTCTATCAAATAAGTTGATTTTAGTTTACTTTTTCTTTGTATTTGCAAGTGATGACATTTTCTCTTACAACAATTGATAACCTTTCAAATCTCACTTCGTCGTGTGTTTGGCGTCTAGGTTTTGCACTCGTTCATTGCTGCATGAGTCTCTTGATTACTCTCTGATTGATAGAATTCCTGGCCGGCAAACTGATCGGAAGACACTTCTGGGCGAACTGAATTGGATTTTTACTGCAGTTACTGACACAATTGCCTGGAATGTTCTCCCACATGGTAATGGAATAGATTATTTAGATTGATACAAATATCACAATTTTTGCCTTTAAATCTCTTTCTGAAGTATGAGCTTTAAACCTGCAGATCTATTTCAGAGATTGTTCAGACAAGATCTGTTAGTTGCTAGTTTGTTCAGAAACTTCTTACTTGCTGAAAGAATCATGCGCTCTGCCAATTGTTCACCAATTTCATACCCAATGCTACCACCTACTCATCAGCACCATATGTGGTAACTACATTGATATTTCCTCGTTGTTTAAAAATAGTATAGTGTGCATGCACCATATGTGGTAACTACATTAAATATTTCCACGTTATATAAAACTAGTCATCAGCATCATATGTGGTAACTATATTAAATATTTTCCACGTTATATAAAACTAGTCATCAGCACCATATGTGGTAACTATATTAAATATTTTCCACGTTATTTAAATTTAGTATACTGCCGCCCATGCACCATATGTGGTAACTACATCAAATATTTCCATGTTATGTAAAACTAGTGTAGTGCCCACGCGATGCGCGGATAATATTGTAATCTTGTTTGATTTGTATATTTTTAGAAGTAAGTCATTTAATTTGTTTTTGGTTAACAGTGGTGTCCGGGCTAGCTTGCGCACACCTCGACTAATTTCACGTCATACCCACCACCTTGCACCAGCAATAGGTATAAGTAACTCTGTTAACCAAAACTGGCTAGGACATATGGGAAGACATGATCTATTTTTTTTGTCTCTGCTGGATTTGAACTGCGAGCTCATGGTTCTCAACCGCTTTATTGACCACTAGACAACACCCTTGGGTGCGAAAAATAAATCATATAATTATGAATAACTATTGGTATAAACTCAAATTATCGTAACCACACATATAATTAGTGGTACAAGCCAACTAAAACATCTTTTGATTTAACTATAAATAAGAGTAAAGCATCTAGTACCCGTGTACTATGACCAAATTTGCTATGACATGCTCCAACTTCATGGGGTCCTATTACCCCCTAAACTCAATTTTAGTGTATTGTGTCACCCTTTTGTGCTGACGTGACACCTTTTGTCAATTTTTTAGCTGACGTGACACCTTTGACGTCGGCCTCCCAAATTTATGTAATAAAAGTTCAACGTTAGCACAGAAGGGTGACAACAATACTCTAAAATTGAGTTCAAGGGGTGGTAATAGGACCCCTGTGAAGTTGGAGTGTGTCGTAGCAACTTTGATCATAGTTTGAGGAGGTACTGGATGCTTATCTCAATAAATAATAATGAGGAGTAATAATTAAATAAATAAATATGTACGATAGCATCTTAATTTAAATTGCAAAAGGTTATGTTATATTATTCAACAGAAATACCTCTCGTAATGACATCAACTTCTATCACTATAAAGCTACACAATTTATTATATTTATGTTTGAATTTTTTACTTTTTGGTAATCAAAATTGGTTAACCACAAATTCATCTTTTTTTACAATTAACATTCAAATTACAAATTAAAGTACTACTTTCATCAATTATCAATTTAAATTAAAAACCATTTTTTTTTCAATTAAAATATGTTTTAATCTTACCTGTCGAAAAAAAATATATGTTCTAATCACAAATGAAATTCATGTTTTCAGAACAGAGTCATGAATGAATATCAAAATTAAGATAAGAAACTATAATAGATTCAACTGTAAATTGTTTTTGTGGCATTTCCTTTTTATCAGGTAATATAAATAAAATTTTCAGCTTTACATTTTTAAGTAGAGGCTTTAAACTGTTTAATATGTCATCATAAGTTTTTGAGAATGTCATGTAATGATTTTAACTGGATAAAATATTAAAGTATTGGCTCACTTTGTATTGAATGTATATGTGCAAAGCGCAAACGATCTTGCCCCCTCAGTGACCCTTTTATATTAACCCTTTCTAATTTTTCATCCTAATTTTGCACCATCATTTTATACTTATGAACCCTTTTTAATTCTCCTTCCTAATTTTACATACTCATTTAACACTACTTTATAGTGTTTCAGTTTTCACCAAAATCATCTAGGTGGGGTGAACTTAGTTTTGAATTGAAGATTGCAAAAGTGATTCTATATTACTCCCTAAAAAACAAAAGTGGCACTCGTTGTGATTCTATATTGCAAACTTGACGCTTTTATAGATTGCCCTCTAAAAAACAGAAGTGGCACTCTTGGTAAAACTATTACTCCTATATTATGAACTAATGAGATCTATTTTTTGCACATGCCCACATCATAAAGTCAACAAACACAAACCATCACACTTCCAATTTTGTATTAAACTGCTTTGCATTCAACACACTTGTCATTTCTTTCTACCCACAACATCCAAACCATAAAGGGAGGAGTCGTTCTCCAGATGTTCTTCAGATCCTTATTATATATGTTGTCATTTCAGGCCTAACAACATTTCTATCGCCTTTTTTGGCAGTATTTATCCATGTAAAAATAGCCACAGATAATCATAGGCAGCATCCCTGAAATTGCAAGCAACATTTAAATGACTAGTGTCATAACTCTTACCATAAAAGAAATATCGTCTCTGATCTATATATGTGAGTCGTAGCAGCAACCTTGTGTAAGATTCGATCTGGATAGTAACTATTTGCTCTGCCCCGGATTATGAAAATCTTTCTCTCTTCAGTAAAAAATGGAAATAATACTCCAGCATATATAGGATGTATGATAAAAATGAAGTTGACCTTTCTGAGTTGACATCTAGAACAGAATAATTGCAATTAAACACTATATGAATTGGAACTATAGGTAATGAACACTATACATATCTGTAATGACAAAAAATACATAGGTCATAAATTCAAAATGATTCGTAAAGGAAAGGGACATGTACTTTTCAAAGTTGAGCATTTAAATCCTGTGACATATTGATCAACCTTGTCTCTTGGATAAATAACTTGTTCTATCTAGGTTGTGGAATAATTCCTGATATTGTCTTTGTTACTCTAGTTATATGTTGGCAGACCATACTTCATTTCTAAGCAATACTGATTGAGGAATTCCATCGGTATAGCATTACTGAATATAAAAGCCTATCTGGTTTGTCTGAGTGTCTTTCTGTACAACATGTATAGTCTGATGTCATCGCTTTCTATAGCAAGTATTGGCAACTGTACGTGTTGCTCTGTAATCACTGCATCATAGTGCAAGATCTTGGATCAGTTTACTTAATTGTGATGATTGCTGTGGATTAGTGGGGAAAACGAACAGCATGGTGGGTCGTTCCAAAATTTGAAGGCTATGATTGTTCTTAAAGATCAGTTTTAAGACATGCATTCACAAAAAGAACTCTTGTTAAAACATGGTTTACATTATGTACTTTTTCAAAGATCATTCTGCGAATGAGTCAAGCGTATCAGCATTGTCCACTTTTATGATTATTATTAATAAACAGACCATTAAAAAAGTGAGAAAACATAGGTGTATCTTCGTTTGTCTTCTGCTTTCTCTTCAGAAGAGAAGGGATTTTCACACAAACTGCTAGATCTATCATACCCGGGTATATTAGCAGCTACAGTAGGTCACCCATCCTCACCTTTCCTTGTTCATCTCTTCCTTTCTGGAATTGGATCTATAGGAATAGTTATTCAAGAGACCGTGATGTTACAGCAACATTTAGATACCTTGCAAATCAGGTGAATCACTCAAAAAATTATTCAAAACAATGGAAAATTAACACTCATCAACTTGTAATTACCAACGGAAGAAGTTCTGTAAACAAAGAAAGAAAAATTGCACAACTTACGCGTCCAAACAGAAACTTGGCAGAAAACTCATCAAATCATGAACTCACATCCGAAAGAGAATAACTGAAACAGGAGGAACAGAATCCTAAGGAGGAAGAACTTAGTTTTGATATGATATCTATGTATCGCAGCACACATGTCATCTAAAGTACATTACATGCAATCTTAAGAATGGCAGAAAATTAGTTAATCACTCGTTTGTGTAGATTAGGTTATCCCCCCCAATTTTGTCTTTGATAAACAATTTGAAATTTATTGAAAAATTGGATTAAATAAACATTGATTTTGAATTAAACAACTGGCAAAATTAAAGTAACTGTCAACAACAACAAACCCAGTGTATTCCCATAAAGTGAGGTCTGGGGAGGTTAAAATGTATGCAGTCCATACCGCTACCTCCGAAGAAGTAGAGAGGCTGTTTCCGATAGACCCCCGGCTCAGGATAGAGAATAGTATACAAGGTCGTAGTGGAACATGAAGCAGGATGGATGGCATAACAGAAATAAGGAATAAGAAATACTAAAATACATATCAGAGAAATACGAGAAATACGAGCAATTCAAATAAGAGATAGGACACCCGCCTAGTAGTAACATACGCTCACGGACCAAAGACATCCACCACACCCAAACTTTCCTGACTAGAGGCTCCTACTAAAGGACACAGTCTTAGGATTACTAATCTGGCTACACAAGTGCTCTCCTAAACCTTATCAAAACGTGTGTTTGAATAGTTACAAATTTATTAAAGTCGGTTTTTAAAAAAGCTTAAAAGAGTCTTTAATGTTTTTTTTAATTATCAAACCTTATCAAAATGTGTGTTTGAATAATTACATATTTATTACAGTTAGTATTTTTAATGCAACTTTTTATATAATTATCAAAATGTGTGTTTGAATAATTACAGATTTATGAAAACCAGTTTTTTATATTAATTTATTTATTCAAATAATTTTTTTGTTCCCAAATTTTGGAGCATATAAAAGTGCCATGTGGCCTATTTTTAGGCTGCCACTTGGCGTAAGGAGGAAGTTTTTCCCTCTCATTTTAATAATATAATATATCTATGCATATATATATATATATATATATATATATGTATATGTATGTATATATATGTATGTGGGTGTGGGGGGGGGGGGGGGGGGCTTAGACATATTGTTTGAACCTTTTGTCATTCATCAAAAGTTTTTGCTTCATACAAAATTGTCTTTTGACCATTTTTTTCTATTATTTAGTTTAAGAGTTGAAAATTAATTAAATATATCTATGGTAATACTTCTGGCAGTAAAATATATATGTGCTTACACTAAAATATATGTTTAAATTTACATTATTATATTAAAGTGTGAAGCATCTTTGAAAAGTGATTTGAATTTTTTACAATTCATTAAAAATCTCCGCAATAGACAAAATCATTTAATTTTAAATAAACAAACATTACACGTGCGATTACACTAGTATATATTAAAAGTGTGAAGGCCTTAGAAATATTGTTTGAACTTTTTGCCCTCCATTAAAAGTCCTTGCTTTAGATAAATCGTTTTTTCATTATTTTTTCCTAATATTTAAGAGTTGAAAATTAGTTAAATATATTTATGGTAAAACCTTTTCTTATTAGAAGTCATCAAAATTTCATTTTCTTTTCCTAATTTAAGAGTTGAAAATTAATTAAATATATTTATGATAAAACCCTTCCTTATTAGGAGTCATCATAATTAATGAAAACGAATACTTTTTTCATTAGTTTTAGAATTTTAAATCAACTAAATTTAATTTTAAGAAGATGTGAAAAATTTAAAAATAAATATAAAACTATTAGAATAAAAAAAATTTAAGAAGTACTAGATTTTTAAAAGTTTTAAGTACATAATAAGAAGATTTTTAAAAGTTTTAAGTACGTAATAAGAATGTAATCAATGATTTTGTGAAGATTCAACTTTATAAATAAGGAAAGATTTTAAATATTAAAAAGAATAAAATAATCGTAACACAAATATGTTTCAAATTGATGCGTCTTTCTTAGCCCGTGAAAACAAGGGAAAGAGGTACTATATGACAAATGCAAATGTGATGATTCATCAACCACTTGAAACTTCTGGTGGTAAAACATATATGTGTATATGCTTACATTATTATATTAAACTATGGATGATTGTTGAAAAGTGATTTGAACTTTTATAGTTTATTAAGAATTTTCGTAATAGACAAAATCATTTAATTTTAAATAATTAAACGTTACATTTGTGAGACACGTGCGATTAAACTAGCGTGTGTGTGTATATATATGTATAGGTGTAGATTCATGTTTACCTTTCTCTGACTTGTGGTTTACATGTATGGTAGGGATGCATGGGACATGGCAGCAGAAATCTGTCTTTCGCAGCTTCCAACGTTAGTTGAGGATCCCAATGCAGAATTTCAGGTGGGCATAGTGCTTTGCCATCCGTTTGATGTGTACTTGTAGTTCCAAATCCTCAAGAATATTATAAACTATGCAGAGCTTAAATATTCTGTGTTTTATGTCTTCAGCCAAGTCCATTTTTCACAGAGCAGTTGACAGCTTTTGAAGTATGGCTTGACCATGGATCAAAGGATAAAAAGCCTCCAGAGCAGTTGCCCATAGTGTTACAGGTAGGAAATTTCTCATGGTCCAAATAAAGTGAGGGACTTTCCTTGGTCCTTCTTGTCATCTCGTAGTGATTTCAAGTAATTTTTCTGCGATGTAGGATCCATCCATCCCGCATCTCCTGTTTCTTTAATAATTTGATGAAAAGGTGAAGCACAAATATTGGATATTCCGTGCTGTAGTCAAATTTATCAACGATTTGGTAGATTTGTTATTCCCTACTTATCAAAAAAACCAATGAATTGTATTGGTTACTCCTTACTTGATTAAAGCATTGGTTGCTGTCTCTCCCAACTTTGATTGAAATAATTTTTAGGAAAACAGTTTCTTTTTTCCTGTTGTCATTTCTAAGGCCTCCTAATGGTGGTTTAATATTCTTAGTACATCATGCATTCTTCATTTCTTTACCTTTTTCTAGTTGAATTTTTGAACTTTCTTTCCATATCTCCTGAAAAACGGAAATGATCGATCAATTGAGTAGATTAGGGCACTTCTTTTTAAATCTGTTCTTTTAATGATTATGGTGAATCTTAGTTTGTATTTTCAAAGAAATTAACCTGAGGCAAGTTATTAAAGAAAGGTCTAGGGCAGAAGCAAAGCTTTTCTAGTGATATTGCTGAGGCAAACAAATGCATCACATCTGTCAGAGCAGATATTGGTGTTGGTGCTGTTTGCGGGCTGAGCAGAGCATTTTTATTTAAATTATGTAGTAGGATTGATTTGCTTGATGATTGTCCTCATGACTCTAAAGCTATATATAGAAACAGAAAACCATAGTTCCCTCACAGATGAGCTGCTACTGGTCTTTGCTATTTTTTGCTGGTTATATAAGGTTTTCTTTACATTTGGTGTCTTGTTACCGTTGTGCATTTTTATCTCTTGCATGCCTCAGTAACCAATTTTCTTTTTTATTAGGTGTTACTTAGTCAATGCCACAGGTTTCGTGCACTTGTACTTCTTGGAAGATTTCTCGATATGGGACCTTGGGCTGTAGATCTGGTACTTACAAATTGACTTCAGTTTTCCATTTTCTGTAATTGGTTGATGCATCTACGTCGCGACTAATATTTAATTCAACACTCCCAGGCCTTGTCTGTAGGAATATTTCCTTATGTTCTAAAGCTTTTGCAAACCACCACTCCAGAACTTAGACAAATTCTTGTCTTCATCTGGACGAAGATCCTTGCACTTGATAAGGTACATGATTTGGTTGTAACTCAACATCTATGTTGTCTAATATTTCATTTCTGTGTATTTCATCTTTGTTTATTTTTCCTTATATGAAGTTGTCTGTTTCCTTTTTGCTATTACTATCTAAGAAGCACGCACACTGAAATTTGGATTTATACATCAAACACCACTCCTGTGGACTCTATCCATATCTCATTATTTTTCCTCTTTTTATTTGTTTTATGTTGCGATACTTTGCCATGTTTTTGGAGACCAATAGGTCATGAATTTGCAACTTTTGTGTTACTTAAACTTTTAAAGTTCTTTTCTTCGGTGTACAAAGCAGATTTTAAAAGAATGATGTGATACTTTTTATGATATGCAATTTGTGATAGACCTATAGTCTGGAGCCTCATATATCGAACCAGGTGCTAATTTGGGAGAAAGAGGTGGAGATCTTAACGCAGCTTTCTGTTACTTTTGTGTGTTCTTTTTTTGAATATTTCAAGCTACTTTGAATAGATTATAGTCCTTCTGATTTTACCCCGATTTAGCAATGCTAAATTTGGAGTCTGTTACACCTAGGAATATGTGTTTGCAATGATACTTGTTTTTTTTTTGTTTTTGTAAGTTATGCAACAACAACAAACCCAGGTGGGAACCCACCTGGTGGGGTAAGATGTAAGCAGTCCATACCTCTACCTCTAAAGAAGTAGAAAGACTGTTTCCGATAGACCCCCGGCTCAAGACACAAGACACCACGCAAATACATAGTACATAAATACAGATTGAAGCACCGAACAAGGTTACAAGATTACATAACATAAACACGGCAGCCATAAGTAAACGAAAACAGAGTAAAGCGCCCAGATTCGTACTAAAACAAGGAACCCGGAATCATAATAAGGATACTACTCCTAGCAGATTTGTAAGTTATGGATATCATAAATTCTACAGCATGTAAAATTGGCCTTTAGTTTGTGTCATGCTAACTTTGTCTTAGATTGTTACCTATATGATTCTGTATTGTTCATTTGTTCTAATCATTTACTTCTTTACTAATAAGACTATTGTTTCCTTTGAGTCCAAAGTCTTGCCAGGTTGACCTTGTAAAGGATGGAGGACATACGTATTTCATTAGATTTCTTGACAGTGTGGAAGCTTATCCAGAGCAAAGGGCAATGGCTGCATTTGTTCTGGCAGTCATTGTGGATGGTCACAGACGGGGTCAGGAGGCCTGTACTGAAGCGGGTCTGATACATGTCTGCTTGAAGCATCTTCAGGGATCGACACCTAATGATTCCCAAACTGAACCACTTTTTCTTCAATGGCTGTGCCTTTGTCTGGGAAAACTGTGGGAGGATTTCACAGAGGCACAGGTACTAGGCTTGCAAGCAGATGCACCAGCAATATTTGTTCCTCTGCTGTCTGAGCCCCAACCTGAGGTTTGTTGTTTAATTTTCTGTTAAGTGGTTGCAAGCGGGTCCTCGATGAAATATTCATATTTTGACTGTTAGATTTAAATTTCATTATTTCAGGTGCGTGCTGCAGCTATTTTCGCTCTAGGGACTTTACTTGATGTTGGATTTGTCTCAGCTAGGGATGGTGTAGGAGGGGATGAAGACTGTGATGATGAGGAGAAGGTTAGGACTGAAGTCAGTATAATTAAGAGCCTTCTAAGTGTTGCTTCTGATGGAAGCCCTTTGGTTCGAGCGGAGGTTGCTGTAGGTATGCGTTTTGCTGAATCTTCACCCTGAAGACTGTTCTCTTTGATACACTTGTTGTTCTCACACCCTCAGTTCGCAATATTTGGTCTATATTTCCTGGAAGGAAAAATATTTTTGTTGCAATATTATTTGAAAGGTAACATTACCTTTCTCAAAAAAAATAAAAATAAATTGAAAGGGTTTGCCATTATTCTGTGTGATGAGGTGCCTTATGCATTTTATCTGTCTCAATTATGAATTTTGAGACATCTTTCACTTTGAAGGATTTGTTATTTTCCTTTTGTTCCTGTTTTGATTACTCTTCTTTTGAGTCGAGGGTCTATCGGAAACCACCTCCCTACCCCACAAAGGTAGGGGTAAGGTCTGTTACATCCTACTATACCCAGACCCTACCCGTGGGATTGTACTGGGTATTGTTGTTGTTTAGCACTTTGAAAGAGGAACCTAATGCCAATGATTACTGCCATGTCACTTCTTTGTCCAAAAATCTCTGCTTTGCTTATAAATAGAAAAGAAAAAAAGGTTATCCATGCCTAAATGGTGTCAACTTTACTGTGGTTGCTCACTTGTATTCTTAGTAGTGCAAGTAATTCAGCCTGAAAGTTGCATTTCATGCTTGGTGAGTTCTGATTCGTAGATGTGAATATAAGCTTCCTTACAATCATGTCTAGTTCTCTGATTTCCCATCATTAGTCCTTTCTTGATCTTGTGTATACACCATGCAGTATTGTCTTTTTAGTGCTATGCACAGAATTCTAACTGGTAGGAGTTGCGTTCATGTTCTACCATCTTTTGCAGCTTTGGCACGTTTTGCCTTTGGGCATAACAAGCATCTGAAGTCAGTAGCTGCTGCATATTGGAAGCCTCAGTCTAATTCCTTGCTAACTTCTTTGCCTTCTTTCGCGGTCAAGAGTTCAGGTAGTGGGTATACAACCCCAACTCACTATATTCCACCTGGAAGTAGAGTTCCGTCTCCTATTCCTCCTTCATTGAGAGTGGGGGGTGACAGCCAGTCCATATCTCGGGATGGGAGAGTCTCGACTAGCAGCCCCCTTGCAACACCCGGTGTCATACATGGATCTCCTTTATCTGATGATTCTTCTCAACTTTCTGATTCCGGAATCTTGAATGATGCTGTTACCAATGGTGTTGTAAATCATACAAGATCAAGGCCTCTAGACAATGCACTCTATTCTCAGTGTGTTCTGGCTATGTGTGCCCTGGCAAAGGATCCGTCACCACGTATTGCAGGTCTTGGCCGGAGAGTCCTTTCCATTATCGGGATTGAACAGGTTGTTGCCAAATCTGTTAAGTCAGCTGGTGAATCCACAACAGTTACAAATGCTGGTTATGCTGGATTGGTTCGATCTTCATCTTGGTTTGATATGAATGGAGGTAATTTGGGGCTTCCGGGAGATTTGGTCCATTTTTTTTTTTTTTTTCTGGATGAATGTGATTCTGGTTCATATTTTTATTGTCCATTTGCATCCAGAGGTCCACTAACACAGAATATTTAATATCTTATTTAATAACTTTTCTGATGTGACGCTGGCATCATTTAATACACTTTTTAATTGTACTGTTGTTGCAGGACATTTACCTCTGACTTTTAGAACTCCTCCTGTTAGTCCCCCGCGGCCGAGTTACTTGACAGGAATGCGAAGAGTTTGTTCTTTAGAGTTCAGGCCCCCCCACCTAATGCACTCTCAAGACTCAGGATTAGCTGACCCGTTGTTGGGGTCTGCTGGATCTTCTGGAGCTTCAGATCGCAGTTTTCTTCCCCAATCAACCATCTACAACTGGAGCTGTGGCCACTTCTCAAAGCCACTTCTTACTGCAGCTGATGATAGTGAAGAGATGATTGCTAGAAGGGAAGAGAAGGAAAAGATGGCCCTTGACCTCATTGCAAAGTGCCAACACTCTTGTGAGTCTGTTCACGTTCTTTCATTTTTGCACCCATACCTTCTCTTGTTTGAGTTTTCTCATAATTTATAGGTAATGAAATCTTTATCAAAGTATTCTATATAGAACAAAGTCTAAATTTTAATATGACCATTTTTTTGTTTCTGTTTCAGCGGTAAGCAAACTACACAATCAAATTGCTAGTTGGGATACTAAGTTTGAGACTGGCACCAAAACTGCTTTGCTGCAGCCCTTTGCACCTATTGTTATTGCAGCAGATGAGAGTGAAAGAATCAGGTAGAAGAATCTGATTGACCTGAATAATCATTATTGCTGTAATAACTTGTTCAGATAGTATAGGTTGGTTCAGGTGTTACCTTAATTGGAGCTGCATAATCTGCACTTTCGACCTGCCTAGTTGTCTGTCAATAAACAGTCAATAGTGGAAAGTTTGGATGCAAGTCAATCTAAACGAACACAAGACGTACTGGAAATATGCTCCCCCCCCTCCCCCTCCCATACACGCGCACACCCAAAAAAATAGAACTAGGTCAGTCATAGATTAGAGTTTGAGTTAGGTTCTCTCGTTCAGTTATAGCAAATTAACAGATAAAAGGGTAGTTAATGACGTTTCAATCTGTTCCATCAGAGGCATTGTTGTTGTGATTGTTAACATAAAGGAGGGTGATTTGTGATGTTAATTATTCCTATTTTACTGCTTCACTATACCTGTATCAGTTCATAGACTGTTTTTAACCCCTCCCTAGGAGCTCCCACCCTTTTTTGCTCGCTTGGTGACTAGAGCACACAACCGCTAGGTTAGAAGTGAGGGGTGCTTACCTCCGAGCAACTTCCTCTTGTCATTCGTGGATTTTTCTCTTTCAGTTTCTTATATTTGTTGTTCTCTTGTCAGTCTGATATCTTTTACTGTGTTGTCTCAAATCTACTAATGTTTCTTGCCATTAAGTTTGTATGTGATGCATAAAATATCATGCTCCTTGTGTCTTTATGAACAGGGTATGGAATTACGAGGAGGCTACCCTTCTTAACAGCTTTGATAACCACGGTTACCCTGATAAAGGAATTTCAAAACTCTGCCTTGTTAATGAGCTAGATGAGAGTCTGCTTCTTGTTGCTTCAAGTAAAGCTTTGCCGCAACAGACATTTATTCATGTTGTTCATTGATGTTGAACATTTTAACAAACTTTTGTTTATAAAAGGTGATGGGAACATCCGGATTTGGAGAGACTATACTGTAAGAGGCCGACAGAGACTAGTTTCTGGATTCTCTTCCATTCAAGGTCAGAGACTTGGTGTCCGTAGTGTGAACGCTGTTGTGGATTGGCAGCAGCAGTCTGGATATCTGGTAATACTATGTAACATTAGCTATTCAGACATAAATATATGAATGCACAAGTACCTTCAATTTCCATTTTGGTTAGATGTATTTCTTTTGATAGGTAAATAGTTTATTAAAAGAAATCATCGAAGGGGGGATCTGTAGTACAGTCATGTATAGAAGACCCAAACAATAACAACAAACTCGGTGAGAAGACCCAAACAAGAGACTCAAAATCAAGGAAATAACTGAACAAGACCGTGTATATGATACAAACAACAGCAACTACTTACCCAGTGTATTCCCACAAAGTGGGGCTCAGTCTGGATGATATATTCTTAAAATGCCTCTGAATTTTAATTGTAATTTTTCTATTTTGTGATGCACCATGCTCTTTTGTATTACAATTGCACTATTGTGTTCTAATACAACTTTTTCAATTCGTTACCAGTTTTCATCTGATGAAGTTTCGTCAATCATGACTTGGGATCTTGACAAAGAACAGCTTGTTAATACTGTTCCAACATCCTCAGATTGCAGCATCTCAGCATTGGTGAGTTTTCGACATTTCCCTTAAGATTTTATGGCATTAATATATATGATCTGTTAGAATATGAGTAGGAATAGGAATATCATATAGAATCCTACTTGGAAAGAGATTGTAATGTAGTAATGTAGTGTCCTATTAGGAAAAGGATTGAAATGTAGTGTGTATAAATAGGACCGCTATGTAATAATATAGTTACAACAATTCAATGATATTTTTCTCTTATATTTCTCACATGATATCAGAGCCTCTACGATCTTGGTAGAGAATCAAAGAGCTTCTGCTGCAGGCGGGCGGCTATAACCCATATATGCCGCCCGTCCGGCCAATGATCATGTTATCAAAAGTTAGGCCACCGCACTTCTTTTCCTACTTTCTCAGATCTAATTTGCATAGTACCGTGCATCTTTTCAGTCTAATTTCTCAAATTTGATTTGCATAGCATCGTGCGTCTTTTTGGTAACTCCTTAGATCTGATTGCGTAGTTCCATGCGTTTTATGGTGGCTTTTCAGATCTAATTAGCGTAGGGTTGTGCCATCATTCCGAATCTACCCATATAAGTTCTCTTTTTCAGTAGGATCGTGCCGTCATTCCGACCCTACCCATATAATTTCTCTTTTTCAGTAGGGTCGTGCCGTCATTCCAACCCTACCCATATAATTTCTATTTTTCAGTAGGGCCGTGTCTTCATTCCGACTCTACCCATGTAATTTCTATTTCTCAGTAGGGTTGTGTCATCATTTCGACCTATCCATATAATTTTTTCTCAAATGGGGACCACTTTTCAGCCATCAAATCTAATAATACTGCGCATGTGTATGTTCCAGCCAGTTCTTTGGTGACTATCTTATTCCAAATCTACTCATCTTTTGATTTTGAGATGACCTTTATATTTTATACCAGTTTCCGGCAATTTTCCAGCGACACATTGACTTTCCGATGTTTACTACTTTTCGGATCACGTTTTCAGTGTGTTCTGTTTCAGTTGAGGTCTCTCAGATGTCCAAAGCAGTCCTTATCAGTTTTCTTGCAGATATTTTCACCAAGTCCCTCACCAATCCTTGTATTAGTTACATCCATAACAAGCTTGGTACATATGTCTTCTATGCGCCAGCTTGAGGGGGAGTGTTAGAATATGAGTAGGAATAGGAATATCATATCAGAATCCTACTTGGAAAGAGATTGTAATGTAGTGTCCTATTAGGAAAAGGATTGAAATGGAGTGTCTATAAATAGGGCCGTAATGTAATAATGTAGTTTCAACAATTCAATGATATTTTTCTCTTATATTTTTCTCTTATATTTCTCACATGATCAATTACCATGAAGATTCTAATGCTGTATGTCTGCACTAATCAGCATCAGCAGCTCATTTTGATGCAGCATGAGATGCCAAAATCCCATATTTTCTTCAATTGCTATTTTAGACATTTTTATGTTAGCGCAATGTCTCGGGAAAGTTGTCTATGCCACTCGAAATGCATTATTTGCACTGAGTAAAGATTTTTATGTCATTTGTTTGTGGAAGATATTTTGGAATCTTGTATAAATTCCCGAACTTGTTTTTGTTCAAGTCTCTCAAGATGTTTTCTCAAAATTTTTTTCTTCTTAAAACTGTTATGTGAAGAAGTGTTTTTAGGATGTTTCCCAAACAAAGTTTTTTTTTCTCTCTCTCTCTCTCACACAAAGCACTCTAGATCTTTAAAATACTACAAGACTATCTGGTGCATCTTCTCTATGCACATACTTTTTCCAGTATACTTTTTTTTCTTCAATAAACTTTTTCCTGAAAAATGTTTAAACTGCGTTAGTATATTATGTGTTTGACAGTTTTTTTTTGTGCCCAGGGACAATATTTTGAAGGGGGTTGTTATGGTACCTCTTTAAATAATTAACTGTAATAGTTAATATATCCCTATTTAGGAAGGTCTAGTTGTATGGGGGAGCTGGTATGCGGAAGAAGCAGTGGTCTTTTCCATTGTAATACCTTGAACAGAGAATAACTTTAGAGTTATTCGACTAAGTGCATGCTAAATTTAGTTTGATGTATCAGCTAAGTTTGAGAATAGAGATGTATCAAGAGCCGTTACTTCCATCTAAAAGGCATAACTTGAAACACACGCTGATTCAGGTTTGGTCAAAGGTGTCTGCCTCTTGATTTGAACTGCCTTATAATATGGTAAGTCAAATAAACTTTTAAGGCTATAAAAGGACGTAGAGATTTATTTGTAATGCTTAGGGCTGGATGAAAGGGAAGTTAGGATGCTCCGGTCGATCTTGCTTTAAGTAAATAGTCACGGCTAGTCTTCTGAAACGAGATGGTTGTGGATCCTATTTATAAACGCTACATTCCAACCCTTTTTTCAGATAGGATTCTATATACTATTTCTATTCCTGTTCGTACTCTTATTCTAACACTTCCCCTCAAGCTGGTGCATACAAGTCATATGTACGGAGCTTGTTATAGATGTAATTATTATGAGGATCAGGACAAGTGAGGGAGTGAGGGATTCAGTGAAGATATCTTCAAGAAAACTGGTAAGGTCTGCTTGATAGGGTGTGCATCGGTTGATTCAATTTGGGTTTATGTATTATCTGTTCGGTTTATCAGTTTTTGATTTTTAAATACGCCAAATCAATAAGATATTTTTTATCGGTTTTCGGTTTATCGATTTTTGGTCCTTAACGGTTCGATTTTCGGTTTAATCGATAAGAAAATGCGTGGAAAACAAATAGATGTATTTTTTCCTATTGAATAATTATATTCTATTCAGGATGCCTATGTTAGTGTGACATAAAGCAAGACTCAATTAGTAAATATAACCGACTAGTTAATTAATTCAAATTAAACAAGCTTAATTAGTATATACTTTTGGAACCAAATAATAGGCTAAACTGATCTTGACTAATCCAATCAAATAAACATACAAGTTTTGTAATTTTTAGCCCAAAAAGGAACAAGAGAATCAATTTCCCCCTCTAGTATTTGGTTTTTATGTTTTCAGGTTTTGTAGAAACTGGAAGGCATAGAGTTATATGCGTGTGTGTGCGCGCGCGTGCGCGTATTAAAAATCAGCACTCCCAAATAGCAATAAACCAATAATATTTTTTTGGGTTCGGTTTTGGTCGGTGCAAGAACTCCCATTTTTTTTTTTAATGTTTCTATTTTTGTTATATTGTTATTTGTTCTGAGCCGGGGGTCTATCGGAAACAACCACTCTACTTCTTCTAAGGTATTGGTATCGACTGCGTGCACTTTACCCTCCCTAGACCCACTTTGTGGGAGCACATTGGGTATGTTGTTGTTGTTGGTTTATTGGTTAGTTAAATTTTTGCACACCCCTACTGCTCGGGACATCTGTCGACCTCAGTTGAAGAGGAACAAACTGAAAAGTGGTCGGAGAAGTAGTAAACGTTGCAGAAAGTTGATCTGTTGCTGAAAAATTGCTAGAAATTGGCATAAAATATATGGGTCATCTCGACCTGTGGTGTTGGTTTTTGCACGACATTGACGAAAAATGAACTACATAAATCAGATCTGAGAAGTTACGGAGAAGACACACCGAACTACTTAAATCAAATCCGAGGAGTCACCGGAAAGACGTGTGGTGCTACACAAATCGATATGAAAAAGTACACCTGAAAGATGCACGGTGCTACCAAATTTGATTTGAGAAAGTAGTCACGTGCTCAATGGAAAGATGCACGGTGCTATGCAAATTAGATATGAGAATCCCAACGGAATGAAGCACGGTGCCCAGCTTTTGATAACACGATCATTGGCAAGATTGGCAGCATATATGGGTAATAGCCACTCGCCGACGATGGAATCTCTTTGATTCTCTATCAAGATCATAGAGGCTCTGATAGCATGTGAGAAATATATGCGAAAAAATTATTGAATGATTGTATCTACGTTATTACACTGAAACCCTATTTATAGATGTACATTCCAATCCTTTTTCCTAGTAGGATTATATACTATTCCTTTTCCTACTCCTATTCTAGCCCAGTTTCTATTATGCAGTACCCTCGAGTTTTTTGCACCTTTCCAACTAAGCGATAACATATGTTGCTTAGAATTTGACCCTATTCATTCTATTTCTGATGGATGCTTATATTTTGTGTCACTCTGATGTTCTGCAGTCAGCTTCTCAAGTTCACGCTGGACACTTTGCTGCTGGCTTTGTGGATGGATGTGTCAAACTATTTGATATTCGAATGCCTGAACTGTAAGCTTGAAGCTTTTACTACGTTTGGGTGGTTCTCTTTTCTTGCTACACAAGTTCTATAGGATAATTGATGTGATGGCATGGGCATTGCGTTATCCAACTTTTAGGTCTTTTTTTTTTTTTTGGGTGGGTGGTGTAGATCTGTAGGAGAAGCTTGTCTTTTGGAGTATGATTTGTAGGACTAAGGAGATATTCATCTTTTTCTTGATTTTATTTGGCGGTGAGTTCAAATTCAGTACGCCAGGATGTGTATCCGTTCTAGTAATTCCTCTCGTATGTCAGCAGACAGACTTACATGCATATAATTTTGTTCGTGCATGAAATACTTTTATCATTTCTCATTTAATGTTCAAATTGTATTTATTTAGGCTTGTTTGTTCATCACGACCGCACACCCAAAGAGTAGAAAGAGTTGTGGGGATCGGCTTTCAACCTGGACTTGTACCAGGAAAGGTGACCACTGTTATTTTCTTCACATTTACTCTTTGATCTTCTTTTCTATATCGGCATACCAGTAATCATTCTTAATAAAAATAGAACTGTAAGGTTCTGTATTAACAAATATTTTGTGGAAAGAAAAGAATGCCTTCTAACTGTTTATTTTGTTTCTTAGATCGTCAGTGCCTCTCAAGCTGGTGATATTCAGTTCCTTGATATGAGAAATCTCAAGGAAGCTTACTTAACAATTGATGCTCATAGGGGATCTCTAACGGCCCTAGCTGTTCATCGTCATGCACCCCTTATAGCAAGTGGTTCAGCTAAACAGCTTATCAAAGTCTTCAACCTGGAAGGTGAGCAATTAGGCACCATAAGATATTTGTCCACCTTTATGGCTCAGAAGATAGGTTCGGTGAGATGTCTTACCTTCCACCCTTATCAAGTGCTGCTTGCTGCTGGAGCAGCAGATGCTTGTGTTTCAATCTATGCTGATGAAATCGCCCCGACAAGATAATTCTCTGGAAACATTCACCATTGAGAAACAAAAATGTTTACAAACATCAGTTGAGGTGGTCAGCTCAAAAATGAACCGTTGACATATCTGAAACACTGATCAGCTCATTGAGGTCTTGTGCTACTTATTCATTGAGCCTCTGCAGCGACAAGTGTTGCCAAGTTGGGTAAAATCAACATATTGGAGGAGGCCTTAGCAAAATAATTTGATAAATAGGTAAAGGAAGGTGTAAATATCCGTTAATTCATTGTTTCTATTTTGTAATTTTCTCGGTGTGCTTTAGTTGCCTACTTTCATTATCTCCCTATGGTTCTTTGGTTCAATTTGTACAGAACTACATAATTTATATATGTTGTTGGCAGGCAGTGTTCTTGTGTTCCATTGTTTTAGTTACAATCTTTAAACGAAGCTGAATGGTCGAGCAGTGATGTTAACCGCACTTATAAAGAAAGAAGAAAAAAAAAAAAAAAAAAAAGCTGAATGGTCAATTATGGTGTTGTCAGTAAGTGGGCATAATGTTAAAACATTTATGTATCTAGAAAGATTAACGAAAATAAACCCTTTGGAGTTAAGCTTGCCCTTTACCACAACCCCTCAAGTCTTCAAGTCATACAAGTCTACAAAATAACCTCCAGCGGTAAAACTCACCCTTAAGGCTGAGACAACTTCCCAACTAGTTTTCCTTTAATTTCCCAGAGTATTTCAGATATCTATTCCGGTAATAAGTTGACTTCAGTGGTTTCAGTATGAAGATGCTATAGGATAACTTGCAATAAATGACCGTTATAGTTGGTGGTACAAGAAAAATCTTATAAAGTCAGACTCTGTTTTTATGCATGAAAAGAATACTTATTTGTCCTCTTTATACTTCAAATATGTTTAAATAATTCTTTATGTTTATTTATCTTTCAATTTTTATGTTACTTTAATTTTAATTTTTTTGATCCCCTTTTTTTTTTTTTTTTTAGTTTTCTCAACTTTTACCTTTTTTCGTTTTCTCCTTTCAGCTATTTTCTTATATATTTTTCTCAACCTTATTTTTTAAATTTTTTGTTGTCTTTTTCTTCGTTTGTTCCTTTTTTCTCGATCTTATTTTTTTTCTTTATTCCTCTTAACTCCTAGTTTTTTATTTTCTTTTTAAGTTTTCTCTTTTTTATTTTCTCGGATTTTTCTTTTTTTCTTTTCCCTTTTTAATTTTTTTTTTTCCTCAATTTTTATTATTTTTTTCTTCAATTTTTTTCGAGCAAGTTACGCTCGTTAAACAAGAGTTGACACTGATACATTGTATGTTGATTAATGATATATTCTATGATTGTCTTAGAGGCAAGACTTAAGGATTTTCAAACAACTATTTATGTCTCATGAGTAAAAATTGACACTGCGACATTATGTTTTTGTCATGAAATGTTTTACAACTCTTTTCTTAGAGGCAAGATATAACTCAATGACTTTCAAATAACAATATAGGCTCCACATGCAATAGTTTACACTATCATATTGTGTCTTGATTTATGAGATATTTTATAACTCCCGTCTTAAAAGTAAGTTTCAACTCTAAATCTTTCAAATTACAAGTTATATACGATGAATAAGGAGTTGACATTATCACATTGTGTCCTGATTTATGAGATGCTCTATAATTTGGATAAAAAATTTTCAAACAAAAGGTTTCGCTCTATGAATAAGAGTTGTCACTATCATATTGTGTGTTGATTTATAAGGTGTTCTATAATCTTGCCTTAGGCAGGACTTTGCCCGTAGGACTTTCAAACAAGTTTAAAAAAAAGAGGAAAAAATAAAGGTTAAGAAAAAAAAATAATTATAAAGATTGAGGAACAAAATGAGAAGAAAAAAAATAAAAATAAAATTTGACAAAAATAAAAATAAAAAAAGATAAAAATAAAAAATAAGAGAAAATAAAGATTGAGATATATGAATTAAAAAAAGAAAAGAGAAAAAATAAATAATATTTGAGAAAAAAAGAAAAAGAGCAGAAAAATTAAAAAAAAAAGAAAAATAAAGATTGAGGCAAATGAACTAAAACAAGAAAAAAAAATAAAAATTAAGAAAAATTGAAAAACGATAAGAAAAAAAGAAATAAAAATAAAAGTTGAGACAAATAAACATGATAAGTGTAAAAAATACTTAAGGTATGATAGAGGCAAAAATGTACTTGTACTATGCAAAAAAAAATAAAAAATTAGTCTTCCAAGATTTTTCTTATGGAAAATAATAAAACAAAGCTAGCCACTATGAGATTATACCATATAATTTCCTGGATGCTATATGCTTCACTCAAGTCGACCAAAAAAGCTCCAACTTTAAGCTAATCCAATCGGCTACATAGGGATCTATGAAGTTGAAAATGAATTTACAGATTCATCAGCATAAAGTTTTGAAGAGATTCAAATCCTTATTGTGCCAAATAATAATCATCATTAAATGACATTATCACAGGCCCTCATGGATATACTTTCATTTGGAAAACTGTCAAAGCTCACCAATTTAAGTAAACCAATGCAAGTGACTCGCTGCAAGCATAGAGAGACAAAACCTAGTCCCACAACAAAGGAGGATGGGAAAACAAATCAACTCCAATGGTAACTTCAGTAACAGATTTCAAACCTCATCACTCTTTAAGAGATTATTTAAATGTGGCATGACATAAACACGGGTGATGTAATAAGCCAACGGCCATAATTAAATCAATCTTATTACACTATTCTGCCAGCGAACTCCAAAAAAACAAATAAAGTGAGGGTCGAGAAGGCGGGGGAAGGTCCAATCATGTACATCATATTGACAGCATGGTATAGAAGAGGTGCCACAAATACTTGCTCATTTTCGTCCACCAACCATACTTGGGCTGTTAGTTCCTGATAAACCAGAAGATGAGTTGTGTCTTTGATCCCCGTTGCCAAAAACATTAAGATCTTCAAACAACCTATAAGATGGAATGAAGGTTTTTTGTCCAGAAGCAGTTGTCGTCGTCTTGGGGTGGAGAGGAACTCGAGTGTCACCATTAATAGCTACACCATTGCTTGCCATAGTAGGAAGCGAGTTAAAATTCTGTATGGATCTAGGGCCTTGCAAAGGCACAGATGCATTTGTGGTTGCTTGTGGAGTTGAGTACATGTAGGTTGGTCTAGCTGAAGGGCTTGGATTGCTAAGATATCCGGGAGTTGCTGCCCACGGAGGAGGTGGATAAGCAGAGTACTGCAGGAATTGAGTCTGAGCATGTGGTGGTAACTGTGGAGATTGAGGATGAAGTTCTAGCTGAGTTCTAGGTTGATCGTTCAGTTCAGATTGCAAAGGAGACTCTGGAAGCTGTTGTGATGTATGCTGAGATTGTAACGGAGATTCTTGGGGTTGCTGTGGTTGAGGCTGATTGGATGGTTGGGGCCGGGATTGATGATGAATTTGTGATTGAGGTTGGGGCTGAAACTGGACTTGGGTTGGGTGTTGAAATTGAGGTTGGTCTTGGTGTTGATATTGAGGATGAAACTGCTGGGGTTGGGGATGAGCCCAAGGAGCTACATAACTGTTAAAGCTCTGATCTTGATACCCAAGATAAGTTTGAGATGCATATGGATTCCCTTGAGTGGTTGAGGCAAGCGGTTCCTGATGTGTGTTTTGAGTGGCTGAAGCAGAATTTTGTGGTGTTTCGGGATATACACTTGGTGACAAGGTGAGGCTCAAGAGGTCAATTATGTCTAGTTCTTTCGTGGGTGTAGAAGTTGCAGGTGGATCATGAAGAATTAATGCATTGTTTGTGACAGGATCCATTGGTTCTGCAGTAAAATTGCTAGTATTGGCAGGGACCATTCCTTCATGTGTTAGGGCTGCTGGACTTGTCTTTGAATGTCTGCGTCAGCACAAGCATGAATATCATTAGAGACGGCAAACTACAGCCATAAAACCAACATATAGTTGCGAAAAAACAACTTTTGATTTCCAATAACTTTTACCAAATCCAAATAAAAGTCACTAGTCTTTCTACTGAGCACTACCCAATACCCATTCCGTGATCTGTCCTCTCTGATCCTCTGGAAAATCAACATGACAATTAAAAAGTATTCTAACAATGAGTCATGGATGAGTATTTTGAAATTTCCCTCAGATGGAAGGTGTAATAACCTGCTAATCTCTCTACATACTTGCAATGTGGTGCTTACAATTAGGACTAAAAGCAAGTATCTGTTATCTCTATATTTACCTTCGAGCTAATTGGGCAAAGTCATCTTCCTCATCTTCCTCTTCATCAATTTGACCTGCGGTTGCTGGAAGAACTGGTGCAGAAGGTTTGGCATCTGCTGTTGGACTAGGTGATTTAACTTCAGCCGGTTTGAGGCTTGGATCATTCATTTCTCTTGCTGATATGTTATCGTTAGGGAATTGAGTTGGGAGTGGAGAACCAGAAGCTATTGCATCATGTTTAGCCAGTACAGTTTGGAGGTTATCATTCAACTCAAGACCCTGGGCCAGAAGTTCTTCATCCCTAAGACAAATCAAAACAAATTTTAACAGAAGAAAATATACTGAAAAAAGTAAAGGAAAATAGCACCAGTCTAGTACTCTAGTTAACATTTGCAACACCATTTTTCCCATGAACACCATAAGAAACAAAAGACAGAATTACCCCGTCGTCGTTAACATTTGCATCAACTTCTTCTGGTTAGAGCGACACCGGTCAACAAGATCAACTATAACTTCGTCTTTTACAGCCTAGACAGATGAAAGATATCAAAGGGTTAAAGAATTTTTATTCATGAGGTGCATGAAGGAAGAGTAGAGTGGTTACATACCAAACGATCGCCTGGGGTCACAGCTTGTAGCATATCAGCCAACAGATCAGCAATATCCCTCATAGAATTTATGCTTGACAAGCTGCAAGGTGAAAGGTTAGTTTACATATGATAGTGTGAATCATATCACAAACCACCACAGTGCAACAACATACTATCAATAGGTCAGCAAAGGCCTAATTAACTTACCTTAAGTTCCCCACCTCTGTTGCCATTGCCTCGTCAAGTCTTGTTGAGGAATTGATTGGCATTCCATAACCAGGTTGAGGTTGTCTTGGTGCAGGATGAGTAACAGGAGGAGTAAAGATTGGAGCTGTATCAAATGAAGGCTTGGGAAATTCAACGCCAGCACGCTGCCATGATCATGA
This sequence comes from Capsicum baccatum var. pendulum, assembly GCA_030864225.1. Taxonomy (NCBI): domain Eukaryota; kingdom Viridiplantae; phylum Streptophyta; class Magnoliopsida; order Solanales; family Solanaceae; genus Capsicum; species Capsicum baccatum. The sequence continues at coordinate 184,436,534 of CM061558.1, read as the reverse complement.
CAGGAAGATGGTTACTGGAAAAGAGAACTTTTCCAATACATGTTTAAGCATGGCATTTCACTCCTTAGACAAGGTTTTTCTTTTGAAGGAAAAGTGAATCCACCCACCCCACATGGAAAGAAAAACAAACAAAACAAACAAAAGAACCAAAAGGAAAAGATCTGAACAGTTCCACTAAAAATATCAAAATACAGAAACAAAGTGCATAAATCCCTTTCTCAACTGATCACTGATAAAGAGATAATCCATCTCAAAGGTAACATTTCAAGCCAACAAATCAATGTCATTACGAGTATCTCAATGAAATCACAAACCTAAAACTCATAAAAAATGATTTTGAACTAAATTTTCACATGCAGTTACTAACCCTCAATTCTTCGTAAGCCCAATAGTACTGGGGATACTTTCCTCCAGGGCCACCAAATGCCTCTTGCCAAGAGTCCAGTAGTACTAGTACTTTATGTCTCACATGCATATCAGTCTGCAAAACCATCAAAAGAGTGGCAGAGAAAGTCTTTAACAAACAGGTCAAGTGCACATTCAAAACTGAGATTAAGTAACACCAAATCAGAATGACCAAAAAGCTAATAATCTTCCATAATGGTCCCAACACAGCACAAAGTAGCTTAAGCAGGTATACATGGGTAACAATGCCACTTCCATTAATGTGCAATCATTAAAGTATAGCAAGAAAGTATGCCATATATTATCATATGGCAAATTCAGCTTGAGATGATACGTGCGTCTAATTAGAAAGAACTGGAGTATTTGACAGAAACTTGCCTTCTTCTTTACAATTTTGACCATGTCTTGCAATATGCTTCTTTCAGCAATTTGAAAGTGCGCATTATCACCACAGTTCTTCACCATTGTCTCCAGAAGCTGTAGGCGGAAAGGCAAGAAGAATAATCATTAGAACCATCAAAATTTAGCACAGTTTGACAACCTTAAAAGATATAACAGGTAAAAAGAAATACTATTCTGCTTGATTATATATTAGTCAATAATATGACCCTCAGTGCTATTACAATCAGAAAGTATGACTATAAGTGCAATATAAATGTGGGCTTCATTTCAAAAGCTGGAACGAAGAAAAAAATAAAAATATATATGTATGTAATACAAGAAAAAAGTAACAACTTCATTCATAATGATTTTCTTAACGATTAATATATATCTTTGGATTTCATATTTATTGTTAGTATCTCTCTGTTCAAGATAGAACTTGTAGGCAATGAGGCGAAAGCCATATGCCTTGTCTACACTGAGGCGCAACCTAAGTGAGGTGAAGCGCTTTCTCTGAGCTTCAAGGCTTAAGTGTACCTCAAATGAGCCTCTGACACACTGTGTGATGGCCCTAATGGCTAATAAAATTTAACTGACTGTAAATTATATAAATAAAGGAGAGATTCCAACAATCGTACTGTTAAAGAAAGTAGCTGAACTTTTGGGTTCTTGTGCTGCAGCCTCTTCTTCACAGCTTTGACAGTGTCTTTTGCTAACCTGTATAGAGTAGGGAGAATTAAATCAAACCTTAAATTGCTTTCCCCTTGTTCTAGCTATAAATACAGTTTACATCAACTTCAAGCAATGGAAAATGGAGCACAGTAACTGAAACTAGGATGATACTACAGTACATCATGATCCGGTGCTCGTCAGAGTCCTTTAATTATGGTTAGAGGCCTGTATAGCCACGTGGGGATTAGTTTGATGTTCAAAGAACTAATTATTGAGAATCTCTAATTCCCTTGAAATATATTTAGTACCCATGAAGTGAGAATACACCGGGTATGTTGTTTGTTGATGTGGGAATGAGTCAAGCAGATTGAACACAGATGATTATGTAGACGACCCCAACCAGTTTGGGATTGTGACGTAGGTAATAGAATATACAACAACAACAAAAAAGAAAAAAAAAAAAACATGGCCAGTGAACTCCCACAAGTGGGGTCTGGAGGATGGTAGTGTATACAGACCTTGCCACTACCTCGTGGAGGTAGAGAGGTTGTTTCCTAAAGACACTCAAAAGGTAGTAGAATATAGTGGTAAGCAATTCAATCTCCTACAGGTGAATCTTTGACAACACAAAGTAACTTCATCCTTCTTAGATAACAACTCAAACACTGGAAAAATCTAAAAAATAATTAAGAACTGGCTCCCCTTTAGTATTCTTGATCAATTATTGATTGCTATAAATTGTATACACAGGTGGAGCTGGATAATTCAACAACTTTGAACCTAAATATGTTTAACAGAAAGATCTGACTTTGCTCCTACATGTTCCCTAACATTCAAAAGCTCCGAAAGGGCGAATGGAACACAGTAAAAAAATTAAAATGACTGCTAAAGTCCAAATAAGGCTTCAAAGAAAAGCACAGAAAGAAAAGAGAACCCTAATTTCTATTGGCTTAAAAGAAAGCCTCACATCAACAGAAAAACACAAACTGAGACAGACTTCAGACAAGAAAGAGAACCTTAAAAAAAATTAACCATCAAGAAAACACAGGCAACAAAACCCCACATGAATTAAGCTAACAAGAAACAGAGGGGAAAAAAAGTACAAAAAGTCAACTTTGGCATAAAAGAAGAAAGAAAAGTAGCGTAAAGGGGGTGTTTGGTAATATGTTACCATTGATTGGAATTGATGGTATCACAAATATCAATATTCATAGTCCAATCAGGACCGATCAAGAACTCGCTGGTTGCCTTCTCAACACGAACGGCAGCTGAAGAAGATGAAGAGGAAGAAGATGAAGAAGCCGCACCCAATGATGAAATCATTTTCTTTTTTTTTTTTCTTTCTTTACAGAAAATCTTTGTTTGCTAGTTAGTAGTTTGTTGTGGAGAAAACATGTATGTAGGGGTTACATACACCCATAAAGTTTTTGTTGTCCGAGAAAAACTAGGGGAATTTTGGGTTGGGTTCTCTCTCTCTTCTTGGTTTCTTCGAGTATTATGGTGGGTGTTTGTGGTTTTTCCCTTTTCTTTTTCCGGGAATTTCGTCTTCTTTTCCTTCTTTCCTTTGTATTGTATGTATGTGTATTATTATGTGTTCTCAATTATCACCTTCTTCGCTCTGGACAAGCTCATTCTTTTTCTTATCTTCCGATAATAACTCACGCGACCTCGTTGACACGCGCCGCGCCTAATTGCTTCGGTGCTCTAATGATCCCCCTACCCTACCTCCTAATTCTTTTTCTTCTTTTCCTTTTTCGGGTTCCGGGTCAGACTAGTAAATACCCGGAAGTAGTAACGGATTGTTAGAATTAGGAGTGCCCAAAAGCCAATTCAATTTCTCTTTCATATATATATATATATATAAAACCTATATATTTCTCTTTCATTTCTATAAACCTATTTAATTTTTTCTTTTCTTGTTAATTGCTAGTATTTCTATTTTATACATATTTTCTTATCGATTAAATAAAAAACTGAATCGTTAAGGACTAAAAATCAATAAATCAAAAACTGATTAAAAATATCTTATTGGTTTGATTATTGATTTAACATATTTAAAAATTGATAATCGATAAACCAAATCGATAATACATAAAATCGTACCAAACCTACCGATGCACATCCTTAGTTAGAATTTTAGCACAGTTCTAATTTATGGACTAATTTATTTCGATAAAGATGAGATGAAATAATTTCAAATAAAATGAGATAAGATAATATCCTAATATTCAGCCTAGATAAAATTTATAGAGCGATAAAAATCTTTTTTTCTGGCTTATCCTAAAATATCCACATTATTCTACGTATCAAACGATAAAAGCACCACGAAGTATTTCTCGTTAATATTTAGTTTAATTTAATTAATGTTATTTTCTTATTAGTTTGGTTAAACATTTGAAATCATTTGCAACCCTTAATTTTACTTTACAAATCAAATCTCTTCTCAATTATCTTTCCCTTTATCTTATTTTTTTTTATTTTTTTGGTAGCAACGGGTAGTTTTATATTACATAAGCAAAAAACTTTACAGGGCTAGAGTTTGTGAACTCCTTATTACAAATAGAATAGTAGTAGAAGCACTAGGTCTAATATTTACAACCTGAGCTGTAGTACAACTATTAGATAAGCTAGTAGTATTAACATTAGACTACACTCTCACTCGTCTAAGTATAGGGACTCCATGTTAGTTTGCACGCAAAATATCCAACAAAGATGTTGGAGGCTCCCAAAATAAAGTAATAGAACCGGTAGTAGAATTATCTAACATTATTGTAGTAGTAGTATAGGTCATAACAGCTAGTCTATCAGCTAGTTGGTTCTATTCCCGACATACACGACGCAGTTGTGGGTTACCCAGTTCTCGGAGAAGGTACCTGCTATCAGCAAATAAAGAAGCATTATCATGAGCAGGAGCATATATCATGTGCACAAGTTATTGTGAGTTAATATTTACTTCCAATGAGGTAATATTATATTGTTGAGCTAAGCTTAATCCTAACAGAAGTGTTTGGGCTTCTCCTTTTATTAATTGATCAGAATGATAATAACTTTCAAACCCAAGCCACCAGTCCCCATTAGAATTCCTAAAAACTCCTCCCAGGGAGCATTGTCTCGACTTTGGCTCGAAGGAACAGTCAGTATTGAGCATAAAATATGATTGAACAAGAGGGTTTCATTTAACATATATAGCGACTCGAGGTCTTTATCTTATGTAAATATCTAATTTACCCTTGATCTATTTTAATCCTCCATCTATGTTATACTTCATCTATTTAATTTATACAAGTTAGTTTAATTTGACATAAAGTTTAAGAAATAAAAAAATACTTGTAAAAATTATGGTTTAAAATAAGTCACAGAGATTTATGTGACTATAAATTATTTCATTAAAGGTAAATAAATAATTTAAAGTTAAATGATTACTAAATATAAAAATGCGTCATTCTTTTTGCATGAACTAAAAAGAAAATTCAACTATATAAATTGAGAAACAGGGAATATGTTTTTCTATTATATGTTCTTTTACTTTACTCTATTTCCTTCTTTGAACGAATATTTTTCGGCATCTTCTCCGACGTCTCTCCGACGTCCATCTCTTTAAACATTTTTCTTCAATATTTCTCGCCGCCGCCGCCAGTTAAGACTGATGCCGACGATCTCGTCGGCAGCAGGTAAGGTACCATTCTCACAAATCCCTTCAATACAATTCTTCCGTCATTTCTCTCTCTTCGTCCTCTTCTTTACCTCGTCATCACTGTCTCCTGTTGGTACCACATATTGTCCGGCGATTCCACTATCGGAATCTCTGGTCCGGTGATGACGAACAACAAGCAGTGTTTGGTATCAAGATTTGAGAGCTAAAAGGTAAACTAGATCCAACTTTTCAAAGGCCTCCGGTGAAACTTCGGTGGCAACACTCCAATATCAGGTTTTCTGGCGACTCACAGTATACTTTTTCCAGTGACCAAGTCATTTTTTGGCGGTCAAGGTTGGGGACGATATCCACAGCATGAAAAGCCAACGACAACAACATTCCTACGATCAATTTCTTCACCAACTTGTCGAAATTCGATGAAACAATCAAGAAAAAATCATCGCTTCATTTTCTCACAGAATCAGATGCACTCGTTTTATCCCTTCTCATTTATTTGGTCTAGGTTTCTAACTATTTGGAGGCCGATACGTCTGGTGTCGTTGATGTATATTTTTCAGTCTATTCTCCTTTGATTTCTTGTCATCTTATCTTGGCTGTTCTTGTGGGAATACTGCTTATTGTGTTATTGATTTTTGGTTGTCAAACTTGAATTATAGTATATTAGTTCTGTGGCCACTGGTTATACAGGATTTTTCTTGATTTTCCCTGTTGATTTATCTCATTTCTACCTTTGCATCTTTTTTTAGCCTTGCCTATTTGTTTTTAGTCCTTCCTAATAGTTTTTTAGCCTTACCTATTTGCTCGTCTTTTTTCTCTTTTCCTTTTGAGTAGTGGTTGTGCTGGCCAATGGTAGAATAGGGTCATATTCTAGGTCGAGATTGGGGTTAGGTTCGAGACTAAGGTTTAGGGTGAGGGTGGGGTCTGGGTCTGGCGATGGATTCGGGGCGGGTCTAGGATTGAATTTGGGGTTGAGGGCAAGAGGTAGTAGGGCTAGGTAGGGTAAGAGAGATTCTAAGTTGAGATTTGGGTCTTGGAACATAAAGACTTTTCAAAGTAAGCCCATAGAGCTCGTGAAGATTCTTAGGAAGAGGAGGATTAGTATAGCTTGTGTCTAGGAAAAAATATAGGTAGGCACTAAAATGAAAGATATAGACGGGTATAAATTATGGTACTCGGGTAGTGTGAGACATAAGAATGGGGTAGCTATCTTAGTGGATGAAGAGCTTAGAGGCCAGGTAGTGGAGGTTAAGCAGGTTAACGATAGCCTGATTTTAATTAGGTTGGTCATTGGAGGATCTACTTTGATTGTTATTAGTGCCTACGCTCCACAAACAGGATTGGACGAGGAGGAGAAGAGAAACTTTTATGAGACTTTGGATGAGGTGGTTAGAGGCATTCCGAGCACGAAGATGCTTTTTGTTGGAGGGGATTTTAATGGGCATATTGAGACTTTATTGAGCGGTTATCATGATGTGCATAGTGGTTTCGATTTTGGGGGAACAGAATGAAGGAAGAGTTTCTTTTTTGGATTTTGCTAAGGCTTTTGGGTTGTGGGTGGCGAATTCAAGCTTTTCAAAGAGGGAAGAGCGATTTATAAAGACTGTAAGGTCATACTTAGCGAGAATCTTTTGACTCAATATATATTATTGGTGATAGGCATGGTAATCAATATGGGCAGAAAGAAAAGAAGGATGGAGGGTCGACCCAGGATTAGGTGGGTAGCTTGACTTTGGCAAGTGATTTGGAAATGAGGGAGAAATTAGCGATGAAGAGGTCTTGGGAGAGTAGTGGGGATGTGGATAGTATGTGGGAGACAACTATTAATTGCATTAAGGAGATCACTAGAGAGGTGTTAGGTATCTCGAAAGGTAGATCTGGCAAACATTAGGGGGACTGGTGGTAGAATTAAGAAGTTAAGAGGAAGGTGGAGACTAAGACAGTAGCTTATGCTAAGTTGGTGGAGAGCAAGGATGGTGAGGAGAGCTAGATGAATAAGGAGGAGTATAAGGTAGCTCGGAGAGAAGCTAAGTTAGCAGTTACAATGGCTAAGACAATAACTTTTGAGAGCTTGTATGCGGCTTTAAAGGAGAAGATAGGATATAATAAAACTTATGATGATTCATGATATATCTATACCAACCTCCAATAATCGGACAATCGTCCGTCATCAAATAATCGACCAAACCACCCAAGTCCACAGTAATCTGACTAAGCCTCTATAAAATAAAAAGTCAATAATATGTCGGGACATGCCCATGAAAATAGCCAAAACCAATAGTCAAAGAGATAATCAACAGATAAAATAAGAACCATAACATGAAATAGGGTTTTTCGAAGGATAAAAGCTCACCACTTCAATCTGACTCCCTAGCTGATCCTGAATCCAAGTCATTGAGCAGGAGATGTGGAAGTATGGATGGTTCTTGCATCGTGTACGGATACAACGTCTAAAGAAGATTAGCGGTTGGAGCGTTAGCATGTAACCCAGAGATAGAAAAATAAAAAAATTTAATGATAATAATTCAAAACCAATACATTATTCAATGCATAATATCATATGAGATACATATACATATATATAATAACACATGCTGGGGTGGGGAACAAGGCTTAGCATGAACTTCAAAAACCTTAACCTGAGCTATGTAACATAACCGTCATATAATAAGGCACCCACGGGCTATATGGACTGATAATGCTCAACTTATACGTCAATTTAAGTGTAAGACAGTCGTTGTCAATATATTTACCCAGCAAAAGTCGGGGTCAAATCTACGAGGAACAATGTGAGTTGCGATTGAGTAGGTTCAGAATAAGAGTTACTAACTAAATTCTATCCTATAGTACAAAATGGTTTGGGGTTTTTTGATGTTTTTCAAACATGAAAGTAATTCTTGGGCTTCTAAGGGACTATTTTGAGACTAAGAATAATTAGAGTGTAATCAATTAGGAACGGATCTTGGGTCTATGCTATCCTAGGGGCAAGATATGCATGGGTATGTAATGATTCAATGCAAATTCTAGTTGTTGATCATATAGTAGGCTAGGTTTAAAGTCCTTGAGGCTAGTTTTTCAACAAAGCCACAAAGATGTCACTCGTTTTCCCTTTCGAGTACCTAACGAGTGTGTAATTAAAGCCACCCAATATCTCAATTAGGCACCCCTATTTCTAGGATGGAACCCGAGAGATAGTCAACCTCCTAATTACCCTTATATCTAAGATAGTGAAAAATTAGCAAGACACCCATGAATTGTCTACTATTGCTTTGGTTCCTACATCCCTTTTTTAAGGATGATGTGGGTCCCTAAAGTTCACCCAAAACCCCTCTTTCAAGGATGGCTAGGGCTTTCAAGAGCTTGGGATTTTTACCCATCAAACCCATTTGGGGTGTTTGGGGCTTTCACCCACAAATTCCAACCTATTTAATCAAGCAATAATAGAACCCATCATAAACAAACTAAAATCTACACATACATCACAACCTACACACTTGCACCCTATATAAACATAATCCCAAGAGGAAGAACTAGCACATCATAAAAACAATAAAAACAAATAAACCATGAATTCCATCAAACAAATTCATGATGGATAAAAGGAATGCAAACCAAACTTTAAATCTCCACAAATCTCCAATGAAATTAGCTAATTCTTTACTTGAAAGTCATTTTAATGTCTTAGCTCAAAATTAGTACAAATTAGGCTCAAGCTCCAAGAAATTACAAACCCTAATCTAAGCTAAGATGGAGGAGTGTTGTAGAATGATTTCCCTAGAATGAAAGGGTTTTGAGCTTTAAATAGGATTTGGAGTCGGCTGGTCAAAATGACATTTCTGCCCTTGGGCCATTTTCTGCCCTCACGTGATTGAGGAAGATTGGTCGCGATCGCACTCACCGCGATCGCGGTTTGTCCATCACGATCGCAGTTGGTTGACTAGATTAACTCAGCGCGATCGTGGGCTAACACCCACAATCGCGATAACTGAGGGCTAGATCCTGATCATGCATCAGCTTGTCCAGCTCTTACATTTTAATTCTTTTTTTATCCTTTTGAGCTTAAGTTTGCTTCTTTTCTTCTCAGCACTTGTACACTTGTAAAATATGAGAATTAATATATTTAATCCCAAATGTGTCTCACTTTTACATTCAAATCATAGTAGCGTGTATGAATGTTAAGTGCGAATGAGTGGTAATTTCACCACTCATCATGGGACCAACTCTCCCCAAGCTGGAAGGGCCTCAGTGCGTGTAGCTGCACGAATCAGAGAATATCCATATCCGTATGTACTTTTATGGGGGACTCAAACCTCCGGTATAATCAAGGTGACTTAGAAACTAATGTATACAATATGGGGGACTCGAACCTCCAGTTCATATATCCAATACGGGGGACTCACAACTCTCGATTATTTAGACACCCGCATCGGCTAGCGTGGTTTCCTGTGTTAGTCCTTTGGAACCTCCACTGTCACGGCCTGGCTACATATCCTGCTTTTAAGCCCAATTTAAAACACTTAATATGCATCACTATTTATTAACCCATTATACATATAGGCACCCTGTTGGTATCATTATACCAACACCACTTGCAAGCATATAATATACCATAACAATAATTTCATCAATTGGGACTCAAACCCATTGTCCGAACAAAGTCATTAAATTAATTTACATTTGGGACTCAAACACATTTAGCCAATCAACCCTAAGGTTACAGTTTAAATCAATTTATGAGCATCAAGGCCTTCATAAAGCCATTCATTATTCATTCACCATTTTATGCCAATGTATTAGTTCAACACACAATTCAAACTTGTGACAAGGTCATTCTCATTAACAATTTCACAAACAGGTTGAGGACGTACCATTATCAATCCAAGACCAAGACAAAAATAATCTATTAGGGGTTATCCATGACCACTTAGTTTAATCACCATTTCCATGCACCTACATGTGCAAAGACTATGATCAAAGCCTGGAAAATCATAATTAAACAATGGGAAAACGTTATTCAATAATAAATATTCAAAACCCTCAACCCTTGTTTCAAAACTCATGCCAATGATTCATGAACAATACTTTAAATCATATGCTTTTACAAAATTAACAATGAGGGAAGAGTCACATGCCTGAATCACGAAGATTATGAGAGAAATCAACCCTTGAGCCCTTAGATGACCAAATTGGTGAAACCTTAGCTTGACTTGCTGTAGAGGATTTAGAGAGAGTGTTTAATCCTTTAAAGTGTTGAATGAATGCCCCAAAAGTGTTTTATGGACATAGGGTCTAAAGGGTTTTAAGTGGTAAATGTCTAAAGTCCCCCAACTTAAAAACTAGAAAAGCATCGTCTTTTGTTATGAGTCATCCATCTACTCGTAACATCACCTTACGACTTGTCACCATGAGTTGTAACTAGGATAGTCTCTAGAACCCCCAACACTGTTATCCTTATGACTCAACTAACCAACTCGTAACATGACCCTACGACTTGTAGGGTCCTACTTGTTAACAGAGCAGAACCAAATAGGGTGAACACTGGACATCCTATGACTTGACCGTTATGACTCATAAGGAGTCCTTACAGCTTGTAGTGAGCCCTTCGTACTCAGAGCAGGATCAAGACAACAACTTATATGATTTGGTTACGATTCGTCCTAACGATTCACACGAGTCTTCACGACTCATGTCCCCAAGTCATACCCAGGACAAAAAATCAACAACATCTACTGTACACCTTACGATTGGGTTACATAACCCGTCAAGACACCCTACAACTCATGGGGTCAAGTCGTAACCAAGGCAGTGAGCTTGGAGCTCAGGAAATTTCCAAGGGCAAAAGTCCAGGGTGTTTCAATCTTTCCCCTTAGGATCATTCATTCTCGAATGAAGGGATAAAGCATTTCTAGCACGATTAGACCTCAACCATCATTACTCATACCTTTAAGATAAAATACAAAATACTAAGGAAATTTTCAATCTTCCTTTAACAAAGACAGAAAACAAAGATGTTAAGAACACACTTACCTCAAGAACGAATTTTCAAAATAGGGAATTAGAACTGATACTTGGAATTCATGTCCTCCTCGACTTCCCAAGTAGCTTTCTCTAAATTTTGATTTTGTGACAGAACCTTTACCGAAGCCACGTCCTTTGTCCGCAACCGATGGACTTGCCGATCTAAGGTATTCAGCGAGTCCTCCTCATAGGAAAAAAAGTCTAAAATACCAATGTTCTCCAAGGGAATAACCAACAAAGGATTACCCACGCACTTCCAACATGGATATATGGAACACCGGGTGAATAGAACTCATGCTAGAGGGCAAATACAATTCATATGTCACATTACTAACCCTTCTCAAAACCAAGTACGGGCCAACATATAGGGGACTGAGCTTTCCTTTCTTCCCAAACTGCATTACTCTCTTCATGGGGGACACCTTAAAGAACACACAATCTCGAACCTCAAACTCTAACTCTCTCCGCCTCATGTCCGCATAGGACTTTTGGCGACCTTGGGCGGTTTTAAGCCTATCTTAAATCACCTTTACCTTTTCCATAGCTTGATGAACTAAATCCGGGTCAAACATCTCTGCTTCACCAATCTTGAACCACCGAATAGGATATCTACACCTCCTACCATGGTTCTTTCTACTTGCCCATCTGCCTGTGGGTGAAAGGCGGTGCTAAAGATCACTCTAGTCCCCAAACCATGCTGAAAAGAATGCCAAAAATGAGTTGAGAACTAAGTACCATGATCTGAGATAATCGAGATAGGAGCACCATGCAAATTTATAACCTCCTAAAGGAACAACTTTGCATAGTCCTTGATAGAATAATTAGTGCTCATTAGCAAGAAGTGATTAGACTTAGTCATCCTATCCACGATGACCCAAATAGAGTCACACTGATTCCACGACCACAGAAGGCCGGTAACGAAATCCATATTAATTATCTCCCACTTTCACAATGGTAATTCAATTTCTTAAATTAGCCCACCGGGCCTCATGTTTACTTGCTAACACACTATACACTTAGCCACAAAGTTGGTTACATTCCGCTTCATGTTATTCCACCAATATATATCCTTGAGATCATGATACATCTTTGTTAAATCGGGATAAACTGTATACCACAATCCATTGGCCTCGGCTAAGATCCTACCTGGCAACCCATCAACGTTGGGAACACACAATTTCTCTTGGTACCTCAAGATACCATCACCACCGATCTCAAAGGCCATCACCTTCTACTTTCCCATATCGTCCTTGATCTTTATCAAGAGAGGGTCTAATACCCGTTTCTTCTTTATTTCAGAACCTAGAGATGATTGTGCCACCTATTGCACAAACACACCACCATCCCTCGAGTCCAAGAGATGGACTCTAAGGTTAGCTAAATGGTGGATATCTTTTACTAATTCCAGCTTATCCTCATACACATGCGACAAACTACCCATCAACAAACTGCTAAGAGCATCAGTAACTACATTAGCTTTACCTAGGTGGTAGTAATGACTCATATCATAGTCCTTTGGCAACTCAAGCAACCTTCTTTGCCTGAGATTAAGCTCCTTTCGAGTGAACACATACTGCAGCTCTTATGATCAGAAAAGATATCAACATGGACCCCATACAGATAGTGATGCCAAATTTTCAATGTAAACACCACGACTAACAATTCCAAGTCATGAGTCGGATAGTTCTTCTCATGAATCTTTAACTTCCTAGAGGCATAAACAACCACCTTGCCATGCTGCATTAGTACACAACCAAGTCCCAGTCGGGACGCATCACAATAGACCACAAAACCATCAGTACCCTCGAGCAGGGTCAAGACTAGAGCTGAAGTTAACTTATTTTTTAGCTTCTCAAAACTACCCTCGCAAGCATCAAACCACAAGAAGATCACTTTCTTCTGAGTTAACTTGGTCAATAGGGCAGCAATAAAAGAGAAACTTTCCATAAACCTTCTATAGTAACTGGGTAAATCCAAGAAGCTCTGAATGTTGGTTGGAATCGTGGGTCTAGGCTACTTCTTAACTACCACAAACTTTTGTGGCTCTACCATGATCCCCCCACTAGATACAACAAGAGTAACAAATATAACAACTTTCAACCAGAATTCATAGTTCAAAAAGTTTATAGCTGCTGACCTTTTAAGGTCTGCAACACAATACAAAGGTGATCGACATGATTCTCCTTACTCTTGGAATACACAAAAATTTCATCAATGAAGACAATCACGAATAAATCTAAAAATTAATAGAAGACCCTATTCATCAAGTCCATGAATACCGCCTAGACATTTGTTAAGCCAAAATTCATGACCAAAAACTCAAAATGCCCATATCGAGTACAAAAAGCTGTCTTGGGGATATCCAATTCCTTAATCTTTAACTAATGATATCCAGATCGAAGATCGATATTAGAAAAGAATTTATAACCCTAGAGCTTGTCAAACAAATCATCAATTCTCAAAAGTAGATACTTATTCTTTACTGTCACCTTGTTCAACTACTGGTAATCAATGCACATACAAAAGAAACTATCTTTCTTACGCACGAACAAGACAGGTTCACATATGAAAATACACCAGGATAGATGAAACCCTTGTCTAAAAGGTCTTTTAACTACTTCTTGAGTTCTTTTAACTCAGCTGGAGCTATCCTAGAGGGATGGAAATAGGATGAATGTACGAAGCAAGGTCAATACCAAAATCAACCTCTCTATTGGGAGGGACATCAGGAAGATCATCAAGGAAGACTTCAGGAAGCTTATTTACCATTGGGACAGAATGTAAGGACGGTTCCTCCGAGTTAGAATCTTTAACCTGGACCAAATGATATAGACAAACTTTGGAAATTAATTTTTTGGGCTCTAAGATATGATACGAACCTCCCTTTAGGCTCCAAGGAACTTCCCACCCATTCAACAATTGTCTCATTAGAGAATTTAAACATGACATTATGGGTCCCGCGGTCTAGATAAACATAACCCTAGTGCTACCATTCCATCCCCAAAATAACATCAAAGTCAACCATGTATAACTCTATCAAGTCCGCCAGAGTTTATCTATTACCAACAGATACCACACAACCCTTATAGACTTTTCTAACAACCACATAGTCACCTACTTGGGTAGAAATAGAAAAATGATTTGATAAACACTCAGGATCAAAACTATAATGCACAACCACAAATAGGGTCAAATAAGAGAGAGTGGATCCTGGATCAAGTATATAATACACATCACGGGAACAGAGTTTCAACATACTAGTAACGATATTCAGAGATACCTCAAACTCCTGACGAGTAGTTAGAGCATAAAGGAAGTCTCGATTAGTCCTGGAGCCAGAAATGGCACCCTTTGGTGCAAGAGATGATAAGGAGGCAAAAAGAACCTTGTTTTCCCCAGAAGCAACTCTAGAGGGACAATCCCATTACATATGTCCAACATGGCCACAATAAAAACATACGTTTCTTCTTTTCTCACACTGACCACGATGATGCAAATCATAAAATATAAGAAAGGGTAGGATTGTGCTGACTGGGACCCACTCGCTTGAGATTGGGCACCCTGTGCCCTAGAAGCATCACCGCCTTGAAAGAACCTTGTTTTCCCCAGAAGCAACTCTAGAGGGACAATCCCATTACATATGTCCAACATGGCCATAATAAAAACATACGTTTCTTCTTTTCTCACACTGACCACGATGATGCAAATCATAAAATATAAGAAAGGGTAGGATTGTGCTGACTGGGACCCACTCGCTTGAGATTGGGCACCCTGTGCCCTAGAAGCATCACCGCCTTGAGAACGTCGGTCACTAGACGACTTTGGGTAGAGAGCACTAGCCGTTGAATAGGAGTTAGGACTCCCCCAACTCTTATTCTTAGACCATTTCCACTTTGCTGCTGGCCACCACCTTGTTCAAAATATCAAAATTTCTTACTCTACCTTTTACCATTATCAGCTTGCTTTTTTTCCTCATCTTCGACCTGCTGCATATAAACTACAAGCTGAGAAATATCCATATCCTTGTTTAACAAGGTAGCCTTACTCTCAAAGATCATGTCTCAGGACAACCCAGAAGCGAACCTTCTCACCCTGTCCTTCATGCTAGATACCAACTCAGGAGCATACAGAGACAATTGATGAAATTTCAAGACATACTCCTTGACTGTCATTCTTTCATGTTTTAAGTTAATAAATTCTTTCGACTGCGCCTCCCTCAACTCCTGAGAGAAGAAGCTGTCCAAAAACACACTAGAGAAATTATCCCACAAGGAAGAACCAACATCTTTTCCTCTTAATTATTCCCACTCTTCGTAGTACTGGTACGCTATATTTCAATTGGTAGGCAACAAACTCTACACCTTCAACCTCCGAAGTATGCATAACTTAAAAAATCTTCTCCATCTCATCAATGAAAATTTGAGGATCTTCCTCGACCTTAGTACCAGTAAACATCGGAGAATGCAACCTCATAAATTAGCCAACTCTAGTAGCCTCAAATGAACCCATAGTAGTACCAACAAAACTTAACTATTGTGAATGAGACGTTACCAACTAGGTCAATAGGTTAATGGAGCGACGAAACTCAACATTACAAAACTCTCTTTCAGGAGACTAAGTATAATTGTCGCTCTCAGGAGTAAGATCAGTGGGGACAGGTTGGACTCTATGAGGACAGTCAGATACAGTGACCCTTGACCGGATCTGGACCTCAGAAGTTGGATGAGCTCCATCCATATTGTCCTCAGATGGGACAGAAGAAGTTCCACGAATATTATATCTTCTTAAAGGCATGATCTGAAAGGCGAATAAATATAAATCAGAAGAATTAAAAACCTTAGAGTCTATAGTCCAAAATTAAGACAACAAGGAAGTGAAATATTACTAAATGTCTCATAGCCTCTCCCTTATAAGTGTAGTGCGCTACACATCCATAGAAGAGACTTTACTTGACATAAATTTGTGGCCACCCAATTGACTATGAACCTAGGCTCTGATACCACCTTTGTCATGACCTGAACCAGGGCCTGGCCGTGATGGGTATCTTAAGATGGTCAAGGACCGAAGACCACCCCAAAATACCTAAACCACCGACTACCTAACACCCCATGTTGGATGAATTTCAAATATATAAAAAGGTGTATAATAGAACTTAAGATAATCCATGATATATCTATACCAACTGCTGGTAACCGAACAACTATCCGTCACCAAACAATCAACCAAACCACCTAAGTCTATAGTAATTCGACAAAGCCTCTACAAAATAGAAAGTCAATGAAATGTCGGGACATGATGATAGGCGAATTTACACGCCTATAGCACTAGATTTTGCCCATATTTTAGCCAAGTTTTGAGAACAAATTATATATTTCATGCACTTTTAGTCCTTTTTCCTGTAAGTGAGCTAACGAACATGATTAGCAAGTTTTCAGGTATAAATAATGCAAAATTCAGCATTTTATGGATAACTTGATGCCAAATAAAGCTTCACGAAAGGAGGAGAGCAAAGCTTGGACGCCAAGGACCAAATGTGGCGCATGGAAAATCTGTCCCGGGCAAAAACAACAATTCTTAAGACTTTGGGGACTAGCCGTAATTTATTAGGATTAGGATAATGATACATTAACCTAGTAGGATTGGGTTAAGTAATTCATTAGCTTAGTAGGAATAGGATATGTGTATTATAAATACCCTATCTTGCTAGAGATTTTTATTCATTCCTCATTAATTCTATTACTCTATAACTCTTCTTCTAACCTTTCCATTAATTCTACTTTTTATTCTTCTTCTATTCATCTATTCAATTCTTAATTTCCGCAACAAGAGAAATGTTACTTTGCAAGGAATTCATGCCTAACGCCTACCACACTTTGCTACACGAGATCTTTATTGTGGTATAATAACAATGTCGATTGTGATTTCCTTCGCACTCATGGGTAACTAAACTTCTCTGTTGGGGTTATGGAAGCCTTATGATATACTATCTAAGGCTCTGAGTTTGTGAATTCGTGACACGTGTGTTGCTTATATCATTATTCTCTTCATCTTAATGCAAATTCTTGTGGCTGCAGACGCATAGAATAACGCCAGTATAGCATCAACTTGTTCGAAAGAAAAGTTATATGTCTGAAAAAGAGATAATGTCAAGGTAATAGGGTCCCATCCCCTATTAAAAAGTTAGTGCCGTAACTGGATTAACCTCTTGGAGAATTTGTACCGTTAGATACGCTTTAAGCTCAAAAGAGTTAAAGTGAAATAGTCCTTGTTGAGGTCGAAAGATGCTTGGATTTACCATCGAATGCAATTCTCTATAAGCACATGCATGTCTGAATTCCGCACAACTCATAGCCAATAGAGATGTACAACTCATAAGGTGGACATACCCCCAACTTCTCAATTCTCATTGTTTTACATCTTACTAAACATTCTTTCTTTTTACTTTGCTATTTTCTATTTTACTCTACTATTTTGTTTACATTACTTGCACGACAAAACTCCCCCCTTTCTTTTACGAGACTTGCACTAAAAGTCTAGTAATCTTTGCTTACTTGTTGACCAAGCTATTCCCTGTGGGATCGATACCCAACCCAGTTGGGTTATATATTTGACAACGACCGCTTTACACTCCTACGAGAGCTGTAGATTGAGCGTTATCAAAAATTAGCGCCGTTGCCGGGGAATACAAGTGTCAATTAAGTTCGTGATAATTACTAGACCCTTTGGTCAAAGACTCTCGTACTTTTACTTATAGTTTTTGTTTTTGTTCTCTACAGGTTTTTATTCAGTGCATGCCCCATACTCGAAGTTCTGGTCAACCGTTATTACCTATCAATCCTGAACCACAATGTATTGGCA
This sequence comes from Capsicum baccatum var. pendulum, assembly GCA_030864225.1. Lineage (NCBI taxonomy): Eukaryota > Viridiplantae > Streptophyta > Magnoliopsida > Solanales > Solanaceae > Capsicum > Capsicum baccatum. The sequence goes on along the minus strand of CM061558.1, from coordinate 184,418,548 downwards.
GAATGGAGGCACAACACGAAATTGAAAGGATGGCTGCTTAACAGGAACAGGCGAGACTTGCTGCTCTAGCAGCCGCTCAAGTGCATCAACAAAATATTGATAACCCTGGGCGGGCAATAAATCCTGATGACGAGGACCTAGGTGATGACGAGTTATAAAACCCTAGGCATGCTGCTGAGATCGCAACACCTGCCAACAGAAGAGATCGTCAAGATAGGTTTAGGCCTGAACACCGAGTTATGCAACCAGCTTTTGACGATGATGATGATGATCTTGATGGAGCCGGAGCCACAGGAGCCATTATTCCTCCACCATTGGCACCCGGAGCCAAGTTCAACATCACAAGTACCATGATTCAGTTATTGCAACTCAAGGGATTATTTGGTGGACTAGCAGGCGATGATCTGAATATGCATCTCATCAACTTTATTTCTACTTGTAAGTCATTTGACAATCCTGGCGTTGGTCAGAATGCAATTCGATTATGCCTATTTCTATTGTCTCTGTCTGGGGAGGCAACTCTATGGTTGAATGGGCTGACTCCTGATTCTATTACAAATTGGAGGCAATTGAGAGACACTTTCCTAGAAAGATTCTTTCCGCCATCCAAAATAGCACAATTGAGAGATGAAATCAGCAACTTTTGGCAGCTTCCAACTGAAGCCCTTCATGAAACATGGGAGAGGTTCAAGACGAAGCTAATGCGGTGCCCGAACCATTATATGACTAATGTTCACCTAATAGAGATACTATATAGAGCCTTGAATTCAATAACTAAACCAGTGGTGGATAATGCGACTGAAGGATCATTCATGGACCTCACCTTTGGTCAAGCAAGCAATATGCTAGATCGGATGACGAAACAAAGTAGAGCTTGGCATAACAGGGATTCTGAGGTAGCAAGCCCCACTTTATCTATTGGCATGACTTCAGACCAAAGGAGAAGAGAAGAAGAACGCGATCAAGATATGGCGCACATGAAAACACAAGTGGATCTTCTTACAAAGCATCTATTATCAGGGAAGACCGAAAAAGTCAAAGCTGTTGCATCAAAAGGAAGAGACGAATCTGATTCGGAAAAAGAGGCCAACTACTTAAACAATCAGGGGGGTTTCCGAGGTAATACGCAAGAAAACCAAGGTCGGAACTATTATGATAATTCTGGAAACAAGGACCAAGGTAGTTGGAAGAACAAGAATGACAAGAGTGGTTTGTATGTTCCCCCAGGAAGACGTGTCATCACCATAGCTGGTTCCGGAAGAATGGAAGATATGATGGCTAAACTGTTGAAAGGAGTGGAAGCAACCAGCGCGGGAGTAACGGAGGTAATAAATGATTTGTCCTCAATGAAGCAATTGCAATTGGTTGACTCACATTCCACTTCAATCAAGCAAATAGAGTGGCAATTGAGCCAACTTTCAGCAGCACTCAATCAAAGAAAGGCTGGCACTTTACCTAGCGACACTGTACAAAATCCAAGGAACGATGGATCATGTATGACTATAACTACCAGGAGTGGTAAGGTGCCGGAAAATTCATCCCAAAGTAAGCAAGTGGCCAAAAATAAAGAAGATGAGGACGCCATAGAAGCTGACCAAGACATCCATGACGTCACCCCTAGTATGTTGCAGCCTGAAAAGGTTGAAAAGCGGAAGCAAGAGGAGAAGAAAGCAGTGGAGAAAACAATTCCTTATCCACCACCACCTTTTCCTCAAAGATTGAAGAAGATTGCGGATGATACAAAGTTCAGCAAATTCATGAATATGTTAAAGCAACTGACCATTAATGTTCTGTTGGTAGAGGCACTAGAACAAATGCCTGGGTATGCAAAATTTATGAAGGATCTTTTGACAAAGAAGCGAGCAGCAAGCTATGATTTGAAGGATACTATTCATCACTGCAGCGCAATCGCTACCCGATCACTAGTTCAGAGGAAGGCTGACCCCGGTGCTTTCATTATTCCTTGCACTGTTGGATCTTTGAACTTTGCCAAGGCATTGTGTGATCTGGGTGCTATCATCAATGTGATGCCACTATCCATCTATAAGAAGTTGGGGTTAGGCGATCCGACACCAACCAATATGAGGCTCGTGATAGCCGATAGGTCGGTAAAATGACCTATGGGTATCTTGAATGATGTGTTGGTGAAGGTTTCTTCATTCATATTTCCTGCAGTCTTCGTTATTCTAGATTGTGAGGCGGACTCTAAAGTTCCCATAATCTTGGGACGTCCTTTCCTTGCAACTGGAAGTGTGCTTATTGACATGAGATCTAATGAGCTTTTGTTTCGGTTGAATGACGAAGTGGTCCGCTTTGATATATGCAAAGTAATGAAGCAGCCCAGCGATATGAATGTGTTCTCTGTAGCTAATGTTCATTATAAGGATAAGAAAGCATTATCTGCAGCGAAACATCTTACTGTTGAGCCACTGTTTGCTGCGCCACTGAATGTTGAGCATGAGGATGATGAAGATTGTGAAGAAACTACGTGTGCTCTAACAGAAATAGGGTCCTATTCTCATACTCCTAAACAGCCGGACCTTGATCTTGAGAATCAACCGTCACCAACAGCGAAGACTTCCATTGAAGAGCCACCAATGCTAGAATCGAAAGAGCTCCCCGATTATCTAAAGTATGTGTTCTTGGAGAGTGGAAATATACTTCCGGTAAGTATGGAGGATGATTTAAGTGAACAGCACGTAGAGACTCTCATCTCTGCTCTAAAGAGATACAAGAGAGCCATGGGTTGGACTATTGATGATATAATTGGTATCCCTCTCGGGATAGGCATGCACAAGGGTAATCTCGAAGAAGATTGCATGCCTACAAGTAAGCCTCATTGTCGTCTGAATCCATTCAGAAAATGATCCACCATCTATCTCGATGAAGTCTAAGTAATTGAGATAGCTATGTCGTGCCACGACAATAAATCAAGCGCTTGGTGGGAGGCATCCCATCGTTTTTTATTTTTTCTTTCTTTCGTTCTACTAATTGTTTGCTTTTGATAAATAAAAATTCAAAAAGACGAGTCGTGCCACGACCAAAACTAAGGCGCTTGATGGGAGGCAACCCATCGTTCTAATCGTTTTTATTGGTTTTGAGCAAATGTAGGTGCAAGAGGTATAAAACGAGGAGATCGGTTTCAAATTCTAATTTAGACGTATTGCATGTTAAAGGTGGTAAGTTAGGAATGAAGAAGCAAAAGGCTATGGATTGAGCATTGCTCATGAAAATATAGGCATCGAACAAGGCTAGGCCTAGGTAAAACTAGGCCACGAACAAGGCAAGGCCTATACTATGGCCCAAGGTCTCGGAATCTAGTGTGCCATAGCATAGGCGCCGCCCATGCTCAAGTATGCCATAGCATAGGCGCCGCCTATGCTAATGCCTTTTGTCTCTGAATCTCATATGCAAAGTGAAATGAGCCGCCTATGCCTATGAATTCCATGGCATAGGCGCCGCCTATACTAAGACAATTCTTTGCAAAAGGCGCCGCCTATGCCAAGCATAGGCAAAGCAAAAGGCGCCGCCTATGGTCACTTTTTGTCTCCAAATCCGATTTTAAATGGGTCAAAACCCAACCCAACCTTTTCCTATATATATGAGACTTAGTCTTGAACCAAAAACACATTGAAAACCTAGCTTATGCGCCGTCCATAGCCTCCAAATCCTCTCAAAAATTTTCTTTTGCTCTTTTTCTTCACAAGAACATCATCCAAAGGCATCAATCAAGTAAGTACTACTCTGTTCTTCATTTATCTTCCGTAAGTACTACGTTGCCTATTATGAATTGCTAAATCTTGAACAAGTATTGGTGATGTGAATGTGTTTGAATTGTTGTGATGCAACCAAGTGAGCGAATGAATATGTAAGGATGATCTTAACTTATTTCCAACTTGAATTTGATTTTGATGCATTGTCATACTTTTGTGGAATCTAATTGGCCCCAAATATTGCATAATCTTGTTACTTGAATACTTACATGTTGGAATGACTTGTTCATCGGAATAAGGATTATAGTTGCCTACCAACATAGGAGGTTGTGATTATTGTTAGATACTATCCCTTGATTCAATCCCTATGTAGTAGTCTTGATATATCCAACATAAATGTATTGCCAAGATTACAAGAAGTGTGACTGCTCTAATTTTATTGTTGGAATATAACACCTAAAATATATGTCGATGAAATCAGAGTAATCGACCATTTTCACTTCACTAGTTTGTACCAACAACCTAATTGTGGGGTGGTGCCCCTACTGCTTGTTTATAGATTGTATCCATCGAGATGATGCTAACATGAACATTGTTTTAAGTCTCAGGTACAATGGCACCCAAAGTAAGACAAGGCAAAGATAAGGCTACCACTTCCCAAAAAGGCAAGAAAAGAGGCCGAAAAGAGCAAGGAGAATCATCCTCGATGCAATTACCACGCCGCATGTTTGGAATAAAATGGGTTCTTGAGGAGGAAGCGAAGGAATGGTATAGGAACAACAAGGAAAGAAAATATGTTCATGTGGACTTGATAAACAAGGAAAGCCTAGCAAAGAAGAAGCCGCGCATGTTGGCCAAGATCATGGCATTACATCTTGATTTCATCTTCCGAGACATGGGAGAATGTAATCTCGATTTGACAAGAGAATTTTATGCCAACTGGTCGCCGAAAACCACAGGCAGCGAGGTCAAGATTCGGGGCCAAGTTTTACAACTCAATGCGGAATTCTTCAACTCCTTTCTTGGCTTGCCTTCAGTCGATTCATCACCATTCAAAGAGCTGTACAGTAGACCTCCATATAGAGCAATTCGACACACACTTTGTGAAACTAGATCCATGGCAAGGTGGAGCAGACATAAAGACACCGGATGATACAACACCTTCCCATATGCTCCTTTGAATAGGGAAGCAAGGATATGGTTGCGTATAGTCAACTCTTGCCTCATTCCAGGGACCCAGTACACCAAGATAACAAAAGATAAAGTGTGCGTGGTATACGCTTTGATGACGAATGTCCCTATCAACATCGGGGCAATCATTCGCTCCACAATGTGGAAAGTTAGGCTACACAAGCGGTCCCATTTCAGTTTGGGCAATCTGTTGACTGCAATCTTGAGGAAGGAAGACATCAAAGAGGAACCGGCTAATCATAAACTCCCACACAATCCAAAGAAGGTTGACCTCACAAAGGTCAAAGATGATGAATCAACACATGGTGTCAACCTTACTATGGAAGAGAGACATGCTCGGGATGAGAGTTTCTTTCTCCATCTTTATGGCATGACGCGATTTACAATGATGAGCGGAGGTCGAGTTCCAACTGCTGCAGAGCTCCAACAGCTGGATCATGACTATCCAATGAATGTGCATGCAAGGGAGATGTGTGGAGTAGGTACATATTTTGAGAAATCTCTTGATGACGATGTGCCGACCGATGATGAACGATGAATTCCAGACTCCGACATGGAGGAGAATTCTGATGACGACTCCTATGATGATTCCGACGAAGGGGGTATGACCCCCGATATAGAGAAGGAGTCTGACTGACCAGGTTCTTCGTATTTATTTTCCACTGAGGGAAGTGTCCCGTCTAAGTGAGGGGTGGTGGTATTTGCATGCTATACTCCTTTATCCGCATTTGCATTTATGTTTGTTTGCTTATTTTTTTTTCTTTTTTTTTCTTTTTTTCCATTTTTTTATTCTAATAGGCCGCATGAGATTATAACAAGAGTTTGTGCTAAAATCATGACTATTGAGACGTTTAGGCTCTAATTGTGACTCACTATGTGATACTGTGTGGTTCAATTCCTTCATCTGTTGGGGCAAGAGTCTATACTACTCCCAGTAAAGTCGACCATGTGCTTTGTATGAGTGAGATAATAGTATATTCTATGTTTGTGGCTGATGCTAGAACTTGCCTGGTATGTATGTAAAGCGAAAATAAAGAGTGTAAGTCTAGGAGATGATTTAGGCATTTCTTTGGCAACCTATACTTGTTTACCTTCTTTTTACCTACCCATGGACATTATCCTAGTTAACCCCTTTTGAGCCTTTAGCCTATTTTCTTTGACAACCTCATATGTAAGCCTAATCCATTTTTTTCAAGACCATAATTTGATCCAAATTCCTAAGTGCTTTAAATTATAAAGTCATGTGACAAAATAAGAGGAAATTGGGTGAGTATGATGCTTTAGAATGTATTGGTGCTTGAATTTGTTATAAAAAAGAAAGTGCTATCATAAGAGGTATGTTATGAAAAGAAAAAGGAAAGGAAAACTAAAAAGTTAGTTATGTTCAAAATTGAAAAAAACAAAAGAGGAGAAAAAGGGTGGTAGAATAAAAGAACGTAGAAAGGTTGTTTGAAAGAAAAAGTGTTAATGATACAATGTGATGTATTAAAGCGCTTAGGAACATAGTCACTATTTCTGGCCAAAATAGTCCTACCCGTCCCTTAGCCTACATGACAACCATCAAAAGACCTATTTGATCCTAAGCTTAGTACTCTGACATTTAGTGGAGCATTACACTAAGGGCAAGCCTATGGTCATCAGTTGCAACATATGAATTCTTTGTGAGAGCGAGAGCAAGGATACCCTTCTACCCATGTTTCGACAAATATACTATGCTTGTGAGTGACTATGGATAATATATTGTGAGACACACATGGTTGATGAGTTTTGGATAGTTGTGTATGGTTCTTTGTACCTTAACTTTTGGATACGAATTAACTACCATCACGAGTCTATGTTAGAGGTTAAATTGTTTCTACTAATGATCGGAAAATTACTCTTTGTTAATGATTGCTATGCCTGTCTTGATGAATATTTTATGTTGTTACTGTAAAACCCTAAGTAGATGATTAGATGGACATGATAGTTTGTTCGAGGACGAACAAAGCTTTAAGTGTGGGGTGTTGATGATAGGCAAATTTACACGCCTATAGCACTAGATTTTGCCCATATTTTGGCCAAGTTTTGAGAACAAATTATATATTTCATGCACTTTTAGTCCTTTTTCCTGTAAGTGAGCTAACGAACATGATTAGCAAGTTTTCAGGTATAAATGATGCAAAATTCAGCATTTTATGGATAACTTGATGCCAAAGAAAGCTTCACAAAAGGAGGAGAGCAAAGCTTGGACGCCAAGGACCAAAAGTGGCGCATGGAAAATCTATCCCGGGCAAAAACAACAATTCTAAAGACTTTGGGGACTAGCAGTAATTTATTAGGATTAGGATAATGATACATTAACCTAGTAGGATTGGGTTAAGTAATTCATTAGCTTAGTAGGAATAGGATATGGGTATTATAAATACCCTATCTTGCTAGAGATTTTTATTCATTCCTCATTAATTCTATTACTGTATAACTCTTCTTCTAACCCTTCCATTAATTCTACTTTTTATTCTTCTTCTATTCATCTATTCAATTCTTAATTTCCGCAACAAGAGAAACGTTACTTTGGAAGGAATTCACGCCTAACGCCTACCACACTTTGCTACACGAAATCTTTATTATGGTATAATAACAATGTCGAATGTGATTTCCTTCGCACTCATGGGTAACTAAACTTCTCTATTGGGGTTATGGAAGCCTTATGAGATACTATCTAAGGCTATGAGTTTGTGAATTCGTGACACGTGTGTTGCTTATATCATTATTCTCTTCATCTTAATGCAAATTCTTGTGGCTGCAGACGCATAGAATAACGCTAGTATATCATTAACTTGTTCGAAAGAAAAGTTATATGTCTGGAAAAGAGACAATGTCAAGGTAATAGGGTCCCATCCCCTATTAAAAAGTTAGTGCCGTAACTGGATTAACCTCTTGGAGAATTTGTACCGTTAGATACGCTTTAAGCTCGAAAGAGTTAAAGTGAAATAGTCCTTGTTGAGGTCGAAAGACGCTTGGATTTACCATCGAATACAATTCTCTATAAGCACATGCATGTCTGAATTCCGCACAACTCATAGCCAATAGAGACGTACAACTCATAGGGTGGACATACCCCCAACTTCTCAATTCTCATTGTTTTACATCTTACTAAACATTCTTTCTTTTTACTTTGCTATTTTCTGTTTTACTCTACTATTTTGTTTACATTACTTGCACGACAAAACTCCCCCCTTTCTTTTACGAGACTTGCACTAAAAGTCTAGTAATCTTTGCTTACTTGTTGACCAAGCTATTCCCTGTGGGATCGATACCCAACCCAGTTGGGTTATATATTTGACAATGATCGCTTTACACTCCTACGAGAGCTGTAGATTGAGCGTTATCAGGACATGCCACCAAAAATAGCCAAAACCAATATTCAAAGAGATAGTTAACACATAAAAAGGAAACCACAACATAAAATAGGGTCTTCCAAAGAATGAAAGCTCACCACTTCAATCCGGCTCGCTAGCTGATCCCGAATCTAAGTTACTAAGTAAGAGATATGGAAGTATGGACGGTTCCTACATCGCATAAGGATAAAACGTCTGAAGACGATTAGCAGTTAGAGCGCTAACATGTAACTCAAGGATAGAGGAGCAAAATAATGCCACGATAACAGTTCAAAACTAATACATAATTTAATGCATAATATCATATGAAATACATATACATATGTATAATACCAGATGCTGGGGTGAGGAGCAAGGCTTAGCATGAACTTCAAAAACCTTAACCTAGGATGTGTAGCATAACCATCATATAACAAGGCACCCATAGGCTATATGGGCCCAACTCTCCCTCAGCTGGAAGGGCCCTAGTGCGTGTATCCATACGAACTAAGGAATATCCATATTCATATATTCCTTTATGAGGGACTCGAAATTCCCGGCATAATCAAGATGACTTAGACACCAATGTATACAACATAGGGGACCCAAACCTCTCATTTATATATTTAATACGGGGGACTCAAACCTCCCAATCAGTTAGACACCTACATCGGCGGGTGCGGTTTCCAGTGTTAGTCCTTTAGGACCTCCACTTTCATGGTCCGGCTACACATCCCACTTTTAAATCCAATTTAAAACACTTAATATGCATCACTATTTACTAACCCATTGTACATATTGCAACCCGTTGGTATCGTCATACCAACCCCACTTGCAAGTATATAATATTCCATAACAATAATTTCATCAATTAGGACTCGAACCCATTGTCCGAAAAAAGTCATCAAATTAATTTAACATTTGGGACTCGAACCCATTTAGCCAATCAAACCCCAAGGTAACAATTTAAATCAATTTATGGTCATCAAGGCCTTCATAAATCCATTCATCATTCATTAACCATTTTATGCCAATGTATTAGTTCAACACACAATTCAAACTTATGACAAGGTCATTCTCATTAACAATTTCACAAACAGGCTGAGGGCGTACCATTATCAAGCCAAGACTAAGACAAAAATCATCAATTTGGGGGGTATCTATGACCCTTTAGTTAAATCATCATTTCTATGAACCCACATGTGCAAAAACCATAATCAAAACATGAAAAATCATAATTAAACCATGGGAAAATATTATTAAACAATAAATATTCAAAACCCTTAACCCGTATTTCAAAACTCATGCCAATGACTCATGAATAATACTTTAAATTGTATGGTTTTTCAAAATTAACAATGAGGGAAGAGTGACATACCTAAATCACGAAGATTTATAGAGAGAAATCAATCCTTAAGCCCTTAGATGACCAAATTAGTGAAACCCCAGCTTGAATTACTTGAGAGGATTTAGAGACAGTGTTTAATCTGTTAAAATATTAAATAAATGCCTCAAAAATATTTTATGGGCATGGGGTCTGAAGGGTTTTAAGTGGTTAATGTCTAAAGTGCCCCCAACTTAAAAGCTGAAAAAGAATTATCTTTGGTTACGAGTCATCCATCTACTTGTAACATCACCTTACGGCTCATCACCATGAGTTGTAACAAGGACAGTCTCCAGGGCCCCCAATATTATTATCCTTACAACTGAACCAACCAACTCGTAACATGACCCTATGACTCATAGAGTCCTACTCGTTACCAGAGCAAAACTAAATAGGGTAAGTACTGGACATCCTACGGTTTGAACATTATGACTTACAACGAGTCCTTACGGCTCGTAGCAAGCCATTCATACTCAGAGCAGAATCAGGCCAACAACTTACATGATTTGGTTATGACTCGGTTTAACGATTCATCATGAGTCTTTATGACTCATGTCCCCAAGTTGTACCCAGGATAGAATCTCAACAACATACACTAGACACCTTATAATTGGGTCACATGACCCTTCAAGACACCTTACGACTCATGGGGTCAAGTTGTAACCAAGGCAGTAAGCTTAAAGCTCAGAAAATTTTCAAAGGGCAAAGTCTTTGATATTTCAATGGTATAGTATTGGTTGAGGATGCCCTCATTAGGAAGATGTAGCAGTTCTATTTCTGTAATCTTTTGAATGATGAGGGGATAAAGTTTTATGCTGGGAGAATTAAAGAACTTTGAGAGTTATTGTGATTATGGTTATTGTAGGTGTATCAAGGTTGAATAGGTCTCGCGGGCTATCCAAAGGATTCGTAGGGAAGGGTGACTGGTCCAGATAAGATCCCAGTAGAATTTTAGAGGAGCATAGGCCGAGCAGTTTTGGAGTGGCTGATGAGGTTGTTTAACATTATTTTTAGGTCAACAAGGACGCCTGAATCTTAGAGGTGGAGTATGATAATTTCATTATATCAGAACAAGGAGGACACTCCGAGTTACAATGATTAAAGGGGTATCAAGTTGTTGAGTCATACTATGAAGGTTTGGGAAAGGGTGGTAGAGTAGAGTTTGAGAAAAATCATGACCATTTCTATGAATCAGTTTGGTTTTATTTCAGATCGATCGACTACTGAGGCCATTCACCTTGTGAGGAGATTAGTGGAGAAGTGTAGAAAGAGGAAGTAGGACTTGCACATGGTGTTCATTGACCTTGAGAAGGCATATGACAAAGTCCTCAAGGAGATTCTGTGGAGGTTCTTGGAGGCTAGAGGGGTTCTTGTGGCATACACTAGGTCAATTCAGAACATGTGCAATGACCCGAATACTCGGGTGAGGACGGTAGGTGGAGATTTGAAGCACTTTCCTATTTTGACAAGGTTTCCCTGAGGATCGATTATTAGCCCCTTTTTATTTGCCTTAGTGATGGATGTTTTGATGCAACGTATTCAAGAGAAGGTGCCTTAGTGTATATTATTTGCTGATGATGTGGTACTGATTGACGAGACTTAAAAAAGAGTTAATGATAAGTTGGGATTTGGAGATAGACCCTTGAGTCTAAAGGATTTCTGTTGAGCAGGAGCAAGATGGAGTACTTGGAAGGTAAGTTTAGTGATTTGTCATAAGAGGCTGATGTGGTAGTGGAGTTGGATTCTCAGGTCATTCCGAAGAGGGAGAGTTTAAATATCTGGGGTCTTTGATTCAGGAGAACAGTGAGATTGACGAGGATTTCATGCATCATATTGGTGCTGGATGGTTGAAATGGAGGATCATTTTAGGAGTTTTGTATGATAATAAGGTACCTCCAAGCTTAAAGGTAAGTTCTACAGATGGCTGTCCAACCTGCTATGTTGTATAGAGCAGAGTGTTGGTCAGTGAAGAACTTCCACGTCCAAAAGTTAAAGGTGGTGGAGATGAGGATGTTGTGATATATGTGTGGCCTTACCAAGAGTGATAGGGTTAGGAGTTAGAAGATTCGGGAGAAGTTGGGAGTGGCTTCGGTGCAAGACAAGTTACAAGAAGGTAGGTTACGTTGGTTCGGGCACATGATGAGGAGGTGCTCAAATGCTCCAGTACATAGCTGTGAGAGGATGACTATAGATGATTTTATACGAGGTAGAGATAGGCCGCATAAATATTGAAGGGAAGTGATTAGGCATGATATGAAACAATTCCAGCTTATGGAGGACATGACCCTTAATAGAAAGTTGTAGAGGATGCGGATTAGGGTAGAGGGTTAGAGGGTAGGAGTGCGTCTGTAACTGTAGGGAAAAGTACTTTGTTTGCATCTGGAGTTCCCTGTTCGGGGTGTTTGAGTGTTGTTTATAATTTTTGGATAGATAGTATATGGTATTATCTTGTGGTTGTATTATTTTTTGTAGTAGCTAACAATGTTAGTTTATTTTGCGTATTGTATTAGCTTATATGCTTTTATGTTTTTGGTGTTTACTATAATGTTATCTATCCTGAGCTAGAGGTCTATCGGAAACAACCTCTCTACTTTACAAGAGACAGTGGTATGATTTGCATACACTTTACCTTCCCCAGACTCTACTATGTGGAAATACACTAGGTATGTTGTTGTTGTTGTATATTCTTTAATTATGTACTTAGAGATATTTATTTAAGTTCATCAGTAAAATAATCCTTTTATGAATTTATGATAAAATCTAATGCTATATGTTTTTTTTTTATTTTAGTATTATACACATTAAATATGTGTGTACATGCATGTGTGTAGTTAAATCCCATTTCTCTCTCATTCTCTACTAAAATATATAAATAAATGAGTTTTGGTTGTTACTAATAAAATATTTTTTAAATTACTAGTTTAGCCGCATGTGCCTCGCATGTGTAACTTTTAATTATTTAAAATTAGATGATTTTAGCTATTGCGAAGATTTTTAATGAAGTGCAAAAAGTTCAAATCATTTCTCAAAGATCTTTCACACTTTAGTAAAATAACGTAAACATAACATATATTTTATTGTAAGCATATACATTTTACCACCAGAAGTTTCAAGCGGTTAATCAATCGTCACTTTGCTTTTGTCATGTTATACCTCTTTTCTTTGTTCTAGAGACTAAGAGAGACTCATCGATTTGAACCATATTTGTAGTACGACTATTTTTTTTTATATTGAAAATCTTTCCTTATTTTTAAAGTTAAATCTTTAGAATGTCTTTGATTACTTACTTAAAGCTTTTACAAATTTGATATTTCTTATATTTTTCAAATCTTCTTAAAATCAACTTTAGTTGATTTGGAATTATTAAACTAATGAAAAAAGTATTAATTATCATTAATTCTGATGACTTCTAATAAGGAAAGGTTTACTATAATTATATAATTAATTTTCAAATTCTTAACATTAGGAAAATAGTGAAAAGACAATTTTTTTTAAAACCCAGTCTTTTAATGAAGGACAAAAATTCTAAATAATATTTCTAATGCCTTCACACTTAGTTTAGTACACGTTCTTTGCACGTGTATTCAGATCAATTATAATTTTTTATCTATTACATATTATAAGTCTTACAAAGAGGAAAGTGACCAAAGTAATAAAAAAATCTATTGAAGAAAAAAATCAAACTTAATTCCAAAAATATCCTATGTAAGGTGAGAAATTAATTTTTCTCAATTATATGAAATTGACTTAAGATTATGACCATCTTTATATTAGTGCAAAAGTAGAAAATATATTATTATTATTATTATTATTATTTACACGACAATAACATATCTCCTTAAATGAAAATTTAACTCTAAAATTTATCACTGTTTTAACTTATAAAGAATTATTCAGTTATTCAAAACAATCATTCACAAAAAATAATAAATTCATCAAAGTTAACCTAACTTATCAATTCAAAGCTTTAAAGCAAAGAAGCATGAACTTACATACTCTTGATACAGGGATGTAAGAAGCTTCAACTCCAGATCTCTATATCTATTTCAAATAAAACAACAAACAATTTAGTATAAAAATAAATCAAATCACAAAAACAAAAATAACAAATATAGTGCTATTTCACAAGTAGAGTTTGCGATACTTATAATTGTATTTAGATTATGAGATATAGAGATGTTATGTTGATGTATCTTACCTAGATAACTCAATAGAAATCATTTCTGCATAAGTTGTTAATTGACATACATTTATTCAGTAAGTCTATCAACATTACACAAGAAGATGACCTAAGTTGAATTTTTTAGATAAATTCTGCTTAAATTGTTAATTGATGTATATTTGTTTAGTAAGTTCATTTAATTGTCATTGTAAGATTATCTAAAATAAAATGAGAGTAAGAGCTTTAATCATAATTATATAAATAATTTATATTAAATTACACAAAAGATCAGACTAAAAAAAACAAAATTCTTAAGAAAATATACCTAATAAGACATTTATTTATCTTAGCCTTTATCGTATGTAGGATATCAAAACACTTGTCGGATTTGGAATTGAGTCTCCAAATCATATTAACAAATTCCTGGTATCAGAGCCATGTTGGCAGATTGTGTGTCTAGCATGAGCAGCTAAACACATAATCTGTCTAGAGCATGAGCAAAACTATGTTCTTATAAGAATATATTACTTTAATCAAGTATGAATTTACTTAAGTCTTTAATTATTTTGATATATCTTATCTTATAATGGGGTTCTAATCCAAGTATGGGGTAACAGTTTTCTTTCTGAGTGTTTGAAGGAACCGATTAATCTCCGGTCTAAGACGTTGATCAGCCTGAAAGTGTGGTCGTATGCTAAGGTGAGAGTGTTAGACCCTGTTGGTGGTCCCGTCACTAAGATAACACTAGAAGAATCCTGTGTAAAGCCATTAAAACTTGTTAGATCTCATAAGCCATATATGTATTATTGTAATTTGATTTAAGTCCTTTCATACCTGTTTACTGTGATATGCTTGCTTATATGAACATGAATGTTTTCTCTGTTAGTCTCTAGACAGTATGTCTCAAAATATGAATAGCCATATAAAAAATACTGTTAACCTTTCTTCCCAGGAAACTCCGATTGCCACCATTGAAAATGATCTTCAAAACTGGAGTATTCCAGAAGAATCTTTCAATACGATTTATCAAATCGGCAAATTTAGTTTTTTGAAAAAACATAATATCAAGACCTCTGAGTCTACTGTAGCTATTAATAATTCTCTAGAAATTATTCAACTGTTCAATGAATTAGATATAAACAGATTCAAAAATCAGTTTAATTATCTGCATGTTGGACTTGTTCAAGTTGCTACAAAGCCTCTTTTTCGACAGGGCTTAGATATCCCTATCTGTGCTATTCTACGAGGTGCTCGTCTGCTTAATTTTGACGACTCACTCTTAGGAGTAATTCAAAGTAACCTCGCCGACGGCCCGGTATACTTTAATTGTTATCCCAATTTCTCTGTAGATATTAATGATCCTAACATCATGGATGTTTTAACTTTGAATGTTAAAACAAAAAACATGAATAGTAAGGAGAACACTAGAGAAATAGCGATTATATACCGCGTATATTATCGTCTAATGGGAACAACTCTAGCACCTAAAGCTAGACTTACGAGACCTAAAGGGGTTACCACCCTAATGGAAGCAAACAAAGATCGTAGCACAGTCTTTGTTCCTAAGGCTCTAGTTTGGGATGAAATTCTCCATAGCAATGATTGGCACTTTGAGGCTATCACCCAACCCATTCGAATTTACTCCAAAAAATCGCAGATCGAACGGGTTGTCCAACATCCCGACGGATCAATAGATCTAAAATTCCTTAGGCCGGAATCATCTCGGCACTCTTCGTTTTGCCGATCAGTCTCCACTCGTGCCTCTACTTCCAAACCCCCGGAGGGAAGTGATGAGCATGATAATGACAAAGGAAAAATCAGGGGAGTTGACTTCTCTGGTCCAGTCCCAAATGTCTATTATCAAACCACTAGGGTCAACGAACCCGAAAACCTCTACGAGCCAGGGAGTCCTACGGCCTCCGACATGGCCCCTCCTCAAAAGGTTAGAACTGACCCTAGCCTCCTAGTCATCAAGTCAGATGAAGAATACTTTCTGATCTTGAAGCTCTAAAGTTTCGTTGGAATCGTCCAAAGGACGCTATCAAACGGAAATGGTACGCCAGTACCTACTCCAAAGAGCAACAAAAGGAGTTTGGTCGGCTATGGATAGATGACATGAAAAGACTCCGGTGCGATATGGAATTCTTCTTTTGGTTCGAACGTACCGAAAAGATAGAAAACCAAACTGACTCTCGCAACGTTATTGTTACCAAATGGTATACTCAAAGAAACACGGTTGTAGAATCCGTGACTCCCCCTCTTGAAGGAATTAAAATTCCTTATTCTAATGAAATCCTCAAAGCTTCTCCTTTTAAGGCAAAACATGATAGGCCTTCCTCGGCCCCTCTCAATAGAGATCTTGATAGAATAATTGAACAGAACAATTATACTAATCAAGTTCTCCACACCATATCTCATCAGATAGGAGAAACCAAGAGTTCTACTCTTCCTGCTCCCATACCAGTTAAAAGCACTTCTAGCTCCAAACCTCTTTCAAATCCTATCTTCAAGATACCTGAATTCCAAAAGGATAAGTTCCCTGACCTCAATGACGATTTCAAACTCTTTGAGCAAATTTTGGAAAAACTCAATACCAAACTTTCAAAGTTTAAGGTTGCCCAACAGGGAGAGTCCAGCTCCCAAAAGAATTCTCTTTCCAAGCTTACCAATGAACGTTTTTCTACTAACAAAAATTATTACAAAAAGCCCTCTCCTCCGGATGTCCAGTACGAAGAAAATCCCTATCTCTCTACATGTAATCATGATGGCAGAGGAATTACTGAATGGAATATTGATGGTCTGGCCGAACACCAGATTTACAATAAACTCCATGAAATGGCTGTATCCATTACAACCTATAAAATCAAAGGCTCCTCTGACAAAGGAGCGGCCACCATGATTGTTTCAGGTTTCACTGGAATGATAAAACATTGGTGGGACAACTACGTCACTGATGAGGTAAAGAATCTCATTTATGACGCCACCACCACTGAGCAAGTGGTCAGAGTTGTAGATGGTCAATAAACCATAGTAGAAGCGGCACAAGAAGATGCTTGCGCCACCCTCTTATATCATATAGCTAGGCATTTCGTAGGAGAACCTAAGCTCTTCCAGGATAGAAGCCTAGAAATTCTTAATAATCTTCGCTGCAAGAACCTAGCAGACTTTCGATGGTACAAGATACTTTCCTTGTTAAGGTTATGATTAGACCTGACTGCAATAATGACTTCTGGAAAGAAAGATTTATTAGCAGTCTTCCCCCTCTGTTTGCAGAAAAGGTGCGAAGAAAAATCAAGGATAGATTTGAGGGTCAAATTCCTTATAACATTCTTACCTACGGAGACCTTATAAGTTTCATCACCACTGTAGGAATAGACCTCTGTACTGATCTTAAGCTTAAGCAACAACTTAAGCAAAATAGCTCTTCCAAATTTGGTTTAGGAACCTTCTGTGATGATTATGGATTTACAGACCTTTCCTCTAGAAAAAAGCATAAGAGAAAATCCTTTAACTCCACCAAAAGGACTTCTCATCATAAGAAGACTTCTAGGAAAGAGTCCTATAAACCCAGTCGAAAGACTAAACGAAAGTCTTCTAAACAACCTTCCAAATATACTTGTTGGACTTATGGCAAAACAGGCCACAGGGCAAAAGATTGCAGATCTGGCAAGAAAAAGAAGATCAACCAGCTTGATCTATCTGACGAAACTAAAGAGAAATTATTCTCTATCATGGAAGACTTTTTTGAAGCTTCTAACCCCTATTCCTCCTCTAATGAAGACTATAGCGACGAAGAATTTATCAACGCCGCTTATGAGTCTGACAGCCCTCAGTCTGGGCAAGAATGTGAATGTACTGGCACTTTTTGCACTTGCTCCAGCAAAGCCATCAATGTCATAACAGAAAAACCCAAAGAAATCCTGTTTGACATAGTTGAACATATTACCGATGACGAGCTCAGGAATAAGTATCTTCAAGAGCTCAAAAGGCTTATGCTTTCACAGGAAGAAAGCCCCCCTAAAGCCAAACATATAATCCAACCTTTTAGTATGAAGAAGGTTATGGCCAAATTCAATACACCTTCAGAACCCACCATTATGGATCTTAAAGGTGAAATCTCCTCTTTAAAAGGAGAAATTAAAAATCTCAAGATCCGACTTGAGCAAGTAGAGCTTAACACTTTGACAAAACAAGTCTTACGATCTGCTTCGCCTCCAGAGAAAATCTCGCCACCCGAGTCTCCTCGTAACCTTCAAATCATTCCAAATGATCATCTCCAAGAACCTATCTCTTTCCCTGGCAACGATGCTCCCTCTTCTTCCGGCAAAGCCATAACAGCTATTAAAGCCTATAGTGAGCATATTGTCGTTAAAATTGTTATTGACAAAGACTTCGTTTTAAACAGAGTCACCCTCTTTGATATAGGCGCTGACAGTAACTGTATTGTCAAAGGACTTATTCCCACTCGGTATCTCCAAAAGAGTACCTCTCGCCTCTATTCAGCCACCGGCGAAAAAATGAAAATTAATTATTAGCTTCCCAAAGCTCATATCTGTAATAATGGCATCTGCCTTATTAATGACTTCGTCATAACTGAGGATATCACTGAAGATATCATTTTGGGTATTCCATTTATTAATCAAATTCACCCGTATTGGAGTGATTACGATGGTATTCGCTCAACCCTTTTAGGAAAAGAGTTGTTCTTTCCCCTTTTACGTCCCCTTTCTCAGGAAGAAGGTCAACGCATTAAGGAGGAAACTGTGTTTAAAATTAATCGACTTTCCTCCCACATTAGTTTCCTAAAACAAGATGTTCAGCTCAAACATATTGAGCACACTTTAAAAACCCAAGAGATGGTCACTAAAATAACCATTCTCCAAAAGAAGTTTGAGGACGAAATTTGCTCCGAATTGCCAAATGCATTTTGGGAACGCAAAAAACATCTCGTTGAGCTACCTTATGTTCCTGGCTTTGATGAACAAAATATTACTACAGAGCCAGACCCATCCAAATGAATCAACAGATGATGGAAATCTGTAAAACAGAAATTAACCATCTTCTCGACAAAGGGATTATTAGACCTTCTAATTCCCCCTGGAGTTGCTCTGCCTTTTATGTTAACAATAGTGCAGAGAAAGAACGAGGAACTCCTCGGCTTGTTATAAATTACAAGCCTTTAAATATGGTCCTAAATTGGATCCGCCATCCGATTCCTAATAAAAGGGATCTCCTTAAACGGACTTTCAAAGCCAATCTTTACAGCAAATTCGATATGAAGTCAGGATTCTGGCAAATCCAAATTGCTGAAAAAGATAAATATAAGACTGCCTTCAACGTCCCTTTTGGGCACTACGAATTGAACGTCTTACCATTTGTTCTTAAAAACGCCCCCTCAGAATTCCAGAATATCATGAACAATATTTTCAATGCATACTCTTATATGTTAATTGTTTACATTGATGATGTGCTAATATTTTCAGAAAATATTGATTCTCATTTTAAACATCTTAATACATTTTTTAAGATTGTCAAATTAAATGGTTTAGTTGTTAGTGCTAAAAAGATGAAGTTATTTCAAACTTCTATTCGTTTTCTAGGTCATGATTTGCACCAAGGTAGTTATAAACCCATTTGTAGAGCCATAGAGTTCTCTTCCAAGTTTCCTGATGAAATTACTGATAAGACCCAGCTACAAAGATTTTTAGGAAGTCTTAATTATGTTGCAGATTTCATCCCACATATTAGGCAGGTCTGCGAACCTTTATACAAACGTCTTAAGAAAAATCCAGTTCCTTGGAGTTCTGATCAAACCAATGCGGTTATCAAAATCAAGTCTTTGGTCCAAAACCTTCCCTGTCTAGGTATTCCAAACCCAGAAGCCTTCATGATCGTAGAAACCGATGCTTCGGATATAGGATATGGGGGTATCTTGAAGCAAAGGCTAGATATCAACTCTATTGAACAACTAGTTCGATTTACTTCAGAAGTATGGAATACTGCCAAGAAAAATTACAGAACTATAAAAAAGGAAGTGTTATCTATAGTGCTATGTATCACTAAATTTCAAGATGACCTTATTAATAAGGAATTTCTTCTTCGAGTTGATTGCAAATCGTTTAAAGAAATTTTACAAAAGGATGTTAAAAATCTTGTTTCCAAACAAATATTTGCTAGATGGCAAGCTCTCCTATCTAGCTTTGATTTTCAAATTGAATTTATTAAAGGATAAAATAACTCCCTCCCCGATTTTCTAACGAGAGAATTTTTACAGGGCCATGAGACCAACAAGTCTGGGAAAAACCCCATAACTCAAGAACAGTCTAAAATGGCACGACCATTTGATTCTCCTCCAGCATCCGCAAATCCATTGCGACCCACGGTTCCTCAGAGACCCACACTCAAGACTGAAATACAGTCTCAGAATAGATACTCTGCTCTGATAGATTTCCCCAAGCTCTCACCACCAATGCCCACCAAATTGGTAGACTTAAAAACTGGAAAACCGTTTGATAAGGAACAAGCAGCAAGCTCGTCGGTTTAAACGAAGCAAAGTTATGCTATGAAGGCCCCAGAGACCTTTGCTCAAGCTGTCAATCCCTTGGCAGGAAAAATAGCAGCTCCAGCCTCTCCATCTTCCCCCAAAGAAGAATTTAAATTTGTCACCACCCAGGTGATGCCTATTATTGCCTTAGATAAGGCGTATGAAGGATATCCTATAGACCAACTAATCAAGCCGGTTTACAACAACAAAAATTTCGTGGATACAGAAGATCCACTCAAGACTCGTCGATATTATGAAGCTATCCTGGTGGACACAGATTCCATTGAGATAGAATATTCAATGAATAGTAGAGATGCTGAGTATATTGATTATTCAAAATTTACAATTAAGAGGGTACTAACCCCCTTCAACTGGTTTCCAGATCATCTGCACACCCCCATAGCTCTCTCTATGCCACATCGACCTCAAACGTATAATTGGTATGACTACAAGTCTGCCTGGTTCAATTTCTTATTTGTCCGTCCAGGACATACCTGGTTTGTAAAATATTGTCCGGCCATGGTAGATGTCATCATACCAAGATGGTTTTACGAATGGTGGATTTACTTTGGAGGAACCAAGGAAATTCTACCCCAACAGTTCCTCAACAGATTTCCAGACTTCTGCACCAAGGAAGGCTGCTCCACCCTCCCTGAACACATTCAAATGTGTAAATCTTTTATTAAAAAGAGGGTATCATACATTATCTCCTGGAACTTTACCAAAGGAGAACAATATCGTATTAAGTACTTATCCAAAGAGATAAGGGTAAAAGGTTGGACTCCCAATCCAACAGCATCGCGAACTCCCGATAAAGGAAAGCCAACAACAACCTCTTCCAATTCTTCTCAAAGTAAGAAGGCATTAAAGGAAAAATTAAAGAAAGCCTTGGCCGATATGGAAAGCCAAGAAAATACCAACGAAGAAGAATTAATTTAGCTAATTGCAGAAGCTTCTTCTACAGGAAGCAGTGACGACAATGGCGATATGTTAAATCCTAAAGGATTAGCTATGGCTTACCTAGATTCCTATTATGAATAGGAAAATACCATTTCAAAGAGATAGAGCTTCAAAGAACCGGAATTATCTCTTCAAAAGGCAATTCACTATTCCTGATTGGAATCTCAGGGCCCCTACTGTCTCCAGAAGATGCTAAAACTGCTTTACTAAAGCAGAACGCACTCAGAAGACATCATTTTCAGCTTTTCTAAAAGAAAGCATCTACTTTTGCTTTTCAAAAAAGCAAGCACCTAGAATTGTCGGCAACATCTTAGCCGTCCACTTGTATACATCAGATGTACTCTCTTTATTTTCTTTTGTCTATTTAAGACAATGTATTACCTCAGAGTAGGCATCGAAAAATTTCCCATCCTTAGAAATTCTCTCTGCCCAATCTCTTGTAAACTACCTCTTGTAATGTTTTTCTAAAGCCTTCAATAAAATCAGTAAGTTTTTAATTTCTTTGTTTTGACTTTACTTATAATTTCCGCTATAATACTCACGATCCGTTTTCTGGGTCTCCTTTCTCAGGAAGAAGGTCAACGCATTAAGGAGGAAACTGTGTTAGGCAATTCACTATTCCTGATTGGAATTGGCTTTGATGAACAAAATATTCCTACAAAAGCCAGACCTAACAGATTTCCCCAAGCTCTCACCACCAATGCCCACCAAATTGGTAGACTTAAAAACTGGGAAACTATTTGATAAGGAACAAGCAGCAAGCTCGTCGGTTCAAACGAAGCAAAGTTATGCTATGAAGGCCCCAGAGACCTTTGCTCAAGCTGTCAATCCTTTGGCAGGAAAAATAGCAGCTCCAGCCTCTCCATCTTCCCCCAGAGAAGAATTTAAATTTGTCACCACCCAGGTGATGCCTATTATTGCCTTAGATAAGGCGTATGAAGGATATCCTATAGACCAGCTGATCAAGCCGGTTTACAACAACAAGAATTTCGTGGATACAGAAGATCCACTCAAGACTCGCCGATATTATGAAGCTATCCTGGTGGACACAGATTCCATTGAGATAGAACATTCGATGAATAGTAGAGATGCTGAGTATATTGATTATTCAAAATTTATAATTAAGAGGGTACTAACCCCCTTCAACTGGTTTCCAGATCATCTGCACACCCCCATAGCTCTCTCTATGCCACATCGACCTCAAACATATAATTGGTATGACTACAAGTCTGCCTGGTTCAATTTCTTACTTGTCCGTCCAGGACATACCTGGTTTGTAAAATATTGCCCGTCCATGGTAGATGCCATCATACCCAGATGGTTTTACGAATGGTGGATTTACTTTGGAGGAACCAAGGAAATTCTACCCCAACAGTTCCTCAACAGATTTTCAGACTTCTGCACCAAGGAAGGCTGCTCCACCCTCCCTGAACACATTCAAACCACAAGAAGATCACTTTCTTCTGAGTTAACTTGGTCAATAGGGCAGCAATAAAAGAGAAACTTTCCATAAACCTTCTACAGTAACTGGCTAAATCCAAGAAGCTCTGAATGTTGGTTGGAATCGTGGGTACTTCTTAACTAGCACAAACTTTTGTGGCTCCACCATGATCCCCTCACTAGATACAACAAGAGTAACAAATATAACAACGTTCAACCAGAATTCATATTTCAAAAAGTTTATAGCTGCTGACCTTTTAAGGTCTGCAACACAATACAGAGGTGATCGACATGATTCTCCTTACTCTTGGAATACACAAAAATTTCATCAATGAAGACAATCGCGAATAAATCTAAAAATTAATAGAAGACCCTATTCATCAAGTCCATGAATACCGCCTAGACATTTGTTAAGCCAAAATTCATGACCAAAAACTCAAAATGCCCATATCGAGTACAAAAAGCTGTCTTGGGGATATCCAATTCCTTAATCTTTAACTAATGATATCCAGATCGAAGATCGATATTAGAAAAGAATTTATAACCCTAGAGCTTGTCAAACAAATCATCAATTCTCAAAAGTAGATACTTATTCTTTACTGTCACCTTGTTCAACTACTGGTAATCAATGCACATACAAAAGAAACTATCTTTCTTACGCACGAACAAGACAGGTTCACATACGAAAATACACCAGGATAGATGAAACCCTTGTCTAAAAGGTCTTTTAACTACTTCTTGAGTTCTTTTAACTCAGCTGGAGCTATCCTAGAGGGATGGAAACAAGATGAATGTACGAAGCAAGGTCAATACCAAAATCAACCTCTCTATTGGGAGGGACATCAGGAAGATCATCAAGGAAGACTTCAGGAAGCTTATTTACCATTGGTACAGAATGTAAGGACGGTCCCTCCGAGTTAGAATCTTTAACCTGGACCAAATGATATAGACAAACTTTGAAAATTAATTTTTTGGGCTCTAAGATATGATACGAACCTCCCTTTAGGCTCCAAGGAACTTCCCACCCATTCAACAATTGGCTCATTAGAGAATTTAAACATGACCTTATGGGTCCCGCGGTCTAGATAAACATAACCCTAGTGCTACCATTCTATCCCCAAAATAACATCAAAGTCAACCATGTATAACTCTATCAAGTCCGCCAGAGTTTATCTATTACCAACAGATACCACACAACCCTTATAGACTTTTCTAACAACCACATAGTCACCCACTTGGGTAGAAATAGAAAAATGATTTGATAAACACTCAGGATCGAAACTATAATGCACAACTACAAATAGGGTCAAATAAGAGAGAGTGGATCCTGGATCAAGTATATAATACACATCACGGGAACAGAGTTTCAACATACTAGTAACGATATTCAGAGATGCCTCAAACTCCTGACGAGTAGTTAGAGCATAAAGGAAGTATCGATTAGTCCTGGAGCCAAAAATGGCACCCTTTGGTGCAGGAGATGATAAGGAGGCAAAACGAACCTTGTTTGCCCCAGAAGCAACTCTAGAGGGACAATCCCATTACATATGTCCAACATGGCCATAATAAAAACATACGTTTCTTCTTTTCTCACACTGACCACGATGATGCAAATCATAAAATATAAGAAAGGGTAGGATTGTGCTGACTGGGACCCACTCGCTTGAGATTGGGCACCCTGTGCCCTAGAAGCATCACCGCCTTGAAAACGTCGGTCACTAGACGACTTTGGGTAGAGAGCACTAGACGTTGAATAGGAGTTAGGACTCCCCCAACTCTTATTCTTAGACCATTTCCACTTTGCTGCTGGCCACCACCTTGTTCAAAATATCAAAATTTCTTACTCTACCTTTTACCATTATCAACTTGCTTTTTTTCCTCATCTTCGACCTGCTGCATATAAACTACAAGCTGAAAAATATCCATATCCTTGTTTAACAAGGTAGCCTTACTCTCTAATATCATGTCTCAGGACAACCCAGAAGCAAACCTTCTCACCCTGTCCTTCATGCTAGATACCAACTCAGGAGCATACAGAGACAATTGATAAAATTTTAAGACATACTCCTTGACTGTCATTTTTTCATGTTTTAAGTTAATAAATTCTTTCGACTGCGCCTCCCTCAACTCCTGAGAGAAGAAGCTGTCCAAAAACACACTAGAGAAATTATCCCACAAGGAAGAACCAACATCTTTTCCTCTTAATTATTCCCACTCTTCGTAGTACTAGTACGCCATATTTCAATTGGTAGGCAACAAACTCTACACCTTCAACCTCCGAAGTATGCATAACTTAAAAAATCTTCTCCATCTCATCAATGAAAATTTGAGGATCTTCCTCGACCTTAGTACCTGTAAACATCGGAGAATGCAACCTCATAAATTAGCCAACTCTAGTAGCCTCAAATGAACCCATAGTAGTACCAACAAAACTTGACTATTGTGAATGAGACGTTACCAACTAGGTCAATAGGTTAATGGAGCGACGAAACTCAGCATTACGAAACTCTCTTTCAGGAGACTAAGTATAATTGTCGCTCTCAGGAGTAAGATCAGTGGGGACAGGTTGGACTCTATGAGGACAGTCAGATACAGTGACCCTTGACCGGATCTGGACCTCAGAAGTTGGATGAGCTCCATCCATATTGTCCTCAGATGGGACAGAAGAAGTTCCACGAATATTATATCTTCTTAAAGGCATGATCTGAAAGGCGAATAAATATAAATCAGAAGAATTAAAAACCTTAGAGTCTATAGTCCAAAATTAAGACAACAAGGAAGTGAAATATTACTAAATGTCTCATAGCCTCTCCCTTATAAGTGTAGTGCGCTACACATCCATAGAAGAGACTTTACTTGACATAAATTTGTGGCCACCCAATTGACTATGAACATAGGCTCTGATACCACCTTTGTCATGACCTGAACCAGGGCCTGGCCGTGATGGGTATCTTAAGATGGTCGAGGACCGAAGACCACCCCAAAATACCTAAACCACCGACTACCTAACACCCCATGTTGGATGAATTTCAAATATATAAAAAGGTGTATAATAGAACATAAGATAATCCATGATATATCTATACCAACTGCTGGTAACCGAACAACTATCCGTCACCAAACAATCAACCAAACCACCTAAGTCTATAGTAATTCGACGAAGCCTCTACAAAATAGAAAGTCAATGAAATGTCGGGACATGATGATAGGCGAATTTACACGCCTATAGAACTAGATTTTGCCCATATTTTAGCCAAGTTTTGAGAACAAATTATATATTTCATGCACTTTTAGTCCTTTTTCCTGTAAGTGAGCTAACGAACATGATTAGCAAGTTTTCAGGTATAAATAATGCAAAATTCAGCATTTTATGGATAACTTGATGCCAAAGAAAGCTTCACGAAAGGAGGAGAGCAAAGCTTGGACGCCAAGGACCAAAAGTGGCGCATGGAAT
The DNA here is from genome assembly GCA_030864225.1 of Capsicum baccatum var. pendulum. Lineage (NCBI taxonomy): Eukaryota > Viridiplantae > Streptophyta > Magnoliopsida > Solanales > Solanaceae > Capsicum > Capsicum baccatum. The sequence continues at coordinate 184,392,344 of CM061558.1, read as the reverse complement.
ATCTGTCCCGGGCAAAAACAGCAATTCTGAAGACTTTGGGGACTACCAGTAATTTATTAGGATTAGGATAATGATACATTAACCTAGTAGGATTGGGTTAAGTAATTCATTAGCTTAGTAGGAATAGGATATGGGTATTATAAATACCCTATCTTGCTAGAGATTTTTATTCATTCCTCATTAATTCTATTACTCTATAACTCTTCTTCTAACCTTTCCATTAATTCTACTTTTTATTCTTCTTCTATTCAATTCTTAATTTCCGCAACAAGAGAAACGTTACTTTGCAAGGAATTCATGCCTAACACCTACCACACTTTGCTACACGAAATCTTTATTGTGGTATAATAACAATGTCGATTGTGATTTCCTTGGCACTCATGGGTAACTAAACTTCTCTGTTGGGGTTATGGAAGCCTTATGAGATACTATCTAAGGCTATGAGTTTGTGAATTCGTGACACGTGTGTTGCTTATATCATTATTCTCTTCATCTTAATGCAAATTCTTGTGGCTGTAGACGCATAGAATAACGCCAGTATAGCATCAACTTGTTCGAAAGAAAAGTTATATGTCTGAAAAAGAGATAATGTCAAGGTAATAGGGTCCCATCCCCTATTAAAAAGTTAGTGCCGTAACTGGATTAACCTCTTGGAGAATTTGTACCGTTAGATACACTTTAAGCTCGAAAGAGTTAAAGTGAAATAGTCCTTGTTGAGGTCGAAAGACGCTTGGATTTACCATCGAATGCAATTCTCTATAAGCACATGCATGTCTGAATTCCGCACAACTCATAGCCAATAGAGACGTACAACTCATAAGGTGGACATACCCCCAACTTCTCAATTCTCATTGTTTTACATCTTACTAAACATTCTTTCTTTTTACTTTGCTATTTTCTGTTTTACTCTACTATTTTGTTTACATTACTTGCACGACAAAACTCCCCCTTTCTTTTACGAGACTTGTACTAAAAGTCTAGTAATCTTTGCTTACTTGTTGACCAAGCTATTCCCTGTGGGATCGATACCCAACCCAGTTGGGTTATATATTTGACAACGACCGCTTTACACTCCTATGAGAGCTGTATATTGAGCGTTATCAAAAATTGGCGCCGTTGCCGGGGAATACAAGTGTCAATTAAGTTCGTGATAATTACTAGACCCTTTGGTCAAAGACTCTCGTACTTTTACTTTTAGTTTTTGTTTTTGTTCTCTGCAGGTTTTTATTCAGTGCATGCCCCATACTCGAAGTTCTGGTCAACCGTTATTACCTATCAATCCTGAACCACAATGTATTGGCAGAATGGAGGCACAACACGAAATTGAAAGGATGGCTGCTCAACAGGAACAGGCGAGACTTGCTGCTCTAGCAGCCGCTCAAGTACATCAACAAAATATTGATAACCCTGGGCGAGCAATAAATCCTGATGACGAGGACCTAGGTGATGACGAGTTATAAAACGAGGTATAAAACGAGGAGATCGGTTTCAAATTCCGATTTAGACGTATTGCATGTTAAAGGTGGTAAGTTAGGAATGAAGAAGCAAAAGGCTATGGATTGAGCATTGCTCATGAAAATATAGGCATCGCACAAGGCTAGGCCTAGGTAAAACTAGGCCACGAACAAGGCAAGGCCTATACTATGGCCCAAGGTCTCGGAATCTAGTGTGCCATAGCATAGGCGCCGCCCATGCTCAAGTATGCCATAGCATAGGCGCCGCCTATGCTAATGCCTTTTGTATCTGAATCTCATATGCAAAGTGAAAGGCGCCGCCTATGCCTATGAATTCCATGGCATAGGCGCCGCCTATACTAAGACAATGCTTTGCAAAAGGCGCCGCCTATGCCAAGCATAGGCAAAGCAAAAGGCGCCGCCTATGGTCACTTTTTGTCTCCAAATCCGATTTTAAATGGGTCAAAACCCAACCCAACCTTTTCCTATATATATGAGACTTAGTCTTGAACCAAAAACACATTGAAAACCTAGCTTATGCGCCGTCCATAGCCTCCAAATCCTCTCAAAAATTTTCTTTTGCTCTTTTTCTTCACAAGAACATCATCCAAAGGCATCAATCAAGTAAGTACTACTCTGTTCTTCATTTATCTTCCATAAGTACTACGTTACTACGCCTATTATGTATTGCTAAATCTTGAACAAGTATTGGTGATGTGAATGTGTTTGAATTGTTGTGATGCAACCAAGTGAGCGAATGAATATGTAAGGATGATCTTAACTTATTTCCAACTTGAATTTGATTTTGATGCATTGTCATACTTTTGTGGAATCGAATTGGTCCCAAATATTGCATAATCTTGTTACTTGAATACTTACATGTTGGAATGACTTGTTCATTGGAATAAGGATTATAGTTGCCTACCAACATAGGAGGTTGTGATTATTGTTAGATACTATCCCTTGATTCAATCCCTATGTAGTAGTCTTGATATATCCAACATAAATGTATTGCCAAGGTTACAAGAAGTGTGACTGCTCTAATTTTATTGTTGGAATATAACACCTAAAACGTATGTCGATGAAATCGGAGTAATCGACCATTTTCACTTCACTAGTTTGTACCAACAACCTAATTGTGGGGTGGTGCCCCTACTGCTTGTTTATAGATTGTATCCATTGAGATGATGCTAACATGAACATTGTTTTAAGTCTCAGGTACAATGGCACCCAAATCAAGACAAGGCAAAGATAAGGCTACCACTTCCCAAAAAGGCAAGAAAAGAGGCCGAAAAGAGCAAGGAGAATCATCCTCGATGCAATTACCACGCCGCATGTTTGGAATAAAATGGTTTCTTGAGAAGGAAGCGAAGGAATGGTATAGGAACAACAAGGAAAGAAAATATGTTCATGTGGACTTGCTAAACAAGGAAAGCCTAGCAAAGAAGGAGCCGCGCATGTTGGCCAAGATCATGGCATTACATCTTGATTTCATCTTCCGAGACATGGGAGAATGTAATCTTGATTTGACAAGAGAATTTTATGCCAACTGGTCGCCGAAAACCACAGGCAGCGAGGTCAAGATTCGGGGCCAAGTTTTACAACTCAATGCGGAATTCTTCAACTCCTTTCTTGGCTTGCCTTCAGTCGATTCATCACCATTCAAAGAGCTGTACAGTAGACCTCCATATAGAGCAATTCGACACACACTTTGTGGAACTAGATCCATGGCAAGGTAGAGCAGACATAAAGACACCGGACGATACAACACCTTCCCATATGCTCCTTTGAATAGGGAAGCAAGGATATGGTTGCGTATAGTCAACTCTTGCCTCATTCCAGGGACCCAGTACACCAAGATAACAAAAGATAGAGTGTGCGTGGTATACGCTTTGATGACGAATGTCCCTATCAACATCGGGGCAATCATTCGCTCCACAATGTGGAAAGCTAGGCTACACAAGCGGTCCCATTTCAGTTTCGGCAATCTGTTGACTACAATCTTGAGGAAAGAAGACATCGAAGAGGAACCGACTGATCATAAACTCCCACACAATCCAAAGAAGGTAGACCTCACAAAGGTCAAAGATGCTAAATCAACACATGGCGTCAACCTTACTACGACAGAGAGACATGCTCGGGATGAGAGTTTCTTTCTCCATCTTTATGGCATGATGCAATTTACAATGATGAGCGGAGGTCGAGTTCCAACTGCTGCAGAGCTCCAACAGCTGGATCATGAATATCCAATGAATGTGCATGCAAGGGAGATGTGTGGAGTAGGTACATATTTTGAGGAATCTCTTGATGACGATGTGCCGACCGATGATGAACGACGAATTCCAGACTCCGACGTGGAGGAGAATTTTGATGAAGACTCCTATGATGATTCCGACGAAGGGGGTATGACCCCCGATATAGAGAAGGAGTCCGACTGACCAGGTTCTTCATATTTAATTCCCACTGAGAGCAGTGTCCCGTCTAAGTGAGGGGTGGTGGTATTTGCATGCTATACTCCTTTATCCGCATTTGCATTTATGTTTGTTTGCTTATTTTTTTTTCTTTTTTTTTTCTTTTTTTCCATATTTTTAAGTAGTTAAATTTTTTGCACTTAGCTTCGCATGAAATTATTCTAATAGGCAGCATGAGATTATAACAAGAGTTTGTGCTAAAATCATGACTATTGAGATGTTTAGGCTCTAATTGTGACTCACTATGTGATACTGTGTGGTTCAATTCCTTCATCTGTTGGGTCAAGAGTCTATACTACTCCCAGTAAAGTCGACCATGTGCTTTGTGTGAGTGAGATAATAGTATATTCTATGTTTGTGGCTGATGCTAGAACTTGCCTGGTATGTATGTAAAGCGAAAATAAAGAGTGTAAGTCTAGGAGATGATTTAGGCATTTCTTTGGCAACCTATACTTGTTTACCTTCTTTTTACCTACCCATGGACATTATCCTAGTTAACCCCTTTTGAGCCTTTAGCCTATTTTCTTTGACAACCTCATATGTAAGCCTAATCTATTTTTTTCAAGACCATAATTTGATCCAAATTCCTAAGTGCTTTAAATTATAAAGTCATGTGACAAAATAAGAGGAAATTAGGTGAGTATGATGCTTTAGAATGTATTGGTGCTTGAATTTGTTATAAAAAAGAAAGTGCTATCATAAGAGGTATGTTATGAAAAGAAAAAGGAAAGGAAAACTAAAAAGTTAGTTATGTTCAAAATTGAAAAAAACAAAAGAGGAGAAAAAGGGTGGTAGAATAAAAGAACGTAGAAAGGTTGTTTGAAAGAAAAAGTGTTAATGATACAATGTGATGTATTAAAGCGCTTAGGAACATAGTCACTATTTCTGGCCAAAATAGTCCTACCCGTCCCTTAGCCTACATGACAACCATCAAAAGACCTATTTGATCCTAAGCTTAGTACTCTGACATTTAGTGGAGCATTACACTAAGGGCAAGCCTATGGTCATCAGTTGCAACATATGAATTCTTTGTGAGAGCGAGAGCAAGGATACCCTTCTACCCATGTTTCGACAAATATACTATGCTTGTGAGTGATTATGGATAATATATTATGAGACACACATGGTTGATGAGTTTTGGATAGTTGTGTATGGTTCTTTGTACCTTAACTTTTGGATACGAATTAACTACCATCACGAGTCTATGTTAGAGATTAAATTATTTCTACTAATGATCGGAAAACTACTCTTTGTTAATGATTGCTATACCTGTCTTGATGAATATTTTGTGTTGTTACTGTAAAACCCTAAGTAGATGATTAGATGGACATGATAGTTTGTTCAAGGACGAACAAAGCTTTAAGTGTGGGGTGTTGATGATAGGAAAATTTACACGCCTATAGCACTAGATTTTGCCCATATTTTAGCCAAGTTTTGAGAACAAATTATATATTTCATGCAATTTTAGTCCTTTTTCCTGTAAGTGAGCTAACGAACATGATTAGCAAGTTTTCAGGTATAAATAATGCAAAATTCAGCATTTTATGGATAACTTGATGCCAAAGAAAGCTTCACAAAAGGAGGAGAGCAAAGCTTGGACGCCAAGGACCAAAAGTGGCGCATGGAAAATCTGTCCCGGGCAAAAACAACAATTCTTAAGACTTTGGGGACTACCAGTAATTTATTAGGATTAGGATAATGATACATTAACCTAGTAGGATTGGGTTAAGTAATTCATTAGCTTAGTAGGAATAGGATATGGGTATTATAAATACCCTATCTTGCTAGAGATTTTTATTCATTCCTCATTAATTCTTTTACTCTATAACTCTTCTTCTAACCCTTCCATTAATTCTACTTTTTATTCTTCTTCTATTCATCTATTCAATTCTTAATTTCCGCAACAAGAGAAACGTTACTTTGCAAGGAATTCACGCCTAACGCCTACCACACTTTGCTACACGAAATCTTTATTATGGTATAATAACAATGTCGATTGTGATTTCCTTCGCACTCATGGGTAACTAAACTTCTCTATTGGGGTTATGGAAGCCTTATGAGATACTATCTAAGGCTATGAGTTTGTGAATTCGTGACACGTGTGTTGCTTATATCATTATTCTCTTCATCTTAATGCAAATTCTTGTGGCTGCAGACGCATAGAATAACGCCAGTATATCATTAACTTGTTCAAAAGAAAAGTTATATGTCTGGAAAAGAGACAATGTCAAGGTAATAGGGTCCCATCCCCTATTAAAAAGTTAGTGCCGTAACTGGATTAACCTCTTGGAGAATTTGTACCGTTAGATACGCTTTAAGCTCGAAAGAGTTAAAGTGAAATAGTCCTTGTTGAGGTCGAAAGACGCTTGGATTTACCATCGAATACAATTCTCTATAAGCACATGCATGTCTGAATTCCGCACAACTCATAGCCAATAGAGACGTACAACTCATAGGGTGGACATACCCCCAACTTCTCAATTCTCATTGTTTTACATCTTACTAAACATTCTTTCTTTTTACTTTGCTATTTTCTGTTTTACTCTACTATTTTGTTTACATTACTTGCACGACAAAACTCCCCCTTTCTTTTACGAGACTTGCACTAAAAGTCTAGTAATCTTTGCTTACTTGTTGACCAAGATATTCCCTGTGGAATCGATACCCAACCCAGTTGGGTTATATATTTGACAATGACCGCTTTACACTCCTACGAGAGCTGTAGATTGAGCGTTATCAGGACATGCCACCAAAAATAGCCAAAACCAATATTCAAAGAGATAGTTAACACATAAAAAGGAAACCACAACATAAAATAGGGTCTTCCAAAGAATGAAAGCTCACCACTTCAATCCGGCTCGCTAGATGATCCCGAATCTTAGTTACTAAGTAAGAGATGTGGAAGTATGGACGGTTCCTACATCGCATAAGGATAAAACGTCTGAAGACGGTTAGCAGTTAGAGCGCTAACATGTAACTCAAGGATAGAGGAGCAAAATAATGCCACGATAACAGTTCAAAACTAATACATAATTTAATGCATAATATCATATGAAATACATATACATATGTATAATACCAGATGCTGGGGTGAGGAGCAAGGCTTAGCATGAACTTCAAAAACCTTAACTTAGCCTGTGTAGCATAACCATCATATATCAAGGCACCCATAGGCTATATGGGCCCAACTCTCCCTCAGCTGGAAGGGCCCTAGTGCGTGTATCCATACGAACTAAGGAATATCCATATTCATATATTCCTTTATGAGGGACTCGAAATTCCCGGCATAATCAAGATGACTTAGACACCAATGTATACAACATAGGGGACCCAAACCTCTCATTTATATATTTAATACGGGGGACTCAAACCTCCCAATCAGTTAGACACCTACATCGGCGGGTGCGGTTTCCAGTGTTAGTCCTTTAGGACCTCCACTTTCATGGTCCGGCTACACATCCCACTTTTAAATCCAATTTAAAACACTTAATATGCATCACTATTTACTAACCCATTGTACATATTGCAACCCATTGGTATCGTCATACCAACCCCACTTGCAAGTATATAATATTCCATAACAATAATTTCATCAATTAGGACTCGAACCCATTGTCCGAAAAAAGTCATCAAATTAATTTAACATTTGGGACTCGAACCCATTTAGCCAATCAAACCCCAAGGTAACAATTTAAATCAATTTATGGTCATCAAGGCCTTCATAAATCCATTCATCATTCATTAACCATTTTATGCCAATGTATTAGTTCAACACACAATTCAAACTTATGACAAGGTCATTCTCATTAACAATTTCACAAACAGGCTGAGGGCGTACCATTATCAAGCCAAGACTAAGACAAAAATCATCAATTTGGGGGGTATCTATGACCCTTTAGTTAAATCATCATTTCTATGAACCCACATGTGCAAAAACCATAATCAAAACATAAAAAATCATAATTAAACCATGGGAAAATATTATTAAACAATAAATATACAAAACCCTTAACCCGTATTTCAAAACTCATGCCAATGACTCATGAATAATACTTTAAATTGTATGGTTTTTCAAAATTAACAATGAGGGAAGAGTGACATACCTAAATCACGAAGATTTATAGAGAGAAATCAATCCTTAAGCCCTTAGATGACCAAATTAGTGAAACCCCAGCTTGAATTACTTGAGAGGATTTAGAGACAGTGTTTAATCTGTTAAAATATTAAATAAATGCCTCAAAAATATTTTATGGGCATGGGGTCTGAAGGGTTTTAAGTGGTTAATGTCTAAAGTGCCCCCAACTTAAAAGCTGAAAAAGAATTATCTTTGGTTACGAGTCATCCATCTACTTGTAACATCACCTTACGGCTCATCACCATGAGTTGTAACAAGGACAGTCTCCAGGGCCCCCAATATTATTATCCTTACAACTGAACCAACCAACTCGTAACATGACCCTATGACTCATAGAGTCCTACTCGTTACCAGAGCAAAACTAAATAGGGTAAATACTGGACATCCTACGGTTTGAACATTATGACTTACAACGAGTCCTTACGGCTCATAGCAAGCCATTCATACTCAGAGCAGAATCAGGCCAACAACTTACATGATTTGGTTATGACTCGGTTTAACGATTCATCATGAGTCTTTATGACTCATGTCCCCAAGTTGTACCCAGGATAGAAACTCAACAACATACACTAGACACCTTATAATTGGGTCACATGACCCTTCAAGACACCTTACGACTCATGGGGTCAAGTTGTAACCAAGGCAGTAAGCTTAAAGCTCAGAAAATTTTCAAAGGGCAAAGTCTTTGATATTTCAATGGTATAGTATTAGTTGAGGATGCCCTCATTAGGAAGATGTAGCAGTTCTATTTCTATAATCTTTTGAATGATGAGGGGATAAAGTTTTATGCTGGGAGAATTAAAGAACTTTGAGAGTTATTGTGATTATGGTTATTGTAGGTGTATCAAGGTTGAAGAGGTCTCGCGGGCTATCCAAAGGATTCGTAGGGAAGGGTGACTGGTCCAGATAAGATCCCAGTAGAATTTTAGAGGAGCACAGGCCGAGCAGTTTTGGAGTGGCTGATGAGGTTGTTTAACATTATTTTTAGGTCAACAAGGACGCCTGAATCTTAGAGGTGAAGTATGATAATTTCATTATATCAGAACAAGGAGGACACTCCGAGTTACAATGATTAAAGGGGTATCAAGTTGTTGAGTCATACTATGAAGGTTTGGGAAAGGGTGGTAGAGTAGAGTTTGAGAAAAATCATGACCATTTCTATGAATCAGTTTGGTTTTATTTCAGATCGATCGACTACTGAGGCCATTCACCTTGTGAGGAGATTAGTGGAGAAGTGTAGAAAGAGGAAGTAGGACTTGCACATGGTGTTCATTGACCTTGAGAAGACATATGACAAAGTCCTCAAGGAGATTCTGTGGAGGTTCTTGGAGGCTAGAGGGGTTCTTGTGGCATACACTAGGTCAATTCAGAACATGTGCAATGACCCGAATACTCGGGTGAGGACAGTAGGTGGAGATTTGAAGCACTTTCCTATTTTGACAAGGTTTCCCTGAGGATCGATTATTAGCCCCTTTTTATTTGCCTTAGTGATGGATGTTTTGATGCAACGTATTCAAGAGAAGGTGCCTTAGTGTATATTATTTGCTGATGATGTGGTACTGATTGACGAGACTTAAAAAAGAGTTAATGATAAGTTGGGATTTGGAGATAGACCCTTGAGTCTAAAGGATTTCTGTTGAGCAGGATCAAGATGGAGTACTTGGAAGGTAAGTTTAGTGATTTATCATAAGAGGCTGATGTGGTAGTGGAGTTGGATTCTCAGGTCATTCCGAAGAGGGAGAGTTTAAATATCTGGGGTCTTTGATTCAGGAGAACAGTGAGATTGACGAGGATGTCATGCATCATATTGGTGCTGGATTGTTGAAATGGAGGATCATTTTAGGAGTTTTGTATGATAATAAGGTGCCTCCAAGCTTAAAGGTAAGTTCTACAGATGGCTGTCCAACCTGCTATGTTGTATAGAGCAGAGTGTTGGTCAGTGAAGAACTTCCACGTCCAAAAGTTAAAGGTGGTGGAGATGAGGATGTTGTGATAGATGTGTGGCCTTACCAAGAGTGATAGGGTTAGGAGTTAGAAGATTCAGGAGAAGTTGGGAGTGGCTTCGGTGCAAGACAAGTTACAAGAAGGTAGGTTACGTTGGTTCGGGCACATGATGAGGAGGTGCTCAAATACTCCAGTACATAGCTATGAGAGGATGACTATATATGATTTTATACGAGGTAGAGATAGGCCGCATAAATATTGAAGGGAAGTGATTAGGCATGATATGAAACAATTCCAGCTTATGGAGGACATGACCCTTAATAGAAAGTTGTAGAGGATGCGGATTAGGGTAGAGGGTTAGAGGGTAGGAGTGCGTCTGTAACTGTAGGGAAAAGTACTTTGTTTGCATCTGGAGTTCCCTGTTCGGGGTGTTTGAGTGTTGTTTATAATTTTTGGATAGATAGTATATGGTATTATCTTGTGGTTGTATTATTTTTTGTAGTAGCTAACAATGTTAGTTTATTTTGCGTATTGTATTAGCTTATATGCTTTTATGTTTTTGGTGTTTACTATAATGTTATCTATCCTGAGCTAGAGGTCTATCGGAAACAACCTCTCTACTTTACAAGAGACAGTGGTATGATTTGCATACACTTTACCTTCCCCAGACTCTACTATGTGGAAATACACTAGGTATGTTGTTGTTGTATATTCTTTAATTATGTACTTAGAGATATTTATTTAAGTTCATCAGTAAAATAATCCTTTTATGAATTTATGATAAAATCTAATGCTATATGTTTTTTTTTTATTTTAGTATTATACACATTAAATATGTGTGTACATGCATGTGTGTAGTTAAATCCCATTTCTCTCTCATTCTCTACTAAAATATATAAATAAATGAGTTTTGGTTGTTACTAATAAAATATTTTTTAAATTACTAGTTTAGCCGCACGTGCCTCGCACGTGTAACTTTTAATTATTTAAAATTAGATGATTTTATCTATTGCGAAGATTTTTAATGAAGTGCAAAAAGTTCAAATCATTTCTCAAAGATCTTTCACACTTTAGTAAAATAACGTAAACATAACATATATTTTATTGTAAGCATATACATTTTACCACCAGAAGTTTCAAGCGGTTAATCAATCGTCACTTTGCTTTTGTCATGTTATACCTCTTTTCTTTGTTCTATAGACTAAGAGAGACTCATCGATTTGAACCATATTTGTAGTACGACTAATTTTTTTATATTGAAAATCTTTCCTTATTTTTAAAGTTAAATCTTTAGAATGTCTTTGATTACTTACTTAAAGCTTTTACAAATTTGATATTTCTTATATTTTTCAAATCTTCTTAAAATCAACTTTAGTTGATTTGGAATTATTAAACTAATGAAAAAAGTATTAATTATCATTAATTCTGATGACTTCTAATAAGGAAAGGTTTACTATAATTATATAATTAATTTTCAAATTCTTAACATTAGGAAAATAGTGAAAAGACAATTTTTTTTTTAAAACCCAGACTTTTAATGAAGGACAAAAATTCTAAATAATATTTCTAATGCCTTCACACTTAGTTTAGTACACGTTCTTTGCACGTGTATTCAGATCAATTATAATTTTTTATCTATTACATATTATAAGTCTTACAAAGAGGAAAATGACCAAAGTAATAAAAAAATCTATTGAAGAAAAAAATCAAACTTAATTCCAAAAATATCCTATGTAAGGTGAGAAATTAATTTTTCTCAATTATAAGAAATTGACTTAAGATTATGACCATCTTTATATTAGTGCAAAAGTAGAAAATATATTATTATTATTATTATTATTATTATTATTATTATTATTATTTACACGACAATAACATATCTCCTCAAATGAAAATTTAACTCTAACATTTATCACTGTTTTAACTTATAAAGAATTATTCAGTTATTCAAAACAATCATTCACAAAAAATAATAAATTCATCAAAGTTAACCTAACTTATCAATTCAAAGCTTTAAAGCAAAGAAGCATGAACTTACATACTCTTGATCCAGGGATCTAAGAAGCTTCAACTCCAGATCTCTACATCTATTTCAAATAAAATAACAAACAATTTAGTATCAAAATAAATCAAATCACAAAAACAACAATAACAAATATAGTGCTATTTCACAAGTGGAGTTTGCGATACTTATAATTGTATTTAGATTATGAGATATAGAGATGTTATGTTGATGTATCTTACCTAGATAACTCAATAGAAATCATTTCTGCATAAGTTGTTAATTGACATACATTTATTCAGTAAGTCTATCAACATTACATAAGAAGATGACCTAAGTTAATTTTTTTTTAGATAAATTCTGCTTAAGTTGTTAATTGACGTATATTTGTTCAGTAAGTTCATTTAATTGTCATTGTAAGATTATCTAAAATAAACTGCGAATAAAATCTTTAATCATAATTATATAAATAATTTATATTAAATTACACAAAAGATCAGACTAAAAAAAAGAAAATTCTTAAAAAAATATATCTAATAAGACATTTATTTATCTTAGCCTTTATTGTATGTAGGATATCAAAACACTTGTCGGATTTGGAATTGAGTCTCCAAATCATATTAACAAATTCATAGGTCTCAAATCAATACAGGTTGTAGTGGAATAATTGAAGTCCCTCCACCCTTAATCAGATGTCGACAATTTTTCAACTTCAATGCAACAAAAGAATTTCTTATACACAACACTAATTAAATAAAGAAAGACATTTAAAATCAATTTGCGTTTAAACTTTTGTTCATCAATCACATTGATATTATCATCATCATCCGTCTTCAAGATACCTACAAAATCGATACAAAATAAATCAAATATTATAATATAATTTTTGAAAGGGAAAAAATATTCTAAATCAAACAACCAAGAACAACTTAAAATAAAAAACAAAGTATGTTCACCAAAAATACGTAACAAATATACATGGACTAAGAATTTTAGATGAAATAAAATTTAACATATTGCATGCATGAGCTTTTTAATGAACTTTTTATTCTTTCCAAGTTTAGATAGTATCTTTTATGATAATTCTTGTTTAATTTTTTTTTTTTTATCATGTATTTTAGGACTCTGTAGTTATTACCTTCTAATATTTTTACCTTATATTTTTTTTATCTTTTGTTTTAATTATTAATTTTTAAAATATTTATTATGGTTTAGATAAGGAAAATTCGACAATATTTAATATTGTTTACCTTTCATGTTTTGTTTTTCCTTTTGCGTTATATTTTTCGCCTTCCTAATATGATCTTTCTTTCCCTTTAGTTGTATGATTTTTGTTCTGTTTGTTACTCTAATTTCTTTTTCTTCTCTTACAATTTTAGTTAATTTCAAATTATTGAATATAAAAAAATAGTGAAAAGACAATTTTGTCTAAAGTAGAGATTTTTAATGAAGGACAAAAAGTTAAAATTACTTTTCTAAGGGTTTTTACACTTTTAATATATTATAGATTATAACTATAAATTATAGATATAGATTATAGATAATTTAAAATTTATTTACAATATATATAAATAATTTTTTTTTGAATTTTCTATAGGATATATCTCTATCTTTATCAGTTGTTTGTATTACCTGCATTAAAATATATTTATAAAATTATTGGTACCTATTATTTTCACTCATATAAATAGATATTGAAATTTTTAGTATTATTAATAAAATTATTTTTTTAATCTTACTTTATTTATTTCATTGAAACCATTAACTTATATAGTAGTATTAATTCAATCAATCAAAAGTATCTTTCAGTTTTCTTTTTTTCGTCTTGAAAATAAGTTCTACAGTAAATTTTTACACCATTTAAGAAAATAAAAAATACCATGACTTTAAAGAAGTAGAAAAAAAGAAGATAAATGTTGATAATATAAGGATAAAATATGTATCTAAATAGTTAATTAAGATAAAGGGGAAGAATGTCTATTGTTTAAAAATCGAGAGGAAGTTTAATTTTTATAGCAAAATAAAGAGCGTAAATAATTTTCACCAATTATATTTTTAATTAATAAAACCGTTTATTTATTACCAAGAAGTATTACAATTCAAGAAAATGGAAAAAACATTCAACTGAACATACTCCAATTACGGGCGAAACAATTCATCCACATAGCCACCAGGACCCTAAGAAGCAGCCAAACTATCGAAGGATAAAAGTTCAATTGACTAATATATCATGAGAGTTTAGAAAACGGACCAAGTCTAAAAACTACCTCCTGCATAATCTATTTTATATTGGTATAACCAACAATAACATATCCAGTGAAATCCCCACAAATAATATTTGGAAAGGGTGGAATGTACGCAAACATTATTATTACCTTGTGAGAGGTAAATAGGCTATTTCTGAAAGACCTTCGGTTCACGTGTAGCAATACCAAATACGAAGGAGAAGGAAACATAGGAAAAAACTATAGCAACTAGTAAGGGAAACGCAAAGTCTACAAGGAAAAAAATAAAAAATAAAATAATACGATAATCGAAGCATAATAAACAACCACTATACTAGATATCACAAGGGCTACAATCCTATGGCTAGTACAATGACAAACACTACAAGTCTAACCCCTCGAAAAGTACACGACACTCCAACCTACTAATCTTCTATCCTAATACGTGTCCTCCACACCTCCTATCTAAGACCATATCCTCGGTAATATGAATTGTGTCATGTCATGTCTAATAACCTCATGCCAATGCTTCTTCGGTCTACCTCTACTTCTCATCGTACCTACTAAATCCAACCTCTCGCATCTCCACATTGGGGCATCTGCACTTTGTGCCCAAACCATTTCAATTATGCTTTCCTCATCTTATCCACAACGGAGACCACTCCTACCTTAGCTCGAATATCCTCATTCTTGATATTATCATACCTAGTGTGTCCATACATCCACCTCAACATCCCCATCCCCGCAACATGTATATTCTGAACATGAAAGTTTTTGACTGGCCAACACTCTACCTCATACAACAACATCGGTCTAACCACCACTCTATAAAACTTACCTTTAAGTTTTGATGGTATCAGCTTTTTATCACATAAGAATTTGGAGGCAAGGCTCCGTTTTTCATCTATGCCGCACAAATACAACATGTGATATCATTGTCAATGTCCCCACTTTCTTGAATTATAGATCCGAGATACTTGAAATTATCTTCCTAGGAGTATCTAGTATATCAATGCTCACTTCTATGCTTGCCTTATTCAACCTCTCACTAAATTTACACTCCAAATACTCTATCTTGATTTTGCTCATTCTGAACCCTTTAGCCTCCAAAGTTTATCACCATACCTCCAACCTAGACTTAAATCCATGACACATCTCATCAATTAGTACTATGTCATCCGCAGATAACATAGATCAAGGCTCCTGGTATTTAATGTACCGACGTCAATTCATCAATTAGCACGACAAATAGGAATGAACTAAGAGCCAATCCCTGAAGCAACCCTATTTTCAGTGGGAAGTACTTTGGTTATCCTCCGATCTTTCTAACTCGCGTCTTAGCTCCTTTGTACATGTTATTTATCGTCCTAATGTACAATGGGACTAGTGTACTCCACCTCTATTCTTTGGGCATCTTAGTTGTCTTAAACATGAGATTGAACAGACCAGCCAACCACTCCATATCTGTCCCGTCCTCACCCTTTCAAAACTCCATCGGTATCTCATTTGTCTAATATTTATTTATATATTTAGATAAATATAACGTATATTATATATATATATGTGTGTATATTCTTAATAAGTTTCTTTAGTAAAAATATTATGATATTGCTAAATTATACACTTTACAAATAAATTTATAATTACACATTTATTATAATACACATATAAATTAGAAAGTTCTTTTAAAAATTATCTATTTTTCAGAATTAAGGGGTCTTTCTGTAGATACCTTCATGAACTATCTTTGTTTTTGATGGTATTGTTAACTATTATGTCAAGTCAAAATATTTAAATTTGATATTTTGGCTAACCATTGAATTTGTAAAAAAGGGATAAAGGCAAATAAATTACGATAAATCGAGCTCCTTTTTTGGGCCAAATCGATAGAGTAGTGAACAAATATAAGAATATTAATTGCACAAAATGTAGTAAAAAATAAGAACAACATGTAGAGGGAGTGTCTTTTATTACACTCTCTATCCCAATTTATGTGGAACATTAAATAACTTTAAGAGTTAAACTGTTTAATTTTGATATTCGATCATCATAAAATTTTATTTTTTTTAAAAATAAAGTTTATATATTTAAAACATATGTAAAAATTAAATAAGTCACAATTATTGATAATTCAAAATAAATAAGAGATATATAAAAATTATAGTTAAAAAAGTCTTTGAATTTACACTCATTTTAACTGCTTTTCACCCACATTTGTGCATTTCTTTAAGTGTTTCTAGCTTAATACTCCATATCTTTATTCTATTATATATAATTTTTATGAGTGATGTTTTATGCTTTATACTTGAAATGAGTTAAAATTTAAAAAGTATGAAATGTAAGTGGAAAAATCTCACAAAATGAATTCTATAATGAGGTGCCAAAGGTGGTCGGGCGAGATGGAACACGAGGAAAGGTCTAAAATACACCCTTCTAAAGTTTGACCCCTTGATAGAGTCAAAATCAATGCGAGGAAGAGGACCCTGCGTTGTGAGGCCCATAGTGCCCATAGTGAGGGCCACTACCTCGCGACGCGAGGCAGTCCAAACGAGATGCAATTTTCTTCTTTTCCTAGTCTGAATAGGTGGGACCTACAAGAGGTTTCTAAAAAGTATAAATCCACACTTAGGCATTTTCTAGAGAATTCTGACATTCTTAAGGAGAAAAAGATCGTAGGAGTACAAGAATATTATTCTTCAACATTCTAGGATTTTGTTCTAAACTTCATCAATAGTTTATCTTTCTTTATTATTTATGAATACTTTTACGTGTAATCATATTGAGTGGCTAAGATCCCTTATTATAAGGTTATGGATGATATTTGAATATCTTTGATTAATTATATGATTATTTAGTAGATTCTATCATTCATGTCTTATTTTCTTAACCTTATACTTGACTATATTGTCCTTGTCACTCCTTTCTCTCCCTTAACCATCATTGAAGGTTCATGGCAGCCAATACACTATCCTGGGAGGAAGCAAAGGGAGAGTTAGAAATAATGTTACACATAGCAGGATGACTAATGGAAAATAGAAAGCACAAAGGGGATCACTAACCTGTGCAATAGTGAGAAAGCTATCATTCGTAAGGCATTCAGTGGGAACCTAGTTCATCCTCTCTAGATTCTCCTTTGAGATTATATGTATTAGGTAATTGGCTACCTTTTTTGGCTTCAACAAAAATTCAAACACCTCAAGAATCAATAAGGTTATTGTCCTATATATTCAGATCTCGAATCAGAGCAGAAAAGGTATTCATCAAAATATGAGGGTCGCTGGGCCTTATACAAGATCTTGATCTGTGTATTATAAGGCTGCCAATGCCTGAGGCTTTATATACAACTGGGATCACCCATGGAAACCAAGGCTTTCCACATTTAGTAACTCTATATAGACTGGCTCTAGAGGGAAGGTTGCAAGTTTGAACCTGTGCGATGGGTATGCTGATGTTTTCCCTTTAATAAGGAAGACAAGTAATCTCGGTATAAGGAGTGTCAAACCCTATCTGTTTCCTTTTAAAAGGTTCACAATCAAAATCCTATGAGTTTTCTTCTAAAGACATAACTTCTAGAGAGAGCCTCTCTGCCCTCCCCATGAAAGGACTTGAGCCTTTGGTATTATTTTCTTTTACCGTTAAAGTTGGAAATCCTTTCTAGTAGAAGGGACCATCCTCAAAATATATAGAGTGGGAGTGTGGCTTAATGAGTCGAGCCTAGTTGAGTTGGTTGAAATGGCTGAGGGTGACAAAGCCACGGGACTCGTCAATAAAAATTCTAACAAAGATAAGGTCAGGAAAAGATATGGAGGTAGAGACAAAACTAGCAATAATAGAAAATAATAACAAACCATGGTTCTAATACAAAAGTGAGAGTCTCAAATAGTTTGCGTTTCAAGAATGCTATGAGACTTTTTTCCTCATTGTTAAGAAGTGCCAGGAATTCCACCCTCTTCAAAACTTAGTTAACAACAACCAATATGTACTTCAACCTATAAGAACTTACAAACAACCCCATAAAATTAATGCCCCAAACATCAAATAACTATACCTAAAAAATTTAAGTCAAGGGCATCATGTCTTCTATATATACCTATGTGCCTTTGACATTGATCATAAACCCTCACATAGTCATGGTGTAACACCCCGTTTTTATGAACCAGAATTCTACACGGTGCTTATGACCCCGAAGGACCACAAGCTAACCTATGAATGATATCTATACCTGTACACTGCATAATATACATGTAAAGTGCAGAAAAACATGAATAATAGACCATAAGGTTCAACTGAATAAAGTGTCTGACAAACCATAACATCCATATGGGTGACAAATACCCCAAACAACTGAAGTCTGAATCAAATCTAAACTAAATCTGAAAGCCTCTAAATACTGTCTAAAATAAGGAGTTGAAGGAACTTGTCTCCAACTATCCTCGTCTAACAAAACTAAACTAAAATAATGAATGAAATAAAATAATATCATTCTCAGATGGATGAGGACTCACTGCCACTCTGTGTACTGGAATGCTACTACTACTGCTGATCTGGAACTCATGACTCTGAACCTATGGTGTAACATAAAAGAAATCACCGTAGCACAAATACGTTAGTACAACTGAAAGTACTGAGTATATGAGTGGGGTAGGCTAAATACAAAAGGGTTTACATGCATGAGCAATGCTAACTGACTGACTAATATGAATGTGAGAGTGCAAACATGCATACATAGTAACTGAGATCATGAATACATGATATATAGAGATGTATGCTAATACATGGTTTACTGATATCCAACATGACTGATACTGGAATTCTGAATACATGGATGACTGTGTCTGACAGTCCTGAATCTAAGGAACTACCTGAGTTTCGTACTATGACTGAATTGACTGTATCTAATAGTCCTGATATCTTGAAGAACTATCTGAGTTCTTTTACTGAGACTGATAATGAAACTGTGAGAGGTAGTTGTTTAACCAACATGCCCCAATAATACATATAGCTAAGTTGGGGTCCAATCTCTGCCCTGACTGGAGGGGTGTCAATACCTCGCCACTGGTAAGAATAGCTGTGAGTGACCCTTTGCTGGAAGGTACTCAAATGATAATGGTGGGAACCCTAAATTGACAGGTTAAGCCACCTCATCAACCCTACTCTGTCAGGTTAAGATGTCTCAACCTACGCTGGCTGCGTAGTTCTGGAACATATGGATGACTACTAAGAATCACACCCTAAACTGCCAGGTGAGTTCCTATCCTTGGGTTCACTCGGTGCTAACTTCTAATCCCATCTGAAAAGACTGAATCATGATTTAACTGGCTGTACATGGACTGAGTAACTGACTTCCTTTGACTGATGGAATAGTACTACTATCTGAGAATTTATTGAGATCATGAGATTTCTGAGATTTCCTGAGTCACATGACTGACTGAGTTCTATAAATCATGGCTTGACTGAGATTATCGTGATAACGTGACATGGATCTAGGCACAAAACTATATTTTTTAGGTACAAGTACCCCCAGGTATCGATGGAAGGAAATTGACGTACATAACTGACTTGATCATAAAAAAAATGGAGTCCACAATTCACCATATCATAAGTAGGGGATTTCACACTAAGCATAGTTCTCAACATCTTACGTATGGAAGGGAAATTCATACAACATGTGTACACTTGCATAGCTTTAATATCATGCTCAATCCATATCACAACAATGATGCATATCAATCACATGGAATTCATGTGAAATCATAAAGCATAGAGCATGGACTTGTCATTTAAGCACTATTAAATCTTGGGACACGAATCTTATCACCTTAAGCATTTTATCAAACAATTTGCATGCATTCTTTTAGCTTAGGTGTGTTTTCATGAATTTCCCCATTTTAAACCACATAAAGTTCATGGATTTCAACTAACGACACATATACTTCATGAAAACACCTTTAGATATCATCTTGAAACTTAAGCAACAATCATTAATATGTACATGGTCATATCACAACAAGACAATCACAAAATAATATTTAAAACATGGTTCTTGAGCTCTATGAATGAAATAAATCCATAGATGAACACTACACATACCTTAGATGGAAGATCCGTGAAAATTTATGGGGAAATCCTTTGAATCTTGAAGCTCCTATGAAAACCCTATGGGGTTCTTGAGAGAATTTTGATAAAAGAGTGTATAATGTGGTTGGATTGGGATAAATTCCATGTTTATGGAATATATAAGGGTGTAAAGATGACCCCAATACCCCTCTAGATGCGTCATTTAATTTCTGTGAAAATTACCCGATTTGGGCCCCTGGCACAACATGGAGGTATCGCGTTGCCACTCGTTTGTGACCTGGAAACTCAACGCAATGCGGTGGAATCACGGATAGACACTGGAAATTGACAAACTTTATTTTGTCTTATGGCGCGAAGCGCCACTGACTGAAATGACGCTGCTAAAACTTTAAATCGCCATAACTTCTTCACCGGGTGTCCGTTTTAGGCGAATGTGGTATCGACAAAAAACTTATTCAATTCTCTACAATTTAGAAGGTATAAATATGACAAAATACCACCTATAAACCAATTTATGCTTGTTCAAAGATGACCTATGTGAAATCACACACGAAAACTTGGTGGATTCAAAAGTTCTTAGCTTGGCTTACTCTAAGTGACTCTTATGAACATGCTTAACACATCATAAACTCTATTATCACTAGGATACTTATCCTAATTCATGTAATAAAATATGAATCACAGGATAGGAGGTTTCATGTGTAGGATCAACGGTTCATTTTTTAACTTAGAAATATACGGGGTATTACAATATCTCCTCCTTGGAAACATTCATCCTCGAATGAGACTGATTGAAATGGGTAGAGACGATAAAATGGAGTACGTACAAGAAATACACTAATGGAATATGATCTTATGATGGACAAGACTGATAAGCTAAACTTATCATGCTGGACATGCATATCTGATGCATGGGCAACTGATTCATGAATGCATAACTGAGATTTCTGATAACTGAGTTCTCCCAATGAGAATGCATATTTGATGCATGATTATACATTGGACTGATACATGAATTCATGACTGAATATGCAATGGTACTTGATACCAGATTTGTGATAAAACATGAGCATGAACTGAATACCAAGTTGTATAGAATATTGAACGGAAAACTGAGTAAGCTTAGGAAGGACTGTTACCTTGAGCTTGATCTAGATTGGAGGTGAAGAGGTGAGGATACTTGGTATGCATGTCTGCTTCTGCTTCCCAAGTAGCTCCCTCAACAGACTAATTTTTCCTAAGAACTTTTACTAGAGGGACTTCTTTGTTCCTCAGTCTACGAGTCTGATAGTCTAGACTTTTGACCGAAATTTCCTCATAGGAGAGATTGTTCTGAACGTCAATACTCTGAATAGGGACTACGACTGATGGATCACCTATATACTTCTTGAGCAAAGATACATGAAAGACTGGATGAACTGAGTCTAGATCTGAAGGCAATTTGAGCTTATAAGCTACCTTGCCTAAACGATTGAGAATCTTGAAGGGACCGACATACCGGGGACTGAGCTTTCCCTTCTTGATGAACCACTTCACTTCCCTTCATGGGAGAGATCTTCAGATAGATATAGTCATCAATCTCGAACTCGAGATCCTTTTTGTGCATATCTGCATAGGTCTTCTATCGACTCTGAGCAGCCCAAAGTCTTTCTCTAATCAACTGGAATTTCTTTAAGGTGTCGAATACTAAGTCAGGCCCTATGATTGAGGCCTCACTAACTTTAAACCACCCGATTAGAGATCTGTACCTCCTACCATAAAGAGATTCAAACGGAGCCCTTTTAATACTGGAATGATAGCTATTATTGTATGCAAACTCAATCAAAGACAAGTAGTCATCCCAACTTCCCTTGAAATCAATTGTACACTCCCTTAGCATATCTTCAAGAGTCTGAATAGTCCTTTCTGCTTGACCATCTGTCTGAGGATGAAAAGCTATACTGAGATGAACTTGGGTACCAAGACCCTTTTGGAATACTTTCCAGAAGTGAGAGCTGAACTGGGTACCTTTGTCTGAGATGATAGATAATGGAACACCTTGTAATCTAACCAACTCCCGGATGTAGAGTTTGGCGTAATCCACCGCTGAATAAGAGGTATGGACTGGAAGGAAATGAGATGACTTAGTCATTCTGTCTACAATGACTTAATGCTGATGACAAGTTAGAGGCAAACCTATCACAAAATATATGTTCACTTCTTCCCACTTCCAAGTAGGAATGGTGAACTCCTGCATGGAACTACTAGGGTTTTGATGCTCTATCTTAACCTGCTGACATGTAGGGCATTTAGCCACAAATTCTACAATATCTTTCTTCATCCCACTTCACCAATAGATCACCCGCAGGTTGCGGTACATCTTAGTGGCCCCTGGATGAATAGAGTATCGTGTACCATGTGCTTCTGCAAGAATTCGCTTCTTTAAATCATCTACACCTGGAACACAGAGATGACCCTAACAACGAATGACCCCATCTCCCCCTTGGGAGAAAACCTCTACTTTCTGATTCTGAACTGACACTTTTAGCTTGACAAGGCTAGGATCTCTGTCATACTTTTCTTTCATATCAGAAACTAGAGATGACTTTGAACTATCCTGAACACATACACCACCCTCTGAAGAATTGACTAAGCGAACACCTAGTCTGGCAAGCTAATGGATTTCCTGAGCTATTTTCTTCTTGCTATCCTTAACATGAGAAACACTACCTATAGAGAGTTTACTGAGAGTGTCGACCACAACATTGGCCTTGCCCGGATAATAAAGGACACTCATGTCATAATCTTTCAAGAGCTCTAACCACCTTCTCTGACGAAGATTGAGATCTTTCTGAGAAAAGACATATTAGAGACTCTTATGATCTGTGAAGAAATCTACATGAAATCCATATAGATAATGCCTCCAAATCTTCAAGGCAAATACTACGACTGCTAACTCAAGATCATGAGTAGGATAATTTTTCTCATGGGGCTTTAACTGCCTAGAGGCATAGGCTATGACCTTACCATGATGCATGAGGACACAACCTAGACCCACTCTGGATACATCATAATAGACTACAAAACCGTCTGAACCATCTGGAAGAGCTAGAATTGGAGTTGAGGTGAGTCGAGTCTTTAACTCCTGAAAACTCTTCTCGCAAGAATCTGACCACTAAAACTTGACCTTCTTCTGAGTCAATCTGGACATGGGGGATGCAATAGAAGAAAATCCCTCAACAAATTGTCTGTAATAGCCAGCCAATCCTAAGAAACTCCTAATATCTAATGGATAGACATGGCGAGGACAGTTTTTTACTTCTTTAGACTTTTGAGAATCTACTCTAATGCCATCATCGGAAATAATATGGCCTAGTAATGCTACTTATCTTAGCGAAAATTTGCACTTACTAAATTTAGCGAACAACTGGTGATCTCTGAGGGTTTGAAGTACAATTTTGAGATGGTCTGAATGATCAAGATCAGTGAGGGAATAAACCAGGATATCATCTATGAAGACTATGACGAACATGTCCAAGTACTGCTTGAACACCCGGTTCATCAAGTCCATAAAAGTGGCTGGGACATTGGTAAGACCAAAGGACATAACTAGGAACTCAAAGTGACCATACCGAGTACGGAAAACTATCTTTGGGATGTCACATTCTCTAACTCTGAGATGATGGTAGCCTGATCTGAGGTCTATCTTGGAGAAATAACTGGCACCCTGAAGTTGGTCAAACAAGTCATCTATTCTGGGAAGAAGATACTTGTTCTTGACCATAACTTTATTGAGCTGACGGTAATCAATAGACATCTTAAGTGAACCATCTTTCTTGCGTACGAATAAGACTGGTGCACCCCGCAAGGAAATGCTAGGTCTAATGAATCCCAATCTAAGAGATCCATCAACTGTTCTTTCAGTTCTTTTAGTTCTGTTGGTGCCATTCTATATGGAAGAATAGAAATAAGCTGAGTATATGGATTGAGATCAATGTCGAAGTCTATTTACCTTTCAAGAGGAATTCCTGAAAGATCTTTGGGAAAGACATCTGAATATTCGTTAACCACTAGGACTAATTCAAAGCAAGGAGATTCGGAACTAGAGTCTTTAACATGAACGAGATGATAAACACATACCTTAGAAATCATTTTCCTTGCCCGAAGGTAGGAAACATGTTGACCCCTGAAAGATGAAGTACTGCCCTTCCATTCTAGGACGAGCTCATTCGAGAACTGAAACTGAACTATCCTATTTTTGTAGTCGACTATGGCATAACAAGAATAAATCCAATCCATGCTGAGATGACATCAAAATCAGTCATCTTTAACTTGACTAAATCTGCTGACATGGCTTTCTGAAATATCATAATCGGATAGTTCCTGTATATCCACCAAGCTATGATGGTTTTACCCACTGGGGTAGAGACTGAAAGGGCTCTGCTAAAATTTAGGGACTGATTCCAAAATTGCCTGCTATATAAGGAGTAACAAAAGACAAGGATGCACCTGGATCTAGCAAAGGGTAAATATAAACATGGAAAATCTGCAATGTACCAATAACGATATCAAGAGAATTTTCTTAATCCTATCAGAACTAAAGAGTATAGAGTCTATTTGGGCGTTGCCCACTGGTAGCACTGGAAGTGACACCCTACTGATTTGGGCGACCGAACTGGGTTGTGGAATGATTCTGCTGACCCTGTAGACCTGACTGCGAACACTCTCTAAACCTGTGGCTTGGCTTACCACAACTGAAACAAATATCGCTACCAGCTCTATAGGTGCCCTTGTGGTTCTTACCACAAGTCTGACACAGGGGATTAGTTCGGGCACTGCTGACACTGCCCTGAAACTTAGAGCCTGGTGCTCGATCTCTGTTGCCATCTCTAAATTTTAGCACTGGGTCACTGGCGGAGGAAGAAGCTGGAACTACTGGCTTAGGACAAAACTACGAACGGTTTCCTCCTTCTGATTTGGGTTGAGCAAAACTGAAACTTCCTGATCTTGCTCTCTTGTTCTACCTTTCCCTAGTCCTAATTTTCTGCTCCTCTAATTGCTGAGCATGGGTCATGAGCCTAGCTAAAGTCATATCACTGTTCAGCATCACAAACCTACACTCATTTACCATGCTATCATTCACTCATGACACGAACGTGCTCATCTTAGCCCTGTTGTCTGCAACCACATGAGGGGCATATCTGGCTAGATGAGTAAATCTGAGAGAATAATCTTTAACCATCATATTTACCTACTTGAGGTTGATGAACTTAAGAACTTTTGCCTCCTTCAGCTCTTGGGGAAAGAATCTTCTAAAAAAGCCGTAACAAATTCCTCCCACTCAATGGAACCTACATCCTCTAACCTTTCAGACTTCCACTGCTTGTACCAAGTATGAGCCACATCTTGTAACTGGTATGTGGTTAACTCGGTACCCTGACAAGAAGTAACTCCCATGATGTATATGACCTTCTAGACTTGGTTAATGAATTCCTGAGGGTCTTCATTAGACTTAGACCCGAAGAAAGATGGAGAGTTCATTCAGGTGAAGTCCCAAATCCTAGCTGCGGCTGATTTGACCACTGGATTGGCCGGAATAATTGGAGGTCATTCATTTTGAGTAGACAAAGACTGAGCAAGTGTACTGAATGCGGCCCTAAACTCCGTATGAGAAACATGTTCGCCCAAAGGATCTTTGGGCTGAGGAGCTGACTGGTTTTTTCTCTTTGGAGGAATATTCTGAAATAAGAGAAGAATGGATTAGACTGAGAGTTTAACTTGAGATTATGCTCACTAGCACGACATGAATACTGAAAGAGGGAAAATTGTTCCTAAAACATCTCATAGCCTCTTGCACATAAATGTGGCGCGCAACACACCCATGCACAAGACTCTACTAGATGCGACTTTCAGACTTCCTAGGACTCTTTTGAACCTTAGGATTTGATACCAAGTTTGTAACACCCCGATTTTCTGAACTGGAATGCTACACGGTGCTTATGACCCAGAAGGACCCCAAGATAACCCATGACTGATATCTGTACCTGTACACTGCATAATATACATGTAAAGTGTGGAAAAATATGAACAATAGGCCATAAGGTTCAACTGAATAAAGTGTCTGACAAAACATAACATTCTTATAGGCGACAAATACCTAAAACAACTGAAGTCTGAATCAAATATGAACTAAATCTAAAAGCCTCTAAATACTGTCTAAAATAAGGAGTTGAAGGAACTTGTCTCCAACTATCCTCGTCTAACAAAACTAAACTAAAATAATGAATGAAATAAAATAATATCATTCTCAGATGGATGAGGACTCACTACCACTCTGTGTATTAGAATGCTACTGCTACTGCTGATCTGGAACTTGTGACTCTGAACCAATAGTGTAACATAAAAGAAAGCACCATAGCACAAATGCATCAGTACAACTGAAAGTACTGAGTATACGAGTGGGGTAGGCTAAATACAAAAGGGTTTACATGCATGAGCAATGCTAACTGACTGACTAATATGAATGTGAGAGTGCAAACATGCATACATAGTAACTGAGATCATAAATACATGATATATAGATATGTATGCTAATACATGGTTTACTGATATCCAACATGACTGATACTGGAATTCTGAATACATGGATGACTGTGTCTGACAGTCCTGAATCTAAGGAACTACCTGAGTTTCGTACTATGACTGAATTGACTGTATCTAACAGTCCTGATATCTTGAAGAACTATCTGAGTTCTTTTACTGAGACTGATAATGAAACTGTGAGAGGTAGTTGTTTAACCAACATGCCCCAATAATACATATAGCTAAGTTAAGGTCCAGTCTCTGCCCCGACTGGAGGAGTATCAATACCGTGCCACTGGTAAGGATAACTGTGAGTGACCCTTAGCTGGCAGGTACTCAAATGAGAATGGTGGGAACCCTAAATTGACAGGTTAACCCACCTCATCAACCCTACTCTGGAAGGTTAAAACATCTCAACCTACGCTGGCTATGTAGTTCTGGAACACAAGGATGACTCTTAAGAATCATACCCTAAAATGCCAGGTGAGTTCCCATCCTTGGGTTTACTCGGTGCTAACTTCTACTCCTATCTGAAGAGAATGAATCATGATTCAACTGGCTGTACATAGACTGGGTAACTGACTTTCGTTGACTGACGGAATAGTACTACTATTTGAGAATTTATTGAGATCATGAGATTTCTGAGATTTCCTGAGTCACATGACTGACTGAGTTCTATATATCATTGCTTGACTGAGATTATCATGATAACGTGACATAGATCTAGGTACACAACTATATTTTCCGGGTACAAGTACCCCTAGGACTCGATGGAAGGAAATTAACACACATAACTGACTTGATCATAAAAGAAATGGAGTCCACAATTCACCATATCATAAGTAGGGGATTTCACAGTAAGCATAGTTCTCAACATCTTACGTATGGAAGGGAAATTCATACAACATGTGTACACTTGCATAGCTTCAATATCATTTTCAATCCATATCACAACAATGATGCATATCAATCACGTGGAATTTATGTGAAATCATAAAGCATAGAGCATAGACTTGTCATTTAATCACTATTAAATCATGGGACACGAATCTTATTACCTTAAGCATTTTATAAAACACTTTGCATGCATTTTTTTTATCTTAGGTGTGTTTTCATGAATTTCCATATTTTAAACCACATAAAGTTCATGGATTTCAACTAATGACACATATACATCATGAAAACACCTTTAGATATTATCTTGAAACTTAAACAATAATTATCAACATTTACATGGTCATATCATAACAATACAATCATAAAATAATATTTAAAATATGGTTATTGAGATCTATGAACGAAATGGATCCATAGATGAACACTACGCATACGTTAGATGGAAGATCCATGAAAATTTATGGTGAAATCCTTCGAATCTTGAAGCTCCTATGAAAACGCTATGGGTTCTTGAGAGAATTTTGATAAAAGAGTGTATAATGTGGTTGGATTGGGGCTAAATTCTATGTTTATGGAATATATTGGGGTGGAAAGATGACCCAAATATCCCTCTGGATGGATCATTTAATTTCTATGAAAATTACCCGATTTGGGCCCCTGGCACGATGCGGAGATATCGCGTTGCCACTTGTTTGTGACCTGGAAACTCACCGCAATGTGGTGGAATCGCAGAGAGACACTAGAAATTGACAAATGTCATTTTGGCTTATGGTGCGATGCGCCACTGACTAAAATGACGCTGCTGAAACTTTAAATCACCATAACTTCTTCAGCAGGTGTCTATTTTAGGCGAATTTGGTATCGACAGAAAGATTATTCAATTCTATACAATTTAGAGGGTATAAATCTGCAAAATACCACCTATAAACCAAGTTATTCTCATTCAAATATGACCTATGTGAAATCACACACGAAAACTTAGTGATTCAGAAGTTCTTAGCTTGGCTTACTCTAAGTGACTCTTATGAACATGCTTAACACATCATAAGCTCTATTATCACAAGGATACTTATCCTAATTCATGTAATCAAATATGAATCACAGGATAGGAGGTTTCATGTGTAGGAGCAATGGTTCATTTTCTAGCTTAGAAATATACGGGGTATTATTAGGCATCTTGATGAATCATGGACTAGTAGTACCCACACTATAGGATCTTCTAATCTATCCTTATGCCGTTATGATGGCCTCTAATAGGGAAAGAGTGGCCTACTTTAAGAATACTCATTATCTCAATCTTTCAAACACACCTTCGAATCAGATTATCAGTACAAGCTCAAAACAAGTATGACTTATCACAAAAAAACTTCCTTACATCATGTAAAAACTTCTTGTTTGATGGAATTCATGCCTTTAGGCATCACATCACTCACCATAAAATTCGCAAAATTTGTACACCAAGGAATCAAGTCATGAGACGCAACCACCACTTTCTCATCTAAAAAAGTATCATCAATTTCTATCTCATTTTTTACTTTTTCTTTTTCCTATAATGTGGACAAGTTGTCATCTACTTAGTTTTAAGTACCCTTTAGTCCCTATCCTCAAAGTTGAATTCCCGCAATAACAGAACATATCTAATCAAACTTGTTTTGGCATATTTCTTTACCATACAGTACTGTAGATCCGCATGATGAGTAATCACAATGACTCTTATGGTAAGTAAATAACTCCTGAATTTCTCAAAAGCTTAAACTACAACCAATAACACCTACTTATTCACATTGATTCTTTTGGGTTATACTTAGTGCTTTACTAGTATAGTAGATAAGATGGAATATCTTCTCTCACCTTTGGCCTAAGATAGATCCTAGTGCCACTCCGCTAGCATCACATATCACCTCAAATGTGTTTTACAAATTATGGGCCATAATGATCGATGTTGAGGTCAACTTTTCCTTGAGGCATTCAAATAAATTTAGACAAGCATCATCAAAAACAAATTTCAC
Source organism: Capsicum baccatum var. pendulum (assembly GCA_030864225.1). Taxonomy (NCBI): domain Eukaryota; kingdom Viridiplantae; phylum Streptophyta; class Magnoliopsida; order Solanales; family Solanaceae; genus Capsicum; species Capsicum baccatum. Next base: position 184,362,568 of record CM061558.1, on the reverse strand, counting down.
CTCCTTTTCCAACAACTTATAGAAAGGGTGTGCAGTTTTAAAGAAGTCCTTAATAACCTTGCGATAGAACCTAGCATGACCTAAGACGCTATGAATAACCTTCACTGAGATAGGCAGGGGTAGTTTATAATTGACCTTAATATTTTATATATCAAGAACTATCTCTTTTTAAAAATATTTTTAATCAATAATAATGTCTTTCTTTACCATAAAGTGATACTTCTCCTGATCTTAGGTGTATTTATGCACCTAAGTTTCATTATCTACATGCATTTAGCCTAGTTTTGAGGACTTCTTGTGTGTGTAATGACTTTTTTATGGTATAATAGAGTATTAAGTGTTAAAAAACATGTTTATATCATTTAAGGTGTGTTCAAAACAAGTTTATAATAAATTTGGTCACGCAGAGTTTAGACAAGAAAACTAGTGTCGCTAGCTTGAGCTATACTTTATTCTAGTGTACCTTGATGGACTCTATTATGTTGTGTGCACTAATTCATGTTATTTGATGTTATATGAGACCATGTAAGATGTTGGGAGCAATGAAAACGAGCAAAACAAAATCAAATGAGGTTGGAAAGGCATCCACAAAGTGTGAAATTTAAAGGCATACAAAAGGAGTTAACTACAAAGAAAAATAGCATTTTGGAGCACAAAGGAATGCCACACCCTCAAAGCCCCAAGATAAGGGCATTCCACATCTTGAGACACAAAATAAGTCAAATTCTAATGTGCATCCATGTTAAGGTTGCCACACCCCAAATCGCGGATGTCTAAGGGAGTGCGACGCCCAATGAAATTTTTTAGGCAACTTCTTCTATCGTATAAATAGGACACTTGGATCTTAGTGTAAAGATATGGGATGAATTTGGGGAGTGAAAAACACACGAGGAATACTGAACTTAGGGTTCTTAATATTTACTTTAGTCTAATTTTGGTTTTTATGTTTGAATTCCATTCTTGTGATTCATTGTAAAACTATGAGTGGCTAAACACCCTCGTTCTAGGGTTGAGGCTACAAAAATGAATACTTATCTTATAATTGAGTTAGTTTAATATTGTTTATCATGTTTGGTTGTTCATATATTCTTTTTATTACTATTCTAGTGATTCACAACCTCTAGAATAAATCTATATTTTTATTTTGAGCTCGAAACCAAAACAATAAATTAGATCATCGAATATATCAAGTGCTTTATTATACTCTAGAGGAATTAAAATTACGATTTATGGTTATGATAGGAATATACCTAATTCTTCCCGTTTGGTTTGAATATGGGATAAAATAGAAATGCCTTTAAGTTAGTTCTCACATCCCCGCTCAATGATGTAGTTGTGGGTCTAACTTAGATAGATGATTAGAGGATGACCATTCCCTAATTATGTGATCAAACCGGCGAATCAACAACCAAGATAGTTGACTTAACCAAAATTATGTTATTAACCTCATGAATCAACAACTAAGATAATTGACTTAACCAACATGATTGTATAGATTAGTCGGATTGTTCATGATGCCTTGACCTTGGATTTCTCCTTATTATTGCTCCAATACAGTATAATCTCGTATTGTTTACTGTTACCTTTAATTCTTGAACTTAAACTCTCTTTGGTTATGGTTGCACTTAATTAACTTTCTTAGTATGCTAGCATTGGATTGTTGCTAAGCACAAGTCTTGTGGGTTTGACTTCCGACTCGAAAGGTATACTGTATTACTTGTATGACTATGTACACTTGTGTGTGCAGTAAGAATATAATAAGTTTTTGGAGCCGTTGTTGGGAACTTTATAAATGGCAACTTTCTCATTTTTAGTTTGCTATTTTGTTTTATAAGTGCTAACAAGTTGGTCTTAGCTTTTGAATTTTTAGGTACAGGTATAAATCTCAAGTAAGCTGGCAAGAAAAGGGATTTGGTTGGCCCATATCCTAAACCTGAGTGCCATTTACATCAGTTGTTAAGGAGAGAAATAATATTTCTTTATCTTATCTCACAAATTTAATAGGATGAAGCTGTTTATACTGTCATGGCTAAAGAATAACCATCCCACAGGACAGTATGCGAAGTGGCAATCCCATTCACAACTAATGTTACCTTCGCCATCTGCAGACCAGAACCTGAAGGTAGATTTGAGCTCAAATAGAATATGGTGCAATTACTGTATAACAATAGATATTCACAGTCCTATTGTATAAGGATCCACAGGTTCGTCTGCTAAACTTTTTAGATATTTGTGACACCTTATCCCCATTAGAGTATCCACAGATTACTTGGTTCTTACTCTTTTCCCCTTCTCACTTTTGGGGGAAGCAAAGAAATGGTTGAAGGCAGAACCTTCAAACTCCATCACGACATGGGATGACCTAGTAAAGAAGTTTCTCTTCCGATTATACCCATATGTCAAACTACAGGGTTAAGGAGTGAGATTTTGAGTTTTAATCAAAAGCCAGATGAGAATCTCCTCTTGTATGGGAGAGATTCAAGTCTTTTCTCAGGGACTATCCACACCACCAATAGACCAATAAGGTATTAGCTTATACTTTTGATAAAACTCTCGACCATACTACAAAATGTTTGTTAGATTCAGCTACAGGTGGTCAAGCTCTAGAGAAAACTTATAATAAGTTATACACTTTGCTGAATCGAATTGCATAAGGTAATCTAGAATGATAAGGCGATATGTCTAAAAGTGTAGTGAAGAAGCCTGTTGGGATGATTGAAGTGGATAGTGTCATAGATTTGGTAGCAGTTGGCATCTTTTTAGAACTAAATGATTATAAAAATCAATAAGTTGAGTGTGACCAACCTCAAGCCCAAGTAAATACATTCAGCAAGCCCAGTCGTGGTGTCAGATTTGTAGTATTAGTGGTCACTATGCAAACTCATGTAGAGAAACTATGGAGTCAGTTGATTTTATAGGCAATGCGCAGAAGGGGAATCAGAATTATAGGAATGCCTACAACCGCAATTGGTAAGGTCAACCTAATTACTCATGGGGAAATAATCAGTCGTAGACTCCATAGTTTCAATAGTAGAAAAACACCCAGACTAGTAATATTGAAGAAACATTAAAAAAGATCCTGGCCAATCAAGAACAAATGGCTAAAGCTATTAAAAATCAGCAACTTGCTCAAGAGAAGCTAGAGACACAGTTGCGGTAGTTAGCTTAGGCTCAGAACATAAGAACTCAAGGGGGTTTGCCAAGTGACATAGAGAATCTGAAGCTAGTAATGTCAAGAACCTTGAGAAGTGGTAGAGACTTAATTGAAAGATCTCCAAAGAAAAATCAAGAGGTACAGGTAGAGTTAGTTCGACAACAGGCGGAGGAGAAGCAAATGACAGCCAAAGATGCTGAAAATTTAGGTAAGTCTAAGTCCCAAAAAACAAAAGCAGCTTTGCATATACAAGAGAGAACACCACCACCATTACCTCAGAACTTCAAAAAAGGTTAAAGAGGATGCATAATTTAAGAAGTTTTTTGACACTTTCAGAGAATAACTTCACATAAACCTTATTTTGTTATATGTTTTATAGGGTATGCCTGTAACGCCTTGGGAGTACCTCTGGGTCATCACGCGTTGTCTAATACAACAAATAGTCCCAAGCTAACTCATGATATCTACTTAGCAGTGAACTCTTATAAATGTAAACTCAGAATATGAAAAAAACTTTAAGCAGAAACCAACAAAACACATAATTTCAACTAATCTTTGTTGCTTATAAATCTTCAAATCTTTGGATAGCTGAAAGAAACATCACTCAACTAGTCTTGACAAGCCTTTACTCTGATATCTAAAGAGTCATTAAGATAGACCACAACTGACTCGTACTAAAAACTAATTAACTAGCATAATAGTACTGAATATCTAAAAAATCATAAACTTGGTCCTCAAACTATAAGGACTCACCAACTATCGGGATGTTGCAAATGGTGCCCGGGGTAAATCATGCTGCTGGGGATATGTGGGTTAGTATTTCTGGAATGTAGCACATAGACAAATATGTGGGTTAGTATTTCTGGAATGCACTGAGTATATAGGGGTGAATGCATAGGTAAAATCAGATTAATGTGAAATCTAAAAGAAAATATACATGCCAAGTGTAGATAGACTCGCCTTGGTTAAAATAAAAGATGGAAGCTAAAACACCATAAAGCATGAATAATAAAGTATAATCTGGTAAGCTTAGTGAGTCATTACACTTGGTTTCTAACCGACATAAACCATGTGAGCTATCATGGAGTCCAATGTGTTAACCATGTTAGGGAGATCTGTTCTACCCTTGCCATCAGAATAGAACCGTAACTTAAAAATAATCACTATACATAGCCCAAGTGGGGAGAGGAGACACTCTCTGGCGAGGTCCCTTAAACCTACGAGGGCACATAGTTTATGGGAAATAGGATGGCGAGGTCCCTTAAACCTATGAAGGAACGTAGTTTTTAGGAAATAGGATGCACTAAATCTACATTCCCTTCTCAGTGCTAAATACTACTCCCAAAACATATACTTATATGCTCATACTTATAAAATCCACCTTAAAATAGCATATGGGTTTATAAATTGAAAATCCGCTATGCTTCGCTTACTTAAATCATATTCATGAGAAAAAATTATGGATTTTTAGTCTTATCTGAGATCATAAGATCAAAATTAAACTTTAATCATGTCGTAATACTTGAAGTTTAAACTTATAAGCTTAAACTTCTTGTAACCTAATAACTTATACTTAAACTTTAAATCATTCATTATCTCATGGTAAATATCAATCTCAATACTCAATATCACTTTAATGGATTCAAAAAATAACTAAACATGAAATTCTACACAAAATAATATTCTATTCCTGAGTAAGCATCAATACCTCAAAGCAGAGGAAAATGGGTATCAACCCTAGTAAATCACTTTCTTTAAAATCTAATAAAAACCAAACTTTTGGGCACAAGGATGAAAGAGTATCCTTGTTCAAACCACACTTACTTGAATTTCTTGACTTTATGGAGGAAACATAAATTTGAAGCCTTAGGAGGTAAGTTCTTGGAAGAAACCCTATCTCTTTATCTCTTGGGAGTGGAGAGAGGAATAGTTTGATAAATAACTAAGAAAGGGGAAAATAATTCCTATTTGATGATTGGAGTCGTGGATGGGGAATTTAAAGAGAAGAAAAGATCAAAAAACTATTAGTTAAAACACGCAGGAATTTTTTGGTATCGGTCATAACAACTCAGGCTATGACTTATTACGTCTAACCATGAGTCTGGTGTGAACTCGTGACCTGAGGGTCCATGACCGAGTCCTTCATTGTTGTGACAATGGGTCTTCATAATGGCTTGTGACCATTGACAATGGTCGTGATTAAGAGTTGTGGTCAGGGCTTGAAATCTTGGACAACCTTTTGCTATGACAGTGAGTCCCTCATAACGACTCGTTATGTCACATAATGAGTTGTACCCTGGACTCATTGACAAGTGATCAAAATTTGGCTTCTTCAATGCCATTATAATGGCTTCATCTAATGACTCTTTATGTTTTCTAATGAGTCATAATCAAGGTCGTTATCACTGGGTTGCTTTGACAATACTTCACTTATTTGCCCATAACTTTTTACCCCGACCTCGGATGAGGGTGAGACTGGTGGTATTGGAAAGCTAACTTGATTTTCTATCTCTTAGTAGGTATAATATCAAAACATGAGGTATTAAAAAATGTCCCCTTTGGGATCATTTATCCTCGGTGAGAACTAACTAGAATAAGGAGTTAAGCAAAAGCTAAAATTTTTACACTACGCTGATAACTAGACTTATATAACTAATATAGGTACTCAAACAACTCAAGAATGCATGATATTATATGAAAAATAACTAGATGTTATAAGAGAGAAAGGATTTGCTTAACGGAGAAACAAATTACCTCGAGTAAGGACTGAATTTAAAGAGAAGAGATGAGGCTACTTGGTCATTTATCTGTATCTACTTCCCAAGTAGCTCCCTCAACTGACTGGTTCCTCCAATTCACGGACACTACATCCTTATTCCTTATCCTTCGAACTTGCCTATCAAAAATTTTAACTGGGATTTCCTTATAGGAAAGTTATCCTTTACTCTAATACTTTTTATGGGGATTACTAAAGGCGGGTCCCCAATGCACTTATTTAGCATTGAAACTTAGAAAACTGGATGGACGACAGTTATTTCTGGAGAAAGGTCTAATTAGTAAGTAACTTCTCCAACACACTTCACTATTTTATAAGGACCAACAAATCGGGGACTAAGCTTTTCCTTCTTACCAAAATATCATTATACCTTTCATGGGAGACATCTTCAAGAACACCCATTCACCCACTTCAAACTTGAGTTCTCTCCTTATCATGTTTATATACAATTTCTGATGACTTTGAGCGATTTTTAATCTTTCACGAATCAATTGGACTTTTTCTATAGCTTCAAGAACAGAGTTTAGCCCAATCAAAGATGCTTTACCAACCTCAAACCAACCTATAGGTGACCTATATTTATGCCTATACAATGCTTTTAATGGAGCCATTTGAATACTAACGTGACAACTATTATTATAGGGTAAACTCAATCAAAGAAAAATGATCATCCTCACTTCCCTTAAAGTACAACAAACATGCCCTTAATATATCTTCTAATATCTGAACGGTAAGATCAGCTTGACTATCTGTCTATGGATGAAAGGCTGTACTAAACCTTACCTTCATACCAAGACCTTTCTGAAATGACTTCCAAAACTGGAAAGTGAATTATGTGCCTAATTATTGAAATAATGGACAAGGGTATCCCATGAAGCCTTACCAACTCGTGAATGTACATCTTGGCATAATATTCCACTGTATCTGAAGTCCTAACATAGAAAAAAATAGGTTGATTTGGTCATTCGATTGACTATGACCCCGATTGAATCATGCTAATGTCTGGTACGCAACAACCCTATAATGAAATCCATATTCACTACTTCCTACTTATAAGTAGGAATACTAATCTCTTGAAGCATACCACCAGGCCACTGGTGCTTAATCTTAAACTACTGGTATTTGGGACACTTGGCTACAAACTCTGCTATGTCTCTCTTAATGCCATTCCGCTAATAGATTTCCCATAAGTCACCATACATCTTAGTAGTACTTGGGTGAATTAAATACTTTTAACTGTGATCCTAAGCTAATATTATTTTCCTTAACCATCCACATTGGGAACATAAAGCCAACCTTGATAGCGAAGTACACTATCTCCCCCTTGGGAGAAAACCTCAATCTTATGCTACTGGAATGCTTCCAAAATCTGGCTAAGTATGAGATCACCACACTGCTTCTCCTTCACTTCCACCACTAAGGATGATTCTGAACCGTTCTGGACCACTAATCCCCCATCATCCATATCAAACAAACATACTTCTAAATGGGATAGCCTATGCACTTCTTTGGCCAACTTTTGTTCTTCTTATTTTATATGAGCCACACTACCCATAGACAACCTACTTAGCGCATCGGCCACCATATTTGACTTACCCAAATAGTAAAGAATATTCTTATGGCAATCTTTCAACAACTCCAACCACTTTCTCTAACAAAGATTCAACTCCTTTGGTGAAAATTCACACTGAAGACTCTTATAATCAGAGAATATATCAACATGTACACTATAGTGCCTCCAAATATTTAGGGAAAACACCATAACAACTAACTCTAAATCATATATTGGTTAGTTATTTTCATGATCCTTAAGATGTATAGAGGCATAAGCTATTACCTTTCAATTTTGAGTCAAAACACAACCTAATCCTACTCTGAAAGCATTAAAATACACCACGAATCCATCCAACCTTTCTGCAAAGCTAATATTAGAGTCGAAGTCTGCCTATCTTTTAATTTTTGGAAACTTTTATCATATCTATCTAACCAAATAAAATTCACCTTTTTTTTATGTCAAATTAGTTAATGGTGCAACTATTAATAAAAACCCTTCAATAAACCTCCTATAATTACTAGCTGAACCCCAAAAGCTTCAAATATTAGATGGAGTAACGGGCCTCGAACAGTGTTTCAATGTATTAGTCCTTTGAGGGTCTACATAAATACCAATAAAATAACATGCCCCAAAAATGTAACAGACTCCAACCAAAATTCTCACTTACTAAACTTCACATAGAGCTGATGATCATTAAGGGTCTACAATACTGTCCTTAAATAGTCTGCATTCTCTTCCTCACTCTGAGAATATACAAGTTTGTCATCTATGAATACAATGAAGAACATGTCCAATTACTAGTTAAAAACCCTGTTCATCAAATCCATAAAGGCTTCAGGAGCATTTGTTTGTCCAAATAACATTACCACAAACTCAAAATGACCATACCGAGTTTTGAAAGTTGTCTTTGGAATGTCGCACTCCCTGACCTTCAATTGGTGGTACCTCAACCTGAGATTAATCTTTGAAAACCATAGGGCACCCTAATGCTGATCAAATAGATCATCAATTCTAGGAATGGGGTACTTATTCTTGTTGGTGATCTTGTTTAATTATTTGTAGTCTATGCACATTCTGAGAGTGCCATTCTTCTTGCGCATGAATAGAACTGGAGCATCCCACGGGGAAACACTGGGTCTGATAAAATCTTTATCTAAGAGGTCTTTGAGCTTTTATTTCAATTCCTTAAGTTTGGATAAAGCTATGCAATATGGATGAATAGAGATAAGCTGGGTATCGGGAAGAATATCAATATGAAACTCTATTTCTTTGTTGGGAGGTACCCCGGGTAGATTCTTTAGGAAGACCACTGGAAATTCATTGACTACTCGAACTGACTGAATGGTTGGGGCTTCAGACTTAGTGTCTTTAATTTGAACTAGGTGGTAGTTACATCCTTTTGATATTAACTTTCTGGCTTTAAGATAAGAGATAAAGAAACCTTTCAAAGATTTTGAACTACCCTCCCACTAAAGAAATGCCTTATTAGGAAACTGAAACTTCATTACATGGGTGCGACAATTGATTGATGTATAACATGAATGGATCCAGTCCATGGCCAAAATAATATCAAAATATATCATCTCTAACTCTATTAAATCTTCTAAAATGACCCTATAGAGGACTCTAATAGGGCACTTCTTATAAACTCGTCTAGCAATAACAGACTCACCCACTAGGGTAGAGACTAAGAAGGGTTCAGAAAGATTTTAAGGCTTACCCAAAAATTTATAGCAACAATCAGGTTCATAAAAAGGTTTAATCTAGGGTCTAACAACACATATACATCAAGGTGAAAGACATGAAGCATACAGTGACAACATCTAGGGAGCTCTCTTGCTCCTGCTGGGATGGTAAACCATAAAATCAGTTCAGACACCAATCGCCACCTATACTGGATGATGCACCCTACATAGGAGTTGGGCCACTTGGATGAGCTATTAAATTTATGGACTGAGTCTTAGGACGAACATCTCTACTTCCTTTCTTAGTATATAAACATTTCTTGATCTGTGGTCTATATTACCAGAACCATAGCAAACCCTTTATCTATCATGTACTCACCTGGATGGGTTCTACCACACATTGCACAGGTTGGATAAGTGGGCCTTTTGGCTACACTACCCTAATATCTTTAATTTGGAACTCAACCTCACTTCTCTTACTTGGTTTTAGGTGTAGGGACACTATCTCTCTTGTTTCTCTTTACTCAATCCTTTAATTTCCCAGCCTCAATCTACTGAGCATAGTGTTATAAACTTAGCAATATACTTATCCTCTATCAATATGGTAGTCCTACACTCCTTGATCATAAAATCAGACACTCTAGTGACAAGATTACTCATACGGGCTCTAGAGTTGGGTAACAACTCTGGGGCATACTTAGCTAGGGGTAAACTTAAGGCAGTACTTTTTCATTAACATAGAGCCCTGCCTCAGGTTTATGAGCTCTTGTACCTTGGCCTCCCTTATCTCACGAGGAAAGAACCTATCTTGAAAAGTAGTTTAAAATATATCCCAACACATAAGAGCCATATTCTCACCTCTACCAACCTTCAACATAGTAACCCAATCATAAACAACATCCTTCAATTGGTAAGATGCCAGTTCCATACTTTTCTCTTTAGTAACATGCATAATCTGTGTAATCTTTTTCACCTCATCAATGAAGAAATAAGAATCCTAATCCACCTTTAACCCAAAGAATTTAGGTAGGTTCATCCCTATAAAGTCCCAAATTCTGTTTGCATCTAAATTACTATTTTGCTAGAGTGTGACGATTACTTGCTGGTTTCCCTAAATATTTGCATTCACAACCTGAACTAGCACTTAGAAGGCTGCCTAAAATTTATATGAGAGATAGTTTTATTAAGAAGGTCTACAGGTATTGGTGGTGGCTGATCCCTATTTTTGCATGTGTGAGTTTGGTCAGGAGGTATTCTCTGTCACCTGAAAGCATGAATTAGGGAAGATAGAGATAACTTCAAGTATGATAAAGATCATGAAAGAAGGGATAGTTCCTAATACACCTCATAGCCTTTTGCTTATAAGTGTGGCACAGTTCACACCCATGATCTAGACTCTACATAATATGGCTTGTCAAACTCCCTAGGACTCTTTAAAACTGTAGGATCTGATAACAAGTTTGTAATACCCAAGAGTACCCCCAGGACGTCGCACGGTTCTTAAGACTATGAATAGTCCTAAGCTAAACTATGATATCTACTCTACAATGAACTCTCATAAATGTAAACTCAAAGCATGAATAGAACTTTAAGTGAAAACAAACAAAATGCATAATCTCAACTAAAACTTTTTAGCTTTGAAATCTTTAAATCCTTGGAGAACTGAAAGAAACACCACTCAACTAGTCTTGATAAACCTCGACTCTAATGACTGATGAGTCACTGGGATAGACCCCAACTAACTCGAACTGAAAACTAATTAAGTAGTATCATAATACTAAACATCTGAAAACATCATAAACTTGGCCGTCGAACTATGAGGACTCACCGACTGTTGTGATATAGAAAATGGTGCCTGGGGTTGATCGTGCTGCTGGGGATAAATACTAGAACCTACATGAAGAAATAATATAGCACATAGACATATCAGTACTTCTAGAATGCACTAAATATATAGGGGTGAATGCATTGGTAAAACTAGATTAATGTGAAATCTCAAAAAAAAAAATATATGCGTAGTGTAGATAGACTCACCTTGGTTGTGATTAAAGTTGGAAGCTGAATATAACATTTCAAAAAAATGAGGGGAAATTAATTTAGCGCTTTAGACAAGTACTACTTTTGGTTCATAAAGGATGATTAAACGGTGCACATGTTTGATAAAAAATTATACTTTGTGTGGTATAGCGTACTGTTGACAAAAAGGGTAAGAAAATTAAATTATGTTTCCTTATTTCCTTATTTGAACTAAGTGCTATTATTGGAAAGTTGGGGGTCCATTGTCTAAATTTTCTAAATATTATATATATAAAGGGGAGGGTGCATTTTGTAGTTCACTGGAAACATTTCCAGCAACTATATACGTACCGCTCCTCTGCTTCTTTTCTTCTCACCAAAGCAAAGTAATTCAAAGGATTAAAGTGGGGATCAAAGTCTAGGGAGAAATTCCCTTAGGGGGAGGCACATCATCATGCCCCAAGCTAGTTCCTATCCAAGAAATTCTTAAATTCTATCTAGAATTCAAGTCGGGGTTAATTTCAAAAAAGTAAAATTTTTCCCACTCAATACTCAAATTTAATTGTAGATTATACGTTGTGATGTAATATTAGTTGTTGGTTATTGTTTTATTTGAATCCTTACACTCTCTTTGGAATGAGTTCTTTAGAAGGGGAAATTGTAATAAAATAGGAGATTTTAGGGATTCCTATCAATTAGTTGATTTAACGTCGTATTGTATTAGTTGGAAAAGTTAGAATTCATTTTGGATTATCGTTAAGAAATTTGATTGGTTTTAGGAATAATCGGAGGGTTTTGAATAAAATTGTTAAATGCACCTACGGATCATTGATGGATATATATGCGATCCTTGTAGTTAGTAGATTGGCTGTTCGAAATCTTAAACGGGTGGTTGGAAAGATAAAGGTTACACTTTCAAAGGTTGAATTGTTTGAATCTTGGAACACTATCGTAGAGCATTAAAGGTATGTAAAGATAAACCTTCACTCGCTAATAAGGCACCACCCTACATCACATGCTCTTTCCTTTTAATGTTAGTATAATTCTCATGAAATACGAAAGTGGAATTCTTATATTGCCTTACATATCATTCCCTCTCTCTACCACCAAGCTTATAAGTATCTATCTTTCCCTCTTTGTGTTAAATTTATATGGTACTTCTATATTATCATGTGCTTTTATACTTGAGGCCCTTACACGTTAGTAGTAAATAGTAATAGCATAGTTTCACTAGTATATGGTAGCAAAATGATCATTATCGCAATTATATGTCATAGGCTTTCAAGGCATTATTTGATGAACATTAACGGAAGGAGGGTACATAGGTTTGGCTTGGCATATCGCTCGATCTGATTCTATGCACAGGATCAAGACCAGACTACTGTATTGAGACAAACCATTGGGTGTACCCGTCTTTATGGCATCATTTGCATCTGAAGTTAGTTGGAACATCATGTATTGGTTTTCCTTGACTTGAGCCAATATATGGTAATATGGCCTGCGGGCAGACCCTCATAGTGAGCCCCTGGGTGGGGCATACCTGGATACAGGCTGCGATTACAGTTACACATATGGGATCATAGCAATGAGTATATGAGCAACATATGCTTTATACTTGCCTCAGATCGCCTTTAGAAGGCCATTTTGTTATCATTTGTACGACTTATAGGGTAAGTGCATCACCTAGGCAAAGTGTAGGTCCTATGTTATGATGAATGCTTTTCTAAATATTATATATAATGCTAATAAGGTTGGTGGATAGGTTATCAGTTCATATCGTATAGGTGTTATTTGTTATCTCATATGTTTTTCGCTTTACCATTTGACTCATATGAGCTTCTGTATTTTTCCAGCTATTATTCTTTTTGCTTTCATACCATTACATATTGTTTATGTAATGACGTCTCAGGCCCACCATGTTTTGTTAATGCTGGCTCAGACCCTCAGGAAAGCAGACGTCCACGTTAGGCTCTATTGCTGTTTTCAATGAATATTTTGGTGAGCTCAAACTCTCTCTGATGGTCTTGATGCCAATTAGTCACTTGTAGTTTAGCGTTTAAAACTGACTAGAGGCTTCATGGACATCGTGTAGTATTGCATAGTTTCATAAATGTAACTCTCTCGTGTATTATGTAACTCTTATTGAATATCCTACTCGTTATTATCCCATAACCTCGTATATGTCATAAAGTACCTGTAGAGTAAGTGTATACGGTTCTTATTCGTCATTATCATTTTGGGGCGTGACACTGAAATACCGTAAAACGTGGAATAATAATGCATAATTTGGTAAGCTTAGTGAGTCATTATACTTTGTTTCTAAAATATTTACTCTTATCTTTATTTGTGGGAGTTTATTCTAACCGACATAAAACATGTGAGCCGTCATGGAGTCTAACGTCTTACCTACATTAAGGAGAGTTGTTCTACCCTTGCCATCAAAATATAACCTTAACTTAAAGTGATCACTATACTTAGCCCAAGTAGGGCGAGGAGACACTCTCTGGTGAGGTCCTTTAAACCTACGGGGGCCATAGTTTCTTGGAAATAGGATGCACTAAACCTACATTCCCTTCTCAGTGCTGAATACTACTCCTAAAACATATACTTATATGCTTATACTTATGAAATTCACCTTAAAATAGCATGTGGGTTTGTAAACTAAAAGACAACTATACTTCTCATACTTAACCATATTCATAAGGAAAAATTATGGAGTTTGAGTCTTATATATGATCATAAGATCAAAATTGAACTTTAATCATGTCTAATACTTGTAATTTGAACTTATATGCTTAAACTTCTTGTAAATCAATAAATTATACTTGAAATCTTTCATTATTTCATGGTAAATATCAAACTCAATACTCAAGATCACTTTCATGGATTCAAAACATAGGTAAAAATGAAATCATATGCAGAATAAAATTCTATTCATGAGTAAGCATCAATATCTTAAAGCATAGGAAAATGGGTATCAACCCTAGTAAATCACTTTCTTCAAAATCTGATAAAAATAATACTTTTGGGCATAAGGATGAAAGAGTATCCTTGTTCAAACCCCACATACATGAATTTATTGACTTCCTGGTGGAAGCTTAAGTTTGAAGCCTTGGTAGGTAAATTCTTAGAAAAAAAACCCTACCTCTTTATCTCATAGGAGTGGAGAGAGGAATAGTTTGATAACTAACTAAGAAAATGGCAAATAATACCTATTTGATGGTTGAAGTTGTGGATAGGGAGTTTAATGAGAAGAAAAGACCAAAAATCCCTTAACTAAAATATGCAGGAATTTTTTGGTATCAGTCATAATGACTCAGGCTACGACTCGTTATGTTTGACCACGAGTCGTGGCCTAAAGTTGTGACCTGAGGGTCCATGATGCCTCTTTCACTATTATTACAATAGGTCTACATAAAGACTCGTGACCACTGACAACAAGTCATGATGACGAGTTGTGGTCAGGGATTGAAATCTTGGGCAACCTTTTGTTGTGACAACGAGTCCCTAATAATGACTTGTTATGTCACACAACAAGTTATAGCCTGAAATCATTGTCAAGGCACCAAAATTTTGTTTCTTTGCTTTCGTGATTACGACTTTCTCTAATGACTCACTATGTCTGATATCGAGTCGTTGTCACTAGATAGCTTTGACAACACTTCACTAATTTGCCCATAACTTTTTACCCCAACCTAGGATAAGGGTGAAACTTGTGGCTCTGGAAAGATAACTCAATTATATATATCTTAGAGGGTATACAGCTCAAAACATGGGGTATTACAATGACTAAGTACACTATGTACTTGAAGGATGTGGTGACTAATAAGATAATGCTGGGTGACATTGAGATAGTAGCACTTACTGATGAGTACAGTTCAGTTGTGATAAGCAAGATGCTGAAATAGCTTAAGGACCGTGGGAGTTTCACCCTCCCTATTCATATTGGTGAAAGTGATGTGGTCTATGCTTTGAGAGACTTGGGGGTGAGTGTAAAGTTGATACCCTTATTTGTTTTCAATTCTCTTGGTTTTGAAAACTGAATTCATGTTTTGTGGTACTCCAAATAGCGGATAAAATAAAAGTAGTGCATGAAAGAATCACCGAAGATATTTTTATTGGTAAGTTCATTATTCTTATTGATTTTATTAGTCTTGATTATGATGCAGACTACAGGGTACCAATCATACTAGGACGTCCATTCTTGGCAACGGGGGGAACACTGATTGATGTAAGAGTGGGCACTCTGACAATAAGATTAAATGATAAAGAGGTGGTCTTCAAGGTATACCAAACACTCAATACACCCTCACACTATAAGGACTTATGTATGACCATGACTATGGAAGTAGATGAGTATGGGGTGGTGGTGTGTAAACCTCCAATAATCTCTTCAAACCATCTTATAGAGTTGACCAAACCAAAAAATAAGCTTGATATTTAGAAATATAAGGAGGAGCCTAAAAATCAAAGTGTGAAAAGAGCTGCAGACCATGAGAGCTCAGAAAAAAGTGAGAAAATAGGCTCTGAGTAAGAGAAAGAGGATGAATAAATATGGTTGAAGCAATGATGTGAGTCATTCCACAATAATAAATTAGGTGCTGCTTGGAAGGCAACCCAAGTTAAGAGTAAGTTTCTTATTTTCTTGTTTTTATTTAGAATCACTATTGTTTTTTTGTTTTTGTTTGAGTCACAGGTTGATGGGAAGTCTCAGTACCGGCAATCCAAGCTAAGGAGCATCGTAAGGATTGGGTATAGGTCCATAAGACCTCATTGATAATTAAAGATGCTACTATCTAGGCATAGAGGCCTCAGGGAGTATTTCTATCCTCACTTTTAATTTATACTTTGAGGATAATGTGTGATTTTGAGTGTGAGGTGGGGAATCTTTTGATTTTTTAGTGTGAAGTTTGCTGTAGGATCTCTATTTTTGTTTGTTTTCCTAGTTATTGACTAAATTGAAAAAATTACAAGAAGATTTTAACTTATTTGTTTTTAGTTTTTGTTGTTGGTGTCAGTCTAGTAGGGGAACACTTCACCCATTCTTGGTTTTTCTTTTTGGTTCTTTTTCGAGAGGGAGCCCTTTGAACCCAATATATATTTTTTTCATTTGTAGGAGTAAATTTTAAAATTTTTGTGTTAGGAATAAGTGAGATATGCTTGCTAAGTTCTATGTATGATTATACGATGCAAGTGGTTTTGAAGGTAAAAACATGTATATTATGTTGAATAACTACGTTTGAGACACCTAGGCTCATTTATATGGCTCTTTTACGATGTTGGCTTAAAATTGAATTCTTTCTATTTCTATGTTTAGAGTCTATAGGGATCCTAATTTATTTGAGCTTGTTCCATGTGTGATGTGATATTTCTTGTATATTTATTATTTCATATTGATGTCTCGATCTTATGGTGGGTTTAGGAGATGGTACAAACACTTCTTTGGTAGCCATATTTGATACCCTCTGTATCTACCCTGGGTGATCTTAGTTAGCATCGTTGAGCCTTTAGCCTATTGTTTGGTAGCCTCATATGTATCTTTTTCCCTTTCATTGATTGACCATAATTTGATCCAAAGATCCTAAGTGATTTGGCTAAAAATTAATATGGTTAAAGAGTGTAAAATAAAAGAATGAAAGAGTGAAAGTGAAGACCCAAAATAGTAGCTATTGGTGTGCAAAAAAGATTATGTGTTCGTTGTTGGGAGTGGTGTAATGGAAAGAAAAGAAAGAAATTGATCAAAATTAGATCATGTGGTGATAGAGAATACTCCCTCCTTATGATGTGTAATAGAGAATACTCCCTCTTAAAAGCAATGGGGCAAAATAAAAGTGAAGTGGGAATATAGAAGGGGTGAAAAATGGTTGTTTAGAAAACAGCCTAACGTATAATGTGATGTATTAAAGCGGTTAGGGAAGATAGTCACTATTATTAGCTAAAATATTTTCTATCACTTAGCCTACATTACAATCGTTAAAGTCCTTACTGATCTTGAACCTTGATATTCTGATATTAGTAAAGTACTACATAAGGGAAAACATATGGTTCATCTTATGTGGCATGTGAATTCCTTACGAGAGTGAATGAAATTTGATTCCTATACCCATTCTTGTGATGAATTGCATATTTGTGAGTAAATATAGGTAACTCTCTTATAGTGAGGGCACATGTTTTATAATAGTCAGGTGACTTATATGATCTCTTTGATTGAGAGATATGCATGAGTTTGCCAACTTGGTAGAGTCAATTCTTGAGGTTAAAATATTTTGAAGTAGTGTTCATGAGCTTTCAATTGTAATATGACATGCTTGATGTGGAACTTGCTATTTGTGTAGTCATTATAGTTCTAGCTTAGATGTCTTTCTTATGCTAATAATGTTGGAGTCTTCCTTGTATGGTGCTTAATTTAAAGAGTTGTTCAATGATGAAAAAGGATTTAAGTGTGGGGTGGTGATCTTAGGTGTATTTATGCACCTGAGTGTCATTATCTACATGTGTTTAGCCTAGTTTTGAGGACTTCTTGGGTATGTAATGAGTTTTTTATGGTATAATTGAGTAATTAAGTGTTAAATAATATGTTTATTGTGTTTAAGGTGTGTTCAAAACAAGTTTATAATCAAATTGGTCACAGAGAGTTTAGACGAGAAAACTAGTGCTGCTAACTTGAGCTATGCTTTGTTCTAGTGTACCTTGATGGACTCTATTGTGTTGTGTGCCCTAATTAATATTGTTTGATGTTATAGGAGACCATGTAAGATGTTGGGAGCAATTAACGGGAGCAAAAAAAGGCCAAATGATATTGTAAAGTCATCCACAAAGTGTGGAACTTAAAGGAAAACAGAAGGAGTTAAATACAAATAAAAGTGGTATTTTGAAGCATAAGGGCATGCCATGCCCTCAGATCTCCAGGGTAAGGGAAAGTGTAATACCCCGAGAATCTAACCAATAGTGCAACCATAACTCAAGCTCATGAGAATTAAATTATAGTGCTTTATTTGTTTTCTGATCAAGTGTGGTGTATTAAGGCCTCAAAGATATCCTAGCGATTAGGTGAATCAAAACATTCCTTATCGATTGAATTCTTGGGAAGGATATTGCCATATTCAACTTAAAATGAGTATATCTCTCGTAATACTATGAATTATTAAGCTCATTACCTACCAAAATATATATAATTTAATTATCTTTTCAACGATACCAATTTCACCCATATCCGGTATCGGAGCCAAGAGTTATGCCCATTTTACTCCAGCATGTTAGGCTGGAAAACTGAGTGATGACATTTTGTGATAAGCTGTCACAAGTGTGATGACTTATCACTATTGTAGTCAGCCTTAGGCAGATTTCCACCCCAGTGATGACATTTTGTGATAAGTTTTCACAAGTGTGACGACTTATCACCAATGTCGTAAACCTTAAGCAGAAAATAATAAAATCCACCCTTTTGTGACGACATTTCATGATGACTTGTCACAAGTCCGACGACTTTTCATGAATTTTGTCAGCTATTTTTTTCATCAATTAAAGGACATTTTTGCAAGGGTAATTTGGTTTCATCCCATCTTTTGGAGGCCCCTATATATATGAGAATTCCCATCTAAACCCTAATTTCTTCATTCTCTCTTCCAATTCTCTTAAAAAATATATCTAGAGTTTTTATTTAAGGACATTAATCTTCCAAAAATCATCCATAAATCATCAAGATTTCTTTAAGAATCAAGTTCCTCATAGTATGGGCTTCAAGAATCATTTATTACAAGTGCGGATAGAGTCTCAAGCACTAGAATTCATCCAATTTCAAAGATTAAGGTATGTGGGGTTTTGAACAAGAGCAGTTCTTTCATTCTTGTGCCCAAAGCTTTGATTTATATCATGGATTTATATGATTTTGCAAGTGGGTTTATACTAAATTACTTCATTATGAGATTATGAGAATATAAATTGTTCCAGCTTTGTTATACATGATTATTTTGGTATTCCCAAGTTATGACTTGATATTTAATATTGTGAATTTCATATTTCTACCATGAGTTGATATTTCAAGTGCTTTCAAGATATGTGTCAAGATTTAAGCTTCCTTATGACAAACTGGATTATTGAGTATATTGATTCATGAGATTGAGTTATTACAATGAGTCTTGATATTTCCTCAAAGTTATTGATGTTGTCACGATTTAATGAATTGATACATTTTGATATTGAGAAAGATTGCTTTGATTCGAGTCGAGTTAGGAATCCACAAATTGATTATGATTTGATAAATGAGAAAGATATTTGATTTGGTCTTCATGATAGACCCTTGTGATGTTTGTGGTGGATTTCCCAACGCATTCTGAGCTTGTGTCTGGGAGTAGTGTTTAGCACCGAGTGGGAAATGTAGTATTTTCTTGAAACTACGTGCCACCGTAGGATTGATATTGATAATTGTGGTATTTCCCCAAAATGTATTATTTATGAAATTGATGATGATATTAGCATTATTGCATGCACCCTCACATACTTAGTACATTTCAAAGTGCTGAACCACTTATTTTTCTATGGGCTATATTTTCTCGTAATGTAGGTTCAGGTATTCAGCCACAGCCACATTAGCGATATTCGGGTGCCTCAACTATGTTCCTTCAGTGGTGAGTCCTCATGGTTCGAGGACCGTGTCTTTATTTTTGGTGATATCGTTTTGTTGTTATGGCTTTCAGTACTATTTAAGTCAGTTGGGAGTTTGTCCCAATGGCTCCTTGATTTTGATGTATAGAGGCTTTGTCAGACTAGAGGGTTGGTATGTATAGACATTAAATATATTTTGGTTGTACAGTCTAGTATTCTCCATTATTTCTCTTGAACCCAAATTGGTATATCTTTTTGTTGTGCATGAGTATTATTGAATTCAATTCCTTAAGGTAGTGTCTAGCTTCGAGGGTTAGCTTGGGGCTATGTGTATCCCTAAGCATCGTGTGGCATCTCGAGATGAAATTTTGGGGCGTTACAGCAAGCCACGCCCTGAGACACAAAGTAGAAGTCAAATTCAAGTGTGCATCCACATTAAGGGCATGTCATGCCCTAAATCACGGATGCACAAGGATGTGCCACGCCCAAGGGAAAATTTTGGCCAACTTCTTCTTTAGCATAAATAGGACATTTGGCTCTCAATGTAAAGAGCTAGGAGGAATTTTGGGAGTGAAAAACATATGAGTAAGTCTAAAATTGGGGTTCTTAATCTTTACTTTAGTCTACTTTTGGTTCTTACTTATGAATTCCATTCTCGTGATACATTGTAAAACTACGAGTGGCTAAACTGTAATACCCCAAATTTTCAAACTCTAGACCTCTTAAACGATAGGCCACAGAGTTAGCTTTCCAATGTTTCAAGTCTCGCCTTAGTTCAACGTCAAATAAAAAGTTATGAAAAATTCTGTTAAGACCTGGTATACACTGCCATCTCTACGACTTAGATCATGAGTCATCACAAGTTAGTTGCACTCACTATAGTGAAGGACCCTCAGTGTAGCTAGTGACCAAGACTCCTCCCTATAACCCATAATCAATGGCTATAAGTCATAAGGAGGGAATCGTAGTCACAATAATATGCTACCCAACACCCTCCTCTAGTGGTTATGAGTTGGGCATGTGACTCGTAGTAAGGCATTATGAGTCGTATAGTAAACTTATAGCCTGACTAGTAAGGAATCCATGAACCAAGCTTTAGACTCTGATTCTACCCAGTGACTTGTAGTTAGTCCCAATGAATCATAAGGTGCTGAATGATAGTCAAGACAGTAAAGGTCCCAAAATCAGAGTCCCAGCTTGTGACTCGTAACCAGTCATGACGAGTCGTAATGACTGGGAAACTAGTTTTCAACATGTTTTTCCAAGGACTTTTAAATCTTTTCCCACTTCTTTTAAAGCCTAACCCATATCGTTTAGGTTTCCTAAAGGGGGTTATTAAAGACCCAAAACCCCTAATTCCATCATTAATCATAATTTACTTAGAGAAAATGAAGAAGAGAAGTTTTTTTCTTTTTCAAGAGAAATTTAGGGTTTCTCAAGAACAAGATCAATTGCAAGGGTTTTACCAAAGCTTTTTGTATTATACCTTATTAGGTTTTTTGTATTATACCTTATTAGTTTTACCTATTTTAGCTTCCGTATATTATATTATGTTATTATTATCTTCAACGCTCACAACAGGTACCGAACCATGAGTTTGCTTGGGGTCACTTATGACTCTAAGCACCGTGTTATGACTTGGGGTTAGTATCGGGTCATGAAAAACCTTGTATCACACACAAGTTTTAAAGTAGCCTTGGGTGTCTAAAAGCTGCGTTAAGTAGAGTCTAGTTCATGGGTGGGAAGCGTGCCATATTTATGGGCGAGAGGCTATGAGACATTTTAGGAAAGTTTTCCTTCTTTCAGTATTCATGTCGTACGATGGGACAAAAGCTTCATTAAACTTCTCCTTCTAACTAATTCTCTACTATTTAGAAAAAATGCCTCTAGAATGGCTAATGGAAGGAGAAATGGCGACCAACTCGCACCCCCTATTCACAAAGACCCTTTGAATGAGCAAATCTCCCATACCAAATTCAGGGCTGTTTTCAGAGTGTTGGGTAAATCCATGGCTGCTCAGAATTATCAACAATATATTTCCCCATCCAACCCTGTAGTGAGCACTAAAGAATCCAGAATCTGAAACTTCACTTAGATGAATCCTCTAGTATTCTCTAGATCCAAGTTTGAGGAGGACCTGCAAGAGTTCTTGGATTGTGTACAGAAGGTGACAAATATCATGGGTGTTACTTTGAGTAACAGTGATGAATTGGCTACTTATCAACTGTAAAGAGTGTCTTATACTTGGGTTAAGCAATGAAAGAAGGATATAGGTCTGATGCATGGCCTGTAGAGTAGGATGAGTTTGCTATTGCTTTCTTGGCCAGGTTCTTCCCACTCGAATTGAGGGAGTCCAAGGTGTAGGAGTTTATAAATCTAAAGTAGGGTAACATGAGTGGGAATGAGTATTCACTTAAGTTCACCCAGTTAGCAAGGTTTTCTCCGATCATAACGGTTGATTTTAGGTCCAGGATAAGAAAATTTGGTATTTTTGAAGATATTGTCTAGGAGTGTAGAATAGATATGTTGATTAAGGAGATAGACCTTTGTAGATTGATGGTCCATGCTCAGAAGATTGAGGAAGAGAAGCTCAAGCAAAGGGAAAGGCAGAATAAGAGGGCCATAACTAGTAGATTTAGCTTTTCTTAACCAAGGTCAGATGGAGCGAATCGTTCTCAGCTCTACCAGAAATATTTAGCCCCCACCTCATCTTCTGCTAGTGATCCAGTGCCTAAGTTTAGATAGGACCATCGGGATAGAGCACTAGTCTCTAAGTCCTAAGATAGTATTAATAGTGGCCGCACCAACCTAGTTTAAAGAAGATATGGTAAGAACTACAAGGGTGAGTGTATAGATGGAAGTGACACATATTTTAGGTGTGTCAAGTCAGGCCACAGAATTAGGGATTGTCCGGTGGTTTCCCATAGGTGTAAGGATTTTCATCAAGAAGGTCAGGCTAAATTCTCTTTAGCTTCAGCAGGTTTTCTGACTCAGTCGGGCACCACCTCTAGTGCCATCAGTGGGAAGCATCAAAATTGAATCTATGCTCTACAAACTCAACAGGATTAGGAAGGTTCTCCTGATGTGGTTACTGATACATTACAAGTCTTTTACCTTCATGTTTATGGATTATTAGACCCCGGAACTTCACTTTCCTTCATGACTCCTTATATAGCAGTAGACTTTGGTGTCAGTCCCAAAATATTGGCTTTCCCTTCTTAGTGTCTACTCCATGGGTAGTTCCATTATAGCCAAACGGGTACACAAAATTTACCCCGTCATAATGTCTCAGAAAGTTACCTCAATAGACCTTGTAGAATTAGAGATGACCAATTTTAATATCATTCTCTCCATGGATTGGATTCGCTCTTGCTACACCTCAGTTGATTGTAGAAATAGAATAGTCTAGCTCTAGTTCCCTAATGATCCAGTCATAGAATAGAGTAGTTGTACCTCAATGCCTATAGGTCGATTCATCTCTTACCTTAAGGTAAGGAAGATGATATCCAAGAGTTGTATCTATCATCTTGTCCGAGTCAAGGACTCAAGTTTCAAAACTAAAAGTCTTCAGTCAGTTCTAATAGTGAATAAGTTTTCAAAAGTATTCTTTAAAGATCTTATCAGAGTTCCTATCGAAAGGGAAATTGACTTCAGAATAGATCTCCTTCTAGATACATAACCTATTTTAATTCCATCTTACAGAATGGCTCCAATTGATATTAAGGAATTGAAAGATAAATTGAAGGATATCCTAGATAAGGGCTTTATCAGGCCAAGTGTTTCCCCATAGGGTGCTCCAGTTCTCTTCGTGTGTAAGAAAGTTGGCTCTATCAAAATGTGCATCCACTACCATCAGTTAAACAATTCAAAATAAAGAATAAGTATCTTCTCCCCAAGATGGATGACTTGATCGACCAACTTTAGGGAGTGAAGAGACCTCAGATCCGACTACCATCAACTTAGAGTCAGAGAATGTGACATTTCAAAGACAACCTTCAGAACTCGGTGTGGTCACTTTGAATTATTAGTTATATCTTTTGTACTAATGAATTCTCCTGCAATTTTCATGGACTTAATGAACAAAGTGTTCAAGAAGTACTTAGACATATTTGTGATATTGTTCATAGATGACACCTTTGTCAATTCCAGCAGTGAAGTTGAGCATGCCGACCATTTGAGGATTGTTTTACAGACCCTTGAGAATCATCAACTATTCTCTAAGTTCAGTAAATACAAATTATAGTTGAAATCAATAGCTTTCCTTGGTCACATCATTTCTGGTGATGGTATTAGAGTTGATCCTCAAAAGACCAAAGTAGTAAAGAACTGGCCTAGGCCCATCTCTCCTTCAGATATCAAGAGTTTTTTTAGGCTTAGTCGGTTAATACAGATGGTTTGTTGAGGGATTTTCTTCTATTGCTTCTTCCATGTCTAGACTAACTCAGAAGAAAGTCAAATTTCAGTGGTCCGATTCTTGGAAAAAGAGTTTTTAGAAATTGAAGACTCGACTCAGTTTTACCCAGTATTGACTCTACCAGAGGGTTCAAATAGTTTTATGGTTTATTATGATGCTTTCAGAGTTAGTCTTTGTTATGTTTTGATGTAGAGAGGTAAGTTATTCACCTATGCCTCTAGGCAACTTAAACCCTATGAGAAGAATTACCTTACTCATGATCTTGAATTGGAAGCATTTTTTTCCTTAAAGATATGGAGGCATTATCTATATAGGGTTCATGTTGATATGTTCACTGCTCACAAGAGTTTACAGTATGTGTTCATGCAGAATGATCTAAATCTTATCAGAGAATGTGGCTTAAATTGTTAAAAGACTATAATATGAGTGTGTTGTATCACATGGGTAAGGCCAATATTGTGGCGAATGCCCTCATCAGGTTATCTATGAAAAGTATGGCTCATGTTGAGGATGATAAGAAAGAATTAATTTACGAGGTTCATCGACTTAGAGATTAGGTGTTCGACTGTTTGATTAGGCCAAAGGTAGTACGTGGGTTCAAAATGGTTTGGAATCTTCTTTTGTTTCTGACGTAAAGGAAAAGCAAGACAGAGATCCTGGCTTGGTTAAATTGAAGGATGTATTTCGGGATCATAAGGTTGAGGTTTTCTCCCAAGGAAGATGGTGTGGGATGAGTGGTGATTTTACCACTCATTCACACAAATTATTCGTGCACATTACCATGTTATGAAGGAATAAATGAGACATAATTGTTATTGAATGAAATAATATCCATATTTGGAGGTACATTATTGATGAGATGGAAAGATGGGGATTGGAGCTAGAAAGGATCAAAAGAAAGCAAAGTAGTGCAGCTGAAGACGTGGAGAAGACACAGCCTCAGTTACCGCAATCGCGGTTTGAGGACCACGATCGTGGTCAGTCTAGATGGTCAAGATACAACAATTATGTGGCACTAACCACAGTCGCGGTAAGTGTGATCACGATAAAACTGATGCAATCGCAGCCTAGCAAAAAATTAGCCTAAGGGAAAAGCCATAAATGTACACAATTGTTCCCAAATTTGATCTAAAGAATACTCAAACCCTATCATTCCCATATTCTATTGTTCAATTCGAAATTATTGAACATTGTTCTAGCTCTTGGCCTCCATACTTGGAGAAGAAAATATTGTATTAATTTTGGGTGAAGAATACATTGGAGTAGCTTCCAAGTGAAGGATTAGCTAACTCCCATTGAAGATTTGTGGATATTCAAAGTTTGAAGTAACATTCACCTAGTCTTCCATAAATCTAATTAATGGAGATTATTGGGTTTTTTTGCTTACTATTTCTATAAGTAGCTAGTTTTTCCTCTTGGGACTATGCTAGATTAGGGTGTAAATATGTATGGGATGTGATTTACTTGTGGATTTACTAGTTTGTGATGTTTGGTTCTACTATTGAATGAGTAAATTGGTTGGGATTTGTGGGTGAAATCCCAAAAAACCAAATGGGTTTAATAGATGAAAATCCCAAGCTCTTGAAAGCTCAAACCATCGTTGAATGAGGGGTTTGGGTGAAATTTAGGAACTCTCATCATTCTTGAAAGAGGGATGTGGGAACTAAGGCAATAGAAACAATTATATAGTTTAAGTTTGATAATTCTCATTATCTTAGACATAAGGGTGATTATGAAGTGACTATACTTAGGACACCATCCTATAAATAGGGGTGTCTAATTGAGGTATTAGGTGGTTTTGAATGAAGCACTCATTAGGTACTCAAAAGGGTCACTGAGTGATACCCTTGAGGTTTTGTTGACAAACTAGCCTCAAGGATTTCCAAACTAGCCTACCATATCACCAATATTTAGAATTTGCATCAAGTATTCACACGCCCATGCATAAGTTGCCCCTAGGAAAGAATAATCCTTAAATTCATGCTTAATTGATTAGACTCTAATTGTTCGTAGCCCCAAATCAATACTTGAGAACCCCACAAAGAAATATTAGTTGTGATACCTTCCAAACCCCTCATTTTTATCTTCTTGTACTCTAGGTTTGAATTTAGCAAGTATTATTTATTCTGAGATAATTGGATAGCTACTCACATTATTCCTCGTGGATTCGACCCAGACACAAAAGTTGGGTAAATATATTGATGACGACCTCCTTGCACTTAAATTGATGTGTAAGTTGAGTGTTATAAAAAATGGCGCCGTTGCTGGGGAACAATTTGGCGTATTGAGTTAGTTTGGAATTTTAGCTTACTTTCTTAAATTCAATATTTTAAATAGGTATGTGTGATTTTATTTTGTTTTTGTGTTAGGTAGATTTTTGTTTTTATTTGCTTTTCTCTATGGCATATCCGAACTACATGATTTTGGTAGTTGGAAGTCCCATCTTGATGATCCATGTGCATATTGTGATGGATCCCACTTTCCAAGAGATTGTAGATATGCTCCTCGGAGAGAGATGGAATCACCATCTCGATCCTGTTAGGAGTATGGTTGTTCTTTATATGGTGGTCGTGATGGACCTTGGAGTGATTGTCCAAATGCCTCTCCCCCCATTATGCTAACCCAATTGATAGTTCTTCTTATGAGTTTGACAGACATCATGATCCAATAAGGGAAGAACAACAAGCCAAGTTCAATAGTTTTGAAGCAATGCTTCAAATTATTTTTGATCGGGTAACTACAATGGGGGAGAATGTGCAAGACATACATTAATCTATAGGGGCATATAATAACGAGATCGCCAAGATGGGGGAAATAGGCAAGGAAACAAATCTTGCAAATTCAATGTAATGACCCTTCAAATCATTATCCGTGTTCTTGCTTATTTTTGCTGAATGAGCTTCTTCATAGCTTCCTTAAGTCATTAGTTACTTGCTGGAACCAATAGTTTGGTTACCTGGTGGTTCATTTAGTTTTTAGAACCACTTTCCCAATTTGAAGTCTTTGTTGGTTCTAATTGACCACCGAGTGAAAACTTTAGTAAAACAACCTTAAATACAAAATCTGACTTCGCCAACACATTCAAAACAACAAAATCTAGGTGGTTACATATCTCATTTACTCGAAATAGACTCTGGATGTATCTCGAGGCATTGGCCGAAGCCCGAAATCAAGTTCTAAGCTTAATCCATTGCCTGGAATAGAAAGAGATACCGCGACCCCGATGGGTGAGGTACGAATGCGGTTCCACAACCATGGCAAAGCGGGGTCGGTGATCGCACTACCAGAGTCCTGGGTATAGCCTATTTAAAGGCTGTATTTCTCGAAATTTTGTCCATTTGTGCCTCTCTTTTGAGCTATAAACCCTAATAGAGTGAAAAATTTCCAAAGTAAGTTTTGTGGGTTGATTAGGAGCTTGAATAACTTGTGTCGTTAATAGTGCCCAAGCACACACGCAAGTGTACATGGTCTACTAAGTAGTAAAGTGGCCTTCAAGATAGCCGAATATCGATCCCAGAGGGACTTGTGTTAAACAACTATCCAATTCTAGTTTAACAAATTGAGGAGAGTAACAAATAAAGTTTTAGAATTGTAAACTAAAAGTAAACTAATATAATGCGGAAAAGTAATAACTTTGGATAATCAATGGATAGAGACCCAGGGTTAAGACTTACACATAATCATAATACATTATAGAACTTCATTCATTAAATCGCTTATCTTGGTAATTGATTCGTAGGGTTAATCAAATAATTATGGTCTCCCGACCTCTAAACGTTTACCTAATTTGGACATTACAACTACATCATTGATCGGGGATGTAATAATCCAACTAAGTGATTTAAAGCTATCATCCTACGTGTGAATCAAGAAAGGCTTCTAAGTACATCCCTGTCCTAGATGCTAATTTGGATTCCTTATTTTATAAAAGAACACAAACCATACTTTTCTTATCCCCATGTTCTATCTTCCTATTCCCTCTTCCGAGATTACAAGGTTGACAATGAATATATTCTAAAGGTAACTACTTCTTAAAATAGCTAAAACAAGGATAAACAAGTAACCATAATGATAAGCGATTCAAACAAACTTGATTCAAAACGAAAGTATTCATGATCTTGGAATTAACCCCGGAAAGGGAGTTTAGCATTTAATGGAAATATTGATCAACCAATCCCTTGGATTGATGATACAAACTATAAAGAAACTAAATTAAAGAATGATAAAACCTAAAAAGAAGTTGTGGTAGCCTCCAATGTCTTCTAAGGACATCCAAAAGTGAATAATAATGTTTTAAAAAGATTTATTTATTGTATCCAATTAGTACCAAGCCAAATAGTAGTAGTAGTGCAACTTTTGTCCGTGTTTGTAGGGGCTCGCAACGCGTAATCTAGAAATGGGAGTGGACGTCGCGTCACACAAGCTGGAAACGGGAATGTAGGTCGCATCGCGAGGCCTAAAAGCGGGTGTGGAGGTTGATACGCACCCTCATCATTAAGGATAACTGTTTTGGGTCCCTTATAAAGATGTTTGTCCATATCACACGCCAATTGGCCTTCCCTACAGTCCACACGCGCCCTGGACATTCCAAGACTCCAAATTGCATCTAAGTTGTGTATTGTGCTTTCGTTGATCCATTCCAAGCCTTTTTGAGTTTTTTAATCTTGATTTTAATCCTTTACATACTTAATATATCATAATAATCCATTTAAAAAGAATCATATTTCATTAAACACAACAATTTAGAGCTCAAAACAACACAACATCCAAAACGGTGAACTAGAAACACAAGCTAAGCATAGGCTTCATTCACTTTGATTTCTAACTTATTGTTTTGACTCTTGTATTAATCCAATTGACCCTTGAACATATCAAAAAATATTTTCATATATAAATAAAAAATAAAAACCTTAGTAACTCATCAAAACACATCAGATCCCAACACGATAGACTAGACAAGTACCTAGCTCAAGCTAGTAACACATGTTTTCTTGGTTGAACTCTAAATGATCAATTTGAATTAAAAAATGTGTGAGAACACCATTAAATATTTTAAACACATACATGGACACTTATATTAAAATTTATCTCATTATTAACACATTAATCACATGAATTATACTCAAAACAAGGCTAAAAAGACTAAAATAATGACACTAGAATGAATAAATACACCCAACATCACCACCCCACACTTAAAGCCTTGTTCGTCCTCAAATAATTCTTAACTATAAGAATCATGATATGAAGATACTCCACCCTTCTACTACATGTAAGACACTCGAGCTAGTACTACAATTACTGCACAGAATACAAGCTACTACACTAAGCATGTTATACCCAATTGAAAGCTCAAGAACACAACTTCAAAACATACTAGCCTCAATAATTGAATTAAAAAATAGCAAACTCATGCATATTTATCAATTAGAGACATCAGACAAATCACTCACATTCATCAAACATGTGCCCCCCACAGCAAGAGAGTTACCCATAATCACTCTCAATTTTGTAACTTACTATCACAAGGAATTAAAAAGTTACACACAATGAACCATAATATTTCCCTTAGTGTAATGCTCCACTAATATCAGAATGATGAGTATAGGATCAATTAGGACTTTTCGAGTTGTAATGTAGGATAAGGGATGGATAGAAACTATTTAAGAATAGTGACTAACCTCTCTAAGAGCTTTAATACACTACATTATTCATTTAAAAACCAATATCCAAAAACTAAGTTAAACTTTTTTATCCTCCCTTATCTTTTGTTTTGCCCCATCTTGATGTTGGGTGAATTTATGCGTTCTAGCCTCTTTAGCCTTATTTTGAGGATAATTCATGTTCTTAGTGTGTTGATAATAAGATAAATGTGCATATAAGTGTACATTTATGTGTTAACAATGTTTAATAGTGTTTTCAAATAATTTTTGATTCAAATTGATCATTTAGAGTTCAACTGAGAAAACTAGTATGACTAGCTTGAGCTAGGTGTTTGTTTAGTCTATTGTGTTGGGTTCTAACATTTTTAATGAGTTACTAAGGTTTTTATTGTGTATTTATATATGAAAAAAATTGTTTATAATGTTTAAGGGTAAATTGTATCAAGACAAGAGTCAAAATAATAAGCCTAAAATCAATGGGGCCAAGCTTAGTCTTAGCTCGTGTTTCAAGTTCACCGTCTTGAATGTTGTGCTGTTTTGAGTTCTAAATTTTTATGTTTTATGCTATAGGATTATTTTTTAATTGATTATGATGTTATATTAAGGATATAAAAGCTTCAAATTAAGTGTAAACAACTTTAAAAAACTTAGAATGGATCAATAGAAGCACAATACTCAACTTGGACTCAATTTGGACACTTGGAATGTCCAGGGCGAGTGAGGGAGTGTGGAAGGACTTATGGTTCGTGAAATACACCAAAATATTCATAAGGAACCAAAAACAGTATGACCTTGTGATGACAGCACATAACAACCCCTACTCAAGTCAAATGACCCTCACGATGTGACCCTTGTTCCACCAACAAACAAATTCGCTTCCTATAAATAGGGCACTTGTAATTGATGCTAAATACCTTAGACGACTTTTAAACTTGGATAGGGGATTGAAAACACTTCAACTAGGATTTTTATTTCTTTAATTTATCTTTTTAATGAATTTTATCTTGTATTCAATTATCTTGATTACGATTATGTCTATTAGCAGCTAAATTCCCTTTTCATTGTTAAGTCCAAGAACATGACTACTTTTGTTTTGAATTAAATTTGTTAAGTTGATTATCATTATTTTTTGTTTGTTTATTCTTGCTTTAACTATTTTAAGGATTAGCTACCCTTAGAATACATCAATTGTCAACCTTGTGAACTTGGGAGAGGGAATATGGCGATAGAACATGGGAATAAATAAAGTATGGTTTGTATTATTTTATGAAATAAGAAATTAAAATTAGTGTCTAGGATAGGGATGTACTTAGATTCCTTGCTTTATTCACACGTAGGATTATAGTTTAAAGAACTTAATTAAACTATTACTTCCCCGCTCAACGATATAGTTGTAAGGTTCAAATTAGGTAAACGGCTAGAGGTTGGGAGACCATAATTATGTGATTAACCCTACGAATGAACAACCAAGATAAGTGATTCAATGTATGAAGTTCAATAACGTAGTATTATTGTTCGTAAGCCTTAACCTTAGATCTCTACCCACTTATTGTCCAGAGTCATTACTTTTCCACTTTAGTTTAGATTCTTTTTAATTTTTAATTCTAAAACTTTATTTGTTACTCTCCTCAATTTTTTAAACTAGAATTGGATAGTTTTTTAACATAAGTCCCTGTGGGATCGATATTCAGCTTTCTTGAAGGCCACTATATTTCTTGATAGACCACGTACACTTACGTGTGCGCTTGGGCACTGTTAAGTTTTTGGTGCCATTGCTGGGGACTTGTAAATAGACAATTATCTTATTTTAGTTTTTCCATATTGAGCTTTAAATAGTTTAGTTGTTTTTTCTTAAACTTTTTTTAAATTTTTTTATCACACTTTTTGAGATGTCAGCCTTAGATAAATGGTTTTCGAGGGATAATAATTCTTGTCATTATTGTGGAGGACCCCACCACGAGGCTTTTTGTCTAGATTTTGATCCAAGTGTTTGGAGGAGACCTATTTTTTTCCAACCTATAAAGAAGCCCACAAGTTGGTGTGTGGTTTGTTACAGTATATATCACTCTGCAGATATGTGTGGTTTTAATCTTGATTCAGTCATGTTTGAGGGTGATGTTCAAAAGACAACTGAGAAGGTTAAGGAGATGCTATAACCACCATGTTCACAGATACTAAGAGAAGAAAACTATGAGTAGCCAATTTGTGGACCAAATATACGAATTGCAGCCACTCCCCTATCATCTTTCTTTTGAGACTAAAATTGAGAAGGTGCACAAAAGTGAGTGTGTAGTAAGATTGTGTAGATTTTGAAGTGGGATTAGTTAGGCCTCACTCAAAGCACTTTTCTACATTATGTTTAGATGATGTCTTGTCTGTGGAATCATTTAAAATAGTAGAAGAGTGTGAAGATGAGAAACAAGAATCCTATATTATTAATTTTGCTTAAGGAAAGCAACATAAAAACACACTTCACTTCAAGACCGAGTGGTTCATCATGCATCATCCATTACTCAATTTCTTAATCTTTGTACCACCACCCTATTAGCAAGGAAAAAAGATGGATGCTAAGTTTGGGGTGAAATTCATATCCTTAAGGTGGAGGAAAAAGTTAATTGGGTTGTGCCACGACACTAAATCAGGTGCTTCTTGGGAGGCAACCCAATCAAGGTATGTTTTTATTTTCAGTTTTGTTTTTATTTCATGTAGTTTTTGTTTTTGGTTGAGTCACAGATTGATGAAATATCTGAGTACTGGAAACCTGAGCTAAGGAGCATGGCAAAGACTGAGTGTGGGGTCCCATGAACCCTCTTTATATGTAAAGATGCTACTACCTAGACCTAGATGCCTCAGGGAGTAATTCAATATCTTACTTTCAAAGTTCACTTTGGGGATAAAGTAGATTTTTAAGTGCGGGGTGGGAAAATTTCCAATTTTTGGCTCAATTTTAAAAATTTGAGATATTTGAGTTGGTGCTATTTTTGATTGCATGGTGCAAGTTCTTTGTTTAGTAAAATAATGTTAATTGAGGGAATTTATACTCTTTAGACTCTTAGGAGCATGATTATGACTTGTACTTGTTGGCATAAATTTGAATTCATGCTATTATTTAGTTAAGAGCCTATGATGATCCTATGTGAGTCGAGCATGTCCTGTATGTGTGATGTGAGGTTTATCATATATTTCTTGTTGCATGTGATCTATAGAACTTGCCCAGTGTATGTATAAAGTAAAATAAAGAGAGTGGGTTTAGGAGATGATATAGGCATTTCTTTGATAGCCTTGTTTATACCTTCTTTTTTTCCTACCTTTGTGCATTATCCTAGTTAACCCCCATTGATCCTTTAGCCTTTTATTTGGTAGACGCATATGTATCCTAATCCCTTCTATGATGGACCTTAGTTTGATCTAAAAAATCTTTTAAGTTCTTTAATTGTAAAAAATTGAGTAATAGTTATTGGTGTTTATATTTGATGTGTTGTGGTTGGGAGTAATGTAAATGGTATTAAAAATATTTTCATGGTTGTGAAAAAAGAAAAAAATTGAATCTTGAAGGAATAGACAATACGCACACCATGTGTTTGTGAAAATACTTAAAAAAGATGGGGAAAAACAAAAAGATATAGGGAGATAGAAAAGGTGGGAATAGGTTGTTGAAAGTTGGTTTTATGTGAAAAATTGTGATGTATGAAAGCACTTAGGAAAGATAGTCACTATTCTTGGCCAAAATAGTTCTTACCCGTCCCTTAGTCTACATTACGACCCGGAAAAGACCTATTTGATCCTAAATTTAACACTTTGATATTAGGGGACTATGAAACTAAGGGAAAGACTATGGTTCATCTAGTGTAACTTGTGGATTCTTTGTGAGAGTAAGCGTAACTTGATTTGTATACCCATTGTGATAAAATGCATTATTATGGGTGATTATGGGTAACTCTCTTATTGTGAGGGGTACATGTTTGATGAATTTGGGTGAATTGTATGATGTCTTTAATTGATCAAGATGCATGAGTTTGCCACTTTTGGAGTCCATTCATGAGGCTAGGATGTTTTGGAGTAGGATTCTTGAGATTTCAATTGTGTAAAACGTGCTTAGTGTAGAAACTTGCATTCGTGTAGTCACTGAAGTGCTAGCTTTATTTTATTGCTTGTAGTAGAAGTGTGGAGTCTTTTAATATCATGTTTTTTATGATTAAGAGTTGTTCGAGGACGAATAAGGCTTTAAGTATGGGATGGTGATGTTGGGTGAATTTATGCATTCTAGCATTACTATTCTAGCCTTTTTAGTCTTGTTTTGAGGATGATTCATGTGATTATTGTGATTATAATAAGATAAATGTGCATACAAGGGTCCATATATGTGTTCACAATGTTTAATAGCGTTTTCAAACAAGTTTTGATTCAAATTGATCATTTAGAGTTAAACCAAGAAAACTAGTGTGACTAGCTTGAGCTAGGTGTTTGTCTAGTCTATCATGTTGGGTTTTAACATTTTTAATGAGTTCCTAAGATTTTCATTCTTTATTTATATGTGAAACAACTTGGTTATAATGTTTAAGTGTCAATTTTATCAAGACAAGAGTCAAAACAATAAGCCTAAAATCAATGGGGGCAAGCCTAGTCACCATCTTGAATGTTGTGTTGTTTGGAGTTCTAAATTGTTGTGTTTTATGATATAGGATGCTTTGTGAATGGATTATTATGATATATTAAGGATATAAAAGCTTAAAATTAAGTGTAAACAACTCAAAAAGGCTTGGAATGGGTCAATAGAAGCACTATACTCAACTTGGACACTTGGAATGTCCAGGGCGAGTGAGGGAGCGTGGAAGTCCTTTTGGCGCATTCCATACACCCAAATATTCATAAGGCACCCAAAATAGTGTTACCTTGCGATAAAGGTGCATCGGAACCCATACCCAAGTCAAATGACCCTCGCAAAGCGAACCTTGTTCCACCGACAAACAAATTCGCCTCCTATAAATAGGGCACTTGTAATTGATGCTAAACACCTTGGACAATTTTGAAACTTGGAGTGGGTCTGGAAAATACTTTAATTAGGGATATTATTTCTTTAATTTATCTTTTTAATGTATTTTATCTTGTATTCAATTATCTTGATTACGGTTTTGTCAATTAGCGGCTAAATGCCCTTTTCTAGGGTTAAGGCCAAGAAATGACTACTTTTGTTCTGAATTAAGTTTGTTAAGTTGCTTAACATTATTGGTTGTTTGTTTATTCTTGTTTTAACTGTTTTAAGGATTAACTACCCTTAGAATAAATCAATTGTCAACCTTGTGAACTCGGGAGAGGGAATAGGGCGATAGAACATGGGAATAAACAAAGTATGGTTTGTATTATTTTATGAAATTAGGAATTCACATAAGTTTCTAGGAAAGGGATGTACTTAGATTCCTTAATTGATTCACATGTAGGGTTATGTTTTAATGAACTTAATAAAACTATTACTTTCCCACTCAATGATATAGTTGTAAGGTTCAAATTAGGTAAACGGCTAGGGGTTGGGAGACAATAATCGTGCGATTAACCCTACAAATCCACAACCGAGATAAGGGATTTAATGAATAAAGTTCAATAACGTAGTATGATTGTTCGTAATCCTTAACCCTGGATCTCTACCCACTGATTGTCCAGAGTCATTACTTCTCCACTTTAGTTTAGTTTGTTTTTAATTTTCAATTCTAAAACTTTGTTTGTTACTCTCCTCAAATTGTTAAACTAGAATTGGATAGTTGTTTAACACAAGTACCTCTGGGATCGATATTCAGCTTTCTTAAATACCATATATTACTTGATAGACCACGTACTCACATCTCTTTTAAGCATTTTCACCAACACATGGTGGGTGTATTGTTTATTCCTTCAGGATTTAATTTTTCTCCTTTTCTACAATCATGGGAATATTTATAGCACCATTTATATCTCTCCTAACCAATACACATCAAAGATAAACACCAATAACTCTTACCTTGGGGCATCAATTTCATCTCTTTCTTCTTCAATTTCTCAAACTCCCTACTACATCAATTTTTCATTAAAGCAAATAGGTGCTTTTTAAATCAAATTATGGTCTATCAAAGAAGGGGATTAGGCTACATATGAGGATACCAAAGAAAAGGCTAAGGGCTATATGGGTGTTAACTAGGATAATGTACATGGGTAGGACAAATAGAAGGTATAAAACAAGGCTATCAAAGAAATGCTTAAATCATCTCCTAAACCCACACTCTTTATTTTGCTTTACACATACACCGGGAAAGTTCTAGACATCACATGCATATGGCACATGTTCAACTCAATAGGATCATCATAGACTCCCTACCAATCAATAGCATGAACTCAAATTTAAGCCAAAAAGTACAAGAGTCACAAAAATGAGCCTAAGAGTCTCAAAAGTAGTAATTCACTTACTCACATGCTTTTACCAAACAAAATGCTTCAACCATGTAATAAAAATAGTACCAACTCAAATATCTCACTTATTACTATCCTAAATTTTTTTAAATTGAGCCAAAAATTGAGAATTTCCCCCCACCCCACACTTAAAAATCTACTTTGTCCCTAAAGTAAACTTTTAAAGTAAGAGATAGAAATACTCCCTGAGGACTCTAGGCCTAGCTAGTAGCATCTTTAAATATCAAGAATGTCTGGGGACCCCACACTCAGTCTTTGCCATGATTCAAGCTCAGGTTTTTGGTACTCAGACTTCTGTAACGACCCAAGACTACCCCCTAGTCATTACACAGTGCTCATGATCATGAAGGACCACAAACTAACCCTCTACTGATATTTGTACCCGGACACTGCATAATATATAGATAATAAATGCGAAAATAGGCCATAAGGTTCAAAACATCTAAAAATACTCAAAATTGAAAACTGAACACTAATACATCTGTCCGAAAAGCCTCTAAAATGTCTGAACTGTGGGGTTGATGGGATATATCCCCAACTAACTCTGTCTACTAAAAATAGACTAAGTTTGATATGATAATAATAAACATAAGGATCATCCTAAACTGAAGAGAACTCACTGCTATGTCTACTGCTATTGACTGGGACTGAGCTGCTAAGGGTACTCTGGATCTCGTTCCTCTGAACCTATGATGTCAAATAAAACACCATAGTTCAAATACGTCAGTGTGGGAATATACCAAGTATGAAGACGAGGTAAGGATAAATGAAAGGGCTTATGCATGAATAATTACTTAACTGAATAATCATGAGAGTACTGAATGAGAACACATGCATGAATGCACAAACCATAACTAAAATTATCGTGACTCAAAATACTAAAACTCAGATATTGCTTTACTGTCATCCGAACTTACTACTAATGCCTAAGATACTGAACAATTGAATCATATGATACTGATAACTGAGTATCGGAGTTGAGATTAGTCTTATTTAGCGAGTGATCTCGAGATCTGATATAAAAAATACTCAATTGAATCTGAGACTGAGATCAAGACTATCTGACGGTGATCTCTAGATTTGATAACAAGAATACTCAACTAAATCTGAGACTGAGATCAAGCCTATCTGACGGCTGATCTCTAGATCTGATAAGAAGAATACTTAACTGAATCTGAGATTGAGATCAAGCCTATCTGAGAGGTGATCTCAGGATCTGATAATGAGATTACTCAACTGAGTATGAGATTGAGATCAAGCCTATTTAATGGGTGATCTCCAGATCTGATATAGAATAAATTTATATGGGACCAAGCCTATCTGACGGGTGGTCCATGAATCAATGGAACTATCTGAGTTCCTCATCGAGATAGATAACTGTATCTGACAATCCTAATTTCTGAAAATTGATACTAAAACTGCAACTGTAGGAAGTATTCACTTAACCGACATGCGTCGAATCTCAACTGGTGGGGTCCAATCTGTAACCCCAGCTAGAAGGGTTTTAATACCGTGCCATAGGTAAAGACCTCTCTGGTCAAGCCTATCTAACGGGTGACCCTTATAGAAAGTCAAGCCTAAGGTAATATAATAGTCAAGCCTATCTGACAGGTGACCAGCCTTTCTTTACAGGTGACTCCTGCATCCTGCGTTGGCTACGTAGTTATGGAGTTCAGAGATTACTCCTAATAACTCTGCCTCTCTGACGGGGAGCCTCCATTCCTACCCTCGCTTGGTGATAGCTCCTACTCCTAACTGAAAGACTCTGAACTGATTCTTAACTGAACACAAACTAAGCTAAATCTGATACTGATCATGTTTCTTGAATGATCTAATTGAGTTAAGTTGAATTCACTTGGTTTCGTATCTGATGGAATACTACTGAGTCTTGTTATCTGACTGAATGACACTGGGCTCGATACAAATTACTCGAGTACTACTAAGGACTGAACTGAACACTTGAATACTACTAGATCTGAGCTGGGTACAAAATCGAGGCTAGAATATTAGCGATACAGAGATTATGATGATTACAGAGATCACTGAGATTTCTTAAGTTCTATATCTGTTTGAGAATATAGAGTTCTATAACTCACTGAGTTCTGAGAATCATAGATTGACTGGAATTATCGTGAAAATTGACATGGGCTCTAGACAATAGCTAAATTGTTGGGTATAAATACCCCCAGGGCTCGATAACATAAAAGTAAAACATAACCATTCTTGAATAATCAAGACCATGGACAATCATTCACCATCACAATAACTAAGGCATCACTTCAAGCATTTAGGAATCCCAAACATGTAATAACATAGGGGGACATGCTATTGGATCATAATCCATTCAACAAGGCCTTGCATCAAGCACTTTGCACATATTTAAGTCTTGGCATGTACCGGAGAACACATAATTGGGGAAATTTATTCTATCATGTTACAATTCATTCATCAAACACTTAGCATGTATTAAAGTCTTAGCATGTATCAAAGAGCACATAATTGGAGAATTTCATGCTATCATGCCACAATTCATTCACTAAGCCTTTTCAACAAACACTTGACATGCATGGGTTTATACATAATTGGAGATTTCTAGTCAACATGCTATAATGGCTCTAATTCATTCACGTAAGCATTTTATCAAGCATATGGGGAGAATGCTTTGCTTATTCAATAATTTCTACACTTAATTTATATGAACGCATCACTTAACAAGCTACTTGAAGAGGGTATGTCATGAACATCACATGGGTATCACATACTAGGGTTAAAGCTTGAAAACATTACAAACAACCATGATTAAAAAACTTAATAATAGCATGAACATCAATTTCAACTCACATAAATCATGGAAACTCATAAACATAAAATCTTTGAATTTTTGAAAAAAAGGGTTCTTGAGCTTCTTGGATGAAAGGGACCCAAGAATCAACATCTATATACATTAGAGAAACTCTTTCTTGAAAGATCTTGGAGAGATTCTTGATTTATCTTGAACAAGAAGGAAGGGTTTTGATTGTTTAGAAACCCTAGCTCTTGTTCTTGAACAACTTTGAGAGAAAACTAGTATGTTTAGGTTAAAATGAGGCCAAACCCCGTGTTAAGGAGTATATGTAGGGGTTTGGAAAAAAACCTTTTCGCCCTTGTAATTAAATTAAAAAATCCTAATTTTACATGCTGGAGTGACGTGCCCTAATCGCGCCAGCTTACTGGAAAATGGACAATTGGGAAACTGCTTGATGGCGCGACGCGATGGAAATTGCGTTGCCACCTTGGTTGTGAACTAGAAAGGCACCGCAACATGGGGGAATAGCATTGGTGCACTGGAAAGTGACAATTCTGAAATTAAGCCTTGGCGCGATGTGCCATAATCACAGAGCCTCACTGTATTTTGACGATAGCCATTTTGGCTGGATCTGCGATGCGCTAAAGTGCCAGGTGGCACACTGTCTCACTAAAATAGCTCTAACTCTTCGCCCGACTTTCAAATTTGGGCAAATTTCATATTGACGAAAATCTTATTCAATTCTATACATGATAAAAAGTTGATATTAGGAAAATTCTATATGGTTCAAAATACTTCTTACTTAGGAATACAATTCTCAACCTTTTAGGGTTGGATTAACACTTCACTGAACACGCTCTAAGGCTCAGACTATGAGACAATTTTATTGGGTCTTACAACTTTCCATTAACCTGTGACTCAGTCAAAAACAAAAACTACATGAAGTAAAGCTAAAAGCAAAAAATAAAACATACCTTAGCTTAGGTTGCCTCCCAAAAAGTGCCTAGTTTAGTGTCGCGGCATGACCCAATTAACTTTTTCCTCCACCTTGTGTATACAAATTTCACCCCCAACATCGCATCTATCTTTTTACCTCGATCATAGGGAGGTTGTATATAAATTAAGGAACCAAATAATAGAATATACATGGTAAACCACTCGGCTTTGAGGTAAGGTGTGTTTTTATATTGTTTATTCGGTGTAAAATCAAGAATATAGGATTCTTGTTTCTCATCTTCACACTCTTCAACTATTTTAAATGATTCCACAAATAAGACATCATCTAAACATAATGTAGAAAAGTGCTTTGAATGAGGACCAATCAATCCCATGTCTAAATTTACACAGTCAATAAAACACTCACTCTCATTCACCTTCTTAAGATAAAGATGACAACTGGGTGAATACGATTCTTGTGTTTTTCTGCCTTTGTGGAGATGGTGGTGATGATATTTCCTGAACCTGTTTAACAACTTCATGTTTTGAGTACTCAGAATTCCTAGAATTATCAACAACTTTATCTACAATAAGTTGGTAAGTCAGCTCTGCATCTATCTCCAGCTGATTATACAATTGATTTGTAGCCTCCTGATGGTTCTTCAAGTCTGCAAACATTTGTACTTGAGACGCTAAAAGTTGTTTCATCATCTCTTCCAAATTGCTCATTTGAGTTGTGGCCTGCATGTTTAGTTGTTGTTGCTGCTGGTTGTTCCATGCCTGAATTTGTGGCTGATTCTGCCCTGTTTGATTATAGTTGCTTATATAATTTTGCCTTTCAGCATAGCCCACAAATAATTCTGAATCTGGATTGACAACACACATAGCTTCAGTATGACCACTTTGACCACAAACTAAACACCAAGTTGCAGTCTGCTCCACACATAGAACAATATCCACATCATATTGTGAAGGTCCTATCCACGCACTTCCATCAAAATCTGGACAATCAGCCGCATGATGTGGTCCCTCAAAAAACAAAAAGAATCATCATCACTTGAAAACCATCTATCCTAAGCTGCCATGTCAAGAAGTTCAATAAAAAGAGAAAAAAAAAAGAAACTAAAAAAAACCTAAAAAAGACTAAACTATTTATAACTCGATGTAGCTAAACTAAAAATAAGATAGTTGCCAATATATAATTCCCCAGCAACGGTGCCAAAAAATTGGTAGTGCCCAAGTGCACACGCAAGTGTATGTGGTCTACCAAGTAGTAAAGTAGCCTTCAAGAAAGTTGAATATTGATCCCACAGGGACTTGTTTTAAACAACTATCCAATTCTAGTTCAACAAATTGAGGAGAGTAACAAATAAATCTTTAGAATTGTAAACTAAAAGTAAACTAAGCTAATGCGGAAAAGTAAGGACTTTGGACAATCAATGGATAGAGACCCAGGGTTAAGTCTTACAAACAATCATACTACGTTATAGAACTTCATCATTAAATCGCTTATCTTGGTTGTTGATTCGTAGGGTTAATCACATGATTATGGTCTCCCGACCTCTAAATATTTACCTAATTTAGACATTACAACTATATCATTGAGCGCAGATGTAATAATCCAACTAAGTTATTTAGAGCTATCATCCTACGTGTGAATCAAGTAAGGCTTCTAAATACATCCCTGTCCTAGATGCTAATTTGGATTCCTTATTTTATAAAATAATACAAACCATACTTTAATTATCCCCATGTTCTATATTTCTATTCCCTCTCCCAAGATCATAAGGTTGATAATGAATATATTCTAAGGGTAGCTACTTCTTAAAATAGTTAAAACAAGGATAAACAAGCAACCATAATGATAAGCGACTTAAACAAACTTAATTTAAAATGAAAGCATTCATGATCTTGGCCTTAACTCCAGAAAGGGAGTTTAGCCTTTAATGGAAATATTGATCAACCAATCCCTTGGATTTATGATACAATCCATAAAGAAACTAAATTAAAGAATGATAAAACATAAAAAAAAGTTATGGTAGCCTCCAATGTCTTCCAAGGACGTCCAAAAGTGAATAATAATGTTTACAAAGATGTATTTATAGTATCCAAGTAGTACCAAGCCAAATAGGAGTTGTAGTGAAACTTTTGGCCATGTTTGGAGGGGCTCGCGATGCGCAATATAGAAACGGGAGTGGAAGTCGCATTGCATAAGTTGGAAATAGGAATGCAGGTCACATCGCGAGGATTAAAAGTAGGTGTGAAGGTCGCGACGCACCCTTATCACAAGGGATAATAGTTTTGGGTCCCTGCTGAAGCTT
The DNA here is from genome assembly GCA_030864225.1 of Capsicum baccatum var. pendulum. Classification (NCBI taxonomy): domain Eukaryota; kingdom Viridiplantae; phylum Streptophyta; class Magnoliopsida; order Solanales; family Solanaceae; genus Capsicum; species Capsicum baccatum. The sequence goes on along the minus strand of CM061558.1, from coordinate 184,320,221 downwards.
TTGGTCCATATCACATGATGATTGGCCTTCCCTACAACCCACACGCGCCCTAGACATTCCAGGACTCCAAATTGCATCCAAGTTGTGTATTGTGCTTTCGTTGATCCATTCTGAGCCTTTTTGAGTTGTGTACACTTGATTTAAAGCTTTTATATCCTTAATATGTAATAATATTCCATTTTAAAAGCATACTAAATCATTAAACTCAACAATTTAGAGCTCAAAAAAACACAACATCTAAAATGGCAAACTAGAAACATGAGTTAAGCATAGACTTCATTCACTTTGATTTCTAACTTATTGTTTTGACTCTTGTCTTGATCCAATTGACCCTTCAACATTATAAACAAGTTTTTTCACATATAAATACACAATAACAACCTTATTTACTCATTAAAACACATTAGATCCAAACACGATAGACTAGACAAGCACCTAGCTCAAGCTTGTAACACTAGTTTTCTCGGTTAAACTCTAAATGATCAATTAGAATCAAAACTTGTGCGAGAACACCATTAAATATTGTCAACACATAAATGGACACTTAGATACATATTTATCTCATTATTAACTCATTAAGCACATGAATCATCCTCAAGACAAGGCTAAAAAGACTAGAATAGTGACACTAGAATGCATAAATACACCCAACATCAGTAGTCCATTTTTCACCACATCTAAGGTAATATTCCTTCTAGTTTGGTGTTAATTTATTAATTTCTTGAACCAAAACCCCTAAGTATTTGAGGCTCAATTGTAGCAAAAAATGTGATTGATTTACTCAAATTTCTTGAGGGTTATAGCTCCCTAATAATAGTTGAGCAATAGGTTGGTCGCAAAAACTTATTTTCCAAAGGTGGGAGCTACTTGGGGATTTGTTTTCATTTTGTACCCATGGCATAATAGTGTCATAATAAGTGTTTTTAATCTTGTAATGTTTGTTAATCTTGTAATGATGCTTAGATTATGTTGTTGATAGCTTGGCTCGTTGAAGAAACTTCAAGAAAAGAAAAGGCAATGCTTGTTGGTTTGTGAGCAATTTGGACTCAAGGTAGGTTAGGATTACTCATAGTTAGATTGAGCTTAATTGTAGTATAATTATGATATCTCATGAGATTGGGCGGGGTCTTAGATGATTAATGGGTGAATGATGATTCTTGGGATTAGTTGATCCTCGTAGGCTATTAAACTTGTAAAATGTAATACTTGACTATAGCCTAGAGCCTTGGATAGTTCTACTTGTAGTCTCTTGAATAGTATGAGAATACTTTAGTTGCTCTAGTAGAGGAGAATTATGTTGTTGACTAATCTTAAGAGTATGTTAACCTAGACATGACTAGTTATGAATTGGCCTTAGTGTTTGGGGTTACTTAAAAAGTATACTTGAAGAAGATTTTCCATTATAGACTTTGTAAGGATTGATAAACCCTTATGGTGTGATTTAGATAACCTAGACTAATTTTGGGTAGAATTTAGTTTTCTAGAAGCTAACTTTGGCATTATTAGGATTTAGGAGTGGGACTTGACCCACCTTAAGCTTGAACTATGAAATTTCTTAGTGACCTAGATACTTGATGAACGTCTAAGTTACATTATTATGGTTATAATAGTTAAACCCGATTATCAATTATGCATGTGGTCTATGGTTGGATAATGTGTATACTTGATTGATCATCTTGTTGTCATGATATGGATATCCTTGGAAAGTCTTATAAATTGAACTATGGTGATGCTATCGCTTGGCTTATTGACGAGTTTACCAAGTGAACCTCTAATTGTGTAACCACTCTTTCTACAACCCAAGCGTAATGATTAAGCTAATGTTTATGTAAAGGATTTTTCTTTGGGGTTAGTATTATAAATAGTGGGGGTAAAATAGGTATATAGAGAGCATGCACTTGACTTATGATTGACTTGCTAATAAACATGTTAACTTGGAAATGTGGTGATTGCATATAACATTTAGATATTCATGCTCATGTATCTACTTATATTATGTAGTGATTATTAATAGTAAAGCATGATGTTATCTGTTACCTTACATCATTTATACTCTATCATTGTGGTTTGTATATGCTTATTGATTTAACTATATATATATGTGCATATCATTGTCTTGGAGGATGTATTAATGTTATGATGATGTTCGGTGAATCCGGAGGATATAATGATGTTATGATTAGATGTTTGATGATGCTCGGTGAATCCAGAGGATATAATAATGTTATGATGATGTTTGGTGAATTTGGAGGATATAGTAATGTTATGATAATGCCAGGTGAATCCAGAGAATATAATGATGTTATGATAATGCTCGATGAATTCAGAGGATATAATGATGTTATGATGATGCCCAGTGAATTCAGATGATATAATGATGTTATAATGATGCCCGATGAATTCGAAGGATATAACAATGTTATGATGATGCCCAGTGAATCCGAAGGATATAATAATATTATGATGATGCCTGGTGAATCCAGAAAAGTTAATGATGTTATGTGTGGTGAGTATATATAAATACGTAGATGTATGTGAGGTTATGCTGTGTGTTGATAAATCTATTGTGTACTAAGGACATGATGTCTTTCTTAGTAAATTATTATCCATTCTTTATCATTAATCACTAGATAAGAGGTGTGACCCTTGTTAACTCTAATTAGTAACTAGAAGTAGATTATGCCTAGTATTGGGTTAAGGCTAATTGATATGTGTAATCTTATGTAGAACCAAGGGCTCACCTAGTAAATCTACTTGACTTGGATAAATAGTTATGTTATGGAATTTCACCTAGTAAAGTGGCTTATGTGATAACTAGTTATCTCTAATAAATGAATATGAGTTGTGGGTTAGAAGCCTAGTGAACTAGTTGGTGGATCTTACTTAGCTAAAATATGGAAACTAGTCCTTAAGTTTGTAACATTCTTAATGATAATAGACCTAGTATTATATGATAAGTGGTTTAGTTGACATCTAATATGTGAATGCTGTGGTGGCTTAATTGATGACTTATATATTAGATGGCTAACTAGAAGATGGCTTTGTGATGAGTGAAAAAATATTAGTGTTGGTAACTTGTTGCTTTTCCTTATTTGATGACTAATAAACTATTAGACTTGTAAACTAGTGGCTCATAGAAATGGAGGCTAGCTAGTATAGGCTAGACATGAAGTTTATTAATAAGTTAGAGATTAAATAACTATATAACCATGTTATGGTGATATCAGCTTTATTATTTCAAATTGCAATATTGATGATGATTGTAGACCTCAGTAAGAGGCCATGGAGGGAATATACAACCCGTGGCTTTAGTAAGTTGCTTGTATAGTTGTGCCTTGATATGTTGATGGATTTATATTTTGGTGTACTCTCTGATGGTATGGGACATCGTGATGAGTTCTTTGCTTGTTTTCCTTGAGTGTACTTCTCAGCTGTATGGGACGTCGTGGTAAGTTCTTTTGCTTTATACTCTGATGATGATAGTTCTGTAGATTATGTCAATTATATAATTGTTATTGAATATAAGTGGCTTTACACTACCAAAATGATTACTCATAATGTATGAAAGTTATGGTATATGTGGATATGGAACGTCGTACTATTGTTCTAGTTGATTAGTTATCTTATATAGTGATATCGAAGAAGATTTAGGTTCAATTATATACCTTGACTTTAAGTTATTGTCTTTCACTATATCATCCTTATATTATAATTTAGCTTAGTCGGCCAATGATTTCTATTAAGTACTCGTTTTTTGGTACTCATACTATACTTCTGTAACTTTTTGGTGCTGACCCAAGTTCTAGTTGCCACTATTGAGTCAAGATCGTGCGGTGTATATCATCAGGAAACAGGGTGAGCTCTTGGAGTTTGAGTTGCCCTTTTTTCCTTCTATCCTTATTCTATCTTTCGTGTTCGAGATGAATGTTTGAATTATTTAAGACTATTAGACATTGAGTTGATTTTCTATTATTGAATGTAGAGATAATTTTGTACTAATACTATCAAGTCATGGGATTGGTATTCGAATGTTAGTTGTTTCTTTGTGGAATGTCTTTGTTATATTGTGTTCCTATATAGGGTCCATATTGGACATTCCTACCTAGGTAACCCATTGCATTAGATCCGATTTATGGTGTTGGCTTACCTGCTAGTGGATTATGGTTGGTTCCATCATCACTCAAAACTCGGGTCGTGACATACCATCACCTTTTCCACTTCCCAAGAGAAGGTGAATCATGAAGAGAAACCAAGCCATGTGGTCAATGATGAGCTTGGTAGAGAAAAATCTTTGGAGATTTCCCTACTAACCTAATAATATATTGTTAAAGATGCCAAAAGTGATGAAATGGTGCTAGAGTCAACAGAAGAATCCTGACAAATTTCTTATAAAGACTCTAGTCCATCTCAAGGTGAGAATGCTAAGAGGGATGTAATTCTAGAACTAAGGGATGAACCTTATTCGAACCAGTTTTCAACATTATTCTTGGGGGATTTGATGAAAATCTATCCACGAGAGCAAATGATAGATTTTGGGGAGAAGGAGCACCACACCTGTATTTTGGAGTTTGACGTTCCTAATGAGTACATAGGCACCCCACACCCTAAGGACATGGAGATCAACTTTCAATGATGAACTAATAACCTATTAATGTTCCTACTTTACCCAAGGACCTAAATAAGAAATTTGATGTAAAATTGGGAAGAGGTTTAAGCCTTCAAAGTGGTAAGATAAAAACTTCATCGTCATGCCCTTTTCTCTATCTTATCTCACCTTGGAAGATTTGAATTTTCTGTCCCTCTGCTGCTCAGCTCATAGTGAGCAAAAGTTGGGACAGATATTCAAATCATCTAAGTGGAAATAGAAATGATAGTTGGAGGGCTGCCCTGCCACAAAAGATAGGAAGAAACCTATCACACCATAAAGAGTGGCCCGCATCCTTTTATTTATGCATGATATAGTAGGTTTTATTTTGCATTAACATTTATTTTTGCATTTGTTTATGCATAATCCATGAAAAGGTGGTGCTATAAGGAGTTTTGATTGAAATTGAAATAAGGGACGTATGAAATTGCAATGGTTTGATTTAACAGGGGAGTACAGGGACCTAAATTTTGGTTTCAGTTGCTGCGATCGCATAACTTGGACTGGGATCTCAATCGAATCAGATTAAAAGACCATTCGACTTCCATTCTCCCCACTTGCACCCCTTTTCCAAATTCTCTTAAATTCTCTCTGATTTTTTACTTTGTGTAAGGGTCCAAGTGTGCATTCCAATCTTTCTACATTATCTACTATGGTATGTTATCTTAAGCCCCTAATTTTTACCGTTGTTTTAGGCTTAGAACTTGTAGTTTAGGAATAGGACTGAAATAGTGTTTTCAATGTTAAACCCATGCATGTTTATGATTATGATTGTGATTGGCTATTGTAGTTAGTGTACACATAATCAGGGAAGTGTTGAGTACCCACATTTAGGCCTAAAACTGTTGAAATAAATGTGTACACCATGTGCTTGATTTAATGCCCCAACGAATTCCATGTTAATTTCTTTGAGTTTGAGGGAATAATCACACATTTTTAATTTAAGTTCCTTGAGTATGTTGATTATATGACTAGCTGGAACAAAAATTTTGGGTTAAAATTTAGTGCTTAGAGTGATTTTGCAGAACTATCAACAATGGTCTTAGGTACCGTGAAGGCGGGCCCAATGACCACGATTGTGTCATCACGATTGCGGTTAAGGCTCTGCGATCGCCATACCGAGAGTAGTTGTCTGCTGAAACCAAAAATTTTGCACACCCATTCCTCTCCCTGAAATCCTCTATAACACTACCACATGTGTTTATCTGATTAATCTAGCATGATTTTGGTAAGATAATGCTAATGATGGTCTGGATTATATTGCTTACAAGTACTAGGCCACAAAAATGAGAGACTATAACAATACTAGGTTCATGGCCGCTGAATGTCAAAACCTCTATGATGGTGACCTACCTAGGATGAAATTACTCCTAAAAAGGGGCATTTTCCCAGATAAAGTTGAGGAGAAACTCCTGGGCTTCCATGCTAGACTCACTGCTACCGGGTAGATGTGCTTTGCCTCGGTCCCTTGCTATGCTAATGAGCATTGGGTGCATGAGTTTTATGCTAACCTTAGCGTAGTTTCTCTCAGAAACCCAGTGATGATATTTTGGGGGAAAGAAAGTGCATTTCAGAGCTAAGCAGATCAATGGTATATATGGGCTCTCGGATGCAATCGTGTCTTAGTTTCAAGCAAAAATATGCGAGCCAGGGACTTGGATGGCAAACATATTATGGCTTTGCAAACAATATCATTGGGATACCACCAAGAGAGATATTTCCATGAACAACTCTACAACAGAGGCTAGGATTTGGCTGAATTTCATCTGTAGTAGAGTATCACCATGCACACACATAACTATCATCACAAATATGTGAGCTTGGATAGTGGCTTGCATCCTATCTGGCATTCCTCTGAATATGGGCGAGATTGTAATCTCAGAATGGAGACATTTCAAGAATCATGGAGCTACGCTTTTTCTCTTTCCTTCCCTTATCACTGAGCAATGCAAGAGGGTAGAAGTAGAGGAATATTCTATAGATACTCAGTGTACCCAAGCCCCTATATCTTTCCATAAAAAGTTTAGGGTGACAGTGTCCCTAGTCAGAGAAAGAAAAGAAAGGTAGACTTGGTCAAGGAAATGCAAGAGGATATAGATTCTTGTAGACCTTCTTCAGCAAAACCTTTTAATGTGATCTCAGGACAGCTGCAGTGATGAAGGAGCTAGTGTCCAATTTGCCTCAGGAAGTAGGAGAGTCCTCTACTCACCACTAATATGTAGCTCAGTTAGATTAAGAAATATACCGAGAGAAGCAGAATAAGAAAGAATCCACAGTTTCCAGATTGGAAAGTGACTATTCACCCTTGGTAAAATCACACAGGGACCTAAAGGAGTCACATGACAAGATGAAGAAGAGGGAGAATAAGAGGGACAAGTTTTTCACAAAATGTGGAAGGGAGTTAAGGGCCTACGGAAGGTCCTGTAACCCCACAATTGATTGACTTCTCCCCGGGTTGAGAGTGATGATGAGGCCCTTGCTGATTGGTCGACTGCTGAGACTGGTGGAGCTGATATAGAGTCTTCAGGAGAGAGCATTTCTTGAGATAGGTTCAGGGAGAATTCTTTTTTTCCTTGGGGTGCTTGTTTCTGGATTTGTATTGTTTTGATATATTCCTGGATAATTTTTATGTTGTTTGGATGATGTTTTATTTGGTTTTTGGGATGCTACACTTGGGCGCTCTAATTGTGCCCACATTTTCATGGATTAATCATGTTGTTTTAATTCTTATTTTTTTTTCACTTTAGTTTTATTTTGATTATAGTGATGCACGATGAGGTTTTCCCTATGATAGATTGAGTGACTACATTCTTAAGGGTAAAGCGTCGTGATTGGGTTTTGAGCTACAAATGCAGGGGAATTATGAGTACCCATGGAATCAAGGTCATAAATACAAGGGAAGTCTGAGTACCTGTGGCATTGTAAAATTGGGATTGCACTCATGCCATTGGCGATATATGAGTAGCCATATGTTTGGTTTGCTTATATTGAGCCAAAAGGTGATAATAAGGTTTCAGTTGTTGCCATAAGTTGGAAAATTGTACGCGGTGCAAGTACAAAACAATTAACCCCCTCCATCCAAACTTTTTTAAAAATCGAGGGAATGGATGTGAGCAACATTGTAACAAAACTTTTTATCTATTTGTTGACTCCTCAAATTTTTGACTTGTGAATATTGATAGATACTTTCATTTTTGTCTCTAAGGGGAGGGGAAATAGAGCCTCCTTGGCAAATTTGCATACCGTTTGTGGTGAGTTAGTTGTCTATATCTCATGTATACTTGTGTTATCTAGAACTTGCCCCATTTGTCTTTCAAGGTTAGTTTTGATTTTATTTGGTTAGAGAAATAATCTTAGGCCATCTTTGTGATTTTGGAGGCAATGTTAGCCTAAAAGGCCTACCCATGCATAAACTTTATCCCTAGTCACCCACTTTGAGCCTTTGAACCTTTCTTTTGCAAATATATTACAAGCCGCGAGTCATTTAATTTGTATGCCTCTTTTGAACCATACCCTCCTTGAACTTGATAATACAACTTAACGATAAAAGACTAAGCTGGGGGTGGTGAAGATTGAAGGAAGTAGCTTTGGGACACAAAGTTGTAAGTGAGTTCCTATGAGCTTAAGATTTGAAAGAAAATTGGTGAGAAAAAAAAAGATCCAACAAAGGAAAGAATTGCATGAAATTTGCAAAAAAAAGAAATAGAAGAAAATGGGTGAAACAAAGAAGCAAATAGTAGGCATGTGAAGAAAGAGAAAACAAGAGAAGTGGCCCATAGTCAAAAGAGGATTAAGTAGTGTGATGTGGATTTTCAAGGAGGGTATAAGCCATGTTTCTCCTAAATGATATCCTACCCTAACCCAAACCTACGTTACAAGCTCGAAAAGTCGTTTGAGATCTCCGACCATTTATTTTCTTTGTAGTGGCAATTAAAAATAGGGGCAAGTATATGGTATGATAGTTTTTAACAAAGAGAGTTCTTGTGAGGGAGAGAGTTTTGCACTTAAATTCTTTGTTGAAAATTTGGTGACTTGGTGAGTAGAATTTTCTTTTTTTTGTGAGGAGGCGTGTGAACAAGTAAGGTTAGTGATTTTGTCATCTTCCAAGGATTGAGGCAAAAAAGAGTATGGCTTGGTGTTGGTCAAAAGTGAGTCACTTCTAGAGTATTGTTCATTGTTGCGTTGTTGCTCTTTGAAGTCTTTTGCATCCTTAGATATTGCATTTTTCTTTGAGGAGTGTAGTGAAAGTAACTTGGCCTATGTGTAAAGATATATTTGTGGTAATGACTAAGCCTGAAGTCATCGTGACCTTTGAGGCATCTAATTTAGGCATAAATGTGCATTGTATCATGGTTAGAGGTAGTGTTTCTTAAGGACAAGCAAAGCATTAAGTTGGGGGTGTTGATGAGTGGTGATTTTACCACTCATTTTCACTCTTCATTCGTGCACTTTATCATGTTATGAAGGAATAAATGAGACATATTTGTGATTAAATGCACTAATATCCACATTTTGTAGGCACATTATTGATGATATAGAAAGATGGGGATTGGATCTAAAAAGGATCAAAAGGTAGTGCAGCTGAAGAGTTGGAGCAGGCATAGCCTCAGTTACTGCGATCATGGTTTGAGGACCATGATTGCAGTCAGTCAAGATGGTCAAGATACCGCTATCGTATGGAACTAACCATAGTCGCGGTAAGTATGATCGTGATAAAACTGATGCAATTACGGCCTAATGGAAAATTATCCCAAGGGAAAAGACGTAAAATATACACAATTGTTCCCAAATTTTCTCTAAATAATACTCAAACCTTATCATTCCCACATTCTATTCTACCATTCGAAATTATTAAACATTGTTCTAGATCTTAGCCTCCATACTTGGAGAAGAAAATTTGTATTAATTTTGGGTAAAGAATACATTGGAGTAGCTTCCAAGTGAAGGATTAGCTAACTCCCATTGAAGATTCGTGGATATTAAAAGTTTGAAGTAACATTCACTTAGTATTCCATAGATATAATTAATGGAGGTTATTGGGTATCTCTTGCTTACTATTTCTATGAGTAGCTAGTTTTTCCTCTTGGGATTATACTAGATTAAGTTGTAAATATATATGGGATATGATTTACTTGTGGATTTACTAGTTTGTGATGTTTGGTTCTACTATTGCATAAGTAAATTGGTTGGGATTTGTGGATGAAAATCCCAAACACCTAAATGGGTATAATGGATGAAAATCCCAAGCTCTTGAAAGCTCAAACCATCCTTGAAAGAGGGGTTTGAGTGAACTTTAGGAACCCTCATCATCCTTGAAAGAGGGATGTGGGAACCAAGGCAATAGTAGACAATTATATAGTTTAAGTTTTTATAATTCTCACTATCTTAGACATAAGTGTGATTATAAAATGACTATACTTGAGATGCCATCCTTGAAATAGGGGTGTCTAGTTAAGGTATTAGGTGGTTTTGGTTGAAGAACTCATTTGTTAAAAAACTAGCCTCAAGGATTTCCAACTTAGCCTACCACCTCATCAACATTTAGAATTTGCATCAAGTCTTCACACACCATGCATAAGTTTCCCCTAGGAAAGCATAATCCCAAGATCCGTGCTTAATTGATTAGACTCTAATTATTCGTATCCTCGAATGAATACTTGAAAACCCCAAAAATAAATATTTGTTATGCTACCTTCCAAACCCCCTATTTTATCTGCTTATTCTCTAGGTTTGAATTTAGCAAGTCTCCATTGTTCTGGGATAATTTATAGCCACTCACATTGTTCTTTGTGGATTTTACCCCAACTCAAAAGTTATGTAAATATATTAATGACAACCGCCTTACACTTAAATTGACGTGTAAGTTGAGCGTTATCAGTGTGCTTTGTTGTTAGGGCAGGTTGTTTATTTCGAAAGTGGATGGTTTGAGGCAATGAATATTAGCAGAAGTGCATGGTTCAAGATATTTTATTTTTCTAGGATCTAATAAGATGTACCACAATTTGCGGGAGGTATATTGGTAGAATGTTATGATAAAGGATATAGACTAATTTATGGCTAAATGTCTGAATTGTCAGCAGGTTAAGGTTGAACACCAGTGACTCAGTGGTTCACTTTAGAAATTCAACATCCCACTTGGAAGTAGGAAGTGGTTAATATGGATTTTGTTACAGGTTTACCTTGTACGCATCGTCAACATAATTCAATTTGGGTCATCATGAATAGGATAACCAAGTCAGCCCATTTCTTTGGTCCATACTTCATATTCAGTCAAGGATTATGCCAGACTTTATCTCAGGGAGTTGGTGAAGCTGCATGGGGTTCCCTAGACCATTATTTCAGATAGAGGTACTAAGTTCACCTCTCATTTTTGGAAGGCCTTTCAGATGGGTCTTAGTACCCAAGTTCATGTCACTACAACTTTTCACCCACAGACAGATGGTCAGGCAGAGAGGACCATTCAAAACTTAGAAGACATGTTGAGCTTGCATCATCGATTTCAAGGGTAGTTGGGATCACTTACATTTGATAGAGTTTGCTTTCAATATCATCTATCACTCTAGTATCCAAATGGCTCTATTTTAGGATTTCTATGGTTTGAGGTGTAGATCTCCTATTGGATGGTTTGAAGTTGGTAAGGCTACTTTGATAGGGCCAAATTTAGTACATGAGGCAATGTAAAAGTTCAATTGATTTGAGAAAGGCTGAAGATAACCCAAAGTTATCAAAAATCTTATGCAGATGTGAGCAGAAAAGAGCTTGAATTTGATGTTGGAGATTTTATATATCTAAAAATTTCGCCCATCAAAAGGGTGAAGAGGTTTGGTTAGAAGGGGAAGCTCAGTCCCTGCTATGTCGATCCGTACAGAATTTTGAGACATTTTGGGAAGGTATATTATGAGTTAGAGTTTCCTGTAGAGTTAGCATCAGTGCATCCAGTGTTTCATGTCTCTCTTCTAAAGAAATGCATTTGTGATCCATCTTCTGGCATTCCTTTAGAAAGTGTGGGAATGGAAGATAGCCTTTCCTATGAAGAAATCTCAGTTGAATCCTTGACCATTAGATTCGTAGGTTTAGGAATAAGGAAATTGCCTTGTTTAAGGTTATATGGAGAAAATAGTCCGTTGAGTGAGCTACATAGGAAACAGAAGTCGATATGCAAGGCAAGTATCACTATCTCTTCTCTACGAATTCAGATTCAGCTTGAGCTAATGGATTTTTAGATTGATTCTCTCATTTTTTATCTGCTATCTAACCATACTCCTATCATTATAGACATTCATGAATTCAGTCAGCACATGCATCATATTTTAAGATTCAGATATTTAATCATGATTCATCTTATAAGTATTCAGTGCATGACCTCAGTCTTCCTAGTACTGCAGCTTAGCTAGTTTCATTTGAGGATGATTGATCCCAAGAGAGAGATATTGTAATACCCTAAATTTTCAAACTCTATACCTCTTACAAAATATGCCATGGTGTTAGCTTTCCAACGCTTCAAGTCTCGCCTAAATCCGATGTCAAGCCAAAAGTTATGGGAAATTCCTTTAAAGGCCTGACAAATACTGTTATGACTAAGACTCGGGTCATAAGTCGTAACCACTAATGACGAGTCATCATGAGTAGTAGTAGTCACTCCAGTGAAGGACCCTTGGCTGTAGCCAGTGACCATGTGAAATGACCCGAACTAGGGCCTAGTCATTTCGGGTGCCTCAAGCCCAATCGGGACCAGAGATCACCCCTAATATCCAACTATAACCAACCTACACCCAATTTTGGATGAATCCCAAATATATATATATATATATATATAAATGTATATATATATATATATATATTTATATATAACTTAACAAAATAGAACTATCATAAATCAAATACAATCAAGCGGTGTCAACCCCTATAACAATACCAATGCCAAGGCTGACACCAATACCGACATTGCCCATGCCAATTCAAAGTAGTCGCACAAAGCCTCTATCCGAAATCAAAACAACATCTACTCAGGACATGCCTCCGACCATAGACAAAACCAAAGTCCAAGAAATAACCAACAGTACGTAGGGAATTCCACAACATGAAATGGAGCATTCCGTAGTATGGAAGCTCACCACTTCAACCTGATATAAAGTCGTCCCCGAATCCAATCACTGAGAAGGAGGAGTAGTATGTCCAGTTCCTACATCTCATGGGGACACAGTTCCCAAATACGGGTTAGTGGGTGAACGCTAGCATGTACTCAGAGTAGGGATAAAATAATGCCAATATTTAAAACCAAGTAAATAACCACATGCCATCACATCCATATATATATATAGACATACATATATATATGTGTGTGTATGTATGTATATATATATATAATCCTTTCCAAAAAAGGGAACCGAGTTTAGCATGCATTTAAAACCTTAACCTGGGTTCGTGTAGCTTTAGCATCATAATCCACTCATGGGCTATATGGGTCCAGCGTTACCCCCTAAACGGGCCCCAGTGCGTGTATCCGCACAAATTGGAGATATCATAGGGGTAGGGGATTCCCATGTACCCTTAGCTCTCCATGATACATATATACAAGTATAAACTTAGGGGATTCTCATGTACCCCACAAGTATAAGGACGCCATGACCAACCCTTATGTCAGCAAATATAAATTTATAGTGTCTATCCACTGGACTCACACCTTTACGGTAAGCTATCACAACTAGCTATTATTGCCCAATTAAAACCATTAGCACATAACTAACCACCAATTACAAAAGTTATTAACCAAGGGTTTATGAAATGGTATCATCATACCGACTATAGCTTTCAAGTAATGTCCTTAGCCAATAACTTAGGGGATTTCCATGTACCCCACAGGTTCCATTAATAGACTCAGTTGGGGGATTCCCATGTACCCTACAAGGATTTAAATAAAATCCATGGCCACCAAGGCCTTACTATTTAGACATTAAAACCATCTACCCAATTTTGGTTCCATTACCATATTATAGCATGCAAAGTTTTCAATGAAAGTTCAACTATGTAATGAAAGCATTCTCATAGGCATTTTAACAAACATGTTGAGGGCATATAGTTTCCAAAACCAAAACCAAGTGCCAATTGACCATTACTATACAACCACATGTTCAAACCATCAATATAATATGAAAACCATAAGTAAAACATGGGAAATCAATATCCAACCATTTATAACCAAAACCCAAACATATAATTCAAAACCAAACAATACCCATAATTAAATCATGAAAGCCATTCATTAAAACATGAATTTAGTTGAACTAATAATGAGGGAGAAGTAAAATGCCTTAGATACCATAGAAGATATAGAGAATCACCCTTGAAAGACCCAATTTATATGCTTAATGAAAGCCATAAGTGTTCTTAACCTTGAGGATTTGGGAGTGTTTTAGAATCTATTTGATGTGTTTTTTGATAGCTAATGATGCCCTAAGAAAGTTATAAGATGTGGGTTTTAAGTCAGGCAAGAGGAAAAATGTCCAGAATACCCTTAGCTTAAAAGTTGAAAAATATGCGTGGGAGGGTACGACTCCCCCTTGTCTCGTATACACAACATAAGAGTGATACCTACTACTCGTACCTTAGATATAATGGTGGACATCACACACTGTCCACCATATGACTCCCCTTGCCCAAATTGTACCCATAGCATACTAGTAGAACCCATAAACCATAACTAAGAAAAAATCAAAAGAGGTTAACACTATCTACTATACGAGTTGAATCTTACCACTCGTACCATCTCCATACGACTCATATGGAGTCTAGTCATACCTTGGATAGTACATGAGCAAGACGCACTGCTTAACATATGACTTGATCCCCCTAAGTCATACCCACATCATACGATTAGTAAGCCTAAGTTATCTGATGTCCAAAGAGTTCAAAACTCATGAAATTTATAAGGATTAAAACCCAGGGTGTTTCAATTTCCCCCCTCTTGGATCATTCATCATCAAATGATGGGACAAGGCTTGACTAGTATGATTTACACCCCACCACCTCAACTCTAACCTTTAACTAATTAAGTAAACATAGATACAGGGAAGTCAATCTTTCCTTTAACAAAGTTTGAAAAAAAGTATGATGAAGAACACATACTTTTTCCATGAATTTTTGAAGCAGAAAACAGGAATAGATATTCGGACCTCATGTTCTCTTTCGCCTCCCAAGTTTCTTCTTCAACCTTGTGGTTCCTCCAAAGAACCTTGACTGAAGCTACATCCTTGTTTCATAATCGATGAACCTTTTGATCAAAGATGTCAACTGGGACCTCTTCATAAGACAAAGAATCCAAAATACCAATATCCTTGATAAGCAGGATTTGAGACGGATCACCCATACACTTTCTCAAAATAGAATCATGAAATACCGGATGAATAGACCTCAAACTAGAAGGCAAATCCAACTCATATTCAACATTACCAACTCTTCCCAAGACCAAGTAAGAACCAAACATACCGGGGACCAAGATTCCCCTTTTTACCAAACCGCATCATTCGCTTCATGGGAGATACCTTCAAGAACACCCTATCCCCAACCTCAAATTCTAAATCTCTTCGCCTTATATTTGCATAGGATATTTGGCAAATTTGGGTATCCTTAAGCTTATCCCAAATCACCTTTACCTTTCCCATGGCTTGGTGTACCAAATACGGGCCAAATAGCTCCGTCTCACCAACCTCAAACCATCCTATAGGGGACCTACAACTCCTACAAATAAACGCTTCAAATAGAGACATCCCAATGCTAGAGTGGTAGCTATTATTAAAAGCAAACTTCATAAGAGGTAGATACTCAACCCAACTACCACCATAATCAATCATACAAGTACGAAGCATGTCCTCCAATGTTAGAATAGTCCTTTCTGCTTGCTCATCCGATTGCAGGTGGAAAGATGTATTAAGACTCACCTTGGTCCCCTAACCTTTCAGAAACAATCGCTAAAAGTGAGATGTAAACTGCATACCATGATCTAAGATAATAGAAATTGATACCCTCTGCAGCTTCACAATCTCATGAAGATATAACCTCACATAATCCTCAGTCGAGAAGTTAGTCCTCATTGGCAAAAAGTGACTGAAATTTGTTATCCTATCCATGGTGACCCAAACTGAATCAAATTAATTCCACCAATAAGGGAAACCGATATCAAAATATATGTTGATCACTTCCCACTTCTACTCTGGCAACTCAATTTCTTGATACAATCCCCCGGGCCTCATGTGCTTAACTTTAACTTGTTGACAGACCATACACTTGGCAAAAAAATTTGCCACATCCTTCTTCATATAGTTCAACTAATACATCTCCTTGAGGCCATGATAGATTTTCACTAAACTAGGATGGATGACATAGCGCGACTTATGTGCCTGAGCTAAGATCTTCTCTCATAAACCATTGATGTCAGGGAAACATAATCTCCCTTGGTACCGTAAGGTACCATCACCACTACTCAAAG
Organism: Capsicum baccatum var. pendulum; assembly: GCA_030864225.1. Lineage (NCBI taxonomy): Eukaryota > Viridiplantae > Streptophyta > Magnoliopsida > Solanales > Solanaceae > Capsicum > Capsicum baccatum. The sequence continues at coordinate 184,304,091 of CM061558.1, read as the reverse complement.
GCCATTACCTTTTACCCATGAATATCACCCTTGATCCTTATCAACATAGGATCTAACATCTGCTTCTCCTAGTTTTCAGCATTAAGAGAGGACTGCGACACCTTCTAAATGAACACTCCACTCTTCCTAGGGTCCAAGAGATGAACTCCAAGGTTATCCAAATGATGAATGTCCTTCACTAACTCTCGCTTCTCCTTATCCACATGAGCTAGACATCCCATGGATAACCTGCTAAGAGCATCACTAACCATATTAGCTTTACCTGGATGGTAGTAAAGACTCATATTATAATTCTTGAGCTGCTCAAGCCATCTCCTTTACCTTAGGTTAAACTCTTTCTAAGTAAAAACATACTGCAGGCTTTTATGATTAAAAAATATGTCCACATGCAGTCTATACAAATAATGATGCCATATTTTTAATGTGAACACCATAACCAACAATTCTAAATCATGAGTGGGATTATTCATCTCATACACCTTTAACTGTCTAGAGGTATAGTCTATCACCTTATCATGCTACACCAAAATGCACCCAAACGCCACACGAGACATATCACAGTAGACCACAAATCCATTAATTCCTTTAGGAAAAGTCAAAACCAGAGCCGAAGCTAGCTTATCCTTTAGCTTCTCAAAAATACCCTCACAAGCATCATACCATAAGGACTTTACCTTTTTTTAAGTCAACTTAGACAATGGGGCAGCTATAAAAGAAAAGCTCTCCACAAACCTCCTATAATAACCAACTAAGCCCAAGAAACTCTAAATATTAGTTGTAGTTTGTAGGTCTAGGCCATTTCTTAACCACTGCAACCTTTTGCAGATCCACCATGATACCTTCACTAGAAATGATATGACCCAAAAAGGTGATAACGTTCAACCAGAATTCACATTTCAAAAACTTAACATGTAACTGCTGCTTTTTCAAGGTCTGTAATACAACATGAATTTGATTAGTATGATCCACCTCACTCTTAGAGTACACCAGAATGTCATCTATGAAGAAAATGACAAACATATCCAGAAACTGATGGAAGACCTTATTCATCAAATCCATGAACACCACTAGGGCATTGGTCAACCCAAAAAACATAACTAGAAACTCATAATGCCTATATTGGGTATAAAAAGAAGTCTTAGGGATATCCTCATCCTTAATCTTTAACTGATGATACTCAAATTAGAGATCAATTTTGGAGAAGAATTTAGCACTCTGCAACTGATCAAGCAAATCATCTATCTGTGGAAGAGGATACTTATTCTTTACCGTCACCTTATTCAACTGGTGGATATTAATGCACATACAAAGGGAACCGTCCTTCTTATACATGAATAACACAGGTATACCCCATAGGGACACACTAGGATGGATAAAATCCTTATCTAAAAGACCATTTAATTGATTCTTAACCTTCTTCAACTTAGTTGGAGCCATTTTATATAGGGGAGTAGAAATTGGACAAGTGTACAGAACAAGATCAATCCCAAACTCAATCTCTCTATTCAGAGGAACACCAGGAAGGTCATCAAGAAAGACCTCAGGAAATTCATCCTCCACCGAGACAGATTGCAAAGAAGGACCCTCTAAGTTAGAATATTTAACCTGAACTAGATGATAGAGACACCCTTGGAGATTAATCTCCAATCTCTAAGATATGATATAACTCCACCTTAGGAACTAGGGAACTACCCTCCCACTCAATAACCAGCTCGTTAGGGAAATTAAAGACAACCTTACGATTCCAACAGTCTAGAGATGCATAACATAAGTGCAACCAATCCATCCCAAATATAACATTAAAATCGACCATATCTAATTCAAACAAATCCATCAAAGTTTCTTTACTACCAACAGATACCATACACCCCCAATAAACTCTTCTAGCAATCACAGAGTTAGCTACCTAGGTAGACATATAAAAAAGGTTCGACACATACTCCAGACCAAAACCAAAATTCACAACCACAAGTATCATAACATAAGAGAGTGTAAACCTCGAATCAAGTAAATAGTACATATCATGATAAAAGAGTTTCAACATACCAGTCACTATATTAGGTGATGCCTCAGACTCCTAACCAGTAGTGAGAGCATAAAGATGGTTCTTATCAGTGTCGGAGACCAATGGTGTACCCTTTGGTGCCAGAGCTGAAAAGAGGCATCAGGAACCTTGTTTACCCCAGAGGAAACCTTAGAAATTAAAGCACTTGTCACTTGTCTAGTCATAAAACCCCTGATACAAGGGACCATAAAATCGACAAGGAGGATATGATGGAGCCAACTGAGCTTTAATAGCCTGAGACTAGACATCTAGTGCCCTAAAGTTATCCCCACCATATAAACATCTATCACTCGATGACTTTGGGTAAGGAGCACTAGCCATGGGGAAGGAACCAGAACCACCCCATTTATTCTTTGGCCACTTACCACCATTCCTTCTAATCTACTATTGACCACTATCCTGCTCAAAAAATCTAAACTTTTTTCCCCGCCTCTCACTTAACTCAGTGTGCTTTTTTTTATTACTCTGCCTATTGCATGTATACAAACAACCTGGAGATATCCATGTTCTTGATTAACAAGGCAAACTTACTCTCAAGGATTAAATCATAAGATGATCCCAAATCAAACTTTCTCATTCGGTCCCGTCATGCTTGAAACCAACTCTTGAGCATAATGTGATAACTAGTAAAATTATAAGGCATACTCCTTGACGGATATCTTAACCCACCTCAAATTAACAAAATCTTATGCCTTAGCCTCCCTCAAATCCTGAGGAAAAAAGTGGTCCCGAAAAGCATTAGAGAAATCCTCCCACAATAATGACTAATCAGTGTCACCCCTTGCCAGGTCTTATTCTTCATACCATTGGTACACCATATCCTTCAGCTGATAGGAGGCAAAATCTATACCCTCCATATTCATGGTATGGATAACTTGGAAAATATTTTCCATATAATCCATAAAACCATTAGGATCCTTCTCTACCTTAACAGTAGTAAAGGTGTAACACCCCATATTCTTGGGCTAGACTTTGAACTGTTGTTCCTATATGTGTAAACTCTAATCCCATGAATTATATTTTAATGTATGTTTAATGATCATTATATAGTGTCTAAATTCCTATCTAGGTAAAAAATGTTCATAGAAATTACTTAGGGCAAAGTTGAGCTAAGAGTCTTTGATTCAGCCAAATTTTGGCATTTGATTATACAAGGGTAGATTTTGAACGTGTATAACTTTTGATATATGTGTAATTTTTCATCTAAATACCAACAAAATGATTGATAATTAAGTTATATTTTCAATGATACCAATTTTGCCTTAATCCTATACCCAAGCAAAAAGTTATGACCATTTTTGTGAGAAATAGTAAGCCTCCATGATAGGACCACAACACATTGGTATCTCCCCTGGAATAAGGTGCATGACGTGTTGGTCTCTTCCCTAGAATAAGGGATGCAATGTAGAGGTTATTCCCATACCATATCAGCTTCCTAAGGGCCAAGGGGTAATTTGGTCCTTTCCCCTCAACCCCAATCATCCAAAACACGATTTATAACAAGAAAAAGGACATTATTAGCCTATCATCCTCAAGACAACTCACGTAAAAACCCTCCCCTTTCCCAAGAAAAATAATCAAAACTTCTTATCTCAAGAACAAAAGTATTCCAACTTCAATTTCAAGACTTCTTCAATAATCCATTCAATTAAGGTATGTGGGGCATTCATAAAAGTGTCCTTTCACTCATTGAGCCTAAAAACCTTCTCTTTGATGAAAAATATGGATTTTTTCTTTATTATGGAGTTTTATATGTTCAAGATTTGTCAAATTCATATCTTTCCTTAGTAATTGAATTAAGTTTCATGTCCACGTATGATCCTATGAAAAGGTAGGTTAATTCATGCTTTAAAATACAATTTACCATGTTATGTTCAAGTGAATTTCATGTTACAATATCAAATTATGAATTTATCCATGTAATCATGTTGTTTCCTTATGTTTAACACATTCCCATGTTCAAGTTCATGATTCTCACTTGTTTGGTGAAATGTTCATGTTTTGTGTCTTTGAAACATGATTCTATTTGTAGTTTTAAGTTTTGATATCATATTTTATGACCATTCAGTGCTGGCAGGTTATGAACACTCGATACCTACGTGTTTTACATAATTTTAGATTTTCAAGTAATAGGTCAGTTAAGCCATAAATCTTATCGTTATACTCAAATATTTATGATTATGATGGGCACTATCAGAAATAATTTTTAGTTTTATTTAGTTTAGATCAGTACCAATGTCAGTTCAATAGGGAGAAGGATTTAGCACCGACCGAACCCAGGGATGGAGGCTCACCTGCTAGTAGAGGGTGTGACCTATATAAGTAGTCTTTGAGTTCCAGAACTACGTAGCTATTGTTAGTATGAGATATTTTACTCCCAGTTATGGGTTGACATATATCTCATGAGAGCACCTGCCAGTAGAGGGTGAGTCTTTAGTCCTTCAGGACACTAATTTTATGGATCCACATAGCTAGTGTTAGTACCCGTGGCATGGTACTGACACCCTTCTAATTGGGGTTATAGGTTAGACACCGATTAGATCAGATTGGGGCATGTAGGTTACATGATACCTCCCACAATATTAGTTTAGTTATTTAGACTAAATACAATTCAATTTTACATAATCAATATTCAGATACTAGTTAATCAGTAGACATATTCCAATTTATAAATATTCAAATATTAGTTAATTAGTATTTAGATATCAGTTATTCAGTATTCAGTCATCAGCTATTTAGTATTCAGATATGAGTTAGTCTATATTCAGATATCAGCTACTCAGTACATAAACATTAACTATATCTTTACTTATATTTCAGTCATTTAGTCACACAAACATCAGTCATTTAGTTAATTATATCATCTCAATATATGTTATGTTTGGTTTTATATGTTCATGCATTCATGCCTAGTATAGTGGTATATTCAGATCTTGGAGTTATGTTAATTTCCATCACATAATTTCAGACCCAAAATTCATACATGATCCTCAGTATAGTTTTACTGCATGTTTAGCTTTATATGAGATTTACATATAGTATTCATGTTTTACCGTATCCCAGCTTCACTTCTACTTATTCTACAAAAGTAAAGATTTAAGAAAATAAGTGTTGTGATTCACCAACTTATCAGATTATGTTTGTTACTCATGTTTTAAGATACTTCATCTTTCAGTTGATTTCAGTGTCTTTGTGAGTCTACATGCACTTAGCATACATGTTTTAAGATTATGTATCTATTCAGTTATACTTAATGTATTCACCCCCCTTACTCAGTACATTCCAAAGTACCAATCCACATATATATCTATATGCTACATTGTCTCATAATGTAGGTACCAGTTGTAGCCCACATATCATAATCTGACAGTTTGCAGTTTCCAGCTAGCAGGTGATGAGTTCTCTTATTTCGGGGACTCCAGTTAGTTGTAGTTCATGTATTTTCTTTTATTATTCATATGTATTGATTAATGGTAGTTTGAGGTATGTCCCAGCTATCTATAGTTAGTAGAGTAGAGGCTTCATAGATAGTCAGTTAGAGTCGTTACATATAAATCAAGTTTCTTTTTTTAGTTTTATCATGATGTACAATTTATTAGTATTATACTTATTCAGATTTTTTTATGATCATGTTTTCGCTTAACAAATTTAGTTTTTATACAATTTAAATTAGTTTCTCAAGCAGTATGGCAGTTCATGGGATAGCTTAGGATCACTTGTGGTTCTAAGCACCATGTCGCGAGTAGGGGGTAGCCTCGGGTCATGACAAAATTAGTATCAGAGCCCAGAGTTCAAATGTCCTAGAGTGTCTATGAAGTTGTGTCTAGTAGTGTCTTACGGAATGGTACAAAGACATTTGTACTTTTCTTTGAGATCTTACAAGGTATTTAAGAAATGTATCCCTTCTTTCATATCTCAGATCATACTGCAGAAATGTTCCCTAAAAAACTTATACAAATTCACATCATGCTCTATTCATGTGAACTCTACCTTATTTTCAAGGTAATAGAATCAGTGAAGCTTAAATCCTTACATATAGAGTTCTCTCAGACAGTCCCCACAAATAGTTATAAGATTGTACGTCGACTCAAAAGTTTCCCATCAGTGCTTTTTAGTTTAAAATTTTGAAAGATTTTATTCATGTTTATAAAAATCGTGCACTAAGACAAATTCATTTGTGCACTCAGATCCATCCTCAGAATCCTATGATAACATATGATCTAGAATTAGAAGCATGAACCTAAAAGTTTAGCAGTAGTAAAGTGGGGATAGTGTTTGTCAGGATTTAGTAGACTTTGTATCCGTGAGGCTAGTTGTATAGTATATGATGTTCTTACCAGCTAAGTTATGGTTTATAGGTTGTTGATGTTGGATATGTTGGTGAAATAATAATTCTCATGGTTTAGGGCAAAATATAAGTTTATAGATGTGATATTAGTAGGCTATAAAATAAGTTAGTATGGTTCATTAAAGGTTTAGGGATATCCATGTTAAGTGTTAGAATCTAAGTTTGAATCTTTGAAGATTGAACTAATAGGAAGAAGAGTTGAAGCTCTAGATGGTGTGAAATCATAGTATGGTGATACTCCTAAAATTCTAATTTAATTAGTGCTTAAGTTATTATATGATGACTAGTAGTGCTATAGAAAGTTAAGAGTTGTATCTCAGTAGAAAGTACTAGCAACAGTTTTACACTTTTAGGTGTAGTCTTTCAGGGTGAGTTTATTATTTATGTGTTTTTTATATCCCAGACTCTAGAGTAAAGTGGTTGCAGTTTAGTTTAGAGTTTATTAAGGGGTCCACAAACTTAGAATGCTGGGTTAAAGCAAAGAGGGAAATGATATAACAAGGAACCAAGTCAGGCTCTCAGATTCTAGTAGTGATGATAGTATGTTGTATAAAAACAGTAAGGTAGGGTGACGCCCAACCCATTCTTACCTCATTGAAAAGTTTTGTACTTTAGTTATCACGATATCTACTCGCGCCTTACATGTCAGCTCCATGATCATAGCTCATATTCATGCACTTTCCATAGAATTATGTACGCTTTCAATTCTTAGTATAAGGAGTTCCAGTTTACTCTACAGTACAAATCATATTCCATGAATTTATGAAATCCAAACTCAAGTCATGCAGCTCATGCATTACAGTATGCTCAGTTTCCATAACTCATGGTGCACTCTTCATGACCAGGGAAATTCAGAGTATGTCATGTATGTCCTCAGTTTTGATCTCTTTAGTAATTCATGCTTTTGATACTCTGTTCCTCAGACCTTAGTTAAGTGTCAAAGTTATTCTTTCATGTTCAAGTCCTCTTGGTCTAACTCTTAAGTGACCTCTTCCTTATGAAATGATTGTGGTGATGAAAAATTATTTAGACAGGAGAGAGGAAATATTTCAAGTCAGGGAAAGATTATCATATGCTTGTTTTGTATAAGACTATAAGTTTGAAGAAATATTAAGGTACAGCTTTTGGTATATGTCATGGTTAGTTGAAATTTCTTCTATGTTTTCTTTGGGATTGTGCATGGATGTTATTATTGATATATGTTTAGAGAATATGGGAAATATGATTTGATGGGTTGTTCGCCTAGAAGTTCATATGTGGTTATAATGATATGCTTGAATGTCATGTTTATATATAAGTGGATAGGTGCATAATGCATTAGTGAATTCCTTGTAAGAGGTTGAATTTAGTTGTTGAAGTGGTAAGGAGAATTATTCTTAAGATGAAGTTGTGAAAATGCATGTGGTATTGAATTCATAGTTCAGACTAGTGTTATGGTGTTATACCTTATAATTTTTAGTTAGGCTTGAACATGGTGAGAGCAGGTATTTCAACTCAGACTTTGGCTGGATTGGTTATATGTGCCCATGTAAGAATTATAAGTTAAATCAAATGAGCATGGTATTTAAGGGGAAAATTTTAGTTGAGGGAGTATTTGAGAAGTGTGGCTAAGCTTGAAAATTAATAGTTGCATTGCATAAGGCTTAGTAGTTCTATCCTGGCTTGTGTTTCATAGGCCTATGTTTCATGTTATAGAGCTATAGCCATATTAAGATCCCTTACTAAGATATCTTATTCAGATTATGCCTAAAATTCTTTGCTCCCTAATGTTATTAGAACTTCTTGCAAAGGGTGTTGAAGAAAATACTCCAGTTGAGTCTAAACTTTTAGTATGAGGTAGTTAGTATAGTCAATAATTCAGTTTAGCAATCAGACAGGTAAGCTCCTATGATTTTCCATCTTTCTATCTATTTTTACTATCCGAAGTTTCATGAATATGGCCATTCCATAAAGTAATTTGTTCACGTCCATGCAAATTGCAAATTCTGTTTAGTTCATGCATCATATTTCAGATTCCAGTATTTAGCCATGATTCAGTTCATAAATGTTTAGTAAATGACCTTAGTTTTTCAAGTATTCCAGCTCGAACACTGTGATACCCCTTGTACGACCTTGGTCTTGTTATCTCATGATTCGTGCTTACATAATATGCTTGACAATTCCTAATGAGAAGTTACATACGTTATTCCATCCTTAGTAACTCTTGGGATTTTGTTGCATCAATTATCACTTCGTAGTTGTATATGTAGGATCATATCATGAACATTTCAAGTGAGTTCTAAACTCTCAGCATGAATTATTTCCTTATAGTCAATAGAGTTAAGTCAGCTTCGAAATTACTTTTATGATGGATATTTTAACGTTTCATATCAACTATATTCTTCAGTACCAGACATGTCATGTGTACATTATTCCATACTTCTAAGGCTTCAACAAATTCCTAACCATTATTCAAGGACGAATGATTCCAAGGAGGAGATAATGTAACACCCCACATTTTTGGGCTAGACTTTGAACTGTCGTTCCTACGTATATAAATTATAATACCATGATTTATATTTGAATATATGTTTCATGATCATTATACTATTATGTGAAGTGCTATTGAGAACTTAGAGCAAACTTGAGCTAAGAGCATTTGATTCGGCCAAATTTTGGCATTCGATTCTACAAGGGACAAATTTGAATATGTATAACTTTTGATATATATGGAATTTTTCATATCAAGACCCACCAAATGTATATAATTGAGTTAGCTTTCCAACGATACCAATTTCGCCTTAATCTGAGACCCGAGCAAAAAGTTATGACAATTTTCATAAGAAATAGAAGCCTCTGTGATAGGCCCGCAGTGCGTTGGTCTCTCCCCTGGAATAAGGTGGAGGAACGTTGGTATCTCCCCCAGAATAAGGTATGCGGAACATTGGTCTCTCCCTCAGAAAAAGGGATACGACGCGGTGGTTATTCCCGTATGATTTCATCTTCCTAAGGGCCAAGGGGTAATTTGGTCCTTTCCCCTCTATCCCAATCATCCAAAACATGATTTATAACACCAAAAAGGGCATTATTTTCACATCATCCTCAAAACAACTCACGCAAAAACCCTCCCCTTTCCCAAGAACAAAATCAAGCTTTTTCTCTAAAGAACACAAGGACTCAAGCTTCAATTTCAAGATTTTTTCAAGAATTCGCTCAATTAAGGTGTGTGGGGTATTCATCAATGGGTCCCTTTCAGCCATTGAGCTCCAAAACCTTCTCTTTGATTAAAAAAATATGGATTCTTGCTTTATTATGGAATTGTCAAATTCATGTCTTTCCTTAGTAATTGAATTCAGTTTCATGTCCACATATAATCCCATGAAAAGTTACGTTAATTCATGCTTTAAACTATAATTTCCCATGTCCTTTTCAAGTGAATATCTTGTTACAATATCAAATTATGAATATAGCCATGCAATCATGTTGTTTCCTTATGTTTAACACATTCCTATGTTAAAGTTCATGATTCTCACTTATTTGGTGAAATGTTCATGTTTTGGGTCTTTGAACTATGATTCCACAATATATTTTTATGTTTTGATATCATATATTTCTGATCATTCAATGCTGGCGGGTTATGAATACCCAATACCTATGTGGTTTACATGATTTTAGGTTTTCAATTAATAAGTCAGTTAAGCCATGATTCTTATCATTATACTCATATATTTATTATCATGATGAGCACTATCAGAAATAATGTTCAGTTGAATTTTGTTCAGATCAGTACCAGTGTCAGTTTAGCTGGGAGTAGGATTTAGTACCAAGAGAACCCAGGGATAGGGGCTCACCTGCCAGTAGAGGGCGTGACCTTTAGAAGTAGTCTCTGAGTTCCAGTACTACGTAGCCAGCATAGGTTTGAGATGTCTTCCTACCAGTTGAGGGTTGACACATATCTTATGAGAGCACCTGCTAGTAGAGGGTCACTCCTTTGTCCTTTGGGATACTAGTTTTGTGGATCCAGACAGTCAATGTTAGTAATCGTGGCATAGTACTGACACCCTTCCAACTAGGGTTATAGGTTGGAACCTGATAATCTCAGATTGGGGCATGTTAGTTACATGATACCTCCCGCAGTTTCAGTCTAGTTATTCAGACTAAGTATAGTTCAGTTTTACATGATCAGTATTCAGATATCAGTTAATCAGTATACATATATCAATTAATCACTATTCAGTTGTCAGCTAATCAACATTCAGATGTTAGTTATTCAATATTCATTCATCAGCTATTCAATATTCAAATATCAGTTAGTCCGTATTTATATATCAGCTACTTAGTATATAGACATTAGTTATCCCTTTACTTAGATTTCAATTATTCTGTCACACATGCATCAGTTATTTAGTTAATCAGATCAGCTTAGTACATGTAATATTTGGTTTTGTGTGTTCATGCATTGATGCTCAGTATATTGGTATATTCAGATCCTCGAGTTATGTCAGTTTTCATCATATAGTTTCGGACCTAGAATTCATACATGACCCATGTGGTCTTACAACATGTTTAGCTTTACTTGATACAGTATTCATGTTTTACCATATCCTAGTTGCACTTAGACTTATTCTACAAAAGTAAAGATTTAAAAAACTAAGTGTAGTGATTCACCAACTTATCAGATTATGTTTGTTACTCCTGTTTTAAGATACTTCAGTTTTCAGTTGATTTCAGTCTCTTGGTGAGTCTATTTGCACTTAGCATGCATGTTTTAAGATTATGTATCTATTCAATTTCCTTAATGCATTCACCCTCACTTACTCAGTACATTCCAAAGTATTGATCCACATATATGTATATATGCTACAATATCTCATAATGTAGGTACCAGTTGTTTCCCACACATCATAATCAGATAGTTTGCAGTTTCCAGCCAGCAGGTGATGAGTTCTCATATTTTGGGGACTTCAGTCAATGGTAGTTCATGTGATGTAATTTGATTATTCATGTGTATTGATTAGTGGTAATTGGAGGCATGTCCCAGCTATCTATAGTCAGTATAGTAGAGGCTTCATAGATAGTCAGTTAGAGTCGTTACATGTAATTCAAGTTTCTTTCTTCAGTTTATCATGATGTAAGCTTTATCAGTATTATACTTATTCAGATTTTATTATGATCATGTTTCCGCTCAACAAATTTCTTGTTTATACAATTTAAATCAGTTTCTCAAGAAGCATGCCAGTTCATGGGTTAGCTTGGGATCACTTGTGGCTTGAAGCACCATGTCGCGACTAGGGCATAGCCTTGGGTCCAGCCAAAAGGTTATAGGGTTCAACCTTCTGTATTGGCCAACCCTTGTGGCCTCAGACAAAGGAGTAATAGGAACACCACACTCAGACTGAGTAGCTACTAACATGACCCAAAGTTGGGCCCTGTCAAGTGGGAATCTTAAGCACAACAAGGACTAGAGATTGCCCCGTTAACCCAACCTAACCATCACATCAGTCCACAAGTGTTGGATGAACTCCGACCATAGAATAAGATGGAGGAAACCAAACTAACAATTATAACTTAAGAATGTCTAATCATTGCATTCTTACCAGCATACAACATCCAAATTACCTAAGTCCACAGTCATCCACAAGCCTCTACCAATTTGATGTCTATAATATGTCGGGACAAGCCCCCCACAATAGCCAAATACCAAGTCCAAAACATGTCTATAACATAGATAAAGAGACGATGAAATGGATGCTTTCCAAAGGATGAAAGCTCACCATTTCAATATGAACACACAAACTGCTCGACACCTGTCTCTGTGCAGGATGAGAAGAAGAAATTCCGGCCCCTATGTTGCATGCTGACATAGTGTTTGGAGACGGTTAGCGGTTGTAGCGCTAGCATGTAACTCAACGATAAGGATAAAATAGTATCATTATTCAATACCAAGTCAAACCATCATAAGCACCACATTCATGCACATAGATATGTAAATATATGCAAATATATCAAGTGTCAAAAAGATAACAAGGCTATAGCATGCATTTCAAAGTACTCAATCATGAACCATAAAGTGAAGGACCCTAACCGTCCACTCTCTTAGGTTACACCAAGCAAGAGGACTCTAACCCCAAGCCATCTTATTCTGCAAGTGGACTCTAAACGCAACCCTTTTTCTAGACAATATGGACTCTAACCACAAGCCATTTTATTAGACAAGTGGCCTCTAACCACTAGCCATTTTATCAATCAAGTAGACTCTAACCTCAAGCCATTTTATTGCACAAGTGGACTCTAACCACAAGCCATCGTGTCCATTACTAGTCGACATTGGGACTCTAACCCTTTTTCCATGCATTCACATCCACTCAATTCAACATTTAAGGACGTTAACCCACTTAGCCATTTCAAGCCATCAAGGCCTCAATTCAACACCATACATGACCACAAGGTCTTTATGAACCATTTATGTATCAATCACCTAAATAGGCCAATGCATTAGTTCTAACTACCATTCAAGTCAAGCTATCATCATTAAGACCTTTATCAAACTATTCACTATCATTCTTACACCACAGTTTTGTTCAAACACAATTCAATTTTTTGCTTAGGGCCTAAAACCCCTTTTCAACAAAATCAACCACCAAGGTCACCAATTAACTCATTAAAGGGCCAACAAGGCCTTTACAATGTCATTTAACAATCATTCTTACTTGTTAAGCCATTACCTTAGTTCAAATCACTATCAACATGTGACTAGTTATTTCTCATAGAAATTTTCACAAACATCTTGTGTTAATCATTACCCAAAACATGTATAGACACTAGTTCAAGCAAGAGCAAACATTACCCATCACTATATTTCAAGACCCTCAACATTTGTTTCAAAATCTACCCTTAAAGATTCATAGCAATGATAAAAAAGTGTGATATTTGAGAAATAACAATTAGGGAAGAGTCGCATGCCTTTTACAAGATGATTCCCGGAAGGATTCTTGACTCTTTCACCTTTAGATGAACACTCTTGAAACTCTAGCCTTCGATCTTGTTGAAGAAGTTGAGAGAGGATTTAGGAGTGTTTTGTAATGTTTTTGAACTTGTATATGTGAAAAATGAAGGTCCAAATAAGGTTATAAGTCATGGGTTATAAGGGTTTAGGGGTGGGAAAAGTATAAAATGTCCTCAACTTAAAAGATGAAAATGAATTCCCAGGAGGGTATGAATCCCATAGACCCCTAAACTAACAATGATATGAATACACAAACATAACTAGTATCTTACGGAACGAATGGTACCATAAACCATACATTTGAAAGATTCACCTAGACTAAGCATATGGTATCATACGACTAGGCAACATACGACCCGTACCCTAACATACCACTTGGGAGAGGCTATACCATATCTTGGAAAGTATGTTATCAACCTAAAAATAATCACCATACGAGAGGGGAGGGTACTACTTGAACCTTAGTACACGAGAGGCATGATCAAATCGTACCCAGCCCAGAATGCTCAACTAAGGGATTTTTTCTAAGGGTCCAAAGCCTAGGTGTTTCAATTCTCCCTCACTTGGATCATTCATCCTTGAATGACGGGCAAGGCAAGCACAAGCATAAGTTAACGCATCATAACACATGAAACGAACCTTTAATAAAGTTGTAAAACACAAGCATACAACAATGATAAGACACATGCCATGATCATTGTCTATCAACCATTCATTAAATTAACTTTGGGACTCGAACCCATTGTTTATCAAAACACTTGCTCAATTCAAAGTTTAGGGACTTGAAACCATTTCTTATTAAAGATACAAATCAAGTCAAGAAGATTAACACATACCTTAAGCACAAGTTTCCAAAACTAAAAAAATGCGGCTATTTGGAATTCATATCCTCTTTCGCCTCCCAAGTAGCTTTCTAAGACTTTTGGTTCCTCCATAGCACCTTCACTGAAGCCACCTCTTTCATTCTCTACCGATAAACTTGACAATCAAAGATCCTCACCGGGACCTCTTCATAGGACAAAGAGTCCTAAACACCAACATCCTCCAAGGGAATGAACAATGAAGGATCACCCATATATTTCCACAACATGGACACATGGAATACCAGATGGATGAAGCTCAAACTAGAGAGAAACTCCAACTCATAGGTAATATTACCAACCCTCCTTAAAATAAAATATGGACCAAAATAATGGGGATTAAGCTTTCCCTTCTTATCAAATTACATCACTCCCTTTATGGGAGATACCTTCAAGAATACCCAATCGCCAATATTAAACTCCAAATCCCTATGCCTCATATCCACATAGGACTTTTAGCAACTTTGAGAGGATTTTAAACTATCATAGATCACTTTTACCTTCTCCAAGGCTTGGTGAACCAAATTGGGGACAACCAATTTACCCTCACCAACTTCATACCACCCAATAGAAGAACGACATCTCCTGCCATACAATGCCTCAAAAAAACCCATACCAATGCTAGAATGGTAACTATTATTATAGGTGAACTAAATAACCTACCACCATAATAAATCACACAAGCACACAATATATCTTCCAATGTTTGGATAGTCCTCTCCGCTTGTCCATCCGCCTGCGGGTGAAAAGTGGTACTAAGGTACACCTTAGATCCCAAACCTTTTTGAAATGACTTCCAAAAGTGAGATGAGGATAGAGTACCACGATCCATGATGATACAAACCGAAGTACCTTGCAACTTCACAATCCCCATAAGATACAACTTATCATAATCCACTGCAGAATAGCTAGTCCTCACCGACAAGAAATGAGCGAACTTGGTAATTCAATCTACAGTGACCCAAATAGAATCGCATTGGTTCCAAGACCGGGGAAGACCGGTGAAGAAATTCATATTAATCACTTCCAACTTCCATTCAGACAACTTTATTTCTTGGTAAAAACCATCAGGTCTCAAGTGCTCAACTTTTATTTGTTGACATACCATACAATTAGCCACATAGCTAGCCACATCTCGCTTCATATTATTCCACCAATAAAACTCCTAAAGATCATGATACATCTATGTACAAACAATATGAATAGCATACTGAGATCCATGAGACTCGACCATAATCCTTTCCCTCAATCTGTCGACATTAGGAACACATAGCCTACCTTAGTACCTCAAGATACCATCACCACCAATCACAAAATCAACAACCTTTTATTGACTCATATTACTCTTAATCTTCATCAAATTGGCATCCAACATTTGCTTTTCCTTTATCTCAACAGCAAGAGATGACTACAATACCTGATGCACAAATACACCACCATCCTCAGAGTCCATAAGATGAATTCCAAGATTAGCAAAATGTTGGATGCCTTTTACCAACTCCCACTTATCCTCATCCACATAAGCTTAACTCCCTATGGGCAACCTGCTAAGAGCATCAAAAACTATATTAGATTTACCTGGATAGTAATGGAGACTCAAATTGTAGTCCTTTAGCAACTCAAGCCATCTTTTTTGTCTGAGATTCAATTCCTTCTAAGTAAACACATTCTGTAGGCTCTTATGATCGGAAAATATATCAACATGAATCCCATAGAGACAGTAACGCCAAATCTTTAATGCAAAAATCACGGCTAATAACTCAAAATCATAAGTAGGGTAGTTCTTCTCTTGAACTTTCAATTGCGTAGAAGCATAGGACACCACCCTACCATGCTGCATCAATACACAATCGATACCAATACAAAAAGCATCACAATATATTAAAAAACCATTATTACCCTTGGGCAAGGTAAAAAATAAAGCCAAAGTCAATTTATCCTTCACCTTTTCAAAACTACCCTCACACGATCAGACAATAAAAACATGACCATCTTCGGGTCAACTATCATAAAAAAACTATCCACAAATCTCCTATAGTAACCTGCTAGACCTAAGAAGCTCTGAATATCAATTGGAGTCACAAATCTGGGCCACTTCTTAACCGCCGAAACCTTTAGTAGATCTACCATGATCCGTTCACTAAAGATAACATGACCAAGAAATGTCACAGCCTTCAACCAGAACTCATACTTAGAGAACTTAACATATAAATGATGGTCCTTCAAGGTTTGCAACATAACACGGAGGTGATTGACATGATCTGACTCACTCTTAGAATAGACCAATATGTCATCAATGAAGACTATGACAAGCAAATCCAAAAATAAAAGAAATACCCTACTCATCAAATCCATGAATTCTGCGAGGGCATTGGTCAACTCAAAAGACATAACTAAGAACTCATAGTGACCAAACGGAGTTCTGAAGGTAGTCTTAGGGATATCCACTTCCCTAATCTTAAGCTCATGATAACCTGACCTAAGATCAATCTTAGAAAAACACTTTGCACCTTGAAGTTGATCAAACAAATCATCAATGTTAGGAAGAGGATGCTTATTCTTTATGGTCACCTTATTCAACTGACAATAATAATGCACATTCAAAGAGAACCATCCTTTTTATGCATAAACAACATGGGAGCACCCTAAGAAAATATACTAGGTTGGATAAAACCTTTATCTATGAGATCTTTCAATTACTTATTAAGCTCCTTCAACTCTACCAGAGACATTCTATAAGGAGGGATAGAAATTGGATGAGTGTCCGAAATAATATCAATCCAAAAATCAATTTCCCTATAGGGAGGAATACTAGGAAGGTCATCGGAAAAGACCCCGGGGAACTCATTAACCACGGGAACAAATTCTAGAGAAGGACCTTCTGAGTAAGAATATTTAACTTAGACCAAATGATACAAACATACATTAGATATCCAATTTTCGGCCCTAAGATATGAGATGAACATTCCCTTAGGCACTAAAGAACCCTTTCTAATACAATGACCGACTCATTAGAGAATTTAAGCAAGACCTTACGGTTTGAAAATCTAGCGAAGCATAGCAAGAATGCAACTAATCCATCCATAAAATAACATCAAAATAAACCTTGTCTAACTCTATCAAGTCTACAAGAGTGTCTCTACCACTGACAAAGACCATACACCCTCTATATATCCTTTTAATAACCATAGAGTCTTCTACCTAGGTAGAAATAAAAAAGGGGCTGACAGACACTCAGGACCAAAACCAAAATGCACAGCAATAAATGGGGTCACATAAAAGTGAGTGGACCCCAAATCAATCAAACAATAAATATCATGGGAGAAAAGTCTCAACATACCCGTAACACCATCTGGAGACGCCTTAGAATCCTAGTGAGTAATAAGGACATACAAGCAATTCTGGCAAGTGCGGATACCAGAAATAAAAACAAAAGAAGAAGAAGCACTATTTGGTATAGGAGTTGATAAAGTATAAATAGGGGCCCTATTGGCCCAAGAATCCATTAGTAAGGGGCACTCTCACTGCATATGCCCAATCTAACTATATCTAAAATATTTGTACCATCTCTTCTCACATTAGCCATGATGATGCTGACCACAAAATCTATAAAGAGGGTAGGATGGAGTCAACTGAGCCATATTAGCCTAAGATTGGGGACCCTATTCACCAAACCCACTACCAAACTAAGATCGACGATCACCCGATGACCTCGGGTAAGGGGCACCAGCCTCAGAATAGGAATTGGGTTTCACCCAATTCTTTATCTTGGACCACTTACCACTAAACTATTGACCTCCACTTTGGTAAGAAAATCAAGACCTCTTACCCTATCTCTCATCAATCTTAACTTGTTTTTTTCGCTTTTTCCACTTGTTGTATGTACACAACCAATCTAGAGATATCTATGACTTTGATCAACAAATCCACATTACACTCAAGAACCAACTCATGAGATAGTCCTGAGGAAAACTTCCTTTTCTAAGCCCTTATATCCAACACCATCTCCAGAGTAGAATAAAACAATTGGTGAAAATTCTTGGCATACTTCTTGACGAACATTTTTCCTTGGTTTAGATTAAAAAACTCCTCTACCTTTTCTTCCCTAAACTCTAGAGGAAAAACATGGTCCAAAAAGCATTAGTGAAGTCCTTTCATAAAGATGACTCATAAATATCACCCCTTGTTCATTCCCACTCCTCGTACCATTGGTAAACCACGTCCTTCAATAGACAGGATGCAAACTCCACCCCTTCTAAATTAGTGGCATACATAACTCTGAAATCTTTTCCATCTCAGTTAGAAAACCTTGGGGATCTTCCTCTACCTTAACACTGGTAAAGGTTAGAGGACTTAACCTCATGAACTGGCCAACCCTTATGGCCTCAAAAGATGGAATAGAAGATGCACCACACTCATCTTAGAAGCTACCAATTGAGCAATCATATGAATCGACTGATGAAACTCAGCATTCAACACGTCATCTTGAGAAACTAGAAGAGGACTAGATAGAATTGATGGAACTCCCAGACCATCAGGTATCAGACCCGTAGACCGAGTATGGACTCCATAAGTAGAGTGAGTCCTATCAACATCATCCCTAATTGGGCAGAAGAGTTTGCAGGAACTTCAGATCTTCTTGGAGGCATGATCTAAAAGATAAGCAAATGAAAATTAGAAGGATCCAAGACCTTAAACTCTATGGCTTGAAATAGGAAAAAAAGAAGGTGAAACATTACTAAATGCCTCGTAGCCTCTCTCTTATAAGTGTGGTGTGCTACACCCAAAAAAGAGACTCTACTTAGCATGAATTTATGGACACCTAACTGACCAAGAACCTGGCTTTGATACCAACTTGACACAAATTAAAACTGGGCCTTATCATGTGGGCATCTCAAGCCCAAGAAATATCGGAGATTGCCCCATTAACCCGAACTAATCATCATATCTATCCACAATTGTTGAATGAACTCTGAACATAGAATAAGATAGAAAAAACCAAACTAACAATCATAACTTAAGAATGTCTAATCATTGCATTCATACCAGCATACAATATCTAAAGTAGCCAAGTCCACAATCATCCATAAGCCTTTACCAATTTTATTTCTATAATATGTCGGGACAATACCCCAATAATAGCCAAATACCAAGTCCAAAATATGTCTATAACATAGATAAAGAGATGATAAAATGGATGCCTTCCAAAGGATGGAAGCTCACCACTTCAATATGAATACATAAATAGCTAAAACACCTATCACTGTACAAGAAGAGAAGAAGAAGCTCTGGCTCCTATGTCACATATTGACATAGATTTTGGAGATGATTAGCAGTTAGAGTGCTAACACATTAAATAAGAAGAAGGATAAAATAGTGTAATTATTCAATACCAAGTCAAACCATCATAAGCCACCACATTTATGCACATAGAATTGTAGATATATGCAAATACATCAAGTGTAAAATATATAATAAGGCCATAATATACATTTCAAAGCACTCAATCATGAACTATGAAATGGAGGACTCTAACCTCGTGCTCACTTAGGTTATACCAAGCAAGAGGACTCTAACCCCAAGCCATATTATTATGCAAGTGGACTCTAACCACAAACCTTTTGATAGACAAGTGGACTCCAACCACAAGCCAATTTTTAGACAAGTGGACTCCAACCACTAGTCATCTTATCAAACAAATGGACTCTAACCATAAGCCATTTTAATGCGCAAGTGGACTCTAAACACAAGCCATCGTGTCCTTTACTAGTCGACATTGGGACTCTAACCCTTTACTATGCGTTCACATCTACCCAATTCAACATTTAAGGATGTTAACCCACTTAGCCATTTTAAGCCATCAAGGAAACAATTCAACACCATATATGATCATAAGGTTTTTATGTACCATTTATCAATCAATCACCTTTAAAGGCCAATGCCTTAGTTCCCACTACCATTCAAGTCAAGTTGTAGTCATCAAGACCCTTATCAAACCATTTACTAGTATTCTTACGCCACACTTTAGTTTAAACTCAATTCAATTTTATGCTTAGGGACTCAAACCTCTTTTTGACCAAACCAACCACTAAGGTCACCAATTAACTCATTAAAGGGCTAACAAGGCCTTTACAAGGTCATTTAACAATCATTCTTACTCATTAAGCCATTACCTTAGTTCAAATCACTATCAACTTGTGACTAGTTCTTTCTACTAGATATTTTCATAAATACCTTGAGGGCATACCTTCACCTTGACCAAAACCCAAATTAAAAACATCAATATTAGGGAAAATCATAACCCAACCATAATCAATAAGCACCCATATGTGTCAATAATCACAAAAAATATATATAGACACAAGTTCAAGCAATAGCAAACATTAGCCATCACTATATTTTATGACCCTCTATATTTGTTTCAGAAACCACCCTTAATATGTTTGAGATATGGGTTTTTTCATTCTACTAGAGGTCTAAAACAAGGTGATCCTCTTTCCCTAGATCTATTCATTTTAGGAGTTGACGTTTTGTCTAAAATAATGAATAATCTACATAATCATCATCTTTATCATGGTTTTTACATAAAATAGAAGGGACCTTAGATTAACCACTTGAGTTTTGCAGATGATGTGATCATTTTTTCTTTTGTAAAGAAACTACCTTGCAGCTTATCATGGGGGTCTTAAATGATTATGAAAAAGTTTCCGATCAGCTTATCAACAAATATAAGAGCCATTTTATGATCCATGACAAGACACCTCAGGATACTGTTGATTTGATCAAGGCAATCATTGGATTTTCTCAGAAAGACAGTACCATCACTTATCTGGGATGCCCACTTTATATTGGTAGTCGGAGGGTCATTTATTTCTCTGAAATAGTGGCTAAAGTTGTGGTTGGAAAGCTAGAATTTTGAGTTTTGAAGGAAGAGCTACATTGGTTAAGTTGTTCTGTAGTCTCTTCCTATTCACATACTCTCTGCTATCTCTTCGACTAAGACTACGTTCAAACAGATAAAAGCTCTCACAGCTGATTTCTTTTGGGGTTGGGGTAAAGAGAACAAAAAAATACCATTTAGCATCATGGGAAACTCTTATTTATCCATATGATGAAGGAGGTATTGGTGTGAGATTACTATCTGATGTGTGCCTCTCATTGCAATATAAATAGTGGTAGATTTTTTGAACCTAGAACACTCTTTGGGGTTATTTTTTAAGGGAAAAGTATTGTCAAAGAGCTAACCCAGTTATTAAAAAATGGGATACAGGTTAGTTCTTGGTCTAGAAGTATATGATGACAAACAAGATTGACGTAGAGACTCATATTAAATAGATTATACGCTCAGGAATTTGCTATTTTTAGTGGGATGATTGGTTAGGTGTTGGTCCGTTGGGTAATCATAGAATTACTGATACAAGACCCAACATCATTAAGATTTCAGAATTCTTAATTGATGGAAATTGGAATGAAGACATGGTGAGACAAATTGCTCCTACTTTGCTGATTTCTACGATCCTCAACACTAATTTTTAGTTTCAACAAGGGATTTCGGATTGACCAGTGTGGAATCTAAATGCTAGTGGACACTTTACCTGCTCTTCTGCTTGGGATCTAGTTGGGCAAAAAAAGAACAAAGCTATGTCTGATTCTTTTATGTGGCATAAGCATATACCTTTCAAAATTTCTTTTCTTCTTTGGAGAGCTCTTAGAGGTAAGCTTCTGACTAACGAAAGGATCACTACTTTTGGTTCGAAACCTGGGGATTGTTCTTATTGTTATAGACCTGGACCTGATACCATTGATCATATCTTTATGTCTGGGAACTTTGCAAAACATATCTGGAATTTTTTTTTTGATTCTATGAGCATTTAAAATAGTTCCATTTCCTTGATAAACTTTCTGATGAGGTGGTGGTTTTTGGAGTATAAAAAGAGGTCCACAAGCTTATTATGCAGGCTACACCCATAATTATCTGTTGGAACCTCTGGAAGAATAGATATGCTAAGAAGTATGGCAAAAAGCAGTCCAACACTTCTAAAGTTATTTATACCATCTTCAAGGACATAAATCATCTCCTAATTACTGCCTTTCCTCAAATCAAATGGATGGTTAGATGGACTGATTTGATTTTCATGGTTGAACATTGCATGCATGAGATCAAGGTTACTAAAATTTTGTTGGACTAAGCCTTCAGCTCCTAGGTTTAAGATTAATAAAAATGGAAGTGCTCTAGAAAACCCAGGTAACATAGGTGCAGGTGGGGTTCTTAGAGATCACTGAGGCAACTTTATCTATGCTTTTGCCATGCCTTTGGGGATTGGGACTAATAATCAAGCAGAAGTTCGGGAAGCTATTTGTGGTCTTACTTGGTGCATTTAGAATGGGTATAGCAGGATTATTCTTGAAGTAGATTCTGAACTACTTACCAAGTGGCTAGTACAAAAAACCAATCCTCCGTGTAGCGTTCAAGAAGACATTACTACTTTTCAGAACTTATGTAACATATTAGAGAGTTTTCATTGCACACATGTCTACAGGAAAGCTCATTATGTTGCGGATGTCCTATCTAAGTATAGTCACGGTCTTGATAATATTCAATAGGTTTTTGATCATCACTTACTTGAAGAAGCAAGAGGATGTTTCAAAATGGACAAGCTAGGGATGCCACATTTCAGAAAAAGGAAGTTGAAGAAAATAAAGAAACCACCTTAGATGGAGTTGTTTTTCTGGTACGAGTTCTTGTTTGAATATTGTATCTCTTCTTAACTTCTTCATCAATGCTATTCTATCTAGTTATAGCTTTTATGAAGTGGCCTATTTTTGTTTTGACCTTCTTCTTACTCTATAGGGGGAGAGTCTCCCTTAGTTATCCGTTCCTAGATTTTATTATACTGAGAGGAGTCCTCTCTTCTAGGTGCTTAGATCTAGGTTTCATTTTTAGTATCGGGGATGAGTTGACCTGCTTTAGTAGGATATTTGACTATGAACCACCATAGGTCGGAGGTAAGGTCTATGTTCCCCTTCATATACTTACTTTATTTTCTTTATGATAAGGGTTGGGGGTGTGTGGCTCAACCCCTAACCACCACGGAAGGGGAGAGCCCCGGGTAAGGTCTGTTTCTCCAAAAAAAAAACACCCTTAAAGATTCATAAACAATGTTTAAATAACATGATATTTGTGAAATAATAATAAGGAAAGAGTCACATTCCTTTTACAAGTTTATTCTTGGAAGGATTCTTGATCCTTAGCCTTTTGATGAACACTTATGAAACCCAAGCCTCCAATCTTGTTAAAGAAGTTGAGAGACGATTTAGGAGTGTTTTGGAATGTTTTTGAACTTGTATATGTGAAAAATGAAGGGCCAAATAATGTTATAAGTCATGGGTTATAGGGGTAGAAAAAGTCTAAAATGTCCCCAACTTAAAAGCTGAAAATGAACTCCTAAGAGGGTACGAATCTTATGTCTAAATCGTACCCTAGAGTGTGAGTGGTACCCTAAATCATACCCTAGGCCTCACCATGGACCCCTAAACTATCCATGATACGACTACACAAACATAACTTTTATCTTAGGGTATGGATTGTACCCTAAACCGTGCCTTGAACCATACCTTGGATAGATTCAACTAGACTAAGCATATGGTATCATACAACTAGGCAACATCCAACCCACATACTAAAATATGACTTGGGATAGGCTAAATTGTATCTTGAATAGTTGTTATCAACCTAAACTAATCACTTTATAAGAGGAGAGGGTACTACTCATACCTTAGTATACGAGAGGCATGATCAAATCGTACCTATCCTAGAATGCTAAACTAAGGGAATATTTCTATAGGTCCAAAGCCTAGGTGTTTTTGCTACCAACTTTTCCAATATATGAATGGACTAACAAAACTCAACGTTCATCGCTCAGCCTGAGGAGCTGAATAAGGACTAGAGGGATCCGGTGGAACTCTAGAACAATCTTGAACTGGACCCCTAGACCGAGTATGGATCCCATGAGTAGCGGGTGCCCAATCTATATTGTCCCCAGTTGGGACAAAGGAGTTTCCATTAAATTAAAATCATCGAGGCATGATATGAAAAGTGAAAAAATGAGAATTAGAGAAGAATTCAAGACTTAGAATCCATAGCTTGAAAATAGAACTCAAGAAAGAGAAACATTCCTAAATACCTTGTAGCCTCTCCCTTATGAGCGTGGTGCACTACACACCCTTAAAAGAGACTCTACTCAGCACAAATTTGTTGACTCCCAATTGACCATGAACCTAGGGCTCTGATACCAATCTAACATGACTCGAACTAGGGCCTAGTGGTGTTGGGTGCCTCAAGCCCAATTGGGACCGGATACTACCTCCATACCCAACCATAACCATCCTACACCTAATGTTGGATGAATTCCAAATATATATATATATACATAAAATATTACAAAATAGAACAATCATAAATTAAATAGAGTAAAGCGGTGTTATCCCCAATACCAATACCAATGCCAAGGTTGACACAAATACCGGCACCGCCTACGCCAACCTAAAGTAGTATCACAAAGCCTCTATATGAAATCAAAATAACGTCTAGTCAGGATATGCCCCTGACCATAGCGAAAACCAAAGTCCAAAAAATAGCCAAAAGTATGTAGACAAGTCCATAACCTAGGTTTGTGTTGCTTTGCCATCATAATCCACCCACAGTCTATATAGGTCTAGTGTTACCCCCTGAATGGATCCCAGTGCGTGTAGCCATACAAACCTGAGAAATCATAGAGGTAGGGGATTCCCGTGTACCGTTCACCCTCCATGATACATATACACAAGTATAAAATTAAGGGATTCGCATATGCCCCACAAGTATAAGGTCACCATGACCAACCCTCATGTCAGCAAAGATGAGTTTCCAATGTCCGTCCATTGGACTCACACCTTCACGGTAAGTTGTAACAACCCACTATATTTCCCAATTAAAATCATTAGAACACCCCCAACCACCAATTCCAGAAGTTATTAACCAAAGCTTTATGAAGTGGTATCGTCATACCGACTATAGCTTGCAAGCAATGTCCTTAGCCAATCACTTAGGAGATTTCCATTACCCTGTAGCTTCTATTATTAGACTCACTTGGGGGATTCCTGTGTATTCCACAAGGTTTAAAATCAAAGCCATGGCCACTAAGTCCTTACCATTTATCCATTAAAACCATCTAACCAATTTAGGTTCCATTACCATACTATACCATGCAAAGTTTTCAATGAAAGTCCTACTCTGTAATAAAAGCATTCTCATAGGCATTTTAACAAACATGTTGAGGGCATATAGTTGCCAAAACAAGAACCAAGTGCCAATTGAACATTCCCATGCAACCACATGTTCAAACCACTATTATAATATGAAAACCATAAGTAAAATATGGAAACCAATAACCAACCATTTACAACTAAAACCCCTTACATAAAATTCAAAACCAAATAATACCCATAATTAAATCATGAAAAGCATTCATTAAAACATGAATTTAGTTGAATAATATGAGGGAGGAGTAACATGACTTAGATACAAAAGTAGATGGAGAGAAATCACCCTTAAAAGCCCCAATTGATATACTTGATAAAAACCCTAAGTGTTCTTGACCTTGAGGATTTGGGAGTGTTTGAGAGTATATTTGATGTGTTTTTGATAGCTAATAATGCCTTAAGGTACTTATAAGACATGGGTTTTAAGTTGGGAAAGAGGGAAAATATCCATAATACCCTCATCTTAAAATAGGAAAAATGTGCATAGGAGGGTATGACTTCTCCCTTGGCTGTTATACACAACATAAAGTGGTACTAACCATCCGTACCCTAGACAGAATGGTGGACATCACACGCTGTCCTCTATATGACTCCCCTTGCCCAAATTATACCCATAACATACGAGTAACACCCATAACCCATAACCAAGATAGAATAAAAATAGGTTGACACTGTCCACCATATGAGTTGAATCTTACCACTCTTACCATCTCCATACAACTCGTAAGGAGTCTAGTCATACCTAGGATAATACTTGAGCAAGACACACTACTTAACATATGACTTGGACCTCCTAGGTCATACCTACATCATACGAATAGTAAGCCTAAGTCGTACGTTATCCAGAGAGTTCAAAACTCAAGAAATTTGTAAGGATCATAACCCAGGGTGTTTCACCATGACTCCTCCCTACGACCCGTAACTAGTGGCTATGAGGTGTATAAAGCGACTAGTCACAACAATATGCTATCCAAGACCATTCTCAAGTGGTTACGAGTCGAGAATGTGACTCATAATGAGGCATTACGAGTTATATAGTGGACTCAAAGCCTGACCAGTAAGGAATCCATGGACCAATCTTCAGACTATGATTCCACCCAATGAATCATAGTCAGTACCAACGAATCGTAAGGTGCTAAATTGTAGTCAAGAAACTGAAGGCCCCAAATTTAGAGTCCCAGCCTACAACTTAGACTATGACTCGTAACCAATCATGATGAGTCATAGGATGAGTTGTAATGACTGGGAGCCCAATTTTTAGCATATTTTTTGGGACTTTTAAGTATTTTCCCACTTTTTTTAAAGCCCAACCCATGTCATTTAGGATTCCTAAAGGGGGTATAAAAGACCCAAAACCCCTAATTCCATTATTAATCGTAATTTAACTCAGAGAAAACAAAGAGAAGCAGTTTCTTTCTTTCTCAAGAACAAGATCAATTACAAGGGTTTCACCAAAGCTTTTACTTCAGGTATGTGGGGTATCCATCAGTGGTTCCCTTCCACCCATTAAGTCCCAATAACCCCCTAAACTTTTAAGTGTAAAATTCTTTTCTCTTTTATGGGGTTCTAAGTTAAGCATGAATTTTGTGAATCTCCTCTCAATTGTGTTGATTCTGAACCTTGAAAATATATTCTCTCATGATAATTGTATTTCCATATGTTTGATAATAAAAATATCTACATCATGACTAGTTATTAAAACCTTGGGTGTTATTTATAATTTTTACCATACCATGGATTTCTAAATATTTGCCAAGATCAGTTTGCATTAAATATTGCTGGTGGGTTATAAACACCCCATACCTAAATATTCATACATGTTTTAGATTTTCAAGCTACAAGTTATTCAGATTATGATTGCATCATTATTTTTAGATTATAGTATTCATATTGAGTATTCATCAGTGGTGAATCATATTAAATTACATCAATATCACTGTCAGTTTAGTTGGGATTAAGACTTAGCATCGAGCCAACCTAGGGATGAAAGTTTACCCGTCAGGTAAGGACTGAGACCTTTAGAAGATGTTATTGAGTTCCAGAAATATGTATCCAGTGTAGGTTATGAGAGGTCACCTACCAGTTGAGGACTGACACTCTCTTCGGGGTCACCCATTAGTAGAGGACTGATATCCTAGTCTTTCGAGACACCAATTTAGTAGATCCACACAACTAGTATTGGAACCCATGGCAAGGTACTGATACCCTTCCAACTAGGGTTACAAGTTGGACCCCAATTAGCTTAGACAAGGGCATGTCAATTAAATGTTAGCTCCCAAAGTCTCAGTTTAGTATTTGAATTATACTAGTTTAGGTTTGCATAACCTGGTGTCCAGTTTTATCAGTTATTTAGCTAATCAATTTTATAGATTATTTTAGTAAATATTTTACTTGGTCTTGCAATTAGTTTACATGTTCTTACATTCATGTTCAGTACCATTATACATATACATATCAGCTAGTCCTTATCTCGCATGATGGTACATTCAAAGTACTAATCACATGCTTTCTTTTATGTTGTGTGTTATCTTATAACATAGGTTTGGATGCTCAGTTTCCCAATCATACTTAGACAGTTTGTGTGCCACTCAACAGTAGTCGTGGTGAGTCCTTATCTTTTGATGACAAGTTACCCATA
This sequence comes from Capsicum baccatum var. pendulum, assembly GCA_030864225.1. Taxonomy (NCBI): domain Eukaryota; kingdom Viridiplantae; phylum Streptophyta; class Magnoliopsida; order Solanales; family Solanaceae; genus Capsicum; species Capsicum baccatum. Next base: position 184,275,894 of record CM061558.1, on the reverse strand, counting down.
TTTAATTCCAGTACTTTTCATTACAGTCAGTGAGAGTTAGTTGGGGATTTTTCCCATCAACTCTTTATGTTAGTGGCTTTTAGATAGTCAGACTTGATTTCAGTTTTATCAGATGTTCAGATATATTATGTATTGTTTCCGTATTATACGTTATTAGTTTTCCCTAGTTTAGCTTCCACATATTATATTATGTTATTACTATCTTTAGTTCTCACACAGGTACCAGACCATGGGTTAGCTTGGGGTCACTTGTGAGTCTAATTATCGTGTTACAACAAAGGGGTAGTCTCGAGTTGTAACATAAGGACCCACATTCTAGGGTTGAGGCTACAAACATGAATAATTATCATATAATTGAGTTGGATTAATGTTGTTTGTCATGTTTGGTTGCTTAGATATTCTTGTTATTACTATTATAATGATTCCTGACCTCTAGAATAAACCTATATTCTTATTGTAAGCCCCAAAAGAGGTACAATAGATTAGATCATGGAATATATAAAGTGGGTTCTTATAATTTAGTGGAATTAAAGTTAGGATTCTTGGTTAGGATTGGAATATACCTAATTTATCCCATTTAGTTCAAACACAGGAGGAAATACAAATGCGTTTCAATTAGTTCTCACATTCATACTCAATGATGTAGTTGTGGGTCTAACTTAGATGATTAGAGGCCGACCATTCCCTAATTATGATCAACCACGTGAATCAGCAACCAAGATAATTGACTTAACCAATATGATTATATAGCTTAGTAAGATTGTTCAAAGTGCCTTGACTCTTGATTTCTCCTTATTATCGTTCCAACACTTAATAATCATGTATTTTTTACTGTTACCTTTAATTCTCAAACTTAAACTCTTTTTGGTTATGATTTGCACTTGTTTAACCTTCTTAGTATGCTAGAATTGGATTGTTGCTAAGCACAATTCCTTTTGGGTTTGACATCCAGCTCGAAAGGCCACTTTATTACTTGCACGACCACATACACTTGCGTGTGCAGTAAGAATGCAACTATTCAATTACCAAATTTATCTCTTTGAATCACTTCAACACTTTTCCTAGATGGGACAAGTAATAATCAAATGTATCACCAACTATAGAGAAATCATCCATAAATATCTTAATAGTGTCCTCTACCATATCAGAGAAAATCGATATAATACACCACTGGAAAGTAGACAGCGCATCATACAATGTAAATGGCATGCTCTTAATGCAAAAATCTCATAGATACAAGTGGTAATAGAAATCTGATTTTACCCAACATAACCATCATGAAAACAACAACATCCTCTACCAGCAAGTCAATCTAACATCTAATCGATGAAAGGCAATGAGAAATAATCCTTCTAAGTATATATATTCATCTTCTGATAACTTACACACACGTGCTATACCATAACCAGTCTCAATTAAATCACCTCATTTTTATCATTAGGGATATTATTAATCCCATTTTTATTAGGCATACACTGAATTGGGCTCACCTACATATTGTATGTGATAGGGTAAACCATATATGCATCCAACCACTTGATAATGGCTTTTTCATAACCTCTTAACATGTGGATTCAACCTACTTTGATGCTCAATACCAGAATTATAGTTAGGTTCAAATTGAATTTTATATGTGCAAATAATGGGAAGGATCTCAATGATGTTGACACTTATTCAATTAATTCCCCTCTTGGACCTTCTCAATATATAAACTAGAGCTTCCACTTGCCATTCAAGTAAGTCTAGAATAATGATAATTGGAAAAGTGTTATTAGATCCCAAAAATACATATTTGGGATATAATGGAATAACCTTAAGCTCCAATACTTGTAACGCCCCAAATCTGGTACCCGGAATGCTACACAGTGCCCATGACCCCAAAGGACCATAAGCTAACCCATGATTGATATCTGTAATTGAGTACTAAATAATAATAGTAATAGCGTAAATGTGAAAACATGAACTGAAAGGCCATAAGGTTCAATACTAATACATAACTGAAAATATGGTGTAATAATACCAAAACAACTGAAGTAACTATCTAACATGCTATAGTCTGAAAGCCTCTAAACTGTCTGAATAAGACGTTGATGGAACATGTACCCAACTAACTCCAACTATTGAAATAAATTGAAAGCTAAAATTATAATGTAATTATCATGTCCTTGAAGGATGAGGACTCACAACTGAATTTGACTGCTGAACCTGGATGCTACTAATGCTCTGGAGCTTATGCTTCTAAACCTATGGTATAAGACACCATAGCACGAATGCATCAGTACTTTGAATGTACTGGTTTGCAAGTGAGGTAGGCTGAATGCAAAGGGTTCATATACATGAACAATACCAACTGACTGACTAACATGAATGCGAGAATACATGCATGCATATGTAATGTATCTGACATTGTGATAGGACTGAATATTGAGTTCTGACTACTGAGTTTAATAATAACATGGATTTACTAATGTCTAAGTTTACGAATACTGAGATAGTGAATAACTGAGGGACTGATACTATGTTACTGATACATGAATAACTATTTCTAGCAGTTCTAATTATGAAGAACTGGCCTAGTTGACTGTATCTAACAGTCCTGAAGCTGAATATTGATAACATGAGTTTTGATAACTGATATAACTGATAATATGAGTGACTATATCTGACAGTCCTGAATCTAATGGAACTAGCTGAGTTCCATACTGTATCTGAGTAACTAAATCTAAGATTAGTCCAATCTAGTAGGTGATCTCTAAATCTGATGATACTAATACTGATTGACCATAGTTGAGATCAGTCCTATCTAGTGGATGATCTCAGAGTCTATTTATAATGATAAGGATTGACTGTATTTGATAGTCCTAAATATATACTACTGAGCTAAATTTACTAAATCTGACAGTCCTGATTCTGTAACTGAAACTATAGGATGTATCCATCTAACCGACATAACCCATACTAAGCTAACTAGGGTCCAACCTATAATCCCAGTTAGAAGGATGTCAGTGTCACGCCACTGGTAAAGACAAATACTGTGGAGTCAGTCCTAATCTAGTGGGTGACCCCTGGGATCAGTCCTATAGATTTAAATATGCTAACTGGTGATCCCTGAGTATGTCAGTCCTATCTAATGGGTGAAATCTCATTCCTAGATGGCTACGTAGTTTTGGAACTTAGGGATTTCTTCTAGAGATCTAAGTCCTATCTAGCAGGTGAGTCCCCATCCCTAGGATCGCTCGGTACTGAATCCTACTCCTATCTGAAAGACTCTAAAATGATCAACTGAACTAAGCTAATTAACTGAATAAAGTTGATTCTAATGGTATTGTTTAACAGAGCTAAACTAAATTTACTGAGATTCGTTGACTAACGGAATGTACTGAGTTCTGAGGACTGACTGATACTATTAAAGTTACTGAGATTGACTGGGAATACTGAGGTTGCTGAGATAATTGAGTACTGAGATTACTGAACTACTGAGATTTTTGGGTTTTCCTGAGTCAATGACTGACTGAGTTCTATGGATCATATCTTGACTGAGAGTATCCTAAAAACATGACATGGATTTAGGCACACAACTAAATTGTCGGGTACAAGTACCCCTAGGACTCGATGGAAAGAAACTGACATAGCATGACTTATGTAAACACATGACCAACAAATCAATTCATAATTCATATACTGAAGCACTTCATCAAATATGTGATATGCATAAGCTTGTACAAACATGGGGATTTCATAATATTATGCTAGTTGGGCACTTTTCCTTCGTATAGGCATTTAATCAAACACATGGTAGGCATAATATATGTAGACAACATTATACAGCAATCAAACATCATGATTCATATCTAATTTCATCACCCAAGGGGTTTCATCCTAGGTTTACATGAATCTACATCTTTACTAGTCAATTCCACATGAAATTTATCACCAAACATGGATTAAAACTCAATTGGTCATTATCAACATGAGCAACACAAACCCAACATGGAATTTATACAAAAATCCATACACTTGAATTTGAAAAGAGATTCTTAAACTTCATGGATGAAAGGAGTCCATGAATGAACACTATGCATACCTTAATTCTTGATTCTATGAAGATTGATGGAGAGATTCTTGAATTTATGTCTTGGATTTGAATTCCCAATTGAAAACCCTAGCTTATTCTTGAGAGAAACTTGAAAGAAACCCTATATTTTGGATAAAATATGGCTGAATCACGTGTTATTGGGTATATATAGGGGTGGAAACTTGACCCTTTTAACCCTGGATACGTCTTTAATTTTTGAGAAAATTTCTTGATTTTCATCCTTGGCGCGACCTGGCGCTATCGTGTCGTGTCTCTGAAAAGTGACAAATGGAAAATTACATGGTGGCGCGATGTGGAGCTATTGCATTGCCACCTTGTCTGCGACCTAGAAGTTTGGCGCGATGTGCCACTATCGCGGAGCAACACTGGAAATTGACAATTATCATTTGAGCTATCTCCGTGATGCGCTTAAGGCTTAGGTGATACATCATCTTACTAAAAAGGCTCTAACTCTTCACCTGGGTGTCGGATTTGGGCAAATTTGGTATTGATAGAAATCTTATTCGATTTCCCACATGATAAAAAGTGAAACTCTTAAAAATACCACGTGTATAAAAGTGGATTCATTTTTCAAGGAAAGCTTCTAACATTTTTGGGAAAGGAAAAGTACGGGTATTACAACACTGGTAGATCTTTAATAGACTATTTAACTCGTGGAGTCTCAAGATTTTTTGAATCAAGATCCAAATTTTTTGTGCTTTAGAATAAGACCCTATTCCAACTGGTGAATTCATAGTTTTTTTTAATCAAGAATGTTATCACCCTCAACATTTATAAGAACTGAAACTAGTGTCTCAACTGTAAACCTCTCTTCAGCAGACACTTCAACAACATCATCAATAGTGTCTATCATATAAATGACACTCATGTCTCTAGATTGCTTCATATACTAAAAACGCCCAATTACACCCAATAAAAGATGTACATTGTCATTATACAATATATTTACCCAAATATAAAGTTGTGGTTGATCCCACATGAAATGAATGACAAAGGTTCACCTTAAAGTGTAATAATTCACTAAATGCTTGCTCAAAATGTTGAAAGTGCAATAAAAATAAAATGAGGGTTTGTTTTTAACATTTTTAGATTTAAATTATGAATTGTGAGTTTAATTTGTAAGAACAAGTACTAGGGAATTTTAATTAAATGACAATGTAATGTGGGATTATGCTCTTATGAGTATAAATGCACACATGGGTAATTGAACATTTGGTTTCATTTAACTAATAGATATGGGCATGCTAGAATTTGAATCTAAATGTTAATCTTTATAAAACACTAAATTTCACATGTGGATTATTTTGAACACCTCACATGTGTTTCTTCATAACCAATCAAATACCTCAATTTGATAGCCTTATATCTACGATCTATAATTAAATGTTTAGAACCAAGTCATTATTAACCATTGCTCCTCACCCTTATCCATTTTTCAAACATGATAAAGGATCTAAGCTCAATTAGCGTTTGCAAACTCTAATTTTAGGTTAATAACATGGATTAATGGCTAAACCCATAATAATTAATCAAATTAGAAAAGAAAATAAACACTACCTATGCTATAATTATTACTCAATCATAAAGCAACCCCAAGATGGAGAGATTAGCCAAGAATAATAAGAGAAAGAGAAATTATTCCAATATGCTCATTGAAATCTTTCATTGGATAATAATTTTCACAAGTAAACATCTAAATCCAATGTAATAAACCAAGAACTAGAGTAATCCTAAACATAGGGTCTTAATTACAAGTTTTTACATCTCAATTTTAGCAAAAGATAGAGCTAAAAGCTGCTAAAAAGCCTTTTATAGATAAAGCATAAATGGGGCCAAGAATCTATAAAACTGCCATCGTGATCACTTCGAGAAAGGGAGGAAGCATTTCAAACTCATCGGCAATGCACCAAACCAGTCTATTGTATTGCCTCGAGAGTACACACTAGACGCTACATGGTGCTTACGATCCTGAAGGACCACAATATAACCCATGACTGATATCTGCTGTGAGCACTGGATAATAATACTAAAATAAATGTAGAATTAGGTTGAAATGCCATAAGGTTCAAAATCCAAAATACTAAAAAAATATAACATCTGAAATGGCAATATGTAAAACTGAATACTATCTAAATATCTAGTCTGAAAGCCTCTAATATGAAATGTCTGAAAGTGGAGTTGATGGGACAAGCCCCCAACTAACCCCAACTACTGATAAACTAAAATAAAATCATATCATTGATAGATGAGGACTCACTACTAAATCTGCGACTGCTGTCTGGATCTGTTTAAGCGCGGTTGGGAACCTGAGTATTCGAACCTATGATACGAGACATCATTGCGCAAAGAAAGAGTATGCGGTCAGTACCTGGAATGTATTGTTATGCTAGATGAGGTAAGACTGAATGCAAAGGTTCATATGGATGAATAAAAACTGACTGAATGATATAGAGTAACTGAATATGGGAGTGCATGGACAACTGAAACTATGGTAAATACTGAGTATGTAATACTGTGCATATGTGCATACTACAATTGAGATTTTTTGCAGCTAAGTACTGAGTTCTAATAACTATGTAACTGATATCTGAAGTTATTGATAACTGAATTACTAATACTGAGTGACTGCATTTGAAAGTCCTGATTCTGTAGAACTAAACTGAGTTCTAGATTGAAGACTATGACTGAAACTAAAATTGTGAGAGGTAATCATCTAACTGACATGCCCCAAATAAGATAAGATAACTGAGTTGGTGTACAATCCGTAACCCCAATTGAAAGGGTACAAATATTGTGCCATGGGTACTAACATCTGCTGTGGAGTTAGTCCTATCTAATGGGTGACCCCTGAGATCAGTCCTAAATTAGCGGGTGATCCTTGAGTATGTCAGTCCTATCTAACGGGTGATATCTCATAACCTATGCTGGCTACATAGTTCTGGACCTTAGGAATTATTTTTAGGTACCCAGTCCTAACTAACGGGTGAGCCCCCATCCCTAGGCTTGCTCGGTGCTGAATCCTACTCCCAACTGAATAGACACTGAACTGATTATACTGAATTGGACTTGACTGATACTGAGTCTATTGAGTTTTCTCAAGCTCTGTAACTGACTTAGTTCTACTAATCGTGACATGACTGATACTATTTTGTAATTGGTATTTACTAGATTGTCGGGTATTAAATACCCCTAGGACTCGATAGCAGAAAAGAAAGACATAACATGATCATAAAGGCATAACAATACTTGCTTGCTAACAATGCACTCATTTTGACATTTTGTCAAACATTTGATATACATGAACTTGTGCATGAATGGGATCACATAATAACATGTCATGCTTTCACTAGTTAAATCATATAAGCATTTTATCAAACACTTGTAGGGAATAAGCTTGTACATGATTGGGACCATATAATAACATGTCATGATTCCACTATTCACTTCACATAGGCAATTTAGCAAACACTTGGAGAGCCCGGATTATTTACATGATAATGGCCAACACATGAACATCATGATACATTAATCAATTTGTAAATTCAAGGGTTTATCAAAATAATCATATATTCATCACACATTCTATTCAATTTTCATGAAACTTGCAATTAATTCATGGATTAAAGCCCAACTAATATCATGAACATGAATTCAATCTAATTCAAATATGGAAATCATAAATCTGAGATCTTTTATGTTTAAAAAGGGTTCTTGGACTTTATGGGTGAAAGGGACCCATGAATGAACACCTAAAATACCTGAGAATAAGAGTTCTTGAAGGTTCTTAGAGGATTTCTTGAGATTGCTCTTGGTTTCTTGGAGTTAGAGTTTTGTATTTTAGAGAGAAAGCTCTTGGTTTTTGGGGAAAAATTGAATAATGAATGACTTAAAATGTTTTTAGGGATTTAATCCCATATCTGGATGTAATAAAATCATGGGGAAAGACTAATTTAACCCTGGTCAAAAATTTGGATTTTCATCAAAAATTTCCAAAATTACCCCTGGCACGATGTGGTGCTATCACGCCGTGTCATTGGAAATTGACATCTGCGAATTTTTCCTATGGTACGATGCACCATAATAGCAGTCCCTCACTGGAAACTGACAAATAAGAACTGGGACATCGGCCCGACGCAGTGGTATCACGATGGAACACTGGAAAAGGACAATTATGAACTGAGCCTATGGCGCGATGCGCCAATATCGTGATGAAGCAATGGAAAGTGACAATTGGCATTTGGATTGGCTCCGCAACGTGCTGACATTCTAGGTGGTACACTATCTTACAAAAATGGCTCTAACTCTTCACCCGAATATCGGATTTGGGTGAATTTTATATCGTTAGAAAGCTAATTGAATTTTCCACGCAATGGCAGGCTTTAAACTGAAAAATATTAACTATTTCAAGAACTTTATATTAGATAACTCATGTATTGAGAGTTAATTTTAAGTTAGGGAAATTTGGGGTATTACATTTTTATCACCAAACTAGGTTTGAACATGAGCTTTAATGTTTGGCAACTGTTAACTTTTGCGATGTACTTCTACCATTGTCGAACTGCGCAGTGATACACCAAACTCATTCTCTAAATCACTGAGCCGCCTTTTTTGGAACTTGACCAAATTGTTAACTTTGTCGAGGAACATAAACTTTGGTGATCCACCATAATGTTTGACAATCTGCCAAGCTACTTAGTTATTTCCATCTTTGTTTTTTATTTCTAATTCTCCATTTTTTGCTTTCTTATTCTCTAACAACTACTTCTTTGCTTCAACTCTAAAAAAACCAAACTAACATTAAAATCAACTTAAACTAGCATTGAGAATTTAATTTCTCTATAATGTTAGGACAAATGAGTCCCAAATTAATGACTTATCAGCACCTCCAGTTTAAACCTTTGCTGATCCTTGAGTAAATCAATACACACATAACAAAATCAACATTGTCTACAAATAGCACTACTTGGGTTCTTAGACACATGTTTCTTTATGAAAATAAATTTACCTTCATGATATTGAAAATGTTGGAATAAGTATCACCTATCAAGAACTCAATTAATAAACTACAAGCCTCAAATGTTGACTACTTGTGAAACACCCCAAACTTTGGCCCTTGCAAAATTTCTTGGGTCTTGAACCTTCTGTGCACCATACAACTCACCATACTAGTCGTATGATATGGGTACAGGTCAAGGACCATAGTCGTATGTTTGTTAGTGTCATATTGGCCAAGTTCTATTTTTGGTATGAGAAGACATCATATGAGTCGTATAATCATGATACGAGAAGTATAGTGCCGAACCTTATGTTGTTAAGTGTCTAGTCTTGAAATTCTGCTTAGGGTACGACTTGAAGGGTATGAGTTAAGATATAGAGTCATATGTTTGACAAAATGTGATGTCCAACTTTCTGATCAAGGTATGAGTGAAAGGTACCACTCGTATAATGTGGGTAAGAGTCGAGGGTCTAACTGTACCTTCTTATGAGTCTTTTATAGCTTTTAAGATGAGGGTGTTTTAGGTATTTTTCACCCTAAGCCCTTAAGACCACACATCCTATAATACTATTTGGTCCCTTATTCCTCACTTTAGAATATCAATAACACTCTTAAAACTCTCTAAAAATCTCTCAAGAAGATTGGGATAGGGTTTCATCAAGGTGACCATCTAGAAGCTTAAGGATCAAAATCTCTCCATGAATATTCATAACTCAGGTATGTGACTCTTCCTTCATTGTTAGTTCATAAAAATCATGTGTTTTAAACATTGTTCTTAAATCATAAATGGTAGTTTCGAAGTCCATGGTTGAAGGTTTGAATACATATTGTTGAGTATTGGTCTCTCCTGATTTCACTTGTGTTTACAAATGTTTTTGATGATGGTTTTGCACATGTAGGTGCATGGAAATTATGGTTTACTAATTGGGTCATGGTTAACCCTAACATGATGGTTTTTGACTTGAATAATGGTTTGACAATGGTATACCCCTAGCCTATTCGTTAAAATGTCTATGAGAAATTTTTTGTCACATGATGAGTTGCATTTTGAACTAATGCTTGTCATGATAATGTTAATGAAGGATGAATGGTTGTAAAGGTCTTGAGGACCACAGATTGAATTGAATTGTGATTTGAACTAAGGTATTAGCCTAATGATTTAAGTTGTTGGTAAATAGTTTCATGAAGATCTTATGGGTCATAAATGGTTTTGAATTGTAACCTTGGTGGTTTAATTGGCTAAATGGGTTTGAGTCCCTAAATGTTAATTTGGATTGATGACTTTGTATAGACAATAGGTTCGAGTTCTAAAATTGAATGATAATGGTGATGGCATGTTGTACTCTTGCAAGTGGGGTTGGTATGACAATACCAAAGGGATGCCTTTGGTGTGTAATTGGACTAATGGTTGTGTGTATATGTAAAGAATGTTTTAAATGGGATTTAAATCAGGATGTGTAGCTGGGTTGTGAAAATAGAGTTCGAAGGACTAACACTGAGTTCGAAGGACTAACACTGGAAACTGTGCTAGCTAGTGTGGGTGACTATATGACCGAAGGTTTGAGTCTCCTGAATAAATATTTGAATGAGAGGTTTTGCGTCCCCCATATTGTATACATTGGTGCTAAGTCACCTTGATTATGCTTTGAGGTTTGAGTCCCCCAAAGTGGCATATAAGGATATGGATATTCTCTGGTTCGTGCGACTATACGGATGAGGCCTTTCCAGCTAGGGGAAAGTTGGACTAATATAGCCTGTGGGTACCTTATTTATGATGGTTATGCTACACAACCTATGTTAATATTTTTAAAGTTCACGCTAATCCTTGTTCCCTATCCTGGAATAATATATATATATATATATATATATATATGTATGTATACATGTGATTGTATATGATTCTTTGACTTGGTTTTATTGATGGAATTATTTTATTCCTCTATCCCTGAGTTACATGCTAGAACTCCAAATCCTAACCATCTTCGGACGTTGTATCCCAATGCAATACAGGGATCGGAGATTCTTCTTTTTTTACTACGCAATGACTAGGTGTTCGAGTGGTTCATGAGTTAACATTGAAGTGATGAGCTTCCATAGTTTGGAAGACATTTATTTCATGGTCTTTTTACTCTATGTCATAGACTTTGTTAGATTTGTATTTTGGCTAATATCGGGGGCATGCCCTAACATTTTATTAACGTTAGATTTTAAAGGCTTAATGGATTACTATGGACTTGGGTGTGGTGGTTTAGTGTGTTATGGTGATGAATGGTTTAGACATTTCATGATCAATTGTTAGTCTTATTTTGCATATCTTTTTATATGTTCATAATTCATCTGAAACTTGTGGTTGATATATTGGTTAGGTTAGGTGAAGGGGTGATCTTTGATCCATATGGGACTTGAGATACCCATAACGCCCAGACCCTAGTTTAGGTTGTGACAAATTTTTACCAAATCAAGCACATGCTTATAGACTTCAATTGCTACCAAACTAAGCACATGTCTCCAAATCTATGAACTTTCAATTACAAATATCACTTCATAGCTCCTTGTCACGACCCAAACTAGGGCCTGGCCATGACGGACATCCCGAACCATGAAGGCCCGGGCGTCCTACTCTATCTGGGAATCATGCACAACATTCACCTAGTAAAAGGATATGCGGAAATATAATTAGATATAGAAACATGGTCATACTATGGATTTAGTTTAACAATAAGGAATGAAATCCAAACTCCACTAAACAATATCTGGAACAATCTGCAAAACCTCTATTACATGAAAATCTGACAACTATCTGAAAGATGAGATAAGGCCCCCAGTAGACCAAAACAACAGAATAACATAATCTAAAATAACAGGCCTTCTGGAACAAAGAAGGCTTACCACTACACAGATCACTTCTCTCTGGGATACTCTACTCATTTGCCAGACCCTTAGATTGAGCCTATGAACCTGGGAGGTAGGGGGTCAATAAAGATGTACTGGTATGTAGAGAAAATCCAAAATAATAATTTATTTTCAACATATATGAGAGTAATTTAAAAATAGTTCATAAACATATCATATAGTAAGAAGTCTCATGAGCATTTCTAAAAGATTGAAGGAAAATCATCTGAACTCTGAGACATTCTTTGTTTTACTTCTGCGCTAGATGGTATACACTACAGCTCTGAAATTCCATGGGCCATATGGAATCTGCCATTGAATTTGCAGGGAAGACTCCAACCTAAGTACGCCGCAAGGGTTGGAGTCTCTGACTCTACTACGCCATATGGCCATTGCCAGCGTAAAAATAATATACCCGGATCGGCAAATCACGATTTTAGGCTAACAATTACTTGAACTCTAGCCCTCTTCAAGAAACCACCTAACTCTCTTTATGCCCATTTTTAACTCTTTAAGACATGCATTCTCTGAAAACATACTCTGAAAACTCTAACTTTGTTATGGCATACATTTATATGGTATCGTCATACCTTTGACTTGCAAGTCACATCTCTGAGTCATTATTATAATATAATAATCTCTGTTTCAAAATGTAAATCTGGGACCACCATAACAATAAATCATTTCAAGAAACTCTTTCTTAAAGCCCATGTAAACATATGCAAGAAACTCTCTTTTTCACTATTTCAAATACACAAGGTGGTCATGTCAAAGATATCAATCATAGGTAATTCTTTTCTTTTTAAGACAAGGATGAAATCATAACAAGAAACTCCCTCTCATCATCATAAAAATCAAGTTAAATACTTAAATATTAAAAATATCCCCTTCAAAACATTAAACAAACATCTCAAATTATTCCCAACAAGTTCGTCAACTCTAGATCATCAAAGAGAGGGGTTTTAATAATAATGCTCTCAATCAAATCTTCAAAATCATACATATTCATATAAGTTTAAATCAATTTAAGGGGGAAAGTCCTAAAGACCAAAACAATAATATCATGAACACACCCAAGATGCGAAATTTAAATCATAAGTTCCAAAAACCCTTTAAAATTCATGCTTGATAATCTTTAAATCATGTTCTAGTGTTGATAAGCCCATGTAGTTTTTTGGATAAACCCCATGTAACTCTATTTAGGAAATTAAAGGATGATTCTTGATGCCCATGACTTGGGGATTCCAAATCTTCAATCAATTTCTAAAACCCATGGTTGAATCTTGAGTTGTTTGGGTTTTCTTGTTTGAAACCCTAAGGAGTGTTCTTGATGGTTTCTGATGAAAATATTAATAATGAGGTCATTTGGGATTAAAATACTATGTTTAAGCTGATAAGAGGGGTGAAAAATACCCAGTATACCCTTAATGAGATGGAATAAAAATATAACTGGGAGCCTAATTTTATGGACCACCGTGATACGCCACGATCGCGGTGGCTTACTGGAAATTGATGAATGGGATTTTTAAGGTCACCGCGATGTGGAAACATCGAGTTGTCCCACTGGTTGGGACCTATAACTTCAGCGCGTTGTGCCACAATTGCGCTATGCTACTGGAATTTGACAATTACTAAATAGGTCCACTCCACGATGCACCAAGCACCAAAATGACAGTGTTTTACGATTAGGACTTAAATTAGCCATAACTTCTTGCCCGGGTATCGGATTTGGGTGAATCATATATCGACGGAAAGCTCATTCAATTTACCACATGATAAAAAGTCTAAATTAGGAAAATTATATATGGTTTAAACTTTACTCATTTTGTAAGACAAAAATGAGACTAAGTCTCTTTGACAATATTCTAGTCTTTTAACTCTAAGAGCATATTACCACGAGCTAATGCATAGACAATTTTACGGGGTGTTACAATCCTCCACCCCAAAAATAGTCTTTTGGATTATGTTAGTTTACGACCTCACCTAAATTCTTATAAAAGGCATGATTCAAAAGAGAAATTGTACAAGACAAGTTATGGCTTGTAATAATTTTGTCCAATAAATAGGTTCCAAGGCACACATTGGGACATTGGTCGCTCAACTCACAATGGGACACTATAATAAAAAGGTCTATTTAAGACCAACATTCAGGGATGAGTTAATAATTTTGTCTCTAAAAGTATACTTATTAGGATAAGATGAAATTTTGGTCCCTAATTTTGCATTTTATTGTGAAGGTTTAAAATACGGTCCTAAAAAATTATTAACCGGTCCCTATTACTAATTTAGTGCCTTAAAAGTACTACCAAAATGGTCTTATAAATTTCTTAACAAAAATTCTTAATTAATAAAACACGAGGTGCCAAAAAGTAAAAACAACTCTTTGTATTCTCTAAGAAATACTGTAGCTCGTCATTCATGCCCTAATTGTTTCTCCAATATTATCGATCAGTTTTCCATTATTTTCTCACTGAACGCTAGAGTTGTTTATGCTCTAATCTCTCTATTTTTTACCACAACTTCTATAGCAACTGAGGTATGATTTCTCATCCATTGAGTTGTTTTTTTTTTGTTCATGTTCATCTTTTGTATTATGGTACTATAGATCATTAATGAGTTTGTTGTCTTTAATATAAGGATATGGAGTGTTCTTTAAACTTATCCTTAATTTTTTGTTGTTAATATAGTCTTCCCAGAAGTTCACGGCATGAAACACAAAGCCTAAAAGATGTAGTTCAAACAATTCTTCATTCTCTATTTCATTATAGATTGATCAAGAACATATGTACTAATCAAAATCTTAGTACTAGATATTTAGTCGATAGCAATATAACAATCAATACAAAGTTCAAACTATATAGAAATGTTGGAGTATCTAGAATTTAGATAAATGTTAAGTTGTGAATTCTTGTGTTTTTGAATTTATAGTTTATTGCAATTACTATTAGTTACTATGCCTTTTTCTTTAACACAAATTTTGATTCCTTGTTCTTAATATCCAAGTGTTATTTTGATCTAAGTTAGTCATTATTAACTATAAGCTATAATCATCTTTATGTATATTGTCGTTTTATAGTTAGAAAACTAAAAAGATGTAGAGATGTTTTGGGAAAAAGCAAACCAAATACATCTTTTGCACTCTGGATAATTATTGTAGCTAATTATCTCAAGTGCAGAGATCAATGACAATATTTTTATGGGAAACAAACTCTACACCTCCCAAGATAGGGTAAGATTTACATACACACTACCCTCCTCAACCTCCACTTGTGCAATTACATTGCATTTATTGTTGCTATAGTAGATATTGATGTCAATATAATGCAAATATCCTCTAAGAATCATATGATCTATAACCTAATTTTATCCCCTACATGCTAAAAATACTTTCTCTGTTAGTGTTTCCTAAGAGAATCATAGCTATATGATATTTAAGTGAACTCACAAACCATGTCTCTATAATTCAATCGACAAAAGTCCATCGTCTTTATATGCTAGATATGATTCTCCTTTTCTAATTTTTCTCAACTAATAACATTGTTTATAGTGAAATTTCTTATCCATCCTAGTGTTCCTCTCTAGGAAGATACATTTTCTGATCTCCTTAGTTAGCTTCCCTGTCCATTTAAAAATTATGTACTTGACAAGTCACATTAATCCTGGTCTTGAAAGCCTTTATCAACTATTGTGAGCACATTAATCCTCTCTAGGAATAGTTTCTGCATAAGTTAGCTCATTAAGCGACATCAATTATCTTTGATTCCTCAGATTTCTTATTAGCATCAACTTAATTAACAAATTAGATATATGAATTGATTGGGACAAAGATGAAGGATGGAATAATTGCACAACACGATTCTATTTTCAAAATATATATGTATATACACCATCTGTGCAAGATATTTTTATATTGTCAAGTTAATTTTATTTGTTATAACATGTAATTTATCTTATTTTTGTTTTTCTGAACTAGAAATCAACATCCTATGTTAATAAAGTTAAACTTATAAATATATGTACTAATTTTGATATTTTTAGATGGGAAAAGGTGCATTTATCATTTGATTTATCTACTATTACCATATATTTGCTTGGAGTAGGCCAGTCCATGATTGCGTCGCTCCCGACTTAGCCACTTGTTCTTTACTTGTCTCTGTTGACCTGGTTGTTTGCCTAGATTTTTATACACTATTTCATAGTAATCAACTCACTATTATACCATTGAGCAAGTAGAGAATCTCAATTGCTAGTTGTTTACCTTTTTAATTTTGATGAAGTATTCTGATGCATTATTGATATAACTGCCTGGAGTTTTTGCTATAGGCTGAACATATCTAGATGCTTCTTTGTCTTCTCTGGTGACATCCAAAAACATCATGATCTTTTTCCATAAATGATTTTTAGTCTTCAATTGGTCTTCCCAACTAATAGGAGCTATAAAATTATCCTCAATTTCAAGTTCAGAAAAATACCCAACTCGTGCTATAGTCTTTTGAACAAGAAGATTAATCTCATGCTGTTTGGCATCTTCACATTCCTTACCTGTTAACCCAAAAAGCCTTGTCAATTCAGTGTCATATACCTTCTGAAAAAAATCCAGGATGATATTTCTTTCTTGGAGTCTTTTTGTTTAATGGTACAAAGTGCACCGCACTTGTACATGACTGACTCCGTCGGGACCTCATCTCGGTGAAAACTATAGAACAATTCCCTCGCATATCATGATTGCCAATTTCCACCTATTCTTTTTATTGCTGTCTCAGAACTGTCTATGACCATTATGTTGCCATCCTTAGTATTAATACTATCATACAGTTCTATACAAAAATATTTTCTCACCACTTTAGTTTTTTCAGTTGCCTGACAACCACAACTAGTCAATAATTGAATCAAGACAACAAAAACACTAAAACATAGTAACTTATAAAGGACTGAATAAGGCAAAGAACTTAAAATACTACTATTTAATTATTGAAAAGTTCCATGGTTGTCTTCAGAATTTAGCAACCATTACTATAATGAACACAATAGTAATCATTTTTTTTGAGAACTTGCAATAGTAATAGACTAAGAAAAGATTACACTGTTAAACTAGGCCAATATATTAGTTTTATGTAGATATATATTATATGTTACTCCCCTTATGTTTTATGTGTCTACTTTTTTCAATATTGTGATACCCCTTAATAAAATTCCTCTCTCCCACTGTTTGACCTATTGGGTGTAAACTAGAAGAGTTTTTTATGTTTCTACAAACTATTAGCTTTCTAAAAAAACTTGGAAATGATGAGATAAATGGTAAAACTTAAAATAGTTATAAAGATTGGTTAAACTCATGATTAGTATGTTCTGAAGCTCATATAAGATTCTAGGTTATAGTTGTTCTATAATTGTTCACATCTTAGTTTTTTTTTGGAATGTAATTAAAGATAGTTTCTGATATCATATTACCAATTATTGGAACACGAAAGTAGTAGTAGGTCATTTATTGCATTTGGGTGGCACTTCAAGCTTTAATAGTATGTTTGGGATAGGTTCCATTGTAGCATGTGTTTTCAAGCATGAACTACTTACTGGACTAATATGACTACTTTAATTATCACTGATTAGTTGTTGGATTTCATTAGTTCCCTTGTTTTAGATTGACACTGAAAATGGATTCCCTAATTCTTTTGTTTTTGCCTTTTCTATTCCTTGTGATTAAGCATCTACCTGATGATTTTTTATGTATAAAACTTCTGACATTGTCTAAGTGTACATTTTAATTTTAATAGCATAAACATCCAAGAGCTAAGCACCTTTCTTTTGATCATTAGTACCATCAACTTTTTAACAAGATCTGTGAAGCTCCTTCAAAATCTTCCTTGGGTAGAATAAAAGGCATATTGAAATGATTCAACCATGATAGATCTGTAATCCATGAGAAACTAAGGATGTATATCTAAATGACACCATACCTTGCTTATTTACCATGCTCGCCCATGCCAAACCAGATCCTTCAAAGATTAAGATTTTTCTTAAACCCCAACCTCTACACAATAACTATTTCCTTATCAAAACATCCATGAATAGAAAAAAACTCCAAAGTTGTTACAAAATAACTTCTTTCATTGTACTTCTGGGAATTGACCTCTTAGCCTCATGTAGAATTATTTAACTGAGAATGTGTCTATGTGTCTATTCATCTTATTGATATAATTTTTTTATCCTTTATTTTACTCAATCTAATATTGTATGTATTTTACAAGGTTATGGAACCTAGTAAGCAATGGATGTAACTTATTAATGATAGGTCCAAGAAAATCTACAATAATAGGGTGAATTTTATTTTGAATTATGCTTTTCAAAAAACAGGAGTAGAATATGAAATATGATGTCCATGTACTAACTGTTGTAATACTACTTTGGAAGCTCATGAAATAGTTGAGAAACATTTAAAAGTATGTGGAATAGTTCAATATTATACTTTCTGGTTTCACCATAGGGAGCGCTTGGGTGAATCATTATATGAATCTGAATCTGAATCAAAAGATGAATATGATGATGAAATGGAAGAATATGAGAGTAAAGATAAAGTGGAAGAATTATTGAGAGATTTTTATTCTAATCTTTATGGTGGACCTACACACACTAATTGTGATGATTAAATTGAGGAGGATCCAAATCTTGATACAAATTTTTTTTACAAACTATTGAAGGATTTCGAGCAGCCACTGTACCAAAATTCAAAAGCGGCAAAGATTTTTCTTTAATGAAATTGCTTCACATCAAAAGTATGGGCTGTTGGAGTAATGTATCATTTACAATGTTATTGAAAATGTTGAAAGATGAGTTGTTGCTTGATAGAGCCAATTTGCCAAACTCATATTATGAGGCAAAGAAAATAATTCAAGAACTCAGACTTTCTTACTATAAGATAGATGCTTGGAGTATGATTGCATGTTATAATGGAAGGAATATAGCCTACTTGATTCTTGGAAAGTTTGTGGTGTGTCTAGGTGAAAAATAGAAACCCATTATGGGGAAACAAGGAATAAAAAGGGTAAAAAGATAGCAGTAAAAAGTTTACGCTATTTTCCCTTAGCCTAGATGTGAGAAGTTGTTTATGTCTATAAAAACATCTACTCTATTGACATGGCATAAGGATAAAAGAGTTGATGATGGAATAATGAGGCTCTCGGCTGATTCAATGGAATGGAAGTCATTTGATAAAATTTATCCTTTATTTATGATTCAACCTCGTAATGTTAGACTTGGACTTTCTAGTAATGGATTTTAGCTATTTCGGAATTCAAAAACCTCACATAGTATTTGGCATGTTGTTCTTATTCCTTATAATTTACTACCTTGGTTGCATATGAAACAAGAAAATTTTATTTTGTCAATCCTTATTCCTGGTCCAAATAGTTTGGGAGATGCAATTGATATATATCTTCAGCCATTAATAGAGGAAGTTGAGTGAGTTATGGGAAATTGGTGTTAAGACTTATGATGCATCAACTAAATAGAATTTCATATTGCATGCATCTTTGTTATGGACCATCAATAACTTTTCAGCATATGGAAATTTATATGGATGGAGTAATAAAGTAAAAATGGCTTGTCCGTGTTGAAAAAAACACTTCCTCAATTTGATTGGCTAACAGTAAGAAACAGTGTTTTATGGGTCATCAATGTTACCTTTCTCTTAGTCATAAATGGAGATATGAGAAGCAGTCCTTTGATGGTATAGAATAGAAAAGGCCACCAATAAAAAATCATTCAGGTATTGAGATACTTAATCAAATATAAGATCTATAAGGGCAACAATTATCAAGATATCCAAAGAAAAGGAAGAAGATATCACACAAAGATAGAAAGGATAACTGGAACAAGAAAGTATCTTTTTAAACTTCCATATTGGGAGTATCTCTTATTGCGGCATAATGTAGATGTTATGCATATTGAAAAAAAATATGTGAGTATTTTATGGGGACATTCATGAATGTTAAAGGAAAGACCATGAATATAATTAACACTCTATTAGACTTGCAAGAGATGAACATTAGATCAGAATTGCACCTTATCCAAAAAAGGGAGAAAGTTAAAGTTCCAACTACATGCTACATATTGCCTTTTGAAGATAAGCAAAATTTTTGTCTTTTATTAAAGAATTTGAAAGTTCCTAATAGTTTTTCATGTAATATTTCTCAACGTGTTAACTTAAAAGATCACAAGATATCTAGGTTGAAAAGGCATGATTGTCATGTTCTTCGACAACATCTACTCCCTTATGCACTTCGTGGTATGTTGTCCAAAAAAGTGTGTGAACCACTTATTGAGTTATATTAATTTTTTTAGTGTGCTTGGATCCAAGGAGTTGAGAATTGAGTATTTGGAACATATTGAAGTGCAAATTCCCCTAACATTTTGCAAGTTAGAAAAGATTTTTCCTCCTTTATTTTTTGATGTTATGGTGCACTTGCCTTTTCATTTAGCTACTAAAGATATGATTGCCGGGCCTATTAATTATAGGTGGATGTATCCTATGGAATGATGGTTTTATTTTTTGAAATCTCTCTTTGGTAATAGGGCATGCCTAGAATGTTCTATTGTAGAGGGCTATATTGCAAATGAGTGTATGACCTTGTGTTCAAGGTATTTGCATAGAATTGACAAAAGATTCAAAGAAATTATGATGGAAGTTTAAAAGAATCTGATGGAGGTTTATCTATAATTTATCAACCAAGAAAAACTTTGGGAGCTAAAGATCTATTTGAGATTGAGGCCGATAAATTGGAACAAGCACATATATACATATTGAAGAATTGTGATGAAGCCTTACCATATATCAAGTATGGAAATCACTCATGTAGTCTCATTTTTGATATTTTATTTAGGGTAATTTCTTTTCTATATGAGATTTATGATTGACTTTAATTTTGTAGAAAATTTGCACAAACTCATAAGGATACTATTCGACACTTGTCTGGTGCAAAATGGAACCGACAATTTGTTAAATGGTTAAAAGATAGGTTAAGTAATACATAACCATAAAATTTAATATTTTAATATTATATTACTCATTCTAAAGTATTCAGCTTAATCTTATTGATAGGTCGCACAATTGCATAAAGGAGATGATAGTCGGATCATGGAAGATCTTCTTTCACTTTCACACACTTATACCAAATATTTGACACATTGAAATAGTTATATTGTTAATGGATATAGATTTCATGTAGAAGATTATGATAAAAATTTAAGAACTCAAAATTGTGATGCCGTTGTAGTTGGCAATAATGGTACTCCTGGTGAGAACGTTGATTACTATAGAGTTTTAACAAAGGTTATTGAGTTGCAATTTGTACTGGATAGAAGAGTGATCTTCTTTCGATGTGAGTGGTTTGATGTGTATGATGAAATAAAGAGAGTAAAAAAAGATGTGTATGACTTCAAGAGTGTTAATCTGGGTAGATTTTTTAAAACAAATAAGTCATTTGTTTTAGCAGACCAAGCATCTCAAGTATTTTATATTAATGATAATTCCAACAAAGGTTGGTAAGTAGTGAGAAAGACTTAACCTCGTGATTCCTATGAGACATTGGAAAAAATGGATGTTGATATTATAGAGTTGGGAAGTCTGTCACAAAAAATGAAAAAAAAATAATGAGGTAATGTTTTGGTTATCTAAAATAATAATTATATTGTTAGACATTCGTATGACATGATGATTTCATGTATTACTATATCGTCCAACATATTTTTTCATATTCTTTTATTTCACTTTTGGTTATTTTACAGGTTCAATATGAAACAATTGAAAACTAAATATGAGGTCGGATCAACTGAAAAGCGTACTATGTATACATTTATCGCGGCCGGTGTTATAGAAAAGGGATGAGGATGAGGGCTTAGATCTTTAGATGAGAAATATAATATGTCAACTAAGAGGTTATTTCATCAATTTAGTAATATTGTCAAGCAATACCTCCAAGAGTTTGAAACAAGTAAGATATTTTATATATCGATTGAAATCAGATTGCTATTGATATTCTAGGTTGTGAACTAAAGATGTCTTCAACAATCACACTTGTGGCAAAGTTATGTGCCATATATTTATATGAATTTAAATACTAAAGTATAGAATATGATTTGATTGTCTAGGTTCTATAGGGATGGGTCGAGGACAAGGGCTTAAATACTCCACCATGTCTGCTAGTCAAGGAATGCAAACCATTAGTAAGAATTTCATGCTTATTGAAAAAGAGTACATAAAATAATAATCCTCTATATCTACTAATCAAGTTAAGAAATACACTAAAGAATTTGAAACAAGTAAGTATTTGTTCAAATATATTGTATTTTTCCAAATCTACTATGTATTTGAAGAATTTTAATGATATATTTTTTTATTTCAAGTGTTATAGGAAAGGGACTAGAGAAAAGACCTAGATCTTTGAGCTCCTCTTTAGGGATTTTTGAAAAAAAAGGTGGAATCTTTAAACAAGAGCACCCTCTGTTCTAACCAACATATTCAAACTCCATCTAGAATCACAAATTCAAGTTCTACCATGCCTTCTAGTCAAGAAATGCAAATAATGGATAAAGATTCCTTGATTATTGAGAAAGAGGATATGCAATCCAATATTTCATTATTCATTTGTTGATCAAGTCATGCAACACTCTCAAAATATTGAAAAGGTATATTTTGAATTCATATGTTATTAATTTATTGAAGTAAGTTTGATCGTTGTAGTTTTTACCAAATTGTACAACTATACATTCATCTAATCCTGGAAAGGTAAAACGAGTTCGAGGTAGCACTAAGTGCAAAGAAGTTGTTGCACTTGAAATTGGTGAAAAACTGAAGTTAAAATTTTACAGTAATCGAAGGTTGAAAAAAATTGCAAACTATTTTTGAGGCATTTGGAAAAAATTATTTGTGGTCATAATATATGTCCACTAAGAGTATTATCATGAAGTGATATTAGTCAAGAAAAATTGAATCACATGTGGGCAGCTGTTGAGGTAATTAATATATCTACATCCGATTCAGATTTTTTTTTTTAACTATAAAAGTTCTGCTTATTCTTATAAAATCTGAGCTCACCATATTGTTCATGTTCTGGTCCTTTCTTGGTAAAAAAGTTTTATAGTATTTCCAATGCATTAACTTATTCCATTTTTTGATTATTGTAGGATAAATTTGAGGGTGTTAAATAGAGCGATCATCGTGAACATATTTTGAGATGTATGAATGAGTTATGTAACAAATGGAAAGGATAATTATATGTTAAATGTGAAGAATAAGTCACTTCTAGATGATTTGAAGAATAAGCCAAATGGAATAGATAAGAAAGAATGGGAGTGGTTGGTAAAAGAACCTTTTTCTTCCAAAACTTTTCAGGTATATAAATACTTTTATCTATATTCCTTGTGAGGATTTATGCAACTCCCTCTTGTTTTATAATTTTTTTGGATTATTAAAAGTTAGCTTATTGGTTTATAAATATAGGAGAGAAGAAAAGGAATGCAACAAATCGAGCTAAGTTGACGATGCTTCATGGTATGGGTAGCAAGCCTATTTGAGATGTTATTTTTGAAAAGGTATTATCATAAAGTTATTTTCCTAAAAAAATATTTATGAGGTGTTATTTTACATGTTTGTCTTTGATGTAAAAGGGGGAAAGATGACAATCCGCCAGCTTTGAAGACTATTTTCTATGAGAGTAGAAAGAAAGATAACAACTTGTTGAACCTAAAGCAATTAAAAAACATATGCGTTTGGTAAATTTAATATGTATATTAATTATTTAAATTATATGGAACAATGATAGAAAATATTTTTTTCTATATTTTGAAGGCTTAAATAGAAGAAATGGTGAATGCAAAGCCATCTTTATCAAGCATAAAGATTGTTGAAAAATATTTTGGACCTCAAAATTATAGCCATGTAGTTGACTTTGGGGGTGGAGTAAAGGTGAAAGACTTAAAAGGTGGCACTTCCTCCAAGGCAAAATTATTGTCTACACTACGTTCTACTCAAGAGGAAAACAATTACTTGAATGGGGAAAACAAATCCTTGATTGGTCGTTTGTCTACCTTAGAAGGTAAGATGAAAGAAATAAGGAGAATGAAAGAATCCTTCACTGCTCAATAACCACAACTCAGGGCTACAACATCGCCAATTTCAACTGAATGACCACTGCCTTATGCTCTCTAAGTTAGTAACCATATACCTTCTCACTTTTCTCTGTATATTTTTATATTAGTTTGAGAAATTTATGATGCATGAACTGTAGCAAGTGGTTGATGTATATAGTATGTAATTATTGTGATTTTTTTATTTTATTGTACTTTTTCCCTCTATTATCTGGCAACGGAGCTATTCTACTTGAGCGTGATCTATTTTATTCATCTGGTGTGATTTACTTAGCATATTCCCACATTCTATTAGCATAATAGCATAATTGGTGATTCATTTAGTTGTTTCCTTTGACTTGATTTTACTTGGTTATGTGAAATCACATGAGGCATAACTGGTAGATCCTAAAACATCATTAACATACAAACCCCAGTAGAGGAATATATACCTTGATCTTGTTAAATTAAAAGGATTAAAGAAACATACCTAATGTATTGATTGGTTAAGGGGACTAAGTTGTGACGTATGAAAATTTTCAATGATTTACTTAGTGTTGGTTAAATGGTAATATTCAAAGGCCTTAACTATAATGCTAAAATAAAAGGAGTTGTAGTATCTGTCTTGACAAGGCAAACACTTATGGATTCAGTTGAAGGGGTATGTATAATATCCTTCCTAATTACTATAGAAACAGTAGATATTGTGACTGTGTGCTAATAATAATCACCAATGTAAAAGTACTTTGGCATAATGTGATCAGAAAAGAAAGCCTAAACCACTTGTAGCTAGTCATGCTTAATAGTATGCCAACAAGTTTTAAAAAATTTATCATTCATGCCATCTAAACCTACTACAGAATGAGGGATTATAGAGAAAACCATAGTTTTAAGCTCTTCTAAGGTAGGGTCTTATTGGAGAATGTTATTCTGATCATCAATCACCAACCTGGGAATATAGTTGTGGAATTCTTCTAGAACAACCTCCTCTTTTCCAATAAAAATCCCTTGAAAATGGCTACAAACAGTGCTTTCTTCATCTGGCACTACATTTGTCCACCTCATCCTATAGAAAAGAAGTTATAGTTTTTTCTGTGATGTTCAAATAAATGAATTTACAAACGTTCACATGCTTTTATCATTTTTAGCATCCGAACTCTCTGTTAGTATGTGGTTAAACTACCAAGCTGCATTGCTGACTTATGGTACATCTGTTTGAAGGAATTCAAAATTTATAATATAGATTTGATATCTACTCATTTGAAATTATATGTTGAGATAGTCATGCAAAAAATATGTCATTATAGCTGAAACAGGGAAGATTTATGTCACATACTGAAATTTGTAGTGGGGGTGACATAAGGTCATTAAGCCTAAAATAGTGTCCAAGAAGTTTGATTACCTGAGTTGCACTAGGCAAAACATTTCTAGCAAGTTCCTCGTTCAACAAAATCGGAAGGGGTGGCATTTGGCTCATAATCCCTAGAATATTTCTCATGTTGCAACATAAATAACATTATCAATACAATTTTATGACATATAAATCTACCCTACTAGTGTAAGTAATATAGTAATAATATTACTCATTTAAAATTATCATTATGTTATTCCTTGTTAGGATGAATAGATCAAAGTTGTCCTACAATTGCCAATTGACATACTAATATCAGATATCAGCTGATATGCATAACAAAATATAGTTAAGTATTGAATTCCTCCACCTCAAAGTTGCAACCAAAAATAAGAAAAGAATCAAAGTACAACTTGCAAAATTAATTGGTGCCATCTTTTTACGAATAATCTTTGTTTTGTAGAGAGACTTGTTGCAGGTCCTTTGGTTGGTAAACTATCTACTGTATTTAAATGAAAGCAAAAAGAAACATATTTGTGTATCTTCTAATTTTGTGATTATATATATTGTCAAAAAATGCAAAAAACTTCAATTAGCTTTCCAGTGAATGCCTATTTCCAGTTAGGTTGTCCCTGATAATACTTGGTCCTAGATTTCCTTTAGAACAACCATCAGTGTTGAGCTTGTAGAAGTCTACTTTCAGTTTTGACCAAGTGACTGAAATATAACTAATCTTGTCCTTTGCCATTTTAGTGATGTTGAACAAAGTATATTGTGAGGCCTTATTTCTATATGGACGCCATTTCATTACTTTATTCTTTACTTACTTACTAGAGTTTGGCACAGGATGACTCTATTAATTAAACGTTCAAGAATGCCTTTTTGAACTATAAATGGTAAATAAATCTCAAAGATTTTCTAATTAGTTTTTCTTATTTTGTTGCAACATTTGTTGATGTTTCAAGATAACATTTAGACTACTTTTGGGTGAGAGGTTTAACTAATTCTAGTGTAAACTTTACATAGATTATTATATTGTAATATTAATCATTTATCAATTTTTCAAAATCTTACACTTACCGATTCTGATGACTGAAGACAAGTCAAGATGCAATCGTTGAAGATGCAAAAATTCAGTATCATTTTGCTATTTATTCAAATGTTATGAAAATTTTGATATCATATACTCTAGCTCGATCGGGATTGTAACTATATTTTTTTGTGAAACAAATATTGAAACTAATATCATGGGATGTTAACTATATTTTTTGATTACTAATTATATCACATTTTTGCATCGAGATTCTCGATAGTAATTTGATATTTATTTGATGAAATTTATTATTTTGTGATATTAGGCTCACTTGTGGTCAATTAGGGACTAGAAATATTGCTCGCTTTTAAATATTCATCTAGGACTAGAGATGTTGCTTATCTTTAAGGGTTGATCTAGGAAAAGAATTTTGCTAGTCGCTAAAGGATAATTTAGGACCAAGTATTTCTCATACCTAAAAGATAATTTAGGACCAATTAATTGTTGGTAAAAAAAGAGGTTAACAACTAGGTAGTTAGTCTATTTGGGAGAAAATATACCATCGTTAAATGATTATTATGACCAGGTACTTAGTCTATTTTGGATAATCTACATCATTGCAAAAGAATAATTATGATGAGGTAGTTGGTCTATTTGGGACAAGATATACCATCGCTAAAAAATAATTATGACTAGGTAGTTAATCTATTTGGGATGAGATATATTATCGCAAAAGGATTATTATAACCAGGTATTTAGTTGATTAGGACAAGATATACCACTGCTAAACAATATTTTTGACCAAGCTTTTTGTGGTCTTAAAAGGATTTTAAGGACTAGTTTATTAGAGTCGTCACTATTGTCATTTAGCGCAGGATCCTATTAGGATGGGATGGGACCAACTTTGTACCATCCTAAAATACCAATTGGGACAAGATTTGGACTTTCCGGGACCAGATTTCCCTTCCGTATAGGTTGTTTTTCTTATAGTGATGTCTATTGGGTTGGCATATAGGCTTACTCTCACTTGATGGCCTAAGGTCATTTGTTCAACATCACAACACTCTTTTCTTAGTGATACACCAATCAAGCAAATTCTAGAGGGACTCATCAAACAAGTTCTAGTCAAAACCTCACCACATATAGCACTCACTCACACAATTAAAGCAACACTTTTACTTTCTCAATTGATGATGCATATTTATAGCATATAGCAAAGAAGGTACTCAAGTAGTCAAAGAAGATGCAGGTATAATGTCCCTCCATGTAATTCTCTGCTTTTCAACATTTTTTTGCAAATTATATCTTTCACATAGCTTACCCAAGTCATTCATGGATTGATAGAATTGATAGTTCGGTTACTGGGTAGTTTATTTGGGTTTTAGAGCCAATTCCCTATTTTAAAGTCTTCACTGTTAAGGATTATCTACCGGGCCTAAACATTTGGTTAATGAACATCTATGTCGATTTGAACTATTCTGTCAGTTTCAAAATATTGATTTTAGGCTAGGGGGACCTTTATTTGATTCCTACAGCTTTTAGACTCATTTTGGCCTATTAGGTGGATTTTTGTTAAAATAGCCATTGGGCATAAGTCTCATATTCCATCAAAATGACCCCTGATGAAAATTTTGATGGTGCCATTGAGTCTAAAATATCAAATTTAATAGGGTAGCATAGTTTATTTATGTTCACGAGATTCCAAACAAATCCAAAGAGGTCAATGAATACTTAGCAAAAAACAAGTTTCAGCTAATGCATGGACTCAGCTGGTGCAACTGCTTAAGAGAACCTTTGGTCGCTTAAGTGGACCTTTGGTTGCTTAAGCGGTGTCCGCTTAAGAAGCTAAGTGACTGCGTTAGAAGACAATTCAGTACCTACCTAGATGCTTTAGCGGAGACCATCCCACTTTAGAAGATGTCAGATAAGCAACATATTAACTAATTTAGCGAAGGTTAGTCTGGGCATAAGTCGCTTAAGCGATCATATGCTATTTAAGCAGTGATTGCTGAAGCCGTTAAATAGCTACCTAAGGCACTATTTGTAATGCCCCAAAAATGGGTCCCGAGACGTCACACGTTGATTAGGGTCACAAGTGACCCCAAGCTAACCCTTCTTCTAGCATAATTCATAAGCATCTGAATAACATACATAAAACTGTACAAAATCAGTGGAAAATAACTCTTTCTGAATCCATACTATACAAAACTGAATTTAAAAGATTACAACTCTTCTCTTATAAACAAAATTAAAAGTGAATGCATCAACTTCTACTGACTGTCTAAGAAGCCTCTACTAGTACTGACTATAGATAGCTGGTCATGACTCCCAACTATCCTAACTCAATACGACTGAATAAAGGAAATACAATACTTCTCGAACTGTAAAATTAACACGAGCCTTGAATCAAAAGGATTCATCACATGCTGACTGGAAACTACGAACAGGCTGAATATGGTGTATGCACTACAACTTGTACCTATATTATAAGAAAATGTAGAACACAAATAATTATGTGGATCAGTACCTTGGGAATATACTGAGTATATAGGGGTGTATGCAATTTAATAATCAATATCATAATTCTTTATAGAAAACATGCATGCTATAATAGATGACTCACAAAGCTTGAATAAAACTCTCATAAATCATGAATGGGAAAGAGATGTAATATAAATAACGTGAGTCGTTTCACTTTACTCTAAATCTGTATTCTTTCTTTATTCTCAAACTTGTAACTAGATGAAATCTTAAAATATCAACTTTTAGGACATATGCTTTAATCTTATGAAAGCAACGAACTTCTTTGGAACTTAATAATCATGACACTTGAGTATCTTAGAAATCTTAAGATCATAGCTTTCAAAATACATATACCTTCAAACTCACATTTTTATATTAAGGATAGTAAAACTTCTTTAAAACTTAAGGACTTAGTACTTTTGGAACTTTAAGACTTAAGACTCTAATAAACTTGGGAGTTTCTTCTAACTGACATAAACTATGTGAGCTACATGGAGTCCAACGTCTTGCCCATGTTGGGGATAAATGTTCTATCCTTGCCATCGGAGTAAAACCTTTACTTTTAGTGATCACTAGCTTAACCTACTTAGGGTAAATGAGAAACCTACGAGGGCACATAGTTCTGGGACATGAGACCTCGAAATCAAGCCCAACTCGATGCAAAATACTACTCCCTTACTTAGCTCAGAAATTTTAAGAAAATCCACCTTAAAAAATTCAACAATATGTGATGGGATCCAATGTGCATCCCCTTATCTTCAATCAAAATGATGTGGATTTGTTTCTTAGCATAGGATCAAAACACAAATTACTTTTTTGAAATCTTAATAGACTTATCATCAAAGCTTTAAAATATCAATAACAAGGAAATATAAGTACACTTCTTGTAACACGTTTGAGAGTATCAATAATTCATCCTTAAAGAATCACAATTTCACAATAAGGCTCAATTCATGACAACGAATCTTGGAAATTCTTGAAAATATGATAGCAATATAAGAATATTCAATTTATAACATGAATTCTCAATTCAAATCATACTTCAACAAGATAATCATGCAATTCAAGACTTGATCAGTTCCACAATCTCATAAACTTGAACTACAGCAAAATAATATGAATTCATCTTGAAAATCTTTACGAAAAAACTAAAACTTTTGGACACAAGAACGAAAGGGTTGATCTTTTTCAAACCCCACATACCTTGAATTTGAATCTTTGAATGAACTCTTAACTTTGGGTTGCTATTTGTGAAATTAATAGGGGCTTCTTGTGGCCCTCGCAATGGGGATTCCAAATCTCGAAAAATTATTAAAAACCTATCGTTGAATCTTGAGATATTTTGATGTTTAGGTTGAAACCCTAATGAGAGTTCTTGAGCAATTTTGATGAAATTTGAGTTATTTTGGTGTGTTTGGGATTAAATCCCGTGTTAAGGTTGAAAAGAGAATGAAAAATACCAATTATGCCCTTAAAATGATGGAAGAAGAACTTAAGATTTTTGGTCTAAGGGGAATACAAGGAAAGAGCCTTGCTTCAGACATGGGAGAAACAAGGCCGAGCCTTGCTTCAGATTGGGAAGAACTAAGGTCGAGCTTTACTTCAGATAGGGAAGAACCAAGGCCGAGCCTTTCTTCAGACAGGGGTGAACAAAGGCCGACCCTTGCTTCAGACTGGGGAGAACCAAGGCTGAGGCTTTCTAGAGCCTTTAGCTACTGGTTAGGGCAACCAAACATGCCCTTACACTATCCAAAAAATTCAAAAACTTACCCGAGATGTACTCTTAACTTGCCCCATCACAACACAACTTGAAAATTGAAAATCGGAGGTCAAGAAGGTCACAATAATTTCTCAAAGATTGAAGGTTCAAAAATAAACTGTGTTGAACACTTAGCTAAAATTCTAAGTTTAAGGCTTCTTTTGACTCACTCGGAAGGCTTTAACGATGAGGGAACTTAGCGGGGTCTTACAATATCTCCCCCTTGGGAACATTCTTCCTCAAATGTCACTATATAGGCTAAGAATACAGAGAAACTAAGGATACACTGTTGAAAATAACTCACTAACTGACCCTACTTCACTTTAAACTTTGAGTACTTCAAAGAATGCCTGAACTCATGATAAAAATAGGTACACAGCTGAAATGTGGACTAGAAAGGGATGAATTAAGAAAGGATATTGTCTGCTTCTGAATCTGAGATAACTTGCCTTTACTTATTATAAGGAGTTGACTCATGCTGAGAGTTTAAAAATCTCTTGATGTGCTCATGGTGTGATCGTACTTATAGACTGCGAAGTGACAGTTTATGCATGCATAACTCATGAGAAGACAAGGCTAAGATTACACAATGGTATTACATTGTCTGAGCTGGAACACTTGGAAAATGAACATCGTTCACTGGAGACTTATGAACTGAATCATGACTAGATATTTGAATTCTGAAACTGATGCCTGGTTCATATACTGAGCTTAATAATCATATTGGTGCGAATCACCATTTCTTGGAATGACCGTACTTATGAAACTTCAGGTAGTAAGACCAGACTAGTTAGGAAAAATGGAAAACTATAGAAATCTATCCGCTTGATTGTTAAACTAGACTACCGTCTAGTCAAACTAAATCATACTAGATACTCACACTTAAGTGGAAGAATTCTTCAACACCCTTTTGGGGAGTTCTAATGATGTGAAGGACTAAAGAACTTTGGGCATAATTTGGACAAGACATCTAAATAAGAAATTACAATATTGCTACAACTCCATAGCTTGGAATCATAGACTGGGATAGAATTTATAGGCCCTTAGGCAACGCAACGCCTTACTTTAAAACTTAGACCCATTTGTAAAATATTCTACCAACTATTCCTTTACCTTAAAAAAACATACTAATTGGTTCATCTTCTTATTCTTACATGACTGTTGATATTTCCATCTACTCATGTCTAAACTGAACTAAATTTCCTCACCATCTTCAAGCCTAACCCAAAATCATAGGATACATCACATAAAACCGTAATACTAATCTGAACCATAGATTCAGCACACCCTGTACTTCATAACTTCTCATCTCATACAAACTTCTCACTACCTCTTCAACAACCACATTCAACCTCGTACTAAACATTTTACTAACGTGCAGTGCATTCATCTAGATATACAAACGTGATGTTCAAGCCTACTTCTATAACTACATATGCATTTCTAAACAAACACTCATAAAAATATTCTCAACTAGCCAAGCCATACACAAAACTTCACCTCAAAATTCATTCAAACTTATAGACTTTCATAAAACAAGCAGGCAAAACTTTTCCCAAAATATAAGTCATAAAACTTCAACTAATCATGACAGGAATCAAAGGCTTGGCTTCCATCTTACCTCCCACTTTACTGTCTTCGCTAAATAAGCATACAATGATTTTTCATCAACAAGAAATGTTTACTCTTCCCCATCTAACCAACTGTTCATCACCACTATCATGACTAAGGAAAGGTAACTAAAAGATTAGAACATGAGAACCTAAAGAATGGAGAAATACTGTGTATAACTTGTCACTCAACTGAGGCTTGAGGAATAGAATATTTAGCATCATGAACTTATCAAAGAAGTCTGATCTGAGGACATACATGATATAAATTTGAATTTCGCTGGCCATTAAAAGTATTTCTTGAGTACTTGAACTGAATATACTATAGAGCTTGAGTACATGAGTCATGAGCTGCATGACCTTAACTTGGAGCTCGTAACTTATCGAATATGATTCCAACAGTTGAAAGAACTAGAACTCCTCATTTTGGGAACTAGGAGAGTACATAAATCTTTATCATATGCAACATGAATTAAGATCATGGAACTAAAACGTAAGGCAAGAGCAGATATCGAAATAACTAAAGTAAACTGCTTAGTTAAGATTAGATTGAGCATCATTCTTTCTCTTGGCTATTCTGCAACTTACTGGCACATCTACTAGAATCTGAAAGCTTGACCTGGTTTTCATTCTATCATATCCCCCTTAGATTTAAGCCATCACTCTAAGTCTATTAACCACTATATAAACTTTATTCCAACTGCAATTACTTTACTCTAGAGTCTGGGATATAACAATACACATGAACAATAGAACTTAACCCGAATGACTATACCTGCAAGTGTAAAGCCAACTTATAACACCACCTTCTGCGTTATACCCTATCTTTCTATATCCCCAATAGTCATCATATAAATCTTGAACACTTACTAACTCCGTATCCACATAAGGATCCCCATAGTCGGAGTGCACACCATCTAGTGTTTCAACTCTTATTTCTATTAGCTAAATCTTCAAAATTTCAAACTTAGATTCTAATGCTTAACCTGGGTATCTCCAAACCTTTGATAGACCACATAACTTCTGTCATAGCCTACCAATATCACACCCGTAAACTTATATTTCTAAACCATGAAAATCAGAATCATACTTAACAAGTTCAACATCTTCAATCATAACTCCTTGACATAGCTATCAAGAACATCATATATTATCTAACTAGTCTTTCTCCACCTAGCAACTCAACATTACTACTAACCACACAACATGCAAT
This sequence comes from Capsicum baccatum var. pendulum, assembly GCA_030864225.1. Taxonomy (NCBI): domain Eukaryota; kingdom Viridiplantae; phylum Streptophyta; class Magnoliopsida; order Solanales; family Solanaceae; genus Capsicum; species Capsicum baccatum. The sequence continues at coordinate 184,242,298 of CM061558.1, read as the reverse complement.
AATTCTCAAACATAATTCAGCCCCATAGCACCTTGGGCGTACTTCCACATCATACATACAACATCAAACTTAATCTCAAGTAAATAAACTTAAATTCTTGCACTCACCATTTCAAGCCTATTGGTTCACCTCCATATAACTAGCATCATCAACCAAGTAATTATTAAATCCATATTGATAGTCATTCACTATTCCAACTTAGTGTATAATGCTAGACATAATTAATAACCCAACTACACATACCATTCTCACTTAGAAGCTATAAAATAAAATATCAAGAAATACTAGTCCACTAGAAATTCATAACAATAATAATCGATCATAACCATAAGTCCTATCTTATTCATAATCCATTAACATATTCGTCTTCTATGCATCATTACCATTTACCCTTTTTATACATCAAAATTACCATCATAGCTCTATAAATTTCAGATAGACTCTTTTCTGTAATCTCAAGAAAACAACACTCAACCACCAAGTACTTTCATCAATAACCTATACTTTTCTAATGCCACTAATATCATCAATGACTTTTCATTCTTCAAGCAACCAACAATTCACCTTAACTAATAACTCCTTCTCTACCTTCTACTAAACTAAAACACAAGGACATATCACTTCATTACTAACTCAATCATATGCAAAAAGATTCAGTTATACATATTCAATAAATTGCACTTACCACCCTTGTTGTCACTACACCTTAAAACTCCCAGTTTCAACCAACACAAGAACAACAAAATGAACAACAAGTTGCTAGTGAATCGAAATAGGCCTCACACGAATTCATTAGACTTTGATTTTTCAACAATGCAATAATAGCAAGGTTACAAGATACAGAAACTTAAAACACAATATTTAACATTCAAAAAATACACATCTTTCTCTGTCTTAACTAAATGGCTTATAAGAATAAGGACATAACTTTAAACTTGAGGGACTTATAACACACTAGAGAACTCTACTCAAGCCCTTTGTGTAACTTCTAAAACTTTTGCTAGCAAATATAAGATCATTATTTGGGGAGGAACTGAGACTTACTGATCATGTTATCTCAAGAATAATACATAGATAGGGAAGTATATGTTATCATTATGAATTCTAAGGAGGAATCTGAAAATACATTTGACTTAGGCTTAGTGTATGATTTCTACAAACATGATAAAGCACTTTAATCATTGGAACTCAAAATCACTGATGGGATACTTTCTAGCCCTCTTATAATCCCATAACTATCTGTGAAGATTTAAGTTTGACTATTTCTAATACCGTGAAAATAAGGCAGATATGGCCTGAATAGAGTAAGATGAGAATCTGCATAAGCTTCTTAGAGGACCTTTTTATTGAATGATCTGAGACTTCAAAGAAGGGTAACATTTCTTAAATACCCTATAGCCTCTTTAAGAAAAGTACAGACGTCTCCGTACCATTCCACAATACTCTACTAGACACAACTTCATAGACACTCTAGGATTCTTTAACTCTATGCTCTGATACCAAGTTTGTAACATCCCGAAAGTGGGTCCTGAGATGTCACACTATGCTTAGGGTCACAAGTGACCCCAAGCTAACCCTTCTGCTGGCATAATTCATAAGCAACTGAATAGCATACATAAAATTAAATAAAATTAGCGGAAAATAACTCTTTTTGAATCCGTACTATACAAAACTGCATTACAAGATTACAACTTTGCTCTTATAAACAAAATTAAAACTGAATAGATTAACTTCTACTGACTATTTATGAAGCCTCTACTAGTACTGACTATAAATAGCCGGGTCATGACTCCCAACTATCCTAACTCAATAAGAATGAATAACAGAAATACAATACTTCTTGAATGGTAAAATTGAGTCGAGCCCTTGAATTAAAAAGACTCATCACCTGCTGACTAGAAACTGCGAACTGACTGAATATGGTGTATGCACTACAACTTGTACCTACATTATGAGGAAATGTAGCACACAAATAAGTATATGGATCAGTACCTTAGGAATGTACTGAGTATATTGGGGTGTATGCAATTTAATAATCAATATCATAATTCTTTATAGAAAAAATGCATGCTATAATAAATAACTCACAAAACTTGAATAAAAATATCATAAATCATGAATGTGAAAGAGATGTAATATAAATTACGTGAGTCATTATACTTTACTCTAAATCTGTATTCTTTCTTTATTCTCAAACTTGTAACTAGATAAAATCTTAAAATATCGACTTTCAGGACATATGCTTTAATCTTATGAAAGAAAAGAACTTCTTTGAAACTTAATAATCATGACACTTGAGAATCTTATAAATTTTTGGATCATAGCTTTCAAAATACATATACCTTCAAAATCACAATTTTTTATTAAGGATAGTAAAACTTCTTTAAAACTTAAGGGCTTAGTAATTTTGGAACTTTAAGACTTGAGACTCTAAGAAACTTAGGATTTTATTCTAACCGACATAAACCATATGAGCTACATGGGGTCCAACGTCTTGCCCATATTGGGGAGAGCTGTTCTATCCTTGCCATTGGAGTAGAACCTTTACTTTTAGTGATCACTAGCTTAATCCACTTAGGGCAAATCAGAAACCTTGGGGGAACATTGTAGGGGGGTGCGGATAACTAAGCTGATAAATAGATTTATAAATAGATTATAGATTTATAAATAGATTTATTATAACTGATGAATCTATTCTTTTTTGTGCGTGGTTATTTCTTAGATTTTGTTTTAATAAGTTATTCTTTTTGTGAGATGTATTCATTAATTTTTAGTTTATTATTTTATCCTGTAGTAACTGCTGAGTTACAAATTTCTGTGTAATAACTTATTCTTTCTGTACTGTAGTGTATATCTAATTCTAGATTTTCTATGTCATTTATTATTTTGTGTTGTTCTTCTCGTAGTGAGTTTTTTATATTATATAAACTGTTACATGTACTTTTTTCTAAATTTTCTAAGATTTTTTCTATCCATATTAACTTTTCTTTTAGATCTTCCATTATTTTTCTAATATGGTTTCTATAATTAACTTCGTTATTTAGATTATCTTGGTTTTCTCTAGTTTTTCTAATATATTCTAACATCCACAATCTTGGTCTGAATAATATCCTTCTGGGTAAATGTCTTCGTATATTCGTTCTAGCGAATTTATCATTTCTATTTCGTAGTTTATTACTTCTTCTAATATCATTTTCTTAATATCTATTATTTCTATATCTTTAAGTATATATAAGATTAAAACTCTAAGGTAGTCTAAATGGGCTATTTTTTTTAAAAAATTGATATTTTATAGCTATTTGTTTTAAACTTAGTAGTTTTTGCATATTTTTATTAAGAGATTTTATATATTTTTTATTTTCCATGTATTTTTCTATATTTATTTTTATCTGTTTTTCTAGTAACTATATTTTTTGCGTATCTTTAAAAATCCTACGTAATTTTAACATAATAAATATTTATAAGAGTAGTTAGGTATGTGTGGTATATAATTTATTCTATCCGTATAATTTTTTCCATATGCTTTTTCTAATATAATTTTTCTTATATCTGCAATATCTATATTTCTAAGTACATACAAAATAAGTATCTTGAATTTATCTACCATGACATCAGATATATTATCATTCATTATCATAAAATTGCTTTTTCAAAATATTCTCTTCAACCATATACATAATAAAATATAGTCATCTCAGATTACTATATACTAGATTATTCTTAAATAACATGTTCTTCGGTCACTACTAGCATGGTAATTCGGATACTTTTCCCTTAAACAGCGCCTTGACTTTGGTTACTCCCCGCCACGGCTTCTTGCCTCATTGGTTTCACCTTTAGGATGGCATAGTTCCTTGGGATTTTTCTCCGTTTCCACTTTGCTAATAAACTTCTTAACATATTATTTTTCGAATAATTCTACTATAAAGTAACTAATATGAATTTATTTTATCATATCATGATTGTCGGGAATTATGAATTTAGCTATTCATAATCGTAAATAGATATACCTGTTCCGGTAGCTTTGATATTTCTGAGGTTTGTTGTTCCATAGCTTTTTCCATTGCAGTATATATTTAATTAACTAGGCAAAAATATTTTTGGTCGGAGAGAATTTTTGCTTGAAGGTGAGAAGGCTTTCCTTTGCAATGCCTTCTGAGCTTTTATTTATAGAGAATGATACATATTTGTGTACATTTATGTACACGTTTTTCTTATTTCTACAAAAAGTTAAAAAAGCCTTAATGGCTAAAGATAAAACAAAGAAAAGACTAAAAAGTCTTCTACTCTATATGCCTACCTAACCCTATAAAGTCAATAATTCAAATTTTACATTAAATGCTACATTAAATGCTACCAATCTATCAACTACTCATCTTATCTTTTACGTAAAAAGATTAAAGATTTATACAAATATGTCAAATATCTTGTCTTCCGTTTATTTTGTCGTATCTGTTGTATCTCCATTATTGCTCTGGTCTTATCTTTCCAGCTGTCGTTCTTATCTTCTTTTATTCTAGCTGCACTGCTGGGACGTCATTATCTCCTCCATTACATTTTGAACACTTGTGGTCTGGATATTTGTGTCCAATAGTTTTGCAATATCTGGTCAATAATTCCTCTAAAATAAATTTTTCTTTAATAGCTCTGGCGATAGGTTCTGTCTCTGGTTTAAGCAACGTTATAATCCATTGCCTAATAGTTTCCATATCTGTTTCCCGTAGCTCTTTTGAGTTTGAATATATTAATACATGGTTTCTTGAATAATAACTCCATATAGGATTTTGATTACAATATGTATTTGCTAGTTCTTGTAAAATCGTAGATAGTCCGATAACTCTTTTGTTCGCATAAAATTTTGGTATCTCGATTCTGGGTATTTCTGGTTGTGTACCAATATCTTGTGGTATAATCATATCTCGTGTCATTCCTATTTTTACAACTTGTATAGGTTTCTTAACTTCGTCAAATGATATCTCTGCTGGTGCCGTGTATATTTTTATAAAAAATAAAGTACCTTTGGTTATTCTTTTAAATATGGTAAATGCTTCATATATCTCGGGTATAGTGGATATCTCAGTTCCGTCCGTGGTATATACGGTACTAAGTAATCCATATTCGTAGCAAGTTTTAACTAAGCTGGGTTTGGTTTTAGGTAAGGCAATTAGCTTATTGTATCCGGTCAATTTCTGGGTTATATAGTTTGTATCTGGTTCTTGGATATTTGTAGCTTTTGGGTTACTATTTAAGAAAGTTTGTACGTTGTAGATATTTTCTATATATGTGCGGGCTGTGTAGTTGTATGTCTTTTTGCCTTGATTTAGACTATCTCGATATGTGGTAACTTGTGGGGGTATAAATATGGGGTCTTTTGGTGTATTTGGTGTATATGGTTTGTCAAATAGTTTGTTTAGGTTCATATTTTTTCTAACTCCTTTGCTTGTACCTGCAGAAGTAGATTGATAAACGTTATGGGTTTTATGGAGTATCCCAACATCTCCTTCTAGCTCTGGAATTTTATTGTCTTCCGATCGACATAGCTCTGCGCATTGCTGAGTTAGCTGATTCATAGCTATAGACTTCAGTTTATCTTCACTAGTCTTTAGCTTTAGTGTTTCTATCTCAGTCCCCATCTTTACTATCTCAGTACCCATACTGTCCACTTTCAATGAAAGAGTAGTCAGGGCGTTGAGTATCATTTCATGTATATTTTCTTCTATCATTTCAGTTTGTGTAGCTTTGTCTTGATATGTAATCTGCAATAACATTTTTGTTAGTACTAATTACTTCTATTATAAATGTAAAATTTAATATATTTAAAACTAGTCTCCCAATCTCTTTTGTTGTAACTGAATTTTGTATTTTCTTTGTTAGCCACCAACGTACCTGTGTATTATCTGTTCGCACAATAAATTTGTTATATACAATATATGGCTCAAATGCTAACAAACATTTATATAATGAACATAATTCTTTCCTATTTATTTCCCATTTTATTTCTGTCTCGTTGAACGTACCTGAGTAGTATCTACAATGGTGTTCTATTTTTTCTGCTTCATATCTATATTTAAGTACTCCTCCGTAACTATATTCACTGGCATCTGCTTCTACTATATATGTAAATTTTCTATTTTCATCCGGAAATTGTAATTTTGGTAAATCCTTGCAAAGTAATTTTATTTTCTGAACTTGTTTTTTATCTTCTTCATTATAATTATATTCTATATCCTTTTTTAATTTTTTCTGTAGTGGTTTTAGGTTTTCTGCTAATTTTGGAATATATTCTCTTACTTGGTTTACTAATCCTAAAAATGATTGTAATTTCTTTTTGGTATCTAATTCTTCTTTCGAATTTATTATTTTTTGTACTATATGTTGTTGCATTTTTACTCCACTTTTATCTATTTGTATTCCTAAAAATTCTATCTGATTTTTCATAATTTCGGCTTTCTTTTCACTTAGACTTATTCCTGATTTTTCTATTATATCCATAAACTGTTCTAATAATTTTATATGTTCTTCTTTAGTCTTTGTATATAATAATATATCGTCTATGTATACTATGCAATTAGGTAATTGTTTAAAATAATTATCCATAAAATGTTGATATCTACCTGGTGCATTTTTATATCCAAATGGTAATACATTCCACTCATAAAATCCTTGTGGTACCGTAAATGCGGTTAATTCTTTAGATTCTTCTTCTAACTTTAGATGGTAAAATCCTGATTTACAATCAAATTTGCTAAAATAATTATATCCTTGGATTTGTCTTATTTTTAGTATCTTATTTGGTATCGGATAATTGTATGTTATAGTTTTTGCATTTAAATTTCTATAATCAATAACCATTCTACTTTTTCCGCTTTTTTATTCACTATGTTTATTTACTATAAATGCTGGACTATTATGTTTGCTATTACTTTTTTGTAGATATTGTTTTTCTAATAATTCATCTATATGCATTTTAAATTCTTTTAAATCATCAAAATTGTATGTTAATGGTTTTTGGGTTATTATACTATTTTTATCTATTAATTCAATTTTTATGATAGTTTTATGTTTTTCCCATCCTTTTAATGGATCTTCGCTATATAATTGTTCTAGTTTTTTCTTTAACTATTTCTATCTTATTTATTGAAAATATAGTTATTTCTGTTTTATTTATCGAAAATACTACAAATTCTATTGTATCTTCAGTGGTTTTTATATTTTCTAACTTTTGTGTAATTTTTTCACTTCCTTTTATCCAGTCAGTTTTCTTTCTTATTTTATTATTAACTCTTTTTCCTCTTACTTTTTGTTTACATGGTGTTGTGAACCACCGATCGTTTCTAGTTATTATATGTGGGTATAGTTTATCTAAAATTGGCATTCCTAAAAGTATATCTTTTGACGTTAGTTCATAATTATAAATTTCTTCTATTGTCAATATCTTATCCCATATTTGTGCTTTTACATTCCTAGCTTTATAAGTAATTAAGCTTCCTTCATTATTAAATCCTTTAACTATTATTGGTATTTTTAATTTATCCCATTTACTTTCCGGTAAGCAATTATATCTACATAAATTAGCTTCTGCTCCTATATCTATCATAGGCGTATAATATCTACTGTAATATCCTTCCACTACTATCTTCATTAATACATATATTTTCATTTTATGTTAAGGCTCTTCTTATGAATAATCTTTCCCTATTATATGTTATGGCTAATTGTGTATGTTCTATATTATATGGTTTTACTTGTTCTAACCATTTTATTCCTAATATTATATTTGCTTTTTGTATTTCTTCTTTTTCCTCAAATTCTATTTTTATTTTTCTAATTCCTCCTATTATTATTTCTTTTTCTACTATATCTTTATTATTTATTAAACTTCTCGGTAGATCTGGGCATATATCATTATTAGTTTTTATTTCTTCATTTTTACTAAGCATTTTGCTATATAATTTTCTTCTTGTCCTGTGTTTAATAGTATTAAATATTCTTTTTTGTTTATTTTTCCTGTTATGTAATATTGGTTTAAATTACTTATTGAATTTGTTTCATAACTCATTCTTTTTGATGAGCTCGATGACTCCGGTTTTTCATTAGCTATTCTTTTCGTCGTACTTATTCTATCATTTACTATTTCTAAATTTTCTTCTATATCTATGTCTCTATAGCTATAATCATTATAATCTATTGTTTTTACAATTTGTTCAAATGGGCTATCTATTTGTATTTTGTTAATCTTATTTTTCCCTGTTATTTTATGTTTTGTTGTTAATACATATAAATTTTTGCATCTCGCTGTAAATATTTTACTTCCTGGGGTTAATTCTATTCCTGATATCTTCCAATATAATACTAATGATTTATCTATATTTCTATCTGTTACTGCTACTGAATAATTTGCACTTATTACAAATTTAAATTTTTGGTATATTAAATTTCCTTTTACGGCAGTTATTATACTTTTTTCTATAGGTTTTATAATTCTATCATCTGCTAAATATAATTCTATCGGTGTATCTATTCCTTCTCTAAAACATGCTTTTATTAATATTTCTGTACCTCCAAGGTGTACGTATTTTATTGGATCTCCTTTACTTTTTATATCATTTATTTCTTTATTAATTTATTCTTTTTGTTACTAGTGGTATACTAGCTTTTCCTTTTGCATATCTACAGTCTATTACATGTTCTTTTTGACATACTACATAATATTCATCTTTTTTCCTACTAAAAATATTTATTATTGTTGGTATTTTAAATATTTTTTCTACACTTAAATCTAACTCTTTTCCTTTTATTTCAATCAAATATATTACTGTCAAATATTATCTTTTGTTCTGTTCCTTCGTCATTTAAATATTCTTTTTTTGTTATTATTTTTATATCTTCTTCAGTCATTTGATTCATCTATCTCACTATCTATTTCAGTATCTGTTTCGTTTTCTGAAATTTCATATATACTATCTTCACTTTCTAATTCATAATCTATATAATCTATTTGCATATATTCTGTATTTTCTATTTTTATTTCTGATATTTATTTATTTTTTGGATTTTTAGGTAATTTACAATCTCTAGCTAAATGTCCTAACTTTCCACAATTATAGCATGTACATTCTTTAATAGATTTTTTCTTTCTATATGGTCTTTTATTTTTATAATTTCTTACATAATATCTTTTTCTTGGTTTCTTGTATTTATATTTTAATTTTTTATATTTCTTATATTTCTTATGTCTTTTTCTTTTCTTATAATATCTTTCTTCGCATCCAAGTTGCGGTGCTATTTTATTTTTGCAACATGCTAAATTTCTTATTAATGTTTTTTCCATTTTTAATTCTTCTCTATATTTTTCACATAAATTTCTATACCATTTGTGTAAAAATTTTATTCTAGCTCCTAATGTATCTACTATTTTTGTTTCTTCCCAACTTTTTATTATTTTTGAACTAAATGGTTCGGGTAATTTATTAAAATATAATTTTCTTATTTCCTTACTTTCTTCTATACTATATGCTCCTTTATAATAATATTCTTTAAATGCGCAAGTATATTCATCTATATAACACATATTACATATTGTTAATTTTATCATTAAATTCCTATTTGTATCTTTTTCTTCATCTTGTTCTTCTTCTAATGTTGTCATACTACCAAATTCATCTTTTATAGCTGTTTCATATTTTTTCAATAATTCTATAGGTGTTAATTTAGTTGTTGTTGATGCTGCTCCTTCCATAGGTTTATTAGCTCCTAATACTTTCTTACTATTTTCAGTTAAATTTGTAAACAATAATTTTACTGATCCTATTAGTGTTTTTTCTATGTATTCTGGTGCATCTGTTATGTTTATATTATAATCTAATAATTGTTTTGTCATATATCCTATCCATAATTGTATTGTTTTTTCTGTATCTATTACACAGTCTAGATCTAAAAAGTTATAATTTTTATTAACTATTTGTTTTGGTGTCCATTTGTCATATTCATTATATCTTTTAAATTTATTTTTGTAATATATAGGTTTTCTTATTTCTGTTGTTTTGGGTATTAGATTTTCATCTTCTTTTTTGTCAAGAGTATTTATTTCTGTATTATTATTTTCTAAGTTTTCTTGATTAATTTTTTCTTGTTTTTCGTTAATTTCTAAATCTTTTATATTTGTTAATATTTCCGTATATGTTTCACTATCTTCTGAATCATAATTATCCGTTTCTTCTACCTCTATATTATTTATTTCTAATTTTTCTTTAAATTGATTTATCTCGTTTATTAATTTTTGTTCTTTATCTTTTTCTTCTTTTTCTTTTTGTCTTTGTTCGTATAAATCTTTTAACATTTGTAATTCTTTTTCTAATTCAGCAATTCTACTATTTTTAGTTTCTTCTATTTTTCGTATTTCTTCCGTAGTTTGTTGTTTAATTTTTTCTATTTCCTTTTTTCTATCTATTTCTTCATTTTCTTTTTCTATTCTTACCATTGCTGTTAATTTATCTTCTAATTTTAATTCTTCTTTTTCTAACATTAGATATAAATGTTCTCCTATTTTCTTATATCTTCTTCCTAGATTAGAAAATACTATTTTTATTTTTGATCCTTCATGATTTTCGTATATTTTTTCATCTATTATAAATTCTTCTTTATTCATTTTATTGTGAATAGTTCATGTTGGTATATATATATTCTAAACTATCTATTTGAGATTCTAATTTTGATATTTCATCTTTTTGTATTTTTATTGAATTTTTACTAACTCCGGCAAATATATTATAATGTAATCTTTCTTTTCTTATTTTTAATTCTTTACGTTTTTCAGAGATAAATTGTTTTAATTCTTTGTATTTTTGTTCTTTATTCATTTAAATTATGTTTATAATATCTTGGCGGATATCTAAATCTTATTTTATCATAATTAGGTGGTATATGTCTCATTCTTCTAGATTTTAAATGGATTATTAATTTTGCTTCAATACTAGATATTAATGTAATTAAATAGGCTAATCTTTCTGGATTTTCTTTTGTTTTATTTAGACTTATATATTCTAAATAATTACTAGCTAAAGATTCTCTAATTTTTCTAAAAGCTTCTCTATTTTTAAATGGTCTTCTCATAATTAATTTAATAAATACTTAACCAAATTTAATCTAACTAGTTCTAACTTAACTAAATTTAAATCTAACTTAACTAATTTAACTAATTCCAACATAGCTATTTTAACTAACTCTAACACGTATATCACTTCCATGTCTTTTAAATTACTGGGCTTTGATACCATTTTAGGGGGTGCGGATAACTAAGTTGATAAATAGATTTATAAATAGATGAGACCTCAGAATCAAGCCCAACTCGGTGCTAAATACTACTCCCTTACTTAGCTCAGAACTTTTAAGAAAATCCAACTTAAACAATTCAACATTATGTAATGGGAGCCAATATGCATCCCCTTATCTTAAATCAAAATAATGTGGATTTCTTTCTTAGCTTAGGATCAAAAGTTAATTCATTTCTTGAAATCTTGATAGACTTATCATCAAAGCTTTAAAATATCAATAACAAGGAAATATAAGTACATTTCTTGTAACACTTTTGAGAGTATCAATAATTCATCCTTACAGAATCACAATTTCACAATAAGGCTCAATTCACGACAACAAATCTAAAAAATTCTTGAAAATATGATAGCAATATAAGAATATGCAATTTATAATATGAATTCTCAATTCAAATCACACTTAAACAAGATAATAATACAATTCAAGACTTTATCAATTTCATAATCTCATAAACTTGAAATATAGCAAAATATTATGAATTCATTTTGAAAATAAGAAATTGTTTAAGAAAAACTAAAAACTTTTAGGTACAAGAACGAAAGGGCGTTCATGTTCAAAACCCACATACCTTGAATTTGAAGCTTTGAATGAACTCTTAACTTTGGGTTGCTATTCATGAAATTAATAGGTGCTTTTGGTATCCCTCGCAATGAGGATTCTGAAACTCAAAAAATTATTGAAAACCTATGGTTGAATCTTGAGATATTTTGATGTTTAGGTAGAAACCCTAATGTCATTTCTTGAGCAATTTTGATGAAATTTTAGTGATTTTTGTGTGTTTGGGATTAAATCCCGTGTTAAAGTTTAAAAGGAAATGGAAAATACCAATTATGCCCTTAAAATGATGGAAGAAGAATTGAAGATTGTTGGCCTAAGGGGAATACAAGGGTGGAGCCTTGCTTCATACATGGGATAACTAAGGCCGAGCCTTTGTTCAGATAGGGAAGAACCAAGTCCGAGCCTTGCTTCAGATATGGGAGAACCAAGGCCGAGCCTTGCTTCAGACAGGGGAGAACCAAGGCTGAGCCTTGCCAAAGCCTTTGGCTACTGGTTTGGGAAACCAAACATGCCCTTACACTATCCAAAAAATTTTAAAACCTACCCGAGATGTACTTTTGACTTTTCCTATCACAACGCAACTTGAAAATAAAAAATCAAAGGTTGGGAAGGTCACAAAATAATTCCTCAAAGTTTGAAGGCTCAAAAATTAACTAAGTGTTAAACACTTAGCTAGAATTCTAAGTGTAAGGCTTCTTTTGACTCACTCGGAAGGCTTTAACGTCGAGAAAACTTTACGGGGTCTTACACTATTATCGGACATTTAATTCATCCTTCACCCACTTTATCTTATTATTCTCAATCCCTAATTTCATTAAAGACCTAGAGGGTTGGATAGAGAGTGAAGGTGACCATTTTGGGTTCAAGGTGAGTTGGAGAGTGCATTGGAACCATTTTCCTATCTTGATTTTTGTAAGTTTCCATCTAATTACTTAATTAATTCTCAAATTTAACCTTAAATCTCTAGTTCTTTTATGGGTCAATCCTAAACCCGTTTGAGCTTAAAAATTTTTTGGGCCCCACATAGGAATTTTTGCCTAATTTTTAACCCAAATCAATTTTGGTAATATGATTATCATTATTCTCATATTGACGTGTAATTCCATATTTTGTTAGCATACATAGTATGAAGGCTTTACAAAAGGGAAAATATCTTATTTAGTGGACTTTACTCAGCATTTGTTGGTATCCCGGTAGGTTAGGCTTACCTTTCTATTAGATTGAGCTTTATAATATGGTATTAGTCTAGACTTTGGTTGGAAATTATAACTTGGTTGTATGTGTAATGAAATTTGAAATATCAATTCGAATAGTGAGATGTTTTTAGGTGGAATTGGCCTACCCATCTTTTCTAGGGATTGAACTATGATTGTAGGACTTGTTATAATTATTTAACACCTTGTAGTAGGACTTGGATGCCTTAGCCTAGTTAGAGTAGAAATAGCCCCACTATGAACTTTTAGGGTTTAGTAGTGGGATCCACCACCCCCTTATGGCCAAATATCTTAGTTAGATCCTTGTATTTCTAGGAGGCCTAATTTCATTATCTTACATTATTCTTGAACCATAAGAGGACTTAGACATCTTTTATATAATTGAATTAATTTGTAGCTTAGATTTATTTAAAGATAAATTTGAGTCTAACATTTATCATAATAAGATTGGTTTGAGTTTGACATTTATTATACTACGATCGGTTTGAGTCAACAATTATGATACAATTTATGGTTCAAGTCTAGATTTGAAGAGTACTTATTATGTTAAGGACCCGGTTCTAGTCCACTACTTATGGTATGGAAGGATTCATGGGTATGGTTTCGATGTTCAGTTAATTTATGATTATTACTGATAGTGATTCTCTCTTGATTGTTTTCATCAAGATTATAGGGGCTTGATTTGATTACATTCTTCTTATTTCCACCTTCTGGGCTTATAGGGGTCCAGTTAGGCTATATTTAGTTGCATTCTTTTTTGATATTATTTATTATGTTATTTATTCTCAGACATTCAGAGTGTTATTCTAGGTTTGCCCTTTTTTGAAGACTTTAGTTTACCTTTTTGCATCTTATTATGCTTTTATTTTAATTTAGCTCAGCCGGTCAATGATGTCTTTTGAGTACCTATTGTTTGGTACTCATACTACACTTTTGCATTTTTTTGGTCGCAAATTCGAGTACAATTACCGTGTCATCTATTCTAGTGCTTGTTAAGGTTCAATATATGGTAAGCTTTTAGAGCCGGAGTTGATTCTCTCTCCCTCTATTATGTTTGGGATAGTCTCTATTCGAGACTACTTGTATATTGATACTACTAGTACTTATATTATTTTTCTTAAAGGTTCTTGTACCAACCTTACTAGGTCGTGGGATATTTTTTTATTTCTTCATCTTTATTTATGATATCATATTTATGTTTCTTGTCTAGACATATTTTATGCCTTATATCGGTGTTATTCATACTCTCTACCATCTAACGCCTTATTAGTCATTTTGAGTTATGGTTTGGCTTATGTACAGATTGGTTAAAGTAGATGCCATTATGTCTCGTGGAATTGGCTCATGACAAATTGGTATCAGAGCCTAAATTTAACTGGTATTGTTGGTGTAAGAGTAAGTGTATAGTAAAGCTCCACAGATTGGAATGATGATGTTTGTTTCTTATCTTCGGGAGGCTATAGGATATTTGTAGGAGATATTTATGTTTTCACTAATTTCGTGCTATGGGTCTACATTGGTTTCTAAAATTCACTTGTTTTAAATCTTTCGCATATAGGTAGGATGCGAGCTATGACTACTGGGGATGGGGACCTTGAATCCCCAACTAGGGATCCTGATAGAGGTTATGGACAACCTACAGGTAGGGTATAGGTGATAGATATATCCACAACTAGCGGTGTGAATAGGGAGCCTCACCAGATCCTATTCGTGCTCCCACACTAGAGATTTCTCCACCCTAACTAGTGTAGACCAGGAGGCAGCCAGGCTCCATCAGGGTTTATTCCTTTATTACTTCTTAGAGATGCCTTAGTTTAATTGATAGGATTGGATTTTGGTTCACCATCTAATGGTTCTCAATCTATGAATTAGAGTGTTATACATGTACGGGTACAACCTGTAGCTGCAACCCTCAAAGTTGATGATTTGTGGTGGATTTATGCAACTCTGTGTTGTTATTCGGGCTTATTTAGTTTAGTCTAGAGGACTTATACTGTGATTAATGCATAAATCATTGTATAAATTAGCATATAAGTGTTAAAAAATTCATTATAATGTTTAAGGTGTGTTTCAAACAAGTTTGGAATCAATTTGGTCACTTAGAGTTTAGACGAGAAAACTAGTGTTACTAGCTTGGGCTATGTGTTGTTCTAGTTCATATCGATGGATTCTAGTGTGTGTAATGAGTTACTAAGGGTGTAATTGAGTAATTATGTTTGGAATAACTTGTTTATAGTGTTTAAGGTTAAATTGAGACAAGACAAAAGAGAAAACACCAAGTTAAAGATCAAAAGGACAAAACTATTACTCTTACCTTAAGTTACTAGTTCATCGTCTTGGACTGTGTGTTGTTTTGGGATCTAATTCGTTGTTTTTGATGATACATGATTCTTATTGAGTTGATAATGATTATATGTGGAATCTATAATTTAATTATAAACATAACCATAAAGCTTGGAATAGATGGACAAACACTTAGGACAAGACTTGACCAAAAATGGATGTTCTGGAGGCATTGACGTGCCACGGACCTTAGAAACCGTGTTAGGGAAGTGACCCAGAATTGGGAGATTCATAATGACTAATTCCATTATATTACCACTATTAGTGCATTCCACAGACCCTAGTAACCACAATAAGGGGGTGGCACAACCCTAAGTCAAAATCAGCAACTTGTATCCAAGTATAAATAGGACACTTAGTTGTTATGTTTCACACCTTGGACGACCTTGTATTTGAATGAAGTGTGTAAAACCATTAAATTAGGGTTTTTATCTTTTCTATCTAGTTTTTTAATACATTTTAACATGGATTATACTATTGTGATTCTTGTTACGTCTATGAGCGGCTAAATCCCTTTTCTAGGGTTAAGGGCATGAGCATACATATTATTGCTATGCATTGATTTGGTTTGGTTGTTTATGATTATTAGTTGTTCTTAATCCTTGTTACTGCTATTTTAAGGCTTCATGACCCTTACAATTCATGCTATAACTCTATTGTGTACCCGAAAGGATGAATGGTATAGTAGAATGCAGGATGAATAGATTAGGATCGTACTCTTTATAGAATGATATCATGATTTGTACTTAGGATATAAATATAATTAAATACACTATTTGGTTCAAGTAAGGGATGAATACGAATTAATTTAACTTAGTTCTTGCATCTCCACCTAATGATGTAGTTGCGGGGCTAAGTTAGATAATTAATTAGAGGTTCGTAAGGCCATAGTCATAGTATATACCCCGTGAATGAACAACCAAGATAAATAACCTAACTAATGAAGTTCCATAACATAGTATGATTGATCGCAGTGCCTTGAATTTGGGAGTTTCCCATTGATTGTTCAAACTTTTATTTTATTGAAATGTTTAGTTTACAGTTACTTGTAACTTATAAACTCTTTTGGTTACGCAACACTTGATTAATATATTAGTTAACTAATCTTGGGTAATTGTTAACGTAAGTCTTTGAGGGATCAATATTTGACTTTTTATAAGGAAACTGTATTACTTGGTGAGACCATGTACACTTGGATGTGTACTTTGGCGCAACAAGCTTTTAGCATCATTGCCGGGGACTTGTTATTAGGCAACTGTCTTAGTTTAGTTTTAATTTTTGATTTCGTTGGTGCTTTTACTTGGTTAGTATTTGAATTTGTAGGCAACAGGTTAACATGCTAGTATGCTAGAAATGACCGAGAATTGGTTGAACAAGACCCCGATCCCGAGGAATGCTTTCACTAATAGAGGATATAAGTAGTCCTTCTCTACCATAGCCCACAATTTACTAGGAACAAGACATTCCTGCTACCATGGCTGAGGATCTACCAGCCCGTAGGATAGTTCAGTGAAGTGGAAATTCAACTTGCGACTAATGTGAACTCCTCTATTCAAGGATTGGTTCCTGGAGGTAGATTTGAATTGAATTAGAATATGGTGTAGCTTCTGCACAATAATAGATAGTTCACTGGGCTATTACATGAAGATCCCCAAGTCCATTTGCAAAAAACTTTTGGGAGATCAGTGACAAATTCATCCAAATAGGTGTGTCAACTGATTATGTGAGGCTGGCACTCTTTCCCTTTTCACTTTTGGGGAAAGCAAAATAATGGTTGAACACTGAGCCGGCAGTTTCAATTACAACTTGGGATGACTTAGCTCGAAAGTTCCTCATCTTATTCTTCTCATCTGGCAAGATTATGAGACTTTGTAATGAGATTTTGATCTTCAATAAGAGGCAAAATGAGAACCTGTATCATGCTTGGGAGAGGTTCAAATCTCTCCTATAATACTATCCATATCCTCAACAATCCAATAAGGTATTAGCTCACACCTTTGTAGAAGCTCTTGGCTATAATGCAAAGTTTTTGTTAGATTCAGCTGCAGGTGGTCAACATTGGAAAAAAACTATGATGAGCTATATACTGTGTTGAATCAAATTGCATAAGGAACTCTAGATTGGCATGGAGATCCTAAGGGATATTAGTAAAAAAGGTTGCAGGTATGATCAAGTTGATAGCATAAAAACCTTAGATGTCCAACTTTTAGTGATACATAATCAAATGATAAATCAATTTAGCAAGTTTGGCGTGCATCAGAACTGCAAGTTTGGCGTGCAGCAGCCTCAGACTCAAGTTAATGTAGTGCAATATACTACGACATGTGAAATTTATGGCAACAGTGGTCACTCTGCAGACTTGTATAGAGCAATCCTGAATCTGTTAATTTTGTGGGCAATGCTCAAAAGCTGAATTATGGTAATTCCTACAACCAAAAGTGGCAGACTCATCCCATTCTTTCATAGGGAAACAACTAGAAAAAATAGTTCCAATAGCCACAATCTAAAAAATCGATCAGTAACATTGAGGAAACACTACAAAAGATCCTTGCTAATCGAGAGAAGATGGCTGCTGACAAAAACAATTAGCAAATTGCACTAAAATAGTTAGAGCAACATTTAGGAAACTAGACTATGCACAGTATACCAGGCGTCAAGGTGGTTTCCCTAGTGATAATAACCTCCAAAACAAGTAATGGCAATCACGTTGAGGAGTGGTAAAGAGCTAAATTACAAACCTATAAATACAAATAAGGAGGCAGATATAGAGTTGGTTCCTCAACAGTGTATAGGCAAGGTGATGATGATTCATGATCCCAAAAACTAGAGATATTAAGAAGGAACGACCACTACTACTATTTCCACAAAGGTTGATGAAAGCCAAGAAGGATATATGCTTCAAGAAGTTTATTGACACGTTTAAAGAGTGTCATATTAATCTTCCTCTTTTAGATGTTTTGCAGGAAATGGCCAAGTATGCTAAGTACTTGAAGGATGTAGTGAGTAATAATGTAAAGCTATAGGATATAGAAATAATGATGCTGACGGAGGAGTTCTAATCTGCGGTAATAAAAAAGATACCAAAAAAGCTTAAGGACCTAAGGATTTTCACCCTCCCCATACATATTGGTGATAGTGAAGTGGTACATGCCTTGAGAGATTTAGGTATAAGTATAAATTTGATGCCTATGTCCATGTTCAAAACTCTTTGGTTGGGTGAGCTGAGAAAATGCCCCTTGATATGTCAATTGGTAGATGGAACCATGGTGAATCCTAAAGCAATAATTTAGGATGTCCAAATAAAGGTTGGTAACTTTGTAATTCCAGTTGATTTATTTTTATGTATTTTGATGTAGATAGCAGGGTGTCAATCATTGAAGGACGTTTATTCTTAGTCACAGAAGGAGCATTGGTAGATATAAGAGAGGGCAGTCTTATAATGAAATTGGATGATGGAGCGGTAGTTTTTAGAGTGTACAAGACATTTATCCACCTTCTCTCTATAAATATTTATGTGTGATTACAGTTATGGAAGTGGATAAGTGTAGGTTGGTATAAAGTGCACCACCAAAGACCTCTTCGGACAGTCTCATTAAGTTTTTTGAGCCACCACCTGAGCCTAAAGTGAATGTCATTGATGAGCCTAAAAAGGCTATTATTGATAAAGCTATTGACTTTAAGAGTACACACTCAAGAGGTCAGAAAAAATAAGAAGTTAGCCTCCAAGTAGGAGAAAGAGGATGAAGGAAGTCGACTGATTATTGATGTTGGTTTGTGACGGGATACTAAATCAAGCATTTCTTGGGAGGCTTCCCATGTTAAAGTAGGTATTTATTTTTAGTAGTTTAGTTTTTACTTTATGTAGTGTTTGTTTTTGTTGAGTCACAAGTTGATCAAAAGTCTAAGTACCAACAATCTAAGATAAAGAGAATGATAAAGACTAATTGTGGGGTCCTCAGACCCTCTTGATGTTAAAAGATGCTACTACCTTGGCCTAGAAGCCTCCGAGAGTATTTTTGTCTCTACTTTTGATTTTACTTTAGGGACAAAATAGATTTTTAAGTGTGGGGAGGGGAGAGTACCATTGTTTCAAGTGAAGTGGTGTTGTAGAGTTTTGATTCCTAGTTTTTTTCTTAGTTTTTGGGTTAAATTCAACATTTTTGAAAGATTACAAAAATATTTTATTTTTAGTTTATTGTTTTTAGTTTTTAGTTAGTTGGGTTAGTCTAGGTGCACACTTCATCCACCCTGTGTTTGTTCTTTTTGATTCTTTTCTATAGGGGTACCCTTTGAACCAGTATCCTTTTTCTTTTTAGAAGTAAATTTTAATTTTTGTGTTAGGAATAAGTGGGATGTTTTTGTTGGTGCTATGTGTGATTATATGGTGCAAGTGGTTTTTATTTGTAAAAATATGTTATTTGTGTCAATTACTACTTTCGAGACTCCCAGGCTCTGGTTTATGACTCTTGAACATTGTTGGCTTAATCTTAAATTCATGTGATTGCTTGGTTGAGAGTTTACGATGATCCTTCTTGATTTGAGCATGTGCCATGTATGGTGTAAGATTTTTGGGTATTCCTTATTGCATTTAATGTGTAGAACTTTCCTGATGTTCGTGGAAAGAAAAATAAAGAGTGTGAGTTTAG
This sequence comes from Capsicum baccatum var. pendulum, assembly GCA_030864225.1. Taxonomy (NCBI): domain Eukaryota; kingdom Viridiplantae; phylum Streptophyta; class Magnoliopsida; order Solanales; family Solanaceae; genus Capsicum; species Capsicum baccatum. The sequence continues at coordinate 184,222,203 of CM061558.1, read as the reverse complement.
GAGATAATATAGTCATTTCTTTGATAGCCATGTTTCATACCCTTTGTGACCTACCCTTACGCATAATCCTAATTATCCCCATTGAGCTTTTAGCTTATCCTTTGGTAGCCTTGTATGTAGCTTGTTCCTCTTCTTTGTTTGACCAGAATTCGGTCCGAAGATACTAAGAGCTTTAGTTGAAAATTAATGAAGTAAAGAAATGTGAAAACAAAAAGAAAAAAGGTGAAAGTGAGGCCCTAAAAAGTAGTTATTGGTGTTGCAAAATTGATATGTGTTTTGAGTGGGAGTTAGGTGATGGAAAAGAGAGTATTGTGCTAAAATTTGATCTTGAGTTGATTAAGAAAACTCCTTCCACATTATAACTGACTGGCTTAATGACATGGGGCAAAACAAAAGAGAATGGGTATGATAGAAGTGGGAAAAATTAGTTGTTATTAGATTGATCTTAATGTTAATGTTATGTATTAAAGCTCTTAGAGAAGTTAGTCATGACTCCCTTAGCCTACATTGCAATCCATAAAGACCTATCTAATCTAGAGCCATAACATTCTGATATTAGTGGAGTACTACACTAAGGGCAAGCCTATTGTTCATCATGTGTAATTGGTGAATTCTTTATGAGAGTGAGTGTAAATTGATTCTTATACTCGTTCTTGTAATAATCACATCTATGTGAGTTACTATGGGTAACTCTCTTGTTGTGAGGGCACATTTTTAATAATAGTGGGTGATTTCTATGTTCTCTTTGATTGAGTAATATGCATGAGTTTGCCAACTAGGTGATCAATTCTTAAGGTTAGAATGTTTAGAAGTAGTGTTCATGAGCTTTCAATTATGTGTATAACATGATTAGTCTGAAAACTTGTATTTTATGTTGTCATTGTAGTGATAGCATGAATGTCTTGATTGTTGTAGAAGTGTGGAGTCTTCCCTGATTACGATGCTTAGAGTAAAGGGTTATTCGAGGACGAACAAGGCTTAAAGTGTGGGGTGATGATGGAGTTATTTTGCTTAGTTTAGAGGACTTATCTTTTGATTAATGAGTAAATCCTTGTATAAATGAGCATATAAGTCTTGAACTACTTGATTATAAAGTTTAAGGTGTGTTTCAAACAAGTTTGATGTAATATCCCAGGAAATTTTTTGTTGAAATTTTGTGCGTAAACGTATTGGGTTCTATCTTCTAGAATAAATTATAAATTTTTCATGCGGAATGTCTTAGATTATGACCCACCATTGCATAGAGTATCAAAAATTCTTTCCAATGATATGTGGATCATCCAAAGCGGACACCCGAGCGATGAGTTATGAATATTCCGATCAAATCGTAAATAGTAGTAAACAGTAAAACGTGCAGCAAAAAGTACTGAGGCCTGATGTATTTTTGCTCCAACTTTAAATGATCATAACTCCTCATACACAATGATCTGGGTGAGATACTATATATCTAAAAAAAGATATGAGAGTACTCTTTCTAATGAAATTGGTTTCATCCAATTTGAATATCGCAGTAAAACATTATGGTTAATCTACTTCAGACTATCAAAATAGTCCACCAAAGGATAGATTCGAGATTTTTTTTGATTTTTAGTGGCGTTTTGGTCATTCCCCCTCACCCAAAATCTATCCAAACCCTATATTAAAGCCTATTAGAAGCATTATATGTTATATTTCATCAAGTTCCTCAAAAAGAAAACCCTAAGCTCCTACATCCAACTTCAAGAACCTCCAAAGTTCACTATTAATTCTGCAAATTTATTCAAGATTCCAAGTTCCTAGTTCAAGAACTCCAAGAACCATCATTCAAAGGCATGATTAACATCTAAAAAAGGAGTATCGATCTAAAGTTCATCATTCAAGGTATGTGGGATTTTTCAACAAGAACTCTCTTTTATTCTTGTACCCAAAAGTAATTTTCTTTACAAAGGCATGATTTTTATTTGATTTTTATGAATTAGAAGCATGAACCTATATCTTATTATGATTATTATGAAATCTTGATGTTTATAATTTTGAAAGATGAATTTACATGTGTGGTGATATAAAGCATGAATCTTGAACGTTATTTATCATGATATTGATATTTGGGTCATGAATCCCCATTGGAAATTGTGTTTTTTAAGAAAGTATGTGTTATAAGCACGCTGATGTTGAATATTTGAGATATTTTGAATAATTTTACCTTTTGGTCTTAATGGAGTTGTTTTGAAGTCGAGTGTGAAAGAAATCCACAATGTGGTTGATTTTGATAGATGGGAAGCATGATGGCTCCCGATGTATATTTATATATTACTGAAATTGTTTTGTTGTGGATTGTCTTTGAAATGTTCTGAGCTATGTCTGGGAGAAATCTTTAGCACCGAGTGGGATGTATTAAGAGACCTTACTTCCTTAGAACTACATGCCCCCATAGGAGTTTGTGTGGATTTGATATCGATAGTCCTACTCTGATGGCAAGGATTGAAAGACTCTCCTGAACGTGGGTTGTATGTTGGACTCCATGTAGCTCACATGGTTTATGTCAGTTATAGGATCTCCTAGTGTGTGTGTATTTCCTCGTGTCTATGGTGAATGGTGAAGTGATTTGAAAGTGGAATTGTGAAAGTTATTCTTTTGAAAGATTTAAATGATATTTACATTATGAGAATTGATATTCTTGATGAACTGAAAGTGATTGACAAATTATATGATGACTCACATGTCTTATTGTACTTATTTCATCCTCTCATGATTATGATGATTTTCTTTGGGCTATGTGAGTCTTTAATACATCCTGCATATTTCTTATAAATATTTTGATGATGATGTTTATACAACTGCATACACCCCCATATACTCGGTTCCTTTCCATGGTACTGACCCACATATTTGTATGTGGGCTGAATTTTCTCAGAATATAGGTTTAGCTGCTCAGTTCCAGGTTTGATAGTGATTCTTTGGGCACGCTATTCTATATCCTCTATTTTGGTGAGTCCTCATGTTCCGAGGACGTGATGTCTGATGTTGGTTTCATGGAATTGTTTATATTTGATAACTAAGTATGAGTCAGTTGGGGCATGTCTCAATGGCTCGCTGGTTTTATTGATTTCTTAGAGGCTTGTCAGACTAGTATAGATATTGGTAGTTGACTAATAAGTCATGTTTTGTTATCTTTCTGAAATTATTTTATTCTTGGATGATGATTACTCTATTGATATTTGAGGGTTATTTATGAAAACCCCGTTGATTTGTGTTGAGCTGAATGAAAATAGCTTAAAGGGTTAGCTTGGGGCTACTCGTAGCCTCAAGCACCGTGTGACGCTCCGAGATCCATTTTCTGGGGCGTTACAAACTTAGTATCAGAGCCTAAGGTTTTAAGGTATTTTAGGGAGTCTAACAAGCCACGTTACGTAGAGTCTTGATCATCGGTGTGTAGCGCACCACATCTATGAGAAAGAGGCTACAAGACGTTTTAGGAAAAAGTGTGATTCTTTCTTTTAGAAGTCTATCATGCTTAAAGTGTCTCTCTCTGCTATTGATTTGTGCTCCTCAAAGATAGACCTTCGTTTCGACTATCATCATCTCAAAGTTAGGGAGTGTGACATCCCAAAAACTGCTTTACGATCTCATTATGGCTATTTTGAATTTCTTGTTATGTCTTTTGGGTTAACTAATGCCCCAGCAGCTTCCATGGACCTCATGAATCGAGTGTTCAGACCATATCTGGATATGTTTGTCATAGTGTTCATCGATGATATACTGGTGTACTTCCATAGTGAGGATGAATATTCTGATCATATCCGAATTGTCTTGCGAACCCTTAGAGATCACAAGTTATTTGCCAAGTTCAGTAAGTGTGAGTTTTGGCTAAGGTCAGTTTCTTTTCTGGGTCATATCATTTCTTTCTAGGGTATTAGAGTTGATCCCAAAAAGATCGAAGCTGTTAGAAATTGGCCTAGACCTATTTTTCTGACTGATATCCGAAGTTTCTTTGGTTTAACTATGTATTACCACCGTTTTGTTGAGGGTTTCTCCTCTATAGCGTCTCCTATAACTCGATTGACCCAAAAGAAAGTGAAGTTCTTGTGGTCCGAATCTTGTGAGAAAAGTTTTTAGGAGTTGAAGACTCGACTCACTTCAGCCCCTGTTTTGACTTTTGCTGATGGTGTTGATGGTTTTGTAGTGTACTGTGACGCTTTGAGAGTTGGGTTGGGTTGCGTATTGATGCACAAGAGTAAGGTGATAGCTTATGCTTCTAGACACTCATGACCTTGAGTTGGCTGCTGTTATGTTTGCTTCGAAAATCTGGAGACACTATTTGTATGGTGTCCATGTTGATGTTTTCACTGATCATAAGAGTCTTCAGTATGTGTTTACCCAGAGAGAATTGAATCTTAGGCAGAGACGATGGTTAGAATTGTTAAAGGACTATGATATAAGTGTGTTGTACCATCCAGGCAAGGCCAATATTGTGGCAGATGCCCTAAGTAGAGTGTCCATGGGTAGTGTTTCGCATGTGGTAGAAGGTAAGAAAGAGTTGGCTCGTGATGTACGTCATTTGGCTAGATTGGGGGTTAGGTTGTTTGACTCTGCTGAAGGTAGTATAGAGGATCAGAGTAGTTCTGAATGCTCCTTGGTTTCAGAAGTGAAGGAAAAGCAATACTTAGATGCTAGTTGGGTCAGACTGAAGGAGTCAGTCAAGGACTAAAAAGTAAAGGTTTTCTCCCAAGGGGGAGATGGTTTGTTGAGATTGCAGGATAGATTGTATGTCCCAAATATTGATGATCTGAGATAGAGGATTATGGCTGAAGTGCACGGGGCGCGATATTCTATTTATCCTGGTGCCACCAAGATGTACCGAGACTTGCAGGAAATCTATTGGTGGAGTGGCATGAAGAAAGATATAGCAGTGTTTGTAGCTAACCGTGCAACATGCCAACAGGTTAAGGTTGAACATCAAAGACCTGGTGGTATGATGCAAGAGTTTAGTATTCCCAGCTGGAAGTGGGAAGAGATAAATATGGACTTTGTGTTTAGTTAACCTCCTTCCCTATACCATTATGATTCCATTTGGGTTGTGGTTGATAGGTTGACTAAGTCTGCTTATTTCTTGCCTGTTCATACTTCATATACTGCTGAGGATTACGCTAGATTATATATCCAAAAGCTAGTCAGACTGCATGGAGTTCCCTTGCCTATCATTTTGGATAGGGGTACTCAGTTCACTTCGCAATTTTGGAAAGATTCTCAGAAGGGTCTTGGTACCCTAGTGCTTTTGAGTTATGCTTTTCATCCACAGACCGATAGTCAGGCTGAGTAGACCATCCATACCTTAGAGGATATGTTGAGAGCTTGTGCACTTGACTTTAAGGGAAGTTGGGATGATCACTTACCATTGATAGAGTTTGCTTACAATAACAGTTTCCACTCTAGTATTGGCATGGCTCCATTTGAAGCCTTATATAGGAGGAAATGTAGATCACCCATAGGTTGGTTCAAGGTGGATGAAGTGGTTGTGAGTGGTCCTGATTCGGTATTTGAGGCTATGAAAAAAGTTAAGTTGATTAGAGAAAGGTTGAAAACTGTGCAGAGTCGTTAGAAGTCATATGCGGATGTTAGAAAAAGAGACCTTGAGTTTGAAGCTGGTGACCTAGTGTATCTGAAAATTTCACCCATGAGGGGAGTGAAGAGATTTGGAAAGAAGGGGAAGCTTAGTCCCCGTTATGTTGGTCCTTACAAAATTCTTAGCCGTGTTGGTAAGGTAGCTTATGAAGTTGAGTTTCCTTCCGAGTTGTCCTATTTTCATCCAATATTCCATGTATCCATGCTTAGAAATCATATTAGCGATGCTGTGGTAGTGGATTCCTCTGTGAGTGCTGACATTCAAGAAAAATTTTCTTTTGAAGAGATTCCTGTTGAGATTCTTGATTTCAGTGTCCGAAGACTAAGGAACAAAGAAGTTCCCTTGGTCAAGGTGTTGTGGTGAAACCAATCTGTTGAGGGTGCAACTTGGGAAGCTGAGGCGGATATGCAATCCAAGTACCCGCAACTATTTTATGCAAACTCCGATCAAGCCGAAGGTACCGTTCTTTCATAAATCATGCACATTTGATAAAAGTTGCGGCAGTTCAGCTGTCATTTATTATGTGTTCAGCTGTAGTTTCTTGAATTTATGCATTCTATGTTGCATTCGGAGTGAGAAACGATGTGGTGATGAGTCTAACGAATGGTTTCAGCTGTATGCTCTATTCCCTATCTAATCTTGGCATGTCTAGCGTCATCTGAGGATGAATGTTTCTAAGGGGGGATGATGTAATATCTCAGGAAATTTTTTGTTGAAATTTTGTACGTAAATATGGTGGGTTCTATCTTCTAGAATTAATTAAAACTTTTCCATGTGGAACGTCTTATAATATGACCCACCATTGCGTAGAGTATCGAATAAGCTTTCCAACGATATGTGGATCATCCAAAACGGACACCCGAGCGACGAGTTATGAATATTCTGATTGAATCGTGAATAGTAGTGAACAGTAAAACGTGCAGGAAAAAGTACTGAGGCCTGGCGTATTTTTGCTCTAACTTTAAACGATCATAACTCCTCGTACACAATGATCTGGGTGAGATACTATATATCAACAGAAAGATATGAGATTCCTCTTTCTAATGAAATTGGTTTCATCCAATTTGAATATCGAAGTAAAACGTTATGGTTGATCTACTTCAGACTATCAAAATAGTCCACCAAAGGACAGATTCGAGAATCTTTTTGATTTTTAGGGGCATTTTGGTTAATCCCCCTCACCTAAAATCCGTCCAAACCCTATATTAAAGCCTATTAAAAGCATTATATGTTATATTTCGTCAAACTCCCTCAAAAAGAAAACCCTAAGCTTCTACATCCAACTTCAAGAACCTCCAAAGTTCACCATTAATTCTACAAATTTATTCAAGATTCCAAGCTCCTAGTTCAAGAACTCCAAGAACTATCATTCAAAAGCACGATTAACATCTCAAAAATGAGTATCGATCTAAAGTTCATCATTTAAGGTATGTGGGGTTTTTCAACAAGAACTCTCTTTCGTTCTTGTGCCCAAAAGTAATTTTCTTTACAAAGGCATGATTTTTATTTGATTTTTATGAATTAGAAGTATTAACCCATATCTTATGATGATTATTATGAAATCTTGATGTTTATGATTTTAAAAGATGAATTTACATATGTGGTGATATAAAGTATGAATCTTGAACGATATTTATCATGATTTTGATATTTGGGTCGTGAATCCCCATTCGAAAATGTGTTTTTTTAGAAAGTGTGTGTTATAAGAACGTTGATGTTGAATATTTGAGATATTTTGAATGATTTGACCTTTTGGTCTTAATGGAGTTATTTTGAACTCGAGTGTGACAGAAATCCACAACGTGGTTGATTTTGATAGATGTGAAGTATGATAACTCCCGATGTATATTTATATATTAATGAAATTGTTTTGTTGTGGATTGTCTTTGAAATGATCTGAGCTAAGTCCGGGAGAAATATTTAGCACCGAGTGGGAGGTATAAAGCGACCTTACTTCTGTAGAACTACGTGCCCCCGTAGGAGTGAGCCTGAGGCTGATTTATATAGTGATCACTAGTTTGTGTGGATTTGATATCGATAGTCCTACTCCGATGGCAAGGATAGGATGACTCTCCCCAATGTGGGTTGTACGTTGGAATCCATGTAGCTCACATGGTTTATGTCGGTTATAGGATCTCCCAGTGTGTGTGTGTTTCCTTGTGTCTATGGTGAATGGTGAAGTGATTTGAAAGTGGAATTGTGAAAGTTATTCTTTCGAAAGATTTAAATGATATTTACATTATGAGAATTGATATTCTTGATAAACTGAAAGTGATTGACAAATTATATGATGACTCACATATGTTATTGTACTTATTTCATCCTCTATGATTATGATGATTTTCTTCGGGCTATGTGAGTCTTTCATACATCCTGCACATTTCTTATTAATATTTATGATGATGATGTTTATACAACTACATACACCCCCACATATCGGTTTCTGTCCATGGTACTAACACACATCTTCGGATGTGGGCTGCATTTTCTAAAAATGTAGGTTCAGGTGCTCAGTTCCAGGTTCGACAGTGATTCTTCGAGCATGCTGTTCTACATCCTCTATTGTGGCGAGTCCTCATGTTCCGAGGACGTGATGTCTGATGTTGGTATCACAGAATTGTTTACTTTTGATAACTGAGTATGAGTCAGTTGGGGCATGTCTCAATGGCTCGCTCGTTTTATTGATTTTCTTAGAGGCTTGTCAGACTAGTATAGATGTTGGGAGTTAAATAATAAGTTGTATTTTGTTATCTTTCTGAAATTCTTTTATTCTTGAATGATGATTACTCTGTTGATATTTGAGGGTTATTTATGGAAACCCCGTTGATTTGTGTTGAACTGAATGAAAATGGCTCAAAGGGTTAGCTTGGGGCTACTCGTTTTGAGCTCTAATTCGTGGTGTTTTATTCTATAGGATACTTTATGAGTTGATAATTATGATGTATTTATGATAGAAAATCTTTAAATCAATTAGAAACATCACCACAAAGCTTGGAATGGTTAGACAAACACTTGGGACAAGATTTGACCAGAAATGGACATTTTGGAGTCATTGCCGCGCCACGGACCTTAGGCACAATGTTAGGGACATTAAATGAATTTAGAATCATCCTAAATGACTAATTACATTATATAACCACGATTAGGGTATGCCTCATACCCTAGGCACAACGATAAGGGCATGGCACGACCCTAAGTCAAAATCGGCAGCCTGTGTCCAAGTATAAATAGGACACTTAGTTGTTATTTTTCACACCTTGGACGACCTTGGTACTTTAAGGGAGGATGTAAAACACTTAAAGTAGGGTTTTTATGGCTTTACTTTAGTATTTTTTATGGATTTTAACATGGATTATACTATTGTGATTCTTTTTATGTCTATGAGCGGCTAAACACCCTTTTCTAGGGTTAAGGCCATGGACCTGAGTATTATTGCTATGAATTACTTTGCTTTGCTTTTTTTTTTTTATCATTATATGTTTTTTATTTGTCCTTTTTATTACTATTTTAAGGCTTCACTACTGTTAGAATACATGCTATAACTCTATTATGAATCCAAAAGGATGAATGATAGAGTAGAATGTGGGATGAATAAAATAGTATTGTACTCTTCATAGAATGCTGTTATTATTTGTACTTAGGATCAGAATGTACTTAATTGACATATTTTGTTCAAGTATGGGATGAATATGAATGAATTTAACTTAGTTCTGGCATCCCCACTCAACAATGCAGTTCTGGGGCTAAGTTACATAATTGATTAAAGTTTCAGAAGACCATAGTCGTAGTATCGACCCCATGAACCAAGAAAAAAGATTAATAACCTAACTAATGAAGTTCTATAACCTAGTATGATTGTTCGTAGTGCCTTGACCCTTGTCTTTTCCCATTGATTGTTCAAACCATTAGTTTATCACATTTTTTAGTTTACTATAACTTGTAACTTACAAACTCTTTTGGTTACAAAGCACTTGATTAATATTATTAGTTAACTAAGCTTGGATAATTGTTAACACGAGTCTCTGAGGGATCGATATTCATATTTTTATAAGTCCACTATATTACTTGGAGAGACCATGTGCACTTGCCTGTGTGCTTGGGTAATAACATTCATCTATACCATCTAAAGTGGTAGAGGATAGTCGTTGTAAATCGCTCAATTTTCGTTGAGGTCAAATCCATGAGGAGCGAGATTTATATTTTGAGTCGTATGGGTGTCATGGTTACTAAAATGATACCCGAAGCATGCACAACATAAAACACACAATGTAAAGTGGTGGTGTTTGGTTTGTAATAGGATGTTATCAATATAAAGTCATGCAACACACTACAATAATACTTTTGTTTTTGAATTCAATTTTCGGAGGGATCTTGAGATAATGTCTACCTAAGGGCAAAGTTGTGCATGGGATCATGATCGTTTGGTATAAGTTCTAATTTTTGATAACATGGTAGGCTAGGTTTAGAGTCCTTGAGGCTAGTTTGTCAACAAGGCCTCAAGGATGTCACTTCTTGACTCTTTCAAGTACCTAACGAGTGTATCAATAAAGGACACCCAAAAACCTCAATTAGGCATCCCTATTTCTAGGAAGATGCCCATGAAATAACCTACTCTCCATCTACCCTTATTTTTAAGTTGACAAAAGAAAGTAAGATATATTCACAATTTTCCACTATTGCTTTGGCCCTACTATATCCCTCTTTCAAGGAAGCTATGGGTTCCTAAAAGTTCACCCACATTCCTCTTTCAAGGATGATGAGAGCTTTCAAGAGTTTAGGGTTGTCACCTAACAAACCCATTTTGGGTATTTGGGGTTTTCACCCATAAATCCCAACTTATTTAAACTAACAAATAATGGAATCCATAATCAACAACTATGAATTACACAAGCACATATCACCCAAACACAATTGCACCTTAGTTCAACATAATCCCAAGAATAGAGAATTTAGTTACTCATGAAATGAAAGTGAATAAATATACCAAACAATTAATTCATGGAATCCATAACAATAGAGGATACGGAGAATCTTCAATTTACACTTCAATTTCACCAATTTCAATTTGAAATTTGAACAACACAAATGTTTTCCAAATTCTAGGGTTCACCTTTTTTCTAATTTTTCAATCCTCCTCTCTTGCATAATGTCCTAAGGGAAAAACTATTGTTATTTATATGGGAATTGGAATCAGCTACATCCTTTGGTTAAACTGCCCTTGATCATTAAACCCCCTAGGCTGCGATCGCTGACACTTGTCTACGATCGCGGCTACCACCACTACGGTCAGTACTCGCGATCGTGGTATATTGACCTATCTTGACTGGCCGTGATCGCTGCCATTAGATCACAATCATAGTAACTAAGGATTGTTTCTTCTCCAGGTCTTCTAGCTGCACTTTTTTTCTCTTTTTTATTCTTTTTAGCTCAAATCCACATCTTTCCATCTCATGACCTGTATGCCTGCAAAATTTAGAAATTAGTGCCTTTAATCACAATTCTATCTCATTGATACATTCAAAGTATGGTAATGTGCATGAATGTTGAGTGAAAATAAGGGGTAAATACACCACTCATCAGCACCCCCAACTTAAAGCTTTGCTTATCTCAAGAAACACTACCTCTTACTATGAGACAATGCACATTTATGCCCAATCTAGATGACCCCATGATCATAATGACTTCAACTTGAGTACTACCACAAATAGCTCTTCAAACATGGGTAAAACTCTTTTCACAACACCCCTCAACATAAAAAATGATTTTTAAGGATGCAAAAGACTTCATAGAGAAACCATGCATTAATCACCCACCTCAACTTGTTCACATGGCTTCTCACAAGAAAGAAAATTCCACACACCAAATTATCAAATATGCAACAAGGAATTTAAGTGTTAAGCACTCTCTCTATCAAGAACACTCGATGCTAACATGTACCATGCCATAGGCTTGCCCCTATTTTCAATCGCCACTATAATGAAATACTTGGTTGGAGATCTCAAAGGGCTTCTTGATCTTGTAACGTAGGTTCAGGGTAGGGTAGGATATAATTTAGGAACAATCATGGCTATACACTCCTTGAACAACTACATCACACTATTCTATCCAACTTTATTCTATCAAACTTTTGATCATGTGCCACTTCTTTTTGTATTCACTTTTTACACATGTGCCTACATTTATTTCCTTGGTTCAACCATTTTCTTTTTATTTATTTTCTTGCACCCTTTGTGTTTCTCTTTTCTTTGATGTATCCTTTCCTTTTTATTATTCATTTGTTCTCAATGCTTATGCCCATAGGAGCTCACTTACAACTTTGTGGCTCGAAGTTACCTCTTACAATCTTCACTACCCCTAACTTAGGATTTTAACCTCAAGTTATAATTTTAAGTTCAATGAGGGTAGGGTTCAAAAGAGGGATAAAATTGAAAGGCTCATGGCTTGTAATGTGTTTGACAAAGAAAAGAATCCAAAGGCTCTATTTGTGTGACTAGGGATAACATTTATGCAAGGGCGGGCCTTTTTAGGCTAAAGTGGACTTCCAACATCACTAAAATAGCCTAAGATCATCTCACCAACCAAGTACAATTAAAATTAGCCTTGAGAGACTAATGGGGAAAGTTCTAGATGGTACAAGTATAGATGAGATTTGGACAAATGAGCTTAGCACACATGGGATGCAAATTCACCAAAGAGGCTCAATTTTCCCTCCCACTAGAGACAAGAATAGAGTATTTACCAATTTTAACGCCAAAATTTTTGGACTCATAAAAAGATAAAAAAATTGTTACAAGGTCGCTCACGTCTATGCCCTTGATTTTCAAAAAAATTTGGACAATGGGGGGTGCTTGATTTTCATTTGTACCATGTATAATTTGCTAAATATTGCATCAACCCAAGCCTTCGTATCATATTTTGGCCTTCATATGGGTAAACCATATGGATACTTAGACTTTACCATAGGTATAAGTGTGTTCCCAAATTCCAAATACCACAGGTACTGAGATCTCCCTTGCATTTATGACCTCGATGCCATGGGTACTCAGACTTTCCCTGCATCCATTGTGCAAACCCAATCATGATACTTTTCCTATACGAAAGTAGTCACCCAATCTATTATAGGGAAAAGTTCATCCAAAGTTAAGCATAAAGAAATCAAAGGTAGTCTCACACACCCAACTTAGAGATTTAAAGTGCCCCCACTGCAACATAAATAAGAAGGGAAAGGTTAGAAGGGACTCCCTTAACCAACAAGCAAAATGCCCCTCGAATGCTACGATCATGGTAGAGAGCTCCGCGATCGCGTTACCAAGATCAAAGCCATGATTTCAGCCCACAGACCATGATCGCGGTAACTAAGGCTAAAATCCCCTATTTCTGCTTTGTTTTGGTTTCTTGCACAACTTCTATTTTCCATCCCTCTATTTCCCCTATTTTTATGGACATTAAACTTGAGTTAAAAAACCTACAAAACATCAAAACAAACAAGAAATTAGTAAAGGATGGGTTTCCCCTCATCAAGCGCCTAATTTAATATTGTGGCACGACTCTCCTTTTTTGCCACGTAATATCTTTGAAGCGAACAAACTCCACGTTGGCCACTGTGGGGCCTTTCACATTGTAGTGCTTCACCCTTTGTCCTTTTACTAAAAACTTCTTTCTCTTATGATCTTCCAATTCAATGGTACCACTAGGGTAAATATTAGAAATCACAAATGGCCCCGACCATTTTGAATGAAGCTTTCCCACAAAGAGTTTCAAATGAAAACTATAAAAGAGTACATTCTCGGCGACATAGAATTCCCTTCTTAATATTCGAACATCATGCCATTTATTTAATTTATCCTTATACATTGCGGAAATCTCATAAACCTTGCGTCGGAAATCTTCCAACTCATGGAGTTTTGTGACTTTCGCCTCGGAAGCTTCTCTCCAATTCACGTTCAACCTCTTTAAAGCCCACAAGGATTTATGTTTGTAAGACCCCACAAAAATCCTAAGCTAAACTTTTTCTTTTAAGATTGTTAAGGGGTTCCAGACTTAGAAAAATTTAGCGAATTATTCAAAATTAGTGTCATTTTGGACTTCGTAAGTTGGTAACTCTATTTCACGACGTCGATGACCTTAAAATGTCAATCTTAAGATTGATTCATGATAAAAAATGTCAGTAGGTGTTTCCAAATGAGTTTTGGATTTTATGGACCTCATTTGAACCATGTTTGGGAATCCAAAATAATGTATTGATGCGATCTTGGTGCGGCGCATCGGCCATTGTGTTGATCAATAATTTTCATTGGCTCCCTGTAGAAAATTCTAGTGAAATAATGCAGAATTGATGCACCACATTGTCCATCGCATTGAGTAAACCTAGTGTTTATTTAGTTAAGAGTAGGATTCAGCATCGAGTGAACTTAAGGATGGGGACTCACCTGCCAGTAGAGGGTGTGATCATTAGAAGAAGTCCTTGAGGTCTAGAACTATGTAGCCAATATAGGTTGACACATTAACCTTCCAGTTGAGGGTTGATGAGGTAATCTACCTGCATTTTGAGGGTACCACTGTTCTTGTTCAGAGAACCTTCCAAATGAGGGTGACTTAGCTTATCTTTACCCGTGGCACGGTACTGACACCCTTCTAACTAGGGTTACAGGTTGGACCCCAATCTATTTAGAAAGGGCCTTGTCGATTAGATAATTAGCTCCCACAATCTCAGTTTTAGTTCCAATCTTAGTATAGAACTCAGTTTGGTTCTACATATTTAGGACTGTCAAATAAAGTCACTCATTTTAGTATGAAACTCAACACAGTTCCATATTCAGGACTGTCAGATACAGTCATTTAGTTATCAGTAATTCAGTATCAGTAGAATCAAATATTAGTTAATTAGTATCCATACTCAATATCTAGTGTTATCATGATCTCAGTTACAGTTTACGGATTCATGCATATACTATTATTCAGTTACATTTATGTTATTTATTCAGTATTTTTCATGTATATGAACCCATGCACTTCAGCCTACCTAACTTAGCATGCCAGTACATTCAAAGTACTAATGCATGCTTTTCTCTTGTGCTATGATGTTTTATATCATAGGTTCAGACACATAGGCTCCCGATCATCCCTAGCAGTTACAGATTTTTAGTAGTCAGAGTTAGTGGTGAGTCCTCATAGTTCGAGGATATGATTATTATTTCAATAATTCAGTTTTATTTTAGTAGTCAGAGTTAGTTGGGGACTTGTCCCATAAAATCCACATTTCAAACTATTTAGAGGCTTTTTAGACTAGAGTATTTTAAGACAGGTGTTTCATTTTTGGTATTGTTATACTGTATTCAGTTTTATTTCAGTATTGAACCTTGTGGCATGTTTTTTGTGAAATTTTTGTATATTACCATATTATTATTCAGTTAATGCAGTAGGTACCAGTCATGGGTTAGCTTATGATTCTTCAAAATTATGAGCACCGTGTAGCGTCTGAGGTAAAGACTCGGGGCATTACAAAATTTGCTTCAGAGCCTAAGGTTCAACAGAGTCCCAAGAAGTATAAAAGCCATATCTGGTAGAGTCTTGTACATGGGTGTGTAGCGCGCCATACTTATGGGTATGAGGCTATTATATGTTTAGGAAAAGTTTCCCTTCTTTCAGTATTCATGTCGTGCGAGTAAGCATGAGCTCAATTTAAGATCTCAGTCTAATTTATCCCTTCCTTATGCTTCCAAAATATATCTTCTAGAGAAGCTAACGAAAGAATTAATGAACAACAGTCAACCCTTCCGCCTATTCTAGCAGATCCCCTGAATGGGCATGTTTCTCATGCTAAATTTTGAGCTAATTTCACTACCTTAGCTCATTCAGTAGTTGCTTAGAACAATCAGTTAGCTATTATCCTATCTAGGCTTATAACTCATGCTTCATAAAGTGAGGAGGAGAGGTGTAGGAAAAAGGGGAGAAAAAATAAGAGGGCCAGAAGGTCAAGTCCAAAGAGTTCTCGAACAAATACCTTTATCAATAGAATGGCAAAAACCACTAGGGTATCTGCAGAGCTGGCAGTGATATATGTTTTGGATGTGGCAAGCCAGGCCACCGGGTTAGACAGTGTCCTCAGGTGGGTTATTAGAGTCAGCATAATCGACCCCCAGCTTATTACGGTCGCTTGAATCAACAGGGTGCCACATCCAGTGCCACCAGTGGACAGCGCCTAAATAGACTCTATGCTCTTTAGTCTCGACAAGATCAGAAAAGTTCTCCTAATGTGGTCACTGGTACGTTACAAGTTTATCATTTATATGTGTATGCTTTGCTAGACCCAGGATCTTCTTTGGACTTTGTTACACCTAATATAGCTATTGACTTTAGAGTCAGTCCCGAAATTCTAGCAGAGCCTTTCTCATTCTTTACCCTAATGGGTAAATCTATCATAGCCCGGTGGGTATACAGGAACTGTCTGGTTATGGTATTTCAAAAATTCACTTCAACAGACTTAGTTGAATTAGAGATGACCAATTTTGATGTCCTTCTTAGCATGAATTGGCTTCATTCCTGTTATGCCTCAGTCGACTACAGAAATAAAATTGTCTAGTTTTAGTTTTCGAATATGCCCGTCCTAGAGTGGAGGGGTAGTACTTTAGCCCTTAGGGTTCAGCTTGTTTCTTACATTCGGGCAAGGAAAATAATATCTAAGGGATGTGTTTACCATTTCATTCGAGTCCAGGACTATAGTTCAGAAACCCCTACTCTTGGAGCAGTTTCAGTTGCATGTGAATTCTCAGATGTGTTTCTTGAAGATCTTCTTGGAGTTCCTCCCAAAAGGGAAATTGACTTAGAATAGACTTTTTTTCTAGATACACAACCTATATCTATTCCACCATACAGAATGGCTAATGTAGAATTCAGAGAATTAAAAGAATAGTTAAAGGATTTCCTAGATAAGGCATTCATCAGACCTAGTGTGTCCCCGTAGGTGTACCAATTTTATTCGTGCCTAAGAAAGATGATTATCTTAGAATGTGTATTAACTACCATCAGTTAAATAAAGCTATGATCAAGAACAAGTATACCCTTCCCAGAATTGATGACTTGTTTGACCAACTTCAGGGTGCCAGTTACTTCTCCAAGATAGACCTCAGATCAGGCTATCATCGGCTAAGGTTCAGGGAATATGACATCCCGAAGACAACCATCAAAACTCAGTATGGTCACTTTGAATTATTAGTCATGTCCTTTGATCTTATCAATGGCCCAACAACTTTCATGGACTTGATGAATCGTGTGTTTAAGTAGTACTTGAACATGTTTGTCATAGTCTTCATAGATGACATTCTTGTCTATTTCCGCAGTGAGCCTGATCATGCAGAACATCTCAAAATAGTACTACAGACTCTTAGAAACCACCAGCTATTTTCCAAATTCAGTAAGTGCAAATTTTGGCTAAGGTCAGTAGCTTTCCTTGGCCATGTTATTTCCCGTGATTGCATTAGAGTTGATCCCCAAAATATTGAACTAGTGAAAAACTAGCCCAGACCCATCTCTCGATCAGATATCAGGAGTTTCTTGGGCTTGGCCAGCTATTATCGATGGTTTGTTGAGGGATTTTCATCTATTGCATCCCCTATGTCTAGATTGACTCAGAAGAAAGTCAAATTTCAGTGGTCAGATTCTTATGAGAAGAGTTTTCAGGAGTTGAAGACTCAACTTAATATAGCTCTAGTCTCGACTTTACTAGATGGTTTAGATGGGTTTGTTGTATATTTTGATGCCTCTAAAGTCAATTTGGGGTATGTTTTGATGCAGAAAGGTAAGGTCATAGCCTAAGCCTCTATACAACTGAAACTCCATGAAAAGAATTATTCTACTCATGATCTTGAGTTAGCAATAGTAGTGTTTGCCTTAAAGATTTGGAGGTACTATTTGTATGGGGTGCACGTTGACATATTCACTAACCATAAGAGCCTACAATATGTGTTCTCTCAGAAAGATTTAAACCTCCATCAGAGAAGTTGGTTAAAGTTATTAAGAGACTACGACATGAGTGTCCTATATCATTCGTGTAAAGACAATGTAGTGGTTGATGCTCTTAGTAAGATGTCTATGGGTAGCGTTGCTCAAGTGAAGGATGGTAAGAAGAAGTTAGTGTAGGAAGTTCCTTAGCTTACCCAACTAGGTGTTCTCTTAGTCGATTCAGCAGAAGGTAGTGTATGGGTATAGAGGAGTTCAGAAACATCCTTGGTTTCCAAGGTAAAGAAAAATCAAGATAGATATCCTAGTCTAGTCAAGTTGAAGGAAACAGTAGAGATCAGAAAGTAGAGGTCTTCTCCCAAGGGGGAGATGATGTTTTGCCTTACCAGGGTCAGCTATGTGGGCTAGGTATAGATGACTTGAGACAGGGAATTCTTGCAGAAGCGCATGGTGCACGCTACTCTATTTATCCTGGTGTCTCTAAGATGTACCATGATTTGCGAGAGATCTATTGATAGAGTGGAATGAAGAGAGATATTATAGAGTTTATGTCTAAGTGCTCAACATGTCAGCAGGTTAGGATTGAGCATCAGAAGCCTATTGGGTCCATACAGGAGTTCAGTATTCCCACTTAGAAGTGGGAAAAAGTGAACATGGAATTTGTGATGGGTTTGCCTCGTACTATTCGCTAGCATGATTCATTTTGGGTCATTGTAGATAGGATGACAAAATTAGCTCATTTCCTACCAGCCATACCTCTTATTCAGCTGAGGATTATGGCAAACTCTACTAAGGAGTTGGTTAGGTTACACGGTGTTATATTGACCGTTATTTCAGACAGAGGTACACAGTTCACCGCTCTTTTCTGGAAGGCATTCCAAGAGAGTTTTGGTACTCGAGTTTACCTCAGTCCAACCTTTCACCCTTAGACAGCTAGTCAGGTAGAGTGGACTATCCAAACTTTAGAGGATATGCTGCAAACATGTTTGATTGACTTTAAATGTAGTTGGGATAACCACTTACCTTTGATTAAATTCGCACATAACAACAACTATCATTCTAGTATTCAAATGTCTCCATTTGAGGTGCTTTATGAGAGGAGGTGTAGATCTCCCATTGGTTGTTTGAAGTGCGTAAGGCCTCAGTGGTAGGGCCTGACTTGGTATTTGATACCTTAGAGAAAGTTCAGTTGATCAGGGAAAGGCTTAAGATAGCTCAAAGCTGAACACAATCATACTCAGATTTATGTAGAAAGGATCTCAGTTTGAGATTAGTGACTGTGCATTTAAAAATCTCCCCTCTAAAAGAAGTGAAAAGGTTTGGTAAGAAGGGGAAACTCATTCCCCAATATGTCGTTCCTTACCAAATTCTCAGCCGTTTTCGGAAGGTAGCTTACGAGCTTGAGTTGCCTTCAGATTTAGCGTCAATGCATCAAGTGTTCCATGTCTCCTTGCTAAAGAAATGCATAGGTGACCTAGTAGTCGTAGTCCCTATAAAGGGCATAGATGTTTAGAATAGCCTCTTATATGAAGAGATTCCAGTCAAAATCCTTGACTATCAGATTCACAGACCGAGGAACAAAGAAGTTCCTTTAGTCAAAGTTCTTTGGAGGAATCAGTCCGTTGAGGGAGCTACTTGGGAGGCAGAAGCAGACATGTGGACGAAATACCCTTACCTTTTCTCCACAAACTTAGACTCAGCCCAAGGTAACAGTTTTCTTTTGAATTACTCAGTCTCATGTTCAGATATCACTACCAACATAGTATTAATTAACATTTCATACTCAGTCATACATTCAAAAACTAGTTCAGTCATGTATTCATGCATCAGACATGCATGTTCAGTATACTCAGCTTATCAGTAATCCCAATCACACATTCATGAATCATGTTCAGCTATGTACTTATGCATCAGATATGTATATTCAGTATATCAGTAATTTCAGTCATGGAGTCATGCTTCAGTTGTGCATATCCAGTGTCTAAATGCAGTCCATCAGTATTCTCAGTTTAATCAGTCTCATTCGAGGATAAATATTCCTAAGGGGGAGATATTGTAAGACCCCGCAAAAATCCTAAGCTCAACTCAGTCTTTTAAGCTCGCTAAGGGGTCTCAGACTTAGAAAATTTTAGCTAAGTATTCAAACTTAGTGTTATTTGGTTCTTTGTAAGTTTTCAACTCTATTTCATAACCTCTATGACCTTAAAATTTCAATCTTTAGGTTGATTCATGATTAGGAATGTTAGTAGGCATTCCCAGATGAGTTTTGGATTTTTTGGACTTTGTTTGAACCATGTTTGGGAATCCAAAATTGTGTATCGACGCGATCTCGGTGCGGGCGCGTTGGCCATCGCATCAATAAATAATTTTTATTAGCTCCCAGAGGTAAATTCCAGTGAACCAATACGGAATTGAAACAATGTGTTGGCCATCACGTCGATGCCAATGACGCGACGCATTGGTCTATGTGTTGATAGTTTAGTTTTCAGTCATTAAAAAGCCGCGTCCACAGGGGTAATAGGGTTTTTTTTCCACGTTTATCATCCCCCAAAACACGAGATTAAGCCCCTTTAGAGGCTAAATTCATTCTTTCTTCTCAAATTTCTCAAGAATAGAAACCCTAGGGGGAATCAATTTTAAATCAAGAAGTTAAGAAACCACCACTAATCTTTCATAATTCAAGCACTAAAGTATGTAAGGTGTTCATTCAAAGGTATCCTTCCACCCTTGGAGTACAAGAAACTCTTTTAAAATTCAAGTTAATTGATTTCATGGATTTCTTGTTAGATCTTGAATGTATTCATGATTATGATGTTAATGGTGATATAACTCCATGATTAGTCCCAAGTTTCATGCAAACTAATTAATTGTGAATTGAACTGTGTGAACTTTATGTTAAATTCTTGAGTTGCAAGTTGAATGTAGAATTCATGATAGTAGTACATGTGTATTGATATGTGAAATACCTATGATTCTCAAGTGTTTCTAAAAATGCCTAGGTGAATTGACTAGCCCAATCATAACATGCTATTATGTGAATTTAATCTTGTATAAGCCTAATGTATATCAAGTGTTTGACAAAAATGCCTAAGTGAATGTATTTTAGTAAGCTAGTACCATTATGGTACTCAAGTCATGCAGTGATTTACTTTTCATGCTATTGAGTCATGGGGTATTTAATACCCAACAATTTAGTTGAATGCCTAGATCCAGTGTCAGTTATAGAATAGTATTCAGTCACATCATGATTAGTAGAATTCAGTCAATTACAAAACTCACGAAAACTCAGTAGTACTCAGTCAGTTAATAGAATTCAGTAGTATTCCATCAGTCTACGAAACTCAGTGAACTCAATACAGTTCACTTAAGCAGTATGATCAGTAATAGTTCAATCCAGCTTAGAATAGTTTAGAAATCAATCCAGTGTCTATTTACTTGGGAGTAGGATTCAACATCCAGTGAACCCAAGGATGGGGACTCACCTACCAGTAGAGGGTGTGATCTTTAGAAGCAGTCCTTGAGTTCTACAACTACGTAGCCAACTTAGGTTGAGACATTAACCTGCCAGTTGAGGGTTGATGAGGTGATCTACCTACATATTGAGGGTAACACCATTCTTGTTCAGAGCACCTTCCAGATGAGGGTGACTTAGCTTGTCTTTACCTGTGGCATGGTACTGACACCCTTTTAACTGGGGTTATAGGTTGGACCCCAATCTATTTAGAAAGGGCCATGTCAATTAGATGATTACCTCCCACAATCTCAGTTTTAGTTCCAATCTTATTATAAAACTCATTTTGGTTCTACATATTCAGGACTGTCAAATAAAGTCACTCATCTCAGTATGAAACTCAACATAGTTCCATATTTAGAACTGTCAGATACAGTCACTCAGTTATCAGTAATTAAGTATCAGTAGACTCAGATTTGAGTTAATCTGTATCCATACTCAATATCTAGTGTTATCATGATCTCAATTATAGTTTACGTATTCATTCATGTATATGAACCCATGCATTTCAGCCTACCTCACTTAGCATGCCAGTACATTCAAAGTACTGATGCATACTTTTCTCTTGTGGTATGATGTCTTATATCATAGGTTCAGACACATGGGCTCCCGATCATCCCTAGCAGTTACAGATTTTTAGCAGTCAGAGTTAGTGGTGAGTCCTCATAGTTTGAGGATATGATTATTATTTTAGTATTTCAGTTTTATTTCAGTAGTCAGAGTTAGTTGGGGACTTGTCCCATCAACTCCATATTTCAAACTTTTTAGAGGCTTTTTAGACTAGAGTATTTTCAGATAGGTATTTCATTTTTGGAATTGTTATACTGTATTTAGTTTTATTTTAGTATTGAACGTTATGACATGTTTTTTCCTAAATTTCTGCATATTATTGTATTATCATTCTGTTGATGCAATAGGTACCAGTCATGGGTTAGCTTGTGATCCTTTGGGATTATGAGCATCGTGTAGCGTCTGGGGTGCAGAATTGGGGCCTTATAATGTTCAAGCTCAACGGGAAAAGAAAATGCCTTTCCAAAGACCAATTGGTAGTGGGACATGCCAATTGGGGTTTTGTAGACCGTTATATAAGCCCAAAGTACCTCATCGAGTTTCCTTACCCAATTGGTTCGGCCTATGTTACTATTTTCTCAAGTATTGCTTTTATTTCTTGATTTAAAACATCAACTTGGCTACTCGTTTGGGGGTGATATGGGGTATCCACTTTGTGTTTAACCCCATACTTGTCAAGAAGGTCACCAAAAATCCAATTATAAAAATGCGAGCCTCCGTCATTTATAATGGCACCCCACATTCCAAACCTTGTAAAGATGTATTTCTTAAAAAAAAGGAAATACTTTTTCTCTCATTATTTGAAACTTCTATGGCTTCCACCTATTTAGAAACATAATCAACCGCCACCAAAATGTTATGTTTCCAAATGAGCTCACAAACAAGCCCACAAAGTCAATTCTCTGCACATCAAAGAGTTCAACTTCGAGGTTTGTTTTGAGAGGAATTTCATGCCTTGTTAAAACACCACCTTGCAATTGACATTGGTGACATGATTTTACCTACTAAATGGCATCTCTATGCATGACGGGGCAATAATACCCACATTAAAGGATTTTGGCGGTGGTTCGAATCCCCCATGGTGACATCCGTAAGGTGAGGAATGGGAAGATTCAAGGATATCATTCATCTCAACCTTCATAAGAAACAACCTAATCACACCATCTGTGCACTCCCACAATAGTAATAGTTCATCCTAAAAATATCTTTTTGCATCAAATAATAATCGCTTCTTTTGATGGTAGTTAGTTCCCTCAGGAATTACACCACTTGCTATAAAGTTGGTATAGTTGGCATACCATGGTATGCTTTTTCCCACAAGAGAGACATGACCACCTGATTGGGAAAAGTATCATCAATTTCAATTTCTCCATGCCTTTCATGGTTACATTCAAGATGTGTGAGATAGTCGGCCACTAGGTTTTCACACTTCTTTCATTCCTTTACCTTAAAGTTGAATTCTTGAAAGAGTAAAATGAATCTAATTAGGTACATCTTTGCTTCCTTATTTGACATGAGTTACTTAAGGGCGTCATGATCCGTATGCACTACTACTTTTGTGCCTAACAAGTAGGTGTGAATTTTTTCAAAAGCATACACAATAGCCAACAACTCTTGTTTGGTAACAGTGTAGTTGCATTGAGCATCATTCGAGGTATTTCTTTCATAATAGATAGGATAAATGATTTTCTCCTTTTGTTGAACTAAAACCGCACCCAATGCAATCCTACTTACATCACATATTACTTGAAGAGGAGATGACCAATTCGAGGCCACAATGATGGGGGCCAAAATAAACAACGCCTTAAGATACTCAAAGGATTTTAAGAATGCATCATCAAGATATGAGTTGAATGAGTTCCCCACCACTGAGAAATCATCCATAAAGACCTCCATTGAGTCCTTGACCATATCCACAAAGATTGACAACATGCAACATTAAAGATTGTCAGGGCATTACATAACCCAAAAGGCAATTACTTGAATGCGAATATCCCATATGGGAAAGTAAAGGTTGTCTTCTCTTGCTCCTCCGGGGTGATACAAATTTTATTTAACTCGAATAACCATCTAAGAATCAATACCATCCTCGCCCAGCCATCCTATCCAATATTTAGTCCATAAAAGGCATCGTAAAATGGTTTTTTTAGATTCATGATTTCTACTTCTGGTAATCTATGAATATTCACCATCCGATGACCGGTGGAATAAGGATAAGATCATTCTTTTCATTCTCAACTACCGTAATGGGACCATTCTTTGGGAAACATTATAACAGACTCACCCAAATTCTATTTAATATAGGATAGATTACTCCCGCATCAAGCTATTTTATGATCTCTTTCTTTACCACCTCTTGCATGGGTTGATTTAGCCTCCTTTTATGTTGCACACTTTGTACATAATATTTCTTTATCTTGATTTTGTGCGAACAAATACAGGGGTAATCCTTATGACGTTTGCGAATGCTGTGGTCAGTGCTCGTGATTGTAGTATATTGACCTGTCTTGAATGGCCGCGATCATGGTAACTGAGGCTTGTTTATGCTCCAAGGTTTATAGTTATACTTCTTTTCTCCTTACCTATATGCCTGCAAAAGGTGGAAATTAGTGCGTTTAATCACAATTCTATCTCATTTATACATTTAAATTTTGGTAATGTGCATGAATTTTGAGTGCAAATGAGTGGTAAATACACCACTCATAATTGAGCACAATATTGAGATCCCTCAAATGCCGATAATTGCTCAACTGGCTGTTGACCAGCTGTATATATTTTTTGAAGAGTAGAAGATGTCGGGAAAATTTTTAAGAGTGACTCTCCCTAGGTTTTTAGGGGCATCAGGTGAGAATGCATTTAAGTTCTTAACTATTTGTAAGGATAGGGTCTATAATTTGGGCCTAGTTATGACTAGTGGGGTTGACTACACTACTTTTTAGTTGTACTTGGTAGCTAGACATTGCTGGAGAGGCTATTTATTCTAGGCTAGCTGGATTTCCTTCTTTGACATGTACTCAGTTATCTGAGGTTTTCTTAGAGTAGTATATGCCTCACAGCCTTAGAAAGAATCTGAGAGATTAGTTATTAAGATTGGAGCTGGGTTCTATGAACATTCTAGAGTATGAGGAATAGTTCCACGAGTTAACTAGGCATGCTAATGCTATTTTACCTACTGAGTATGAGTGAATTTAGTGTTTTGTGAGAGGACTGAGACTTTCTTTTCATATGGCTACTTCAAATTCTATTGCTACTGTGTAAAACCCCAGAAAATTTCAATGATTTTATTTTTGACCCTCACGCATACGTAATGTTAATATTTGACTTAAATTATATTTAGGGATGCTAAAAGGGTGTTTTGGAAAAGTTTTTGAACTTTAGTAAGGGGTTCGGGTTATTTTCGAACCCCAAAGCAATAAGCCTCTGCCATAGTAGCGTGCTATGCCAGTTAGCCTCCATGATAATGGTGTCGCATGGAGGCTAAGCTCTGCTATAGTAGCGTGCCATGACGCTATGTAAAAATGGTCTAATTTTATGTTTTTCACTTGGGGTGAGGTCCTTTTGGTTCTTTTACCCCTTGCACAAGTTTTAAACACTAAACAAACCTTTTTCTTGAGTTTTCAAAGTTCAAACACTAATATTTTCTTCTTTAACTCTAAATCTAAGAAAGCTGAAGGGTTTTTCAAGAAATCACTACTCTGGGTTCCAAACTTCAAATTGTCTTCAAATTCTTACATATTTTAGGCATATTTCTCTTTCCCGAACTTGAATTTTACATTATGGCATATATTTAATCATTACTCATGTGATTTTAATTATTGGGTTTGAAATTAGGTTGAGGGCTTTTGATGGTTATTACTTGAATTATATTTCCCATGATTCAAATGTGTTATTTATACTTTAGTTGATGGATTTTGAGACTGAATAGGTGAATTTTTATGAGGATTGAGAAGTAAAACATGGGTTTCCCTAAATTTATTGATTTTTGGTTTGATAATGGCATTAACCCCAACCCACCTTGATGACTTTTGTTTTGAATTGGGAACCGGCGTGATTTAACTTACTTCTTGAAAATTGCATTGCATTAAAGAATAATGGATAATAAAAATTATTTTGGATTGCCCGTAGTGGCAATGTATTGGATTTTAAATGGATTTTAGGAGTCTAATGGCTATATAGACTGGTTTGTCATAATTAACTTGTAACCATATTGGTATGATGATACCACGTTGGTAAATACCTTAATAAAGACTTTTGGGTTAATATTTGGGTTTATTTGCAAAGTGGTTTAATTTGGGATTAAAAGGAATTATGTATCTCACTGCGAAGGTATAGTCCCAGGGGACCAACACTGAAAACGATGTTTGCCGGCGTGAGGGTCTATATGACTATGTGTCTACATGCATACTATATATGGAATGGGTATCACCTTGGTGTCTTTATCCTTTCCTTGGTTTCCTTAGTTCGTATGAATAAGAAGCACTAGGGCCCTTTCTGCAAGGAGAGCTAGACCCCATATAGCTCATGGATACCTTTAGGATGGAGCGAGCTACACAATTCAGGCTAATGGTTTAAACTCTCATGTTCTTGACCCTTGTCCCTATCCCGGCATCCTATATACATATATATATATATATATATAAATACTGCATGTTATTTTGACTAGTTTTAGTAAATGGCAATATTTTATCCCTTTCCTCGAGTTACACGCCAATGCTTGCCCTACTAACCATCCTTGGACGCTGTATTATTTCATAATGTTATGTCCAAGGGATTTTCTATTGGTAATGTGTAGCATTAGGTGATCTAGTACTTTTATGGATCTACTGTGAAGTGGTGAGCCCCCCTCTTTTTAAAGGCCTGGTTATTCACTTATTTCCTTTATCTCTTAGTATTTTTTTTGGATTCTTTTGGTCATAGTTGGGGGCCTGTACTGGCTTACTTTGGTTTTATGATTTGACAAGCTTTTATGGACAAGTGTTGGGATGTTTGGTCTTTTTTTAACTCTTGGATTTCATTTGATTCATTTATTTATTGTGCTCTGAAGGTTAGGCTAAGGGGGTGGTCTCTAGCTCATGGTGGTATTGAGATACCCTTTATGTTTATGCCCTGGTTTGGGTCATGAAAAACTTGGTATCATAGCACGGTGTAGGGTCACTGGGTGTTCATAAATATGTGTCGAGTAGAGCCCCTTTTATAGGTGTGTAGTGCTCCACACTTATAAGGGGGAGGCTATGAGGCATTTATAAATGTTTACCTTTCTTGTGTTCTATTTTGGGATATAGAGTCTAGTTATCTTGAAACTTCTCTAACTCTTGTCTTATTTATATTTTAGATCATGCCTCTCCGAAGATCTGACGGTCGTAGAAACATTACAGGAACCTCTATCCCACCTGAGGAAAATATAGAGGGAACTCACCTTATTTATGGAGTGTAGACCCAGTCTAGGGTTTTTTCTTCCAATTTTACTGCTCCACATGAGGTTCCATCGATCCCTATTAGTCGTCCTCAAGCTTCCTAGGCTGGTGATACTTATGCTCAGTCACCTCAGGGAGACATCTCTAATATAGAGTTTTATCAGTCTTTCATATGCTTGCTTAATTGGTGGCATAATAATCTCATTAGTCTGATTTTGTTGGTTTTATCATTAGTTCATTTGAGGTCTGTCGGGTTGGCCAGTTTATGAGATTAAATCCCCCAACCTTTATAGGCTCTAAGATTGAGAAGGATCCTTATGGGTTTATTGATAAGATAGAGAAGATCTTTAGCGTGATGCATGCTACTGACTCTAAAGGTGTAGAGTTTGCTGCGTATCAATTGAAGGATGTGGCTTACTAGTGGTATGAAGAGTGGGAAGCGATAAAAGGGGATGATGCTGAGACAATATTGTAGGATGAGTTTTCAAGTACCTTTCTTGATCATTTCTTTCCTCAGGAGTTGAGGGAGGCTAAAGCTAAAGAGTTTGTGAACTTGAAATAGGGTAAGATGAGTGTAAAGGAGTATTCCCTGAAATTTCTACAGCTACCCCATTATGCCCCGGAGTAGGTGTCTAATATGACGTCCAAAATAAGAAAGTTTTCTTTTGGGTTATCCCATGATTTGGTGTTGGAGTGTAAGGATGCTATGTTGAATAATGATATGGATATCTCCAGGCTGGTGGTTTATATGTAGTAGGTGGAGGGTGAGAAAAAGAAGATGGTAGAGATAGGAGAGAGGCAGAACAAGATTTTTAGATATTCAAAGCATGGTGCAAGTTAGTAGAACAGTGGTTGAGATAGTAGATAGTGGACTAAGAGGAAGAATTTGGGAAAATCTAATTTGACAACTAGTGCATTTTATCCTAAGCCTTCTGGTGATCATTATTTTCTTGCTAGCGGTGGTCCGAAGGCACAGGGTGCCCAGTCTCATGTAAACTCAGTTAGCCCTACATTATCCTCCTTACTGATTTTATAGGCAGCTTCACCATGGATATTGTGAGGAGGGAGGAACTTGTATTTTAATTATGGACAACCTAGTCACTACAACAAAACTGTCCCATAGATAAAGTTTCTACTAGAGCTAATAAGGTTTCAATCACCACTTCTTTGGTTCCTGGACCTAAGGATGCCACTTCAGGTACTAACACTAGTCGAACTCGTCTCTATGAACTTGCTACTCATCAGGAATCTGAGGCATCCCCCGATGTTGTCATTAGTATGTTACAACTCTTTTCTCATTATATTTATTGTTTGCTTAATCCAAATTCTACTATATCTTATGTGACTCCTTATGTGGATGTACATTTTGGTTTTGGTTTTGAAAATATTTTTGACTCTTTTTTCATCTCTATCCTATGGGTGATTCCATTATTGCTAGAAAAATCTATAGGGGTTGTGTGGTATCCATCTTCATTAGGAGACATTGGTATTTTGATGTAATCATGGGGATGGATTGTGTAACCCTGCAAAATCCTAAGCTTGATTCAGTCCTGTAAATGCTAGTAAGGGGTCCCAGACTTGGAAAAATTCAGTTAGGTGTTCATACTTAGAGTTATTTTAGACTTCGTAAGTTGGCGATCCTTTTTCATGACCCTCATGAACTTAAAGTAATGATTTTTAGGTTGAATCATGATTAGGAATGTCAGTGGGTGTTCTTGGAGCATTTGAAGATATTTCGAACTACATTTGAAACACATTTAGAAGTCCAAACCAGTGGATCAACGTTATATAGACACCCCGCATCGCCTATCGCATCGATAAATATTTTCCTCTAGCTTCTAGTGCAATTTCCAGTGAACCAACACGGACTCAATGCAATGCGTTGGCCATCGTGTCGATGCCAATGATGCGATATATCAGTCTGCGGCATAGCTAGTCCAATTTTCAGTAATTAAAATATGCATCCAGAGGGGTAAATGAGTCCTTTCCCATCTTATATCAGCCCCCAAAACATGTAATTAAGTCGTCCAAAAGGCAAAATTTACTAATTCTCTCTTGAATTTTTCAAGAATAAACCCTAGTTCATCACATTCAAGAATCCAAGTTCCAAGGAAATCCATCATTCTTTTAGAATTCAAGCTTTAAGGTATGTCAAGTGTTCATCCAAGGGTCCCTTCCACCCTTAGAGTCTAAGAAACTCTTTTAAAATTTAAGTAAATTTATTTCAGGATTTTCATGATTTGGATTAAAGTGTATTAATGATTATAATATTGATTGGGTTTCTATTCCATGATTAAGTGCAAGATCTATTTAAAAACAATTATTATGTATGTAGTATTATGTGAATTCATGTTAAAGCCTTGAAATTATGATTCTCATGTGTTGATTAGTACTATGTGCATATACAATGCCTTCCAAGTGTTTGATGAGTTGTTCATATGAATTAATTAATGAGATTACATCATGTTAGCATATATATTAGTTCATGCCATTCAAGGGTTTGATAAATTGCCTCTATAGATGCATTGTGAACAAGTGTACATTTCTATGCTATGCAAGGTCATGTGATGCTTTACTTTTCATGCTATCGAGTCCTGGGGGTATTTAATACCCAAAAATTTAGATGATTACCTAGAACCAGTGTCAGTTATAGAATAATCTCAGTCATGTCATGATCAGTAGTACTCTCAGTCAGTTACAGAACTCAGGAAAAACTCAATAGACTAAGTATTAGTCCAGTCCAGTTCAATATTCAGTTCAAACCTCAGTAAATTTAGTTAGTTAAAAGAATTCAGTAGTATTTTGTCAGTCATTGAAACTCAGTGAACTTAGTTTAGTTCAGTTAGAGAGTATAATCAATAATAGTTCAGTCAAGCTTAGTATGAACTACTAATCAGTTCAGTGTCTATTCAGTTGGGAGTAGGATTCATCACCGAGCAAACACAGGGATGGGGGCATTCCTGCCAGCAGATGGTTTAACCCTTAGTAGCAATCACTACATTACAGAACTACATAGCCAGCGTAGGTTTGAGATATCTTCCTGCCAGACTAGGGTTGATACATCTCATACGATTTTTCCTACCAGCGAGGGTTGATGAAAGAGCTTTCTATCAGAGAGGGTTAACTCACAGTTATCTTTACCACGGTACTCACACCCTTCCAACTGGGTTACAAGTTGGACCTCAATCTATTCAGAAAGGGGTATGTCGATAAGATAATTACCTCCCACAGACTCAGTTTTAGTCTTTAGAAATAGAACTCAGTTTAGTTCTATAGAAATCAGGAATGTCAGATACAGTCACTCAATTCAGTATCGAACTCTGTACAATTTCACAGAATCAGGACTGTCAGATACAGTCATTCAGCTATCAGTTATATAGATTCAGTAGACTTATATATCAGTAAATCAGTAATTCAAAACTTAGTATTCAGTGTTATCATGGCCTCAATTACAACTTACATATTCATACATGTACTCTTATTCAATTATACTCATGTTATTCAGTCAGTATTGTTCATGCATATGAATCCATGCATCTCAGCCTACCTCCCTTAGCATACTAGTACATTCAAAGTACTGATGCATACCTTTCTTTTGTGTTATGTTGTCTTATATCATAGGTTTCTGATACATGGGATATCGATCATATGTAGAAGCCCTATCCATCAGTAGTAGACTTAGTGGTGGGTCCCAAAAAGACTAATGAAAGGAGAACTGGAAATAAGTCAGCACCTCAGCCTATCCAGCCATATCCCCTGGACGAACATATCTCTCACGTTGAATTTCGAGCAGCTTTCACCACCCTAGCTCATTCTGTTGCAGCCCATAATAAATGCATAGCTTCCGTTTCATCTAACCCAGTGGCCAATATTGCTGCAGCCAGGATTTGAGACTTTATCGGAATGAACCCTTCATCTTTTACCAGGTCAAAGTCAGATAAAGGAACCACAGGAATTTCTTTATCAGGAGAAGAAAGTTATAGATATTATGAGGGTGACAGCTAGTGAGAGTGTTGATTTAGCTGCATATCAGTTGCAGGATATAGCTCACTCATAGTTCAAATAGTGGAAACTAGAGAGGGCCACAGATGCAGGGCCCAAAGAATGGGAGGAGTTTTCTATTACTTTTCTTGATAGGTTCTTCTCACTGGAGTTGAGGGAAGCAAAGGTTTTGGATTTTATAAATATGAGGTAGGTCAACATGACGGTACAAGTTTATTCTCTTAAGCTTACTAAGTAATCCAGATATGCCCCTCATGTGGTACCAGATAGTAGAGCAAAGATGAGTAAGTTGGTGTTAGGGGTGTCTAGTGGCGTGGTCAAGGAGCATAGGACCGTAATGTTGATTAAGGAGATGGACATATCCAGGCTAATGGTCCATGCTCAACAGATAGAGGAGGCTAAGAATAAAAGGAAGAAGACGGAGAATAAGAGAGGTAGAACATATAGCTTCAACTATCCTAGCCTAAGTCAGGGGGTGGTAATCATTCTTAGTTTCACCCAAATTTTTTAGTTCTATCTCCATCCTCAGCCAGTGCTCTCATGCCAAAATTTAGAGATGATAATAGAGATAGGACATCAGTCCCTAAACCCCAGGATAGCGTCAGTATCACTCGAACAAATCCTCTCTGCCAGAAGTATGGCAGAAACCATCAAGGTGTCTACAGAGCTGGCAGTGATGTATGTTTTGGATATGGCAAGCCAGGCCACAGAGTCAGAAAGTGTCCTCAGGTGGGTTCTTAAAGTCAGCATAACCGTCCCTCAACTCTGTACGGTTGCCCGAATCAGCAGGGTGCCACTTCCAGTGCCACGAGTGGGCAACGCCCAAACAGACTCTATGTACTTCAGTCCCGACAGGATTAAGAAAGTTCTCTTGATGTAGTCACTGGTATGTTATAACTTTATTATTTACATTTTTATCCTTTGCTAGATCTAAGAGATTCTTTGTCTTTTGTAACTTCTTATATAGCTGTTGACTTTGGAGTTAGTCCCAAAATTCTAGTAGAGCCTTTCTCAGTCTCTACCCTAGTGGGTAAATCTATCATAGCCTGACAGGTATACAAGAAATGTAAGTTATGGTGTCTCAAAAAGTCACTTCGATAGATTTAGTTGAATTAGAAATGAACAATTTTGATGTCATTCTCGGCATGGATTGACTTCATTCCTATTATGCCTCAGTCAACTGCAGAAACAAAATTGTCCAATTTCAATTTTCAAATGAGCTCGTCCTAGAGTAGAGGGGTAGTACTTTAGCACTTAGGGGTCAATTTATTTCCTACCTTAGGGAAAGGTAATGATATATAAGGGATGTGTCTACCATCTCATTCGAGTCCAGGACTCTATATTAGAAACCCCTACTCTTGAGTCAGTATCAGTAGCATATGAATTCCCAAATGAGTTTCTCAAAGATCTTCCCAGAGTTCCTCCTGAAAGAGAAATCGACTTTGGAATAGACTTTCTTCTAGATACTTAGCCCATATCCATTCCTCCATACAAAATGGCTCCAGCAAAACTCGAAAAATTAAAAGAATAGTTGAAATATCTCCTAGATAAGGGATTTATTAGACCTAGCGTGTCCCCGTGGGGTGCACCAGTTCTATTTGTGTGTTAGAAAGATGGTTCTCTCAGAATGTGTATAGACTACCATCAAATAAATAAAGTCAGGTCAAGAACAAGTATCCACTTCCCATCAATGACTTGTTTGACCAACATCAGGGTGCCAGTTACTTCTCTAAGATTGAACTCAAATCAGGCTATCATCAGCTCAAAGCCGACAAAAATCATATACAGATGTACGGAGAAAGGATCTTGAGTTTAATATTGGTGATTATGTGTATTTCAAAATATCTCCTATGAAATGACTAATGAGGGTTGGGAAGAAGGGGAAGCTCAGTCTTCGCTATATCGGTCTTTACCAAATTCTCAGCTATTTCAAAAAGGTAGCTTATGAGCTTGAGTTGCCTTCAGACTTTAGCTTCAGTGCATCTAGTGTTCCATGTCTCCTTTATAAAGAAAATCATAGGTAATCCAGCAGTTTTAGTCTCTCTAGGGAGTATAGACGTTTAGAACAGCCTCTTATATGAGGAAATTCCAGTTGAAATCCCCGATTATCAGATTCATAGATTGAGGAACAAAGAGGTCCCTTTAGTCAAAGTTCTTTAGAAGAATCAGTCCATTAAGGGAACTATTTGGGAAGCAGAAGCAGATATGCATGCCAAGTATCCTCACCTCTTCGCCGTAAATTCTAACTTAGCCCATGGTAATAGTTTTTCCTTGAACTTACTCAGTTCCATGCTCAGATTTTCCTATATAGACGTGGTACTAGTTACCATTGCATATTCAGTTATAACTTCATGTATCAGATATGCGTGTTCATCATGAGAAACTCATCTTATTATCAATTCAGTCATGCATCCACAAATCATGTTCAACTATGTACTCATGCATCAGCTATGCAAGTTTAGTATAAAATTTCAGCATATCAGTAGTGTCAGTTATGAAATCATGTTAGAGTTGTGCTTGCACTGTATCTAAATCTAGTCTATCAGTATTCTCAGCTTAGTCAGTCTTATTTAAGGATGAATGTTCCCAAGAGGGAGATATTGTAAGACCCCACAAAATTGTAAGTTGACTCAGTCCTGTAAAAGCTAGTAAGGGGTCCCAAACTTAGAAAAATTAAGTTAAGTGTTAATAATTAGAGTTATTTTAGGCTTCATAAGTTGGCGATCCTTTCTCACGACTCTCATAACCTTAAAGTAATTCTTTTTAGGTTGAATCATGATCAGGAATGTCAGTGGATATTCCCAAACAAGTTTTGGATTTTTCAGACTTCATTTGAAACATGTTTGGAAGTCCAAACAAGTGGATCAACGCAATATAGATGTGCCACATTGCCTATCGTATCGATGAATATTGTTCTCCAACTCCCAGTGAAAATTCTAGTGAATCAACGTAGAGCTTAGCCATCGTGTCGATGCCAATGACGTGGCGCATTATTTTGTGCATCTTTATTCAAGTTTTAAGTAATTAAACCCGCATCTGTAGGGGTAAATGGGTCCTTTCCCAACTTATATCATCCCCCAAAATATGTAATTAAGTCATCCAAAAGGCAAAATTTACTCATTCTCTCTAGAATTTTTCAAGAACAAACCCTAGTTCACCACATTCAAGAATCCAAGTTCCAAGAAATCCATCAATCTTTCAGAATTCAAGCTTTAAGGTATGTCAAGTATTTATCCAAGGGTCCTTTCCACCCTTGGAGTCCAAGAAACACTTTTAAACTTTAAGTAAATTGATTTTATGATTTCCATGATTTGTATTTAAGTGTATTCAAGATTATAATGTTGATTGGGTTTCTATTCCATGATTCAATGCAAGATCTATGTAAAAACAATTATTATGTATATAGTATCATGTGAATTCATGTTAAAGCCTTGAAATTATAATGCTCATGTGTTGATTAGTATTATGTGAATATATACAGTGCCTTCCAAGTATTTGATGAGTTGTTCATGTAAATTAAATAGTGAGATTATATCATGTTAGCATGTATACTAGTTCATGCTATTAAGGTGTTTGATAAAATGCCTCTATAGATGCATTATGAACAAGTGTACATTTCTATGCTATGCAAGGTCATGTGTTGCTTTCCTTTTCATGCTATCGAGTCCTGGGGGTATTTAACACTTGATAATTTAGATGTTCACTTAGAACTAGTGTAAGTTACAGAATAATCTCAGTCATTTCATGATCAGTAGTACTCTAAGTCAATTACAAAACTCAGGAAAAGATCAGTAGACTCAGTAGCAGTCCAGTTCAGTATTCAGTTTAGACATCAATAAATTTAGTCAGTTAACAAAATTTAGTAGTATTTCATTAGTCAACGAAACTCAGTGAACTCAGTTCAGTTCAGTTAGACAGTATAATCATTAACAGTTCAGTCAAGCCCAGTATGAACTAAGAATCAGTTTAGTGTCTATTCATTTGGGAGAAGGATTAAGCACCAAGCGAACCCAAGGATAGGGGTATTTCTGCCAGCAGAGGGTTTGACCCTTAGTAGCAATCCTTGAATTATAGAACTACATAGCCAATGTAGTTTGATATATTTTCCTGCCAGACTGGGTTGATAAATCTCATATGAGTTTTCTTGCCAGCGAGGGTTGACGAAAGAGCTTCCTGTCAGAGAGGGCTAACTCACAGTTGTCTTTACCCATGGCACGGTATTGATATCCTTCAGACTGGGGTTACAGGTTGGATCCCATTCTATTCAAAAAAGAGCATGTAGGTTAGATGATTACCTCCTACAGTCTCAGTTTCAATCTTCAGAATAGAACTCAATTCAGTTCTACAGAAATCAGGACTGTCAAATACAGTCACTTAGTTTAGTACTGAACTCAGTACAATTCCACAGAATTAGGACTTTCAGATATAGTTATGCAGCTATCGGTTACACAGTATCAGTAGACTCAGATATTAGAAAATTAGTAATTTAGAACTCAGTATCCAGTGTTATCATGACCTCAGTTACAATTTATGTATTCATGCATGTACTCTCATTCAGTTAAACTTATGTTATTCAGTCAGTATTGTTCATGCATATGAACCCATGCATCTCAGCCTACCCCACTTAGCATACCAGTACATTCAAAGTACTGGCGCATACCTTTCTTTTGCACTATGATTTCTTATATTATAGGTTTAGATGCATGGGCTCCTGATCATAGATAACAACTTGATCCATCAGCAGCAGACTTAGTGGTGAGTCCTTATAGTTCGAGGATAGATTTATTATTTCAGTATTTCAGTACTTAGTTTATTTTAGTAGTCAGAGTTAGTTGAGGTTTATTTTAGTAGTTAGAGTTAGTTGAGGACTTATCGCATCAAATTCTTGTTCAGATATTAAAGGCTTTTCAGACTAGAGTATTTATAAATAGAAGTTTAATTTTGGTATTAATGTACCATACTCAGTATTTTATTTACAGTTTTGAACCTTATGGAAAGTTTTTGCCTAAATTCTGCATAATTACAGGGTTATTATTCAGTTATTATAGCAGGTACTAGTCATGGGTTAGCTTGTAGTCCCTCAGGATTATGAGCACCGTGTATCATCTGGGGTACAGACTTAGGGTGTTACATGGATTGGCTTCATTCAAGCTATGCTTCTCTAGACTGCAAAACCCAAAAGGTCAGTTTCCATTTTCTTAATGAACCAGTGATTGTATGGAAGGGATATTTATAGTTCCCAAAGTGAAGCTTATTTCCTATCTTAGAACTTTGAAGTTGATTTCCAAAGGGTGTCTGTGTATTCTTGTGAGGGTTGAGGATTCTAACTTTAAGAATCCCTCTTTGAAATATATCCTTGTGGTTAATGAGTTTCTTGAATTTTTTCTCGATGATCTTCCTGGAATCCTCTTGATAGGCAGATAGATTTTTTAATTGATCTTTTATCGGATATCTGTCCTCTTTCCATCTTATAGGATGGCTTTGGCTGAACTAAAGGAATTAAAGGAGTAGCTAAAGGATCTCCTTAATAAGGGCTTCATTTGTCCTAGTGTTTCTCCATGGGGTGCTCATGTGCTTTTTATGTGAAAGAAAGATGGGTCTCTTCGGATATGTTTAGACTATCGTAACATGAATAAGTTTATAGTGAAAAATGATTATCATATTCCTATAATTGATAGTCTTTTCGACCAACCTTAGGGTGCTAGGTTCTTCTCTAAGATTGATCTACGTTTAGGCTACCATCATTTGATGTAGGGAGGTTGATATTTCCAAGACTTCTTTCCAAACCTGATACAACTATTATGAGTTCTTGGTTATGTCATTTGGGTTGACTAATGCTCCGACTGCTTTCATGGATCTTATGAATCGGGTGTTTAGGAAATTTCTATATTTAATTGTTATAGTCTTCATTGATGACATCTTTTTGATTTGTAGGAGTGAGGAGGAGCATTCCAATCACCTACGAATTGTGTTTTGGACTCTTAAAGACAAGAAATTTTATGTTATCTGAGGTGGATTTATGCACCTCAGTGTTGTTATCCGAGCTTAATTAGTCTTGTTTTGAGGATTTTTCTTGTGATTAATGAGTAAATATTGATATAATTGATAATATAAGTGTTAAAATAATTTATTATAATGTTTAAGGCATGTTTCAAATAAGTTTGAAATCAATTTGTCACTTAGAGTTTAGACGAGGAAACTAGTGTTACTAGTTTGAGCCATGTGTTTTTCTAGTTGTTCTCGATGGATTCTAGTGTGTGTAATGAGTTAATAATGGTATACGTGAGTAATTATGTGTTTAATAACTTATTTATAGTGTTTAAGTTTCTATTTAAACAAGCCAAGAGACAAAAACACTATGTTAAAGATCAAAAGGACAAAACTAGTACTCTTAGCTTAAGTTACTAGTTTATCGTCTTAGATCGTATGTTTTGAACTCTAATTCGTGGTGTTTGATAATATAGGATGATCGGTTAGTTGATAATGATTATATATGGATGATACATAATCTTTAGATCAAGTTTAACCAACACCACACGGCTTGGAAAGGATGGACAAACACTTGGGACAAGACTTGACCAAAAATGGAAGTTTTGGAGTCATTGGCATGCCACGGACTTTAGGCACTATGTTAGGGCCTTGAAAATCCATTGGTATAATCCTAAATGAGAAATTATGTTAAATCACTTCTATTATGGCGTTCAATGGACCCTAGGTACTGCAATAAGGGCGTGGCATGACCCTAAGTCAAAATCGGCAGCTTGTGTCCAAGTATAAATAGGACACTTAGTTGTTATGTTTCACACCTTGGACGACCTTGGGACTTGAAAGGAGGCTGAAGAACACTTCAATTTGTTTTTTATTCCATTAAATTTATTATTTTATTATCTTAATATGTATTAATTTTTTGAGATTACGGTTATGTCCATGATCAGCTAAATACCCTTTTCCGTGGTTAAGGCCAAGAACATGAGTATTATTGTTATGAATTAACTTGATTTTAGGTTGTTTATCAATATTGGTTGTTTATTTATCCTTGTTATCACTATTTTAAGGATTAATGACCCTTATTATACATGCATAATCATCTTGTGAACCCGGGAGGAGGAGCAAGAGAATAAATGTGGGATAGATAGAATAGAACTGTAATATTCTAATAGAAAAAAGCTTTAATCACATTTAGGATAGGAATATACATATGTTCTCTATTTGGCTAAAGTATGGGATGAAATATGAACGTATTTAACTTTGTTTTCATATCCCCACTCAACGATATAGTTGCGGGGCTAAGTTAGATAATTAACCAGAGGTTTGGAAGGCCATGGTCGTAGTATGAACCCCATGAACCAAAAACCAAGATAATAAAACTAACCAACAAAGTTTATAGCTTATTATGATTGTTTGCAATGCCTTGGCCCTGGATTTCTCCTTATTTATTCTTTAAACATTTACTTTATTGCACTATTTTATTTATAGTTACTTATCCTATAATTACTTTTGGTTACATTAGCACTGAGTTAATCTTAATAGTTGAACTAGTCTAGGATAGTTTTTAACACAAGTGTCTGAGGGATTGATACTTGGATTGTAAAAAGCCACTATATTAGTTGGTGAGACCACGTACACTTGCGTGTGCGTTTGGGTGCAACAGTATGCAAAATTTTCTAAGTGTGAATTTTCGTTAAATATTCTGACCTTTCTTGGGCATGTTGTTTCTAGTTAGTGGATCAAGGTGGAACCACAAAAAGTTGAGGCAATTAAGAAGTGGCCTAGATCCATGACTCCAGCCAACATAAGGAGCTTCTTGGGTTTGGCAGGCTACTATAGGAGGTTTGTAGAGAGTTTTTCGTTTATTTTTGCCCCACATACGAAGTTAACTTAGAAAAAGGTTATGTTTTTGTGTCACGACCTGATTCTCGAGTCGTGATAACACCTACTAAAACCCACCAATAGGTAAGCCAACACTGTAACCTAGAGATAAGGCAATGTGCCACTTTGGTAGAAATGCCCAACAAGGGCCACAATAGATGAACACAACAACAAATAACAATATTTCATAATAGAAAAACAACTACCAATACCAATTACCATGACCTGGCAATATTAGTACAAGAGCATCTAGATTCGATAATAGGAATTACATCTCAAAGTCTAAATAGTGTTAAATAGCCTTATATATTCATCTCGAATTCAAAAGACAGAATAAAGATAGAGAGGAAATGGGAGACTTAAACTCCAAGAGCTCACCCTATCTATGGAAGATCAACACAACATGATTTCAAATCAACGGGGGCAACTAGTACTCGGGTCTGCACCAAAAAGGTACAAAAATGTAGTATGAGTACAAAAACACGGGTAATCATTAGTCATCATTAGCCAATAAAGCTAAATTATGATATAAAGTAAGACAATAACTATAATTTAAGGTTCATAATCGAACTTGAATCTCATTCATCATCACTGTACAAAATAATTAGCCACTAAAACAATAATACGACATCTCATATCAATATGTACCGCAAACACCATAAAATGTGAATAACTGATCCAAAAGCATAAAGAAACCTGTATATACAATTTCAATCGCTTAAATACCATGTCCAACACGCATAAAATCATTAAAGCATAAAGTAAAAGAATTAACCACGACATCCCATACTACTGGGAAGTACACCCAAAAGAAAATAAAGTAAAGAACTCATCACGGTGTCCCATACCACCGGAGAGTAGACCAATAGATCAATTCATCAATGAATCAAGATATATAAATGTGCATACACAACCAACTCACCTTTTATTGTGTGTTCCACTTTTCCCGTCACTATCACTTGCCAAGATCCATAATCATCATCAACTACCGCAAGTCGAACAAACATATACCAAAGTAATCATAACCATAGTTATATAGTCATTTAGACCTCTAGTTCATTAATATACTTTCTCTAGTCTACGCTAACTAACAACAATTTATTATTAAACTACTAGTTTGCTAGTCATCCTAAGGACTCCAACAATTAGCCTAATCGATTCCTCATAATCATTCACCATGAAATCAGCCGTAGTTATCATACACTAAATAGTCAACCTCTACACCTAGATAAGAGCACAACTAAACCATAATCACCATTTAGTCAAGATTTACTCCTAGATGTCATAGGTGCACTAGTCATCACATAGAAAGGGGGTTACATATTACCAACCATACTTAGATATCTATCAACCAATGCCTCTTACTAGATAAAGCCATAACTCTCAAACTCAACATTTAAACAACCCACGACAATTCATACTAGGCATCAGTATCACTAATCATCAATAATGCCAAGTCTATTACCATCATTAGCCATTTACAACCATGATTACAAGTTACCATATTTTAACTAAAAAAGATAAACCAACTAGGATTCGAGGATTCTAGGGTTCTAGCCATAATGTAATATGACCACTTTATATAGACAACAAGTTATCACATAACCCGCTTTACAAGGTGGAATCTCATAGCATAATTATTTATTCAAGACATTATATCCACTAGGTAAACACTTAATTCTACACATGATTACACTTACCAATTAGTCTTAACTCAATATTAGACACGTTCTACGTCTATTCACTATTTAGTTTTAACAAGAGCCATGCCACTTAACTAGTGATTAACAGTAGAGAATTATATAAAACTTCCCAAAGAAAAGATCACATCTCAAGTGTACATAAAAACTTAATCATACCATGGCATAACCAAACATATACCTACATATTCATATAGTTTACCATAAATAGTATCACCACAACATCAATACATCCTCCGAGTTCACCAGGTATCATCATAATGTCAATACCTCTTTCGAATTCACCAGGCATCATCATAACATCAATATATCCTTTGGATTCAACGGACATCATCATAACATCAATATATCCTCCAGATACACCGGGCATCATCATAACATCAATACATCTTCTGAATTCATCGGGCATATCATACCATCAATACATCTTCTGAATTCACTTGACATCATCATAACATCATTATATCCTCCGGATTCAGTAGGAATTATCATAACAAAAATATATCTTCTGAATTCACTGGGCATTATCCTACCATCAATACATCTTCTGAATTC
This sequence comes from Capsicum baccatum var. pendulum, assembly GCA_030864225.1. Lineage (NCBI taxonomy): Eukaryota > Viridiplantae > Streptophyta > Magnoliopsida > Solanales > Solanaceae > Capsicum > Capsicum baccatum. The sequence continues at coordinate 184,181,022 of CM061558.1, read as the reverse complement.
ACCGAGCATCATCATAACATTATTATATCCTCTGGATTCACTGAGCATCATTATATCATCAATAATCATCATGACCAAAATAAATAAATATGTATATAGCTGAATCAATAACAAGTACAAGCCCACAATCAATAGAGTGTAAGAGAGGTAACAAAATATATATCATGGTACTTCACCATTAATCATCACTACATTATATGAGTAGATGCATGTACATATATATATCTAAATGATGTGAGCAATCACCACTTTTCCAAGCCTAATTATGATTATTAACAAAAAAATTATAAGACATGGGTATGCCTTATAGAATCCTTCTTTACTCACATGGCTCACACAACTAGCACAAAGAGATTCTTTTACACAAACATTGGTTTAGTAATTAAGCTTGAATCATAATAAGACTTGTGACATAAAGCAAGGTTTATATAGTAAGATAGCCAATAAGTTGAGTGATAGCATAACCATAGATTCAATTCACAAGACTTTCCAATGTTATCCATATCATGACCACAAGATAATCCATCAAGTATACACATTATTCCAACATTAACAATATGCATAACCCAGTTACCAGGCTTAGCCATCATATCACCAAAATCATATTCTAAGCGTTCATCACGTATCTAAGTCACTACTGAAGTTACATAGTTTTAGCTTAAGGTAGGTCAAGTTCCGCTAATAACAATCCTCCAAATTCTCTTCTACAAGTCTAAATTTTACCCAAAATTAGTCTAAGTTATCTAAATCATATCTCACAGGTCTATCAATCCACACTAGCTCTATAGGACAATTCTTCCTCAATTATTACTGTTAAGTCATCCAAGCACCTAAAGTCAATTTACTGGGAATTATCATACCATGAATAAATCTTTCGAATTCACCGAGCATCATGATAACATTATTATATCCTCTGGATTCACTGGAATCATCACATCATTAATAATCATCATGACCAGAATAAATAAATACGTATATAGCTGAATCAATAACAAGTACAAGCCCATAATCAATAGAGTGTAAGAGAGGTAACAAAATATATATCATGGTAATTCACCATTAATTATCACTACATTATATGAGTAGATGCATGTGCATATATATGTATATATAAATATATATATATATATATATATATATATATATAAATGATGTGAGCAATCACCACTTTTCCAAGCTTAATTATGATTATTAACAAGTAAATTATAAGGCATGGGTATGCCTTCTAGAATCCTTCTTTACTCACATGGCTCACACAACTAGCACAAAGAGATTCTTTTACACAAATATTTGTTTAGTAATTAAGCTTGAATCATAATAAGAGTTGTGACATAATGCAAGGTTTACATAGTAAGCTAGCCAATAAGTTGAGTGATAGCATAACCATAGATTCAATTCACAAGACTTTCCAATGTTATCCATATCATGACCACAAGATAATCCATCAAGTATACACATTATTCGAACATTGACAATATGCATAACCCATTTACCACGCTTAGTAATTATATCACCAAAATCATATTCTAAGCATTCATCACATATCTAAGTCACTAATGAAGTTACATAGTTCTATCTTAAGGAAGGTCAAGTTCCGCTTATAATAATCCACCAAATTCTCTTCTACAAGTCTAACTTTTACCCAAAATTAGTCTAAGTTATCTAAATCATATCTCACAGGTCTATCAATCCATACTAGTTTATAGGACAATTCTTCCTCAATTATTACTGTTAAGTCATCCAAGCACCTAAAGTCAATTTACAACTTAAAAACTAGGACAACATACTAATAAGGTGAGTGAACAAATCACTCCTATATAACTAGAGAAACTAGAGCACTCTCATTCTATTCATGAGATAACAAGTCCAACTAGCCAAGGTTCTAGAGTAAGAGTCAAATATTACACTTAACAAGTATAATAGCCTAAATGATTCAAATAATCCCAATCATTACTAATTATTATTTCAAAATCTAAGACCCCACCCAATCTTATCAAGATATCATAATTATACTACAATAAATCTCAACTAACTACAAGTAAGTCTAACCTACCTTGAGTACTAAATAGATCACGAACTAATGATCTTTCCTTTTCCTTTCCTCGAAGCTTATTCGATGAACTAAGATATCAACAACATAATATGTGCATTATTATGAGACAACAACACCCATACAGTACTATTGTGCTTTGGGTCCAAACTGACACCAAAAACCCAAGTAGGTCCCACATAAGAAAAATGAGTTTTTGAGACCAACCCATTATTATAATACCATTAGGGAGTTATAACCATCACGAAATTTGTGCAAAGAAAATCATATTTAGGGATAAAATAAGGCCTCAATCCATTTGTGATTTTGGGTTTAGATATCAAGAATTTAACACAAAAATGCAAGTTGTTTAAGCTCCCAATCAACACCCAACACACACTTTGAATACTACTCTTTCCATTAGGGTTTTAGAGGCTTAAGATAATAAAGAAATGACCAAATTTTGGCCAAAAGAGCCTTTAATAAAATATTGCCATCTCTCAAGAGGCGCGATCATGCATACGTGCTAAGATGTAATCGTAGCCATTGCGATCGCACCACTCCTCCTGGGATCGCGATACTTTAACATTAGATGATGGCTGAAACTTGGAATTTGATTCTAGGTTTTGGCCAAAGCTTCGAGATACATCTAGAGTTTAATATGAGCAAATAAGATATACAACCATATAGTTTTTGATGTTCCAAACATGTTGATGAAGTCAAACTTCACATCCAATGTATTTTTACTAAAGATTTTGCTCAGTGGATATTTGGAACCAACGAAGACTTCTAAATAGAAAAATGGTTCTAAAAACCAAATAAACTTCTAGGTAATCGAACTATCGATTTCAGTGATTCATAAATGACTTGGGGTTTCTATGGGAAAACTCTAATAACAAAAATAAGTAGGAATATAGAAAATGACCTGAAGGGTCATTACATTTTGTTGTCCTATTCTTGTGAGGGTAGTTTTGAAAAGTTGAAGGATAAGTTGACTTTAATGCTAGTTTTGACCCTGCCCGAGGGTATTGATGGGATTGTTATGTATTTTAATACAGCTCCTATGGGACAAGGTTATGTATTAATGCATCATAGTAAGATTGCAGCTTATGATTCCAAGCAGCTTAAGGTTTATGAGAGGAATTACCCAACTCACAATTTAGAGTTTGAGACTGTGGTCTTTGCTTTAAGAATTTGGCACCATTATCTATATGGGGTACATGTGTATATCCATTTAAACTATAATGGCTTGAAGTATATGTTTACACAAAAGGAATTAAACCTCAAGCAGAGGGAAGTGTATCAAATTGCTTAAGGATTATGATGTGAGCCTTTACTACTATCTAGGTAAAGTTAATGTTATTACTGATACTCTTAGAAGGTTATCTATGGGGATCTTATTTCATATCGATGATGAGAAAAGAGGGTTGGTGAAAGACATTCAGAGCCTGGCTAATTTAAGGGTTTATCTCTTGGACTTTAAAGATAGATGAGTGACTATCCAAGAAGTGGTTAAATCATATCTTGGTGTAGATGTAAAAGAAATATAGGATTTTTATCCCATACTTATGTAGATTAAGGATGATGTGGGTCAGCAAAAGGTTATGGAATTCGAGATTGGGGGAGATGGCATCTTAAGGTATCAAGGAAGGTTATATGTTCCTGATGTTGATAGGTTGTAGGAAATTTTTTTGACTGAGGCTCATAAGTTTAGATTATAGTTCACCTGGGTTCAACTAAAATGTATCGTGACTTGAAGGAAATCGATTGGTGGAAAGATATGAAGAGAGATGTGGAAATTTTTGTTACCAAGTGTATGGTGTATCAACAAGTCAAGGTAGAACATTTAAGGCCTAGTGGCATATCTCAAGAGATAAATTTTCCCATGTGGAAGTGGGAGATGATTAATATGGATTTCATTAGGGGTATTCTACGGTCTTGCAATAAGTATAATTTTATTTGGGTCATTATGGATAGAATTAATAAGGATGCTTACTTTTTGCATATGAGGACTAACTACTTAGGAGAGTATTATGCTAAGTTGTTTATTCAGGAGATAGTTAAGTTGCATGGAGCACTTGTGTCCATCATTTTAGACTAAAGTATGCAGTTTTCTTCTCACTTTTGGCATTCATTTTAGAAAGGTTTGGGTACTCAGGTGAACCTTAGCACCACTTTCCACCCTCAGACGAATGGACAATCAAAGCCTGCTATTCTAAATTTAGAGGATATACTAAGGTCCTATGTGATTGATTTTAAAGAAAGATGGGGTGACCATTTTTCTTTTATTGAATTTTCTTATAACAATAGTTATCATTCTAGTATTCAAATGGCTTCTTTGGAGGCTCCCTATGGTTAAAATTATAGGTCTCCTATTCAATAGTTTGAGGTGGGTGACATTAGATTATTTGGACCTGACTTGGTTCACCAAGCCATAGAGAAGGTGAAGGTGATTAGATAAAGACTAAAGATTTCTTAGATTTACCAAAAGTCTTATGTATATGTAAGGCAGAGATAGTTGGAGTTTGAGGCTAGTGATTCCGTATTCTTAAAGGTTTCTCCTATGAAAAGAGTCATAAGGTTTGGGAAGAAGGGGAAATTCAGTCTCCATTACATTAGTCAATATCATATTGTAAGGTAAATTAGTAATGTCACATATGAGTTAGATTTACCAACAAGTTTGGCCTCTATTCATTCTGTTTTCCATGTGTCTATGCTAAAAAAGGGCATTGGTGACCATTTATTAATAGTGCCAGTTAAGGATGTTGGTGTTACAGATTCCTTATCTTATGAGGATGCCCCGATTGAGATATTGGATAGGCAAGTTCGTAGATTCAAAACTAAGGATATAGCTTCAATAAAGGTTCTTTGGAGGAATCAAAAAGTGGAAGAGACTATATGGGAAGCTGAGGAAGATATAAAAGCCAAGTACCCAATCTTATTACCAATGTTGGATGAAAGTGATTAAGGTATGAGTTTAATTTTCCTCTTGATGGATTTCAAATTTGTCTTTGAATTCTACTACACTTTTGTTATTATCGTGCTAAAAATTCCCTAACTTCTCATTCGGGATGAATGATCCAAGGATGGAGAGGGGATAATGTATGACCTTGTGAAATTTTGATGATTTTATTTTTGAATCTGTCGTATGTGTAATGTCAATTTCTACTTGAATTATGTTTAGGGATGTTAAAAGAGTGTTTTCAAAAAAATTTGGAATTTTTAGAAAGGGTTCAGGGCTATTTTAGGACTCTGAGGCAGTAAGCCTATTATATATTCGCATGCCACGCCACTTAGCCTCTGTAATAAGGGCATGGCATAGAGGCTAAGCTCCGCAATAGTGGTGTACTATGCCACTATGTAAAAATCATCCATATTTGTTTTTTTTTTACTTGGGTTGAGGGGCTTTTGGACCTTTTACCCCTTGGACAACTTTGAAACACTAAATATACCCCTTTTCTTTAGTTTCAAGTATCAAACACTATTATTTTCTTCTTTAACTCCCAACCCAATAAGGCTTAAAGGTTTCTCAAGAAATTACTACTCCGGGATCCGAACTTCAAATTGTCTTCAAATTCTTTTATATTTCAGGTATGTTTCTATTTTCTTAACTTGAATCTTACATTATGTCATATATTTAATCATTACTCATCTGATTGTTGATTTGAAATTGGTTTAAGGGATTTTGATGGTTTTTACTTGAATTATATTACCTATGATTTAAATGTGTTGATTATTCTTTAATTAATAGATTTTTGGATTGAATTGGTGCATGGTTATGAGGATTGAAATGGGAAACATGGATTTCCCTAAATTGATGGATTTTTTTCTTGATAATAACGTTAACCTTAACACCTTGAAGACTTTGGTTTTGATTAAGGAATTTGCATGATTTAACTTACTTTCGGAACATTGTATTCCATTAAAGGATAATGTATAATAAAAATAGTTTTGGAATGTCCATGGTGGCAATGGTTTGGATTTTAAATGGAACTTGGGGGTCTAATGGTTATATAGATTGGTTTTGCACAACTGAATTAACTTGAAAGAATATTGGTATGATGATACCAAGTTGGTAAATACTTTAATAAAGACTCCTGGGTTAATGGTTGGGTTTATGTACAAACTATTTTAATTTGTGATTAAAGGGAATTTTGTAGCTAACCGTGAAAGTGTAGTCAGACCAACACTGGATACCACATTTGTCAGTGGGGGTCTATATGACCGTGTGTCTATATACACACTATATTTTGGATCGCTATCGCCTTAGTATCTTTAGCCTTTCCTCATTTTACTCAATTTGTGTGGCTAACACACACTGATGCCCTTTTAGTGGGGGACCTGGACCCCTATAGCCTATAAATGCGTTTAGGATAGAGCGAGCTACATAGGTCAGGATAATGGTTTAAACTCTCATGTTCATGACTCTTATCCCTATCCTAGCATCTTATATATGTATATATAAATTTTGTGAATGTGGTTTTGACTGGTTTTGGAAAATGGCATTATTTTATCCCTTTCCCCTGAGTTATATGCCAGTGCTCTCCTTAACCATTTTTGGATAGTGTAGGGTCCTTAGGCTTTTCTACTGCTTTTGTGTTGGATTATGTGATCTGGCACTTCTATGGATCTACTATAAATTGGTGAGCCTCCATCTTTTAGAAAACCCGGTCATTCGACTTGTTTTCTTTATCTCTTAGTATTTTCTTTTAGATTCTTTTTGGTCATAGTTGAGGGCATGTCCTGACTTAGTTTGTTATTCTGGTTTTGGAGGCTTTTGTGGAAAAGTGTTGGGATGATTGGTCATTTTGTGTTAACTCTTGGATGTCATTTGATTCATCTATCTTATTTACCATTTTTGGTTGGCTTTCGTTATATTCATATATTGTACTTTGGATGTTAGCCTAAGGGACTAGTCTCCGGCTCATAGTGGGCTTGAGATACCCATCACGACTAGACCCTGGTTTGGGTCATGAGAAACTAGTAGGTCTTTTTTTAAGGTCTCTAGTTTTGCTCAGACCATATAGGAGATGCATTGCGAGGCCTAATGGAATAACAATAAGAGACCTTTTTACCAAGGTAGTTTTAGTGGAAGCCAGAGTGGATTATAATTTAGAGGTAGAGGTTTTCAGGGTGGGTATCTCGAGTGTTGTATCTTCCTTGGACATGTTGCATCTAAGGATAAGATTATGGTGGATCCAACAAATATTGAGGCTATTCGTGATTGGGTCAAACCTATATCTCCAATTGAGGTTCATAACTTTATTGGGTTGGAAGGTGACTAGAGGTGGTTTGTTGAGGGTTTTTCTTTTATTGCAGCTGATGACTAAATTGACAAGGTAAAAGGTTTCTTTTCAGTGGTCTATGGAGTATGAGTTGAGCTTTCATAAGCTTAAGGACTTTCTCACCTCAGCTCTAATATTTACTCTTTCTGTTAAGAGAGAGAGGTTTATTGTATATTGTGATGCTTCTATTGTTGGTTTGGGTTACATTGTAATGCAGTAGGGCCGAGTTATTGCTTATACATTAGGGCAGCTAAAGGTGCATGATAACAACTACCCCACTTATGATTTGGAGTTTACGGCGATGGTTTTTGTACTTAAAATTTGGAAACACTACTTGGTTAGCACCTTATAAAGCATATATAACTTAATTCTTAATAATGCAAATGGTTAGAGTTGCTAAAGGACTACGACATTTCTATTATTTACCATTCGAGTAAGACCAATATAGAAATGGATGCCTTGAGTGGGAAGTCAATGAGTATTATAGCTTGTCTTTTATTTCAGCTTTTGAGCGTCTGCTGGCATAGGAAATCTAGTCCTTAGCTAACTTAATGGTTTAACTTTATATTTTCAACTCTAGGAGGATCCTTATTATTGTTGAGGCTAGGTCTACCTTATTTGAGCAGATTTAGAGTCATCAATTTGAGTATAGTAAACTTTGTGGCATTCGTGATCAGGTTCTGAGGGTTGAGTCCAAGAGGGATACCTTGGCTTCTGATGGTCATATTTATATTCCAGGGGTTGGAGTATTCAATTGATATTGTGAGAGGCCCATAACTCTAGATATTCGATTTACCCTAGGATAACTAAGATGCATAGAGATATGAGGTAACACTCTGGTGGAGTGGCATAAAGAGAAATATAGTGGAATTTATTGCTCGTTGGCTATGTTTTCAGTAGGTAAAGATAGTGCATTTGAGGTTTGTAGGCCTGATTCAAATGTTACCCATTCCTGAGTAGAAGTGTGAGAGAATCACTATGGACTTTGTTAGTTGGTTACTTCACACTACCTAAGGTTTTAACAATATTTGGGTCATTTTAGATTGGTTGACCAAATTGGCATATTTTCTTCCTATTCAGATGTCCTTCAGTGTTGAGAAATTCATCCATATCTATGTTTAGGAGATAATCCACAGAATGGGGTACCCATATCTATTATTTCAAATAGGGTCTCGGTGTTCACTTCTAGATTCTAGAGGACTTTTCAAGAGGATTTTGGTACTCAAGTGGACCTTAGCACTGCTTTTTACCCTAGACTAATAGATAGTTGGAGTAGACTATTTTGGTTCTCGAGGATATGCTCTGGGCTTGTGTTATGGATTTTGGAGGTTAGTAGGAGTAACACTTTGTATTGGTGGAGTTTGCTTATAATAATAGCTACCATTCGAGCATTAAGATGGTACTATTTGAGGCATTATATCGTAGGCATTGTCGATCTCCAATCGGGTGGTTTGAGACCTCCAAGGTTAGGCCCAATGGTACTATACTTCATGAGTCATTGGACAAAGTTTGGGTGTACCAGGATAGGTTGAGTGAAGCTCAAAGTAGACAGAAGGCTTATGCAGATCATAGACTCCGTGCCTTGAAATTTTGAGTTGGAGACAGAGTATACCTTTGAGTATCACCTATGAAGGGCGTGACGTGGTTTGGCAGCAAGGGGAAGCTCAACCCTAGGTATATTAGACTCTTTAAGATACTTTAGATAGTTGGTGCGACAACTTAATAGAGACCTTGAACCCAAATTTTGTTGCTGTTTATCCAGTTTTTCAAGTTTCTATGTTGCTCTAATATATCCTTAATGATTCATATGTGTCTCCGTGGGACTCGATTTATCTGGATAAGAGGTTGACCTTTATAGAGGAGCCAATTCTTATTTTGGCCAGGAATTTCTGGTGGTTTCACTATAGGGAAATTCCACTGGTTAAGGTTCAGTGGAGGCACCTCCTAGTGAAGGAGGCTACTTGGGAGATTAAGAGCTAGCTGCAGGCCCAGTATCCCTACTTGTTCAAGCTTTTAGGTACACCTTAATCATTTACTTTCATGGACAAAAGTCCTTTTAGCAGTGGATATTGTAATGACCCTCTAGATTATTCTCTACTTTTCCACACTTTTTTTGGCCATTTAGAGCTTTTATATAGCCACCCCAAGTCATTCATGGTTTGCTAGAACTGATAGTTAGGTTACTAGGCAGTTCATTTATATTTTAGAGTTTTTTCTATTTTGAAGTCTTTAATATTAAGGATTAGCTGTTGGGCCTAAAATTTAGGTTAATGAACTCGTATACTAATTCCAACAACTCCATCATCTTTAGAATATCTATTTATGCTAAGGGGACCTTTGATTTGAGTCCCATGGCTTTCAGACTCATTTTGGGCTATTATATGGATTTTGGTTAAAATGGCCACTAGGTGTAGGACCTATATTTAATCGAAACGATCCCAAATTTAAATTTTGATGGCATTATTGAGTCTAGAGTGTTGAATTTGATAAGGTAGCATAATTTATTTGCATTCACAGGATTTTGAATGAATCCCGAGGGGTCAATGGAAACTTGGGAAATACTAAGTTTCAGTTGGTGCATGGACTCACTTGGTGCAACCACTTAAGCAGAACTTTCGTCGCTTAATCGGTGTTTTCTTAAGAAGCCAAGGGACCACTTCAGTGACGAAGATAGGTCCCTGCCTAGACGCTTTAGCGGAGATTATTCCGCTTTAGTGGATATCATATAAATAACATAATGTTCGTTTAGAGGAGATAGGTCTGGGTATGATTTGCTTAAGAGACCATATGATTCTTAGGTGGTGATCGCTTAAGTGTTCAAATGGCTGCTTAAGTGGCAACTACAGGGCATTTATCTCACCCTTCACCCATTTTCTCTCATTATTCTGAAGCCCCAAGTCCATAAAATCCCTAGATAGTTGGAGAGAGAGGTGATGACTATTATGGGTTCAAGATGAGTTGGGAAGTGTGTTGGAGATGTTTCCCCATCTTGATTTTTGTAAGTTTCCATATTATTCATTGATTGATTCTACAATTTGACCTTAAAGCGATAGTTCTTTCATGGGTCTATCCTAAATTCATTTGAAGCAGAAATTTACTCATTTTTAAAGGTAAATGATACTTGAGACTAGAGGCACTTTTTGACAATTTTAGAATAAGATTCTACAAGTGGGCCCCACGTAGAATTTTCAGGCCAATTTTGGACCCAAAGCAATTTTATATAATATAGTTATCATTACTCTCGTATCAATGTATAGATCCTTATTTTGGTAGGATGGCATTGCGTGGAGGCTTCGCAAAAGGGAAAATCTCTAATCTAATAGACTTTCTTGGGTATTCATCTACATCCAGGTAGGCCAGGCTTACTTTCTCATAGATTGAGATTTATTATGGTATTAGTATGGAATTAATCTTGACTTGGGTGGGAAATTATGAATTGGTTGTATGTGTAGTGAAACTCAAAATACATAGCTAAATAGTGAATTGTTTTTTGCTAGAATGGCCTACCCATACATTTCGAGGATTAAACTATGACCGTAGGACTTGTTATACTTATTTGACAGCTTGTAGCAGGACTTGGATTTCTTAGCCTAGTTTGGGTTAAACTTTTAGGGTTTAGTAGCGGGCCCGACCAGCCCTCTTAAGTGTAAATATCTTAGTTATATCTTTGTACATCTATGAGTACTTATTTCATTATTTTACGTCATTCTTGGACCCTAGGAGGATCTAAACATCTTTTTAACTCTTGACTAGATTTGTACCTTGGATTTATTTAAAGGTCGGTTTGAATTCGGCATTTATTATACTAAGATCAGTTCGAGTTTAGCATTATTATACTATGGTTGGTTTGAGTCTGGCAGTTATGATACTATTTCGAATTCAAGTCTGACTATGAAGATTAGTTATTATGTTAAGGGCCCAGTTCGGGTATGGTGCTTATAGTATGGGAGGATTCTTGGGCATGGTTTCGATCTTCGATTATGTTATGATTATTACTGTTGGTACTTCTCTCTTAATTGCAACCATAAGCTTTTAAGGGGCTCGATCAGGTTACCTTTTTCTTGTTTCCACCTTATAGGCTTATGCGAGTCCAGTTTGGCTATAGTTAGTTGCATTCTTTTTTGACATTATTTATTCTATTATTTATTCTCAGACATTCAAAGCATCATTCCAGGTTTGCCGTTTTACGCGACTTTAGTTTGCCTTCTCGCATCTTATTATTCTTTTGTTTTAATTTATCTTAGCCGACCAATGATGCCTTTTGAGTGCCTGTTGTTTTGGTACTCATACTACACTTCTACATCTTTTTCTAGATGCAAATTGGAGTACTAGTTGCCGTTGTTGACATGTACTCTAGCGCTTTCCATGGTTTAGAGATAATGTGAGTTTTTAGAGTTAGAGTTGATTCTCTCTCCTTTCATTGTTTTGGGATAGTCTTTCCATTTGAGACTCTTGTGTGTTGATATTAATAGTACTTATATTGTTTTGGTTGAAAGCTCTTGTATTGAACTTACTAGGTGGTGGGACACTCTTTTATTTCTTCTCCTTTATTTATGATATTGAATTTATGTTTCTTGTCTAGACATGTTTTATGCCTTATAATAGTGTTATTCATACCCTCTACCATCTAGCCCGTTACTTGTCGTTCTGGGCTGCGGGTTGGCTTACCTATAGGTGGGTTAAAGTAGACACAATCATGGGTCATGGAAATTGGGTCGTGACAGCAGGTATTCACAAAAATGAGTGCCTAACTAATTCAACTTAACAAATAAAATTTTAAAAGATGGGCACATTCTTAAAGGTAGAGCATTCACAAAACAATTTTTCATTTTCAAGAGTCGTGCATATGAAAAATCTCTCCAAAAGTGCTATTTTAGCCAAAGTGTTCTATTGCTAGCACACTTTTCTCCTAAGTACCAATACCAAAAGGGTTCCATTTATCAACTATATGACAAACTACTATACTAAAAGAAAATATGAAAATAAACTGCAAATCACAAAACACACTCAAATCAACCCAAACACATGAACCTGTAAAAACAAAAATCTTCTAGAAATATTAAAAACCGAATCCAAAAATACTATTCAAATCTTAGTATAAATATCAAAACCACACTCTATAAATAGAGTATCAAAACATAATCAAATATTACAGATTCAAAAATAAGTAACCTTATAGGCTTATGCGAGTCCAGTTTGGCTATAGTTAGTTGCATTCTTTTTTGACATTATTTATTCTATTATTTATTCTCAGACATTCAAAGCATCATTCCAGGTTTGCCGTTTTACGCGACTTTAGTTTGCCTTCTCGCATCTTATTATTCTTTTGTTTTAATTTATCTTAGCCGACCAATGATGCCTTTTGAGTGCCTGTTGTTTTGGTACTCATACTACACTTCTACATCTCTCTATCAGGAGGTATCCCTGGGAGATCATCCAGAAAGACATTAGAAAACTTATTGACGACTTTAACAGACTGAAGAGTTGGAGTCTCAGACTTAATGTCCGTAAATCTAACCAAATGGTAAATACAACCCTTGGAAATAAGCTTTTTAGCTTTGAGGTAAAAGATAAAATGACTCTTGGGTGACACAGAATTCCCAAACCACTCAAACACAGATGCACCCAACAATTGTAACTTGACAACTCGGGTCCGACAATCAATAGAGGCATAAGAAGAATACAACCAGTCCATACCCAGAATCACATCAAAATATACCATGTCTAACTCAATCAGATCAGCCAACAAGACTCTATGAAGAACAGTAACAGGACACTTTTTATACACTTTCTAGGAAACAATCGAATCACCCACTGGGGTAGAAACTAGGGTTGGCTCAGGAATAATATCAGTACTCATATCAAAATTCACAGCAATCAAAGGTGTAACATATGAGAAACTAGATCCAGGATCCAATAAAGCATACACATCAAATTGAAATATATGAAGCATACCAGTAACAACATCAAGAGAGTCCTCTTGTTCCTGGCAGAACGGTAAAGCATAGAATCTATTCTGGTGCTGCCCACCAACATTGCTAGAAGAGACACCCTGAGCAAGGGCTAGGCGAGTCATTGGAACTAGAGCACTAACAGTCTGAGCCTTGGTCTCAAGGCGGTAGTACCGGTGCCCTTGTCCATCCTGTGGACAATCTCTAACTCTGTGACACATGTCACCACACCATAAACAACCCCTCTTCTCACCCCAACACTAACCCGAATGAGCCCTACCACACTTATGACACAGGGGATGATTTGGCTTACTGCCAGCACTGTACTAGGACCTGGATGCATATGACCTGCTACCTTGCTCTTGCCTACCTCTAAGCGTGGGAGCACTAGCAAATAATGGTGCTGGCATAGATGAATGATCCTGATACTAAGGAAGACTCTCTCCCTGCAATCTAGTCTGACCCTATTCGTGCTTCTCAGACCTAGCTTTCTTATTCCCTCTCATTCTATCTCTCTCCTTAATATTGTCTGCCTCAATCTATTAGGCATGAGTCATCAACCTAGAAAAATTCATGTCACTATTCAGCATAGCAGACCTACACTCCTTAACCACATAACTAGACACTCCAGTCACAAACTTACTCATACTAACCCAATTATCAGCCACTAAGTCAGGAGCATACTTGGTCAACTGATAGAACTTTAGATAGTTCTCCCTAACAGTCATAGAGCCCTATCACAGGTTCATAAACTCTTCCACCTTCGCCTCCTTCATCTCCAAGGGGGAAAACTTATCCAGGAATGCATCCTGGAACTCTTGCCAAGTTGTAGGGACAGCTTCCACACCACTACTTTTCCTCTAAGCAACAACCCAGTCATAAGCAAGGTATTTCAACCTATATGCAACCAACTCCACACTATGTTCCTCAGATACATGCATCACCTGAGTAATCTTCCACACCTCCTCTAAAAATAACTGTGGATCCTCATCAGACTTGGACCCATAAAATTCCAGTGGATTCATCTACATGAAGTCACGAATACTGGCAGCAGCTGAATCACCTCCCTGCTGCTGTGGAGCCAGGGTCGGGTTGGCCTGAATATTTGCAGTAATAGCTTAGGCTAGCACCTGAAAGGCTGCCTGAAATTAAGTATGAGACACGTTTTCATTCAACGGATCAGCGGGTTGAGGTTGCTGACCATCATTATTTCTTCTTGCTCGACGTGAGGGCATATTTTTGAAAGAGAAGAGCATAAATCAATAGCAGAGAGAGACACTTTAAGTACGATAGACTTCTAAAAGAAAGAATCACACTTTTTACTAAAACATCTTGTAGCCTCTTGCTCATAGATATGGCGCGCTACACACTGATGATCAAGACTCTACTTAACGCGGCTTCTCAGACTCCCTAGGATACCTTAAAACCTTAGGCTCTGATACCAAGTTTGTAATGCCCCAGAAAATGGGTCCCGGAGCATCACACGGTACTTGAGACTACAAGTAGCCCCAAGCTAACCCTTTGACCCATTTTCATTCAGTTTAACACAGATCAACGGGGTTTCCATAAATAACTCTCAAATATCAACAAAGTAATCATCATCCAAAGACAATCCACAACAAAACAATTTCAGTAATATATAAATATACATCGGGAGCCATCATGCTTTTCATCTATCAAAATCAACCGCGTTGTTGATTTCTTTCACACTCAAGTTCAAAACAATTCCATTAAGACCAAAAGGTCAAATCATTCAAAATATCTCAAATATTCAACATCAACATGCTTATAACACACACTTTCTAAAAAAAACACAATTTCCAATGGGGATTCACAGCCCAAATATCAAAATCATGATAAATATCATTCAAGATTCATGATTTATATCACCACACATGTAAATTCATCTTTCAAAATCATAAACATCAAAATTTCATAATAATCATCATAAGATATGGGTTCATGCTTCAAATTTATAAAAATCAAATAAAAATCATGCCTTTGTAAAGAAAATTACTTTTGGGCACAAGAACAAAAGAGGGTTCTTGTTGAAAAACTCCACATACCTTGAATGATGAATTTTAGATCGATACTCATTTTTGAGATGTTAATCGTGTCTTTGAATGATGGTTCTTGGAGTTCTTGAACGAGGAACTTGGAATCTTGAATGAAGTTGCAGAATTAATGGTGAACTTTGGAGGTTTTTGAAGTTGGATGTAGGAGCTTAGGGTTTTCTTTTTGAGGAAATTTATTGAAATATAACATATGATGCTTCTAATAGGCTTTAATATAGGGTTTGGATGGATTTTGGGTGAGGGGGAATGACCAAAACGCCCCTAAAAATCAAATAATTTTTGAATCTATCCTTTGGTTGACTCTTTTGATAGTCTGAAGTAGATCAACCTTAATGTTTTACTCCAATATCCAAATTGGATGAAACTAATTTCATTAGAAAGAGGACTCTCATATATTTCCATTGATATATAGTATCTCACCAAAATCATTGTGTACGAGGAGTTATGATCATTTGAAGTTGACCCAAAAATTCTCTTTTGATAGGCTGAAGTAGATCGACCATAACTTTTTGCTCCGATAGACAAATTGGATGAAACCAATTTCATTGAAAAGAGGACTCGCAGAGGGTGACTCCTTAGTCCTTCAAGACACCAATTTAGTGGATCCATACACCCTTCCAACAGGGGTTATAGGTTGGACCCTGGTTAGCTCAGATTGGGGCATGTAGGTTATATAATACACCCCACAGTTTTAGTCCAATTACTTAGGCTAAGTATAGTTCAGTATTACATGATCAACATTCAGATATCAGTTAATCAGTATACAAATACTAGTGAATCAGTATTTAGATGTCACTTACTTAGTGTTCAAAAATCAGTTAGTCCATATTCAGATATCAGCTACTCATTATATAGACATTAGTTATCCCATTACTCAGATTTCAATCATTCAGTCATATAAGCATCGATTATTCGGTTAATCAGATCAGCTCGGTATATGTTATGTTGGGTTTTGTATGATCATGCATTCATACTTAATATATCGGTATATTCATAGCCTTGAGTTATGCCAGTTTCCATTCCATAGATTGAGATCCAGAATTCATACATGATCCTTAGTATAGTTTTACAACATGTTCATCTTTACATGAAATATACATACAATATTCATGTTTTATCGCTTCCTAGATTCAATTCTACTTATTCTATAATAGTAAAAATTTAAGAAACTAAGTGTAGTGATTCACCAAACTATCAAATCATATTTGTTACCCATGTTTTAAGATACTTCATCTTTCAGTTTATTTTAGTCTCTTGGTGAGTCTACTTGCACTTAGCATGCATGTTTTAAGATTTTGTATGTAATTATTTTTACTTATTTCACTCACCCCACTTACTCAGTACATTCCAAAGTACTGATCCACATATATGTCTATGTGCTACATTGTTTCATAATGTTGGTACCAGTTGTGGCCTACATGTTATAATCAAACAGTTTGAAACTTCTAGCCAACAGGTGTTGAGTTCTCCTATTTCGGGGACTCCAGTAAGATATTGTTCATGTACTTTATTTTATTATTCACATATATTGATTAGTGGTAGTTGGAGGCATGTCCTAGATATCTATAGTTTGTATAATAAAGGCTTAATAGACAGTCAGTCAGAGTCATGAAATGTAAATTTCTATTCCCTCTTCAGTTTTATCATATTGTAAACTTTATCAGTATTATTTATCCAGATTATGTCATGATTATGTTTTTGCACAACATATTTAGTTTTTTAATTTATTCTAAATCTGCTGCTCTAGTATCATACCAGTTTATGCATGAGATTGGGATCACTTGTAGTTCTAAGCACCATGTTACAACTACTGATTAGTCTCAGGTCAGGAGACCCTATGGAACATACGGGCCACTTTTGTCTTTGTAATCATCCTTTTTCTTCCAATCACCATATCTCCCATGAATCCTATCTCTATACCCAAACCTATTGTAGTTATTATCCTTGTAATAGTTCCAAACTTAGTTCTCTTGACCAAAATGCCAATTTTCTTGATTAGACCCTTGGTCTTTGTCTCAAAAACCATCCGCCTAATCATTTAAATACTTAGTCTTCTTTAAAATTAGAGTCATCATATCTAGGTTCCTTACCTTTTGAAACAGCCACATTCACCTTTTTTTACACCCACTATTGTAAATTACTTTATGAATAAACAAAATTCGGTCCTCCACAGTGCTAACTCCTGGGTGACAGAATCATCAACTATTCACTGTTTTGTGGATACTTCCAGCATATATGTTCCTGCAAGTATGTCTACCTCGTGAGTGCTAACTCTGGTTGGTTTTAGTAATCCTATCTAGAATCTGAAAAACCCTTCTCCTAACTTAAATTCATAATTGTTCCATAAGTGATAGCGTCTACTACAACCTTATTATTCACATTCAAACCTCTATTGAAGATCCCTAAATAATTATAGCTTGATATTTTATGATTTCTAAATTATGAATCTCCTTCTTATACCTCAAAAAAGTTCATACAATGCTTTTGAATGTAATTTCCTGAAGTTGTAACTCTCTTTTTTCAACTGCAACATTCTAAAAGAGGAGAAAAAACACTACAAAAATTATATCTTCGGCTTTTTCAATTGGTGATTGACCCTTTTGGTAGCTCGATTAACCATAGAGTGGCTTCAATAGTCAGAGATGAGGGAAAAATCTTAGTCTAATAGCATCCTGAGTCACGCTAGGTAAATATAGAAAGTACAAATCCCAACAAAATTGTCACGACCCAAAAACCAAGAAGGGTCATGATGCCATTTGTCGCGGCAAGCCTTGACATGTAAGCCTATCACCCAAACTGATATAAAATGAGAAAATCTATACCAAACCAAGGTAAGACCCCTAGAACGGAGTCAAACCACATAAATAAATTAAAGGCAGAAATATAATAAAGATACCAACCAAATCCCAAAACCTGGTGTCATAATATAAGAACTAACTAGTATAACTCGAGGTCAAAAATAGATAAGATATCCAAACAGTAGAAAAACTCTATCTTTTTATACAAGTAAGAAATAGTTTAGATCAAAAAAGGTAGATGTCAACTCCAGATACATAGATCAACTGCTACCTCAAATGGACTCCAAATATCACCTGAATTAACCATCCATGTGGTGCACTCATACTTGGATATGCACCAAAAGGGCACGGTAGGAATGAGTATGATCCACTTGTACTCAGTAGGTATCATAGGACAACTGAATAAAGTAGAAAATAAATTGTATAAACACAAATTGTGGGAACATCACCTCCAATAAGAAAATGTCCCAAATAGTAGACCACATCGTCTCCACTAATAGTTCAAATATATACACATAACAAATACATGTTGAGGAAAGAAGAACAATTATAAATATAAATATAGGAAGATATAACAGATGAATAGATATCGATTCAAATATAGAAATACAATCACAATATAAGAACAATATATGAGGTGAAATAAAGATGATGATGATGAGTATTATGTGATACATGAGGTTGTCGTACAAC
Source organism: Capsicum baccatum var. pendulum (assembly GCA_030864225.1). Taxonomy (NCBI): domain Eukaryota; kingdom Viridiplantae; phylum Streptophyta; class Magnoliopsida; order Solanales; family Solanaceae; genus Capsicum; species Capsicum baccatum. The sequence continues at coordinate 184,162,191 of CM061558.1, read as the reverse complement.
CTTCGTATACACCTACATAGCTAAAGCTTCCCGAGTAGGATCCATGGGATGTTCGTCAACTAGTATACAACCAATATCCACTACCAATATGTATATCTCCTCTTCGACACATACATAAATAAAGGGTTTTTAAGATGTCACATTTTCTATCAGAAAAAAAATGTATTTCAAGTATTTTCAAGGTGGTACCAATAATCCATGAATGAATATGATATGAAGATGTAATGCTCACAACCAACCAAGATGAAAATATCCAACCAATAAACCAACTATGTGAGCCAAAAAAATCCACTCAAATCAACCAACCATCTATAATCCAATATAATCCAGAAACCATCAAGTGAAACTTGTAGGAAAATATTATTGATACTATATAATTCTAAAATCTAGGATTTTTCAAACAAAAAGAGTGTAATAAAACATAAATGTATCAATACAAGGTCAACAACATTATATAAGACCCCACACAGTTATACATAGCAAATAATGTCTTAAAATCTAAAATATTATCCAAATAGGCCCCCATACGAGCACATAAATCACCTAACACATTTTCCATGATACAACCCCATACCCATAGAATGATTTTACATTATAAATAAATTTAATCCATAACCTACCTCACATTTCAAAAATTAATCCAAGAAGCCTTCAAACCAAAGTTTATCCCTCACGAACGTACCCTAAAATCAAATAAAAATTACAAATACAGAATCTATGCATCAAAAGAAATCCATTGATAACCATATTGACCACTTTTGAATGTGGGTCAAAATAGACCCCCGAAATGGGTCCTAAAAGAGGGGTAAAACCAAACTTTTTGTCCAAAAATATATTTTTCATGATTTAAGGAGCTCATAGAAGAAAAATCAAGTGAAAATAAGTTGAGCATAGTGTTTAAATTAATGGAATACTATTTTAGGCCTTTCATCCAAAATTCTCAAATTTTACTTTACATCCAAGTTTTAGCAAAATATAGATGATAATAGTCGATGAATAGTAATTGAAATACAGTTTTGAAGCTTACCCAAGCATAAAAAAGAAAAAATAGCTCAAAAACTCGTATCCCAAGCTCAAGTCTCAAAATGGTGAAAAATCACAAAAAAGTGGTATTTAAATATACCGGATGCCGCTAAAGTGGACCATCGACCACTTTAGCGGTCAGCGTAAAAGCGCCCAAATGCTTCTAAGGAAGCACAAATGCCAAGGTAATAGTCCTCTAAAGAATACTTGGGTCTCTTTAGTGGTAGGCACTAAAGTGCCCAAGTTTACGCTTTAGCGGTTTCTACTAGGCAGCCAGGGCTACTTTAAGGCCAAAGGGTCGCTAAAGCACCCTCTACTAAAACATCTAAAGGACCGCTTTGGAAGGTAAAACTAGTTTGTGCACCAGATGGAGACTTGAAGGATTCCAAGTCTTCGCATACCCCTTGGGGTTCATCTAGAATATCGAGAATGCAAATGTACTATGTTACCCTATCAACTTCGACTTCTGGACTCAATAGTGATATCAGATATTCAAAATATCATCATTTTCATAAACTTAATCCTCGAAACGTATTTTCACAAATTTTTGAATATAGGGTTGAAATAAGTTATAAAAATCCCAAAACCATACCAACTATGTTACTGTAATACCCCATACTTCTACCTAGCTTAAATCGTCCTAGAAATATTAAACACTTGTTTCAAAGATGAATTCACTTTTATACATGTGGTATTTTCAAGATTTTCACTTTATATCATGTGTAAAATTGAATAATATTTCCATCGATACCAAATTCATGCAAATCCGACACCTGGGCGATGATTTAGAGCCATTTTAGTAAGACGATGGGCCACCTAAGCCATCAACGCATCACGGAGCCAGACAAAATGGAAATCATCAAAATACAGTGAGATTTTGTGATTATGGTGCATTTCTCCAAGGCTCAAATTCATATTTGTCAAATTCCAGTGACATGGCGTAATAGCGCCGCGTCGATCCAGGGGTCCAAGTCGGGAATTTTTCACAGAATTAAAATACGCGTTCAAGGGTTAAAAGGGTCAATTTTTCATCCCTATATATACCCAATAACATATGATTAAGCCATAATTCACCCAAAATATATTGTTTCTCTCAATAACAAGCTAGGGTTTTCAATTGGGGATTCAAGTCCAAGACTCAAATTCAAGAATCTCTCCATAAATCTTCATAGAAATTATGCATTATAGCTTAATTGTGACCCAAGTGAAAAGTGTATGCTTTACCATATGACTAAGAATGACTTTCATGATATTGTGTGCATTATGAATGGTTGAGGGAATGTCCATGAGATTAGGTTGATGAAAGTATGACATATTTATATGCAAATCCCATTCATGTACAAGACTATGATAACCATGTGCTTCATAAAATCCCCAAATTAACATATTATGAATTGTTGATATTGATCATATGTTCGAGAAGTTTCATGTCCTATTAGTTTCATGATATCAAGTTAAAGGGGTATTTGTACCCAACAATTTAGTTGTGTGCCTAGAGCTAGTGTCATCTTTTCATGATAATCTTAGTCAAACCATGATCCTTAGAATTCAATTAGTCTTATGACTCAGGAAAACTCAGTAAATTCAGTATCAGTCTAGTCCTACTCAGTAATCTCAGTGACTTTAGTAGTTAAAATATCAGTACTCAGTAATCTCGGTAACCTCAGTATTCCTAGAAATCTCAATAACTTCAGTACTCTCCGTCAGTTCTCAGATCTTAGTAGCATTTCGTCAATCAACGAAACTCGGTGAAATTATTTTATTTTCGTTAAACGATACCATTAGTATTAGTTTAGTTCAGTTAATTAGTTCAGTGTCTATTCAGTTGGGAGTAGGATTCAGCACCGAGTGAACCTAGGGATGAGAACACACATTGTCATCCAGTAAGGTGTGATCCTTATTACAAATCCCTATATTCTAGAACTTTGTAGCCAGTATAGGTTGAGATAAACCCTATGTGTTTAGGTCTTTATACATCTCATTTGAGTTTTCTACTAGGAGGGGTTTATAGAAGATCTCCCTATCAGAGAGGGTATACTCACATCTTGTCTTTACCCGTGGCATGGTACTGACACCCTTCCAGCTGGGGTTATAGGTTGGACCCCACCAGTTCAGTTTTGAGGTATGTCAGTTAGATTATTACCTCCCATAATCTCAATTTCAGATCCAGTTTCATTAATAGAACTCAATTCAATTCTATAGAAATCCTGGACTGTCAGATATAGTCAATCAGACCAGTTCTTCATAATCCAAACTATCAAATACAGCCATCCCTTTATCATTAATATGACATCAGTTCCTTAGTACTCAATAGACTCATTCATTCAGTATCCCAATATCAATACTCAGATATCAGTAAATCCACGTTCTCAGAATTCATGAGTCAGTGTTATCACAATCTCAGTTACAGTTACATATTCATACATGTATTCTCACGTTCATGTTATACAGTCAGTTATTATTGTTTATGTATATGAACCCTTTTATTTAGCCCATCTCACTTGCATACTAGTACATTCAATATACTAATGCATTTGTGCTATGGTGTTTTATACCATAGGTTTAGAAGTACGAGCTCTCGAGCATCCTTAGTAGATCACCTGTTCAACAGCTAAACTAGCAGTGAGTCCTCATCAATCGAGGATAGCATAGTTATTTTATTACCTTATTATTTTAGTAGTTCAAAGATATTTGGGGACATGTCCCATCAACTCCACAGTTTTTAGATAGGTGAGAGGCTTTCAGACTACAACACATGTTTAGACAGTTTATTTCAGCTTTGGGTATGGTCATACCCCACTACAAACATTGTTTTAAATTCAGTATTAGTTCATTTTTTGAACTATATGGCCTTACAACTTATATTCTGCATATTTACAATGTATTATTTAGTGCACAATTACAGATATTCGTCATGATTTAGCTTATGGTCCTTCGGGGTCATTATTACTGTGTAGCATTCCTAGTACCAGATTTGGGGCGTTATAGTTACGACCCTAAAATTGATGTTTTGGATCCATTGGTGTAATCCATTTTTCCATTTGATGCACAGATCAAAAGATATTGACCAAAGTCAACTCATAAGCCTATAAGACAACCAAAAATCATAATCCTACATAAATCACATCAAAATGGATTGGGATCCATGCCAAACATCCCCACACCCTAGAAATACCACAATTCAACCAAGGGGAAGGGTAAAGTGGTCAAACCACAAGAATCATATACTTTACTAAAATGCCTCAGATTTTGGCCCTTGCAAATTCTTGATTTTTAAACTCTCTAATCATTATACAACTCTCACCATAAGTTGTAGGGTGTGGTGATGGGTCTAGGGATCCTAGTCATACATTGGTCAGTGTGTTGTTGTCTAAATTATGTCATGGCTATGAGAGGCTCCATACAAGTCATATGGTAATGTGACAAGAGGGTAGGGTCCAATCGTATGTTGATGTTCTACCTTGGATAAGACTTGGTGGTACTAGTCGTATGGTATGGTGATGAGTTGGACAAGGTAATCGTATATTGGACAGAATGTGGTAACCAACCTTCTACTCTGGTGATGATTTGAGGGTACCACTTATATGTTATTGTGATGAGTTAGAGGGTCCACTCGTACACACCTTCGAGTTTTCCACACCTTTTAAACTGAGGGTATTTTGAATGTTTCCACCACAAGCCCTTAAGACCCCATGTCTTACTAAACTTTTTGGTCATTCATTCTACACTTTAGAAGATTAAAACACTATCTAAATTCTCTCAAAAACTTCTTAAGAAAGATTGGGCTAGGTTTCTTCAAGGTGGTTATCTACAGGCTTAAAGGTGAAATTCTCTTCGTGAATCTTCATAAATTAGGCATGTGACTCTTTCTTCATTGTTAATTCATAAAATCATGTGTTTTAGATATTGTTCGTGATTCATTAATGGTTGTTTTGAAAACCATGGTTGAGGTTTTAGATGCATAATGTTGAGTATTGTTTTCTCATATTTTAAATTATAATTATACATGTTTTGATAATGGTTTTGCATGTGTGGGTGCCTGGAAATTGTTGTTTAATGAATGGGTAATTTTTAACCCTATACTTGATGGTTTTTGGCTTTGAATAATGGTTTGATAATGGTATTCCTCAACCTATTTGTGAAAATGTCAATGGGAAGAATCTTGTCACATATGAATTGTGTTTGCACTAAGGCATTGTCCTATGAATATTGATGATTGGTAAATGGTTTTATGAAGGCCTTGTTGGCCATAAATTGATTTTAATAGTAACCTTGGTGGTTTAGTTGGCTAAATGGGTTTGAGTCCCTAAATATTGAATTGAATTGGTGTCTTTGTTTAGGCAATGGGTTTGAGTCCCAAAGTTGATTAATAATGGTAATGACATATTGTACGCTTGCAAGTGAGGTTGGTATGACGATACCAATGGGATAAATTTTGTAATTAATTAGATTAATGGTTTTTTATATGTGTAATGAATATTTTAAACAGGCTTTAAAGCGAGATGTGTATTCAGGCCGTGAAAGTGGAGTCTGAAGGACTAACACTGGAAATTGTGCTAGCCAGTGGGGGTGTCTTTATGACCAAAAGATACGAGTCCTTCGAATCAATATATGAATAAGAGATTTGAGTCCTCTATATTGTATACATTGGTTCTTAAGTCACAATTATTATGTCGGGAGGTTCGAGTCCTCTATAAAGTCATATACGGATATGGTTATTCACTAGTTCATGCGGTTACACATACTGGGGCCCTTCCATCTAGGGGAGAGCTAGTACCATTTAGCCTTTGGGATCCTTGTTTTATGATGGTTATGCCACACATCCTTGGTTAAGGTTTTTAAATGCATGCTAAACCCTGTTCCCTATCTCGGAATAATATATATATATATATGTATATATATATACATATGTATATATATATATATATGTATGTAATTGTATATGATGATTGTACTTGGTTTTGAATGATGTCATTATTTTGTTCCTTTATCCCTGAGTTACATGCCAACGCTCCAACCACTAACCATCTCTGAACATTATATTTCCATGCAATCCAGGAACCAAAACTTCTTCTACTTTTTCTACATAATGATCAAGTGTTCGAGTTGGTTCATGAGTTGACATTGAAGTGGTGAGCTTCTATACTTCTAAAGGCTTCATTTTATGGTCCTTATTACTAATTTTTTAGAATTTATTTTGGCTACTGTCAGGGGGATGTCACAATAATTTATTGAGTTTGGATTTATAGAGGCTTTGTTGGAATACTGTGGACTTGGGTGTGTTGATTTGGTGGATTATCTCAGTTACGAATAGTTTTTTAGTTATCGATGATTGGTTTATAATTTTCATGAAATACATATTAGTCTTTGTTTACACTATCTTATTACATGTTCAAAATTCATCTGACACTTGAGGTTGTTGAGCAGAATAGGTTACGTGAAGGGGGTGATATTGGGTCCACGTAGGACTTGAGATACCCATCATGGCCAGATCCTGGTTCTGGTCATGACAAAGTTGTTATCAAAGCCTAGGTTCCTAGTCAATTGGGTATCCACAAAGATGTGTCAAGTAGAGTCTTTTTTTAGGGTGTGTAGCTGATGTAGCCTAAAACTAACCTCCAAAGAAGTATGATTTAGGCGATGCCAAATATAATAACCCAAATAGATTGGGGTCTATCCCAATGGGAAAAAAGTTGAAAAATTGCTAAACCTTGATGTAATTCTCGAGCAGTGTACAAAGTAAATGGGGGGGGAATTTGGATTTATCAGTAACTAGTAACCAAATCTTGAATGCTTTGAGTTGTAAACAATTGAAGACGAACATTAGGACTATGTTCCCCTTGTCTTCTCAACCCCATAAATTTCTCATGTTCAACCCACTTATTTTGTTACTCTACTTGTAAAGTCATCAGGATATGTATTATCAACCGTCTTGTAAATATGTTGATAAATCTCACCCTTTACCTTGTTAGTCTCAGGGCGTCATCTTATTGCACCCTGTCTATGACTTAAGTTTAACTTTCACCTTTTGAGTCTCAAATTGATTAGATGAGATGATGTAATAATATGATAGATATGAATCTCAAATACTACCATAATCCTCTTTTCCTAATCTCAAACTCCCTTATGAGGACGTTTGTGAATACAGGCTTTCCCCAAGTTTATGAAGTAGCTCTGAAGTCATTGATTATGAAGAAGATTAAGATACATGCATAATCGTTAGAAAATATGTATCTCCCACTTTCTTTACATAGATAATATACCAGGGTTCCCACAACCCTAATCAGGGAAATTATCCGCTCATGTTTATGCAATAATCAGTGATAATCAATAAATAAAGCATGTAATTAATTTCACAACAATAAGAAGAATAAAATCAAAAATCTTCAATTGAATAATAACCCAAATATCTCAAGAATAATGTAAAGTATTGTAATAGAATGTAAGAATAATGTTAAGGAGCGTAACCTAATTAAAGATAAGCCCTGGGGTATTTATAATATCTCAAAACAACCTAGAAATCCTAATAAAAACAAAAAATAAAAAGTAGTCGGCACAAGGTACAACTCTCTCATCTACTCGTAAGGTTTTCTTACGAGTCATATTGTGCCTTTTGTATGTTCTCTAGTGTCTTTTCTTCTAGGGGCTTTAACTTTCTGTACTTCTTATGACTCATACTCACGAGTCATACCTTGACCACATGACTCTTGGCCTTCACTCCTTACCACCTAGGTATTTGTCTTTCCAAACTTTGGACACTGGTCTGCTTATGGTTGGATTATACGAGTCATACTAAGACTTCAGACTCGTCTTTTTTGGTGGCTTAAACTCTGAATGGCATATTTAGCTTCTGTTCTCTGTAGGATTTCTTGACAAGACTTGTATCATCATCTTACGATTCATATGACTGGGTCATATCTTTTCTTTTCTTTGTATTTTTTCTTGTCCTTTGGTTCTGCTGTTCTTACGAGTCAATCTATGAGTTGCATGATGTGTTGATGACTCGTAAAGTGACTCATATCATCTATAATCTTTATCCTTTTTAGGTCTTTTTGTTCCAATTTTAGTCCAAGGCTTTTGTTTACCTGTTTCACCTGCGACAAGCACAAAATGACATTTGTTTTGCTCCATAATTCTCAAGCAGACTCTTCAATAGAAAATTACAAAAATGTGACCCGTCGTCACTAATGATTTCACGTGGTGTGGCAAATCAACAAAAGATGTTCTTTTTTAATAATACAGTGGCACTACGTACTTTATTATTTGGAAGCGTAACCTTTTCCACCCATTTAGAGACATAATCTACAGCCATAAGAATATACGTTATGCCAAACGAACTCACAAAGGGTCCAATGAAAACCACACCCCAAACATCAAACAATTCCAATTCTAAGATAGGAGTCATAGAAAGTTCATGGTGTTGAGAGATGTTACCTTAGCATTGACATTGATCACAAGCTGAAGGAAAATCATGTGCATCTTTGTAAATTGTTTTCTAATAGTACTCATATTGCAAGATTTTGTTGGCTGTGCGGTTCCTCCATGATGACCCCCAACTGGTAAAGAGTGACAAGCCTCAAGTATGCTCATTATCTCCACCTTAGGTATACATCTACGAATAATGCCATCTCCATAAATTCAGAATAAATAAGGCTCATCCCTGAAAAATTTCCTTATGTCATGCATAAACTTCTTTCTCTGCGGAAAGGAAAGATCTTCTGGGACTAGATCACTTGCTAGATAATTTGCATATTCTATAAACCATGGAATTAGATCTTGGGAGGATGCTAATATCTGATCATCTGGAAAACTGTCATCAATCTCGAGCCCATCTTCAATATTCTACATAGTTTCCTTCTCAAGCCTATACAAATAATCTGCGACTTGGTTCTTAGTTCCTTTTTTGTCATTGACTTTAAAATCAAATTCTTGCAGCAATAGCACCCACCTAATCAGTTTAGTCTTTGCATTTTTTTTTAGCTATTATGTAACTCAATTTTGTATGATCAGTGTGCACAATCACCTTTGTCCCAATTAAATAAGACCTAAACTTCTGTAAGGCAAAAACCACTGCCAATAACTCTTGTTCTATCATGGTGTAGTTCTTTTGAGAAGGATTTAGTGCCTTGTTAGAATAGTAGATGGTATGAAGGATCTTTTATTTATATTAGCCTATAACAGCACCTAAGCCAAATCCACTTTCATCTCACATAATATCCAATGGCAAGGACCAATCTGGGGACACAATGATAGGAGCAGTCATTAACTTCTCTTTCATACATTCAAAAGCCTTCAAGCATGCTTCAGTAAACTCAAATTTCACCTCTTTCTCAAGAAGACTATAAAGAGGGTTGGCAATCTTAGAGAAATCCTTGATGAATCTCCTATACACCCCAGCATGTCCCAAAAAGCTACGAACACCCTTCACAGAAATTAGTGGAGGTAATTTCTCGATGACTTCAATCTTTGCTCTATCTACCTCAATCCCCCTATTTGAAATTTTGGGTCAAAGCACTATATCTTCTTTAACCATAAAATGGCACTTTTTCCAATTAAGTACCAAGTTGTATTCTTCACACCTTCTAAGAGAATTTGCCAAGTGAAGTAGGCAGTCATAAAAAAAAATCACCAATAATTAAGAAATAATCCATAAATATTTTGATGGTATCTTCTACTATGTTAGAGAAAATTGACATCGTGCATCTCCAAAATGTGGCTGGAGCGTTATATAACCCGAATGGTATACGTCTAAATGCAAAGGTCCTATAAAGATATGTGAAGGTCGTCTTCTCTTGATCCTTAGGAACAATAGTGATTTGGTTGTAGACTAAGTACCCATCAAGAAAATAGTACCATCCTTTACCAGCAAGTCTATCCAGCATTTGGTCCATGAAGGGCATAGGAAAGAGATCCTTCTGAATCCATGCATTCATTTTTTTATAATCCATGTATACTCTCCATTTTGTGACTAGCCTCATTGTTACTAGATCTTTATTCTCATTAAGCATAATAGTAATACCACCTTTATTCAAAACACATTATATGGGACTAACCCAGTTGCTATCAACAATGGGATGTACTACACCATCATTAAGCCACTTGATTATCTCTTTCTTCACCACCTCCTGTATAAGAGGATTGAGTCTATGCTGATGCTTTATACTTGTGACACAATCCAATTCATGTTGGATCTTTGAGTACAAAGACCAAGCAAAATACCAATAATATCTACAATGGACTAACCAATGGACATCTTAAACCTCTGTAGAACTGATAATAAAGCTTTCATTTTTGTATCGATCAAGTAAGTTGCAATGATTACCAGCAAAGTATTTTTGGCCCCCAAAAATACATATCAAAAATAAGAAGGGAGGGCCTTTAACTCTAAGACGAGTAGCTCCTCAATAGATGGGCGAGCAGGTGGGGTGGTTCTATTTTTCAGATCCAAATCAAGCCTCTTTGGTGCATAAGTATAAGAACTAATACCATTGAGTGCACATACAATCTCATCATAGTCATCAATACCATTGTTGTCAAAGTTCATGATCACGAATTCTACAACTTCAACAGACAACCTCTCTTCAATAGGAATAACATCAAAAACATCATCCCAAATAGTCACTGAATCAACAACAAAGAATGAATCCATCTCCTCATCGTACATATCAATCATGGATACCACTCTCAATTCATCAGGCTACTTCATGGATTTGCATACATTGAATATTACATGTTCATTATTGAGTCTCAATATCAGATATCCTAGCTCTAAATCAATCAACATCCTTATTGTAGCCATGAACGGTCTTCCCAAAATATTTGGACTTAAAAGTCCACTTCATAGTCTAATATCACAAAATCAGAAGGAAAGATGATAGAAGCCACCTTCACCAATACATCATATAGAATACCAACTGGATTTTTCACTATCCTATTTACTATCATTAGTCTCATAGTGGTTGGTGTGGGAGCTCCCAAACCCGGCTGATTAAATACAACTAATGGAATGAGGTTGATACTAGCACCTAAATCACACAATTCCCGAGTGAAGTTGAAAGATCTAATGGTGCAAGATAAAGTGAAAGCACCAGGATCCTCCTTCTTATCTACCAAAGATCTAGTGGCTACAGTACTGCAGTGATGAATATTATCAACTGGCTCATAACTGACCTACCTCTTCTTAGTGATTAGATCCCTTATGAATTTTACATATCCTGGCATTTGCTATAATGCCTCTATAAGTGGATTGTTGACTGACAGCTCCTTTAACATAGATAAAAACTTTTGATACTTACCATATTCTTATTTATTTTCCATCCTCTAAGGAAAATGAGGAAGAGGTTTTGGGATGGTTTTTAACATAGGCTCCCCAACCTTCTCTTTTTCTTTATCTTTCTTGCTACTACTCTCTATATCAACAGGATCATCAATATTTTTTTCATCTATATTGGGCATAGATGGGTCTATGGTGGTTTTACTACTCCATGTGCTAATGGTATGACAGTGACTATCATTTTTTGGATTGACTACTGTGTTACTAGGGATAGTGCCAGGTTGTCTTTGATTTATTGTGGCTTACAACTAACCAAATTGCTGCTCCAACTATTTGATTACTGTAACATGTGACTCAACCTTTTGATGTAGCCCTGATAGATCTGCCTTAATCTAATTAAGAAAGCTTTCTTGACCTTCTTGACCCTTGACTGATTTTGACAAAAGTACCTCCATTCTAGATTCTAAATCACGGACACCTAGTGGAACATACCTATCATTCTTCTCCTTATAACCATTTTTCCACCACTAATCACTATTTCTCTATATTTTTATCTTTGTACCTATCCTTGTAATAGTTCCAACCTTGATTCTCTTGCCTTTGGTCTAAAAAATCTGCCAACTAATGATCAAGATACTTCACTTCCTCTTCAGATTCAGTATCAACAATCCTAGAAGTAGATCCCTATGCCACAACTGCATTCACTTTCTCAATACTTATCATTGAGAACTATTTTATAAGTAGACCAATATCTTTCTGAAGTTGTGCAACCTCATTTGATACCAAGTCATGACCAACTCAATAACTATTAGCTACTCTAATATCATAGGGACTTGCACCATGCTCAACATCTCAAGTGTGACATCCTCTATTAGTCACAAAAATATCATCCAGCATATCCTGTGCAACATCCCACTAAATTTACATAAATACACCTTCTAAAATTGTATCTTCCATTTCTCTTAAACTAATATTCAGTGATCTATTGAAGATTCTAATAAGTTGGAACCTATGATTTTGTGATTAGGTACCATTCTTATCTTCTTCTTAAATCTAAACCATGCCTCATACATGAATTCTGCAGGTAACTATCTAAAATTATAGATTTCATCTTTCAACTGTAGCATCCTTGTAGGAGGGAAAAAAATTTTCAAAACCTATCTACGCAACTTATACCAAGTAGTGATTGAACCTCTTAGAAGTTTCCCCAACCATATTGATGCTTCACCTGTCAATGAAAATGGGAACAACCTCAACCTCAAAGCTTTCTTTTAACCTTCAAAATAGCATATGACGTACAAATCCCAATAAAATTAGAATAATGTATGTTCTCATCATCAGTTGTTGATCTAAAAAATACACCCTTCAAAATCAAAAATTGGACCGTAACACTAGTAATATTAAACTTTACATTGAGAGGTAAAATAGGAGAAATGATGGCTCTTATCTCAGTAGGTTCAACATAACCCATATCCTCTTCACCATAATATGGGTTAAACTGTAGATATGCAAGAATCAATGCAGACTTCCCTCTCTAAACTTTATCTCGATGTTCGGCTACCATTCTTGGCCTTGCTAGTCCTTCTTGCTGAGACAACCCAGCTTTTTTAGCTTGTTGGGTCTCATTAACTGCTCTTCTCTCACTCTCTTGAGTAGCTATAAGTTTTTGTGTCCTTAAATCTGCAATATTTTGTGTATCAACTAGAGCACGTAAAAGTTTTGCATTGAGATCGATAGGTCGAGGGTCTTGAACCCCAGTAGAAACTCCATCACAAATATGTCTTGAAATCCTTTTGGGTATTTGAATTATTCTTTTAGGATTTGTATCAAAAGGGGGTAAGGGATTGGCTCTTCTCTTAGTATTTAACATACACCAGCGTAGGCCAAATTAAGAAAGAAAAAATAAAATCACAAACTTCACCAATTCAATTAACTATACAAACCATCTTCCCTAGCAATGACATTAAAATTTGATGTTGCCTAAAACTAACCTCCAAAGAAGTATGTTGTGGTCGATGTCAAATATAGTAACCCAATTGGTTAGGGTCGATCCCATAGGGAAAATGTTAACCAATTGCTTAACCTTGAAGTAATTCATGAGCAGTGAAGAAACTAAATAGGGTGAATTCGAAATTATTAGTAACTAGTAACCAAATCTTGAATGCCTTGAGTTGTAAGCAATAGAATTCGAACAATAGGACTATTTCCCCTTGCTTCTCAACTCCATAAATTTCTCATGTTAAACCCACCTATTTTGTTGCTCTTCTTGTTAAGTCAACAAGATATGTATTATGAACTGTCTTATGAACGTGTTGATAAATCTCACCCATTACCTTGTGAGTCTCAGGGCGTCGCCTTATTTCTCCCTTTCTATAAGTTAAGTTTAACTTTCACATTTTGAGTCTCAAGTTTATTAGATGAGATGATGGAATAATAATATGGACGTGAATCTCAAATTACTATATTAATCCTCTTTTCCTAATCTCAAACTCCCTTGTGAGGACGTTTATGATACAAGCTATCCCCAAGATTCTATAGTAGCTCTGAGGTCAATGATGATGAACAAGATTAAGATACATGTATAATCATTAGATTAGATAAATCTACCACTTTCTTTACGTAGCTAATACACTAGGGTTACCATAACCCTAAACAGGAAAATTATTTGCTCATGTTTATGCAATAATCCATGATAATCAATAAAGAAAGCATGTAGTTAATTGTAGAAGAATAAGATGAATAGAATCTAAAATCTTAAATTGAATAATAACCCAATATCTCAAGAATAATGTAAAGTATTGTAAGAGAATGTAAGAATAATGTTAAGGAACGTAACCTAATAAAATATAAACCCTAGAGTATTTATAGTATCTTAAAACAAAACAAAAATCCTAATAAAAATGGAAAATTAAAATTAAGCCAGCACAAGGTACGACTTGCTCGTCTACTCGTAAGATTTTCTTATGAGTCATATTGTGCCTCTCATATGTTCTCCAGTATCTAATATTCTAGGAGATTTAACTTTTTGTTCTTCTTACGACTCATTCTTATGAGTCATACCTTGACCATACGACTCATGGCCATTACTCGTTACCACCTGGGCATTTCCTTTCTAAGCTTTGGACATTGGTCTACTTACGGTTGGATCATAATGGTCATACTCAAACTTTTGACTCATCTATTTTGGTGACTTAAACTCTAATGGAAGCCTGAGGTTTTGTTCTCCTTACGATTTCCTGACAGGACCCATATAATCATTGTATGACCCGTATGACTGAGTCATATCTTTTCTTTTCTTGGAATTTCTTCTTGGACTTTTGTTCTATTGCACTTATGATACAACCTATGAGCCGTATGATGTGTGGACGACTCGTAAGGTGACTCATATTATCTAGAAACTTCACCCTTTTTAGGTTTTTTTCTTCCAATTTCAGTCCAAGGCTTTTATTAACCCATTTCACCCGTAACAAGCACAAAACCACCTTATATCTACTAAAATAACTTAAGTCCAAAAATAATTTCATTATTTTAAGTGTCAAAAGTGTTGTGTTTCCATGGAACATCATAGTTTGCCCCACTTATAAGAGAGATGCTATGAGATATTTAGCAATATTTCCCTTTCTTGTTGTTTCAATTTCAGGCTATAGAGTCTAAGGTCTTGAATACTTTTGATTTAATTTTTCTTATCTTTTAGATTATGCTTCTAAGAAGATATGATATTCATGGAACTTCTTCTGTCCCATCTGAGGACAAAATAGATATAGCTCATCTAACTTCTAGGATCCAGAACCGGTTAAGGGTTTCTGTATCTTACTATTCTCGTGGGTTCCTACTGGTACCCACTAATCCTAATCTTGAGAGTGACACTCATACTTAGTCACCTCTCAAGGAGGTTACTAATACTGAGTTTCTCACTCCATTAACCTATTAACTTAGTTGGTGACGTCTCAATCCCAATAGTAGAGTTTTGTCAATGTAGCTATAGGTTTTTTTGAGTCCACTAGAGTTGGCCAATTTATGAGTTTGCAACCTCCAATATTTACTAGTACAAAGGTTGAGGAGGATCCACAACGTTTCATTGATAATATGGAGAAGATCTTTTAGGTTATGCATACTTCAGAGGTTGAATGTTTAGAGTTTACTTCCTATCAATTGAAAGATATGGTGTACAAGTGGTTAGAAGAGTGGGAAAAGTTAAGGCAAAAATGCTAGTTCTGCCTTATGGGATGATTTCTTTAGTATGTTTCTAGATCACGTTTTTCCTCAAGAATTGAGGGAGGCAAAAGTGAAGAAATTTGTTAACTTGAAACCAGGAGGAACGATAGTCAAGGAGTATGCTTTGAAATTCCATCAGTTGTCCTGGTATGCTCCTGAATTGGTACTAATAAGAGGGACTAGATGAGAAACTTCACTTCAAGATTATCTTGTTAGTTGATTCCTGAGAGTAAGGCTTTCTTATTAAACATGGACATGGACATCTCCAGATTGGTTGTGTATATATAATAGGTCAAAATGGAGAAAAAAAGTAGGCTGAGATTGGTGAGAGGTAGAGTAAGAAATTCTAGAATTCAGAACTGGGTGGACGCCAATAATAGAGTGGTAAGTGGCCTAAGAAGAAAAGTTGGGGGAGTCCTAAATCCTATTCAATCGCTAGTGCTCTCTATCTAGAGCCATCTAGTGACTGACGCGTTTAGGGTGGTGATGCTTCCAGGGTACATGGTGCCTAATCTCAAGCCAGTGAGGCCTAGTCAGCACTATCCTACCCTTTTTGTAGAATTTTTAGTTAGTATCATCATAGTCAGTGCAAAAAGAAGAGGAACCAATGTTGTATGTATGGTCAGATTGGGCATATACAACGGGATTATCCCTCTAGAGCTGCTTTTGGGTAAACAAGGTTGTTGTTTCCTCTTCATCATCTCAGGCACCAGAGGTTGTCACTTCTGGCTCTGGCATTAATTAAAACTGTCTTTAAGCATTTTCACTACTCATCAAGAGTTTGAGGCATCTCTGATATTGTTACTAGTATGTTGAAACTCTTTTCCCATGATGTGTACTATTTACTTAATCCGAGGTCCACTCTTTTTTATATGACCCTATTTGTGGCTGTGCATTTTAGTTTTGGTATTAAGTTTCTATCTAACCCTTTTTCTATTTCTACCCTAGTGGGAAACTCTATCGTTATTAGAAGAGTCTATAGGGGTTGTGTGGTATCTATTGGTAGTAGAGAAACTCTGGTAGACTTGATAGAGTTAGATATGTTTTTCATTGATATTATTCTAGAAATGGATTGGTTGCACTCTTGCTATGCTTTTATAGGCTACCGGGCCCGTAAGTTCATGTTCAAATTCCCTAATAAGCTAATTATTGAATGGAATAGAAGTTCTCTAGTGCCTAAAGGAAGGTTTATATCGTATCTTAGAGACCGGAAGTTAATTTCCAAGGGTTTTCTTTATCATCTGGTCTAGGTTAGAGATTCTAATTGGAAGGTCTTTTCTTGCATTATGATCCTATGGTAAATGAATTTCCTGAGGTCTTTACTGATGAACATCTTTGTCTCTCTACCAATAGGGAGATTGATTTTGGCATTGATCTTGTTATGGACACGCATCCTATTTTTATTTCCCTATATAGACTGACTCCAGCTGAGTTGAAGAAACTTAAGAAGCAGTTGAAAGATCTCTTAGATAAGGTTTTCATCGGTCCTAGTGTGTCCCTATGGGGTGCACCAATCTTATTTGTATGTAAGAAGGATGGTTCCCTTCAAAAGTGCATTTATTATCAACAGTTGAACAAGATGATGGTAAAGAACAAGTATCTACTTCCATGAATTAATGATATCTTTGATCAACTTTAGGGTACCAAATTTTTCTCTAAGATTGATCTTTGGTTTGGGTATGATAATCCATAAGACTGCTTTCTGTAACCGATATGGGTATTTTGAGTTCTTGGTGATATTGTTTGGCTTGACCAATGCCCCTACGACATTCATGGACTTTGAATAGGGTCTTATATCAGTTTCTGGATCTGTTTGTGATTATCTTCATTAGTGATATTTTGGTACACTTTAAGAATAAGGAGGATCATTTTGATCACCTCTACCTTATGTTGCAAACCTTGAAAGATCAGTAGTTGTATGCTAAGTTCTATAAATATGAGTTCTAGTTGAATGTCGTAACTTATTTGGGTTATGTTGTGTCTAGTGAGGGGATCATGGTGGATCCTCAGAAGGTTGTTGTAGTTAAGAGGTGACCTAGACCCACGACTCCAACTAATATTTGGAGCTTCTTGGGTTTAGCTGGTTCTTATAGGAGGTTCGTGGGGAGAATTTCTTCTATTGTTGTTCCATTAACCAAGTTGACTCAGAAGAAGGTGAAGTTTTTATGGTCTGATACTTGTGAGGGTAGCTTTAAGAATCTTAAAGATAAGTTGACTTCAGCGCTAGTCTTGACTCTACCTAAGGTTACATAAGGATTTGTGGTCTATTAGTCTATGTCTCGTGTTGGTTTGGGTTGTGTGTTGATGCAGCATGGTATGGTAGTTGCTTATGCCTCTAGACAGTTGAGGTTCCTCAGAAGAACTATCTTACTCATGACTTGGAGTTGTTAGTTGTGGTATTTGCATTAAAAATATGACATCACTATCTATATGGGGTCCATGTTAATATCTTTTCTTATTGTAAGATCTTGCAATATGTGTTCACTCAGAAAGACCTTAATCTCAGGCAAAGAAGGTGGATTGAGTTGTTAAAGGACTATGATATGAGTCTTCACTGTCACCCAGGTAAGGATAATGTAGTTGCTGATGGTCTTAGCAGGTTTTCCATAGGAATTTTTTCATATGTGGATAAGGATAAGTGAGAATTTGTGAAGGATATTCATCATTTTTCTAACCTTAGAGTGCATCTCTTGGACTCTGAGGATGGTGGTGTGTTTTTTCAACAAGTGGTACAATTATCTCTTGGTTCAAAAATAAAGGAGAAATAGGTATTAGATCCTATTTTATGAAGATCAAGGATGATGTAGGTAAGCAGAAGGTGATGGCCATCGAGATAGGTGGTGATGGTATCTTGAGGTACCAGGGGAGGTTGTGTGTTCTCGGTGTTGATGAATTGCGATGCAGGATTTTGGCTGAGGCCTATGAATTGTGGTATACGGTTCATCCTAGATCAACAAAGATGTATCATGATCTCAAGAATATGTATTGGTAGAATAACATAAAATAGGATATAGTCAACTTTGTGGTACAGTGTATGGTATGTCAACAAGTAAAGGTGGAGCACATGAGGCCCAGTGGGCTACTCTATGAAATTGGAATACTGATGTGGAAGTGGAAGGTAATTAATATAGATTTCATTACCGGCCTTCCATAGTTGTGGAATCACTGTGGCTCTATTTGGGACATCATGGATATGATGACTAAGTCGACTCACTTCTTGCTAGTGAGGACTAATTATTTTGCCGAGGACTATCTGAAGATATTCCTTTATGAAGTGGTAAAGTTGCATGGTGTGTCTATATTAATTATTTTGGATCATGGTACTCAGTTCTCATCACATTTTTTGTGCTCTTTTCAGCGTGGTTTGGGGACCAAAGTTAGTCTTAGTTGGGCTTTTGACCTACGATCAGATGGACAGGCTGAAAGAAGTATTAAGACTTTGGAAGATATGTTGCGAGACTGTGTGATTGACTATAGTGGTAGTTCGTTCAACTATTTGCCTCTTATTGAATTTTCTTATAATAATAGTTATCATTCTAGAATTGGTATGGCTCTATTTGAGGCATCGTATAATAGGAGGTGTAGATCTCCTATTGGGTGGTTTGATCTTGGTTAAGTGGAGATTTTTGGCCTAGATTTAGTTCACCAAGCTATGGAGAAGGTAAAAGTAATTTTGGATAGTCTTATGGCCACCCAAAGTCAACAAAAATATTATGCAGACGTGAGGTGAAGGGCTTTGGAGTTTGATATTGGAGATTGGGTGCTCCTTAAGGTGTCTCCCTTGAAGGGAGTAACGCGGTTTAGAAAGAAGTGGAAGATCAATCCCCGGTATATTGGCCCATATTTGGTTTTGATAAGGGATGGTGGAATTACATATGATTTGGCTTTGCCCTGTAGCATGAGTTCCATTCATTTGGTATTTTATGTGTCCATGTAGTGGAAATGCCTAGGTGATCCTTCTTTGGTTGTTCCCTTGGAGAACATTGATATTTCAGATTCTTTGTCCTATGAGGACGTCCGAGTGAGGATCTTGGATCGGCAAGTATGTTGGTTGCAAATGAAAGATGTGGCTTCGGTAAAGGTTCTATGGTGGAACCAAAATTTTGAGGAAGCTACTTGGGAAGCTGAGGAGTACATACAGTCCAAGTATTCGTTCCTATTTCCGATTCCATAAATTTATGATTGACGTATGTGTTCTTCTTAACACCTTCGTTTTCTGTCTTTGCTAAAAGAAAATGGGTGGTTTACTTAGCATCTTAGTTTTCTATCTTGTTTAAAAGTAATAGTATAAATGTTTGGGGTTTAATCGTGCTAGTCAGTTCCTTATCCCATCATTCAAGTATGAATGATCCTAATACCTTTAAAAGGAATAGCTCTTGGCCGACTATCTTCTCCATATTTGGGTCATAAGTTGTCAAGTAGATTGTAATACCCCATACTTTTATCTAGCTAATTTCATCCCAACAATGCCTAGAATTACCTTCTAAATTGAATAATGACTATTACATGAGAAATTTTCAAGATTTTCACTTTTTTATGTGGGAAATTTAATAAGCTTTCCATCGATATAAGATTTGCCCAAATCCAAAAAACCAGGTCAAAAGTTATGACTATTTCAAGTTCCCATTGTAAAACAGCGCCACATTAGTCAGTGGCGCGCAGAGCCACAAGAGGAAATGGCATTTGGCCAATTCCAATAGGGGTCTGCGATTATGGCGCATCGCGCCAGGGCCCAAATTTAGAATTGTCCTTTTCTAGTGTCTTAGCGCAATTTTCTCTGGTCATGCCAAAGTTCCAGGTCGTAAAAGAAGGGGCTCCACGTCGCACCATCCCTCAATTTCTCAATTATCAAAATCCACGCCAAAGGTCCAATTTGAGAAATTTTACTGAAATTAAATGACGCGTCCAGGGTTAAAAGGGTCAACTTCCCAACCCTATTTAAGCCTTTTAATAAGTGATTCAGCCACTTTTCACCCAAAATACACTCTCTTCTATCAAAAACCTCTTAAAAACAAGCTAGGATTTACATAGAAGATTCAATTCCAAGAAAGTTTCTCTGTCAATCTTCACAATATCACAAACTAAGGTATTCGTAGTGTTCATTCATGGATTCCTTTCATCCATGAAGCCCAAGAATCTCTTTTCTAAGTTTAAGTTTATGGATTTCTTTATGAATTCCATGTTGGGTTTGTGTATGTTGATAATGATCAATTGAATTCAAATCCATGTTGGGTGATCACTTTTATGTGGAATTGATTTGTATAGATGTATATTCATGTGAAGCTATGAATAAACCCTAGGATGATGAAATTAGAGATGAATCATAATGATTAATTGTTGTATAATGTTGTCTACATATGTCATGCCTACCATGTGTTTGATTAAAAACCTAGATGAAGGAACAATGCTCAACAAGTATGATATCTTGAAATCCCCATGTATGTACAAGTTATGCCTATCACATGTTTTGATGGAATGCTTCTATAAATATATTATGGATAATGATATTAATAATATGTTCAAGTAAGTTATGCTTGGCCAGTTTTCCTTCCATTGAGTCTTGGGGGTACTTGTACCTAAAATGTTAGCTGTGTGCCTAGAACACTGTCATGTTTTTATGATACTTTCAGTCAAGCTATGAATCCTTAGACTTCAGACAGTCTTATGACTCAAGAAATTTCCATGATCTCATGAACTCAGTCAGTTGATAGATATTAGTAATTTTTTGTCAGTCAACCAAATTCAGTAACTCAATTTATGTTCAGTTTAGTAAATCATGTTCACTGTCTATTCAGATGGGAGTAGAAATTAGCACCGAGTAAACCCAAGGATGGGAACTCACCTGTTATATGAGGGTGTGATTCTTGGAAGAAATTCTTGCATTCCAAAACTATGTAGCCAGCATATATTGAGACATCATAGCCTGCTATATAAGGGTAGATGAGGTGGCTTAGCCTATTATATGAGGGTTCCCATTGTTCTCATTAGAGTTACCTGTTATATTAGGGTCACTCACATGTTGTTCTTACCAGGGCATAGATTAGACCTCAATTCAGCTATAATGCATTATTTAGATCATGTTGGTTAGATGATTGCCTCCCACAGTATCAGTATCAGTCTCAGTAAAAGAAGTCGGATAGTTCTTCGAAATTCAGGATCGTCAGATACAGTCAACTCAGGCATAATATGGAACTCAGATAGTTCCATCAGATTCAGGACTATCAGGTACAGTCACTCATGTTATTAGTTATATTCAGATTCAGTAATCATGTTATTATAGTATTAGTGTCAGTTGTTGTGTCTCATTCTGGTATTCTCACTCTCATGTTAGTTAGTCAGTTATTATTATTCTTCATGCATATAAACCCCATGCATTCAGCCTACCTCACATGCATACCAGTACATTCAAAGTACTAATCCATTTGCACTATGGTGTCTTATACGATAGGTTCAGAGATAAGATCCCCAGAGCAACAGTAGATTCCAGATATCCGCAGATAGAGTTAGAAGTGAGTCCTCATATTTTGAGGACATGATTATCCCCTATTATCTTATTTATTAGTTATTAGTTGGAGTTAGTTGGGGACATATCCCATTAGCTCCTTACTCAGACAATTCAGTTAGTTAGAGGCTTTCTAGACTATCATGTTTCAGACTTTATTATTTTAGTTTTTGTGTTGGGTATCCTATTACCCCACACAGTTGTTATATTATTCACATTATGTTCAATTTTGAACCTTACGACCTTTTAGTTCATATTTCCACATTATTTAGTATTTTATATAGTATATAGGTACAGATATCAGTTATGGGTTAGCTTGTGATCCTTTGGGTTCATAAGCACCGTGTAGCATTCCGGGTATTAGATTTGGGGCATTACAATTAGGTATCAGAGCCTAAGGTTCAATAGAGTCCTAGGAAGTCTGAAAGCTGCATCTAGTAGAGTTTTGTACGTGGGTGTATTGCGCGCCACATTTATGTACAGGAGGCTATAAGATGTTTTAGGAACAGTTTCCCCTCTTTCAGTATTCATGTCGTTCCAGTGAGCATAATCTCAAGTTAATCTCTCAAGTTAATCTGTTCTCTCTTTCTTATACAGAATATTTCTCCTAAAAGAAGAAATGGAAATCAGTTAGCCCCCCAGCCCGAAGATCCTTTAGGTGAACATGTTTCTCATGCAGAGTTCCAAGCTATATTTACTACTCTTGCTAACTCAGTTGTTGATCAGAATAAACGACTAGCTGTCGTTCTGGCCAATCTAGTGGCCAATTCAGTTGCAGCTAGGATTTGGAATTTTACCCGAATTAATCCTCTATCCTTTCTCGGGTCTAAGACAGATGAGGACCCTCAGGAATTCCTAGATTAGGTACAAAAAGTTACAGACATAATGGGGGTTACTTCTAGTGAGAGTGTTAAGCTAGATGCATATTAGTTGTAGGATGTGGCTCATACTTGGTTCAAGCAGTAGAAGTCAGAGAGAGTAGATGATGCACGGTCTATTGAGTTGGAGGAGTTTACTTCAGAGTTCCTTGATAGATTCTTTCCCCTACAGCTTAGAGAAGCTAAGTTCTAGAATTTATCAACCTCAGGCAGGGCAATATGACGGTGAAAGTGTATTCTCTTAAGTTTACTCAATTAGCCAGATATGCCCCTCATGTGGTTACAGACAAACTGTCCTCAGCCAGGTTCTCAGGGTCAATAGAATTGCTCCTCAGCTCAGTCCGGTCACCCAAACCAGCAGGGTGTCACCACTAGTGCTACTAGTGGGTAATGCCCAAATCGTCTCTATGCTCTTCAGTCCCAACAGGATCATGAAAATTCTCCTAATGTAGTTATTGGAATATTACAGATATTTCATGTTCATGTTTACGCTTTGCTAGATCCAGGAGCTTCTTTCTCTTTTGTTACTCCCTATATAGCGGGCGATTTTAGAATCAGTCCTAAAATCCTAGAAGAGCCCTTCTTAGTCTCTACCCTAGTGGGTAAAACCATCATAGCTCGGTGGGTATACAGGAACTGCCCGATTATGATATTTTAGAAAGTCACTTCAGCAGACTTAGTTGAATTAGAGATAACTAATTTTGATGTTATTCTCCACATGGATTGGCTTCATTCCTTCTATGCCATAGTTGATTGCAGAAATAGAATAGTCCAGTTTCAATTTCCAAATAAACCCGTCCTTAAGTTGAAAGGTAGTGTATCCGCTTTCAGGGGTCAGCTTGTTTCCTAACTTCGGGCAAGGAAAATTATATCTAAAGGATGTGTCTATCATCTTGTTCGAATTAAGGACACTAGTTTTGAAACTCCCTGCCTTGAATCAGTTCCAGTTGTAGGTGAATATTTAGATGTCTTTCCCAAAGATCTTCTAGGAATTCCTCCCGAAAGAGAAATAGACTTCGGTATTGATCTTCTTCCAGATACGCAGCCTACCTCTATTCCGCCATATAGAATGGCACTAGAAAAACTCAGAGAACTAAAAGAACAATTGAAGTATCTCTTAGATAAGGGATTCATCAGCCCAGCGTTTCCCTATGGGACGCTCCAGTATTATTCGTACGCAAGAAAGACGATTTTCATAGGATGTGTCTTACCACCAACTCAATAAGGTCACGATCAAGAACAAGTATCCTTTTCCCAGAATCGATAACTTGTTTGACCAACTTCAGGGTGCTAGTTATTTCTTTAAGATAGACCTCAGATCCGGCTATCATCAGCTTAGAGTTAGAGAATGTAACATTCCAAAAATAGATTTTCGTACTCGGTATGGTCATTTCGAATTCTTAGTTATGTCCTTTGGTCTTACCAATGCCCTAGCAGCTTGTATAGACTTGATAAACCATGTGTTCAAGCAGTACTTAGACATGTTCGACATAGTCTTCATAGATGATATTCTGGTTTATTCCTGTAGTGAGCGTGATCATGCAAACCATCTCAGAATAGTACTTCAGACTCTCAAAGATCATCAGCTATTTGCCAAATTCAGTAAGTGCAAATTTTGGCTAGGGTGAGTAGCATTCCTTGGTCATTTCATTTTTGATAATGGCATTAGAGTGGATCCTCAAAAGACTGAAACAGTAAGAAACTGGTCTCACCCTGTCTCTCCATCAGATATTAGGATTTTCTTGGGTTTGGCCGGCTATTACAGATGGTTTGTTAAGGAATTTTCTTCTATTGCATCCCCTATGTACAGATTAACTCAGAAAAAAGTCAAGTTTCAGTGGTCAGATCCTTGCGAGAAGAGTTTTTTGGAGTTGAAGACTTGACTCACCTCAGCTCCAGTATTAACTCTTCTAGATGGTCCAGATGGTTTCGTAGTATATTATGATGCATCCAGAGTAGGTTTGGGTTGTGTTCTCATGCAGCATGGTAAGTTTATAGCCTACACCTCCAGATAACTTAAGCCCCATGAGAAGAATTATCCTACTCATGATCTTGAGTTAGTTGTCGTAGTCTTCGCCTTGAAGATTTGGAGGCATTATCTATACGATGTTCATGTAGATATGTTCACTGATTATAAAAGTCTTCAGTATGTCTTTTCTCAGAAAGATATCAATCTTTATCAGAGAAGGGGATTAGAGCTCTTGAAAGATTATGACATGAGTGTTATTTATCATCCGAGAAAGGCCAACATAGTTGCCGACGCTCTCAGTAAACTATCCATGGGTAATGTTTCTCATGTTGAGGACAGTAAGAAGAACTTAGCTCAGGAAGTACATCAAATTTCCAGACTAGGCGTTCACTTAGTTGATACAAATGACGGTGATATATGGGTTCAGAATAGTTCAGAATCATCTTTAGTTTCTGAGGTGAAAGAAAAGCAAGATAGAGATCCCATCCTTGTCAAGTTGAAAGAGTCAGTTCAGGATCAAAAAGTAGAGGATTTCTCCCAAGAGGGAGATGGTATTTTATGTTGTCAGGATCATCTCTGTGTTCCAGGTGTAGATGACTAAAGGCAGTGAATTCTTATTGAAGCGCATGGTGTGCGCTACTCTATTCATCCAGGGGCCACAAATATGTACTTCGACCTATGGGGAATCTATTGGAGGAGTGGGATGAAGAGAGACATTGCAGAGTTTGTGGCTAATTTCTCTACATGTCAGCAATTTAAGATAGAGCATCAGAAACCTAGTAGGTCCATGCAGGAGTTTAGTATTCCTACTTGGAAGTGGGAAGTTGTGAACATGGACTTTATGATGGGTTTGCCTTGAACTCATCATCAGCATAATTCAGTCTGGGTCATTGTAGATAGAATGACCAAATCAGCTAATTTCCTTCCAATTCATACCTCTTATTCGGCCCAGGGTTACGCCAAACTCTATATTAAGGAGTTGGTCAGATTGCATGGTGTTTCATTGTCCATTATCTCAGACAGAGGTACCCAGTTCACCTCTTATTTCTAAAAGTGTTCCAAAAGGGTCTTGGTACCCAAGTTCATCTTGGTACAGTCTTTCATCCTCAGAAAAATGGTCAAGCAGAAGGGACCATTCAGACGTTAGAAGATATGCTAAGGGAGTGTACAATCGATTTCAAGGAAAGTTGGGATGACCACTTACCTCTAATTAAGTTTGCATACAACAACAGCTATCATTCCAGTATTCAGATAGCTCCATTCAAACATCTCTATAGTAGGAGATGTAGATCTCCAATTGGTTGGTTCGAAGTTAGTAAGACCTCAATTATAGGGCCTGACTTATTATTTGATGCCTTAGAAAAAGTCTAATTGATTAGAGAAAGACTCTGGGCTTCTCAGAGCCGACAGAAATCTTATACAGATGTTCGTTGAAAAGATCTCGAGTGTGAAATTGGTGATCATATCTATCTAAAGATCTCTCCCATGAAAGGAGTGAAGAGATTCGACAAAAAGGAAAAGCTTAGTCCCCGATGCTTTGGTCCTTCAAGATTCTTAGTCGCTTTGGCAAGGTAGCCTATGATCTTGAATTGCCTTCAGATCTAGCCTCAATTCATCCAGTCTTTCATGTCTCTTTTCTCAAGAAATGTATAGGTGACCCATCAGTTGTAGTCCCTATTCAGGGCATTGATGTTCAGAACACCCTCTCTTATGAAGAGATTCCAGTTGAAATCTTACACTATCAAACTCGTAGGTTGAGGAACAAAGAAGTCCCTCTAGTTAAAGTTCTTTGGCGAAATCAGTCCGTCGAGGGAGCTACTCTGGAAGCAGAGGCAGATATGCATACGAAGTATCCTCACCTCTTCTTCACTAACTCAGATCAAGCTCAAGGTAACAATTCTCGATAAGCATACTCAGTTTCATGTTTGGTGTTATCACAAACTTGGTATGCAGCTTCATGCTCATGTTCCCATTAGAAACTTTGTATCAAGTACCATTGCATATTCAGTCAAGCATTCATGTATCAATTCAGTTATGTAATTAAGCATCAGACATGCATTCTCATTGTGAGAAACTTAGTTCATCAGAACACTCAGTCATGCATTCATGAATCAGTTACATATGCATCAGATATGTATGTTGTAACACCCCAAAATCAGATCCCGAGACGTCACACGGTGCTTAAGGTCACAAGTGACCCCAAGCTAACCCTTCATCTAGCATAACCCAAAGCAACTGAATAAAATACATAAAATAGAAGGAATAATGCGGAAACAACCCATAACTTAGTTTGACCAACATGAAAGTAAATTTACACGGTCACAATTTTGCTCATATATATACAAATCTGAAATTGAATACACTGACTACTAGTGACTGTCTATGAAGCTTCTACTAGCATTGACCAAATATAGCTGGGTCTTGACTCCCAACTACCCCTACTCAATACGACTGAATACAGAAAATACGTTACAGCTCAAATCTGAACAACTCAAGTCCCTAAATCAAAAGGACTAATCACCTGCCGATCGAGAGATGCGACCCAGCTGAACATGATATGTGCACTACAGCTTGTACCTACATTTTGGTAAGAATGTAGCCCATGGAAATATGTGGGTCAGCACTTTGAAATGTACTGAGTATGTGGGGGTGCATACAACAATATAAATAGTATAATCAATTTCATGAAAACATGCATACGGACAATGATGACTCACTTGGTTTGACTTATATCAAATCATACTTTTCGTAATTTTATATTAAACAGTTCATAAGATAAAATCTTGTAATCCACGTAAATCATTATAAATCATAAATTATGATAAATCATCATAAATTATCATATCGTCAAAAATCATCATAGGTAATTATAAATCATCATAAATGACCATAAATCATCATAAACATCTCAACTCTTTGAGTCAAATCTCGGAGTGACTCGGTAATTCAAGAAACGTAATCTTATGGACACGGGAGTTTCCTATAACCGACAACCCCACATGAGCTACATGGAATACCAACATTTGAAACCCCCTTTGATAGGAGCGTCATACTCTTTGCCAGGTAGTACAACCTTAAATCTGCAATAATCACAATCGGGCTCTCTGGCCAATAATATCATCATCAAACAACCCTACGGTGGCACATACGTTTGGAGAAATACCAATTTTCCCTCTCGGTGCTAAGTACTACTCCCCGACAAGCTCAGAACGCGTTAGGAAATCCACCACAACATCACAAGGGTCTATCATAAAGGCCAAATCAAATCTCTTTCTCATTTATCAAATCATATCAATTTGTGGATTCCTAACTCAACACATTTTAGCTCAAACCATTTTAATCTTCCTCAACATCAACAAGGTATCAATGCATTAAACCATAACCGACTCGAAATTTGGACAAGGATATAAAGACTCAATACGTAATATTTTCAATAATTTAACTCATTAAAACCATCTGGAAAATACCAAGACTCATTGCAACTTCGATATCAATATACCCAGTAACTCAAATCGTCATAAGGAAGCTCAAAAATTGACACATGGCTCGAAAACACTTAGAAATACCAATAATTCATTCTTGAACTTAAAACGTTGATACATGTTCAAAATATATCAATTCTTGATAGAAACACCAAGAATCCCAATATTAAATCTTAATTCATATAATGAAAATAGTCAAATACTCATGTGATTCAGAACTTACAATTCAAATCTTTATAAGTTCATAATCGAATTATGTAGACATAATTCCACTTACAGAACCATATGGATCCATTAAATAATCATAATTGTCAAGCTTGAACAATTTACATATATACATAATCAAAATCTCATGGTAGGATATCTTGAAAATAAATTCATTTGACAAACTCATAATAATCCATAATAAAAATTAAAGATACGGGCACAAGAATGGAAGAATTATTCTTGTTCAAACCCAACATACCTTAAAATTAAAGATTGAATAAATTCTTGCCTCGGAACACTATTCACAAAAGTGATTGGTGCATCTCGAAGAGCTCAGAACGAGGACTTCATTTATCGGATTAATTTGGAATTTTCATGGTGGAATTGGAAGATTTGGGAAGGGGAATTTAGAGGTTTAGGGTTTCTTTCTTGGAAATTTTTTTTGAAAATAACAGACTTTGATGCCCAAAATCAGTTTTTATGCTTACTTCCACAAAATGGGGCAAGGGTGAAATGACTGGATTGCCCCTAAGGAAATTGAAAAACGGCAGAAAAATCCTGTGTACCTTGGCCACGAAAAACTGAATAACTCCTCGTTCGAGTATTGGATTTTTGCAAAATTTATATCGTTGGAAAGCTAACTCAAAGATATTTAATTTTATATATGGTAGGCCACCCAGTTCGTCATATATAAGTAGTTATGATCGACCGAAGTTGACCCAAATCAAATTCGTCCCTCAGTTACTGATTTGACATGCTGAAATAAATTGATTGTAATTGCATTGGAAAGAAGAGTCAAAGAGATTTCGTTTGATCTATAGCATATCTCCCAGTTCCTTATATTCGGGAAGTGATGATCGTTTTAAGTTGGCCCTGAAATGATGAAAATTTCTGGAGCATGCTAATCGCATGGTGCCACTGTTTTGGGCACCCAAACGTGCCCTTATGCTACTCCAAAAATTCCGAAACTGACTCGGGATATATTACGACCTTTCCCCATCATAACGCAACTTGAAAATCGAAAAACGGATGTCGGAAAGGTCATCAAATAAATACCCAAAGATCAGAGGTCTAAATGAGAAAGTTTCAACACTTAGCAAATTTTTTTTTTAGTGCTAAGCTTCTCTTGTCAAGATAAAAAGGCTTTAACGACTCGACACATTTGGGAATGAAATATTTAACGGGAAAAACTCGGGGTATCACATCATCTCCCCCTTGGAAATATTCGTCCCCGAATGTCGCTCGTTAGGTTAGGAAGGCAAGAAAAATTGAGGATACGCAACTAAATTAGCTTGATGAACAAGTTTATATTTTTCTAAGCTTTGGAGTACTTTCCGACACATAAGCTCATGATAATCACAACGACATAGCTGAGTCTATTACTAAAAGAGTTGTGTGAAGGAAAAATTATTAACTTCGATTTAAATTCGCATTCACAAAGAAAGAGATGAAAGATCTAGGATATGAAAACTCGGGATATCACAATATCTCCCTCTTGGGATCGGTTCTCTCCGAATAATACTAATTGATACACGGGACACTTTATGATCGACCCATGGCTTAATACTTGGGTCGGAAATAAAAGCAAAGGTTAAATAGAATTTGGTAACTCGCTTCGACGCAAATAAATCATTCTTGAAATGGTTATGCTCACGAAACTTCAAGTAGTGAGATTGGACCACATCGTAAGATGGAAGAAATATATGAATCCGTCGGAATAACTATCAAGTTGAATTTCTAGGTGCACGGACCGAATCAAGACACGCTCTTATTCAATTAGCACATGATTCAAAATCTTTCCAAGGAACTTTTAACGCTACTAGGAAGCAATTGGGATTGGGATATGGTCCGAACAATATATATATATATATATATATATATATATATATATATATATATATTGAAATAAGGATTTATAACTCGACCCCAATTTTAAGTACGGAGCGTAGGTCGATCAGTCTTATATCAGAATAAAAGTACTAGACCCCACGCAGTACAACTTACTTTCAAGCTTATCAATACGGTTCGCACACCCTTTCCCCGCAATACTATCTTCCCCAAATACCAAACTTACTTGATTCAATTCATAATTCTCACAAGGCATTTGCAATCTTGACTATTCAAATCTAACTAAGCCAAACTCTCTCTCCTCATTTTTAAGCTTAATTTGGAATCACCAATTTCTCCACCTAACACCGTAACATAGAACCACTCCGAATTATAAATTTACACACATCCACATTGTTACAATTCCTCATCTCACAGATAATTCTTATTACCACTCAATCAACACTAATCCACTTAATAATCATCATTTTCAACCATCATATTCATATCAACAAGTCTTGAAGCTTAGGGAACTATTCATAGCCATATACACAATTCAACTTATAGCAAGGCCAAGGCTTGCAACTAATATCCTCAGACAGGAGATATATTCACAATACATGAGTGCTATGCAAGATCAATTTACAAGAGCTTTTAGCTTAGACTTCTAAATCAACATAGACACCAAAACTTATCGATAATATAAACTTTAATCTCCGTCCATATATACACACATGATGTTCAAGCCTATCTTTATAATTACATATACACTCCTAATCAAAACCCATAAAACACCTTTTTCAAATTCTACAATCCTATATTAAGACAACTTCCGGGCACTATTCTTAAGAAAACACTCAATAACTTTTCTAATTAACTAAGCCATGCACAAGACTTCACTTTAATAATTCCCCACCTACAAACCTAGATAAACCATCACACAACCACTTTCACAAACACAACACAAAATTCTTCAAATAACCAAGACATCCATCAAAAGCCTAGCCTCAAGCTTACTCCACACTTGCCACCTTAGCTAAAATGAACATGCCACAATCTTTATCAACAAAAACCCACTCACTCTCTCCTATCATCACCACTGTTCATCTACACTCCCTAGACAAATGGAAAGTCATGAAAGGGTAGAATATGAAAGGATATTGTGTATGACTTGGTGCGGTTAAAGACTAAGGACACTCAGGACATAAATTGAATCTTATTGGTCGCTAAGGGTGTTGCCAGTAGACTGAACTTGAACATACAATAAAACTTAATCACATGCATTATGAACTGCGCAACTTGAGTTTGGAGTTTATAGCTTATGGAATGTCGATTTCGCCCGCTAGAAAAATTGGGGCTCCATATTTTGATAGTTAGGAGAATACATATTTTCCCATGATATACATGAACATGTATTATGATCGGGGAAATGAAACATAAGGCATGAGAAAATATCAAAGTTATTGAAAAGGCTGCGATAAAATAGGATCAACACCACTACTTCTCACCACCAACTTGCAACCCACCGATACATCTACCTGAATCCCGCAATCTTAACTTAGTTAAAAAAAAAATTCTACTATCTCCCCCTTAGACTTAAGCCAACACTCCAAGTCAACGAATCACCATACAAACTCTAGTCCATGGCATTCGCTTTACTCCAGGTCCCCAGATATACCCATACACAAGATCCATAACTTAACCTGCATAACTACACCCGCGAGCGCAAAACCCATTCTTAACATAACTCTCAAATACCCACCAACTTAGACAACTTCAAAAGTTATCATACAATAATTCATGCACTCCACAGCTTAGATTCTAGCACTTACCATGGATTCATTAAACCTTCGCTAAACGATACAACTTCTTCATGCTTTACTAACATCACATCTCAAACTAACACCCTCGTCAACCTCTAATGCCCAAGTTAACTCAAAATTACATCGTATACCACATATCCTCATTCATACTTACCAGATCAAGGATAACACTAACCGCTTAACATTTAATAACTTAAAATAAATCCCCATAACACCTTGAGCATACTACTACCTCAACACACAATATCACACTTGATCATAAACAAATAGACTTAAGCTCTTGTACATACGGTTCAAACCTACTAAATCTCCTCCCTATCACTAACGTCGTAATAATTCAATCATTAAATTCATTTTTCTCATCACCCACTATACAAACCTAACAACTCACTCTGACTAGAATTAACAACAATCTCAACAACCATTTCCATCTATCAAATACCCCAAACATACTATTCCAACAAAACCTCATAACAACAATAATAATCCACAATTCTACGGCTTATGCCATAATAATTTATTAACACCGCCTTCCACCACGTTTCTAACCAATGCAAGTACAACAGAGTAAACAGCCAGCTGCTAGTGAATCAAAACAGTTTGAAAAAGGAAATAAATATCAAAACAATTATACTAGTGAATCGAAATAAGCCCCACACGACTTCACTAAACTTCAAGTTTTCATCAAAAGATGATCAGAAAATATTTTCAAGAAATAAAATCCTAGTACACCATAATCATGGATCCGAGAATATGTGTCTCGCTTTACCTCAACTGAATGACTCAAGAGGGATGAGGGTACATCTCGAAAGCTATGGAACCTTTGCTAGTAAGCCCAGGAATATAATCAAGAGAGGAAATTAGAACTAGTTAATCACCCTGTCTCAACATTAGTACACAGATAAGGAAAATACAAAATCACATCATGAATTCTAGGGAGAAATCCAAAAACACTTCCAACATAGGCTTAATGCACAACCTTCAAGAACGTACATATGACACTACAATTTTTCGAAACTCAAGAGCACTAATGAAATTTTTTTTTATAGCTCACTTACAAGCCCGTAATATCAGAGGAGATTATCTAAGAAAGCACCATCTATAAGGATTTATGCTTGACTATATCCGGTATTTTAGAATAAGGTGAAATGGCCCAATTTATGCAAGATATGAACTCGTATGAATTTCTTAAGGAACCTTTCCATAGCATAATCTACGACTTGAAAGAAAGGGAACATTTTCCTAAATGCCTCGTAGCCTCTCGAAGAAAAGTACAGACGTCTCCGTACCAGTCCGCAAGACTCTACTAGACACTACTTCATAGACACCCTAGGACACTTGAACTCTGTGCTCTGATACCAAGCTTGTAACGCTCCGAAGTTGAATCCCAAGACGTCACACGGTGCTTAAGGTCACAAGTGACACCAAGCTAACCCTTTATCTAGCATAACCCAAAGAACCTGAATAAAATACATAAAATAGAAGGAATAATATGGAAACAACCCATAACTTAGTCTGACCAACATAAAAGTAAATTTACACAGTCACAATTCTGCTCAAATATATATACAAATTTAAAACTGAATACACTGACTACTAGTGACTATCTATGATGCCTCTACTAGCATTGACCAAAGATAGCCGGGTCATGACGCCCAACTACCCCTACTCAATACGACTGAATACAGAAAATATGATACACCTCAAATCTAAACAACTCAAGTCCC
The DNA here is from genome assembly GCA_030864225.1 of Capsicum baccatum var. pendulum. Classification (NCBI taxonomy): domain Eukaryota; kingdom Viridiplantae; phylum Streptophyta; class Magnoliopsida; order Solanales; family Solanaceae; genus Capsicum; species Capsicum baccatum. The sequence continues at coordinate 184,128,265 of CM061558.1, read as the reverse complement.
TAAATAAAAAAGGACTAATCACCTATCGATCGAGAGTTGTGACCTAATTGAACATGATATGTGTGCTACAGCTTGTACCTATATTTTGGTAAGAATGTAGCCCATGGAAATATGTGGGTCAGCACTTTGAAATGTACTGAGTATGTGGGGGTGCATACAACAATATAAATAGTATAATCAATTTCATGAAAACATGCATACGGACAATGATGACTCACTTGGTTTGAGTTATATCAAATCATACTTTTTGTAATTTCATATTAAATAGTTCATGTGAAAAAATCTCATAATCCATGTAAATCATTATAAATCATAAATTATGATAAATCATCATAAATTATCATATCGCCAAAAATCATCATATATAATTATAAATCATCATAAATGACCATAAAACATCATAAACATCTCAACTCTTTGAGTCAAATCTCGGAGTGACTCGGTAATTCAAGAAACTTAATCTTATGGACATGGGCGTTTCCTATAATTGACAACCCCACATGAGCTACATCGAATACCAACGTTTGAAACCTCCGTTGGTGAGAGCTTCATACTCTTTGCCAGGGAGTACAACCTTAAAACTGCAATAATCACAATCGGGCTCTCTGGCCAATAATATCATCATCAAACAATCCTACGGTGGAACATAGGTTTGGGGAAATACCAAATTTCCCTCTTGGTGCTAAGTACAACTCCCCAACAAGCTCAGAACGCGTTAGGAAATCCACCACAACATCACAAGGGTTTATCATAAAGACCAAATCAAATCTCTTTCTCATTTATCAAATCATATCAATTTGTGGATTCCTAACTCAACACATTTTAGCTTAAAATATTTTAATCTTCCTCAATATCAACAAGGTATCAATGCATTGAACCATAACCGACTCAAAATTTGGACAAGGATATGAGGACTCAATACGTAATATTTTCAACAGTTTAACTCATCAAAACCATTCGAAAAATACCAAGACTCATTTAAACTTCGATATCAATATACCCAATAACTCAAATCATCATAAGAAAGCTCAAAATTTGACACATGGCTCGAAAACACTTGAAAATACCAATAATTTATTCTTGAACTTAAAATGTGGATACATGTTCAAAATATATCAATTCTTGATAGAAACACCAAGAATCCCAATATTAAATCTCAATTCATAGAACAAAAATAGTCAAATACTTATGTGATTCAAAACTTACAATTCAAATCTTTATCTGTTCATAATCGAATTATTTAGATATAATTCCACTTACAGAACCATATGAATCCATTAAATAATCATAATTAGCAAGCTTGAACAATTTACATATATACATAATCAAAATCTCATGGTAGGATATCTTGAAAATAAATTCATTTGCCAAACTCATAATAATCCATAATAAAAATTAAAGATACGGGCACAAGAACGGAAGAACTATTCGTGTTCAAACCCCACATACCTTAAAATTAAAGATTGGAATGAATTATTGCCTCGGAACACTATTCAAGAAATTGATTGGTGCATCTTGAAGATCTCGGAACATGGACTTCATTTATCGGATTAATTTAGAATTTCCATGGTGGAATTGGAAGATTTAGGAAGGGGAATTTAGAGGTTAAGGGTTTCTTTCTTGGAAATGTTTTTTTAAAATAATAGACCTTGATGTCCAAAATCAGTTTTTATGCTTATTTTCACGAAATGGGGAAAGGGTGAAATGACTAGATTGCCCCTAAGGAAATTGAAAAATGGCAGAAAAATCCTGCTTACCTTGGCCATGAAAAATTGAATAACTCCTCGTTCGGGTATTGGATTTTTGAGAAATTTATATTGTTGGAAAGCTAACTCAAATATATTTAATTTTAAAGATGGTAGGCCACCCAGTTTTTCATATATAAGGATTTATGATCAACCGAAGTTGACCCAAATAAAATCCGTCCCTCAGTTACTAATTTGACATGCTAAAATAAATTGATCGTAACTTATTACTCTGATGTTGGAATGGGGTGAAACCAATTGCAATGGAAAAAAGACTCAAATAGATTTCATTTGATATATAGCAGATCTCTCAGTTCCTTATATTCAGGAAGTGATGATCGTCTGAAGTTGGCCCTGAAATGCTGAAAATTTCTGGAGCATCCTAATCGCATGGTGCCACTGTTTTAGGCACCAAAATGTGCCCTTATGCTACTCCAAAAATTTCAAAACTCACTCGGGATGTATTACGACATTTCTCCATTGCAACACAACTTGAAAATCGAAAAACAGATGTCAAAAAGGTAGTCAAATAAATACCCGAAGATCAGAGGTCTAAATGAGAAAGTTTCAACACTTAGCAAATTTTTTTTGAGTGCTAAGCTTCTCTTGGCAAGATAAAATGGCTTTAACGACTTGACACATTTGGGAGCAAAATATTTAATGGGAAAAACTCGGGGTATCACATATGTTCAGTATTATATGTTCATCTTGTCAGTCATGTCAATCATAAGATCATGTTCCATTTATTTATGTTCAATATATATGTCAGTTGCCTTTTCTCCCCTCTCAGTCAGTCTTATTTGAGGATGAATGTTCTCAAAGGGGAGATATTGTAATGCCCCATACTTTTTTCTAGCTAATTTTATCCCAATAATGCCTAGTATTAGATTCTAAATTGAATGATGACTATTCTATGAGGAATTTTTAAGATTTTCACTTTTTGTCATGTGGAAAATTAAAAAGCATTCCATCAATGTAAGATTCACCCAAATCCAATGATCGGGTCAGAAGTTACGACTATTTCAATTTTTTGTCGTAAAACAACGCCATATTAGTTAGTGGCGCGCCGCGCCACAAGAGGAAATGGCATTTGGCCAATTCCAGTAGGGGTCCGCGATTATGGCGCGTCGCTCTATGGCCCAAATTAAGAATTGTCCTTTTCTAGTATCTTAGCATGATTTCCTCCGCGCTATGCCAAAGTTCCAGGTCGCAAAAGAAGGGGTAACGCGATGGCTCCACGTCGCACCATCCCTCAATTTCCCAATTATCAAAATCCAGTGACACGGAGCGATAGCGCCGTGTCGCGTCAAGGGTCCAATTGGGGAAATTTTACTGAAATTAAATGACACATTCAGGGTTAAAAGGGTTAACTTCCCACCTCTATTTAAGCCTTTTAACATGTGATTCAGCCACTTTTCACCCAAAATACACTCTCTTCTCTCAAAAACCTCTCAAGAACAAACTAGGGTTCTCATAGAAGATCCAATTCCAAGAAAGTTTCTCCATCAATCTTCATGAGATCACGAACTAAGGTATGCGTAGTGTTCATTCATGGACTCTTTTCATTCATGAAGCCCAAGAATCTCTTTTCTAAGCTTAAGTTTATGGATTTCTTTATGAATTTCATGTTGGGTTTGTTTTGTGTATGTTGAGAATGATCAATTGAATTCAAATCCATGTTGGGTGATCAATTTTATGTGGAATTGATTTGTATAGATGTATATTTATGTGAACTTATGAATAAACCCTAGGATGATGAAATTAGAGATGAATCATGATAATTAATTGTTGTATAATGTTGTCTACATGTGCTATGCCTACCATGTGTTTGATTAAATGCCTAGATAAAGGAACAATGCCCAACTAGTATGATATCATGAAATCCCCATGTATGTACAAGTTATGCCCATCACATGTTTTGATGGAATGCTTCTATAAATGTATTATGGATTATGCTGTTAGTTATATGTTCAAGTAAGTTATGCTTCGTCAATTTTCCTTCCATCGAGTCCTGGGGTACTTGTACCCAAAATGTTAGTTGTGTACCTAGAGTCATGTCATGTTTTCATGATACTCTCAGTCAAGCTATGAATACTTAGACTTCAGATAGTCTTATGACTCAGAAAATCTCCATGATCTCATGAACTCAGTCAGTTGACAGATATAAGTAATTTCCATCAGTCGATGGAATTCAGTAACTCAGTCCATGTTCAGTTCAGTAAATCATATTCAGTGTCTATTCAGATGGGAGTAGAAATTAGCACCGAGTGAACCCAAGGATGGGAACTCACCTGTTATATAAGTGTGTGGTTCTTGGAAGCAATCCTTGTATCCCAGAACTATGTAGCAAACATAGGTTAAGACATCATAGCCTGCAATATGAGGGTAGATGAGGTGGCCTAACCTGGTATATAAGGGTTCCCACCGTTCTCATTAGAGTTACCTGTTATATTCGGCTCACTCATATATTATCCTTACCAGTGGCGTAGTATTGACATCCTTCTAATTAGGGCATAGATTCGACCCCAATTCAGCTATAATGAGTAATTTGGGGAATTTTGGTTAGATGACTACCTCCCACAGTCTTAGTATCAGTCTCAGTAAAAGAAGTCAGATAGTTCTTCAGAATTCAGGACTGTCAGATACAATCAACTCAGACACAGTATGAAACTCAGATAGTTTCATCAGATTCAGGACTGTCAGATACAGCCACTCATGTTATCAGTTATATTCGGATTCAACAATCATGTTATCACAATATTAGTGTCAGCTATTGTGTCTCATGCATGTATTCTCATGCTCATGGTAGTTAGTCATTTATTATTATTGTTCGTGCATATGAACCCCATGTATTCAACCTACCTCATATGCATACCAGTACATTCAAAGTACTGACGCATTTGCGCTATGGTGTCTTATACCATAGGTTCAGAGACACGAGTCCCAGAGCAACAGTAGATTCTTAATATCCACAGACAGAGTTAGAAGTGAGTCCTCATCTTTCGAGAATATGATTATTCTCTATTATCTTATTAATTAGAGTTAGTTGGGGACATGTCCCATCAGCTCCTTACTCAGATAGTTCAGTCAGTTAGAGGCTTTCTAGACTATCATGTTTTAGACTTCAGTATTTTCAGTTTTTATTTTGGGTATCCTATTACCCCAAACAGATGTTATATTATTCATATAATGTTCTGTTTTGAACCTTACGACCTTTCAGTTCATTTTTCTGCATTATTTAGTATTTTATGTAGTATACAGGTATGGATATCAGTCATGGGTTAGCTTGTTGTCCTTCGAGATCATGAGAACCGTGTAGCATTTCGGGTATCAGATTTGGGGTGTTACATATATGATGCACCTACTTTCCCATTATGTTGGGCCTTTTCGGATCTAAAATATATGGCCTTGGCTGCCTATTCTCCTCTCTTTCTCTCTTTAAATTTGGGGCAGAATTAATTCAAGTGGGTGGTAGTGTACTTGGCCCAATAAAATGGTTAAGGAATCCTTAGTAGGTGATGCACCTACTTAGTTCTTAGGTTGGTCAATAGGTCAAAATAGGTGATGCACCTACTTGCTTTATTCAAATCTAAATTGGGCCTTTAACTTATTGGGGCTTTGGGGACAAATTTTGGTGTTTGGTTGTCCATTCTCTTCAACATTTATTTTACTTAGTTTGGGCTTTAAATTAGACCATTAATAAAGGCCCTAAATTAGGTCCATTGGTCTTGTCCCTATTAACCTTGTTCATATGGCTCAAGTAGGTGACTCACCTACTAGCTTAAATTACTCAAGTATAAGATCATAAAATACTTTTAGTTAAACTTAAAAGTGAAAATTATCCCAAATATACTTTTTAGATTGTTAATTACAAGTTATACCATAACTTTTCATTAATTACTAGACTTAAGAAATAATTACAAGCTATAGCAATTTTTGAGAAAAATATATTTTAATTAAATTTTCAAAAATCAATTTTATAATATTTATTATTTGTATTATTTCCTTATATTTAGCACTATTAATTAAAAAATTTGGATAATTATGGCAAGTTAAGGTTTCAACATTTTTTTTTATAATTAAATATCCAAGTTTGTCCACAATTTAAGGAGTTATATATGGTAACTATATTTTTTAAACTTAAGATCTGATTTTGAACTTTTTTATTAACTTGAATAATTAACTTGATTATACACTTTTTCATATTTTTTAGTTTTTAATTATCAATAGAAGTCTTAGCTCTTTACCTTTTTGAATTACCAATAGAAGTCTTAGCTCTTTAATTTTCATTCATTAAATTTCTTCAAAATAGTGACTCTTCTTGATCACTAACTAATAGGAACAAACATATTTTAGTTCATAATGTAATTATTGATGCTTTTCATCTCATTTATCCTTCACATTTTTTACCTCTTTCCTTATTAACTACTCGTAGTATATTAAAACTGGAGCAACCTTGGAATTGGAAAACATCAGCATAAAAACACACAAAATTTAGCCACCTTTGAAACACATAAATAATTTGAATATTTATGTAACCAATTGTGTTAGATGAGTTGATCCCCATTCCAGCATATACTTGTAAATTTGTAAAAGACAAATTACGAGCATGATTCTATTATCCTATAAAGATATTCTCTATGTTTCAATTTATTTATGTTAGATTTTTAATATATTTTTTCAAAAGATATAACTTTTCTATTTAATATATTTTTTAATTTATTTATCTTATTTTTTTAATATATTTTACATGTATACCTTGAAAAAAAAACTTGTTCTTACACTCATCTAGAACTTCAAAATCGTGTTTGGCTCGTTGCTAACATTTGAAAGATGGTTAGACAGAGCACATTTCATTGTTTTACCTGTAATGTCCTTGTAACACCCCGCAAAATCCTCTTCCAGTCTAAGCCTTAGAGTGTATTTGGTAAAGCGAAAATCTGAGCCAAAATGTATAAGAAATATCCACCCAAGTATGAAATACTTTGAAATCATGTGGGAATCTATTTGAGCATGGATTAAGATCATAGAGGTCCCCTAAATCATGAACGAGTTGAAAACTTTCCAATGTTCAAGTTTTAGTGATCGTCAAAATTTGGGTCAAATTCAATCGACCATAACTCATTGTATATTAAGAACTGGGTGGTTTCATATGTATCAAATGAAATATCTTTGAATTATCTTTTCAACGATACCAATTCTCCTAAATCTAATATTGGAGCAAAGAGTTATGCCCATTTTACTCCAGCATGTCAAGCTGGAAAACGGTGATGACGTTTCTGATGGGCTATCACGTTTCTGATGCCCTTTTGATGATGTCGTCATATTTTCACGACATTTCTGATGACATCGCCAGCCCTGGGCAGAAAATCAAGAATTTGGACCCCTTTTGTGACAACCATTTGTGACGGCCTATCACAAACTTGACGGCCTGTCACGGATGGTGTCAAGTATATTTTTTCAGCAATTCAAGGGAGTTTTTGCAAGGGTATTTTGGTCATTTCCCACCCTTTTTGACCCTCTATAAATATAAGGAACCTCATTCAAACCCTAATTCAATCATTTTCTTTTTCAACTCTCTCAAGAGAGTATAACTAGGGTGTCAATCAAGAACCCTAATCTTCCAAAAATCATCCATGAATCTTCAAGGTTTCTTCAAGAATCAAGTTCCTCAAAGTGTGGGCTTCTAGAATTTATTTATTTCAAGTGTGGATAAAGTTTTAAGCACTAAAGTTCATCCAATTTCAAAGGTTAAGGTATGTAGATTTGATTCTTGGGTCCCTTTCATCCAAAAAGCTCAAGAACCCTTTTTAAAACTAAAAGATTTTTATGTTTATGAGCTATTAATGATTTGTATGAGTTGAAATGGATGTTTAATGTGTTGTTGAGTTTTGATTTATTTTTGCCTACAAAATTTATGAGCTTTGACCCTAGTATGTGGAATTCATGTGATATTTGTGATAGACCCTCTTGAAGTTGTTTTTTCATTGATGTGTTCATGACTTTTAGGTGTAGAAATGGTTGAATAAGTGAAGAACGTTCCCCATAGATTTGATAAAGATCTTAGGTGAAGCATAAGGGCTGCTATAGTATGTTGAATAGGAAACTCCAAATTGTGAGCTAGTCCATGCATGCCTAGTGTTTGATAAAATGACTTAGTGAGTAAAATGTGCCAAGATAGCATAAAATCCCCATGTAGGTGTAAAATCGGTCGTGTCTAGTGGTTGTTGAAAGATCCTAGGGAACAAAGGAACAAGTATAGATATGATGGTTGTAAATTCTCTGATTTTGCGCTCTTTGATATATGCTAAGCTTTTAATACATGTCAAGTGGTTAGGAAGTAAATAGTGACGTGTTAGTATGAAGTTTTCCCCAAATCAAGTGATATCCAAATACATGACAAGACCGATATAGGTATGAAGTACTTGATGTAAGATCTCATTGAATGAGGTATAATCTGATAGCATGTCTTCCCTAGGATAGTATATGATGATGAATAGAGGTCTATGTTTCCTAAATGCTTAATGCAATGTCCTAAGGATCTTTTGAGGGAAAGTATGTTGTGATGCCCAACTACTTAAAGTGATTCTTTAACGATTGTGATAATACATGAATGATTGTAATGGTGAATGAATGATGGTATTGATAAATGGATGACCGTGATGATGCATGAATGATTTATGAAAAAGAATGATTATGTCTTACTTTTATGTTATCGAGTCCTGGGGGTATTTATACCCGAAAATAGATGTGTTGTCTAGAGCCCATGTCAGTTTCTCGATAATTTCAATCGAGCCATGATTCTTAAAACTCAGTGAACTATAGAACTCTGTTTCCTCAAACAAGTGCGAATCTTAATAAAACTCGATAATCTTAGTTATCTCTGTAATCTCTGTATCGCTAGTAACCTAGCCTCAGACCTGTAATCAGCCCAGTTCTAATAGTATTCAAATGATTAAATCCTAATCTCAAAAGCGATTCGAGTAATCCATTCAAGCTCTGTATCGTCTTTTAGATACCATGATTCAATATCTTTTTTGTCAGATACGAAAATAAGTGATCTCAACGTAACTCAGTCAGACCTTTTGAGTAATATGATCAATGTCAGATTCAGTTCAGCCAGTGTTCAGTTGAGAATTCTGTTTTGAGTTTTTTATTTAGGAGTAGAAACTAGCACTAAGCAAGCTCAAGGATGGGATCTCACCGACTAGTAGAGGGTGTGATTCTTAGAAGCAATCCTTGTGCTCCAGAACTACATAGCCAACTAGGTTGATACATCACACCTATTAGTTGAGGGTAGATGAGAGACATCATACCTACTAGATGAGGGTAGATGAGGTGTCTTGACCTTCTAGATGAAGGCTCCACCATTCTCGTTTGAGGACCTGCTAAATGAGGCTCATATAGAGTTGTCTTTACCGATGGCGTGGTAATGACACCCTACTAACTGGGGTACAGGTTGGACCCCACATGTGGTGGGTCGAGGCATGTCGGTTAAGTGACTACTTCCCACAATTTCAGTTTCAGATTCAGTCTCAGTTTTAGAATCAGTTTTTAAAAATTAGGACTGTCAGATACAGTCATCTATCTTTATGAGGAACTCAGATAGTTCTGTTGATTCATGGACCATCCTGACAGATAGGCTTGGTCACATATACAGTTGATTGATATCATTTTAGACATATGCCTCCAGACAGGCTTGATCACAGTATCAATTTTTTATTGAATATTTTTGTCGTCAGATTCAGATATAATAATACTTCTTATCATTGATAATCGCTTCCAGAATAATTGGTTAGCAAAGTTGATCTCTAATTCTATCAGTCGAAAGTAGTAAGCTCAAAGTATAGTCCTTAATGTAAGCACATCCAGATCCTCAGTTATCAGTATCAGAGGAGTCAGTAATTCAGTATCTCAGTGTCAGTTGTGAGTTCAGTTTGCAGTAAAGTGGTATGCGAGTTTTAGTAGCTAGAGTTGCGATGATTGTGTTTATGTTTTGTCCATTCATGTATGTGTTCTCATGCGGCATCTTTCATGATTATTCAATTTAGATATTTTGCATGTATGAACCCTTACATTAGCCTACCTCGTCCACATACTCGATATATTCTTGTACTGACGCATTTGTGCTATAGTGTTTTACTTGACATCATAGGTTCAGAGGCACATGATCCATATTATCCTCAGTAGTTCAGTCCCCATCAGCAGCAGTAGCAGTGAGTCCTCTTCTATCGAGAACAAATCTCAGTTTACTATTATTGTTTCAGATTTTGTTTATTTTTAGTTGACGGAGTAAGTTGGGGACCTATCCCATCAACTCCACAGTTCAGACAGTTTAGAGGCTTTTCAGACGAATGTATTAGTATTCAGTTTTCAGTTTTGAGTATGTATAGATATGTTGAACCTTATGGCAAGTTTCCACATTTATTTCAGATATTATGCAATGTAAGGTACAGATATCAGAAAAGGGTTAGCTTGTGGTCCTTCGGGTCCATAAGCATCGTGTAACGTCTTGGGATGGGATCTCGGGGTGTTACAAACTTGGTATCAGAGCCTAAGGTTCAAGAGTATCCTAGGGAGTCTGAAAATTGCATCTAGTAGAGTCTTGTACATGGGTGTGTAGCGCACGATATTTATGTACAATACGCTACAGGATGCTCTTAGGAACAGTTCCTCTTCTTTCAGTGATCATTTCACGCGAGTGAGCATGATCTCAATTTGGTCCTCAATCTAATCCACTTCATTCTTTCATTTACAGAGTATGCCTCCTCATAGAGACTTTGTCCATAGGGTTGATGATCAGTCCCCTCAGCCAGTAGATCCTAAAAATGAGAGTGTGTCACATGCAGAGTTTCAGGCAGTTTTCTAGGCGCTAGCCCAGGTGGTGACTAATATTTATGGCAATCGTCAGGCTGCAGTCCCACCTCAGCAAGATGGGAATTCTATTGCAGCCAGGATTAGAAGCTCCATAAAAATGAACACGCCCAAATTCTTTGGGTCAGTAGTAGGTGAGGATCCATAGTTATTTCTTGAGGAGGTGAAGAAGATCACCCAGATTATGTATGTGTCAGAGGAGGAGAGTGTTGAGTTAGCATCTTATATGTTAAAAGATATTGCTTATGATTGGGTAGTAAGGGGTGAATGCAGCTTCCGTGACTTGGCTAGAGTTTCAGAGTGCCTTTCTAGATAGGTTTTTCCCGCTAAAAATGAGAGAATCTAAGGTATAAGAGTTTATAAACCTAAGTCAGGGCTCCATAACAATAAAAGTGTATTGTCTTAAGTTTAACCAATTAGCTTAGTATGCTCCCGACTTGATAGCTGCCCCTAGAGCGAGTATGAGTAAGTTTTTGACTAGGGTATCTAGTGATGTGTTGAAAGAGTGTAGAGCTGCCCTTCTCAATAGAGATATGAATATTTCTTGGCTAATGATTCATACGCAACAGATTGAGGCAAATAAGATGAAGGAGAGAGGAAGAGTAAGAGAGCCAAGACAGGTAGTCATAGTTTCTCGCAGTCAGGGTCTCTAGGTGGTAGAAGTTCTCAGTATGGTCGGAGATTTTTAGTTCCAACTCCATATTCAGCTATTTTACTCGCACCTGCGTTTGGGGGTGTCAGATTTAAGGGAGCGCCAAGATCCAAAGCCCAGAGTAGTACTAGTGGTGTTCGTACCTACCCATTGTTTAAAGAATGTGGTAAGAATCATAAGGGTGTGTGTAGAGCCGGTAGTGATGTGTGATTTGGATGTGGCGATACCGGTCACAAAGTTTGATATTGTCCTAAGCCAGGTCCCCGAAGTCAGCGTAGTTATCCTTCAGCTCATAATAGATTGTATGCACTTCAGGCTCGCCTTGATTGAGAAAGATCCCCTTAAATTGACCTGGGTATGTTATGAGCCCTTCATCTTTATGTTATGCATTGATAGATCCTTTTCTCTCATTTTGTGCTTATATGTTAGCATGAGTCACGCATAAGTTTCAGATCTTCATCAGTCAATTATGACCTAGTCTGTAGGTGCCCCGTGCTCCGCTCTAGTATTTTAGCGAAGTGTGTTTAGAGGGACATAGAGTACCAAGGGGGATATACCCCATGGTATTATGATGTTTCATGCCATTAGATTCATCTCGATGCATGTTCAGATTTTCCTTATCAAGTCAGCATCAATCATTATTGCATTGTCAAGTCGTGCTTTCAAAAGTCAGCTTAGCTGGACATTCATGCATTAGATATGCACATTCATTATAAAAAGTTCAGCTTGTCAGCATGTGTTCAGTCGTGTATTCATGAGATCATCCCATTTATGACTCCATTCATCAGATATGCATGTGTATTATGAAAATTCAGCTATGAGTATCATTAGTCGAGTATTCCATGCATCATATATGCCTGCCCAGTGTGAAAACTCTATATGTCAGTCATTCCAGTTGCTTAGTCCTGATCTGAGATGTCTCCATTTATTGAGTAAGTTTTGTTGATCCGTATTCTCAGTCTATCAAATGACATTCGAGGATGAATGTTCTCAAGGGGGAGATAATGTAATGCCCCGCAAAATCCTCTTCCAGTCTGAGCCTTAGAGCGTATTTGGTAAAGATAAAATTTGAGTCAAAATCTTTAAGAAATATCCTCCCAAGTATTAAATACTTTTAAATAGTGTGGTAATCTATTTGAGCATGAATTAAGATCATAGAGGTCCCCTAACTCATGAACGAGTTGAAAACTTTCCTATCATTCAAGTTTTAGTGACCGTCAAAATTTGGGTCAACTTCAATCGATCATAACTCGTACTATATTAAGAACTGGGTGGTTTCCTATATATCAAATTAAATATCTTTGAATTATCTTTCCAAAGATATCAATTTCGCCTAAATCCAATATCGTAGCAAAGAGTTATGCCCATTTTACTCCAGCATGTCAAGCTGAAAAACGGTGACGACATTTCTGATGGGCTATCACGTTTCTGACGCCCTTTTTGACGATGTCACATTTCTGATGCCCTTTTTGATGTCATCATATTCTGACAATATTTCTTATGACGTCTTCATTCTTGGGCAGAAAATCAAGAATTTGGACCCCTTTTGTGACGACCAATCGTGACGGCCTATCACAAACCTGATGGCCTGTCATGATAGCGTCAAGTATATTTGTCCAGAAATTCAAGGGAGTTTTTGCAAGGGTATTTTGGTCATTTTCCACCCTTTTGGGGCCTCTATAAATATGAGGAACCCTCATTCAAACCCTAATTCAATCATTTTCTTTTTCAACTCTCTCAAGAGAGTATAACTAGGATTTCAATCAAACACCCTAATCTTTCAAAAATCATCCATAAATCTTCAAGGTTTCTTCAAGAATCAAGTTCCTCACAGTCTGGGCTTCAAGAATTTATTTATTTCAAGTGTGGATAAAGTTTCAAGCACTAAAGTTCATCCAATTTCAAAGGTTAAGGTATGTAGAGTTGATTCTTGGGTCCCTTTCATCCAAGAAGCTCAAGAACCCTTTTTAAAGCTAAAAGATTTTTATGTTTATTAGTTGTTACTGATTTGTATGAGTTGAAATGGATGTTTAATGTGTTGTTGAGTTTTTATTTATGTTTGCCTACCAAAATTTATGAGCTTTGACCCTAGTATGTGGAATTCATGTGATGTTTGTGATAGACCCTCTAGAAGGTGTTTTTTCTTGTGATGTGTTCATGACTTTTGGGTGTATAAATGATTGAATAAGTGAAGAACATTCCCCATAGGTTTGATAAAGAGATTAGGTGAAGCATAAGGGCCGCTATAGTATGTTGAATAGGAAACTCCAAATTGTGAGCTAGTCCTTCCATGCCTAGTGTTTGATAAAATGCCTTAGTGAGTGAAATGTGCCAAGATAGCATGAAATCCCCAAGTAGGTGTAAAATCGATCATGTCTAGTGGTTGTTGAAAGATCCTAGGTAACAAAAGAACAAGTTGAGATATGATGGTTGTAAATACCCTGATTTTGTGCTCTTTGATATATGCTAAGCTTTTAATACATGTCAAGTGGTTAGCAAGTAAATAGTGACGCGTTAGTATGAAGTTTCTCCCAAATCAAGTGATATCCAAATACATGACAAGACCGATATAGGTATGAAGTACTTGATGTAAGATCTCGTTGAATGGGTTATAATCTGATAGCATGTCTTCCCTAGGCTAGTATATGTTGATGAATAGAGGTCTATGTTTCCTAAATGCTTAATGCGATGTCCTAAGGATCTTGAGAGGAAAAGTATGTTGTGATGCCCAACTACTTGAAGTGATTCTTTAACGATTGTGATAATACATGAATGATTGTAATGATGAATGAATGCTTGTAATGATGAATGAATGATGGTAGTAATGAATGGATGACCGTGATAATGCATGAATGATTTGTGATGAAGAATGATTATTCCTTACTTTTATGTTACCGAGTCCCAAGGGTATTTATCCCCAAAAATAGAGTTGTTGTCTAGAGCCCATGTCAGTTTCTCGATAATTTCAATCGAGCCATGATTCTCAGAACTTAGTGAAGTGTAGAACTCTATTTTCTCAGACAAGTGCGAAGCTCAATAAAGCTCGGTAATCTCAGTTATCTTTGTAATCTCTATATCGCTAGTAACCTAGTCTCAGACCTGTAATCAGCTCAGTTCTAATAGTATTCAAGTGATTTAATCCTAATTTTAGAAGCGATTCAAGTAATTCATTCAAGCTCTGTATCGTCAGTCAGATACCATGATTAGATATCTTTTTCGTCAGATACGGAAACAAGTGATCTCAGCATAAATCAGTCAGACCTTTTGAGTAATATGATCAGTGTCAGATTCAGTTTATCCAGTGTTCAGTTGAGAATTCAGTTCTGAGTCTTTCAGTTGGGAGTAGAGGGTGTGATTCTTAGAAGCAATCCTTGTGCTCCAGAACTACGTAGCCAGCGTAGGTTGAGACATCACACCTATTAGTTAAGGGTGGATGAGAGACATCATACCTGCTATATGAGGGTAGATAAGGTGGCTTGACCTGCTAGATGAGGGCTCTACCATTCTCGTTTGAGGACCTTCTAAATGAGGGTCACATAGAGTTCTTTTTACCGGTGGAGCGGTAATGACACCCTTCCAACTGGGGCACAGGTTGGATCCCACCTGTGGTAGGTCGGAGCATGTCGGTTAAGTAACTACTTCCTAGAGTTTCAATTTCCGATTCAGTCTCAGTTTCAGAATTAGTCTTCAGAAATCAAAACTGTCAGATATAGTCATCTATCTTTATGAGAAACTCAGATAGTTCCGTTGATTCATGGACCATTCCGACAGATAGGCTTGGTCACATATACAGTTGATTGATATCATATTCAGAGATATGCCGCCATACAGGCTAGATCACAGTATCTTATTTTTATTAAATATTCTTGTCGTCAGATTCAGATATAATCATACTTCTTATCATTGATAATCGTTTCTAGAATAATCTGTTAGCAAAGTTGATCTCTAATTCTGTCAGTCGAAAGTAGTAAGCTCAGAGTACAGTACTTGATATAAGCACATCCAGATCCTCAGTTATCAGTATCAGAGGAGTCAGTGATTCAGTATCTCAGTGTCAGTAGTGAGTTCAGTCTGTAGTAAAATGGTATGTGAATTTCAGTATCTAGAGTTGCGATGATTATGTTTATGTTCTATGCATGAGCCCTTGCATTAGCCTATCTCATCTACACACTCGGTACATTCCTATACTGATGCATTTGCGATATGGTATTTTATTTGACACCATAAGTTCAGAGTCATAGGATCCAGATTATCCTCAGTAGTTCAGTCCCGGTCAGCAACAGTAGTAGTGAGTCCTCTTCTTTCGAGGACGAATCTCGGTTTACTATTATTGTTTCAGATTTTTTTTATTTTTAGTTGACGAAGTAAGTTGGAGACTTGTCCCATCAACTCCATAGTTCAGACTGTTTAGAGGCTTTTCAGATGGATGTATTAGTATTCAGTTTTCAGTTTTGAGTATGTATAGATGTGTTGAATCTTATGGCAAGTTTCCATATTTATTTCAGATATTATACAGTGTACAGGTACAGATATCAAAAAAGGGTTAGCTTGTGATCCTTCGGGTCCATAAGCATCGTATGACATCTCGGGATGAGATCTCGGGGCGTTACAGTCCATCTACTCGAGGAAGATGAATGAACAAGAAGATATTCATTTTTAAGATACATTAGCCAAATAAGGATGTCTTTTATTGATTTTTTTTTCGTGTGAGACCTTTAGTAGATGTATTGATTAGTCTGCAAGATTTTTGTACCAGCAGTTTATAGGTCAAGGGATGGTTCCAATTAGTGTAATGATGTTAATTACCAATTACTGTAATGATGTTAACTAAGTTTTGATGAACACATTTTCCTAGGATAATCCCACTTTTAATACGTTGAAATCAATTTACATACTCATTTCATACTTAAGTAATATTTTTATTTTGAGTTTTCAATGTATTAAATTGATATCGATGAAGTTCCGCATATATCACAATGTATTGAATGAGTTTTATGAATGTGACAATCGATGAGAAAAAATATGTTTTATGTTACATAACCTTTTTAGTGTATGTAATGGATATTATATGAAAAACTATCAACGTAAATGTTGAAAATAAATTAATTAATAGTTGTTTGATGTCAAATAATTTTTTGTTGTAATAAAAAAATAATCAATATTAATCAAGATTGATATTTTTGTTTGCTTTCTGGCAAGATGGAGAACATTATATAAATACTATGTTAAATATCAAAACTATATTTTGTTCATACCAACAATCTTATACAAAGAGTAATGAGCACCAATAAAAATCAAGATTCAATATTCATGTCAAATGTTACTAATTACAGAATCAAAAAATGTATAATTTGATGTAGTTGATATCAAATTTAATACCATCTGATGCGACTTAGTTCATATCAATTTCATTCAACGATGTGAAATACGAAACAAACATTAAAGTAGCATAACATTATATAAATACTACATAAATACAAAAAATAAACTTTGTTCATACCCACAATCTTATAAAAACAAACAGTAATAATCGAGCATCAAAAAGTTAATTCAAATTATTAACTATATTAGAAAAACAAACAGTAAATAGAAAAAATAATTCAATATCAATTTTATACCAATTTAATACAGAAAAAAATCAAATATTTGCAAGTTTGTATGTACTGCTATAGTCCATGAATACAACTTTGTTACTACCACATCATGTACATGCTTACTAGAAAAAAGAAAAAGAAAAAAAAATCGGGAATGATAGACATGATCACTAAGTGAGAAAATAACATATAAATGATCAATCATTTGGCAACAAGTACTAAGAATTCATTGATATGCATGTTGATATGTGAATTTATCAGAAGAAGCTACTTAAATGGTGTACAAGAATTTGATGAACTAAAAGTCTGTATCTTTTTTCTGTAAGATGAAAGCTATCCCAAAAAACATAATCAGAATCATCGGAACACACCGATGTGCTTGCAACTTCTATTTTTCCTGTCCCACAGCATTTGTTTTCTGCAACTTTGAATCCTGCATGGTCATATAAAGAAAGAAATGGAGATCTTATCGATATTGAAGAAAAAGACAGCCATATTTGTACCATATTTCTAAGGGTTGTTGATGACATCAAGTGGAAGATTATATATATCTACATACACCAATCTTGAATTAGGTACTGTATTTTCCAGAGTACTTAAATCATCTGCCAACTTGCTGTTGAACAATTTTGCTGTTTGGTTCAAATAATCAACACGTTCCCTTTCTTCTCCTCCTCTCAGTGTTCTTTGTGATGGCATGCATCCGATTGGTAGTATGCCAAGAACACCAATCCGACGTGCTCCTAGCCGATATAAATCCTTCAGAATTATGAAAACTCTTAAAGCAAGCATTAAAATAGGAGGAAAAACAACGGTTAGAGGGATTTGAGGGTGGATAAATATCAGTAATTAAGGTTAACTATTTTTAAGGAAGGTAAATTGTATATTAATTGTATTAAATCTTAATTTTTCTTTTTCATTAATTACTTTTTTGTATTTTCAACAAAACAAAAAAAACTTTTTTTATATATTTTCTTTAAATGAAAGTTTCTATAACTTGAAAACTTACAAGTTTTGCTATAACTTGTAATACCTAATCTAATAAGTTTATATAGTTAATTTTCCCAACTTAAAACTTATGTACACTTGGTTACTACAACCTTTAGACTCAAATACCTACTTATGGTACCAAGTTTAAATACTCTCATCGATGGTAACTTAATCGTACCAAGTTTAAATATATGGAAAATTCCTTCAAACCCATCTTACCATCACTAATCACATATGATACCAAGTTCATTACCTGTCCCATAAGGCTATATCAAGTGCCATATAAGTAGAACTAGTACATGCAGAATATAGGGTGTTACATTGAACTTATACACTTTCAATAAAGCGATTTCTAATAAGAATTTTTCTCGTGATTAAAAACCTTTTCCATAATGAAAACTTTTCTCATAATGAAAAACCATTTTTCAAGAACATGTGTTATAACGAAAAAACCCTTATTTCATGAAACTTGTTCATAAACTTATGTTACAAAATTTTTTCATCACCCTTTATATAGAATCACCAATAGTCCTTTTTTCTATTTGATTAAAATAATAATTACTTGGAGTAAAATTTTACTTCCATAATTAAATTTAATGAAAATTTTCCATTGATAAATATTAAGCCCGTTCTTAATGGGACGTAAGACCATGTAATCCTTTTATAGACTTTTCATGGAAATACAAATCCCTTTTATGGGATTGCACGTTACAGTGCCTGGTCCTTAATGACCTTCTGACTTTTCCAATTCAATTCTAAATTGGTTGGTTACTTTGAAAGTCCTTATCAATTTTTTTATCATATATCATATAGAATTAGATATTAAATATATATCATATATATTTCAATCAAAATATATAATTTAATTTTCTATTTTAAATAGAAAACTCCAACTTTTCATAATATTAATTATATTTTCGATGCTAGCAAATGTTTGCAGAAATGTGAAATGAAGAACAAGAGAAAGAATACAAGATTTAACGTGGTTTGGTATCTAAATGATCCTACATCCACCGTAGAAAAATTGTCTTTGTATTATTAACAAAGAAAGGGAGAAATCCCAAATACATCTAAGAGATTTGTTGTCAACTCTCTACTCTTACAATGTATTTTATTATGAGTTTTTAGAATGATTTTGTCAATGAAGAATGAATATCCTTTTTAGACTGTCAAATATGGGCTCCAAGCACAAAATAAGAAATGAAAAACTAAATATAAAATTTATCTTTTACAACTTTTTGCTTGCTCTCCAAGTTCATTTCCTACCCAAGTAAATTGGCACATGAAATCTTCTTTCCACATGAGTTTGACCCCACAAAATCAAACCAACTCTTTTAATCTCCACCTTGGTTTGCATTTCGAACATGCATATGAACAACTTCATCCAAAACACCTAAGCTTATAGGGCAACTCCGTTGTAAGAAATAAGAAGTATCAAACCTTGGTTGAACATACTATCTCCACCCAACAGTTGTTCTTCCTGATTGGCATCAGTTGATTTGTAGCCTCGCCTAATTCTTGCGGTATACAAACTTGACGAGCGAGACTATCTTGGTAAATACGTCTACATTGTTATCGTATGTGATAACCTTAGTGATCTTGAAAGTTTTTCTTCAATGACATCTCAAATGAAATGGAATCTAACATCAATGTGTTTAGTTCACTCATGTAATCTTTGATTTTTAATCCAATGAATAACACTTTGACTATCACATCTTAAAGTTGATTCCAGCTGAACCAAACTCAATTCTTAACCAGATAACTTTTTTCACTACCTCCATTGCTATCATATATTCTACCTCTACTGTAGACAAAGCGATAATCAACTGTAAAGTCAATTTCAAACTAACGGCACTCCAACGAGAATAAAGATGTATCCAATCATGGACCTCCTTCTAGATCCCTTACATAGTCAGAATGCACATAACCAAGAATTAAAACACTTTCGCTTTTTCAAAAGGTTAGGCCAACATCAGAAGCTCCTTTGAGATATCTCACTATCCACTTAACAGCTTCCCAATGCCTCTTTCATGGATTGGTCATGTACCTACTTACCACACTTATAGATTGAGAAATATTTGGACATGTGCATACGATAGAATAGACAATGCTACTAATTTCATTAGGATAAGGAACCTTTGACTTATGCTTCACCTCATACAAAAACTTTTTCAGTTGGCATACATGATCTTCTTTTCCCTAGGCTAGAAATTCTTCATATAGATTGTCTCTTTTAAATAACTATGCAAGAAAGCATTTTTGACATCAAGCTATTGAAGCTCCAATTCAAATTGTGCAACCAATGCTAGTAGTACACAAATTGAGCTATGTTTCACGATTAGCGAGAAAATCTCATTATAGTCAATTCCTTCCTTCTAACTGAAACCCTTTGAAACCAATATCACCTTGAACCTAGCATCTTCCACTTCTAAAATTTCTTGTTTCTTTCTATAAATCCATTTTCATCCAATTGTCCTCTTACCCTTTAGCCTTTCAACTAAGAACCATGTTTGGTTCTTGTGAAGAGACTCCATCTCTTCTGCCATGGCTAACTACCATTGTGTAGCATTTTTTCAAAAAGAAGAGACTTCATATCTTTCGTCATAGCTAACTACAACTATGTATCATCCTTTCAAGAAGTTTCTTAAACATACAATGAGGACTTAAGATCCTTAATCTCTTTTTCTACAACTACGAACACATATGCAATCGAATTTACTTACTTCATAAGATGTTTTGATTTTCATATCTGCCTTTTTTCCTTTTATTTGAAATTGTATATGGTTCATTAATAATGATTTCTTGAAGATCTGTATCTTTTGACTCAACAATTTTGGGACTCTTGATCCTTCTCCTTGAAAAGTTCCATCGGTAGCTTAACCTGCTCGTTGTGCTTGTTTTCTGATAACTCTAAAGAAACTTTACGAGGATCACGTATAGAGAATTAATCAAAGATAACATTTCTACTAACTACAAAATTGAGTAAATACAAACACCAAAGCTTTTACCTTTTACTCCATTAAGATACCCTACAAATATGTTCTTCTTAGCTCTTGGTTCAATCATTCCTTCATTAATATGATAATAAGTTGGACATCTAAATATATGTAAGTATTAATAGTTAGAGGGTTCACCTGACCATACATCATTCGAAATCTTAAAGTCAATCGTTGATGTTGGAGATTGATTGACAATATGAAAAGCAGTGTGAACTAATTCATTCCAGAATATTATGGACATTTTAATTTGTAGGAGCATACAACGAGCCTTTTCAAGAAGAGTTCTTTCATCCTCTCGGCAACTCCATTCTATTGTGGGAGTATGTTTGACTGTCTTATTTCTTAAGATCCCATGAATCTTAAATAAATCATTAAACCCTTTACTGCAAAACTCCAAGCAATTGCCAGTGCGAAGATATTTGATTTTTGCTCTATTTAATTGTCAATCAATATCTTTCACTCCTTAGATACTTCAAAAGCATCACCTTTTGCCTTTAAAAAAGCACCTAAATCTAAAAATCATTAATAAATTTTAAAAGATACCTCTTTCCACCCTTTGATTTATCTGTAGAGGGATCCCATAAATCTAAATGAATTTAATCTACCACTCCTCTCATTTTGTGTTTGCTAGTGTTGAAGCTGACTTTCTTCTGCTTTCTTAGGATGCAGTCCTCACAAAATTTAAATTTTTGATATTATCACCATTCAAAAGGTTATAATTTCTCATCATCTTGAATCCTCGTGTTCTCATATGACCCAGTCGCATCTCCAGCCCTAGTGCGTTCATATGACCTAGCTGCATGTACCACAATCTTGCCTTGTCATCATTAAATAACTATATAGTAGATGAATTAACCAAGCCAAAAATAATGCTTTCTTCCAGTGTTTAACTTCTATTTTCCAACTCAGCCTTCAGTATGACTAAAGAACCTTTAGTCACCTTCATAGTTTCTTATTCGCTCATATATTTGTAGTCTTATTTATTCAGAGTACCTAGGGAGATAAAATCCTTCTACAAATCAACAATATGATGGATTTTTTGTGATATACCTCATAATTCCATTATGACATCGAACCCATATTGAGCCAAGACCAATTATTTAACAAGTTTTATTATTGCCCATTATTACGGTTCCTTTATTTTTCTCATAGCTGCTGAATCAATCTCTTCAGGAGTGTCATATACGGAATACAATCAAAGTCTAGAATCTATTTTTTTATAGACTACTATTTTGTGATGTTATAAGTACATATTCATTATCAAAATCTACCTATTCCGTAATAAATGCAATTACTTTTTCTTTGGACTTTAACATTTTACAATCTTGTTCAAAGTGCTCATTCTTAGGGCATCCGCAATACTTCACGTTCTTCTTTTTCATACAAGATTTAATCTGTGCTTTGATTTACTTCTTCCTTACTGGCTTGTATGACCTCTCACAAAGAGCTCACTAGCTTCATCATATTTGTCTCCTTCAAAATGCTTCCGCACATCACAAGAGTTGAGTTCTTGCCGCACTTGCTCAAAAGTGATATGCTCCTTACTATACTTAATTGAACTCTCAACATCATGATATTTTAAAGTCAATGAAAATAACAAAGTACATGCTAACATCTCCTCGTTCTTTTTAATCTCGGCAGTCTATAAGTCTATGATAAATTTATTAGATGCATCTAGATGGTCTTGGAACAAAGTACCTGACTTCATCTTTAATATGTGAAGATTCCATTGTAACAACATCCTTGTTGTCACTTATCCATCCTGGTAAAGCCTTTGTAGCTTATCCAATAATTATTTGGTCATATCGTCGGTACCTGTACTCACTTTACAAAACATATTAGGTTCAAGGACGGTTGGATGATACCCAATGCATTGCATTTAATCTTCTCATTGTATAAATTTGACGTACCATCGAGGTACTTTCAGTTAATAACATAGATTGAACCTTCCATCTACAGTAATTCCATCATTTAGATCTTTTCGATATTGAAGTTGTTGCACCCACCAAATCTATTAATTTCAAACTTCATTAAACTCATCACTAATTTTCTTTATTTTCTACTACGGGTATTTTTTGGAAATACAGGAAATTAAAGTAATTCATTTTTGATGTGGAAGTTCAAACTGTGTTGCAACCACGGAACATACTCGAAAAGAACCTTGGCTCTAAACTAATTTTTAGCAAAAATGTGAAATTAAGAACAAGAGAAAAACACAAGATTTAACGTGGTTTGATTCGAATGATCCTACATCCACCAGAGAGGAATTGTCTTTATATGATTAACAAAAAAGGGACAGATCTTAAATACTCCTAAGAGAATTGCTCTCGACTCTATACTATTACATATATATATAAAGAGAGAGAGAGAGAGAGATAAAGAGAGAGGGAGGGAGAGAGAGAATATATATAGAGAGAGAGAGAGAAATATGCTAATGTGACATACTTTTAAGGCGTCCATTACTATTTACCATTTTTATCCTTTTTTCTTGTTTTTCTAATCTTAATTTTATAAATGTAAAAATGCCTAAATAATTACTTAAGTATGGTGAGGACGGTTACTTGATGAAAAGAGGTCATTTTCAAAATGTTTCATTCCTTAAAATTTCTCATGTTCTATAATCGATAGAGAATTAAATATTAGAATTATCAATATATAGAGCTCCACAAACCAAAACCAAATAAAGAAGTTAGCTGGAAGTGGAAGATAATTTAACTAAATTTTATGGAGGAATCTGATTGTGAGTGACTCAATCTTCCATGGCAGTGTGGCAGTGGCAGTAATACACCCTCCTATGTGTCAAATTAATTATGATCATTTTCTTTTCGAGAATCAAAAGCTAACAATAAAGTTATAATACATAGTTTTCATTTCAAGTCTCTCTTTATATTTTTTTATACAAGTTTATTATCTTTTAAATTTTGTGTATCGGTGGTATTCGTGTTACTTTGTATGTACCTCGACTAATTAACAAGTGTATTGCACCAAGTAATTCTATCCACCTAAACTTTGATGGATAGGAAGAAACCAGTGTTTTTTTTATCTTGTCATTTGAACCTTCTGATGTTTGCGTTGCCTTATACTGTCCAACTCCTTCCAGGTTGTGATCACTAATTTCACACTCTTGATTTAGTGAAATTATGAGTATGTGTAATCTGTTCTCCTCAATTTTAGTGTGCCCATGCTTGATGATATCTGTAAATATTTTGACAAGTATGTTGGGCCCGTGCATAGCATGGGCATAAATATCTAGTATTGAAAAAAGGCAAAACTGATTTCGACTCTTCCACATACGTTTTCACTGCACTTTTCACTTGCCCTTTCCTTGTTATTTTCCTCTTTCCAATTTGTTTTTTTTTTCATTTGCTAACTAAACAATAAAAATATTAGTAAGTTTCTAGAAAAAAATTCTTTTTGACTAGCAACTTTATGTTAAAAAAAAGTAAATGCTCACTATCTTCAAATTCTGAATCCATCACTAGTTATCCTTTGTTTGGACATTTTGAATTTTTTGGATCTTTACTATCTTTCCCATGCTTATGATGTGTCTAAATGATAATTATTGAATAATCAAATTAGTCTTTAGTTTGACCGGTGTTGGCCAATTCATTGGTTGACTATGATCTCCTCTCCGGCTACATAATTCGGTCAAATAATCCTCGCTTTCAACATATTTTTGAAAATACGATTGGTGCAATCTGTATACATCCATTGTTTTTTGTGAGAGGATCCAAATTTTAGAATAAATTGTAAGAACAATAATACCCTATGTTTTAATTCTAAATAAGTTGGGCTCTACTATTAATTTTGACTAATCACATTTTTTTCATTTAGTTTTACCTATGTGAAATTTCATATCGTCCGAAGTTCAATAAAGGATGAGGATTGCAGTTAGTTGATAGCAGCATAAAATTAATCAATTCAAAAAAAAGTATAAAACTAATCAATTCAAATTATAGTAATTTTAAAATTAACCAGTTTTATGTAGAAACTTGATGGGAGGTGGACGGAGTTCGTGCGCCTCATCCACTCACAATAGCATTTAGCATATATTTTCAATTGAAAACCTTTTGTTGTGATAATGGATAAAAGTGGAAAAATTTTATGATGGTTGAGGCTCAAGTATGACTTGGTGTGTGAGGGATTACTTTTTGAATAAAAAATATATGGGTCCCACCCGCTTACCCCCTCTCTTCCTTTATTGTTACTAGTTTAGCCGCATGTGTCCTGCACGTGTAACTTTTAAATATTTAAAATTAGACGATTTTATCTAATATGATGATTTTTAATGAAGTGTTAAAAGTTCAAAACCTATATTTTATTGTACGCACATATATATCTTACCAACAAAAGTTTCAAGTGGTTAATAAATTAATATATTATAGATGTAGTTAAATTTAGCCAACCTCGTGCTTTGTATGTCTTGCCAAATAGACCCAAGGATTGTATTGTATGTTGAATTTTTACTTCATTCATAAATATTTTTGGACAAAAGTTTATGAACTCTTCTGTGAATATTTTTGGAGAAATCCTAACACATTTAACAAAATCGAAGCATAATGCCTAACATCTTTAACTTACCTTGGTGACAACATCTATCAACCATTACTTCTTAATTCAAGTAATGTTAAATATATATGAGATGAAAGAAATTTAACTAAAAGTGAAATTATTCCGATATAATAATGAATATTTTCAATTTCACCTTTCAAAATATTATTAGAAAAAAAACTAATCTCAAAAGGTGAGTTTAATTTAGCCAAACCCTGTGTTTCGTATGTCCTGCCAAATAGACTTAAATAGATTAAAGGATTGAACTATACGTTGAATTTTTACTTCATTTTTGAATACTTTTGGAGAAACACTTATCAACTCTTTCGTACTACGAATACTTTTGGAGAAATATTCATGTGTTCTCTTCTTTATCTCTTGTTGTGTCTCTTTGTCCATTATTATATCTTTTTACAGCCAGATTTAATTATATTTTTCATCATACTAATTTTTCTTTATCGTAAAATTTGATAAACTACATATCATATCATAAAAGAAGATAAAGAAAAGATCGTTAAATGAAAAGAATAAGAATGAATAGCTACAATAATTTATATCATTCAAAATTAAAAATTGTCATGCGAAATTAATCACCTTTCAAAATTCAAATCATCAACTGTCTATATATATTATCATCATCATTCATCTTCAAGATACCTACAAAATCAATGTATCTCAAAGTAAATTAAATACTACAGAAATATTTCTTGGCGTAAAAAATAATTCTAAAGCAAACAATAAAGAATGATCTGAGACCAAAAGTATTTTTTTTATTTTTCATATGTTCATTGAAGATGCTACTGTATTATTGTAGAAGAATTCTCAATTTATAGAAGTCCAAAACCTTTACAAAGAAATTATCTAAATATGACAAATTTATATATTTTTTCCCATAAATAACTGTCAACTTTAGAAAAATAAGAATTTCAAAAATAATAAACTACTACAAATAGACATTTATGTACATTCTTTATAGTTCTTTTAGACTTTTGCTTTGCTTTTTGTTTAATACAAAATAGGTTTCATTGTCTTATTTTTTAAAAAAGAAAATTAAAGTCATACACATGTATGGTTCTTAAATCTTAGGAGTTTAGTAATTTTTTTTTTTTAATTCTTCTTACCGTAATATTTGTTTGTTACCATATATTTAAGGATTCTTAATTTTTTCTTTTCATATATATTTTAGGATTCAATATTATAGTTAATATTATTAAAATGATTAAATAATAATTTAAGCAAATAGTGAAAAGATGATTTTCTTTATTATGAAATCTTTTAATGAAGAGCAAAAAGTTCAAATTACTTTTCTAAGGATCTTCACACTTTTAATATATTATAGATTATAGATATAAATTTCTCTCTCTCCTTTTTTTTTTACTCATCACCATTTCTCTTCATTTCTTTTTTTTTTTTCTTTTTATTTAACTAGATAACGCACTCATAGAATATCTATTCTCAAAATAATTTTTAAAAATATTAAGCGCTCAATATTCTAAAAGGCTCTTGATCTAATTTATTATTAGACCTTAAATTTTATAATTTTTATATTTTTAAGAAAATAAGAATTAGTAAGAAAAGTTTCATTTATCAAGAGGTTAATTCACAATTTTTTTAAGTTAATACAATTCAAGTATATGTATTTAATGATTTAATTTTCTTATTTCTGTCATTAAACGGTAAACTTTTTTTTGGACATTTTATCCTTTCATAGTTTATATTTATTTTTTTCCTTTTTAACTTTTCATCATCATCATCTTAATATTTTTTTATTACTAATTTTGTCTCTATCCTCTATTATAGTATATGTTTATATTCCTTTATTATTGATTTTCTTTTCCTTCCTCGGTATATTCTACCTTTACTCTAAAAAGCGTACGCTTAAGAATCTTTATTTTTTTATTTCTAACTTTCTGACATCTCCAAAATTATTGTCGTTTTAATATTGTATTTTAATTTACAAATAAAAAAATGCATCTCAAAAGAGAGAGAGAGAGAGAAAGAAGCAAATAAGTAGGGAAAAAAAGTATCTTATATTTTCACACATTTTATTAATTTTTTAAGCAAAAATATTTAATGTTATTTTTTAATTGGGACTTTAGATCTGTAACGACCTAAAAATTTGATGAAATATGTAAAATTTATGATTTTTTGTGATTTGACTATTTTACCCCTCTCCGTAGTTGCATTATGATATTTCTGGGGTGTGGGAGTGATTTGACATGATTTTCAATGCATTTTCGTATTATTTATGTGATATTGTGGTTTTTTATGGCTTCGAGACCCTTTTTTTGAACTTATATGGATATCTTTTGATCCGTGCGATGGATGGTCAAACGGACTGCGCCAAAAGCTCTTAAATATCAATTTTAGGCTGGGTAACCTTTAGTTCGGGTCCCGGTGCACCCGAACTCATTTCGACCTATTGGTCGAAAAGTTGAAAAATTAGAAATATGAGTGTGGGACCCACATTTAGTTGAAACGACCTCGAATGAAAAATATGACATCGTCAACGGATCCAGAACTTTAATTTTAGGGTGGTGACATATTTGGTGTAATTTTACGGCTTTTAAATCTCATTTCAACCCTCGATTTGAAAAATTATGATTTTGAGTTTCGAGGGTCGACTTTGTGAAAACAATATTTTTTTCGAAATTATGATGTTGCTATTGAATTTGGAGTGTCGAATTTAGTGTGGTTACATAGTTTATTTGCGTATATCGAACTCCGATCAAATTTTGGACACCCCGTCAAAGTCTGCTTTGAATTAAAAATATCTGGTGCTCCAGGTTGCTGGTGCAACCAGATACATAAAGGGTAAATCAGGATTGAGGAATGAGTTTTATGTGTTAAATGTCTGATAACTCGGGTACAGTATAAATAGCCCTTTTTATTTGGTTTTTGCTCATTCTTTCACCTTCCTCTTGAGAGTTAAAATCCTAAAATAGTGTAGGAGCTTAAAAGTGAAGTTTGTGGGAGCTTGAAAAGCTAAATTAACACTTATTTCTTGATTTTAGTACAGATTTAAGGTAAGAATTCACCCTTTTCTTAGTAATTTCTTGATTAATTTCTCAAAACCCCAAAAATCTTATGGCTTGATTTTAAACCTCAATTTCACTTCTTTTCACTTGAAGATTTTTTTTATCTTATAATTACTAGTTTTCCATCAATTTAACCTTCAAAACAACTTTGATTCTTGATTTTAACCCGGATTTCAAAAATTTTATCAGGTAAAGCTCAAAAATGATTTTTCTTCGATTTGAACCTCATTTTTTACTCGATTTAACTTGGATTTTCAGCTGTAGGTTCCTAAAAATATGGGGAACATATTTTTGAAATAAAGTTTTGCTTTTGCCCTTCTTTTTCAGAAATCCATTCTGGAGGTCCGTTTTGATCCTGAATCAAAAGTAGTCAATATAAGTGTCTTTGGTTTTATTTTGATGCGTAGATTTCATGTTTGATGTTTTTAGAGAAGTTTGGGATCATTCATGGAAAGTAAGGTTATGAGCTCGAAGTATAGAGGATCGATTTCGACTTTCGAGGTAGGTTATGACTTAACTCTTTCAGATTGGGATGGGTAGTAAATAATGATACAAAATGCATGTTAAGATTGGGAACTAATCATGAAAAATGACTATCTATGTGTTATGTCCGTGTGGGGGTCTATATGTGATATAATTATCGAAATTGAGATATTATATGATATGTGTGACCGTGTAGGGTCATATATGATATTGATAGCCTTGAATACATGTGAATAATTGTATTATGTTGTTAAAATGCTTAATGTGGTACCATTGGTGTATTGTGATTGTATTCATAATTTATTGGCATATTAGACATGTGAAAATTCATGGATGAAACAAAAATAATGAGTGGATATTGACTCATGTGGTTGTGGAAATATATCATTATGGTTGGTTGTGGAAATACATCATGTGGTTGATTGTGAAAATACTCATTGTGATTGGTTGTGAGCATTACATCTTCATATCATATTCATTCATAAAACATTGGTACTACCGCGGCAACATCTGAGAAATACTAGCAACATCTTTTAAAACCCTCCTCGAGGGATGTGTCGGGGAGGAGATATTATAACACCTTATAAAACCCTTTAAGGGGGATTTATTGAAAAGGAGATATGAGATATGTGGATTGTATAGGGATTGACGAACCCCCTCATGGGTTATACGTCGGGAAGCTTTAGCTCTGTAGGTGTATATAGGGATTGTGCGACGATCTCAGAGGTTGTGCGACGATCTCGTGCATCATCATCATCATCATCATATACATTGCACTTACTTTATTGTGTTTATGTTGTGTTGTATTGCCATATTGACTTGTCATTTATGTATTTGTCTTACCTTCCTTTACTTGTATTTGATGATCTTGTATCTACACGTTCTTCCTTGTTCTATTTATATGTGACATAATGTATACTTGTGTTCTATATCTTAGTGTGTTATTGTAATATATGTTATATATTAGAACTGTTAGTGCAAGCGGTGTGGGCTACCGTTATGGGATAATTTCTGATTGCAGGTGATGTGCCCTTAGTGTATATTTTATATGCTTTATTTACTATTTTGCTTGGTCGGCCTATGATACCTACTGAGTACAAGTGGACCGTACTCATGTCTACTGCGCGCTTTCGGTGCAGGTTCTAGCTCGAGTGTACCTTAGCTTGCTTGACTCGAGCGATTGTTGGATCTTCCAAGGTAGCGGTTGGACATTCATGCGTTTGGAGTTCACCTTTATCTTTCTATAGTAGTTGTATTTTTATTAGTATTTGGAGACAGATATTATTCCTTTGTGGTTATTTTTCTGACGTATTTGACTATTGGATTGTATTAGTAGTTCTTACATTATTGACACCTGGTTTTGGGCATGATTGGTATTTTGGATAAGTTATTTCCTCATTATTGTGATTACTTATATTGTTCGGCTTCGTTCTAGAAGCCTTACCTTGAGATATTTCTGTCTTTTTCTCTTTTCGTATCAGTTTGGGTGATAGGCTTACTTGACAAGGTACGCTGCAACAAGTGTCATCATGACCCTCGTTTTTGGGTCGTGACAAGATCTCATCACAAGATCACAATGGTAGATTATAATTACTTCATGATCTCAACTGCATTCAAGAATTACGTGAAGAAATTATAGATATTCTTATAAATGTATTCTAGTTTAATTTATTCAAGTGAATATGATTAATTCAAGTATTTATACTTATTACTATCAATTTTTTTTTACTATTATTCTAAAAGTAAAAGAATAAGCAAATTGTTAAAGAAAACATAAATTATTTTTCATATCATAAAAAAACACATAAAGAATAATGTATTTCATTCATTAATAAATATCTTTTAAGCCATCAATAGTATTGTTTGAAGTTTGGTTAGTAATTAGCACCAACAAAATTACAATAGCTATTGCTTAAATGAAAATAAAACCTTCAACAATCAAAAAATTATGAACATTCAAATTATAGAAGTTAAATATAAAGAACATATCCATGCACACTCACACCCGCCTTTTTTGGACGTTAACCATAAGAAAATAGAAAAAAAAAATACATAATCAGTGTACAATATTTTAAGTTTATGTTTGATAGCCCCTCTGACAAACGATCAACCTCCAAAAGCCTTCTTCATAAACTTGAATTTGATAAATAATAATATAAAGAACTCTATTTCAAATATGAAACAAAAAGGATACTCTTGAATATGGGTCTCATGAAACAAAAAATTGTGACTTTATATAGATGAGAATGAAGGAATATCATAAGGTATATTAAATTTTATAATTAAATAATTGAAGGTTATAAATATGAAAACTTAAAAGTCATGAAGTTAATTATATTATTGAGTAGAAATTTAATAGTTAATGAGTTATGGAGGTGAAAAATAGAAAATAAATAAAAAAAAAGATAAAAATAACTATTGAACAGGATATTATGATAATTATATCCTTTAGATAAAATTTTTCCTCTTTTTGTAAGAATCACACATTTTATATTATTGAAATTTATTTTTCAGATTAGAAAATAAGAGTGGAGTATTAATTTGTATTGATTTTTGAGTTTTCACAAATAATTTTCAATTTTTCTTGCATATTTAACATGATTAAGAGAGTTTAAAGAGTGTCTCTTAATTTTTTTTTACATAGCACATAAAAGAGAAAAGTTAATAGCATTGATGATAAAAGTAATTTAATATGACTATCTTTAATGTTGTGGTGTACGTATAATGTTAAGGTGAATTAAATTAAGAAATAGCCAAAACAACCATAAAAAAAGATAAATAGCATTTGAGACTTCTAAGGCATGCCACATAGGATAGACTAAGAGCCTTTTATATATATATATATATATATATATATTTATTGATTGATTCTTTCATAGTCTAATTTTTTTAGATCAATTTTATTTGCGTGTACCTTGATTAATTCCACAAAATACTGAAAAGGAATTACCTAATATTTGTTTCTGTTGAAAATTGAATCTGAGACCACATGGTACTCAACCCACTTCGTTGAACCATTATGTCACACCCTTGGGTGCAATTGTTTTTATGTTTAATTTTCTCATTTCACTATTTATTTTTTGTCTTTATCAAAATCAATTTTTTTTAAAAAAAAAATATAGCCAAACACAAATCAAACTTCAACTCTAATTGCTTAGGCGCTTATGGTCAAACACTTACTTAATATCAATTATTTATTAATTATGCATACTAATTAATTATTAAATGTTTAATCAAAAAATGACAATGGATCGAAATTATCGGACAAATTATGGTGTTAACCTGTGTAAAAAAATAAGAAAATTAACTGTATTAGAACACTCAATCAAATATAACTTAATCAATTAAATATTAAAATCTTTATTTTTATCCTTATCTTTCTTCATCATTAATGACCTTAATTAATTAATTAATTAATTATGAAAATATAAATTACTATTCACTTCGTTCTATATTAGTTGATCTTGCTAAAAATAATTGTCTCATAATAGTTGTCCACCTTACTAAATTAAGAAAACATTAATTAAATTTTTTTCATATTATCTTGCAACTAATTCCTTTTTAAAGTGTTAGCACTTTTTTGTAAATTTTTTAAAAGCTTTTTAAGGGGTGAATTAGTAAAATTATCTTTTTGTTTACCATTTCTTAATATGTGTGTAAAAACAATGACCAACTAATATGAAATGAATGAAATAATTATTTCACCAATTTATTCTTGCAATCAAATAATATCTTGCATAAATAAATCAAAAATAATAAAAATATTATTATTATTAAGCTTAGCCAGTAAGAGACAACGAAGAAACAGATGAAACTGGAGTTGGACTCAATTAATAATGACCCTCACACAAGTTGGTATGACGCACCTCCCATCATAAAATTTTCCGATAAAAGTGCATATTTTGATGAGTCTTTGTGCGGTTAAATTGCTTATGTTGGGGTGTTGACAATCCAGTGGATGTCCTTGTCCAACTTGCGATGTTGATATCAGACTTTGGAATAATATAATATGCTTATTATTTGAAGTTGGAAATTAAATTTACGTGTCCAGTTTTCCTTCTTAAAATTTCGTTAAACGACTTTTACGTGGCCGAAACTAATTAAAAATAAACTTTGACAGAAAACTGATATCATCAAGTGTTGCTTATTTCGATATGTGAATCTGCAATTATTTAAGTTATCCATGATGTATTGTTTCTTGTTCTCTAATAATTATCTCAAAATTATGTTCTTCCACTAATTTAGACACGGCCTTATCCACCTAGCTAAAATAATCAACATATTATCGAAATATTAAAAATCTTTATATTATGATTTGATACTCATTGCTTTAATACCGGTGTACTTTTTCCAATGCACAATAGAAAAAAGAAATCTTTCAGAAATAACAATATTTTATTATAAAACTTCCCTTTTATAGCTATATTTTACATAATTATTATTTATAGTCGTTGTATTCGATTTTTAATCGATGTATTCACTTTTATTCCGTGGTTTGTATTCATAAAAAACATAAATACACTACATATTTATTCTCGGCAAAAACACCATCATTATTTTTTTTTCATTTTTTATATTTTTTTCTTTTTCGTGTCTTCCCATTTTTTCTTCTTCTTTTTTCTATTTTTTTCTATTTTTATTTTTTTCGTCTCTTTCTTTTTTTTTTTCTCGCTCTCTTTAATCTCTGACTTCTATTTCTCTTTCTTCTTCTTTTCTTGTTTGATTTTTTTATTGTTTTCTTTTTTGTATTTATTTTCTTTATCACTTTTTTGTTCTATTTTATATTTTTTGTATTTTCAAAAAATATGACTAGTCAAGCACAATTCATGTATGACAACATAAATACCACAATTATTTATCATATTTGTAGTCACATCATTATTTATATTTTTATATTTATTGATACAACTGTATTTATATTGTATTTTAAAGTTCGCGCTTGTATTTATATTTTATAGTTCAGATTTATATTTGTATTTTACAGTTCGCATTTGTATTTGTATTTGTTAGTTTGCACCATCATTTATATTTTATATAATTCGCACTTATATTTTAAAAAACTATTTTGTGTTTGTATTTTATGACTGACTACATATTATATTCAATTATATTTATATTATGGTTTTATTGTGTTTGCATATTTGAATTATTCTTGTATTTGTATTCTATTTTCATCGATATCTTTTTATTTTTAAAGAATTATTTTGTATTTGTATTTGTAAGTTGATTGCATATTGTATTTAGCTGTGACTATGTATAATTTATCATTTGTATTTGTATACAAACAAGTAAATGCATTAATTGTATTTTCTTGATTCGAAAATATA
Source organism: Capsicum baccatum var. pendulum (assembly GCA_030864225.1). Taxonomy (NCBI): domain Eukaryota; kingdom Viridiplantae; phylum Streptophyta; class Magnoliopsida; order Solanales; family Solanaceae; genus Capsicum; species Capsicum baccatum. Next base: position 184,094,012 of record CM061558.1, on the reverse strand, counting down.
TAAATATGTAATGTATCATTAGATAAAAATATACTATTTTGTATTTGTATATCAAAATTTTCATTCATATTTATAAATAAACAAATATCACTTGATACAAATATAATTACAAACAAATGAAGCATATGATTTTACAAATACAAATACAATATGTATTTGTATATATTGTATTTGTATAAAAATTTAAATTGTATTTATTTGTATCAATAAATACAACTTGTATAAATAAATACAAACAAGTATTCGTAGAAAGAAAATCAATCGTTCTTTCAATAATTTAAAAATACAAATAATAGTTAGTATTTGTATTTGTATGTTATAGTTCACAGTTATATTTATATTTTATAGTTCGCACTTGTATTTGTATTTGCTAAGTTGTACAAATGAAAAGAAGGAAAAAAAGTGAAAAGGAAAAAAAGGAGAAAAAATGAGAGAAAAAGAAGGATAAAAAATAAAAAAAAAAAGAAGAAAAGTAATAGAAAATAGAGAAAAAATACAAAAAAAAAATAAAGGGAAAAAAGGAAAAAGGAAAAAAGAAAAAGAAAAAGAAAAAGAAAAAAAATGAAAAAGAAAAAGGTGAAAAAATAAAAAAAGATAGAGAAAACAACAGAAAAAGGAAAAGTAGAAAACAACAGAAAAAGGAAAAGAAAAAATGAAGAAAAAAAATTGAAAAAGGAAAAAAAATAGAAAATAGAAAAAGAGAGAAAATAATGAGAGAGACTATAAATTGTAATTAACAATAACTAATAGGAAATAGGGGGTTATAAATTGTAATTAATTGAAACATACACTAAATAAGGTAATTAGGAGTCTATATTTTCTAAGATATATAGTTATCCCTAGAAAAAATGGATAATTTCATTTATATATATATATATATATATATATATATATATATATATATATATATATATATATATATATATAATGACCTAAATTGTCTCTCATTTATTGAAAATAAAATAAAAATATCATTCATCCACGTTTTGATTTTATAATGTCTTTCACATCCATTTTTCTCCAAAATGTCCTTTTATTTAACAGCCTCAATATTAAAATTAAAAGAAAAACTTTTCTTAATGACATGGCAGCTTCCCATTGATCACCATTTAAATAATTTAAAATTTTTAAAAATCCTAACCCGCAATACCCGCCCCATTATCCATTGGTTGATACTTATGGTTCATTTTTTAAAGTCTTTGTTTAAGTTCAGCTTGTTGAATGACTGTTCTTGAAGTTATTTCGCAAGGCACTTCAGTACCTCTATCCCAAGGTAATAAACAAAGTACCAAAGAAGGGCAGATTTTCGTAAAATTGTATTTGTCATATTTACGGCATCTTGCATGACAGTAATCAAAATAGACAAGTACTTTCTGTGTATTTTATTTCAACGATTTTAAGATTTACTAAACATAGTGTGGAATAGGTAATTACTGTCTTCATTTTGGGTCATTTCATGTATACTTGTTAGTTGCATTTTTTCAAGTAAATGAAATTTCTGCTCTGCATCGTAGAGCACTTGATATAGTATCATAATCTTCTTTAATATTTTCATTTTTTCCTCATCTTCACATAAATGAAGTCATAGTGGTGCAAAAATATTGTGTAGCCAATTCAAATTGTTAGTGATCTGCTTTAGATTCTTAATATTTTTAGCAAATTATTATCTTTGCTGATACATAATGTGTAGAAAGTAGGTGTTGTCGGTTAGGATTTTAAAATTTTAAATTAATTAAATGGGAACCAATGCAAAAATGTCACACAGACATATATAATATTTTAGTATTGGGGCTATTAAATAAAAGGGTATCTTGGAGCTCAAAGGTGGATGTGAAGGACATTTTTGAGTGCAAAGATGGATGCGAAAGGCATTATAGAGCCAAAAAGGTGGATGCAGAATATTTTTGTACCATTTTCAATAGATGAGGGACAATTTCCGTAAAAAAAGAAGTCAATAATTTACAAAAAAAAAAAAAAAGAAAGCTAAAATTTTGTTAATTACTTAAAAGGGTAGGTCAACATTATTATTGGCAAACAGGGGGTTTCCAAGTACATGGCCAAGAACTTATTACTTCTTCGATTGTAATTGCTATCTTATTAGGTTCAACCACTATAGATGTTCAAAACTCACAAACCATCTCGACCGGAGGTCAGAATTTCTTTGAATATGTTCTTGAATGAGCAAAACTCAAATTGGAGAAGAATATGTGCCTTGGGTTTCTTTTATTGACACAATATTTTTATTTATTTTGTTTCTAATTTGTCAGAAGCTCTTTTACCTTGGAAAATCATACAATTATATCATGGGGAGTTAGCCGCACCCACATGGAAGGCGAAGAAGGCCTCCTTCCGAGGGGTCCGAGCCATCAGTGAGATACCACTTTGGAAGAGTTAGGATCTTGGGTCAAGGGACAGTCTCAGGTAGACAGTTTCCATGGGGCATACATCTCTCAAAAGGTAACTGAGGTGTGCAAAGGTTTCCTCGGGCCAGGCGGAGATTGGCTCTCGAGTGCAAAGACAGAAGAGAGCTTGACTGCAAGAACCACCCGTCAAGCAGGGACGAAAGTCGGCCTTAGTGATCTGACGGTGCCGAATGGAAGGGTGCTAAAGATTTCAATCTATTTTGACTAAAAAAGTTCAATAGATTTAAAACTTATTTTTTGCTAAATCAATTACGAAATTGACCCTTTGTGTATGTAATGGAATCGGGTACTATACCTTTTTAAGGTGCACATATACAAAGGAAATTCTTTTCTTGTCCAATATAAAATTAAATATAAGAAAATACTTTCCAGAAAAAAATATTTATTTTTCTGGCTACGAATTTATGGAACCTCACTTACTAGTTTGAAGTTGAAAAATAGATTTCATGCAAATTAAATTATCATTTACTTAAAATGACCTGTTTTTTTCAATGGCAATCTTTTTTTTTATAAAAAAAAAGAACTTTTTTTTCTGTATTTTTTATTAAGATTTTTTTTTTCAAATTTTTAATATAAAATTTTTTGGTATAATTTTTTTATATATAGAAATATTGTATAAATGGTGTATAAATACATATATATAATGTATAAATAGTTATATAGTGTATATGTAATGTATCAATATTGTATAAATAGTTATATGGTAAATATGTAATGTACCAATATTGTATAAATTGTACACAAACGTATATTGACATTGTAAAAATGGTGTATAAACATGTATATATGATGTACAAATAGTTACGTAGTGTATATATAATATACAACATTGTACGTGTATCGATATTTTAAATGGTGTATTAATGTGTGTGTATAAACATGTATCAATAATATATAAATAGATATGTAATGTATTGATATTATATAAATAGTGTATAATTGTGTATCAATATTATATAAACAATTATGTAATATATATGTAATATATCGATATTTATTTGACTATCATGTGTTTCCATCGTAATAAGTAAAAGTATAAACGAAAAATACTAAAATAAAATAAATACTTTTTTCAATAAAAGAAATGAAAAAATTAGAAAAGCAAAAAATATTTATTTTATATTTCTACTATATAGAAGCATGATCATAGGATGACCAAGGGAAAAATAGTTATTTTGTTCAATGATAAAATAGTTCTAGAATAATCCATAGTTTTGCTGACTCTCCTTCATTTTCTCTGTGGATTGTTTTCTATCATTTGTAAAGGTAAAAGCAACACCCAACAGAATCTCTATATGTTGCCTCCTTTATCTTCCAAATTTCGATCCTTCTTTGTTAGATCTGTTTATGATTTTTGGGTTCTCTTCATGTGCTCATTTTTCTCTGCAATTTCAGGTAAACTTTTCTCTTAACTTTCATCGTAATCTTTTTCTGATTCTCTTGAAATTTTCCAAAGTTGATTTCACAATTATTTTGATTTCATTAGGAAAATAGTTGTTTTATGTTTAATGTTTGTTTCCCAGTTTCTCTATAAATATAATTTCTCTCATGTTTCGATTAGTTACTTCGGTGTGTATGTCTTTATGTTGAAGTTTGGTGATATTTCCAGTTTTGCATTATTTAAAATTTCTATTTCTATCAACTCAAACTGATATACATATGCCACAATTAGTTCGACCATCTGCTTTAAACTCGGTGGCTATTTGGTGCAATTTCGACATAAAGGTATAACTGATCGATGACAAATATCTTTGTTTTACTTATCTTAGTTTGGGTTGCAAGATGTATTTAATTTTCATAAACAATTAACCTTACGAAACATATATTTGCATAACTAGCTTACTTATATATTTTTATTTTGCTTATCTTAGTTTTTTATCATATGAGTGAGTATTTTAAAGCATATGATCCTCAAACATTGCAGGTACTGCTTATGAGATTACAGTATAAAAAATAGATAAAAACTTTCAAATCTACTTTATATAATAAATGTATGTCCAAAACTCTATAGCGCAAAGAAAAAAGTTAGATGCAAGACCTCAAAAGCATGTCTTAACTTCGCTATTGAAATCTAAGAATCACCTAACAAGGTCCGTACCAAATATGCTGACATACTATCTCTGCTAGAACTTACAACACTATGCAACTAATACCGGCTGCAACAACCTGACTTTCATACTCCCGTGAATTCATAAAAGTGACATTATTTCCTCATTTGCCTGGTTGTAATAAATGACATATTTTTATACTTGAAAATTAATAACTCTTATTGAGAAGCTTCGATAGCCACAAAATATATGACTACAAGTTTCAAAAGTCAAACTATGTCACGTAAATTGAAATGGAGGAGTAATAAGAAAAGAAAAGAGTTCTTGTAGTTAGACAGGATATTATGTTCCTGCATTCTAAATTGAAACAACATTCCCTTCAATAGAATCCTCTCTCTCTCTCTCGTTCTCTCTCTCTCTCTCTCTCTCTCTCTATATATATATATATATATATATATATATATATATATATATATATATTATGGATATTTTCTTTCTCTGTTGTTGGAATACATGTTTGTAATATCCTGTATTTCCCTAACTTAAATTAACTCTCAATTCATGAGTTATTCAATATAAAAATTTTAAAATGCTCATTATTTTTCAGTTTAGAGCCTGTTATTGCGTAGGAAATTGAATCAGCTTTCGAACGATATAAAATTTGCCTAAATCCGATAACCGGGTAAGAAGTTATGGCTATTTTAAGTTTCAATCGTTAAACACTGTAATTCAGGCCAGTAACGCGTCATGAAGTAAGTCAAAATGGCAATTGTCAGTTTCCAGTGAGGTACCGCAATGCGTCGCGCCAAAGCTCATTTTCACATTTGTCAATTTCCAGTGAGCCAACGCGATTGTACCACGTCGCGCCGAGCTTCAGGTCCCATCCAGTATTGCAACGTGATTCCACCACATGGCGCCACCAGCCACATTCCCAATTGTCATTTTCCAGTGGCTTGGCGCGATAGCGGCGCGTCACGCCAGGGCCCAAAATTGAGTTTTCAGTGACGAAAATTAAAAATGTTCCAGGGGTAATAGGGTTTTTTTTTCATGACCTAGATCAACCTTAAACATGAAATTATGTCCTAAATACCCTATTATATCATTATTCACTCACTTTTCTCAAGATTTAAAACACTCCCTCAAAGAGGCAAAAACCCTAGTTATTATATAGAAGAGTGAAGAGTGGGACGACCAAGGGTATATTTGTCATTTCAAAAAGAAAATATCTTGCTTAATTATGCCAAGGGAAATATTGTAATTTTGATCAATATTAATGGCATTTACCAATTAGCTATCCTATAGTTTGGGGATTTTCCTCAAATTTTCTAAAAAAATATTAAACACCTCAAAAGTATTCTTCTCTCTTAATTGGCATGCAATGTCATTAAAATCACATTTTTTAAAATAATAAATTATTTAATTCATCAAACTCATTTAACCAAAATTATAACTTTATTTTTTTCTAAAAAAATGCATTAATTTAATTTTCTTGCTTGGAAATTTTTGTCATACATCTTTACCATATTATTTTACATGCAAATCAAAATCTCTAGATAGCTTATTTAATTTAGTGATATTATTTTTTTAGAAAATAATTATTTTTTTAGGCAAATATATATAAAAACCTGAATGATTATCTAGAAAAATAACTATAAAAAATATATAAATACATAGGAATGGGAAATTCTTCTTAATGAATTAATGTACCTTTTTAAGAAAAATAAGATTATAATTTTGATTAAATGAGTTTGCTAAGTTAATATGTTTATTATTTGTTAAAAAATGATGGTTTACTCATGCTAATTAGAAGGGGAAGAGACTTTTGAGGTATTTACTGATTTTTTGAGTAAATGTTGATAAGTAAGTGATATTATTGTCTTAGCAAAAATAAAAGTGACTTTTATAAGTGATTTCAAAAACATGAATAACAACAACAACAACAAACCCAGTATATTCCCACATAGTGGGGCTGGGGAGGGTAAAATATACGCAGTCCATATCACTACCCCCGAGGGAGTAGAGAGGATGTTTCCGATAGACCCCCGAAAAAACATGAATAACAATTCAAGAAAATAACTTTAGAAAAATAAAAAGTTTAAGTAATGGTAAAATATTTCTAAGCATGAAAAATCCTTCTTAATAAATTAATATATTTTTTTAAAAATAAAATAATAAGAATATAATTTTGACTAAATAAGTTTAATGAGTTAAATAAGTATATTATTAAAAAATGATTTACATGGCCTGCCAATTAGAAGAGAAAGAGACATATGATATTTAGTTATTTTTTTTTAGATTAATAGTGATAGTTGCATCATATTATTATCTCAAAAAAAAAAAATCTAAAGTAATTTTTGTTGGCAATTCAAAAATATGAGTGATCATTCAGAAAAATAACTCTTGAAAAGATATATGTCAAGTTTTAATATCAGTAAAGTTTTTCTAAGTATAAAACTTTCTTTATAATAAACTAAAGTATTTTTTTAAATATATATAATTGTATTTTTTATTTAATGAGTTTGATGAGTTATAAGTTTAGTATTTTTTTATATAAAAAGAAAATTAATGACATCACATGTCGACTAAGAGAGAAAAAAGGTTTTCAAGGCGTTTACTGTTTTTTGAGAAAAAAAAAGTGACAGTTGAGTAATATTGTGGTCCTAAATAAAACATAAGTGATATTTGAAGAAAATATACAAAACTTGGGTGACTATTTAGGAAATTCACTCACATTTTTTGCGTTTTCTTACCCGATTGGTTCCTCTATTGATGTCTCTATCAATACATTGAATTTTAAAACACTCTATCGTTTAAGCGTTTTCTCTCAATTACATAAATAGAGTGATGGGCGAATTGTTTTTTTTCTTTTTAATGTTTAGGGTCTAATTCTTGCGTCTATTTATTTTGTTGAAGTTTTAATAAAAATAACCTAGTTGTTATATTATTAACTTAACTGAATTTTTTTTAAAAAAATATTCAAATAATTGTGGCAGGGTGAATGATTTTCGTTTTGTATAGACTAATAAGATTGTATCAGTTGTAAAAAATAGTTTAAAAATAAAAAGTCTTTTAGGCTCCAACTCGTGAAAAACATTTGACATAGGCAATATCAAATATATGTTTATAAACAATGACCCCTGCTGCGCACAAATCTAACATGTTGGATTTTGATGCAAATTTTTAATTACAGTTAGCTTGTGGGTAATACAGCTAAAACAATTGACTACACTTGATCAAATGCTTTGATACTAACATGGCAAAACATTATATCCTTATATACACACACACACATATATGTGAAATGGATAACCTATTTTGGGGGCACAAAAGTAGCTTGATGGAGTTGAGATATAGGAGTAAACACTTCTTAATTAGTGTAGTTTAGATACGCAGACATCTGATAACGATGAAATTTCTTTTAGTAAAAGACCTTTGAACCTCTGATACAATAAAGACAAGAGAAACACAAAACAACTCCAAAACAGTCCGCAAATCTTAAGGATCCGAGGACCTTTTTGGAGACCACTCTTGGATTCGCTATCAACAAGAAGAATACAAAATACAATGATGTATATATCACCAAAAAATAGCTGCAAAACGTGATGAACAAGATGAACAACAATAACACAAGTTTCTGATTCAATAAAGGACCCAAAATAGTCCATTACACAAGATAACAACAACAAAAGTAAAAGATAGATAGTGAGACAAAGATTATTACAATATTAAGAACTAAAGAGTGTATTAAACTCAAAAACTCCTAATGAATGTAATAATCCAAACCACACTTTTACGGTGACTGCCAAGGGAATCAACTCACCTCAAGATTCATCGTTTTCGAGCAAAGATCAATATCAGCTTTTCCAAGCCCTAAACTAAGACTACTTAAAGTGTTTTACTCTCAAGAGATAGGATTTGTGTTTCAATCTTTCATTCTTTCAAAACTAGTGAAAAATAAGACTAAGGGGCCTATTTATAATATATTACGAATAAAGATAAAAAGACCACTTTGCCCTTAATGAGAGGGGCTACCATGGTGTGTAAATACACCATATGTAATGTATAAAATACCCGTAATGAAGAGGTAGCAAAGGTATGTTATAACTTGAATGAATGGTGCCTTTTCAATGCTCTAAAAAATTGAGTATGGTTCATACTTTAAGGCTTTTGGTTCTCGGGTTAGCATCAATGTAAGCAACCAAGCAACCTTCTACACACGAGATTACTTTAAGTCATGCTCAAAATGATCCTTCCTTGCGTATCCTTGTGCTCTCGGGGTGACCAAGTCTTGAGCTTTTAGGTGTTAGCCTTCAAAGATGTCATCAAAATCTAAGGTGGCCATTTGACTCGTATCATCCTCCCCATCTTGAAAAGGATTCGACCTTGAATCCAATCCTTGCAAAACCAAAGAAAGGACACACAAATACAAACTCCTCATGGAATGAGGGTTAGGGTTAGCACGACAAATCACCTCAACATTCCAAGGTTGCACATATTTAGAATATAACCAAGGATCTTTGAACTAAATATGAAATAATTAATGAAAAATGAACAAAGGATTTGGTTATGGAATTTACCAAAAGTGATACTTTACTTTTCATGTAAACTAAGCAACAAGTTTGGTGCACCATTATCATAAAATCTATATTTGGCACCGGGGTCAAACGGGAAGAGTGGCCATAGACACGGGTCTAGACAACACTCCCCTTTCCCGTGGTCTCTACCCAAACTAAATGGCGTACTCTCTACAATAGCATACATATTATCCAAAGCAAATAGAGAGTAGAGAAAGGTATCACTCAAGTCAACTTCTACTAAGGTGCCTTCATGTGGGTACTCACTACTAGTTTCACAATCATCACCATGAGTACTCTCAACAATAAAATCACACAAAGTAGAAGAAGAAGTAGTTTCCAAGACTACACATCCCCTACCCTTAAGAGTACTTTCATCTTCCAAGAAGTGATTTCCATCCTTAGTAGAAATGTTGTCACACCATAGTGGGTTAGCATATCGCCTATAGCTTCTAAGGCAAGCTATACCATCATTTTCACCACTAGGTTCATTAGGAGTGGTAATATCATATTCAAACAAGACATTATACCTAAAGAGAGAATGATTTATTTTACGGGCAGATTTGGAACAAACACGTTCATCACTCTCTAAAAGATCAATATCAAGTTTCAAAGAGATTTCAAGTGCAAGATTATCCCAAGAATAGCTCTCGAGTTCACTCCTATTTCTTTGATCAGTATTTTTAATATCATCACAACTTGAGGTTCATTAATTACATCATACACATCCTCAAGTGGTGGGTAATTTTCACACATAAGTTGATCAACACAAATTTCAGAAGATAATGTACTTTTATTCGACATAATGGTTTCAACATTAGGTGGACATAAATCGATCTTACAAGAAGAGTCGATTCGGTCATCAATAGGATCAACTAGTATATCCACACTCATAATATATAATACAACATCAAGTGGCAAAAAAACAATAGACTCATATATAGGCAAGCTACAACTCACACTCAATGGGCTACTAGCCACACAATTATCATTCACATGTATAAAAGTGTAAGAGTTAGCCATTTTACCTTGAAGTCCTTGAGTAGATTCTTCTTTGTTATGGTGTGAAGGTCCTCCAAAAGCTTGGGCAACAACTTCCTTTTGGCATTGTTTTTCTTCGCTTGCCATGTTGGTATCTACACAAATGTCCTTAGAAATATAAGAACAACCAATGTTAGCATAGTTTGGTGGTAATCCCCTCACTTCACTCCACACAACCTCTTCTTTTTCTACTCTCAGATTACCACCTTGCACTCCCTTACTCCTCTCAATATTTTGTCTCTTATAATTATTTGGATTGGAGTAGGTAGGCATTTCTCTTCGCGGCTTGGGCAGCAAGTAAGTCATGAGGTGATTTCCCGATTGGTCTCTTACAACATTAGGTCAATTTTCCACATTAGGAACTTGATATTGTGCAAACCAATCGGTGCTTAAGTATATATGACTGTAGGCCAAGGAAAGAGTATCGCACTATACCTCCTCATGGTATTCATATTGGGAGAAGATAACTTTTACCCTCTCGGTAACCTTGAACCCTTCTAAGAAGTATGGAATAAGTAAAGGATCGCAAAACAACCCCAAGTAGTCAACCATGGATGGAACGATGTAGTTTCTATAGTACCTATCATTTAATACAATGAGGTAGCCTGGTATCCCACAAATGGTCACCTTTCTGGAGTTTACACTCCTTCTTGGATCAACATTTTAAGGCATACGAGTACCCCTTGGTTTTGGAGATGCATACCCTCTTCTTCTCATTGGACAACCTTTACTATAGCTAGTATAACCATTCACACTATATCGACCTTGATAAGAAGTACTACAAGGTGGAGAATATGAATATTCACACTCCTCATGTGTACTCTCATCATATGTCTCATAAGTTTTTCGAACGAATGGGTTATACCTAACACTGAGTCTAGGTTCGGAGTGAGAATTATAAGACTCCTCATATGTCCCAACATTATCATATGATCCATCACGAGATCCTATATAAACTCCAAAGTCACCATAAGCACTAGGTACTTTATTCACCTCATTTTCTCCCTCAAAACAGTAACTTTCAAATCTGCCTAAGTTTTGATCATGGCTATTTTCATAGCCTCTGCAATCTCCCTCAACTTCGTAGCCATAAAAACCCTTACTACAATCATAGTCTCCCATATTGTAGTCACATTAATCCCCGGCTATCGAAGACATGTTCCCCTTATATTACCTTTTAAACCTACAAAATGAACAAACAAGATTAGTAGTAATAGGTCCTCACCAACACTCTTATTCACTCACTTTTGTGATCCTCACAATTTGGAGTGGCGAATATTAAAAGTTGCTTATACTCCGGTAGTCAATAAGATGTCAATTCTACTTGGCGGCCAAAATAGATTCTTGTTTGATTGACTCAAGACACAAAATAAAATCTACTTACGAACTTGAAACAAAGAATTTATGACGAGTTAAAAATAAGAAAAGCACATAAATAACGAAGACACGAAAGAAATGGACTCAACAACTAATCTACAACTAAGTAGGTGATTACTAGTTGCTAATTAGTATTAGAACCAACAACGAAACTAAGGGACAATAAAAATAAAACTACGAATCTAAAATTTTGAGCTCGAAAATATTGCGTGAAAAGTAGCAGTGATGATGTAGCAGCCACATATTGGTTCGGTTTTATCAAGTGGTTATTCTCAAATGTTCAAGTCTTGGTCAAAAATTAATTTGGATTGGTGGAATTTGTTTTAGGAGGGAAAATAAGTGTTGAGGCCTTTTTCAATTTTCAAGACTTGACTTTTTCTTGTACTTACCCTTAAAACATGGGTCCTTAAATCATGGAAAAGTGGTTGAGAAGTCATATAAAGTATTTTGGTGGTTGGGGGTCTTTTAAGACTAACAAGTACATACACCTTTTTCCTTTACCTTTTAGGATCTAACATTCACTTTATGATCTAATAATATATGAAGGAAGGTGAAGAACTTCAAGAACAACAACAACCACACCAAGAACAATAACAACAATCTTCAAGAACAACAATAATTCCAACGGTCAACTCCAATCCATAATAACAATATCTCCAACACTTGGCCAAGACAACTACAACTTCAACAAAATGGTTCTAAAGCCACCAAGTAACAACAATATCACGTGGTCAAGTTTAGAACATCAAGGAGAAACCACACGGCCAAAACAGTCCACCACAACAATGATCAACAACAATGGGCCAAGCTTATGTTCACAACAACAACTTTCAACAAGTTCAAGCTCAAGTTTAGATCTAGACTCAAAGTGTTAATGGATAAGAAACCTAATACTAGAAACAAAAAAAACAAACAAGAACACTACTAGATCTAGTCACACAACCAACAAATCTCGGCCAAGACACAACAAGAACACAATTTTGGCCAAGAACACAAACACAGACAGATTGCTATTTTTTTAGAATTTTCAGTCTTTAACACTTTTTTTTCTAACAAGCAAGACCAGGATTGATCTTGTAGAAATAAGATCAAGCCATAATTTGATATCAAATGATACAATAAGGACTAGAGAAAGACAAAACAACTCCAAAATAGTCCGCAAATCTTAAGGATCCGAGGACCTTTTTGGAGACCACTCATGGCTTCGCTATCAACAAGAAGAATACAAAATACAATGATGTATATATCACCAAAAAAATAGCTACAAAACGTGATGAACAAGATGAACAACAATAACACAAGTTTCTGATTCAATAAAGGACCCAAAATAGTCCATTACACAAGATAACAACAACAAAAGTAAAGGATAGATAGTGAGACCAAGATTATTACAATATTAAGAACTAAAGAGTGTATTAAACTCAAAAAACCCTAATTAATGTAATAATTCAAACCACACTTTTACGGTGACCGCCAAGGGAATCAACTCACCTCAAGATTCATCGTTTTCGAGCAAAGATCAATATCAGCTTTTTTCAAGCCCTAAACTAAGACTACTTAAAGTGTTTTACTCGCAAGAGATAGGATTTGTGTTTCAATCTTTCATTCTATCAAAACTAGTGAAAAATAAGACTAAGGGGCCTATTTATAATATATTACAAATGAAGATAAAAAGACCACTTTGCCCTTAATGAGAGGGGCTGCCATGATGTGTAAATACACCATATGTAATGTATAAAATACCCTTAATAAAGTGGCAACAAAGTTATGTTATAACTTGAATGAATGGCGCCTTTTTAATGCTCTAAAAAATTGAGTATGGTTCATACTTCAAGGCTTGTGGTTCTCAGGTTAGCATCAATGTAAGCAACCAAGAAACCTTATACACACGAGATTGCTTTAAGTCATGCTTAAAATGATCCTTCCTTGTGTATTCTTGTGCTCTCGGGGTGACCAAGTCTTGATCCTTTAGGTGTTGGGCTTCAAAGATGTCATCAAAAGCTAAGGTAGTCATTTGACTTGTATCAACCTCTTATTCATTGTATAGAAATAGGTATAGAGAATGATTACAGTGAAAAATATATAAAAATGATGTTGTGTTATTTAATTTTTTTTTTTTATCTTTATGTGTATTAAATTTAGTTTTTTTCCTCTCTGCTTGGGGTTTTCATTCAATTAAATTAAGAGCTGGCAAATTTATGATGGTTAGAGACAGATATATGATTTTCACTTTTTGAATCTTCAGTGTAGCGGCATGATCAATTTTGTATATCAACTGAAAAGTGATAATGTCGGCGATTCACCTATATCTGGATAAGGTCAGTATATGAGCGGTGGTCTTGTTATCTTATATAAATTTGGTATAGAGATTCTACTTTTTTAAAGTTTTTAAGTAGATAAGTTATAAATCAGACAAATGATAATTGAGAAGCCTTTCTTGAGGTTTTTGCTATAATAAACTGTCAATTTGAGTTGATCAAAGAATTTTGAACTCTTACTAAATTTCATCAATTAGATTAGATTTTAAGAAATAAGAGGCATTTAATCATATGACTAAAGAAATTTTTTCATTGGTAAAAAAACACAAATTGAAGATTGTATTATGATAAACACTAATCAAATAATGTTGAAAATCTGTTGAATCAGAAATTTTAAATTTTGTGTTGTTGTGGTTGAAGATTTAGGAGTTATATTTATTCATCAATAATGAAAAATCACATATAAGAGAGCAACCAAGGTTGAACGTTGTTGCCATAAATACTTTTGCAACATTGACTAGAAAGTCTTTCATCCTAAGAAGTTGTGATTGTTTTGTATCTATTTATTCATATCTGTCTGCTCAAGTGAGTGTTTTAGTTATATGTCTTGAAGTTCATATTAATAAGGATTGTCTGTATTTGTACAATTCTTCAGGTCACTTTATTCTACAATAATATATGTAGATTGAATATCCATGACACTTGTATGGACACAATATACACTTTTTCTACGACGTGTGATTTGAAAATAAAATTTGTCAAATGTTTATTCTATTGATGAATATTTTATTGTGAATTTTGTACTGTAAAATCTCTTAATCTTTATTTTATTGATTAATATGTTAAAGTGGACTGCATTATGAAATCTCTCAACCTTTATTCTATTGATTAGTATTTTGTTACAGATTTTGTACTTTTATTATATAAATGCAAATGTTTATTAATATTCCTGAGTAGCTATATCTTAAAAACTAATATTATGTTACATCATCAGCTTTTTCATTGTAGGTTCTTTATTTAGAGATGAGAAAAAATATATATATTAAAGTGCAATAGAAGTGAGTTTTTTGGTCAAAAACAACAATCACAATGGATAGAAAAAGTTGAAGAAAAGATTTTCAAGAAATAATATACAAAATCAGTTGTCTTATTTTTTGATAATCGAGATACAAGCTCTAAATTTAAGTTTTAAATTTGATCTAGCATTGGCCAAAGAAAGATTTTCTTTCTCGCTCTTGAATTGGTTGTTTCTGGACATTAAATTAACTTTGTTTTCTTTTGCTTATGTAGTGTTATTCTTATTTCAATATGACCTTTGTAACGACCTAAAAATTTGATGAAATATGTGAAATTTGTGATTTTGTGTGATTTGACTGTTTTACCTCTCCCCGTAGTTGCATTATGGTATTTCTGGGGTGTCGGAGTGGTTGACATGATTTTTGATGCATTTTGGTAACATTTATGCAATATTGTGGTTTTTGATGGCTCCGGGAGCCTTATTTTGGACTTATGTGGTTATATTTTGATCCGTACAACGGATGATCGAACGGACTGTGCCAACAACTCTGGAATATTGATTTTAGGCTAGGTAGACCTTTGGTTTAGGTCCTGGTTCACCCGAGCTCATTTTGATCTATTGATCGGAAAGTTGAAAAATTAGAAATATGAGTGTGGGACCAATATTTGATCGAAACGGCCTTAGAGGGAAAATTCAACTTATCCAGCAGATCCGAAATGTCAATTGTAGTGTTTTAGCATATTTTTTATGATTTTACAGCTTTTAAATCTCATTTCGATCCTTGGTTTGGAAAATTATGATTTTGGGTTTCGGGGGTTAATTTTGTAAAAATGACTTTTTCTGGAAAATCTGGTATCGTCATCGTATCCGTAACGTCTAATATAGTATATTTGCATAGTTCGTTTCCATAAATAGGACTCCTAATGAATCCCGTACACCCCGTCAATGTCCGGGGTGAACTTGAAGGAAAAAACTGGTGCAAAAACTAGAAAAATCTGTAGTATAAATACCCTTTTTTTTTTGCCCATTTTGCTTATTTTTTCCATCTTGCCTCTTGAGAGTTAAACCCTAAATATTTTGAGAGCTTAAAAGTGAAGTTTATGGAGTTTAGGAAGCTAGATTAACACCTATTTCTTGATTATGTTACGAATTTACGGTAAGAATTCACCCTTTTCTTAGTAATTTCTTCCTTAATTTGTCAAAACCCCAAAAATCTTAGGGCATGATTTTAAACTCAAATTTTACCTTTTTCACTTGAATAATATTTTTATCTTATAATTATTAGTTTTTCCTCAATTTAACCTTCAAAACAACTCTGATTCTTGATTTCAACCCGGATTTCAAATATTTTACCCGATAAAGCTCAAAAATAGTTTTTCTTAGATTTGAACCTTGTTTTTGAATCGATTTAACTTGGGTTTTCAGATGTAGGTTCCTAAAAATATGGGGAATATATTTTTGAAGTAAAGTTTTGATTTTTCCTTTCTTTTTCGAAAACTCATTTTGGGAGTCCCTTTTGACCTTGAACCAAAAGTAGTCAATATGGGTGTCGTTGGTTTTGTTATGACGCATAGATTTCATATTTGATATTTCTAGTAAAGTTTGGGATTATTCGTGAAAATTAAGGTTGCGGGTTCAAGTGTAGCAGACCGATTTCAGCTTTCGAGGTAGGTTATGGCTTAACTCTTTAGACTAGGCTGGGTAGTAAATGATGGTACAAAATTCATGTTAAGGGTGGAAACTAATCATGAAAAATGTCTATCTATATGTTGTGCCCGTGTGGGGGCCTATATGTGATGTAATTGTCGAAATTGAAATATTATGTGATATGTTTGACCGTGTGGGGTCCTATGTGACATTGATAACCTTGAATACATGTGAGTAATTGTATTGTATTGTTTAATGTGGTATCATGGGTGTATTGTGATTATATTCATACTTTACTGGCATATGAGACATGTGAAATTCATGAATGAAATGAAAATAACGAGTGAATATTGGCCCATGTGGCTTTGGAAATGTATCATTGTGGTTGGTTGTGGAAATATATCATATGGTTGGTTGTGGAAATACTTATTGTGATTGGTTGTGAGAATTACATCTTCATAGCATACTCATTCATAAAACATTGGTACCACCGTGGCAATATCTAAGAAACACTGGTAATACTTTTTTAAAAATATTGTAACACCTTATAAAACCCTTTTCGAGGAATGTGCCAGAAAGGAGATATCAGATATGTGGATTGTATATGGGCTGACGAACCCTCCATGGGTCCTACTTCGGGAAGCTTTGTCTTCATAGGTGTATACGGGGATTGTGCGATGATCCCGGAGGTTGTGCGACAATCTCGTGCATCATCATTATCATCATCATCATCATTATCATATACATTGCACTTACTTTACTGTGTTTATGTTGTGTTGTGTTGCCTTATTGACTTGTCATCTATGTATTTGTCTTACCTTTCTTTACTTGTATTTATTGATCTTGTATCTACACGTTCTTCCTTGTTCTATTTATATGTGACATAATGTATACTTGTGTTCTATATCTTGGTGTGTTATTGTAATATATGTTATATATTAGAACTGTTAGTGCAAGCGGTATGGGCTACCATTGTGGGACATTTTCTGATTGCAGGTGACGTGCCCTTAGTGCATATTTTGTATGCCTTATTTTCTACTTTGCTTAGTCGTCCTATAATACCTACTGAGTACAAGTGGACTGTACTCATGCCTACTGCGCTCTTTCAGTACAGGTCCTAGCTTAAGTGCGCCTCAACTTACTTGATTCGGGCAGTTGTTGAGCTTCCAAGGTAGCGGTTGGACATTCATACGTCCGAAGTTCACCTCTATCTTTCTATACTAGTTATGTCTTTATTAGTGTTCGGAGACAGTTATTATTTCTTTGTGGTAATGTTTTCGATGTATTTGACTCTTGGATTGTATTAGTAGTTCTTACACTATTGACACTTGGTTTTGGGCATGTTTGGTGTTTTGGATAAGTATTTTCCACATTATTATGATTATTTATATGGTTTAGCTTCATTCTAGAAGCCTTACCTTGGGTATTTCTGTCTTTTTCTCTATTCGTATCAGTTTGGGTGATAGGATTACTTGTCAAGGTACGACGTGAAAAGTGCCATCATGTCCCTTGTTTTTGGGTCGTGACAAATTAGTATCAAAGCAGCCAGGTTTCATTGGTCTCAATGGTGTAAGAACGGAATGTCTAATAGAGTCTAGCAGATCGGTACGTAGACGTCTGTATCTATCTTTGAGAGACTATTGGATGTCTTTAGGAAAATTTCCTCATTTCATTCTTTATCGTGCGAAATTCTCTCATACCCTGTATTCTGAGTTGTGTTTCACTCTTTCTATGTGAATGGAGTTTTTTATACCTCTTATTCAGTAAGAAATTATTGGATATTATTTGTTGGTTGTAGGCTTGTTAATGCTCCTGAGTTGTCATGGGATCAGTTTGTTGATGACTTTCTGGAGAGATTTGTGCCTATTAGTTTGAGAGATCATATGTGGGATGAGTTTGATAATTTGGAGCGGGGCTCCATGACAGTTTTTGAGTATAAGGAATGCTTCCATACCCTGTCTTGATATTTCTAAGATAGCATTTCCACCGAGTTTGAGAAGATTCAAAAGTTTGTGAAGGGTTGGGTTGTCTTCCTTTTGTTGGCTACATTTCATATAGTTGTGTTTAGGGCTTCTTTTTAGAGTATTATGGATCATGCTAAGATGACAGAGGATATTCTTAGTGCATCTCAGGGAGGCTCCAAGAAGGCGCGATATTTTGGTAAGTTCAGGAGTCAGACCTCTCGAGGCAAAAATTTTAGAGGTTCTCATGGATACTATGGTAGGCCAGTACAAGCGGCATTACAGTGTTCAGGTGGTGCACCTTCTAGTCCAGCAGTTTAAGGTAGCCGTTCAGGCCCAGTTGTACTTTCTCATATTGAGACTAGTCGCAGAGGTTGTTATGTGTGTGATGAGATTGGCCATATGGACAAGGACTGTTCTTGCCGCGTATTTAGAGATAACCTTATTTCAGCTGTGAGAGGTATGTATTCTACCAAAGGTGCTAGAGGTAGAGATGGTAGAGCCCGTGTTGGTGGTTATGGGGCCACTCAGTCAGATAATAGTCATGGATAGTGCTACGCTATATCATACAGATTTGAGATGGACGCTTCAGATATTGTGATCGCAGGAATCGTTCCATTTGTTTCAGACCTGTATGTTATTATTTGATCCTGGATCGACTTTCTTCTATGTGTCTGTATATTTTTCTTTGGGTTTTGATTCTGTTAGGGAGCCTCTTGCCATGTCTATTCATGTATCTACCTCGGTAGGTGATTCTTTAGTAGTGGATCGGGTGTACCGATCTTGTGTTGTGATTTTTGCTAGACATGAAACTTTGGTAGACTTACTTGTGTTAGATATGGTCGATTTTAATGTTATTTTGGATATGGATTGTTTGGCTCATTATCATGTTGTCTTAGATTATTTTTCTAGTACTGTGACTTTAGCTTTAGTTGGTGTGACAAGGATAGCTTGGAAAGGGTACAATTAATTCGGGTCCTAAGAGGGTTATATCTTATGTTCAGGCTCATAAATTGGTTGAGAAGGGATGTTTATCTTACTTGGCCCATATTCGTGATACAAGTGTTGTTTCGCCCCCTCTCTTGGATTCTGTCTGTGTTGCCCGTGAGTTTATGGAGGTGTTCCCTACGGACTTCCAGTATGCCTTCGAATTGCGATATTGATTTTATTATTAATGTTAAGTCGGGCACCGAGCCCATTTCTATTCCTCCTTATAGGATGGCCCCAATAGAGTTGAAAGGAACTGAAGGATCAGTTATAGGAGTTGTTGGATAAGGGATTTATTCGACCTAGAGTTTCACCTTGGGGTGCGTCTGTCTTGTATGTAAAGAGAAAAGATGGGTCTATACAGATATGTATTGATTATCGACTGTTAAACAAGGTAATGATTAAGAATAAGTATCCTCTTCATCGCATTGATGATTTGTTTGATCATTTTCAGGGCGCTGTGGTATTTTCGAAGATTGAATTGTGGTTCGGTTATCACCAGTTGAGGATTAGAGCTTTGGATATTTCGAAAATAGCTTTTCGGACTCGATATGGTCATTATAAGTTCTTGGTCATGTCTTTTGGGTTGACCAATTCCCCTGCCTCATTTATGGAGTTGATGAATAAGTGTTTCGACTGTATATTGGCTTATTTATTATGGTATTTATAGATGATATCTTGGTTTATTCCAAGAGTGGGGTTGAGCAAAAGGAGCATTTGTGGATTGTGCTTTAGAGATTGAGGGATGAAAAGTTGTATGCTAAGTTCTCTAAGTGTGAGTTTTGGTTAGTGTCTATTTTCTTTCTTGGGTCATGTGGTGACTAAGGAAGGTATTATGGTTGATCCAGCTAAGGTTCCAGCGGTTCATGATTTGGGCTAAACCTACTTTGCCCACCGAGATTCAGAGTTTTATTAGCTTGGTTGAGTTTTATCGACGTTTTGTTGAGGGTTTTTCATATATTGCAGCTTCATTGACCAAGTTGACCCAGAAGAAGATTTCATTTTAGTGGTCCGAAGCTTGTGAGGCGAGCTTTCTGAAGCTCAAGGATTTGTTGACTTCAGCTCCTATATTAGCTTTGCCTAAGGAGGGTGTGGGCTTTACTGTCTTTTGTGATACTTCAGGTGTTGGGTTAGGTGCTGTGTTGATGCAGGAGGGCAAGGTAATTGCTTATGCATCTCATCAATTGAATCCTCATGAGAGGAATTATCCTACCCATGATTTGGAGTTGTGCGCAGTTATGTTTGCCTTGAAGTTTTGGAGGCACTACTTGTATGGATTTCATTGTGAGATCTTCTCAGATCATCGTAGCCTTTTGTACTTCCTTATCAATGAGATCTTGTTAGGAGGCAACGTCGTTGGCTTGAGTTGCTTAAGGATTATGACTTGACTATTTTCTACCATTAGGGAAAGACTAATGTGGTTGTGGATACCTAGAGCTAGAAGTCGGCTAGCATAGGTAGCTTGGTGCATCTTTTGACTCAGGAGAGGTCGTTAGCCTTAGAGGTTCAGTCTTTAGCTAATCTGATGGTTAGGCTTGATATTTCAACACCAGGGTGTGTTTTGGCACTTGTGGATGCTAGACCCTCTTTGATGGGGCAGATTCAAGCTTATTAGTTTGACGATGTTGGGTTGAGGTTGATTCGAGATAAGATGTTGAGTGGAGAGTCTAAGGAAGCCTCACCTAATTCAGATAAAGTTTTGAGGATTGAGGGCTGAGTTTGTATGCCGAGAGTGGTGATCGAATTACGTTGATCTTGGAGGAGGCCTATTGTTCTAGATATTCCATCCATCCAGGTGTGACTAAGATATATTATGATTTGAGACAACACTACTAGTGGTGTGGTATGAGGCTAGATATTGCAGATTTTGTGTCTCGTTGCCTATGTTGTCAGCAGGTGAAGGCCGAGTATATGAGATTTGGTGGTTTACTTCAGGGGTTACCCATTTCTGAGTTTAAGTGGGAAAGCATCACTATGGACTTTGTGACTTGTTTACCGCGTACATCTCATGGTTCTGACAGTGTTTGGGTCATCATGGATCGATCGACCGAGTCAGCTCATTTTATTTCAGTTCAGGTCTCATTTAGTGATGAGAGGTAGGCACGTATCTATATTTGTGACATTATGTGTTTGCATGGTGTACCGATGTCCATTATTTCAGATCGAGGTCCTGTTTTCATATCTCACTTTGGGAAGACTTTTCAGGATAAGTTAGGTACTCGAGTGGAACTTAGTTCAGCATTTCACCCCAGATTGATGGTCAGTCAGATTGGACTATCCAGGTTTTTGAGTAGGCTTCGTGCGTGCGTGATGGATTTTGGTGGCCAGTGGGAGCAACATTTGACTTTAGCATAGTTTGCACATAGTAATATCTACCATTCCAGTATTGATATGGCTCCTTTTGAGTCATTGTATGATAGGTATTGTCGCTCTCCAATAGGTTGGTTCAATGTTTCAGAGGTGAACCTCGAGGTACGAACTTGCTTCGTGAGTCTTTGGATAGGGTCTGGGTCATTCAGGATAAACTTAGAGAGGCCCAAAGTAGAAAGAAGTGTTATGCTGATCGTAGACTTCGTGTCTTGAATTTTGGTATTGGTGATCGTGTTTTCCTTTGAGTTTCACCCATGAAGGGTGTGATGAGATTTGGAAAGAGGGACAAGCTTAGCCCCAGGTATACTGATCCATTTGAGATTCTTCGGACTATTGGTGATATGGCTTATGAGTTGGATTTGCCCCTTGATCTATCTATTGTTCATCCAATTTTCATGTTTTTATGCTTTGTTGCTATATTCTTGACAAGTCTCATGTCATTCATTGGGATTCAGTTCAGTTAGATGACCGGTTGTCCTTTGTTGAGGAGCCAGTTTCTATTTTCGCTAGGGATGTTAGGCAGTTGCGCTCTAAAGTAATCCTTATGGTTCAGGTCTAATGGTAACTTTGACCTGTAGATATGACTACTTGGGAGATTGAGTCTAATAGGCGTAGTTCCTATCCCCAACTTTTCATTGATTCAGGTATTTCCTTGCCTTAGTTTGAGGACGAACTAGATTTTTAGTGGTGGGTGATGTAACTACCTAAAAATTTGATGAAATATGTGAAATTTGTGATTTTGTGTGATTTGATTGTTTTACCTCTCCCCGTAGTTGCATTATGGTATTTCTGGGGTGTCGGAGTGGTTGACATGATTTTTGATGCATTTTGGTATCATTTATGCAATATTGTGATTTTTGATGGCTTCGAGAGCTTTATTTTGGACTTATGTGGTTATATTTAGATCCGTACGACGGATGACCGAACGAACTGCGCCAACAGCAGAATATTGATTTTAGGTTGGGTAGACCTTTGGTTCGGGTCCTGGTTCACCCAAGCTCATTTTGACCTATTGATCGGAAAGGTGGAAAATTAGAAATATGGATGTGGGACCCATATTTGATCGAAACGACCTCGGAGAGAAAATTCAACTTCTCCAGCAGATCTGAAATTTTGATTTTAGTGTGTTAGCATGTTTGTTATGATTTTACAGCTTTTAAATCTCATTTCGACCCTTGGTTTAAAAAAATTGTGATTTTGGGTTTCGGGGGTCAATTTTATGAAAATGACTTTTTCTGGAAAATCTGGTACCGCCATCGCATCCGTAACGTCGAATTTAGTATGGTTACATCGTTCGTTTGCATAAATCGAACTCCGAATGAATCCCGTACACCCCGTCAAAGTCCGGGGTGAACTTGAAGGAAAAATCTGGTGCAAAAACCAGAAAACTCTGCAGTATAAATATCCTTTTTTTTTGCCCATTTTCCTCATTTTTTCCATCTTGCCTCTTGAGATTTGAACCCTAAATATTTTGGGAGCTTAAAAGTGAAGTTTATGGGAGCTTAGGAAGCTAGACTAACACCTATTTTTTGATTATATTATGGATTTACGGTTAGAATTCACCCTTTTCTTAGTAATTTCTTCCTTAATTTGTCAAAACCCCAAAAATCTTAGGGCATGATTTTAAACTCAAATTTTATCCTTTTCACTTGAATAATATTTTTATCTTATACTTACTAGTTTTTCCTCAATTTAACCTTCAAAACAACTCTGATTCTTGGACTATCAAACAAAGTAAACACTTAGATATATGTGTATACACCTGCGCATATATACATTTACATATATCATGAACACGTTCGAACCTCTTAGATACATACAAAATTGATGGACCTTAAACGGATGGACACAAATACATTCATACGTATTGTGAACACATACTAACCTATTTTTATTATATTTTAGTTTACTATATAGAAAGATGCGTTAAATGACGATCGAGGTTAAAAATGTCATTTCAGCAATTTCGTGATTTAACAACATAATTCAACTTCAAGCAGTTGTACAACAAGCAAAGATTATATTAAATTTCTGAAAAGTCATTCAAGTTGTACTAAATTCTAATGGACAAGCGAAAACAACACATTAGAACAACAAAAACATCACGTGATAAGTAAAAATATGGACTCAATTTTTATCTTCAAATGGTCATTAATTATCACCCTTATCAGTTTTTTTTTTCAAAAGGAAATATTCAATACCATACACTTTTTTTCTTCTTTTAAATTAATCTGAGATTTGACCTAATTACTTTTTGCAATCGCTTCACTTTAATTCATAACATAACTAAAGTGAGTGTAAACTATTTATTTTTTTAGAAATTAAATAAATTAATTATATTTTAATTTTATTTTTCCTATAATATAATAAAATTGAATGAAATTAGTGAGATAGACCAAGGGCAATATAGTCATTTCACACTAATACTCAACACAATTCTAGAAGTATCATCTCTTTGCTCTCTTTCACCATTTCTAGATATTTATTATAGATTTTTGTTAAGTTTATTAACATTATAAGTAGAATATTTTTTATGAACTAATTACAAAATCTAATGCTATCTTTTATGACATTATTTAAATATTGCACGTATTAAGTATATATGTATATTTAAGTTTTACTTGTCTCTTATTCTTAATTGTCTATATAGATAAATGAGTTTTGTCTTTAATTATTATTTCTAAATTATAATTTAATTACAATATAAATGGATGATCTTTTAGGAATTTATTAACTATAAAACATACCTCTATTTTTTATTAATTATTTTTATTACTTATATTAAAATATATCTATAAAACCATCCCTCTCTTTGATTTTACTTGTATAAATAGATATTAAAGTTTTATTATTATTAATAATTTTTTTAAAAAAAAAAATTGTTCTCTCATTTCATTATTAAACGTCAATATTGTACGCACTTAAGTTACTCGAGAAAATTGAAGGAAATGTGTCTTCTAAGTGTTGAATGAAGGATTGGTGACATTGACCAACAGATAGGGTTAAACATCATTAGGAAACTTGATTAAGTTAATTGTGGACATGATTAATATTTTCAAAACTTTCTAATCTTTTCAAAAATACAAATCAACACAACCCACACCCCTCTTCAATCCTAATCAACCATTCCCTCTCTCCAGCTTCTCCCAACCAACAGTTCTACAAAATTTCTCCCTTCCACCTCCGGCGATAAATAGTCGGGCGAGTTCCTTTTCGACTTTCAACCGTCAATCGACGTGAGTACTTCTCCGGTGATAACAACTTCAAGTTCTTCGTCCTCCCATTTCTTTTTTCACAGGTAAAAAATTATGAAGAAACAGAGGAACTTGAGCCAACTACTCTTCTAGTATTGAAATATGGACTGAACAAAATCCTAATTTCTGGCATTTCTGCATTTCTTCTTCTCGTTGTAGTACTGTTTATTTGAATTTTTTGGTGATTTTTTGTCACAGCTAATGTTCTTAGTATGTATGTGTGTGTGTGATATGTTGGTGTTGCTGGGTTGATTTGTTGTTTATCTTGGTAGAAATGGTATTGCAATAGTTGAAACATCTGATGTAATAGATGAAACATATGATGCAACAGATGAAAATCTGATGCAACAAATTAAAAATCTGATGCAACTATGAAAATCTGATACAACAGATGATCAATCTAACAGATCATTCATCTGTTACGATAGACAACTCTTCTGTTTGGAAGAAATCTAAACAATATTCATCCAACAGATAACTGATTAGTGATCTATTTTTATTCTTTTCAACGGTTTACTTTTTATTTTAAATTTGATGCAACAGATTAAAAATCTGATGCAACTATGAAAATCTGATACAACAGGTGAACAATCTAACAGATCATTCATTTGTTGCAGCACCCGGCTCTTCTGTTTGGAAGAAATCTAAACAATATTGATCTAACAGATAACTGATTAGTGTTTTATTATTATTCTTTCCAACGGTTTACTCTTCATTTTACAACAGATTAGGACTGTTTTTATTCTTTCTAATGATTTACTCATACAGGTCGGTTATTTGTTGCAACAGATAACATACCTGGTGCAATAGATTAGTTATTCATTTTTATTCTTTCCAACGGTTTACTCATCTGTTGCAACAAGTCGGTTATATGTTGCAACAGATAAAATACCTGGTGCAATATATTAGTGATCTATTTTTATTATTTCCAATGGATTACTCATCCGTTGCAACGGGTCAGTTATGTGTTGCATCAGATAAAATACCAGGTGCAACAGATAGTGCTATTTTTACACGTATTACTCATCCGTTGCAACAAGTCGGTTATATGTTGCAACATATAACATACCTGGTGCAACAGATTAGTTGTCTATTGGAACTGTTATATTATTGTTATACATTAATCAATTATAATTTATGTTATGTTCCTATTAATTTAAGATAACATGGCTCTCAAAATAAAAGAAATTAAATCAAGTCCAAGTAAAGGAACAAGTACAGCAGCTCAGCTACATCCACCACTCTATGAGCTTACTTTATAAGCGTTATCTCAATCAGGAGCAGAAGATAATGAACAAGGGGGAGGAGGAATCTTTCAAAAGAGATGATCCAAATGTTAATAGCCCTCCATCGAAGAGTTGGTCAAAACCTTCAGCATTGATCGTTACCCTGTGAGAATGCAGTACGATGGTGCCACAGATTTAACGGGTGATCTCATGGTTAATTCAGTCATGAGAAAATCTTTCGACGCCTTCAGAAAAATACTTCGAGAACAAAAATTGGATTCTTATTTCAGGGAAAGCTATTTTGGAAATATGTTGATTTGCCGGAGGACAATAATGCTTGTTTCCAGATAAAAATGGTATATGATCTTCTCAAGCGCAGGGTTATGTATGAAACCAAAGATAAGATGGATGAGGTATGGATAAATTACTGTGGCATGCCTGTTTGTTTTGGTTGGGAAGAGTTTGCCATAGTTACCGAACTAAAATGTTATCCTCCTTCTCCTTCTTAAGTTATACCTACTCTGACCCAAATAAAAGCACCCCACACACCTAAAAAAGGAAAAGGCAAGTCAAGTGATCGTGATGACTTGGTGTCCATTGTTGGTCCAAGCTTCAAAAATAAAAATTTGATTGAAGCTTTGAAATGTAAAGGACTTTCAAAGAAGCACGAACAATCATTGTGCTTGGTTTGGTTCGTACATAATGTTCTTTGAGTGAGAGACGTTAACAACAATATAAGTCTTGATTTAACAAATCTCTCCGAGTATCTTGACGCACTTAACAGCTATCCTTGGGGTTATAAAAGCTTCAAAATGACTGTCAAATATTTGTTGACTCCGTTAATGCCAAAAACAGTCAACTTATATGATTTTCCATAGGCCTTCATGGTAAATATTTCTTTTATCATGTAATGATTCATTATTTTTTATTCAATAATGATTTTTATTAATTGGCGATATATTATAGGCTTGGGCATTTGAAGTCATTCCTTATTTGAGACAACAAGTGAACTACCAGGAAGAAGTTTCCTATCCAAGAATTCTGAGATGGTTGTCGGACAAAACCAATAAAAATGTAAAATTTCTTGATCTTTTCAATCCCCCCAAGGAAGAAGTAAGTCCAATTCTAATCAAGTTTTTATTTTAATTAATGATTAAATGATTTCATCATCATTCTTAATATATGTACCGATTTATTTTAGATTGTCCATCCGCGGCTTGTTCCGACCAACCGAGAGCTGAAGATGCCATTTTTTCTTACTTTACAATCTGTGTAAACTTTATCGGACCCTAAGGTCGTTGATAGAATAAAAATAGAATTATTTGGAGCAGCAACCATCACAAGAAAAATTATTTTGGAGGGTGGCACTAATGATGCTCCTCTTACAGTTTTTGAAATAACAAGCCATTATGATTATGATCATAATGGTTGTACAATTTTTTCTCCAGATTTTGCCGCATCTAGAGAATGTTCTTCATGCAAATGTCAATACTGCAAGGCAAAATACGATGGAGTGATTAATGCTATTAATGCACTAACTACTTCTGTAAAGGAAATAACATCTAAGAGGGGTGTCATTCTATTAAAGAGGATTTCATATCCAGACACTCCACTAGAGATCAAGGCGGCTAAGAGAAGAAGGAAAGACACTTCCAAGGCATCATCAATCATAAAAAAAGCAAGATTGCAATGCCTCTGTCTTTGTCTTGCACTGATGTTCAGTGTGCAAGGGCCACAGAAGAGCAGCATGAGCTGAAGAAGGTGAATGTACATCATCTGTTCTAAAAAACAAACAAGCATATATCTGTTTCAACAGATGATACATTTGCTGAAAATTATCAAACAGATGTATACATCTGTTGCAAATGTTGTCTAACCTGTTGCATCAGATTCATTATCTATTTCAACAGATGAGTCTTATGTTGCAACAGATGGGTCATCTGTTTAAAATTATAGTACTGCTCTGATTTACCTATTCAAATTTATCCCAACAGATAATCCATCTGGTACAATATAAGAATCATCTGTTGTAACAGATGGAAAATCTGTTGTATATCTCTACTTAGCATTGACAATTTTGGCTTTCTAGACGGAATTGCTCAATATACCATTGGTAGCCTGTAAGTTTAAGTGTCATGATTTAGTTTCATTTCACAACGCTTGCATGAACTGCAATACGGATTATCTATTTTTTATAACGCAAGGATTGTGGTTCTTTTGTTGCCGCCTATGCCGAGTATTTGAGCGATGGATTACAAGTATTAAATGCTGGACTTAATGTCGGATTACTCCGCAAAATATATGCTGCTCTTTTATAGAAATATGGAAAAGCAAAAGATCAGAAGCCGAACGCAACCGACGTTAAAGATCCATGACGACCAAAGCTGAATTCCATAGCACTGGATAAAGAACAACTTATCCATATTGATTAGATCTTTATAGCTCGAGTCCATTAATGTAATAACCTATCCTCTTTGGTTTAACTTATTGATTTATTTGTAGAGTAAATCTTTTGTACTCATAGTAATTTTTTTTACATTTCATTTATTTGTTGAGTTATTTTATTTCATGTAATTTTTGAAGGATTCAATTTATTTTGTTCTGTATATGAATATAATTAATTCTAAGTTTTGAACATGTTAAATGAAATGGAGTACTAGATTCAAATATCGTAACAGATAATACATCTGCTGCAACAGACGACATATCTTATCAAATAGATTTAGACATATGTTGCAACATGAAATACAACACGCAGGTTATCTACTGGAAATTATTTAATAGGTCTTTCTACTTTATTGATTTGCTCCAACAGATTATTGATCAGTTGCAACAGATAAGTTATATGTTACAACAGATCGTAAATTTGTTGCGATAGACAGATGGGGAACATCTGTATAACGCAACAGATGACCAACCTATTCTAACAGATAATCAATCTATCACAACAGGTACTATATCTATTACGACAGATATAAAATCTATTGCATTATAAAAATTCAACTTTGCCAGACATAAAAATTATTGCCCCTATATGTATAGTGAATTGGCTTGAAATAAAAATTTGTTATCGTGTTCGTCTTTGTCTTTGTATATGTTCTTTTTTATACACGGGCTCCAACCATTTAGTTAGTACCCCATATGCCCAGACTCATTGTATCTTTCCCATAATGGTGTCGCACACATCGGTCATTTGTGTGCCGGTCAGCAAATACTCTATGTATGCAAGCGAGTACGGCCCACACGCTGTACCGGTTGTATTTCTTGGGAGCTGGATGTTCTTATTTCTTCCTTTAAAAACTCATGATTCCTTCTCCAAGACTTCAGCCAGCAAATGATCCATCAGCTTACTTTGCGCCAATAACTTGGGCAACAACTTCAAGAGTGGTTGCATGTGGGTTAAAAAAGTCTTCTCGCTGAACACAGGTAGTTGCAGTCATAAACTTAATCTTTCCCTCGTATAGTAGTATCTCAACAGTGAGAAAATAAGTGACAGCCTCTTTGCCTTGGTTCAGCTCTTGCCGTGTAGATATGGCCTCTTCCCCCTAACATATTTAATCGTTTCTTCATCCCATTGAATGTAGCAACTAACTAATCGAATCCCAGGTAACCGAATCAACTAGCTTACGAAGATCAGCATACCTATCTTTAAAATTATTATAGAAGTTGAGGTCCATTATCCTATCAGCAGCATCATAAGCATTTGGGTACGCTAATTGCCTGCCCTTCATGAGACTGAGAATTTCATCAACATACTGTGGTATAAGAAGATAATTTTTCAATAAGTTAGTGATTGTAAAGAATAAAAATACAGTGGAAAGAATCCGATGCAGAGGTTTCTCTGAATCAGTTCACAGATTACCCAGCCGACGTAACTTATGCAACAGATATGTATTATGTTGCAACAGAATACCAAGCTGTTGCAATAGATTACATATCTGTTGCATAGATTTTTTTTCATGGAGTATATTGGAAGGGTAGGTTAGAAAAAGTAAACTTACCTTGTCCTCGTACCACACTCACATATTTGTCATATTCGAGAAGTCAATGGTGTCAAATGAATGCATGGTGTATTCCTTTTGAACCTTTATCTTGATGAATTCTTCCAGTTCCTTCTTCATCTCCTTGCCAAGCGCCACAAATATGTCCGCCTTCTTTGGCAACCCCTGAACTTCAACAACTATTAGAGCGGGGAAGTTGCATATTTTGCTGATTTCAAAATGGAAAGAATTTGTCTAATTTTTATTCTCTTCCTCCTTATCTCCACTATAGGAGTGCATGGCTCCCTCACCTCATTGGATGGTATGACACCCCTCATGGACTTCAAATCCTTGGCAGTTTCAGCAATAGGCTTTAGCTTGTCGAGGAGTTTATCCTTTCTGTCCTTACACACTTTGTATTTGCAATGAGAACATGAGGGTGAAGAGGGGTGAAAGGGACCACTGTAAGGGTGTGAGGGACTGGTGTAGAGGTGAGAGGGAATACCTATTCAAGGGGTGTTTTCAAACATATTTATTTTTTGCTGAGCACCAACATGCTCATAATCACGACTGGCAGCAGAAGTAGAAACAGGATGGCTGCCACTATCACGAACAACTCCACCAGCAACACACCCAGAAGAAGTACCTAGATCTGTTGCAGTTTGAGTTAGGTCATGAAGAGCTTCAACATTAGACTGACCTTGCCTAACCGCTCTTTTTATGGATATTTCTCCATCCAATTCCTTCTTTATAAACTACACCGTTGGGTCTTCTTTTGTATTAACAAGACCATAGTAAGATAAGAAGGCATCCCCAACTCATCAATGGTAGGCACGATCTAAGGATGCACAACCTATAAAAAATAACAGGAGGAATTTAAATCATATAATAATAATTTGCAGTCAGTTAAGTTACATGGTGCTCGAGTTATGTTAACACAACCAACTTATGCAACAGACGATCTAGCTACCGTATTAGTTGATCTGTATGTTGAAACAGATTGATAATATGTTTCATCAAAATACCCATCTATTGCATAATTTGTAGTAGATAGGTAATCTGTTGAGTAGGGTTCAGAGAACAAAGCAATATATGGTTAATCTGTTGCAAAATATGGATCATCTGTTGCAATAGATTACCCATTGCATTAGTTGCAGTTGACGGGTAATCTCTTGCAACTGATGGAATATCTGTTTCAATATCTTTCTTTGAGGCAAATTATTTTAGTTGAAAGAAGACGTACTGCATCATCTGGAGGGTTAAAGAGATCAGTCTCGTTAATATTTTTTTTTCTACTCTCTACTGCAGCCAACCACCTAAGGATCCTTGAATGAGAAACCTTATCCGGGTAATTCGTGAAATACTTTAGGAGGGGAGGAATAGCTTCACATGCCCAATCCTAAAAATTGTAAACAAGAAGCAAGCAAAAAAAAAGTCACAAGAATATTCAATATAAATTAATGAATGAGTAAAAATAGTGATCAATTTTACCATGAGAGCCCAAGAAAAGTCGTATAACGTGGTCGTCTTTGGCTTTAGCTCTTTCAGTAAATATTTGACAGTCAAGTAGTAGCTTTCATAGCTCCAGGGATAATCGTTGAATCTCCCAAAATCATCAGCAAGCACCAACAAATCACGTTCTATGACTTTCTTGATGTCTCTTGCCAATAAAACGGAATGGACAAACCAAACTAAGCATAATTTCTCCCTGTAATGCTTTGGTATGTCTTTATTCTTGAGATCCTTTATCAAATCCTTCACTTTGTAGCTAGGTCCAACAATGCCCAATAACCCATCTTTTTTTACCTTGCATTTGTTGGACCCTTTGTGGGGTGTTTTCTTGATGGCAGGTTCTTCTGGACGATCGCATCTTAAGCCCGTCTTATTTTAGCCATCCTTCGGACATCCATCATCCCCCGCATATATGATCCTGTGCTTGAGAAGGCCATATACCATGATTATTGGAAAACAAAGAGGGCGGGGCCCCAGACAACTCAAGAAAGTGTGCAAAACAGCTCTTCTTAAAAAGTTCATCTATGTTTTCCTTCTTCATAATGCTCCTAAGTTCGTCAAAAGGTTTCCCCAACTAACATTTAAGTACAAGATCACCAAATACTGTATTAGGGTTATTCATCGGCATCGCAACTCAAAACTTGTCAATACTAATGGTTTTGAAAGAATCATGCTGGAATTTTGATATTATTTCATGCCCCATTGGTGAGGAGGAGTTATCACTTTCCTCGGCTTTATTTTGCCCTGACTGAGATTGTTCTAGAAGTTCCTCCAAATCTATCCGTACTCTATCCTTTTTTGTTTGGTGATCGAAAGCTGATCCACTTTCTCCACTTTTTATTTTTTTTCTTTTGGGAGACATCTTTTAACTACAAACAGAACTAAAACAAAAAATACATTGCATTTGATGTCTGCATAATTTTAAAAAAAAAGGTGAGACAAATTTCAATAAATTATTCTTACCACATAACCGAAAAAAATACTCCAACGAACAACCCATCAGTCGGAACAGATAGGGAACCCGAATCTGTTTGAAAACCTATTTAATATCTCCCCACAGATATTCCACCTGTTGCAATAGGTGGAGAAATTTTAATAAATTATTCTTTGCCACATTACAAGAAAATACTCCAACGGATAACCCATCAGTTGGAACAAATGGGGAATCGTTTTGAAGACCAATGAAATATCTCCCAACTTATGCAACAGATGATCTAGCTACCGTAATAGTTGATCTGTATGTTGAAACAGATTGATAATATGTTTCATCAAAATACCCATCTATTGCATAATTTGCAGTAGATGGGTTATCTGTTGAGTAGGGTTCAGAGAACAGAGTAACATATGGTTAATCTATTGCAAAATATGGATCGTCTGTTGCAATAGATTACCCATTGCACTAGTTCCATTTGACGAATAATCTCTTGCAACTGATGGAATATCTGTTTCAATATCTTTCTTTGAGGCAAATTATTTTAGTTGAAAGAAGACGTACTGCATCATCTGGAGGGTTAAAGAGATCAGTCTCGTTAATATTTTTTTTTCTACTCTCTACTGCAGCCAACCACCTAAGGATCCTTGAATGAGAAACCTTATCCGGGTAATCCATGAAATACTTTAGGAAGGGAAGAATGACTTCATATGCCCAAGCCTAAAAATTGGAAACAGGAAGCAAGCAAAAAAAAGTCACAAGTATATTCAATATAAATTAATGAATGAGTAAAAATAGTGATCAATTTTACCATGAGAGCCCAAGAAAAGTCGTATAAAGTGGTCGTCTTTGGATTTAGCTCTTTCAGTAAATATTTGACAGTCAAGTAGTAGCTGTTATAGCCTCAGGTATAATCGTTGAATCTCCCAAAAACATCAGCAAGCACCAACAAATCACGTTCTATGACTTTCTTGACGTCTCTTGCCAATAAAACGGAATGGACAAACCAAACTAAGCACAATTTCTCCCTGTAGTTCTTTGGTATGTCTTTATTCTTGAGATCCTTTATCAAATCCTTCACTTTGTAGCTAGGTCCAACAATGCCCAACAACCCATCTTTTTTTACCTTGCATTTGTTGGACCCTTTGTGGGGTGTTTTCTTGATGGCAGGTTCTTCTGGACGATCGCATCTCAAGCCCGTCTTATTTCAGCCCTCCTTCGGACCTCCATCATCCTCCGCATACATGATCTTGTGCTTGAGAAGGCCATATACCATGATTATTGGAAAACGAAGAGGTCGGGACCCAGACAGCTCAAGAAAGTGTGCAAAACAGCTCTTCTTAAAAAGTTCATCTTTTCCTTCTTCATAATACTCCTAATTTCGTCAAAAGGTTTCCCCAACTAACATTTAAGTACAAGATCACCAAATACTGTATTAGGGTTATTCATCGGCATCGCAACTCAAAACTTGTCAATACTAATGGTTTTGACAGAATCATGCTGGAATTTCGGTATTATTTCATGCCTCATTGGTGAGGAGGAGTTATCACTTTTCTCGGCTTCATTTTGCCCTGACTGAGATTGTTCGAGAAGTTCCTCCAAATCTATCTGTACTCTAACCTTTTTTGTTTGGTGATCGAAAGCTGATCCACTTTCTTCACTTTTTATTTTTTTCTTTTGGGAGACATCTTTTAACTACAAACAGAACTAAAACAAAAAATACATTGCATTTGATGTTTGCATAATTTTTAAAAAAAATGTGAGACAAATTTCAATAAATTATTCTTACCACATAATAAAAAAAAAAAACTCCAACGAACAACCTATCAGTTGGAACAGATAGGGAACCCAAATCTGTTTGAAAACCTATTTAATATCTCCCCACAGATATTCCACCTGTTGCAATAGGTGGAGAAATTTCAATAAATTATTCTCTGCCATATTACAAGAAAATACTCCAACGGATAACCCATCAGTTGGAACAGATGGGGAATCTGTTTGAAGACCTATTTAATATCTCCCAACAGATCTTCCACCCATTGCAACAGATGGACCACCACCACCACAATCAATGCCACGACCAATGACACCAAGACTACCACCAATGCCACCAAGACTACCACCAATGCCACCAATACCAACACTAAGACCACCGACACCACCGCCAAAAAACACAATTACCAACACCACCAACAACAGCCACCAACAACACCACAAATACCACCCAATAATACCATAACAGTCAACAAAATACTGAGAGGAAAACTAGGGTTTTCTCGGGTGCTTTCTACTTTTTTAGCATCAAAACTCAAAATTGTTAACTTATTCTCGAAATAATACAACTAAAAGTTTTATTTTTTATCATTAACTAAAAAATCCTATTTTTTAGAATAAAGAAAAAATGTAGAACTCTTCTCGAACTCTGTTACATGCGAAGATAGAGAAAACAACGGATACAAGCGGGAATGAAGTCAAAAAAACAACTATATGTAGTCGTAAATGGGAAGAAAATTGACCTATTTTGAAGGGTTGAGTAATATATTGAGTAGTTGTTGTTTGTATTATTTGTATTGTTGAGAGGGAGAGGACACCCCGAGAGAGAGAGAGAGAAGAGAGAGAACTTAAGATTTGAAATGAAAAGTTTTTTGCGCAAATGGATGATTTGTATGGGTTGATTTGTAATTTTGAAAAAGAATGACAAGTTTTGAAATTTCTAATTTGGTCCGAATTGATCTTAATTAATTTTAAAAAATTTTAAAGATATAGTTTTTAAAACATTGAGTTGATGAGAACTCATTTCTACTGAGAGTGATTGATTGACGACTCGAGTTGGGATGAATGTAATACCAGCGCCATACAATTGGAAAGACTCGATTAGATTTGTAGTTGACTCTGCGAGCTCATTCATTCATCCCTAGTTCCACCTAAATCAACTTAGGTACTATCACTATCCTAACATTGAGTTGATGAGAACTCATTTCAACTCAAAGTAATCGATCGACGACTCGGGTCGGGATGAACGCAATACCAACGCCATGTAATTGCAAAGACTCGATTAGATTTGTAGTTGACCCTGCGAGCTCACTCATTCATCCTTAGTTCCACCTAAATTAACTTAGGTACTATCACTATCCTAACATTGAGTTGATGAGAACTCATTTCAACTCAGAATGATCGATCGACGACTCGGATCGAGATAAATGTAATACCAACACCATGCAATTGCAAAGATTCGATTGGATTTGTAGTTGACCCTACGAGCTCACTCATTAATCCGTAGTTCTACCTATATTAACTTAGGTAATATCACATCCTAACATTTAGTTGATGAAAACTCATTTCAACTCAGAGTGATCGATCGACGACTCGGGTCGGTATGAACGCAATACCAATACCATGCAATTGAAAAGACTTGATTTGATTTGTAGTTGACCCTGTGAGCTCATTCATTCATCCCTAGTTTCACCTAAATCAATTTCTATGAAATTTGTTGCAACAAAAGACGAAGCTGTTGAAAATTTTCAAACAGGTACATATATGGTGCAACAGATGACGTATCTGATTTAATTATTAAATAGATATTTACATCTATTGTGACAGATGACTCAGCTGTTGGAAATTTTAAAAAAAATATTTATATTTGTTGTAACAGATGACATATCTGATTTTATTAATTATCAAATGAACATTTTCATCTGTTGTCACAGATGATTGAGCTTTTGGGATTTTTAAATAGATATTTATATCTGTTGTAATAGACGACTGAGTTGTTCGAATTTCTAAATAAATATTTATATATGTTGTAACAGATGATATATCTGTTTGAAAATCTTTTTATCTCTTTTAATCTTAAAGCAAGAAGCTTCTGGTCTGAGTAGATAATATCAAGTAGTAGTACTTACTACTAAAGGTGGTAAAAAATATTTCTTGGATATCTCAAAAGTGAGTTCATTGAGCAGTCTTGTCTTGTCTTTTCAATGTCAGTAGTCTTAGTCTTCCTCGTGCCCCTCAAATTATTAATGAAATTAATGAATATTGAAAACCACCACGTCTACGTACACAATACATCTATAGAAATTATCTCATCTCTTTCTTTAGTTGCCGTTTATTTTACTCAACTCTCATTTTTTTCTCTCTCCTCTTTAGGGTCACAACCTTTTTTCTCTCTTTCTCTTCTTTTCTCATAAAGATATTTTCGGATCTAAACACATCTATATCTTTCCTCGACTTAAATTTCTATTTTGATCCCCTTTTTGATATTAAGGTATGATTCATTATTGCTCTTTCATTCTCGTCTTCTTCTTTGCATATTATTTACATCTGTTTTTTTATTTAATTACTATTTACCCATATCATATTTGTTAAAAAAAATTTAAGAAACTTGTAAGTGTTGAATAAATAATCCAAGAATTTTTATTACAATATGAGAAAAAAGTCATCTGTTGGGAAAAGTTTAAAAACCTTGTTGGCAGTATCATTTTTTTTTATATGTATTTTGTTTGTTTTATTATTGTTGATGCAGTTATTGGTGTTGTTGTTGGGGTTGGCGTTTTTGGAACTTGTGGTGGTGTTGAAATTTTGGTCAGGGCAATAACTATATTGGTTTTCTATTCTTGTTTGATGCAGTGCGAGGCTTCAAGGGCCCTCTAAGGGTCCAATAAACACTTAAAGTTAAGTCCAATCGCTATTGGTTCTCTGCAGTGACGACAAATATTGATCCCTTCTCAAAACTTGACACGCAAAAACACGAGCACCAACCGTCAGTAATTCATAACAGGGTATCTACACCATCTTCATGAGGTCCTCAGCCTTATCAATTTCGAATCCATCAAACTTAACGATACAATGCAGGATCTTGTTTGAATGATCAATGCCTAATCGGTTAAAAACTGCATTCACAAAAATATTGTACTTTGTGTGTGTTGTCCCAGTAACCTTATCAGTAATACATACTTAACTCCCACACATATGATAGTGGATCCATCTGCACGCACCTTATTCTTCCTAGCCCATCTATGGCTTAAATTGAATAAACAGATGTCTAGCTTGTTGCAACACATGACACATCTATTTATATTATCAATCAATTGGAGACATCTATTACGACATTGATCAACCTGTTGCAGAAATCAAACAGATATATACATCTGTTGCAAAAAGATTGCCAGTATGTTGTAAGTTATCTAACAGAAAGAATATATTTTGTAACAGATTACCTATCTGTTAGATTTATTTTAAAGCAATTTTCTTTTCTTTCCAAGATAAAATAATTTATAAATAGGTCCCTCCTTACAAATATGGATGATCCAGATTCGTACAAGAATATTCATATCGAGTCCCTGCGTGAACTTCAAAGGCAGTTTGATTGATGAACTCCAGAGAGATATTTGGCTGACTTCGGAGCAAAGCTGTCGGATGAATGAAAGATGTCTGATTGACAATAATAATAATAGTAGTAATAATAATTAGATAATATTTTTTATTTTAGCAATTATTTTCCTCCTTTTGTTTATCAAATCTACCCAAGGGATTCAAAAATCTATGAACATTCATTTCATTTTGTTGTCGACTTTGAATTTTTAATTCTCATTTAGTATTTAATAATAATCATTCTGTTTATTCCTTGTTCTCAATATGTCGACGGTTGGTGGTAGGGATTGAGCAGCAATTTGTGTCAACAGTTAGAGGTTAATCTACTACGACAGATCGATCATATGTTGCACCTGGCGGTTATTAATAAAAAAGGGCTATTGTTGTTATTGAGAGGGTGAAAAGAGAAAGACATGACTCGGAGTTCCGATTATTCAATATGAAAAATGTTTCGTAAATAAATAATAAGGAAATAAATAATAAACACAATTTATAACCACAATTTTAATAACTAATAGTGACTTTTCACCATTTTTATTTTTGAATTTATTTTTTAAATTATTTATTATATAATAAAATGATTATTATTTTATTAAGGAATTTGAAAAGATATTTTTTTTATTTATAAAATAAAAAAGTAAGCAAATTTGGATTAATGATATGATGATATAGGTTATTTTTCTTAAAAAAAGTAGATTATATGTTGCAACAATTAAATTATCTGATGCAACAGGTGCACTATGGTTGCAACAGATGATATATCTGTTATCACAGATGATTTATCTGATGCAACCTATATCGAGTCACAACTTAATAAAATCAGTTCTTGGAAAGAACTAATTAATAATAATAATTTGAAAAGTCATGACTTATCACAATATTTCTTAATTTAATTAATTCATTACTTTTCACATTAATAAAAAATATAATTAATAAATGGAGGTGAACACTTAGATTATATGTTGCAACAAATATGTTATCTGATGCAACATATTTTATATTTGTTACAACAGATAATATATCTGTTGTCACAGATGTATTATCTGATGCAACAAATATAGAATCTGTTGTCACAACTCAATAAAAACGGTTCTTCGAAAGACTAATTAATAATAATAATCTAAAAAGTTATGACTAATATCACAATATTTATTTTCTTAATTTAATCAAAAATTTAATTAATGTATGGAGGTGAATAGTCGCGCCTTTTTGCCTCTCATTCAAACTCAATCCTCTATAAATAGGTCCGTCCTTACTCTATCGTTCATTCAAATACACACTCTATTTATTTATTGTATCTCGTCTTTCATATTACACTCTAGAAGATAAGATTATGGCTGACCCAGTGTGGGACGTTGCTTTTCTGCAAGACGCCGTGAATGAACTTCAGAATCAAGTTCGTGATCTGCAATGGGAATTGGGAGGAGTTAGATCAAGAATGCTCCGTGAGATACACAGGCTGAGGAGAGCCTTGCTACTTCCGATTGAAGATTGGCCAGCTGGCAATGATGATGCTGATAATAATAATAATAATAATAATTAGACTATTATTTTTCTTTTAGTCTATTATATGTATTTTATTTGTTTAATAAATAAATTATGTTTGATCTTTGACGTTTTAATCTATATTTAATTTTCATTCTGTCTATTATCTTCTCAACAAATATTTTGATGATTCGACGTAAAAAGGAATAATTTAGAATCCAATAGCAATAGCAAAATTTATCTGTTGGGTTTGTGGTAGGGGTTGATTTGTGTTGTTTCAAACAGATTAATCATTCATTGCAACAGATAATTAGTCTGGTGCAACAGATAAACATCATGATATAACAGATAATACATCTGATGCAACAGATAATACGATGATACAACAGATAAATAGTCTGATGCAACAGATTACTCATCTGATGCACCAGATGATTGATCTGTTTAAATTGTGGGCACTTGTACTGGATTCATAATCGGGGTTCTATCCATTGTTAGAAAAACAGAAGTATACCCAGATGATAAATACAAATAAAAATCATAATTTTACTTATCAAAGTAACCTATGAAGTAATGCCAAAGTAAAAAGTGATGTAGTAAACAAAATTTGACCTAAGAAATTTATCAGATCGCAACAGTAGCACTGTATCAACAACAACAACAACAACAACAAATGGTTGACAAGAAGAAGATAAAGCAGAAGATGATGAATAAAGCAACAGAAACAGAAACAATTAACAACAAAAATCGCTAAGAGAGTGAAAACAATAATGGATGAGAAGAGAGAGAAAGACGCCTTTTTTTCCTCCATTTCCCGTTATTTTAGATATACATTGAGATCAAAGTGTAAATTTAAAGACTTATGGGTTATTTTAAAACTTTCCCAACTTTCTTAATACATGATAAAGTAATTGTCACCTCCAACTAATAATTAAGACTTGTGTCACCTACATCTCATTTTAAAACTCTTTTGTCACCTGTGGCCCAAACCTCCAAGTTACTCACTTTTCTTTTTTGTCTAACCAATAATGCTTATTTTTTTTCTACAGAGATTTGTTATATAATTGTTTTAAAAAATCATGATTTGAAAAAGTAAAAAAGAAAAAGATTGGCAATGTAAAGGTAAATAAATATTTTACAAAGTTAGGATAAAAGAGAGAAAGTGTCTACTGTTCAAATTGAGAAAACATTAATTTTTTAAGTAAATTTGAGGATGCAAATAATTTTTGAGAAACTTGTACAAATTTCATAACTGAGAAGCTAATTGTTTTCTCTCTCACAACTTTATAATATTACATAAAATTTCACAAAAGATAGGCGGATACATTATAGAGAGGCGAGAGCCGAATATATTGTGATTTCTGATCCATGACCAACTAATTTTGAAAATTTAAATTAATCAAATCTTTTAATATAAAGAGAAAATCAAGGAATATTT
Source organism: Capsicum baccatum var. pendulum (assembly GCA_030864225.1). Lineage (NCBI taxonomy): Eukaryota > Viridiplantae > Streptophyta > Magnoliopsida > Solanales > Solanaceae > Capsicum > Capsicum baccatum. The sequence continues at coordinate 184,053,112 of CM061558.1, read as the reverse complement.
CTGTGTTTGATTAATTTTATTTTGTTACTCTTTAGAATAATAAATTCATTAATTTCGTTAATATAAGACAGAAACATATATATCTTGGTTATGTTATTTGATTAATTTTATTTTATTATTATTATTTAAATATTAAATTCATTAATTGATGTATCTATTATCAATTTGATGTATCAAACAAAGTAAACACTTAGATATATGTGTATACAACTGCGCATATATTCATTTACATATATCATGAACACGTTCTAACCTCTTAGATACTTAAAAAATTGATGAACCTTAAACGGATGGACCCAAATACATTCATACGTATTGTGAACACATACTAACCTATTTTTATTATATTCTAGTTTACTGTATAGAAAGATGAGTTGAATGACGATCGAGGTTAAAAATGTCATTTTAGCAATTTCGTAATTTAACAACATAATTCAACTTCAAGCAATTGTACAACAAGCAGAGATTATATTAAATTTCTAAAAAGTCATTTAAGTTGTACTAAATTCTAATGGGCAAGCGAAAACAACACATTGGAACAACAAAAACATCATGTGTATAAGTAAAAATATGGATTCAATTTTTGTCTTCAAATGGTCATTAATTATCACCCTTATCAGTTTTTTTTTTCAAAAGGGAATATTCAATACCATACATATTTTTTCTTCTTTTAAATTAATCTGAGATTTAATCTAATTATTTTTTGCAATTGCTTCACTTTAATTCATAACATAACAAAAGTGAGTGTAAACTATTTATTATTTTAGAAATTAAATAAATTAATTATATTTTAATTTTATTTTTCCTATAATATAATAAAATTGAATGAAATTAGTGTGATAGATCAAGGGCAATATAGTTATTTCATACTAATACTCAACACAATTCTAGAAGCATCATCTCTTTGCTCTCTTTCACCATTTCTAGGTATTTATAGATTTTTGTCAAGTTTATTAACATTATAAGTAGAATAATTTTTATCAACTTATTACAAAATCTAATGCTATCTTTTATGACATTATTTAAATATTGCACGTATTAAGCATATATGTATATTTAAGTTTTACTTATCTCTTATTTTTAATTGTCTATATAGATAAATAAGTTTTGTCATTAATTACTATTTCTAAATTATAATTTAATTACAATATAAATGGATGATCTTTTAGGAATTTATTAAGTATAAAACATACCTCTATTTTTTATTAATTATTTTTATTACTTATATTAAGATATATCTATAAAACTATCCCTCTCTATGATTTTACTTGTATAAATAGATATTAATGTTTTATTATTAATAATAATTTTTTTTTAAAAAAAATATTCTCTCATTTCATTATTAAACGTCAATAATGTACGCACTTAAGTTACTCACTTTTCTTTTTTGTCTAACCAATAATGCTTATTTTTTTCTACAGAGATTTGTTATAAAAAATCATGATTTGAAGAAGTAAAAAAGAAAAAGATTGGTAATGTAAGGATAAATAGACATTTTACAAAGTTAGGATAAAAGAGAAAAAGTGTCTACTGTTCAAATTGAGAAAACATTAATTTTTTAAGTAAATTTGAGGATGCAAATAATTTTTGAGAAACTTGTACAAATTTCATAACTGAGAAGCTAATTGTTTTCTCTCTCACAACTTTATAATATTACATAAAATTTCACAAAAGATAGGCGGATACATTATAGAGAGGCGAGAGCCGAATATATTGTGATTTCTGATCCATGACCAACTAATTTTGAAAATTTAAATTAATCAAATCTTTTAATATAAAGAGAAAATCAAGGAATATTTCTGTGTTTGATTAATTTTATTTTGTTACTCTTTAGAATAATAAATTCATTAGTTTCGTTAATATAAGACAGAAACATATATATCTTGGTTATGTTATTTGATTAATTTTATTTTATTATTATTATTTAAATATTAAATTCATTAATTGATGTATCTATTATCAATTTGATGTATCAAACAAAGTAAACACTTAGATATATGTGTATACAACTGCGCATATATTCATTTACATATATCATGAACACGTTCTAACCTCTTAGATACTTAAAAAATTGATGAACCTTAAACGGATGGACCCAAATACATTCATACGTATTGTGAACACATACTAACCTATTTTTATTATATTCTAGTTTACTGTATAGAAAGATGAGTTGAATGACGATCGAGGTTAAAAATGTCATTTTAGCAATTTCGTAATTTAACAACATAATTCAACTTCAAGCAATTGTACAACAAGCAGAGATTATATTAAATTTCTAAAAAGTCATTTAAGTTGTACTAAATTCTAATGGGCAAGCGAAAACAACACATTGGAACAACAAAAACATCATGTGTATAAGTAAAAATATGGATTCAATTTTTGTCTTCAAATGGTCATTAATTATCACCCTTATCAGTTTTTTTTTTCAAAAGGGAATATTCAATACCATACACTTTTTTTCTTCTTTTAAATTAATTTGAGATTTAATCTAATTACTTTTTGCAATCGCTTCACTTTAATTCATAACATAATTAAAGTGAGTGTAAACTATTTATTATTTTAGAAATTAAATCAATTAATTATATTTTAATTTTATTTTTCCTACAATATAATAAAATTGAATGAAATTAGTGTGATAAAAACAAATAGTATATGTTAAACTGAGATAAAAATAATTTATTGAATTATTATTTTTAATATTTAATAGAGCATAAAAATATTAAGACAAATAAATGAATTAGAAGGAATGCTTGAAATTTAAAGTAAACTAAGTAGGCGTTTGGTCATAAATATTATTCACAGTATTTCGGAATACATTTTCACTTTATTTCAGAATATTTGTTTGATCATAAATATTTTTGAACACTTTTTCTCTTTTTTTTTTTGAATTTTTGTAAAATACCTCAAGAGTTGTTTCACTATTTTTGAATGCACTTATTGTACTTTTTAATTTATTATTTTTTTTTAAAATTATTTTTTTTATTTTCATAAAATAACTCAATTTTCATAAAACTCTAAAATTTTCAAATTTATTTTCAGGTTTTATATTGTTTAACTTCAAATATATTCATTTCTAAAATACTGTGATCAAACGGATCCTAAGAGTATTCCCTAAATTTAAAAATCGTAGACCTTCATCTAAATAGAGAATCAAATTTGTATTTTTTTTTATTTTAAATATTAAAAAATAATTTGAATAATTGAATTAATATAAGTTTGTTTAATTTTGTGTTGCCGAACCAAATTTGATAAAAAGAAGAAAGTATTCTTGAGTACAATTAATGTATATTGATAATAGAATACTTTTAGATTATCAACATGGATAGTAGTGCAGTGTTGGGATTATTCTACCTTTAATCAGAGGTCTCAGTTTTGAGCCTGGGAATGAAGAATATTTTGTTGGGAGAGCCACCCCCCGCAGTGCACAATCCGAATTAGTCGAAATTTTAATGCGAGTATCAGACACTGCTGTAAAAACTAAGAAAAAAGTATTTTTATATTTTAAATGTATTAAATCAATATATAATTAACCATGGTAAATTATCTTCCTTAGTTTCTTCATTTTCTCATTTTAAAATACCATTTGTACTTTATATTCTATCAAAAATAGTCTTTCATCTCTGAGAGTGAACTAATGTTTATGTACATTCTACCATTCTCAAAATTATTCTGTGAAATTAGATATTGATATGTTGTTGTATCAATTAAAACATAACATTATATTAATAATTAATAATATTGTACAAGTAACAATTTATGTGCAAAGAATAATGAAGAAAGAAGTACAAGAACCATGTTCTTAATAGATCTTCCAAAGGAAATAAAGGAGTTAGGAACACTGTAGAAAATTCATCAAATATATGATATAATTTTTGACTTCGTTGAATAAAGTATATTTCACGTATAATTCAATTCAATCTAACAAATAAAATTATTTTTTAAATTGCAATAAATTAATGTCATTATGCGATATTGAAGAACAAATTAAATTTTAGATTCTTAGTGCTTTAGAACAGTAAGAAATAAGAGTTTTCATAATAGATACCAACAATATTTAAAAATATTTGTGAGTTAGGTAACTTTATGTACAATATTTTATTTATGTTAAAATTCTAGTTGGTATCAATAAAATAGTGATCAAATGTAATATCATATTTTTATATTAATTTTTTTTTTATATATATAAAATAAATCTAAAATTTATAATCAATTACATTGGGCCGTTTACGGGCGTTAAAATTATCTAGTTTCTTTTCTTTTCTTTTCTACTATATAGAAAAGAAATATAGAAATGGTGGTAGGAGGGCGACCAAGGGCAGAAGCTGTAATATTACACATGTTTTGAGGATAAAATCGTCATTACAATTGGCTGATAGTTACTACCCTCAAACAGCATATCATTTCCACATGAACATTGCTCGAACATCCCATCCCTTGTCTGTTTTCCCTCTTTTTGCTTTACAAGATTTTGCATAGTTTGTTTTTAAGAAAGCAGACTAAGCTGAAAATGGAAAGTCCTAAAAGCTCTATCCAATTCCGTGCTCTCCTCATCTTCGTCGATCATTCATGCCCGCCATTGAAGACTAACTCTGATGGAGAGGTTTGTTACGAGCTTATCACCATGAAGAATTCAACTCATTCTTCACAGATCTAGCTTTGTTTCACTGAGATAAGTCATTCTCTTTCCCTTCCTTTCTGAACTGATATCTAATATAGTTAAGGATGACCCGATCTTTATTGTCCTAACAGGTTGAGCTCCATAACCTAACCGATTCCACTTTCAAAGCCAACAAATACTCGAATTTACCTATCCCTTAATTGGATAAACCTCAAAAAAAGTATGTAAAGTCAATTTGGTACAGTTATGTTTATCATCGTTGTTCACCGATTCTGAATTGTTTATGAATCATGTTGTTGGTCTGTTTAATCCTCAAGTGTTGGGTACAAGTTTTCCCCATTTGGAGTAATAATATGTATGTGTTTTAGTTTTTGTGGCTGCATGTGTTAAGAAAGTTACTATTATGGGGATTTTTCATGTATTTTTGTTTATTTCCTCTGAATTTGAAATGTTGATTGAGAATATGTTTTGGTGATTCAATTCTGCTTTTCCTATTTTTCTTCATGCTTTGTTAAGAGTACAAATTTGTGGGTTATTTGCGGAATTTTGAAGATGTTCCCTTCAAAGTTTCAATTTTTACCATTTTGCGGAGAAATTTTGCATCTGGGTTCAAATATTCTGAGGTTCTTTTCCAGATATGCAGTTTTTGTTATTTATTTTGTTATTCTTTTTGGTGTTTTGCAGTATCCCATTTTGATACCTTGTCAATATTAAACGTGTCAATTGGAGGAGTATTTGTATGTCTTCACGGCTAAGGATAGTTGTGTTCTTCTATAGAGTACCAACATACATCTGATATAGGACATATTAATTTATTAGTCTTTTTCCCCAATGCCCATTCAAATGCTTACATTCATAGATTCAACTCAATTTGCAATGTAATGTTACAGTTATGTTAAATATGTATATATGGAAAAATTCATCTGTAGAACCTTTGTAAAGATGTCGAATACAAATAAGATGCTCGATTATAAAATCCCGTGCTCTTTACTACTCCCTCCGTTTCGGAATAAGTGAATTGTTGGGGTATTTATTGGTGTTTCAAAATAAGTGAATCATTGAATTTTTTTTCCAAATTTGCCCTTATGATTTGACAACCAATTAACTTTTGAAAAAGTATTACAAGGTCAACTTTTTCTTTTTTTTGGGGTAAAATTGGAAAGTTGTGTTAAATTTATGTCTTTAATGTTTTTCCTTAATATGTGTTCCAAAATCCAACAATTCATTTATTATGAAACGGAGGGAGTATATCTTTGCAGGAGCAGAAACAATGTTTGCGGATTTAGGCCATTTTTCTATGAAGTCTATACAGGTTTTTTCCATTGTCCCTTCACATTATCTACTCAACTCAACATAATATCTACCAAGTAACAACAACCTAAGTTGCGCGGACTCTTCACTTTTGATACTGCACCCGTGGCGGATTCTTAAAAAATACACGGCTTTTGGAGAATCTGACACGTACCCATTGACACTTTTGAAGAGTCCTAGCAACATAGACAACAACTGAATATTGTTAGTGAACTAAAGAAATATATTAACTTTGAAAGGAAAATCTAGGTTGTGCTTTAAAGTTTCTTTTGTACTTTTGATATTGCAACCAAAGTCTCAAAAAGCTATATAGTAAAGGTTTGCATATTCTCAATTATCGATATGGTTTTCTTCATTGTCATATTACTATGACATTTAGTTTCTATTTTATTATTCTTCATTATGCCAATGCAGTCATCATTAATGCAATTAAATTGTCTCACTTGAACATTAACAACTGACATTGAAGTGCCTACATTCACTGCCACGATAGAGTCACATCAAAAGCAGATCACACATGCCATTTTAGAACATGCTCTTCAGATTTGCACCAGCAAAAATGTGTGCTTTCTAATCCTTCTCACTTTTCATTTGTTATATATGAATGTTAACATGAGGTTACGAACCTTACATGCTCCCATTGTCTAAGCTATATGACAGTACTTTACTATTAGAGTAAGAAACACTAGACGAAATTATCAAACTAATGGTAAACAAGGTAATTTGGATACTTTAAACGAACTACAACTGTATTAGAAGTTACGAAATTTGTATATAAATATAAATGTAAATAAAAAGCGTGCAATTTTATGTTTTCTTTACATTCCTATGGCTAATATAATCTGCCTACTGCTTTATTTTTTACGTTTAGTGTTCTTTTGCTTTTCATTTTCCTCAATAACAAAGCTGAGACTGAGCTCTACTATCAGTTGTTTTGTTTCCGGGTGGCAGGTTCTGCATCAACATCTAAATATAAAAGGTGGGAGAAGGCTGCAATTGCTGGAGTTCATTGGTAGCTGATGCTGCCGAGCATTTGGAGCGGACAACTATTTGATTAAGAAGTTGGACCGGTCCAGAATTCACAGGGTGAGTAGTTAGTTGAAGCTCTTTTTTTTTCCCCTTTGAGGATTATTAAATCCATCAAATGCATTATAACTACTAGCCATCCTTTACATGAATAACTTGCAGGTATAAATGGCAGACCAATTTACAGAGTTGCATGAAACTAAAGCTCCAACTGTAGTTTCATTTGTAGCTGATGCTGGCGAGCATTTGGAGCGGACAACTATTGATAAAGATGTTGGACAGGTCTAGAATTCACAGGGTGAGTAGTTAGTTGCAGCTTTTTTTCCCCCCCTTTGAGGATTATTGATTCCAGAAAATGCATTATAACTACTACCCATCCTTTATATGAATAATAACTTGCAGGTATAAATGGCTTTGAACATGTTGGCAAAGATGTGCATTCTTTGCCGACTTTCACAAAATTTTTTAAAGGAGACCAATTTACAGAGTGGTCTGAAACTAATTTTCAGAAGTAATCTCTACAATAATTGCAGGACTGATTTATTTCATTCTTTTTAGATACAGTTGGTTTCCAAATGCTGAGCTTGGAACGTCTCAAGAACCATTGTCATGTACCGTTCCATTTGTGCAAAATACTAACACTAACATAACAAAAGAAAAGAATTCGGAAATACCAACATCATCCCATGGTTCACTTGGGATAGTGTCTATTTCGGAAAACCAGTTTGGGTTTATGCCTGGCCGCTCGACGACAGAAGCAATTCATCTGGTACGGAGGCTGGTGGAACAGTATAGGGAAAGGAAGAAGGACCTGCACATGGTGTTTATCGATCTGGAGAAGGCATACGACAAAGTCCCCAGGGAGGTGCTTGGAGGTGAGTGGAGTCCCGCAGGCATATATCAGAGCAATTAAAGATATGTATGAGGGAGCGAAAACTCAGGTGAGGACGGTGGGAGGTGACTCAGACCATTTCAACGTCTTGACAGGTTTGCATCAGGGTTCTACGCTTAGTCCCTTTTTGTTTGCTATGGTGATGGATGTGTTGACGCGGCGTATTCAAGGGGAGGTGCCGTGGTGTATGCTTTTTGCAGATGATATTGTCCTGATTGATGAGACACGAGAGGGAGTGAAGGACAAATTAGAGGTGTGGAGACAAACCCTTGAGTCTAAAGGGTTCAGGTTGAGCAGAAGCAAGACAGAGTATTTGGAGTGCAAGTTTAATGACGCGAGGCTGGAGGATGAGGTGGTAGTGAAGCTGGAATCACAGGTGGTTTGTAAAAGGGATAGTTTCAAGTATCTTGGGTCCGTGATCCAGGGTAACGGGGACATTGACGAGGATGTCTCGCACCGTATCGGGGTGGGGTGGATGAAGTGGAAACTTGCGTCGGGGGTGCTGTGTGATAAGAAGGTGCCGCCCAAGCTTAAAGACAAATTTTACAGGGCGGTAATCCGTCCGGCCATGTTGTATGGAGCAGAGTGTTGGCCAGTTAAGAATTCCCACGTCCAAAACATGAAGGTGGCAGAGATGCGAATGTTGCGCTGGATGTGTGGGCTGAATCGAGGGGATAGAGTTCGGAATGAGACTATCAGGGAGAAGGTTGGTGTGACTCCAGTGGAGTGCAAGAAGCGGGAAGTCCGATTGAGCTGGTTCGGACACGTGAAGAGGAGGGACATGGATGCCCCGGTTCGTAGGTGTGAGAGGCTAGCGTTGGATGGTTTTAGGCGGGGTAGGGGTAGGCCGAAGAAGTACTGGGCAGAGGTGATCAGGCGGGACATGGAACAGTTACAGCTCACCGAGGACATGACCCTAGATAGGAAGGTCTGGAGGACGCGAATTAGGGCAGAAGACTAGGGCAAGTTTGGGTTGCTAGTGTAGGGAATAATTTGCTAGGGGTAGTATTCCTATTTTGATTTCGTGTTCCTTGTTTGAGTACGAAGCGGGGCGCTTTACTCTGTTTTCTTTTACTTATGGCTGCAGTATTTATGTTATGTAACCTTGTAATCTTGTTCGGTGCTTCACCCTGTATTATGTACTATGTATTTGCGTGGTGTCTCTTGTTTTGAGCCGGGGGTCTATCGGAAACAGCCTTTCTACTTCTTCTTCTTCGGAGGTAGAGGTATGGACTGCCTACATCTTACCCCCCCAGACCCCACCAGGTGGGAATACACTGGGTTTGTTGTTGTTGTTGTTGTTGTATCCCATGGTTCACTTGTACGATTTTCTAAAGAACCACTACCTTCAAACCCAAGAATGACTGTGACATCCTCCTCAAACAAGCTTGGTGAGTCAAACTTGCAAGCTAGCATGGGTCTGAATACGTACACTTCTGATCATGATGAAACTCTGCCTTCACATAGAAGAGAGAATGGGGATGCAACCACCGTGGAACAAGCTGACATGGTATTATTTTTCTTTAATTTCATTACATGTGAATATTTGTTTTATTCTTCGTACACTACTTTCAGATGGCAATATGGCATCGCAAAAATATGTGACCGCGTTGCACATGTCATTGCAGTGAGAAGCCAAAACATTGTCTTCAACCTCCATATCTTAAACTAACATTGTTCAGAGGATTGTTAATAGTGATGTTCCTATGGCTAATATAATCTGCCTACTGCTTTGTTTTTTACGTTTAGAGTTCTTTTGCTTTTCATTTTCCTCAATAACAAAGCTGAGACTGAGCTCTACTCTCGGTTGTTTTGTTTCCGGGTGGCAGGTTCTGCATCAACAGCTGCATATAAAAGGTGGGAGAAAGTTGCAATTGCTGGAGTTTCATTGGTAGTTGATGCTGCCGAGCATTTGGAGCGGACAACTATTGATAAAGAAGCTGAACCGGTCCAGAATTCACTGTGTGAGTAGTTAGTTGAATCTCTTTTTTTTTTCCCCTTTTGAGAATTATTAAATCCATCAAATGCATTATAACTACTAGCCATCCTTTATATGAATAATAATAACTTGCAAGTATAAATGGCAGACCAATTTACAGAGTTGCATGAAACTAAAGCTCCAACTGTAGTTTCATTGGTAGCTGATGCTGGCGAGCATTTGGAGCGGACAACTATTGATAAAGATGTTGGACAGATCCAGAATTCACAGGGTGAGTAGTTAGTTGCAGCTTATTTTTTTCCCCTTTGAGGATTATTGATTCTATCAAATGCATTATAACTACTAGCCATCCTTTTTGGCAAAGATGTGCATTCTTTGCCGACTTTTATCACAAAATTTTTTATAGGAGACCAACCGATGTTTATACATATGGTATGTGGTATCTACGTTCAAATACTGACTACCGAATTACCGAACCCGAACTTTAAATACCGAACCGAATACCGAACGCCCACCCCTAACTGTGTATGTTGTTGCTGCGAAAATCACACGCTGCTCATTGTGCTGGTATAGTTCTTACACTGATTTTAATGCTTTTAGTAATGTTTTGATCTGCAGTTCTCTATTGACATCACAATCAGTGTTGAGATACTCTTAATTCTGTTAGTATTTTGAGAATTTTAACAAAGGATTGGCTGATATGGTGTTGGTGTTAAAAGTATACGTTTCTTTTCTATTTAAGCTTTGGCAGTATACTTATCTGTGCGTTCTACTATTATGGCTCTCTAGGTCTGTAGTTGGATGTTTTATGCTTACCGAATACCAGTGTTGAAGTAGAGCTTCAAGGAAAATAAAGTGTTGGTTGCTGATTCCATTTCATCCTTTACCCCACCCTTTTATAGTAGTTCTACCTTATACCCTAACTTTCTCAAATGGATAGTGAATCCAAAGTATATATCAAGCTTTCTGAAAAGGAAAAAGGAAGTAAAGAGAGTCGGTTATATGTAAGGCACCCTTGCAATCTGTTTTAGGCAATTGATCGAAATAATGTCTACGACCTCTTGGTTGAAAATATTCTGTACCTCCCGCTCTTCTTCCTCGAGTCACTTCTTCTCTCTCGACTATGTATGTTTATTTGTGGTTCTAAAGCTCAAGTATTTGAATTGTAAACTTATCACTTTCGTAGAACAACTTCGAATCAATTTACTTTTCGAAAAGTGAAAAGACAAATCTGCTTTAGTATATTTAATCAATTGCATATGCATTGCCCGTGACAAAAGTCCAACACTTCTGTTATTCCCGCTGTGCATGTAGAGGCTTTTGTCCCTCCTCTCTTAGTCATGCTAGCTTATAAAGTTCTTTCTCTTCCCATGTCCTTTACATTTGCTGCGAGTCCTCATTTCATTACTATCCAATTAAATCACCATAGACTTGAATACAATGTATTCTGTAATTAACATGGTTTTATATCAATTACTGCATCGTTCTTCTATATCTGTTCATGCAGTTGATCATTCTTCATCGAGTGGGGTGCCTCTGTTTCCTAAGAGCAGTACCAACCCAGCAACATGAGGCGCAAAAGGACACGTGGTTTCATTGCTCGGTACGCGCATCTTTCACTTGAGCTTTTACCTGTTGGCCAAATGGGCCACGTTCTCATAAAAGTAGCATTACTGCTACGCTTACTATGTAGCCCATGATGCTGAAGATGATGATCATATGCTACATTCTAGAGTAGAGTACTGTCTTTTATGGACATATTAAGCTACCAAAATTTCCATGTTTCAGTCAGAGCTTCAGAGGTCCATAAGTCTTGTTTTGCTCCTGTCTCTCTCACCCACTAAAAATTGAACGAGTAAAATATAATAAGAAACAAATTATAAAAAGGTCCGCACATGCTAGCATCACGGTAAATGTTTAAATTTGTTGCATGAACTATGCTAACATGCTTCGGCGCTTGACCTGTCTTTATGTACGTGCTGGTTGTTATTTCATTTCACAGTTGCTTTATAGAAGTTATTTTCCAGCTGGATAGGTATATTCCTATAGCAACATAGATAGAATTTAGAGATGTTTTTAGTAAGTTCATGGTCCTCAAAAGTTGGAATTCAGATTTTAGTATCGTGGTATCTCTTGTATTTGGTGTCGGTTTGAATTAGTAACAGATATTAGTATCGTCGGATCTCTTGTATTTGGTGTAGGTTTGAATTTGTAAATATTGTGGCAAAGGATTTGTAAATTTGTAAACAACAATTGCATTCACTATTGTAGAATTTATAAATATTATCCCTACCAATGTAAATAAACAATAATCACTACCATATGTGAATGTGAACATCTAGTAGTATGTTATTTCCATGAATGATTGTATAAAACATACATTTGGAATCATTTCTATCAACTGATCCAATCAAACGGAATAGTCCCTTGCTGTTATATCTTTATTTTATTCTACTATACGCGTTGGGTCCGTGCAACGCACGGCATACCTATCTAGTATTATATAAAAGAGTGAAGAGTGAAGAGGTGGACGATCAAGGGCAAAATTATCATTTCATAAAAAATTAGAATATTTATTTGTATGATATAACTTCAAAAGTTGGTCATAAGATCAAAAAAGACAAAATAAGCAAGCACTTTTGTCTAATGTCAAGTATGCCTTGTAGACACGTGATTTTTAATCCTCCGGAGTTTTAACCTATTTTTGACATTAAATATTTATTTATGTTAAAATATCATCTTTAGTTCTTATTTCATTTTTTAGTAGATTTCATTTTAAAAATTGTAAAAAAAAAACATTCAAAAAATAAAGTTACATTTTAAGATATTTTTATGAAAACTTTTCAAAAATTAATTTTTCTTTTAATTTAAATTTTTATAAATAAGCTAGTAATTTTATTTTCTCTTAATTATATTTTATTTTAAATTAGTTATATTTTTATTATATTTTTCTTAAGTATAAAATATTAATTAGTTAATATTATTTTATTATTATTATTATTTATATTATTTTTTTATTTATTAAAAAAAAAAGGGGATCTTTATTCTTAAAAAACCTACCCCTAATTTTTCTCAACTTCCTCAACTTCCCCCCTCTTACATCTCACGGGACAAAAAACCAGAAAGAGGAGGAAGAACATTTTGTAGAAAAGTGAAAACAAAAAGAAAAAAGGAAGAGACAGAAAGTGAGAGGAAAGGAAAAACTAAGAAAGGAAAAACTAAGAAAGAAAAAAGTAGATTGAAAAGAAAAACAAACAAACAAACAAACAAAAAAAAAACAGTAAGAAGAAAGTAAGAAAAAAGTAAGAAATAGGAGAAAGGAAACAGTAGAGAGAAGCGGAAGAAGAAATACACGGGTGAAAAGTGGAGTTCGAGGTTTTTCCGTTTTGAGTTTTTTGGTGGCGACGTTTTGCTTGTTTACTCAGTATAATTCATCATGCAGGTTCTTATCAATTTCGTACTATTTATTTTTATAAATTTCATTGTTAATAGAAGCATGAGTGAAGTTATTTCAATGATTCCAAGCACTATTTAATATGTAATGTCAATTATAATATGAGGTTGTTATCATGAATGGTATGTTTGGTTATGAAAATATTTAACGTAATCATATAATATCGTTCCATGACGTTTGTTAATCAATTTTTTTTGGCGTTCTCATGTTCTTAAACTGATTATTTTGGTTTAGTAGCTGTACTGGGTATTCTCTCATATTGTTCTCTATTTTGTCAATTAATTCTTTTGGTACATAACATGATGAAATAAAAGTTGAATAGTGTGGTGTGAATTTTGTTTATTTGCCATTGAAGAAGAAAGTTGTCTTATAAAAGTTGATTCTTGGCATGTTTAGGAAATCAATAGTTACTGCAAAAGATTAATCGATTAGTAAACTTATTTTGAGTCCCAAAATGCTTTAAAAAAAATAAAAATAGCAATAAGTCTTTAACTAATTAAAATTGGGAACTACATGACATATTCATTTTTAAACCAAATTTTACTAAATGTTCAATTCTCTTCTTCTTTACATGTCTCGATTTTGATGGTCAATATCTTGTCTATATGTACGTATATTAATTAAAATTGGTTATCATATTATCATCTTGTTATGCTTTGTTTCTGATTGTTTTTGAAAAGTAACTTAAGAGGTAGACTATTTAATCACTCTATGTTCTTAGTATTTAGATTATGGGCCTAGATTTTTTTTAAGGCTAAATTATTTATTAGTGTGAAGGAATGAGGCGAGTTGCGGAATTATTCAAGATCTTTCGTTACTATTAAAAGAAAAGAGCGAAATAAATGGATAAGAAAATTGTATTGAGTTTATAAGAGACAAATTAATACCTTTAACGCTAAGCAAATTTGAGGTACGTTTAAATATTCGTCTCAATTAAGAATGCGGCGTACGCATCTTTCTGATACATTTTAAAAATTTAAGGATGCAAAAATACATTTTGACAAATATTTTTTTAAAATTAATTTTACCAATTTATTTAGCATAAGAGGTGTAGACAGTCATTTTCGATATAATTAAAAATGAGCGATTTTAGATTTTAATATAATTTATTAAAATAATTTAAGTCAGGATAAGTCAATAAAAGCGATCGTGCTAGAATCACGGGATTCGAGGGGTGTTTCACACCTTTTCTTCTGTCAACAAAATTCCTTACTCGGTCTTTTATTTTTGCAAATCAACAAAGAGTCATTTCCTTTTTATTAGGGATTTAATAAGGTGACTTGGAACATCATAACTCAATTCCAAATGGTGACTCTATAACTAAAATAATCTCTATTCAAAACCGTCACTTTAATTAGAAAAATCCTTTGACCCGATCCTGTGGGCGAAAAAGGGGTGTGACATCTCTGGCGGCTCTGTTGGGGAATAATAAGAATTCGAACTTTTTATATTGACTTATACTTGCTTTAATTATTGTTGATATTGTGTTTGTTGGCCTTATGTGCTACTTGTCGCTTATTTACCGCTTTGATATTGATTGAACTGTATTATATACTGTCTTCTCTTGGGCACCCCCTCTGAGTCTTTGAAATAGGATAGAAGGAATGCAGCGCATGCATCCTACTTTCTTTTTGAAATAGCCAAAGTGTCAAGGCACCTGGTGAAAGATTATAGTCACACATGTTAGGCGGGGTTCGAATCAACAATGAAGGCGGTGTTGCCCTGCTACCGACCAAGTTATCCCTTCCTGGCTCGAGTGTCCGTTCGGGTAAGCCAGTCTAGACACCTATCCTTATTAGGCTTAAACTTAGAAGAACTGAAAATTCAGAATCTGGTTATCCCTATTAGGTGCCGCTTTATTTGCATTATATGGATTTGACTTAGAGGGATTTGGCACAGGGGTCGGGTCTGTCTAGGATAGGTGACCTACTTTATAAAGACCAACATGTACATCTTACTGCTCTTTGACATTTGTTTGGAAGATTGTTTGTTTGTTGACCGGCTTTAGGCAACTTCGAAATGCAAGATATTATATTATTTTCAAATTTAGTAAATCATTTTTCAAAGAAAAAATTTATTTTTTAAAAGAAAGAAATTTTTTAAATATATAGTAACATAGTTTTACGGTCTTTATGAACTACGAGGGTTTGATTCTCACTCTTTAGTGGGATACGTAGGAAGTCCTTCTCAGGATACGATCCTATTTTTTGAAAAATTATTCATAGATTTATTGGGGAATATTTTAAAAATATGATTACTTTCATAATTATTTTTCTAATCCTCAAGTCCAATTTTTATATATCTTAATTGCCCTGAATCTTTAGGGATCATGAGGCTAAGTTTTCATAAAATAAAAATATATATAAATCTTAACAGTCCCGAACCTTTAGGGGTCTTGAGGCTGAGTTTTGTATGACATATATTTTTCGAACTATGCAAGATCTAATTCATGTCCTGGCATGATACGTAGGCAACCCTCCAAAGGGTTCGATCATAATTTTTTGAAAAATACACCTAGCAAAGTCGGGATGAATCACAAAACCTTCCATGATAGGTTGGAAAATGCATATAGAAGCATGACATATAACGTGACATTATAATGTGTTTAAAATATAACACTCACCCATTTGCTACTTGGTCTCAGAAAGATAAAGTAGTTGGTGGTTGGTTTGTGGTTTAAACTGGTATCACATCCATACAACACTAGATACAAAGAAAAGAGAAAGATGACCCACAAAGAAGGTGTAGGGTCTGACAGTGAAGAAGAGCATAATCAGTTGATTTCGCAGGAATTAACATCAATGGAAGAAATTAAGTTATTGAAACAACAGATGACGAAAATGTACCAAGCTTGGCTGAATGGACAAGCCCCGCCTTCTTCAATCTCTAGACTTTCGACTACGAATGATCTAAATCCTGTTCAATCTCAAACTAGCGATCCATTATACCTACCTGGATTCGACCTATATACTAATGTGACTGGTGTTGTTGGTACTTCTACTTTGCGCCCACCAAATCCGTCTGTCACAAATAACCCACTTTTTACTTATGCAGCACCAGCTACTGCGAGTCTTCAATCGACAACACAAAAGAATATGGGAGAACCAAGTCATGATCTGCTGTATCCTCTTGAAATGACTTTCAAACCTCAAAATTCACATTATCATGCTCATCAACATAATTCTCCTATAGTGATTGAGAAAATTATTAAGAATGAGGAACAAGAGGAGATGGCTAGGAAAGTAAGAAGCTTGGAGAAGAGCATGAGAAGTATGCAAAGATTAGGAGGACCAAAAAGTGTTTAATATAAAGATTTATGCATGTTTCCGGATGTCCACTTGCCTATGGGATTCAAAATGCCCAAATTTGACAAATACGAAGGGCACGGTGATCCAGTGGCACACTTGAGGCGTTATTGTAACCAATTAAGAAGTGTCGGAGGTAAAGACGAATTACTCATGGCTTATATCGGTGAGAGCCTTTTGAGTCTAGCCTCAGAGTGGTTTGTAGATCAAGACATCAACAAGTGGAGTAGTTGAGATGACTTGGCTAACGAATTCGTGCAACAATTTCGTTACAATGTCAAGTTGATTCCTGATGAGAAATCCCTAACTAATATGAAGAAGAAGAACAACGAAAATTTCAGAGAGTATGCGATTAGATGGCGTGAACAAGCTTCTAGGGTGAAACCGTCAATGAAAGAAAACAAGATAGTGAAGGTGTTTATTCAAGCGCAGGATGAAACATATTATCAACACTTGTTACCTACATTAGGCAAACCATTTATTAATGTTCTCAAAATGGGTAAGATCATAGAGAATGGAATTAAGTTCGGTTGCATTATAAGTTTTGCAACATTAAAAGCAACTACTCAAGCAATTCAAAAAGGTTCAAGAAGTGTTGGGGAGAAGAAGAATGAGGAAGATGCATCTACTATTGTAGTTGGACAGCGGGAGCGCTCAAGAAGACCACGTTGTCGTCGCTCTCAGGCTCAAGCCTAAGTTCATGCCTAAGCTCCACATAATCACCTCCAAAGTCCATTATACTCCAGTCCCCCACCTTCATATCCAATGTATAATGCACAACCACATGTTCAACCCCCATCTTACCCACAATGACATACACCAACTCCTCAGAGTCATCCTTCAATTCCACAAATATACCAAAGCCCTTCTAGGTTCGATTTTCGATCCAAACCAAATAATGAAATGAGACAGAAGTCGAGAGATAGCTTCACACCAATCGGAGAGTCATATGCCAGTTTATTTCAGAGATTGGTACAGGGGGCATGATTACTCCTCTCCTTGGGCACACTATTAATCCCCGTTCAAGAGTTTTGATCCTAATGCACAATGTGCATATCATTCTGATGCTCAGGGCCATAGTATTGAAGATTGTCGAGATTTAAAAAGAGAAATTGAAAAGATGATTCAAGATAGATCAATTATGGTGCAAACATTAACAATGAGGAAAGCTTTAGTCATGCTGGTATGCAAATTAGTGGTTAAGAGGTTAAGCTCAGAAATTGGGAAGTCACTCCTCTCCCTGCTAGGAAGAGGTCTAGTAGTTTGTTTTCTTTTCTTTTCTGTTACTCGAATTATTTTAGGGTTGTAGTTTAGGACCTATATTATCTGATTTTCTTATCATTTTTGTTCAAACCCTTCTATCTTTCTGTCAACAAAATGTGTGTCCCTTTTATTTTTATTTCTCAATATATATCATCTTTTTTTTTCTTCAAAGAGTTCTTTCTATGGTGATTCTAGTAATATGATAAGCATGTTGAATTTTCAGCCAGATCTTAAAACTCAATCTAATGTTAAAACATTCGATCAAGAACCTAGAGTTGAAAAAAATGTAAGAAAAATAAGTAAAGTGTTGAGATATTTTGGAGACCTAGTTACATCCTCGCTTGAATGTTTTGAGGCAATTACTTTGCGAATAAAAAATGACTTGATCTTCAATGAGGAAGTTCAACTGAAGCATTTTTTAATGAGATCAACCAGATGATATATAGTTTCTATTGTCAGAAGAAGCAAAAGAAAGTTAGCTAAAAAAAAAGTCATCTGTTGTGAAGAAAGTACAATACAAGTAGAACTGTATGGTTTACAAGTTTAAAAAAAAAGTGACACATGTGCATGTGCTTAGTCATAGTCAATATTGAAAATATGCGTATGATTTTCATGTTCCATTCCTAGATTGCATATTATGTACTTGCGTTTTTAAGGATTGATATGATGAAGACATTTCATTTTGCTATCCAAATGTTGTGTCATCCTTTGTTATCCCTTTTGAGCTTTTATTTTATTTCTTTTATATTCCTCTTTTGGAATCAAAATAGAGTGCAAAAAAAAGTGTCAAGAAAAAAAATAGAGTCAGAAAAGTATCAAGAAAAAAAGAATAAAGTCAGAAAAGTATCAAGAAAAAATGGAGTCGGGAAAAATATATCTCTTTCTCTCTCAAAAAAAAAAGAAGAAAAAGAGAGAAAAGTCAAGAAAAAAAAGAAAGAAATCAAGCAAAAAAATAAGATTTCTGAACTACGTTTGATCTGATTCTTGCTATGACAAGATACGTAGGCAACCCTACTCTGGGGTTCGATCCAACCAAAAGCAAATTCAAATTACCCGGAATGAAATGAAACTGGGGCAAAGTTTATTTCCTTAAGAAAGTCGATTCCAAAAGTTGTATGTTTCATTCAATATTATGTAAATTTTTGAGCCACATGCCTTCCTTTCTTTCTAACATTTTTCAAAAGTCAAGTTACAACCAAAGAAAGACCTTCAGATCGATCTTTGAGAATGTCAAGGCTAAACATGTTATGGGTACATGATGTTTTGTATGTTGGGCATTATTTTCAAAAAAAAAAATGAATGCAAAAAAAATAAATGAGTAAAAATGAGAGTCTTATTAGTGAAAACCCTATTGGGCACCATAAGGCGACAATGAGTTGAGAAAGAAATGAAAATAAGATAGCATTGGCAAAAACCCATTGAGGTGCCAGTAGTCGAAGGAGGATTGTGATCTAGAGGGAACATATTCAAGATTGATTCCATTTCAAACTGAATAAGTGGACAAGAGTTGTAATAATTAATGTGGGTAGATCAAGTTGTTTAATTCAAAATGCATGTCATGATTGCTGAAATCGGCTACCAGACCCAAATAAGTTTTTTTGTTCTGTCGTTTTCAAAAAAAAAAAAAGGATGCCTATTGTTTTTTTTTTCTTTTTCTATTTTTGATTTTTTGGTATCTTTATCATCAAATAAAAATTATTGTCATTTTTCTTGTGTCTCTGAGTCGAGTTCGTGTCATAACAAGTGAGAAAAGATTTCAAAACTGGCTACCAGCTTCTTCAATTACACAAAGCAAGACAAAAAGCCAACACATGAAAGAGACATGATTGTGAGTCGAAATAAGGTATGCAGAAAAGTTTTGTCAACAGACGAGTCTGGAAACTCATGAAAATACCAAGGTTTAAAGGATTTATTTGAGGAGCATGGCAAAGCAAAGATACTGTGTTTGTTTCAGAGACACTTCTAATAATCTGAGTTTGGCTCAACGATGCAGCAAGTCGGTGATAGATGTTAATGGTTAGAAGTAAGGTTAAATGTGACGAGAGCAAGAGTGATTGCCACAGAAGCTAAAGCCACAAACCTGTCATCATGTTTTTGAACTCACAAGATTTCTTTGATGAAACAGGAAACATGTTACCTTCAAATTAAGGACATCAGAGCATAAATATCAAGGGCTGCAATACCTCATTTCCACAGATGCAGGAAACAATGTTGCTGCACAGGTTTGATAATGAAATTATGGTAAAAATTCAACCCTTAGGAGACGCATTTCCTAATTTGGATAATTCAAGTTTCATTTGTTAGGTGAAACACTTACTAACTTGAACCATCACTTCTATAAGACACACTTTCTGATCGAGTAATTTCATTCAACCCCTACGAGACACACTTCCTAGTCTGAATAAGTTAGTTTTCATTTGTTAGGTGAAGCACTTCCTAATTTGAATATTCACTCCTAGAAGACGTACCTTTTAGTCGAGTCATTTCTCATTGATTCCTATAAGACGAACCTTTTAGTCGAGTTATCCCCTTGATTCCTATAAGACGTACCTTTTAGTTGAGTCATCCCCTTGATTCCTATAAGATGTACCTTTTAGTTGAGTCACTCCCTTGATTCCTATAAGACGAACCTTTTAGTCAAGTCATCCCCTTGATTCCTATAAGATGTACCTTTTAGTCGAGTCATCCCCTGGATTCCTATAAGACGTACCTTTTAGTCGAGTCATCCCCCGTGATTCCTATAAGACATACCTTTTAGTCGAGTTATCCCCCTTGATTCCTATAAGACGTACCTTTTAGTCGTCATCCCCGTGATTCCTATAAGACGTACCCTTTAGTCAAGTCATCTCCTTTGATTCCTATAAGACGTACCTTTTAGTTGAGTTACTCCCTTGATTCCTATAAGACGTACCTTTTAGTCGAGTCATCCCCTTGATTCCTATAAGACGTACCTTTTAGTCGAGTCATTCTCCTTGATTCCTATAAGACGCACCTTTTAGTCGAGTCATTTCTCTTGATTCCTCTAAGACGTACCTTTTAGTCGAGTCATTTTCTAAGTACAAACTGGGGCAAAATTTTGTTCGAATTTATTGGATTTTACTTTTTACTCAGGACCCTCCTGAAGAATGGAAATTTATTTATACTCAGGACCCTCCTGAAGAATTGATTGTTATTTTTCTGTTTTATTGTTTACTTTGAGTCCAAGAGCCTGCCTGAAGAATAGGGTGAAGAAGTAGCAAATCAGGAGCCCGTTTGAAGAATAAGGTGAACATTATCAGTTGCAAGTTCAGGAGTCCACCTGAAGAATAGGGTGAAGATTGTCAAGTTCAAGTCAGAGGAAAGTTTGAAGAATAAATCAATTATCAAGTTCCACTCTAATGCCAAAAGCAACGAGAAGAAACATTTCGTGTTTCAAGTTCAACTCAGAATAATGACTATCTCACCATTTGAGAAGTCATGAAGATTCAAGTCAAGATTCCAGAAAAGTAGCATAGATAGGATCTTTCACTTGTATCTTCATTATATTTTTTGTTATTCATTTCAATGTAAAAGCAGAAAGTCGAAAACCGAAAGCTCGATGGAATCTCACTCGACCTTTATCTCTTTCTCTCACTTTTTACCTTTGAACTACATGTGACCTGATTTCTTTAAAACTCGAAATATGTAGGTGGTTCAAAACCAGGACTCGGTCACATCTTTTATTTCATTTTTATCCTTATTTGTCGAATAATCGGAGGATCAAAAATCATTTCTTTGTCTACTTCTTTGTATGAAAACTCTTCGAGATTTCACATAAAGAGGGGCAAAATGTAGACACATGATTTTTGACCCTCTCGAGTTTTAACCTATTTTTGACATTAAATATTTATTTATGTCAAAATATTATCTTTAGTTCTTATTTCATTTTTTTAGTAGATTTCATTTTAAAAATTGTGAAACAAAAAAAAAGGAATCTTTATCCTTAAAAAATCTACCCCAACCAC
The DNA here is from genome assembly GCA_030864225.1 of Capsicum baccatum var. pendulum. Classification (NCBI taxonomy): domain Eukaryota; kingdom Viridiplantae; phylum Streptophyta; class Magnoliopsida; order Solanales; family Solanaceae; genus Capsicum; species Capsicum baccatum. The sequence goes on along the minus strand of CM061558.1, from coordinate 184,031,318 downwards.
CCCTAATTTTTCTCAACTCCCTCAAGTTTCCCTCAACTTTTCCCCTCCTACATCTCTATATAACACGACACACGGACAAAAAACTAAAAAAAGGAGGAAGAACATTTTGTAGAAAAGTGAAAACAAAAAGAAAAAAGAAGGAGATAGAAAGTGAAGAAAGGAAAAACTAAGAGAGAAAGAAGAAGATTGAAAAGAAAAACAAACAAAAAAAACAGTAAGAAGGAAACAAGAAAAAAAGTAAGAAAAAAAAAGAAAGGAAACAGTAGAGAGAAGAGGAAGAAGAAACACACGGGTGAAAAGTGGAGTTCGAGGTTTTTCCGTTTCGAGTTTTTTGGTGACGGCGTTTTGCTTCTTTACTCAGTATAATTCATCATGTAGGTTCTTATCAATTTTGTATTCTGTACTATTTATTTTTATAAATTTCATCGTTAATAGAAGAATGAATGAAGTTATTTCAATGATTCCAAGTACTATTTAATATGTAAAGTCAATTATTATATGAGGTTGTTACCATGAATGGTATGTTTGGTTATGAAAATATTTAACGTAATCATTATAATATCGTTCCATGACATTTGTTAATCAATTTTTCTTGGCGTTCTCATGTTCTTAAACTGATTATTTTGGTTTAGTAGCTGTACTGGGTATTCTCTCATATTGTTCTCCATTTTGTCAATTAATTCTTTTGGTACATAACATGATGAAATAAAAGTTGAATAGTGTGGTGTGAATTTTGTTTATTTGCCATTGAAGAAGAAAGTTGTCTTATAAAAGTTGATTCTTGGCATGTTTAGGAAATCAATAGTTACTGCAAAAGATTAATCGATTACTAAACTTATTTTGAGTCCCAAAATGCTTTAAAAAAAATAAAAATAGCAATAAGTCTTTAACTAATTAAAATTGGGAACTACATGACATATTTATTTTTAAACCAAATTTTACTAAATGTTCCATTCTCTTTTTCTTTACATGTCTCGATTTTGATGGTCAATATCTTGTCTATATGTACGTTTATTAATTAAAATTGGTTATCATATTATCATCTTGTTATGCTTTGTTTCTGATTGTTTTTGAAAAGTAACTTAAGAGGTAGACTATTTAATCACTCTATGTTCTTAGTATTTAGATTATCGGCCTAGATTTTTTTAAGGCTAAATTATTTATTAGTGTGAAGGAATGAGGCGAGTTGCGGAATTATTCAAGATCTTTCGTTACTATTAAAAGAAAAGAGCGAAATAAATGGATAAGAAAATTGTATTGAGTTTATAAGAGGCAAATCAATGCCTTTAACGCTAAGCAAATTTGAGGTACGTTTAAATATTCGTCTCAATTAAGAATGCGGCGTACGCATCTTTCTGATACATTTTAAAAATTTAAGGATGCAAAAATGCACTTTGACAAATATTTTTTTAAAATTAATTTTCACCAATTTATTTAGCATAAGAGGTGTAGACAGTCATTTTCGATATAATTAAAAATGAGCGATTTTAGGTTTTAATATAATTTATTAAAATAATTTAAGTCAGGATAAGTCAATAAAAGCGATCGTGCTAGAATCACGGGATTCGAGGGGTGCTTCACACCTTTCCTTCTGTCAACAGAATTCCTTACTCGGTCTTTTATTTTTGCAAATCAACAAAGAGTCATTTCCTTTTTATTAGGGTTTTAATAAGGTGACTTGGAACATCATAACTCAATTCCAAATGGTGACTCTATAACTAAAATAATCTTTATTCAAAACCGTCACTTTAATTGAAAAAATCTGTCGACTCGATCCTGCGGGCGAAAAAGGGGTGTGACATGCCTAATGATGCGACATCTAAGGTGAACCCTGATAGTTTCAAACATAATTTTTTATAAAGAGAAAATACATCAAATCATTTCCCAACTTGTTGCTAAAATTTACTTTAGACCCTATATTAATCGGATAATTAAATACCCCCTTAAGAACTTTGAACTGATTTACTTACCACCCCAAAAGTGTTATACTATTTTCATTACAGAGAGTGTAATACACTCACGTCATGTCATAGCCACGTCAATAATTTTTTTTTAATAATTTTCAAATCAATTATATATATATATATTAAAAAAAATTATTCCTAACCTTATTCTTCATCTTCTCCGGCACCCCCACCCCCACACTACACATCATTTTCCATCTTCTCCAGCGCCCTCCCCCCCTCCCCATTATCTCCACCATCATTCTTCATTTTTTTCAGTGCCCCCACCCCTACCACCATTCTTCATCTTCTCATCCCACCCCACCCACTTTTTCACCATCAAATTGAGCTTCACCAGCTCTCCTCCCCCGTAATTATTCTTTCTTGTTCAACTCTTTTTTATTAATTCTAAACTTAAATTTTTAAAATTTGATTTATGAAAATTAAACTTCGATGAGATTGTATTTTGTTAGTGAATTGGCTATGGATTTTAAACCCATAATAATGTATCACATAAACTCATTTAATTATGTATTTCTTGTACTCCATTTTTTCTCTGAGTTATCTTTTATAATTTTATGTTGTTTCATTACGAAAATTAACATAAGATACGTCTACATTAGCAAAATTAGTTCTTTTCCTCTAACAATATATTATGTTATTTATTTTTATTTGTAATATTAGGCAAAGACGATTATCTATTTTCTTATTGAAAATATTAAAATATGTATAATTTATGTAGAATTATATTTCCATATTTATTATCTTATTACCAATTAATGTCCATTAACTAAAATGAGTAAAATATAACTTTAAGACTTTATTGAATTACTATAATTTCTATTACGTTAATCTTTGTTAATGGTTATCTTTTTGTTTAATTTCGCACTTTGTAACGACCAAAATTTTGATATATGTGAAATTTATGATTTTGTGTGATTTAACTGTTTTTACCCTCCCCTTAGTTGCATTATGGTATTTCTGGAGTGTGGAGGTGATTGACACAGTTTTCGATGCATTTTGGTACCATTTATGCAATATTGTGGTTTTTGATGGCTTTAAGAGCCTTATTTTGGACATGTGGATATCTTTTGATTCGTGTGATGAAGGGCTAAAGAGACTGTGCCAGAAGCTCCGTAATATTGATTTTAGGCTAGGTAGACCTTTGATTCGGGTCCTGATGCACCCGAGTTCATTTCGACCTATTCGTCGAAAAGTTGGAAAAATTAAAAATACGAGTATAGGACCCACATTTGGTCGAAACGACCTCAGATGAAAAATCCGACTTCGCCAGCTGATCGAAAATGTTGATTTCGGGTGATAACAGATTTGGTGTGATTTTATGACTGCTAGATCTCATTTCGATCCTCGTTTTAAAAAATTATGGTTTCGAATTTCGGGGGTCAATTTTGTGAAAATGATATTTTTCTGAAAATGTGATATCACCATTGAGTTCGGAGCATTGAATTTAGTGTGGTTACATAGTTCGTTTGCGTATATCAAACTTCAAACGAATCCCGAGCACCCCGTCGAAGTTCGGGTTGAACTTAAAGAAAGAAAAATCTGGTGCATTGCAGTTTTTTGGTATAAAAATAGCTTTTCCACTCCTTTTTGCTCATTTTGCTCATTTTTCATCTTGCTGCTTGAGAGTTAAACCCTAAAATAATATGGAATCTTAAAAGTGAAGCTTATGGGAGCTTGGAAAGTTAGATTAATATCTAGTTCTTAATTCTATTACAGATTTAAGGTAAGAATTCACTCTTTTTTTTAGTAATTTCTTGCTTAATTCTCAAAATTTCAAAAATCTTAGGAATTGATTTTAAACCCCAATTTCACTCCTTTTCACTTGAATAATATTTTAATCTTATAATTACTAGCTTTTCATCAATTTAACCTTCAAAACAACTCCAATTCTTGATTTTAACTCGGATTTTAAAGATTTTACCCAGTAAAGCTTAAAAATGATTTTTCTTCGATTTGAACCTCATTTTAACTCGATTTGACTTGGGTCTTCAGCTGTACGTTTCAGAAAACACATTTTTGAAGTAAAGTTATGATTTTGTCCTTCTTTTTCGAAAATTTGTTTTAGGGGTCCATTTTGACCCCGAATCAAAAGTAGTCAATATAGAGGTCGTTGTCTTTGTTTTGACACGTAAATTCTATATTTCTTAATTTTAGTTGATTTTGGGATTGTGCATGAAAAGTAAGATCGTGGGTTCGAAGTGTAGCGAACCAGTTTCGACATTCGAGATAGGTTATGACTTAACTCTTTTAGACTAGGTTGGGTAGTAAATTATGGTACAAAATGCATGTTAAGAGTGGGAACTAATCATGAAAAATGACTATCTATGTGTTGTACCCGTGCGGATACCTATATGTGATGTAATTGTCGAAATTAAAATATTATGTGTGTGTGATGTGTGGGTCCTATGTGATATTGATAGCCCTAAATACATATGAATAATTGTATTGTGTTTTTGAAATGTCTAATGTGGTACCATTGGTGTATTGTGATATATTCATACTTGTTGGTATATGAGACATGTGGAAATTCATGAATGAAACGAAAATAATGAGTGGATATTGACTCACATGGTTGTGAAAATATATCATTGTGATTGGTTGTGAAAATATATTATGTGGTTGGATGTGGAAATACTTATTGTGATTAGTTGTGAGCATTACATCCTCATATTATCCTCATTCATGAAACATTAGTACCACCGTGGCAATACCTGAGTAACACTGGCAACACCTTTTTAAAACTCTCCCTAGGGGATGTGCCGGAGAGGAGATATTGTAACACCTTATAAAATCCTTTCTGAGGGATGTGTTGGAAAAGAGATATGAGATATGTGGATTGTATACGGGTTGACGAACCCTCCATGGATCCTACGTCGGGAAGTTTTAGCTCCATAGGTGTATACGAGGATTGTGCGATGATTTTGAAGGTTGTGCAAAAACCTCGTGCATCATCATCATTATCATTATCATATACATTGCACTTACTTATTGTGTTTATGTGTGTTGTATTGCTATATTGACTTGTCATCTATGTATTTGTCTTATCTTCATTTACTTGTATTTGATGATCTTGTATCTATATGTTCTCCCTTGTTCTACTTATATGTGACATAATGCATACTTATGTTCTATTTTGGTGTGTTGTTGTAATATATGTAATATATTAGAACTGTTAGTGCATGCGGTGTGGGCTATCATTGTGGGACATTTTCTGATTGCAGGTGACGTGCCCTTAGTGTGTATTTTGTATGCTTTATTTTCTACTTTACTTGGTCGGTCTATATTACCTACTGAGTATTGTTGCATTGATATGTCAGTTGTTTAAAGTTATGCATTTAACTTGGATCACTATTCCATAGTAGTTGAGAGGTGAAAAATTTATTAATTCTAAAAGATTGAGAAAAGTTTACTAGGACCTATTTGGCGAAGTTTTGAAATCAAGAGAAGAAGGCTTCTGTGCTGAATTGTGACTTATTACAACTGCTATTAATATAAACAAACATTAGATGATGAAAACACCTTAAACTGTTGAAGAAAAATAAAACTACATTTTTATTTGCTGTGCACTAATTCAAATTTGCTGCTCGTCAGCTGACCGGGATCAATATGCTTCTTTCTACTTGGTAAACTTTCTAACATTTATAATATCATTATGGGATTTTAGGTTTTCTAACTGATGAATGCGTTTCCTATGCCATTTCACCGCTTCAACAGATAGGTCAGGGTACATACAACAACATGTTTAGAGCCTGTGATTTAGAAAGTGGAAGGACAGTTGCCCTGAAGAAGGTGTGATTTGAAAAATTCGAGTCAGAAAGTGTTAGATTTATGGAACGAGAAATTATGATCCTCTACAGGCTTGATCACCCCAATATCATTAAATTAGAGGGTCTAATTACCTCCAAATTGTCTTATAGGTTTCTAGGTGAACTGATCCATCACTTGCCAAATAACCTGAATACTTTTTGTTTTTTATGGTTGATGCAGTATTAATAGCTGAATAATTGAGCTTTTGTGCTACAGGTTGAATAATTGCATAAAATTTTTAAGCTTTGTGGATCCCCACCGTATGATTACTGGAAGAAATCTAAACTTCCTCATGCAACTCTATTTGAATTGCAACATCCTTATGAGAGCTGTCTGTGGGACATATTTAAGGATCTAACCCAAAGTGCAGTCTCACTCATAAAAACTTTTCTTTCTGTCGAGCTACCGAAACGTGGAACTACTTCTTCTGCCCTTGTATCTGAGGTATTCTTTTCATTTCTCTTTTTTCCCTTTTTTTTGATATGGTAATGATAATTTCTCTATCTCATCATTGTATCTTGATTTTCAGTTTCTTAAAACCTGTAAGTGTTGTTTTATGGGTTTTTCTTGGACTTCTCATTGTTCAAGTTCATTTTGATATCTTTCTCATGTTCTTTTCATCCAAGAGTCATTCAGGAGCTTCTTAACGAATGATTACGGAGAAAAATTATGTTTGTATCTTGTAAATTAATTAATTTGAAAAAATAATACCATAATCCTGTAGAAAGACGTGTACCTTTTAGGCAATAAATTCCTCTTCCAATTTTTTTTTATCTTACAAGTACATAAATTTCAAATGTCTAATTGTGCAACTTTCGAATTCTATCTTTTGTACTTCAAAATCAAGCCTCACGCCTGTGATCCTTCAAACCTGCCAAAGTATCCACCAAACAAAGAGATTGATGTCAAACACTGTGAAAAGGCAAAAAGGTGAGAACTTGATAATATTCTGCTACGAGAATTTTTTGAATATTTTTGTGGTTATATTTACATTTAAGGGGAAATCATAATGGTTTGACAAAAGGGATACCCTGTCCAATGCCCTTCTGTGCCCATGCCCAAAACCAACTATACACAAAAGGACGAGGAGGAAGCGTGCTTTCCATCTGTCATTTTGCTTTAAGGGTATGATTATGCTAAAGTCAAATCAACAGTGTTCTTAAAATCATGTAAATTAAAATAGAAGTATAAAATTATCTGACCATAATGACGAAACTGATTTTGATAGAATGATTACTTCCACAATATGATACTATTTAAAGTCACTATCTTGCTCCTAAATGTTGTCACTAGCTCTTGTATTTGCTACATTTTTTAGCTTTTGTGTAGACATTGCTAAGTTATGATTTAATTATATGAGAATTTTCAGGAAGAAGCTTAGTGGAAGAGCCCGTGAACCTGAGATAACCAGAAAACCGACTGCGACTAATAAACTGGCACCTGAAGAGGTCTCTTTGTTCTATTTCTCTCAGCAACTATATGTATAGCTGCATGTTGAATTCTTCTTTCCTACCAAAAGGTGTAAGTGCATTTTTTCTTCATTTCAATTTCTGCTCTCTTGAAAAAAGTGCATTACTTGATTGCTAAAAACGTTTATTATCTTTCACTCGAGTCCTAATTTGTGATGAGCTGTTATAGTTTGGTTTTGTTATCATTGAAATATGTACTATCATTTTAGAATATGATTGGCACCACTCTTTTGCTTGCTTGACTGCCACAGATGTTGATGGCAGTCCACTTTTGCTGGCTACTTTCTGAAAATTATCAAGTCACTTTTGCTGCAACATCAGGTACACCTTAAAAATGTTCACTGCACTCCAAAGTTTTATACTTGCAAGATGTTCCTATTATTGATAAGTTGAGGAGAGACATGTGATGGTATTAGACAAAAGAAAAGAATTTGAAACTTTATGTAGGAATGTGTTATCAGTTTGACAGATGTGTACTCTCCTGTTTGTTAGTTTGCAGTTGTATATCAGAATGCAAGTAGTTTAATCCCTTTAGGAATCGTTTGGCAGAGTGTATAAGAATAATGTCGAATAAGATGTATTAGTAATGTTTGTATTATTAATGCAAGTATTAGTAATGCTGGTATTAGTTACACATACATTATTTTTTACGCAGTGCTTGGTTTGATGTATTAAAGATAATATATGTTTATATAATTTTCATAAAAGGATGCTTTATTACTGCTTTACCCTTCCTTGTACAATCTGTTTGTTGTAGAAAAGGAAAATTGTAATGCCCTGCACTTTCCTAAGCTAGAAAACGAATCGTTGTTCGTATATGTGAAAACCCCAATTTTGTAAGCCATATTTGGGCACCTAAATTACCAAGAGTACCCTAGTTATAAGAGAGCTTATGATGTATTAAGTGTGGTTATATGAGTCACTTAAGGTAGTACAAGCTAAGAGTTTCGAAATCCATCAAGTTTTAGTGTTTGAATTTGCAAGGGTCATCTTTGAATGAGCATAACTTGATAAATATGTGGTATTTCTGCATATTTCTACCCACAAAATTATAGAGAATCGAATTAGCTTTCCAACGATACCAATTTCACCAAAATCCGACACCCGAGCTAGGAGTTATGGCTTTGCGAAGTAGAGTGCGTCGCCTAACCAATCGCATATGGCCACTGGAAAGCATATGCGGTGCCTATGTAAATATAGGCGATATCATATGCGGCGCCTATGTAATTATATGCGATATCATATGCGGTGCATATCTTATGGTTTCAAGTGACTTAAACACTCAGTTTTTGGGTTATTTTGAGGGCAATTAATTCTTTTGGCACTCCCTACACACCCCTAAACTTAACCTTACGAATTTAATAGATTTTAAACACATCATAACCCTATTATCAGTCTAAGTTCATCATCCAAGAGCACTAAAGGAGAAAAACAACTAGGGTTACACAATCAACATTGAGGGTCCAATCTTTCAACGAATCCGTTACCATAAAGGTATGTGGGGTTATGAACAAGAACACCCTTTCGTTCTTGTGCCCAAAGTTTGCATTATTTTACAAAAATACATGATTTTTACATGTTTTATCATGAATTTGAAGTGATAAATCTTATCCTATATTGTTGTTCAAGATACTATGATTATTTTGAATGTTTAGAAAATAAACTCCATGAGTTTGAGATTATTGTTATGATTAAAGGCTGAAATTTTTCAGATTTTCGTATAAATTATGCATGCTTGTGATATAAAGCATAAATGTTGAAATGTTTTGATTAAGTATCGCTATAAGGGTCATTAACCTACATTGAGATTGTTGTTTTGAGAATTTATGTGCTACATGCACCCATGTTTAGACTATTTTTGATGAAGTATAGAAAGATTTGACCTTTTGGTCACAACAGAGTTAAAATCCACTTTATGAACCGAGTTACGGATTTTATCATTTATTTAACTTAAGAAATACGAGATTACCCTTAAAGTGGATTTTTCTTGAGATTTTTGAGCATAGTATTGGGAGTAGTATTTAGCACCGAGTTGGGTATGTTACTACGGTTTCATACCCCAGAACTACGTGCCACCATAGGTTGAGACATTGACTTCCACTATTTATGAAAAATTAAGGTAGTGATCACTGAGATGAGTTTGTTCTACACCGATGGCAAGGGTAGGACAGCCCTAACCTTACGGGGGCAAGTCATGGGACATCATGGGTACTCACATGGTGTACATGTCAGTTAGAAGAACCTCCCAAAGAGTCATCCCTCATTCTTAGATTGATTTTACTGATTTAAAAGAGATTTGAAATGCAGATTTATGATGTATTCAATATTTTAGATTTCACTAAGATTGCTTGATGAGATAATAAGAAAAGAATCTTGATATTTGGATTAAGTGTAATGGCTCATGATATCCAGATTGACATGTTTTACCATTCATTGTGTATGATTTCAGATTTTAGATTTTTTTCAAGATTCATGAGCCATATATATATATATATATATATATATATATATATATATATATATATATATATATATATATACATATAAATATGTTTATTTCATGCACCCCCATGGACTTGGTACATATTCCATGGTACTGACCCACATGTTCGCATGTGGGCTACATTTTCCCTATAATGTAGGTTTAGGTGCTCATTCCCAGGTTTGACCATGATTATCCGAGCACGTTGATCTACATTCTCTGCAGTGGTGAGTCCTCATGGTCCGAGGACTAGTTATTCAGATTTTCTCATTTACTTTGAGTCGTTCAGTATATTTCCTGAGTTCGGTTCAGTTGGGGTTTGTGCCAATGTGTCATGGATATACAGTTTAGTAGAGGCTTGTCAGACTAGATGGATAGATTGATCAGATTTGTCAGAGATGTCGTATTTTGTTACTTTTCGTATTTTATTCGTATTGCAGTATGATATTATGGAGGATGTTTAGATGTTTTGATTATGATGACTTTGATTATAAGTGTTGAATTGTAGAAAAACGGCTAAAAGGGTTAGCTTGGGGCTACTTATAGCCTTAAGCACCGTGTGACGCCTCGGGGCCCATTTTTGGGGCGTTACAAAAATCTTCTCAAAGATCCACAGTTTACACTCCGCCAAAATCTTCTCGACCTCATACTCCTACCTTCTTTTCTATAGAAACAAATGAAGGTAAAAGACATCCTTTTTCTGAGTTAACGGTATTCTTTCAATCAACTCCACTGGTAGAAGAGCTGCAAAATTATTGTGGTTAATAGTTAGGAGAAACTAATTCTTCCAAATTCCAATGCATTTTTGTTTAATTGAACAGTAGCAAACTTCTCTCATCATTTTTTTCCTTGATCATTTTTGACAAACTATAAATTGTGATTTTGGTATAAAATAAACTATATCCAAATTGTAAAATAGGAGTAGAAAAAAAAATAAACAATGACCAAGAATATAGATTTGATAGAGTTACTAACTTTGTGAGAAAAGCAAACAATATTGATTAAGGAGAAGGAAGAAGATGCAGAGAATATAACCTTCTCTTTTCCATGGCACAAGGAACAAGGATTGTGATATGGTGGGAAAAGAAGGCGGGGAAATAATTGAAGGGGTAATAATGTAATTTAATAAATTAATACATGTGTTGAAAGTCTTGCATTACTAATACATAAAAAATGGCGTATTACTAATACACACCTCAATACATAATAGAGTGTATAATTAGTACAAGTATTAGTTATGCATAGTAAAAAATATGATACCAAACAATGTACTACTAATGCACAAAGACTAATGCATGCATTATATATTTAATACACTCTACCAAACGACCCCTTATATTCTAATACACCTGCACATTTTGCAATTCATATTCTTAGTTGTAAGATTATTGATTGATTTGAAATTTTCTTAGTTGCATAAATGAGTACTTCCAGATTGAATCTAAATTCATTTCTCCTCGAACAAGGTGCTTTTTGTTAGAGGCTGCCTCAACACCACAAAGAAGACAAAATACAGCACTATGAAATAGTGTAAGAGGTAGATAAGCTATGTGAAAAATGCAGTCAAATGTAAACTAACGATTGCTAACCATATAGTATCTCTTTGTAAATAAATATAGGAAAAAATACATAAATATAATACCTCGGAAAATTTTTCGTTGAAATTTTGTGCGTAAACGTGTTGGGTTCTATCTTCTAGAATGAATTATAAATTTTTCGTGCGAAATGTCTTAGATTAGGACAAACCATTGAGTAGAGTATCAAATAATCTTTCCAATGATATGTGGATCCTCCAAAACGGACACCCGAACGATGAGTTATGAACATTCCGATCGAACCGTGAAAAGTAGTGAACAGTAGAACGTGCAGGAAAAAGTACTGAGGCTTGGCGAATTTTTGTTCCAACTTTAAATGATCATAACTCCTTGTATATAATGATCTAGATGATCTACTATATATCAACGGAAAGCTCTGCAAGTCCTCTTTCCAATGAAATTGGTTTCATCCAATTTGTCTATCGGAGCAAAAAGGTATGGTCGATCTACTTCAGCCTATCAAAAGTGAATTTTTGGGTCAACTTCAAATGATCATAACTTCTCGTACAAAATCATCTGGGTGAGATACTATATATCAAAGGAAATATATGAGAGTCCTCTTTCTAATGAAATTGGTTTCATCCAATTTGAATATTGGAATAAAACGTTATGGTTGATCTACTTCAGACTATCAAAACAGTCCACCAAAGGACAGATTCGAGAATTTTTTTGATTTTTAGGGGCGTTTTGGTCATTCTCCCTCACCAAAAATCCGTTCAAACCCTATATTAAAGCCTATTAGAAGCATTATATGTTATATTTCATCAAACTCCCTCAAAAAGAAAACCCTAAGCTCCTACATCCAACTTCAAGAACTTCTAAAGTTCACCATTAATTCTGCAAATTTATTCAAGATTCCAAGTTCCTAGTTCAAGAACTCCAAGAACCATCATTCAAAGGCACGATTAACATCTCAAAAATGAGTACCAATCTAAAGCTCATCATTCAAGGTATGTGGAGTTTTTCAACAAGAACTCTCTTTCGTTCTTTTTCCCAAAAGTAATTTTCTTTACAAATGCATGATTTTTATTTGATTTTTTATGAATTTGAAGCATGAACCCATACCTTATGATGATTATTATAAAATCTTGATGTTTATGATTTTGAAAGATGAATTTACATGTGTGGTGATATAAAACATGAATCTTGAACGATATTTATCATGATTTTGATATCTGGGTCATAAATCCCCATTGGAAATTATAATTTTTTTAAAAAGTGTGTGTTATAAGCACATTGATGTTGAATATTTGAGATATTTTGAATGATTTGACCTTTTGGTCTTAATGGAATTATTTTGAACTCGAGTGTGAAAGAAATCCACAACGTGGTTGATTTTGATAGATGGGAAGCATGATGGCTCTCGATGTATATTTATATATTACTGAAATTATTTTGTTGTGGATTGTCTTTGAAATGATCTGAGCTAAGTCCGAGAGAAATCTTTAGCACCGAGTGGGAGGTATAAAGCGATCTTACTTCCCTAGAACTACGTGCCCCTGTAGGAGTAAGCCTGAGGCTGATTTATATAGTGATCACTAGTTTGTGTGGATTTGATATCGATAGTCCTACTCCGATGGCAAGGATAGGACTACTCTCCCCAACGTAGGTTGTACGTTGGACTCTATGTAGCTCACATGGTTTATGTCGGTTATAGGATCTCCCAGTGTGTGTGTGTTTCCTTGTGTCTATGGTGAATGGTGAAGTGATTTGAAAGAGGAATTGTGAAAGTTATCCTTTCGAAAGATTTAAATGATATTTACATTATGAGAATTAATATTCTTGATGAACTGAAAGTGATTGACGTTTTATATGATGACTCACATGTGTTATTGTACTTATTTCATCCTCTCATGATTATAATGATTTTCTTCGGGCTATGTAAGTCTTTCATACACCCTGCATATTTCTTATAAATATTTATGATAATGATGTTTATACAACTGCATACACCTCCATATACTCAGTTCCTTTCCATGGTACTGACCCACATCTTCGGATGTGGGCTATATTTTCTCGGAATGTAGGTTTAGGTGCTCAATTCCAGGTTGGACAGTGATTCTTCGGGTACGCTGTTCTACATTCTCTGTTGTGGTGAGTCCTCATGTTTCGAGGACGTGATTTCTAATATTGGTTTTATAGAATTGCTTACATTTGATAACTGATTATGAGTCAGTTGGGGCATGTCTCAATGGCTTACTGGTTTTATTGATGTTCTTAGAGGCTTCTTAGACTAGTATAGATGTTGGGAGTTGATTAATAAGTCGTATTTTGTTATCTTTCTGAAATTCTTTTATTTTTGGATGATGATTACTCTGTTGATATTTGAGGGTTATTTATGGAAACCCCGTTGATTTGTGTTGAACTGAATAAAAATGGCTCAAAGGATTAGCTTAGGGCTACTCGTAGCCTCAAGCACCGTGTGATGCTCCGGGATTCATTTTCTGGGGTATTACAAACTTTGTATCAGAGCCTAAGGTTTTAAGGTGTCCTAGAGAGTCTAACAAGCCGCGTTAAGTAGAGTCTTGATCATCGGTGTGAAGCACGCCACATCTATGAGCAAGAGGCTACAAGATGTTTTAGGAAAAGTGTGATTCTTTCTTTCAGAAGTCCATCTTGCTTAAAGTGTCTCTCTCTGCTATTGATTCGTGCTCTTCTATTTAAAAAATATGCCTCCACGTCGAGCGATAAGAAATAATGATGGTCAGCAACCTCAACCCGCTGACCCATGGAATGAAAACGTGTGTCATGTTGAATTTTGGGCAGCCTTTCAGGCGCTGGCCCAAGCTGTTACTGCAAATGTTCAGGCCAACCCAGCTCCGGCTCCACAGCAGTAGGGAGGTGATTCAGCTGCTGCCAGGATCCGTGACTTCATGCGGATGAATCCGCCAAAATTTTATGGGTCTAAGTCTGATGAGGATCCACGGTTGTTTTTAGAGGAGGTGCGGAAGATTACTCAGGTGATGCATGTATCTGAGGAACATAGTGTGGAGTTGGCTGCGTATAGGTTGAAAGACCTTGCTTATGACTGGGTTGTTGCTTGGAGAAAAGGTAGAGGTGAGGGAGTTGTCTGTACAACTTGGCAAGAGTTCCAGGATGCATTCCTGGATAAGTTTTTCCCTTTGGAGATGAGGGAGGCGAAGGTGGAAGAGTTTATGAACCTACGACAAGGCTCTATGACTGTTAGGGAGTACTGTCTAAAGTTCAATCAGTTGGCCAAGTATGCTCCTGATTTAGTGGCTGATAATCGGGCTAGTATGAGTAAGTTTGTGACTGAAGCGTCTAGTTATGTGGTTAAGGAGTATAAGTCTGCTATGCTGAATAGTGAGATGAATCTTTCTAGGCTGATGACTCATGCCCAATAGATTGAGGTTGATAATATTAAGGAGAGAGATAGAATGAGAGAGAATAAGAGAGCTAAGTTCGAGCAGCACGGACAGGGTTAGACTAGATCGCAGGGAGGGAGTTGCCCTCAGTATCAGGATCGTTCGTCTATGCTAGCACCATCATCTGCTAGTGCTTCTGTGCCTAGAGGTAGGTAGGAGCAAGGTACCAGGTCATATGCATCCAGGTCCCAGTACAGTGCTGGCAATAAGCCAAATCATCCCCTATGTCCTAAGTGTGGTAGGGCTCATTCGGGTGAGTGTTGGGGTGAGAAGATGGGTTGTTTCTGGTGTGGTGACATGGGCCACAGAGTTAGAGATTGTCCACAGGATGGACAAGGGCGTCGTGACTATCGTCCTCAGATGCAGAGTTAGACTGTTAGTGCTCCAGTTCCAGCAACTCGCCCAGCCCCAGCTCAGGATGCCTCTTCTAGTAATGCTGGTGGGCAACGCCAGAGTAGATTCTATGCTTTACCATCCCCCCAGGAACAGGAGGACTCTCCCAATGTTTTTACTGGTATGCTTCGTATATTTTAGTTTGATGTGTATGTTTTGTTGGATCCTGGATCCAGTTTCTCATATGTTACACCTTTTATTGTTGTGAATTTTGAAATGAGTCCTGAGATTATTCCTGATCCTATCCTAGTTTCAACCCCAGTGGGTGATTCGATTGGTGCCCAGAAAGTGTATAAAAAGTGTCCTTTTACCGTTCTTCATAGAGTCTTGTTGGCTGATCTGATTGAGTTAGACATGGTAGATTTTGGTGTGATTCTGGGTATGGACTGGCTGTATTCTTCTTATGCCTCTATTAATTGTCGGACCCGAGTGGTCAAGTTTCAATTTTTGGTGCATCCGTGTTTGAGTGGTCTAGGAATTCTGTGTCACCCAAGAGTCATTTTATCTCTTACCTCAAAGCTAGAAAGCTTATTTCCAAGGGGTGTATTTACCATTTGGTTAGATTCAAAGACACTAAGTTTGAGACTCCAACTCTCCAGTCTGTTAACGTCGTCAATGAGTGTTCTGATGTCTTTCGGGATGATCTCCCAGGGATACCTCCTGATAGAGAGATAGAGTTTGGGATTGATCTTCTTTCTGATACTCGGCCATTTCTATTCCTCCTTACCGTATGGCCCCTGCAGAACTTAAGGAGTTGAAAGAGCAACTCAAAGATCTACTACATAAGGGTTTCACAAGGCCCAGTATTTCTTTTCTGGGTGCTCCTATGTTGTTTGTGATAAAGAAAGATGGCTCTTTGTGTATGTGCATTGATTACCACCAACTGAATAAAGTCACCGTAAAAAATAAGTACCCCTTTTCGAGAATAGATGATTTGTTTGACCAATTGCAAGGTGCAAGTTATTTCTCAAAGATAGACCTTTGTTCCAGCTATCATCAACTCAAAGTTAGGGAGTTTGACATCCCGAAAACCACTTTCCAAACTCGTTATGACCATTTTGAGTTTCTTGTTATGTCTTTCGGGTTAACTAATGCCCCAACAGCTTTCATGGACCTCATGAATCGAGTGTTCAGATCATATCTGGATATGTTTGTCATAATGTTCATCGATGATATACTGGTGTACTCCCATAGTGAGGATGAATATTCTAATCATCTCCGAACTGTCTTGCAAACCCTTAGAGATCACAAGTTGTTTGCCAAGTTCAGTAAGTGTGAGTTTTGGCTAAGGTCAGTTGCTTTTCTGGGTCATATCATTTCTTTCGAGGGTATTAGAGTTGATCCCCAAAAGACCAAAGCTGTTAGAAATTGGCCTAGATTTATTTCTCCGACTGATATCCAAAGTTTCTTCGGTTTAGATGGCTATTATCGCCGTTTTGTTGAGGGTTTCTCCTCTATAGCGT
This sequence comes from Capsicum baccatum var. pendulum, assembly GCA_030864225.1. Taxonomy (NCBI): domain Eukaryota; kingdom Viridiplantae; phylum Streptophyta; class Magnoliopsida; order Solanales; family Solanaceae; genus Capsicum; species Capsicum baccatum. Next base: position 184,014,756 of record CM061558.1, on the reverse strand, counting down.
CTCTTATGACTCGGTTGACCCAAAAGAAAGTGAAGTTCTTGTGGTCCAAATCTTGTGAGAAGAGTTATCAGGAGTTGAAGACTCGACTCACTTCAGCCCCTGTTTTGACTTTGCCTGATAGTGTTGATGGTTTTGTGGTGTACTGTGATGCTTTGAGAGTTGGGTTGGGTTGTGTATTAATGCAGAAGGGTAAGGTGATAGCTTATGCTTCTAGACAGTTGAAACCCCATAAGAAAAATTACCCCACCCATGACCTTGAGTTTGCTGCTGTTGTGTTTGCATTGAAAATCTGGAGACACTATTTGTATGGTGTCCATGTTGATGTTTTCACTGATCATAAGAGTCTGCAGTATGTGTTTACCCAGAGAGAATTGAATCTTAGGCAGAGACGATGGTTATAATTGTTAAAGGACTATGATATGAGTATGCTGTACCATCCGGGCAAGGCCAATATTATGGCGGATGCCCTAAGTAGAGTATCCATGGGTAGTGTTTCGCATGAGGTAGAAGGTAAGAAAGAGTTGGCTCGTGATGTACATCGTTTGGCTAGATTGAGGATTAGGTTGTTTGACTCTGTTGAAGGTAGTATAGGGGTTCAGAGTAGTTCTGAATCCTCATTGGTTTCGAAAGTGAAGGAAAAGCAATACTTAGATGCTAGTTGGGTCAGACTGAAGGAGTCAGTCAAAGACCAAAAAGTAGAGGTTTTCTCCCAAGGGGGAGATGGTGTGTTGAGATTGCAGGGTGGATTGTGTGTCCCGAATATTGATGATCTGAGATAGAGAATTATGGCTGAAGCGCACGAGGCGCGATATTCTATTTATCCTGGTGCCACCAAGATGTACCGAGACTTGCGGGTAATGTATTGGTGGAGTGGCATGAATAAAGATATAACAATGTTTGTAGCTAAGTGTGTAACATACCAATAGGTTAAGGTTGAACACTAAAGACCTGGTGGTATGATGCAAGAGTTTAGTATTCCCACCTGGAAGTGGGAAGAGATAAATATGAACTTCATGATTGGTTTACCTCCTTCCCGACGCCACCATGATTCCATTTGGGTTGTGGTTGATAGGTTGACTCAGTCTGCTCATTTCTTGCCTGTTCATACTTCATATACTACTGAGGATTATGCTAGATTGTATATTGATAATGCTCAATCTACAGCTCTCGTAGGAGTGTAAAGCGGTCGCTAGCAAATATAGAACCCAACTGGGTTGGGTATCGATCCCTCAGGGAATAACTTGGTCAACAAGTAAGCAACGATTACTAGACTTTTAGTGCAAGTCTCGTAAGTAGGGGGGGATTGTAAAGTATAACCAGATTATCAAAGTAAAAACTGAAAATAGCAACGTAAAAAGAAAGAATGTTTAGTAGGTTGTAAAACAATGAGAATTGAAGAGTTGGGGTTATGTCCACCTCCTGAGTTATACGTCTCTATTGAGTATGAGTGTGTTGAATTCCGACATGCATGTGCTTATAGAGAATTGTATTCGATGGTAAATCCAGGCGTCTTTCAACCTATTCGAGGATTATTTCACTTTAAGTCTTTCAAGCTTAAAGCGTGTCTAACGGTACATATTCTCCAAGAGGTTAATCCAGTTACGGCACTAACTGTTTAATAGGGGATGGGACCCTACTACCTTGACATTATCTCTTTTCCAGACAGATAACCTTTCTTTCAAACAAGTTAAATGTTATACTGGCATATTCTTGCGTTTGCAACCACAAAGAATTTAGATTAAGATGAAGAGAATAATGATATAAGCAGCATACGTGTCACGAACTCACAAGCTCATAGTAATAGATAGTACCTCATTCGGCTTCCATAACCCCAACAGAGAAGTTTAGTTACCCATGAATGCGAAGGAGCTCACGGTTGACATTGTTATTATACCACAATAATGATTAATTTCGTGTAGCACAAGAGTGGTAGGCGATTAGGCGTAAATTCCTTAGTAAAGTAACGTTTCTCTTGTTGTGGAATTTAAGAATAGATGAATAGAAGAAGAAAAATAGAATTAATGGAAAGATTCGAATTTGAGAAGTAGAATGTAAGATGGTGAATGGTGAATGTAAGAATCTGAATGAATAAAAATCTCTAGCAGAATAGGGTATTTATAATACCCATATCCTAATCCTACTAAGCTAATGAAATACTTAACCCAATTGTACTAGGTTAATGTAACATTATCCAAATCCAAATAAACTAATGAAATACTTAACCCAATTGTACTAGGTTAATGTATTATTATCCTAATCCAAATAAGTTACTACAAGTCCCCAAAGTCTTCAGAAATGCTGTTTTAGCCCGAGACAGATTTTCCATGCATCACTTTTGGACCTTAGGCGTTCATGCTTCCTTTTCTCCTTCCGTGAAGCTTTCTTTGGCGTCAAGTAATCCATAAAATGCTGAATTCTGCATCATTTACACCTGAAACTTTGCTAATCATGTTCGTTAGCTCACTTACAGGAAAAAGGACTAAAAGTGCATGAAATATATAATTTGTTCTCAAAACATGGCACAAATAAGGGCAAAATATATTGGTATAGGCGCGTAATATCGCCTATCATCAACACCCCACACTTGAAGCTTTGTTCGTCCTCGAACAAAATATCATGTCCATCTAAACATCAACTTAGGGTTTTACAGCAACAACACAAAATATTCGTCAAGACAGGCACAACAATTATCAACAAAGAGTAGTTTTCCGATTATTAGTAGAAACAGTTTAACCTCTAGTATAGACTCGTGATGGTGGTTAATTCGTATCCAAAAGTTAAGGCACAAGGAATCATATACAACTACCCAAAACTTATCAACCATGTGTGTCTCACAATATCTTACCCATAATCACTCACAAGTATAGCATCTTTTTCAAACATGGGTATAAAAGTATCCTTGCTCTCACTCTCACAAAGAATTCATATGCAACAACTAATGACCATAGGCTTGCCCTTAGTGTAATGCTCCACTAAATGTCAGAATGCTAGGCTTAGGATCAAGTAGGTCTTTTGATTGTTGTAATGTAGGCTAAGGGAGGGGTAGAACTATTTTGGCCAGAAATAGTGACTAAGTTCCTAAGTACTTTAATACATCACATTGTATCATTAACATTTTTCTTCCAACCTTTCTTCTTTGTTTCATTCTACCACCCTTGTTCTCCTCTTTTGTTTTTCAATTTTAAGTATAACTCACTTTTCAGCTTTCTTTTCCTTTTTTCTTTTCATAACATACCTCTTATGATAGCACTTTCTTTTTCATAACGCATTCAAGCACCACTGCAATTTAAAGCATCATACTCACCCAATTTCCTCTTATTTCGTCACATGACTTTATACGTTAAAGCACTTAGGAATTTGGATCAAATTACGGTCTTGAAAAAAATGGATTGGGCTTACATATGAGGTTTGTCAAAGAAGTAGGCTAAAGGCTCAAAAGGGTTTAACTAGGATGATGTCCATGGGTAGGTAAAATGAAGGTAAACAATTAAGGTTGCCAAAGAAATGCCTAAATCATCTCCTAAACTTACACTCTTTATTTTCGCTTTGCATACATACCAGGCAAGTTCTAGCATCAGCCACAAGCATAGAATATACAATATCCTCACACACACAAGGCACATGGTCGACTTTATTGGAAGTAGTATAGACTCTCGACCCAACAAGTGAAGGAATTGAACCATACAATATCACATAATGAGTCACAATTAGAGCCTAAACGTCTCAATAGTCATAATTTTAGCACAAACTCTTGTTATAATCTCATGCTGTCTATTAGAATAATTTCATGCGAAGCTAAGTAAAAAAATTTACTACTAAAAAAACTTAACTTAAACTAAAAAAAAATGAATCACACAAAAAAAAATGAAAAAAACAAATAAAATAAAGTAAACAAAGTAAACAAACATAGATGCGGTAGAGAAGTATAGTATGCAATACCGCCACCCCACACTTAAACGGGACACTGCCCTCAGTGGAAAGTAAATACGAAGAACCTGGTCAGTCGGACTCTTCCTCAATGTCGGGGGTCATACCCCCTTCGTCGGAATCATCATAAGAGTCGTCGTCAGAGTTCTCCTCCACGTTGGAATCTGGCAAGCGTCGATCATCATCGGTCGGCACATCATCGTCTACAGGTTCCTCAAAGTATGTACCTACTCCACACATCTCCCGTGCATGCATATTCATTGGATAGTCATGGTCCAGCTGTTGGAGCTCTGCAGCAGTTGGAACACGACCTCCACTCATCATTGTGAACCGTGTCATGCCATAAAGATAACGGAAGAAACTCTCATCTCGAGCATGTCTCTCCGCAGTAGTAAGGTTGACACCATGGGTTGTTTCAGCATCTTTGACCTTTGTGAGGTCAACCTTCTTCGGGTTATGTGGGAGTTTGTGGTCAGCTGGTTCCTCTTCGATATCCTCCTCCCGAAAGATTGCTGTCAACAGATTACCAAAAGTGAAGTGGGACCTCTTTTGTAGTCTGGCCTTCCGCATTGTAGAGCGAATGATTGCCCCAATGTTGACAGGGACATTCATCATTAATGCATAGACCAAACACACTCTATCTCTTATTATTTTGGTGTATTGAGTCCCAGGAATAAGGCATGAGTTGACGATGCGCAACCAGATTCTTGCTTCCCTATTCAAAGGAGCATAGGAGAAGGTGTTGTGTCGTCCGGTGTCTTGGTGTCTGCTCCACCTTGCCATGGATCTACTGCCACAAAGTGTGTGTCGAATTGCTCTATAAGGAGGTCTGCTGTACAGCTCTTTGAATGGTGCTGGATCGACCGAAGGTAAGCCAAGAAAGGAGTTGATCAAATCCGCGTTGAGCTGTAAAACTTGGCCCCAAATCTTTCGCTGCCTGTGGTTTTCGGCCACCAGTTGGCGTAAAATTCTCTTATCAAATCAAGATTACATTCTCCCATGTCGCGGAAGATGAAATACAGATTCAATGCCATGATTTTTGCCAACATACGCGGTTCCTTCTTCGCTAGGCTGTCCTTGTTGATCAAGTCGACATGAACATATTTGCTTTCCTTGTTGTTCCTATACCATTCTTTGGCTTCCTCCTCAAGAACCCATTTTATTCCCAACATTCGGCGGGGTAATTGCATTGAGGATGATTCTCCTTGCGACCTCTCTTCTTGCCCTTTTGGGAAGTGGTAGCCTTATCTTGTCTCGCTTTAGGTGCCATTGTTCCTGAGATTTAAACGATATTTCATGTTAGCATCAACTCAATGGAAACAATCTATAAACAAGCCATCGGGGTACCACCCCACACTTAGGTTCGTTGATACAAATCAGTGAAGTGAAAGTGGTCGATTACTTAGACTTCATCGACATACGTTTAAGGAGCTATATTCCGACAAGAAAATCAGTGATGTATCACTTTTTTCAACCTTTGCAATACGTTCATGTTAGGTAAAACAAGACTACTACATAGGGGTTTCATCATGGTATAGTTTCTATCAACAATTACAACCTCCTATGTCGGTAGACAACTATAAGTCTTATCCCGATGAACGGGATAGCCTAACATGTAGGTATACAAGTGACAAGACTATGCAATGTTAATGACTATAGTGATTCCGCAAGTAGTATAACAATGCATCAAAATCAAATTCAAGTCGGAAATAGTGTAAGATTATCCTAACGTATATGTTCACTCACATGGTTTTGTATCCACAATTCAAACACATTATCATCACCAATATTTCTTCAAGATGTAGCAATTCATGATAGACATAGCAACGTAGTACTTACGAGAAATAGATGAAGAATAAAAGAGTACTTACGTGATTGAAGCCTTTGGAGATGTTCTTGTGAATTGAAAGAGCAAAAAGAAAAATTTTGAGATGATTTGGATTGGATGTGCGGCGCCTTTAGGTCAAGTTTCAATGTGTTTATGTTTCAAGACTAAGTCCCCTTTATATAGGAAAAGAATGGGTCGGGTTTTGACCCATTTAAAATCGATTTTGGAGACAAAAAGGGACCATAGGCGGCGCCTTTAGCTTTGCCTAAGCATGGTATAGGCGGCGCCTAATGCAAAGCATAAGCTAGCATAGGCGGCGCCTAGTGTAATGCATAAAGGGACCATAGGCGGCGCCTAGTGCATGGCATATGAGATTCCGAGACCAAATGCTTTTGCATAGGCGGCGCCTATGCTATAGCATACTTGAGCATGGGCGGCGCCTATGCCTTTGCACACTAGAATCCGAGACCTTAGGCTATAGTATAGGCGTTGCATTGTTCGTGGCCTAGTTTTACCTAGGCCTAGCCTTGCTCGATGTCTATTTTGTCATGAGCAATGCTCAATCCATAGCCTTATGCATCTTTATTCCAAACTTACCACCTTTACCATACACTACGTCCAAATCGTCATTTGAAACCAATCTCCTCGTTGAATACTTCTTGCACCTACATTTACTCAAAAACCAATGAAAACGATTAGTACGATGGGTTGCCTCCCATCTAGCGCCTTAGTTTTGGTCGTGGCACGACTCGTATTTTTGGATTTTCATTAATTAAAAGCAAAACACATACTAAAAAAATTGAAAGACGATAAACGATAAACGATAAATGATAAATGATAAACGATGGGTTGCCTCCCATCTAGCGCCTTATTTATTGTCGTGGCTCGACGTAGTTACCTCGAGTACTTAGACTTCGTCGAGATAAGTGATGGCCATATAATTCATCGAGTCAAGAGGGCAGATATAAGGTTTAACACGTTGACCATTCACCTTGAAGACAACACCATTATTGTCTTCCAATTCAACTACTCCAGACGAGTAGACTTGGATAACTTTGTATGGACCAGACCACTTAGACTTTAACTTACCTAGGAACAACTTCAATCTAGAGTTGAAGAGAAGCACCATATCATCATTTTGAAAGTTTCGTCGAACAATCCGCTGATCATGATACTTCTTCATCCGCTCCTTGTATAGGTTCGATCTCTCATAAGCATGTAGACGGAACTCATCTAATTCGTTTAGCTGCTCCAACCTCAGATTCATCGCATCATCCCAATTCAAGTTCAATTGCTTCAATGCCCACAATGCCTTATATTCGAGCTCGATGGGTAAGTGACAAGCCTTCCCATAAACTAGTTGATAAGGAGACATGCCAATGGGTGTTTTGAATGCAGTCCTATACGCCCATTGTGCATCATCTAGCTTCCGAGACCAATCCTTCCTATTAGCATTGACCGTCTTCGCAAGGATTTGCTTGATCTCCCGATTGGAAACCTCTACTTGTCCACTAGTTTGTGGGTGATAAGGCGTGGCTACCTTATGTTGCTTGACACCATACTTGGCCAACATGGATTTGAATAGCTTATTGCAAAAGTGAGATCCTCCATCACTTATGATAGTACGTGGTACTCCAAAGCGAGAGAAGATATTCCTCTTTAAGAACGCTACAACACGCTTTCCCTCGTTGTCGGCCAACGCTACAACTTCAACCCATTTTGAGACGTAATCTACAACAACTAAGATGTACTTCATTCCAAATGAATTCACGAATGGACCCATGAAATCAATACCCCACACATCAAAGAGTTCTACCTCAAGAATTTTCGACATGGGCATCTCATGGTGTTTTGAAATAGCACCTTGACGCTGGCATTGGTCTCACTTTCTAACATAGTCATAGGCATCTCTAAATATCGAAGGCCAATAGTAACCACTTTGCAATACTTTCCTTGCCGTCCGATTGCCTGCATGATGTCCTCCAACTTGGGAAGTGTGGCATGCTTCCAAAATATTAGGCACCTCTACATGGGATATACATCGTCGAATAATACCATCCGCACATCGTCGAAACAAATATGGCTCATCCCAATAGTAGTGTTGTACGTCATGCATAAACTTCCTCCTTTGGTGGTAAGATAAATTGGCAGGTATCACATTACTCACCACGAAATTTGCAAAGTCGGCATACCATGGTAATTTTTCCATTGTTGTCGCTAATATATCCTCGTCAGGGAATGCATCATCAATCTGAATTTCAGGTTGCGCCATATGCTCATTCTCGAGTCTAGATAGGTGGTCGGCCACTTGGTTCTCGCAACCTCTTCTATCTTTAACCTCGAAATCGAACTCTTGCAGCAGCAATACTCATCGAATTAATCTTGGTTTTGCATCCTTCTTTGTCATTAGATATCTAAGAGTTGTATGGTCTGTATGAACGATCACCTTAGTACCCAATAGATAGGCACGAAACTTCTCAAACGCATACACAACTGCTAGGAGCTCTTGTTCTGTCACAGTGTAGTTCCTTTGGGCTTCATTCATGACCTTACTTGCATAGTAGATAGGATGAAATAGCTTCTCATTTCTCTGACCAAGCACAGCACCAACGGCTACACCACGCATCACACATAACTTCGAACGAGAGAGACCAATCTGGTGCTACCATGATAGGGGCTTCAATGAGTTTTCCTTTGAGGCATTCGAATGCCTTTAAGCAATCTTCATTAAAGTAAAACTTCGCATCTTTCTCCAAGAGTTTGCATAATGGACTAGCAATTTTGGAGAAGTCTTTGATGAACCGACGATAGAAGCCTGCATGGCCGAGAAAACTACGAACTCCCTTCACCGAAATTGGAGGCGGTAGCTTCTCAATAACCTCTATTTTTGCTCGATCAACTTCAATCCCTCTTTCGGAGATCTTGTGCCCAAGAACGATACCTTCTTTTACCATGAAGTGGCACTTCTCCCAATTCAGCACTAGGTTGAATTCTACACATCTTTGCAATGCCATGCTTAGGTTTGTTAAGCACGCTTCAAAATACTCACCAACAACTGAAAAATCGTCCATGAATACCTCCAAAGTGTCTTCAACCATATCAGAAAAAATAGATATCACACAGCGTTGAAAGGTGGCTGGTGCGTTACATAACCCGAATGGCATACGTTTGAAGGCAAACGTACCATATGGGCATGTAAATGTTGTCTTCTCTTGGTCTTCGGGGGCAATACAAATCTGATTGTAGCCTGAATAACCGTCCAAGAAACAAAACCATCCTTTCCCCGCTAATCGATCTAGTATTTGGTACATGAATGGCATTGGGAAGTGATCTTTGAGTGTCCCAGAATTCAGCTTTCGGTAGTCCATGCATACTCTCCATCCAATGACGGGTCTGAGTGGAATAAGCTCATTCTTCGCATTCGCGACCACCATCATGCCTCCTTTCTTGGGAACATATTGTACCGGGCTTACCCATGTACTATCAGAGATAGGATATACAACTCCTGCGTCTAACCACTTGATAATTTCTTTCTTCTCCACTTCTTTTATAGGTGGGTTTAGACGTCTTTGATGCTCAATGGTGGGTGTGCAATTTTCTTCGAGCTGAATTTTATGTGTACAAATCCCAGGTGGAATACCAATAATATCCGCAATGGTCCATCCAATGGCTCTAATGTACTTCCGTAAAATAGCAATGAGAGCTGCAACTTGTTGCTCACCCAAATCTACTGCTACAATGACTGGAAGTGTGTTTCCGCTTCCTAAGAATGCGTACTTTAAATGAATTGGCAGCTCCTTCAATTCTAACGTGGGTGGCTCTTCAATAGATGGCTTAGCTGATGGTGTGGGTCGATTCTTGAGATCAAGGTCCAGCTTCTTGGGAGCATAGCGATATGTCCCTATTCCTGATAGAGCACAAATAGCTTCTTCACAATTTTTAGCATCTTTTCTCTCACCATTCATAAGCAAAGTCGCTAATGGGTCATCAATCAGCTGCTCTTCTTCAAGTAATTCTTTCTTATCATCAAAGAAAACATCAGCCACGGAAAATACACTCAGATCTTTGGGTTGCTTCATTGATTTGCAAACGTCAAAGCGAACTACTTCGTCATTTATTCAGAATGAAAGCTCATTGGCTCTCAAATCAATGAGCACACTTCCTGTAGCAGGGAAAGGGCGCCCCAAGATTATGGGAACTTCTGAGTCTGCCTCACAATCCAAAATAACAAAGTCTGCCGGAAAGATGAATGAAGAAACCTTTACCAATACATCACATAGAATACCAACAGGTCGTTTTACCGACCTATCCGCCATGACAAGCCTCATGTTGGTTGGAGTAGGATCACCCAACCCCAACTTCTTATAGATTGATAATGGCATCAAATTGATGATGGCTCCTAAGTCACATAATGCTTTGGCAAAATTCAAAGATCCAACGGTGCAAGGAATAGTGAAAGCTCCGGGGTCGGCCTTCTTCTGAACTATCGTTCGGGTAGCGATTGCGCTGCAATGATGAAAATCTTCTTTCAACTCATAACTTGCTGCCCGCTTCTTTGTCAAAAGATCCTTCATAAATTTCGCATACCCAGGCATTTGTTCAAGTGCCTCCACCAATGGAACATTAATAGTCAGCTGCTTTAACATAGTCATGAATTTGCTGAACTTTGTGTCATCCGCCACCTTCTTCAATCTTTGGGGAAAAGGTGGTGGTGGGTATGGAAGTGTTCTCTCCACGGATTTCTTCTCCTCTTGCTTCCGTTTTTCCACCTTTTCAGGTTGTACGTTGCTGGGTGTGACGTCCTAGACGTCTTCTGCGGACTCCTCTCCTATTGCGTTGTCATCCAAGTCCGCAGCTTCGTCAACCACTTGATTGCCTTTTGCTGAAGTTTCCAGCAGCTTACCACTTCTGGTAGTGATGGCCATGCATGACCCATCATTCCTTGGGTTTTGCACAGTATCGCTAGGTAGAGTGCCGGCCTTTCTTTGATTGAGTGCTGCTGAAAGTTGGCTCAATTGCTGCTCTATTTGCTTGATTGAAGTGGAATGTGAATCAACTAATTGTTTCATGGAGGACAAATCATTAATTACCTCCGTTACTCCCGCGCTCGTTGCTTCCACTCCTTTCAATAATTTAGCCATCATGTCTTCCATACGTCCAGAATTAGATGTGGTGGTGTCACGTCTACCAGGGGGAACGTACAAACCACTCTTTTCATTCTTGTTCTTCCAACTACCTTGGTCTTTGTTTCCATATTTATCATAATAGTTCCGACCTTGGTTTCCTTGGGTACTCCCACGGAAACCCCCCTGATTGTTCAAGTAGTTGGCCTCTTCTTCCGAATCAGATTCGTCTCTTCCTTTAGACGCAATAGCTTTCACTTTTTCGGTCTTCCCTGATAATAAATGCTTTGTAAGAAGATCCACTTGTGTTTTCATGTGCGCCATATCTTGATCACGTTCTTCTTCTTTGGTCTGCAGTCATGCCAATAGATAAAGTGGGGCTTGCTACCTCAGAATCCCTGGTATGCCAAGCTCTACTTTGCTTCGTCATACGATCTAGCATATTTCTTGCTTGACCAAAGGTGAGGTCCATAAAAGATCCTCCAGCTGCATTATCCACCACTGGTTTAGTTATTGAATTTAAGGCTCTATATAATATCTTCATTAGGTGGACATTAGTCATATGATGGTTTGGGTATCTCGCTAGCTTTGTCTTGAACCTCTCCCATGTTTCATGAAGAGCTTCAGTGGAAAGCTGACGAAAGTTGCTGATTTCATCTCGCAATTGTGCTCTTTTGGAAGGCGGAAAAAATCTTTTTAGGAAAGCGTCTCTCAATTGCCTCCAATTTGTAATAGAATCAGGAGTCAACCTATTTAACCATAGAGTTGCCTCCCCAGATAGAGACAATGGGAATAGACGTAATCGAATTGCATTCTGACCAACACCAGGATTGTCAAACGACTTGCATGTAGAAATAAAGTTGATGAGATGCATATTCGGATCATCGCCTGCTAGTCCACCAAATAATCCCTTGAGTTGCAATAACTGAATCATGGTGCTTGTGATGTTGAACTTGGCTCCGGGCGCTAATGATGGAGGAATTATGGCTCCAGTGGCTCAGGCACCATCAAGATCATCATCATCGTCGTCAAAAGCTGGTTGCATGGGTTGGCGATCATACCTAAACCGAGCTTGACGACCTCTTCTGTTGGCAGGTGTTATGATTTCAGCATCATGCCTTGGGTTTAGTAACTCGTCATCACCTAAATCCTCATCGTCAGGATTTATTGCTCACCCAGGGTTATCAATGTTTTGTTGGTGTACTTGGGCGGCAGCAAGAGCAGCTAATCTCGCTTGCTCCTGTTGAGCATCCATTCTTTCGATTTCCGTTTGTGCCTCCATTCTGCCAATACGTTGTGTTTCAGGATTGATAGGTAATAACGGTTGACCAGAACTTCGAGTATGGGGCATGCACTAAATAAAAACCTGCAGTAAACAAAAACAAAAACTAAAAGTAAAAGTACGAGAATCTTTGACCAAAGGGTCTAGTAATTATCACAAACTTAATTGACATTTGTATTCCCCGGCAACGGCGCCAATTTTTGATAACGCTCAATCTACAGCTCTCATAGGAGTGTAAAGCGGTCGCTAGCAAATATAGAACCCAACTGGATTGGGTATCGATCCCTCAGGGAATAGCTTGGTCAACAAGTAAGCAACGATTACTAGACTTTTAGTGCAAGTCTCGTAAGTAGGGGGGATTGTAAAGTGTAACCAGATTATCAAAGTAAAAACTGAAAATAGCAACGTAAAAAGAAAGAATGTTTAGTAGGTTGTAAAACAATGAGAATTGAAGAGTTGGGGTTATGTCCACCTCCTGAGTTATACGTCTCTATTGACTATGAGTGTGTTGAATTCCGACATGCATGTGCTTATAGAGAATTGTATTCGATGGTAAATCCATGCGTCTTTCGACCTATTCGAGGATTATTTCACTTTAACTCTTTCGAGCTTAAAGCGTGTCTAACGGTACAAATTCTCCAAGAGGTTAATCCAGTTACGACGACACTAACTGTTTAATAGGGGATGGGACCCTACTACCTTGACATTATCTATTTTCCAGACAGATAACCTTTCTTTCGAACAATTAAATGTTATACTGGCGTATTCTTGCAGTTGCAACCACAAAGAATTTAGATTAAGATGAAGAGAATAATGATATAAGCAGCATACGTGTCACGAACTCACAAGCTCATAGTAATAGATAGTACCTTATTCGGCTTCCATAACCCCAACAGAAAAGTTTAGTTACCCATGAATGCGAAGGAGCTCACGGTTGACATTGTTATTATACCACAATAATGATTAATTTCGTGTAGCACAAGAGTGGTAGGCGATTAAGCGTAAATTCCTTAGCAAAGTAACGTTTCTCTTGTTGTGGAATTTAAGAATAGATAAATAGAAGAAGAAAAATAGAATTAATGGAAAGATTCGAATTTGAGAAGTAGAATGTAAGATGGCGAATGGTGAATGTAAGAATCTGAATGAATAAAAATCTCTAGCAGAATAGGGTATTTATAATACCCATATCCTAATCCTACTAAGCTAATGAAATACTTAACCCAATTGTACTAGGTTAATGTAACATTATCCAAATCCAAATAAACTAATGAAATACTTAACCCAATTGTACTAGGTTAATGTATTATTATCCTAATCCAAATAAGTTACTGCAAGTCTCCAAAGTCTTTAGAAATGCTGTTTTAGCCCGGGATAGATTTTCCATGCATCACTTTTGGTCCTTAGGCGTCCAAGCTTCCTTTTCTCCTTCCGTGAAGCTTTCTTTGGCGTCAAGTAATCCATAAAATGCTGAATTCTGCATCATTTACACCTGAAACTTTGCTAATCATGTTCATTAGCTCACTTACAGGAAAAAGGACTAAAAGTGCATGAAATATATAATTTGTTCTCAAAACATGGCACAAATATGGGCAAAATATATTGATATAGGCGCGTAATATCGCCTATCATCAACACCCCACACTTGAAGCTTTGTTCGTCCTCGAACAAAATATCATGTCCATCTAAACATCCACTTAGGGTTTTACAGCAACAACACAAAATATTCGTCAAGACAGACACAACAATTATCAACAAAGAGTAGTTTTCCGATTATTAGTAGAAACAGTTTAACCTCTAGTATAGACTCGTGATGGTGGTTAATTCGTATCCAAAAGTTAAGGCACAAGGAATCATATACAACTACCCAAAACTCATCAACCATGTGTGTCTCACAATATCTTACCCATAATCACTCACAAGTATAGCATCTTTTTCAAACATGGGTATAAAAGTATCCTTGCTCTCGCTCTCACAAAGAATTCATATGCAACAACTAATGACCATAGGCTTTCCCTTAGTGTAATGCTCCACTAAATGTCAGAATGCTAGGCTTAGGATCAAGTGGGTCTTTTGATGGTTGTAATGTAGGCTAAGGGACGGGTAGGACTATTTTGACCAGAAATAGTGACTAAGTTCCTAAGTACTTTAATAGTGACTATTTGAGTTGTAAATCATGTTTAGCTCTAGACATTAAGTTTGAATAGTTGATGCTTCGGTTGTTGATGCTAGTTATATGGAGGTGATCTAGTAGGCCTGGACAGTGTATGCAAGGGTATAAGATCATGTGTTCGTAATTAAGTATGGTGTAGAGGTGTGACTAAGGTGCTATGGGGCTGCATTATTTTTCGAGGATTATTGCATATTGTTAGGTTAGTAGTAACGTTGAGTTTCTAGTGAAGTTCGCATTATATCATGTATGTCCTCATCTTAGATTTGTGTAATGAATCCATGCCTTTGATATTTTATTCCTCAGGACAAAGATAAATGTTAATATTATGTATTGTAGTTTTCGTGCTTCTGGTTCATATGTGATTAGCCCTTCGGTGATCTCTTCCTATGTTAAGATTGTGGCGACGATAGTGTATAAGCAATGGTTTAGATTTGAGAGAGTTTATGACCCTCATTAAGAAAGATTATTTAAGGTTTTCTATCTAAGGCTAAAGTGTAAGGTAAGATTGAGGCCAAGTCTTTGATATATGTCATAGTTAGTTAGAAATTGTGTGTATGTTTTTAAGAATAGTGCAAGAAAATTATTGTTGATAAAGGTTTAGAGAATATGCGAAGTATGCCTTTAGGGGTATTTGCCTTAAAGTTATATGTTAGTTTTAATGATAGGCTTGAATGTCATGTTGGGTGTAAGATGATGAATGCAATATACACTAGTGAATCCATATCAAGAGTTTTAAATTAGTCATTAAAGTGGTAAGGCATGTTATGCTTAGGGTCTGAGCTCTAAGAAGATATAGAATATTGAACCTTGTGGTTTAGACTAGTATTGTGGTTTGGCATGTTGTATCTTGTGATTTAGTGTTAGGCTTGATCATGGTGAGAGAACTTAGTTTAGTTTAGACCTTAGTAGAAAGATTTCCCAGGAACAATATGAGAATTATAAGCTGAATCAAATGAGTATGGTATTTAAGGAGAATAGTATAGTTAAGAGAGCATTTGAGAAGTGATGTTAAGCTTGAAAGTAAGAAGTTGTGTTGCCTACGGCCTAGCAATCCTATCCTAGTTTATGAGTTATATAATTATATTCCATGCTGTAGAGTTATATCAATGTTGTAATTCCTTAGTCAAATGTCTTGTTCAGAGCATGCCCAAAATTCTTTGCTCCCTAATGTCAATAGAATTTCGCAGAAAAGTGCTAAAGAAATACTCCATTTGAGTATGGGTAGTCAGTATGATTCAGTCCATATAGCTTGTAATCTAGTTTAGCAAGCAAGGAGATAAGATCCTATAGATTCTTAATTTTCCAGCTAGTCTTACTATTCGCACTCTTATACGTATATACATTCCAAGAGGCAATGTGTTTGTGTACAATTAAATTATGAATTCAGCTCAGTTCATACATTAGTTTCAGTTTCAGATATTAATTCAAGATTCAGTTCATAAGTATCCTGTGTAGTATCACAATCTCTTCCTAGTATTTTCATCAAATTATTATATTCAAGGAAGAACAATCCTAAGAGGGGGATGTTGTAATACCCCGAGTTTTCATGTCATAAACCTCTCATCCTTTCTCATGAGATCAGATCCAGTGCAAAGTAATGGTTACTCATAAGTTGACACTCTCGTTTCTATCTTAGCCATATAGTTATTTTTCTTGAGGATTCATGCACTTGCAGACCAGTTCAGTAGCTCATTATTCTTGAGATGCAGTGATTTAGTTCTAGTAGTTACACATGATATCTTGAAGAATAATATTCCTCTGTGTTTCACATTAATTATCCACATTCGAGGACGAATGTTCCCAAGGGGGAGATAATGTAATACCTCGTATTTTCGTGCTAGAATTCTAACCGTCGTTCCTACATGTCTAAGCTCTAATCCAAGTGATTCTGACATGAATACAAGTTACATGTTCATTATCCTAGTCTATGGATTATTTTAGAGGTGGAAAATGTTTATAGCAATGACATAGAATAAGGTTGAGCTAAGACCAATTGATTCATCCAAAGTTTGACATTCGATTCTACAAGGGTCAACTTCAAACATAAATATCTCTTAATATACATGGAATTTTTCATCCCAAGACCTATCAAATTGTATATAATTGAATTAGCTTTTCAACGATACCAATTTCATCAAAATCGAACACTCGAGCAAGGAGTTATAGCTTTGTGAAATAGAGTGTGTCGCCTAACCAATCGCACATGGCTACTGGATTAGGTGTGCGATAAGCAATGTAGCGCATACTTAAATGTGTGCGATAACAAATGTGGTGCATACTTAAATATGTGCGATAAGCAATGCGGCTCATACTTAAATGTGTGCGATAAGCAATGCGGTGGATACATAAATGTATGCGTTAAGCAATGCAGCGCACACTTGGTGTTTCAGGTAGTAAAAATACCCCATTTTGAGTTATTTTGAGGGCAATTAAGTCTTTTGGCACTCCTTACACACCCCTAAACTTAAACTTACAAATTTAATAGAATCTAAACACATCATAACTCTATTATCAATCTAAGTTCATCATCCAAGAGCACTAAAGCAAAAAAACAACTAGGATTTCACAATCAACATTGAGGGTCCATTCTTTCAATGAATCCGTTACCGTAAAAGTATGTGGGGTTTTCAACAAGAACATCCTTTCGTTCTTGTGCCAAAAAATTTGTACTATTTTACGAAGATACATGATTTTACTTGTTTAATTGTGAATTTGAGATGGAAACTATTATCCTATATTCTTGTTCAAGAAAATATGATATTTTTGTGATGTCTTAAAGATAAATTCTTTGAGTTTTGATGTTAATATCATGTTTCCAGTTGAATTTCCAGATTTTCATATCAGTTATAGTTGTTTGCTATACAAAGTATGAATCTTGAAATATTTTGCTCAAGTGTTGATATATGGGATTTAAACCCTCTTTGAGATTATGATCTTTGGTGAAGTAATGTGTTATACACACCTTGATAATGAAGCTTTGACCCTTTGGTCGTAAAAAGGAGTTGATTTGAACCCGAGATGAGAAAAAAATCCACTTTTATTGATTATTATAAAAAGGGTAGCATGATGGCTCCCGTTGTGAATTGTTGAATTGTTTATTTGTGGATTTTCTTTTGAAAAGATCAGATCTTTGTCCCGGAGTAGTCTTTAGGACCTAGCGGGAGGTATAGAAGGATTGGTACTTCCTTAGAACTACGTGACCCCATAGGTTGTGAGCCTGAGGCTGATTTATATAGTGATCACTAGTGTTTGGATTGATGATTTAGGTCATACTCTGATGGCAAGGATAGGAAAGCTCTCCCCAACTCCATGTATCTCACATGATTTATGTCAGTTGTAAGAGACTCCCAATGTGTGTATGTGTGTATTCTCCTATCTAATATGAAAAGTCTTATTCTTTTATCTGAGATGAAAATATATTTGTTTGAAAGACTGAGTTTGAGAAAGTCATTGTTTTCGAAAGATTTAATGAACATATATTCCAAAGAGAATTTTTATGAGATTTGATTGCTTTGATGATTTGGAATCGAGATGGAAGTGAATTGAGATTTATTATGATGAATCACATTTTTCACCTGATATACTTTACTCTCTTATGATTATGATGATTTTAATTCGAGCTAAGTGAGTCATTATATCTGTATGCATAATTTTATAAACTGTGATGATATTAAGATATTATTTTATATATGCGTTGCACCCCAATATGCTCGGTATTTTTCCATAGTTCTAACCTACATATTCGTATGTGGGCTATATTTTCTCGGAATGTAGGTATAAGGTATAGTGTACATCTTCAGATCCAGTCAGTTCACGACATCCAATCAACAAGTGATGAGTCCCTTTGATTCAAGGGCTTGAGTTAGTTATATAGTTCGAGAAGTGTTGTATTTTCTTTATTCAGTAGTATTGAGTTGGGTTAGTCGAGAGTCATGACCCGTCTACCTACAGTCAGTACTAGTAGAGGCTTCATAGACAGTCAGTAGAAGTTGATGTATTCCATTTTAGTTTTGGTTGTAAAAGCAGAGTTGTAATCTTGTAAATTTAGTTTTGTATCTATCATATTCAGAACGAGTTATTTTCTGTAGATTTGTATAGATTTATACTTTTTGTTCAGTTGCTTATGAGTTATGCCAGTAGAAGGGTTAGCCTAGGGTCACTTGTGATCCTAAGCACTGTGTGACGTCTCGAGACCCAATTTTGGGGCGTTACAATTCAATAATATAAGGAAAAAATGTAGAATATATGAAATAAAGATCAATTCATAGAAGAATCCTAAAACTTGGTGGTATTAGTACAAGAGCTTCTAATATTAAAATTGTACAATAGTGAAATATCAAGGGAAATACACTGATATAACTTATCTCTGAATACAACATAAAGACTAGTCTATAACATAAGACAGAGATACGTAATACTCCAAATGTTTGGAGCTCACTTTAACTCTCTAAACCAGGGTTACTTTGGACGACGCACACATTAATGGCGATAACCCCTACTATGATCTGCAGGCTGCAGAAGTGTAGTATAAATACCAAATGAATGGTACTTTGTAGGAAACTTCCAAATGAGCTCCAAAGATAAAGAAAATATACCTAGTATATAAACAAAATAAAATCTACGCCCAAGAGTCAAGAAATAATATAAAAAGTCTATGAGAATAATAAGGGACAATAATGCTTTTCATGTTCAAGAGTCTAACATAATAAGACTAAGGAAGTATCAAGAAGAACTATCTTATTTCAACTACATTCAATATACATACGTCAATGTTATACCATATATTCTAGGTCAATATGTGAATAAAGAGCGAAAAAAAGTAATATACAACATAAAGTAACGAGTATAAAAAATGAAGATCAAAGAAATGGATATACGGTAGTACCATAGATACATACAATTAGATATCTATATATATATATGCATATAAATATGAGGTCAGCTCAAAGAATAAACTATATCATCATATTCTTATTTAAGACCTCATTATAACACTTTTAAAGATTTAAATACTATCATATTTCGGGTTCCTAATCCATATGGCTAGACATGAAAAAATCATGCATAGTAATGCAATCATAAGGTAGGAGAAATCAAAGACGTACCTCAAATCTTGATACCATATCAATGACCAATCTGTCATAAGATAGCCATAATAATAATAATCATAACAATGATAATAACAATATCAATTAAAGCGCGAATAACCAGCTACTCCGGACAACCAATACCTAGCCGAGCCTATGTGTACCCCCACTGCCCCACGCTTTGATGGTTCAATTAACATAAAATAACACAACTTATATTCTTCATCCATATATATGTAACCATCCCATACCAACAAATAAATATAGGTGCATGCTGGTGATAAGTGACGCGTATTCAGGACTGATACAAAGTATATAATCAATATCACAACTCATCACAACAATCCTCATTAGGTCTATCATCATCGTAATAAACCTTTGGACTTGCTGGGTATCAATACATCTTCAATAGTATCCACCGACCTTGCCGAGTATCAACATATCATAAATATGTCCCTCAGCCTTGCAGGATATCAACATATCATCAATATATCCTCTGACCTTGCCGGGTATCAATATATCATCAATATATCCTCCGGCCGTACCGGGTATCAACATTATCAAAATAGTATCCTGCAGTCGTGCTGAGTATCAATATCATCATACTAGTATCCTTTGATCTTTTCAGGTATCAATATCATCACAATAGTATCCCCCGATCTTATCGAGTATCAATATCATCACAATAGTATCTACCGGTCTTATCGAAAATCAATATCATCATAATAGTATCATCCGGATTTTCGGGTATAAATATCATCATATAGTTATTGCCGATTAATATGCACTAAAAATACTCATAAACATAATCATATTATCATAGAATATCTATCTAGTCAATACTTCCCAAATACTAGTAATTATCTAACCAACAGTTATTATTATTAAATTACTAATTCGCTAGTTATCACATAACCTCTAGTTATTAGCTTAAACATTATTCATCACATAATCCTTATTCATGAGAAAACAACTAACAACTATTTATTTAATAGCCAACATCTAACATCTAGTCAAGGTTCATCACTAGACAAAAACAACCATTTGTCCACCATTAATTATTATTAACTAATCATCCTATATCTATAAATCAGTAATAGACAACACATTACTACTTGTCACCTAACCATCTTTTATTAACTTACACAATTCATTAACTAACCATCACTAGCTACCATGTTTCACCCACGCAAGATTCATTAACTAATACGTTAGTGCTATAGTCCCCTAATAGACAACTAGTTACCGCATAGCTTAACCGTCTAACTAGAAGAATAGTCAAAAGATCACATCTCAGCTATAAACACATTATTTATAATGGTAAATAATCATGAACTTACCAAATCTATGCATGCCATTACCAGTATTCAATCAGTAAAATAATAAGCATTATGCCACATTTTCCACCATCCCATATCGAAGAGATGTGTATGCAAACATATGCTTATTCATATTCATAAATTGTAATCACATAATCTATATTGATAAACACTTCTTGGCTATTCAATCAATATCATAACATGACCCTTGCCCATTAATTTATCCAAAGTAATCATAACATCATACTCAAAGCCTTAGGCCCATAAACATATCCAAGAGTCATATCCATAATCATATTTATAAGCCATAGCATATCTCTAATCATATCATAAATAGGAGGCATAATATCAATAAGCATATAATCATCTCTCACACAAGAGGTATCTCACATATAGGAGCCATAATATAGATATACATATAATCATCTCTCACACAAGGACACCTCATATCTAGGAGGCATAATATAGATAGACATGTAATCATCTATAGGATATCTTATATCAATAGGTCATACATCATGACTATGAGGAATATCACTTTTCTAAGCCAGTTTACATATCCAAGAGAAACATGGTTTGTATAGATACAACAATTATGACTAAAGGAAATAACAACTCCACAGGCTAATCATCAAGTCATAGAGGAAATAGCTTCTCTTAGGACAATCATTAAGTCTAAGAGGTAATAGAATCTCTATAGGCCATATAACATATCTAGGAGGAATATCATCTCTAAATGCCCAATATCACTTCCACAAGGATTAACATAACCATAACTCAAAAGCCATAATATGGGAACATCTATACAAGTTACCAAGTTACAAAGTAACCTTATTATAAGGTTTAATAGCCTTATATATGTCTAACATTTGTACTAAGTCCACAAGACTTAATACAAGCTTAGGCCTAAGTGGCCAAACGATCCTATTTCTAACCCACAATTTCCATAATTTGGCATACTATGCCATAAACTAGGCTAAGGTATCAAATTCATCTTCTAGATGTCAAGTAAGTCGTATTCAAGCAGAAGATAGTAACTTCAACTAGAAATAATGGTACTCAAGTCAAATCTACCCAACTTACGGTTTGCAGAACGACCATACTAGCCCAATAAGGCTAAATATACAAATCTTGCTTCAAAGCTAAAACCATATTCCAAACATAGCATTATATCATGTCTAGGCTATAACTAATCTAAACTAAAGAGGGAACGCAATAGGATAAAAAAAGGGTTATAAACATGCATCTTACGGGTCCAAAACCCTCATCTAATCCCCAAGCATCAATATATTATGGCCAAGTTATCCTACTCATAATCAATTCTAACATCCATATTCACACGCAATATGTATCACACATTATATGTGAAGCAAAATAGACAGAAGCCTATCTCAAGGCCAAACTGCAAATCCTTACTCCATGCACCACATGCTCGTCTTCACTTTACAATACTTAAAATGCCATCACACTATCAAAACCATAATATACTCATCAATACGAGTCTAATGATATCTATATTGCACTATTGTGCTTTCGATCCCAAAATGACACCAAAACCCCAAGTGTGCCCCACATATAGTAAACGAGTTTTTGAGACCAACCCAAGGTTCAAGTGTGAATAAGGAAGCATAACCCTCAAAGAATGGGTGAAAACTAAGCATACTTTGGGCTAAAATCAAGAACTAAGCTAAATTGAGGTTTTGGGTCCAAACTAAGAAATTCAAGAAATTCTTACCTTAATCTTAAAGATAATAGCGATACTAGATAATAACTAAGCTCCCAAGTCACCCCCATGATCAATTTTGAGTTATTATGCTAATTTTGGGGTTTCTAGGTCTAAATGGTGAAGGGAAAATGCCTTAAATGCATCCCGGGGCCTTTATATATCCCCTACAGCTAAAGATATATTGCTATGCGATAGCTACACTCTTGGCCGCGATTTTGGTTGCATGAGATAACAGTAAACTTAAAAATAGGTTTTTGACCCTCAAAACTCATCCAAAATCCAAATAACATGATCTAATAGGAAATTTTGAGTGTAAGCCACATTTTAAATTCATTAGATTCATCAAAACTTTCATCGAAGATCATTTAGGCAAAAGGTAGGTCCCACGCCTATAGATTCATCAATTTTCATAAAATCTACTCAATAGCTCAAAATAAGTCCGTGAGCCTTGAGACCTTAACCAAGGGTCTCCCTAGCCTAAAAATGATGTTCTGGATGCATTTGTAAAGTTAGATTTTAAATCTGAGGTCATTTTGACCAAATGTGGGTCCCATACCCATTCTTTCTAATTTTCAAGTTTCCAACCACTAGGTCAAAATGAGTTTAGGCGTATTGGAATCTGAACCAAAGGTCTACCCAGGTTAAAATTGATATTCCAGATCTGTTGGGGCAATTGGAATTTTCATATGAGATCGTTTCACTGAAGTTTTTGTCCGATTGCCAATTGGAACTATCAAAGACTTCAAAATAGGGAATTGTCTCTACAAACCAAACAAGCTACCCGATTAATGAACCGTCGGTCCCAGCAAGTCATAAATGACTTGGGGCCGCTATGGCAAAGCATAAATAGTGAAGATGAGCATAAATATTTAAAATGACTTGAAGGGTCATTACATAAGAGTACCTGTATATACTAACCTTATCCTAATCTGGGATTTCTATTAACCATAATCATCATCTTCAATCTTCTATCAATCCAATACCATATATATATCTACATATATATATATTTATATATATTAGCGTACACTAGGACCGAGGCTAAAGAGTGTAAGTCCATAAATCTATTACCCAGGGTAACTCTGAGACTAAATCATCATAGGGTTTAGAAAAGGTCAGAATCTCTCTCAATTAAGGTAAACACTAGTAGTAAAATTGTGGACCAAAATCAATCTCGGCAAAAACTCAAAGAAATTATTATTAGTCTTAAAGGCTCATAAGTTCTTCATTAATATAGTACGATTTCCATTATGAAGAAATCTATTTTAGAAGTGAAAAGTAGGAGAAAATCCCTTATAAGAAAAAGAGTAGTCAAAACATATTCCCTATTGTGATCTTACCATTTACTATCTAAGTGAACATGAATGTACCGAATTCATGTATGCTATCACCAACATCCATACAATACCATTATGAGCGTCAATATGTCTAAAGACTACAACCACTTTCATTACAAGGATACAACACTTCTTGAAATCTAACCAATATCATGAATACGACATTGGGCCGACTAATACATATCTGGTATAGCTGTAATATAATCTTGGCCTTACGCCCAATAATACATTTTACATAAACACAATATCAAATCTAGGAAAAACTATTACAACCATTCAAGTATCATATTACACATTATACTAAGGGTAAATTAACCTCAACTGAGTCTAATCATGCTAACATACTTATATAAGTCTACAAAATCTAACACAATTCTTATCCTAAAGAAAGCCAAAGGGCCCCACTTTTAATCCAAAAAATCCATTGATAGACAAACTTCTACCCTAGACTAGGCTAAAGCATCTACATTAACTTCTAGATGTTAAATAAGACATGATTAGCCTTAACATAAAAATTCTTCCCAAACAAGAAAAACTAGGCCAATTTCACCCAAAACATGAGTAACTATTCAATTTTAGCTAGGTTATGGTTTCAAGATAGCTTAAGTCATCCAAATAAGACTAATAATACAAATCACACTTCTAATACCTAAATCCTATACCATATACAGTATAATATCATAATTTTACTACTAATTACCTCAATATATGAAGAATATAATAGGATTGTAGAAGTATATTTAGTATTTCAACTTAAGGGTTAAATACCTTTCTAGCCCCCAAACTCAAAATTTAGGATAAGTCGCGGTGTTCTACCCACAATCATATTCTAATACCCCTATAAAAAAACAAAATATACAAACACAATATCAATAAGAAGAGTATAAAAAATCCTACCCCAATGCAGAACTGCAATCCTTTGATCATCCATGAATTGTTCGACTTTACTCCGTGACCTTGAAATGCGGTCATGCTATCAAATTAATAAACAACACATCGGTAGGAGTAAATGAGACCCATTATTAAGGGTTGGATGAAATTTTTAGTCAAGAATAAACCTGCGAGGCCCGCAAATAGAATCTAAAGTTCCACCCATAAAAAGGTCCCTCGAAGGATAAGGAAGTTGTTCTTAAAAGTTGAGCACAAATTGGATCTCCAAAAAAACCTAAGAGTTTAGGGATTCAAGACCAAATTTCTAAGAGTTTTACCAAAAATTTGGATGGAAATTAATGGAAAAATAAATGGGAAATGACCAATAAGTGTTAGGTTAGCTTACCTTAACTTATGTGGTTGATTTCCTACTTTTTCCTCTATTTGAGCTCTCAACTTAGTGTAAAAATAGTGGAATAAGTGATATAAAATTGAGTGGGGAAGTGGGAATTTAAAGGCTACATGTTCCACTAAAGAAGACACCTGGGCGCTAAAGCGCCTATGGCTAAACGGGCAACATGACCAGTAAAGCGATCTGGTGATAACAATGACACAACCCTAATGTTGCTAAAGAGGAAACCTCTTTAGTGGCCATTGGGTACTAAAGTGAAACAATGTAAAAGGGACAGGGCCACTAAACCAACCCATAAGTGTGAAAGTGCTGAGTGCTAAAGCGACCCAACAGGTAATTAAGAAGTTTTGTATGGTTCCATGCACCAGATTTTTCTAACACCAAAATAGACTTTGATCGGGTTCTTGGGATTCTTTAGAAATCACGTACATAAAAGCAAAATATGCTACAATACCAAATTTGACCTTTAAAACTCAATGGACCCATAAAAACTTTCAATCTGATATTGTTTCGACTAAATATGGGGCCCACACCTAGAGTTTCATTTTTAACATAATTTGCCCAACAGCCTAAAAAGAGTCTAGAATCCTCGTGACCTTAACCAAGGGTCCCCCTAGCCTAAAATAAATGTTTCAGAGTTGATGGAACTGTCAAAATTCTCATCTAAGGTCATTTACGAGGAGTTTTGGTCTGATACCAAATCCTAAATAATAAAACTTTCAAAATAAAAAAACGAGCCTAAAATCTAAATGAACTATCCAATCAATAAACCAACAGTTCTGGAAAGTCATAAATGACTTGAAACTACCGTGGGAAGGCTCAAAATACCATAAATACAAGTAAATTGAGGGAATGACCTAGAGGGTCATTACAGATTGGGAGGCAACCCATTTTGTAATAGAGTTAGTTGGTTTTATATAGTTTTACCTTTTTCTGTTTTTGTTTATTTGTTTTATAGATTAAGGAAAGTCTAATCGCCTAAAATCTTTGCTAAAGATCATGATGAAAGCTTAAGTGTGTGGTCCTTCGACCCCCCTGATAGAAATTTTGGACAGTGAAATATTGCTAGTAAGGACTAAAGGCCTTAGGAAGTACTTCTAACCCTTTTTATTAATTTAGTTTATACTTTGAGGACATAACATATTTTCAAGTGTGGGGTTGGAGTCCTCCGATTTGCATTAGGTTAATGTACTATAGGATTCTATTTTGATTATTTTGGACATTTTTCACTATGATTTTAAAAACACAAAACATTATTTTTGTTGTTTTATATGTTTAGTAGAAGAAAACTTCACCCACTCCTTAGTTTTTCTTTTTTGTTCTTCTTTGAGAGAGACCATTGAACTTATTATCTTTTTTTTTTTTACGAGTAATTTTTTTAAAAAATACAGTCACAGTTTGGAACTAGTTCCAATGATGGATGGATAATGATCGTCCTTAGGGAAAATTAGTCATTAGGATTTAATAAGTAGAACCCTTTCACTAATTGATATCAAGAGATTTTGTTAGTCTACATAACTATATGATGCAAGTTGGTTTTTAATTGAAAGAATGGTAAATGACTATGTTTGGGACACCTAGGCTCTTTTATCTGACTCTTGTGTGATTTTGGAATAAATTTAAATTCTTGCAATTGCTTGGTTGAAAGTCTATAGATATACTTTAGGAGTAAACATGTTCCATACGTGTGAGGTTTTTGTTATATTCAAAGTTTGCATATTTATATAGAGAACTTTTTTGGTTTGATTGCAAAATGAAATAAATAATGTGAGTTTAGGAGATGATGTCGACATTTCTTTGATAGCCATGTCTTATACTTACTTTATCTACCCTTGATGCATGACCTTAGTTATCTCTTTTGATTCTTAGCCTATTCTTTGGATTCCTCATATGTAGCTTATTCATTTTTTTTCAATTGACCAAAATTTTATTTGGAACTCCTAAGCACTTTATTTTAAAAATTTAGATGTTTAGGAGTGTAAATTTGAAAAAGGAAAAAGTGAAGTGGAAGACCCAAAGTAATAATTATGGATATGGTTAAAAAGTTTATGTGTTATTAGCGAGGAGTAATAATGAAAAAAAAATTGACCAAAAGCAAATAATTATGTATTGATGATGGATACTCCCTACTAAAGATGTGCTTAAGGAGTTGGGGGAAATCAAAATAGATGTGTGAAGATAAAAGTGGTGGAAATAGATAGGTTGGAGATGAGTTGAATGTAAAGTGTGGTGTAATAAAATGTTTAGGAAAGGTAGTCTCTATTACTGGGTAGAATAGTTCGTACCCGTCCCTTAGCCTACATTATATTCCTTGAATTCCTACTTTATCTTAAGCTTTGATATTCGAATATTAATGGAGTACTACACTAAGGTGAAGCTTATGGTGCTTAGTGTGTGGCGTGAGAATTCTTTGTGATAGTGAGCAAAATTCTATTTTACACCCATTCTTTTGTTAAAATTATGTGTTTGTAAGTGAATACAAGTGGCTTTCTGTGGTAAGGGCACATGTTTAATGATGGACAGGTGACTTACATGATCTCTTTGTTGAGTAATTTTCATGAGTTTTCCAACTTGGTAGATTTTATCCTTGAGGCTAGGAAGTTATAGCATTCATGTGTTTTCAATAGAAATTTGTCATGCTTCTTGTAAAATTTGCTATCGAAGCTAGTCATTGTAGTTCTAGCTTGAGTTACTTATTTCAATTAGTTATGTCAGAGCCTCCTTTTATAAAGATGAATTAAAGGAGTTGTTCAAGGATGAACAAGTATTTAAGTGTGGGTGGTGATGATAAGTTCATTTATGTACTTACTTGCCAACTTTTACCGGCTTTAAAGATTAGGTTTAAGAATAACTTAGTGAGTTTTTGTGCATATATAATTATGCTGGTGTATATATGTAATAATATTCACTTTTAGATGGTTTAAGGTTCAATTGACTCAATACAAAAAACTAAATAACAAAGGCAAGGCTAGACAAGTTCAACGACTCAAACCAGACTTAAGTTATGTTTATTCTTGTGTTATATTGATAAGATTTATATAGTGTATCATCAAATGATTTGGATGAGATTTGTAGGATAATATTGGACTTGAATTAGGTTACATTTGATGATACCCAACAACAGTAATGGATAAGGAAAAAAAGAGCAAGCTAGACGTGAAGCACATAGTATTTTTTAAGCAAGAACGTGTAGGGAACTGTATAGGCACAAGGGCACAAGGCCTAAACTCCAGAAAGATCTATTAGGCACCTGGATAGGTGCATAAAACCAATAAAAGAACTCCAATCAGATCGATATTTGTCCATGATTAAATTGGCCAACGTCTAGCCTCATTATAAGTCTAGATAGATTTACTCCCTTATGCTAATATTATAACACCCCGATTTGCTAAACCGGAATGCTACACAGTGCTCATTACCCCGAAGGACCACAAACTAATCCATGACTGATATCTGTACCTGTATACTATATAAAATACTGAATAATGCAGAAACATGAACTGAAAGGACATAAGGTTCACATAACTGAAGTAAAACTTAACATCTAAATGGGGTATGAAATACCAAAAACACTGAAGATACTGAAGTCTGAAATATAAGTCTAGAAATCCTCTAACTGACTGAACTGTCTAAGTAAGGAATTGATGGGATATGTCGCCAACTAACTCCAACTAATAAACTAATTAATGAGATAATAGGGAATAATTAGGTCCTTGAATGATGAGGACTCACTTCTAACTCTGACTGCTGAAACTTGAATCTACTACTGATTTGGAGTTTGTGTCTCTGAACCTATGGTATAAGACACCATAGCTCAAATGCATTAGTACTTTGAATGTACTGGTATGTATGTGAAGTAGGTTGAATGCATGGAGTTCATATCCATGAACAATAATAATAACTGACTAATTATCGTGAGCATGAAATTACATGCATAGGATATAACAACTGACACTAATACTGTGATAACATGATTACTGAATCTGAATATAACTACTAACATGAGTGACTGTATATGATAGTCCTGAATTCTGAAGAACTATCTGAGTTCTTTTACTGAGAATGATGCTGAGACTGTGGGAGGTAGTCATCTAACCGATATGCCCCAAATAATTTATTATAGATGAATAGGAGTCCAATCTATGCCCTAATTAGAAGGTTGTTAATACCGCACCACTGGTAAGGACAACATGTGAGTGACCCTAATATAATAGGTAACTCTAGTAAGAATGGTAGGAACCCTCATATAGCAGGCTAAGCCACCTCATCTACCCTTATATAGCAGGCTATGATGTCTCAACCTATGCTGGCTATATAGTTCAGGAAAGCAAAGATTGCTTCTAAGAATCACACCCTCACATAATAGGTAAGTTCCCAACTTTGGGTTCACTCGGTGCTAATTTCTACTCTCATCTAAATAGACACTGATAATAATTTACAAAACTAAACATGGACTGAGTTACTAAGTTCTGTTGACTGACAAAATACTACTGATATCTGATAGTTGACTGAGTCATAAGATCATAGAGATTTTTCCTGAGTCATAAGACTATCTGAAGTCTAAGGATTCATAGCTTGACTGAGAGTATCGTGAACACATGACATAGCTGTAGGTACACAACTAATGTTTTGGGTAGAAGTACCCCCAAGACTCGATAGAAGGAAACTGACCAAGTATAACTTACTTGAACATATAACTAACATCATAATCCATAATACATTTATAGAAGCATTCCATCACAACATGTGATAGGCATAACTTGTACATACATGGGGATTTTATGATATCATACTAGTTGGGCATTGTTCCTTCATCTAGGCATTTAATCAAACACATGGTAGGCATAACACATGTAGACAACATTATACAATAATTAATCATCATGATTTATCTATAATTTCATCATCTAGGGTTTATTCATACGTTCACATGAATATACATCTATACAAATCAATTCCATATAAAATTGATCACCCAACATTGATTTTAAATTCAACTGATCATTCTCAACATAAACAAAACAAACCCAACATGAAATTCATATAGAAATCCATAAACTTAAACTTAGAAATGAGATTATTGGGATTCATGGATGAAAGGAGTCCATGAATGAACACTAAACATACCTTGGTTTGTGATTTTGTGAACATTAACGATGAAACCTTCTTGAATTTGAATAGCCAATAGAAACCCTAGCTTGTTCTTGAGAGAAACTCGAGAGAAAATAGTATATTTTGGGTGAAGAATTACTAAATCACGTGTTATTGGGTTTAAATAGGGATAGGAAATGGCCCTTTTAACCTTAGACACATCATTTAATTTCAGTAAAATTTTCCCAAACTGGGCCCCTGGCGTGCCGCGGCATTATCGCGCTGTGTCACTGGAAATTGACAATTGAGAAATTGAGGGATGGCGCAATGTAGAGCGATCGCGTTGCCCCCTTATTTTGTGACCTGTAATTTTGGCGCGACGCGGAGAAAATCGTGCCAAGACACTGGAAAAGGACAATTCTAAAATTGGGCCCTGACACAATATGCCATAATCGCGGACCCATACTAGAATTTACCAAATGCCATTTCCTCTTTTGGCGCGGTGAGACACTGACTAATATGGCATTGTTTTACAAAGGAAACTTAAAATAGTCATAATTCTGACTCGGTTATCGGATTTGGGCGAATCTTGTATCGATGAAAAGCTCATTAAATTTTTCATATGAAAAAAAGTGAAAATCTTCAAAATTCCTCATGGAATAATTATCTTTCACTTTAGAATCTAATACTAGACATTCTTGAGATGAAATTAGATAGGAAAAAGTATGGGGTATTACAAATGTTTACACTCCCTAATCTATACAAATCAAACTCATAGTCCCAAAATTTGCCTACTGAACACCCAATTTTATCTATTGATGAGTTGGTGAATTTTGATAAATCTGTTGTACCTTCTTCATTGAATAATGATTGAAAGATGAAAAATATAGATCTTATGAAAGATATACCAATCACTTCTACAACCCTTGAGGTAGAAGAGGCTATCCCATTGAAGCAACTTATATATATTGAGGGAATTCCTAGAGTAACATGGACCGAAGATGAAGTTGATAAGATGAATATGATAAAAAATCTTCAATATGCTATTATTGGGAAATTCTCTTATGGATGGCCAAAATTCGATTATTTGAGAATTCAAATCCCAAAATAATGTAATATTAAACGGGAATGCAAGATTGGGTTGTTACGTAATAGAGATATCCTATTGAGATTGAGCCGCATGGATGACTTTGTTAATATTCTTTCAAAGAGTATGGACTATATTCTAGCCAAGGATTGATTTTCATATCAAATGAGGCCATTTATTTATGATGCAAAATTCAAACCTACTCAAGAAACATCAAAGTCAGTAGCATGGATGTCATTCCAGACTTTCTTCCTACTTTCTTTGGTAAAGAATTATTGTTTTCAATAGTGACTGTATTTGGAAAACCTCTTCAATTTAATATGGCAAGGATCAATAAAACAAGGCCTAATTGTACTAGAGAGAATATGTTGGTTGATTTACTAGCTAATTTATCTGAGGTGATCTAGATTAAAGTGTTTAACACTAAATAAAATGAATCGAGGGTACATAGAGTAAAGATCCAATTATGATTTTATTACTA
Source organism: Capsicum baccatum var. pendulum (assembly GCA_030864225.1). Classification (NCBI taxonomy): domain Eukaryota; kingdom Viridiplantae; phylum Streptophyta; class Magnoliopsida; order Solanales; family Solanaceae; genus Capsicum; species Capsicum baccatum. Next base: position 183,983,016 of record CM061558.1, on the reverse strand, counting down.
AGTATTGGAAAACTCGAAAACTGCAAGGACATGATAAACTGGAAAGCAGAACATTACATTATGAACTTAAAATGGCTTATCATGAACAAAAAAAGGGGATACAACAACAAAAAATACTACATGTGAGAGTTATATTGTTGTTATAATAGGTAGAAACAGTAAAAGATCCTGTTTGGCAACCTACCAACAGATGATCTAAGAGAAATATATGCAAGGAAGAGGAATTTAATGCTAAAAATAATGATAAGGAGATTAACAAGACTGATGTAATGCCAGAAAAATCATTTGGGGTGCTGGAAGCAAGAAACTGAAGATAATCTCACTAAGGAAGTGTAGAATAAGAAAATCACAGGTGCAAGGAAAGTTAGTTCAGAAGGATAGTACCTCAAGTACCACTGTTGGAATTAATGAAGATAACAAGGTAAATAAAAAATCTCCTACCATTCTTCAAGGAAAGGATCTAACTATTACAAATAGGCCTTTAACACATTTGAATAATGAGTTACAATCAACTGATCTAATGAAGGAAAAAGGAACAGAATCACAACCAAAATAAAAGGCCTCTACATCAAGGAGAGAATAACAATAACTCTCAGTTGACAGATATAGATGATACACATGAGCAACAAATAAACCTACAAAATTAGAATAATAAGTTGGTAGGACAAAATAAGTAGGACTACTTTTTAATAGAGTTGATAATTTATCAATCTAAGTAGGATGATGTTAGAGTATTGAAGTAATTATAAGAATCTATATATCAAGAGCCATTGAAAATTATGGTTAATGGACAGATTCAGACAACAAAGGTGCTTGGTGAAGTGTTAGGTGATCCATCCATGGTTGAAAAACACTAACATTTCGAGTTTGAGGTTAAGAAGAACTTATTAATTACTTCAGGGGAAGTACCTACCATAAGTAGTCCAATGAAAAAGTTTCATGACATGATATCCCATAATATCTTTGAAGATGACATATATACAAAATTACAAGAATCAGTCATATGTTCGGAGGATAAAGTGGAAGAATATAGTAATAATAATTTTTTAAGGCATGCAAAGATACAGACATTTCTATCCCAATAGTGAAAAAGAACTCAAACTAAAAGCAATCGGGAGAAGTTAGAATCAAACCTATAAGGACTTGAGAAAGGAGCATTCATGAGGAACATAAGTTCTGTTAGAACTAAAAATGCTTTTCATAGAGTTTAGACATTAAACAGGCATCATAAATTTTGTTTCATAGATTTAATGGAACCTTTCCATGATACAATACACATTTGAAAATTTGAAAGAAGCTTGGGCATGTAGTATGTAAATATCATTATTAATGGGAAAATTTGGGTCTTTATTTAAGAGCATATTCAGGTTTGAGTAATTTCTGATTTTGAATAGTATCTTAATCTACAACAAACTATATTGGATGGTACATAACTGATGATTACTATGGTTTGTGCTAAATGTTTTTCTTTGGAAAGGTTGAGCCTTTGGGATGAAATTGATGCATTAACCAACTTTCTTCTATACCTTGGCTAGTGGGTGGTTATTACAATGTTATTCTTGATGAGTAAAATATCGGTGGTATTCCTGTGTATTATCACAAATATGAATATTTTAATACTTGTGATCTTTTTGACATCTATTCACTGGCAGTCCTTTTGCTTGGTGGAATGTTAGAGTGTTGTAATGAAACTTCAGGTCATTTTCTGTATCTCCACTTATTTTCTATGTTAGAGTTTTTCTATTGCTACCTCAAGAAACGTATGACTTACTGGAACTATAGTTGGTTATTGGGTAGTTCGTTTGGTCTTTAGAGCCAATTCCCTATTTAGAAGTCTTTATTGGTTCCATATGCCCACTGGATAAACACTTTAGCAAAACAATCTTGGTGGGAAATTCTAACTGCACCAACAACTCTATAATATTGATTTTAGTCTAGGTAGACCTTTTGTTTGGGTCTCGATACATCGAAACTCATTTTGAGCTATTGACCAAAAAGTTGGAAAATGGAAAATTTAGGTGTGGGACCCACATTTGGTCAAAATGTCTTTGGATGGAAAATTTGAGTTTTCCATTGTGTCCAAAACATCTAATTTAGTGTGGTTACATAGTTCATTTGTATATTTTTGATTCTGAATGAATCTCGCATCCTAGAGGAAACTTAAAGATTTTTCATGTTTCAGCATCAATTATCAACTGTTGTGGGGCCAAGTTCGCACCATATGTGAAGTGGTTGGGAGATCACACAAGAGAAATATTTCTATTACAACATCTCCTTTTATAACCCAGTCTACGATTGCACCTTCCATCCGCGGTTGCACTACCTGAACAATTAACATGGGTATAAAATGAACCGTTAAGTCACGTTTTGATCATTTTCCACTCATCATTGAGAACCTAGAACCCTAAAGAAGTGTGATAACTTCAACTATCATTTGGGTGACTTGGGAGCTTGATGAACACATATTTTTGTAAGGTAAGAATCCTTACAATTCATGCTTGAATTTTTTGAGTTTTTTACCAAAGCCCTAAATCCTTTAGGGATTAATTTAGCCCCAAACATAGAGTGGCTTTTCACCCATTTTTGAGTTTTTTGATTCCATGAGCCAGATATCATGTTAGGTTTATTTCAAAAATATTTTTTCCTTGAGTGGGTCCCACATGAGATTTTTGAATGATTTTTGGACCTGAAGCACAATGGTGCAATATGGGTATCAATATTCTCGTATTGATGTGTAGAATGTGTTTTTGATAGCTTGGTATATTGAAGAAGCTTCTTGAAAGAGAAAAGCAAAGGCTTAGCAGATTGTTGAGTTTTCTTTGGCATTTAGGTAGGTTATGTTTATCTCTTATTAGATTGAGCTATGTCATAGTATAATTGTGATATCTTGTTAGATTGGGATAAGTTTTAGGTGTTAGTTTGATGATGTTCCAGACTTGGGATTAGTTGAATTTGTTAGGTTATTTGAGACCCTTAGAGTGAACTAATTTTTTTATTGCCTTGAACCTTAATGGTTTATACTTAATGTCTCGTGTCCAGAATGAGAATGCATAGAATTACTCTAGTTAGATAGGGTAACCTTGTCATTCATGCTTAGGAAAAGATTATCCTTATTTTCGTACTCTAACGGAGTTTCTTTAGTTCCAATGAACTTAGTGATAAAACTTAAGTAAAATATCTACCTTGGAGATAGTTGTGGCTTGCTATACATCTAAGAATTGATTTAGATTCCTTATCCTAGGCAAGGGTAAAAATGAACTTGGAATGTATTTTGAGGATTTAGAAGTGGGCTTTTGACCCACTTTAAGAAAAGATTGATATAGTTGTCTTGAAACCCTTATACGCTTGTTAAATGCTTAGAGAATGACCTTTTAAGGCAAGGTTGAGAAACCCTTGGTACTTATTGATTATGATGAATGATTTTAGAAGTAATGTTTTATCGATTATGCTAGGTGTGTGAACCATTGGCTAAGCTAATGATAAGCCATTATTTATGCCATTGTTTGTCTATTGATTGGGATTTTGAAAAAATATTATTGAATGAGCCCTTGGATAGGATATTTCCTAAGCCTAAATTATGTTATTGACTATTCTATGATATTGATATGATAAGGTGCAATCTCTAGAAGACATAAACTACCTATGACCCCTATCATAGAATTCGAAGTATTTGATTTGTGGGGCATAGATTTCATTGGACCTTTTATGAGTTCGTGTGGCATAAAGTACATACTGGTGGCTGTTGATTATGTTTCAAAATGGATGGAAGCAATTTCTCTTCCTAAAAATAAAGCAAGGAGTGTCACAACATTTTTGAGAAAGAATGTATTTTTTTGATTTGGTATACCACGTGCTATTATTAGTGATGGAGGGTCACATTTTTGTAATCATCTCCTCAAGAGTTTTTTTATAGAATGTAGAGTGAATTACAAGGTGGCAACACCTTATCATCCACAAACTAGTGGACAATTTGAAGTGTTCAATAGAGAAATGAAGTCCATATTGGTGAAGACTATGAATTCCAATCAAACTTATCGGGAAAGCAGGTTAGATGATGCATTATGGGCCTACCTATCAGCTTACAAAACCCCCATAGGTGTTTTACCCTACCAGCTTATGTATGGAAAAGCTTGCCATTGTCAATTGTGCTTAAGCATAAGGCACTATGGGCATCGAAGAAGCTAAATTTACAATTGAAGGATACAACCAAATCTAGGTTGAATGGTATAAAAGAGTCGGACGAATTCCGGCTCTGGGCATATGAAAGTTCAGCACTTTACAATGAGAAGATGAAGTTGAATCATGATCGGAAGATTGAGAAAAAGGTATTTGAAAAGGGTGACCAAGTGATACTATACAATTCTAGGCTTTATTTATTCCCTGGAAAGCTAAAATCTAGGTGGCATGGTCCATTTACTGTGACTAAAGTGTATCCCTATGATGCGTTAGAAATAGTGAATGATGGCACAAGTCCATTCAAGGTAAATGGATGCAGAGTAAAGAACTATATGGGAAATATATAAGAAGTGAAGGAACTAGCTTATATTGACCTTGATGAAGTCTGAGTAATCATGGAAATTATGTCGTGTCACAACGTTAAATCAAGCATTGCATGGGAGGCAACCTATGAGGTTAGTTGGTGAAATCTGAGCATCCAACTTAGCCATGTCGTTTCGCGATATTAAATCAAGATCTACATGGGAGAAAACCCATGTTTTTGTACTTATTTCAATTATCGGGTAATATGTTTGTTAAATGTGCAGGACTAAAAAAAGTCAAATAAAATCTGGAGAAGATAAAAGGGTATTATACAGACTCTTTACTAGTCGTATCTATATTGTACGACTTGTGAGTAGGAGTTATAATAACTTGGGAGATAAATAAGAATCAGAAATTAAGTTGTCATAGCCTTTGGTTATGTGTCATGACCAAGAGTCGTACCCAATATAGAACCTAAGTAAGTTACTAGGAAATACGAGTCAAAGAAATGGCCTATAATCTTATGTATGAGTCGTATACACCACTTGTACCCAAGTTTACTAGGTAAGATCACGGGTTGACCCTGCCCAATGCTTAATTAAAATAAAGAGAAAGGGCACAACCAAGCACCTGATAACAACATTCGTACCCAATCCATTTCTCAAGGAAATTTCAACTTTTAAACTGAAAAATCCATGTATTTTCAACTTGATTCAACTACCATCAACTTCAAATATTTCAATTTTTGAGCTTTAAACTCAAATTTAGGTAGAAAAACGGAATTGAACACAAGAACTTAATTTGCCCACTAACCAAGTATGTTTTTCGCCCGATTCTCTTTACATTTTGGTCGGAATGAAAACTTGTTGCTACTAGGATCTTGGGTTGAATATAATTAGGATAATATTGAGTTGATTGATTCCATAGTTCAAAATATTTAATTAAAAATTAGAACTTGGGAAAGAACTAGGGTTGGAAAAAGAATTTTTATATGATTTAGTGTTTAAATTGCTGGAAGTAGCTGAATATAGTAGTGGGTACTTTGGTAAATTTATCAGAGTCAAAATTTAAAGTTTGACTCTTATCTTGTAGTGGATACAAGCCTTCTTACGACTCGTACCAACTGCTATGGCAGTCATAATGAGACTCGTACCTACTGATAATATGAAAATCTAACAAATTCAAAGTTCTGGATGGAATACGACTCTGCCATATGAGTCGTATCCTAACCTTACAAATCATACTTATTAATTGTACCCACCTGGGTAAATAACTCAACTGGAATAAATGTTTCTGGCCAACTTACGAGTGTTGGCCACGAGTAGTACCTAGTGGATATGACTTTTACCCACTACTCGTACCTAACTGTGACAAAGCACATAGAACTTTAGTTTTAAATTTTATCTTCTTTTAATTGTTTAGCTACTAATAATAGTGTATTTTTAGGTACAATTCCTCTAAAGAATACCGCATCCTCCAAAACAAGTGCTAAGAAAGTTACCAGACAAAAGCAGTCTAAAGTGAAGAAACCAACTTATCCAAAAGCTGGACAAAAAGTAGTGGAGATGAATATGATGAAAGAAAATCAATGAAAGCTGGTCAGAAAGGAAAGGTAGCTGCTAAGACAAAGGGGAAGAAGGCTGTTCCCTAAAAATCTGAAACACCACCACCAAAGGGTCCAAGAAGAAAGAACACGACTATCTCTCCTTCGTACATACCATATCTTGTGGGCGATGAAGATGAGGATAATGATGATGAAGCTTAAGCTAATTTATCTTAAGAGAGTTCAGATGAGGGTCAAAGGACTGAGGTAGATTCTATCTCGATAGACAGACAAGACCCTTCACTCACATTGACCACTGCTTTGTTGCCCATCATTAAATGATGGGGTACCCCAAAATGAGAAGAGGTTTAACTCAGGGCTATCTTGTCTTTGGGGTGGTAAGATATGCAAAGTGATATATCCATAGAGAAGAATGACTACTACAGGGTTGGATAAGCTACCTGAGTTTACTGAGCTCTTCAGGAACTATGATTTTGACTAGATGATAAGAGGATCGAGTAAATATGGTAAGGTGCTTGTTCATGAGTTTTATGTTGCATACAAGGGAGAACTTTAGCGTCAATATCCATAAGTTATGTTATGGAAGTGAGGCGACCCTATTACCCCTGTTATGATTTAAGGATTCAGAGTGGATATCTTGCCCCTGACCATCAGGAGATTTCTATATTGGTCAGAATATCAAACCCCAATAAATATAAGGGAAATGGATTGCAGAATGGCTGAGATGAGAAAGATCACAACTAGAATGTTAGGTACCTAGAATAAACTATTAATGTTTATGTGGATATCATAGAGGATAGCTTCGAATAGAGTGTATGTTACTTGGGTGAAAGGTGGTTTTGGAGATTCCCATCTAATCAAGAAGGGTACCCTAAAATTTAAAGGTAAAGCTTAGTGGACACTAACCCAACACAGGTTGTGTCCCACTACTGGAGATGATGTCATGAGCTTTGTCTGGGAAGCTTTGATAGCAAATTTTAAAGTTAGCTATGTGTTCGATGTTGGCGAGTTCCTGGATCGAGAGATGAGAAGGCACTATTGGCCTACCCTTGTATGATTACTCAAATTTGTTTAGCAGCGAGATTTTTGTAATACCCGGGATTGATGAGATGATCGAGGCCCAAAGGATGTTTGATATAGGGCTTATTTTAGATGCATCTAAACCAATAGCCTGACCTTTGAGGTAGGCCATAGATGCGATGGAGGAAATGTTCTAAAAAAATGATCAAATAGATGCCACTGCTACATTCGAGACTATGAAGGTAGGTGCACAGACTACGATTGCAGACATATATGTAGTGTGTACTTCTAGTGCCCCACACCCAGTCCAGTCTATGCCACCTAGGACACGGGGGATGCCACCTGGGGTTATGTTGATTACTCCGGCTGTGTGGATAGAAGTTGCGACCTAATTAGCAACATTGACTATAAAGGTAAGTCATATGAAGGGTGTAGTACAAATTTTAATGACCTAACAGTTGGAGGCACATGATACGTGAGTCTAATATTTCCTAGATGTATTTGAGTAGAAGATTAATTGGGAGATAGGTAGTGGATAGTTGCCTAATATTGCTGACATCAGACCCAAGATTGTAGAGATAAAGAAGATCGTCACTGAGTTATCTGAGAGAACAATGGTTGTTGAGCCTATTGTAGAGACTGTGATTCCCATAATCAGGGTGTCGAATTTTTGAGTAGTACCATTAGATGAGTAGGTTGAACAAATTGAGGAATAAAAAAGAGAAAAGAAGAGAAAAAAGAAAGAGGCTAGAGCTATAAAAAAAGAGGTTAGACTTGATAGCATCCAGGATAAGCAGGACCATCAGAAACGGATCTGAGAGATGAATATGGGAGCTAGTAGTTTAAGAGCTTCAGTTCCAGATGCTAAGAGGGACTATGTTGTTGATCCAGTCTCGGGCGGGGCAGTAGCGGATGAGAGTGGGACCTGATCTGAGGTCCTATGTACTAATGTTGATGCTATGGAGCCTTGAGCACCTAGGTGTGACCCTGATCCTTACTTTATTTTATTTTTTTAACACTGGGGATGGAGTAATGTTTTCAAGTTGGGTGGTGGTTCCAAAAATTTTGGAGCAGTTTGAAATATTTTAGATATAGCTAAAATTGAAAATCTATTAGGACTTGTAGGTTTGAGGCAGGCAGTTGAGATAGGGAGTATATTAGCGTGCCTATGGAAGTGAATATTATTATTTTTTTATGATAATTTTTATGGATTTTTGAAAAGTTGGGATGTCTTTAAAGATTTTGTTTCTGATTTCAATGTTTATTTTATGATTAATGAAACACTACTGATTTTGTGCTAATGTCTAAAAGAAGATTGCGAAAAGTGGTGTGAACTGTGTTGAAAAACTAAATAAATTATGCCCTATGGAAATCTTTGTTTTATGAATTGTGTGATTTATATAGTTGTACGAGACTGTTGAGAATCTGATAATGGAATTATGATTAAGGATAGTATAGTTCGGGACAAAACTATTGCATAATTGGATAACTAGTACTTAGTAATAAAACTCTGTGCAAGTGTTCCTTGATGAGTGATAATTTTACCACTCATTCTCACTCATCATTCGTGAATATTTCCTTTATTTGAATAATAAATGAGACATATTCTAGAGTAAATACACTAATATCCACTCTTTGCAGGTACAAAGTTTAAAAGATAGAAAGATGTGAATTGGAGCTTAAAATGATCAAAAAAGCAAAGGAAAAGTGCACTCGAAGACCTAAAACTAAAGCGTCTTAGGTACTACAGTCGCAGTCTACTGACCGTGATTGCAGTGGTCAAAGATAGCCAGTCAACTGCGATCGCATGAGTCTGTTGCAGTTACCGCTAACTGGTACAATCGCGACTCAGCGAACGTATTCAGCTCAAGGCCAAAGCTATAATTGCATGTTCTAATCCCAATTTGACGTAATGACTCAAACCCTAAATTTATGGAGAATAATTCTACCTTGTCCAATTTTTAGGTTTTAGCTCTAGACTTCATTGTCTCCATTTTTTGAAAAGAAAATATTGTATAAATTTTGGGTAAAGGATTCATTGGAGACTTTCTACGTGGATTATTTTCTCACTTCTATAGTTGATATTGTAGGAGAGCCAAGTTTGATCTAACATCTACTTAGTTCTTCAACAATTTGTTTCAATGGAGATTATGTGTACATCTATGCTTATTTATATTATGTGTAGCTAAATCTCCCTCTTACGATATGTGTGAATAATGGTTTAAATGTGTGTGGGTTGTTATTGTTAGCATCCATTTGGTAGTTCATGTTTATGGGTTTTATCATTGCTATGCTATTTTTGTTGGGATTTGATAAGTGAAAGCCCTAAATACCTACATGGGTTTGATGAGTGAAAGCTACAAACTTTAGAAAGTTCAAGACTATCTTCAAAAGAAGGGTTTTGGGTGAAGTACAGGAATCCATATCATCCTCGGAAGAGGGATGTGGATACCAAAGAAATGATAGAAAATTATGTATGTAGTTTGCTAATTTTTCACTATCTAAGACATAATGGTAAATGTGTGGTTGAATATGCAATGGGTATCATCCAAGAGATAGGGACGCCTAGATTGAAGTTATGGTTACCAGTTGTTGAACACACCTATTAGGTATTCAAAAGAATAGTTTGGTATTTTGTCGAAAGACTAGCATCAAAATCTACATCCAAGCCTACCCATATTTGATTTACTAAATTGATATTATTACTGACTCCCACATGTCACTCCCTTAGTAATGCATAATCCTAAGATCCGTGCATAATTGTAAAACTCTAATTATTCGTAACCCCAAATTTATACTAGAAAACACACAAAAAAACATTAGTGTAGGATCCTATCCCACAATTTTATCTTTTTGTACCATTTTTTTGAATTTAACTTGTACCTATCAGTTTGAATTAATTTGATCGCCACTCACTTTGTTCCTTGTGGATTCGAAACCGACTCCAATAAGTTGACTTATAAGTTGAGCATTATCAAAATTGGCGTCGTTGCTGGGGAACATTTTGGCATACTAAGTTATTTTGAAATTTTAGTTTACTTGCTTGAATTCAAGCTTGTATATATTTTTTTGTGATTTTCTTTTGTAGGTAGATTTTATTTTATTTTTATTTTTTTCTATGGCATTTACTTAAATATATGATATTGGTAGTTGGGAATCCTATCGTGAAGACCCATGTCCAAATTATAATGTACCATACTTTATTAGAGATTGTAACTATGCTCCCTGGAGAGAGATGGAATCATTACCTTAATCCTATAGGGAGTATGGGTGCACGTTATGTAGTGATCTAGATGGACATTGGGATGATTTTTCAAATTCCCCCTCCCCCTATTATACTAACAAAATTGCTAGTACTTTTTAGGAGATTAATAGGTCTTATGACGAGAGACAGAAGAAGCAACAAACCGGACTATAACTGAGGAGAACACGGAAAACTTATATCAATCTTATGAGGTGTTCGACTGGGCAAATTTCAAAGAAAGGGAACTAGGTAAGAACATCATTCTTGTAAATCTCACAACCTTGCCTATATCCTAAGAGGAGTTCATCAAGAACATAAACCAAGCTACGATGATAAGCTAGGTAGTAAAGAGTCCTTGGTGACTTCCACATCAATCAATTCATATGAGGGAGAAGAATCCACAACAAAAGGAAAGGTGCTAGAGTCTTAAGAAGAAGCAAAGAAAATCTCTTATAGGGGCGCTAGCACATTCCGGGGTGAAGATGCTTTGGAAGAGGCTAACCCGGAGTTATAGTTTGGACCTCATTCAAACCACTTTTCAACAGTATGCTAAGAGGATGTGATGAGGATCCATGCCTCTGAACAAATGGTGGATTATGGGGAGAAGGGGTTCGACTCTTATATTTTGGAGTTTGACATTCCGAAGGAGCACATGGAATCCCATCCATAAAAGGCCAAGATGCTCAACTTCTAAAGTACAAGGAATGGCCTATTGATGTTCTTAATTTTAATCAAGGAACAAATTCAAAAGTTTGATGTGGTGTTGGGTAAAAAGTTTAAATCATCAAAATGGCGAGACCGAAGCGTGCTTGCCATTTCAACACCTCTTCTAAGCCTCATCTTTGAAGATCTGAATCTTTTGTCCCTTTTTTGCTCATTGCATATGGAGAGAAAGGTGGGACTGAGATTAAAATCTTCTATGTAAAAGAACAAAAGAAAGTAGAAGGGACGTCTTACTAATACATTAAACTAAGCACTCAATGGGAGGCAATCCATCATGCGACTACTAGTGGGACGTATCCTTGTTAATTATGCATGGTAGAATAGATTTTTGTGTTGTTTATGCATGCATAATCCATGAAACATGGTGCTAAAAGAAATTTTGATTGAATTTGAAAAACGGAAAGTATGAATTTGGTAATTTGGATTGAACAGAGAGTGCAGAAAACCAAATTACTGGTCTCAGTTACCATAATCACAGAAGCTGCAAGACTGCGACCGCATCACTAGGCTTGTGATTGTGGTTGAATTAGATTAAAAAAACCATCCAAATTCCATTTTACCTTGTGCCTCATTTTCACATTCTTTAAAATTTACTCTCAATTTTGTGGCTTTGCATTGCATTTTCAAGTACCAACTCATCTCATGCATCCTTTAATTCGGTAAGTTGTCTCAATTTCCTTGGTTTTATTATAATCACATGCTTAGAACTTGTAACATAGAAAATGGCCTCAATTAGTGTTTTCAATTGCTAAATACCTGCCTATTTCAATTTTTTATTGTGGTTAGTTGTTATACTAGGAGTGCACACTAATGGGGAAGTAGTGAGTACCCAAATTTAAGCTTTAAAAGGTTGAAACAATTGTGTACTCCATGTGTTCGATTAAATTCCCCAATAAATTTAATTTGAATTCTTTAAAGTTTAGGGGCTACAATCACACATTCTAGGCTTTAGTTGAGCGTTTATAATGTTGACATGCCTAGTTCAAACAAAGAATTGGAGTTATAATCTCATTTTGAGCACTGCATAAGAAGTTGCCAATTCTGGTCTCAGATACTACGATTGCAGTCAAGGGACCACAATTTCGTCAATGTCGTCACGGTTAACACTCTGTGATCACCATACCTGAGGGAAAATTTAGGCAGATATCAAAATTTTTGCACATCCTTAACTGGCCCCGAAACATTCCATAACAGTACCACATGAGCTTATCAGTTTATTCTAGTATGGTATTTGGTTTGATAATTCTAATATTTAGCTGAGTTGCATTTCTTACAGGTTCTAAGTCACTAAAAAATGGGAGATTTCTATGACACCCAATTCATAGCCACAGTATTCCAATACTAATATGATACAGACTTTCACAGAACAAAGCTACTCCCTGAAAGGGGTATCAACCTAAGTAAGGTGGAAGAGAAGTTCCCAGAATTCCATGTCAGGCTCACTACAACCAGGTTGATGTGTTTTTCCCCTGAAGCCTGATTTGCTAATGAGAAATGGGTATGCAAGTTCTATGAAAACCTCAACGTAGTTTTCCTTGCAAACCCAGTAATAAAAATTCAGGGTCAGAAGGTGAACTTTAGAGCAGAGCAGATTAATGCAGTGTATGAGCTCAAAAATGTTGATATGGGGGAGTTTCATGACAAGGGATACAAGATAGGGACTTGGATGGATGATATCTTATTCCCTATAAAAGCAGTTTCCTTGGCCACCACTAAGAGAGATATTTTGATGAAGGACTTCAAGGATGAAACCGTGTTGTGGTTGAACATCATCTATAGTAGAGTCTTACCATGCACTTACATAACCATTGTCACAGACATGAGAGCTCAGATTCTAGCCTGCAACCTATATAATATTTCTCTGAATATGGGCGAGACTGCCCTCTCCGAGTGGCAGTACTTTAAGAACCATGGAGGTACTCATCTTCTCTTTCCTTCCCTTATCACTAAGTTATGTAGGAGGATAGAAATGGAGTATTATGCTATAGATACTTGGGTATGCCTACACTCTCTCATGTTTTTACTCAAATTTAGAGGCGAGGGAGCTTAGGTCAGAGTAAGAAGAAGAAGATAGACTTGAGCAAATCAGTTCAAGTGGACACTCTTCCAGACCCTCATCAGCCACAACCTTCGATGATATATCTATTCAGATACAAAGGGTGAGAGAATTATTGTCCAGATTACCTCAGTAACCAGGAGAGTCCTCTACTGCTCGCCATTCATTGGTGGCCCAGTCATATTATGAGGATTACATGGTGGAGTAGAATAAGAAGAGTACCATAGTAGATAGTCTGGAGAGAGCCTATTTATCCTTAGTTACTTCTCATAGAGGCTTCAAGGACTCACATGAGAAGATGGTGATGAGAGAAATATTTTTCAAAAATCTGTGGAAATGGGTAAAAGGCATCTTCAAGGTGCTCAAACCCAACCATCTACTACCTTTACCGAGATTAGATAGTAAAGATGAAGCACCTACAAAGTGGTCAGCTAATGATGCGGGTAATGGTGATGCCGAGTTAACAAGAGAAGATAGCTCATGATGCGGATTGAGGGAGCCCCTTTTACTTTTATCTTCTTGCACATACAGTGTGGACATTACATTCCTTTTATTAGGGGTGGCCCCGGACTTAGTTATATTGTCTTAGTATTGTGTTACCAAATATTTCTTTTTATGACTATTTTGAGATAATGTTTGGATGATATTTTTATCTTTGTGTTGGGGATTCTAGATTTTGGGTACTCAGTTAGTACCCTCATTTTATGGATTATTATGTCTTGTAGTTTTAGTTTTCTTTTTACCTTTGTATTTAGTTTGATTTAGATTGAGACATAGTGCAGGGGAATTTTGAGTACTCATATCTTGAGTATCATGAATGCAAGGGTAGTCTGAGTACCTGTGGCATTTCATTTTGTAAAGTTGGGATCACTTTTTACAATATTGGCAAAGTTTGAGTATCTATATGGGTAGTTCACCTGTTTTGAGCCAAGATGTGAGACTAAGGATTTTGTGGTAGCCATAGTTTAGCAAATTATGCGTAGTGCTATTGCAAAACAAGAAACCCCTCCATCCAAAATTTTTGAAAAATCAAGGGCATGGACGTGAGCAATGTTGCAACAAATCTTTTTTGCTCTTTGTGGTTTCGCCAATTTTTGACTTGTAAATAGTGATAAATGGTCCTCTTTTGTCTCTAGCGGAAGGGACATTTTAATTCCCTTGGCAAATTTTGCATGCCATGTGTGGTGAGATTTTGTCATTCATTTCTTGTACACTAGTATTATCTAGAACTTTTCCCGTTAGCCTTTCAAAACTAATCTTGATTGTATGTAGTTGGAGAAATGACCTTAGGACATCCTTGTGATTTTAGAACCCACTCTAGCCTAAAAAGCCTACCCATTCATAATTGAAATCCTTAGTTACCCATTTTGAGCCTTTAGACCTTTCTTTGGAAAATTCATTACAAGTCGTGTTCCATTCTTTTTATCCCTATTTTAAATTATACCCTCATTGAACATGAAAATGAAACTTGAGTCTTAAACCCTAAGTTGGGGGTGGTTAAAGTTATGGAAGAAAGTTTAGAGTCACGAAGTATTAGTAAAATGCCCAATGTGCCTAAGTGTTGAAAAGAATTGTTTAGAAAAAAGGAAAGGATCCGACAAAGGAATGAATTGCATGTAAGTTTCAAGAAAAAGAAATGAAAGAAAAGCAGTGAACAAAGGAATCCAATTATAGGCATAACAAAGGAAATAAAACAAAGAGAAGTGGCCCATAATAAAAAAAGGAAGAATTGTAAAGGGTGATGTAGACATTCATGGAAGGGTGTAGCCATGTTGTTCCTAAGTGGTATCCTACCCTAACCCAAACCTATATTACAAGCTTAGAAATCCCTTTGATATCTCTGACTATTTACTTTCTTTGTAGTGGCAATGGAATATAAGGGAAAGCCTATGGTATGACACTAGTTTCATTGAGATTTCTTTTGTGTGAGAGAGAGTTTATGCACTTAAAATTTCTTGTTACATAGTTGGTCGTTTGGTGTGTCTAAATTATGTTTCTTGTGAGGATGGCATGTGAATAAGTTGAGGTAGGTAATTTTTGTCATCTCTCGAGCAATGAGGCAAATGGAGTATAACGTAATTAAGGAAAAAATAGAGCTACCTCTAGAGTATTGGTCATTATTTCTTGGTTTCTCGTTAAAGTCTTATGCATTCTAAAGTATTGCATTTTATAATAAAAGGGTGTAGTGAAATTAGCCTAGCACATGTGCAATGAGATACTTGTGGTTAGGACTTAAGTTGAAGTCATTATGGCCTTTGGAGCATAAAGTTTGGGACAATCAAAGGATATTACAAGATGTGAGCATAACAGAATCCAAGATACTATCCAAGAATTGAAGTATCAGAAGGATATGAGTCGTAAGTCTAAGTACAACGCATATAGGGTTGTCGTATACAAACCAATGTTCAAGACTGGAAAAGATTGAAGTCCAGGTGGATACGGATCAAGGACACGAATTGTATACGTAGTTACGGCTCATATGATGAAGTTGTAAGCTGAAAAGAGAATTGAAGCCATGGGAAGATTAGACATTGGAATGGTTACGACAAGGTAGGGTGCGGCTCGTAAGTTGAGGATACGAGTGAAGACCGACTCGTATCGAATGCCGACTTAACTTTATTTTTCACATTTTTAATATGATTTTTATGTTATTTTTAGATACTATAAATACCCTAGGGTTTATATTTTATTAGGTTACGCATAGTGACATTCTTTTATGCGCGATTACATATTTTTACATAGTTTTACAATTATTCTTTAGATTTGAGTGTTTTATTCATTTAAAGACTTCGGAGTTTATTCATCTTATTCCTGTGTAATTGATTATATGTGTTCATCATTGATAAACATTATTTCTTGCACAAACATGACCGGCTAATATCCTTAGCTAGGGTTGTGGGAACCTTGGCAGATTAGATATGCAGAGGAAGTGTGAGAATCAATTCGTCTAGGGTTTTTACATGTATCTTAATTCTTCTTCACAATAATTATCCTCAAGGAGCTGCAGTATCTTGAGATTGGCTGTATTCACATCCATTCCATAGCCAAGAAGCTTGTGATTGGGAAAAGAAAATTAAGACAACGATACGATAACCAAGTATAATTGAGGCCGTAGAAAGGGGAAATAAGGTAATACCCTGAGACCATCACCAAGTCAAAAGAAATAAAATTTATCTACTGAGCATGGGATAATACCTATCTTGTAGGCTTTGCATGCACAACAATAGAATAATTAGGTTGAACATGAGAAATTTACGCAGTTGAGAGGCCAGGGGGAACACAGACCTAGCATTTATGTCATATTGATTTTAACTCGACAGAACAGAAGAATATGTTACTGTTTGCAATTGATAACAAAACTCCCCCTATTTACTTTCCTGTATTGCTTGTGGATTACATCAAGGCAAGCAACTATTTACCTTTTGCCTACGGGTTCAACCCTAACCTTGTTGGGTTATTATATTTGTAATCAACCGCATTATACTTCTATTAGAGGTGCAGTTTTGGGTTATATCACCATATAGTTTTAAAGTTCTGAAGAGACAAGTATTGTACTAATTCTTAGGTGAAGAATAAATTAGAGTATCTTTTAAGTGGAGGAATGGAAATTTCTATTAAAGATTTGTTGAATCCTAAAGTTTGCAATTTTCTCTCTTTATCTTTCAATAAAACAAATTGATGAGATTTATGGAAATATCCTACTTATTAATCTTATGTGTAGCTAGTTCTTTCTCTTGGTATTATGTTAGAATAGGGTGCAATTGTGTGTGGGCTTTGATTCATTTGTGTATATGCTAGTTTGTTGGTGATGAGTTCTACTATTGCTTGATTAACTTGGTTGGGACTTTTGGGTGAAAGCCCAAAATACCCAAATGGGTTTGTGGGTGAAAATTCCAAGATCTTGAAATCTCAAAACATAATTGAAAGAGGGTTTGGGTGAACTTTTCAAACCCACATCATCCTTGAAAGAGGATGTGGGAACCAAGGCAATAGTGGACAATTTATGGGAATAGTTTGATAATTTTCACTGTCTAAGACATAAGGGTGGTCATGAGGTTGACTATCCTTGGGTATCATCATAGAAATAGATATACGCAATTGAGGTGTTGGGTGGATTTAATTGACACACTCGTTAGGTTCTCTAAAGGGTCAATGAGTGACATCTTTGAGACTTTGTTGACAATCTAGCCTCAAGGACTTTCAACCTAGCCTACCACTTCATCAACGATTAGAATTTGCACCAAATCATCATGTTCTCATGCATAACATTCTGCTAGGAAAGCATAATACCAAGATCCATTTCTAATTGGTTTCACTATAGCTATTCGTAGCCACTAGTTAGTCCATTAGGAATAAAAAAATAATCATATCTTTGAAGCATTCAAAATCCCCAAAAATACTTGTACCTTAGGTTTAAACTTAACTAGTAAATTTAATTTGGAACTTATTTAATCTCCACTCACATTATTCCTCGTGGATTCGACCCCAAGTCAAAATTGGGTAATTATATTAATGATGACTATCTTCCACTTACATTTACATGTAAGTTGAGTGTTATCAAAAATGGCGCCGTTGCCGGGGAGTAGTTTGACCTATTTACTTAGTTTATAAATATATCTTACTTTTTTTGGTTCAAACTTGTAAATACTTGTTTGTGATTTTATTTAGTTCCTTATGTTAGGTAGATTATTATTTTTATTTATTTATTACTATGGCATCTTGGAATGAATATGAGTTTGGTGGTTGGAAATCTTATCTTAATAATCTATGTCCATATTGTGTTGGACCCCACTTTTGGTAAGATTGTAGATATGCTCCATGGAAAGAGATGTGTGCACCATCTCGATCCCCTTGGGAGTATGATTGTTCCTAATGTGGTGATAGATATGGACATTAGAGCGATTTTCCAAATGCCCCTCCTCCTCATTATACTAACCAAAATGCTAGTTCTATTTATGACTTCGATAGGTCTTATGATGAGAAAAAGGAAGAACAACATGACAGATACAATAGTGTTGAAGCAATAATTCAACTTATCTTGGATTGGATGGAAACAATGAGAGATAACATACATCTCATGCATCAAGCTGCAGGAACATGTAAAAAGGAAATCAAAAGGATAGAAGAAATGGGTAATAAGTACGACATCTCAAAAACTATGAACATACCCACTCTTCAAAATGAGGTTTAAGAAGAAAAAATGTCAAGCAACATGGATTATGGTGATCTTGATATTGAAGGATCCTCGATGATTTCCCAACCAACGAGCCAAACATAAGAGATGATTCAAAAACTGAGAAGATTGTACTAGTGTTGAAAGCAGATACCAAGAAAATCCTTTGTGAAGGCTCTAGTCAATTTTGGGGCGAGAATGTAAAAACGGATGCAACTTCGAGATTAGGGAGAAGACCTCACTCGAATAACTTTTCAACATTATGCTTGGTAGATGTGTTGAAAGTTGAACCACCTAAGTAAATGATGACTTTTGGATGTTATTAGAAAAATTCATACATTTTAATGTTTTCCATTTTAAAAGGGCAAAAGGGAACCCACCACTTGAAGGTCAGTAAATGCAAAAATCTAGATGTAACAAGTGAAATTTTTATGTCCTTAGGAATACCCAACATGCCTATTCAGAAATTTGATGTAAGGATAGGTAAAAGATTCAAGTCTTCGAAGTGGCAAGATAAAAGTAGCATCTTTGCACCCTCACCTCGTCCCCAGGTGCCACAAAAATGAATTGATCGAAAGTTGGGGCATCAATTCAAATCCTCTAAGTGGAGACATAAATAATGATCAAAGAGGTGTCGTTCCACAACATTAACCAAGCGCTTGATAGGAGGCAACCCATCGTTTTCATGTTTACATTATTTATTTTTGAATAAGTCATAAAATTTTAATGCTTTGGAGATACTTTAGGCAGGTTGGAGGCCAAAAATAGGGAGAAACCAAGTTTAGAAGTATGGCAGCCATGCAGGAAAGAAGGAAAAATAGGGGAGCAATATGCCTCAGGTACCATGATTTCTTCTTGAGGATTGTGATCATGTTATCACGATCGTGCCAATCATGCCGCGATCCTAACTCAGTGTCCATCTTTTAACATAGCTGTCAATACAGTTTCAAGGAGACCATTTACATAACTGTCAATATGCCTCAGGTACCATGATTTCTTCTTGATTGTTGTATGATTGATCTTTGAAGTCTTTTGCATCCTTAGATAGTGCTTTTTATGTTGAGGGGCGGTAGTAGAATAGATTTGCCCATGTTTGAAGAGCTAGTTGTGGTAGTAACTGAGATTAAAGTCATTGTGATCACTGGGTCATAAAATTTGGGCATAAATATACATTATATCATGGTAAGAGGTAGTGTTGCTTGAGGACAAGAAAAACATTAAGTTGTGGTGTTGATGAGTGGTGAATTTACCACTCATTTGCACTTAACATTCTTGCACATTACCATGATTTAAATGTATAAATGAGACAAATGTGTGATTAAATGCACTAATATCCATATTTTGTAGGTATATAAGTTATGAGATGGAAAAATGTGGTCTTGAACTAAAAAGGACCAAAAGAGAGAAAAGAAGTTTAGCTAGCAGAAATAGGCTCAGTTACCATGATCGCAGTCTGAGGGCTGCAATCGTGGTCAATCAAGATAGGTCAGTATACCGTGATCTTAAGTTTTCACCATAGTCACAGTAGCTGCAATCGTGGACAAGCTCCCATGATTATGGCGTAGCGGAAATACAGCCCATGGGCAGAGATGTAAATACATACAGTTGATTCCCAAATTCCCTTAAGATTCTCAACCCTAGCTCTTTGAAAGGAGATCCGACTTTTGTGGATTTTTCCCACCATCTAGTTTCCAACTTTTAAAGAGACAACTATTGTACTAATTCTTGGGTGAAAAATACATTAGAGTGGCTTTTAAGTGGAGGATTGGCAATTTCCATTG
Organism: Capsicum baccatum var. pendulum; assembly: GCA_030864225.1. NCBI lineage: Eukaryota > Viridiplantae > Streptophyta > Magnoliopsida > Solanales > Solanaceae > Capsicum > Capsicum baccatum. The sequence goes on along the minus strand of CM061558.1, from coordinate 183,962,976 downwards.
AAGATTTGTTGAACCCTATAGCTTGCAATTTGGGTTCTTATTTTCTTTCAATAATTCAAATTGATGGAGATTTTTGGGTATATCTTGATTATTAATCTTTGGTGTAGCTAGTTTTTCCTCTTGGTATTATGTCAAAATAGGGTTCAATTATGTGTGGGCTATGATTCATTTGTGTATATGCTATTTTGTTAGTGATGGGTTCAACTATGGCTATATAAACTTGGTTGAGATTTTTGGGTGAAAGCCCAAAATACCCAAATGGGTTTGTGGGAAAAAATCCCAACCTCTTGAAATCTCAAACCATCCTTAAAAGAGGGGTTTGGGTGAACTTTTGGAACCTAAATAATCCTTGAATGAGGTATGTGGGAACCAAGGCAATAGTAGATAATTTATGGGTATAGTTTGTAAATTTTCACTATCTTAGACATAAGGGTGATTATAAGGTTGACTATACCTTGGGTATCATCCTAGAAATAAGGATGGCCAATTGAGGTGTTGTATGGGTTTAATTGACACTCTTGTTAAGTACTCAAAAGGGTTAATGAGTGACATCTTTGAGACTTTGGGTGGCTTTAATTAACACCCTCGTTAGAAGTAATGTCTTATCGATTGTGCCATGTGTGTGATTTATTGTCTATGATAATGATGAGCCATTTTTATGTCATTATTTGAATATTGATTGGGCTTTTAAAAAATATTATCGAATGAGCCCTTGGCAAGGAATTTTCCTAAGCCTTAAATTATGATATTGACTATGCTATCGGTAAGCTATGGATTATGCCATAGATTAACTATTGCTCAAGTTATTGATAGACTATCTCTTGATAATGATAGGTCATTGTATATGCTACTAATGGGTCTCTACTCATGATATTTCTTAAGATATTATGCCAAGAATATATGCTAGAAATAATGCTTGAAAACACTCCTTATGATAATTTTAGCAATTATGTCATAAATTATGATTAGAACTTTTTCTTATTAATTTATGGGAAGTTATGTTGGTAATTATACTTGAAATCATGAAACTTTCTTATCTAATTGCTTATGTGATGGATGTTGCCACCAATTATTATTATGCACTTGTAATGACACCCGGCAAGGTCGTAGGAGATTGTGATGATATAGTTATACCCGGCTTGGCCAGAGTATATTATAATGATGTGATGATACCCGAAAGGGCCAGAGGATGTTATGATGATGATAATATGCTCAGATGATGATATCTGGCAAGGTCGGAGGATATTGATTATGATGATATATACATGGCAAGGCTGGAGAATGATTAAATTGATGTGCCTATGTGTACATCACCAAGCTTGAGTCTAGATGTCCCTATGTATGTCAATTACATGCTTATTTATACACATATGTGTAATTTGGGTATGGTTTTGATATTATGGATGCTGATTATAGCCCATTAGTGATAAATACTCATAAAGTGGTATAGTTTATGTTTAGCATTAAATGAGTATTAGCGATGGATATTATTTAAGAGGATAATAATGACAAATATATAATCGAGAACTAGCGACAATGATGAATAGTGATATAAATGGCTAGTGATAATGATGGTTAGTCTATTATGATGGCAAGTGTTATCAATGATTAGTAGCCAAAATGATAATTTGATACTGATCATTTAGAATGATGATAACTAGTTAATAAACAATGCCTCATTACCAAATATGGGTTGGTTAGTGAATAACGGCTAGCTGATAACCCTTGAATAAAGGTTATGCGGTAAATAGTTATTAAATAACAACTAAAGGTTTTATGATTGCTGGCAAGTATAATGGATTAGTTAGTGAGAGATGACTATCTAGTAAATTGTGGTTAGTGTATATTGATTCTAAGATTGCTAAATAATGGTAATTGTATAGTATATGAACACCTGATTAAAGTTAGTAATTAATGAAAGTTTGGTAAAATAATCAATTGATGATATTGTGAAAAATTAGTTAGATAATGATGAGGTCTGGATATGTGTTGGTTAAATTCTTTTTATTCATCTCTTGTGTGTACTCTTTGGTAGTATGGGATGGTATGATGAGTTCTTTACTTTATACACCAGTTATAGTATGGAAACCAATTTTGTACGTGTGTTTTATTGTGTTGATGTGTTATGATTTCGAATTGTCTATTACTTATGCACACAGATATTAGCATGTGTTGATGTCTTATGTTATATTGTTATTTTTGTTTAATTGCTCATCATGTATAGTGATGATGGAGATGATTCAGGTTTGATTTTGTACCTTGACTTAGTTATGATTATCTTGCATTATATCATCTTTATATCATGATTTAGCTTAGTCAGCTGATGATGCCTAAAAAATACCCAATGTTTTGGTACTCGTACTACACTTCTTTACCTTTTTGGTGTCAATTTGAGTACTAGCAGTTGTTGTTGACCATTGTTCATGCATAGTTGATCTTTCAAAAATACGGTGAGCTCTTGGAGTTTTAAGATGCCCATTTCCATCTATCTTATTGTTATTCAGTATTTTGTATCAAGATAGATGTATTGACTATATTCTAGGTCTTATGGGTTATGTTATTGAATTTAGGTTCTCTTGTACTGGCTTTACCAGGTCTTAGGATTGGTATTCAAGTGATGGCTATTTTTCTATTTTCGAACATTGTGTTTATTTATAACTTGTGTTCATCGAATTTGGCCTATGATGGGCTCTAATACCCCGATCATTCCTTAAGCCTAAATCTATCTTTTTGAATGGATATGTATGACTTCTAAAGTTATTTATGTTTAAACCATTTTGTATTTCTCTAATTTCCACTTTTTTTCATGTAGAGAATTGAATAAGCTTTTTATCGATACCAATTTCATCAAAATCTGACATCGGACGAAGGAGTTATCGTCGTTTTACTAAATAGTATCAGAACGCCCAGGTTTGACGGAAGACTTGGTGGACCGTCAGTTCCCTGGTGGCTCGTCAAGTGTCCCAACAAGCCAAGGTAGTAAAAGTCTTTTTGGGCCATCGTGTGATGGCCTGGTTGGTGGACTGTTAAAAAGTCGACGGACCGTCAAGTGGGTCCGTCAGGTTGAGACAGAATGTCCCATTCCTGGGCCTCGAGTGATGGACGACTTGGTGGATCATCACACCCTTTGATGGACCGTCACTCTAAACTTCACTCCGAGGCAGGACGTTCTAGATTTGGCAATTGAGTGATGGACGACCTGGTGGACTGTCAGCTCATCTGACGGACCGTTAGATCGACCGTCACAGGCCCTGATCTGCAATTTTCAACTTTTTCAAAAGGGTATTTTGGTTATTTCTAATCCTTATGGCCCTATATATATATCTAAGTAGAGAAGAGGAGATCATTTTTTCTCTTTTCTACGGTCCTCTTCCAAGAAACATCTAGAGATTACGGTTTCTTCTAAAACCCAAAAATCCAATCTTCTTCCAAATAAATTCAAGAATCCTCCATAGTGATTCAAAGTGATTCAAGAATTAAGTTCCCCAAGTCAAAGGCATCAATAATCTTGGTCTAAAAGTGTAAGGAAGAAGTTCCAAACAAGTTTCTACATCTCAAAAAAAAATCATAATCCAAGGTATGTAGGGTTTGAACAAGAACACTCCTTTCGTTCTTATGCATGAAGATTTACTTTCTATTATTGATTTACATAATTTTGCAAGTGGGTTTACACCCAAATTTCTCTATTAATGATTTACGAGATTTGAGTTGAATAAGTTTGATATTTATGATTTTTTCACCATCATGTTTCTTAAATTGAGAATTTATTCCATGAGCCATATATTATCATTATGTATTGATTATTTCTAAGAAATTTAAGTCAAGTTCCATGAGTTGATTATTTTTATTACGAATTGATGATTTTTGAATGATTTGAGACAAGTGTCATGAGTTAAGACTTTCCATAAGAAATTCGACTATTGAATGTATATTGATATATGAGAGGCAAGAATGAGTCTTATGATGTTTCCATGAAGTTTTTGATATTTGAAATGATTTGATAAACAAATGTACTTGATATTGAGAATGCTTATGTTGAGTTGAGTCGAGTTAGGAATCCACAAGATGTTTATGATTTTCAGATGAGATATATATTTATGTTTTGGTCTTTATAATAGAACCATGAGTTGATATTGATTGAGGTGGATTTCCTAACGCGTTCTGAGCTGAGTCAGGGAGGAGTATTTAGGACCGAGCAGGAAATTTGGTATTTCTCCTAAAACTACGTGCCACCGTAGGATTATTGTTGATAATTGTGGGCCAAAGGCAGAGTATGAGATTGTGAAGATGAGATTGAGGTTGTACTCCCTGGAAAAGAGTACAACACCCCTGGCAATGTGGGGTTCTCTCCTTAGGAGGGCAAAACGTTGGACTCCATGCAGCTCACATGGTGTAGTCATGTCAGTTATAAGAAACTCCCACGTCTATAATAATTTAAGTATCTTGAGTTACCGAGTCTCTCTAAGTCATGAGTTAAAGAGTTTGAGTTGAGATAAATGATTTACGATATTTATGAAGCATGTATTACTACTGATGATTTATGAGAAAAATGTTTCAGATAATTCAAGCGAACAAAATTATTATGGTCAACATGCATGATTTTCTTATACATTTATGAATTATTTAAATGTTGCATCCACCCTCGCATAATCAGTACATTCCCAAGTACTGACTCCCATACTCTTTTGTATTCTATATTTCATCGTGATATAGGTTCAGGTGCTCAGTCTCAGCAGTGACAGTGATCTTCGAGTACCTTCTTCTACATCTCTGCAGTTGGTGAGTCCTCATGGTTTGAGGACCTATATCTCTCATTTTGTCTTACTGATAGATGGTCGTTTATTTTTAGTTCAGTACGAGTCAGTTGGGGATCTGTCCCAATGGCTTTGTTAGATTAGTGTGCCAGTATATACATGATCTCAGTATTTTGGTTGTACACGTGTGACCTTAAGCACCGTGTGACATCTCGGGATGGGTTCTTGGGGCGTTACATGGGCATTCCTTAGTGAATTAACCCATTGTGTTAGCTTCGTGTTATGGTATTGCCTTACCTACTGGCGGGATCTAGTAGGTGCTTTCATGACTCATAAATCGGGCCGTGACAAGCAAATGAAGAATGTGTCTTTAAGAGATTGGATAGAGTTGTCATTAATCAAGTTGCCAGTGATAAGTTTGGCAATATGGAGTTGCAGAACTTGGCCAATACTGGTTCAGATCATGCCCCTTTATTCTTTTCTTGGGGAGGGGAGATACAGAAATTTCATAAACATTTAAGGTTTTTAAGGTTTTGGATAGTAAAGAAGGAGTTCAACGATGTCATTAACAAAATTCGGTTAGTTCTAGTGATGGTGATAGTTTCTATAGATTGAAGCAAAAATTTAAGATAACTAAGTTTGCACAGTCCAAGTGGAGTAGAGAAACCTTTGGGGACATTTTTAAACATATGATTATTAGGGAGGAAATTGTAAGAATTAAAGAAGATTTGTTTGAACAAATTCTATCTCAAATTAATAGGGTTATTGATATGACCCGACCAAGGGCCTTGCCGTAATGGGCACCCGATTCCGATCAGGACCGGTGATTACCCCTATTACCCAACCAAACCTCCAGTCGCCAGCCTGAGTCAACTGAATTTCAAACATATAACAAGATTACATAATCGGACAAGGACCAACTTTAGGATAGGTCTATTCCTAGACCATCCCAACCAAGTATTCCCATCCACCAAATCGTACAAACTAAACCATCAAGCCAAACCAATACCAATCCAAGGGACATAAACCAAGCCATAACCAAATAAGTTCCAAAATATACAACTGGTTTCAGCCTCAATACCAATACCAATGCTAAGGGTGATGCCAATACTGATCACGCCCATTCCAACCCATAAAAGCATCACAAAGCCTCTAACCAAAAGAGTAAGAATTTCCGATTGGGACATGCCCCCAATTATAGCCAAAACCAATATCGAAAAATCAATCGAAATGTCTGAAAATATCCATAACATGAAATGGAGTCTTTTAGAAAGATTAAAGCTCACCATTTTAATCCAATAGTTTTCCCTAAGTCAATCACTATATAGGAGGAGTAGAATCGAAAGTTCCTGCATAGCGTGTGTATATAGCTTCCCAAAGATGGATTAGCGGGTGAACGCTAGCATGAACTCAGGATAAGGATAAAATAATTCCATTTATAAAACCAAGTAAAAACCATCCATATGCACAAAGCCATACATATATATAACCATACCGGGAAAGGTAACCGTGTTTAGCATGCCATTAAAACCTTTACCTAGGTTGTGTATCTTTGTCGTGCTAAACCACCCTTGGGATATATGGGTTCAGCTCTCCCTTCTGAAAGGGCCCCAGTGCGTGAAGCCACATGACCAGGGAATAAAACCTAGGATGACTAGTACATCCCCCAAATAGAAAGGTTGACATTATGAACACGGTCTCTTGGACCAAGCCTCACATCGTCAAATATGAGATTTTAGGTTTGGTCCCTCCGAGACATCAACCTTCCATGGATATTCTACACACCCCACCATATTTTCCCAATTAAATCCATTAAAAAGAAATCACCAATCCATAACTATTTATTAACAGAGGCCATTAGGAATGGTATCGTCATACCAACAATACTTCCAAGCTTTGTCCATACCCAACCACATATAGGTTTAAGGGATTCCATGTACCCTTCATAATTTAAAATTAACAAAATCATGGCCACCAAGGCCTTTCCAATCCTTTTAAAAATTTCATATCATTTAGGGTTCCATTACCAAGTTTAAACCATGCATAAGTTTCATTGAAAAAACAATTTTATAGTTGAAACAATGTTATAGACATTTTATCAAACATATTGGGGGCATAGTATTTCCAAATCCAAAGTCCATTACCAAGGAACCATTCCTATGCACCCAATTATCCAAAACCACTATTAATGCATATAAAACCATAATTAAAACATGAGAAACCCATAACCAAGAATTTATAACCAAAACTCCCAAATCATATTTGAGAACCCAAAATTATTCAAATTATAAAACATTGTATAAAACCATGTCTTTAATAGGAACTAACAATCAGGGACAAGAACATGCCTTAATTGACAAAGTAGAAGGAGATAAACCACCAACAAAATCCCTAATTTATTCCTCTAGTTGAAACTCTAGCTTCCTTGCCCAAAAGCTCTTGAGAGAATTGTAGAGTGTTTAGGAAGAGCTTATAGGTGTTAATGAATAGAATAATAGGGTAAATAGCCTCCCTAGTGAGTTAGAAGTTGTGGGGATTTATTAGGATAAGTAGGGAAATATGCATATACCCCCACTTAAGTTGTACAAAATCCCTTCACACAGGTACGACTGACCCTCACGAGTCGTACCATTTAATACGAGGGGTACCCACCACTCATATGCTAAGCCTTAAGACTTAAACCCAATACTATCCAGTATATAAATCATCCTACCCAAGTTATATTAACAATATACGATCCATACCCTTTACCCGTATCCCTGGCATGATAGAATCACATAAGGTTTGAACACTGTCCCCTATACGAGTCGTTGGTATGACTCGTACCATAGATTATAGTTCTTATTGATCCACTTGTAATTAGATCCATCATAAGTTACAAAGCTTAAGGTTAAGTAAAGTAACCAAACAATCTGTATCCAAACACACGACTTGTATCACCAAGTCGTACCCATTCCAGTGACCAAAGTTCGTCCCACCAACCAATACTGGTTAGCATACAACTAGACCATACCATTCATACCCCAACATATGGCGCATACTCATGAGTCATATTGGGTCTAGAGACTAAAATTCTAGAAAATTTTCTAAAGTACAGACGCTGAGGTGTTTTAGTTATATTGCAAAAGGCTCAAGCTGAATTCAAACAATATACTCATTATAAGGAGGAGTTTTGAAGGCAGAATACTAATATTCAATGATTCACTAAAGTTGATAAAAATGCATAATTTTTCACTATTTCATTAAGGGAAGAAGGAAAATATAAAAGCTAAAAACAATGAAATATTTGATAGCTCTTAGAAAGAAGGTGCTAAACTAATTGCAAAAGAGGCAGTATGCTTTAATAAGGAACAATTCTATGGGTGTCCATATTAATATAATCTATGTTTATTGCATTAAATATCCTCTAGGATTACTGAAGAAGAAAATAACATGATCCATGCTTTGCCTGATGAAGGAAAAGTTGAAAAGGTAGTTTTTAAATTAAATGTAGACGGTGCGATTTCATCAATTTCATCAAAATCCGACATCGAAAGAGAAAGTTATGGCTGAAATACAGAAGGTAGTAAAACCGCCTAGGTGAGACTGTAAGGCCGACAGACCGTTGGAATAGTGATGGACTATCACCCATGAATATTAAAGTGAGGCAGTATGACTACCTTCTATCCTGGATCAATGGACCAGACCGACGGACCATCGAACTAGCGATGGACTGCTGTAAGGGAAACAGTGAGGCCCTATTCTACCTTGAAGTGATGGTGAGGAGTGACAGACCGTCGACCTAACGATGGACCATCGCACCCCACTATCGTACCAAGGAAGTAAGTTCCAGTTCCAATTCCAATGTGACGGTCAGTCACACGGACCGACGACCCAGCGATTAACCATCATACCCACCGTCAAATATTCTATTCAGTTATTTTAAAGCCATTTTAAAGGGGATTTTTGGCATTTTACCACCCATTTATATACCTAGTTATATCCGACCAAAGATTAGACATTAATTATCCATCTACAACAACAAACTTAGGGTTTTCTCTCTAAGATTAATCCCCAAAAATAAAATTTAAATCTTCTTCAAGAACTAAGAGATTCCAGTCCTTCAAGTTCAAGAACTTCAAAAATCTCATTACCAGGTATACATATTGTTCATTCATGAACTCCTTTGATCCATGAAGCCCAAGAATCTCTTTTCTAAGTTCAATTTTATAGATTTTCTTTATGAATTTCATGTTGGGTTGCTGTTGTTCATATTGATAATGACTAATTGAATTCTAGTCCATGTTTTAGTGATAAATCTTAAGTGGAATTTATTATTATAGGTGTATCTTCATGTGAATCCATGATTAAAACCTTGAATGGTGAAATTAGAGATGAATCATGATTTTTGTTTTTTATATAATATTGTCTGCATATACTATGCCTACCATGTGTTTGATTAAATGCCTATGTGAAGGAAAAGTTCTCAACTAGTATGGTATTATAAAATCCCCATTTATGTACAAGTTATGTATATCACATGTTTGATGAAATGCTTTAATAAATGAATTATGGATTGTGATGTTAATCTTGCATTCAAGAAAGTCATGCTTTGTCAGTTTCTTTCAATCAAGTCCTAGGGGTACTTGTACCCGAAATATTAGTTGTGTGCCTAGAGCCATGTCATGTTTTCACAATAATCTCTGTCAAACCATGATACTTAGACTTCAGACAATCTTATGACTCAGGAAATCTCAATAATCTCATGAACTTCGTGAGTTGTTAGGTATCAGTAGTATGCCATCAGTCAATGGAATTTGGTAACTCAGTCCATGTTTAGATCAGTTAATCATGTTCAGTGTCTATTCAGGTGGGATTATAAATTAGCACCGAGTAAACCCAAAAGATGGGAACTTACCCACCAATAGAGGGTGTGATTCATAGAAGGGTAGCCAACATAGGTTGAGACGTCATACCTGCTAGTTGAGGGTAGATGAGGTGGCTTAACTTTCTAGTTAAGGGTTACCACTATTCTTATTAGAGTAACCTGCTAGACGAGGGTCACTCATATGTTTTCCTTACTAGTGGAGCGGTATTCATACCCTTCCAATTAGGGCACATATTAGACCATAATTCAGCTATAATGCATCATTTAGGGCATGTCGGTTAGATTACTATTTCCCATAGTTTCATGTTACAAAATTTAGGCCTGTCATATATAGTCAATTTAGATACAGTACGGAACTCAGCTAGTTCTATCAGATTCAGGACTGTCAGATACAGTCACTAATGTTATCAATTATCAGAACTTAGTCATTTGTCATGTTAGTTATCAGTAAGCTTATGTTATCATGGTTTCAAATATAGTTACAATGTATGCATGTATGTATTCTCACATTCATATTAGTCAGTTAGCCAGTATTGTGCATGCATATAAACCTCATGCATTCAGCCTACCTTATATTCATACCAGTATATTCAAAGTACTGCCATAGTTACGCTATGGTGTCTTATACCATAGGTTCAGAGACACGATCTCCAGAGTATCAGTAGATTCTAGTCTCATAAGTTAGAGCTAGAAGTGAGTCCTCATCTTTCGAGGACATGATCATTACTTCATTATCTCGTTAATTAATTTATTAGTTTAAGTTAGTTGGGGACATGTCCCATCAACTCTTTATTCAGACAGTTCAGTCAGTTAGAGGCTTTTCAGACTATCATGTTCAGACAGTTATTTCAGGTGTTCTAGGTATTTCATACCCTATCCAGATGTTATATCTTTATCAGTTATGTTATAGTTTTGAACCTTATGGCCTTTTAGTTCAGGTTTCCACATTATACAGTATATTATGTAGTATATATGTACAGATATCATTCATGGGTTAGCTTGTGGTCCTTCAGGGTCATGAGCAGTGTGTAGCATTTTTGGTCCCAGATTTGGGGCATTACACACTTAGTTTCAGAGCCTAATGTTTAATAGAGTCCTAGGAAGTCTTAAAGTCGCATCTAGTAGAGTTATGTGCATGGGTGTGTAGCGTGCTATATTTATGTACAAGAGGCTACAGGATATTCTTAGGAGAAGTTTCCCTTCTTTTAGTATACAGATTGTACGAGTGAGCATGAGCTCAAGTTGATCCGCAGTCTAATTCATTTCTTCTATTTATTTCAGAATATGCCTCCCAAGAGAAGAACTCAGCCTGTCCAAGAAGATCCCTTGGACAAACATATTTCTCATGCAGAGTTTAGAGCTATAGTCACTACTCTTGCTCAGCCAGTTTCTACTAAAAATAATGACCAGCTGTTGTTCCAGCCAACCCACTGGCCAATTCAGCTATAGCTTGGATCAGGGACTTTACCTGAATAAATCCTCCATCCTTTATTGGGTCTAAGGCAGATGAGGACCATCAGGAATTCCTAGATCAGGTGCAGAAGGTTACAGACATCATAAGGGTTACTTCTAGTGTGAGTGCTAAACTAGCTGCATATCATTTATATGATATTGCTTACACTTGGTTCAAGCAGTGGAAGTCAAAGAGGGCAGTTGATGCAAGGTCAGTTGAGTTGGAGGAGTTTTATTCTTCTTTCCATGATAAATTCTTTCCCCTAGAGCTTAGAGAAGCTAAGGTGGTAGAATTCATCAACCTCAAGTAGGGAAACATGACACTAAAAGCGTATTCTCTTAAGTTTACTTAATTTGCCAGATATGCCCCTCATGTGTTTGCAGATAGCAGAGCCAAGATGAGTAAGTTTGTTTCAAGGGTAAATGATAGTATGGTTAATGAGTGCAGATCTACCATGTTGAATAGTACATGACTTTAGCCAAGCTTATGACTCATGCTCAATAGATAGAAGAGCAGAAGATTAAGATGGGGGAGAAGCAGAGTAAGAGAGCAAGGACTGGTAGTTATAACTTTGCTCAGCCTAAATCAAAAGGAGGAAACCATTCTCAGTTTCTTCCTAAGTCATTAGTTCCAGCTCCTTCTTCAGCTATTTCTCCTATGCCTAAGTTCAAAGATTGAGCACTAGGCTCTAAGTCTCAGGGTAGTATTAGTAGTGCCCTCACCAACTCCTTTTTCAGACTTGTGGAAAGAAACATCAGGGTACTTACAGAGCGGGCAGTGATACCTATTTTAGGTATGGTAAACTAGGCTAAAAAGTTAGTGATTGTCTGTAGTCAGGTCCACAGGGTCAACAGAACTACTCCTTATCTCAGTTTTGTCACCCAAATCAGTAGGGTGGCACCTCCAGCGCTACTAGTGGGCAACGCCCAAATAAAATTTATGCTCTTCAGTCCTAGTAAGATTAGGAAAATTCTCTTGATGTGGTTACTGGTATGTTATAGATATTTCATGTTCATATTTACGCTTTGCTAGATCCAGGTGTTTCTTTTTCTTTTGTTAGTCCCTACGTAACATTTAATTTCAGAGTCAATCCCAAAATTCTAGTAGAGCCTTTTTCAGTTTCTACCCCTATGGGTAAAACCATCATAGCCCGGTGGGTAAACAGGAACTGCCCGGTTATGATATCTCAGAAAGTCACTTTAACATACTTAGTCAAATTAGAGATGACTGATTTTGATATCATTCTAGGCATGGATTGGCTTCATTCCTTCTATACCATAGTCGACTACAGAAATAAAATAGTTCAGTTTCAGTTTCCAAATGAACTCGTCCTAGAGTGGAAGGGTACTGTATCCGCATTTAGAGGTTAACTTATTTCCCACCTTTGGGCACAGAAAATGATATCTAAAGGATATTTCTATCATTTTGTTTGAGTTAAGGACACTAGTTACAAAACTCCCTATCTTGAATGAATCCTAGTAGTGAATGAATAGTCAGATGTCTTTCCCGAAGATCTTAAGGAATTCCTTTCGAATGGGAAATAGGCTTTGACATTGATGTTCTTCTAGATACTCAGCCTATATCTATTCTGCCATACAGAAGGGCTCCAGTAAAACTCAGAGAATTGAAAGATCAGTTGAAGGATCTCTTAGATAAGAGATTCATCAGGCCTAGTGTGTCCCCATAGGGTGCACCAGTTTTATTCATGCGCAAGAAAGATGGTTCTCTTAGAATGTGTATTGATTATTGTTTGCTCAACAAAGACACAGTCAAGAACAAGTATCTCTTTTCCAGAATCGATGACTTGTTTGACCAACTTCAGGGTGCCACCTATTTCTCTAAGATAGACCTCAAATCCAACTATTATTAGCTCAGAGTCAGAGAATATTATATTTTGAAAATACCTTTTCATACTCGGTATGGTCACTTCGAATTCCTGGTCATGTCCTTTGGTCATACTAATGCCCTAGCAGCTTTCATGGACTTGATGAACCATGTGTTCAAGCAGTACTTGGACATGTTCATCATAGTCCTCATTGATGATATTTTGGTGTATTCCCGTAGTGAGAGGGATCATGTAGACCATCTCAGAACAGTACTTCAGACACTAAGAGATCATCATCTATTCACCAAATTTAGTAAGTGCAAATTTTGGATAAGGTCAGTAGCATTCCTTAGCCATATTGTTTATGGAGATGGCATTAGAGTAGATTCTCAAAAGACCAAAACAGTAAGCAACTGGCCTTGCCCTATCTCTCTATTAGATATTCAGAGATTTTTGGGTTTGGTTGGATATCATAGATGATTTTTTGAAGGATTTTCTTCTATTTCATCCCCTATGTCCAGATTGACTCAGAAAAAAGTCAAGTTTCAGTGGTCACATCCTTGAGAGAAGAGTTTTTAGGAGTTGAAGACTCGACTCACCTCAAATTTAGTTCCAGCTCTTCCAGATGGTTCAGATGGGTTCGTAGTATATTTTGATGCATCTAGAGTAGGTTTGGGTTGTGTCCTCATGCAGCATGGTAAGGCCATAGCCTACGCCTCCAGATATCTTGAACCCCATGAGAAAAATTATCCTACTCATGATTTTGAGTTAGCCTCTATAGTATTTACCTTGAAGATTTGGAGACATTATCTATTCGGTGTTCATATAGATGTGTTCACAGATCATAAGAGCCTTCTTTATGTCCTTTCTTAAAAAGATCTCAATATTTGTCAGAGAAAGTGGTTAGAGCTATTGAAAGACTATGACCTGAGTGTCCTTTATCATCCGGGCAATGCCAACGTAGTGGCCGATGCTCTCAATAGACTATCTATGGGTAGTGTTGCTCATGTCGAGGATAGTAAAAAGAAGTTAGCTCAGAAAGTCCATCATATTTCAAAACTAGGTGTTGGCTTAGTCGATATAGAGGATGGTGATATATCGGTTCAGAGTAGTTTAGAATCATCTCTCATTTTTTAGGTGAAAGAAAAGTAAGATAGGGATCCTAGCCTTGTCAAGATAAAAGAGTCAGTCAAGGATTTGAAAGTAAAGGTTTTCTCCCAAGGGGGAGATGGTGTTCTGTGTTGTCAGGTTTGTCTGTGTGTTCTAGCTGTAGATGACTTAAGGCAGTGAATTCTTGCAGAAGAACATGGTGCGCACTACTCTATTCATCTAGGGGTCACAAAGATGTACCACGATTTTTAGGAAATCTATTGGTGGAGTGGGATGAAGAGAGACATTGTAGAGTTTGTGGGTAAGTGTTCTATATGTTAGCAGGTTAAGATAGAGCATCAAAATCCTAGTAGGTCCATACAAGATTTCAGTATTCCTACATGGAAGTGGGAATAAGTTAACATGGACTTCTTGATGGGTTTGCCTCAAACTCGTCGTCAACATGATTTTGTTTGGGTCACTATAGACAGGATGGCCAAATCAACTGATTTCCTTCCAATTCATACCACTTATTTAGCTAAGGATTATGCCAAACTCTAGATCAGAGAGTTGGTCAAATTGCACGGCGTTCCATTATCTATAATCTCAGACAGAGGTACCCAGTTCACCTATCATTTCTGAAAAGCATTCCAAAAGGGTCTTGGTACCTTTGTTCATCTCAGTACAACCTTTCATCCTTAGATAGATGGTCAAGCATAAAAGACCATTCAAACTTTAAAAGATATCCTACGTGCGTGTGCAATTAATTTCAAGGGAAGTTGAGATCACCACTTATCTTTGATTGAATTTCCATACAACAACAACTATCATTCTAGTAGTCATATGGATCCATTCTAAGATCCATATGGTAGGAGATGTAGATCTCTAATTGGTTGGTTCAAAGTTAGTGATGCCTCAGTTATAGGGCTTGACTTGGTATTCGACACGTTAGAGAAATTCCAGTCGATCAAAAAAAGTCTTCGAGCTGCTCAAAGCTGACAAAAGTCTTATGCAGAAGTTCCTAGAAAGGATCTCAAGTTTAGGATCAGCGATCTTGTATATCTACAGACCTTTCCCATGAAGGGAGTGAAGAGGTTTGTCAAGAAAGGAATGTTTAGTCCTCGATATATTGGTCCCTTTAAGATTCTTAGTCTCTTTGGCAAGGTAGCTTATGATCTTAAATTGCCTTCAGATCTAGCTTTAGTTCATCCATCCTTCCATGTCTCCTTGCTCAAGAAGTACATAGGTAACCCAGAAATTGTAGTCCCTTTTCAGAGCATAGATATTCATAACTTCCTCTCTTACGAAGAGATTTTGGTCGAGATCCTAGACTATCAGACTCGTAGATTGAGGAACAAATAAGTCCCTCTAGTTAAGGTTCTTTGACGAAATCAGTCTATCAAGGGAGCTACTTGGGAAGAAGCAGACATGCATACCAAGTATCCTTACCTTTTCTCCGCCAACTCAGATCAAGCTCAATTTAACACCCCGTAAAAGTCGTGCATGGATTAGCCTTTAATAGAGTGCCCTTAGACTTAAAAATTTGAAATTTTTTTGTGAGTGTAATGAGGACTTAGTGTCATTTTAGCTGGCAATCTTTGGGATACAAATTTTCAATCTTTCCGATATTCGTTTTTAGATTTTCAAGTTGCGTTACGATCGGGCAAGCTCATAGTACATCTCAGATAAGTTTTGAAATTTTTCGGAATGTATAAGGCTGCGTTTGGATTTCAAAACAGTAGCAAAACGCATAGCCTATTGCCCAGTTTTCAGTATTTCTGGGTCAATTTCAAACGATCACAACTCCCTGTATATAATGAACTATGTGAGCTATAATATATAAAACGAAAGATATTTGAGTCCTCTTTAAAATGAAGTTGGTTTCATCCAATTTGAATATATGAGTAAGAGGTTATAATCGATTTACTCCAGCCTGTCAAACTGTCAACTGAGGGATAGATTTGACCTTAATTGTTCCTTAGGGGTATTTTGGTCATCCTCCACCCCTATATATACCACCAACACGGGATTTAATCCCTCAAACACCATAATACACATACTTTTCCAAAATTTCTCAAGAATTCTCCTTAGGGTTTCAAAATAAAAACCCAAATAGTTCAAGATTCGACCGTATGTTTTCGAAGATAATTTTATATTCGGAATCACCAATCCGCAAGCTTCAAGAAACATCTATTATCCTTGGAAATAGAGGTACGCGGGGTTTTTCCTAAATTCTCATGGGCATAAAAAAATCATGTTTTAGAATGTGATTTTAAATTATGTATATATATTTATGTATAAGATATTTTAACATCATTGTTTTGGTCTTTTGACCATCTCCAAAGCGATTTGACAGTTTATATACATATATGAATGAATGTGTTTCAATTTTGAATACATGAACTTGCTAAGGACATTTGACCACCAGGTGTTTGATGAAATTTCTGCATGAATTGAACTTTAAGTTTCGGAATATGAAATCCTTTACATCAGTTACATGTTTTGGTGGTCTAAACTATGTTTTGAATGAAAGCTCTTGCTTAATACATTATGGCTCAAAAAAATCATGACTTGCAATGTCTTGGTATGACGATACCAATTCAGACTAACGCCATATCAGACTTAGACTAACAAACATTTCAGACTTTCATGATTTTAGACATTCAGAATGTTGCATGTACAGAAAAGGTTAAAAATGGGCATACAGAGATGTTAGGTGGTTCCCCGAAGAGGGCTTGAGTTCAAGCGACTCATTGCCTAAAACCATGGTTTGCCGACCCGGGTATACTATTATGCGCTGACTTAAATATCCTGTGGCGTATCAGACTCAAACACTCCAACCCTTGCGGCACACTTGGGTTGGGGGCTTTCCCGCCGATTCAATGGCGGATTCCATACAGCCCGTGGAATATCAGACTTGTAGGGGAATACCACCTAACTCAGAAGTAAAACACAGATCTTGATTTGAAATGAACAGGCAGGTTACATGTTTTCAGAAAGTGCCCATGTATTTTTCGGAAACAGTTTTATACATGATGTCTTGATGAAAAATTGCTTTCACTTAATATATATATATATATACATGTATGTTCCATTATACTATTTTTGGATTGCTTCGCGTGCCAGTACTTTTGTGCTGACCCTCCCCCCCTCCTTCTAGGTCCTGAGGCACAATCTAGGGGTCCAGCTACTCAGTAGACATTCTCGGATTTGTAGACTTGATCTCGCAGTGGTGAGCCTTCTATTATTTGGAAGGCCTAATTATGTCAGACATTATCTTATTTATTATGTTTTTGGTTTACTGGGGGCCTTGTCCTAGTTTCTTTTCAGACAGATGTTTGTGTTCTTAGTAGAGATTTCGCAGACTGATGTCAGATAGTATTATTCAGAAATGGTGCAGAACTTGACCATGTATTCCGTACTCAGTTTCAATTCCGCATTTTATTATGATTACAAATGTTGTGCATGATAACCAGATAGAGAATGGGTGTTCCGGGCCTTCATGGTTCGGGATGCTCGTCACGGCTAGGGCCTAGGCTCGGGTCGTGACACTCAAGGTAATAGTTCTCCTTAAGCTTACTAAGTTTCATGTTCAGTGTTTATCACAAACTTGGTACCAAGTACCATTACATATTCAGTCATGTATTTATGTATCATCTTAGTTATATAATTATGCATCAGACATGCATTCTTATTGTGAGAAACTTTGTTCATCAGAACACCCAGTTATGCATTCATGAATCAGTTACAAATGTATCAGATATGCAGGTTCAGTATGATATATTCAGTTATTAGTCAAGTCAGTCATGAAATCGTGTTCCATCTAGTCATGTTCAGTATGTACGTCAGTTAATATTCTTCCCCCCTCACTCAATCTCATTCAAGGATGAATGTTCTCAAGGGGGAGATATTGTAATACCCCATACTTTTTCCTAGCTTAAAATTGTTCCAAGAATGTTAGAATCTTTCTTTAAATGATGAATCCACTTTTGTACACATGGTATTTTTAAGTTTTTTAAATTTAAGAAGCTTTCCATTGATACCAATTTCATCAAAATCTGACATAGAAAAAGAAAGTTATGGTCGAAATACAGAAGGAAGTAAAACTGCCTAGGTGCGACGGTGAGGCTGACGGACCATCAGACTAGCGACGAACTGTTGCCCATGACCATCATAGTGAGGCAGTGTGACTAACTTCTACCCAGGATCAATGGCCCAGGTCAACAGACTGTCAGACTAGCGAAGGAATGTCGCTCAAGCTGTTGCAAGGGAAATAGTGAGACCCTATTCTGCCTAAAAGTAATGGTTAGGACCGACGGACCATTGACCCTGTGATGAACCATCGCACCCCACCATCATACCATGGCATTAAGTTCCAGTTCTAGTTCCAGTGCGGCGATCAGTTCGACAGATCACCGACCCAGCGACAGTCCATCGCACCCACTATCGTATGTTTCATTCAGTTATTTTAAAGCTATTTTCAAATGGATTTTTGATCTTTTACCACTCGTTTATATACGTATTTATATCTGACCAAATCTTAGACATTCATTATCCATCTATAATAACAAAATTAGGGTTTTCTCTCTAAGATTATTCCCTAGGAAAAAAATCCAAATCTTCTTCAAGAACTAAGAGATTCCAATCCTTCAAGTTCAAGAACTTCAAGAATCTCATTACCAGGTATGCATAGTGTTCATTCAGGGACTCCTTTCGTCCATGAAGCCCAAGAATCTCTTTTCTAAGTTCAATTTTATGGATTTTCTTTATGAATTTCATGTCAGGTTACTATTGTTCATGTTGATAATGACCAATTAAATTCTATTCCATGTTTTAGTGATAAATCTTAAGTGGAATTTATTATTATAGGTGTAGGTTCATGTGAATCCATGGTTAAACCCTTGAGTGGTGAAATTGGAGATGAATCATGATATTTATTTGTTGTATAATGTTGTCTACATATACTATGCCTACTATGTGTTTGATTAAATGCCTATGTGAAGGAAAAGTTCCCAACTAGTATGGTATTTTGAAATCCCCATTTATGTACCAGTTATGTATATCATATGTTTGATGAAATGATTCAATAAATGAATTATGTATTATGATGTTATTCATGTATTCAAGAAAGTCATGCTTTGTTAGTTTCTTTCAATCGAGTCCTAGGGGTACTTCTACCCAAAACATTAGCCGTGTGCCTAGATCCATGTCTTGTTTTCATGATACTCTAATTCAATCCATGATCCTTAGACTTTAGACAGTCTTATGACTCAAGAAATCTCAATAATCTCATGAACTCAGTTAGTTGTCAAGTATTAGTAGTATCTCGTCAGTCAACGAAATTTAGTAACTCAGTCCATGTTTAGATCAATTAATCATGTTTAGTGTCTATTCAGATGGGAGTAGAAATTAGCACCGAGAGAACTAAGGATGGGAAATGACCTACCAGTAGAGGATATGATTCTTAGAAGCAATCCTTGCACTCTAGAACTATGTAGACAACGTAGGTCGAGATATCATACCTACAAGTTGAGGGTAGATGAGGTGGCTTAACTACTAGTTAAGGGTTCCCACTATTCTCATTGGAGTAATATACAAGATAAGGGCCACACACATGTTGTCTTTACCAGTGGCGCGGTATTGACACCCTTCCAATCAGGGCACAGATTGGACCCCAATTAAGCTATAATGCATCAATTGGGGCATGTTGGTTAGATGACTATTTCTCATAATTGTATGTTACAAAATTTAGGATTATCAAATACAGTCAATTTAGTTGCAGTACGAAACATATGTAGTTCCATTAGATTTAGGACTGTCAGATACAGTAACTCATGTTATCAGTTATCAGAACTCAGTCATTAGTCATATTAGTTATCAGTAAAATCATGTTACCATGATTTTACATATAGTTACTGTGTATGAAAACATGTATTCTCACATTCATATTAGTCAGTTAGCCAGTATTGTCCATGCATATCAACCCCATGCATTCAGCCTACCTCACATGCATACCAGTACATTCAAAGTACTTATGCATTTGCACTATGGTGTCTTATACCATAGGTTCAGAGACACGAGCTCTAGAGTATTAGTAGATTCCAGTCTCAGAAGTCAGAGCTAGAAGTGAGTCCTCATCTTTCAAGGACATGATCATTACTTTATTATCTCATTAATTAATTTACTAGTTAGAGTTAGTTAGGGACATGTTCCATCAACTCCTTTTTCAGAAAGTTTAGTCAGTTAGAGGCTTTTTAGACTATCATGTTCAAACATTATTTCAGATGTTCTGGGTATTTCATACCCTATCCAGATGTTATATCTTTATCACTTATGTTACAATTTTGAACCTTATGGCCTTTTAGTCCATGTTTCTACATTATACGGTATATTACGTAGTATACAATTACATATATGAGTCATGGGTTAGCTACTGGTCCTTCGGGGTCATGAGCACCATGTAGTATTTCGAGTACCAGATTCTGGGCATTACACTAAGCCCCTTCTTAAATCAAAGCCATGCCTCATACATATGTTCTTACTACAGCTGTCTTAAATTATAAATCTCATCCTTTAGCTTCAATACCCTTGATGAAAGAAAGAACTTATTTAAGAATTATCTACGTAGTAATATATCCTTTTGGCAGTTCCCCAAGACATAATAATGCTTTCCTAGTAAGCGAGAAAGGGAACATCTCAGTTGTAGAGTCTCCTGATCTACCCTCGGTATGGTATATGTAGTACATATCTTAAAAAATTTTGCTAGGTGCATATTTGTGTCATTTATCAATATCCCTTAAATACTCTCTTATAGTGTAAGAGATGAATCATAGAACTAGAGATATTGAACTTGATATCATGAGATAAAGCAGAAGGGATAATGGCTCCTATATTAGCTGGCTCATTGTATCCCAAATCTTTCTCATCATCAACATATGACTCAACACACTGATATACTGGGATAAATTGAGGTTGGCATCTTCTATATCTATTTTGATCTCCATCGAGTTCTTCTCAATGGTCTACAATCTATCTCTACTCAGCTAACTCCATTTTAGCTAACCTCTCACCAGTTTGTCTGCGAACACAATCCTAAACTCTGTATTCAGATAGATTGTCCCTCTTTGTCTGTGACATCCTGCTATATGATTGTAAGATTTTCTTTGAAACCAGTGGTACAAAGGGATTGACTCTACTCCATCTGCTAGGCATACACTGGAAAATGCCCCACTAAGGACAAAAAAAACCCAAAAACTACAATGACTTCTATTGATAAATTAACACCATGTTCCCTGGCAACGACATCAATTTCTTGATGACGTCCAAGCCATACTTCTATTTAGATGATTGTATAGTCACTATCAAGATATAGTAACCCAACGAATGTTGGGTTCAAATCCCAGGGAAGCACGTGGAATTGCAGTTATCAACAGTTGTAGTCTACTAGCATTATTTAAAAGTAAATAGGGGGGATTTATTTTTAGTAATCTCAATAAAGTAACAATATTAACTTTGGTTGAAATCAATTATAGGTGAAAACTAGGATTGTGTTCCACCTGGATTCTCAACTCCATAAGTTTATCATGATATATTGAACCAACCCAATACCTTGCATGTATAATCACTAAGTTATGTACCTACTATAGTATTTTGGACGAGTAAAAAAATTTCACCTTTTACCTTTTGAGTCTCAGGATGTCACATTGCTAACCCTTATCTTGATCAGTTAACCATTACCTTATGAGTATCAAATTATTAGATAAAAGCTAACAGACATTCATTATATTCCATTATACAAAATGAATCGACAATCAACTTCAAATTATGTTGTCATTATCTTCTATAAGTCACAACTCCTCTTTTGGAGTGTATAGTAATATCTAGGTGGGATTCTAATATTTTCAACCATTAAGCCAACTATTATAATGAAGATCATGCAATGCATTCCATGGGTATTGGTTTATTCCAACAATCGCACTTCCTTATATTATCAATCAGCCAAGGTTTGCACAACCCTAGCTATGGGATTTATGTCGCTCATACTTGTGAAGAAATAATAACTTTCATGATTGAAAGCTTGCTTAAAATCACAATGATAAGATGAATAAAACCCAAAAAAATAAATTGATTAATCAACTGAAGTTAATACTATAGATTCCCAAGATCAAAAATGGATCTTGGAATCAAAATATATTTTTGAGTGTCAAAAGTATGTAACTAGTACTAAAATGTACATAAGGGGTATTTATAGTACAAGAGAAAACCGTAAAAACAAAGCCCAAATGAAATTGGAGAAAACAGGGTCAGTGGCTACCTGCTCTTTGTACATGCGGTCTACAGGGCTTAGGTAGTACTTGCAGTTTGGCATAGGGAATAGGTTCAGACCCCATGTTATGAATGGATCAACTCCTATAAGTTAACTCTCCAGATTTTTGGTTTCTTGCACCCTCTTTGTGTACATACGGTCCGTGGGTCCTTTCTGCAGTTCATGGGTCAACTTAGTAGGTGTCGGGAGTCAGTTTTTAGCTCTTCTTCAATTCTCGAACATTCTTTAATCATGATCAAGATGAAAAACATCCCGATTATCCATAATCAATCCAAAAGTTTCCAAAAACACCTTATTTCACCATTTTCACAAACTTACCATCCAAAACATAGTTTCCTGTAAAACATACCCAAAACAGATGATATCTACCAAAAGGACCTAAAAAAATCATATATTTTCCTTGTTTTAAGCGTTGAAAGTTCTATATTTCTATAGCATATCAGATCTTGACTTAAAAAATTATGAAAGTCTACCCTCCAAACCATTTATTATTGAACCAGCTCAACTTGAACATAAGTCATTGTTGTCCTACCTCCAGTATTATTGAACCAGCTCAACTTAAACGTAAGTCATTGTTGTCCTACCTCCAGTATGTTTTCTTTAATGAGAACAATGTGTTTTCAATCATTGTTGTGGATGATATTAAGCATTGTCATGTTGATGCCTTGAAATCTATTATGAAAAATTCTATCTATGCTATTGGGTGGACTATAACGGACAACATAGGCAATGTGCACAAAATTGTCTCTCACAAAATCAGATTGGAGGTCGACCATGTTCCTAGGGTGAAACTCCAAAGAAGAATCTATCCACTAATATAAGAGGTAGTCATAAACAAAATTATCAAATGGCTTTATATGGGTGTTTTCTACCCAATTTCTAATAGTATATGGATGAATCTGGTCCAATGTGTTCCCAATAAGGGTGGCATGACTGTGGTCCCAAATAAGTATAACGATTTTGTGATCATCCGTCCAATCAAAGGTTGTATGGTATATATGGACAATCATAAATTAAATTCGTGCACCGATAAAGATTATTTTCCTATGCCTTTAATTGATTAAATATTGGATTGACTAACTATTATGGATGGTATTTCTTCCTTGAAGGATACTCGGGGTACAATAAAATTTGTATTATCTCACAATATCAAGAAAAGACTACTTTTACTTGTCCCTATGGGTACTTTGCTTTCAAACACATACCTTTTGGTATTGGGAATGAATTGGATAAGTTCCAATGATGTATGTTATCCATTTTTCAGATATGGTAGAGGATACCATAGAAGTTTTCATGGATGACTTCTCCGTGGTTGGGGATTTATTCGACTATTGCCTTTATCAATTAAAAGAAGTCCTCATATGGTGTGTGGAGACTAATCTCATTTTGAATTGGGAAAATTCCATTTTATGGTCAAGGAAGGTATTATACTAGGTCACAAAAATTTGAGAAAAGGCATCCAAGTTGATCATGAAAAATTTAAAGTGATTGCTAAGTTCCCTCAATCAATATTTGTGAAGGGTGTTAGAAGTTTTATTGGTCACGCTGGGTTTAATAGGATCTTTGTTAAGGATTTATCAAAGATTTCTCATCCTTTATGCAATCTTCATCAAAAAGGAGGTGAAGTTTGAATTTTATGGTAATTGTCTAAAGTCTTTTAATTATTTCAAGGAACTCCTTATGTCGGCTCTTATCATAGTAGCTCCGAATTGGTCATTAACCTTTAAAATAATGTATGATGGAGTAGTGTTGCTTTAGGTGCAATATCAGGTCAAGGAAAAGAGAAATTATTCCATCCAATCTATTATTTAAGCAAGTCGTTGAATGATGCCCAATGTAATTATACGGTAACAAAGCAAGAGTTGCTAGCGGTGGTATATGCTTTTGAAAAAAATTTATCCCATTTATTGGGCACGAGAGTGATTGTACACACATACCACCCTGCTCTTAGATATATCATGAAAAAGAAAGAGGAAAACCTTTGGCTGATTAGGTCGATATTACTCTTACAAGAATTTAATTTTGAAGTGAAAGATTGAAAGGGGTATGAAATCAAGTAGGCGACCACCATTCCTACCTTGAATCCAACCATGAGAAGTTTGGTGAGATTGATATTTATAACACTTTCCATGATGGATAAGTCATGTCACTCTCGGGAAGTATTGTGCCTTGGTATATAAACTTTGCCTGCTATATTGTTAGTGGTGTGCTTTCGGATGATTTTAGTCATTATCAAAAGGAGAAGTTTCTATATCATGTGAAGAAGTATTTTTTGGATGAACTATACTTGCTTAGAGAGTTCACAAATCTTATAATTCATTGATGTATCATGGAGAAGGAAACAAGGGCCATTCTTGAGGCATTCCAATGCTCCCCAGTTTGGGATTATAATGGTGGAATTCGAATAGCTGTAAAGGTTTTTCAAAGTGGATACTATTGTCTTACCCTTCATAGAGATACTTATGGGTTGGTTAAAATGCGTCCTCAATGCCAAATTCAAATTAGTGTATCTAGGATGCATGAGATGCCTCTTAAGCCTAATCTCGAGGTTTAATTATTTGACGTGTGGGGCATCGACTTCATGGATCCCTTTGTGTGCTTATATGATAATAAATATACCTTGGTGTCCATTGATTATGTCTCTTAGTGATAAGTATGGGGTTAAAATAAGGTTTTTACTCTGTATTATACCCAAATTGGTGGCCAAGTTGAGGTTGTGAAACATTAAATAAAGTCCATCCTTGAGAAAATCATGAATATTGGCCGTACAAATTGCGCAAGACAACTCGATGCTGCTCTTTGGGCATATAGGACGACCTACAAAACTCCTATTGGTATGTCACAATACAAATTGGTCTTTATGAAGGTTTGTCACTTACTCGTTGAGTTGGAGAATAAAGATTTATAGGCCTTGAGTATGTTTAATATGGATTGGTAGGACACATCCAAATCAAGAGTGAATCAACTTCATGAGTTGAAGATTTTTGACTCTAAGCGTATGAACGCTCTATGTTGTACAAAGAAAAGATGAAGAGGTGGCATAATGTTAAAATCTTAAAGTGAGAGTTTTAGGTGGGTGATTATGTGTTCCCTTTTAATTCTTGATTAGAACTCTTTGCGGGTAAGCTTAGATCGAAGTAGTCAGGTTCATTCGTGCTCTCAACTATTTATCCTAGTGGAGCGATTTAGTTGGAGGACCACAAGAAGAAGAGGTTTATGGTAAATGGACAAATATTAAAGAATTACCATGTTGGTCAACCCTGAGCGACTCAGGTTACTTTGCTTCAAGTATTCAAAATAATGATCAATAGGCCTAGTGTCGGGATGTTAAATCAAGTGCTATATGGGAGGCAACCCATCATTTCCAAAAAAAATGAATTTAACTTTTAAAATTTAATTGTTAGAAAACCTTAGGATTTTATTTTTTTACTAATCCACAAAATTTTGGCATTTTAAAAGTGAACCTGAGTAGGTTAGGATACAGAGTTTATTAAAATTGAGTTTGGAGTGCACCGCCTTGAAAAAGAAAGGGAATTGAGCAACTTCATGACAACACCTGAAGGTCTCAGGTGTCATGAATGCGACACCTGATTGCGTACACAAATAGTCAGCAGATGAGGGCCTTAGTTATACACAAATAGTCAGCAGATGAGGGCCTTAGTTATCAAAAATGCGACAAGCAGATTACATACGTGATCCATCAATTTCAGTCATCTATAGCAAAAGTGATACGCTTGTCTCGATTGCGATACCCGATGATTTAAAAATAAGGTGAACTGTTTCAAATAGTTTACTTCAATATTTTTGTTTAAATATCCAAATATTTATACATTCTAATCACTCTTAAAAGATGTCCAATTGCTCCACATTTGCATCTCTTGAATACAAACTTTAGGTATGCCTCATAATCTCATTCTTAAATGGTAAAATTCCTCCTTAGTCTGTTGATTAGAGTTGAGTTTGGTGCGACTCTTTTTACTTTTTGGTTCTAGAATTTGGTGAATCTCTGTATATAAATAATTCTAGTAACTGCTAATTTAGTATTGAAATCATTGGAGAATTCTTGAGTACCCAATTATGCAAAAATGATAAGGAATTTAGATGCACACCAAGTATATGATGATTTGATTCCATGAAATTTTTAGATTTGCTTTTGGGCCCTAAAGAAATTAATATGTAATTATGGGTTTCTAGTTTAGGTTTCTTTGTGAATCTTGATTATGCATATTTTTTATGAAAAGGATCTGACAGATCTGAGTTGGGAATTTCTAGTTACGTTGGGTATGCAGGTACCACGATCATGACCTCAGATCGTGAAAGTGATACCTGAGATCGTCTATGGGCCTGAGCAGCAAGTATCGTGATTGTGACATTAAATCGCGAAAGCAATACCTAAGGCCCGTCTGCAGGACTGAGTAAATTTCTAGAAACTTATGTTTGAGCCAAAATATTGTCCTTGAACCATTTTTTTAGCTTCTCTCTCACGCTGCATTGTTTTTATATGATAATCATGGAAGTTCATGCATGTGTATTATTTTTAGATTCTTAAACCAAAAGCTAAGAATGGCGTACAGACTCATTGATGAAGTTGAGGTTGAAGGAGACTATGATTATAATTGATTCCTCTCTTATTGTAGCACCCTGAATTTGGTACCCAGAATGCTACATGATGCTCATGACCCCGAAGGACCATAAGCTAACCAATGACTGATATCTGTACCTGAACACTGAACACTATATAAAATGCTGTATAAATGCGAAAATAAAGGTTGTAAGGACGTAAAGTTCAAAATTGAGACATAATATCTATTAAAATATAACATCTAGGTGGGGTATGAAATACCCCAAACAACAAAAATAACTATCTGAACATGCTAGTCCAAAAGCCTCTAAACTGTCTAAATAAGGAGTTGATGGGACATGTCCCCAACTAAGTCCAACTACTGAAATAAATTAATTAATGAGATAATAAAGTAATGGTCATGTCCTGGAAGGATGAGGACTCACTGCTAACTCTGATTGCTAAGACTGGAATGCTACTGATGTTGTGGAGCTCTTGCTTCTAAACCTATGGCGTAAAGTAAAACACCATAACATAAATGCGTCAGTACAATTGAATATACTGGTATGACTGTGAGGTAGGCTAAATTCAAAGGGTTTACATGTATGAACTATACTAACTGACTGGATAACATGAATATGAGAATACATGTATGAATACATTGTAACTGTAACTCAGTTTGTGATAACATGATTACTGAGTTGGAGTACTGATAACATGAGATATAGATAGATATATAACTAAAATAACTAATACTGAGCGATTGTATCTAACAATCTAGGTTCTGATGGAACTAGCTGAGTTTCGTACTATTCTGAGTTAACTGTATTGACACTCCTGAAATCTGAAGAACTATCTGAGTTCTTTTACTGAGACTGAATGACTTATCTGATAGTCCTGATCTGTAACTGAAATTATGGAAAGTAGGCATCTAACCGACATGCCCCAAATAATACATTATAGTTGAGTTGGGGTCCAACCTATAACCCCAATTGGAAAGGTGTCAATACCGCATCACTGGTAAGAAAAATCTGTGAGTAACCCTTATATAATAGATAACTCAAATAAGAATGGTGGGAACCCTCATATAACAGGTTGAGCCACCTCATTTACCCGTATATAACCGGCTATGATGTCTCAACCTATGCTGGCTACGTAGTTTTGGAATGCAAAGATTGCTTCTAAGAATCATACCCTCATATAGCAGGTGGGTTCCCATCCTTTGGTTCGCTCGGTGCTAATTTTTACTCCCATCTGGATAGACACTGAACATGATTAACTGAACTTACTGGACTGAGTTAACTGAGTTCCATTGACAGACGGAATACTACTGAAATTATTGAGTTTTCTTGAGTCATGAGACTGACTAAATTCTAGGGATCATGGGTTGACTTAGAGTATCTTGAAAACATGACACTAATTCTAGACACACAGCTAAATGTTTCGGGTACAAGTACCCCCAGACTCGATGGGAAGACACTGACAAAGCATGCTTTTCTTGAATACATGACCAATATCGGTAATTCATAATTTAATAAGATGACATTTCATGAAGTACAAGTACTAAAGCACCACAATGGCTACACATATATCCACGATTCATTGGCTAAGACATTTCATCAAACACGTAACATATATGAACTTGTACATGAATGGGGGTTTCATATTATCATACTAGTATGGCACTTTTCCTTCACATAGGCATTTAATCAAGCACATGGGAAACATGCTTTGGTTATACAATTATCCACACATCTAATAATTATGGATACATCAATCAACTTGTAAATTGAAGGGTTTATCATGACTACTAAACAAATCATCACATATTGGGATCAATCATTGGAACATGTATGTCAAAACATGAATCAAAACCTTACAACATCATGAACATGAATTTCCAATTTAATTTAAATTATGAACATTCACAAATACACAAATCTTGGATTTTGAAAAGAAATTCTTGAGCTTCATAGGTGAAAAGGACCCATGAATCAACACATGACATACCTTGATTTTGAGTTTCTTGAAGTCCTTGTACTTAAAGAACTTGAATGTCTTAGTTTTCTTGAAGAGGGGGTTCGACCTTGAGTTTGGGAATAGATCTTTGAGAGGAAAATCCTAATTTTTGATGTTGTAGATGAATAATGAAGGCAGGATCCTTGGTCTGATATTATTAAGTATTAGAAAGGGTGGTAAAAGACCAAAAAGCCCTTTTCTAAAATGACTTAAAATAACTAAATAAAACATACGATGGTGAGTGCGATGGTCTGTCACTGGGTTAATGGTCCGTCGATCCTTACCATCTCACCTGGGTAGAATAGGGGTTCACTACTTCTACTGCGACGGCTTAGGCAACGGTCCATCTCTAACTCAATGGTTCATCGGCCTGAGTTATCTCCCTTAGGTAGAATGTGGTCTCACTACCTCCAATGTGATAGTCTCTAGCTCGACGGCCCTCATCATCGCACCTGGGCAGTTTTGACTGCTTTTTGTAAAATGACAATAACTTTCTACCCCAAAATCAGATTTGGAAAAAATTGGTATTATTGGAAAGCTAATTCAATTTTTCATATGAAAAAAAAGTGAAATTCTTAAAAATTTCACGTATTAAAAGTGGATTCATCTTTGAAAGTAATTTTCTAACATACTTGGGATGATTTCAAGCTAGGTAGAAGTACGGAGTATTACACTCATCGTCCAAGGAATATACTATGAAGACTTAGCCAGGAAGAAGTTGTTCCCTGAGAGAAGGATCTCTCTTGAGAGAGTTCCCCAGACCCTCCAAGATTTCTATCAAAGGTTGGAGTCTATGGTATGGTTGTGCTTTCCACCGGAACCATGGAAAGCCAATGAATAATGGGTGAGGGAGTTTTATGCAAATATCAAGGCCATAATACTTTCCACCCCAGTGATAAAGATAGATGGTAAAGGGTCCATTTTGGTGCTAAGAGATCAATAGGAAGTATAGTTTGTTGGATGCCGATCAATCACCATTTATCATAAGATATTATGCTCCAGGCAGTTAGTTGGTCTCAAAACTTCTCCCGGGTAAGAATGTACCATGGGAAGCCATCAAAAGCAGGAATTACTTCATGTGAGTTCACGGTTGAGGTAAGGATTTAGCTATATATCATTTGCAGTTGTGTCTCTCCATATTGGAATATGACTAATATTATGGTGTACAAGGCACGAGATAGGACTACGCTGATGTTTTCTTCCTTGATTACAAAATTTGCAAATAAGTATGAGTCAATGAGTATGAGGATGATAATTGGATGGCACTAAGGACACCTATTTCCCCACTAAAGATTTGCGGTGAAGGCATAACTTCTAAAATTTGAAAGAGAAAAATTGATATGGGTAAGTCAATTTAGAATGACTTCAACTCTTGCAGACCATCGTTCATGGGACCATTTGAGGTGTTGATTTATGAGTTGCAATTGTTTTGAGAGTTGGTTTCTAAATTACCCACAGGGTCTGGTAAGACTTTTGAGGGTCCTAAAGAGGGATTATGATAGGCTCTTAGAGGACTAGAAGTGACAAAGGCTCATATTTCGAGGTTGGTGAAGTCATATGATTCCTCATCTAAATTGCACCAAGAGTTGAGTGACTCACACACAAAGATGAAAAAAAAAAGAGAAGAAGAGGTTCAAATTCTTTAACCAAGTGTAAAAGGGTGTGAAAGGTTTGTGGAAGGTGTTGAAGCCTAAGGATCCACTCCCCTCAGCGAGATAAGTAGATGCTAATTATATTCCAGCACATTGGGCCAAGGATGACGAGTCTAATATTGAGGGTGCTAAGGATAAGGAGACTTATATTGATACTGCCAGTGATATGGATATAGGGAATCCTTACTCTCTTATGGTTTGATATCATGCAGTTAGGACACTGTGATCGTTTAGTTAGGGGTGCCTTGTGTTCATATTTTGTATTTGTGTGATGTTCTTTTTTTGATATTTTTAATGTAGGTTTATGAGTATAGCGTTCCCTTATTGGGCTTATGCTTTATGTAGATTTTGTTGGATTAGTTGTTTTTCTTTTATTTTTATTTCTAGGTTAGCTTTTTTCTCTTGGTAGTCATCTTGGATGATGATTTCCCTATGATATATTGAATGATGACATTCTTAAGGGAAAATCATTGTATTTGGGTGTTGGAGTAATTTATGTAGTAGAAGTATGAGTACCCGTAGCATTACAAATTGGGATTGATATTGTAATTTTTATAAAAGTCTGAGTAGTCAATTGTTGTGGTGAAGTCTAAGCAGGTATAGCATTATTGCCTTTGTTAGAGCTGGGATGAGAGATGTTGACTTGCTCGATACTAACAATAGTTAGTCTTCCATGGTGAAATATGAAATGAGCATACCCCTCCATCAAAAATTTTTTAGAAAATCAAGGGCATGGAAGTGAATGATTTTGTGACAATGTTTTTACTCTTTTAGTGACTCCTAATTATTTAGTTGAATGTAATATGGAAGATGACTCCTTTTTTCTTAAGTACGAAATTAAATTGATCCTTCTAAAGTAGTTTGCATGCCATGTGTGGTTAGCATTTGTTGAATGATTTTTGTTTATAATTATGGCATCTAGAACTTGCCCCATGGGTCTTTCAAAGCTAGTCATGATTATACGCGTCTGGTGAAATGATCTTAGTCCTTCTTTGTGATTCTTGGAAACTACTTTAGCCTTAAAAGTCTACCCGTGTATGAATAGTATCACTAGTCACCCTACTCAAGCCTATTAACCTTTCTTTGGCAACCACATTACAAGTCCTAAATCTTTTGAAAATTATACATCTCTTTAACCCTACCCTCCTTGAACTTGAAATTACTAACTTGAGGCTAAAAGCCTAAGTTGGGGGTGTAATGGAACTTAGAATAGGCGATTATGTACCATGGTCTTATAAATTAGTGCCTTAAAGCTAATCAATGATTGAAAATCAAGAAAAAAGAAAGGAAAGAAAAGAGAAAAATAAAAAATTGCAAAGAAGAAAGAAAAAGAAGAAAAAGTACGAAATTGCAAAAAGGAAAGGAGAAGAGAATGCTTTCAATAGATGGGTAAGATAAAATGAAAGAGGTAGGCACATGTATGGTATAAAAATGAAGTGGTCAATGATCCAAGTTTGATTTATTTAGTGTTTTATGGAGTTCAAGGAGGGTGTATTCACTTTTATCTCATATGTTTATCCTATCCTTCCCCAGGCCTACATTACAAGCAAAAGAAAGTCCTTCGAGATATCCAAGAAAGTATTTTTGAGTTAGTAGCGATTGAAAATAATGGCAAGCATATGGTATGATATGTGTTTGCATTAGAAATTCCTTGTGAGTGTGAGTGCTTGAGCATTTATCGCTTGTTATCTATTTTAAATATGGTGTGTTTGGGACTTTCTTTCGTGAAAAGGCATGTAAACTAGGATAGATTAGTAAAGTTAATATATTCAGTAAATAAGGCGAAGGAGCATGTTTGATTTACCTATGGATTGAGAGTCACTTCTTGAGAATTGGTCATTGTCACGTGCTTATTCTTGAAATTTCATTGTGCTCTTGGAAATGTGATTGAATTTGAAGGATTTGTTTGGTTATCACCTCACATGCTTGTTGACTAATTTCTAATACCAACCAAAGTCATAGTCAATTTGGTCGTTTGATGTGAGAGTGTTGGCTTTGATGTCGAGCATAATTTGATAGTCTCATTGAGTTGTGAAATTGGGTTGCTTGAGGACAAACAAAGTTTTTAAGTAGGAGGTGTTGATGAGTAGCAATTTCACCACTCATTTATATCTCATGTCTTATGAAATAAGGTAGCTAAATTGATGATATAAGGCAAATTGCCTTATGAAATGCACTAATTTCTAGTATGTGTATCGTTTGAAGGCATCTTAATGAAATAGGAGTTAAGTTCAAGCTAGAAATAAGGAAAAAGAGGTGAATAAGAAAAGCTTAAAGATGTGTCTCAGAGACAACCCTCAAGTATCGCATACGCGATTTGAGGATTCGAACATGACCTATTAAGACAGTGGAAGAAATAGCAATCACAATTACATGGTTGTCAAATGAAACAGGTTGGGAAAGTCAAAGATGTTGCGTAAGCAACCTGTTGAGTCACATATGTGACTACCATGATAGAGGCAGAAGTTGCGATCGCGAACAAAAGAGTCAAGAAATCGATCATTAAACAAAATTTCATGGGGAATGATGGAATTTCATGTCATTTGATCCCAATACATAAAAGGTACCATCCCTATTATTTCCAGCAACCAATTGTATTTTATTAGAACTTACAATACATTTTTGTACTACTCTTGAGTAAAGAACATTCTTTGAGTGACTTCCAATTGAGGAATTAGTGATTTACATTTAAGAGTTATTGAAACTCAAAGCTTGGAATAATATTTCCTTTAGCTTTTGTGGAGCAATTTAATGAAAATTTTGGTATATATCTGCTTCCTTTCTTTATGAGTAGCTAATTCTCAATCTTGGGGTTATGCGTGAATAGATTGTGATTAGTGCATGGGTATTGTTTATTTATCCTCTTAATTAGCTAGTTATTATGGGTTTTGTAATTATTTCATGATTTAACTAAGGATTGGGGGTTTCAAACCCTAATTACCCTTGAACCCATATCTTGAAAAAGGGGATATGGGTGAGGAATAAATGCAATCTATAACTTGAAGTATTTCATTTAATGGTATCTATTAGACATAAGGATGTTAGTTGAGACAATAGATTCATAAAATTATTACACTTATGAGGTGTTCGAAAAAACCCATTTGTGAAATTTAGTGTTTTATTGAAAGATTAACATCAATACGTCTAAATCTAGCTTACCCATAATTTCTAACTAAATTTGAGTAGTTTTTAAATTGCCCATGCATGAACTTAAACCTAGAATGGCATAACCCTAAGGCCTTTTCCCCATTGATTGCACTCTTTAGAATTTTCAATCTCAAAAAAGCATTTCTAAGAACAACGAAATTGTTACACTACAACATTAAAACTAAATCCCCCATTTTATGTTTATGTTTGTTTCATACAAATTATGGGTCAACCTCTAGTTGACTTTCAACACTCTTGAGCTATGAATTCTTTATCCTCACTTGTTCTGGATTCGACCCCAACCTAAGTTAGGTTATTATATTGACAACGATCGTTTACACCCATTTAAGAGTGTAATTAGATCATTATCACCCGAGACTTTTCATTTTATCTGCTTAAGTATTATCTAGTGCTCTAACTAAATTTGTTTTACAACAATGATTTTAAGTGTTTTGGAATGCCTAAATAGAGCCATTTTCTAAATCACTTAACCTATGTTGATGATACCATAATCTTTGTTAATGTAGATAGAGTTTTTCTATAGCTCATAATAGATATTCGTAGAAAATATGAGCAACAATCAAGTCAAATGATTGATAAAGAAAAGAGCCTTTTTTTATATTATCATAATAGTATGGCACTTTTCCTTCACATAGGCATTTAATCAAACACATAGGAAGCATGCTTTGGTTATACAATTATCCACACATCTAATAATAATAGATACATCAATCAACTTGTAAATTGAAGGGTTTATCATGAATACTAAACAAATCATCACATATTGGGATCAATCATTGGAACATGTATGTCAAAACATGAATCAAAACCTTACAACATCATGAACATGAATTTCCAATTTAACTTAAATTATGAGCATTCATAAATACACAAATCTTGGATTTTGAAAAGAAATTCTTGAGCTTCATAGGTGAAAGGGACCCATGAATCAACATATGACATACCTTGATTGTGAGTTTCTTGAAATCCTTGTTCTTAAAGAACTTGAATGTCTTAGTTTTCTTGAAGAGGGGTTTCGACCTTGAGTTTGGGAATAGATCTTTGAGAGGAAAACCCTAATTTTTGATGTTGTAGATGAATCATAAAGACAGGATCCTTGGTAGGATATTATTAAGTATTAGAAAGGGTGGTAAAAGACAAAAAAGCCCTTTTATAAAATGACTTAAAATAACTAAATGAAAAATACGATGGTGGGTGCGATGTTCTGTCGCTGGGTTAATGGTCCATCGGTCCTTACCATCTCACCTGGGTAGAATAGGGGTTCACTGCTTCTACTGCGACGGCTTGGGCAACGGTCCGTCGCTAACTTAACGGTTCATCGGCCTGAGTCATCTCCCTTAGGTAGAAGGTGGTCTCACTGCCTCCAATGTGATAGTCTCTAGCTCGACAGCCCTCATTATTGCACCTGGGTAGTTTTGACTACTTTCTGTAAAACGACAATAACTTTCTACCCCAATACCAGATTTAATAAAAATTGGTATTGTTGGAAAGCTAATTCAATTTTTCGTATGAAAAAAAAGTGAAATTCTTAAATATTTCACGTATTAAAAGTGGATTCATCTTTGAAAGTAATTTTCTAACATACTTGGGATGATTTCAAGCTAGGTAGAAGTACGGGGTATTACACTCATCGTCCAAGGAACATACTATGAAGACTTAGCCAGGAAGAAGTTGCTCCCTGAGAGAAGGATCTCCCTTGTGAGAGTTCCCCAGACCCTCCCAGATTTCTATCAAAGGTTGGAGACTATGGTATGGTTGTGCTTTTCACCTAAACCATGGAAAGCCAATGAATAATGGGTGAGGGAGTTTTATGCAAATATCAAGGCCGTAATACTTTCCACCCCAGTGATAAAGATGGGAGGCAAAGGGTCCATTTTGGTGCTGAGGAGATCAATAGGAAGTATAGTTTGTCGGATGCTGATCAATCACTATTTACCACAAGATATTGTGCTCCAGGCAATTAGTTGGTCTCAAAACTTTTCCCGGGTAAGAATGTACAATGGGAAGCCATCAAAAGCAGGAATTACTTCATGTGAGTTCATGGTTGAGGTAAGGATTTTGCTATCTATCATTTGCATCTGTGTCTCTCCTTATTGGAATATGACTAATAGTATGGTGTAAAAGGCACGAGACAGGACTACCCTGATGTTTCCTTCCTTGATTACAAAATTTGTAAATAAGTATGAGCCAATGAGTATGAGGATGATAATTGGATGGCACCAAGGACACCGATTTCCCCACTAAAGATGTGTGGTGTAGGCATAACTTCTAAAATTAAAAAGAGAAAAATTGATATGGGTAAGTCAATTTAGAAAGACTTCAACTTTTTTAGACCATCGTTCATGGGATCGTTTGAGGTGTTGATTTATGAGTTGCAGTTGTTTTGAGAGTTGGTTTATAGATTACCCACAGGATCTGGTAAGACTTTTGAGGGTCCTATAGAGGGATTATGATAGGCTCTTAGAGGACTAGAAGTGACAAAGGCTTATATTTTGAGGTTGGTGAAGTCATATACTTCCTCGTCTAAAGTGCACCAAGAGTTGAGTGACTCGCACACAAAGATGAAAAAGAGAGAGAACAAGAGGTTCAAATTCTTTAACCAAGTGTAACAAGGTGTGAAAGGTTTATGGAAGGTGTTGAAACCTAAGGATCCACTCCCCTCAGCGAGATAAGTAGATGCTAATTATATTCCAGCACATTGGTCTAAGGATGACGAGTCTAATATTGAGGGTGCTGAGGGTAAGAAGACTTATAATGATGACTGTCAGTGATATAGATTTAGGGAGTCTTTACTCTCTTATGTTTTGATGTCATGCAGTTAGGACACTGTCATCTTCTAGTTAGGGGTGCCTTGTGTTTATATTTTGTATCTGTGTGATGTTGTTGTTTTGATATTTTTAATGTAGGTTTATGAGTATAGAGTTCCCTTATTGGGTTCATGCTTTATGTAGATTTTGTTGCATTAGTTGTTTTTCATTTATTTTTATTTCTAGATTAGTTTTCTTCTTTTGGTAGTCATCTTGGACGATCATTTCCTTATGATATATTAAATGATGACATTCTTAAGGGAAAATCATTGTATTTGGGTGTTGGAGTAATTTATGTAGTGGAAGTATGAGTACCCATATCATTACGAATAGGGATTGATATTGTAATTTTTATAAAAGTCTGAGTAGTCAATTGTTGTGGTGAAGTCTGAGCAGGTATAACATTATTGCCTTTGTCAGAGCTAGGATAAGAGATGGTGACTTGCTCGGTACTAACAATAGTTAGTCTTGTATGGTGAAATGTGAAATGAGCATACCCCTCAATCTAAAATTTATGTGAAAATCAAGGGCATGGAAGTGATTGATTTTGTGACAATGTTTTAACTCTTTTTGTGACTCCTAATTATTTAGTTGAATGTAATATGGAAGATGACTCCTTTTTTCTTAAGTACGAAATTAAATCTATCCTTCTAAAGTAGTTTGCATGCCATGTGTGGTTAGCATTTGTTGATTGATTTTTGTTTATAATTATGGCATCTAGAACTTACCCCATTGGTCTTTCAAAGCTAGTCATGATTATACGCGGTTGGTGAAATAATCTTAGTCCTTCTGTGTGATTCTTGGAAACTACTTTAGCCTTAAAAGCCTACCCGTGTATGAATAGTATCACTAGTCACCCTACTCAAGCCTATTAACCTTTCTTTGGCAACCACATTACAAGTCCTGAATCTTTTGAAAATTATACATCTCTTTAACCCTACCCTCCTTGAACTTGAAATTACCAACTTGAGGCTAAAAGCCTAAGTTGGGGTGTAATGGAACTTAGAAGAGACGATTATGTACCATGGTCTTATAAATTAGTGCCTTAAAGCTAATCAATGATTGAAAATCAAGAAAAAAGAAAGGAAAGAAAAGAGAAAAATAAAAAATAGCAAAAAAGCAAGAAAAAAAAGAAAAAGTACGAAATTGCAAAAAGGAAAAAAGAAGAGACTGCTTTCAATAGATGGGTAAGATAAAATGAAAGAGGTAGGCACATGTACGGTATAAAAATGAGGTGGTCAATGATCCAAGTTTGATTTATTTAGTGTTTTATGGAGTTCAAGGAGGGTGTATTCACTTTTATCTCATATGTTTATCCTATCCTTCCCCAGGCCTACATTACAAGCAAAAGAAAGTCCTTCGAGATCTCCAAGAAAGTATTTTTGAGTTATTAGTGATTGAAATAATGGCAAGCATATGGTATGATACGTGTTTGCATTAGAAATTACTTGTGAGTGTGAGTGCTTGAGCATTTATCCCTTGTTAACTATTTTAAATATGGTGTGTTTGGGACTTTCTTTCGTGAAAAGGCATGTAAACTAGGATAGATTAGTGAAGTTAATATATTCAGAAAATAAGGCGAAGGAGCATGTTTGATTTACCTATGGATTGAGAGTCACTTATTGAGAATTGGTCATTGTCACGTGATTATTCTTGAAATTTCATTGTGCTCTTGGAAATGTGATTGAATTTGAAGGTTTTTTTGGTTATCACTTCACATGCTTGTTGACTAATTTCTAGTACCAACCAAAGTCATAATCATTTTGGTCGTTTGATGTGAGAGTGTTGGCTTTGGTGTCGAGCATAATTTGATAGTCTCATTGAGTTGTGAAATTGGGTTGCTTGAGGACAAACAAAGTTTTTAAGTTGGAGGTGTTGATGAGTTGCAATTTCACCACTCATTTATATCTCATTTCTTATGAAATAAGGTAGCTAAATTGATGATATGAGGCAAATTGCCTTATGAAATGCACTAATTTCTAGTACGTGTATCGTTTGAAGGCATCTTAGTGAAATAGGAGTTAAGTTCAAGCTAGAAATAAGGAAAAAGAGTTGAATAAGAAAAGCCTAAAGATGTATCTGAGAAACAACCCTCAAGTATCGCGTACGCGATTTGAGGATCCGAAAACAACCTATCAAGACAGTGAAAGATATAGCAATCACAATTACATGGCTCACAAATGTGATAGGTTGGGAAAGTCAAAGATGTTGCATAAGAAACCAGATGAGTCGCATATGTGACTACCATGATAGAAACAGAAGTTGCGATCGTGACCAAAAGAGTCAAGAAATCGATCATTGAACAAAATTTCATGGTGAATGATGGAATTTCATGTCATTTGATCCTAATACATAAAAGGTACCATCCCTATTATTTCCAGCAACCAATTGTATTTTATTATATCTTACAATACAATTTTGTACTACTCTTGAGTAAAGAACATTCTTTGAGTGACTTCCAAGTGAGGAATTAGTGATTTACATCTAAGAGTTATTGAAACTCAAAGCTTGGAATAATATTTCCTTTAGCTTTTGTGGAGCAATTTAATGAAAATTTTGGTATATATCTGCTTCCTTTCTTTATGAGTAGCTAATTCTCAATCTTGGGGTTATACGTGAATAGGTTGTGATTAGTACATGGGTGTTGTTTATTTATTCTCTTAATTAGCTAGTTATTATGGGTTTTGCAATTATTTCATGATTTAACTAAGGATTGGGGGTTTTAAGCCCTAATTACCCTTGAACCCATATCTTGAAAGAGGGGATATGGGTGAGTAATAAATACAATCTATAACTTGAAGTATTTCATTTAATAGTATCTATTAGACATAAGGATGTTAGTTCAGACAATAGATTCATAAAATTGTTACACTTATGAGGTGTTCGAAAAAACCCATTTGTGAAATTTAGTGTTTTATTGAAAGATTAACATCAATACCTCTAAATCTAGCCTACCCATAATTTCTAACTAAATTTGAGTAGTTTTTCAATTGCCCATGCATGAACTTAAACCTAGAATGGCATAACCCTAAGGACTTTTCCCCATTGATTACACTCTTTAGATTTTTCAATCTCAAAAAATCATTTCTAAGAACAAATAAATTGTTACACTATAACGTTAAAACTAAATCCCCCATTTTATGTTTATGTTTGTTTTATACAAATTATGGGTCAACTTCTAGTTGACTTTCAACACTCTTGAGATTTGAATTCTTTATCCTCACTCGTTCTGGATTCGACCCCAACCTAAGTTAGGTTATTATATTGACAACAATCGTTTACACCCATTTGAGAGTGTAATTAGATCATTCTCACCCAAGACTTATTATGTTATTTGCTTAAGTATTATCTAGCGCTCTTACTAATTTGTTTTATAACAATGATTTTAAGGGTTTTGGAATGCCTAAATGGAGCAATTTTCTAAATCACTTAACCTATGTTTATGATACCATAATCTTTGTTAATGTAGATAGAGTTTCTCTATAGCTCATAATAGATATTCATAGAAAATATGAGCAACAATCAGGTCAAAAGATTGATAAAGAAAAGAGCCTCTTTTTATGTTTAAAAAACTACGAGGATTATTGTTCAAGAGGTGGAATTGGTTATTGGATTTTATAGAGGTAAATTCCTTCTAATGAATTTGGGATGTCCCATTGGGTATGGAAAAAAGAAGAAGAAACACTTTTTAGAGCTTATGAAGATGGTCCAAAATCAGTTTTATGCATGGAAGGGAAAATTACTATCTTTTGGTGGTAAATATGCCTTAATAAATCATATGTATGGTATGTGCCTTTTTATCTTCTATCTGTAACCATGCCTCTAAAATGTCTCTAAATTTCTTTGGAATTTCAAGGAAGAAGGTAGAGACAAATATTGGGTTTCCTGGTCTAATACTTGTCTTTCTAAAGAGGAGGGATGATTACAATTCAGGTCTCTTTTTGATGTCTCTAAAGCTCTATTTTCTAAGATATGGTGGAATTTTAGTACAAAAATGTCCCTTTGGGATAACTTTGTATGGAATAAATATTGTAAAAATCTCTGACCACAGGTGGTTGAAAGGAGGGAAGGTTCTCTGATTTGGTAGCACGCGTTATTATCTAATAATGCTATTGATTAGGAGATCTAATGGGAGTCTAGGTCTGGTCACTTCAGTATTTGGTTAGATAACTTGATTCATTTGGGTGCTCTTTATCAATACCTTCTAGTTAATTATCACTTGAATAAAACCTTTCAAGAACTGAGTTAGTTAGTTTATCAGGGTATGTGGAAATTTGAAGTAATGAGAGAGTCGTTAAATGATGAGGTTTGTATTCATATTTATAAAAATTTTGGAGGTGTTCTTGAATCTGGAGAATGGGATAAACCTTGGTGGATTCCCAACTCCATAGGTAAATTTTCTCTAAGAACTTCCTGGGAACTGTAAGATAAATAAGAGATACCCAGGAGTTTATTTTTAATATTTGGGAGAAGGGAATTCCTTTCAAGGTATCCTTCCTTATGTCAAGATTATGGCAACAAAAAATTCCAATTAGAGAAGTTCTTGTGAAGATTAAGGTGGTAGATGAGGTTATTTCTTATTGCGGTAACAACAACACACAGGAAACCTTTACTCATTTACTTATTAAATGTCATGATTCCAATAGCTTTTTGAATATATTTGTAGGAGCTATGGGGACCTTTTCTATAGGTTAAAACCACCATTATTAAATGATGGAATAGAGATTATGTAGCTAAATTAAGAGCTGTGTATAGAGCAGTCCCAACTTTTATCATATGGCAAGTGTAGAAAAGGAAAAACAAGATTAAGCATGGTGGAAAAATGTCTAAATATACTATGATTATGGGATCAATAGGAACTTATACCTAATGGCTAAACTCATATGTCCATGGATGTAGGCTATCCCTTCTTAGTGGCCTATGATTGTGAAGTTGCTAGAAGATTATACTCTTATTATTTCTAGTCAAGTTGAGAGGTGGAAATTTCAAGAAAGGGGTCAGTACAAATATAATTTAGATGGTGCTAGTACGGGAAATCCTGGCCCTAGTGCGTGTACTTTTTGCATTCAAAATAGTGAAGGAGAATTAATTTTTATAGAAATAAGAAAAAGTAAAGATGGTTTTGGTCTTAAAGGTGAGATGACTTTCATAAAATTGGGATTGGATTACTGTATTGACCAAAACCTGTTACCAGTGTATTGGAAACAGATTCACTTTCTCTTTAGAAAATAACTAAAGGGTCATGGGAAGTGCCTTGTTCAATAGCCATAGAGGTTTAAAGGATTAAGCACTAGATGAATACTCATACGGTGAGGGTCATGCATGTGTTTAGAGAGGGAAACCAACTGGTGAATTTTTTACTAATCTTATTTTTAGTTTTGCAGGTACAAAAGATCTTTAATTTAATTCAATTCAGGAAGTTCCATACAAAATAAAAAGCATTATCAATTTGGAGGGATGCAACATACTAAATATTTGAGTGAAAAAAATATCAAAATAGAAGACCAATAGTGCACATAGGAATCACAGCAACAATAACATCAATAATACTCATCGACAATGGATAACAAGTAATAAAAAAATAAGTCAACAAAAATAACGACTTCACATCAATAATTAGGGTTTTGATTTAGGCATCTATTGAAAATGCATGTACCAATTAGATCTCTATTCTTGGTAGTGGTATTAGCTCTTGGGAAATTATTCTACAAAGGATAGAAGGAAAATTGGGAAATCCATCAAAAGGATCTATATATTGAAAATGGGAAGAGGTTGGGTGTTCTTGTTCTAGGTACTTATGGAAATTTCCAATTTTGAGTTAAAGGAATATTCAACGAGTCTGAATTCATGGCATCAGTGAGAATTTTTTATGCTCAAATGAATATCACTCAAGCTCAAGAGTTGTGTAATACACTATACCTTAGAATATAGGTCGTCAGGACCATGGTGCAACTACTAATTTAATGATCATAGAGGTCGTGACATCACCGGAACTGAAGATCATTGTTGGTCGGAGTTCCTAAGAAGTCGATTTCACTTCCACCTTCTTTCCTAATTTTTTAACTAGATTTTGTTTCCTCTATTTGAACTTTCCTCTTTTCTTTATTTCTTTTTCTTATTTTTGGATTTTGGGCTTTGGTCAATTTGGGCCTTAGTCAAGTACAAATGCTTTTATTTTGGATGAATAAAATTGGCATATTGCCCAAGTTTATTAACAAAAAGTGTTCAATGCATATATTTCATGTGCGGCATCTTGAGAATGACCTACTATATAAAGAGAACTTATCCATATTTACAATACACCTTTGGAATAATACATGACTAGAGAGCGAAGAAGTCATCAGGGGCTCTCCCCTAGGTTTTTTCTTCCTTTAACTTCTAGTCTTTTAGTGAAACTTTGATAATTTTATTTTTGACCCTCCCATATGCGTAATGCCAATTTTGACTTATATTATGTTTAGGGATGTTAAAAGGTTGTTTGGGGAAAGTTTTGGATTTATTGGAAAGGGTTCACGGTCATTTGAGGAACCCGAGGAGTAAGGCTCCATGGTAAGGCCGTGTCATGGAGGTTAACCTATATGATATTAGTGTGGCACGGAGGCTAATATCTATGATATCAGCGTGCCAGAGTGATGTTTTAATTTTATCTAGTTTTTTTTTCACTTGGGGTGAGAGGCTTTTGATTTTTTACCACTTGTACAACCTTATAACATAAATAACCCCATTCCCTTCAATTCTAAATATCAAATCATCAACTTTCTCCCATAAACTCAAAACCCAAGAACATTAAAGGATTTTACAGAGAATTCATCATCCGAGCTCCAAACTTTAAATTAACTTTAATTTTTTGTGTATTTTAGGCATGTTTCTCTTCCCTAAACTCAAATCTTAGATTGTGACATTAATAGAATGAATTTTCATATAATTTAAATTATGGGTTTTGAAATTGGGTTGAGGGGTTCTGGTTGTTACTGATTGAATTACTTGGACCTTGTTTTCAATTGATTATTCATGCTTTAGATTGATGTTCTTAGGACTGAATTTGTGCATTATATTAATGAATGGGATGGGGGACATCAATTTCCCCAAATTAGATGAATTTTGGTTTAGAATAGGTATTAACCTCAACCCACTTTATAATATTAATTGTAATTATGGATAATTGCATGGTTTAAATTATTTTGAACTCAATGCATTGCATTGAAGGAAAAAAGGATGAAAATAGTTTTGGATGGCCTTGGTGTCCTTGGTTTTGGGTTTTAAATGGAACTTGGGATTCCAATTTAGTCATGTGGATTTTGTTTGGCATAATTAATTTAGCTTGCAAGTATATTGTATGACTATACAAAGTTGTAAATGCCTTAATGAATAACTCTTATGTTAATGGATTAGTTTATGTGCAATTTTTTTTAATTTAGGCTTAAAGGGAATTTTATAACTCACCATGAAGGTGTAAGTCCAGGGGGGACGAACACTGAAAACAACGTTTGCCAGTGTTGGGGTTCTGTATGATCGTGTGATTCATGTATACTTGATGTATCTATTTTGGGATTGATATTGAGTTGGTGGCTTTAATTTTCCCTTGGATTTTCCTCAGTTTATATGGCTAACATATACTAGGGCCCTTTCAGCATGGGGAGCTGAACCCATATAGCCCATGGGTTACTTTAGGATGGATCAAGCTACGCAGTTCAGGTTAAATCTTTAAGCCCTCATGTTTATGAACCTTTACACTATCCCGGTATTCTATATATGCATATATGAATATATGTATGTGGTTTGACTGATTTTGGACATGGCATTATTTCATCACTTTCCCCGAGTTATATGCCAAATATAATCCCACTGACCATCCTAGAATGTTACATTATTTTATGATGTAGGGTTCGAAGATTTTTATATTGCTCCTATACAGCGTTAG
This sequence comes from Capsicum baccatum var. pendulum, assembly GCA_030864225.1. Taxonomy (NCBI): domain Eukaryota; kingdom Viridiplantae; phylum Streptophyta; class Magnoliopsida; order Solanales; family Solanaceae; genus Capsicum; species Capsicum baccatum. Next base: position 183,918,534 of record CM061558.1, on the reverse strand, counting down.
GCGGTTGAGCACATCTATGAGTTGCTATGAAGTAGAGAGCCTCCATCCTTCGAAAGGCCTTGTCATTTCATTATCCTTTCTTTATTATCATAGTACTTTTGATTTTTTTTGGTAATAGTCAGGGGCATGTCCCAACTTAGATATTGTTCTAGTTTTAAAGGATTTCATAGACAAGTGTGGGTCAGCTGTTGTTTTGACACTTAGTATTATTTTAAGTTATTTATTCATCTTTTTATTACTATTTAATTGGCTTTCTCTTTATTGTGATTAATGTGCTCTTGAGGTTAGGCAATGGGGTAGTCTCTAGTCCATAGTGGTCTTGAGATACCCATCATAACCAGGCCCTAGTTTGGGTCATAACAAGCTGGTATTAGAGCATGATTTAGGGTTTCTGGGTGTCCACAAATCCGTGTCAAGTAGAGTCCCTTTTTATGGGTATGTAGCACACCACACTTATAAGAAGGAGGCTACAGTCATTTAGTAATATTTCCCTTTCTTATGTTCTATTTTAGGCAATAGATTCTTGGTTTCTTGAAACTTTTCTGACTTCTGGCTTCCTCATATTTTAGATCATGTCTTCCTGAAGATCTGTTGTTCGTAGAAACTAAGTTGTAACCTCTATTCCACCTGAAGAGAATGTGGAGGGTACTCACCCTATTTATTGAGTGCAGACCCGATCTAGGGTCCCTCATCCTAACTGTACCGCCCTACATAGAGTTCCACTAGTCTCTACTAGTCCTCTTTAAACTTCTTGGGCTAGTGATACTTATGCCCAACCATCTTAGGGAGATATCTCAATGTCGAATTTTGTTAATATATTAATTGCTTACTCAGTTTATTGCATCGCAGTCTCATAAGTATGACCATGATGGTTCTATTTCATAGTTATCGAAGCCCACTCGGGTTTGTCATTTAATGAGGTTGAATCCTTCAACATTTATAGACTCTAAGGTTGAGGAGGATCCTCAAGAGTTTATTGATGAGTTGGAAAAGTGATGATAGGCGAATTTACACGCCTATATCAATATATTTTGCCCATATTTTAGCCTAGTTTTGAGAACAAATTATATATTTCATGCACTTTTAGTCCTTTTCCCTATAAATGAGCTAACGAACATGATTAGTAAAGTTTCAGGTATAAATGATGCAAAATACAACATTTTATGGCTTACTTGACGCAAAAGAAAGCTCACAAAGGAAGGGAAGAAAGTCTACACGCCTAAGGACCAAAACTGCTGCATGGAAAATCTGTCCCGGGCTAAAACAACATTTCTAAAGACTTTGGGGACTTACAGACACAAAGCTGGATTTTGACAATGATACATTAACCTAGTACAATTGGGTTATGTATTTCATTAGTTTATTTGGATTAGGAGAATGTTACATTAACCTAGTACAAATGGGTTAAGTATTTCCTTAGTTTAGTAGGATTTGGTTATTTATTTCATTAGCATAGTAGGAGTAGGATAGGAGTATTATAAATACCCTATCATGCTAGAGATTTTTAATTAAGTCCTCCCTTAGTGGAGAGACACATTCTAATTCTCAATTACAACTCTTCTAATCTTTCCATTAATTCTATTCTTCTTCTATTCTTAAATTCCACAACAAGAGAATCGTTACCAAGCCAAGGAAACACGTCTCACGCCTATCACTTGATGTACAAGCCATTACTCAATATCATGATATAATAACAATGTCAATCGTGATCTCCTTCGCATTCATGGGTAACTAAACTTCTCTGTTGGGGTTATGGAAGCCGAATGAGTTACTATATATTGCTGTGAGTTTGTGAGTTCGAGACATGTATATTGCCTATATCATTATTCTCTTCATCTTAATCCACATTCTTTGCAGTTGCAAACGCAAGAATACGCCAGTCTAACATTTAACTTGTTCGAGAGAAAGGTTATTTGTCTGGAAAAGAGATAATGTCAAGGTAGTAGGACACCCTTTCCTATTAAAAAGCTAGTGCCGTAACTGGACTAACCTCTTGTAGAATTCGTACCGTTAGACACGCTTTAAGCTCGAGAGAGTTAAAGTGAAATAGTCCTTGTTTAGGTCGAGAGACGCTTGGATTTACCATAGACTACAATTCTCTATAAGAAATTGCATGTCAGAATTCTACACACTCATAGCCAATAGAGACGTATACCTCAGAAGGTGGACATAACCCCAACGCTTCAATTCTCATTGTTTACAACCAACGTAACAATCTCTCTCTTTACTTTATTATTTTCAGCTTTTACTTTATTGTTTTGGTTACACATTACAATCCCCCCTTCTTACGAGACTTGCACCAAAAGTTTAGTAATTTTGCTTACTTGTTGGCCAAGCTATTCCCTGTGGGATCGACACCCAACCCAGGTTGGGTTCTATATTTGCTAACGACCGCTTTACACTCCCACAAGAGCTGTAGATTGAGCGTTATCAAAAATTGGCGCCGTTGCCGGGGAATACGAGTGTCAATCAAGTTCGTGATAATTACTAGACCCTTTGGTCAAAGATTCTCATACTTTTACGTTTAGTTTTTGTTTTTGTTTACTGCAGGTTTTTACTTCAGTGCATACCCCATACTAGAAGTTCTGGTCAACCGTTATTACCAATCAATCCTGAACCACAACGAATTAGAAGAATGGAAGCACAAGCTGAAATCGACAAGATGGCTGCTCAACACGAGTAAGCAAGATTAGCTTCTCTTGCCGCTGCTCAAGTCCAACAACAAAACATTGATAATCCTGGGCGAGCCACAAATCCTGACGATGAGGATTTAGGTGACGACGAGTTGATAAACCCAAGGCATGTTGCTGAAACTACAACACCTGCCAACAGAAGAGGTCGACAAACGCGGTATAGGTATGATCGCCAACCCATGCAGCCAGCTTTCGATGATGATGATGATGATCTTGATGGTGCCGGAGCCACTGGAGCAATAATTCCACCACCATTAGCGCCCGGAGCCAAGTTCAACATCACAAGCACCATGATTCAGTTATTGCAACTCAAGGGATTATTTGGTGGACTAGCAGGCGATGATCCGAATATGCATCTCATCAACTTTAGTTCAACATCACAAGCACCATGATTCAGTTATTGCAACTCAAGGGATTATTTGGTGGACTAGCAGGCGATGATCCGAATATGCATCTCATCAACTTTATTTCTACATGCAAGTCCTTTGACAATCCTGGTGTTGGCCAGAATGCTATTCGATTACGTCTATTTCCATTGTCTCTGTCTGGGGAGGCAACACTATGGTTGAATGGGCTGACTCCTGATTCAATTACAAATTAAAGGCAATTGAGAGACGCTTTCCTAGAAAGATTCTTTCCGCCATCCAAAAGGGCTCAATTGAGAGATGAAATCAGCAACTTTTGTCAGCTTCCCTCTGAAGCTCTTCATGAAACATGGGAGAGGTTCAAGACAAAGCTAGCGAGATGCCCAAACCATCACATGATTAATGTTCACCTCATAAAGATCTTGTATAGAGCCTTGAATTCAATAACTAAACCAGTGGTGGACAACGCAGCTGGAGGTTCTTTCATGGACCTCACCTTTGGTCAAGCAAGCAATATGCTAGATCGTATGACGAAACAAGGTAGAGCTTGGCATACCAGGGATTCTGAGGTAGCAAGCCCCACTTTATCTATTGGCATGACTGCAGACCAACGAAGAAGAGAAGAAGAACGTGATCAAGATATGGCGCACATGAAAACCCAAATGGATCTTCTTACAAAACATCTATTAGGGAAGACTGAAAAAGTGAAAGCGATTGCGTCAAAAGGAAGAGACGAATCTGAAGAGGAGGCCAACTACTTGAACAATCAGGGGGGTTTCCGAGGGAATACCCAAGGAAACCAAGGTCGGGACTATTATGATAAATCTGGAAATAAAGACCAAGGTAGTTGGAAGAACAAGAATGAAAAGAGTGGTTTGTACGTTCCCCCTAGCAGACGTGATACCACCATATCTAATTCTGGAAGTATGGAAGACATGATGGCTAAATTATTGAAAGGAGTGGAAGCAACGAGCGCGGGAGTTACGGAGGTAATTAATGATTTGTCCGTCATGAAACAATTCGTAGATTCACATTCCACTTCAATTAGACAACTAGAGCAGCAATTCAGTCAACTTTCAGCAGCACTCAACCAAAGAAAGGCCGGCACTTTACCTAGCGATACTGTGCAAAACCCAAGGAATGATGGGTCATGCATGGCCATCACTACCAGAAGTGGTAAGGTGCTGGAAACTTCAGAAAAAGGCAAGCAAGTGATTGACGAAGTTGCGGACATGGATGACAATGCAAAAGGAGAAGATGCCGCAGCTACTACTCCGGACGTCAACAACGCCACATCCAGCACTGTGCAGCCTGAAAAATTGGGAAAACGGAAGCAAGAGGAGAAGAAAACCACGGAGAGAACACTTCCATACCCACCACCACCTTTTCCCCAAAGATTGAAGAAGGTGGCGGATAACACTAAGTTCAGCAAATTTATGACTATGCTCAAGCAGCTGACCATTAATGTTCCATTGGTGGAGGCACTTGAAAAAATGCCTGGATATGCGAAGTTTATGAAGGACCTATTGACAAAGAAGCGGGAAGCAAGCTATGAGTTGGCAGATAATGTTCATCATTGTAGTGCAATCGCTACAAGGTCGCTAGTTCAAAAGAAGGCAGATCCTGGAGCTTTCACTATTCCTTGTACAATTGGATCATTGGATTTTGCTAAGGCATTGTGCGATCTAGGTGCTAGCATCAATTTGATGCCACTATCCATCTACAAGAAGTTGGGGCTAGGCGATCCGACACCAACCAATATGAGGCTCGTGATGGCTGATAGGTCGGTAAAACGACCTGTGGGTATCTTGAATGATGTGTTGGTGAAAGTTTCTTCATTCATCTTTCCTGCAGACTTCGTTATTCTGGATTGTAAGGAGGATTCTGAAGTTCCCATCATCTTGGGACGTCCCTTCTTTGCAACTGGAAGTGTGCTTATTGACATGAAAGATAATGAGCTTTTGTTTCGAATTAATGACGAAGTGGTACGGTTTGATATATGCAAGACAATGAAGCAGCCCAGTGATATGAATGAGTTATCTGTAGCTGATGTTCATCATGAGGATACGAAAGCATTATCTTGAGAGAAACAGCCTACTGTTGAGCCATTGTCTGCTGTGCCACTGAAAGTTGAGCATGAAGATAATGAAGGTTATGAAGAACTTATGAGTGCTCTAACAGAAATAGAGCCTTATACTCCTAAGCAACCAGATTTTGATCTCAAGAATCAACCAAAAGCGAAGACTCCCTTTGACGAGCCACCAATGCTAGAATCGCAAGAGCTCCCCGATTATCTAAGGTATGTGTTCTTGGAAAGTAGAAATATACTTCCGGAGAGAGCAGATGATTTAAGTGAACAGCACGTAGAAGCTCTCATCTCTGCTCTGAAGAGATACAAGAGAGCTATGGGTTAGACTATTGATGATATAATTGGAGATTCTCCGGGAAAATGTAAGAGCCATCTTGAAGAAGATCGCATGCCCACAGGTAAGCCTCATTGTCGTCTAAATCCTTTCAGAAAATGATCCATCACTTATATCGATGAAGTCTAAGTACTCGAGATTACTATGTCGAGCCACGACAATAAATAAGGCGCTAGATGGGAGGCAACCCATCATTTTTTCATTTATTGTTTATCGTTTTTCCATTCATTCTAGTACTTGTTTTGTTTTGCTAAATGAAAAATCCAAAAATAAGAGTCGTGCCACGACCAAAACTAAGGCGCTTGGTGGGAGGCAACCCATCATACTAATCATTTTCAGTTGTTTTGAGCAAATATAGGTGCAAGAAGTATTCAACGAGGAGATTGATTTCAATTGACGATTTGGACGCATTGTATGGTAAAGTTGGTAAGTTAGGAATGGTGATGCACAAGGCTATGGATTGAGCATTTCTCACACCAAAATAGGCTTCGAGGAAGGCTAGGCCTTGGTAAAACTAGGCCATGAATGATGCACAACCTATCCTATAGCCTAAGGTCTCGGAATCTAGTGTGCTATACACTATGCACCGCCTATTCCTAGGTATGCTTTTGACTATGCACCACCTATGCTATGGCATTTGGTCTCAGTATCTCATATGCCATAGACTATGCGGCGCATATGTCTACAAATGCCATAGACTATATGGCGCATATGTCCCATTATGCTATAGACAATGCGCCGCATATGTCATTGATATGCCGAGCATTATGCGCCGCATATGTGGGATTTTTGTCTCCAAAACCGATTGTAAATGGGTCATAACCCGACCCATTCTCTTTCTATATAAAGGAGACTTAGTTTTACAACACAACCACACTAAAAATTGACCTAAGGGCGCCGCATATACATCCAAATCCTCTCAAAATTTTCTTCTGTTGCTCTTCCAATTCACAAAACCATCTCCACAAGCTTCAAGCAAGTAATTACTCTCTTATTCTTCATTTATTTCTCGTAAGTACTACGTTGCTATGTCTATTTTGAATTGCTAAATCGTATAAGATTGTTGGTGATATTCATGTGTTTGGATTGTTGATACAAAATCATGTGAGTGAACATGTACGTAGGAAAATCTTGACTTGTTTCCGACTTGAAATTGGTTTTAATAGCATTGTTATACTATTTGTGGAATTACTATGGCTATGAATAGTGCTTAAGATTGTTGTTTGGACACTTACATGTTAGACTATCCCGGCCATCGGGATAAGACTTATAGTGCCTACCGACATAAGAGGTTGTGATTGTTGTAAGAATAACTATTCCATGTGGTAACCCCTATGTAGTAGTGTTGCTATATCTACCATGAAAGTAGTCCAATGGCTGCAAGTAAGTGATGCATTGCTGATTTTCTTGTCGGAATACAATCCTAAAACGTATGTCGACAAAATCTGAGTAATCGACCACTTTCGCTTCACTGATTTGTGTTAACAAAACTAAGTGTGGGGTGGTACCCCTACTGCTTATGTATAGATTGTATCCATTGAGATTGTGCTACCATTAACACTATTTCAAGTCTCAGGTACAATGGCACCTAAAGAGAGACAAGGCAAGGAGAAGGCTACCACTTCCCGAAAGGGCAAGAAAAGAGGCCGCAAGGAGCAAGGAGAACCCTCCCCGCTGCAAACACCTTGACTCACGCTTGGAATTAAGTGGGATACTTATGAGGAACTTCTAAGGATGACGACTCTGATGATGATTCCAATGCATGGGGTATGACCCCAGACATAGAGGATAAGTCCGACCAACCAGGTTCATCGTATTTATTTTCCACTGAGGACAGTGTCCCGACTAAGTGTGGGGTGGTGGTATTGCATGCTATACTTCTCTATTCACATCTATGTTTGTTTGCTTTTGTTTCATTTTTGTTTCGTTTTTTTAGTAGTTAAATTTTTTTTTAGCTTCGCATGAAATTATTTTGATAGGCAGCATGAGATTATAACAAGAGTATGTGCTACAATTATGACTATTGAGACATTTTAGGCTCTAATTGTGACTCACTATGTGATAGTGTGTGGTTCAATTCCTTCACTTGTTGGGTCGAGAGTCTATATTACTTCCAATCAAGTCGACTATGTGCCTTGTGTGTGTGAGATAATAGTATATTCTATGTTTGTGGCTGATGCTAGAACTTGCCCGGTATGTATGCAAAGCGAAAATAAGGAGTGTGAGTTTAGGAGATGATTTAGGCATTTCTTTGGGAACCTATACATGTTTACCTTTGTCTTACCTACCCATGGACATCATCCTAGTTAAACCCTTTTGAGCCTTTAGCCTATTTCTTTGACAACCTCGTATGTAAGCCTAATCTATTTTTTTCAAGACCGTAATTTGATCCAAATTCCTAAGTGCTTTAAATTAAAAAAAATTCATGTGACAACATAAGAGGAAATTGGGTGAGTATGATGCTTTAAATTGTAAATGGTGCTTGAATGTGTTACGAAAAAGAAAGTGCTATCATAAGAGGTATGTTGTGAAAAGAAAAAGGAAAAGAAAGCTGAAAAGTGAGTTGTTCTTAAAATTGAAAAATAAAAGAGGAGCACAAGGGTGGTAGAATAAAAGAAAGAAGAAATGTTGAAAGAAAAAAGTGTCAATGATACAATGTGATGTATTAAAGAGCTTAGGAGCTTAGTCACTATTTCTGACAAAAATAGTCCTACCCGTCCCTTAGCCTACATTACAACCATCAAAAGACCTACTTGATCCTAATCTTAACATTCTGACATTTAGTGGAGTACTACACTAAGGGCAAGCCTATGGTCATCAGTTACTACATATGAATTCTTTGTGAGAGTGAGAGCAAGGATAGTTTGATACCCATGTTTGCAAAATATACTATACTTGTGAGTGATTATGGGTACTATATTGTGAGACACACATGGTTGATGAGTTTTGGATAGTGTCATATGATTCTAAGAACCTTAACTTTTGCATGCGAGCTGACCACCATCACGAGTCTATGCTAGAGGTTAAACTGTTTCTACTAATGATCGAAAAACTACTCTTTGTTGATAATTGTTGTGCTTGTCTTGATAAATGTTTTGTGTTGTTGTTGTAAAAACCCTAAGTTGATGTTTAGAAGGACATGATATGTTGTTCGAGGACGAACAAAGCTCTAAGTGTGGGGTGTTGATGATAGGCGAATTTACACGCCTATATCAATATATTTTGCCCATATTTTAGCCTAGTTTTGAGAACAAATTATATATTTCATGCACTTTTAGTCCTTTTTCCTATAAATGAGCTAACAAACATGATTAGTAAAGTTTCAGGTATAAATGATGCAAAATACAGCATTTTATGGCTTACTTGACTCAAAAGAAAGCTCACAAAGGAAGGGAAGAAAGTCTACACGCCTAAGGACGAAAACTGCTGCATGGAAAATCTGTCCCGGGCTAAAACAATATTTCTGAAGACTTTGGGGACTTACAGACACAAAGCTGGATTTTGACAATGATACATTAACCTAGTACAATTGGGTTATGTATTTCATTAGTTTTTTGGATTAGGAGAATGTTACATTAACCTAGTACAAATGGGTTAAGTATTTCCTTAGTTTAGTAGGATTTGGTTATTTATTTCATTAGCATAGTAGGAGTAGGATAGGAGTATTATAAATACCCTATCATGCTAGAGATTTTTAATTAATTCCTCCCTTAGTGGAGAGACACATTCTACTTCTCAATTACAACTCTTCTAATCTTTCCATTAGTTCTATTCTTCTTCTATTCTTAAATTCCACAACAAGAGAATCATTACCAAGCCAAGGAAACACGCCTCACGCCTATCACTTGATCTACAAGCCATTACTCAATATCGTGATATAATAACAATGTCAATCGTGATCTCCTTCGCATTCATGGGTAACTAAACTTCTCTGTTGGGGTTATGGAAGCCGAATGAGTTACTATCTATTGCTGTGAGTTTGTGAGTTCGAGACACGTATATTGCCTATATCATTATTCTCTTCATCTTAATCCACATTCTTTACGGTTGCAAACACAAGAATACGCCAGTCTAACATTTAACTTGTTCGAGAGAAAGGTTATTTTTCTGGAAAAGAGATAATGTCAAGGTAGTAGGACACCCTTTCCTATTAAAAAGCTAGTGCCGTAACTGGACTAACCTCTTGGAAAATTCGTACCGTTAGACACACTTTAAGCTCGAGAGAGTTAAAGTGAAATAGTCCTTGTTTAGGTCGAGAGACGCTTGGATTTACCATCGACTACAATTCTCTATAAGCAATTGCATGTCAGAATTCTACACACTCATAGCCAATAGAGACGTATACCTCAGAAGGTGGACATAACCCCAACGCTTCAATTCTCATTGTTTACAACCAACGTAACAATCTCTCTCTTTACTTTATTATTTTCAGCTTTTACTTTATTGTTTTGGTTACACATTACAATCCCCCCTTCTTACGAGACTTGCACCAAAAGTTTAGTAATTTTGCTTACTTGTTGGCCAAGCTATTCCCTGTGGGATCGACACCCAACCCAGGTTGGGTTCTATATTTGCTAACGACCGCTTTACACTCCCACGAGAGCTGTAGATTGAGCTTTATCAAAAAGATTTTAGGGTAGTGCATGCTACTGATTCTAAGGGTGTGGATTTTGTTGCTTATTAATTGAACGATATAGCTTATTTGTGGTATGAAGAGTGGGAAGCTATGAAGGGAAATGATACTGAGTAGGTGGTATAGGATAAGTTTTCAGGGGCCTTTCTTGGTCTCTTCTTTCCTTAGGTGTTGAGGGAAGCCAAGGCTGAACAGTTTATGAACTTGAAGTAAGAAAAGATAAGTATGAAGGAGTATGCGTTGAAATTCCACTAGTTATCTCATTATGCTCCTGAGTTAATGGCTAATATGAGGTCCTGAATGAGGAAATTTGCATCTTGTTTGTCCTGTGATTTGGTGTTAGAGTGTAAGTCTTCTATGTTGAATAATGATATGGACATCTCTAGGCTGGTTGTTTATATAAAGCAGGTTGAGGATCAGAAAAAAAAGGTAGAGATAGAAGAGAGGTAGAATAAGAAATTTAGGTATTCCAAGTAGGGTGTAGGCCAGCAAAATAATGGGAGAGATGGTAGATAGTGGACTAAGAAGAAGAATTAGGGAAAATCATATTCGTCTTCCAGTGTTTCTTATCCTAAGACTTTAGGTGAATGTCATTTTAAATCTAGAATTAGTCCTAAGGCATGCCATTCCTTATCTTAGGCTAGTGGAGCTCAGCTAGACCCACCTTACCTTCCTTGTCATTTTTGTTGGCAGCTTCACCATGGATATTATGAGGAGGAAAGATATTGGTTCTATAATTGCGGTCATCTTGGTCATATGTAGGAAGATTTTCCTTTAACCAGTATTGCCACTAGGGCTAGTAAAGTTTTGGTTACCATTTCTGCAACTGCTGCCCCTTAGGGCACTACTTCTGGTACCAGTATTGGCCAGAATCATCTCTATACACTTGATACTCATCAAGAATTTAAGGTATCCCCAGATGTTGTTACTAGTATGTTACATCTCTTTTCCCATAATGTTTATTGTTTGTTTGATCCGATCTCCACCCTATCTTATGTGACACCTTATGTGGCTATGCATTTTAGTTTTGGTCCTGAAAATATTTCCACCTTTTCTGTGTGTCTACACCGGTGAATGATTCTATAGTTTCTAGAAAAATGTATATCGATTGTGTGGTGTCTATATTTTATAGAAAGATATTAGTGGATTTTATAAAGTTAGATATGGTGGATACTGATGTTATATTGGGGATGGATTAGCTTCATTCGTGCTATGCTTCTCTAGATTGTAGGATCCGAAAGGTCAGTTTTCACTTTCCTAATAAACTAATATTATAATGGGGGAGTTCCTTAGTAACCAAGGGGAGCTTAATCTTTTATCTTTGAGCTTAGAAAATGATTTCAATAGGGTGTCTACATCATCTAGTTCGCGTTAAGGATTCTAATTCTAAAAGTCCTTCCTTGCAATCATTTCATGTGATTAATAAATTTCCTAAAGTATTTTCTGATGATCTTCTTGGAATTTCTCCTGATAGGGAAATAGATTTCTGGATTGATCTTCTATCGGATACCCGTCCTATTTATGTTCCTCCTTATAGAATGGCTCCAATTTAACTAAAGAAGCTAAACGAGAAATTGAAAAATCTTCAGGATAAGGGCTTCATTTATTCTAGTATTTCTTTGTGGGTCACTCCTGTACTTTTCATACAAAATAAGGATGGGTCTCTTCGGATGTATATAGACTACGTTAGTTTAATAAAGTGACCATGAAAAATAAGTACCCTCTTCCTAGGATTAATGATCTTTACTATTAGCTTTAGGTTGCTAGATATTTCTCTAATATTGATCTCTGTTTGAGCTATCATTAGCTGAAAATTAGGGAGGATGATATTCCAAAGACTACTTACCAAACCCAATATGGTCGCTATGAGTTTTTGGCTATGTTATTTGGGTTAACTAATGCTCCTGCTAAATCCATGGATCTTTTGAATTGGATTTTTCGGTAGTTTTTGGATTTGCTTGTTATAGTTTTTATTGGTGAAATCTATGTGAACTCTAACAGTGAGGAGTATTATTCCAATCACCTCTGAATTGTGTTGCAGACTCTTAGGGATCAGATGTTGTATGCAAAATTTTCTAAAGTGTGAAGTTTGGCTAAGTGTTGTGACCTTTCTTGAGCATGTTGTTTCTAGTGACGAAATCAAGGTGGATCCACAGAAACTTGAGTCAGTTAAAAGGTGTACTAGACCCACAACTCCAACTAACATTAGGAGCTTCTTGGGCTTTATGAGTTACTATAGGAGGTTTATGGAGAGCTTATCTTCAATTGTTACTCCATTGAAGAAGCTAACTCAGAAGAAGGTTAAGTTCTTATTGTCCGATGCTAGTGAGGGTAGTTTTGAGAAGTTGAAGGATAAGTTGACTTCTACTCCAATGTTGTCCTTTCCCGAGGGTACAAATAGTTTCATTATGTATTATGATGCATCCCATATGGGACTGGGGTGTTTCTTAATGCAATATGTCAAGGTTGTGGCCTATGCTTCTAGACAGCTTAAGGTTCATGGGAGGAATTACTAGACTCATGATCTAGTATTGGTGGCTGTGGATTTTGCATTGAAAATTTGGTTCCATTATCAGTATGGAGTGCATGTCGATATTTATTCAAATTATAAGATCTTGTAGTATGTGTTTACGCAGAAGGTGTTAAACCTCAAGTAGAGGCAGTGTCTCTAATTACTTAAGGATCATGACATGAGCTTGCACCACCATCCAGGTAAATATAATGTGGTTACTGACTCTCTTAGAATTTTTTCCATGATGAGCTTATCTAACATCAATGAGGAGAAAAAAGTGTTGGATATTCATAGTAGGATTTTAGACTCTGAGAATGAGGGAGTGATTGTTCAAGAAGTGGTCAAATCATCTCTTGGTGTCGTGGTGAAGGAGAAACGGGATATGGATCTCATACTTGTGAAGATTAAGGATGAAGTGGCTCAACAAAAGGTTATGTAATTCGAGATTGGGGAAGATGGTATTTTGAGGTATCAAGCTAGGTTGTGTATTCCTGACGTTGATGGGCCACGGGAAAGGATTTTGATTAAGGCTCATGAGTCTAGATATACAGTTCATCGAGGTTCAACTAACATGTACCATGACTTGAAGGAAACCTACTGGTGGAACAATATGAAGAGGGATTTATTAAATTTCGTCGCCAAATATATGGTTTGTCATTAATTTAAGGGTAAATATTTGAGGCCTGGTGGCATATCTCAAGAGATAGAGTTACCCATATGCAAGTGGGATATTATTAATATGGATTTCATTACAGGTCTTCCGCGGTCTCGCAATTAGTATGATTCGATTAGGGTTATTATGGATAGGATGACTAAGTACCCATTTGTCTATGAGAACTTTTTACTTTTTTTTGAAAAGTTATTCAGTTTAGTGAAAAAGTGAAAACAGTACGTGTTTGGCCATAAAAATTGCAAATAAAATTTAGAATTGTATTTGTAAAAGCATAAACAAGTTTTACTTGTTTTCACTTTTTCCACTCCTACTTCTTTCACAAAATTTCAAAAACAACTCCAGTTTATAGCCATGGCTAAAAATAACTTCAACTCCTGCTTCAACTTCAACTCCAACTCCAACTCTGAAAAATTATGATTTCATGGCTAAATGGGGCCTTAGTCTACTCACTTCATTTATGTGAGGACTAACTACTTAGGAGAGGAATATGCTAAGTTTTTCATTCAGGAGATTGAGAAGTAACATGGTTCTGTAGTTCCCATTATTTCAGATAGAGGTACTGAAACACCCCGAGTTTTGGCCCTTGGAAATTTCTTGAGCTTTGAGCTTACTATTCTGGAACGACTGATCATACGAGTCATATAATGTGGGTATGGGTTAGGTGACCCAACTCATAAGATGTCCAGTGATGGTCGTTGGGTTTTATTGTGGTTACGATTACGAGTCATTAGGTGTGGTGAAGTGTCGTTAAGGTGATCCTTCACTTAATTAGAAAATTAATATCTTGACTTGGCTCTGAGTATGAGTGGCTTACTAAGAGCTGTGAGGATAGTTTATGAGTCATTTTGACAAGTCGTATGTTGTCCTGTGTCAATTCCTATGGTTTCTATCTTGGGTACGACTAGACCATACGAGTAGTATGGTCTGGTCATAAGTGGGGGTCATGGATTTGTATGGTGGGCAATGTTGGGGTGTCTAACGCACTGTCTAGGTGATGACTCGATCGTATAAGTCGTATATTCTGGTCATGAGTCAAGGGGTCGACTCGTAACTACCTGCGACAATTTTATAGTTTTAAGTTGGGGGCATTCTAGACATTTCCCCGTTGTAACTCATTTTGATACCATGACATAAAACACCTTTTGGGATTTTATTAACCTAGTATTCTCAAGAAAACACTCTTAAAATCACTCTCAAACTCTCTCTCAAGCAAGAGGCTAGGGTTTCTTCAAAACAATCAATTTGGGAATTTCAACAGTGATTCTCTCCATCTTGGTTGGTGTCTAAGACATGTTACTTCTCCCTCTTTATTATTTTACAAAGAGTATGGGTTTTATTTTTGCTTTTCATACTATCATTATGGTTTTGACACAATGGTTGGGGTTTTTTTATGTTCATAGTTTAATTATGTTTTCTTTCATGCTTTTAGTATGATTTTGACATGGTAGGATTCATTTTAATGGTACATGGATTTTGGGGTATTATGAATTCTCCGAATTACTTGGTTATGTTTTTGAAACATATGTGCCATCAACCCATTTGTTTAAATGCCGATGACAATGATTTTGTCACATAGTTTGACTATTCTTGAAATCTTTGCATTGCATAAAATGTAATGGAAATTAAATTGGTTTGGTTGGTTTTAAATGGTATGAAAAAGCCTTGGTGTCCATGGTCTTAGTTTAATTAGAAACTTTGGAGCCAAATTGGATTAATGGCTTTGGTATGGCATAAATAGATAGACTTGCAAGCTCTTATTTTTGTATGATGATACCAATGGTTAATGCCTAATAAAAGACTCCTTGGCTTGGAATGTGTAAATGGTTTTAATATGGGCATAAAGGAGGGTATAGCAAAGTCATGGAAGGTAGAGGTCTCGGGTGGACCAATACTGGAAACTCATGTTTGCTGATGTGAGGTTTTTTCATGGTGACCATGTGTAGATGTCATATTTTATATTTTAGGAGATGTACTAGTCATCTCAGGTTCTTTTCTTTGGTCGGGTAGCTAACACGCACTAGGGCCCTTACAATAAGGGGATCTTAACTCATATATCCCGAGGGTGGTTTTAGGACGGCAAAGTTACACAACCCAGGTAAAGGTTTTAAATGCATGCTAAGTCTTGTCCCCTATCACGATATGGTATATATGTATATATGTGATTGCATAAGGTTATTTACTTTGATTTTGAATTAACTGGCATTATTTTATCATATCCCTGAGTACATGATAAAATTCACTTTGCTAACTCTCTTCAGGATTTGTATCCCTATGTGATGCAAAAACTAGCAATACTACCATCCTTTCTGCTCAGTACTAGATTTGGGGATAACTTTGAGTCAGAATGAAGTGGTGAGCCTCCATATTCTAGAAGGCTCCATTTAGTGCTATGGACTTCTTTTATTTTAGTTATTTCTTTGGTTTAGTTTTGACTATGGTTTGGGGCATGTCCTGATCGGATGTTATTGATTCTATATAGAGGCTGTAACGCCCCAGAAAATGGGTCCCAGAGCGTCACACGGTGCTTGAGGCTACGAGTAGCCCCAAGCTAACCCTTTGAGCCATTTTTATTTAGTTTGACACAAATCAACGGGGTTTCCATAAATAACCCTCAAATATCAACAGAGTAATCATCATCCAAGAATAAAAGAATTTCAGAAATATAATAAAATACGACTTATTAGTCAACTCCGAACATCTATACAAGTCTGACAATCCTCTAAGAAAATTAATAAAACCAGCGAGCCATTGAGACATGCCCCAACTGACTCATACTCAATTATCAAATGTAAACAATTCTGTGAAACCTACATCATACATCACGTCCTCGGAACATGAGGACTCACGACAACAGAGTATGTAGAACAGCGTGCCCGAAGAATCACTGTCAAACCTGGAACTGAGCACCTAAACCTACATTCCGAGAAAATGTAGCCCGCATCCGAAGATGTGGGTCAGTACCATGGAAAGGAACCGAGTATATGGGGGTGTATGCAGTTGTATAAATAGCATCATCAAAAATATTTATAAGAAATATGCAGGATGTATGAAAGACTCACATAGCCCGAAGAAAATCATCATAATCATGAGAGGATGAAATAAGTACAATAACACATGTGAGTCATCATATAATTTGTCAATAACTTTCAGTTCATCAAGAATATCAATTCTCATAATGTAAATATCATTTAAATCTTTTGAAAGAATAACTTTCACAATTCCACTTTCAAATCACTTCACCATTCACCATAGACATAAGGAAACACACACACACTGGGAGATCCTATAACCGACATAAACCGTGTGAGATACATGGAGTCCAACGTACAACCCACGTTGGGGAGAGCCGTCCTATCCTTGCCATCAGAGTAGGACTATTGATATCAAATCCACACAAACTAGTGATCACTATATAAATCAGCCTCAGTCTCACTCCTACTGGGACATGTAGTTCTAGGAAAGTAAGGTCGCTTTATACCTCCCACTCAGTGCTAAATATTTCTCCCGGACTTAGCTCAGATCATTTCAAAGACAATCCACAACAAAACAATTTCAGTAATATATAAATATACATCGGGAGCCATCATGCTTCCCATCTATCAAAATCAACCACGTTGTGGATTTCTTTCACACTCAAGTTCAAAATAAATGCATTAAGACCAGAAGGTCAAATCATTCAAAATATCTCAAATATTCAATATCAACGTGCTTATAGAACACACTTTCTAAAAAAACACAATTTTTGATGGGTATTCATGACCCAAATATCAAAATCATGATAAATATCGTTCAAGATTCATGCTTTATATCACCACACATGTAAATTCATATTTCAAAATCATAAACATCAAGTCATAATAATCATTATAAGATAGGTGTTCATGCTTCAAATTCATAAAAAAATCAAATAAAAATCATGCCTTTGTAAAGAAAATTACTTTTGGGCACAAGAACGAAAGAAAGTTGCTTGTTGAAAAACACCACATACCATGAATGATGAACTTTAGATTGATACTCATTTTTGAGATGTTAATCGTGCCTTTGAATGATGGTTCTTGGAGTTCTTGAACTAGGAACTTGGAATCTTGAATAAATTTGTAAAATTTATGGTGAACTTTGGAGGTTCTTGAAGTTGGATGTAGAAGGTTAGGGCTTTCTTTTTTAGGGAGCTTGATGAAATATAACATATAATGCTTCTAATAGGCTTTAATATAGGGTTTGGACGGATTTTGGGTGAGGTGAAATGACCAAAACGCCCCTAAAAATAAAAAAAAAATCTCGAATTTGTCCTTTGATGGACTGTTTTGATAGTCTGAAGTAGATCAACCATAACGTTTTACTTCGTTATTCAAATTGGATGAAACCAATTTCATTAGAAAGAGGGCTCTCATATCGTTCCATAGGTATATAGTATCTCACCCAGATCATTGTGTACGAGGAGTTATGATCATTTGAAGTTGACCCAAAAATTCACTTTTGGTAGGTTGAAGTAGACCAACCATATCTTTTTTCTCCAATAGACAAATTGGACGAAACCAATTTCATTGGACTGAGGACTCGCAGAGTTTTCCATTAATATATATAGTAGATCACCCAGATCATTATTTACAAGGAGTTATGATCGTTTAAAATTAGAACAAAAATACGCCAGGCCTCAGTACTTTTCCTGCACGTTTTATTGTTCACTACTATTCACAGTTCGATCGGAATGCTCATAACTCGTCGCTCCGATGTCCGTTTTGGATTATCCACATATCGTTGAAAAGATTATTCAATACTCTACGGAATGGTGGGTCATAATCTAAGACATTTTGCACGAAAAATTTATAATTCATTCTAGAAGATAGAACCCAACATGTTTACGCACAAAATTTCAACAATAAATTTACCAGGGTATTACATCATCCTCCCCTTGAAAACATTCATCCTCGAATGATGCTAGACACGCCAAGATTAGATAGGGAATAGAGCATACAGCTGAAACCATTAGTTAGACTCATCACCACATCGTTTCTCACTCTAAATGCAACATAGAATGCATAAATTCAAGAAACTACAGCTAAACACATAATAAATGACAGCTGAACTGCTGTAAATTTTATCAAAAGTGCATGATTTAGGAAAGAACGGTACCTTCGTATTGATCGGAGTTCGTGGAAAATAGATGCAAATACTTGGATCGCATATCCGCCTAAGCTTCCCTTGTTGCACCCTCAACAGATTGGTTTCGCCACAACCCCTTGACCAAGGGAACTTCTTTTTTCCTTAGTCTTCGGACATTGAAATCAAGAATATCAACAGGAATCTCATCAAAAGAAAGATTTTGTTGAATGTCAGCACTCAGAGAGGAATCCACTACCACAGCATCACTAATATGCTTTCTAAGAATAGAGACATGGAATATTGGATGAACAGAGGACAACTTGGAAGGCAACTTGACTTCATAAGCTACCTTACCAACACTGCTAAGAATTTTATAAGGACCAACATAACGGGGACTAAGTTTCCCCTTCTTTTCGAATCTCTTCACCCCCCTCATGGGTGATATTTTCAAATACACTAGGTCACCAACTTCAAACTCAAGGTCTGTCCTTCTAACATCCGCATATGACTTCTGACGACTCTGCGCAGTTTTCAACCTTTCCCTAATCAACTTAACTTTTTCCATAGCCTCAAATACTGAATCAGGACCACTCACAGCCACTTCACCCACCTCGAACCAACTTATGGGTGATCTACACTTCCTCCCATATAAGGCTTCAAATAGAGCTATGCCAATACTAGAGTGGAAACTATTATTGTAAGCAAACTCTATCAACGGTAAGTGATCATCCCAACTTCCCTTAAAGTCAAGTGCACAAGCTCTCAACATATGCTCTAAGGTCTGGATGGTCCGCTCAGCCTGACCATCATTCTGTGGTTGAAAAGCAAAACTCAAAAGCACTTGGGTACCAAGACCCTTCTGAAAAGCTTTCCAAATTGCGAAGTAAACTGAGTACCCCTATCCGAAATGATAGACAAGGGAACTCCATGCAGTCTGACTACCTCTCGGATATACAATCTAGCGTAATCCTCAACAGTATATGAAGTATTAATAGGCCAAAAATGAGCAGACTTAGTCAACCTATCAACCACAACCCAAATGTAATCATGATGGCATTGGGAAGGAGATAAACCAATCATGAAGTCCATATTTATCTCTTCCCACTTCCAGGTGGGAATACCAAACTCTTGCACCATACCACCAGGTCTTTGGTGTTCAACCTTAACATGTTGGCATGTGTCATACTTAGCTACAAACGGTGCTATATCTTTCTTCATGCCACTCCACTAATAGATTTCCCGCAAGTCTAGGTACATCTTGGTGGCACCAAGATGAATAAAATATCGTGCCCCATGCACTTTAGCCATAATCCTTTATCTCAGATCATCAACATTTGGGATATACAATCTACCCTGTAATCTCAACACACCATCACCCCCTTAGGAGAAAACCTCTACTTTTTGGTCCTTGACTGACTCCTTCAGTCTGACCAAACTAGCATCTAAGTATTGCTTTTCCTTCACTTCCAAAACCAAGGAGGATTCGGAACTACTCTGAACCCTTATACTACTTTCAGCAGAGTCAAACAACCTAACCCCCAATCTAGCCAAACGATGTACATCATGATCCAACTCTTTCTTACCTTCTACCACATGCGAAACACTACCCATGGACACTTCACTTAGGGCATCCGCCACAACATTGGCCTTGCTCGGATGGTACAGCACACTCATATCCTTATCCTTTAATAATTCTAACCACAGTCTCTGCCTAAGATTAAATTCTCTCTGGGTAAAAACATACTGCAGACTCTTATGATCAGTGAAAACATCAACATGGACACTATACAAATAGTGTCTCCAGATTTTCAAAGCAAACATAACAGCAGCCAAGTCATGGTCATGGGTGGGGTAATTTTTCTTATAGGGTTTTAGCTGTCTAGAAGCATAAGCTATCACCTTACTCTTCTGCATCAATACGCAACCCAACCCAACTCTCAAAGCATCATAGTACACCACAAAACCATCAACACCATCAGGCAAAGTCAAAACAGGGGCTGAAGTGAGTCGAGTCTTCAACTCCTGAAAACTCTTCTCACATAATTCAGACCACAAGTTTTTCACTTTATTTTGGGTCAACCGAGTCATAGGAGACGCTATAGAGGAGAAACCCTAAACAAAACGGTAGTAATAGCCAGCTAAACCAAAGAAACTTTGGATATCAGTCGGAGAAATGGGTCTAGGCCAATTTCTAATAGCTTTGGTCTTTTGGGGATCAACTCTAATACTCTCGGAAGAAATGATATGACCCAAAAAAGCAACCGACCTTAGACAAAACTCACACTTACTAAAATTGGCAAACAATTTGTGATCTCTAAGGGTTTGCAAGATAATTCGGAGATGATCAGAATGTTCATCCTCACTACGGGAGTACACAAGTGTATCATCGATGAACACTATGACAAACATATCTAGATATGATCTGAACACTCGATTCATGAGGTCCATGAAAGCTGGTGGCTATTAGTTAACCCGAAACACATAACAAAAAACTCAAAATGGCCATAACGAGTTCGGAAAATGGTTTTTGGGATGTCACACTCCCTAACTTTGAGTTGATGATAGCCGGAATGAAGGTCTATTTTTGAGAAATAACTTCCACCTTGCAATTGGTCAAACAAATCATCTATTCTCGGAAGGGGGTACTTATTTTTTATGGTGACTTTATTCTGTTGGCGGTAATCAAATCACATATGCAAAGGGCCATCTTTGTTTCTCACAAACAACACAGGAGCACCCCAAGAAGAAACACTGGGCCTTATGAAGCCCTTATATAGTACATCTTTGACTTGCTCTTTCAACTCCTTAGGTCTTGCAGGGGCCATACGGTAAGGAGAAATAGAAATGGGCTGAGTATCGGGACAAAAATATAAATCCTGAACTCTATCTCTCTATCAGGAGGTATCCCTGGGAGATCATTCAGAAAGAGATCAGAAAAACTCATTGATGATGTTACCAGACTGGAGAGTTGGAGTCTCAGACTTAGTGTCTTTGACTCTAACCAAATGGTAAATACACCCCTTGGAAATAAGTTTTCTAGCTTTGAGGTAAGAGATAAAATGACTCTTGGATGACACAGAATTCCCAGACCACTCAAACATGGATGCGCCCGAAAACTGAAACTTGACCACTCGGGTCCGACAATCAATAGAGGCATAAGAAGAATACAGCCAGTCCATACCCAGAATCACATCAAAATCTACCATGTCTAACTCAATTAGATTAGCCAACAAGACTCTATGAAGAACGGTAACAGGATACTTTTTATACACTTTCTGGGCAATAATTGAATTACCCACTGGGGTAGAAACTAGGATAGGCTCAGGATAATCTCAGGACTCATTTCAAAATTCATAGTAATCAAAGGTGTAACATATGAGAAACTGGATCCAGGATCCAACAAAGTATACACATCAAACTGAAATATACGAAACATACCATTAACAACATCGGGAGAGTCCTCTTATTCCTGGTGGGATGGTAAAGCATAGAATCTATTCTGGCACTGCCCGCCAGCATTACTAGAAGAGGTGCGTTGAGCTGGGGCTGGGTGAGTTACTGGAACTGGAGCACTAACAGTTTGAGTCTGGGTCTGAGGGCGATAGTCACGACGCCCTTGTCCATCCTGTGGACAATCTCTAACTCTGTGACCCATGTCACCACACTAAAAATAACCCCTCTTATCACCCCAACACTCACTCGAATAAGCCCTACCACACTTAGGACACAGGGGACGATTTGGCTTACTGCCAGCACTGTACTGGGACCTAGATGCATATGACCTGGTACCTTGCTCTTGTCTACCTCTAAGCATGGGAGCACTAGCAGATGACGGTGCTGGCATAGATGAATGATCCTAATACTGAGGGCGACTCCCTCCCTGTGATCTAGTCTAACCCTGTCCGTGTTGCTCGGACCTAGCTCTCTTATTCTCTCTCATTCTATCTCTCTACTTAATTTTGTCTACCTCAATCTATTGGCCATGAGTCATTAGCCTAGAAAGTTTCATATCATTATTTAGCATAGCAGACCTACACTCCTTAACCACATAACTAGATACTTCAGCCTTAAACATACTCAGACTAGCCCGATTATCAGCCACTAAGTTAGGAGCATACTTGGCCAACTGATTGAACTTTAGACAGTACTCCCTAACAGTCATAGAGCCCTGTCACAGGTTCATAAAATCTTTCACCTTTGCATCCCTCATCTCTAAAGGGAAAAAATTATCTAGGAATGCATCCTGGAACTTTTGCCAAGTTGTAGGGACAGCTCCCTCACCTCTACCTTTCCTCCAAGCAACAACCCAGTCATAAACAAGGTCTTCTAACCTATACGCAGCCAACTCCACACTATGTTCCTCGGATACATGCATCACCTGAGTAATCCTCCGTACCTCCTCTAAAAATAGCCGTAGATCCTCATCAGACTTGGACCCATAGAATTCCAGCGGGTTCATCTGCATGAAGTCATTGATCCTGGCAGCAGCTGAATCACCTCCCTACTACTGTGGAGCTAGGGATGGGTTGGACTAAACATTTGTAGTAACAACTTAGGCCAGCGCCTGAAAGGCTGTCCAAAATTCTGAATGAGACATGTTTTCCTTCAATGGGTCAGCGGGTCGAGGTTGCTGACCATCATTATTTCTTCTCACTCGATGTGCGGGCATATTTCTAAAAGAGGAGAGCATGAATCAATAGCAGAGAGAGACATATTAAGAACGATAGACTCCTGAAAGAAAGAATCATACTTTTTCCTAAATCATCATGTAGCCTCTTACTCATAAATGTGGCACACTACACACCAATGATAAAGACTCTACTTAACGCGGCTTGTCAGACTCCCTAGGACACTTTAAAACCTTAGTCTCTAATACCAAGTTTGTAACGCCTCAGAAAATGAGTCCTGGAGCATCACACGGTGATTGAGGCTACGAGTATCCCCAAGCTAACACTTTGAGCCATTTTCATTTAGTTCAACACAAATCAATGGGGTTTCCATAAATAACCCTCAAATATCAACAGAGTAATCATCATCCAAGAATAAAAGAATTTCAAAAAGATAATAAAATACGACTTATTAGTCAACTCCCAACATCTATACTAGTCTGATAAGCCTCTAAGAAAATCAATAAAAGTAGCGAGCCATTGAGACATGCCCCAACTGACTCATACTTATTTATCAACTGTAAACAATTCCATAAAACCAACAACAGACATCACGTCCTCCGAACATGAGGACTCACCTCAACAAAGGATGTAGAATAGCGTGCCGGAAGAATCACTGTCGAACCTAGAACTAAGCACCTGAACCTATATTCCAAGTAAATGCAGCCCACATCCGAAGATGTGGGTCAGTACTATGGAAAGGAATCGAGTATATGGGGGTGTATGCAATTTTAAAAACATCATCATCATAAATATTTATAAGAAATATGCAGGATGTATGAAAGACTCACATAGCCCGAAGAAAATCATCATAATCATGAGAGGATGAAATAAGTACAATAACATATGTGAGTCACATATAATTTGTCAATGACTTTCAGTTCATCAAGAATATCAATTCTCATAATATAAATATCATTTAAATCTTTTGAAAGAATAACTTTCACAATTCCACTTTCAAGTCACCTCACCATTCACCGTAGACATAAGGAAACACATACACACTGGGAGATCCTATAACTGACATAAACTATGTGAGCTACATGGAGTCCAACGTACAACCCATATTGGGGAGAGCCATACAATCCTTGCCATTGGAGTAGGACTATCGATATCAAATCCAAACAAAATAGTGATGATGATATAAATCAGCCTTAGGCTCACTCCTATGGAGGCACGTAGTTCTAGAGATGTAAAGTCGCTTTATATTTCCCACTCGGTGCTAAAGATTTCTCTCAGACTTAGCTCAGATCATTTCAATGACATTTCATAACAAAACAATTTTAGTGATATATAAATATACATCAGGAGTCATCATGCTTCCCATCTATCAAAATCAACCACGTTGTGGATTTCTTTCACACTTGAGTTCAAAACAACTCCATTAAGACCAAAAGGTCAAATCATTTAAAATATCTCAAATATTCAACATCAATGTGCTTATAACACACTTTCTAAAAAAAACACAATTTCGAGTGGAGATTCACGACCCAAATATAAAAATCATGATAAATATCGTTCAAGATTCATGCTTTATATCACCACACATGTAAATTCATATTTCAAAATTATAAACACCAATATTTCATAATAATCATCATAATATGTGGTTTCATGCTTCAAATTCATAAAAAAATTAAATAAAAATCATGACTTTATAAAGAAAATTACTTTAGGGCACAAGAACGAAAAAGAGTTCTTTTTGAAAAACCCCACATACCTTGAATTATGAACTTTAGATCGATACTCATTTTTGAAATGTTAATAGTGCCTTTGAATTATGGTTCTTGGAGTTCTTGAACTAGGAACTTGGAATCTTGAATAAATTTGCAGAATTAATGGTGAACTTTGGAGTTTCTTGAAGTTGGATGTAGGAGCTTAGGGTTTTATTTTTGAGGGAGTTTGATGAAATATAACATATAATGCTTCTAGTAGGCTTTAATATAGGGTTTGTACGGATTTTGGGTGAGGAGGAATGACCAAAACGCCCCTAAAAATCAAAAAAATTCTCGAATCTGTCCTTTGGTGGATTGTTTTGATAGTTTGAAATAGATCAACTATAACATTTACTTAGCTATTCAAATTAGATGAAACCAATTTCATTAGAAAGAGGACTCTCATATCTTTCCATTGATATATAGTATCTCACCCAGATCATTGTGTACGAGGAGTTATGATCATTTAAAGTTGACCCAAAATTCACTTTTGATAGGCTGAAGTAGATCGACCATAACTTTTTGGTTTGATAGAAAAATTGGATGAATCTAATTTCATTGGAAAGAGAACTCGTAGATTTTTCCATTAATATATAGTAGATCACCCAGATCATTACGTACAAGGAGTTATGATCATTTAAATTTGGAGAAAAAATACACCAGGCCTCAGTACTTTTTCCTGCACGTTTTACTGTTTACTACTATTCACGGTTCGATCGGAATGTTCATAACTCATCGCTCAGGTGTCTGTTTTGGATGATCCACATATCGTTGGAAATATTATTCGATACTCTACGCAATGGTGGGTGATAATCTACGAGATTTCACACAAAAATTTATAATTCATTCTAGAAGATAGAACCCAACACTTTTACGCACAAAATTTCAACAAAAAATTTCCTGGGGTATTACAGAGGCTTTTTTAGACAACTATGGGCATGGGTGGTGTCGTTATTAATGTTAGCCTTAGTATTGGTATTGGCATTGGGATTAGCACCGGTTGGATAATTGGTTGAGGTTGTTGGATTTTGGATTATAGACTTTATTTAATGTCTTCAAGATATTATTGTTTTATCTTGTTGTATGTTTGGAATTCATCCAACATAGGGTGCAGGGTGATTATGTTTGGGTATCGGGGGTTGTCTCAGGTCCTGGTTAGACTGAGATACCCGACACGAGTAGGCCCTGGTTGGGTTATGCCAAATTTATAGCAGAGCCCTAGGTTCATGGTCAACTGGGAGTCCAACAAAGCCATGTCAAGTATAGTCTCTTTTAAGGGCTTGTAGCGCGCCACACACATAAGTGAAAGGCGACGAGACATTTAGGAATTTTTCTCTTTCTAGTTTTTTTTCTAGCTGTAGAGTCTAAGGTCCTGGATTCTTATTTAATTCCCATTTTGTTTTCTTTTCAGATCATGCCTCCTCAAATAACTGAAGTTCACGAAAACTCCTCTATCTTACTCTAGGATAATGTTGATGGAACTTGTTCTACTTATAGGGTCCAGACTTGGTCTAGGGGTCCAGTTCCTGATTTCCCTCCTAGACTTCTATCGGTTTCCTCTATTCTTTCTTGAGACCCTTAGGATAATGTGATGAATGTTGAGTTTCATCTATCTATCCATATGTTGGCTTAGTTGGTAGTTTCTCAGAGCGTGGTACTTTGGTTACTCTATCTTCTAAGGCCATTAGGGTTGGCCAGTTCATGAGTTTGAATCCTCTAACCTTTACCACTGTTAAGGTAGTAGAGGATCCTCATAGTTTTGTGGATGAGATGGAAAAGATTTTTTACGTTATGTATGCCATAAATATGGAGGGCGTGGAGTTTTCTGCTTTCCACCTAAAAGAAGTATAGTACTAGTGGTATAAGGAATGGGATCAGTCAAGGGATGACGATGCGGAGTCAACCCTGTGGGAAGATTTTTCTAATTCTTTCCAATACCACTTCTTTCCTCAAAAGTTGAGGGAAGCGATGGAGGAAGATTTAGTTAATCTAAAGCAAGGTAAGATGTCATTTATGGAGTATTCCCTAAAGATTCACTAGTTATCTTGGTATGCTCCAGAGTTGGTTTCTAGCATGAGGGACAGAATGAGGAAGTCTTCTTCTAGGTTGTCTCAAGACATAATTTTATTGAGTAAGGTTTCCTTGTTGAATAAGAACATGGATTTCTCTAGGTTGGTTGTGTACATGTAGCAGGTAGAGGAAGAGAAGAAAAAATATATTTAGATAGTAGAGAGGTAGAGCAAGAAGTTTAGATTTTTTTAGCAGGGTGGTGGCCAACAATAGATTGGCAGGGATAGTGGGAACTGGCCCAAAAAAAAGTGGGGAAATTCTAGGTCTTACTTGATGGCTAGTCCTCCCTATCCAAAACCATCAGGTGATAGGCGTTTCTAGGGTAGTGATAATTTTAGGGCACAGGGTGCCCGGTTTCAAGCTAGCGGAGCCCAGGGAGTTGTATGGTGGATAGTGTTTGGGTGTCCAACACACCATCTTGGTGATGACTCGATGGTATGAGTCTTATGTTGTGGTCATGAGTCAAGGGGTCGACTCGTAACCACCTATGGCAATTTTATATTTTTAAGTTGAGAGCATTCTGGACATTTCCCCCTTGTAACTCCTTTTTATACCAGAACATAAAAAACTTTTTGGGACTACAACATTAACCTAATATTCTCAATTAAACACTCCTAAGTTTTATCGCAAAGTCTCTCTCTCAAGCAATAAGCTAGGGTTTCTTCAAGACAATCAATTAAGGGCTTTTAAGAGTCATTCTCTCTATCTTCCTTGGTGTCTAAGGCATGTTACTCCTTCCTCGTTGTTATTTTACAAAGAGCATGTGTTTAATGTTTGGTTTTCATACTATTATTATGGTTTTGACACAATAGTTGTGGTTTTCAGATGTTTATGGTAGAATAATGTTTGTCTTTGTTCAATTATTTTTCTTTCATAATTTTAGTGTGATTTTTACATTGTGGGATGCATGTTCATGGTACATGGATTTCGGGGTATTATGGATTCCCCAAATTATTTGGTTATGGTTTTGAAACTTATGTGCCCTCAATGTGTTTGTTAAAATGCCAATGAGAATGATTTTTTTCACATAGTCTAACTATAGTTAAAATCTTTGCATTGCATAAAAGGTAATAAAACTTAAATTTATTTGGTTGGTTTTAAATGCTTTGGAAAGGCCTTAGTGGCCATGGTCTTGGTTTATTTGGAAACTTTAGAGTAAAATTGGTCTAGTGGCTTTGGTATGGCATAAATGGGTAGACTTGCAAGCTTTAATTTTTGGTATGACGATACCAATGGTTAATTCCGAATAAAAGAATCCTTAGTAAAAGGTTGGGATGTGTAAATGGTTTTAATATGGGCTTAAAAGGGTGTGTAGAAAAGTCGCGGAAGGTAGAGGTACTGGGGGACCAATATTGGAAACTCATGTCTGCCGATGTGAGGCTTGGTCGTGGTGACCATGTGCATGATGTTGCACTTTATATTTTGGAAGATGTACTAGTCATCTTTGGTTATGCGGCTAACAAGCACTGGGCTCTTTCAGCAGGGGGAGTTTGAACCCATATAGCTCGTGTGTGATTTTAGGACAACAAAGCTACACAACCTAAGTAAATATATTAAATGCATGATAAACCTGGTTCCCTATCCCGGCACGCTATATATGTATATATGTTATTGCATATGGTTATTTACTTTGGTTTTGAATTACTGGCATTATTTTATCATATCCCTGAGTACATACTAGTGTTCACTCTACTAACCGTCTTCGTGAGTTGTATCCCCATGCGATGTAGAAATCGGCCATAATACAATCCCTCCTACTCAGTTGGCTAATAATTTTACTCTAGGGGGTCTATTCTTATATGTTGATTATGGAATAGTGAAAACGGTCATACAATAGATGCCCAAAAGGAAAACAAGGTGTAGTCTTTGATGATGTTGTATTCATTATATCCTAGTATAGGGTGTAATGCCTATATAAAGTTTCCCTAGAATGATTGTTGATAAAATCTCAGGCTAGGGTAGGTTCTAAAAAAATATATTCTTGTGTATTTCAGAGATATTTAGTGTCTGAAGTTCTAGTGGTTGATGAAATTAAGGTTATACCATTATATATGAGGGACATAGTATCTCGTAGAAACTTTTGGAATGGAGTTTTTGGGTTAGTAGAACTCTGGGTCTAGTGTTTAACATGAAGGAGTTAGTTTAAGATGTCAAAAATCTGAGTATTGTGTGGTGAAAAAGGAAAAATTATGGAAATTCCTACTTTTTCCTTGCCTATGTTGTTGTAGGACGTGCATGTCACTATAGCGATGTTATTTCTCTATAGAGGGTTTGGGACACTATAGGGAATTGATGTAGTGAATGTTCAATTTTCTTTAATTTTAGATGTTACCTTATCATAAATTCTCAGGGCTTCACTCTTAGACCAATGAGGGAAATAACTAATTTGTACATAAATGTTTAGCTCTTCATTTTCTGGTCTTCAAAATCCTCTATGGGAAGCTTAGTGTAAATATGGTTTGGTTGATAAATGATGGTGAGTAGGTAAGTGAGGTGCATCATAAGCAACTCTAAAAATGGTTTCCTTCTAATTCCAACCTCGTGCTTCTCTTCACCCATAGCCCATTCAGGGACAAACGAATGGTAAATTGGTATCTGTGTAACGATCAATTTCATTATTATTTAAAATATTTTTGTTAAGGTATATGAATCTCATTCATCATATGTGTTAGGATAAATACTTTAGTATAGGAGTGCATTTGATATGTACTAAGGTCATTCAATGCTACTACCACAAAGTTATGTTGAAAATGTCCTAACCAAATTAGTTTTGGGAACCGCTTAAACTAGGGTCAACTTCAAACAAACATTTCTCCTAGAATATGAAGATTTATGGGGCCCAATATCCACCAAGTAAGATATGTTTGAGCCTTATTTTATGCAACCAACCATTTGTTAATATACTTTCTGAGTAAAAATTTATGACCATTTTACTAAAGACTGATTATGCTAAAAAGTTGAGGACATCATAGTAGGTTTAGGTCGCTATAGAAATATGCATATCTCTATAGCAACGTAAAACATTTCATTACCTAATTTTTACAAGTTTCATCCCCCAGACGTTAAATTTTCATTCCTGAGAACTAAAGGGCAATTTTTCTCTTGGTTTGAGTGAAAATCCCTCACTGCATTAAGATTTTTAATTATTTTTAGGGATAATACTCAGGAAAATACCTGAAATTTGCCTGAATTTTTAGTTGAGCATACTGAACTTTGCATGGGTCCTATTACCCCCTATACTTTTTTAAAGTGGAATTAACTCCCCCCCAAAATGCTATACCAAATTTTAAAGTGAAAAGTGTAATACACGCGCCAATGACATATTGACATGTGCATTTTTTATTTAAAATTAATTTTCCTTTAATTTCTTTTCCATTCTTAATCTTCTCCATTTTTCATTATTATTTTCTTCTCCTTTTTTATACATTAAAATCCACAAAAAATTAGTAGTAGCAGCAGACCACCATCATTCTTCTCCAAAATTAGCAGTAGCCGTACAACAAAACAATGATCAAAATCCACAAAAAACTTAGCAGTAGCAGCAAACAAAAACATTGGTATTCAACAATGGTGTTGTTCTTCTCCAGAATTAGCAGTAGCAGCAGACCAAAATAATGACCAAAATCTACAAAAAATTAGCAGTAGCAGCAGACCAACAACAGTATTAAAACTAAAACATTGGCATCCAACAACCCAAAACTCAGAAAGTTTCAATATTTATACTCCCCAAGTTCAATTTAATGGGAAAAATAGCAAGAATTTGCTTTAGAGAATCAAAATCACCAATCTAGAAAGAAACTTCAAAATGCATCATTTTAAAAAAAAAAATAAAAAATTCGTAATTTGAGAAATTCAACTTCACTAATTTCTTGAAAATTTGAAATTTCAATTACTATCAAGATTGTGCCGACAAATTCCCTTCTGACACCAATAGTGGATTGGTTGATGATTACAATGAGAGGTTAATTTGACTTTGATTGAATTGAAGAAGATCCATTTGGTGTGTGTATTGAAATTGGGTCAAATTGATGTAATTGAATTGGGTGTGTTGAAGATAACTTATTTGGTGGGTGTGTGTGTGTGTGATGAAATTGTGTTCATTTCAATTCCAAGTCAACAATGGAATGAAACACCATTGAAAAGAAGAAGAAAGAAACAAGAGAAAAGATATAAATGAAAAATAAAAAAAAATCATTCAATTTATAAAAAATAAGAAAATTGAGGGTTGTTTTGACCAAAAAAAAAACAACAACAACAACAAACCCAGTGTATTCCCACCTAGTGGATCTTTTAGAATCATTATATTAGGGAATTTATGCTGAAATATTTGTGAATTAGAACTCTAGGTTCATGAAATTATGGTGAAAACCCATGGGTATATGTATTTTCACCCATAATTGATTTTAGTTCTTGCATTAACTCTCCTAGTGTGAAATTATGGTTCAAAAATAAGAAAGATAATAGTTGGGAAATTTAATTCTCTAAAGGTGGGACCTTTAGTTTTAAAACCCGATTAATGGAGTTGAGTTGAGCTTGAAGGAACTAAATAGATGATTAATTGATCCTTGGGTAAATTTGTAGGCCGTAAATAAGGGTAAACTTAGTGGGTTTGAATTTTCAAGATTTTTGTTTGAAGAGTAGTTTATTATTTACTCTGGTAATTGTAGTTTATTAGATGATTTAGCCTTAAAAAATGTGAAGAATAAGAAAAATCATTCATGGATAGCTTATTGGTTGCAGCAATTTGGTGCTCAAGTAGGTTGTGGTTTATGAGTAGTAGACTAGGGTTAGTAATTGTCCCATAATATAGATTTGAAGGGAGAAATCATGCTTAATCACGTGAACTCCACATGGAGTTTGGATGGATAAAATATTGATTTGATGAAATAAAGATCTAATTGTGTGTTATTATGTTAATATATGAATTCTTGATAGGTGTTTGTATATGAATGACTTCTTGGTGGATTGTAATGTGAATTATATGAATATAGATGATGATAAAGATATTATGGGAGATTATAATCTAATTACTCATCTTTAATATCTTTAAAAGGGTGAACTTGTTATTATGTGAGTTAGGAACATGGTACATGCTTGCCCGAGCGTGGTTATAAGAATGCATATTGTAACACCTCACAAACTCCTAGCTAAGTTTATAACCATTCTTCGTATGTTTAAAGTACCCAAATTTATTATTTTAAACTATATATAAGTTTAATAATCATTCACCAAGTGTGAAGTTCTTTCAATGCAAAATCAAGGTTACAGAAAGCGTTTAGAGCCAAGTTGAGATGAGAGCGTTTGTATAGATTTGATGTTAGTTTTAGAGCCCTTATATCCAATAAGGGTCAACTTCAAATGAGTATTACTTCAAGAATATATAAAGTTTTGGAACTCCAGACCCACCAAATAAAAGGTACTTGAGTCCTCTTTCCAGCGCATCTGATTTTCATTATAATCTAATATCAGAGCAAAAAGTTATGTTCATTTTACCTGAAGGTTTCTATCTACCAAAGATTGACGACCTGAGTTGATGAGCTATCAATTGAAGTCATCAACCTTAACCAGTAAATCTCAAAATTTGTTGGATATTTACAATGGGAATTGACGAGCCATTAACTAGTTGACTGGCCGTCAACTAAAGTCGTCAGATGCAAAATTCTTGTAACTTTTTTTAGTTTTCCTTATGGATAGTTTGGTATTTTCTTAAATCAAACTCGTTTACCCATGATTTGAATCTCTCTATAAATATTATATACTCGGTATTTATAAAGTTTTCATAACTTTTTCTCCTCTCCACTATTTAGAGAAATGAAACTAGGGTTTCTTTCAAAGTTTAACAGTCAAGGCTCAAACTCAAGTTTTCCTTCAAAAAATCAAGAAGTTCAGGTATGTGGGGTTTGAACAAGGGTTACCTTTCATTCTTGTTCCCAAAAGGTCAAGTTTTACAAGAATTTTATAAATTTGGTGATTAGGTTCATACCCATTTTCCGTGCTTTTGAAATTATGACGCTTCCCAATGATTTAAACTTCATTTAGTACAAGAATTCATATTTACTCAAGTTCCTACTCACATGGTTGATCTTATGTATTGACTTTAGCATTTTCACATGAAATTTCATGAGTTGGTAAATGTATATAATTCAACATGATTTATTTAGTTTACAAGCAATTCAGACTTACTCATTTAGGTTTACAAATATGAACTGAAGTCATCTAGTTCGTTTGGGTATATTAAGATGTAAAAAGGGTGGAAAAAGATGAAAAAGTCCATTTTAAAATGACTTAAAATCATAAAATGAAATATGCGATGGTGGGTGCAACGGTCCATTGCTGGGTCGACGATCCATTGGTCCTGACCGTCGCACCTGGGCCAGATTTGGACTTTCTACATTGCCTGAAATGGCTGGGTCAATGGTCCGTCGCTGGATCGGCGGTCCGTCGGCCTTACCATTGCACCTAAATAGAATGAGGTCTCACTGACTCCTCTACAATGGCTTGGGCGACGGTCCGTCGGACCTCTCCGTTGCACTTGGGCAGTTCAAACTACTTTTCGTAATTCGGCTATATCTTTCTCTACCGATGTCAGATTTTGATAAAGTAGGTATTGTTGGAAAGATAATTCAATTTACTACACGATTAAAAGTTATTTTAAGAAAAACTCTATATGATTTAAATACTAATCACTTTGGAAGTCATTCCTAAATCTTTTAAAGATGGAATAAGTTTTCACTTGACATGTTCTAAAGGCTCAGACTATGAGGGAACTTTACGAGGTCTTACAATATCTCCCCCTTGGAATCATTCATCCTCAAATGTTTCTAGTTAGACTAAAAGTACAGAGAAATCAGGGAATGCACAGCTGAAACAATTCGCTAAATTGATTCTACATCTTTCTAAACTTTTGATTACTTCGGGAAGTACAAGAGCTTACACAAGAATAGATACATAGCTGAACCTTAATTGGAAAGGAACTGAATTAAGAAATAATAATACCTTCAGCTCGATCTGAACTCGCGAATAAAAGGTGCGGGTACTTGGCTCATATATCTGCTTCCACTTTCTAAGTAGCGCCCTAAACTGACTGATTGCGCCACAAGACTTTGACCAAAGGAACTTATTTGTTCCTTAGTCTATGGACCTGGTAATCTAAGATCTCAACCGGAATCTCATCAAATGAAAGAATAGTCTAGATATCTGAGCTCTTTGAAGGATCTACTACAACGAAATCACCAATGTGCTACTTTGCTAGAAACCCTGCTATATCCTTCATCATGCCACTCCACCAGTAGATTTCCCACAAGTAGTGATACATCTTGGTATCACCGAGATGAATGGAATACCGTGTACCATGTACCTCTGTCATAATTCTCTGCCTCAAGTCACCAACACACAGAACACATAATCTTCTCTGAAATCTCAACACACCATCTACCCCTTGGGAGAAAACCTCTACCCTTTGGTCCTTAACTGACTTCTTAGTCTGACCAAACTGGAATCTAAGTCTTGTTTCTCCTTTACTTCTAAAACTAAAGTGGATTCGGAACTACTCTGTAATAAAATATTCCCTTCAGTGGAATCAAGTAATCTAACACCCAAAATAGCCAGCCGATGCACATCACGAGCTAACTCTTTCTTATCTTCCTCCACATAAGCTACACTTTCCATAGACATCCTATTAAGGGCATCCGCCATTAAATTGGCCTTACCAGGGTGATATAACACACTCATATCATAATCTTTTAGCAACTCTAACCACCTCCTCTGAAGAAGATTCAACTCCCTCTGAGAAAACATATACAACAACCTTTTGTGGTCCGTAAACACATCAACATGAACACTATACAAAAACTGTCTCTAGATTTTCAAAGCAAAAACCACAGTATCTAATTCAATATCATGGGTTGGGTAATTCTCTTCATGCGGCTTTAACTGTCTAAAGGCATATGCTATAACCTTACCTTTCTTCATCAGAACACAACCCAAACCAACTCTAGAGGTATCACAATACACCACTAAACCATCCGTACCATCAGGTAAGGTCAACACAGGGGATGAAGTGAGTCGAGTCTTCAACTCCTGAAAACTCTTCTCACAGGAATCTGACCAAAGGAACTTAACTTTCTTTTGGGTCAACCGGGTCATGGGGGACGCAATGAAAGATAAACCTTCAACAAAACGGCAGTAGTAGCTATATAAATTCAATAAACTTCTAATATCAGATGGAGAGATAGGTCTAAGCCAATTTATTACAGCTTCTGTCTTTTGGGGATCGACTCTAATGCCTTCGGCTGAAATAATATTACCCCAAAAAGCTATGGAACTTATCCAAAACTCACACTTGTT
The DNA here is from genome assembly GCA_030864225.1 of Capsicum baccatum var. pendulum. Taxonomy (NCBI): domain Eukaryota; kingdom Viridiplantae; phylum Streptophyta; class Magnoliopsida; order Solanales; family Solanaceae; genus Capsicum; species Capsicum baccatum. The sequence continues at coordinate 183,883,334 of CM061558.1, read as the reverse complement.
GAATTTAGCGAACAATTTATGACCTCTAAGAGTTTGTAGGACAATTCTAAGATGATCTGCATAGTCATTCTCACTACGGGAGTAAACAAGTATATCATCTATGAACACTATGAAAAACATATCAAGGTACTGCTTCAACACTCGATTCATGAAGTCCATGAAAGAAGCTAGAGTATTGGTTAGCCCAAAATACATGACTAAAAACTCAAAGTGACCATAACAGGTTTGGAAGACTATCTTTGGGATATCACACTCCCTTACTTTATGTTGATGATAGCTGGATCTAAGGTCTATCTTTGAGAAATAACTTGCACCTTGTAACTGATCAAATACGTCATAAATTCACGGAAGAGGGTACTTGTTCTTGACTGTGACCTTATTAAGCTGAAGATAGTCAATGCACATATGCAAAGAACCATCTTTCTTTCGCACGAACAGGATGGGTGCGCCCCAAGGAGAGACACTGGGCCTTATGAGGGGCCATACGGTAGGGAGGAATAGAAATAGGCTAAGTATCGGGAAGAAGGTCAATCCTAAATTCTATCTCTCCATCAGGAGGTACCCCTGGGAGATCTTCCAGAAAAACATCAGGAAACTCATTAACAATGTTGGCTGACTGAATAGTTGGAGTCTCGAACTTAGTGTCTTTAACTCTAACTAGGCGATAGATGAAACCTTTGGATATTAGCTTTTTGGCTTTGAGATAGGAGATAAAATGATTCTTAGGAGATACTGAACTCTCGGACCACTCAAAAACTGGTTCATCAGGAAACTGAAACTTGAACACATGGGTACAACAGTCTATAAAAACATAACAAGAATGAAGCCAATCCATACCCAGAATAAGGTCAAAATCCACCATTTCCAAATCTATCAAATCAGCAAGTATGACTCTATGAAGAACAGTGATGGAACATTTTTTATACACTTGCTTAGCAACAACTGACTCACCTACTGGAGTAGAAACTAGGAAAGGTTCAGGAGTCTTCTCAAGACTCATTTCAAAATTCACAGCTGCAAGTGGGGTCACATAAGAGAAACTTGACCTGAGGTCCAATAACAGATAAACATCAAAGTGAAATACAAGTAGCATACCAGTAACAACATCGGAAGAATCCTTCTACTCTTGGTAGGATGGTAAGGCATAGAATCCTTTCTGGCACTGATCGCCAGTAGTACCGGATAAAGTGCCTTATGGAGGGGCTGGATGGGCTAAAGAAACAGGGACACTAGTAGCCTAAGTCAGAGGTCACACATCTCTGTTCCCTTTCCTAGCATACGGGCACTCTCTAAGTCTATGGCCCATCTTTTCACAACCAAAACAACCCCTCTATTTGGCTAAATGCTCATCGGGATGGGTCCCACCATACATAGCACAAGGAGGATAATTAAGCCTGTTACTCACACTATTTTGAGATCTGGACATAGAGGGTCTGTTCCATTGCTTCTGCCTATTTTGGGGTGCGAGAGAACTAGATTATAAAAGCATTGGCATAGACGAATGGCTCTGAAACTATGGACAGTTCCCTCTATGGGACCTAGTCTAACCATACTCATGATGCTTGGATCAAGCCCTATTGTTTCCCCTTACTCTATCTCTTTCCCTTATCTTGTCTGCCTCTATCTATTGTGCATGCATCATCAGTCAGGATAAATCCATATCCCTATTGAGCATAGCAGTCCTACACTCTTTCAGCACCAAATCAGATATATCTATTACAAACTTGATCATACTAGTTTGGGTGTCAACAATTAAATTGGGAGCATACTTGGCTAACTAGTTCAACTTCAATCAGTACTCCTTAACAATCATGGAGCCCTATCTCACTTTCATAAACTCCTTTATCTTATCTTCCCTCATCTCTAATAGGAAGAACTTGTCCAAGAATGCATTCTGGAACACCTGCCAAGTAATAGGGGTGGCATCTTCCTCTTTATTCTTTTTCCATGCAACAACCCAGTCATAAGCAATGTCTTTCAGATAATAAGATACCATCTCTACACTCTCTTTCTCAAAAATATGCATGACTTAAGCGATCTTCCTTACTTTATCAACATATAACTGCAGGTCCTCACCAGCCTTAGACCCATAAAACTTTGGCGGATTCATCTGCATAAAATCATGGATCCTAGCACTAGGTAAGTCACCTTTCTGTTGACGTGGAACTGCGGCCTGGTTATTGGCCTAGACATTTGTGGTGACTGCTTGGGCTAGCGCCTAAAAGGCTACCCAAAACTAAGCATGAGACACAGTCTGATTTAAGGGGTCAATAGGATGAGGTTGCTAGTTATTGAATCTGCGGGCATTCGCTCTTCGAGGAGGAATTTTCTTAAATAACAGATCATGAATTAATAGCTGAGAGAGACAACTATAAGAACGATAGATGTTAAATGAAAGAGATGAATTTTCCCTAAAATATCTTGTAGCCTCTTGCTCATTGATGTGGCGTGCTATACACCGATGATCAAGACTCTACTTAATGTGGCTTGTCAGACTCATTAGGACTCCTTAAACCTTAGGCTCTAATACCAAGTTTGTAACACCCCAAAATCCTATATCGAGATGTCACACGGTGCTTAAGGCTACAAGTAGCCCTAAGTTAACCCTTTGAGCCTGTTACTACTTCTAAATCTTGATTTAAGATAAATAAGCTAAACAATGATACTTTATTGGGTCAACTATAATTCATAATAACTAGAAATAATGTGTGAATAGAAAAAATACTAATAATCTGGAACACAACTTTAACTAACAGTCTACTCTGACAAAGCCTCTACTACTCAAACTGGAGAGCCATTGGAATAGACCCCCAACTGACTCACTATGACCTGAAAGTAAAACTCAAAACACTATGAAAATGTAAAATTTGCAAATATAGGTCCTCGAACCATGAGGACTCACTAACTGTGGAATACAGAAAGAGGTACTTGAGAATCACGGTAACTGCTAAGCCTGAGCACCTGAACCTACAATATAAGACAATATAGCACATAGATGTATATATGGTTCAGCACTTTAGGAATGTAGTGAGTATATGGATGTACACCTCATATTTTTCGGCTAGAGTTTAGACCGTCATTCCTATGTATATAGACACAAATTGAATTATTTTTTTAACGCCCCGCATTTTGGGATACAATATAGACCATGATTTTGATGCGTTGATAATCCCAAATCCATAAATCCTATGTGTAACGCCCCGAAATTGAGTCCCGAGACGTCACACGGTGCTTAAGGTCACAAGTGACCCCAAACTAACCCTTCTACTGGCATAACTCATAAGCAACTGAATAAAAATACAAATCCATACAAATGAGCAGAAACTAACCCTTTTCTGAATCTGATCGATTCAAAATACATCAACTTCTATTGACTGTCTATGAAGCCTATACTAGTATTGACTGTAGGTAGCCGGGTCATGACTCTCGATTACCCTAACTGAATACGACTGAATAAAGAAAATACAACACTATAAACTCTATATAACTAACCCAAGCCCTTTAATCAAAAGGACTTATCACCTACTGACTGGATCTAAAGGTACAACTGTACCTTGTACCTACATTTTGAGAAAATGTAGCCCACATACGAATATGTGGGTCAGTACCATGGAAAAATACCGAGCATATGGGGGTGCAATGCATATATAAATTAATATCTTAATATCATCACAATTTATAAAATTATGCATACTGATATAGATGACTCACTTAGCTCGAATTAAATCATCAAAATCATGGATGAATAATACATGTAAAGTAAAACAAGTGAGTCATTACAATACGTTCTCAATTCACTTTCTTCTCAATTTCAAATCATCAAAACAATCAAATCACATGTCAATTCTCATTAGAATATATTCCTTAAATCTTTTAAGAATAATGACTTTCTCAAACTCAGCCTTTTAAGTAAATATATTTTCATCTCAGATAGAAGAGTACACACACACATTAGGAGATGCTATAACCGATATATACCATGTGAGCTACATGGAGTCCAACGTACAACCCGCATTGGGGAGAGCCGTCCTATCCTTGCCATCGGAGTAGGACTTCCAGTATCAATTCAAAAACACTAGTGATCACTATTTAAATCAGCCTTAGGCTCATATCCTTCGAGGGCACGTAGTTCTAGGTAAGTAAGGTCACTTTATATGTCCCACTCATTGATAAATATTTCTCTCGGACTTAGCTCAGATCATTTTAAAGACAATCCACAACAAAACAATTTCAGTAATATATAAATATACATCGGGGTCCATCATGCTTGCCATCTATCAAAATCAACCACGTTGTGGATTTCTTTCACACTCGAGTTCAAAATAACTCCATTAAGACCAAAAGGTCAAATCATTTAAAATATCTCAAATATTCAACATCAAAGTACTTATAACACATACTTTCTCAAAAAACACAATTTCCAACGGGGATTCATGACCCAAATATCAAAATCATAATAAATATTGTTCAAGATTTATGCTTTATATCTCCACACAGGTAAATTCATCTTTCAAAATCATAAACATCAAGATTTCATAATAATCATCATAAGATATGGATTTATACTTCAAATTAAATTAAAATATGCCTTTGTAAAGAAAATTACTTTGGGCACAAGAACGAAAGAGAGTTCTTGCTGAAAAACCCCACATACCTTCAATGATGAACTTTAGATCGATACTCATTTTTAAGATGTTAATCGTGCCTTTGAATGATGGTTCTTGGAGTTCTTGAACTAGGAACTTGGAATCTTGAATAAATTTGCAAAATTAATGGTGAACTTTGGAGGTTCTTGAAGTTATTGAACTAAGAACTTGGAATCTTGAATAAATTTGTAGAATTAATGGTGAACTGTGGAGGTTCTTGAAGTTGGATGTAGGAGCTTAGGGTATTCTTTTTGAGGGAATTTGATGAAATGTGACATACAATGCTTCTAATAGGCTTTAATATAGGGTTTGGATGGATTTTAGGTGAGGGGGAGTGACCAAAACACCCCTAAAAATCAAATAATTCTCGAAGCTGTCCTTTGGTCAACTGTTTTGATAGTCTAAAGTAGATCAACCATAATGTTTTACTTCGATATCTAAATTGGATGAAACTAATTTCATTAGAAATAGAACTCTCATATCTTTCTATTGATATATAGTAACTCACCTATATCATTGTGTACAAGGAGTTGTGATCGTTTGAAGTTGACCCAAAAATTCACTTTTGATAGGCTGAAGTAGATCGATCATAACTTTTTATTTCGATAGAAAAATTGGATGAAACCAATTTCATTGAAAACAGGACTCACGGATCTTTCCATTGATGTTTAGTAGATCACCCATATCATTATGTACAAGGAGTTATGATCATTTAAAGTTTGAGCAAAAATACGCCAGGCCTCAATATTTTTTTTCCTGAACATTTTACTGTTCACAATTCGATCGGAATGGTCGTAACTCATCGCTCGAGTGACTGTTTTTGATGATATAAATATCATTGGAAATCTTATTTAATACTCTATGTAATGGTAGGTTAACTTCGTAGAAATACTATACAAAACATTTATGGATCGCTCTAAAGCATAGAAGTTGATACGTTTCTCACGAAATCTTTACGAAGAAAATTTTCTGGGGTATTACACTCAGATAATATGGCATGTTAATTATTTTCATAGTATTTTAATCCATTCAAGATTGAATTTAGACCATAGATGTCATTCAACTCAAGGATGAGTTGAAACTATTTTGATCGATTAAGTTTTAGTGGACGTTGTAATTTGTATCAGCTTCCATCAATGATAACTCTCTGTATATTTTGAATTAGATAGCCTACTATGTTTTAAATGATAGTTCTTCGAGTTATCTTTCCAATGATACCAATTTTGCTAAAATCCGGCACCCGAGCAAGAAGTTATGGCCTTTCAAGGTAGTTGGTGACGTCTATGTAAACATAGGTGATAGCATAGGCGGAGCCTATGTAAACATAGGCGATACCATAGGCAGCGCCTATGTAATGGTTTCAAGTGACTTAAACACTCCATTTTTGGGGCAAAATTGTCCTTTTTCACCCTTACTTAGCCCTAAACACGAAATTCAGTTCCCGAAGACCCCAAAATACACCTTCATTCATCAAAATTGTTCAAGAACTCTCTATAGGGTTTCAAAATAGAAACCGAAGAAACTCAAGATTCAACCGTGGGTTTTAGAAACTAATTGCATATTTGGAATCCTCTCAACGTAGTCTTCAAGAAGCACCTAATATTCATCGTAATCAAGGTACGTGGGGTTATCCAAAAATCTCATGGGTCTTTAAATTCATGTTTTACAAATGAGGGTTTTGAAACTACGAATATAATTATGTTTTGAATGTTTCTATAATATTGAATTTGGTCTTTAGGCCTACTTCCGAATGATTTGACATATTATATATTATATGCGTGTGTTTCGGAAAGGTGATATTTTGAGACCATGAATTATATGAAATCCATCTCTTGATGTGAATTTGTTTTGAATGTGCATATGATGTAAATTTTTAGAAAACATCTTGAAAATCATGACATGAAATGTTTTGAGAATTGATATGATTTTGACTTGAAAATGAGAGGGTTATTTATGTTGAAACATGTTAAATACAATGGTTGAATGAGAAGAATAATGTGATATTGATGGCTTAAAAGTTGGGTGTGACGATACCCTACAGAATATGATATGCCATTGAATCAGATAAAATTTGAATGCATTGATTTTACATGAGATAGATGGATGCCCAAAAAAGATGTTTGAGTGTAAGGGCTTATCGTTGGAAATCGGGTTTGCCGACACGAGAATTTAGTACCAGGATAAGTGATCCTGAGTACTTGACTTTATGTTATTCCCAAATTAGGATTATAGGTAGAAGCCCGGGCTAAGTGATCTTGGGCACTACCATTGGGTCGAGACACCATGCTGTGTGATCTTGTGTCTCTTCCAATCATGTATACTCTAATCTCGGAGGCAACTGGGGTTTGACAGTTGGTGTAAATTATGTAGGGTATTCCACCTAGCTCAACTGCATTTCATTGTTATTGAAAACAATTACATTATGCCCATGTGTTTTCAATTGATTTGATATGAAACTGCTTTATAATGGCTCTCACCTATATTGTGTAAAAATATTATACTTCTATTTTGATTTCTCTACATACCAGTACTTTTGTATTAATCCTCTTCCCTCAAAGGTTCAGAGGCACAGTCTAGGGGTGCAGATAACCAGTAAATTTCTTTCGAGAGATCACAGAATCAAGTGGTGAGCCTTCTATATTTTGGAAGGCTTAAAGTCTGCTATTTCATTTATCATTTATTAGTTTTGGGTCTTTTTGGGGCCTTATCCCATTTTTCAGATAGATATTATTTCAGTCATGTAGTAAAGATTTCGCAGACAATTTTAGAGTTGTTTATTTAGATTGTGGGACACTATTCCCCATTTTTGCTTTCATATGATTATTGACCATGTTTTCATTATATTGTGTATCTTTCGTATTTCTTTTATCATATGATCTGTGTGCGTGATTACCAGACAGATAGGGGTGTATCGGGCCTTATGGTTTGGAATACTCGTCACGGCTAGGGCCCAGTTTGGGTCATGACAAACTTGGTATCAAAGCACGGTTCATGGTTCCAGGGTGTCTGTGAAATCACATCGGGTAGAGTCTTTTTTATGGGTGTGTAGCGCGTCATACTTATAAGCAGAAGGCTACTAGGCATTTAGGAATGTCTCTCTTTCTTCATGTTTTAGTTCGTGCAATAGAGTCAGAATGTTTCTCTTTAATACTCAAATTCATGCTATGGTGTCACCCATACAAAAGTAACAGTCATCCAAATTGTTTCCTTACTTGGACATTCTCAGACATATCTCATCATTGGGTTGATTTAAGTACAGAAGTTTAGAGTCTAACTGGTATGGTTTGTTTTGATCGAATCATATAAGATTTTTACAAGGACTTGAGAAGAGTTCGTTAGTGCTTCAGAGTGTGTTGGTTCTAGTGTGAACCTTGATTTTGATGAAATCATGCTTTTCAGCCTGCAGTATTAAGTGTATTCAGTTCTTTTTAGAACTTATGGTGCCAGTGTCACGCTTTAGAGGTAATAAAGTGTAGCAGAATGTTGGAACTGTATTTCCACCCAAATAGTAGTGTGTGTTAAAATATTGTTGTCATGACCTATTAGTAATGAAATTAAACCAAGAAGTTGGTGATTTAAAGTCACAAAATTAGAAGTCAGAGTGAGGATGATTTATCCCTTTATAGTGATAAACTAATTTGGTAGCTAGCAGCATGTATGGACAGTATGGTAGTCTATGGAGGAAGTGTTTGACTCCGATTTTATTTCTATAGAGTAAGATGTGTATTCTTAGTTCATTGAATATTGTGTGTTAAATCTCTATCTCATGAAATATTGTCATCAAAGTATTGCTGAAAAATAAAGTCTAATGAATCCGTGTGGGGTCTCTTTCGATTCACTAGCATAGTTGACTTGTCATTCATCCCATTTTCTTGTTCAAAATACAAAATCAAAGTCTAGTAAAGCTGTGTGAGGCCTATTTCGATTCACTAGCAACTTGTTGTCCAACTTGTCGTTCTTGTGTAGGTTTAATGTATGTATAGCTGAATCTGGTTGCATGAGATTGGGCCGGTAAAGAGATGATTCATCCTTGTGTGTTAGTTTATTAGTAAAAGATAGAGAAGGAGTTATTAGGCGAGGTGAATTGTCCTTGCTTGAAGTATGAAAATGGCCATATTAGCCAGTAGGTTATATGTATAGACTCATGATTGTTGTGGACTTTGAAGGTAGTGTAAATGTACGCTTGGGTAAGTGATTGTGATGTGAGAAAGCAGTATAAGTAGATACGATTGTACGGGGTATAATATAAGGATAAGGTTGACCATGTCTATTATGAGGCTTTAACTCCCTTGACCCTCTTTTCATTGGTAGTTGTAAGCTAGTGCTATTTGTGAGAAGTTATGTAGTAGATTTTTGAGATGTTTGGGTAGAATGTCGCAACTTGATGTATTAGTATATTTATATTATGCTGCATTCTTCTTTGGTGGTAGATGATTGATACTAAACTATAGGCTTGAATTTAAATGGTGTGGTGGTAAATAGTGGCAAGAGTTTGATGACGCATGTTTTGTGGGATTAAATTAGTAGGCTTAAGGTGCTGAAATAGTACATGCTAATGGATTATGATAAGGAAAACCGTGAGGTCATGATCGATTATTGTGGTTATGAAGTTCTACTGCACTAGTATTTCATGATGTTTATTTATAGTTTCCAAGTGAAAAATTTTGTGTAAGGTTGGGTTGTAAATCATGCATAGCACTAGATATTAAGTTTGAACAATTGAAGTTCATAAAGGTGGATGTGATGATTTCTTGACCAATGATGTTAGTTATATGAAAGTAATCTAATAGCCATGTTAAGTGTTAGAATCTAAGTTTGAGTTTTGAAGGTTGAACCGATAGAAATAAGTGTGTAATCCTTATACTATGACTATTGGGGCTATTGAAATATAGAGTGTATCTCAAAAGGTAGTATTAGCGGTGGGCTTTCCACTTTCATGTCTGGTCTTTCGGGTTAAGTTCTATTAATTTTGCATATTGTCAAATTTCAGACCACAGAGTGCAGTGAGTACAGTTAAGCTTAAAGTCTAGTAAGGGATCTCCCAAGCTTAAGACGATGGATTAAAGCCAAAGGGGAGATGATATAACAAGTAACCAAGTTAGGCTCTCAGATTCTAGTAGTGATGTCATGACGGTATAGAACATCAGAAAGGGAGGGTGAGACTCAACCCATTCCTATCTCAGTATTTTTCAGTGATCCCAATACATGTTCATGCCTTAATTTTAGTTTGATAATCATAGTTCATGTTCATGTATATAATAGAGAGTCACTTACTCTTCATGTTCCGAGATAATGAGTTCTAGTTCATTCAAATAGTCGGAATCACATTCCTTATGTTATGAACTCTAGTTGAGGTCATGCAACTCATGACGCGTGTACTCACTCTTTATAGTGTGCTCAGTCCCGTATAAAAATCTTTCATGCTTTAGGATCCTATGTTTTAACCTTTTAATGACCCTCTATAATACCCCGGAAAATTTTTTGTTGAAATTTTCTGCATAAACGTGTTGGGTTCTATATTCTAGAATGAATTAAAAAAATTTCATGCAAAATGTCTTATATTATGACCTGCCATTGCGTAGAGTATCGAATAAGCTTTCCAACAATATGAGGATCATCCAAAACGGAGACCCGAGCAACGAGTTATGGACATTCCAATCGAACCGTGAATAGTAGTGAGCAGTAAAACGTGCAAGAAAAAGTACTGAGGCCTGGCGTATTTTTGCTCCAACTTTAAACCATCATAACTCCTTATACATAATAATCTGGGTGATCTACTATATATCAACGGAAAGCTCTGCGAGTCCTCTTTCCAATGAAATTGGTTTTTATCCAATTTGTCTATCGGAGAAAAAGGTTATGGTCGATCTACTTCAGCCTATCAAAAGTGAATTTTTTGGTCAAATTTAAATGATCATAACTCCTTGTACACAATGATCTGGGTGAGATACTATATATCAACAGAAAGATATGAGAGTCCTCTTTCTAATTAAATTGGTTTCATCCAATTTGAATATCAAAGTAAAACTTTATGGTTGATCTACTTCAGACTATCGAAACAGTTCACCAAAGGACAGATTCGAGAACTTTTTTTTATTTTTAGGGGCATTTTGGTCATTCCCCCTCATCCAAAATCCATCCAAACCCTATATTAAATCCTATTAGAAGTATTATATGTTATATTTTATCAAACTCCCTCAAAAAGAAAATCGTAAGCTCCTATATCCAACTTCAAGAACCTCCAAAGTTCACCATTAATTATGCAAATTTATTCAAGATTCCAAGTGCCAAGTTCAAGAACTCCAAGAACCATCATTCAAGGGAACGATTAATATCTCAAAAACGAGTATCGATCTAAAGTTCATCATTCAAGGTATGTGGGGTTTTTCAACAAGAACTCTCTTTCGTTCTTGTGCCCAAAAGTAATTTTCTTTATAAAGGCATGATTTTTATTTGATTTTTATGAATTTGAAGCATGAACCCATATCTTATGATGATTATTATGAAATCTTGATGTTTATGATTTGAAAGATGAATTTATATGTGTGGTGATATAAAACATGAATCTTGAACCATATTTATCATGATTTTGATATTTGGGTCGTGAATCCCCATTGGAAATTGTATTTTTTTAGAAAGTGAGTGTTATAAGCACGTTGATGTTGGATATTTGAGATATTTTGAATTATTTGACCTTTTGGTCTTAATGGAGTTGTTTTGAACTCGAGTGTGAAAGAAATCCACAATGTGGTTGATTTTGATAGATGGGAAGCATAATGGCTACCGATGTATATTTATATATTACTGAAATTATTTTATTGTGGATTGTCTTTGAGATGATCTGAGCTAAGTCTGGGAGAAATCTTTAGCACCGAGTGGGAGGTATAAAGAGACCTTACTTCCCTAGAACTACATGCCCCCGTAAGAGTGAGCCTGAGGCTATTTATATAGTGATCACTAGTTTGAGTGGATTTGATATTGATAGTCCTACTCCGATGGCAAGGATAGGACGGCTCTCCCCAACGTGGGTTGTACGTTGGACTCCATATAGCTCACATGGTTTATGTCGGTTATAGGATCTCCCAGTGTGTGTGTGCTTCCTTGTATCTATGGTGAAGTGATTTGAAAGTGGAATTGTGAAATTTATTCTTTCGGAAGATTTAAATGATATTTATATTATGAGAATTGATATTCTTGTTGAACTAAAAGTGATTGACAAATTATATGATGACTCATATGTGTTATTGTATTTATTTCATCCTCTCATCATTATGATGATTTTCTTCGGGCTATGTGAGTCTTTCATACATCCTACATATTTCTTATAAATATTTATGATGATGATGTTTATACAACTGCATACACCCCTATATACTCGGTTCCTTTTCATGGTACTGACCCACATCTTCGGATGTGGGCTGTATTTTCTCAGAATGTAGGTTCAGGTGCTCAGTTCCAGGTACGATAGTGATTCTTTGAGCACGTTGTTCTACATCCTCTGTTATGGTGAGTCCTCATGTCCGAGGACGTGATGTCTGATGTTGGTTTCACGAAATTGTTTACATTTGATATCTGAGTATGAGTCAGTTGGGGCATGTCTCAATGGCTCGCTGGTTTTATTGATTTTCTTAGAGACTTGTCAGACTAGTATAGATGTTGGGAGTTGACTAATAAGTCGTATTTTGTTATCTTTCTGAAATTGTTTTATTCTTGGATGATGATTACTCTGTTGATATTTGAGGGTTATTTATGGAAACCCCGTTGATTTTTGTTGAACTGAATAAAAATGGATCAAAGGATTAGCTTGGGGCTACTCGTAGCCTCAATCATCGTATGACGCTCTGGGACCCATTTTTTGGAGTGTTACACCCTCCCTATGTAATGATAGTGGTGACGATGTAACTGTTCTTGTTGATGGAAGATCATAGTATGCTTGCTTAGATAAGGCCATAAGTATGAAGTAAGAGTTGGGGCCAAGTCTTTGATACACGTGATGGTTAATGGAAAAGTTTGTGTGTATATGTCTTAGGGTAGCGCATGGGAGTTATATTGGAAATAGTTTAGAAACTATGTAAAGTATGTATTTATGGGTCCTTGCCTTGAAGTCAACATGTTGTTATAAAATAGGCTTGAATGACATTTTGGGATTGTAGCGGAAAGTCGCAATATGCAATAACGACTTCATATTAAGAGTTCAGAGTAGTCATTGAAGTGGTAAGGCATGTTATGCTTAGAATGTGATCATTAAAAGAGGTATAGAAGGTGGCATCATATGGTTTAGAATAATAGCGTAGTGTAGCATGTTTTATTTTTGTGACTTAGAGTTAGGCTTGATCGCGATGTAAGGATTAACCTATTTTAGACATTAGTACAAAAAAAATATTGTTGATGCTCATATGAGAATTTTAAGCTGAATTGAATGAATATGATATTTTTAGGTAATAATATAGTTAAGGGATATTCGAGTAGTATGCTAAGCTTAAAAGTAAGAAGTTGTATTGCCAAAGGTCTGGTAATTCTATCCTAATTTAGGAGTTATATGTCTATATTCCAGACTACAGAGTGGTGTCATTGTGATGATTCCTTAGTTGGTGTCTTGTGTAATCCATACCCAAGATTCGTGGCTCCCTATCACTTCTAGAACTTCCTTAGAGAGAGTGTTGAAGAGAATACTCCAGTTAAGTATGAAGGTCCAGCATAATTCAGTCTATATAGTCAGTAAGTCAGTTTAAGAAGCAGATTCGCATGGCTTGTTTTCTCGTCTTTTCATTTATTCATGCTACCCGAAATATCAGACATGCTACTATTCCAAGATAGAGTATACTAGTAATTGCGAGTATAGATCAGTTCATGCATCATGCATTAGATTCAGATTCCAGGGGTTCAGTTATGATTCAATTCGTAGGTGCCCTGTGCATCGCCTCGGTTACTCGAATATCTTAGTGAATTGAACATTCATAGAGGGACATAGGATCCCAAGGGGGAGATACCTCATTCAGTTGTATGCATAGATTCTTATTACAAGCCTCGCACCAGTTATCATTGCCTGATCATTCATACATTCATATGTTAGTCCAGTCAAATATGGGTAATGCATGTTCAACAGAAAAAGTTCAGCTTATCAGTGTATTCAGTTCTGCGTTCATGAGAACAACTCAGTAACAAATCCACGCATAAGATATGCATGATTCATTTTGAGAATTATCCTATGAGTCACTTCAGTTGTGTATTCCATGCATCAGATATGCACGTCCAGTATAAGAATTTAGAACATCAATAGTTCCAGTCTTATAGTCATGTTTCAGATCAGTGTATTCTTTCTTAGAGAAACATATCATGTTCGCGTTATTCCATACCTCTAAGCTTCAATATGTTCCTACCCATCATTCGAGGACGAATGATCCCAAGGGGGATATAATGTAACACCCCACATTTTAGGGATAGAGTTTAGACCATCGTTCCTATGTATATAGACCCGAACTGAATTATTCTTGTAATGCCTCGCATTTCGGGCTACAATATAGACCATGATTTCGATGCGTTGATAATACCAAATCCATAAATCCTATGCCAATGTGGCATGTTAATTATTTGTGTAGTATGTGAATCCATTCAAGCTTGAATTTAGACCATAGAGGTCCTTCAACTCAAGGATGAGTTGAAACTACTTCTATCGATTAAGTTTTAGTGGAAGTTATAATTTGTGTCAGCTTCCATTGACCATAACTCTCTGTATATGTCGAATTAGAGAGCCTATTATGTGCCAAATGATGGGTCTTCGGGTTATCTTTCCAACGATACCAATTTTGCTAAAATCCGGTACCCGAGCAAGAAGCTATGGCCTTTCAAAGTAGTAGACGGCGCCTATGTTAACATAGGCAATAGCATAGGCAACGCCTATGTAAACATAGGCGATAGCATAGGCAGCGCCTAGGTAAAGGTTTCAAGTGACTTAAACATTTTGTTTTGGGGGAAAAATGGTCCTTTTCCACCCTTACTTATCCCTAAACACGAAATTCAGTTCCCAAAGACCCCAAAATACACCTTCACTCATCAAAATTGTTCAAGAACCCTCTCTAGGGTTTCAAAATAAAAACCCAAGAAACTCAAGATTCAACCGTGGTTTTAGAAACTAATTGTATATTTGGAATCCTCTTAACATAGGCTTCAAGAAGAACCTAATATTCATAGTAATCGAGGTACGTGGGGTTATCAAAAAATCTCATGGTTCTTTAAATTCATGTTATACAAATGGGGGTTTTGAAACTACGAATATAATTATGTTTTGAATTTTTCTATAATATTGAATCTGGTTTTTAGGCCTACTTCCGAACGATTTGACATATTATACATATATATATGTGTGTGTATGTTTCGAAAAGGTGATATTTTGAGATCATGAATTATATGAAATCCCTCTCTTGATGTGAATTTGTTTTGAATGTGCATATGATGTAAATTGTTTGAAAACATCTTGAAACGCATGACATGAAATGTTTTGAGAATTGATATGCTTTTGACTTGAAAACGAGAGGGTTATTTGTGTTGAAACATGTTGAATACAATGGTTTAATAAGAAGAATAATGTGATATTAATGGCTTGCAAGTCAAGTATGACGGTATCCTACAGAATATGATATGTGATTGAATCATATGAAATTTGAATGCATTGATTTTACATGAGATAGGTGGATGCCCGAAGAAGGTGTTTGAGTGTAAGGGCTCATCGCTGGAAATCGTATTTGCCGACACGGGAATTTGGTACCAGGCTAAGTGATCTTGAGTACTTGACTTTATGTTATTCCCAAATTGGGATTATAGGTAGGAGTCCGGGCTAAGTGATCTTGGGCACTACCATTGGGTCGAGACACCATGCTATGTGATCTTGTGTGTCCCCTCCTCATGTATACTCCAATCTCAGCAACAACCGGGGTTTGACAGTTTGTGTAAATTATGTAGGGTATTCCTCCTAGCTCAGCTGCATTTCATTGTTATTGAAAACAATTACATTATGCCCATGTGTTTTTAATTGATTTGATATGAAACTTCTTTATAATGGCTCTCACCTATATTGTGTAAAAATATTTTACTTCTATTTTGATTTCTCTATATACCAGTACTTTTGTATTGATCCCCTTCCCTCAAAGGTTCAGAGGCACAGTCTAGGGGTCCAGATAACCAGTAAATTTCTTCTGACAGATCGCAGAATCAAGTGGTGAGCCTTCTATATTTCAGAAGGCTTAAAGTCTACTATTTCATTTATCATTTATTAGTTTTGGGTCTTCTTGGGGCCTTATCCCAGTTTTCAGATAGATATTATTTTAGTCATGTAGTAAAGATTTCGCAGACGATTTTAGAGATGTTTATTTAGATTGTGGGACACTATACCCCATTTGCTTTCATATGATTCTTGACCATGTTTCCATTGTATTGTGTATCTTCCACATTTATTTTATCATATGAATTGTGTTCGTGATTACCAGATAGATAGGGGTGTTTCGGGCCTCATGGTTTGCAATACTCGTCACGTCCAGGGCTCGGTTCGTGTCTTGACAATGGGGGTGTATGAATTTACATAAAATAATATCAATACTCTTTAATAAAATCATGCATGTAAATAGGAATGACTCACATGGCTTGAATAAGTATAAACTATAAAACTCATAAATCATAAATAGTGAAACATGTAACACATATCTCTTGAGTCATTAAACTTAACTTTAAAATCTATACTCTCTTCTTATTCTCAGTACTTGAAGGCTAAAGGAATATTTAAACAATACTTTAAACCTCATGCTTTTATCTTGTGAAGAGTAAAACTTCTTTAAAACTTAGAGCTTATAGAACTTGTAGGAACTTTTAACACTTGGGAACTCTGGAACTCTTTTAGAATCGGGACACTTGGAACTTGGGAGTTTTTTCTAACAGACATAAACCATGTGAGCTACATGGGGTCCAACATCTTTCCCATATTGGGGAGAGTTATTCTATCCTTTCCATCGGAGTAGAACCTCATCTTTAGCGATCACTATCTCGACCTTGGGCGCATAAATCTTGAACCTATGGTGGAACTTAGTTTTGGGGCATGAATCCTTAGAATTATACCCAACTCGATGCTAAATGATACTCCCATACTCAGTCCAAAACTTTTAGGAAATCCACCTCAAAATAACTCAAGGGTCTATAATGAAGACCAAAATATATTCCTTTTTTCTTTAAATCATAATCAAATGTGGATTCCTATTTGATATTAGACCCAAGGGGTTCAATCTTTAACTAAAATCTAAAAATAACTTAGTTCTAGGGTACTCATTGCCCAAACAGTCTTGAATAATAAATCATAAAATGGGGGTCTATTGACCCAAACAGTAAATCTCAAGTCAACATCTCAAAATTCATGCTTAAGAATGCAATTACTCATAAGGTATCTTAAAATCAATAAGTCTCATCAATAAGCATAGAAACATGTGCAAAATCATTTTATTTGACTTTTAATTCATGGGAAGTATCAAAACCTTACAACTAATGATATTGGGTGAAAAACCTTAACTCAATTTCATGTAAAATCTCATAAATTGTAGAAAACTTGTAATTTAAAATAAGCCTTTGGGCACAAGGGTGAAAGGATTACCCTTATTCAAACCCCACAGACCTTAGATTGTGAAATTAGATGAACAAGCTTGCTTGAGAATCTTTTTTTGGAACTCTTGAGGGAGGTTTCTTGAAACATTTGACTTGGAAACTTTGAATCTTAACATAATTTTCTGAAATTATGGTGAGTTCTTGAATTTCTTAGAGAAGGAATTTGGGTTTGTTCTTGAGGAAGAAACCCTTGCTTTGAGATGTTTTTGGATGAACTGAAGTCATCTGGTTTATTTGGGTATATTAATATGTAAAAAGGGTGGAAAAGACTAAAAAGTTCCTTTTAAAAATGATTTAAAATCACTGAACAAAATATATGATGGTCCGTCACTAGGTTGACGGTCCGTCGGTCCTGACCGTTGCACTTGGGCTAGATTTAGATTTTTTACCTTGCCTGCGATGGCTGGGTCAATGGTGTATCACTGAATCGATGGTACATCAGCCTTACCATCGTACCTAACAAGAATGAGGTCTCACTGTCTCCTCTGTGATGGTTTGGACGACGGTTCGTCGGACCTCCCCATCGCACCTGGGCAGTTCTAACTGCTTTTCATAATTTGGCCATATCTTTCTCTTCCGATGTCAAATTTTGATGAAATGGATATCATTGGAAAGATAATTCAATTTCCTACAAATTAAAAAGTCATTTTTACGAAAACTCTATATGATTTAAATACTAATCACTTTGGAAATCATTCCTAAATTATTTAGAGACAAAATAAGGCTTCACTTGACATGTTCTAAAGGCTTAGACTATGAGGAAACTTTACGGGGTCTTACTCTATATTATTTCATACTATAGGTATTAATTGTAGCTCACAAAGTCATGATCGAGTAGTTCACTGCTTTCAGCCAATAGGAGAAAAGCTCTTTATTAGGGTACTCAAGTAAGTTATAATTCTAGTATTTTATTTTGATTCAATTATATTCATTAGGGATAGTTAGGGTTATGTCTCGGATACCTATAATCAATATTAATAGAGGCTTCATAGAAAGTCAATCAAAGTTGATATATTCAGCCGGCAGTTTCTTTTTGTATAACTAGTATTGTAAATTTTTTAAACAGTATCGTATTGAATAAGTTTAACTAATGACATTGTTTTGACTTAGTATTTCCAGTTTCATGTATTTTTATTCAATTTCTCACAAATTATGCCAATATCATTAGTTAGCTTGGGATCACTTGTGGTTCTAAGAATCATGTGACATCCATAGGATAGTCTTAGGGCATTAATTATAATAAGAGGTGGTGGCATAACTTAAGAGCCTAAAGTTATGTTAGGATAAGGTTTAGAAAGTAAAGGGTTTAAAGGTGTATGACTATAACTAGATTATAAGTTGAATAGAGTTGAATGATTTGTGAATAGAGTAGGGTCTTGAACCTAGTAAGGACTTGAATGTAAGCATTGATAGATAATAGAGAACCCGCCAATTTTGATATGAATAAATGATAATTATATTAATTAATGAATTACTAAATTTTAGACATCATTTGATTGAAAGCGCACTCCTAAAATAACTACTTGAAGTTAATTTATATGGCTTGATAATGCGTACTTAAATAAGTTGGGAATTGGTTTTTGTACATGCTATAATTGATGAAACCAATGACTCATATCTACTTGTGATTTAATGTGTTAAAGTATGATTGTTGTTTACATGAATTAATTGACTTGAGTTGACCAAGTATTGGAGTGGTGGTCTATTGTTGCAATGAATACTTAAGGAATGTAATTGTAAAGTAATATCTTAAGTGTTAATCACATATAAAGAGGTTATATTAAAAGCTTGTTGATAGTACAAGTATGAATTTTGATTCTCATTATCGTTGTGATTGTTGTGATATCGATTATTATTGTGGGATGTATCGATATTTGGACATCTTCATGGGATTGGAATATGATTAATTAGTTGTGTCGGGTACAATACCGGTATAGTACATAGATAAAATCTCATTCCTTGTAGGTCATAGCTAGTGGAAAACTATAAATCCCTTACTATGTGTTTATAAGGTATTTATGAGTGTGATGGTTTATTGAGTGGGGAGGGTTAATGATTACTGTTGTTGTCACTGTTTACCTTGGTTGAATGAATAAACCGGGTCAATAAACGTAATTTATAAATGTGGTGTAACACCCCAAATCTGGTACCCAGAACACTACATAGTGCCCATGACCCCGAAGGACCCCAAGCTAACCCATGACTGATATCTGTAAAATAAGCAGTGAATAATAATAATAATAATAATAATAATAATAATAATATCATAAATGCAAAAACATGAACTGAAAGGCCATAAGGTTCAATACTAGTACATAACAGAAAAAATATAGTATAACAATACCAAAACAACTTACATAATTCTCTGAACATACTATAGTTTGAAAGCCTCTACACTGTCTAAATAAGGAGTTGAAGGGACATGTCCCCAACTAACTCTAACTACTAAAAAAATTGAAAACTGAAATAGTAATGTAATCATCATGTCCTCAAAGGATAAGGACTCACTGCTAACTCTGATTGCTGAATTGGGATACTACTGGTTCTCTAGATCTCATACTTCTAAACCTATGGTATAAGACACCATATCACAAATACATTAGTAATTTGAATGTACTGGTATACAAGTGAGGTAGGCTGAATGAAATAGGTTCATATGCAAGAACAATACTAAGTGACTGACTAACATGAATGTGAGAATACATGCATGTATAGGTAACTATAACTGAGATCGTGATAGGACTGAATACTGAGTTCTAACTACTGAGTCTACTAACATTGACATCTGATTCACTAATGAGTGAGAAATTGATACTGTATTACTGAATACTGAGCGACTGATACTATGTTACTGATATATGGATAACTATTTTTGACAATTCTGATTATGAAGAACTGGTCTGCTTGACTCTATCTGACAGTCCTGAAGCTAGATACTAATAACATGAGTTCTGATAACTGATATAACTAATAACAAGAGTGACTATATCTGACAGTCCTGAATCTGATAGAACTAGCTGAGTTTCGTCCTGTATTGAGTAACTGAATCTGAGATCAGTCCTATCTAGCGGGTGATCTCTACATTTGATAATATTGATACTGATTGACCATATTTGAGATGAGTCCTATCTGGTGGGTGATCCTAGGGTTTATTTATAATAATAAGGATTAATTGTATCTAACAGTCCTAAATCTATACTACTGAGTTGAATTGATTGTATCTGAAAGTCCTGATTCTGTAACTGAAACTGTGGCATGTATTCATCTAACCGACATACCCCATACTAAGATCACTGGGGTCCAACCTATAACCCCAGCTAGAAGGGTATCAGTACCACACCACTAGTAAAGACAACTATTGTGGAATCAGTCCTAATCTAGCGGGTGACCCCTGGGATCAGTCCTATACATTTGAATGCGCTAACAGGTGATCCTTGAGTATGTTAGTCCTATCTAATGGGTGACATCTCATACCTACACTGGCTACGTAGTTCTGGAACTTAGGGATTTCTTCTAGAGATCTTAGTCCTATCTAGCGGGTGAGTCCCCATCCCTAGGCTTGCTCGATGCTGAATCCTACTCCCATCTGAAAGACACTAAACTAATTAACTAACTAAGCTAATTAACTGAACTGAGATTATTCTAATGGTATTATTTAGCATATCTAAACTAAATTTACTGAGATCCATTGACTAACGGAATATGCTGATTTCTGAGGACTGATTGAGAGTACAAAAGTTACTGATATTGACTGGGAATACTGAGGCTGCTGCGATTTCTGAGTACTGAGATTAATGAACTACTAAGATTACTGAGATTTTTGATATTTCCTGAGTCACATCACTGACTAAGTTCTATGGATCATAGCTTGATTGAGAGTATCTTGAAAACATGGCATGGCTCTAGGAACACAGCTAAATTGTCGGTTACAAGTACCCCTAGGACTCAATGGAAAGAAACTGATATAGCATAAATTACGTGAACACATGACCAACAACACAATTCATAATTCATATATTGAAACACTTCATCAAACATGAGATATGTATAAACTTGTACATAAATGGGGATTTCATAATATCATGCTAGTTGGGAACTTTTTCTTCATATAGGCACTTAATCAAACACATGGTAGGAATAATATATGTAGGCAAGATTATACAATAGTCAAACATCATGATTCATATATAATTTCATCATCCAAGGGTTTTAATCCTAGGTTTACATGAATCTACATCTTTACTAGTCAATTCCACATGAAATTTATCACCAAACATGAATTAAAATTCAATTGGTCATTATCAACATGAGCAACACAAACCCAATAAGGAATTCATACAAACATCCATACACTTGAATTTGAAAAGAGATTCTTCGACTTTATGGACGAAAGGAGTCCATGAATGAACACTATGCATACCTTGGTTTGTAAATACATGAAGATTGACAGAGGAAATTCTTGAACCTGAATCTTATATGAAAAACCCTAATGTGTTCTTGAGAGGATTTTTGAGAGAATAGAGTATATTTTGGTGTAATGAAGGATCAAATCCATGTTTTTGAGCTTATATAGGGTAGGGAAATTGACCCTTTTAACCCTAGGACACATCTTTAATTTCTACAAAAAAATTCCTAATTTTTATCCTTGGCGCGATGCTCCACTATTGTGCCTAGTCACTGGAAAGTGACAAATGGGAAATTGCACGGTGGCGCGATGCGGAGCTATCGTGTTGCCACATTGTATGTGTAATGCCCCGTATGTTTCTAAGCTAGGAGACGAACTATTTTTCCTACGTATGAAACCTCCTATCCTGTGAGTAGCATTTTAGTGCATGGCTTATAATGAGTATCCTAGCGATAAGATAGCTTATGATACATTAAGCATGTTCATATGAGTCACTTAAGGTAATACAAGCTAAGAGTTTTTTAATCCATCAAGTTTTAGTGTTTGATTTTGCAAGTTCATCTTTGAACGAGTATAAATCAATTTTAATATGGTATTTCTTCATATTTATACCCATCAAATTATAGATAATTGAATTAGGTTTCCAACGATACCAATTTCGGCTTAATCCAATACCCGAACGAAAAGTTATGCCCATTTGCGTGAGCGACAGTAAGGATAGGCGATTAGTTAGGCGCCGCCCAACCAAACTTATTTATTCATATTTAAATGCTTTGTTTTTTTTGTTTTATTATTTCTTCATCAGTCAGTGCTGCTTTATATCTTTTCTCGTTCATCTCCTAGCTGGCGTTCTTATCTTCTTGGTTGATTTTTTCTTTTATTCTAGCTGGACTTCTGGAATCACATTATTTTCTCCATTGCATTTCGAGCATAGGTGGTTTGGATATTTGTGTCCTATCATTTTGCAATATTTTGTTAATAATTCTTCTGAAATAAATCCCTTCTTAATTGCTCTTACAGTTGGTTGTTTTTTTGAATTGAGTAGTGTCAAAATTCATTGTCTAGCTTCTTCCATATCTGACTATCATAGCTCCCTTGAATTTTAATAAATCATTCGATGATCTCTTGAATAATAACTCCATATTGGGTTCCCATTTAGGTAGTTATTTTCTAATTCTTGAACAATTGAAGATATTCCAATAATTTGTTTATTTGCATAAAAATTAGGTATCTCAACTTTAGGTATCTCTGGCTGTTGAACAATATCTTCCAGTATAATCATTTCTCTGGTTAATCCTATTTTTACAACTTGTATAACTGGTTTAATTTCGTCACAGAATATCTCTGCTAATGCAGTATAAAACTGTATAAAAAATAGATTTCCTTTGATTATTTTCTTATAGGTGGTGAATACTCTATATAATTCTAGGGTAGCTGTTAGTTCATATCCTTCTTGGTTATATACAGTGTTTAATAATCCATAACTGAAACAAGTTTTAACTAAGCTTGGTTTGGTTTTTGGTAGTGCGATTAACTTATTGTAACCTTGTAATTTTTGGGTTATATAGTTTGTGTTTGGTTCTTGGATATTTGTAGCTCTGGGGTTAAGGTTAAGATATGTAATGCCCCAAAATTGGGTCTCGAGACGTCACACGGTGCTTAAGGTCACAAGTGACCCCAATCTAACCCTTCTAATGGCATAAATCAAAACCAACTGAATAAAAATACAAATCCATACAAATTAGCATAAATTAACTCTTTTCTGAATCTGATCAATACAAAAATGGAATTTTAAAGGATTACAATTTTGTCTTTACAACCAAAATTGAAACAAAATATATCAACTTCTACTGACTGTCTATGAAGCCTCTACTAGTACTGACTGTAAGTAGCCGGGTCATGACTTCCGACTACCCCAACTCAATACGACTAAATAAAGAAAATACAACACTATAAACTCTGCATAACTAACCCAAGCCCTTGAATCTCATCACCTGCTGACTGGATACCACGAACCGACTGGATCTGAAGGTACAACTATACCTTGTACCTACATTCTGAGAAAATGTAGCCCACATATGAATATGTGGGTCAGTACCATGGAAAAATACCGAGCATATGGGGGTGCAATGCATATATAAAATAATATCTTAATATCATCACAGTTTATAAAATTATGCATGCTGATATAGATGACTCACATAGCTCGAATTAAATCATCAAAATCATGGATGAATAATACATGTAAAGTAAAACAAGTGTCATTACAATACGTTCTCAATTCACTTTCATCTCAATTTCAAATCATCAAAACAATCAAATCACATGTCAATTCTCATTAAAATATATTCCTTAAATCTTTTAAGAATAATGACTTTCTCAAACTCAGCCTTCTAAGCAAATATGTTTTCATATCAGATAGAAGAGTACACACACACACATAGGGAGATCCTACAACCGACATAAACTATGCGAGCTACATGGAGTCCAACGTACAACCCACGTTGGGGAGAGCCGTCCTATCCTTGCCATCGGAGTAGGACTATCGATATTAAATCCACACAAGCTAGTGGTCACTATATAAATCAGCCTCAGGCTCACTCCTATAGGGGAACGTGGTTCTAGGGAAGTAAGGTCGCTTTATACCTCCCACTCGGTGCTAAAGATTTCTCCCAGACTTAACTCAGATCATTTCAAAGACAATCCACAACAAAATAATTTCAGTAATATATAAATATACATCGGGAGCCATTATGCTTCCCATCTATCAAAATCAACCATTGTTGTGGATTTCTTTCACACTCGAGTTCAAAACAACTCCATTAAGACCAAAAGGTCAAATTATTCAAAATATCTCAAATATACAACATCAACGTGCTTATAACACAGTTACTAAAAAAAACACAATTTCCAATGGGGATTCACGACCCAAATATCAAAATCATGATAAATATCATTCAAGATTCATGTTTTATATTACCACACATGTAAATTCATCTTTCAAAATCATAAACATTAAGATTTCATAATAATCATCATCAGATATGGGTTCATGCTTCAAATTCATAAAAATAAAATAAAAATCATGCCTTTGTAAAGAAAATTACTTTTGGGCACAAGAACGAAAGAGAGTTCTTGTAGAAAAACCCCACATACCTTGAATGATGAACTTTAGATTCATACTCATTTTTGAGATGTTAATCGTTCCTTTGAATGATGGTTCTTGGAGTTCTTGAACTTGGCACTTGGAATCTTGAATAAATTTGCATAATTAATGGTGAACTTTGGAGGTTCTTGAAGTTGGATGTAGGAGCTTAGGGTTTTCTTTTTGAGGGAATTTGATGAAATATAACATATAATTCTTCTAATAGGCTTTAATATAGGGTTTGGATGGATTTTAGGTGAGGGGGAATGACCATAATGCCCCTAAAAAATAAATAATTCTCGAATTTGTCCTTTGATCGACTGTTTTGATAGTCTGAAGTAGATCAACCTTAACATTTTACTCCGAAATCCAAATTGGATGAAACTAATTTCATTAGAATTAGGACTCTCATATATTTTCATTGATATATAGTATCTCACCCAGATCATTGTGTACGAGGAGTTATGATTGTTTGAATTTGACCCAAAAATTCACTTTTGATAGGCTGAATTAGATCGACCAAAACTTTTTGCTTCGATAGACAAATTAGATAAAACCAATTTCATTGGAAAGAGGACTCGCAGATCTTTCCGTTGATATATAGTAGATTACCTAGATCATTATGTACAAGGATTTATGATCGTTTAAAGTTAGAGAGAAAATATGCTAGGCCTCGGTACTTTTTTTCTGCACGTTTTACTGTTGGGAGTTCGATCGGAATGGTCGTAGTTCGATCGGAATGGTCGTAACTCATCGATCGAGTGTCGGTTTTCGATGATCTACATATCTTTGGAAAGATTATTCGATACTCTACACAGTGGTAGGTCAACATCTTAAAAATACTGCACAAAAAGTTTATGGATCACTCTAAAGCGTAGAACTCGATACGCTTCTCACGAAATCTTTATGTAGAAAATTTTTTGGGGTATTACATTATCCCCCCTTGGAAACATTCATTCTCGAATGTCGCTTGATAGGATAAAAGCACTGATCAATTGACCTTCTTAAGGGACGCGAACTTCTGAGACATATCAGCACGATTGGAATTACAGTTTCCTAGTCCTCATACTGAACATGCATATCTGACGCATAAATATCTAGCTTGTATGAATATGTATGCAACAATAGCCAATTCAAGGCTCGTAATGAGAACTTGAGCATGAACTAGATGTGTTTAAAACATGGAAGCTTTAAGAAGTCATGGTGTATCTCCCCCTTGGGACTCTATGTTCCTCTACAACACTTATTTCATAGGGTCACTAAGACTGTGCACGGGGCACCTATAAATTAGCTCATATGCATAATACACGAACAGAAGTATACTCGTAACTATTGAGATGCTTCATATAGAAATGATTTCATTCCTAAGATCCTTGGATAACATGATGAATGATAAATGAGAAGGTATACTATACGATTCTGATTGACTGAGCTGGAATACTTGAAAAATAAAGATCGATTAGTAGAAGTTTATGAATTGAAGCATAACTAGCTTCCAGAATCTGAAACATGTACACCACAATCCCTCAAGATAACCACTTAAAACTTCAACTAACCACAATATACATGAAAGCTTAATCTCAATCTTACTTCACATTACCACTTCGCTCAAAATAACCATACACCATCTAGAGCTTCAGCGCTTTCAGCTCAACTTCGAAATTTCAATCTTAGAGTCTAACGCTCAACTCAAACTTTTCTCATCCTTAACGAACCACACTACCTCTGTCATTGCTTATTAAAATCACGCTTGTAAACTTATATTTCTAAACCATAAGAATCAAAATCACATCTAAGAAGCTCAACCATTACAGTCATACACTAATCCTTGAAATTAAAGCAGTCCCATAATATCTTGGGTGAACCTTCTCATCATAAACACAACATCAAACTTAATCACGAATCAATCAAACTTAGGCTCTTATATCCACTATTCAAGCCTACTAGATCACTTCCTAACAAATAATACCATTAATCAAGAAATCATCACAGTCACCTTCACAATCACCAATTATTCAAGCTTAACTTTTAGAACACAATATAACTTAAAACTTTTCGCACGAAATTCACTTCGAAACTATAAAACAATCCTCAATAAATGCTAGCCCATTTAAACTTCATAACAATAATAATTGGTCATAATCATATATCTTATCTTATTCACAATCAATTAGCACATCCTTCTTTCACCCTTCACTACTATCTATCCTTCATACATAACTTAACTTAGTTCATAGCTCTCTACATCTTAACTTAACTTCTTTTTGCTATCTGGAGAGCACCTAGATTAACAACACTTACGCACCGATTACTTCCATCACTAACCTATACTCTCTGTCATACAAATACCATCAACACCCATTTCATACCTCAAACAAACTATATCACTTCCTATTAAACCAATTGCATGCAAAAAGGGATTTCGCTATACTTATGCTCAACAAATCACACTTACCATCCTTCTTACTACTACACCTCCACATCCCACATTTTTAGCCAACACAAGGAACAAGATGAACTACAAGTTGCTAGTGGATCAAAATAGGCCGCACACGACTCTACTAGGCTTTGAATATGAGTTTTGAAAATAAAATTGAGATGAATAATAAAGCAGTTGTGCTAGTGAATCGAAAGAGCCCCACATGGCTTCACTAGACTTTGATTTTTCACAAACATAATGATAACAAGATTACTTAATACAAGAGATAGAAACTTGACACACAATATTCAATGATCTAAGAATCAGCCTTACTCTGTCTTAATTAAATAACTCATAAGAATGAGGGCATAACTTTCAACTTAAAGAACTTAACACACTAGAGAACTCCTCTCAAGCCCTTAGTGTAACTTTTGAAAATTCTTTTAGAAAATATAGAAGCATTACCTGGGGAAGAACTAGAGCTTGAGAATCATGTTATCTCAAAAATAATACATAGAGGGAGAAGTATAGATTAACATTGTAAATTCTGAGAAGGAATCTGAAACCACCCCTAACCTAGGCTTAGTTCACGACTTTTATGAACATGAATAAAGTACTTCAATCTTTGGAACTCAAAAAGCACTGGCAGGATACTTTCTAGCTCTCTTACGTTCCCATGACTATCTACGGAGAATTAAGCTTAACTGTTTTTGATACCTTGAAAATGAGGCAGAGTTGGCCAGGATAGAGTAAGATAAGAATCTATATAAGCTTCTTGGAGAACTTTTTTATAGCACAATCTTAGACTTGAAAGAAGGGAAACATTTTCTAAATGCCCTGTAGCCTCTCGAAGAAAAGTACAGATGTCTCCGTACCGTTCCGCAAGAATCTACTAGACATGACTTCATAGACACCCTAGGACACTTGAACTCTGTGCTCGAATACCAAGTTTGTAACGCCTCGAAATCGGGTCCCAAGATGTCACACGGTGCTTAAGGTCACAAGTGACCCCAAGCTAACCCTTCTAATGGCATAACTCAAAACCAACTGAATAAAAATACAACAACAACAACAACAACAACAACAAACCCAGTGTATTCCCACCTGGTGGGGTCTGGGGGGGGTAAGATGTACGCAGTCCATACCTCTACCTCTAAAGAAGTAGAAAGGCTGTTTCCGATAGACCCCCGGCTCAAGACACAAGATACCAGGCAAATACATATTAAAGCACCGAACAAAGTTACAAGACTACATAACATAAATAACATAACATAAATAACATAAATACGGCAGCCATAAATAGAAAGAAACAGGGGAAAGCACCCAGCCTCTTACTAAAACAAGGAGCACGGAATCATAACAAGAATACTACCCCCAACAGGTAAAACCCTACACTAGCGACCCAAACTGGCCCTAGTCTTCTGCCCTAATTCGCGTCCTCCAGACCTTCCTATCTAGGGTCATGTCCTCGGTGAGCTGCAACTGCTCCATATCCCGCCTAATCACCTCACCCCAATACTTCTTCGGCCTACCCCTACCCCGCCTAAAACCATCCAACGCTAGTCTCTCACACCTACGAACTGGGGCATCCATGCCCCTCCTCTTCACGTGTCCGAACCAGCGCAATCGGACTTCCCGCATCTTGCACTCCACTGGAGCCACACCAACCTTCTCCCTGATAGTCTCATTCCTAACTCTATCCCCTCGAGTCATCCCACACATCCAGCGCAACATCCGCATTTCCGCCACCTTCATTTTTTGGATGTGGGAGTTCTTAACTGGCCAACACTCCGCTCCATACAACATGGCCGGGCGGACTACCATCCTGTAGAATTTGCCTTTAAGCTTGGGCGGCACCTTCTTATCACACAACACCCCCGACGCGAGCTTCCACTTCAACCATCCCGCCCCGATACGGTGCGAGACATCCTCGTCAATCTCACCGTTACCCTGTATCACGGACCCGAGATACTTGAAACTATCCCTCTTACATACCTCCTGCGAATCCAGCTTCACGACCACCTCGTCCTCCAACCTCACGTCATTAAACTTGCATTCCAAATACTCTGTCTTGCTTCTGCTCAACCTGAACCCTTTAGACTCAAGAGTTTGTCTCCACACCTCTAATTTGTCATTCACACCCTTTCAGCAGAAATTAACTCTTTAGTCAATCTGATCGATACAAAAATGAAATTTTACAAAATTACAACTCTGCCTTTACAACCAACATTGAAACAAAATATATCAACTTCTACTGACTGTCTAAGAAGCCTTTACTAGTACTGACTGTAGGTAGACGGGTCATGACTCCTAACTACCCCAACTCAATACGACTGAATAAAGAAAATACAACACTATAAACTCTGCATAACTAGACCAAGACCTTGAATCAAAAGGACTCATCACCTACTGACTGGATACCACGAACTGACTGGATCTGAAGATACAACTATACCTTGTACCTACATTCTGAGAAAATGTAACCCACATACGAATATGTGGGTCAGTACCATGGAAAAATACCAAGCATATGGGGTTGCAATGCATATATAAAATAATATCTTACTATCATCACAGTTTATAAAATTATGCATGCTGATATAGATGACTCACTTGGCTCGAATTATATCATCAAAAACATGGATGAATAATACATGTAAAGTAAAACAAGTGAGTCATTACAATACATTCTCAATTCACTTTCATCTCAATTTCAAATCATCAAAACAATCAAATCTCATGTCAATTCTCATTAAAATATATTCCTTAAAACTTTTAAGAATAATGACTTTCTCAAACTCATCCTTCTAAGCAAATATGTTTTCATCTCAGATAGAAGAGTACACACACAACCATTGAGAGATCC
This sequence comes from Capsicum baccatum var. pendulum, assembly GCA_030864225.1. Taxonomy (NCBI): domain Eukaryota; kingdom Viridiplantae; phylum Streptophyta; class Magnoliopsida; order Solanales; family Solanaceae; genus Capsicum; species Capsicum baccatum. Next base: position 183,853,211 of record CM061558.1, on the reverse strand, counting down.
TATAACCGACATAAACCATATGAGCTACATGGAGTACAACCTACAACCCACGTTGGGGAGAGTCATCCTATCGTTGCCATCGGAGTAGGACTATCGATATCAAATCCACACAAACTAGTGATCACTATATAAATCAACCTAAGGCTCACTCCTACGGGGGGACGTAGTTCTAGGGAAGTAAGGTCTCTTTATACCTCCTACTCGGTGCTAAAGATTTCTCCCGGACTTCGCTCAGATCATTTCAAAGACAATCCACAACAAAATAATTTCAGTAATATATAAATATACATCGGGATCCATCATGCTTCCCATCTATCAAAATCAACCACGTTGTGGATTTTTTTCACACTCGAGTTCAAAATAACTCCATTAATACCAAAAGGTCAAATCATTCAAAATATCTCAAATATTCAACATCAACGTGCTTATAACACACTTTCTCAAAAAAAATACAATTTACAATAGAGATTCACGACCCAAATAACAAAATCATGATAAATATCATTCAAGATTCATGCTTTATATCACCACACATATAAATTCATCTTTCAAAATCATAAACATCAAGATTTCATAATAATCATCATAAGATATAGGTTCATGCTTCAAATTCATAAAAATCAAATAAGAATCATGCCTTTGTAAAGAAAATTACTTTTGGGCACAAGAACGAAAGAGAGTTCTTATTGAAAAACCCTACATACCTTGAATGATGAACTTTAGATTGATACTCATTTTTGAGATTTTAATCGTGCCTTTGAATGATAGTTCTTGGAGTTCTTGAACTAGGAACTTGAAATCTTTAATAAATTTGCAGAATTAATGGTGAACTTTGAAGGTTCTTGAAGTTGGATGTAGGAGCTTAGGGTTTTCTTTTTGAGAAAATTTGATGAAATATAAAATATAATTCTTATAATAGGCTTTAATATAGGGTTTGGATGGATTTTGGGTGAGGGGGAATGACCAAAACGCCCCTAAAAATCAAATAATTTTTGAATTTGTCCTTTGGTGGACTGTTTTGATAGTCTGAAGTAGATCAACCATAACGTTTTACTCCGATATCCAAATTGGATGAAACCAATTTCATTAGAAATAGAACTCTCATATCTTTCTGTTGATATATAGCATCTTACCCAGATCATTGTGTACGAGGAGTTATGATCATTTGAAGTTGACCCAAAAATTCACATTTGATAGGCTGAAGTAGATCGACCATAACGTTTTGCTCCAATAGACAAATTGGATGAAACCAATTTCATTAGAAAGAGGACTCACAGATATTTCCGTTGATATATAGTAGATCACCCAGATCATTATGTAAAAGGAGTTATGATCGTTTAAAGTTACAGAAAAAATACGCCAGGCTTCAATACTTTTTTTCCTGCACGTTTTACTGTTCACAGTTCGATCAGAATGGTTTTAGTTCGATCGGAATAGTCGTAACTCATCGCTCGAGTGTCCATTTTCGATGATCTACGTATATTTGGAAAGCTTATGTGATACTCTATGCAATGGTAGATCAACGTGATAGAAATACTACACAAAAAATTTATGGATCGCTCTAAAGAGTAGAACTCAATACGTTTCTCATGAAATTTGTACAAAGAAAATTTTCTGGTGTATTACAAGATAAGTATGTATTTTATTGATATTTTATATATATGCTCAAGTTATATGGTTATAGGCTTTTCTATTTTGGTTTAAACTTTCTCGATATGTGGTAGTTTTTGGGGTTATGAACAAAGGGTCTTGTTGTGTTTTTGTTATAAATGGTTTTTTCAAATATCTTGTTCATGTTCTATTATCATTGTCCACTAACTCCTTTGCTTGTACCTACAATTGTAGATTGGTAAATGTTATGAGTTTTATGGAGTGTCCCAACGTCTCCTTTTAGCTCTGAAATTTTATTGTCTTCCGATCAACATAACTCTGCACACTACTGAGTTATCTAAGTCATAGTTGCAAACTTCAGTTTAACACCATTAGTCTTTAGCTTTTCTATTTCATTACCCATACTGTCCACTTTCACTGAAAGTGTTGCTAGGGTTTTAAGTATCTTTTCTAAAGCATCATCTTCTATTATATCAGTCTGTGTAGCTTTGTCTTGATATGTAATATGCAATAACATTCTTGTTAGTTTTGATTACTTCAATTATAAATGTAAAATTTAATATGTTTAATACAAGTCTCCGAATTTTCTTTGTTGTAACTGAATTTTGTATTTTCATTGTTAACCACCAACATACCTGTGTATTATCTGTTCGTACAATAAACTTGTTACATACAATTTATGGCTCAAATTCTAATAAACATTTATATAATGAGCATAATTCTTTTCAATTTATCTCCCATTTTACTTCTGTTTCATTAAACGTTCCCGAGTAGTATCTACAATGATGTTCTAATTTTTCTTCTTCATATTTATATTTAAGTACTCCTCCATAATTATATTCACTTACGTCTGCTTCTACTATATATGTAAAAAATTTATTTTCATCTGGAAATTATAATTTTGGTAATTCCTTACAAAGTATTTTTATTTTTTGAACTTGTTTTTTTATCTTCTTCGTTGAAATTATATTCTACATCATTTTTTAATTTTTTTCTATAATGGCTTTAGATTTTCTGCTAGTTTTGGTGTATATATTCTCTTGCTTGGTTTACTAATCCTAAAAATGATTGTAATTTCTTTTTTGTATCTAATTCTTCTTTTGAATTTATTATTTTTTGTACTATATGTTGTTGCATTTTCACTCCACTTTTATCTATTTGTATTCCTAAAAACTCTATCTGATTTTTCATAATTTTTGCTTTCTTTTCACTTAAACTTATTTCTGAATTTTCTATTTACCTGCAAATTGTTCTAGTAATTTTAAATGTTCCTCTTTAGTTTTTGTATATAATAGTATATCATCTATGTATACTATACAATTAGGTAGTTTTTTAAAATAACTATCCATAAAGTGTTGATATCTACCTGGTGCATTTTTATATCCAAATGGTAACACATTCCATTCATAAAATCCTTGTGGTACTCTAAATGAAGTTAATTTCTTAGATTTTTCTTCTCGCTTTAAATGGTAAAATCCTGATTTACAATCGAACTTACTAAAATAATTATATCCTTGTATCTGCCTTATTTTTAATATCTTATTTGGCATTGAATAGTTATATGTCATAGTTTTTGCATTTAGGTTTCTATAATCAATAACCATTCTACTTTTTTCTCTTTTTCGTTCACTATGTTTATTTACTATAAATGTTGGACTATTGTGTTTACTATTACTTTTTTGTATGTATTGTTTTTCTAATAATTCATCTATATGCATTTTAAATTTTTTTAAATCATCAAAGTTATATGTTAACGGTTTTTGGGTTATTATATTATTTTTATCTAATAGCTCAATTTTTACAATAGTTTTATATGTTTCCCATCCTTTTAATGGATCTTCACTGTATCGTTGTCTTAATTTTTTCTTAATCATTTCTACCTTATCTATTGAAAATATAGTTATTTCATTTTTATTTATTGAAAATATAACTAGTTCTATTGTGCCTTCAGTATTTTTTATATTTTCTAATTTTTGTGTGATTTTTTCAGTTCCTTTTATTCAATCAGTTTTCTTTCTTATTTTATTAATAACTCTTTTTGCTCTTACATTTTATTTACATGGGGTTGTAAACCACCAGTGTGTTCTAGTTATTATATGTGGGAATAGTTTATCTAAAAATGGAATTCCTAAAAGCATATCTTTTGAAGTTAGTTCATAATTATAGATCTCTTATATTGTTAATATATTATCCCATACTTGTATTTTTACATTTCTAGCTTTATAGATAATTAAGCTTCCTTCATTATTAAATCGTTTGACTACTATTGGTGTTTTAAGCTTATCCCATTTCTCTTCTGGTAAACAATTATATCTACATAAGTTGGCTTCTACTCCTGTATCTATCATTGGTGTATAATATCTATTATAATATCCTTCTACTATTATTTTCATAAGTACATATATTTTCATATCATGTCAAAGCTCTTTTTATCAATAATATTTCTCTATTATAAGTTATGGTCATTTGTGTATGTTCTATATTGTAGGGTTTTACTTGTTCTAACCATTTTATTCCTAATATTATGTTTGCGTTTTGCATATCTTCCTTTATTTCAAATTCTATTTTTATTGTTATAACTCCTATTATTATTTTCTTTTCTGTCGTATCTTTAGTAGTTATTAAACTTCTTGGTAAATTTGGGCATATATTACTATTAGATTTTATTTCTTCATTTTTCACTAGATATTTTACTATATTATTTTCTTCTTGTCCTGTATTTAGAAGTATTAAATATTCTTTTTCATTTATTGTTCTCGTTATATAATATTGAGTTAAATTAATTGTTGAAGTTATTTCATAATTTTTTCTTTTTGATGATCTTGATAATTCTGGTTTTTCGAAAGCTATTTTTTTGTTGTACTTATTCTATCATTTATTATTTCTAAATCTTCTAGTATATCCAGGTCTTTGTAAATATAATTATTGTTATCAATTGTTTTTACAAATTTTCAAAAGAACTTTCTATTTGTATTTTATTAATTTAATTTTTTCTCGTTATTTTATGTTTTGTTGTTAGTATATATAGGATTTTACATCTTACTGTAAATATTTTACTTCCTGGGGCTAGTTCTTGTCCTGATATTTTTCAATATAATACTAATGATTTATCTATGTTTTAATCTTTTACTGCCATTGAATAATTCACACTTGTTATAAATTTAAATTTTTGGTGGATTAAATTTCCTCTTATGACAGTTATTATACTTTTTTCTATAGGTATTATAATTCGACCATCTTATAGGTTTTGTAATTCTATCATCTACTAAATATAATTCTATTGGTGCATTTATTCCTTCTCTAAAATATGCTTTTGTTAATATCTATGTTCCTCCAAGGTGTATGTATTTTATTGGGTCTTTACTTTTTATATCATTTATTTCTTTATTAATTATTCTTTTTGTTACTAGTGGTATACTAGCTCTACGTTTTGCATATCTACAATCTATTACATGTTCTTTTTGGCTTACTACATAGTATTCTTCTTTTCGTCTACTAAATATATTTCTTTTATTGGTGGTATCAGAGCAATGTTATTTGATAACATGGCTAATAGATACCAACAACTTCTGGTATAATCATATCTCTAGTTAATCCTATTTTTATAACTTGTATAACTGATTTAATTTTTTCATATAATATATCTACTGGTGGGGTATAAAACTTCATAAAAAATAGATTTCCTTTGGTTATTTTCTTATAGGTGGCGAATGCTCTATATAATTTTGGTATAGCTGTTAGTTCATCTCCTTCTTGGGTATAAGTACTAGTTATCTACTAGTTATCCAAATACAACTTATCCACATAAGTTACCCAAGTTATCTGCACCCCCTACAATTGGTATCAGAGCCATGTTATTTAAAAAATATATAAGTAGATACATGTTAATTATGAGAAATGTTAGAGATGTTAATTGTTTATCATGAGACTATTATTAAGTAAGTTATCTTGTTAACTATGTTGTTATTTATTTGTAAACTATGAGAAGACCATTTAAAAATACATAAGCTTTTAGAGACATTATAAAAATTTTACCTAGTTACTATCCAGAATCTAAGAAGTTAAATAAAACAAAAGAAAACCCTCATAGAGGCAATGAGGCAAAATTAATAATTCATTCAAAATCTAGAAGAATAAGATACATACTACCTAATTATGATAAAATCAGATTTCAGTATCCAGCAAAATATTATAAATATTGTACAGATGAATAACATAACAAAATCATAAAAATAAAAAGAACTAAAAAAAATATTTGAAAAATGAAAATAATTAAAAATAAGAAAAAAAAAAACACTACAATATAACATGATTGTTCGAGTATGCCAAAAATCAATAAAAGCCCAAAAGGAAGAAATATCATATTTAGAATCACAAATAAATAATTTAGAATACATATATCAACATGATCTATACACTATCAAGTAGAAAAAATGAACAAAGAAGAATTTATAATAGCTAAAAAAACATATGAAAATCACAAAGGTTTAAAAATAAGAATAGTATATTCTAATTTAGGAAGAAGATATAAGAAAATAGGTAAACATTTATATTTAATGTTAGAAAAAGAAGAATTAAAATTAGAAGATAAATTAACATCTATGGTAAAAATAGCAAAGATAATGAAGAAATAGATAGGAAAAAAGAAATAGATAAAATAAAACAACAGACTACAGAAGAAATATGAAAAATAGAAGAAGCTAAAAATAATAGGATTGCTGAATTAGAAAAAGAAATACAAATAATAAAAGAGTTGTATGTAAAAAGGCGGAAAGAAAAAAAAAGGATAAATAACAAAAAATATTAATTGAGATAAATCAATTTAAAGAAATTAGAAAATAAAGAATTAGAAACTAATGAACTAGAAATAAATACAATAGATGCTGAAGAAACAGATAATTATGATTCGAAAGATAATGAAACATATACAGAAATCTTAACAAATATAGAAAAGCTATAAATTAATGAAAAAACAAGAAGTAATTAATAAAGAAAACTTAGAAAATACAAACACGGAAATAAATACTCTTGATAAAAAGGACAATGAAAAAATAATACCAAGTACATCAGAAACAAGAAAACCTACATATTATTATAAAAATAAGTTTAAAAAATATAACCAAAGGGATGAATATAACAAATGAACATCGAAACAAATAATTAATAAAAATTATAACTTCTTAGACCTAGATTGTGTAATAGATGTAGATAAAACGATACAATTATGAATAGGATATATAACAAAACAATTATTAGACAATGGTATAAATGTAATAGATACACCAGAATATATAGAAAGAACACTAATAAGAACAACAAATTATGGTTTTTAAATTTAACTGAAGATAGTAAAAAGGTATTAACGAATGATAAAAAAACAAAAGGAACAACAATAACTAAACTAACACCTATAGACATATTGAAAAAATATGAAATGGCAATAAGAGATGAATTTAGCAGTATGGCAACAGAAGAAGAAGAAGAACAAAACAAAGAAAAAGATATAAATAGGAATTTAATGTTTAAACTAGCAATATGTAATATGTGCTATATAAATAAATATACGTGCGCATTTTAAGAATACTACTATAAGGGAGCATATAATACAGAAGAAAGTAAAGAAGTTAGAAGATTGTATTTTAGTAAATTACCTGAACCATTTAGTTTAAAAATAATAAAGAGTTGGGATGAAGCAAACATAGTAGATACTTTAGGAGCAAAAATAAAATTTCTACAACAATGGTAATTCCTTACAAAGTATTTTTATTTTCTGAACTTGTTTTTTATCTTCTTCGTTGTAATTATATTGTACATCCTTTTATAATTTTTTTCTGTAATGTCTTTAGGTTTTCTGCTAATTTTGGTATATATTATCTTACTTAGTTTACTAATCCTAAAAATGATTGTAATTTCTATTTTGTATCTAATTCTTCTTTTGAATTTATTATTTTTTTTACTATATGTTGTTGCATTTTTACTCCACTTTTATCTATTTGTATTCCTAAAAACTCTATCTTATTTTTCATAATTTCGGTTTTCTTTTCACTTAAACTTATTCCTGAATTTTCTATTATACCTGCAAATTGTTCTAGTAATTTTAAATGTTCCTCTTTAGTTTTGTATATAATAGTATATCATCTATTTATAGTGTATATCATCTATGTATACTATACATATAGGTAGTTGTTTAAAATAACTATCCATAAAGTGTTGATATATACCTGGTGTATTTTTATATACAAATAGTAACACATTCCATTCATAAAATCTTTGTGGTACTGTAACTGCAGTTAATTTTTTAGATTCTTTTTCTAGCTTTAAATGGTAAAATCCTAATTTACAATCGAACTTACTAAAATAATTATATCCTTGCATCTGTAATATTTTTAATATCCTATTTGGTATTGGATAATTATATGTCATAATTTTTGCATTTAGGTTTCTATAATCAATAATCATTCTACTTTTTCCTCTTTTTTGTTCATATGTTTATTTACTATAAATGATGGGCTATTGTGCTTACTATTACTTTTTTGTATGTATTGTTTTTCTAATAATTTATCTATATGTATTTTAAATTCTTTTAAATCATCAAAGTTATATGTTAATGGTTTTTGGGTTATTTTACTATTTTTATCTATTAACTCAATTTTTATAGTAGTTTTATGTTTTTCCCATCCTTTTAATGGATCTTCACTGTATAGTTGTCTTAAAAATTTTTCTTTATTATTTCTACCTTATCTATTGAAAATATAGTTATTTCTTCTTTATTTATTGATAATATAACTAATTCTATTGTGTCTTCAGTATTTTTTATATTTTCTAATTTTTGTGCGATTTTTTCACTTCCTTTTATCCAATCAGTTTTCTTTCAATTTTATTAATAACTCTTTTTTCTCTTAGCTTTTATGTGGGGTTGTAAACCACCAGTGTGCTCTAGTTATTATATGTGGGTATTGTTTATCTAAAAATGACATTCCTAAAAGCAAATCTTTTGATGTTAGTTTATAGTTATAGATCTCTTCTATTGTTAATATCTTATCCCATACTTGTATTTTTACATTTCTAACTTTATAGGTAATTAAGCTTTCTTCATTATTAAATCCTTTGACTACTATTGGTGTTTTAAGCTTATCCTATTTGTCTTCTGGTAACAATTATATCTACAAAAGTTGGCTTCTACTCCTGTATCTATCATTGGTGTATAATATCTATTATAATATCCTTCTACTATTATTTTCATAAGTACATATATTTTCATATCATGTCAAAGCTCTTTTTATCAATAATTTTTCTCTATTATAGGTTATGGTTATTTGTGTATGTTCTATATTGTAGAGTTCTAACCACTTTATTCCTAATATTATGTCTGCTTTTTGCATATCTTCCTTTATTTCAAATTCTATTTTTATCTTTCTAACTCCTATTATTATTTCCTTTTCTGTTATATCTTTAGTAGTTATTAAACATCTTGGTAGATCTGGGCATATAGTACTATTAGATTTTATTTCTTCATTTTGCACTAGATATTTTGCTATATAATTTTCTTCTTGTCATGTATTTAGAAGTATTAAATATTCTTTTTTATTTATTGTTCCCGTTATATAATATTAAGTTAAATTAACTATTGAAGTTATTTTGTAATTTGGTCTTTTCGATGATCCTGATGATTCTGGTTTTTCGAAAGCTATTCTTTTTGTTTTACTTATTCTATCAGTTATTATTTCTAAATCTTCTTTTATATCCATGTCTTTGTAACTATAATCATTGTTATCAATTGTTTTTACAAATTGTTCAAAAGGACTTTCTATTTGTATTTTAATAATTTATTTTTTCCCATTATTTTATGTTTTGTTGTTAATACATATAGGTTTTTACATCTTGCTGTAAATATTTTACTTCCTAGGGTTAGTTTTATTCCTGATATTTTCCAATATAATACTAATGATTTATCTATGTTTTTATCTGTTATTGCCACTGAATAATTCACACTTATTATAAATTTAAATTTTTGGTATATTAAATTTCCTCTTATGACAGTTATTGTACTTTTTTCTATAGGTTTTATAATTCTATCATCTTATAGGTTTTATAATTCTATCATTTGCTAAACATAATTCTATTGGTGTATCTATTCCTTCTCTAAAACATGCTTTTATTAATATCTCTGTTCCTCCAAGGTGTACGTATTTTATTGGGTCTTTACTTTTTATATCGTTTATTTCTTTATTAATAATTCTTTTTGTTAGTAGTGGTATACTAGCTCTACTTTTTGCATATCTACAATCTATTACATGTTCTTTTTGGCTTACTGCGTAGTATTCTTCTTTTTGTCTACTAAATATGCTTTTTATTGTTGGTATTAGAGCAATGTTATTCGATAACATGGCTAATAGATACCAATATCGAATATATTGGTACAATTTGTGCAACTTTGGGTGCACAAAAGTTGGTATATCAACTTTAGGTATCTCTGGCTGTTGAACAATATCTTCCAGTACAATCATATCTCTGGTTAATTCTATTTTTACAACTTGTATAACTGGTTTAATTTTTTCATATAATATCTCTGTTGGTGTGGTATAAGACTTTATTTAAAATAGATTTCCTTTGGTTATTTTCTTATAGGTGGCGAATGCTCTATATATTTCTGGTATAGCTGTTAGTTCATCTCCTTCTTGGGTAGAAGTACTAGTATTCTACTAGTTATCCAAATACAACTTATCCATGCAAGTTACCCAAGTTATCCACACCCCATACAATTAGTATCAAAGCCATGTTATTTTTAAAATATACAAGTAGATATGTGTTAATTATGAGAAATGTTAGACATGTTAATTGTTTATCATGAGACTATTATTAATTAAGTTATCTTGTTGACTATGTTGTTATTTATTTATTAAATATGAGAAGACCATTTAAAAATACACAAGCTTTTAGAGACATTAAAAGAATTTTAACTAGTTACTACCCAGAATATAAGAAGTTAAAGAAAACAAAAGAAAACCCCCATAGATTAGCTTACTTAATTACATTAATATCTAGCAATGAGACAAAATTAATAATTCATTTAAAATCTAGCAAAATGAGATACATACCACGTAATTATGATAAAATCAAATTTTGGTATCCACCAAAATATTATAAATATTGTATAGATGAATAACATAACCAAATCACAAAAATACAAAGAACTAAAACAAATAAAATCTGAAAAACAAAAAGAATTAAAAATAAGAAAAGAAAGACTACAATATAACATGATTGTTGGAGTATGCCAAAAATCAATAAATGCACAAAAGATAGAAATATCATATTTAGAATCACAAATAGATAATTTAGAATACATATATCAACATGATCTATACACTATCAAGTAGATAAAATGAACAAAGAAGAATTTATAATAGATGAAAAAATATATCAAAATCACGAAGGATTAAAAATAAGAATAATATTTTCTAATTTAGGAAGAAGACATAAAAAAAATAGGTGAACATTTATATTTAATATTAGAAAAAGAAGAATTAAAATTAGAAGATAAATTAACAGTCATGGTAAGAATAGCAAAAGAAAATGAAAAAATAGATAGAAAAAAAGAAATAGATAAAATAAAACAACAGACTACAGAAGAAATACAAAAAATAGAAGAAACTAAAAATAATAGGATTGCTGAATTAGAAAAAGAACTACGAATACTAAACGAGCTGTATGAAAAAAGACAGAAAGAAAAAGAAGAAAAGGATAAAGAACAACAACAACAACAAACCCAGTGTATTCCCACATAGTGAGGTCTGGGGAGGGTAAGATGTACGTAGTCCATACCTCTACCTCTAAAAAAGTAGAAAGGTTGTTTCCGATAGACCCCCGGCTCGAGACACGAAATTATTAATTGAGATAAATCAATTTAAAGAAATTAGAAAATAAAGAATTAGAAACTAATGAAATAGAAATTAATATATAGATGCTGAAGAAACCGGTAATTATGATTCGAAAGATAGTGAAACATATACAGAAATCTTAACAAATATAGAAAAGCTAGAAATAAATAAGAAATAAGAAGTAATTAATAAAGAAAACTTAGAAAATACAAACACGGAAATAAACACTCTTGATAAAAAGGACGATGAAAAAATAATACCAAGTACATCAGAAATAAGAAAACCTACATATTATTATAAAAATAAGTTTAAAAAATATAACCAAAGGGATGAATATAACAAATGGACACCAAAACAAATAATTAATTAAAATTATAACTTCTTAGACCTAGATTGTATAATAGATGTAGATAAAATGATACAATTATTAATAGGATATATAACAAAACAATTATTAGACAATGGTATAAATGCAATAGATACACCAGAATATATAGAAAGAACACTAATAGGAACAATAAAATTATGGTTTTTAAATTTAACTGAAGATAGTAAAAAGGTATTAACGAATGATTAAAAAACAAAAGGAACAACAGTAACTAAACTAACACCTATAGACATATTGAAAAAATATTAAAAATGGCTATAAGAGATGAATTTAGCAGTATGGCAACAGAAGAAGAAGAACAAAACAAAGAAAAAGATACAAATAGGAATTTAATGTTAAAACTAGCAATATGTAATATGTGCTATATAGATAAATATACATGCGCATTTAAAGAATACTACTATAAGGGAGCATATAATACAGAAGAAAGTAAAAAAGTCAGAAGATTGTATTTTAGTAAATTACCTGAACCATTTAGTTTAAAAATAATAAAGAGTTGGGATGAAGCAAACATAGTAGATACTTTAGGAGCAAGAATAAAAGTTCTACAACAATGGTATAAAAATTGATGTGAAAAATACAGAGAAGAAATGAAAATGGAAAAAAATATTAATAAAAAATTTTGCATATTGCAAAGATAAAATAACACCTCAATTTGGATGTGAAGAAAAATATTATAAGAAAATAAAAAGACATAAAAATATAAGAAATACAAAAAATCAAAATATAAGTATAAGAAACCAAGAAAAAGATATTATGTAAAAAATTATAAATATAAAAGACCATATAGGAGAAAGAAATCTATAAAAGAATGTACTTGTTATAATTGTGGAAAACTAGGACATTTAGCTAAAGACTGTAAAATACCTAAAGACCTAAAAAAGAAAAAAATATCAGAAATAAAGACAAAAAATACAAAATATATGCAAATATATTATATAGGTTACGAATTAGAAAGTGAAGATAGTATATATGAAACTTCAGAAAATGAAACGGATAATGAAATAGATAGTGAATTAGATGAATCAAATGACTGAAGAAGATATAAAAATAAGAACAAAGGAAAAATATTTAAATGAAGAAGGAACAGATCAGAAAGTAATATTTTATGATGATAAATTTGACGAAATAAAAGGAAAAGAATTAGAGTTAAGTGTAGAAAAAATATTTAAAATACCAACAATAAAAAACATATTTAGTAAACGAAAAGAAGAATACTACGTAGTAAGCCAAAAACAACATGTAATAGACTGTAGATATGCCAAAGGTAGAGCTAGTATACCACTAGTAACAAAAAAAATTAATATTAAAATAAATGATATAAAAAGTAAAGACCCAATAAAATATGTACACCTTAGAGGAACAGAGATATTAATAAAAGCATGTTTTAGAGAAGGACTAGATACACCAATAAAATTATATTTAGCAAATGATAGAATTATATAAACCTCTAGAAAAAAGTATAATAACTGCCATAAGAGGAAATTTAATATACCAAAAATTAAATTTATAATAAGTGTGAATTATTCAGTGGCAATAATAGATAAAAACATAGATAAATCATTAGTATAATATTGAAAAATTTCACAAATAAAACTAACCCCATGAAGTAAAATATTTACAGCAAGATGTAAAAACTTATATGTATTAACAACAAAACATAAAATAACTAGAAAAAATAAAATTAATAAAATACAAATAGAAAGTCCTTTTGAACAATTTGTAAAAACAATTGATAACAATGATTATAGTTACAAAGACATAGATATAGAAGAAGATTTAGGAATAATAAATGATAGAATAAGTACAACAAAAAGAATAGCTTTTGAAAAAATAGAATCATCAAGATCATCGAAAAGAACAAATTATGGAATAACTTCAACAGTGAATTTAACTCAATATTATATAACGAGAACAACAAAATGAAAAAGAATATTACATACTTCTAAATACAGGATAAGAAGAAAATTATATAGCAAAATATCTAGTGAAAAATGAAGAAATAAAATCTAATAGTAATATATGCCTAGATCTACCAAGAAGTTTAATAACTACTAAAGATACAACAGAAAAGGAAATAATAATGGGCGTTAGAAAAATAAAAATTGAATTTAAAATAAAGGAAGATATGCAAAAAGCAAACATAATATTAGGAATAAAATGGTTAGAACAAGTAAAACTCTACAATATAGAACATACTCAAATTACCATAACCTATAATAGAGAAAAATTATTGATAAAAAGAGCTTTGACATGATATGAAAATATTATACTTATGAAAATAATAGTAGAAGGATATTATAATAGATATTATATACCAATGATAGATACAGGAGCAGAAGCCAACTTATGTAACTATATAATTGTTTACCAGAAGACATATGAGATAAGCTTAAAACACCAATAGTAGTCAAAAGATTTAACAACGAAGGAAGCTTAATTACCTATAAAGCTAGAAATGTAAAAATACAAGTATGGGATAAGATATTAACAATAGAAGAGATCTATAATTATGAACTAACATCAAAAGATATGCTTTTAGGAATGCCATTTTTAGATAAACTATACTCACATATAATAACTAGAACACACTGGTGGTTTACAACCCCATGTAAACAAAAGGTAAGAGCAAAAAGAGTTATTAATAAAATAAGAAAGAAAACTTATTGGATAAAAGGAAGTGAAAAAATCACACAAAAATTAGAAAATATAAAAAATACTGAAGACACAATAAAACTAACTAAATTTTCAATAAATAAAGAAGAAATAATTATATTTTCAATAGACAAGATAGAAATAATAAAGAAAAAATTAAGACAATTATACAGTGAAGATCCATTAAAAGAAAGAGAAAACATAAAACTACTGTAAAAATTGAGCTAATAGACAAAAATAGTAAAATAACCCAAAAACCATTAACATATAACTTGGATGATTTAAAAGAATTTAAACTGCATATAGATGAATTATTAGAAATATAATACATACAAAAAAAGTAATAGTCAACACAATAGTCCATCATTTATAGTAAATAAACATTGTGAACAAAAAAGAGGAAAAAGTATATTGCTTATTGATATAGAAACCTAAATACAAAAACTATGACATATAATTATCCAATACCAAATAAGATATTAAAAACAAGACAGATACATGATATAATTATTTTAGTAAGTTCGATTGTAAATCAGGATTTTGCCATTTAAAGCTAGAAGAAAAATCTAAAAACTTAACTGCATTTACAGTACCACAAGGATTTTATGAATGGAATGTGTTACCATTTGGATATAAAAATGCACCAGGTAGATATTAACAATTTATGGATAGTTATTTTAAACAACTACCTAATTGTATAGTATACATAGATGATATACTATTATATACAAAAACTAAAGAGGAACATTTAAAATTACTAGACCAATTTGAAAGTATAATAGAAAATTCAGGAATAAGTTTAAGTGAAAAGAAAGCCAAAATTATGAAAAATCAGATAGAGTTTTTAGGAATACAAATAGATAAAAGTGGAGTAAAAATGCAACAACATATAGTACAAAAAATAATAAATTCAAAAGAAGAATTAGATACAAAAAAGAAATTACAATCATCTTTAGGATTAGTAAACCAAGCAAGAGAATATATACCAAAATTAGCAGAAAACCTACAGTCATTACGGAAAAAAATAAAAAAAGATGTAGAATATAATTACAACGAAGAAGATAAAAAACAAGTTCAAAAAATAAAAATACTTTGTAAGGAATTACCAAAATTACAATTTCCAGATGAAGTCTCGAGCCAGGGGTCTATCGGAAACAACCTTTCTACTTCTTTAGAGGTAGAGGTATGGACTGCGTACATCTTACCCTCACCAGACCTCACTATGTGGTAATACACTGGGTTTGTTGTTGTTGTTGTTGTACAATTTCCAGATAAAAATAAAAATTTTACATATATAGTAGAAGCAGACGCAAGTGAATATACTTATGGAGGAGTACTTAAATATAGATATGAAGAAGAAAAATTAGAATATCATTGTAGATACTACTCGGGAACATTTAATGAAACAGGAATAAAATGACAGATAAATAGAAAAAAAAATTATGCTCATTATATAAATGTTTATTAGCATTTGAGCCATATATTGTATATAACAAGTTTATTGTACGAACAGACAATACACAGCTACGTTGGTAGTTAACAAAGAAAATACAAAATTTAGTTACAACAAAGGAAATTCAGAGACTAGTATTATACATATTAAATTTTACATTTACAATTGAAGTAATCAAAACTAACAAGAATGTTATTGCAGATTACATATCAAGACAAAGCTACACAGACTGGTATAATAGAAGATGGTGCTTTAGAAAAGATACTCAAAACCCTAACTACACTTTCAGTGATAGTGGACAGTATGGGTATGTAACGTCCCAAGAACGTATCCCGAGATGTCACACAGTACTTAAGGCCACACGTGGCCTCAAGCTAACCCTCTAAGCCTGTCATCTCTTTTTGAATTCACTTTGACAGTAGTCATGGCCAAATAAGAAAGGATATCATATCATGGACATACTTGAAAGCAAAGATATACTGGCCTGCATAATCAAATTACTGACATTCTATACATACTGATGCTCTAGTATGACAAAGCCTCTACTATATAAGACTTAGGATCCATTGGGATAGACCCCCAACTGACTCGTACTAAGCTGAAAAGAAACAACCATCTACTAACAAGACAAAATTAGGGACATCGATCCTCGAACCATGAGTACTCACCAACTGCAGAAGCGTAGATGAAGGTACTCAAAGATCATTATCACTGCTGAGACTGAGCACCTGAACCTATATCATGAAAAAATGTAGAACACAGAAGAGTATGGGAATCAGTACTTGTGAATGTACTGAGTATGTGGAGGCGTAAGCAACATTTTAAATAATATCATAAATGTGTAAGAAAATCATGAAAGTTGACAATAATGACTCTTTTTGCTTGAATTACCTGAAACATAATTTCCATAAATCATCAATAATAACACATGCTTCATAAATCTCATAAATCATTGGACTCAACTCAAACTCTTTGACTTGTGACTTAGAGTGACTTGGTGACTTATGAAACTTGGAATATTATGGACTTGGGAGTTTCTTATAATCGACATAAACCATGTAAGCTACATGGAGTCCAACGTTTTTCCCTCCTAAGAAAGGAACCCCACATTGGCGAGAGCGTTATACTCTTGCCATGGAGTATAACCTCAAATTCATCTTTGTGATCACAAACTCGGCTCTTTGTCCCACAAATCTCAATCAAATGGTGGCACGTAGTTCTGGCGAAGTAGGATGCGCTGAACCCACACTTCCCGCTCGGTGCTAAATACAACTCTAATACTTAGCTAAGAACACGTTAGGAAATCCACCTCAATCAACTCAAGGGTCTATCATGAAGACTAAAATATAAATATTTCTCATCTGTAAATCATAATCAACTTGTGGATTCCTAGCTCGACACAAACTCAAAACAATCTTTCTCGACATCAAGTACACTTGCTTATTAAATCATATCAAGTATCAAGGCTTTAAGAAAACATCATAGAACTCATTCTTGACTTTCAAGCTCAATATCAATATATATATTCAATAATAGAAGTTCTCATGGAAAAGCATAAATCATGACACTTATCTTAAATCACTTAGAAATCATCATCTCATGATAACAATATACAACTCATGGCATAAATTCTCAATTTAAGAAATAAAACAATGAAATAGTTATATATATCAATCTTGAATAGCTCAATTCTCATAAATCGTTGATAAAGTAATTTGGGTGTAAACCCACTTTGCAAAATCATGAAATTCAATAGTAGAATTTAAATCTTTGGGCACAAGAACGAAAGAAGTGTCCTTGTTCAAACCCCACATACCTTGGCTTATGATTTTGAGATGAACAAGCTTGATTGAAACACTTCCTTACACTTTTGAGCTAAGTTTCCTGATACCTTTAACTTAGATATCTTGAATCTTGAACAACTTGGTGGAATCTATGGAAAAATTCTTGAATTTCTTAGAGAAGGTTTGTAATGCCCCAAAAAATGGGTCCCGGAGCATCACACGGTGCTTGAGGCTACGAGTAGCCCCAAGCTAACCGTTTGAGCCATTTTCATTTAGTTCAACAAAAATCAACGGGGTTTCCATAATAACCCTCAAATATCAACAGAGTAATCATCATCCAAGAATAAAAGAATTTCAGAAAGATAACAAAATACCTTCCATCGGTGCGAAAGATTTCTCCCAGACTTAGCTTAGATCATTTCAAAGACAATCCACAACAAAACAATTTCAGAAATATATAAATATACATCGGGAGCCATCATGCTTCCCATCTATCAAAATCAACCACGTTGTGGATTTCTTTCACACTCGAGTTCAAAACAACTACATTAATATCAAAAGGTCAAATCATTCAAAATATCTCAAATATTCAACAACAAAGTGCTTATAACACACACTTTCTAAAAAAACACAATTTCCAATGGAGATTCACGACCCAAATATCAAAATCATGATACATATTGTTCAAGATTCATGCTTAATATCACCACACAGGTAAATTCATCTTTCAAAATCATAAACATCAAGATTTCATAATAATAATCATAAGATATGGGTTCATGCTTCAAATTCATAAAAATTATGCCTTTGTAAAGAAAATTATTTTTGGGCACAAGAACGAAAGAAAGTTCTTGTTGAAAAATGCCACATACCTTGAATGATGAACTTTAGATCGATACTCATTTTTGAGATGTTAATCGTGCCTTTGAATGATGGTTCTTGGAGTTCTTGAACTAGGAACTTGGAATCTTGAATAAATTTTAATGGTGAACTTTGGAGGTTCTTGAAGTTGGATGTAGGAGCTTAGGGTTTTGTTTTTGAGGGATTTTGATAAAATATAACATATAATTCTTCTAATAGGCTTTAATATAGGGTTTGGACGGATTTTGGGTGAGGGAGAATGACAAAAACGCCCCTAAAAATAAAAAAAATTCTCAAATCTGTCCTTTTGGTGGACTGTTTTGATAGTCTGAAGTAGATCAACCATAACGTTTTACTCCTCTATTCAAATTAGATGAAACCAATTTCATTAGAAAGAGGACTCGCAGAGATTTCCGTTGATATATAGTAGATTACCTAGATCATTGTGTATGAAGAGTTATGATCATTTGAAGTTGACCCAAAAATTCACTTTTGGTAGGCTGAAGTAGATCGACAACTTTTTGCTCCGATAGAAAAATTGGATGAAACCAATTTCATTGGAAAGAGGACTCGCAAATCTTTTCTTGATATGTAGTAGATCACCCAGATCATTATGTACAAGGAGTTATGATCGTTTAAAGTTGGAGCAAAAATACGCCAGGCCTCAGTACTTATTCCTGCACGTTTTACTGTTTACAACTATATACGGTTCGATCGGAATGTTCATAACTCGTCGCTTGGGTCATAATCTAAGACATTTCTCACCAAAAATTTATTATTCATTCTAGAAGATAGAACCCAACACGTTTACGCATAAAATTTCCTGGGGTATTACATCATCCCCCCCAGGAAACATTCATCCTCGAATGACGCTAGACATGCCAAGATTAGATAGGGAATAGAGTACACAGCTGAAACCATTTGTTAGACTCATCATCACATTGTTTCTCACTCTGAATGCAACATAGAATGCATAAATTCGAGAAACTACAGCTAAATACATATTAATGATAACTGAACTTCTACAACTTTTATCATAAGTGCATGATTTAGGAAAGAACGGTACCTTCAACCTGATCGGAGTTCGTGGAAAATAGGTGCGGGTACTTGGATCGCATATCCACCTCAGCTTCCCAAGTTGCACCCTCAACAGATTGGTTTTGTCACAACACCTTGACCAAGGAAACTTCTTTATTCCTTAGTCTTAGGACACTAAAATCAAGAATCTCAACAGGAATCTCATCAAAAGAAAGATTTTCTTGAATGTCAGCACTCACAGAGGAATCCACTACCACAGAATTACTAATAGGCTTTCTAAGCATGGAGACATGGAATATTGGATGAACAGAGGACAACTCGGAAGGCAACTCGACTTCATAAGCTACCTTACCAACACGGCTAAGAATTTTTAAGGACCAACATAACGGACACTAAGCTTCCCCTTCTTTCCAAATCTCTTCACCCCCCTCATGGGTGAAATTTTTAGATACACTAGGTCACCAATTTCAAACTTAAGTTCTCTCCTTCTAACATCCGCATATGACTTCTAACGAGTCTGCGCAGTTTTCAACCTTTCCCTAATGAACTTAACTTTTTCCATAGACTCAAATACTGAATCAGGACCACTCACAGCCACTTCAACCACCTCGAACCAACCTATGGGTGATCTACACTTTCTCCCATATAAGGCTTCAAACGGAGCCATGCCAATACTAGAGTGGAAACTTTTATTGTAAGCAAACTCTATCACCGGTAAGTGATCATCCCAACTTCCCTTAAAGTCAAGTGCACAAGCTCTCAACATATCCTCTAAGGTCTGGATGGTCCGCTCAGCCTTACCATCGGTCTGCGGATAAAAAGAAGAACTCAAAAGCACTTGGGTACCAAGACCCTTCTGAAAAGCTTTCCAAAATTGCGAAGTGAACTGAGTACCCCTATCCGAAATGATATACAAGGGAACTCCATGCAGTCTAACTGGCTCTCAGATATACAATCTAGCGCAATCCTCAGCCGTTTATGAAGTATGAACAGGCAAGAAATGATCAGACTTAGTCAACCTATCAACCACAACCCAAATGGAATCATGATGGCTTCGGGAAGGAGGTAAACCAATCACGAAGTCCATATTTATCTCTTCTTACTTCCATGTGGGAATACTAAACTCTTGCATCATACCACCAGGTCTTTGGTGTTCAACCTTAACCTATTTTCATATTTCACACTTAGCTACAAACGTTGCTATATCTTTCTTCATGCCACTTCTCCAATAGATTTCCTGCAAGTCTCGGTACATCTTAGTGGCACCAGGATGAATAGAATATCGCACCCCGTGTGCTTCAGCCATAATCCTCTGTCTCAGAGTCATCAACATTCAGGACACACAATCTATCCTGCAATCTCAACACACTATCTCCCCCTTGGGAGAGAACCTCTACTTTTTGGTCCTTGACTGACTCCTTTAGTCTGACCAAACTAGCATCTAAGTATTGCTTTTCCTTCACTTTCGAAACCAAGGAGGATTCAGAACTACTCTGAACCCCTATACTACCTTCAGTAGAGTCAAACAACCTAACCCCCAATCTAGCCAAACAATGTACATCACGAGCTAACTCTTTCTTACCTTCTACCACATGCGAAACACTACCCATAGACACTTTACTTAGGGCATCTACTACAACATTGGCCTTGCCCGAATAGTACAGCACACTCATATCATAGTCCTTTAACAATTCTAACCATCATCTCTGCCTAAGATTCAATTATCTCTGGGTAAACACATACTGCAGACTCTTATGATCAATGAAAATATCAACATGGACACCATACAAATAGTGTCTCCAGATTTTCAAAGCAAACACAACAGCAACCAACTCAAGGTCATGGGTGGGGTAATTTTTCTCATAGGGTTTCAACTGTCTAGAAGCATAAGCTATCACCTTACCCTTCTACATCAATACGCAACCCAACCCGACTCTCAAAGCATCACAGTACACCACATAACCATCAACACCATCAAGCAAAGTCAAAATAGGGGCTGAAGTGAGTTGAGTCTTCAACTTCTGAAAACTCTTCTCATAAGATTCAGACCACAAGAACTTCACTTTCTTTTGGGTCAACCAAGTTATAGGAGATGCTATAGAGGAGAAACCCTCAACAAAATGGCAGTAATAGCCAGCTAAACCCAAGAAACTTTGGATATCAGTCAGAGAAATAGGTCTAGGCCAATTTCTAATAGCTTCGGTCTTTTGGGGATCAACTCTAATACCTTTGAAAGAAATGATATGACCCAGAAAAACAACTGGCCTTAGCAAAAACTCAGACTTACTAAACTTGGCAAACAACTTGTGATCTCTAAGGGTTTGCAGGACATTCAAAGATGAACAGAATGTTCATCCTCACTACGGGAGTACACTAGTATATCATCGATGAATACTATGACAAACATATCAAGATATGATTTGAACACTCGATTCATGAGGTCCATGAAAGCTGCTGGGGCATTAGTTAACCCGAAAGACATAACAAGAAACTCAAAATGGCCATAACAAGTTTGGAAAGTGGTTTTCAAGATGTCACACTCCCTAACTTTGAGTTGATGATAGCCGAAATGAAGGTCTATCTTTGAGAAATAATTTGCACCTTGCAATTGGTCAAACAAATCATCTATTCTCGGAAGGGGGTACTTATTTTTTACGGTGACTTAATTCAGTTGGTGGTAATCAATGCACATATGCAAAGAGCCATCTTTCTTTCTCACAAACAACACAAGATCACCCTAAGGAGAAACACTAGGCCTTATGAAACCCTTATCTAGTATATCTTTGAGTTGCTCTTTCAACTCCTTAAGTTCTGCAGGGGCCATACTGTAAGGAGGAATAGAAATGGGCTGAGTATCGAAAAGAAGATCAATCCTAAACTTTATCTCTCTATCAGGAGGTATCCCTGGGAGATCATCTGAAAAGACATCAGAAAACTTATTGACGACGTTAACAGACTAGAGAGTTGGAGTCTCAGATTTAGTGTCTTTGACTCTAAGCAAATGGTAAATACACTCCTTGGAAATAAGCTTTCTAGTTTTGAGGTAAGAGATAAAATGACTCTTGGGTGACATAGAATTCCCAGACCACTCAAACACGGATGCACTCGAAAACTGAAACTTGACCACTCGGGTCCGACAATCAATAGAGGCATAAGAAAAATACAGCCAATCCATACCCAGAATTACATCAAAATCTACAATGTCTAACTCAATCAGATCAGCCAACAAGACTCTATGAAGAACGACAATAGGATACTTTTTATACACTTTCTGGGCAACAATCGAATCACCCATTGGGGTAGAAACTAGGATAGGCTCAGGAATCATTTCAAAATTCACAACAATCAAAGGTGTAACATATGAGAAAATGGATCCAGGATCCAACAAAGCATACACATCAAACTGAAATATACGAAGCATACCAGTAACAACATCGGGAGAGTCCTCCTGTTCCTGGTGGGATGGTAAAGCATAGAATCTATTTTGGCGCTGCCCGCGAGCATTGCTAGAAGAGGCTCCCTGAGCTGGGGCTGGGCGAGTTGCTGGAACTGGAGCACTAACAGTCTGAGTCTGGGTCTGAGGGCGATAGTCATGACGCCCTTGTCCATCCTATGGACAATCTCTAATTCTGTGACCCATGTCAGCACACCAGAAACAACCCCTCTTCTCACCCCAACACTCACCTGAATGAGCCCTACCACACATAGGACACAGAGGATGATTTGGGTTACTGTCAGTACTGTACTGGGACCTAGATGCATATGACTTGGTACCTTGCTCCTGCCTACCTCTAGGAATAGGAGCACTAGTAGATAACTATGCTTGCATAAATGAACGATCCTAGTACTGAGGGCGACTCCCTCCCTACGATCTAGTCTAACCCTATCTGTGTTGCTCGGACCTAGCTCTCTTATTCTCTCTTATTCTATCTCTCTCCTTAATCTTGTCTGCCTCAATCTGTTGGGCATGATTCATCAGCCTAGAAAGATTTATCTCACTATTCAGCATAGTAGACCTACACTCCTTAACCACATAACTAGACACTCCAGTCACAAACTTACTCATACTAGCCCGATTATCAGCCACTAAGTCAGGAGCATACTTGTCCAACTGATTGAACTTTAGACAGTACTCCCTAATAGTCATAGAGCCCTGTCGCAGGTTCATAAACTCTTTCACCTTTGTCTCGCTCATCTCCAAAGGGAAAAACTTATCCAGGAATGCATCCTAGAACTCTTGCCAAGTTGTAGGGATAGCTCTCTCACCTCTAACTTTTCTCCAAGCAACAACCCAGTCATAAGCAAGGTCTTTTAACCTATACACAACTAACTCCACACTATGTTCCTCAGATACATGCATTACCTGAGTAATCTTCCGCACCTCTTCTAAAAACAACCTTGGATCCTCATCAGACTTGGACCCAAAGAATTCTGGACAATTCATCTGCATGAAGTCACGGATCCTGGAAGCAGCTGAATCACCTCCCTACTGCTGTGGAGCCGAGGCTGGGTTGGGCTGAACATTTGCAGTAACAGCTCCGGCCAGCGCCTGAAAGGCTGCCTCAAATTCAGCATGAGACACATTTTCATTTAATGGGTCAACGGGTTGAGGTTGTTGATCATCATTATTTCTTCTCACTCGATGTGGAGGCATATTTCTGAAAGAGGAGAGCACGAATCAATAGCAAAGAGAGACATTTTAAGCACGATAGACTTTTGAAAGAAAGAATCACACTTTTTCCTAAAACGTCTTGTAGACTCTTGCTCATAGATGTGGCGTGCTACACACCGATGATCAAGACTCTACTTAACGCGGCTTGGCAGACTCCCTAGGACACCTTAAAACCTTAGGCTCTGATACTAAATTTGCAACACCCCAGAAAATGGGTCTTGGAGCGTTACACGGTGGTTGAGGCTACAAGTAGCCCTAAGATAACCCTTTGAGCCATTTTCATTCAGTTCAACACAAATCAATGGGGTTTCCATAAATAACCCTCAAATATCAACAGAGTAATCATCATCCAAGAATAAAAGAATTTTAGAAAGATAACAAAATATGACTTATTAGTCAACTCCCAACATCTATACTAGTCTGACAAGCCTCTAAGAAAATCAACAAAACCAACGAGCCATAGAGACATGCCCCAACTGACTCATACTCAGTTGTCAAATGTAAACAATTCCGTGAAACAAACATCAGACATCACGTCCTCGAAACATGAGGACTCACCACAACAGAGGATGTAGAACAGCGTGCCCAAAAAATCACTATCGAACTTGTAACTGAGCACCTGAATCTATATTCTGAGAAAATGCAGCCCACATCCGAAGATGTGGATCGGTACCATGGAAAGGAACCGAGTATATGGGGGTGTATGCAGTTGTATAAACATCATTATCATAAATATTTATGAGAAATACGTAGGATGTATGAAAGACTCGCATAGCTCGAAGAAAATCATCATAATCATGAGAGGATGAAATAAGCACAATAACACATATGAGCCATCATATTATTTGTCAATCACTTTCAGTTCATCAAGAATATCAATTATCATAATGTAAATATTATTTAAATATTTTGAAAGAATAACTTTCACAATTCCACTTTCAAATCACTTCACCATTCACCATAGACACAAGGAAAAACACACACACTGGGAGATCCTATAA
Source organism: Capsicum baccatum var. pendulum (assembly GCA_030864225.1). Lineage (NCBI taxonomy): Eukaryota > Viridiplantae > Streptophyta > Magnoliopsida > Solanales > Solanaceae > Capsicum > Capsicum baccatum. The sequence goes on along the minus strand of CM061558.1, from coordinate 183,827,867 downwards.
CCGACATAAACCATGTGAGCTACATAGAATCTAATGTACAACTCACGTTGGGGGAACCATCCTATTCTTGCCATCGGAGTAGGACTATCGATATCAAATCTACACAAACTAGTGATCACTATATAAATAAGCCTCAGGCTCACTTGTACGGAGGCACGTAGTTCTAGGGAAGTAAGGTCGCTTTATACCTCCCACTCGGTGCTAAATATTTCTCCCAGACTTAGCTCAGATTATTTCAAAGACAATCCACAACAAAATAATTTCAGTAATATATAAATATACATTGGGAGCCATCATGCTTCCCATCTATCAAAATTAACCACGTTGTGGATTTCTTTCACACTAAAGTTCAAAAAAACTCCATTAAGACCAAAAGATCAAATCATTCCTAATATCTCAAATATTCAACATCAACGTGCTTATAACACACACTTTCTGAAAAAAAAACACAATTTTCACTGGGGATTCATGACCCAAATGTCAAAATCATGATAAAGATCGTTCAAGATTCATGCTTTATATCACCACACATGTAAATTCATCTTTCAAAATCATAAACATCAAGATTTCATAATAATCATCATAAGATATAGGTTCATGCTTCAAATTCATAAAAATCAAATAAAAATCATGCCTTTGTAAAGAAAGTTACTTTTGGGCATAAGAACGAAAGAGAGTTCTTGTTGAAAAACCCCACATACCTTGAATGATGAACTTTAGATCGATACTCATTTTTGAGATGTTAATCGTGCCTTTGAATGATGGTTCTTGGAGTTCTTTAACTAGGAACTTAGAATCTTGAATAAATTTGCAGAATTAATGGTGAACTTTGGAGGTTCTTGAAGTTGGATGTAGGAGCTTAGGGTTTTCTTTTTGAGGGAGTTTGATGAAATATTACATATAATGCTTCTAATAGGCTTTAATATAGGGTTTGGACGGATTTTGAGTGAGGGGGAATGACCAAAACGTCACTAAATATCAAAAAAATTCTCGAATCTGTCCTTTGGTGGACTGTTTTGATAGTCTGGAGTAGATCAACCATAAAAGTTTACTCTGGTATTCAAATTGGATGAAACCAATTTTATTAGAAAGAGGACTCGTAGAGCTTTCTGTTGATATATAGTAGATCACCCATATCACTGTGTACGAGGAGTTATGATCGTTTGAAGTTAAACCAAAAATTCACTTTTGATAGGCTAAAATAGATCCACCATAACTTTTTGCTTCGATAGACAAATTGGATGAAACTAATTTCATTGGAAAGAGGACTCGCAGATATTTGTGTTGATATCTAGTAGATCACCCAGATCATTATGTACAAGGAGTTATGATTATTTAAAGTTGGAGCAAAAATACGCCAGGCCTCAGTACTTTTTCCTGCACGTTTTACTGTTCACTACTATTCACAGTTTGATCGGAATGTTCATAACTTGCCGCTCGGGTGTGTCCTTTTTGGATGATCCACATATCATTAGAAATCTTATTCGATACTCAATGCAATGGTGGGTCATAATCTAAGAAATTTAGCACGAAAAATTTATAATTCATTCTAGAAGATAGAATCCAACATGTTTACGCACAAAATTTAAATAAAAAATTTCTCGGGGTATTACAAAATTTGATTTGGATTTGAATAGAAATCCTAGTTCTAGATATTTTTTGGAAGAGAAACGGAGATGAACAGATTTCTCCTCTACTTAAATCTATATATAGAGGGCCAAACTGGGCGAAAAGACCAAAATGCCCTTGAGCAAAATTCTAAAATTGGAGCTTGATTTTTGGCCCTAGTGCGACGCGCCATGATGTGGTCCTTCACTAGATTTGGACAATTGGGAAACTGCTCAGTGGCGACACAGTGAAATAGAATTTCTACCTTGGTTGTGACCTGGAAGGGCACCGTGACGCGGTGGAATCGCATTGGTGCACTGGAATTTGACAATGCTCATATTGAGCCTTGGCGCGACTCGCCAGGATTGCAGAGGCTTACTGGAAAATGGCAACTGGGATATTACTCACCTCCGTGATGCACTGAGGGTCTAAATAATGATTTTTCATGACTGGGGCTTCAGATAGTCAATCACTTTGGAAGACATCTATATTCACTCAAAAGACGGATTTAGGCTTAAGGAACGATCGGGGTATTACAAGGTAATGAAATAGAAAAATGAAAGACTAATGAAGTTAAACTGAAGTCTATAGCTATGACTCAGATAACTCAGCAATGTGCAGAGCTATGTCGATCAGAAGACAATAAAATTCCAGTGCTAAAAGGAGACGTTGGGACAATGCATAAAACCCATAACGTTCATCAATCTGTAATTGCAGGTACAAGAAAAGGAGTTAGTGGATAAAGATATCAAAAAATAAACATGGACAAGATATTTGAAAAACCATTTATACCAAAAACACAAAAATACCCCTTGTTCATACCCCCACAAACTACCACATATCGAGAAAGTTTAAACCAAGATAGAAAAGCCTATAACCATGTAACTCAAGCATACATAGAAAATATTCACAAAATACAGACTTATTTAAACCTTAAACCCAGAGCTACAAATATCAATAACCAAACACAAACTATATAACCCAAAAATTACAAGGTTACAACAAGTTAATCGCACTACCGAAAAGCAACCCAAGCGTAGTTAAAACTTGTTTCAGTTATGGATTATTAAATACTGTATATACCCAAGAAGGAGATGAACTAACAGATATACCAGAATTATATAGAGCATTCACCACCTATAAGAAAATAACCAAAGGAAATCTATTTTTTATAAAGTTTTATACCGCACCAGCAGAGATATTATATGATGAAATTAAACCAGTTATACAAGTTGAAAAAATAGGATTAACCAGAGATATGATTATACCAGAAGATATTGTTCAACAACCAGAGATACCTAAAGTTGAGATACCCGAGTTTTATGCAAATAAATGAATTATTGGAATATCTTCAATTGTTCAAGAATTGGCAAATAACTACCTAAATGGGAACCAAATATGGAGTTATTAGTCAAGAGATCATCAAATGATTTATTCAAATTCAAGGGAGCTTTGACAGTCAGATATGGAAGAAGATAGACAATGGATTTTAACACTACTCCATCCAGAAAAACAACCAACTGTAAGAGAAATTAAGAAGGGATCTATTTTAGAAGAATTATTAACAAGATATTGAAAAATGATAGGACACAAATATCCAGACAACCTATGCTCCAAATGAAATGGAGAAAATAATGTGATTCCAGAAGTCCAGCTAGAATAAAATAAAAAATCAACCAAGAAGATAAGACCTCCAGCTAGGAGATGAACGACAAAAGACATAAAGCAACACTGGCTGATGAAGAAATAATAAAAGAAAGAAGACAAAGCATTGAAATATGAAATACAAAACTAGGGTTTTACCTCCTCTAAACACCAACGTTTCAAGCCAATATGCAAACACAAGTGAATCTTCACTTGTCTAGCCCTAGTTTCGATTGGCGCTTCGAAAGAGAGAGGCAAAATGTTACAATGTTTCAAGTCTTGACAATGATCAACAGAGTCTCAAAAACTGTAAGTTGGTCTATTTATATTACAACACAAAATAAGACATAAATAACAAAAGTGCCCTTCTAAAAAATGCACCAATGGGCTACACATGGAGTGCATACATAGGGTGGTTTTGGACTTCATTAATACTTAAGTTCGGGCCTTCTCTCGGTTGTCTTTGACATGCTAAAAATAAGTCCATCTACGAGGCCGTACTTGTATCAGCTTAAGTCACAAAAGTTCACATTAAAAGTTATTACACTTAATCACTTTCAAGTCACTAATTCACTTTAAAAGTTAACAAATAAAACTAGATTCAAAATGAAAAGTTCACATTTCAAGTACCTACACTTAATCAATTTCATGTCACTTACACACTTTACAAGTTACCAAACTAAACTAAATTCAAAATGACAAGTTCACATTTCAAGAGCCTACACTTAATCACTTTCAAGTCAGTAATTCACTTTACAAGTTACCAAACTAAACTACATTAAAAATGAAAAGTGCACATTTCAAGTACCTACACTTAATCACTTTCAAGTCACTAATTCACTTTGCAAGTTACCAAACTAAACTAAATTCAAAATAAAAAGTTTACATTTCAAGTACCTACACTTAAACACTTTCAAGTCACTAATTCACTTTACAAGTTACCAAACTAAACTAAATTCAAAAACGAAAAGTTCACATTTCAAGTACCTATACTTAAATCACTTTCAAGTCACTAATTCACTTTACAAATTACCAAACTAAACTAAATTCAAAATGAATAGTTCATATTTCAAGTACCTACACTTAAATACTTTTGAATCACTAATTCACTTAACAAGTTACCAGACTAAACTAAATTAAAAATGAAAAGTTCACATTTCAAGTACCTACACTTAAACAATTTCAAATCACTAATTCACTTGGCAAGTTACCAAACTAATCTAAATTCAAAATGAAAAGTTCAAATTTCAAGTACCTACGCTTAATCACTATCAAGTCACTAAATTACTTTATAAGTTACCAAACTAAACAAAATTCAAAATGAAAAGTTCACATTTCAAGTACCTACACTTAATCACTTTCAAGTCTCTAAGTCACTTTAAACGTTACCAAACTAAACTACATTCAAAATGAAAAGTTCACTTTTCAAGTACCTACACTTAATCACTTTCAGGTCACCAATTCACTTTGCAAGTTACCAAAACTAAACTACACTAAAAATGAAAAGTTCAAATTTCAAGTACCTACACTTAAACAATATCAAGTCACTAATTTACTTTGATATTTAGAAAACTAAACTAAATTCAAAAATGAAAAGTTCACATTTCAAGTACATACACTTTATCACTTTCACGTCGCTAATTTACTGTACAAGTTACCAAACTAAATTAAGTTCAAAATAAAAAATTTACATGCCAAGTACCTACACTTAAACACTTTCAAATCACTACTTAACTTTGCAAGTTACCAAACTAAACTAAATTTAAAATAAAAAGTTCACATTTCAAGTAACTACACTTAATCACTTTCAAGTCACTAATTAACTTTACAAGATACCAAACTAAACTAAATTCAAAATGAAAAGTTCACATTTCAAATACCTACACTTAATCACTTTGAAGTCCATAATTCACTTTACTAGGTACCAAACTAAACAATATTAAAAATGAAAAGTTCACATTTCAAGTACCTACACTTAATCACTTTCAAACTACTAATACACTTTTCAAGTTACCAAACTAAACTAAATTCAAAATGAAAGGTTCACATTTCAAGTACCTACACTTAATCACTTTCATCTCACTAATTCACTTTACAACTTACAAAAGTAAACAAAATTCAAAATGAAAGGTTTGCATTTCAAGTACCTACACTTAATCACTTTCAAGTCACTAATTCACCTAACAAGATAACAAAGTAAACCAACTTCAAAATGAAAAGTTCGCATTTCAAGTACCTACACTTAAAGAGTTTCAAGTCACTTACTCACTTTACAAGTTACAAAACTAAACTACATTCCAAATGAAAAGTTCACATTTCAAGTACCTACAATTAATCACTTCTAATTGGCTTTACAAGTTACCAGCCTAAACTAAATTCAAAATGAAAGTTTCACATTTAATTTACCGAAACTTAATCACTTTCAAGTCACTAGTTCACTTTACAAGTTACCATACTAGACTAAATTAAAAATGAAAATTTTGCATTTCAAGTACCTACACTTAATCACTTTCAAGTCACTAATTCACTTTAAAAGTTATCAAAGTAAACTAAATTCAAATTGAAAAGTTTGCATTTCAAATACCTACAATTAATCACTTTCAAGTCACTAATTCACTTTACAAGTTACCAAACTAAACTAAATTCAAAAAAAGAAGTTCTCATTTCAAATACCTAAAGTTAATCACTTTCAAGTCACTAATTCACTTTACAAGTGACCTAATTAAACTAAATTCAAAATGAAAAGTTCACATTTCAAGTATCAACACTTAATCACTTTCTTGTCACTAAATTACTTTAAAAGTTACCAAATTAAACAAAATTTAAAACGAAAAGTACACATTTCAAGTACCTACTATTAATCACTTTCAAGTCACTAATTCACTTTTCAGGTTACCAAACCAAACTAAAAGGTTCACATTTCAAATACCTACACTTAATCATTTTCAAGTCGTTAATTCACATCACAAGTTATCAAAGTAAACAAAATTCAAAATTAAAGGTTTGCATTTCAAGTTCCTACATTTAATCACTTTTAAGTAATTAATTTACTTTACAACTTATCAAATTAATTTAAATTCAAAATGAAAAATTTGCATTTCAAGTACTTACACTTAAACACTTTCTAGTCACTTATTCCATTTACTAGTTATCAAACTAAACTATATTCCAAATGAAAAGTTCACATTTCAAGTACCAATTAATCACTTTCAAGTCACTAATTCATAATACAAATTTTCAGACTAAATTAAATTCAAAATGAAAAGTCCACATTTCAAGTACCTACACTTAATCACTTTCAAGTCACTTATTCACTTTACAGTTTACTAAACTAAACTAAATTCAAAATGAAATGTTCACATTTTAAGTACCTACACTTCATCACTTTCAAGTCACTTGTTCACTTTACAAGTTATCAAAGTAAACTAAATTCAAAATGAAAGGTTCGCATTTCAAGTACCTAGACTTAATAACTTTCAAGTCACTAATTCACTTTACAAGTTATAAAAGTAAACTTAGTTAAAAATCAAAAGTTCTCATTTCAAGTACCTACAATTAATCACTTTCAAGTCACTAATTCACTTTACAAGTTACTAATCTAAAATAAATTCAAAATGAAAAGTTCACAATTCAAGTACCTACACTTAATCACTCTCAATTCACTAATTTACTTTACAAGTTACTAAAATAAAATAAATACAAAATTAAAATTTCAAATTTCAAGTACCTACACTTCATCACTTTCAAGTCACTAATTCACAATACAAATTACAAAACTAAACTAAATTCAAAATGAAAAGTTCACATTTTAAATGCCTAGACTTAATCACTTTCATGTCACTAATTTACTTCAAAGTTACCAAACTAAACTAAATTCAAAATGAAAAGTTCACATCTCAAGTACCTACAATTAATCACTTTCAAGTCTGTAATTCACTTTACAAGTTCCAAACTAAAAAAAAATTCAAAATAAAAAGTTCACATTTCAAGTACCTACTCTTAATCACTTTCAAGTCACCAATTTACTTTTTAAGTTACCAAACTAAACTAAATGCAAAATGAAAAGTTCACATTTCAAGTTCCAACACTTAATCACTTTCATGTCACTAATTCACTTTTGAAGTAACCAAACTACACTAAATTCAAAATAAAAATTACACATTTAAAGTACCTATTAATCACTTTCAAGTCACTAATACACTTTACAATTAACATAATGCATTCAATAAATATGGGTGAAAACCCCAATTCAAACTCATGTAAAACCCCCATAATTTCAGTAAAATCATGACGTAAATAAACATTATGGACACAAAGGTGAAAGGGTTACTCTTGCTCAAAACTCCACATACCTTGAATTAGAAGTTTTGGGTGAATTCTTACTTTTGGAACTCTATTCTTGCTCTAGAATAGGGAAATCACTAATTCACTTTACAAGTTACCAAGCTAAATGAAATTCAAACTGAGAAGTTCACATCTCAAGTACCTACACTTAATCACTTTCATGTCACAAATTCACTTTCCAAGTTACCAAACAAAACTAAATTCTAAATGAAAAGTTCACATTTCAAGTACCTACACTTAAACACTTTCAAGTCACTAATTCACTTTACAAGTTACCAAAGTAAACTAAATTCAAAATGAACAGTTCACATTTCCAGTACCTACATTTAATCACTTTCATGTCACTAATTCACTTTACAAGCTACCTAACTAAAATAAATACAAAATAAAAAGTTGACATTTCAAGTACCTACAATTAATCATTTTCAAGTCACTAATTCATTGTACAAGTTACCAAACTAAACTTAATTTATGTGAAAAGTTCACATTTCAAGTACCTACACCTATTCACTTTCAAGTCACTTATTTACTTTACAAGTTACCAAACTAAACTAAATTCAAAATGAAAGGTTCACATTATAAGTACCTACACTTAATTACTTTCAAGTCACTAGTTCACTCTACAAGTTACCAAACTAAACTATATTCAAAATTAAAGGTTCACATTTCTAGTACCTACACTTAATCAGCCTTTTCTTTTTAGCCTTCTAGCCCTTTTGACTTTTTTAAAGGCTATAGCATTAACTTTTTAGCCTTCTAGACTTTTTGACTTATTTTAAAGGCTATGGCACTTAGTTTTAGGATTTTAGATTCTGTTTTTTTTACATGTAAAAACTTTGTAAAGATTTTCATTCTATAAATGGAGAAAACCGAAGGCATTGCAAGGCAAGCCTTCATGTGTTGAAGCAATACTCTCTCCAGTCCACAACAAATATTTTGCTCGGTTAATTAAAAAACAGACATATTTCAATGGAAAAATCTATGGAGGAACAAACTTAATAAATATCAAAACTACCCGAACAGGTATATTTATTTATGATTATGAATAGCTAAATTCATAATTTCCAACAATCATGATATGATAAAATAAATTCATATTAGTTACTTTATAGTAGAATTATTCGAAGAATAATATGTTAAAAAGTTTATTAGCAAAGTGAAAACGGAGAAAAATCCCTAAGAAATATGCCATCCTAAAGGTGAACCAATGAGGCAAGAAGCCGTGGCGGGGATTAACCAGAGTAGAGGCGCTATTTAAGCGAAAAAGTATCCAAATTACCATGCTAGTAGTAACCGAAGAACATGTTATTTAAGAATAATCCAGTATATAGTAATCTAAGATGACCATATTTTGTTATGTACATGGTTGAAGGGAATATTTTGAAAAAAGCAATTTTATGAAAATGAATAATTATTTATCTGATGTGATGGTAGATAAATTTAAAATACTTATATTGTATGCACTTAAAGATATAAAAGTAGTAGATATATGAAAAATCATATTAGAAAAAGCATTTGATAAATATTACATGACTAGAGTAAATTATATAATCTTGATGATCTATCTTTTAAAATTGATTTTATTATAATATTTTATAGTTGTTTGTTTTAGCCTTAGTAGTTCTTGCATATTTATATTAAGAAATTCTATATGTTTTATATCTTTATTTTCCATGTATTTGTCTATATTTTTTTTCATCTGTTTTTCTAGTAACTGTATGTTTCTCATATCTTTTTCTAAAAATTCTATGTAATTTGGCGGGGGGTGCGGATATAGGTGGATAACTAACTTATGAAATAGATTTATTATATGTATAATGAATCTATTTCTCTTTGTGCGTAGAATATCTTTTAATGATTTATTCTTTCTGTAAGATGTATTCATTAATTTGTTTGGTTTATTATTTTATCCTGTAGTAATTGCAGAGTTATAAATTTCTGTATGATAATTTATCCTTACTGTACTGTAATGTATATCTAGCTCTAGATTTTCAATGTTATTTATTATCTTGTGTTTTTCTTCTCGTAGTGAGTTTTTTAAATTATATAAACTATCACATGTACTTTTTTCTAAATTTTCTACGGTTTCTTCTATCCATATTAATTTTTCTTTTAGATTCTCCATTATTTTTCAAGTTCAGTTTCTATAATTAATTTCTTTATTTAAATTATCTTGATTTTCTCTAGTTTTTCTAATATATTCTAACATCTGTTAATCTGAATAATATCCTTCTGGGTAAATTTATTGGTATAACTGTTCTATCCAATTTATGGTTTCAATTTCATAGTCTATTACTTTTTCAAATATTATTCTCTTAATATCTATAATTTCTATATCTTTAAGTATATATAAGATTAAGACTTTAAGATAATCTAGATGATCTATCTTTTAAAATTAATTTTATTATAATATTTTGTAGTTGTTTGTTTTAGCCTTAGTAGTTCTTGCATATTTGTATTAAGAAATTCTATATATTTTATATCTTTATTTTCCATGTATTTGTCTACATTTATTTTCATCTGTTTTTCTAGTAACTGTATGTTTCTCATATCTTTTTTCTAAAAATTCTATGTAATTTATCATGGTATGTATTTGTAAGAGTAGTTAGGTAGGTATGGTATAATTTACTCTAGTCATGTAATATTTACCAAATGCTTTTTCTAATATGATTTTTCTTATATCTACTACTTTTATATCTTTAAGTGTATACAAAATAAGTATTTTAAATTTATCTACCATCACATCAGATAAATAATTATTCATTTTCATAAAATTATTTTTTTCATAATATTCCCTTCAACCATGTACATAACAAAATATGGTCATCTTAGATTACTATATACTAGATTATTCTTAAATAACATGTTCTTCGGGCATTATTAGCATGGTAATTTGGATACTTTTTCCCTTAAACAGCGCCTCTACTCTGGTTACTCCCCGCCATGGCTTCTTGCCTCATTGGTTTCACCTTTAGGATGGCATAGTTCTTAGGGATTTTTCTACATTTCAACTTTGCTAATAAACTTCTTAACATATTATTTTTCGAATAATTCTACTATAAATTAACCAATATGAATTTATTTTATCATATCATGATTGTTGGGAATTATGAATTTAGCTATTCATAATCATAAATAAATATACCTGTTCGGGTAGTTTTGATATTTCTGAAGTTTGTTCCTCCATAGCTTTTTCCATTGAAATATGTCTATTTTTTAATTAACTGAGCAAAATATTTGTTGTGGACTGGAGAGAGTATTGCTTCAACACATGAAGGCTTGCCTTGCAATGCCTTCGGTTTCCTCCATTTATAGAATGAAAATCTTTACAAAGTTCTTACACGTAAAAAAAAGAATCTAAAATCCTAAAACTAAGTGCCATAGCCTTTAAAATAAGTCAAAAAGTCTAGAAGGCTAAAAAGAAAAGGCTAAAGTCTACTAATTTTGTACAATAATTTTACATAAATAATCTTGTCTTCTATTACTCCGTTGATATCTTCTCGTTGTCGTATTTGCTATATCTCCATTATTGCTTCTTATCTTATCTTTCCAGCTGGCATGCTCATCTTCTTGATTTTTATTCTAGGTGTACTTCTGGAATAATGTTATCTTCTCCATTATATCTTGAACATTGATGATCTGGATATTTGTGTCCAATTATCTTACAATATCATGTCAGTAATCCATCTGAAATAAATCTTTTTTAATTGCTCTTGCTGTAGATTGTTTTTCTGGGTTAAGTAATGTCATTATCCATTGCCTAACATCTTCCATATCTGCTTGTCGTAGCTCTTTTGAATTTGAATAAATCATCTGATGGTCTCTTGAATAATAGCTCCATATTGGGTTCCCATTAGTATAATTTTTTGCTAATTATTGAATAATCGTAGCTAGTCCAATGAGTCATTTATTTGCGTAGAAATCAGGTATCTCAATTCTGGGTATCTCTGGCTGCTGCGTAATATCTTCCGGTATGAACATATCTCTAGTTAGTCCTATTTTTACAACTTGTATAACTAGTTTTATTTCGTCGTATAATATCTCTGCTGGTGCAGTATAACACTTCATATAAAATAGATTTCCTTTTGTTATCCTTTTGTAGGTGGTGAATATCTTATGTAATTCTTCCATAGCTGTTAGTTCTTCTCCGTCTTGGGTGTATATGGTATTTAATAATCCATAGTCAAAACAAGTTTTTACTAGGCTTGGGTTGGTTTTGGGTAGTGAAATTAGCTTGTTATATCCTTGTAATTTTGGGTTATATAGTTTGTATTTGGTTCTTTGATATTTGTAGCTCTGGGGTTAAGGTTTAGGAAAGTTTGTACTCTATAGATATTTTCTATGTATTTTTGGGTTGTATAGTTGTAAACTTTTTTATCTTGGTTTAGACTATCTCGGTATGTGGTAATTTGTGGGGGTATGAACAAGGGGTCTTTTTGTGTTTTTGGTATAAATGGTTTCTCAAATATCTTATTCATATTCATGTTCTGGTATCTTTGTCGACTAACTCCTTTGCTTGTACCTGCAGAAGTAGATTGATAAATGTTATGGGTTTTATGGAGTGTCCCATCATCTCCTTCTAGCTCTGGAACTTTAATGTCTTCCAATCGACATAGCTCTGCACACTGCTGAGTTAGCTGATTTGTAGCTATAGACTTCAGTTTAATGAACAAACATTTATGTAATGAACATAATTCTTTCCTATTTATTTCCCATTTTATTTCTGTCTCATTGAATGTACCTGAGTAGTATCTACAATGGTGTTCTAATTTTTCTGCTTCATATCGATATTTAAGTACTCCTCCATAACTATATTCACTAGCATCTGCTTCTACTATATATATAAATTTTCTATTTTCATCTGCAAATTGTAATTTTGGTAATTCTGTACAAAGTAATTTTATTTTTTGAACTTGTTTTTTATCTTCTTCATTATAGTTATATTCTACATCCTTTTTGAATTTTTTCTGTAGTGGTTTTAAAGTTTCTGCTAATTTTGGAATATATTCTCTTACTTGGTTTACTAATCCTAAAAATGATTGTAATTTCTTTTTTTGTATCTAATTCTTCTTTAGAATTTATTATTTTTTGTACTATATGTTGTTGCATTTTTACTCCACTTTTATATATTTGTATTCCTAAAAATTCTATCTGATTTTTCATAATTTCAGCTTTCTTTTCGCTTAGACTTATTCCCGATTTTTCTATTATATTTGTAAACTGTTCCAATAATTTTAAATGTTCTTCTTTAGATTTTGTATATAATAATACATCATCTATGTATACTATACAATTAGATAATTGTTTAAAATAATTATCCATAAAATGTTGATATCTACCTGGTACATTTTTATATCCAAATGGTAATACGTTCCATTCATAAAATCCTTGTGGTACCGTAAATGCGGTTAATTCTTTAGATTCCTCTTCTAACTTTAGATGGTAAAATTCTGATTTACAATCGAATTTGCTAAAATAATTATATCCTTGTATTTGCCTTATTTTTAATATCTTATTTGGTATTGGATAATTATATGTTATAGTTTTTATATTTAAATTTCTATAGTCAATAACCATCCTACTTTTTCCTCTTTTTTGTTCACTATGTTTATTTACTAGAAATGTTGGACTATTATGTTTACTATTACTTTTTTGTATATATTGTTTTTCTAATAATTCATCTATATGCATTTTAAATTCTTTTAAATCGTCAAAATTATATGTTAATAGTTTCTGGGTTATTATACTATTTTTATCTATTAATTCAATTTTTATAGTAGTTTTATGTTTTTCCCATCCTTTTAATGGATCTTCACTATATAATTGTTCTAGTTTTTTCTTAATTATTTCTATCTTATTTATTGAAAATATAGTTATTTCTGTTTTATTTATCGAAAATACTACTAGTTCTATTGTATCTTCAGTATTTTTTATATTTTCTAACTTTTGTGTAATTTTTTCACTTTCTTTAGTCCAATCAGTTTTCTTTCTTATTTTATTATTAACTCTTTTTGCTCTTACTTTCTGTTTACATGGTGTTGTAAACCACCAGTCTGTTCTAGTTATTATATGTGGCTATAATTTATCTAAGAACGACATTCCTAAAAGTATTTCTTTTGATGTTAGTTCATAACTATAAATTTCTTCTATTGTTAATATCTTATCCCATACTTGTATTTTACATTCCTAGCTTTATAAGTAATTAAGCTTCCTTCATTATTAAATCCTTTAAGTATTATTGGTGTTTTTAATTTATCCCATCTACTTTCTGGTAAGCAATTATATCTACATAAATTAGCTTCTGCTCCTGTATCTATCATAGGCGTATAATATCTACTGTAATATCCTTCTACTACTATCTTGATTAATACATATATTTTCATTTTATGTTAAGACTCTTCTTAAGAATAATTTCTCTTTGTTATATGTTAAGGTTAATTGTGTATGTTCTATATTATATGGTTTTACTCGTTCTAGCCATTTTATTCCTAATATTATATCTGCTTTTTGCATTTCTTCCTTTACTTTGAATTCTATTTTTATTTTTCTAACTCCTATTATTATTTCTTTTTCTGCTATATTCTTACTATTTATTAAACTTCTTGGTAGATCTGGGCACACATCATTATCATTTTTTATTTCTTCATTTTTACTAGATATTTTGCTATATAATTTTCTTCTTGTCCTGTATTTAAAAGTATTAAATATTCTTTTTCATTTATTTTTCCTGTTATGTAATATTGGTTTAAATTACTTATTGAATTTATTTCATAACTTGTTCTTTTTGATGAGCTTGATGATTCTGGTTTCTCATCAGCTATTCTTTTCGTTGTACTTATTCTATCATTTACTATTTCTAAATTTTCTTCTATATCTATGTCTCTATAGCTGTAATCATTATAATCTATTGTTTTTACAATCTGTTCGAATCGACTTTCTATTCGTATTTTGTTAATCTTATTTTTTCCTGTTATTTTATGTTTTGTTGTTAATACATATAAATTTTTGCATCTTGCTGTAAATATTTCACTTCCTGGGGTTAATTCTATTCCTGATATTTTCCAATATAATACTAGTGATTTATCTATATTTTTATCTATTACAGCTACTGAATAATTTGCACTTATTATAAATTTGAATTTTTGATATATTAGATTTCCTTTTACGGCAGTTATTATGCTTTTTTTTATAGGTTTTATAATTCTATCATCTGCTAAATATAATTCTATTGGTGTATCTATTCCTTCTCTAAAGCATGCTTTTATTAATATCTCTGTACCTCCAAGGTGTACATATTTTATTGGATGTCCTTTACTTTTTATATCATTTATCTCTTTATTAATTATTCTTTTTGTTACTAGTGGTATACTAGCTTTGTCTTTGCATATCTACAGTCTATTACATGTTCTTTTTGGCATACTACATAATATTCGTCCTTTTTCGTAGTAAAAATATTTTTTATTGTTGGTATTTTAAATATTTTTTCTACACTTAAATCTAATTCTTTTCCTTTTATTTCATCAAATATGTTACTGTCAAATATTATTTTTTGTTCCGTTCCTTCATCATTTAAATATTCTTCCTTTGTTATTATTTTTATATCTTCTTCAGTCATTTGATTTATCTATTTCACTATCTATTTCATTATCTGTTTCATTTTCTGAAATTTCATATATACTATCTTCACTTTCTAATTCATAATCTATATAATATATCTGCATATATTTTGTATTATCTATTTTTATTTCTGATATTTGTTTATTTTTCGGATTTTTAGGTAATTTACAATCTCTAGCTAAATGGTCTAACTTTCCACAATTATAACAAATACATTCTTTTATAGATTTCTTCTTTCTATATGGTCTTTTGTATTTATAATTTTTTACATAGTATCTTTTTCTCAGTTTCTTATATTTATATTTTGATTTTTTATATTTCTTATGTCTTTTTCTTTTCTTATAATATCTTTCTTCACATCCGAATTGGGGTGCTATTTTATTTTTGCAACATGCTAAATTTCTTATTAATGTTTTTTCCATTTTTAATTCTTCTCTATATTTTTCACATAAGTTTCTATACCATTGTTGTAAAAATTTTATTCTTGCTTCCTAACGTATCTACTATTTTTTGTTTTTCCCAACTTTTTATTATCATTGAACTAAATGATTCGGGTAATTTATTAAAATATAATTTTCTTATCTCTTTACTTTCTTCTATACTATATGCTTGATGATAGGCGAATTTACGCGCCTATATCAATATATTTTGCCCATATTTTATCCTAGTTTTGAGAACTAATTATCTATTTCATGCACTTTTAGTCCTTTTTCCTATAAATGAGCTAACAAACATGATTAGTAAAGTTTCAGGTATAAATGATGCAAAATACAGCATTTTATGGCTTACTTGACGCAAAAGAAAGCTCACGAACGAGATGGAAAGGAGCTGGACGCCTAAAGGACCAAATCTGCTGCATGGAAAATCTGTCCCGGGCTAAAACAGCAATTCTGAAGACTTTGGGGACTTACAGACACAAAGATGGATTTTTACAAAGATACATTAGCCTAGTATAATTAGGTTATGTGTTTCACTAATCTATTTGGATTATGATATTGTAACCTTACCCTAGTACATTTGGGTCAAGGATTTCATTAGTATATTAGGATTTGGTTATTTATTTCATTAGCTTAGTAGGAGTAGGATAGGAGTATTATAAATACCCTATCATGCTAGAGATTTTTATCAATCTTCTAACATTCTTAGTTCTTCAATTCTTAAACTATTAATTTTCTTCCATCTCTCTCATCTTCCACTACAAACACTTCTAATCTACTCTTCTATTCTTAAATTCCACAACAAGAGAATCGTTACTTGCTACGGAATCACCAAAACCACACGCCAAAACACCTAATTTTCCCGCCATCCACCATGCAAAACGTGATATCCTTCGCATTCATGGGTAACTAAACCTCTTAGTTGGGGTTATGGAAGCCGAATGAGTTACTATCTATAGCTATGAGTTTGTGAGTTCAAGACAAGTATATTGCTTATATCATTACGCTCTTCATCTTAATCTACATTCTTTGCGGTTGCAAACGCAAGAATACGCCAGTCTAACATTTAACTTGTTCGAGAGAAAGGTTATTTGTCTGGAAAAGAGATAATGTCAAGGTAGTAGGACACCCTTTCCTATTAAAAAGCTAGTGCCATAACTGGACTAACCTCTTGGAGAATTCGTACCGTTAGACACGCTTTAAGCTCGAGAGAGTTAAAGTGAAATAGTCCTTGTTTAGGTCGAGAGACGCTTGGATTTACCATCGACTACAATTCTCTATAAGCAATTGCATGTCAAGACTCTACACACTCATAGCCGATAGAGACGTATACCTCAGAAGGTGGACATAATCCCAACGCCTCAATTCTCATTGTCTACAACCAACGTGACAATCTTCCTCTTTTTACTTTGCTATTTTCAGCTTTTACTTTATTGTTTTGGTTACATATTACAATCCCCCCTTCTTACGAGACTTGCACTAAAAGTCTAGTAATTTTACTTACTTGTTGGCCAAGCTATTCCCTGTGGGATCGACACCCAACCCAGGTTGGGTTCTATATTTGCTAACGACCGTTTTACACTCCCACGAGAGCTGTAGATTGAGCGTTATCAAAAATTGGCGCCGTTGTCGGGGAATACGAGTGTCAATCAAGTTCGTGATAGTTACTAGACCCTTTGGTCAAAGATTCTCGTACTTTTACTTTTAGTTTTTGTTTTTGTTTATTGCAGGTTTTTCTTTTAGTGGATGCCCCATACTAGAAGTTCTGGTCAACCGTTATTACCAATCAATCCTGAACCGCAACGAATTAGAAGAATGGAAGCACAAGCTGAAATCGACAGGATGGCTGCTCAACACGAGCAAGCAAGATTAGCTGCTCTTGCCGCTGCTCAAGTCCAACAACAAAACATTGATAATCCTGGACGAGCAACAAATCCTGACGATGAAGATTTAGGAGATGACGAGTTGATAAACCCAAGGCATGGCGCTGAAATTGCAACACCTGCCAATCGAAGAGGTCGACAAGCTCGGTACAGATATGATCGCCAACCTTCGCAACCAGCTTTCGACGACGATGAGGATGATCTTGATGGTGCAGGAGCCACTGGAGCTATAATTCCACCACCATTAGCGCCCGGAGCCAAGTTCAACATCACAAGCACCATGATTCAGTTATTGCAACTCAAGGGGTTATTTGGTGGACTAGCAGGCGATGATCCGAATATGCATCTCATCAACTTTATTTCTACATGCAAGTCTTTTGACAATCCTGGTGTTGGTCAGAATGCTATTCGATTACGTCTATTTCCATTGTCTCTGTCTGGGGAGGCAACATTATGGCTGAATGGGCTGACTCCTGATTCTATTACAAATTGGAGGCAATTGAGAGACGCTTTCCTAGAAAGATTCTTTCCGCCATCCAAGAGGACTCAATTAAGAGATGAAATCAGCAACTTTCGTGAGCTTCCCTCTGAAGCTCTTCACGAAACATGGGAGAGGTTCAAGACAAAGCTAACGAGATGCCCAAACCATCACATGACTAATGTTCACCTCATGGAGATCTTGTATAGAGCCTTGAATTCAGTAACTAAACCAGTGGTGGACAACGCAGCTGGAGGTTCTTTTATGGACCTCACCTTTGGTCAAGCAAGCAATATGCTAGATCGCATGACAAAGCAAAGTAGAGCTTGGCACACCAGGGATTCTGAGGTAGCAAGCCCCACTTTATCTATTGCCATGTCTGCAGACCAAAGAAGAAGAGAAGAAGAACGTGATCAAGACATGGCGCACATGAAAACCCAAATGGATCTTCTTACAAAGCATCTATTAGGAAAGACTGAAAAAGTGAAAGCTATTGCGTCAAATGGAAGAGACGAATCTGATTCGCAAGAGGAGGCCAACTACTTGAACAATCAGGGGGGTTTCCGTGGGAATGCCCAAGGAAACCAAGGTCGGAACTATTATGTTAAATCTGGAAGCAAAGACCAAGGTAGTTGGAAGAAAAATAATGAAAATAGTGGTTTGTACGTTCCCCCTGGTAGACGTAATACCACCACATCTAATTCTATGGAAGACATGATGGCTAAGTTATTGAAAGGAGTGGAAGCAACGAGCGCAGGAGTGAAGGAGGTAATTGACGATTTGGCCTCCATGAAGCAACTAGTTGATTCTCATTCCACTTCTATCAAGCAAATAAAGCAGCAATTGAGCCAACTTTCAGCAGCATTCAATCAAAGAAAGGCTGGCACCTTACCTAGCGATACTGTGCAAAACCCAAGGAATGATGGGTCATGCATGGCCATCACTACCAGAAGTGGTAAGGTGCTGGAAACTTCAGAAAAAGGCAAGCAAGTGGTTGACGGAACAGCAGATATGGACGCCACACCTAGTGACATCACAAGAGAAGAAGCCGCAACATCTACTTCCAACGTCAAGGACGTTTCACCTAGTAACGTGCAGCCTGAAAAAAATAAATGGAAGCAAGAGGAGAAGAAAGCCATGGAGAGAACACTTCCATACCCACCACCACCTTTTCCACAAAGACTAAAGAAGGTGGCCGATGACACTAAGTTCAGCAAATTTATGACCATGTTGAAGCAGCTGACTATTAATGTCCCATTGGTAAAGGCACTTGAACAAATGCCTGGGTATACAAAGTTTATGAAAGATCTTTTGACTAAGAAGAGGGCAGCAAGCTATGAGCTGAAAGATGATGTGCATCATTGTAGTGCAATTGCTACTCGATCGATAGTTCAGAAGAATGCCGACCCCGGAGCTTTCACGATTCCTTGCACCGTCGGATCTTTGGACTTTGCTAAAGCATTGTGTGACTTAGGAGCCAGCATCAACTTGATGCCATTATCGATCTATAAGAAGTTGGGGTTAGGAGATCCTACACCAACTAATATGAGGCTTGTGATGGCGGACAGGTCGGTAAAACGACCGGTTGGTATTCTATGCGATGTCTTGGTAAAGGTATCTTCATTCATATTTCCAGCAGACTTTGTCATCTTGGTTTGTGAAGCAGATTCAGAGGTTCCCATAATCTTGGGACGCCCCTTCCTTGCTACGGGAAGTGTGCTCATAGATTTGAGAGCTAATGAGCTTTCATTCCGAATAAATGATGAAGTGGTGCGCTTTGATGTTTGCAAATCAATGAAGCAACCCAAAGATCTGAGTGTATTTTCTGTGGCTGATGTAGTCTTTGATGATGAGAAAGAGTTACTTGCTGAAGAGCGAATTCTTGATGATCCTTTGGAGGCTTTGATCATGAAAGAAGAGGATGATGATGCTGAAATTTCTGAAGATGATATTTGTGCTCTATCGGGATTAGGAACATATCGTTATACTCCCAAGAAGCTGGATCTTGATCTCAAGAATCGACCCACATCACCAGCTAAGCCATCTATTGAAGAACCACCCACGTTAGAATTGAAGGAGCTGCCAAGCCATTTGAAGTACACATTCTTAGGAAGTGGAAACACTCTTCCAGTCATAGTGGCAGCCGATTTAGGTGAGCAACAAGTTGCAGCTCTTATTGCAATCTTACGCAAGTATATTAGAGCTATTGGATGGACCATTGCGGATATCATTGGTATTCCACCTGGGATTTGCACACATAAAATTCAGCTTCAAGAAAAGTGCACACCCACCATTGAACATCAAAGACGTCTAAACCCACCAATGCAAGAAGTGGTGAAGAAGGAGATCATCAAGTGGTTAGACGCAGGAGTCGTGTATCCTATTTCTGATAGTACATGGGTAAGCCCTGTACAATGTGTTCCCAAGAAAGGAGGTATGACGGTGGTTGCGAATGCAAAGAATGAGCTTATTCCACTCAGGCCCGTTACTGGATGGAGAGTATGCATGGACTACCGCAAGCTGAATTCTTGGACGCTCAAGGATCATTTCCCCATGCCATTTATGGACCAAATGCTAGATCGATTAGCGGGGAAAGGATGGTTTTGCTTCTTGGATGGTTATTCAGGTTAAAATCAGATTTGTATTGCCCCCGAAGACCAAGAGAAGACAACGTTTACATGCCCATATGGTACTTTTGCCTTCAAACGCATGCCATTCGGGTTGTGCAACGCACCAGCCACCTTTCAACGTTGTATGATGTCTATTTTCTCTGATATGGTAGAAGACACTTTGGAGGTATTTATGGACGACTTTTCAGTTGTTGGTGAGTCCTTTGAAGCATGTTTGGTGAACTTGAGCATGGCATTACAAAGATGTGTAGAGTTCAACCTTGTGCTGAATTGGGAAAAGTGCCACTTCATGGTAAAAGAAGGAATCGTTCTTGGGCACAAGATCTCCGAAAAAGGAATAGAGGTTGATCGTGCCAAAATAGAGGTAATAGAGAAGCTACCACCTCCAATTTCGGTGAAGGGAGTTCGTAGTTTTCTTGGCCACGCTGGGTTTTATCGTAGATTCATCAAAGACTTCTCCAAAATTTCTAGTCCATTGTGCAAACTATTGGAGAAAGATGCGAAGTTTGACTTTAATGATGATTTCTTAAAGGCATTCGAATGCCTTAAAGAAAAACTCATTGAAGCCCCTATCATGGTAGCACCAGATTGGACGCTCCCGTTCAAAGTCATGTGTGATGCTAGTGGTGTAGCCGTTGGTGCTGTTCTTGGAAAGAGAAAGGAGAAATTATTTCATCCTATCTACTATGCGAGTAAGGTCCTAAACGAAGCCCAAAGGAACTACACTGTCACTGAACAAGAGCTCTTAGCGGTTGTGTATGCGTTTGAGAAGTTCCGTGCCTATCTATTGGGTACTAAGGTGATCGTTCACACAGACCATGCAGCTCTTAGGTATCTAATGACAAAGAAGGATGCAAAACCAAGGCTGATTCGATGGGTATTGCTGCTGCAAGAGTTCGATTTCGAAGTCAAAGATAGAAGAGGTTGCGAGAACCAAGTGGCTGATCACCTATCTAGACTTGAGAATGAGTATGTGGTGCAACCAGAAAATCAGATTGATGATGCATTCCCTGACGAGGAGATACTAGCGACAACAATGGAGAAATTACCATGGTATGCCGACTTTGCAAATTTCGTGGTGAGTAATGTGTTACCTTCCAATTTATCTTACCACCAGAGGAGGAAGTTTATGCATGACGTTCAACACTACTATTGGGATGAGCCTTATTTGTTTCGAAGATGCGCGAATGGTATCATTCGACGATGTATATCCTATCAAGAAGTGCCTACTATATTGGAAGCATGCCACACTTCGCAAGTTGGAGGACATCATACAGGGAATCGAACGGCAAGGAAAGTCTTGAAAAGTGGTTATTATTGGCCTACAATATTCAGAGATGCACACGACTATGTGAGAAGGTGTGACTAATGCCAACGTCAAGGTGCTATTTCAAAACACCATAAAATGCCCATGTCCAAAATTCTGGAGGTAGAACTCTTTGATGTGTGGGGTATTAATTTCATGGGACCATTCGTGAATTCGTTTGGAATGAAGTACATCTTGGTTGATGTGTATTATGTGTCGAAATGGGTTGAAGCTGTAGCATTGGCCGATAACGAAGGAAAGCGTATTGTAGCATTTTTAAAGAAGAATATCTTCTCTCGCTTTGGAGTACCTCGTACTATCATAAGTGATGGAGGATCTCACTTTTGCAACAAGCTATTCAAATCTGTATTGGCCAAGTATGGAGTCAAGCAACACAAGGTAGCTACGCCTTATCATCCCCAAACTAGTGGACAAGTAGAGGTTTCCAATCGTGAGATCAAGCAAATCCTTGCCAAGACGGTTAATGCGAATCGGAAGGATTGGTCTCGAAAGCTAGATGATGCACTATGGGCGTATAGGACTTCATTCAAGACACCCATTGGCATGTCACCTTATCAGCTAGTTTATGGGAAGGCTTGTCATCTACCCATCGAGCTTTAATACAAGGCATTGTGGGCATTGAAGCACTTGAATCTGAATTGGGATGATGTGAAGAACCTGAGGTTGGAGCAGCTGAACGAACTAGATGAATTTCGTCTCCATGCATATGAAAGATCAGATTTATACAAGGAGCGGATGAAGAAGTATCATGATCAGCGGATTGTTTGACGAAACTTCCAAAAAGGTGACATGGTACTACTCTTTAATTCCAGACTCAAGCTCTTCCCAGGTAAGTTAAAATCAAAGTGGTCTGGTCCATTTAAAGTCATTCAAGTCTACTCATCTGGAGTAGTCGAATTGGAAAACAATGAGGGTGTTATCTTCAAAGTGAATGGCCAACGTGTCAAGCCATATATCGGTCCTCTTGACTCGATGAATGACATGGCCATCACTTATCTCGACGAAGTCTAAGTACTCGATATTACTACGTCGAGCCACGACAATAAATAAGGCGCTAGATGGGAGGCAACCCATCGTTTTATTGTTTTATTGTTTTATCGTTTTGTCGTTTTTTCGTTTTATCGTTTTGTCGTTTTAGTATTTTTTTTTTCTTTTTGATAAATGAAAATACAAAAATAAGAGTCGTGCCACGACCAAAACTAAGGCGCTTGGTGGGAGGCAACCCATCGTACTAATCGTTTTCATTGTGTTTTGAGCAAATATAGGTGCAAGAAGTACGCGACGAGAAGATTGATCTCACTCGACGATTTGGACGCATTGTATGGTAAAGTCGGTAAGTTAGGAATGGTAATGCATAAGGCTATGAATTGAGCCTTTCTCACGTCATAATAGGCTTCGAGGAAGGCTAGGCCTTGGTAAAAATAGGCCACGAACGATGCACAACCTATTCTATAGCCTAAGGACTCGGAATCTAGTGTGCTATACACTATGCGCCGCCTATTCCTAGGTATGCTTTTGACTATGCACCGCCTATGCTATGGCATTTGAGATACTGAGACCAAATGCCATAGACTATGCGGCGCATATGTCTAGAAATGCCATAGACTATGCGGCGCATATGTCCCATTATGCCATGGACAATGCGCCGCATATGTAAGTGATATGCCGAAGGATATGCGCCGTATATGTGGTGATTTTGTCCCCAAATCCGATTGTAAATGGGTCATAACCCGACCCATACTCTTCCTATATAAAGGGGACTTGGTTTTCTACCACAATCACATTAGAAACAACCCTAAAAGCGCCGCATATCACTCCAAATCCTCTCAAAATTTTCTTCCTTTGTTCTTCCAATCCACAACAACTTCTCCACAATCTTCAAGCAAGTAAGTACTACGTTGCTATGCTTATTATATTTTGCTAAATCATGTGAGATTGGTGGTAATGTTCATGTGTTTGGATAGCTGTTGCAATATCGTGTGATTGAATATCTACGTAGGGAATTCTTGACTTGTTTCCGACTTGAATTTTACTCCGATAGCATTGTTATGATAATTGCTGAATTGACATGGCTATGAATATTGCTTAAGATTGTTGTTTGGATGCTTACATGATAGACCATCCCGGCCATCGGGATAAGGTTATAGTACCTATCGACTTAGGAGGGTGTGCTTGTTGTAAGAATAATGATTCCATGTGGTAACCCCTAGGTTGTAGTGTTGCTATATCCACCATGAAAGTAGTCCAATGGCTGCAACTAAGTGATGTAATGCTGATTTTCTTGTCGGAATACAATCCTGAAACATATGTCGACGAAATCTGAGTACTCGACCACTTTCACTTCACTGATTTGTGTTAACAAGATTAAGTGTGGGGTGGTACCCCTAGTGCTTGCATATAGATTGTATCAAGTGAGATTGTGCTGCAACTAACATTATTTCTAGTCTCAGGTACAATGGCACCCAAAGCAAAGCAAGGCAAGGAGAAGGCTACCACGTCCCGAAAGGACAAGAAGAGAAGTCGAAAAGACCAAGGAGAATCATCTTCAGCACACCTACCACGCAGAATGTTCGGAATCAAATGGGTTCTTGAGGAAGAAGCCAAAGCATGGTACAGCAGCAACAAAGAAAAGAAATATGTGCACGTCGACTTGATCAACAAGGAGACATTAGCAAAGAAGGAGCCGCAAATGTTGGCGAAAATAATGGCTTTGAAGATGGATTTCATCTTCCGTGACATGGGAGAGTGCAATTTTGACTTGACAAGAGAGTTTTATGCCAACTGGTCGCCAAACACAACAGGCAACGAAGTCAAAATTCGGGGCCAAGTGTTACAGCTTACAGCGGATTGGATCAACTCTTTTCTTGGCCTACCTTCGGTCGACACTGCACCATACAAAGAGCTGTACAGCAGGCCTCCTTACAGAGCGATAAGACACACGCTTTGTGGAAGCAGGTCAATGGCAAGATGGGGCAGACATAAGGAAACAGGCCGTCACAACACATTCCCCTATGCTCCACTAAATAGGGAAGCAAGAATCTGGATGCGCATTGTCAACTCATGCCTTATTCCTGGGACGCAATACACAAAGATATCGAGAGATAGAGTGTGTTTGGTTTATGCGTTGATGACGAATGTCCCTATCAACTTTGGGGCAATCATTTGATCTACCATGAGGAAAGCCAGACTCCACAGAAGGTCCCATTTCACATTCGGCAATTTGTTGACAACAATGTTGCGGAAGGAGGATATAGAAGAGGAACCAGCTGACCACAAACTCCAACATAACCCAAAGAAGGTTGACCTCACCAAGGTCAAAGATGCTGAAACAACGCATGGATTCAACCTTACTACTGCGGAGAGACATGCTCGTGATGAGAGTTTCTTCCGTCATCTCTATGGCATGACACGATTCACTATGATGAGTGGTGGACGTATTCCAACTGCTGAAGAGCTCCAATAGCTGGACCACGACTACCCAATGAACAGGCATGCCCGGGAGATGTGTGGAGTGGGCGTATATTTTGAGGAACCTCTTGACGATGACGTGCCAACTGATGATGATAGACGCTTGCCTGATTCTGATGCTGAGGAGAACTCTGACGATGACTCTTATGATGATTCTGACGAAGGGGGTATGACCCCCGACATTGATGAGGAGTCCGACTAAACCAGGTTCTTCGCATTTATTTTCCACTGAGGGCAGTGTCCCGTCTAAGTGTGGGGTGGCAGAATCTGCATGCTATACTTCTTTGTTTGCACCTATGTTTGTATGTTTGCTTGTTTATTTTGTTTTTTTTTAGTCCATTTTTTTGTTTTTTTTTCGTTTGACGTTTTTTTTTTTAATTTTTTAGGAGTAAAATTTTTTCTAGCTACGCATGAAATTATTTTGATAGGCAGCATGAGATTAGAATAAGAGTATGTGCTACAATTGTGACTATTGAGACATTTAGGCTCTAGTTGTGACTTATTATGTGATATTGTGTGATTCAATTCCTTCAATTGTTGGGTCGAGAGTCTATATTACTTCCAATCAAGTCGACCATGTGCCTTGTGTGTGTGAGATAATAGTATATTCTATGTTTGTAGCTGATGCTAGAACTTGCCTGGTATGTATGCAAAGCGAAAATAAGGAATGTAAGTTTAGGATATGATTTAGGCATTTCTTTGGCAACCTATACATGTTTACCTTCAGTTTTTCCTACCCATGTAAATCATCCTAGTTAACCCTTTTTGAGCCTTTAGCCTATTTCTTTGACAACCTTGTATGTAAGCCTAATCCATTTTTTTTAAGACCGTAATTTGATCCAAATTCCTAAGTGCTTTAAAGTTATGTGACAACATAAGAGGAAATTGGGTGAGTATGATGCTTTAAATTGTAATGGTGCTTGAATGTGTTATGAAAAAGGAAGAAAGTGCTATCATAAGAGGTATGTTGTGAAAAGAAAAAGGAAAAGAAAGCTGAAAAGTGAGTTGTGCTTAAAATTGAAAAACAAAATAGAAGAACAAGGGTGGTAGAATAAAAGAGTAAAGAAAAGTTGAAAGAAAAAAGTGTCATTGATACAAAGTGATGTATTAAAGTGCTTAGGAACCTAGTCACTATTCTTGGCCAAAATAGTCCTACCCGTCCCTTAGCCTACATTACAACCATCTAAAGACCTACTTGATCCTAATCTCAACATTCTGACATTTAGTAGAGTACTACATTAAAGGCAAGCTTATGGTCATTAGTTGCTACATATGAATTCTTTGTGAGAGTGAGTGCAAGGATACTTTGATACCCATGTTTGAAAAATATGCTATATTTGTGAGTGATTATGGGTACTATATTGTGAGACACACATGGTTGATGAGTTTTGGATAGTCTATGCTAGAGGTTAAATTGTTTCTACTTATAATCAGAAAGCTACTCTTTGTTGATAATTGTTGTGCTTGTCTTGATAAATGTTTTGTGTTGTTGCTGTAAAAACCCTAAGTTGATGCTTAGAAGGACATGATATTTTGTTCGAGGACGAACAAAGCTGCAAGTGTGGGGTGTTGATGATAGGCGAATTTACGCGCCTATATCAATATATTTTGCCCATATTTTAGCCTATTTTTGAGAACTAATTATCTATTTCATGCACTTTTAGTCCTTTTTCCTATAAATGAGCTAACAAACATGATTAGTAAAGTTTCAGGTATAAATGATGCAAAATACAGCATTTTATGGCTTACTTGACGCAAAAGAAAGCTCACGAACGAGATGGAAAGGAGATGGACGCCTAAAGGACCAAATCTGCTGCATGGTAAAACAGCAATTCTGAAGACTTTGGGGACTTACAGACACAAAGCTGGATTTTTACAAAGATACATTAACCTAGTATAATTAGGTTATGTGTTTCACTAATCTATTTGGATTATGATATTGTAACCTTACCCTAGTACATTTGGGTCAAGGATTTCATTAGTATATTAGGATTTGGTTATTTATTTCATTAGCTTAGTAGGAGTAGGATAGGAGTATTATAAATACCCTATCATGCTAGAGATTTTTATCAATCTTCTAACATTCTTAGTTCTTCAATTCTTAAACTATTAATTTTCTTCCATCTCTCTCATCTTCCACTACAAACACTTCTAATCTACTCTTCTATTCTTAAATTCCACAACAAGAGAATCGTTACTTGCTACGGAATCACCAAAACCACACGCCTAAACACCTAATTTTCACGCCATCCACCATGCAAAACGTGATATCCTTCGCATTCATGGGTAACTAAACCTCTTAGTTGGGGTTATGGAAGCCGAATGAGTTACTATCTATAGCTATGAGTTTGTGAGTTCAAGACAAGTATATTGCTTATATCATTACGCTCTTCATCTTAATCTACATTCTTTGCGGTTGCAAATGCAAGAATACGCCAGTCTAACATTTAACTTGTTTGAGAGAAAGGTTATTTGTCTGGAAAAGAGATAATGTCAAGGTAGTAGGACACCCTTTCCTATTAAAAAGCTAGTGCCGTAACTGGACTAACCTCTTGGAGAATTCGTACCGTTAGACACGCTTTAAGCTCGAGAGAGTTAAAGTGAAATAGTCCTTGTTTAGGTCTAGAGACGCTTGGATTTACCATCGACTACAATTCTCTATAAGCAATTGCATGTCAAGACTCTACTCACTCATAGCCGATAGAGACGTATACCTCAGAAGGTGGACATAATCCCAACGCCTCAATTCTCATTGTCTACAACCAACGTGACAATCTTCCTCTTTTTACTTTGCTATTTTCAGCTTTTACTTTATTGTTTTGGTTACATATTACAATCCCCCCTTCTTACGAGACTTGCACTAAAAGTCTAGTAATTTTACTTACTTGTTGGCGAAGCTATTCCCTGTGGGATCGACACCCAACCCAGGTTGGGTTCTATATTTGTTAACGACCGCTTTACACTCCCACGAGAGCTGTAGATTGAGCGTTATCAATGCTCCTTTATAATAATATTCTTTAAATGCGCAAGTATATTCATCTATATAACACATATTACATATTGCTAATTTTAACATTAAATTCCTATTTGTATCTTTTTCTTCATCTTGTTCTTCTTCTATTGTTGTCATACTACCAAATTCATCTTTTATAGCTGTTTCATATATTTTTTAATAATTCTATAAGTGTTAGTTTAGTTGTTGTTGATGATGTTCCTTCTATAGGTTTATTAGCTCTTAATACTTTCTTGCTATTTTCAGTTAAATTTGAAAACCATAGTTTTACTGATCCTATTAGTGTTCTTCTATATATTCTGGTGCATCTGTTATGTTTATATTATTATCTAATTATTGTTTTGTCATATATCCTATCCATAATTGTATTGTTTTTTCTGTATCTATTACACAGTCTAGGTCTAAAAAGTTATAATTTTTATTAACTATTTTTTTTGTGTCCATTTGTCATATTCATTATATTTTTTAAACTTACTTTTATAATATATAGGTTTTCTTATTTTTGCTGTTTTAGGTATAATATTTTCATCTTCTTTTTTATCAAGAGTATTTATTTCTGTGTTGGTTTTTCTATGTTTTCCTCATTAATTACTTCTTGCTTTTCATTGATTTCTAAATTTTTTGTATTTTTTAATATTTCTGTATATGTTTCACTATCTTCTGAATCATAATTATCTGTCTCTTGAACGTCTATATTATTTATTTCTAATTCTTTGTTTTTTATTTCCAATTTTTCCTTAAATTGATTTATCTCGTTCAGTAATTTTTATTCTCTATCTTTTTCTTCTTTTTCCTTTTGTCTTTGTTCATACAGATCTTTTAACATTTGTAGTTCTTTTTCTAATTCAGCAATCCTACTATTTTTAGTTTCTTTTATTTTTCGTATTTCTTCTATAGTTTGTTGTTTAATTTTTACTATTTCTTTTTCCTATCTATTTCTTCATTTTCTCTTTCTATTCATACTATTATTGTCAATTTATCTTCTAATTTTAATTCTTCTTTTTCTAACATTAGATATAAATGTTCACCTAGTTTCTTATATCTTCTTCTTAGATTAGAAAATACTATTTTTATTTTTAATCTTTCGTGATTTTCATATATTTTTTCATCTATTATAAATTCTTTTTTGTTCATTTTATTGTGAATAGTTTATGTTGATATATATATTCTAAACTATCTATTTGTGATTCTAATTTTGATATTTCATCCTTTTGTGTATTTATTGAATTTTCACTAACTCCGGCAAATATATTATAATGTAATCTTTCTATTCTTATTTTTAATTCTTTATATTTTTCAGAAATAATTTGTTTTAATTCTTTGTATTTTTTCACTTTATTCATTTAAACCATATTTATAATATCTTGGCGGATATCTAAATCTAATTTTATCATAATTAGGTGGTATGTGTCTCATTCTCCTAGATTTTAAATGGATTATTAATTTTGCTTCAATACTAAATATTAAGGTAATTAGGTAGGCTAATCTTTGTGGGTTTTCTTTTACTTTATTTAGACTTATATATTCTGAATAATTACTAATTAAAGATTTTTTAATTTTTCTAAAAGCTTCTCTATTTTTAAACGGTCTTCTCATAATTAATTCAATAAACATATATAAATTCTCTCATATATCTCACTGCTTTACTGTGCTCTGATACCATTTGGAGGGGGGTGCGGATATAGGTGGATAACTAACTTATGAAATAGATTTATTATATGTATAATGAATCTATTTCTCTTTGTGCATGGAATATCTTTTAATGATTTATTCTTTTCGTAAGATGTATTCATTAATTTGTTTGGTTTATTATTTTATCCTGTAGTAATTGCAGAGTTACAAATTTTTGTATAATAATTTATCCTTACTGTACTGTAATGTATATCTAGTTCTAGATTTACATTGTTATTTAGTATCTTGTGTTGTTCTTCTCGTAGTGACTTTTTAAAATTATATAAACTATCACATATACTTTTTTCTAAATTTTCTAAGGTTTCTTCTATCCATATTAATTTTTCTTTTAGATTCTCCATTATTTTTCGAATTCGGTTTCTATAATTAATTTCTTTATTTAAATTATCATGATTTTCTCTAATTTTTCTAATGTATTCTAACATCTCTTAATTTGAATAATATCCTTCTGGGTAAATTTATTGGTATAACTGTTCTATCCAATTTATGGTTTCAATTTCATAGTCTATTACTTTTTCTAATATTATTCTTTTAATATCTATAATTTCTATATCTTTAAGTATATATAAGATTAAGACTTTAAGATAATCTAGATGATCTATCTTTTAAAATTAATTTTATTATAATATTTTGTAGTTGTTTGTTTTAGCCTTAGTAGTTCTTGCATATTTTTATTAAGAAATTCTATATATTTTATATCTTTATTTTTCATGTATTTGTCTATATTTATTTTCATCTGTTTTTCTAGTAACTGTATGTTTCTCTTATCTTTTTCTACAAATTCTATGTAATTTATCATGGTAAGTATTTGTAAGAGTAGTTAAGTAGGTATGCTATATAATTTACTCTAGTCATGTAATATTTATCAAATGCTTTTTCTAATATAATTTTTCTTATATCTACTATTTTATATCTTTAAGTGTATACAAAATAAGTATTTTACATTTATCTACCATTACATCAGATAAATAATTATTCATTTTCATAAAATTATTTTTTTCAAAATATTCCCTTCAACCATGTACATAACAAAATATGGTCATCTTAGATTACTATATACTAGATTATTCTTAAATAACATGTTCTGCAGTCTATTACATGTTCCTTTTGACTTACTACGTAATAGTCTTCCTTTTTCCTAGTAAATATATTTTTTATTGTTGGTATTTTAAATATTTTTTCTACACTTAAGTCTAACTCTTTTCCTTTTATTTCATCAAATACATTGTTATCAAATATTATTTTTTGATATGTTCCTTCGTCATTTAATTATTCTTCTTTTGTTATTATTTTTATATCTTCTTCAGTCATTTGGTTTATTTGTATATCTTATTTAGTCATTTAATTCATCTAATTCACTATCTATTTCATTATTTGTTTCATTCTCTGAAATTTCATATATACTGTCTTCACTTTCTAATTCGTAATCTATATAATCTATCTGCATATATTGTGTATTTTCTATTTTTATTTCTGATATTTGTTTATTTTTTTGGTTTTTAGGTAATTTACAATCTCTAGCTAAATGTCCTAATTTTTCGCAATTATAACAAGTACATTCCTTTATAGATTTCTTTTTCCTATATGGTCTTTTATGTTTATAATTTTTTACATAATATCTTTTTCTTGGTTTCTTATACTTATATTTTGATTTTTTGTACTTCTTATATTTCTTATGCCTTTTTCTTTTCTTACAATATCTTTCTTCGCATCCGAATTGAGGTGTTATTTTATCTTTGCAACATGATAAATTTCTTATTAATGTTTTTTTCATTTTTATTTCTTCTCTAAATTTTTCACATAAGTTTCTATACCATTGTTGTAAAAATTTTATTCTAGCTCTTAGAGTATCTACTATTTTTGCTTCATCCCAATGTTTTATTATTTTTGAACTAAATGGTTCAGATAATTTATTAAATATAATTTTCTTATTTATTTTTACTTTCTTCTGTATTATATGTTCCTTTATAATAATATTCTTTAAATGCGCAAGTATATTTATCTATGTAGCACATATTACATATTGCTAATTTTAACATTAAATTCCTATTTGTATCTTTATCGTCATGCTGTTCTTCTTCTATTGTTGTCATGCTGCTAAATTCGTCTTTTATAGCTATTTCATATTTTTTTAATAATTCTATAGGTGTTAGTTTAGTTGTGGTTGTTGATGATGTTCCTTCTGTGGGTTTGTCAGTTCTTAATATTCTTTTACTATTTTTTGTTAGATTTAAAAACCATAATTTCACTGTTTCTATTAGTGTTCTTTCTATATATTCTGGTGCATCTATTTTATATTATTATCTAATAATTGTTTTGTCATATATCTTATCCATAATTGTATTGTTTTTTATGTATCTATTACACAATCTAAGTCTAAAAAGTTATAATTTTTATTAACTATTTGTTTTGGTGTCCATTTGTCATATTCATTCTTTAGATTATATCTTTTAAACTTATTCTTATAATATGTAGGTTTTCTTATTTCTAATGTTCTAGGTATTATATTTTCATCTTCTTTTTTATCAAGAGTGTTTATTTCCGTATTTATATTTTCTAAGTTTTCTTCATCTTCTTGTTTTCCACTAATTCCTAAATTTTTTGTATTTGTTAAGATTTCTGTATATGTTTCACCATCTTCCGAATCATAATTATCTGTTTCTTCAACATCTATTGTATTAATTTCTAATTCGTTGGTTTCTATTTCTTTATTGTCTATTTCTAATTTTTCTTTAAATTGATTTATCTCATTTAATAATTTTTGTTCTTTATCTTTTTCTTCTTTTTCTTTCTGTCTTTTTTCATACAGATTTTTTAGCATTTGTAGTTCTTTTTCTAATTCATCAATCCTACTATTTTTAGTTTCTTCTATTTTTGATATTTTTTCTGTAGTTTGTTGTTTTATTTTTTCTATTTCCTTTTTTCTATCTATTTCTTTGTTTTCTTTTTTTTATTCTCATCATAGCTGTCAATTTATCTTCTAATTTTAATTCTTCTTTTTCTAGCATTAAATATAAATATTCACCTATTTTCTTATATCTTCTTCCTAGATTAGAAAATACTATTTTTATTTTTAATCCTTTGTGATTTTCATATATTTTTTCATCTATTATAAATTCTTCTTTGTTCATTTTATTGTAAATAGTTCATGTTGATATATATATTCTAAACAATCTATTTGTGATTCTAAATTTGATATTTCATCTTTTTGTGAATTTATTGAGTTTTTACTAAATCCGGAAAATATATTATAATGTAGTCTTTCTATTCTTATTTTTAATTCTTTACGTTTTTTAGAAATAATTTATTTTAATTCTTTGTATTTTGTACTTTATTCATTTAAACCATATTTATAATATTTTGGTTGGTATATGTCTCATTCTTCTAGATTTTAAATGGATTATTAATTTTTCTTCAATACTAGATATTAAGGTAATTAGGTAGGCTAATCTTTGTGGGTTTTCTTTTGTTTTATTTAGACTTATATATTCTGAATAATTACTAATTAAAGATTCTTTAATTTTTCTAAAAACTTCTCTGTTTTTAAAAGGTCTTCTCATATTTAATCAATAGTTATTAATCTCAAGTAAATCTAATCTAAATTTAAACATATATGCTACTTCCGTATTATCTAAATAACTGTGCTTTGATACCATTTATAGGGGGGTGCGGATTAGGTGTTTTTCCTAAGGTTAATTTCATTTTAAGTAATTTTTCTTCTAGTTGTCTTTTTTCTATTTCAAGTTGATTTCTGTAATTAACTTCTTCATATATCCAATTTTGCCTTTCTGTAATTTTTTTATATATTCCAACATTTATTTATTCTGAATAGTATCCATCTGAATCTAAGTAATATTGATGTTCATAATATACGTGTAAGTTTTCTATACTGTTTAATAATTCTTCCTCTTCATAATCTTGTAATTTTTCCCATATTATTTTCTTTATGTCTATAATTTCTATATTTCTAAGTATATATAAAACAAGTATTTTAATATCATCTGTCATTTAAGTTTGATCAAATGCTTTTTCATAATATTTTCTAGTTGTTTTTTTTTAGTCTAAGTAATTTTTGCATATTTTCATTAAGGAATTCTATATATTTTATATCGTTAGTTTCCATTTATTTGTCTAAATTTGTTTTCATTTGTTTTTCTACTAATTGTATATTTTTCATATTTTTTTTCCAAAATTCTAGATATATGTGATTTATCATAGTTGATGTGTACGTAAGTATTTATAAGAGTAATTAGGTACGTGTGGTATGTAATTTATTCTAGCTATATGATCTTTACCGAATATTTTTTCTAATATGATCTTTCTTATATCTATTATTCCTATATCCTTAATCACATACAAAATAAGTATTTTAAATTTATCTACCATTACATCAGATAAATAATTATTCATTTTTAATAAAATTGCTATTTTTAAAATATTCCCTTCAATCATATACATAACAAAATATGGTCATCTTAGATTACTATATAATAGATTATTCTTAAATAACATGTTCTTTGGTCACTATTAACATGTTAATCTGGATACTTTTCCCTTAAACAGTGCCTCTACTCTAGTTACTCCCCACCAGGGCTTCTTGCCTCATTGGTTTCACCTTTAGGATGACATAGTTCTCAGGGATTTTTCTCCTTTTTCACTTTTCTAATAAACTTCTTAGCATATTATTCTTCGAATAATTCTACTATAAAGTGACTAACATGAATTTATTTTATCATATCATGATTGTTTGATATTTCTAAGATTTGTTCCTCCATAGCCTTTTCCATTGAAATATACCTGTTTTTTAATAACTAAGAAAAATATTTGTTGTGGACAAGAGAGAGTATTTGTGCTTCAACTCATGAAGGCCGGCCTTACAATGCCTTCGGTTCATCTTATTTATAGACTGAAATTTTACAATAGTATTCCTATTATTACACGTTTCTAAAAAGTATTTTATAAAATTAGCTACCTAATATACTTTACTTTACAAAAGTCTTCTGATAAGACTAAAGTTATTAATTCCTAGACTAATAATAGTCAAAAACCTACAAAAGTTTCCAATAATTTACGTAAAGCAAATTGTGAAAGTTTACATGTCGCTTTCACAATTTAATAGCTTGTCTTCTATTATTACTCCGTTGATATCTTCTCTTTGTCGTATCTGCTGCTTTTCCATATCTCCATTATTACTTCTTATCTTGTATCTTCCAGCTGGAGTTCTTATCTTCTTGGTTGATTTTTCTTCTATTCTAGCTGAACTTCTGGGATATCATTATCTAATCCATTACATTTTGAACATTTATGATCTGGATATTTATGTCCAATTGTCTTGCAATATTTGGTTAATAATTCTTCTGAATTTTTTTTTTCTCTGATAGCTCTGGCGATAGGTTCCGTCTCTGGTTTGAGCAACGTCAGAATCCATTGCCTAATAGTTTCCATATCTGTTTCTCATAATTCCTTTGAATTTGAATATATTAGTACATAATTTCTTGAATAATAACTCCATATGGGATTTTGGTTGCGGTATGTGTTTACTAGCTCTTGAAAAATTGTAGATAGTCCGATAATGCTCTTATTCGCATAAAATTTTGGTATCTCAATTCTAGGTATTTCTGGTTGTGGAATAATATCTTGTGGCATAATCATATCTCGTGTCATTCCTAGCTTTACAACTTTTATGGTTTTTTTAACTTCATCATATAATATCTCTGCTGGTGCCATGTAAATTTTTATAAAAAATAGGGTACCTTTGGTTATTTTTTAAAAATTCTAAATGATTCATATATTTCCAGTATAGTGGATATCTCATTTCTCTCAGAGGTATATACAGTACTAAGTAGTCCATATTCATAACAAGTTTTAACTAGACTTGGTTTGGTTTTAGGTAAAGCAACTAGCTTATTGTATCCGGTCAATCTTTTGGTTATATAGTTTGTATCTGGTTCTTGGATGTTTATATCTCTGGGGTTAGTATTTAAAAAGTTTTGTACATTGTAGATATTTTCTATGTATGTTCGGGCTGTGTAGTTGTAGGTCTTTTTATCTTGGTTTAAACTATCTCGGTATGTGATAATTTGTGGGGGTATAAACATGGGGTCTTTTGATCTATTTGGAATATATGGTTTATCAAATAGCTTGTTTAGGTTCATATTTGTGTTTTTCCTAACTCCTTTGCTTGTACCTGCAAAAGTAGATTGGTAAACGTTATGGGTTTGCGCACTGCTGAGTTATCTGATTTGTAGCAATAGACTTCAGTTTATCTTCATTAGTCTTTAGCTTTTCTATTTCATTACCCATATTGTCCACTTTCATTGAAAGAGTAGTTAGGGTTTTGAATATCTTTTCTAAAACATTGTCTTCTATTATTGATGATAGGCGAATTTACACGCCTATATCAATATATTTTGCCCATATTTTAGCCTAGTTTTGAGAACAAATTATATATTTCATGCACTTTTAGTCCTTTTTCCTGTAAATGAGCTAACGAACATGATTAGGAAAGTTTCAGGTATAAATGATGCAAAATACAACATTTTATGGCTTACTTGACGCAAAAGAAAGCTCACAAAGGAAGGGATGGAAGTCTACACGCCTAAGGACCAAAACTGCTGCATGGAAAATCTGTCCCGGGCTAAAACAGCATTTCTGAAGACTTTGGGGACTTACAGATACAAAGCTGGATTTTGACAATGATACATTAACCTAGTACAATTGGGTTATGTATTTCATTAGTTTATTTGGATTAGGAGAAGGTTACATTAACCTAGTACAAATGGGTTGAGTATTTCCTTAGTTTAGTAGGATTTGGTTATTTATTTCATTAGCATAGTAGGAGTAGGATATGAGTATTATAAATACCCTATCATGCTAGAGATTTTTAATTAAGTCCTCCCTTAGTGGAGAGGCAAGTCCTCCCTTAGTGGAGAGACACATTCTACTTCTCAATTACAACTCTTCTAATCTTTCCATTAATTCTATTCTTAAATTCCACAACAAGAGAATCGTTACTTGCTAAGGAATCACGCCACACGCCTATCACCTAATCCACACGCCATTACTCAACAATAACAATGCAAATCGTGATCTACTTCGCACTCATGGGTAACTAAACTTCTCTGTTGGGGTTATGGAAGCCGAATGAGATACTATCTATTGCTGTGAGTTTGTGAGTTCGAGACACGTATATTGCTTATATCATTATTCTCTTCATCTTAATGCAAATTCTTGTGGCTGCAGACGCATAGAATAACACCAGTCTAACATTTAACTTGTTCGAGAGAAAGGTTATTTGTCTGGAAAAGAGATAATGTCAAGGTAGTAGGACACCCTTTCCTATTAAAAAGCTAGTGCCGTAACTGGACTAACCTCTTGGAGAATTCGTACCGTTAGACACGCTTTAAGCTCGAGAGAGTTAAAGTGAAATAGTCCTTGTTCAGGTCGAGAGACGCTTGGATTTACCATCGACTACAATTCTCTATAAGCAATTGCATGTCAAGACTCTACACACTCATAGCCAATAGAGACGTATACCTCAGAAGGTGGACATAACCCCAACGCTTCAATTCTCATTGTTTACAACTTACGTAACAATCTTTCTCTCTTTACTTTGCTATTTTCAGCTTTTACTTTATTGTTTTCGTTACACATTACAATCCACCCTTTTACGAGACTTGCACCAAAAGTTTAGTAATTTTGCTTACTTGTTGGCCAAGCTATTCCCTGTGGGATCGACACCCAACCCAGGTTGGGTTCTATATTTGCTAACGACCGCTTTACACTCCCACGAGAGCGGTAGATTGAGCGTTATCAAAAATTGGCGCCGTTGCCGGGGAATACGAGTGTCAATTAAGTTTGTGATAGTTGCTAGACCCTTTGGTCAAAGATTCTCGTACTTTTACTTTTAGTTGTTGTTTTTGTTTTATTCAGGTTCTATTGACAGAATGGATGCACAACGTGAAATTTATAGGATGGCTGCTCAAGTGCATCAACAGAATATTGATAACCGTAGGCGAGCAACAAATCCTGACGATGAGGATCTAGGTCATGAAGAGCTACTAAACCCACGGCATACTGCTGAGATGGCGGAACCCATGCAGAGGAGAGATCGTCAAGCACGATTGAGACCTGATCGTCGAACTGTACAAATTCCTTTTGATGATGATGATGACGATTTGGATGAAGCTGGTGCCACAGGAGCCATTGTTCTGCCACCCTTGGCACCGGGAGCAAAGTTCAATATCACTAGCGCCATGATTCAGCTTTTGCAACTCAAGGGATTATTTGGTGGACTAGCAGGCGATGATCCGAATATGCATCTGATCAACTTTATTTCTACATGCAAGTCATTCGACAATCCTGGCATTGGACAGAATGTAATTCGACTACGCTTATTTCCATTGTCTCTGTCTGGGGAGGCAACTCTATGGTTGAATGGGCTGACTCCTGATTCGATTACAAATTGGAGGCAATTGAAAGATGCTTTCCTAGAAAGATTCTTTCCGCCATCCAAAAGAGCACAGTTGAGAGATGAGATCACCAATTTTCGACAGCTTCCAACTGAAGATCTCCACGTTACATGGGAGAGGTTCAAGACAAAGCTAATGCAGTGCCCAAACCATCATATGACCAATGTCCACTTGATGGAGATATTATACAGAGCTTTGAATTCGGGGACTAAGCCAGAGGTTGATAATGCGGCTGGAGGATCATTTATGGACCTCACCTTTGTTCAGGCAAGCAATATGCTAGACCGGATGACAAAACAAAGTAGAGCTTGGCATACCAGGGATTCTGAGGTAGCAAGCCCCACTTTATCTATTGGCATGTCTGCAGACCAAAGAAGAAGAGAAGAAGAACGTGAGCAAGACATGGCGCACATGAAAACACAATTGGATCTTCTGACAAAGCACTTATTATCAGGGAAGACCGAAAAAGTGAAAGCTGTAGCGCTAAAAGGAAGAGATGAATCTGATTCTGAAGAGGAGGCCAACTACTTGAACAATCAGGGGGGTTTCCATGGGAATTCCCAAGGAAACCAAGGTCGGAACTATTATGATAAATCTGGAAGCAAAGACCAAGGTAGTTGGAAGAAAAATAATGAAAAGAGTGGTTTGTACGTTCCCCCTGGTAGACGTGATACCACCACATCTAATTCTGGGAGTATGGAAGACATGATGGCTAAGTTATTGAAAGGAGTGGAAGCAACGAGCGCAGGAGTTAAGGAGGTGATTGATGATTTGTCCTCCATGAAGCAACTAGTTGATTCTCATTCCACTTCTATCAGGCAAATAGAGCAGCAATTGAGCCAACTTTCAGCAGCATTCAATCAAAGAAAGGCTGGCACCTTACCAAGCGATACTGTGCAAAACCCAAAGAATGATGGGTCATGCATGGCCATCACTACCAGAAGTGGTAAGGGGCTGGAAACTTCAGCAAAAGGCAAGCAAGTGGTTGACGAAGCTGCGGACATGGACATTACACCTAGTGACGTTACAAAAGGAGAAGAAGCCGCAACAACTACTCCCAACGTCAGGGACGTTTCACCTAGTGACGTGCAGCCTGAAAAAGTGGAAAAACAGAAGCAAGAGGAGAAAAAAACCATGGAGAGAACACTTACATACCCACCACCACCTTTTCCCCAAAGATTGAAGAATGTGGCGGATGACACAAAGTTCAGCAAATTTATGACTATGCTCAAGCAGCTGACCATTAATGTTCCATTGGTGGAGGCACTTGAACAAATGCCTGGATATGCAAAGTTTATGAAGGACCTATTGACAAAGAAGCGGGCAGCAAGTTATGAGTTGGCGGATAATGTTCATCATTGTAGTGCAATCGCTACAAGATCGCTAGTTCAAAAGAAGGCAGATCCTAGAGCTTTCACTATTCCTTGCACAATTGGATCGTTGGATTTTGCTAAGGCATTGTGCGATTTGGGAGCTAGCATCAATTTTATGCCACTATCTATCTACCGAAAGTTGGGGTTGGGAGACCCTACACCAACCAATATGAGGCTCGTAATGGCTGATAGGTCGGTAAAACGACCTGTGGGTATCTTGAATGATGTGTTGGTGAAGGTTTCTTCATTCATCTTTCCTGCAGACTTCGTTATTCTGGATTGTAAGGAGGATTCTGAAGTTCCCATCATCTTGGGACGTCCCTTCCTTGCAACTGGAAGTGTGCTTATTGACATGAAAGATAATAAGCTTTTGTTTCGAATTAATGACGAAGTGGTACGGTTTGATATATGCAAAACAATGAAGCAGCCCAGCGATATGAATGAGTTATATGTTCATCATGAGGATACGAAAGAATTATCTATAGAGAAACAGCCTACTGTTGAGCCATTGTCTGCTGTGCCACTGAAAGTTGAGCATGAAGATAATGAAGGTTATGAAGAACTTATGAGTGCTCTAATAGAAATAGAGCCTTATACTCCTAAGCAACCAGATTGTGATCTCAAGAATCAACCAACAGCGAAGACTCCCATTGACGAGCCACCAATGCTAGAATTGCAAGAGCTTCCCGATTATCTAAGGTATGTGTTCTTGGAAAGTGGAAGTATACTTCAGGTAAGTGTGGTGGATGATTAAAGTGAACAACACGTGGAGGCTCTCATCTCTGCTCTGATGAGGTACAAGAGAGCTATGGGTTGGACTATTGATGATATAATTGGTGACTCTCCGGAGAAACGTAGGAGCCATCTCGAAGAAGATCGCATGCCCACAGGTAAGCCTCATTGCCGTCCAAATCCTTTTAGAAAATGATCCACCATTTGCCTCGACGAAGTCTGAGTACTCGAGGTAACCATGTCGTGCCACGACAATAAATAAGGCGCTAGATGGGAGGCAATCCATTGTTTATCGTTTTTCATTTATCGTTTATCGTTTTCTTTCATTCTAGTACTTGTCTTGTTTTTAATTAATGAAAATCCAAAAATAAGAGTCGTGCCACGACCAAAACTAAGGCGCTTGGTGGGAGGCAACCCATCGTACTAATCGTTTTTATTGTTTTGAGCAAATATAGGTGCAAGAGGTATTCAACGAGGAGATTGGTTTCAAATGACGATTTGGATGTATTGAATGGTAAAGGTGGTAAGTTAGGTATAAGGATGCATAAGGGTATGGATTGAGCATTACTCATGCTTAAATAGGCATCGAGAAAGGCTAGGACTAGGTAAAACTAGGCCACGAACAATGAAAAACCTATCCTATAGCCTAAGGTCTCGGAATCTAGTGTGCTATACACTATGCGCCGCCCATTCCTAAGTGTGCTTTTGACTATGCACCGCCTATGCTATAGCATTAGGTCTCAGGATCTCATATGCCATAGACTATGCGCCGCATAGTGTATGGCATTCTTAAATAAATGCATGGCATAGTGTATGGCATTCTTAAATAAATGCATGGCATATGCTATGGCATTCTGCTCAACTAGGCAAAGCATTAGGCACCGCCTATGGTCACTTTTGGTCTCCAAATCCGATTTTAATGGGTCAAAACTCAACCCAACCTTTTCTTACAAATATGAGACTTAATCTTGAACCAAAAACACATTGGAAACCTAGCTCATGCACCACCTATAGTCTCCAAATCCTATCAAAAAGTTTCCTTTTGCTCTTTTTCTTCACAAGAACATCATCCAAAGGCTTCAACCAAGTAAGTACTACTTTGTTCTTCATTTAAATTTTGTAAGTACTACTTTACTACACCTATTATGAATTGCTAAATCTTGAAAAAGTATTGGTGATGTGAACGTGTTTGAATTGTTGATACAAAACCAAGTGAGTGAACATGTACGTTAGGATGCTCTTAACTTATTTCCGACTTGAATTTGATTTTGATGCATTGTTGTACTACTTGAGGAATTGCTATAGTAATGAACATAGCATAATCTTGTCACTTGAATACTTACATGTTAGAATATCCCGTTCATCGGAATAAGACTTATAACTACCTACCGACATAGGAGGTTGAGTTTATTGATAGAAACTATACCATGTGGTTACCCCTATGTAGTAGTGTTGTTATATCTACCATGAAAGTAGTCCAATGGCTGCAAGTAAGTGATGCATTGCTGAGTTTCTTATCAGAATATAATCCTAAAACGTGTGTCGATGAAGTCTAAGTAATCGATCACTTTCACTTCACTGATTTGTATCAACAAAACTAAGTGTGGGGTGGTACCCCTACTGCTTGTGTATAGATTGTAACCATTGAGATTGTGCTACCATTAACACTATTTCTAGTGACAGGTACAATGGCACCCAAAGCAAGACAAGGCAAAGAAAAGGCTACCACTTCACAAAAAGGCAAGAAAAGAGGCCAAAGAGAGCAAGGAGAACCCTCCTTGATGCAAACACCTCAACTCACTCTTGGAATTAAGTGGGATACTTATGAGGAACTTCTAAGTATGATGACTCTGATGATGATTCCGATGCAAGGGGTATGACCCCAGACATAGAGAATGAGTCCGACTAACCAGGTTCTTCTTATTTATTTTCCACTGAGGACAGTGTGCCCCGTCTAAGTGTGGGTGCTGGTATTTGCATGCTATACTTCTTGATCCGCATTTGCATTTATTCATGTTTGTTTGCTTAGTTTTTTTAGTAGTAAATTGTTTTTAGCTTTGCATGAAATAATTCTAATAGGCAGCATGAGATTATAACAAGAGTATGTGCTACAATTATGATTATTGAGACGTTTAGGCTCTAGTTGTGACTCATTATGTGATATTGAGTGGTTCATTTCTTTCACTTGTTGGGTTGAGAGTCTATATTACTTCCAATCAAGTCAACCATGTGCCTTGTGTGTGTGAGGTAACAGTATATTCTATGTTTGTGGCTGATGCTAGAACTTGCCTGGTATGTATGCAAAGCGAAAATAAGGAGTGTAAGTTTAGGAGATGATTTAGGCATTTCTTTGGCAACCTATACATGTTTACCTTTGTTTTACCTACCCATGGACATCATCCTAGTTAAATCCTTTTGAGCCTTTAGCCTATTTCTTTGACAACCTTGTATGTAAGCCTAATCCATTTTTTTTCAAGAACGTAATTTGATCCAAATTCCTAAGTGCTTTAAAGTGAAAAAGTCATGTGACAACATAAGAGGAAATTGGGTGAGTATGATGCTTTAAATTGTAATGGTGCTTGAATGTGTTATGAAAAAGAAAGTGCTATCATAAGAGGTATGTTGTGAAAAGAAAAAGGAAAAGAAAGCTGAAAAGTGAGTTGTGCTTAAAATTGAAAAACAAAAGATGAGAACAAGGGTGGAAGAATAAAATAAAGAAAGGTTGAAAGAAAAAAGTGTCAATGATACAATGTGATGTATTAAAGTGCTTAGGAACTTAGTCACTATTTCTGGCCAAAATAGCTGATCCTACCCGTCCCTTAGCCTACATTACAACCATCAAAAGACCTACTTGATCCTAAGCTTAGCATTCTAACATTTAGTAGAGTACTACATTAAGGGAAAGCCTATGGT
The DNA here is from genome assembly GCA_030864225.1 of Capsicum baccatum var. pendulum. Classification (NCBI taxonomy): domain Eukaryota; kingdom Viridiplantae; phylum Streptophyta; class Magnoliopsida; order Solanales; family Solanaceae; genus Capsicum; species Capsicum baccatum. The sequence continues at coordinate 183,784,237 of CM061558.1, read as the reverse complement.
CATCAGTTGCTACATATGAATTCTTTGTGAGAGTGAGAGCAAGGACATTTTGATACCCATGTTAGAAAAATATGCTATATTTGTGAGTAATTATGGGTACTATATTGTGAGACACACATGGTTGATGAGCTTTGGATAGTTGTATATGATTCTATGTACCTTAAAGTTTGCATGTGAGTTGATCACCATCACTAGTCTACGCTAGAGGTTAAACTGTTTCTACTTATAATCAGGAAGCTACTCTTTGTTGATAATTTTTGTGCTTGTCTTGAAGAATGTTTTGTGTTGTTGCTGTAAAAACCCTAAGTTGATGCTTAGAAGGACATGATATTTTGTTCGAGGACGAACAAAGCTGCAAGTGTGGGGTGTTGATGATAGGCGAATTTACACGCCTATATCAATATATTTTGCCCATATTTTAGCCTAGTTTTGAGAACAAATTATATATTTCATGCACTTTTAGTCCTTTTTCCTGTAAATGAGCTAACGAACATGATTAGGAAAGTTTCAGGTATAAATGATGCAAAATACAACATTTTATGGCTTACTTGATGCAAAAGAAAGCTCACAAAGGAAGGGAAGGAAGTCTACACGCCTAAGGACCAAAACTGCTTCATGGAAAATCTGTCCCGGGCTAAAACAACATTTCTGAAGACTTTGGGGACTTACAGATACAAAGCTGGATTTTGACAATGATACATTAACCTAGTACAATTGGGTTATGTATTTCATTAGTTTATTTGGATTAGGAGAATGTTACATTAACCTAGTACAAATGGGTTAAGTATTTCCTTAGTTTAGTAGGATTTGGTTATTTATTTCATTAGCATAGTAGGAGTAGGATATGAGTATTATAAATACCCTATCATGCTAGAGATTTTTAATTAAGTCCTCCCTTAGTGGAGAGGCAAGTCCTCCCTTAGTGGAGAGACACATTCTACTTCTCAATTACAACTCTTCTAATCTTTCCATTAATTCTATTCTTAAATTCCACAACAAGAGAATCGTTACTTGCTAAGGAATCACGCCACACGCCTATCACCTAATCCACACGCCATTACTCAACAATAACAATGCAAATCGTGATCTACTTCGCACTCATGGGTAACTAAACTTCTCTGTTGGGGTTATGGAAGCCGAATGAGATACTATCTATTGCTGTGAGTTTGTGAGTTCGAGAAACGTATATTGCTTATATCATTATTCTCTTCATCTTAATGCAAATTCTTGTGGCTGCAGACGCATAGAATAACACCAGTCTAACATTTAACTTGTTCGAGAGAAAGGTTATTTGTCTGGAAAAGAGATAATGTCAAGGTAGTAGGACACCCTTTCCTATTAAAAAGCTAGTGCCGTAACTGGACTAACCTCTTGGAGAATTCGTACCGTTAGACACGCTTTAAGCTCGAGAGAGTTAAAGTGAAATAGTCCTTGTTCAGGTCGAGAGATGCTTGGATTTACCATCGACTACAATTCTCTATAAGCAATTGCATGTCAAGACTCTACACACTCATAGCCAATAGAGACGTATACCTCAGAAGGTGGACATAACCCCAACGCTTCAATTCTCATTGTTTACAACTTACGTAACAATCTTTCTCTCTTTACTTTGCTATTTTCAGCTTTTACTTTATTGTTTTCGTTACACATTACAATCCACCCTTTTACGAGACTTGCACCAAAAGTTTAGTAATTTTGCTTACTTGTTGGCCAAGCTATTCCCTGTGGGATCGACACCCAACCCAGGTTGGGTTCTATATTTGCTAACGACTGATTTACACTCCCAAGAGAGCTGTAGATTGAGCGTTATCAAAAATTAGCGCCGTTGCCGGGGAATACGAGTGTCAATTAAGTTTGTGATAGTTGCTAGACCCTTTGGTCAAAGATTCTCGTACTTTTACTTTTAGTTGTTGTTTTTGTTTTATTCAGGTTCTCTTGACAGAATGGATGCACAACGTGAAATTTATAGGATGGCTGCTCAAGTGCATCAACAGAATATTGATAACCGTAGGCGAGCAACAAATCCTGACGATGAGGATCTAGGTCATGAAGAGCTACTAAACCCACGGCATACTGCTGAGATGGCGGAACCCATGCAGAGGAGAGATCGTCAAGCGCGATTGAGACCTGATCGTCGAACTGTACAAATTCCTTTTGATGATGATGATGACGATTTGGATGAAGCTGGTGCCACAGGAGCCATTGTTCTACCACCCTTGGCACCGGGAGCAAAGTTCAATATCACTAGCGCCATGATTCAGCTTTTGCAACTCAAGGGATTATTTGGTGGACTAGCAGGCGATGATCCGAATATGCATCTGATCAACTTTATTTCTACATGCAAGTCATTCGACAATCCTGGCGTTGGACAGAATGTAATTCGACTACGCTTATTTCCATTGTCTCTGTCTGGGGAGGCAACTCTATGGTTGAATGGGCTGACTCCTGATTCGATTACAAATTGGAGGCAATTGAAAGACGCTTTCCTAGAAAGATTCTTTCCGCCATCCAAAAGAGCACAGTTGAGAGATGAGATCACCAATTTTTGACAGCTTCCAACTGAAGCTCTCCACGTTACATAGGAGAGGTTCAAGACGAAGCTAATGCAGTGCCCAAACCATCATATGACCAATGTCCACTTGATGGAGATATTATACAGAGCTTTGAATTCGGGGACTAAGCCAGTGGTTGATAATGCGGCTGGAGGATCATTTATGGACCTCACTTTTGTTCAGGCAAGCAATATGCTAGACCGGATGACAAAACAAAGTAGAGCTTGGCATACCAGGGATTCTGAGGTAGCAAGCCCCACTTTATCTATTGGAATGTCTGCAGACCAAAGAAGAAGCGAAGAAGAATGTGAGCAAGACATGGCGCACATGAAAACACCATTGGATCTTCTGACAAAGAACATATTATCAGGGAAGACCGAAAAAGTGAAAGCTGTAGCGCTAAAAGGAAGAGACGAATCTGATTCTGAAGAGGAGGCCAACTACTTGAACAATCAGGGGGGTTTCCGTGGGAATTCCCAAGGAAACAAAGGTCGGAACTATTATGATAAATCTGGAAGCAAAGACCAAGGTAGTTGGAAGAAAAATAATGAAAAGAGTGGTTTGTACGTTCCCCCTGGTAGACGTGATACCACCACATCTAATTCTGGGAGTATGGAAGACAGGATGGCTAAGTTATTGAAAGGAGTGGAAGCAACGAGCGCAGGAGTTAAGGAGGTGATTGATGATTTGTCCTCCATGAAGCAACTAGTTGATTCTCATTCCACTTCTATCAGGCAAATAGAGCAGCAATTGAGCCAACTTTCAGCAGCATTCAATCAAAGAAAGGCTGGCACCTTACCAAGCGATACTGTGCAAAACCCAAAGAATGATGGGTCATGCATGGCCATCACTACCAGAAGTGGTAAGGTGCTGGAAACTTCAGCAAAAGGCAAGCAAGTGGTTGACAAAGCTGCGGACATGGACATTACACCTAGTGACGTTACAAAAGGAGAAGAAGCCGCAACAACTACTCCCAACGTCAGGGACGTTTCACCTAGTGACGTGCAGCCTGAAAAAGTGGAAAAACAGAATCAAGAGAAGAAAAAAACCATGGAGAGAACACTTACATACCCACCACCACCTTTTCCCCAAAGATTGAAGAAGGTGGCGGATGACACAAAGTTCAGCAAATTTATGACTATGCTTAAGCAGCTGACCATTAATGTTCCATTGGTGGAGGCACTTGAACAAATGCCTGGATATGCGAAGTTTATGAAGGACCTATTGACAAAGAAGCGGGCAGCAAGTTATGAGTTGGCGGATAATGTTCATCATTGTAGTGCAATCGCTACAAGATCGCTAGTTCAAAAGAAGGCAGATCCTGGAGCTTTCACTATTCCTTACACAATTGGATCGTTGGATTTTGCTAAGGCATTGTGCGATTTGGGACCTAGCATCAATTTGATGCCACTATCTATCTACCGAAAGTTGGGGTTGGGAGACCCTACACCAACCAATATGAGGCTCGTGATGGCTGATAGGTCGGTAAAACGACCTGTGGGTATCTTGAATGATGTGTTGGTGAAGGTTTCTTCATTCATCTTTCCTACAGACTTCGTTATTCTGGATTGTAAGGAGAATTCTGAAGTTCCCATCATCTTGGGACGTCCCTTCCTTGCAACTGGAAGTGTGCTTATTGACATGAAAGATAATAAGCTTTTGTTTCGAATTAATGACGAAGTGGTACGGTTTGATATATGCAAAACAATGAAGCAGCCCAGCGATATGAATGAGTTATATGTTCATCATGAGGATACGAAAGAATTATCTATAGAGAAACAACCTACTGTTGAGCCATTGTCTGCTGTGCCACTGAAAGTTGAGCATGAAGATAATGAAGGTTATGAAGAACTTATGAGTGCTCTAACAGAAATAGAGCCTTATACTCCTAAGCAACCAGATTGTGATCTCAAGAATCAACCAACAGCGAAGACTCCCATTGACGAGCCACCAATGCTAGAATCGCAAGAGCTTCCCGATTATCTAAGGTATGTGTTCTTGGAAAGTGGAAGTATACTTCAGATAAGTGTGGTGGATGATTTAAGTGAACAACACGTGGAGGCTCTCATCTCTGCTCTGATGAGGTACAAGAGAGCTATGGGTTGGACTATTGATGATATAATTGGTGACTCTCCGGAGAAACGTAGGAGCCATCTCGAAGAAGATCACATGCCCACAGGTAAGCCTCATTGCCGTCTAAATCCTTTTAGAAAACGATCCACCATTTGCCTCGACGAAGTCTGAGTACTCGAGGTAACCATGTCGTGCCACGACAATAAATAAGGCGCTAGATGGGAGGCAACCCATTGTTTATCATTTTTCATTTATCGTTTATCGTTTTCTTTCATTCTAGTACTTGTCTTGTTTTTTATTAATGAAAATCCAAAAATAAGAGTCGTGCCACGACCAAAACTAAGGCGCTTGGTGGGAGGCAACCCATCGTACTAATCGTTTTTATTGTTTTGAGCAAATATAGGTGGAAGAGGTATTCAACGAGGAGATTGGTTTCAAATGATGATTTGGATGTATTGAATGGTAAAGGTGGTAAGTTAGGTATAAGGATGCATAAGGGTATGGATTGAGCATTACTCATGCTTAAATAGGCATCGAGAAAGGCTAGGACTAGGTAAAACTAGGCCACGAACAATGCAAAACCTATCCTATAGCCTAAGGTCTCGGAATCTAGTGTGCTATACACTATGCGCCGCCCATTCCTAAGTGTGCTTTTGACTATGCGCCGCCTATGCTATAGCATTAGGTCTCAGGATCTCATATGCCATAGACTATGCGCCGCATAGTGTATGTCATTCTTAAATAAATGCATGGCATAGTGTATGGCATTCTTAAATAAATGCATGGCATATGCTATGGCATTCTGCTCAACTAGGCAAAGCATTAGGCACCGCCTATGGTCACTTTTGGTCTCCAAATCCGATTTTAATGGGTCACAACTCAACCCAACCTTTTCTTACAAATATGAGACTTAATCTTGAACCAAAAACACATTGGAAACCTAGCTCATGCACCACCTATAGTCTCCAAATCCTATCAAAAAGTTTCCTTTTGCTCTTTTTCTTCACAAGAACATCATCCAAAGGCTTCAACCAAGTAAGTACTACTTTGTTCTTCATTTAAATTTTGTAAGTACTACTTTACTACACCTATTATGAATTGCTAAATCTTGAAAAAGTATTGGTGATGTGAACGTGTTTGAATTGTTGATACAAAACCAAGTGAGTGAACATGTACGTTAGGATGCTCTTAACTTATTTCCGACTTGAATTTGATTTTGATGCATTGTTATACTACTTGCGGAATTTCTATAGTAATGAACATTGTATAATCTTGTCACTTGAATACTTACATGTTAGAATATCCCGTTCATCGGAATAAGACTTATAACTACCTACCGACATAGGAGGTTGAGTTTATTGATAGAAACTATACCATGTGGTTACCCCTATGTAGTAGTGTTGTTATATCTACCATGAAAGTAGTCCAATGGCTGCAAGTAAGTGATGCATTGCTGAGTTTCTTATCAAAATATAATCCTAAAACGTATGTCGATGAAGTCTAAGTAATCGACCACTTTCACTTCACTGATTTGTATCAACAAAACTAAGTGTGAGGTGGTACCCCTACTGCTTGTGTATAGATTGTAACCATTGAGATTGTGCTACCATTAACACTATTTCTAGTGACAGGTACAATGGCACCCAAAGCAAGACAAGGCAAAGAAAAGGCTACCACTTCACAAAAAGGCAAGAAAAGAGGCCAAAGAGAGCAAGGAGAACCCTCCTTGATGCAAACACCTCAACTCACTCTTGGAATTAAGTGGGATACTTATGAGGAACTTCTAAGGATGATGACTCTGATGATGATTCCGATGCAAGGGGTATGACCCCAGACATAGAGAATGAGTCCGACTAACCAGGTTCTTCTTATTTATTTTCCACTGAGGACAGTGTGCCCCGTCTAAGTGTGGGGTGATGGTATTTGCATGCTATACTTCTTGATCCGCATTTGCATTTATTCATGTTTGTTTGCTTAGTTTTTTTAGTAGTAAATTTTTTTTAGCTTTGCATGAAATAATTCTAATAGGCAGCATGAGATTATAACAAGAGTATGTGCTACAATTATGACTATTGAGACGTTTAGGCTCTAGTTGTGACTCATTATGTGATATTTAATGGTTCAATTCTTTCACTTGTTGGGTCGAGAGTCTATATTACTTCCAATCAAGTCAACCATGTGCCTTGTGTGTGTGAGGTAACAGTATATTCTATGTTTGTGGCTGATGCTAGAACTTGCCTGGTATGTATGCAAAGCGAAAATAAGGAGTGTAAGTTTAGGAGATGATTTAGGCATTTCTTTGGCAACCTATACATGTTTACCTTTGTTTTACCTACCCATGGACATCATCCTAGTTAAATCCTTTTGAGCCTTTAGCCTATTTCTTTGACAACCTTGTATGTAAGCCTAATCCATTTTTTTTCAAGACCGTAATTTGATCCAAATTCCTAAGTGCTTTAAAGTGAAAAAGTCATGTGACAACATAACAGGAAATTGGGTGAGTATGATGCTTTAAATTGTAATGGTGCTTGAATGTGTTATGAAAAAGAAAGTGCTATCATAAGAGGTATGTTGTGAAAAGAAAAAGGAAAAGAAAGCTGAAAAGTGAGTTGTGCTTAAAATTGAAAAAAAAAAGATGAGAACAAGGGTGGAAGAATAAAATAAAGAAAGGTTGAAAGAAAAAAGTGTCGATGATACAATGTGATGTATTAAAGTGCTTAGGAACTTAGTCACTATTTCTGGCCAAAATAGCTGATCCTACCCGTCCCTTAGCCTACATTACAACCATCAAAAGACCTACTTGATCCTAAGCTTAGCATTCTAACATTTAGTAGAGTACTACATTAAGGGCAAGCCTATGGTCATCAGTTGCTACATATGAATTCTTTGTGAGAGTGAGAGCAAGGACATTTTGATACCCATGTTTGAAAAATATGCTATATTTGTGAGTAATTATGGGTACTATATTGTGAGACACACATGGTTGATGAGCTTTGGATAGTTGTATATGATTCTATGTACCTTAACGTTTGCATGCGAGTTGATCACCATCACTAGTCTACGCTAGAGGTTAAACTGTTTCTACTTATAATCGGGAAGCTACTCTTTGTTGATAATTTTTGTGCTTGTCTTGAAGAATGTTTTGTGTTGTTGCTGTAAAAACCCTAAGTTGATGCTTAGAAGGACATGATATTTTGTTCGAGGACGAACAAAGCTGCAAGTGTGGGGTGTTGATGATAGGCGAATTTACACGCCTATATCAATATATTTTGCCCATATTTTAGCCTAGTTTTGAGAACAAATTATATATTTCATGCACTTTTAGTCCTTTTTCCTGTAAATGAGCTAACGAACATGATTAGGAAAGTTTCAGGTATAAATGATGCAAAATACAGCATTTTATGGCTTACTTGACGCAAAAGAAAGCTCACAAAGGAAGGGAAGGAAGTCTACACGCCTAAGGACCAAAACTGCTGCATGGAAAATCTGTCCCGGGCTAAAACAGCATTTCTGAAGACTTTGGGGACTTACAGATACAAAGCTGGATTTTGACAATGATACATTAACCTAGTACAATTGGGTTATGTATTTCATTAGTTTATTTGGATTAGGAGAATGTTACATTAACCTAGTACAAATGGGTTAAGTATTTCCTTAGTTTAGTAGGATTTGGTTATTTATTTCATTAGCATAGTAGGAGTAGGATAGGAGTATTATAAATACCCTATCATGCTAGAGATTTTTAATTAAGTCCTCCCTTAGTGGAGAGGCAAGTCCTCCCTTAGTGGAGAGACACATTCTACTTCTCAATTACAACTCTTCTAATCTTTCCATTAATTCTATTCTTAAATTCCACAACAAGAGAATCGTTACTTGCTAAGGAATCACACCACACGCCTATCACCTAATCCATATGCCATTACTCAACAATAACAATGCAAATGGTGATCTCCTTCGCACTCATGGGTAACTAAACTTCTCTGTTGGGGTTATGCAAGCCGAATGAGATACTATCTATTGCTGTGAGTTTGTGAGTTCGAGACACGTATATTGCTTATATCATTATTCTCTTCATCTTAATGCAAATTCTTGTGGCTACAGACGCATAGAATAACGCCAGTCTAACATTTAACTTGTTCGAGAGAAAGGTTATTTGTCTGGAAAAGAGATAATGTCAAGGTAGTAGGACACCCTTTCCTATTAAAAAGCTAGTGCCGTAACTGGACTAACCTCTTGGAGAATTCATACCATTAGACACGCTTTAAGCTCGAGAGAGTTAAAGTGAAATAGTCCTTGTTCAGGTCGAGAGACGCTTGGATTTACCATCGACTGCAATTCTCTATAAGCAATTGCATGTCAAGACTCTACACACTCATAGCCAATAGAGACGTATACCTCAGAAGGTGGACATAACCCCAACGCTTTAATTCTCATTGTTTACAACTTACGTAACAATCTTTCTCTCTTTACTTTGCTATTTTCAGCTTTTACTTTATTGTTTTCGTTACACATTACAATCCCCCCTTTTACGAGACTTGCACCAAAAGTTTAGTAATTTTGCTTACTTGTTGGCCAAGCTATTCCCTGTGGGATCGACACCCAACCCAGGTTGGGTTCTATATTTGCTAACGACCGCTTTACACTCCCACGAGAGCTGTAGATTGAGCGTTATCAATTATATCAGTCTGGGTAGTTTTGTCTTGATATGTAGTCTGCAATAACATTTTTGTTAGTACTAATTACTTCAATTATAAATGTAAAATTTGATATATTCAAGACTAGTATCAGCATCTCTTTTGTTGTAACTGAATTTTGTATTTTCATTGTTAACCACCAACGTACCTGTGTATTATCTGTTCGTACAATAAACTTGTTATATACAATATATGGCTCAAATGCTAATAAACTTTTATATAATGAGCATAATTCTTTTCTCTTTATTTCCCATTTTATTTCTGTTTCATTAAACGCACCTGAGTAGTATCTACAATGGTGTTCTAATTTTTCTCCTTTATATCTATATTTTAGTACTCCTCCATAACTACATTCACTAGCATCTGCTTCAACTATATATATAAATTTTATTTTTTCATCTGGAAATTGTAATTTTGGTAACTCTTCACAAAGTATTTTTATTTTCTGAACTTGTTTTCTAGCTTCTTCGTTATAGTTATATTCTACATCCTTTTTTAATTTTTTTTTGTAATGGTTTTAAGTTTTCTACTAATTTTGGAATATATTCTCTTAATTGGTTTACTAATCCTAAAAATGATTGTAATTTCTTTTTTGTATCTAATTCTTCTTTTGAATTTATTATTTTTTGTACTATATGTTGTTGCATTTTTACTCCACTTTTATCTATTTGTATTCCCAAAAATTCTATCTGATTTTTCATAATTTCTGCTTTCTTCTCACTTAAACGTATTCCTAATTTTTCTATTATATCTGTAAACTGTTCTAATAATTTTAAATATTCTTCTTTAGTTTTTGTATATAATAGTATATCATCTATGTATACTATACAGTTAGGTAGTTGTTTAAAATAACTATCCATAAAATGTTGATATCTACCTGGTGCATTTTTATATCCAAATGATAGTATATTCCATTCATAAAATCCTTGTGGTACCGTAAATGCAGTTAATTCCTTAGATTCTTCTTTTAACTTTAAATGGTACAATCCTGATTTACAATCAAATTTACTAAAATAATTATATCCTTGTATTTGTCTTATTTTTAATATCTTATTTGGTATTGGGTAGTTATAAGTCATTGTTTTTGCATTTAAATTTCTATAATCAATAACCATCCAACTTTTTCCTCTTTTTTGTTCACTATGTTTATTTACTATAAATGCTGGGCTATTATGTTTACTATTACTTTTTTGTATATATTGTTTTTCTAATAATTCTTCTATATGCATTTTAAATTCTTTTAAATTATCAAAATTATACGTTAATGGTGCCTGGGTTATTATGCTATTTTTATCTATTAATTCAATTTTTATAGTGATTTTATGTTTTTCCCATCCTTTTAATGGATCTTCACTATATAATTGTTCTAATTTTTTCTTAATTATTTCTATCTTATTTATTGAAAATATAGTTATTTCCTTTTTATTTATTGAAAATACGACTAGTTCTATTGTATCTTCAGTATTTTTTATATTTTCTAATTTTTGTGTAATTTTTTCACATTCTTTTATCCAATCAGTTTTCTTTCTTATTTTATTAATAACTCTTTTTGCTCTTATTTTCTGTTTGCATGGTGTTTTAAACCACCAATCTGTTCTAGTTATTATAGGTGGGTATAATTTATCTAAAAACGGCATTCCTAAAAGTATATCTTTTGATGTTAGCTCATAATTATAGATTTATTCTATTGTTAATATTTTATCCCATACTTGTGTTTTTACATTCTTAGCTTTATACGTAATTAAGCTTCCTTCATTATTAAATCCTTTAACTATTATTGGTGTTTTTAATTTATCCCATTTACTTTCTGGTAAACAATTATATCTACATAAATTAGCTTCTGCTCCGGTATCTATCATAGGCGTATAATATCTACTATAATATCCTTCTACTACTATCTTCATTAATACATATATTTTCATATCATGTTAGAGCTCTTCTTAGGAATAATCTTTCCCTATTATCTATTATAGATAATTGTGTATGTTCTATATTGTATGGTTTTACTTGTTGTAGCCATTTGATTCCTAATATTATGTCTGCTTTTTGCATTTCTTCCTTTATTTCAAATTCTATTTTAATTTTTCTAACTCCTATTATTATTTCTTTTTCTACTATATTTTTAGTGTTTATTAAGCTTCTTGGTAGATCTGGGCATATATTATTATCAGATTTTATTTCTCTAAACTACTCCATAGACTAGGAAAATGATCATACAACTTGTATACACGTGAGAATCACTTGGATCAGGAACGACGGTTAGAATTCTAGCATGAAAATACGGGGTATTACATTATCTCTCCCTTGGGAACATTCGTCCTCGAATGTGGATAATTAACCTGAAACACAGAGGAATATTAGTATTTAAGCTATCATGTGTAACTGATAGAACTGAATCAATGGATCTCAAGAATAATGAGCTACTGAACTGGTAACTTGTAAAGTAAATTAGTGACATGAAAATGATTCAGTGTAGGTATTTTAAAGGTGAACTTTTTATTTTGAATTTAGTTTAGTTTGGTAACTTGTAAAGTGAATTAGTGACTTGAAATTTTGAAGTGTAGGTACTTTAAATGTGAACTTTTCATTTTGAATTTAGTTTAGTTTGGTAACTTGTAAAGTGAATTAGTGACATGAAAGTGATTAATTGTAGGTACTTTAAATGTGAACTTTTCATTTTGAATTTAGTTTAGTTTGGTAACTTATAAAGTGAATAAGTGACTTGAAAGTGATTAAATACTTGAAATGTGTGAACTTTTTATTTTGAATTTACTTTAGTTTGGTAACTTGTAAAGTGAATTAGTGAATTCAAAGTGATAAAGTATCGGTACTTAAAATGTGAACTTTTTATTTTGAATTTAATTTAGTCTGGTAACTTGTAAATTGAATTAGTGACTTGAAAGTGATTAATTGTAACGCCCCAAAATTGGGTCCCGAGACGTCACACAGTGCTTAGGGGCATAAATGATCCTAAGCTAACCCTTCTACTGGCGTAAATCATAAGCAACTGAATAAAATTCTCAAGTCTACATGAGATTAGTGAAAACATAGAACTTATCTGAACTTGATCAATACAATTATGAACGTTACAAGGTTACAACTCTACTTTTATAAATGAAACTAAAACTGAATACATCAACTTCTACTGACTGTCTATGAAGCCTCTATTGGTACTGACTTCAGATAAATGGGTCATGACTCCTAACTACCCAATCTCAATATGACTAAAGTAAGAAATACGATACTCCTCGAACTGTATAACTAACTTAAGGACTTGAATAAAAAGGACTCATAACCTGCTGACTGGAAGCTGCAAACACACTGAATATGGTATCTGCACTATAACTTATACCTACATTATAAGGCACTGTAGCATATAGAAATATATGGGGGTCAGTACTTTAAATAATGTACTGAGTATGTGGGGGTGCAATACAACATTATAACTTATATCATAAATGATTATGAAAAATCATGCATACTGACGATAACGACTCTCATTACTTGAATTAATTAAAATATATACCTTGAAACTCATCATTAGTAATGCAAGCATTATATATCTCATAAATCATTATACTCAACTCAAACTCTTTAAATCACAACTTAGAGTGACTCGGTAACTCATGAAACTTGAACTCTCATGGACTTGGGAATTTCATATAACCGACATGACTACCCTATGTGAGCCGTATGGAGTCCAATATTTTTCCCTCATAAGGAGAGAAACCAACATTGGCGGGGGAGTTGTACTCTTTCCAGGGAGTACAACCTCAATCTCATTATCACAATTTCATACTCGGCCTCTGGCCCCATAATTATCAATATCAATCCTACGGTGGAACGTATTTTTAGAGAAATACCACATTTCCCGCTTGGTGCTAAATACTCCTCCCAAACTCAGCTCAGAACATGTTAGGAAATTGTAACGCCCCAAAATCGGGTCTCAAGATATCACATGGTTCTTAGGATCACAAGTGACCCCAAGCTAACCCTTCTACTAGTATACCTCATAACCAACTAACCAAAAAGTATAAATCTATACAAATCTATGGAAAATAACTCTTTTCTGAATATGACAAATACAAAACTAAATTTACAAGATTACAACTCTTCTTTAACAACCAAAACTAAAATGGAATACATCAACTTCTACTGACTGTCTATGAAGCCTCTACTAGTACTGACTGTAGGTAGCCGGGTTATGACTCCCGACTACCCCAACTCAATACGACTGAATAAAGAAAATACAACACTTCTCGAACTATATAACTAACTCAAGACCTTGAATCAAAAGGACACATCACCTGCTGACTGGATGCCGCGAACTGACTGGATCTGAAGATGTACACTATACCTTGTACCTACATTCTGAGAAAATGTAGCCCACATACGAATATGTGGGTTAGTACCATGAAAACGTACCGAACATATGGGGGTTCAATGCATATATAAAATAATATCTTAATATCATCACAGTCTAAAAAATTATGCATATTGATATAAATGACTCACTTAGCTCGAATTAAAATCATCATAATCATAAGAGAGTAAAATATATCGGGTGAAACATGTGTGTCATCATAATAAATCACTATTGCAAATCATCAAAGCAATCAAATCTCATAACAATTCTCTTTGGAGTATATGTTCATTAAATCTTTCGAAAACAATGACTTTCTCAAACTCAGTCTTTCAAAAAAATTTGTTTTAATCTCAGATAGAAGAATAATACTTTTCATATTAAATAGGAGAATACACACACACACATATTGGGAGAATCTTACAACCGGCATAAACCATGTGAGCTATATGGAGTCCAATGTCCAACCCACGTTGGGGAGAGCTGGCCTATCCTTGCCATCGGAGTAGGACCTTAATCATTCTTTTCACTAGTGATCACTATATCAATTAGCCTTAGGCTCACATCCTATGGTGGCACGTAGTTCTGGGGAAGTAACAATCACAACTATACCTCCCACTCGATGCTAAAGACTACTCCCGGACTTAGCTCAGATCTTTTCTAAAGAAAATCCACAACAACACAATTCAACAATTCATAACGGGAGCCATCATGCTACCCCTTTATCATAATCAATCAAAATATGGATTTTTTTTCTCATTCGAGTTTAAAAATAACTTCTTCAAGACCAAAAGGTCAAATCAATCCAATCTCAATGTGTATATTTACTACAATAAAATATAAGTTCAAATCGGGTTCAACAACCCATATATCAATACTTGATCAAAACATTTCAAGATTCACACTTTATATATCAAAAAAGTATGATACATAAGAAAATCTGGAAATTTATCTTTTATCAATAATATTCACATCAACGCTCATGCAATTCATCTTCAAAACATCAAAAATATTATAACTTCTTCAACAAGAATATAGATTTCAAATTTCCATCTCAAATTCGTAAGTAGAGCATGTAAAATCATATATCTTTGTAAAATAATACAAATTTTGGGCACAAGAACGAAAGGGTGTTCTTGTTGAAAAACCCCACATACCTTAAACTTGAAGCTTTGAATGAACTCTTGACCTTGGGATTTTATTCGTGAAAATAATGAGTGTTTCTTGTAGCCCTTGGAATAGGGATTCCGAATCTCGAAGAATTATTGAAAACTCATGGTTGAATCTTGAGATATTTGAATTTTAGGTTTAAACCCTAATGAATGTTCTTGGTGATTTTGAGAGAAAGTAAACTTATTTTGGTGTTATGGGAGTTTAATCTCGTGTTATAGACATATATAGGGATGTTTTTGGTACTTGGAAGTGAGGTATGCGGCGCACAACCCATGGCAGACCTTAAGGTGTGCGTCTCACACCTTATGGCAGACATTTAAGTGTGACTTGCACTTCCAATCGCACACCCTTACTGCCTCTCACAAAAATGGACATAACTCTTCGCTCGGGTATCAAATTGTTGGGAAATTGGTATCGTTGGAAGGCTAATTCAATTATCTATAATTTTATAGGTCTTGGGATGAAAAATTACATGTATATGAAGAGATATACACGTTTGAAGTTGACCCTTGTAGAATTGAATGTCAAACTTTGGATGAATCAATTAGTCTTAGCTCAACTTTGTTCTAGGTCATTGCTATGAACATTTTTCACCTCTAAACTACTCCATAGACTAGGATAATGACCATGCAACTTTTATTCATGTGATAATAACTTGTATTAGAGCTTATACGCATAGGAACGACGGTTAGAATTGTAGCACAAAAATACGGGGTATTACATTATGTCCCCCTTGGGAACATTCATCCTCGAATGTGGATAATTAACCTGAAACACAGAGGAATATTAGTCATCAACATATCATGGGTAACTGATTGAACTGAATCATTGGATCTTAAGAATAATGAGCTACTAAACTGGTCTGCAAGTGCATGAATCCTAAAATAAAATAACTATGTGGCTAAGATAGAAATGGAAGTGTCAACTTATGAGTAATCATTACTTTGCACTGGATTTGAACCCATGAGAAAGGATGAGAGTTTTATTATATGAAAACTCAGGGTATTACAACATCCCACTCTTGGGATCGTTCATCCCCGAATGATAATAATTTGATGAAAATACTAGGAAGAGACTGTGATACTACACATGATACTTACAAACTGAATCATGACTTAATATCTGAAACAGAATCTGATGCATGAACTGAGCTGAATTCATAATTTAATTGGACACAAACATATTGCTTCTTGGAATGTACATACATATAAGACTGTGGATAGTAAGACTAGATGGAAAATTAAGAATCTATAGGAGCTTATCTCCTTGCTTGCTAAACTAGATTACAAGCTATATGGACTGGATCATACTGACTACCCATACTCAAATGGAGTATTTCTTTAGCACTTTTCTATGAAATTCTATTTACATTAGGGAGCAAAGAATTTTGGGCATGTTCTGAACAAGACATTTGTCTAAGGAATTACAACATTGATATAACTCTATAGCATGGAATATAATTATATAACTCATAAACTAGGATAGGATTGCTAGGCCGTAGGCAACACAACTTCTTACTTTTAAGCTTAGCATTACTTCTCAAATTCTCTCTCAACTATACTATTCCTCTTAAATACCATACTCATTTGATTCAACTTATAATTCTTATATTGGCACTGCGAAATCTTTCTACTAAGGTCTAAACTAAACTAAGTTCTCTCACCATGATCAAGCCTAACACTAAATCACAAGATACAACATGCCAAACCACAATACTAGTCTAAACAACAAGGTTCAACATTCTATATCTTCTTAGAGCTCACACCCTAAGCATAACATGTCCTACCACTTCAATGACTAATTTAAAACTCTTGATATAGATTCACTAGTGCATATTGCATTCATCATCTTACACTAAACATGCATTCATGCCTATCTTTAGAAATCACATATAACTTTAAGGCAAATACTCCTAAAGGCATACTTCACATATTCTCTAAACCTTTATCAACAACAATTTTCTTGCACTATTCTTAAAAACATACACACAATTTTTAACTAACCTTGACATGTATCAAAGACTTGGCCTCAATCTTACTTAACACTTTAGCCTTAGATAGAAAAGAATAAATAATCTTTCTTAATGAGGGCCATCAACTCTCTCACATATAAACCATTGCTTATCCACTATCATAACCACTATCTTAACATAGGAAGAGGTCACCGAAGGGCTAACACATATGAACCAGAAGCACGAAAACTACAATACAAAACATTAACACTTATCTTTGTCCTGAGGAATAAAATAACAAAGGCATGGATTCATTAAAGAAATCTAAGCTGAGGACATGCTTGATATAATGCGAACTTCATTAGTATCATGAGTGTAAAAACTGGTCATACTCTAAAACATGAGTTTATACTTATCATGAGATACTCAACATAAGAATGGAGTTCATAGATTCATAACAGATAACTCGACTCACAGAGTGAAGCCGTTACATGCTTGCTAGAAGCTGAGAATGGGCTTGAGCACACATGATAGGTATAAACATAGGCCTGTGGCATGGATTTGTTAAGCAAGTGATGGATTTGGTGTTGTAATGACTGAAATCCAAGGAATACTCTAGAGTAAAAAGGGATCACTATTTCATCATAACTCATTATTGACATGTATCACAATCTAATTCTCAAAACTCGATTTGGTTCTTCACTAACTATCTCCCCCTTAGGTTAAAGCTGGTATTCTAAGTATGATGGTCTACTCCATATCCTCGATATTAAGCCATAATTTCATCATTCTATTATCTACACATAAATGCTAAACTCACAAGAATAAACTAATTTCAAACTTACCAACTTCATTCTTGAACAACCCATCCATATGCCATCCTTAATTCCTAGCTTCAATAATCATAATCAAAGACTTACACTCTCATTTGCAACCATATCTACATGTCTAATCACATAATCATAGCCTACCAAGATCAAACTTCTATACTTACAATTTTCCCAAACCATGAGAATAAAATCATACTAAAAAGGCTCAAAATCTTGAGTCATAACTCCTTAACTTAGCTATCAAGAACAACATAAATTATCTAACTAGCCTTTCTCAACCTAGCAACTCAACATTACTACTAACCACACAATATGAAATAATACTCAAAAAATAATGCATCCTTATAGCATCTTGGGAACACCTCTACACGATACTTAATAACGAACACATGATCTTATACTCTTGCATACACTGTTCTGGCCTACTAGATCACCTCCATATAACTAGCATCAACAACTGAACCATCAACTGTTCAAACATAATGTCTAGAGCTAAACATGATTTACAACCCAATCTCACACACAATTTTCACTTCAAAACTATAGAACATAGCATTAAGAAAAACTAGTACACAATGACAATCGATCATAATCATACGCCTATCTTATTCATAATCTGTTAACACATCCTCTTTCTTCACATCATTACTATTTACCTATTTTCGCACCTAATTACATTCATAACTCTATAAATTTCAACTAAACTTCCTCTTGAAATCTCAGGAAAGCCTAAATTAACAATACTCAACCACCAAGTACTTCTATCAAAACCTATACTTTCCTACAACAACAAATACCATCAATAACTCTTTTCATACTTTAAGCAAACAACAATCTACCTTAACTAATAATCTCCTTCTCTAACTTCACTAAACTAACAAGCAAGGGTATATCACTTCATTAATAATTCAATCATAAGCACAAATTCAGCTATACATATTCAATAAATCGCCCTTACCACCATTCTTTCCACTACACTTCTAAACCCACAATTTCAACTAACACAAGAATTTCAACTATTACTACTTCTACACAGAAACACACACTTTCAACTAACACCAGAACAACAAGATAAACAACAAGTTGCTAGTGAATCAAAATAGGCCTCACACGACTTCACTAGACTTTGGTTTTGTATTTTGATTAAGAAAATTATATGAATAACAAAGCAACTATACTAGTGAATCAAAATAGGCCTCACACGGCTTCACTAGACTTTGATTTTTCACAAACATAATGATAACAAGATAACATAATACAAGAGATAGAAACTTGACACATAACATTCAATGATCTAAGAATACACCTTACTCTATCTTAATTAAATAACTTATAAGAACAAAGGTATAACTTCAACACACTAGAAGGCTCCTCTTAAGCCACTTTATAGAACTTCTGAAACTTCAGCCAGCAAATATAAAAGCATTATCTGGGGAGGAAATTGTAACTTGCCAAACATATTACCTCAAGAACAATACATAAATAGAGAAGTATAGATTATCATTATGGATTCTGAGGAGAAATTTGAAAGCATATATGACTCGGGCTTAGTGCATGATTTGCATAGGCCTGATAAAACATTTTTAGTTTTCAAAACTCAAAAGTACTGATAGGATACTTTTGTAGCTCTCTTAAAATTCCATAACTATCTATGGAGAAATAAGCTCAACTATTTCTAATACCTTGGAAATAAGCCAGAGATGGCTTGACTAGAGTAAGATGAGAATCTGTATAAGTTTCTTAGAGAACTTTTCTATAGCACGATTTATGACTTAAAAGATTGGAGACATTTGTTAAAAGCCCTATAGCATCTCAAATAAAAGTATAAAAGTCTCTTTACCGTTCCGCAAGACTCTACTACACATGGCTTCATAGACACCCTAGGACACTTGAACTCTATGCTTTGATACCAAGTTTGTAATGCCCCAAAATTGGGTCCCGAGATGTCACACGGTGCTTAGGATCACAAGTGACCCAAGGTAACCCTTCTACTAGCATAACTCATAAGCAACTGAACAAAAAGTATAAATCTATACAAATCTTCAGAAAATAACTCTTTTCTGAATATGATAGATACAAAACTAAATTTATAAGATTACAATTTGCTTTTACAATCAAAACTAAAATGGAATAAATCAACTTCTATTGACTGTCTATAAAGCCTTTACTAGTACTGAATGTAGGTAGCCGGGTCATGACTCCTGACTAACCCAACTCAATACGACTGAATAAAGAAAATATAACACTTCTCAAACTGTATAACTAACTCAAGCCCTTGAATCAAAAGGACTTATCACCTGTTGACTGGATGTCGCGAACTGGCTGGATCTGAAGATGTACACTATACCTTGTACCTACATTCCAAGAAAATATAGCCCACATATGAATATGTGGGTCAGTACCATGGAAACGTACCGAGCATATGGGGGTGCAATGCATATATAAAATAATATCTTAATATCATGACAATTTAAAAAATTATGCATGCTGATATAAATGACTCACTTAGCTATCATTAAAATCATCATAATCATAAGAGAGTAAAATACATCGGGTGAAACATGTGTGTCATCATAATAAATCTCAATTAACTTCCATCTCGATTCCAAATCATCAAAGCAATCAAATCTCATAAAAATTCTCTTTGGAATATATGTTCATTAAATCTTCCAAAAACAATGACTTTCTCAAACTAAGTCTTTCAAACAAATATGTTTTCATCTCAGATAGAAGAATAAGACTTTTCATATTATATAGGAGAATACACAAACACACATTGGGAGTCTCTTACAACCAACATAAACCATGTGAGCTACATGGAGTCCAACGTTCTACCCACATCGGGGAGAGTTGCCCTATTCCTTGCCATCGGAGTAGGACCTTAAATTATTAATCCAAAAACTAGTGATCACTATATAAATCAGCCTCAGGATCATATCCTATGAGGGCACGTAGTTCTAAGGAAGTACCAAAATAGCTATACCTCCCACTCGGTGCTATAGACTACTCCCAAACTTAGCTCAAATCTTTTCAAAAGAAAATTCACTAATAAATAGTACAACAATTCACAACAGGAGCCATCACGCTACCCATTCATAATAATTAATAATAGTGGATTTCTTTTCTCATCTTGGGTTCAAAAATACCCCTTTTTACGACCAAAAGGTCAAAGCTTATTCATCATCTCAAATCATTCAAACTCAAGGTGTTTATAACATATGATTTCTCTAAAACAACAATCTCAAATAGAGTTCAAAACTTGTGTCAATATCATATTAAAACTTATCAAGATTCAAGCTTTACATCATAAACATATATAAATCCCTTCAAAATCTGGAAAATTCAGTTATATGACACAAAATATCATTATTCTCATATAATTCCACTTTTAAAATATCAAAAATATCATAATCTCATGATAAACAATATAGGATATAAGTTCATGCTTCAAAATCATAGTAAAACATATGAGATCCATAACTTCGTAAAAGAAAGTATTTTTGGGAACAAGAATGAAAGAGTGTTCTTTTTGAAAACCCCCACATATGTTAGACTTGAAGCTTTGAATGAAATCTTGACCTTGGGACTCTATTTGTTAAAATAATGAGTGTTTCTTGTAGCCCTCAGAATGGAAATTCCAAATCTCAAAGAATTATTGAAAACTCATGGTTGAATCTTGAGATATTTGAATTTTTAGGTTGAAACTCTAATGAATGTTCTTAGTGATTTTGAGAGAAAGTAAACTTATTTTGGTGTTATGGGAGTTTAATCCCGTGTTATAAACATATATAGGAGTGTTTTTGGCACTTGGAAGTGAGGGATGCGGCGCACAAACCATAGCAAACCTTAAGGTGTGCGCCGCACACCTTATAGCATACATTTAAGTATGCCTCACACTCCCAATCTCACATATTTTATTGGGTGGCACATTGCCTATCGCATACCCTTACTGCCTCTCACAAAAATGGGCATAACTCTTCACGCGGGTATCAAATTTTTGAAAAATTGGTATCACTGAAAAGATAATTCAATTATATACTATTTTATAGGTCTTGGGATGAAAAATTCCATATATAGTAAGAGATATTCATGTTTGAAGTTGACCCTCGTAGAATCGAACGTCAAACTTTTGATGAATCAATTGGTCTTAGCTCAACCTTGTTCTATGTCATTGCTATAAAAAATTTCAACCTATAAACTAATCCATAGACTAGGATAATGATCATGCAACTTGTATTCACGTGATAATCACTTGGATTAGAGCTTAGATGCACAGGAATGACGGTTAGAATTCTAGCATGAAAAGATAGGGTATTACATCAAGTCTTTCTTACGTGACTCCGTTGGTGGCTGTGAATTTTGAAATCATTGCTGAAAATATTCCTGAGCCTTTTCTAGTTTCTACTCTAGTAGGTGAATCTGTTGTTACTAAGAAAGTGTATAAGAAGTGTCCTATCACTGTTCTTAACAGAATCATGTTTGCAGACTTGATTGACCTAGACATGGTTGATTTTGACATTATTTTAGGTATGGATTGGCTTCACTCTTTTTATGTGCCTATAGATTGTCGTACCCATATAGTCAAGTTTTAGTTTCCCAACGAGCCAGTTTTTGAGTGGTTTGGAAATTCTGTAGCTCCCAAGAGCCATTTTATATCCTACCTTAAGGCCAGGAAATTGATATCCAAGGGTTGTATCTATCGTTTGGTTTTAGTTAAAGACACTAAGTGTGAGACTCTGACTATTTAGTGTATTAATGTTGTCAATTAATTTCTTGATGTTTTCCCGGAAGATCTCCCAAGGGTACCTCCCAATAGAGAGATAGAATTCTGGATTGATCTTATTCCCGGTACGCAGCCTATTTCTATTCCTCCATATTTTATGGCCCCCATGAAAATTAAAGAGTTGAAAGAGCAACTCAAAGATCTTCTTAATAAGGGTTTCATAAAGCCCAGTGTTTCTTCGTAGGGCGCACCCATTTTATTCGTATGAAAGAAAGATGGTTCATTGCGTATGTGCATTAAATATTATGTGCATTGACTATCGTCAGCTTAATAAGGTCACAGTCAAGAATAAGTACCCTCTTCCTAGCATTGATGACCTGTTTGATCAGTTGCAAGGTTCCAGTTATTTGTCAAAAATAGTTTTGAGATCCGGTTATCACCAACTTTAGGTCAGAGAGTGTGATATTCCAAAGACACCTTTTTGCACCCGTTATGGTCATTTTGAATTCCTGGTAATGTCCTTCAAGCTAACTAATATGCCAATAGCTTTTATGGACCTCATGAATTGGGTGGTCAGACAGTACCAGGATATGTTTATTATAGTGTTCATACATAATATTCTTATGTACTCCCGAAATGAGTCCAATCATGCAGATCATCTCTGAATTGTCTTACAAACCCTTAGAGATCATCAGTTGTTTTCCAAATTTAGTAAGTCTGAATTTTGGCTAAGGTTAGTTTCTTTTTGAGGTCTTATTATTTCTTCTGAAGGTATTCGAGTTGATCCTCAAAAGGTAGAAATTGTGAAAAATTGGCCTAGACCTATATCTCTACCCGACATTAGGAGTTTCTTGGGTATCGTTGGTTACTATCATTGTTTTGTTGAAGGTTTCTCCTCCATTGCATCTCCTTGGACCCGGTTAACCCAAAAGAAAGTTAAATTTTGGTGGTCAGATTCTTGCAAGAAGAGTTTTCAGGAGTTGAAGACTCGACTCACTTCAGCCCCTGTGTTGACCCTTCCTAATGGTGTAGATGATTTTGTGGTATATTTTGATGCCTATATAGTTGGTTTGGGTTGTGTGTTGATGCAAAAAGGTAAGGTTATAGCCTATGCCTCCGGGCAATTGAAACCGCATGAGAAGAATTACCCGACCCATGACCATGAGTTAGCTGCAGTGGTTTTTGCCTTAAAAATATGGAGACACTACTTGTATGGTGTTCATGTTGATGTCTTTATGGATCACAAGAGTTTGCAGTAAGTGTTCACTCAGAGTGACTTGAATCTTCGGCAGAGGCGGTAGTTAGAATTGCTGAAGGACTATGATATGAGCTTGTTGTATCACCCGGGCAAGGCCAATGTAGTGGTGGATTTCCTTAGTAGGTTGTCCATGGGTAGTGTGATACATGTATAGAACGATAAAAAGGAGTTAGCCCGTGAAGTACGTCGGTTGGCTAGGTTAGGTGTTAGATTGCTTGATTCAGATGAGGGCAATGTTTGGGTTCAGAGTAGTTCCGAATACTCCCTAGTTTCAAAAGTGAAAGAGAAACAAGATATGAATTCTTGTTTGGTCGAACTAAAAGGTTCAGTGAAAGACCAAAAGGTAGAGGTTTTCTCCCAAGGGGGAGATGGTGTATTGAGATTTCAAAATAGGTTATATGTTCCCGATGTTCATAATTTGAGGCAGAGTATTATGGCTGAGGCGCATGGCGTGCGGTATTTTATTCATCCCAATGCTACCAAGACGTACCGCGATTTGAGGGAAATTTGTTGGTGGAATGGTATGAAGAGGGATATAGCAAAGTTTGTAGAGAAGTATCCAACTTACCAACAGATGAAGATAGAGCACCAGAGAACCGGTGGTATGATGCAAGAATTTAGCATTCCTACTTGGAAGTGGGAAGTGGTGAACATGGATTTTATGACTGGTTTACCTCTCTCCTATCGTCATCATGATTCTATTTGAGTCGTTGTAGATAGGTTAACTAAGTCAGCACATTTCCTGCCAGTACATACACCTTTTACCACTGAGGACGATACTAAGCTGTACATCCGAGATTTAGTCAGGTTGCATGGAGTTCCGTTGGCTATCATCTCCGATATAGGTGCTCAATTTACTTCTCAGTTTTGGAGAGCCTTTCAGAAGGGTCTTGGCACCCACGTTCGTCTTAGTTCCACTTTTCATCCGCAGACGGACGGTCAGGATGAGAAGACCATCCAAACCTTGGAGGATTTGTTGAGGGCATATATTATTGACTTTAAAGGAAGTTGGGATGAACATTTACCATTAATTGAATTCACTTATAACAATAGTTTTCATTCTAGCATTGGAATGGATCCATTTGAGGCTTTGTATGGAATGAGGTGTAGATCACTCGTAGGTTGGTTTGAAGTGGGTGAGGCTGGTGTGATTGGACCTGATGCTGTGTTTGAGGCTATGGAGCATGTTAAGTTGATTTGGGAGAGGTTTAATACATCCCAGAGTTGTCAGAAGTTGTATGCAGATGTGAGAAGAAGAGCTCTTAAGTTTGAGGTTGATGATTTGGTATACTTGAAGACTTCACCCATGAAAGGGGTGAAAAGGTTTGGAAAGAAAGGGAAGCTTAGTCCCTGATATGTTGGCCCTTATAGAGTTTTGAATCATGTTGGGAAAGTAGCTTATGAGATTGAGTTGCCAGCAGAGTTGTCAGTTGTCCACTCTGTCTTTCACATTTCTATGCTCAAGAATCACATTGGTGATTCTGTTCTGGTTAAACCATCTGAAATCCTTGATATTTGGGATAGTCTTTCTTATAATGAAGTTCCGGTCGAGATTCTAGATCATCAAGTTCGTAGACTAAGGACCAAAGAAGTTTCCTTGGTTAAAGTTTTGTGGCGAAATCAATTAGTTGAGGGTGATACTTGGGAAGCAGAAGTAGATATGCGAGTTAAGTACCCCCATCTCTTCTCTGTGGGTCCAAAACAAGCCGAAGGTACTGTTCCTTTTTAATTCAGTTCCCTGCTAATCCAACATATTGAGCTATATAGATATCCATTCTATGACACATGCATCCTATGAAGTACTCAAAAATTTAGAGTGAGGTAGGTCATTTGAGTGATATTGTTCCCATAAAGTATTTCCAGTTTCCTCTTTGATCTTGAGCCTAACTAGAAACATTCGAGGATGAATGCTTCCAAGGGAGAGATATTGTAATACCCTGATCGTTCCTTAAGCCTAAATTCACCTTTTAACTGAATATGGTTGACTTCCAAAGTGATTAATGTTTATGCAGTGTTGTATTTCTCTAATTTCTATTTTTTTCATGTAGAGCATTGAATAAGATTTCCATCGATACCAAATTCTCCCAAATCCGAAACTCGGGTGAAGATTTAGAGCCATTTTAGTGAGACAGTGTGCCACTTGGCACTTTAGCGCGTCGCGAAGCCAGCCAAAATGGAAATTGTCATTTTCCAGTGAGTCTCCGTGATATTCACCGCATCGCGCCAAGGCTCAAAATCAGGATTTGTCAAATTCCAGTGCACCAATGCGATTCCACCGCATCGTGGTGCCCTTCCAGGTCACAACCAAGGTGGCAAATGCGACTTCACTACATCGCGCCACTGAGCAGTTTCCCAATTGTCAAAATCCAGTGAAGGTCTGCGATCATGGCACGTCGTTCCCGGACCGAAAACTGGGCTCCAGATATATAATTCGCTCAAGGGTATTTGGTCTTTCCACCCATCCTTACCCACTATATATATATACAAATAGAGGAGAAAATCCTTATTTTCCTCTTCCATTCCATCAAAAAAGCTAGGGTTTCTCTCAAAAATCCAATCCAATTCTTGTCTAAACATCTCAAAATTGAGCTGTAGTTTTCACAAATTAGATCAAGATTCAAAACTTCCGAGTCAAGAACACCAAGAACCCTAACTCAAGAAGTGGGAAACGAAGACTATAGCAAGTTCATTCATTCCAAATTGTAATCAAGGTATGTGGGGCTTGAACAAGAATATCCTTTCATTTTTCTGCCCAATAAATTGATTTTACTATTGGAATTTTATGATTTTACAAGTAGGTTTGTACCCAAAGTACCTTATCATTGATTTATGAGAATTGAGCTATTTCAAGATTGATATAGATGACTATTTCATTGTTTTATTTCTTAAATTGGGAATTTATGCTATGAATTGTACATTTCTACTATTAATTGATGTTTTCTAAGTGATAAATGATAAGAGTCATGATTTTAAGCTTTTCCATGAGAAGTTGATTATTGAATATATATATATAGATAGAGAGAGATATTGATCTTGAGAATCAAGAATGAGTCCTATGATATTTTCTTGAAACTTTTGATACTTTTTATGACTTGATAAGCAAGTGTACTTGATGTTGAGAAAAACTGTTTGAGTTTGAGTCGAGTTAGGAATCCACAAACTATTTATGATTTACAGATGAGATATATTTATGTTTTGGTCTTCATGATAGACCCTTGATTTGATTGAGGTAGATTTCGTAACGCCTTCTGAGTTGAGTCTAGGAGGAGTATTTAGCGCCAAGCGGGAAGTGTGGGTTCAGCGTATCCTACTTCCCCAGAACTAAGTGCCACCGTAGGATTGAGATTTGAGGGCCAAAGTGCCGAGTTTGTGATCACAGAGATGAGTTTGAGGTTATACTCCATGGAAAGATTATAACGCTCCCGCCAATATGGGTTTCTTTCCTTAGTAGGGCGAAATATTTGACTCCATGTGGCTCACATAGTTTATGTTGGTTATAAGAAACTCTCAAGTACATAATAGTCTAAGTTTCTTGAGTTGCCGAGTAACAATAAGTCATGAGTCAAAGAGTTTGAGTCAAGTCCATTGATTTATGAGATTTATGAAGCATGTGTTATTATTGATGATTTATGGAAATTATGTTTCAGGAAATTCAAGCGAAGAGAGTCATTATTGTCAGCATGCATGATTTTTTTTACATTGATGATATTATTTAAAAATGTTGCATATACCTCCACATACACAGTACATTACCAAGTACTGATTCCCATACTCTTCTGTGTTCTATATTTCCTGGTGATGCAGGTTCAGGTGCTCAGCCTCAGCAGCGATAGTGATCTTTGAGTACCTTCATCTACATTTCTACAGTTGGTGAGTCCTCATAGTTCGAGGACCTATGTTCCTGATTTTGCCTTGTTAGTAGATGGTTGTTTATTTTTAGTTCAGTATGAGTCATTTGGGGACTTGTCCCAATGGTTCCTCAGTCTTATGGAGTAGAGGCATTTGTCAGACAAAAGTACCAGTATGTATAGAAATTTTAGTATTTTGTTTGTACAGGCCAGTATTTCTCCATAATTAAGTATGTTCAAATTCATGACATGATTATTCTTCCCTATTTTAGCAAAATTAGGGTTATAGTAATTTCTGAAAGTGATGATAGGATTAGAGGGTTATCTTGAGGCCACGTGTGGCCTTAAGCACCGTGTGACATCTCGGGATAGTTTCTTGGCGCGTTACATTAACTTTACATGTTACCAAACTAAACTAAATTGAAAATGAAAAGTTCACATTTCAAATATCTACATTTAAACACTTTCAACTCACTAATTCACTTTACAAGTTACCAAACTAAACTAAATTAAAAATGAAAGGTTCGCATTTCAAGCACCTGTACTTAATCACTTTCAAGTTACTAATTCACTTTACAAGTTATCAAAGTAAACTAAATTCAAAATGAAAGGTTTGCATTCCAATTACTTACACTTAATCACTTTTAAGTCACTAATTCACTTTACAAGTTATCAAAGTAAATTAAAGACAAAATAAAAAGTTCGCATTCCAAATACCTACACTTAAAAACACTTTCAAGTCACTTATTCACCTTACAAGTTACCAAACTAAACTAAATTTCAAATGAAAAGTTCACATTTCAAATACCTACAATTAATCACTTTCAAGTCACAAATTCACTTTACTAGTTACCAAACTAAACTAAATCCAAAATGAAAATTTCACATTTCAAGTACCTACATTTTATCACTTTCATGCCACTAATTCACTCTATAAGTTATCAAACTAAACTACATTTAAAATGAAAAGTTCGCATTCCAAGTACCTACACTTAATCACTTTCAAGTTACTAATTCACTTTACAAGTTACTAAACTTAACTAAATTCAAAATTAAAAGTCCAAATTTCAAGTACCTACACTTCATCACTTTCAAGTCACTAATTCACTTTAAAAGTTACCAAGCGAAACTAAATTCGAAATAAAAAGTTCACATTTAAAGTACCTACACTTGAAAATTTCAAGTCAGTTATTCACTTTACATGTTACCAAACTAAACTAAATTCAAAATGAAAGTTCACATTTCAAATATCTACACTTAAACACTTTCAAGTCACTAATTCACTTACAAGTTACGAAACTAAACTAAATAAAAAATGAAAGTTTCGCATTTCAAGTACCAACACTCAATCACTTTCAAGTTAATCACTTTCAAGTTACTAAGTCACTTTACGAGTTATCAAAGTAAACTAAATTCAAAATGAAAGATTTGCATTTCAAGTACTTACAGTTAATCACTTTTAAGTCGCTAATTCACTTTACAAGTTATCAAACTAAACAAAATTCAAAATGAAAAGCTTGCATTCTGAGTACCTACAGTTAAACACATTCAAGTCACTTATTCACCTTACAAGTTACCAAACTAAACTAAATTCCAAATGAAAAGTTGACATTTAAAGTACCTAAAATTAATCACTTTCATGTCACAAAATCACTTTGCTAGTTACCAAACTAAACTAAATCCAAAATGAAAATTAGACATTTCAAATACGTACATTTAATCACTTTCATGCCACTAATTCACTTTATAAGTTCTCAAACTAAACTACATTTAAAATGAAAAGTTCATATTTCAAGTACCAACACTTAATCACTTTCAAGATACTAATTCACTTTATAAGTTCACAAACTAAACTAAATTCAAAACGAAAATTTCACTTTTCAAGTGCCTACACTTACACACTTTCAAATCACTAATTCACTTGACAAGTTACCAAGCTATACGAAATTCTAAATGAGAAGTTCACATTTGAAGTACCTACACTTAATAACTTACATGTAACCAATTCACTTTACAAGTTACCAAACAAAACTAAATTCAAAATAAAAAGTTCACATTTCAGGTACCTACAGTTAATCACTTTCAAGATACTAATTAACTTTATAAGTTCACAAACTAAACTAAATTCAAAATGAAAAGTTCACTTTTCAAGTGCCTACACTTTCACACTTTCAAATCACTAATTCACTTTACAATTTACAATACTAAACTAAATTCAAAATAAAAGGTTCTCATTTTATGTACCTACACTTAATCACTTTCAAGGCACTAATTCACTTTACAAGTTATCAAAGTAAATTAAATTCAAAATGACAAGTTCGCATTCCAAGTACCTACCCTTAAAACACTTTCAAGTCACTTATTCACCTTACAAGTTACCAAACTAAACTAAATTCAAAATGAAAAGTTCAGATTTCAAATACCTACACTTAAAACACTTTCAAGTCACTAATTCACTTTACAAGTTACCAAACTAAACTAAATTAAAAATGAAAGGTTCGCATTTCAAGCACCTGTACTTAATCACTTTCAAGTTACTAATTCACTTTACAAGTTATCAAAGTAAACTAAATTCAAAATGAAAGGTTTGCATTCCAATTACTTACACTTAATCACTTTTAAGTCACTAATTCACTTTACAAGTTATCAAAGTAAATTAAAGACAAAATAAAAAGTTCGCATTCCAAATACCTACACTTAAAAACACTTTCAAGTCACTTATTCACCTTACAAGTTACCAAACTAAACTAAATTTCAAATGAAAAGTTCACATTTCAAATACCTACAATTAATCACTTTCAAGTCACAAATTCACTTTACTAGTTACCAAACTAAACTAAATCCAAAATGAAAATTTCACATTTCAAGTACCTACATTTTATCACTTTCATGCCACTAATTCACTCTATAAGTTATCAAACTAAACTACATTTAAAATGAAAAGTTCGCATTCCAAGTACCTACACTTAATCACTTTCAAGTTACTAATTCACTTTACAAGTTACTAAACTTAACTAAATTCAAAATTAAAAGTCCAAATTTCAAGTACCTACACTTCATCACTTTCAAGTCACTAATTCACTTTAAAAGTTACCAAGCTAAACTAAATTCGAAATAAAAAGTTCACATTTAAAGTACCTACACTTGAAAATTTCAAGTCAGTTATTCACTTTACATGTTATCAAACTAAACTAAATTCAAAATGAAAGTTCACATTTCAAATATCTACACTTAAACACTTTCAAGTCACTAATTCACTTACAAGTTACGAAACTAAACTAAATAAAAAATGAAAGTTTCGCATTTCAAGTACCAACACTCAATCACTTTCAAGTTAATCACTTTCAAGTTACTAAGTCACTTTACGAGTTATCAAAGTAAACTAAATTCAAAATGAAAGATTTGCATTTCAAGTACTTACAGTTAATCACTTTTAAGTCGCTAATTCACTTTACAAGTTATCAAACTAAACAAAATTCAAAATGAAAAGCTTGCATTCTGAGTACCTACAGTTAAACACATTCAAGTCACTTATTCACCTTACAAGTTACCAAACTAAACTAAATTCCAAATGAAAAGTTGACATTTAAAGTACCTAAAATTAATCACTTTCATGTCACAAAATCACTTTGCTAGTTACCAAACTAAACTAAATCCAAAATGAAAATTAGACATTTCAAATACGTACATTTAATCACTTTTATGTCACTAATTCACTTTATAAGTTCTCAAACTAAACTACATTTAAAATGAAAAGTTCATATTTCAAGTACCAACACTTAATCACTTTCAAGATACTAATTCACTTTATAAGTTCACAAACTAAACTAAATTCAAAACGAAAATTTCACTTTTCAAGTGCCTACACTTACACACTTTCAAATCACTAATTCACTTGACAAGTTACCAAGCTATACGAAATTCTAAATGAGAAGTTCACATTTGAAGTACCTACACTTAATAACTTACATGTAACCAATTCACTTTACAAGTTACCAAACAAAACTAAATTCAAAATAAAAAGCTCACATTTCAGGTACCTACAGTTAATCACTTTCAAGATACTAATTCACTTTATAAGTTCACAAACTAAACTAAATTCAAAATGAAAAGTTCACTTTTCAAGTGCCTACACTTTCACACTTTCAAATCACTAATTAACTTTACAATTTACAATACTAAACTAAATTCAAAATGAAAGGTTCTCATTTTATGTACCTACACTTAATCACTTTCAAGGCACTAATTCACTTTACAAGTTATCAAAGTAAATTAAATTCAAAATGACAAGTTCGCATTCCAAGTACCTACCCTTAAAACACTTTCAAGTCACTTATTCACCTTACAAGTTACCAAACTAAACTAAATTCAAAATGAAAAGTTCAGATTTCAAATACCTACACTTAAAACACTTTCAAGTCACTAATTCACTTTACAAGTTACCAAACTAAACTAAATTAAAAATGAAAGGTTCGCATTTCAAGCACCTGTACTTAATCACTTTCAAGTTACTAATTCACTTTAACAGTTATCAAAGTAAACTAAATTCAAAATGAAAGGTTTGCATTCCAAGTACTTACACTTAATTACTTTTAAGTCACTAATTCACTTTACAAGTTATCAAAGTAAATTAAAGACAAAATGAAAAGTTCGCATTCCAAGTACCTACACTTAAAACACTTTCAAGTCACTTATTCACCTTACAAGTTACCAAACTAAACTAAATTTCAAATGAAAAGTTCACATTTCAAATACCTACACTTAAACACTTTCAAGTCACTAATTCACTTTATAAGTTACCAAACTAAACAATATTCAAAATGAAAATTTCACATTTAAAATACCTACACATAATCACTTTCATGTCACTAATTTACTTTAGAAGTTACCAAACTAAACGAAATTCAAAATGAAAAGTTCACAATTCAAGTACCTACAATAAATCACTTTCAAGTCACTAATTAACATTACAAGTTACCAAACTAAACTAATTTCAAGAGGAAAATTTCAAATTTCAAGCACCTGCATTAAATCACATTCATTTCACTAATTCACTTTATAAGTCACCAAACTAAACCACAGTCAAAATGAAAAGTTCACATTTCAATTATGTACACTTAATCACTTTCAAGTCACTAATTCAATTTTCAAGCTACCAAACTAAACTTAATTCAAAATGAAAGGTTCACATTTCAAGGACCTACACTTAATCACTTTCAAGTCATTTATTCACTTTACAAGTTTACAAATTAAAATAAATTTAAAATGAAAGGTTCACATTTCAAGTAACTACACATACACACTTTCAAATCACTAATTCACTTTGCAAGTTATCAAGCTAAACGAAATTCAAAAGCAGAGGTTCACATTTCAAGTACCTATACTTAATCACTTTCAGGTCACTAATTCAATTTAAAAGTTACCAAACAAAAGAAAATTCAAAATGAAAAGTTGACATTTCAAGTACCTACACTAAAACACTTTCAAGTCACTAATTCACTTAACAAGATACCAAACTAAACTAAATTCAAAATGAAAAGTTCACTTTTCAAGTACCTACACTTCAAAATTTTAAATCCCTAATGCACTTTACAAGAGACCAAACAAAACTAAATTCAAAATGAAAAGTTCACATTTCAAGTACCTACACTTCATCACTTTAAAGTCACTAATTCACTTTACAAGTTACCAAACTAAACTACATTCAAAATAAAAAGTTCACAATTCAAGTACCTACACTTAATCATATTCAAGTTACTAATTCACTTTACAAGTTAACAAACTAAACTAAATTCAAAATGAAAGGTTCACATTTCAAGTACGCACACTTACACACTTTTAATTCACAAATTCACATTAGAAGTTACCAAGCTAAACAAAATTAAAAATGAGAAGTTCAAATTTCAAGTACCTACAATTAATCACTTTCGTGTCACAAATTCACTTTACAAGTTACCAAACAAAACTAAATACAAAATGAAAAGTTCACGTTTCAAGTACCGACACTTAAACACTTTCAAGTGACTAATTCACTTTACAAGATACCAAGCTAAACTAAATTCAAAATAAAAAGTTCACATTTCAAGTACCTACAATTAAGCAATTTTAAATCACTAATTCATTTTACAAGTTACAAGAGTAAACTTAATACAAAATGAAAAGTTCACATTTCAAGTACCTACACTTAATCTGTTTCAAGTCACTTATTCACTTTACAAGTCACCATACTAAACTAAATTCAAAATGAAAGGTTCTCATTTTAAATACCTACACTTAATCACTTTCAAGTCACTAATTCACTTTACAAGTTATCAAAGTAAACTAAATTTAAAATGAAAGGTTCGTATTTCAAGTATCTAGACGTGATCACTTTCAAGTCACTAATTCAGTTTACAAGTTATCAAAGAAAACTAAATTCGAAATAAAAAGTTTGCATTTCAAGTGACTACAATAAATCCCTTTCAAGGCACTAATTCAATTTACAAGTTACCAAACTAAATTAAATTCAAAATAAAAAGTTCATATTTCAAGTACCTACACTTAATCACTTTCAAGTCACTAATTCACTTTACAAGTTACAAAACTATGCTAAATTTGAAATTAAAAGTTCAAATTTCAAGTACCTACACTTCATCACTTTAAAGTCACTAATTCACTTTACAGGTTACCAAACAAAACTAATTTCAAAAAATGAATAGTTCACATTTAAAGTACCTACACTTAAAAATTTCAAATCACTAATAAACTTTACAAGTTAACAAACTAAACTAAATTCAAAATAAAAAGTTCACATTTCAAATACCTACAATTAATCAGTTTCAAGTCACTATATCACTTTACTAGTTACCAAACTAAACTAAATTCAAAAGGAAAATGTCACATTTCAAGTACCTACATTTAATCACTTTAATGTCACTATTTCAGTTTATAAGTTACCAAACTAAACTACATTTAAAATGGAAAGTCCACATTTTAAGTACCTACACTTAATCACTTTCAAGTGACTAATTCACTTTACAAGTTACCAAACTAAACTAAATTCAAAATGAAAGTTTCACATTTCAAGTACCTACACTTAATCATTTTCTAGTCACTAATTCACTTTACAAATTGTCAAAGTAAACTAAATTAAAATGAAAGGTTTGTTTGGTATATAAGCATTTGTAAGAGTAGTTAGGTAAGTGTGGTATATAATTTGCCCTAGTCATTGTAATTTCTATATTCTTAAGTATTTATGAAACAAGTATTTGAAAATACTTTCTAGTCTCTAATTCACTTTACAAGTTGTCAAAGTAAACTAAATTCAAAATGAAAAGTTCACATTTCAAGTACCTACACTTAAATACTTTCAAGCCACTTATTCACTTTACAAGTTACAAACTAAACTAAATTCAAATGAAAAGTTCACATTTCAAGTACCTACAATTAATCACTTTCAAGTCTCTAATTCAATTTACAAGTTACCTGACTAAATTAAATTCAAAATAAAATGTTCACATTTGAAATACCGACACTTTATCACTTTTAATTCACTAAGTCACTTTACAAGTTACCAAACTAAACTAAGTTAAAATAAAAATTTCACACATTTCAAGTATTTATACTTTATCACTTTCAAGTCACTTATTCACTTTATAAGTTACCAAACTAAACTAAATTCAAAATGAAAAGTTCATATTTCAAGTACCTGCACTTCATCACTTTCATGTTACTAATTCACTTTACAAATTACCAATCTAAACTAAATTCAAAATGGAAAGTTCACATTTAAAGTACCTACACTTAAAAATTTCAAGTCACTAATTCACTTTACAAGAGATCAAACTAAACTAAATTCAAAATAAAACGTTAGCATTTCAAATACCTACCCTTAATCATTTTCATGTCACTAATTCACCTTACAAGTTACCAAACAAAACTAAATTAAAAATGAAAAGTTCACATTTCAAGTACCAACAATTAATCACTTTCAAGTTACTAATTCAATTTACAATATAAAAAGTTCACATTTCAAGTAGGGACATTTTATCACTTTTAATTCACTAATTCACTTTACAAGTTACAAAAATAAACTAAATTCAAAATAAAAATTTAACATTTCAAGTATTTAGACTTAGTCACTTTCATGTCACTTATTCACTTTATAAGTTACCAAACTAAACTAAATTCAAAATAAAAAGTTTACATTTCAAGTACCTACACTTAATCTCTTTCATGTCACTAATTTACTTTACAAGTTACCAATCTAAACTAAATTCAAAATGTAAAGTTCACATTTAAAGTCCTACACTTAAAAATTTTAAGTCATTAACTCACTTTACAAGTGACCAAACTAAAATAATTCAAAATAAAAATTTAACATCTCAAATACCTACACTTACTCATTTTCATGTCACTAATTTACTTTAAAAGTTACCGAACTAAACTAAATTCAAAATGAAAAGTTCACATTTCAAGTACCAACAATTAATGTAATACCCCGATTGTTCCTTGAGTCTAAATCCGTCTTCTGAGTATATGGAAATATCTTCCAAAGTGAATGACATTGAATCCTCTATTCTTCAAGCCCTAGTTGAGTGTCAAGTTATTAGTATCTATTCATGTGTCAAATCCTCATGCTCTAATATTTTAGTTGCCTTTCCTTAATCAAGATATTAGTGGTGAATGGTTATTTAGACGGGAGAGAGAAGATATTTCCTTATTAACATCAGAGGGTGGCATGCTTACTTTGGATAGGCGGTAGGGTGAAGTAAGATTGAGGCTAATTCTTTGATACATTCCATGGGTATGGGTAGTTGAAGTTTAATGTGTTATGATTGAAAAGATTGTTGTATGTTTGTTTTGTGTAATTCCATGAGTCTGAGGGGAAAATTAAAGTGAAGCATTTGTGTGGGACTTGATTTGTTAGGAGTATGTCCGGTGTATTTGTCTAAGGTGAGTGCATAAAAATTGTTCTTGATAAGGGGTGTGTAGGTCATGAAAAAGATGCTTTATACTTTATAATTGTTTTATTTGGAATGCATATGTGGTTATGAAGATGGGCTCGGAGGTCGAGTTTGTGTACGTGTGGATGGATACATTGCACCTTGGTAAATGACTAGTACTAGATGGATTGGAATTGTCAAAAAGGTAATAAGAATTACTCTTGAAGTGAGAAGTTGTAAAAATGTAGATATGTGGAAGTAAGGGATTCAGAATGGTGTCATATGGAGAATTTGGTGGTTATAGGTTAGGCATGAAAATAATGAGAGGGTTTTGTTTGAGGAGGTATGAGTAGATGGAAGCATCAGTGCCATGTAAAGATTATAAGTTGTATTGATTAAATATAGTATCAGAAGGATATAGTATGGTTGAGAGAGAGTTCGAGAAGTATGGTTAGGTTTGAGAGAAACAAGTTTCATCACTTGAGGCCTAGTACTTCTTACCTAACATATGATTTACAGGTTCATGTTCCAAGCTAGAGGATTATGGCAATTCTATGATCTCTGATTCAGATGTCTCGTTTAGATCTTGCTCGAAGTTCCTTGATCCTTCATAGCATTAGAATTCCTTAGAAGGGGATTGAATAAATCCTCCACTTAAGTATGAGTATCTAGTATGATTCTATTTTCATAGTCGGCAACCCAGTTTTTAAAATTTAGCAGATAGGTTCTATGGTCTTCCATTTTTTGAAACTAGTCTGGTCTTACCACTCGAAGTTTCATAAGTACGGTCAATTTGGCAAGTGGTTTATCGCACCCAAAAGCTACGAATTTAGTTCAGTATATGTAAGGCATCAGTTTCATATCCAGATCTAATTATGATTTAGTCTGTAGGTATTCATTAAACAGTCTTTATTTTTTTTCCAAGTATTCTAACCCAGACAATGTGATACCCATTTTGTAATTTTAACCTTGTTCCTTGTGACCTACGCTTGCATAAATTATCACTTTGCAATCTATGAGTATGATTGCACCCTGATCATATCAAGTGAATCCTAAACTCTCAGTATGATCCCGCTCTTTATTATAAGAAGAAGGAAAACTAGCTCAGACTTAGTTGAGAGTTACAGTTGTCCTCTATTCTATTATTTTCCAGTCTCAGATCCAACGGTATAACTATTCTCACCATGAGTTATACATTCAGCGAAGTACTCCAAAGCTTAGAAAGATATAGATTCAGATTAGCAAGTTGTTTCATCTATGTATCTTTAGTTTTCTCTGTGCTCTTGGTGAAACTAGCAACATTGGAGGATGAATGTTTCCAAGGGTAAGATATTGCGATACTCCGATTGATCCTTGAGTCTAAATCCGTCTTCTGAGTATATGGGAATGAATTCCAAAGTGAATGATGATAGAACCGTGTATAATTCTCTAATTTCTTGTTTTTTTTTCATGTAGAGGATTGAATAAGCTTTCCATTGATGCCAATTTCCTCAAAATCCAACATTGGATGGGTGAGTTATGGCCATTTTACTAAACAATATCGGAATCACCCAAGCCAGACGGTGGAACTGATGGACCTCCAAGTCCTTGATGGACCGTCAAGTGTCCCATCAAGCCAAAGCAGTGACCCCTATTTTTGGTCATCATGTGAAGGCCAAAGTAGTGGACTGTCAAAAAGTTGACGGACCGTCAAGGGGTCCGTCAGGTCGAGGCGGAATGTTCCATTTTTGGCCCTCAAGTAATGGACGATATGGTGGGCCATCAGATCTTGAAAGACCGTCACTTCTACCATCACTTTGAGGCAGAACATCCCAGTTTTGGCACTCGAGTGTCAGACGACTTGGTGGATCGTCAGTCCCTCTGAAGGACCGTCAGGTAGACCGTCACAGGCCCCAATCAGCAAATTTCAGCTTTTTTAAAAGGGAATCTTGGTATTTTCCGCCCATTTTGGTATTATAAATATATCCAAATGTTAAATGAAAGATCATTTTCTCTTATTTCTCTCCAATCTCTCAAAACAATCCAATCTTCTTCCAAGAAATTCAAGAATCTCCCATTGATTTATCCAAGTGGTTCAAGAATCAAGCTTTCCTAGTCGAAAGCATCAAGAATCTTAGCCTAAAAGTGTGAGAAAGAAGTTCCAATCAAGTCTCTTATCCCCAAATTTATAATTAAAGGTATGTGGGGTTTGAACAAGAACACTTCTTTCATTATTTTGCCTAAAGATTTAATTTTTATTATTGAAATCAATGATTTTGCAAAGTAGGTTT
Organism: Capsicum baccatum var. pendulum; assembly: GCA_030864225.1. Classification (NCBI taxonomy): domain Eukaryota; kingdom Viridiplantae; phylum Streptophyta; class Magnoliopsida; order Solanales; family Solanaceae; genus Capsicum; species Capsicum baccatum. The sequence continues at coordinate 183,745,578 of CM061558.1, read as the reverse complement.
ACGCCCAAATTGCTTTATTAATGATTTATGATATTTGAGAAATCAAGATTTATACACATGACTATTTCATCATTTTATTCCTTAAATTGAGAACTGTAATACCCCGTAAAAATCGCATGTCAAATTCAGCTCATAAAGCTCCATGAGAGATTCCAACACTTAGAAACTTTTTCTGCTAAGTGTTCAAGTTCAACACTTACTCTCATTTTAGACCTCCTAACTTCGGAGATTTATTTGATGACCTTTCCGACCTTCGTTTTTAGATTTTTAAGTTGCATTGTGATGGGAAAAGTCCCTAGTACGTATTGGACACATTCCGGGTGCATTTTCGGTACATTTCAGTGGCTAACTCATTGGTTTGAAATGCTCTTGCATTCCGGGCCCATTTGAGGTCAAAAATTTCAGTCAACTTCAAACTATCATATCTTCCTGCATATAATGAACTATGAGAGATGCTATATATTAATAGAAATATCTTTGAGTCTTCTTTCCAATCCAATTGGTTTCATCCAATTTGAACATTGGAGTAAAAAGTTATAATCAATTTACTTCAGCCTATCAGCCTAAAAATAACAGAGGACAGCTGCGTCGTTCTCTCTTTCTCCAAGGGTATTTTAGTCTTTTCCACCTCTATATATATACACACAAACACAAGATTCAGCATAATTTAGCAAAATATGCTTGATTTCTCTCAAAATTCATCAAGAACAAGAAAAGGGTTTGCAATTGGGGATTACATTTCAAGAAATTCTCTCCGTCGATTTTCATAAAATAAAGAACTATGGTATGCATAGTGTTAATCGATGGATTTCTTTCAACCATGGAGCTCAAGAATCAAGTTTTAAGTTATGTATCATGAATATTTTTATGTTGATGATGTTTAAATTGAGTTTTTAATTCCATGAGTTATCTCAAGAATCATGAAAACTAATTTATTTTGTAGTATTATTCATATGAACTTTATGTTGAGTTCTTGAAATTGCAAGTTGGTCGTTGATGATTATGTTGTTGGTGTTGAATGATTCCCAAGTTGGGATCTTTATGTGAAATGATGAAACTATGTTGAAATATAAGTTGAAGTCCATGAATTTGGTGATTTATACTTTGTGAAAATTTTATGATTTTGATTATATACATTACTACTATGAACAAGATTACGTTAACCATGTACTTCATGAAATCCCCAACTTATTTTATTATGAATGGTTGATATTGATCATATGTTCAAGAATATCAAGAAGTATCAGTTTCCTTCTATCGAGTCTTAGGGGTACTTGTACCCGAAAAATATAGCTACATGCCTAGAGCCATGTCATGTTTTCATGATACTCTCAATCAAGCCATGTTCAGTAGACTTCAGTGAGTCTCATGACTCAGGAAAACTCATGTAAAGGCAGTATCAGTTCAGTTTTACTCAGTACTCAGTAATCTACATAATCTCAGTAATATTTCGTCAGTCTATGGAATTCAGTAAATCTCAGTATCAGTACAATTTACTTTAGAATTCAGTTCAAATATTTGTAAACTCAGTCAGCTAACAGAACTCAGTAGCATTTAGTCAGTTAACAAAATTCAGTAGTGTTTCGCTAGTCATCGAAACTTAATAAACTCAATCCATGTTCAGTTTAGTTAAACAGAACAAACAGTAATAGTTCATTCTAGTATGAACTAGGAAATCAGTTCAGTATAATCAGTTAAGTGTCATTCAGTTGGGAGAAAGATTCAGCATCGAGCGAACCCAAAGATGGGAACTCACTTGCCAGTAGAGGGTGTGATTCTTAGAAGCCGTCCTTGCATTCCAGAACTATGTATCCAGCATAGGTTGAGACATAAATATCTGTTAGTTGAGGGTAGGTGAGGTGGCTTAACATATAAAATGAGGGTTCCCACCATTCTCATTAGAGTACCTGCCAGGTGAGGGTCACTCACAGCTTGTCCTTACCAGTGGCACAGTTTTGACACCCTTCTAATCAGGGAAGAGATTGGACCCCAGCTTAGCTATTATAGTATATTTGGGGCATGTCGATTAGATAACTACTTCCCACAGTTTCAGTATCAGTCTTAGTAAAAGAACTCAGATAGTTCTTTAGGATATCAGTACTGTCAAATATAGTCAACTTAGATATAGTACAGAACTAAGCTAGTTCTATCAGATTTAAGGGTATCAGATACAGTCATTCATGCTATCAGTTATCAGAACTCATGTTATCAGATATATCAGTTATCAGAATTCGGTTATCATTCATAATATGTTATCAGTAAATATATATCATCAGTATTCATACACAATAGTCATATTATCATGAGCTCAGTTTCAGGACTATTATATACGGTCAATCAAATCAGTTCTTTATAATCAGAACTATTATAAATAATCATTCTTTTATCTGTAATATAGTATTAGTCTTCCAGTATTCAGTAATACAGTATCAGTTCCTCACTTATTAGTGAATTACATATTAATATCAGTAAACTCAGTTATTCAGTATCTCAATATCAGTAAACTCAGTCATTCAGTATCTCAGCATCAGTAAACTCTTGTTGTCAGTATTTAGACTCAGTAGTCAGTATCACTACGAGTTTAGTTGCAGTTATGTATGTATGTATGTATTCTCACGTTCATATCAGTCAGCATTGTTCATGCACATAAAACCATTTGTATTTAGCCTACCTCACTCGTATACTTAGTACATTCAGTCGTATTGACGCATTCGCGCTATGGTGTTTTATTTGACGCCATAGGTACAGAGGCATGAGTTTCAGAGCAGTAGTAGTATTTTAGAGTTTAGCAGTCAATGCTCCTCTTCATTTGAGGACAATATTATTATTACTTTATTACAGTATTTTAGATTAGTTTTTCAGTTCATAGAGTTAGTTGGAGACATGTTCCTTCAACATCTTATGTAGTTCAGTTAGAGGCTTTCAGACTAAATGTCAGATTAGATGTTTAGACTTCAGTATTTATGTTTCTTTTTGGTATTGTTATACCATGTTTTTCAGATATGTATCAGTATTGAATCTTATGGCCTTACAGTTCATGTTTCTGCATATTTTATGAGATATTATGCAGTTTATAGGTACAGATATCAGTCATGGGTTAGCTTGTGGTGCTTCAGGGTCATGAGCACTGTGTAGCATTTTGATTCAAAAAATTAGGGCGTTATAAGAACTTATGCCATGAATTGAATATTGTTATTATGAGTTGATGATTTTTGAATGATTTGAGATAGGAGTCATGATTTAAGCTTTTCTATGAGAAGTTTGATTATTGAATATATATATATATATATATATATATATATTGATATTTGAGCTTGAGAGTCAAGAATGAGTTCTATGATGTTTTCTTCAAGTTTTTGATACATGAGTATTTTACTACTTCCAAATTATGACTTGATATTTAATATTGTGAATTTCATGTTTCTACCACGAGTTGATATTTTAAGTTCTTTAAAGACATATGTCAAGCTTTAAGCCTCCTTATGAAAAATTAGATTATAAAGTATATTGATTCATGAGATTGAGTTGTTATAAGGAGTCTTGATATTTCCTCAACATGACTTAATGAATTAATACATCTTAATGTTAAGAAAGATTATTGATTTTGAGTTGAGTTAGGAATCCACAGTTGTATATGATTTACTGACGAGATATATATATTTATGTTTTGGTCTTTAAAATAGATCCACGAGTTGATATTGATTAAGGTGGATTTTTGTAATACCCCATATTTTCATGCTAGAATTCTAATCATCGTTCCTGCGCGTCTAAGCTCTAATCCAAGTGATTCTCAAATGAATACAAGTTTCATGATCATTATCCAAGTACATGGAGTAGTTTAGAGGTGAAAAATATTCATAGCAATGACCTAGAATAAAGTTGAGCTAAGACCAATTGATTCATCCAAAGTTTGACATTTGATTCTATAAAAGTCAACTTCAAACGTGTATATATCTTAATATACATGGAATTTTTCATCCCAAGACCTATTAAATTGTAGATAATTGAATTATCTTTCGAACGATACCAATTTTGCAAAATATTGATACCCGAGCGAAGAGTTATGCCCCTTTTTATGAGAGGTAGTAAGGGTGTGCGATGGGCAATGCACCGCCCAATCAAATGTGTGCGATTGGAAGTGCGAGGCACACTTAAATGTCTTCCATAAGGTGTGAGACGCACACCTTAAGGTCTACCATGGGTTGTGCGCCACATACCTAACTTCCAAGTGCCAAAAATATCCCTATATATGTCTATAACACGGGATAAAATTCCCATAACACCAAAATAAGTTTACTTTCTCTCAAAATCACCAAGAATATTCATTAGGGTTTCAACCTAAAAATTCAAATATCTCAAGATTCAACCATGAGTTTTCAATAATTCTTTGAGATTCAGAATCCTTATTTTGAGGGCTACAAGAAACACTTATTATTTTCACAAATAGAGTCCCAAGGTCAAGAGTTCATTCAAAGCTTCAAGTTTAAGGTATGTGGGGTTTTTCAACAAGAACACCCTTTCGTTCTTGTTCCCAAAATTTGTATTATTTTACAAAGATATATGATTTTACAGTCTCTACTATTGAATTTGTGGTGGAAATTTGAAATCTATATTCTTGTTGAAGAAGTTATAATATTTTTGATGTTTTGAAGATGAATTCCAAGAGCGTTGATGTGAATATTCATGATTAAAGATAAATTTCTAGATTTTCATATGAATCATACATGTTTGATATATAAAGTGTGAATCTTGAAATATTTTGATCAAGTATTGATATATGGGTTGTTGAACCCAATTTGAATTTATATTTTGTTGAAGTAATGTGCTATATACACTTTGAGATTGGATTGATTTGACCTGTTGGTCTTGAAAGAGTTATTTTTGAACTTGAAGGAGAAAAGAATTCCATATTTTGATTAATTATGATAAAGGGGCATGATGGCTCCTGTTATGAATTGTTGAATTGTGTTGTTGTGGATTTTATTTGGAAAAGATCTGAGCTAAATTCGGGAGTAGTCTTTAGCACCGAGTGGGAGGTATAGCTGTGATTGTTACTTCCCTAGAACTACATGCCCCTATAGGATGTGAGACTAAGGCTAATTGATATAACGATCATTAGTGAAAAGAATGATTAAGGTCCTACTCCGATGGCAAGGATAGGACAGCTCTCTCCAGCATGGGTTGGACGTGGGACTCCATGTATCTCACATGGTTTATGTTAGATGTAAGAGACTCCCAATGTGTGTGTGTGTATTCTCCTATTTAATATGAAAAGTCTTATTCTTCTATCCGAGATGAAAACATATTTGTCTCAAAGACTAAGTTTGAGAAAGTTATTATTTTTGAAAGATTTAATGAACATATATTCCAAAGAGAATTGTTATTAGATTTGATTACTTTGATGATTTGAAAATGAGATGGAAGTGAATTGAGATTTATTATGATGACTCACATATTTCACCCGATATATTTTACTCTGTTATGATTATGATGATTTTAATTTGAGCTAAGTGTATCATTTATATCAGCATGCATAATTTTATAAACTGTGATGATATTAAGATATTATTTTATATATGCATTGCACCCTATATGCTCGGTACGTTTCTATGGTACTGACCCACATATTTGTATATGGGCCATATTTTTTCAGAATATAGGTACAAGGTATAGTGTACATCTTCAGATCTAGTTAGTTTCTGGCATCCAGTCAGCAGGTGATGAGTCCCTTTGAGAATTGTTGTATTTTCTTTATTTAGTCGTATTGATTAGGGTTAGTCGGGAGTCATGACCTGGCTACCTACTGTCTGTACTAGTAGAGTCTTCATAGACAGTCAGTAAAAGTTGATGTATTTCATTCAGTTTTGGTTGTAAAAGCAGAGTTTTAATCTTGTAAATTTAGTTTTGTATCTATCATATTCAGAAAAGAGTTATTTTCTGCAGGTTTGTATAGATTTATACTTTTTGTTTAGTTGCTTATGAAATATGCCAGTAGAAGGGTTAGCTTAGGTTCACTTGTGATCCTAAGCATCGTGTGACCTCTTGGGACCCGATTTTGGGGCATTACAAACTTAGTATCAAAGCACAGATTTCAAGTGTCCTAGGGCATCTATGAAGCTGTGTCTAGTAGAGTCTTGCGGAACGGTATGGAGACGTTTGTACTTTTCTTCGAGAGGCTATAGGGCATTTAGGAAATGTGTCCATTCATTCAAGTCTTCAATTGTGATATTGAAAAGTTATCCAAGAAACATGTATAGATTATCATCTTACTCTAGTCAGGCCATCTCTCTCTGATTTCTAAGGTATCAAAAATAGTTGAGATTAATTCTCCATAGATAGTTATGAAATTGTAAGAGAGCTACAAAAGTATCCTATCAGTACTTTTGAGTTTCGAAAACTGAAGTGCTTTATCAGGATTGTAGAAATCGTGCACTAAGCCCGAGTCAGATATTCTTTCAAATTCCTCCTTAGAATCCATAATGATAATCTATACTTCTCTATCTATGTACTGTTCTTGAGGTAACATGTTCAGTAAGTTTCAATTTCCTCTCTAGGTAATGCTCTTATATTTGCAGGCAGAAGTGTCAGAAGTTTCATAAAGTGGCTTGAGAGCAGCCTTCTAGTGTGTTATAAGTCCTTCAAATTAAAGTTATGCACTCGTTCTTATGAGTTATTTAATTAAGAAAGAGTAAGGTGTATTCCTAGATCATTGAATGTTTTGTGTCAAGTTTCTATCTCTTGTATTATGTAATCTTGTTATCATTATGTTTGTGAAAAATCAAAGTCTAGTGAAGCCGTGTGAGGCCTATTTTGATTCAGTAGCATAGTTTCTTTGTTATTCATATAATTTTCCTAATCAAAACACAAAACCAAAGTCTAGTGAAGACGTGTGAGGCCTATTTCGATTAATTAGCAACTTGTTGTTTATCTTATTATTCTGGTGTTAGTTGAAAGTGTGGGTTTTTGTGTAGTGACAGAAGTAGTAACATTTAGTTGAATATCTTGTGTTAGTTAAACTGGTGGGTTTAGAAGTGTAGTGGCAAGAATGGTGGTAAGGGTGATTTATTGAATATGTATAGCTGAATTTTTGCTTATGATTGAATTAGTAATGAAGTGATATACCCTTATTTGTTAGTTTAGTGAAGTTAGAGAAGGAGATTATTAGTTAAGGTGGATTATTGTTTGCTTGAAGTATGTAAAGAGTTATTGATGGTATTTGTTGTGCTAGGAAAGTATAGGTTTTGATGGAAATAATTAGTGGTTGAGTATTGTTAATTTAGGCTTTCCTGAGGTTGCAAGAGGAAGTTTAACTGAAATTTATTGAGCTATGAAAGTAATTTATGTGTGAAGATGGGTAAATATTAATGATGTGAAGAAGGAGGATTTGTTAACAGATTATGAATAAGATTGGCCATATGATTATGATCGATTATCATTGTGTACTAGTTTTTCTTAATGCTATGTTCTATAGTTTTGAAGTGAAAATTATGTGTAAGATTGGGTTGTAAATTATGTTTAGCTATAGACATTAAGTTTGAAAAGTTGATGGTTCGGTCGTTGATTCTAGTTATATGGAAATGATCTAGTAGGCCTGAACAGTGTATGCAAAAGTATAAGATCATGTGTTCGTAATTAAGTATAATGTAGAGGTGTGCCCTAGGTGCTATGGGGCTGCATTATTTTTTGAGGATTAGTTAATATTGTGTGGTTAGTAGTAACATTAGGTTGCTAGGTGGAGAAAGGCTAGTTAGATAATTTATGTTGTTCTTGATAGCTAAGTTGAGGAGTTATGATTGAAGATATTGAGTCATTTTAGTATGATTTTATTCTCATGGTTTGGAAAAAATATAAGTATAGAAGTGTGATCTTGGTAGGCTATGATTATGTGATTAGAGATGTAGATATGGTTGCGAATGAGAGTGTAAGTCTTTGATGATGATTATTGAAGCTAGGAATTAAGGATGGCATATGGATGGGTTGTTAAAGAATGAAGTCGGCAAGTTCAAAATTAGTTTATTCTTGTGAGTTTAGCATTTATGTATAGATAATAGAATGATGAAGTTATGGCTTAATCTCGAGGATATAGAGTAGACCATCATACTTAGAATACCAGCTTTGACCTAAGGGGGATATGGTTAGTGAAGAACCAAACCGAGTTTTGAGAATTAAATTGTGATACATGTCAATAATGAGTTATGATGAGATAGTGATCCCTTCTTACTCTAGAGTATTCCTTGGATTTTAGTCATTACAACACCAAATCCATCACTTGCTTGAAAAATCCATGCCATAGATCTATGCCTATACCTATCATGTGTGCTCAAGCCCATTCTCAGCTTCTAGCAAGCATGTAACAACTTCACTCTGTGATTCGAGTTATCTCTTATGAATCTATGAACTCCAGTCTTATGTTGAATAGCTGATGATAAGTATAAACTCATGTTTCAGAGTATGACCTTTTTTTAAACTTATGATACTGGTGAAGTTCGCATTATATCATGCACGTCCTCAACTTAGATTTTTTTAATGAATCCATGCCTTTGATATTTTATTCCTCAGGACAAAGATAAGTTTTAATGTTATGTATTGTCGTTTTTATGCTTCTGGTTCATATGTGTTAGCCCTTTGGTGACCTATTCCTATGTTAAGATAGTGGTGATGATAGTGGATAAGCAATGGTTTAGATGTGAGAGAGTTGATGACCCTCATTAAGAAAGATTATTTATGCTTTTCTATCTAAGGCTAAAGTGTGAAGTAAGATTGAGGCCAAGACTTTGATACACGTCATGGTTAGTTAGAAATTATGTTTATGTTTTTAAGAATAGTGCAAGAAAATTGTTGTTGATAAAGGTTTAGAGTATATACGAAGTATGCCTTTAGGGGTATTTGCCTTAAAGTTATATGTGATTTTTAATGATGGTCTTGAATGTCATGTTGGGTGTAAGATGATAAATGCAATATGTACTAGTGAATCCATATCAAGAGTTATAAATTAGTCATTGAAGTGGTAAGGCATGTTATGCTTAGGGTGTGAGCTCTAAGAAGATATAGAATATTGGACCTTGTGGTTTAGACTAGTATTGTGGTTTGGCATATTGTATCTTGTGATTTAGTGTTAGGCTTGATCGTGGTGAGAGAACTTAGTTTAGTTTAGACCTTAGTAGAAAGATTTCACCGTGCAAATATGAGAATTATAAGTTGAATCAAATAAGTATGGTATTTAAGGGGAATTGTATAGTTGAGAGAGCATTTGAGAAGTGATGCTAAGCTTGAAAGTAAGAAGTTGCGTTGCCTACGGCTTAGCAATCCTATCCTAGTTTATGAGTTATATAATTATATTCCATGCGATAGAGTTATATCAATGTTGTAATTCCTTAGTCAAATGTCTTGTTCCAAGCATGCCCAAAATTCTTTGCTCCCTAATGTCAATAGAATTTCATAGAAAAGTACTAAAGAAATAATCCATTTGAGTATGGGTAGTCAGTATGATCCAGTCCATATAGCCTGTAATCTAGTTTAGAAAGCAAGGAGATAAGCTCCTATAGATTCTTAATTTTCCAGCTAGTCTTTCTATCCGCTGTCTTATACGTATGTACATTCCAAGAGGCAATGTGTTTTTTTCCAATTAAATTATGAATTTAGCTCAGTTCATGCATCAGTTTCAATTTAAGATATTAAGTCATGATTCAGTTCGTAAGTATCCTATGTAGTATCATAGTCTCTTCCTAGTATTTTCATCAAATAATTATCATTCGGGGATGAACGATCCCAAGAGGGGAATGTTGTAATACCCCAAGTTTTCATGTCATAAACCTCTCATCCTTTATCATGGGATCAGATCTAGTGCAAAGTAATGGTTACTTATAAGTTGACACTCTCGTTTCTATCTTAGCCATATAGTTATTTTTCTTGAGGATTCAGGCACTTGCAGACCAGTTTAGTAGCTCATTATTATTGAGATCCAGTGATTCAAATCTATCAGTTACTCATGATATCATGAAGACTAATATTCCTCTCTGTTTCAGGTTAATTATCCACATTCGAGGATGAATGTTCCCAAGGGGGAGATAATGTAATACCTCGTATTTTTGTGCTAGAATTCTAACCATCGTTCCTGCGCGTCTAAGCTCTAATCCAAGTGATTCTCACATGAATACTAGTTGCATGATCATTATCCTAGTCTATGGAGTAGTTTAGAGGTGAAAAATGTTCATAGCAATGACCTAGAACAAAGTTAAGCTACGACCAATTGATTCATCCAAAGTTTGACATTCGATTCTACAAGGGTAAACTTCAAACGTCTATATGTCTTAATATACATGAAATTTTTCATTCCAATACCTATAAAATTTTAGATAATTGAATTAGCTTTCCAACGATACCAATTTCGCAAAAATCCGATACCCGAGCGAAGAATTATGCCTATTTTTGTGAGAGGTAGTAAGGGTGTGCATGGGGAATGCGCTGCCCAATCAAATGTGTGCGATTGGAAGTGCGAGGCACACTTAAATGTTTCCATAAGGTGTGCGACGCACACCTTAAGGTCTTCCATGAGTTGTGCACCGCATACCTCACTTCCAAGTGCCAAAATACCCCTATATATGTCTATAACACGGGATTAAACTCCCATAACACCAAAATAAGTTTACTTTCTCTCAAAATCACCAAGAGAATTCATTAGGGTTTCAACCTAAAAATTCAAATATCTCAAGATTCAACCATGAGTTTTCGATAATTTTTCGAGATTCAGAATCCCCATTCCGAGGGCTATAAGAAACACTCATTATTTTAACGAATAGAGTCCTAAGGTCAAGAGTTCATTAAAAGCTTCAATTTTAAGGTATGTGGGGTTTCTCAACAAGAACAACCTTTCATTCTTGCTCCCAAAATTTGTATTATTTTACAAAGATATATGATTTTACATACTCTACTAACGAATTTGAGATGGAAATTTGAAATCTATATTCTTGTTGAAGAAGTTATAGTATTATTGATGTTTTGAAGATGAATTTCATGAGCGTTGATGTGAGTATTCATGATTAAATATAAATTTCCAGATTTTCGTATGAATCATACATGTTTGATATATAAAGTCTGAATTTTGAAATGTTTTGATTAAGTATTAATATATGGGTTGTTGAACCCGATTTGAATTTATATTTTGTTGAAGTAATATGTTATATACACTTTGATATTGGATTGATTTTACCTTTTGGCCTTGAAAGAGTTATTTTTGAACTTGAATGAGAAAAGAAATCCATATTTTGGTTGATTATGATAAAGGGGTAGCATGATGGCTCCCGTTATGAATTGTTGAATTATGTTGTTGTGGATTTTCTTTTGAAAATATCTGATTAAGTTCGGGAGTAGTCTTTAGCACCGAGTGGGAGGTAAATCTGTGATTGGTACTTCCCTAGAACTACATGCCCCATAGGATGTGAGCCTAAGGCTAATTGATATAGTGATCACTTGTGAAAAGAATGATTAAGGTCCTACTCCGATGGAAAGGATAGGCGATCTCTCCCCAATGTGGCTTGGACGTTGGACTCCATGTAGCTCACATAGTTTATGTTGGTTGTAAGAGACTCCCAATATGTATGTGCATATTCTTCTATCAAATATGAAAAGTCTTATTCTTCTATCTGAGATGAAAACATATTTGTTTGAAAGACTGAGTTTGAGAAAGTCATAGTTTTCGAAAGATTTAATGAACATATATTCCAAAGAGAATCATTATTAGATTTGATTGCTTTGATGATTTGGAATCGAGATGGTAGTGAATTGAGATTTATTATGATGACTCACATGTTTCACCCGATATATTTTACTCTCTTATGATTATGATGATATTAATTCGAGCTAAGTGAGTCATTTATACCAGCATGTATGATTTTATAAACTGTGATGATATTAAGATATTTTTTTATATATACATTGCACCCCCATATTCTTGGTATGTTTCCATGGTACTGACCTACATATTCGTATGTGGGCTACATTTTCTCGGAATGTATGTACAAGGTATAGTTTACATCTTCAGATCCAGTCAGTTTGCGGCATCCAGTCAGCAGGTGATGAGTCCATTTGGTTCAAAGGTTTGAGTTAGTTATACAATTCGAGAAGGGTTGTATTTCGTTTATTCAGTCGTATTGATTTGGGTTAGTCGGGAGTCATTACCCGACTATCTACAGTCAGTACTATTAGAGGCTTTATAGATAGTCAGTAAAAGTTGATGTATTCCGTTTCAGTTCTAGTTGTAAAAGCAGAGGTGTAATCTTGTATATTTTGTTTTGTATCTATCATATTCAGAATAGAGTTATTTTCCGCAGATTTATATAGATTTATACTTTTTGTTCAGTTGCTTATGAGTTATGCCAGTAGAAGGGTTAGCTTGGGGTCACTTGTGATCCTAATAACCGTGTGACATCTCGGGACCCAATTTTGGGGCGTTACAATTTCCTAATGCATTCTGAGCTGAGTGTAGGAGTAGTATTTAGCATCGAGCGGGAAATATGATATTTCTCTTAAACTACGTGCCACCATAGGATTGATGTTGATAGTTATGGGCCAGAGGCCGAGTATGGGATTGTGTAATGAGATTGAGGTAGTACTCCTTGGCAAGAGTACAACACCCCCGCCAATGTGGGATTCTCTCCTTAGGAGGGAAAAATGTTGGACTCCATGCGGCTCGCATGGTGTAGTCATGTCGGTTATAAGAAACTCCCAAGTCCATAAGAGTTCAAGTTTTATATGTTACCGAGTCACTCTAAGTTATGATTTAAAAAGTTTGAGATGAGTATAATGATTTATGAGATATATAATGTTTGCATTACTAATGATGAGTTTCAAGGTATATATTTTAGCTAATTCATGCAAAGAGAGTCGTTATCGTCACCATGCAAGATTTTTCGTAATCATTTATGATATTATTTATAATGTTGTATTGCACCCCCACATACTTAGTACATTTTTTAAAGTACTAACCCTCATATATTTCTATATGCTACAGTGCCCTATAATGTAGGTACAAGCTATAGTGCAGATACCACATTCAGTGTGTTTGTAGCTTTCAGTCAGCAGGTGATGGGTCCTTTTGATTCGAGTTCTTGAATCAGTTATACAGTTCGAGGAGTATCATATTTTCTTACTTTAGTCATATTGAGATTGGGTAGTTGTGAGTCATGACCCATTTATCTGAAGTCAGTAATAGTAGAGGCTTCATAGACAGTCAGTAGAAGTTGATGTATTCAGTTTCAGTTTCATTTGTAAAAGTAGAGTTTTAACCTTGTAGCGTTCATAATTGTATTGATCAAGTTGAGATAAGTCTAATGTTTTTGCTGATCTCATGTACACTTGAGAATTTTATTCACTTGTTTATGAGTTATGCCAGTAGAAGGGTTAGCTTAGGCTCACTTATGCCCCTAAGCATCGTGTGACGTCCCGGGACCCAATTTCGGGGCATTACAATTAATCAGTTTCAAGTCACTAATTCAATTTACAAGTTGCATGACTAATTTAAATTCAAAATAAAAAGTTCACATTTCAAGTACTGATACTTTACCACTTTTAATTCACTAATTCACTTTACAAGTTACCAAACTAAACTAAATTCAAAATAAAAAGTTCACACATTTCAAGTATTTAGACTTAATCACTTTCAAGTCACTTATTCACTTTATAAGTTACCAAACTAAACTAATTTGAAAATAAAAAGTTCACATTTACTTATTCACTTTACAAGTTACCAAAATAAACTAAATTCAAAATGAATAGTTTCCATTTAAAGTACCTACACTTAAAAATTTAAAGTCACTAATTCACTTTACAAGTTACCAAACTAAACTAAATTCAAAATAAAAAGTTCACATTTCAAATACATACACTTGTTCATTTTCATGTCACTAATTTACTTTACAAGTTACCATACTAAACTAAATTCTAAATGAAAAGTTCACATTTCAAGTACCAACAATTAATCACTTACATGTCACTAAATCTCTTTAAAACTTACAAAACTAAACTAAATTCGAAGTTAAAAATTCACATTACAAGTACCTACATTTTATCACTTTAACGTCACTAATTCCATTTAAAAGTTATCAAACTAAACTAAATTCAAAATAAAAAGTTGACATTTCAAGTATCTACAATTAATCACTATCAAGTCACTAATTTAGTTGACAAGTTACCAAACTAAACTAAATTCAAAAGAAAAATTTCACAATTCTAGTACCTACATTTATTCACTTTCATGTCACTAATTCACCTTATATGTTACCAAACTAAACTACATTCAAAATGAAAAGTTCACATTTCCAGTACCTATACTTAATCACTTCCAAGTAACTAATTGACTTTACAAGTTACCAAACTAAACTAAATTCAAAACAAAAAGTTCACATTTCAAATACAACACTTAGTCACTTTCAAGTCACTAATTCACTTTACAAGTTACCAAACAAAACTAAATTCAAAATGAAAAGTTCATATTTTAAGTACCTACAATTAATCACTTACAAGTCACTAATTCTCTTTACAAGTTACCAAACTAAACTAAATTCAAAATAAAAATTTCACATTTCAAGTACCTACATTTTATCACTTGCATGTCACTAATTCACTTTATAAGTTGCCAAACTAAACTAAATTCAAAGTTAAAAGTTCACATTTCAAGCACCTCCAATTACTCACTTTCAAATCACTAATTTATTTGATAAGTTACCAAACTAAACTAAATTCAAAACAAAAATTTCATATTTCAAGTACCTACATTTATTCACTTTCATGTCACTAATTCACTTTATAAGTTACCAAACTAAAATACATTCAAAATGAAAAGGTCATATTTCCAGTACCTATACTTAATCACTTTCAAGTCACTAATTCAGTTTTCAAGTTTCCAAACTAAACTTAATTCAAAATGAAAAGTTCACATTTCAAGTACGTACACTTAATCACTTTCAAGTCACTTATTCACTTTACAAGTTACCAAACGAAACTAAATTCAAAATGAAAGATTCACATTTTAAGTACCTACAGTTAATCACTTTCAAGTCACTAATTCTCTTTACAAGTTATCAAATAAAACAAAATTCATAATGAAAGGTTCACAATTCAATTATCTACACTTAATCACTTTCAATTCACTAATTCTCTTTACAGATTATCAATGTAAACTAAATTCAAAATAAAAAGTTCACAATTAAGTACCTACAAAAATCACTTTCAAGTCATTAATTCACTTTACAAGTTACCAAACTAAATTAAATTCAAAATGAAAAGTTCACATTTCAAGTGTCTGCACTTCATCACTTTCAAGTCACTAATTCACTTTACAAGTTATCAAACTAAACTAAATTCAAAATGAAAAGTTTTAATTTAAAGTACCTACACTTTAAAATTTCAAGTCACAAATTCACTTTACAAGTTACCAAACTAAACTACATTCAAAATAAAAAGTTCAAACATTTAAAGTATTTAGACTTAATCACATTCAAGTCACTTATTCACTTTATAAGTTACCAAACTAAACTTATTTGAAAATGAAAAGTTCACATTTGCTTATTTACTTTACAGTTTACCAAAATAAATTAAATTCAAAATGAAAAGTTCACATTTAAAGTACCTACACTTAAAAATTTAAAGTCACTAATTCACTTTACAAGTTACCAAACTAAACTAAATTCAAAATAAAAAGTTCACATATCAAATACATACACTTAATCATTTTCATGTCACTAATTTACTTTACAAGTTACCATACTAAACTAAATTATAAATGAAAAGTTCACTTTTCAAGTACCCACAATTAATCACTTACATGTCGCTAAATCTCTTTACAACTTACAAAACTAAACTAAATTCGAAGTTAAAAATTCACATTTCAAGTACCTACATTTTATCACTTTGACGTCTCTAAGTCCATTTAAAAGTTATCAAACTAAACAAAATTCAAAATAAAAAGTTGACATTTCAAGTATATACAATTAATCACTATCAAGTCACTAATTTAGATGACAAGTTACCAAACTAAATTAAATTCAAAAGAAAAATTTCACAATTCTAGTACCTACATTTATTAACTTTCATGTCACTAATTCACTTTATATGTTACCAAACTAAACTACATTCAAAATGAAAAGTTCACATTTCCAGTACCTATACGTAATCACTTTCAAGTAACTAATTGTCTTTACAAGTTCACATTTCAAGTACCCACAATTAATCACTTACATGTCACTAAATCTCTTTACAAGTTACAAAACTAAAC
Source organism: Capsicum baccatum var. pendulum (assembly GCA_030864225.1). Taxonomy (NCBI): domain Eukaryota; kingdom Viridiplantae; phylum Streptophyta; class Magnoliopsida; order Solanales; family Solanaceae; genus Capsicum; species Capsicum baccatum. The sequence continues at coordinate 183,729,308 of CM061558.1, read as the reverse complement.
TAAATTCGAAGTTAAAAATTCACATTTCAAGTACCTATATTTTATCACTTTCACGGCACTAATTCCATTCATAAGTTATCAAACTAAACTAAATTCAAAATAAAAAGTTGATATTTCAAGTATATACAATTAATCACTATCATGTCACTAATTTAGTTGACAAGTTACCAAACTAAACTAAATTCAAAAGAAAAATTTCAGAATTCTAGTACCTACATTTAGTCATTTTCATGTCACTAATTCACTTTATAAGTTACAAAACTAAACTACATTCAAAATGAAAAGTTCATATTTCCAGTACCTACACTTAATCACTTTCAAGTCACTAATTCAGTTTTCAAGTTTCCAAACTAAACTTAATTCAAAATGAAAAGTTCACATTTCAAGTACGTACACTTAATCACTTTCAAGTCACTTATTCCCTTTACAAGTTACCAAACTAAACTAAATTCATAATGAAAGATTCACATTTTAAGTACCTACAGTTAATCACTTTCAAGTCACTAATTCACTTTACAAGTTATCAAATAAAACTAAATTCATAATGAAAGGTTCACATTTCAATTATCTACACTTAATCACTTTCAATACACTAATTCTCTTTATAGGTTATCAATGTAAACTAAATTCAAAATAAAAAATTCACAGTTAAGTATCTACAATAAATCACTTTCTAGTCATTAATTCACTTTACAAGTTACCAAACTAAATTAAATTCAAAATGAAAAGTTCACATTTCAAGTGTCTGCACTTCATCACTTTCAATTCACTAAGTCACTTTACAAGTTACCAAACTAAACTAAATTCAAACTGAAAAGTTTAAATTTAAAGTACCTACACTTTAAAATTTCAAGTCACAAATTCACTTTCCAAGTTGCTTAACTAAACTAAATTCAAAATAAAAAGTTCACCCATTTCAAGTATTTAGACTTAATCACTTTCAAGTCACTTATTCACTTTATAAGTTACCAAACTAAACTAATTTGAAAATGAAAAGTTCACATTTGCTTATTAACTTTACAAGTTACCAAAATAAACTAAATTCAAAATGAAAAGTTCATATTTAAAGTACCTACACTTAAAAATTTAAAGTCACTAATTCACTTTATAGGTTATCAATGTAAACTAAATTCAAAATAAAAAGTTCACAGTTAAGTATCTACAATAAATCACTTTCTAGTCATTAATTCACTTTACAAGTTACCAAACTAAATTAAATTCAAAATGAAAAGTTCACATTTCAAGAGTCTGCACTTCATCACTTTCAAGTCACTAATTCACTTTACAAGTTACCAAACTAAACTAAATTCAAAATGAAAAGTTTAAATTTAAAGTACCTACACTTTAAAATTTCAAGTCACAAATTCACTTTCCAAGTTGCCTAACTAAACTAAATTCAAAATAAAAAGTTCACACATTTCAAGTATTTAGACTTAATCACTTTCAAGTCACTTATTCACTTTATAAGTTACCAAACTAAACTAATTTGAAAATGAAAAGTTCACATTTGCTTATTAACTTTACAAGTTACCAAAATAAACTAAATTCAAAATGAAAAGTTCATATTTAAAGTACCTACACTTAAAAATTTAAAGTCACTAATTCGCTTTACAAGTTATCAAACTAAACTAAATTCAAAATAAAAAGTTTACATTTCAAATACATACACTTAATCATTTTCATGTCACTAATTTACTTTACAAGTTACCATACTAAACTAAATTCTAAATGAAAAGTTCACATTTCAAGTTTCCACAATTAATCACTTACATGTGACTAAATCTCTTTACAACTTACAAAACTAAACTAAATTCGAAGTTAAAAATTCACATTTCAAGTACCTACATTTTATCACTTTGACGTCTCTAATTCCATTTAAAAGTTATCAAACTAAACAAAATTCAAAATAAAAAGTTGACATTTCAAGTATATACAATTAATCACTATCAAGTCACTAATTTAGTTGACAAGTCACCAAACTAAACTAAATTCAAAAGAAAAATTTCACAATTCTAGTACCTGCATTTATTCACTTTCATGTCACTAATTCACTTTATATGTTACAAAACTAAACTACATTCAAAATGAAAAAGTTCACATTTCCAGTACCTATACTTAATCACTTTCAAGTTACTAATTGACTTTACAAGTTACCAAACTAAACTAAATTCAAAATAAAAAGTTCACATTTCAAATACATACACTTAATCACTTTCAAGTCACTATTTCACTTTACAAGTTACCAAACAAAACTAAATTCAAAATGAAAAGTTCACATTTTAAGTACCTACAATTAATCACTTACAAGTCACTAATTCTCTTTACAAGTTACCAAACTAAACTAAATTCAAAATAAAAATTTCACATTTCAAGTACCTACATTTTATCACTTTCATGTCACTAATTCACTTTATAAGTTGCCAAACTAAACTAATTCAAAGTGAAAAGTTCGAATTTCAAGTACCTCCAATTAATCACTTTCAAGTCACTAATTTATTTGATAAGTTACCAAACGAAACTAAATTCAAAACAAAAATTTCATATTTCAAGTACCTACATTTATTCACTTTCATGTCACTAATTCACTTTATATGTTACCAAACTAAACTACATTCAAAATAAAAAGTTCATTTTTTCAGTACCTATACTTAATCACTTTCAAGTCACTAATTCAGTTTGAAGTTTCCAAACTAAACTTAATTCAAAATGAAAAGTTCACATTTCAAGTGTCTGCACTTCATCACTTTCAAGTCACTAATTCACTTTACAAGTTACCAAAATAAACTAAATTCAAAATGAACGATTCACATTTTAAGTACCTTCAGTTAATCACTTTCAAGTCACTAATTCACTTTACAAGTTATCAAATAAAACTAAATTCATAATGAAAGGTTCACATTTCAATTATCTAAACTTAATCACTTTCAATTCACTAATTCTCTTAACAGGTTATCAATGTAAACTAAATTCAAAATAAAAAGTTCACATTTAAGTACCTACTATAAATCACTTTCTAGTCATTAATTCACTTTACAAGTTACCAAACTAAATTAAATTCAAAATGAAAAGTTCACATTTCAAGTGTCTGCACTTCATCACTTTCAAGTCACTAATTCACTTTACGAGTTACCAAACTAAACTAAATTCAAAATGAAAAGTTTACATTTAAAGTACCTACACTTTATAATTTCAAGTCACAAATTTACTTTACAAGTTATCTAAGTAAACTAAATTCAAAATCAAAATTTCACATTGAAAGTATCTACACATAAGAATTTCAAGTCACTAATTCACTTTACAAGTTACCAAACTAAACTAAATTCAAAATAAAAAGTTCACATTTCAAATATCTACACTTAATCATTTTCCTGTCACTAATTTACTTTACATATTACCAAACTAAACTAAATTCAAAATGAAAAGCTCACATTTCAAGTACTTACAATTAATCACTTACAAGTCACTAATTCCCTTTACAAGTTATCAAAGTAAACTAAATTCAAAATAAAAATTTCACATTTCAAGTACCTACATTTTATCACTTTCAAGTTACTAATTCACTTTATAAGTTACCAAACTAAACAAAATTCAAAATGAAAAGTTCACATTTCAAGTATCTATAATTAATCACTTTCAAGTCACTCATTTATTTGAAAAGTTGCCAAACTAAACTAAATTCAAAAGGAAAATTTTACATTTCAAGTATCTACATTTATTCAATTTCATGTCACTAATTCACTTCATAAGTTACCAAACTAAACTACATTCAAAATGAAAAGTTCACATTTCATGTTCCTACACTTAATCACCTTCAAGTTACTAATTCACTTTACAAGTTAGCAAACTAAACAAAATTTGAAATCAAAAGTTAACATTTCAAGTACATACACTTACACACTTATAAATCTCTAATTCACTTTTTAAGTAACAAGCTATACGAAATTCAAAATGAGAAATTCACATTTTAAGTACCTACACTTAATCACTTTCATGTCACTAATTCGCTTTACAAGTTACCAAACTAAACTAAATTCAAAATGAAAAGTTCACATTTCAAATATCTACACTTAAACACTTTCAAGTCACTAATTCACTTTACAAGTTAACAAACTGAACAAAATTCAAAATAAAAAGTTCACATTTCAAGTACCTACAGTTACACACTTAGAAATCTCTAATTCTCTTTACATGTTACCAAGCTATACAAAGTTCAAAATGAGAAGTTTACATTTCAAGTACCTACCCTTAATCACTTCCATGTAACTAATTCATTTTACAAGTTACCAAACTAAACTAAATTCAAAATGAAAATTTAACATTTCAAGTATATACACTTAATCACTTTCAAGTAACTTATTCACTTTACAAGTTAGCAAACTAAACTAAATTCAAAATGAAAGGATCACATTTTAAGTACCTACACTTAATCACTTTCAAAACACTAATTCACTTTACAAGTAATCACAGTAAACTAAATTCAAAAAGAAAGGTTCGCATTTCAAGTACCTACACTTAGTCACTTTCAAGTCACTAATTCACCTTATAAGTCATCAAATTAAACTAAATTTAAAATGAAATGTTTGCATTTCGGGTACCGACTCTTAACCACTTTTAAGTCACTAATTCACTTTACAAGTTATTAAAGTAAAGTAAATTCAAAATGACAAGTTCGCATTTCTAGTACCTGCACTTAAACGCTTTCAAGTCACTTATTCACTTTACTAGTTACAAAACTAAACTAACTTCCAAATGAAAAGTTGACATTTCAAGTACTTACAATTAATCACTTTCAAATCAATAATTCACTTTACAAGATTCTAGACTAAATTAAATTCAATATACAAAGTTCACATTACAAGTACCTACACTTTATCACTTTTAATTCACTTAACAAGTTACCAGACCAAACTAAATTCAAAATGAAAAGTTTACATATTTCAAGTATTTACACATAATCACTTCGAAGTCACTTATTCATTTTATATGTTACCAAACTAAACTAAATTAAAAATGAAAAGTTAATATTTCAAGTACCTATACTTAATCACTTTCAAGTCACTAATTCACTTTACAAGTTACTAAACTAAACTAAATTCAAAATTAAAAGTTCAAATTTCAAGTATCTACACTTCATCACTCTCAAGTCACTAATTCACTTTACAAGTTACCAAACTAAACTAAATTCAAAATGAAAAGTTCACATATAAAGTACCTACACTTAAAAAATTTCAAGTCTCTAATTAACTTTACAAGTTACCGAAGTAAACTTAATTCAAAATGAAAAGGTCACATTTCAAATATCTACACTTAAATACTTTCAAGTAACTAATTCACTTTATAAGTTACCAAACTAAACTAAATTCAAAATGAAAGGTTCGCATTTCAAGTACCCTACACTTAATCACTTTCAAGTCACTAATTCACTTTACAAGTTATCAAAGTAAACTAAATTCAAAATGAAAGGTTTGCATTTCTAGTACCTACACTTAATCACTTTTCAGTCACTAATTCACTTTACAAGTTATCAAAGTAACTAAATTAAAAATGAAAAGTTCGCATTTCAAGTACCTACACTTAAAAATTTTAAAGTCACTTATTCACTTTATATGTTACCAAACTATACTAAATTCCAAATGAAAATTTCACATTTCAAGTACCTACATTTAGTCACTTTCATGTCTCTAACTCACTTTATAAGTTATCAAACTAAACTATATTTAAAATGAAAAGTTCACATTTCATGTACCTACACTTACACACTTTCAAATCAGTAATTCATTTTACAAGTTACCAAGATAAACAAAATTCTAAATGAAAAGTTCACATTTCAAGGACCTACACTTAATCACTTTCATGTCACTAATTCACTTTACAATTTACCAGCCAAAACTAAATTCAAAATGAGAAGTTCACATTTCAAGTACCTACACTTAATCACTTTCATGTCACTAATTCACTTTACAAGTTACCAAGCTAAATGTCATGACCCAAATGGTCTTAAGTGGCACCCACACTAACCTTCCTGTGGGAGAACCATCTTAATTAAACCATTACCCAATAACTTAGTCAATATTAAAATGATAGTTTCATAAAACCATCTTAACAATAATAATCTGGAGTTAATCATCAGTAGCGCGAAAACCTAACATTCTACTAACTGAAATTTCCTGGACCTTAAAGTCATTGTACAAGAACTGCTAACAAAGATCATGTCTAAAGATATATCCCAAATAAAGTAAATAAAGAATGTTTCATTGCCCGAAAGATGGACAAGAACAAATAAGATAACCCATGGAAGCCTAGAGATAGAGTGCTCACCCTTGGATCAAGATCTGCTATCAAACGTTAGAGGGGAGATCATGTATGAGCCTCTAGAATAATTTCTGGACTCAACAAAAGAAGAGTACAAGGTAGTATCAATACAAACCACTATGTACTGGTAGATATCATAGGCCAACACAACTTAATAACAAGTACACAGCATAAATCAAATAACAAGTAGACATATATCATCATATAACAAATTCTCAATAAATCAACAATACAACAATAGCAGGTCAACAGTGACCACAAACTAGCCACATAACTGTCTAGAGGATCAACCATACTATAAACATCTACGAAATTAACACAATTATGTCATCCACCAAATCAACACAGGTATGTAAACACATGCTATAGGACTTATTTTTGCCCAAATAGTCATGACCTGCAAGGAACAATTTGTGTTCATGTACCGTACCAGCATGGTAACTGATCCAACATAAATATAAATGTACTGGCTTGGTACCCGATCCAACATAAATATAGATGTACCGGTGTGGTACCCGATCTAACATAAATATAAATGTACCGGCATAGTGCCCGATCCAACATAAATATAAAATGTACCGGCATGGTACCCGATCCAACAAAAATATAAACATGTATTCTCAATATCAATTTACACAACCTCACAACATACAACACAATGTACCAAGTTTACAAGTTCACTTAAAGTCATAAGAAAATTCCATCAAGTAAATTTTCAATAACCATTTATACATGCATTAGCAATCCAAACATCAACAATTTCAAGCATGTACAAATACCAATCAACAATTTTCCAATTTAGGATCATACACACAATTAAGCCGAGTATAAACTCCAATTAAACCGTAACCTACCTCAACCAATGAATCTAAAAATAATTAGTCTGCAAGGGCCTTTCCCTTTCTCAAAGTTTTGGGATGTTCAAAATCCTTATTAATATATAATCCCCATAAAAATATGAATCTAATGACATCCGTTTTATAAATTTTTTCTCTAAAAACCCTAAACTCACAATCAAATTAATAAAAATAAGTAACCATCCGATCTACTTTATTGTTTCTTGACCAGAAACAAACAAAAACCACTCTTCATCATTATCAACCCATGATTTGGCCAACCATTGCCTTATTTCTTTCTTTTTATTAAAATACTTCACAAATAATATTATAATCACTATAATTAAGCAAGCTTTATTCAAGAATGAAGCAGTGGTCATCTATGTCTATACAAATTCCAACATTGACCAACTATTGACCAATCATTGCATTAACCTTACTCTACATGACTTCCAATAATTAGAACAACTATTACATAATAATTAATCAATTTTAAGTTAATCCATAATTAACATATTTTACTTCCACCATATGACTATCTTGAAAATTCAATTGATGTCAAACATCACTAATAACATGTCGTAGTACATAGGCACTAGGAATTGACTCACCTATCGATGCTCCTTCTGCAAACTGCGGTGAAAAATGTAACTTTTGTGCGCCTCCCTCTTTACCCCAGTTATTAGATGTTGTTATTATTATTATAATTAAAATTATAAATATAATAAACCCTTTTCACTTAATCCAATCCTTATACATAGGTCTCAATAAATAAGAAAATTATAGTTTGACCCACTAAGTCACTAACTAATTTAATTATCTAAAATATCCAATAGATCCTGAAACATTATTTAAAATCTTGAGAAAATAAGTCAAAAAGTTATATTGACTAAAAAGTATATTCCAAACTATTAAAAATACTATGATACTAACCCGAGGTCGTCTCGCTCAAAAATTGACCATGATTGAGTTTAACTTTATTAAAACTTAATAATTCAACTAATGACTCAATAACTTTCGAACACCTCCCGAATTGGTACTACTTACCCTGTGAGTCATAATCCACTTATACAAACTACGTAGAGCACTAAAATAGAGTAGATGAGAAAATTTCACAAACAACCGGGAGGGTCATCATATTACATACCAATTAAACAACTGTTCATCCCTAAATTGGCAAACTCAAGGTAAGAAGGGAAAATAAGAAATTACCTAACTTTGTAAAAAAAAAATATGGATACTTGCTACGTATGTCTGCTTCGGTCTTCCAAGTGTCCTCCTCAATAGGACGATTATTTGACTAGAACTTTACAGACACAATCTCTTTAGTTCTCATCTTACAGAAAACCAAATACCTAGCCAAGACTATGTATGCCCCTACCACCCCATACTCGAAAGGTTCAATTAGCATACAATAACACAAGGCATATTCTTCACCCATATATATGTAATTGTACTATATCAAATGTTAAATATAGATGCATACTGGTGATAGGTGATGCACATGTAGGAATAAATGCAAAGTACACAATTAATATCTCAACTCATTATAACTGTCCTATTCAGGACGATCATCATCGTAATCAACGTTCGACCTTGACGGATATCAACACATCATAAATAGACTTCTCCGACCTTTCCAAATATCAACATATCATAAATATATTATAATACCCCGATTATTCCTTAAGCCTAAATCTGTCTTTTTGAATGGATATGTATGACTTCCAAAGTGATTGATGTTTAAATCATGTTTTATTTCTATAATTTCCACTTTTTGTCATATATATCATTGAATAAGCTTTATATCGATACCAATTTCATCAAAATTCAACATCGGATGAGTGAGTTATGGCTATTTTACTGAATGGTATAGGATAGCCCAGGTTTAATGGTCGACCTGGTCGACCGTCAGGTCTTTGGTGGACCGTCAAGTGTCCCATCAAGACAAGGTAGTAGATCCTCATTTGGTATTTTGTCTAAAGGTCAAAGGGGTGGACCGTCACAAAGTTGACTGACCGTCAAGGTATTCGTCGGACCGAGATAGAATGTCTCATTTCTGGCCCTCAAGTGACGGATGACTTGGTAGACCGTGACTTTTTTGACGGACCGTCAGGTCAACTGTCATGTTGAGGCAAAACATTCCAGTTTTGAAGTATGAGTAACGGATGACTTGGTGGACCGTGAGTCCCTTTGACGGACTGTTGGGTCAACCGTCACAGTCCTCAAACAGCAAATTTCATTTCTTTTTCAAAGGGGCATCTTGGTTATTTCCGCTCCTTGTGGCCTTATATATATATAGAGAGAGAGAGAGAAAGAGAGAGAGAAGAGAATACCATTTCTCTCCATTTCGCTCCAAATTTCCTTCAAGAATTCTCTAGAAACCTATGGTTTCTTCCAAACCCAAAAATCAAATCATCTCCATGAAATTCAAGAAATCTCCCATAAATTTCTTCAAGTTGTTCAAGAACTAAGCTCCTCAAGTTAAAGCCAGCAAGGTCTTGGTCTAAGAGTGTGATAAAGAAGTTTCAAGCAACTTTCTATATGTTCAAAATCAAAATCTAAGGTATGTGGGGTTTCAACAAGAACACTCCTTTCGTTCTTGTTCCTAAAGATGTACTTTTTATCATTGATTTACATGATTTTGCAAGTGAGTTTACACCCAAATTTCTTTATGTATGATTTATGAGACTGGAGTTGAATAAGCTTTATATTTATGTTATTTCACCATCATGCTTCTTAAATTAAGCATTTTCTCTATGAGTTGTATATTGTCATTATATAAATTGGTGATTTCTAATTGATTTATGATAAGTGTCAAGATTTGTGTTTTTTTATGAGAGATTTGACTATTTAATACATATTGATATTTGAGATTGAAAGTTGAGAATGAGTCCTATGATGTTTCCTTGAAGCTTTAGATATTTGAAATAATTTTATAAGCAAAGGTACTTGATGTTGAAAAATATTGTTTTGATTTTGAGTTGAGTTAGGAATCCACAGTCGTATATGATTTACCAATGAGATATACTATTTTTTTGGTCATCTTGAAAGACCCATGAGTTGATATTGATTGAGGTGGATTTCTTAACGTGTTCTGAGCTGAGTCTGGGAGTAGTATTTAGCATCGAGCGGGAAATTTTATAATTCCCCAAAACTACATGCCACCGTAGGATTGATGTTGATAATTGTGGGCCATAGGCCGAGTCTGAGATTGTGAAGATGAGATTGTGGTTGTACTCCCAGGAAAGAGTATAACAGCCCTGCCAATGTGGGGTTCTCTCCTTAGGAGGGCTAACCGTTGGACTCCACACGGCTCATATGGTGTAGTCATGTAGGTTATAAGAAACTCCCACGTCCATAATGATCTAAGTACCATGAGATACCGAGTCACTCTAAGTCATCATTCAAAGAGTTTGAGTTGAGTTAAATGATTTAAGAGATTTATGAAGCATATGTTATTACTGATGACTTATGGAAATGATGTTTTAGATAATTCAAGCGAAGAGAGTTATTATTGTCATCATGCATGATTTTCTTATACATTGATGATATTATTTAAAATGTTTCATCCACCCCTACATACTCAGTACATTCCCAAGTACTGACTTCCATACGCTTTTGTATTCTATATTTCCTCATGATATAGGTTTAGGTGCTCAGTCTCAACAACGACAGTGATCTTTGAGTACCTTTATCTATATTTCTGCGGTTGGTGAGTCCTCATATTTCGAGGACCTGTGTCTTTGATTTTTTCTTGTTAATAGATGGTTGTTTACTTTCAGTTCAGTACGAGCCAGTTGGATCTGTCCCAATGGCTCTTCAGTCTTATATAATAGAGGCTTTGTCAGAATGGAGTACCAGTATGTACAGAACGTTAGTATTTTAATTGTACAGGACAATATTACTTTGTATTTTACTATGTTCATGGCATGATTATTCTTCCTTATTACCGCTCGATTATTGTCATGGTGAATTATAGGAGTAAAGACAGGCTCAGAGGGTTAGCTTAAGGCTGTGTGTGGCTTTAAGCACCGTGTGACGTCTTGGGATAGGTTCTTGGGGCATTACAAGCTTGGTATCAGAGCCTAAGGTTCAAGGAGTCCTAGAAAGTCTGACAAGCCATGTTATTTAGAGTATTGATAATCGGTGTGTAGCGCAAAATATCTATGAGCAAGAGGCTATGGGATGTATTAGGAAAAGTTATTTCTTTTTTTCAAGGGTCTATCGTGCCTATGACTGTTTCTCTATACTATTAATTCGTGCTTTCTTGTGACAGAAAATGCCTTCTCATAAAGCTCACAGAAATAACAGACAACCTCAACTAGTTGATCCTTTAGGTGAGATGGTGTCCCATGCCAAATTTTAGGCAGCTTTCCAAGCGCTAGCCCAGGCGGTCACCACCAACTCCCAAGCCAACACCCAGGCTACTGTTCTACCTCTGCAAGGGAATAATCTACTACAACCCAGGCTTGTGGCTTTATGTGAATGAATCCACCTGAGTTCTTTGGGTTAAAAGTAGGTGAAGACCCACAAATATACTTAGATGAAGAGAGAAAGATCTCTCAAATTATGCACATGACTGAGAAGGAGAGTGTTGAATTGGCTGCCTATCGAATGAAAGATGTTACTTATGATTAGGTGGAGATGTGGAGGAAAAGTAGAGGGGAGAGTGATGCTCCTGTGACTTGGCAATTATTCCAAAATGTCTTCTTAGACAAATTCTTTCCCCCTTAGCTGTGGGAAGCAAAATTAGAAGAATTTATAAACTTGAGACAGGGCCCCATGATGATTAAGGAGTATTGCTATAAGTTTAACTAGTTGTCTAAATATGCTCCTAGTATGATGGCTGATTCTAGAACTAGTATGAGTAAGTTCTTAGCCGGTGTATCTGGTTATGTCATGAAAGAGTGTAGATCTACAATGCTTAATAGGGGCATGGACCTTTCAAGACTAATGATCCATGCTCATCAGATTGAAGCAGACAAAGTAAATGAGAGAGAGAGAATGGGGGGGAATGAGAGAGTTAGATCTTAGCAGCTGGGGTATAGTCAGGCTAGATTTTCTGGAGGGATCTGCCCTTATTTCTAGAGCAGTTCTCTTGTTCCGGCACCTTCATCATCTAGTACTCCTACATTTAGAATTAGGCCAGAGTAGGGTAATAGGTCTACTATGTCCAGGTCCCAGGATAGTGTGAGTAACAAACCTCGTCCTTCCCCATGTTCGAAGTGTGGTAGAGACCATCTCAGTGAGTGCTTAATCGGTCAGAGAGGTTACTTTGGTTGCGGTAAATTGGGCCATAAATTCAGGGATTGCCCATATGCTAGACAGGGGAGTCGCGATGTTCATCCCCAGAATCAGACTATTAGTGCTCCAGCTCTTGTAGTTTGTCCTATTCCTCTTCAGGGTGCCTCATCTAGTACTACAGGTGGTCAGCGCCAGAATTACTTTTATGCTATACCACCCCACCAGGAGCAGGAGGATTCACCATATTTTGTTACTGGTACGCTCCGTGTATTTCATTTTAATGTGTATGTGTTGATTGACCCTCGGTCAAGTCTTTCTTATATGACTTTGTTGGTGGTTGTGAATTTTGAAATTAGTGATGAAAATATTTCTGAGCCTTTTCTAGTCTCTACACTAGTGGGTGAATCTGTTGTTGCTAAGCAAATATATAAGAAGTGTCCTATCACTGTTCTTAATAGAGTCATGTTTGTAGATTTGATTGAGCTAGACATGGTTGATTTTGATATTATTCTGGGTATGGATTGGCTATACTCTTGTTATGCGTCTATAGACTGTCATACTTGGGTATTCAAGTTTTAGTTTCCCAATGAGCCAGTCTTTGAGTGGTCCAGAAATTCTGTATCTCCTAAAAGTCATTTATATCCTATCTTAAAGCTAGGAAGTTGATTTCCAAAGGTTGTATCTATCATTTGGTTTGACTTGAAAATACTAAGCCTGAGACTCTAACTATTCAATCTCTTAGTGTTGTTAATGAGGTTTTTGATGTTTTCATGGAAGATATCCCAGGGGTACCTCCCGATATAGAGATAAAATTCGGAATTGATCTTTTCCCTGATACACAACCAATTTCTATTTCTCCGTATCGTATGGCCCTCGTAGAACTTAGGGAGTTAAAAGAGCAACTCAAATATCTTCTTGATAAGGGTTTTATAAGGCCCAGTGTGTCTCCCTGGGGTGTACCCATTTTATTCGTGAGAAAGAAAGATGGTTCATTGCGCATATGTTTAGACTATTAGCAGCTTAACAAGGTCACAGTCAAGAACAAGTACCCTCTTCCTAGAATTGATGAATTATTTTATCAGCTGCAAGGTGCTAGCTATTTCTCGAAAATAGATTTGAGATCCGATTATCACCAACTAAAAGTCAGAGAGTGTGACATTTCAAAGATAGCTTTTATTTTGAATTCTTGGTCATATCCTTCGAATTAACTAATGCCTCAGCAGCTTTTATGAACCTCATGAATTAGGTGTTCATACCATACCTGGATATGTTCGTTATTGTGTTCATAGATGATATTCTTGTGTACTTCTGAAGTAAGAACAACCATGTAAATCATCTCTGAATTTTTTTGAAGACCCTTAGAAATCAGTGGTTGTTTGCTAAATTTAGCAAGTGTGAATTTTGGCTTTGGTCAGTTGCTTTTTTAGGTCATATTGTTTCTTCTAAAGGTATTCGAGTTGATCCTCAAAAGATAAAAGCTATGAAAAGTTAGCCTAAACCTATTTCCCCATCTTATATTAGGAGTTTCCTGGGTATAGTTGGCTACTACCATCGTTTCATCGAAGGTTTCTCTTCTACTGCTGCTCCTTTGACTCGATTAACCCAAAAGAAGGTTAAATTCCAGTGGTCAGATTCTTGCAAGAAAAGTTTTCAGGAATTGAAGACTCGACTTACTTCAGCCCCTGTGATAACCCTGCCTAATGATGTCGATGATTTTGTGGTATATTGTGATGCTTCCAGAGTTTGTTTGGGTAGTGTGTTAATGCAGAAGGGTAAGGTTATAGCTTATTCCTCCCGACAGTTGAAACCTCATGAGAAGAATTATCTGACGCATAACCTCAATTTTGCTTTGAAAATTTGGAGACATTACCTATACGACGTTCATGTTGATGTCTTTACGGATCACAAGAGTTTGCAGTATGTGTTTACTCAGGGAGAATTGAATCTTCGGCAGAGGATATGGTTAGAATTGCTAAAGGATTATGATATAAGTGTGCTATATCACCTAGGCAAGGCCAATGTAGTGGTAGATACTCTTAGCAGGTCGTCCATAGGTAGTATAGCACATGTCGAGAAAGATAAGAAGGAGTTATCCCGTGAAATACATCATTTGGCTAGGTTAGGTGTTAGATTAGTTGACTCAGCTGAGGGTAATGCTTGGGTCCAAAGTAGTTCTGAATCTTCCCTATTTTCTGAAGTGAAAGAGAAGTAGGATGCAAATTCTCGTTCGGTCGAACTAAAAGAATCAGTTAAAGATCAAAAGGTGGAGGTTTTCTCCCGAGGGGGAGATGATGTATTGAGATTTTAGAATAGGTTGTGTGTGCCTGATTTTGATGATCTGAGGTAGAGAATTATGGCTGAGGTACATGGCGTGCAGTATTCTATTCATCCCGGTTCTACCAAGATGTACTACGATTTACGAGAGACTTATTGGTGGAATAGTATGAAGAAGGATATAGAGAAGTATGCAACTTGCCAGCCAGTAAAGATTGAACACCAGAGACTCGGTGGAATGATGCAAGAATTTAGTATCCTTACTTAGAAGTGGGAGGAAGTGAATATGGATTTTCTCACTGGTTTACCTCCTTCTCACCGACATCATGATTCGATTTGGGTTGTTGTAGACAGGTTAACTAAGTCCGAACATTTCCTGCCAGTGCATACATCTTTCACCGCACAGGAGTATGCTAAGCTGTATATTCAAGAGTTAGTTAGGTTGCATGGAGTTCCATTGTCTATCATCTCCAATAAAGGTACTCAGTTTATTTCTCATTTTTGGATGGCCTTCCAGAAAGGTCTTGGCACCCAAGTTCATCTTAGCTCCATTTTTCATCTGCAGACAGATGGTCAGGCTGAGAGGACTATCCAGACAGATGAACATTTTCCATTGATTGAATTTGCTTACAATAATAGTTTTCATGCTAGCATTAGAATGGATCCATTTGATGCTTTGAATAGGAGAAGATGTAGATCGGCCATAGGTTGATTCAAAGTGGGTGAAGCTGCTATGATTGGACCTAATGTTGTACTTGAGGCTATGGAGAAAGTTAAGTTAATTCGGTAGAGGTTAAAGATAGCCCAGAGTCGTCAGAAGTCGTATGCAGATGTGAGAAGAAGAGCTCTTGAGTTTGAATTCCATGATTTGGTGTATTTGAAAATCTCATCCATGAAAGGGGTGAAAAGATTTGGAAAGAAAGGGAAGTTGAGTCCCAGATATGTTGGCCCTTATAGAGTTTTGGATCGTGTTGGGAAAGCAGCTTATGAGGTTGAGTTGCCTGCAGAATTGTCAGTTGTCCATTATGTGTTTCATATTTCCAAGCTCAAGAAGCATATTAGAGACTCTGTTGTTGTTGATCCGCCAGAAGGTTGTGATGTTAGGATAGCCATTCATATGATGAAATCCTGGTTAAAATCCTAGATTATCAAGTCCGTAGACTGAGGAACAAGGAAGTTCCCTTGGTTAAAGTTCTATGGAGAAATCAATCATTAAAGGGTGCCACTTGGGAAAAAGAAGCGGATATGCGAGCCAGTTACCCTTATCTTTTCTCCACGAGTTTGAATCAAGATGAAGGTACTATTCCTTTAATTCAGTTTCCTTCTAATATAATGTATTCCACTATATGGTTATTCCCTCTACTATTCGTGCATTCTGTGAAGTACTCCGGAGTATTAGAGTAAAGTGAGCCCTTCTATGTGAGTAGTTCCAGCTGTGCGTCCTCATTTTCTCTTGTTCCTGGACTATCTAGTAACATTCTAGGATGAATGTTTTCAACGGGCAGATATGTAATACCCCGATCATTCCTTAAGCCTAAATCCTTATTTTTAATAGATATGTATAAATTCCAAAGTGATTGATGTTTAAAACATTTGTGTTTCTCTAATTTCCACTTTTTTCATGTAGATCATTAAATAAGCTTTCCATCGATACCAATTTCATCAAAATCCGACATCGACAGAGTGAGTTATGGTGTTTTTACTGAATGCTATCGAATAGCCCAGGTTTAACGGTCAACTTGGTGGACCGTCAGGTCCTTGGTGGACCGTCAAGTGTCCCGTCAAGCCAAGGCAGTAGCTCCCTTTTTGGGATGTCGTGTAACGGTCAAAGGGGTGGACCGTCACAAAGTTGACTGACCGTTAAGGTGTCTGTCAGACGGAGACAGAATGTCTCATTTCTGGCCCTCAAGTGATGAACGACTTGGTGGACCATCAGCTTAACTGTCACTTCGAGGAAGAACATTCCAGTTTTGGTGTTCGAGTGGCAGACGACTTGGTGGACCGTCAGTCCCTTTGATGTGCCCCAATCAGCGAATTTCAATTTTTTTCAAAGAAGCATCTTGGTCATTTCCGCCCCTTGTGGCCTTATATATATATATATATATATATATGTCAATGTATAGAAGAGAAGACCGCTTATCTCCATTTCTCTACAAATTTCTTTCAAGAATTCTCTAGAAACCTAGGGTTTATTCCAAACCCAAAAATCAAATCATCTCCAAGAAATTCAAGAAAACTTGCATAAATTTCCTCAAGTTGTTCAAGAACTAAGCTCCTCAACTCAAAGGCAGCAAGGTCTTGGTCTAAAAGTGTGAGAAAGAAGTTTCAAGCAAGTTTCTATATCTTCAAAATCAAAATCTAAGGTATGTGGGGTTTCAACAAGAATACTCCTTTAGTTCTTGTGCTTAAAGATTTACTTTATATTATTGATTTAGATGATTTTTCAAGTGGGTTTACACCCAAATTTCTTTATGTATGATTTATGAGACTTGAGTTGAATAAGCTTTATACTTATGGTTATTTCACTATCATGCTTCTTAAATTGAGTATTTTCTCTATGAGTTGTGTATTGTCATTATATATATTGGTGATTTCTAAGTGATTTATGATAAGTGTCAAGATTTGTGTTTTTCTATGAGAGATTTGACTATTTAATACATATAGATATTTCAGATTGAAAGTCGGGAATGAGTGCTATGATGTTTTCTTGAAGCTTTTGATATTTGAAATGATTTGATAAGCAAAGGTACTTGATGTTGAAAAATATTGTTTTGATTTTGAGTCGAGTTAGGAAACCACAATCGTATATGATTTACCGATGAGATATACAGTTGTTTTGGTCATCATGCTAGACCCATGAGTCGATATTGATTGAGGAGGATTTCCTAACGCGTTCTGAGATGAGTGTGGGAGGAGTATTTAGCACCGAGCGGGAAATTTCATATTTCCCCAAAACTACGTGCCACCATAGAATTGATGTTGATAATTCTGTGCCAAAGGTCGAGTATCATATTGTGAAGATGAGATTTAGGTTGTACTCCCTGGCAAGAGTACAACAACCCTGCCAATGTGGGTTTCTCTCCTTAGGAGGGATAAACGTTGGACTCCGTTTGGCTCACATGGTGTAGTCATATAGGTTATAAGAAACTCCCACGTCCATAATGATCTATGTACCATGAGATACTGAGTCACTCTAATCATCATTCAAAGAGTTTGGGTTGATTTAAATGATTTATTTGATTTATGAAGCATATGTTATTACTGATGACTGATGGAAATGATGTTTTAGATAATTCAAGCGAAGAGAGTTATTATTGTCACCATGGATGATTTTCTTATACATTTATGATATTATTTAAAATGTTGCATACACCCCCACATACTCAGTTCATTCCCAAGTACTGACTCATATACTCTTTTGTATTCTATATTTCCTCATGATATAGGTTCAGGTGCTCAGTCTCAACAGCGACAGTGATCTTTGAGTACCTTCATCTATATTTCTGCGTTTGGTTAGTTCTCATGGTTTGAGGACCTGTGTCTTTGATTTTGTCTTATTAATAGATGGTTGTTTACTTTCAGTTCAGTACGAGCCAGTTGGGGATCTGTCCCAATGGCTCTTCAGTCTTATGTAGTAGAGGCTTTGTCAGACTAGAGTACCAGTATGTATAGAACGTTAGTATTTTTATTGTACAGGACAGTATTACTTTGTCTCTCAGTATGTTCATGGCATGATTATTCTTCCTTATTACCGCTCGATTATTGTCATGGTAAATTATAGGAGTAAATATTGGCTCAGAGGGTTAGCTTAAGGCTGTGTGTGGCTTTAAGCACCGTGGGACATCTCGAGATAGGTTCTTGGGTCATTACATATATCATCCAGTCTTATCGGGTATTAACATCATCACAACAGTATCCTCTAGTCTTGCCGAATATCAATATCGTTACAATAGTCATTATTGAATAACATACTCTAAAATACTCAAAAAAAATTGTTATATCACCATAGAATATCTATCTAGTCAATACTTCCCAACTACTCGTTATTAGTTAACCAACACTTATGATAGTAAAATCACTAGTTCGCTAGTCATCAGATAACCTCTAGTTATTAGCCTAAAGATTATCCTTCACATAATCCTTATTCATGGGATAGCAACTAACCACTATTTATTTAATAGCCAACACCGAACATCTAGTCAAGGTTCATCACTAGACGAAAACCGCCATTTATACAATTCATTATTATCAACTAATCATCCTATATCTGATAATCATTACTAGAAAACACATTACTACGTGTCACCTGACCATCTTTTATTAACTAACATCATTCATTATCTAACCACCATTTACCAACTAATCCTTGCTTAACTATTCATTAGTTAACCTTTTAGAAACTATTCAAAGTTATTAACTCGTCACCTCTTATTACCAACATCTCTTATTAGCTAGCCTCATTAACACACAACTCCTCGTTTATCGACTAATCGATATCATAAACTTAGTCATCAATACCAACTAATCTTCACCTATGTGAGACCCAATCTCACCATAATTCACGTATTAACCATCGCTAGCTACCATGTTTCAACTAACAAGATTCATTAACTAATACATTAGATTCCTAGCCATCAAGCGCTATGGTCCCCTAATAGACAACTAGTTACCAGCTAGATTAACCATTAATTAGGTAGAACAATTGTAAGATCATATTTTAGCTACAATCACATAAATTGCCAATATAATAATCATGAATGTACCGAATCTATGCTTGCCATGACCAGTATCCAATCAAAAAAGCCATAAGAAACATACCACCTCTTTGTCCGTCCCCTACTGGAGAGATACTTATACAAACATGTATGTATTCATAAACTGTAATTGTATCCTTTACACTGATAAACACTCTTCGAATATTCAATCATTATCATAACACAGTCCTTGGACCATTCATTTATCCGGAATAGTCACAACATCATAATCACGGCCTTAGGCCCATATACATATTTATAAATCATAGAATATCTTTAATCGTCTCACATATAGCAGGTATCTAACATATTGAAGACATGATATAGATAGAAATATAATCATCTATAAAATATCTTATATCGATAGGTCATACATCATGACTACTAGGAATGTCACTTCTCTAGGTCAATTTGCATATCTAAGAGGAAATAATATTTCTATGGGTCAATCATCAAGTCTAAGAGGAAATAGCATTTAGATGAGCAAATCATCAAGTTTAAGAGGAAATAGCATCTCTATAGGCCACATAATGTATCTAGGAAGAATATCATATCTAAATACCTAATATCACTTGCACAGAAAGTATCATAACTATAACTCAAAAACCATAATCCGGGAACATCAATACGAGTTACCAAGTTACCGAAGTAACCTTATTCTAAGGTTTACTAGCCTCATCTATGTCTAACATCCGCAACTAAGATCACAAGACTTAACACAAGTTTAGGCCTAAGTGGGCTACACGATCCCACTTTGAATCCTCAATTTTCCATAAATAAGCACACTATGCCCCAAACCAGGCTAATGTATCTAGTTCATCTTCAAAATGACAAGTAGGACATATTCAAGCCTAACATAGCAACTTCACTAGAAACAAGGGTACTCAAGTCAACTCTACCGAACTTACAGTTTCAAGACTACTATACTAGCCCATTAAGGCTAAATATACAAATCATGCTTCAAATGCTAAAACCACATCCCAAACATTGGTTTACATCATAACAACGCTACAACTAATATAAACATGAGAGGAAAAATAATAGGTTTCAAAAGGGGTATAAATATGCCATTTTATGGGTCCCACAGAATTAGAGCCTACAACACATTATCCTCCACAACATTGTTAATATCCATCTAATAATCATACCTTAGCCACTCAACAAGAATATTCACCAAGTATCACTCAAGGAAAGATCAATCATGCCATTTTAAAATTCATTTATTCTTTCATTCAGGATCATCCTTAATTATTTTATGAATGTAACTAAGCCATTTGATTTTACCCACTATCATGGAAATTACTATCCTCTAAATATGTCATACGTCAGTCAACTTTGTGGGACATGAAAATGCATAATTTAGCTACAAAGTCAAGTCAATAATAATTCATCTTCTCAAAATTATTCCTAATGCATAAATCCACAACTACAACTTATGTCCTGACAATCACTAACTAAATGTTTTTGAACGACAAATACATCATGGTCAAGACAAACCTCTCTTATATCACTAACATCAATTAAAGATATACAGTCATTCTTATTTCTACTTAACAATATTTTATTACGGGCTTTACTTAACTCTTAATCACCTTAGGAGTGGTCCCCACACCACTAGCACATAAGCAAGGCCAAACAAAATAAATCAATTATAGGTCATTGATAGTCTAATCACAAATATCACATTCCAGACAAGTCATTGATCACATTCTGAAGTTATCAAAAACCTCTACTAGTTTTTGCCACTTTTCTTTACAACTCATTATTTTGCCAAGCATTAAGAATTCATTCAAATAAGGAACTCAATGATAATGTCACTTAGCTAGTCCTCACAAGGAATCCATTAGAGTTTCAATAATAGAACTGCACAAAAATTCTAAATACAGTCTCAATGGCCAGACCACACAAGGATCCCCAAATAATATCAAATAATTAAAGTACACAAGGGTCTATCCACAACATCAATAACAAGAACCTCTCATTATGGAAAATACATATCACCTCACTCTTTTATTCATGAAACTTTTTCACTCTCTTTTCTCAACATCATATTCTTATATCATCCTCTCAATTTTGATACCATCAATTTCATCAATATAATAGTACCAAAAATAAGTAAGTACTATAGAATTTCCAATTTCACAATAACAAGAAATCAAATTGTAACACCCCGAGATCCCATCCCAAGACGTCACACGGTGCTTATGACCCTGAAGGACCACAAGCTAACCCTTTACTAATGTCTGTACCTGTACACTGTATAGTATTGGAAATAAATGCAGAAACTAGCCATAAGGTTCAACACATGTATGAATACTCATAATACAAAAAATTGAATACCAATACATCCGTTTGAAAAGCCTCTAAACTGTCTGAACTGTGGATTTGATGGGACAGGCCCCAAACTAACTCTCTTAACTGAAAATAAACAAATTCTAAAACAATAATAGTAAAATGAGATTCATCCTCAGAAGAAGAGGACTCACTGCTACTGCTGCTGACTGGGACAGAACTGCTGAGGATACTCTGGATCCTGTGCCTCTGAACCTATGGTGTCAAATAAAACACCATAGCGTAAATACGTTAGTACAAGAATGTACCGAGTATGTAGATGAGGTAGGGTAATTCAAGGTATCATACAAGCATAATATCTAAACTAAATAATCATGAATATGCCGTATGAGAACATATACATGAATGCACAGACCATGACCACAATTATCGTTACTCTAGATACTGAAACTCGGATACCACTTTACTGCAGACTGAACTCACTACTGACACTGAGATATTGAATCACTGACTCATATGATACTGATAACTGAGGATCTAGATGTACTTACATCAAGGACTGAACTCTGAGCTTAATTCTTTTGACTGACAGAATTAGAGATTAACTTTTCTAACAAATTATTCCGGAAGTGATTATCAATGATAAGAAGCATGATCATGTCTGAATCTAACAACAAGAATACTCGACAGAATCTAAGATGGGGATCAAGCCTATCTAACGGGATATCTCTAGATATGATAATACGTTTATATATATGAGACCAAGCCTATCTGATGGGATGGTCCATGAATCAATGAAACTATCTGAGTTCCTCACTGAGATAGATGACTGTACCACACAGTCCTTATTTTTGAAGATTGATACTAAAACTGTTACTGTGGAAAGTAGTTACTTAATCGACATGCCCCAACCTACCACAGGTGGGGTCCAACCTGTAACCCCAGCTGGAAGGGTGTCAATACCATGCCACTGGTAAAGACCTTCCTAGTCAAGCCTCTCTAAAGGGATAACCCTCACAGGAAGTTAGCCTGAGGCAATATAATAGTCAAACCTCTCTGGCGGTGACAACCTGTAATGCCCCGAAATCGGGTCTCGAGACATCACACGGTGCTTAGGATCACAAGTGAGCCCAAGCTAACCTTTCTACTGGGATAAATCATAAGCAACTGAACAAAAAGTATAAATCTATACAAATTTGTGAAAAATAGCTCTTTTATGAATATGATAGATACAAAACTAAATTTACAAGATTACAACTCTGCTTTTTCAACCAAAACTAAAATGGAATACATCAACTTCTACTGACTATCTATGAAGCCACTACTAATACTGACTGTAGGTAGCCGGGTCATGAATCCCGACTAACCCAACTCAATACGACTGAATAAAGAAAATACTACACTTCTCGAACTGTATAACTAACTCAAGCCCTTGAATCAAAAAGACTCATCACTTGCTGACTGGATGCCACGAACTGACTAGTTCTGAAGATGTACACTATACCTTTTGCCTACATTTCGAGAAAATGTTGCCCACATACAAATATGTGGGTCAGTACCATGGAAATTTACTGAGCATATGGGGGTGCAATGCATATATAAAATAATATCTTAATATCATCACAATTTATAAAATTATGCATCCTGATATAAATGACTCACTTAGCTCGAATTAAAATCATTATAATCATAAGAGAGTAAAATATATCGGGTGAAACATGTGAGTCATCATAATAAATATCAATTCATTTCCATCTCGATTCCAAATCATCAAAGCAATCAAATCTCATAACAATTCTCTTTGGAATATATGTTCATTAAATCTTTCAAAAACAATGACTTTTTCAAACTCAGTCTTTCAAACAAATATGTTTTCATCTTAGATAGAAGAATAAGACTTTTCATATTAGATAGGAGAATACACACACACACATTGGTAGTCTCTTACAACTGACATAAACTATGTGATCTACTGGAGTCCAACGTCCAACTCACGTTGGGGAAATCTATCCTATCCTTACCGTCGGAGTAGGACCTTAATCTTTTGTTCACTAGTAATCACTATATTAATCAGCCTTAGGCTCATATCCTACGGAGGCACATAGTTCTAGGGAAGTACCAATCATAGCTATACCTTCCACTCAGTGCTAAATACTACTCCCAGACTTAGCTCAGATCTTATCGAAAGAAAATCCACTAATAAATGTTTCAACAATTCACAACGGGAGCCATCATGCTACCCCTTTCATAATAAATCAATAAAAGGTCAAAGATTCTTTATCATCTCAAATTATTTAAACTCAAGGTGTTTCTAACACATAATTTTCTCAAAATAATAATCTCAAATAGGGTTCCAAAAACCCATATATTAATATCACCATATAACCTTCCAAAGTTTCATACCTTATGACATAAGCACAAAAATAATCACTTAAAACTTAAAATCTCAGCTTTATAATCATACATCTTGGTAAATAAAATTATCTTTGGGATTCAAATCTCATTATGATTATAGCACATGATTTCTCAAAGTAAAATCCCAATTAGTAATCAAGGTCTCATACATCAAAATCATATTAAATTTTCTCAAGATTCATGCTTTTTATCATAAATATATATAACTTACTTTAAAATCTGGAAATTCAGCTTTATGTACAAAAATGTGATCATTCTCATTCAATTCAACTTCCAAAACATAGAGAGTATCATAATATCATGTAAAACCATATAGGGTATAAATTCATGCTTCAAATTCATATCAAAACATGTAAAATCATATATATTCATAAAAGAAAAATCAATTTGGGCAGAAGAACGAAAGGGTGTTCTCGTTGAAAAACCCCACATACCTTAAATTTGAAGCTTTGAATGAACTCTTGACCTTGGGACTCGATTTGTGAAAATAATGAGTGTTTCTTGTAGCCCTCGAATGGGGATTCCGAATCTCGAAGAATTATTAAAAACTCATGATTGAATCTTGAGATATTTGAATTTTTAGGTTGAAACCCTAACGAATGTTCTTTTTGATTTTGAGAGAAAATAAACTTATTTTGGTGTTATGGGAGTTTAATCCCATGTTAAAGACATATATAGGGGTGTTCTTGGCACTTGAAAGTGAGGTATGCGGCGCACAACCCATGACAGACCTTAAGGTGTGCGTCGCACACCTTATGGAAGACAGTTAAGTGTGTCTCGTACTCCCAATCGCACACATTTGATTGGGTGGTGCATTGCCCATCGCACACCTTTACTGCCTCTTACGAAAATGGGCATAACTCTTTGCTCGGATATCGGATTTTTGGGAAATTGGTATCGTAGGAAAGCTAATTTAATTATCTACAATTTAATAGTTCTTAGGATTAAAAATTCCATGTATATTAATAGATATACACGTTTGAAGTTGACCCTTGTAGCATCGAATGTCAAACTTTGGCTGAATCAATTGGTCTTAGCTCAAATTTGTTTTAGGTCATTGCTATGAACATTTTTCACCTATAAACTACTCCCTAGACTAGGATAATGATCATGAAACTTGTATTCATGTGATAATCACTTGAATCAGAGCTTAGACGCGCAAGAACGAAGGTTAGAATTCTAGAACGAAAATATGGGCTATTACATTATCTCTCCCTTGGGAACATTCGTCCTCGAATATAGATAATTAATCGGAAACAAAGAGGAATCCTAGTCTTCAAGCTATCATGTGTAGCTAAGAGAACTGAATCACTGGATCTCAAGAATAATGAGCTACTGAATTGGTCTGTAGGTGTATGAATCATAAAGAAAAATAACTATATGGCTAAGATAGAAACAAGAGTGACAACTTATGACTAACCATTACTTTGCAGTGGATCTGATCTCATAAGAAAGGATGAGAGGTTTATCACATGAAAAATTAGGGTATTACACAGCCTCTACTGATGGGGACTCCTGCATCCTGCACTGGCTACACAGTTCTGGAGTTTAGGGATTTCTCCTAAGACTCGGCCGCTCTAACGGGGAGCCTCCATCCATTCCCTCGCTCGGTGCTAGTTTCTACTCCCAACTAAAAGACTCTGAACTAGAATCTTAACTAAACACAAATGAACTAAATCTTATACTGATCATGTTTATCAAAAGATCTGACTGAGTTATGCTGAGATTACATAGTTCTGTATCTGTTGAAAAAGGTATCGAATCATGGTATCTGACTGACGATACATAGCTTGAATAGATTACTTGAATTGATTCTGAGATTACAATTGAATCACTTGAATACTATTAGATCTGAGCTGATTACAGGGATGAGTCTAGATTACTAGCGATACAGAGGTCACAGAGATGACTGAGATTATTGATCTTTCTTAAGTTATGCACTTGTATGAGGATACAAAGTTTTATAGTTCACTAAGTTCTGAGAATAATGGTTTCACTGAAATTATTGAGAAATAGACACTGGCTTTTGACGTCATCTTTATTGTCAGGTATAAATACCTCCGGGACTCGATAGCATAAAAGTAAAGCATAATCATTCATTCATATATCATAACAATCATTCATGCATAATAATAATTATTCATCATCATCATAATCATTTAAGACATCACCTCAAGAATTTAACGATCACAAACATCTTATTCATCATCACAGTTGCCAAAGGGTCACTTTAAGCATCTCAAAAACATAATCATATAATAACGTAGCAAAAACATGCTACTATATTTTACTCCATTCAATAAGGTTTTACCTCAACTATTTCATACCTATATCAATCTTGACATGTGTTTGGATATCACATGGCTTGAGGAAACTTCATACTATCATGGAATAATTCATTCATTTGGGTATTTTATCAAACACTAGGCATGCATAAACTAACTCACAATTTGGGCTTTCATCTTCAACATGTTACAATGGCTCGTATGCTTCACCTAAGTTCTTTATCAAACCTAAGGGGAACATGCTTCGCTTATTCAACCATTTCTATACCTATTTGACATGAACATATCACATAAAAAGCAATATAAGGAAGATTCATGACAAATATCACATGGATTCCACCTACTAGGGTTAAGGCTCATGAATCTTGTAAACAGATATGAATCAAAACTAAAAAACACATGTAACATCAATTTCAACTCATACAAATCATTAACAACTCATAAGCATAAAAATCTTTGAGTTTTGAAAAGGGTTCTTGATCTTCTTGGATAAAGGGACCCAAGAATCAACATATACACACCTTAATCTTTGAAATTGGATGAATTTTAATGCTTGAGACGCTATTCGCACTTCTAATAAATAATTAGCAAAACCCATACTATGAGGAACGTGATTCTTGAAGAAATATTGAAGAATTATGGATGAATTTTTGGAAGATTAGGGTTCTTGATGAAACCCTAGTTATATCTTCTTAAGAGAATTGAGAGAGAATATGGATAAATTAGGGTTTAAAAGTGGATACTCATATTTATAGAGGCTTCCAAAATGTGGGAAATGACCAAAATGCCCTTGCAAAAACGTCCTTAAATTGCTGGAAAAAAATAGCTGACGACATTTGTGACAAGCCGTAAAGTTGGTGATAGGTCGTCACGAATTGTCTTCACAAAATGGTGAAATATTGAGTTTCTGGTTAAGGTTGACGACATTGGTAATAAGCCGTCACAGTCATGATGGCTTGTCATAAAATTTTGTCACCAGGGTTAGAAATCTGTCCTGGTCTGATGACATTTGTGATAGGCCGTCACGGGTGTGACGGCTTGTCACAATTGTCGTCACCAGTTTCCTAGCCAGACATGCTGGATTAAAATGGGCATAACTCATTCCTACGATATCGATTTTTGAAGAAATTGATATCGTTGGAAATATAATTCAATGATCTTTCTTTTAATATATATAATAGGTCTTCTAATTCTCTATATACAAGGTATTATGGTCGATTGAAGTTGACCCAAATTTTGATGGTCACTAAAACTTGAACGATAGGAAAGATTTCAACTCGTCCTTGAGTTAGGGGACCTCTATGATCTTAATTCATGCTCAGATTCCCACATGATTTAAAGTATTCCATTCTTGGGATTATATTTTTGAAACAGTTAGACTCAAATTTTTTGCTTTACCAAATACGCTCTAAGACTCAGACTGGAAGAGTATTTTTTAGGGCATTACATTATCTCCCCCTAGGGAACATTCGTCCTCCAATGTTTCTTGATAGACTGAAAATACGGATCAACACAACCTACTCAAGAAATAAAAACATTTCAAGAAATGCTTACGCAACTGGAATAACTGACATATAGAGTTCTCATACTGGGCATGCATATCTGATGCATGAAATACTCGACTGAATCTACTCATAGTTGAATCCTCATAACACTCATGCATATCTGATGCATGGAATCATAATTGAGTTGATCTCAAGAATGCATGAAATATCACACACCGACAAGCTGGACTCATTTCTACTAAATACGTATATCTAATGCATGAATGTCCGGCTAAGCTAACTTTCGAAAGCACGACTTGACAATGCAATAATGACTGATGCTAACTTCATAAAGAAAATCTAAACATGCATCGGGATGAATCTAATGGCATACAACATTATAATACTATGGGGTATCTCCCCCTTAGGACTCTATGTCCTTCTATACACACTTCGCTGAAATACTAGGGCGGTGGGCGGGGCACCTACAGACTGGGTCATGATTGACTAATCAGATCTGAAACTCATGCTAACACATAAGCTCAAAATGGGATCAAAGGATCTATCAATGTATGTCATAAAGATAAAGGGATCATAACATACCTGGGTCTATTTTAAGGAATCCGTCCCAATCAAGGTAAGCCTGAAATGCACAGGGTCTACCCCTCTGAGTCAGCACTCTACATTCTCGCATTCTATGACCTGGATCACCACAACTAAAACATACATCAGTACCGTCTCTACACAAACCTTGGTGGCACTTACCACACTTTCCACAATGCGGATGGGTACGAACACCACTTGTACTACTTTGGGCTTTGGAGCTTGGTGCTCCATCAAATCTGACACCCCCAAACACAGGTGCGGGTACACTATCTAAAGACAGAGTTGGAACTAAAAATCTCCAACAATACTAAGAACTATTACCACCTTGAGACCCTGCCTACGAGAAACCACGACTACCTGTCTTAGCTCTCTTATTGACTCTCTCTCTCCTTTATTTTATCTACCTCAATCTGTTGTGCATGCATCATTAGTCTAGCAAGTTCCATATCTCTATAAAGCATAGCAGTCCTACACTTTTTCAACACTAACCCGAATACACCAGTCACAAACTTACTCATACTCGCTTTAGGGTCAGCTATCAAGTCAGGAGCATACTTAGCTAATTGGTTAAACTTAAGACAATACTCTTTCACGGCCATGGAACCTTGCCTTAGGTTCATGAACTCTTCTACCTTAGCCTCTTTCATCTCTAGCGGGAAAAACCTATCTAGAAAGGCACTCTAAAACTCTAGCCAAGTCACAGGAGCTACATTCTCCCCTCTACTCCTTTCCCATATCACTACCCAATTATGAGCAACATCCCTCAACCTATAAGATGCTAACTCAACATTCTCCTTCTCATAAACATACATAATCTGGGTGATCTTCTTCACTTCCTCTAGATAAAGTTGTGGGTCCTCGCCTAATACTGACCCAAAGAATTCTGGTGGGTTCATTATCATGAAACATCTGATTCTGGCTACGGCTGAGTCCCCATCTTGCTGAGGTGGGGTTGTAGCCTAACAATTGCCCTGAACACTAGTCACAGCTTGGGTTAGCACCTGAAAATCTGCCTGAAACTCTGCATATAACACACTTCCATTCGCAGGATCTACTGGATGTGGGGGCTGATCATCAACCCCACAGACAAAATCTCTGCGTGGAGGCATACTCTATAATTGGAAGAAACAAGTGGATTAGACTGAGAACTAACTTGAGCTCATGCTCACTCGCACGAAATGATCACTGAAAAGAGAGGAACTTCTCCTAATAACATCCTGTAGCCTCTTGTACATAAATGTGGTGCGCTATACACTCATGCACAAGACTCTACTAGATACGGCTTTTCAGACTCCCTAGGACACTCTTGAACCATAGACTCTGATACCAAGTTTGTAACACCCCGAGATCACATCCCGAGACGTCATACGATGCTTATGACCTCGAAGGAACACAAGCTAACCCTTTTCTGATATCTATACCTGTACACTGCATAATATCAGAAATAAATACAGAAACTAGCTATAAGGTTCAACACATCTATGAGTACTCATAATACAGAAAACTAAATACTAATACATGCATCAGAAAAGACTTTAAACTATCTGAACTGTGGAGTTGATGGGATAGGTCCCCAACTAACTCTGTCAACTGGAAATAAACAAAGTCTAAAACAATAATAGGAAACTGAGATTCGTCCTCGAAAGAAGAGGACACACTGCTATTGCTATTGACTGGGACTAAATTGCTGAGGATACTCCAGATCCTATGCCTCTGAACCTATGGTGTCACATAAAACACTATAGTGCAAATGTGTCAGTACAGGAATGTACCGAGTATATAGATGAGGTAGGGTAGTGCAAAGGCTCATGCATGCACAATATCTAAACTGAATAATCATGAAGATGTCTCATGCAAAAACATACATGAATGCAAAGACCATGAATATAATTATCGCAACTCTAGATACTGCAACTCGAATACCACATTACTGCAGACTGAACTCACTACTGACACTGAGATACTGAATTACTAACTCATATGATACTGATAACTGAGGATCTAGATGTACTTACATCAAGGACTGAAATCTGAGCTTACTGCTTTCAAATGACAGAATTAGAGAACAACCTTTGTAACAAATTATTCCGGAAGCGATTATCAATGATAAGAAGCATGATTATTTCCGAATTTGACAAAAAGAATACTCAACAGAATCTAAGATGGAGATCAAGCCTATATGACGGGATATCTCTAGATATGATAATAAGTATCTGTATATGAGACCAAGCCTATCTGACGAGATAGTGGAGGAATTAATGGAACTATCTTAGTTCCTCACTGAGATAGATGACTGTACCACACAGTCCTGATTTCTGAAGATTAATACTGAAACTGTAACTATGGAAAATAGTTACTTAACCGACATGCCCCAACCAACCACAGGTGGGGTCCAACCTATAACCCCAGCTGGAAAAGTGTCAATACCATGCCATAGGTAAAAAGCTCTCTAATCAAGCCTCTCTGATGGGATGATCCTACCAGGAAGTTGGACTTAGGCAATATAATAGTCAAACCTCTCTGACAGTGACAGCCTCTACTACTGGGGACTCCAGCATCCTGTGCTGGCTATGCAGTTCTAGAGTTTTGGGATTGCTCCTAGTGACTCAGCCTCTTTGATGGGGAGCTGCGATCTCTTTCCTCGCTCGCTGCTAGTTTCTTCTCCCAACTGAAAGACTCTGAACGAAAATCTAAACTAAACACAACTGAATTGAATCTGATACTGATCATGTTTCTCAAAAGATCTGACTGATTTACGCTGAGATTACTTAGTTCCATATCTGACGGAAAAGGTATCAAATCATGGTATCTGACTGATGAGGCAGATCTTGAATAGATTACACAAATTTCTTCTAAGATTAGAATTGAATAACTTGAATACTATTAGATCTGAGCTGATTACAGGGTTGAGGTTAGATAACTAGCTATACAGAGATTACAAAAATGACTGAGATTATTGAGCTTTCTTAAGTTCTGCACTTGTCGAAGGATATAGAGTTCTATAATTCACTGAGTTCTGAGAATCATGGATCGACTAAAATTATCGAGAAGCAGACACAAACTATAGGCAACAGCTCTATTGTCGGGTATAAATACCCCCAGGACTCGATAGCATAAAAGTACAGCATAATCATTCATTCATCTTCATGATCGTTCATATATCATCACAATCATTCATGTATTATCATAATCATTCAGTCATCATCATAATCATTCAAGATATCACCTCAAGCATTTAACGATCACAAACATCGTATTCATCATCACAGTCGCCAAGGGGTCACTTTATGCATCTCAGAAACATAATCATTTAATAACATAGGGAAAATATTCTACTAGATTATACTTCATTCACCAAGGTTTTACATCAACTATTTCATACCTATATCAATCTTAATCTGTGTTTGGATATCACATAGCTTGAGGAAACTTCATACTATCATGAAATAATTCATTCACTTGGGCATTTTATCAAACGCTAGGCATGCATAAACCAACTCACAATTTGGGGTTTCATCTTCAATATGCTACAATGTCCCTTATCCTTCACCTAAGTTCTTTATCAAACCTAGGGGGAACATGCTTCGCTTATTCAACCATTTCTACACCCATTTGACATGAACACATCACATAGAAAGTAACATAAGGAAGATTCATCACAAATATCACATGGATTCCACCTACTAGGGTTAAGGCTCATGAATCTTGTAAACAAACATGAATCAAAACTCAACAACACATGTAACATCAATTTCAACTCATACAAATCATTAATAACTCATAAGCATAAAAATCTTTGAGTTTTGAAAAGGGTTCTTGATCTTCTTGGATAAAGGGACCCAAGAATCAACATATACACACCTTAATCTTTGAAATTGGATGAATTTTAATGCTTGAGACGCTATTCGCACTTCTAATAAATAATTAGCAAAACCCATACTATGAGGAACGTGATTCTTGAATAAATATTGAAGAATTATGGATGAATTTTTGGAAGATTAGGGTTCTTGATGAAACCTTAGTTATATCTTCTTAAGAGAATTGAGAGAGAAGATAGAGAAATTAACGTTTAGAGGTAGATGCTCATATTTATAGAGGCTTCCAAGAAGTGGGAAATGACCAAAATACTCTTGCAAAAATGTCCTAAAATTGCTGGAAAAAAATAGCTGACGACATCCGTGACAAGCGGTCAAGTTGGTGATAGGTCGTCATGAATTGTGGTCATAAAAGGGTGAAATTTTGAGTTTCTGGTTAAGGTTGACGACATTAGTGATAGGCCGTCACGGGCATGATGGATTTTCAACAAATGTCGTCACCTGGGTCAAAAATCTGCCTAGGTATGACGACATTGGTGATAGGCCATCACGGGCATGAGGGCTAATCACAATTGTTGTCACCAATTTCCCAGCCAGACATGCTAGAGTAAAATGGGCATAACTCTTTTCTCCGATATTTGTTTTTGACGAAATTAGTATCGTTGGAAATATAATTCAAAGAGATTTAATTTGATATATTGTCATTCCTCTAATTCGATATATACAAGTATTTATGGTCGATTGAAGTTGACTAAAATTTTGACGATCACTAAAACTTGAACGAAAGGAAAGATTTCAACTCGTCCTTGAGTTAGAGGACCTCTATGATATTAATTCATGCTCAAATAGATTCCCACATGATTCAAAGTATTTCATACTTGGGAAGATATTTCTGAAACATTTAGACTCGAATTTTTCGCTTTACCAAATACGCTCTAAGGCTCAGACTGATAGTGGATTTTGCGGGGCATTACATAAATAATCCCATCACATTTATCAACAAAAATAAATTAGTCAATTTTTATCACTTAACAAAAATAATTCACAATAATGACAAAAATCTAGCAACACAAGTTTAGACAAATATCAAACACAAACAATTAATAAGTTCACAACTTTGACAAGTCTTTACCTAAGACCTTATTCACAGATACCCATTGTAATTGTCTAGATAACAATTGGATTCAATCTAGTAGTCCAAGATTAGGATGGTACAATGGAGAGAAAGAAAGGAAAATGATTTATAAATGCCTTACAGCTATATGAAGCTTGGATATGGGGCCCTACAGACCAATCTATGAAACACTACTTGACATTGCTCTTATTAACAGATACCAATTGAAATTTCCAGATACTAATTGAATTCAAATAACAACATGTGGAAAAGAAGAATTTGAAGTTACCTAGTGTCCTATAGCCTCTCGAATAAAAGTACAGACGTCTTCGTACCTTTCCGCAAGACTCTACTAGACATATTCTTATAGGACGAGATCGACGAACCTAGGGCTTTGATATCAACTTTGTCACGACCCAAATAGCCATGAGTGGCACCCATACTAACCTTCCTGTGGGAGAACCATCTAAATCAAACCATTATCCAATCACTTAGTCAATATTAAAATGATAGTTTTATAAAACCATATTAACAATAATAATCTAGAGTTAATAATCAGTAGCGCAAAAACCAAACAATCTACTAACTAAAATTCCCAAGACCTGAAATTTATCATACAAGAACTGCTAACAAAGATCAAGTCTAAAGAGATATCCCAAATAAAGTAAATAAAGAATATTTCATTGCCCGAAAGATGAACAAGAGAAAATAAGATGACCCATGGAAGCTTGGATGGAGTGCTCATCCTTGGATCAAGATCTGCTATCAAACTTTAGAGGTGAGATCTTGTATGAGCCTCTAGAATAATTTCTACACTCAACAAAAGAAGAGTACAAGGTAATATCAGTACAAACCACTATGTACTGATAGATATCATAGGCCAACTCAACTTAATAACATGTACATAACAAAAATAAAATAACAAGTAGACAGGCATCATCACATAACAAATTCTCAATGAATCAATAATACAACAATAGCAGGTCAATAGTGCTCACAAGCAAGCCACATAACTATCAAGAGGATCAACCATAATGTAAGCATCCACCAAATTAACACAAGTATGTCATCCACCAAATAAACACAAGTATGTACACCCATTCTATAGGACTTATTTTTGCCCAAATATTCATGACCTGCAGAGAACAAACTGTGTTCATATACTGTACCGGCATGGTACTTAATCCAATATAAATATAAACGTACCGGCATGGTACCCGATCCAACATAAATATAAACATGTATTTTCAATATCAATTTATACAACCTAACAACATACAACACAATGCACCAAGTTTACATGTACACTTAAAGTCATAAGACAATTCCATCAAGCAAATTTTCAATAACCATTTATACATGCATTAACAATCCAAATATCAACAATTTCAAGCATGTACAAATACCAATCAACAAGTATTCAATTTAGGAGCATACACACAATTGAGCCAAGTATAAACTCCAATTAAACTGTAACCTACCTCAACCAATGAATCAGAATATAATTAATCTGCAAGCGCCTTGCCCTTCCTCAAAGTTTTGAAATGTTTAAAATCTATTTAAATATATAATCCTCATAAAAATACAAATCTAATTACATTCGTTTTATAAAAATTTTCTCTAAAACCGCCGAACTTACAATCAAATTAATAAAAAAAAGTAACCATCCAATCTGCTTTATTGTTTATTGACCAGTGACAAACAAAAACCACTCTTCATCATTATCAACCCATGATTAGGCAAACCATTGCCTTATTTCTTTCTATTTATTAAAATACTTCACAAATAATATTATAATCACTATAATTAAGCAATCTTTATTCAATAATGCAACAGTGATCATCTATGTCTATACAAATTCCAACATTGACCAAATATTGACCAATCATTGCATTAACCTTATACTACACGACTTCTAATGATTAAAATAACTATTACACAACAATTGATCAATTTTAAGTTAATCCATAATTAATATATTTTACCTCCACCATATGACTATCTTGAAAATTCAATTGATGCCAAGTAGCATTAATAAGACGTAGCTGTACATAGGCACTAGGAATTGACAACCTATCAATGCTCCTTCTGCAAACTGGAGTGAAAACTGCAACTTTCATGCGCCTCCCTCTTTACCCCTGATATTAGATGTTGTTATTATTATTATTATAATTATAAATATAATAAACCCTTTTCAATTAATCCAATTCTTATACATAGGTCTCAATAAATAAGAAAATTATAGTTTGACCTACCAAGTCACTAATTCACTTTATAAGTTACCAAACTAAAATACATTCAACATGAAAAGTTCAAATTTTCAGTACCTATACTTAATCACTTTCATGTCACTAATTCACTTTTTAAGATACCAAACTAAACTTAATTCAAAATGAAAAGTTCACATTACAAGTACATACACTTAATAACTTTCAAGTCACTTATTCACGTGACAAGTTACCAAACTAAACTAAATTCAAAGTGAAAGGTTCACATTTTAAGTACCTATACTTAATCATTTTCATGTCACTAATTTACTTTACAAGTTACCAAACAAAACTAAATTCAAAATGAAAAGTTCACATTTCAAGTACCGACAATTAATCACTTACAAGTCAATAATTCTCTTTACAAGTTACCAAACTAAACTAAATTCAAAATAAAAATTTCTCATTTCAAGTACCTACATTTTACCACTTTCATGTCACTAATTCACTTTATAAGTTACCAAACTAAACTAAATTCAAAATGAAAAGTTCACATTTCAAGTACCTACAATTAATCACTTTCAAGTCACTAATTTATTTTATAAGTTACCAAACTAAACTAAATTCAAAAGAAAAATTTCACATTTCAAGTACCTACATTTATTCACTTTCATGTCACTAATTCACTCTATAAGTTACCAAACTAAACTACATTCAAAATGAAATACCTACATTTATTCACTTTCATGTCACTAATTCACTCTATAAGTTACCAAACTAAACTACATTCAAAATGAAAAGTTCATAGTTCCAGTACCTACACTTAATCACTTTCAAATCACTAATTCACTTTTCAAGTTTCCAAACTAAACTTAATTCAAAATAAAAAGTTCACATTTCAAGTACGTACACTTAATCACTTTGTAGTTACTTCTTCACTTTACAAGTTACCAAACTAACTAAATTCAAAATGAAAGATTCACAGTTTAAGTACCTACAATTAATCACTTTCAAGTCACTAATTCATCTAACAAGTTATCAAAGTAAACTAAATTCAAAATTAAAGGTTCGCATTTCAAGTATCTACACTTAATCACTTTCAATTCACTAATTCACTTTACAAGTTATCAAAGTAAACTAAATTCAAAATAAAAAGTTTGCATTTAAGTACCTACAATAAATCACTTTCAAGTCATTAATTCACTTTACAATTTACCAACCTAAATTAAATTCAAAATGAAAAGTTCACATTTCAAGTAACTGCTCTTCATCAATTTCAAGTCACTAATTCACTTAACAAGTTACCAAACTAAACTAAATTTAAAATGAAAAGTTAACATTTAAAGTACCTACTCTTTAAAATTTGAAGTCACTAATTCACTTTACAAGTTAGCTAACTAAACTAAATTCAAAATGAAAAGTTCACATTGAAAGTACATACATTTAAAAATTTCAAGTCACTAATTCACTTTACAAGTTACCAAACTAAACTAAATACAAAATAAAAAGTTCACATTTCAAATAACTACACTTAATCATTTTCCTGTCACTAATTTACTTTACAAGTTACCAAACAAAACTAAATTCAAAATGAAAAGTTCACATTTCAAGTACTTACAATTAATAATTTACAAGTTACTAATTCTCTTTACAAGTAACCAAACTAAACAAAATTCAAAATAAAAATTTTACATTTCAAGTTCCTACATTTTATCACTTTCAAGTCACTAATTCACTTTATAAGTTACCAAACTAAAGTAAATTCAAAATGAAAAGTTCAAATTTCAAGTACCTACAATTAATCACTTTCAAGTAACTAATTTATTTGACAAGTTACCAAACTAAACTAAATTCAAAAGGAAAATTTCACATTTCAAGTACCTACATTTATTCAATTTCATGTCACTAATTCATTTTATATGTTACCATACTAAACCACATTCAAAATAAAAAGTTCACATTTCATGTTCCTACACTTAATCACTTTCAAGTTACTAATTCCCTTTACAAGTTAACAAACTAAACAAAATTCAAAATCAAAAGTTCACATTTCAGGTACCTACACTTACACACTTATAAATCACTAATTCACTTTACAAGTTACCAAGCTATACGAAATTCAATATGACAAGTTCACATTTCAAGTACCTACACTTTATTACTTTCATGTCACTAATTCACTTTACAAGTTACCAAACTAAACTAAATTCAAAATGAAAAGTTGACATTTCAAGAAAATACACTTAATCACTTTATAGTAACTTAATCACTTTACAATTTAGCAAACTAAACTAAATTCAAAATGAAAGGTTCACATTTTAAGTACGTACACTTCATCACTTTCAAGTAAATAATTCACTTTATAAGTTATCAAAGTAAACTAAATTCAAAATGAAAGGTTTCTATTTCAATTACCAAAACTTAATCATTTTTAAGTCGCTAATTCACTTTACAAGTTATCAAAGTAAACTAAATTCTAAAAGAAAAGTCCGTATTTCTAGTACCTACACTTAAACGCTTTCAAGACACTTATTCATTTTACCAGTTACCAAACTAAACTAACTTCCTAATTAAAAGTTGACATTTCAAGTACTTACAATTAATCACTTTCAAATCACTAATTCACTTTACAAGTTACCAGACTTAATTAAATTCAAAATAAAAAGTTCACATTTCAAGTACCTATACTTTATCTCTTTTAATTCACTAATTCACTTTGCAAGTTACCAAACTAAACTAAATTTAAAATGAAAAGTTCACACATTTCAAGTATTTACACTTAATCACTTTCAAGTCACTTATTCACTTTATATGTCACCAAACTAAACTAAATACAAATGAAAAGCTCATATTTCAAGAACCTACACTTAATCACTTTCAAGTCACTAATTCACATTACAAGTTACTAAACTGAACTAAATTCAAAATTAAAAGTTCAAATTTGAAGTACCTACACTTCATCACTCTCAAATCACTAATTGAATTTACAAGTTACCAAACAAAACTAAATTCAAAATTAAAAGTTAACATTTAAAGTACCTACGCTTCAAAAATTTCAAGTCACAAATTAACTTTACAAGTTACCACACTAAACTAAATTCAAAAGGAAAAGTTCACATTTCAAATATCTACACTTAAACCCTTTCAAGTCACTAATTTAATTTACAAGTGACCAAACTAAACTAAATTCAAAATGAAAGGTTCGCTTTTCAAGTACCTACACTTAATCACTTTCAAGTCACTAATTCACTTTACAAGTTATCAAAGTAACTAAATTCAAAATCAAAAGTTCGCATTTTAAGTACCTACACTTAAAACATTTTAAAGTCACTTATTCACTTTACATGTTACAAAACTAACCTAAATTCAAAATGAAAAGTTATCACTTCAAGTACCTACAATTAATCACTTTCAAGTCACTAAGTCACTTTACAAGTTACCAAACTAAACTAAATCTAAAATGAAAATTTCATATTTCAAGTAACTACATTTAATCACTTTCACATCTCTAATTCACTTTATATGTTATCAAACTAAACAATATTTAAAATGAAAAGTTCACATTTCATGTACCTACACTTACACACTTTCAAATCACTAATTCACTTTACAAGTTACCATGATAAACAACATTATAAATGAGAAGTTCACATTTCAAGTACCTACACTTAATCACTTTCATGTCACTAATTCACTTTACAAGTTACTAGCCAAAACTAAATGCAAAATGAGAAGTTCACATTTCAAGTACCTACACTTGGTTACTTTCATGTCACTAATTCACTTTACAAGTTACCAAACTAAATGTCACGACCCAAATAGCCATGAGTGTCACCCACACTAACCTTCCTGTGGGAGAACCATCTAAATCAAACCATTACCTAATAACTTAGTCAATATTAAAATGATAGTTTCACAAAACTATTTTAACAATACTAATCTGGAATTAATCATCAGTAACGTGAAAACCAAACAATCTACTATCTAAAATTCCCTAAACCTGAAAGTCATCGTTCAAGAACTGCTAACGAAGATCATGTCTAATGAGATATCCCAAATAAAGTAAATAAAGAATGTTTCATTGCCCTAAAGATGGACAAGAACAAATAAGATAACCCATGGAATCCTGGAGATGGAGTGCTCGCCCTTGGATCACAATCTGCTCCCAAAATTTAGAGGTGAGATCATGTATGAGCCTCTAGAACAATTTCTTCACTCAACAAAAGAAGAGTACAAGGTAGTATCAATACAAACCACTATGTACTAGTAGATATCATAGGCCAACTCAACTTAATAATATGTACACAACATAAATCAAATAACATGTTGACAGGTATCATCATATAATAAATTCTTAATGAATCAACAATACAACAATAGCAGGTCAACAGTGCTCACAAATAAGCCACATAACTATCAAGAGGATCAACCATACTATAAACATCCACCAAATCAACACAAGTATGTCATCCACCAAATCAACACAAGTATGTACACATGCTATGGGACTTATTTTTGCCAAAATAGTCATGACCTGTAGGGAACAATCTGTGTTTATGTACCGTACCGGCATGACAACTGATCCAACATAAATATAAATGTACCGGTGTAGTGCCCGGTCCAACATAAATATAAATCTTCCAGTGTGGCACCCGATCCAACATAAATATAAATGTACCGACATGGTGCACGATCCAACATAAATATAAACATACCGATGCGGAACCCGATCCAACATGAATATAAATGTGTATTCTCAATATCAATTTACACAACTTCATAACATAAAAAACAATGTACCAAGTGTACAAGTACACTTAAAGTCATAAGACAATTTCATCAAGTAAATTTTTAATAATCATATATAAATGTATTAACAATCCAAACTTCAATAATTTTAAGCATGTACAAATACCAATCAACAAGTATCCAATTTAGGAGCATACACACAATTAAGCTGATTATAAACTCCAATTAAACCGAAACATACCTCAACCAACAAATGTAAATATAATTAGTCCATAAGCGCCTTGCCCTTCCTCAAAGTTTTGGAATGTTCAAAATCTATTTTAATATATAATCCCCATAAAAATATGAATCTAATGACATTCGTTTTATAAATTTTTGCTCTAAAAATCCCTAAACTTACAATCAAATTAATGAAAAAAAAGTAACCATCCGATTTGCTTTATTGTTTCTTGACTAGTAACAAACATAAACCACTCTTCATTATTATCTGTAATACCCTAGGAAATTTTTCGTGCAAAATGTCTTAGATGATGAACCACCATTGCGTAGAGTATCGAATAAGATTCCCAACTATATGTGGATCATCCAAAATAGACACCCGAGCGACGAGTAATGAATAATTCGATCGAACCGTAAGTAGTAGTGAACAGTAAAATGTGCAGGAAAAAGTACTGAGGCTTGGCATATTTTTTCTCCAACTTTAAATAATCATAATTCCTTGTACATAATGATCTGGGTGATCTACTATATATCAACGAAAAGCACTGCTAGTCCTATTTCCAATGAAATTGGTTTCATCTAATTTATCTATCGGAGCAAAAAGTTATGGTCAATCTACTTCAGCCAATCAAAAGTGAATTTTTAGGTCAACTTCAAATGATCATAACTCCTCGTACACAATGATCTGGGTGAGATACTATATATCAACGGAAAGATATGAGAGTCCTCTTTCTAATAAAATTGGTTTCATCTAATTTAAATATCAGAGTAAAACATTATGGTTGATCTACTTCAGACTATCAAAACAGTCCACCAAAGGAGAGATTCGAGAATTTTTTTATTTTAAGGGGCATTTTGGTCATTTTTCCTCACACAAAATCCGTTCAAACCCTATATTAAAGCCTATTAGAAGCATTATATGTTATATTTCATCAAACTCCCTAAAAAATAAAACCCTAAGCTCCTACATCCAACTTCAAGAACCTTTAAAGTTCACCATCAATTTTACAAATTTATTCAAGACTCCAACATGGGTTGTACGTTGGACTCCATGTAGCTCACATAGTTTATGTCAGTTATAGGATCTCCCAGTGTGCGTGTGTTTCTTCGTGTCTATGGTGAATGGTGAAGTGATTTGAAAGTAGAATTGTGAAAGTTATTCTTTCGAAAGAAAGGATATTTACATTATGATAATTGATATTCTTGATGAACTGAAAGTGATTGACAAATTATATGATGACTCACATGTGTTATTGTACTTATTTCATCCTCTCATGATTATGATAATTTTCTTTGGGCTATGTGAGTCTTTCATACATCTTGCATATTTTCTTATAAATATTTATAATGATGATGTTTATACAACTACATACACCCCCATATACTCAATCCTTTCCATGGTACTGACCCACATCTTCAGATGTGGGCTGAATTTTCTCAAAATATAGGTTCAGGTGCTCAGTTCCAGGTTT
Source organism: Capsicum baccatum var. pendulum (assembly GCA_030864225.1). Lineage (NCBI taxonomy): Eukaryota > Viridiplantae > Streptophyta > Magnoliopsida > Solanales > Solanaceae > Capsicum > Capsicum baccatum. Next base: position 183,687,227 of record CM061558.1, on the reverse strand, counting down.
GACAGTTATTCTTCAGCCACGCTGTTCTACATCATCTGTTGTGGTGAGTCCTCATGTTTCGAGGATGTGATGTCTGATGTTGGTTTCACAGAGTTATTTACATTTGATAATTGAGTATGATTTATTTGGGGCATATCTCAATGGATCACTGGTTTTATTGATTTTTTTAGAGGCTTGTCATACTAGTATAGATGTTGGGAGTTGACTAATAAGTCATATTTTGTTATCTTTCTGAAATTCTTTTATTATTGGATGATGATTACTCTATTGGTATTTGAGGGTTATTTATGAAAACCCCATTGATTTGTGTTGAACTGAATGAAAATAGCTCAAAGGGTTAGCTTGGGGATACTCGTAGCCTCAAGCACCGTGTGACACTTCGGAACCTGTTTTCCATGGCATTACAAACTTAGTATCAGAGCCTAAGGTTTTAAGGTGTCCTAGGGAGTCTGACAAGCCGCGTTAAGTAGAGTCTTGATCATCGATGTGTAGTGCGCCACATCTATGGGCAAGAGGCTACAAGATGTATTAGGAAAAAATATGATTCTTTTTTTCAGAAGTCTATCACTCTTAAAGTGTCTCTCTCTGCTATTGATTTGTGTTTTTCTCTTTTAGAAATATGCCTCCACATCGAGGGAGAAGAAATAGTGATGGTCAGCAACCTCAACCCGCTGACCCATTGAATGAAAATGTGTCTCAAGCTAAATTTCGAGCAGCCTTTTAGGCGCTGGCCCAAGATGTTACTGTAATGTTTAGGCCAACCCGGCTCTGGCTCCATAGCAGCAGGGAGGTGATTCAGCTGCTTCCAAGATCCATGACTTTATGCGGATAAATTCACTAGAATTTTATGGGTCCAAGTCTGATGAGGATCCACGATTCTTTTTAGAGGAGGTACGGAAGATTACTCAGGTAATGCATGTATCTGAGGAACATAGTGTGGAGTTGGCTGCGTATAGGTTGAAAGACCTTGCTTATGACTAGGTTATTACTTGGAGGAAAGGTAGAGGTGAGGGAGTTGTCCGTACAACTTGGCAAGAGTTCTAGGATGCATTCCTGGATAAGTTTTTCCCTTTGGAGATGAGGGAGGCAAAGGTGGAAGAGTTTATAAACCTGCGATAGGGCTCCATGACTGTTAGTGATTACTAGCTAAAGTTCAATCTGTTGGCCAAGTATGATTCTGACTTAGTGGCCGATAATTGGGCTAGTATGAGTAACTTTGTGACTGGAGTGTCTAGTTATGTGGTTAAGGAATTTAGGTCTGCTATGCTGAATAGTGAGATGAATCTTTCTAGGCTGATGACTTATGCCCAACAGATTGAGGCAGACAATATTAAGGAGAGAGATAGAATGAGAGGGAATAAGAGAGCTAGGTCCGAGTAGTACAGAAAGGGTCAGACTAGATCGCAGGGAGGGAGTTGCCCTCAGTATCAGGATCATTCGTCTATGCCAGTACCGTTATCTTCTAGTGCTCCCATGCTTAGAGGTAGGCAGGATCAAAATACCAGGTCATATGCATCCATGTCCTAGTACAGTGCTAGCAGTAAGCCAAATTGTCCCTTGTGTCCTAAGTGTGGTAGGGCTCATTTGGGTGAGTGTTGGGGTGAGAAGAGGGGTTGTTTCCGGTATGGTGACATGGGTCACAGAGTTAGAGATTTTCCATAGGATGGACAAGGGCGTCATGACTAACGCCCTCAGACCCAGAATCAGACTATTAGTGCTCCAGTTCCAGCAACTCGCCCAAACCCAACTCAGGGCGCCTCTTCTAGCAATGCTGGCGGGCAGCGCCAAAATAAATTCTATGCTTTACTGTCCTACCAAGAATAGGAGGACTCTCCCGATGTTGTTACTGGTATGCTTCGTATATTTTAGATTGATGTATATGCTTTGTTGGATCCTGGATCCAGTTTCTCATATGTTACACCTTTGATAGCTGTGAATTTTGAAATAAGTCCTGAGATTATTCCTGAGTCTATCCTAGTTTCTACCCCAGTGGGTGATTCGATTGTTGCCCAAAAAGTGTATAAAAAGTATCCTGTTACCATTCTTCATAGAGTCTTATTGGCTGATCTGATTGAGTTAGACATGGTAGATTTTGATGTGATTCTGGGTATGGACTGGCTGTATTCTTCTTATGCCTCTATTGATTGTTGGACTCGAGTGGTCAAGTTTCAGTTTTTGAGTGCATCCGTGTTTGAGTGGTCTGGGAATTCTGTGTCACTCAAGATTCATTTTATCTCTTACCTCAAAGCTATAAAGCTTATTTCCAAGGGGTGTATTTACCATTTGGTTAGAGTCATAGATATTAAGTCTAAGACTTTAACTCTCCAGTCTGTTAACGTCGTCAATGAGTTTTTTGATGTCTTTCTGGATGATCTCCCAGGGATACCTCCTGATAGAGAGATAGAGTTCGAGATTGATCTTCTTCCTGATACTAAGCCCATTTCTATTCCTCCTTATCGTATGGCCCCTGTAGAACTTAAGGAGTTGAAAGAGCAACTCAAAGATCTACTAGATAAGGGTTTTATAAAGCCCAGTATTTCTCCTTGGGGTGCTCCTATATTGTTTGTGAGAAAGAAAGATGGCTCTTTGCATATGTGCATTGATTACCACCAACTGAATAAAGTCACCGTAAAAAATAAGTACCCCCTTTTGAGAATAGATGATTTGTTTTACCAATTGCAAGGTGCAAGTTATTTCTCAAAAATAGACCTTCGTTCCGGCTATCATCAACTCAAAGTTAGGGATTGTGACATCCCAAAAACTGCTTTTCAAACTCGTTATGGCCATTTTGAGTTTCTTGGTTATGTCTTTTGGGTTAACTAATGCCCTATTAGCTTTCATGGACCTCATGAATCGAGTGTTCAGATCATATCTGGATATGTTTGTCGTAGTGTTCATCGATGATATACTGGTGTACTCCCATAGTAAGGATGAACATTATGATCATCTCTGAACTGTCTTGCAAACCCTTAGAGATCACAAGTTGTTTGCCAAATTCAGTAAGTGTGAGTTTTGGCTAAGGTCAATTGCTTTTCTGGGTCATATCATTTCTTCTGAGGGTATTAGAGTTGATCCCCAAAAGACCGAAGATGTTAAAAATTGTCCTAGACCTATTTCTTTGACTGATATTCGAAGTTTCTTGGGTTTAGCTGCCTATTACCGCCGTTTGGTTGAGGGTTTCTCCTCTATAGCGTCTGCTATGACTAAGTTGACTCAAAATAAAGTGAAGTTCTTGTGGTCCGAATCTTGTGAGAAGAGTTTTCAAGAGTTGAAGACTCAACTCACTTCAGCCCCTATTTTGACTTTGCCTGATGGTGTTGATGGTTTTGTGGTGTACTGTGATTCTTAGAGAGTTGGGTTGGGTAGCGTATTGATGTAGAAGGGTAAGGTGATAGCTTATGCTTCTAGACAGTTGAAACTCCATGAGAAAAATTACCCCACCTATGACCTTGAGTTGGTTGTTGTTGTGTTTGCTTTGAAAATATGGAGACACTATTTGTATGGTGTCCATGTTGATATTTTCACTGATCATAAGAGTTTGCAGTATGTGTTTACCCAGAGATAATTGAATCTTAGGCAGAGACAATGGTTAGAATTGTTAAAGGACTATGATATGAGTGTGTTGTACCATCCAAGCAAGGCCAATGTTGTGGAGGATGCCCTAAGTAGAGTGCCCATGGGTAGTGTTTTACATGTGGTAGAAGGTAAGAAAGAGTTGGCTTGTGATGTACATCGTTTGGCTAGATTAGGGGTTAGGTGGTTTGACTCTGCTGAAGGTAGTATAGGGGTTCAGAGTAGTTCCGAATCCTCCTTGGTTTCGGAAGTGAAGAAAAAGCAATACTTAGATTCTAGTTTGGTCAAACTGAAGGAGTTAGTTAGGGACCAAAAAGTGGAGGTTTTCTTCTAAATGGAGATGGTGTGTTGAGATTGCAGGGTAGATTGTGTTTCCTGAATGTTGATGATCTGAGACAAAAGATTATGGTTGAAGCGCATGGCGCAAAATATTCTATTCATCCTGGTGCCACGAAGATGTACCGAGACTTGCAGTAAATCTATTGGTGGAGTGGCATGAAGAAAGATATAGAAGCGTTTGTAGCTAAGTGTGCAACATGCCAACAGGTTAAGGTTGAACACCAAAGACCTGGTGGTATGATATAAGAGTTTAGTATTCCCACCTGGAAGTGGGAAGAGATAGATATGGACTTCGTGATTGGTTTACCTCCTTCCCGATGTCATCATGATTCAATTTGGGTTGTGATTGATAGGTTAACTAAGTCTTCTCATTTGTTGCCTGTTCATACTTCATATACTTCTGAGGATTACGCTAGATTGTATATTCGAGAGATAGTCAGACTATATGGATTTCCCTTGTCTATCATTTCGAATAGGGGTACTCAATTCACTTCGCAATTGTGGAAAGCTTTTCAGAAAGGTCTTGGTACCCAAGTGCTTTTGAGTTCTATTTTTCATCCGCAGACCGATGGTCAGGCTGAGCGACCATCCATACCTTAGAGGATATGTTGAGATCATATGCACTTGACTTTAAGGGAAGTTGGAATGATCACTTACCGTTTATAGGGTTTTCTTACAATAACAGTTTCCACTCTAGTATTGGCATGGCTCCGTTTGAAGCCTTATATGGGAGGAAGTGTAGATCAACCATAGGTTGGTTGGAGGTGGGTGAAGCGGCTGTGAGTGGTCCTGATTCGGTATTTGAGGCTATGGACATAGTTAAGTTGATTAGGGTAAGGTTTAAAACTGCATAGAGTCGTCTGAAGTCGTATGCGGATGTTAGAAGGAGAGACCTTAAGTTTGAAGGTGGTGACCTAGTGTATCTGAAAATTTCACCCTTGAGGGGGATGAAGAGATTTGGAAAGAAGAGGAAGCTTAGTCCCCGTTATGTTGGTCCTTACAAAATTTTTAGCCGTGTTGGTAGGGTAGCTTATGAAGTCGAGTTGCCTTCCGAGTTGTCCAATGTTCATCAAATATTCCATGTCTCCATGCTTAGAAAGCATATTAGCGATGCTGTGGTAGTGGATTCCTCTGTGAGTGCTGACATTCAAGAAAATCTTTCTTTTGATGAGATTTCTGTTGAGATTCTTGATTTTAGTGTCCGAAGACTAAGGAACAAGGAAGTTCCCCTAGTCAAGGTGTTGTGGCGAAACCAATCTATTGAGGGTGCAACTCGGGAAGCTGAGGCGGATATGCAATCGAAGTACCCGCACCTATTTTTTATGAACTCTGATCAAGAAGAAGGTACAGTTCTTTCCTAAATCATGCACTTTTGATAAAAGTTTCAGCAGTTCAGCTGTCATTTATTATGTGTTCCGCTGTAGTTTCTTGAATTTATGCATTCTATGTTGCATTTGGAGTGATAAACAATGTGGTAATGAGTCTAACAAATGGTTTTAGTTGTATGCTCTATTCCCTATCTAATCTTGGTATGTCACATTCGAGGATGAATGTTTCCAAGGGGGGGATGATGTAATACCCCGGGAAATTTTTCGTTGAAATTTTGTGCATAAACGTGTTGGGTTCTATCTTCTAGAATGAATTATAAATTTTTCATGCAAAATGTCTTAGATAATGACCCACCATTGCGTAGAGTATCAAATAAGCTTTCTAACGATAGGTGGATAATCCAAAACGGAGACCCGACCGATGAGTAATGAACATTCCGATTGAACCGTTAATAGTAGTGAACACTAAAACGTGCAGGAAAAAGTACTGAGGCCTGGAGTATTTTCGCTCCAACTTTAAACGATCGTAACTCCTTGTACTTAATGATCTGGGTGATCTACTATATATCAATGGAAAGCTATGCGAGTCCTCTTTCCAATGAAATTGGTTTCATCCAATTTGTCTAACGGAGCAAAAGGTTATGGTCCATCTACTTCAGCCTATCAAAAGTGAATTTTTGGATTAATTTCAAACGATCATAACTCCTCGTACACAATGATCTGGATGAGATACTATATATAAATGGAAATATATGAGAGTCCTTTTTCTAGTGAAATTGGTTTCATCCAATTTGAATATCGGAGTAAAACATTATGGTTGATCTACTTCAGACTATCAAAACCGTCCAGCAAAGGACAGATTCGAGATTTTTTTTTATTTTTAGGGGCGTTTTGGTCATTCCCCCTCACCTAAAATCCATCCAAACCCTATATTAAAGCCTATTAGAAGCATTATATATTATATTTCATCAAAATCCCTCAAAAATAAAACCCTAAGCTCCTACATCCAACTTCATGAACCTCCAAAGTTCACAATTAATTCTGCAAATTTATTCAAGATTCCAAGTTCCTAGTTCAAGAACTTCAAGAACCAACATTCAAAGGCACGATTAACATATCAAAAACGAGTATCGTTCTAAAGTTCATCATTCAATATATGTGTGATTTTTCAACAAGAACTCTCTTTCGTTCTTGCTCCCAAAAGTAATTTTTTTTACAAAGGCATGATTTTTATTTGATTTTTATGAATTTGAAGAATGAACCTATATATTATGATGATTACTATGAAATCTTGATGTTTATGATTTTGAAAGATGAATTTACATGTGTGGTGATACAAATCATAAATCTTACATGATATTTATCATGATTTTGATATTTGGGTCGTGAATCCCCATTGGAAATTGTGTTTTTTTTAGACAGTGTGCGTTATAAGCACGTTGATGTTGGCTATTTGAGATATTTTGAATGATTTGACCTTTTGGTCTTAATGGAGTTGTTTTGAACTTGAGTGTGAAAGAAATCCGTAACATGGTTGATTTTGATAGATGGAAATCATGATGTCTCTCGATGTATATTTATATATTACTGAAATTGTTTTGTTGTGGATTATCTTTGAAATGATATGAGCTAAGTTCATAAGAAATCTTTAGCACCGAGTGGGAGGTATAAAGCGACCTTACTTTCCTAGAACTACATGCCCCCGTAGGAGTGAGCCTGAGGCTGATTTATATAGTGATCACTAGTTTGTGCGGATTTGATATCGATAGTCCTACTCCAATGGCAAGGATAGGACGGCTCTCCCCAACGTGGGTTGTACTTTGGACTCCATGTAGCTCACATGTTTTATGTCGATTATAGGATCTCCCAGTGTATGTGTGTTTCCTTGTGTCTATGGTGAATGGTGAAGTGATTTGAAAGTGGAATTGTGAAAGTTATTCTTTCAAAAGATTTAAATGATAATTATATTATGAGAATTGATATTCTTGATGAACTGAAAGTGATTGACAAATTATATGATGACTCACATGTGTTATTGTACTTATTTCACCTTCTCATGATTATGATGATTTTCTTCGGGCTATGTGAGTCTTTCATACATCCTGCATATTTCTTATAAATATTTATGATGATGATGTTTATACAACTGCATACACCCCCATATACTCGGTTCAGTTCCCTAGTATTGACCCACTTCTTCGGATATGGGTTGCATTTTCTCAGAATGTAGGTTCAGGTGCTCAGTTCCAGGTTTGACCGTGATTCTTCGGGAACGCTATTCTACATCTTCTATTATGGTGAGTCCTCATGTTTGGAGGACGTAATGTCTGATGTTAGTTTCACGGAATTGTTTACATTTGATAACTGAGTATGAGTCAGTTGGGGCATGTCTCAATGGCTCGCTGGTTTTATTGATTTTCTTAGAGGCTTGTCAGACTAGTATAGATGTTGGGAGTTGACTAATAAGTTGCATTTTGTTATCTTTCTGAAATTCTTTTATTTTTGGATGATGATTACTCTGTTGATATTTGAGAGTAATTTATGGAAACCCCGTTGATATGTGTTAAATTGAATGAAAATGGCTCAAAGGTTTAGCTTGGGGCTACTCGTATCCTCAAGCACCGTGTGACGCTCCGGGACCCATTTTCCGGGGTGTTACATTATCAACCCATGATTTGGCCAACCATTGCCTTATTTATTTATTTTTTTATTAAAATACTTCACAAATAATATTATAATCACTATAATTAAGCAATATTTCTTCAAGAATGCAATAGTGGTCATCTATGTCTATACAAATTCCAACATTGACCAAATATTGACCAATCATTGCATTAACCTTACTCTACACGACTTCCAATAATTAGAACAACTATTACAGAATAATTGATCAATTTGAAGTTAATTCATGATTAACATATTTTACTTCCACCTTATGACTATCTTGAAAATTCAATTGATGCCAAACATCATTAATAAGACGTAGCAGTGCATAGGCACTAGGAATTGACTCACCTATCGATGCTCCTTCTGCAAACTACGATGAAAACTGCAACTTTCGTGCGCCTCCCTCTTTACCCCAGATATTAGATGTTGTTATTATTATTATAATTATAATTATAAATATAATAAACCCTTTTCACTTAATCCAATCCTTATACATAGGTCTCAATAAATGAGAAAATTATAGTTTGACCCACTAAGTCACTAATTAACTTAATTATCTAAAATACCCAATAGGTCCTCGAACATTATTCAGAATCTCGAGAAAATAAGTCAAATAGTTACATTGACTAAAATCTATATTCCAAACTATTAAAAATACTACAATACTAACCCGAGGTCGTCTCGCTCAAAAATTGACCATGATTGTGTTTAACTTTATTAAAACATAATAATTCAACTAATGACTCAATAACTTCCGAACACCTCCAGAATTGGTACTACTCATCACGTGAGTCATTATCCACATATAAAAACTACGTAGAGCACTAAAATAGAGTAGATGAGAAAATTTCACAAACAACCGGGGGAGTCATCACATTAGATACCAATTAAACAACTGTTCGTCCCCGAACGGGAAAACCCAATAGGACGATTATCTGACTAGACCTTCATAGAAACAATCTCCTTAGTTCTCAACTAACAACAAAATACCTAACCAAGCCTATTCGTACCCCTACCACCCCATAATCGAAAGGTTCAATCAGCGCACAACAACACAAGGCATATTCTTCACCCATATATATGCAGTCGTACTCTACCGAATGATAAATGCAGATGCATACTGGTGATAGGTGATGCACATGCAGGAATGAACGCAAAGTACACAATTAATATCTCAATTCATTATAATTGTCCTCATCAGGACCATCATCATCGTAATCAACAACCAGCCTTGCCGGATATCAACACATCATAAATAGACTTCCCCGACCTTGCCGAGTATCAACATATCATAAATATATCATGCGGCCTTATCGGTAATCAAAATCATCACAACAGTATCCTCCAGTCTTGCCGAATATCAATATCATCATAATAGTCATTATTGAATAACATACAATAAAATACTAAAAAAAATATAGTTATATAACCATAGAATATCTATCTAGTAAATACTTCCCAACTACTCGTTATTAGTTAATCAACACTTATTATAGTAAAATTACTAGTTCGCTAGTCATCGCATAACCTCTAGTTATTAGCCTAAACATTATCCTTCACATAGTTCTTATTCACGGGATAGCAATTAACCACTATTTATTTAATAGCCAATACTAACATCTAGTCAAGGTTCATCACTAGACCAAAACCTCCATTTATCTAATACATTATTTTCAACTAATAATCCTATATTCGTTAATCATTACTAGACAACACATTACTACTTGTCACCTAACCATCTTTTATTAACTAATGTCATTCGTTATCTAACTACTATTTCCCAACTAATCCTTGCTTGACAATTCATTAGTTAACCATTTAGAAACTATTCAAACTTATTAACTGGTCACCTCTTATTACCAACATCTCTTATTATCTAGCCTCATTAACACTCAACTTCTTGTTTATTCACTAATCGATATCATAAACTTAGGCATCAATCCCAACTAATCTTCACCTATGCGAGACCCGATCTCACCATTATTCACGCATTAACCATCGCTAGCTACCATGTTTTAACTAACAAGATTAATTAACTAATACATTAGATTCCTAGCCATCAAGCGCTATGGTCCCCTAATAGACAACTAGTTACCACCTAGCTTAACTGTTAATTAGGTAGAACAATAGTAAGATCATATTTTAGCTATAATCACCTTAATTACCAATATAATACTCATGAATGTACCAAATCTATACTTGCCATCACCAGTATCCAATCAATAAAGTCGTAAGCAGCAAACCACCTATTTGTTCGTCCCCTACCGGAGAGATGTGTATACAAACATATATGTATTCATAAACAGTAATTGTATCCTTTACACTGATAAATACTCTTTAAATATTCAATCATTATCATAACACAGTCCATGGCCCATTAATTTATCCAGAATATTCATAACATCATAATCACGGCCTTAGGCCCATATACATATCCAAAACTCATATCGATAATCATATTTATAAATTGTAGCATATCTTTAATCGTCTCACATATAAGAGGTATCTCACATATTGGAGGCATAATATAGATAGAAATATAATCATCTATAAAATATCTTATATCGATATGTCATACATCATTACTAGGAATGTCACTTCTCTAGGCCAATTTGCATATCTAAGAGGAAATAGCATTTCTATGGGTCAATCAACAAGTCTAAGAGGACATAGCATTTCTATGGGTAAATCATCAAGTTTAAGAGGAAATAGCATCTCTATAGGCCACATAACGTATCTAGGAGGAATATCATATCAAAATACCCAATATCACCTCCACCAAAAGTATCATAACTATAACTCAAAAACCATAATCCCGGAACATCAATACGAGTTACCAAGTTACCGAAGCAACCTTATTCTAAGGTTTACTAGCCTCATCTATGTCTAACATCCGCAACTAACTTCACAAGACTTAACATAAGTTTAGGCCTAAGTGGGCTAGACGATCTCACTTCTAATCCTCAATTTTCCATAAATAGGCACACTATGCCCCAAACTAGGCTAAGGTATCTAGTTCATCTTCTAAATGTCAAGTACGCCATATTCAATCCTAAGATAGCAACTTCACTAGAAACAAGGGTACTCAAGTCAATTGTACCCAACTTACAGTTTCAAGACTACTATACTAGCCCAATAAGGCTAAATATACAAATCATGTTTCAAATGCTAAAACCACATCCCAAACATTGGTTTACATTATAACAACTCTAAAACTAATCTAAACATAAGAGGAAAAATAATAGGTTTCAAAAGGGGTATAAACATGTCATTTTACGGGTCCCACAGAATTAGAGCCTATAACACATTATCCTCCACAACATAGTTGATATCCATCTAATAATCAGACCTTAACCACTCAACAAGAAATATCCACCAAGTATCACTCCAGGAAAGATCAATCATGTGATTTAATAATTCATTTATTCTTTAATTCAGGATCATCCTTAATTATTTTATGAATGTAACTAAGCCATTTGATATTGTCCACTATCATGGGAATTACCATCCACTAAATGTGTCATACGTCAGTCAACTTTGAGGGACATGCAAATGAATAATTTAGCTACAAGGTTAAGTCAATAATAATTCATCTTCTCAAAATTATTCCTAATGCATAAATCCACAACTAAAACTTATGTTCTGACAATCACTAACTCAATGTTTTTGAATGACAAACACTTCAAGGTCAAGTCAAACCTCTCATATATCACTAACATCAATTTAAGATATACAGAGTCATTCTTATTTCTACTTAACAATATTTTATTACGGGCTTTACTTAACTCTTAATCACCTCAAGAGTGGTCCCCACACCACTAGTACATAAGCAAGGCCAAACAAAATAAATAAATTTTAGGTCATTGACAATCTAATCACCAATATCACATTCTAGATAAGTCATTGGTCACATTCTGAAGCTATCAAAAACCTCTACTAGTTCTTGTCACTTTTCTTTAAAACTCATTATTTTTCCAAGTATTAAGAATTAGTTCACATAAGGAACTCAATGATAATGTCACTTAGCTAGTCCTCACAAGGAATCCATTAGAGTTTCAATAATAGAACTGCACAAAAATTCTAAATATAGTCTCAATGGATGGATCACACAAGGATACCCAAATAATATCAAACAATCAAAGTACACAAGGGTCTATCCACAACTTCATTAACAAGAACCTCTCATTACGGAAAATACATATCACCTCAATCTTTTATTCATACAACTTTTTCACTATCTTTTCTTGACATCATATTCTTTTATAATCCTCTCAATTTTGATACCATCAATCTCATCAATATAATAGTACCAAAATAAGTAAGTACCATAGAATTTACAATTTCATAATAACAAAAAATCAAATTGTAACACCCCGAGATCCCATCCGGAGATGTCACACGGTGCTTATGACCCCGAAGGACCACAAGTTAATCCTTTACTAATATCTATACCTGTACACTACATAATATTAGAAATAAATATAGAAACTAGCCAAAAGGTTCAACACATCTATGAATGCCCATAATACAGAAAACTGAATACCAATACATCCGTATGAAAAGCCTCTAAACTGTCTGAACTGCAGAGTTGATGGGACATGTCCACAACTAACTTTGTTAATTGAAAATAAACAAAGTCTGAAATAATAATAGTAAACTGAGATTTATCCTCGAAAGAAGAGGACTCACTGCTACTACTTTTGACTGGGACTGAACTGCTGAGGATACTCTAGATCCTATGCCTCTGAACCTATGCTGTCAAATAAAACACCATAGCGCAAATGCGTCAGCACAGGAATGTACCGAGTATGTAGATAAGGTAGGGTAATGTATGGTCTTATGCATGCATAATATCTAAACTTAATAATCATGAAGATGCCACATGAGAACACATACATGAATGCACAGACCATGAATAGAATTATCACAACTCTAGATACTAAAACTCGGATACCACTTTACTGCAGACTGAACTCACTACTTACACTGAACTACTGAATCACTGACTCATATGATACTGATAATTGAGAATCTGGATGTACTTACATCAAGGACTAAACTCTGAGCTTATTTCTTTCGACTGACAGAATTAGAGCTCAACATTTCTAACAAATTATTTCAGAAGTGATTATCAATGATAAGAAGTATGGTCATGTCTTAATCAGACAACAAGAATACTCAACATAATCTAAGATGGAGATAAGGCCTATCTAACGGGATATCTCTAGATATGATAATAAGTATTTGTATATGAGACCAAGCCTCTCTGATGGGATGGTCAATGAATTAATGGAACTATCAGAGTTCCTTACTGAGATAGACGATTGTACCACACAATCCTAATTTCTTAAGATTGATACTGAAACTGCAACTGTGGGAAGTAGTTACTTAACCGATATGCCCCAACCTACCATAGGTGGGGTCCAACCTATAACCCTAGCTGGAAGGGAGTCAATACCGTGCCATAGGTAAGGACCTCTTTGGTTAAGCATCTCTGATGAGATAACCCTCGCAAGAAGTCGGCCTAAGGTAATATAATAGTCAAACCTCTCCGACGGTGACAACCTCTACTGATGGGGACTCCTACATCCTGTGCTGGCTATGCAGTTCTGGAGTTCAGGGATTGCTCCTAGCGACTCAGCCTCTCTGATGGGGAGTCGTCATCCGTTCCCTTGCTCGATGCTAGTTTCTACTCCCAACTGAAAGACTCTGAACTGACATCTTAATTGAACATAATTGAACTGAATCTAATACTAATTATGTTTCTCAAAAGACCTGACTGAGTTATGCTAAGATTACTTAGTTTTGTATCTGATGAATAAGGTATCGAATCGTGGTATCTGACTGGTGATACAAAGCTTGAATAGATTACTTGAATCACTTCTGAGATTAGAATTGAATCACTTGAATACCATTAGATCTGAGCTGATTATAGGGTTGGGTATAGATTACTAGTGATACAGAGATTACAAAGATGACTGGGATTATTGAGTTTTCTTTAGTTTTGCACTTGTCTGAGGATACAGAGTTCTATAGTTCACTGTGTTTTGAGAATCATGGCTCAACTAAAATTATCAAAAAACTGACACGGACTCTTGACAACATCTCTATTATCGGGTATAAATTCCTTCATGACTCGATAGCATAAAAGTAAAGCATAATCATTCATTCATCATCACGGTCGTTCATATATCATCACAATCATTCTTGCATCATAATAATCATTCATTCATCATTATAATCATTCAAGACATCACCTCAAGTATTTTACGGTCATAAACATCTTATTCATCATCACAGTCACCAAGGGGTCACTTTAAGCATCTCAGAAACATAATCATATAATAACGTAGGGAAAATATGCTACTAGATTGTACTCTATTCAACAAGGTTTTACCTCAACTATTTCATACCTATATCAATCTTGACATATGTTTGGATATCACATGGCTTGAGTAATCTTCATACTATTATGGAATAATTCATTCACTTGGAAATTTTATCAAACACTAGGCATGCATAAACTAACTTACAATTTGGGGTTTCATCTTCAACATGCTACAATGGGTTTTATGCTTCACCTAAGTTATTTATCACACCTAGAGGGAACATGCTTCGCTTATTCAATTATTTCTACACCCATTTGACATGAACACATCACATAGAAAGCAACATAAGGAATATTCATCACAAATATCACATGGATTCCACCTACTGGGGTTAAGGCTCATGAATCTTGTATGCAAACATGAATAAAAACTCAACAACACATGTAACATAAATTTCAACTCATAAAAATCATTAAAAACTCATAAACATAATAATCTTTGAGTTTTGAAAAGGGTTCTTGAGCTTCTTGGATGAAAGGGACCCAAGAATCAACATCTACATACCTTAATCTTTGAAATTGGATGAATTCTAATGCTTAAGATTCTATCCGCACTTGTAATAAATAATTCTTGAAGCCCACACTATGAGGAACTAGAATCTTGAAGAAATCTTGAAGAATTTTGGATGAATTTTCTGAAGATTAGGGTTCTTGATGAAATCCTAGGTATATCTTCTTAAGAGAATTGAGAGAGAAGATGGAGAAATTAGGGCTTAGAAGTGGATACTCATATTTATAGAGGCTTCAAAAAGATGGAAATGACCAAAATACCCTTACAAAAACATCCTTAAATTGCTGGAAAAAAATAGTTGACGATATCCGTGACAAGCCGTCAAGTTGGTGATAGGTCGTCACGAGTTGTCATCACAAAAGGGTAAAATTTTAAGTTTTTGGTTAAGGTTGATGACATTGGTGATAGGCCATCATGGGTATGACGGTTTTTCACAAAATGTCATCACCAGGGTCAAAAATCTTCCCAGATCTGATGACATTGGTGATAGGCCGTCACAGCCATGACGGCTTGTCACAATTGTCGTCACCAGTTTCCCCGTCAGACATGCTGGAGTAAAATAGGCATAACTCTTTCCTCCGATTTTAGTTTTTGATGAAATTGATATAGTTGAAAAGATTATTCAAAGAGATTTCATTTAATATATAGTAGACCTTATAATTCTCTATATACAAGTAGTTATGGTCGATTGACATTGACCTAAATTTTAACGGTCACTACAACTTGAACGATAGGAAAGATTTCAACTCGTCCTTGAGTTAGGGAACCTCTATGATCTTAATTCATGATCAAATAGATTCCCACACGATTCAAAGTATTTCCTACTGAGGAAGATATTTCTGAAACATTTAAACTTAGATTTTTGGCTTTACCAAATACGCTCTATGGCTCAGACTGGAAGAGGATTTTGTGGGGCATTATATTTTCTCCCCCTTGGTAACAGTCGTCCTCCGATGTCGCTTGATAGACTGAAAATACGGATCAACAGAACCTACTCAAGAAATAAAAAAATTTCAAGGCATGCTTACACAACTGGAATAACTGACATAAAGAGTTCTCACACTGGGTATGTATATCTGATGCATGGAATACTCAACTGAATCTACTCATAGCTTAATTCTCATAACACTCATGCATATCTGATTCATGAACTCATAACTGGGATGATCTCAAGAATTCATGATTGATCACACACTGACAAGCTGAACTCATTTATACTAAATGCGCATATCTAATGATGAATGTCCGGCTAAGCTGACTTTTGGAAGTACGACTTGACAATGCAATAATGACTAATGCTAACTTCATAAAGAAAATCTAAACATGCATCGGGATGAATCTAATGGCATGCAACATCATAATACTATGAGGTATCTCTCCCTTAGGACTCTATGTCCTTGTAAACATACTTCGATTAAATACTGGGGTGGTGTGCGGGGCACCTACAGACTGGGTCATGATTGACCGATCAAGATATGAAACTCATTCATGAATCATGATAACACATAAGATCAAAATGGGGTCAAAGGATCTATCAATACATGTCATAAATATAAAGGGCTCATAACATACCCGGGTCTATTTTAGGGAATCATTCCTAATCAAGGCGAGCCTAAAACGCCCGGAGTGTAACCCTCTGAGTCAGCACTCTACATTCTCGCATTCTATGGCCTGACTCACTACAACCAAAACACACATCACTATCTGCTCTACACACACCTTGATGGCACCTGTCACACTCTCCATAATGCGGACGGGTACAAATACCACTAGTACTACTCTGGGCTTTGGAGCTTGGTGCTCCCTCAGATGTGACACCCCCAAACACAGGTGCAGGTACACTAGCTGAAGACGGAGTTAGAACTAAAAATCTCCGACCATACTGAGAAATACTACCACCTTGAGACCCTGACTGCGAGAAACAATGACTACTTATCTTGGCTCTCTTACTCAATTTCTCTCTCTCTCTATCTTATCTATCTCAATCTATTACGCATGCATCATCAGTCTAGAAAGGTCCATATCTCTATGAAGCATTGTAGTCCTACACTCTTTCAACACTAACTTGGATACGCCAGTCACAAACTTACTCATACTCGCTCTAAGGTCAGCTATCAAGTCAGGAGCATACTTAGCTAATTGGTTAAACTTAAGACAATACTCTTTCACAGTCATGGAACCTTGCCTTAGGTTCATAAACTCTTCTACCTTAGCCTCTCTTATCTCTAGCGGGAAAAACCTATCTAAAAAGGTACTCTAAAACTCTAGCCAAGTCACAGAAGCTGCATTATCTCCTCTACTCCTTTCCCACATCACTACCCAATCATGAGAAACATCCCCCAACCTATAAGATTCTAACTCAATACTCTTCTTCTCAGAAACATGCATAATCCGGGTGATCTTCTTCATTTCCTCTAGATAAAGTTGAAGGTCCTCACCTAATACTAACCCAAAGAATTCTGGTGGGTTCATTATCATGAAACTTCTGATTCTGGCTACGGCTGAGTCCCCATCTTGCTGAGGTGGGGTTGTAGCCTAACAATTGCCCTGAACACTAGTCACATCTTGGGTTAATACCTAAAAATCTGCCCGAAACTCTACATATAACACACTCTCATTCGCAGGATCTACTGGCTGTGGGGGCTGATTATCAACCTGACGGACAAAATCTCTGCATGGAGGAATACTCTATAATTGGAAGAAATATCTGGATTAGACTGAGAACCAACTTGAGCTCATGCTCACTCGTATGAAATGATCACTGAAAAGAGAGAAACTTTTCCTAATAACATCCTGTAGCCTCTTGTACATAAATGTGGTGCGCTATACACTCATGCACAAGACTCTACTAGATATGACTTTTCAAACTCCCTAGGACACTCTTGAACCATAGACTCTGACACGAAGTTTGTAATGCCCCGAGATCAAATCCCGAGACGTCACACAATGCTTATGACCCCGAAGGAACACAAGCTAATCCTTTTCTGATATCTATACCTGTACACTGCATAATATTGGAAATAAATACAGAAACTAGCTATAAGGTTTAGCACATTTATGAGTACTCATAATACAGAAAACTAAATAATAATACATCCATCAGAAAAGACTCTAAACTATCTGAACTGTGGAGTTGATGGGATAGGTCCCCAACTAACTCTGTCAACTGAAAATAAACAAAGTCTGAAACAATAATAGGAAACTGAGATTTGTCCTCGAAAGAAGAGGACTCACTGCTACTGCTACTGACAGGGACTGAACTGCTGAAGATACTCTGGATCCTGTGCCTCTGAACCTATGGTGTCAAATAAAACACCATAGTACAAATGCGTTAGTACAGAAATCTATCGAGTATGTAGATGAGGTACGATAATGTAAGGGCTCATGCATGCACAATATCTAAATTGAATAATCATGAAGATGCCACATGAGAACAGATACATGAATGCACAGACCATGAACACAATTATCACAACTCTAGATACTGAAACTCAAATACCACTTTACAACAGACTGAACTCACTACTGATACTGAGATACTGAATCACTGACTTATATGATACTGATAACTGAGGATCTGAATATACTTACATCAAGGACTGAACTCTGAGCATACTGCTTTCGACTGACAGAATTAAAGATTAACTTTTCTAACAAATTATTCCAAAATCTATTATCAATGATAAGAAGTATGATCATGTCTGAATCTGACAACAAAAATACTCAACGGAATCTAAGATGGAGATCAAGCCTATCTGATAGAATATCTCTGTACATGATAATAAATATTTGTATATAAGACCAAGCCTATCTGATGGGATGGTCCATGAATCAATGGAACTATTTGAGTTCCTCACTGAGATAGACGACTGTACCACACAGTCCTAATTTTTGAAGATTAATACTGAAACTGCAACTGTGGGAAGTAGTTACTTAACCGACATGCCCAAACCTACCATAGGTGGGGTCCAACCTGTAACCCTAGCTGGAAGGGTGTCAATACCCTGACACAGGTAAAGACCTCTCTGGTTAAGCCTCTCTAATGGGATAACCCTTGCAGGAAGTTGTCCTGAGGCAATATAATAGTTAAACCTCTCTAACAGTGATAGCCTCTATTGATGGGGACTCCTGCATCCTGCGCTGGCTACACAGTTTTGGAGTTCAGGGATCGCTCCTAGCGACTCGGCCTCTCTGACGGGGAGTTGCCATCCCTTTCCTTACTTGGTGCTAGTTTCTACTCCCAACTAAAAGACTTTGAACTAAAATCTGAACTAAATTTGATACTGATCATATTTCTCAAAAGATCTGGCTGAGTTATGCTGAGATTACTTAGTTCCGTATCTGACAGAAAAGGTATCGAATCATGGTATCTGACTGATGATATAGAGCTTGAATAGATTACACGAATCACTTCTGAGATTAGAATTGAATCACTTGAATACTATTCGATCTGAGATGATTACAAAGCTAATCCTAGATTACTAGCGATACAGAGATTACAGAGATGACTGAGATTATTGAGCTTTCTTAAGTTCTGCACTTGTCTAAGGATACAGAGTTCTATAATTCACTGAGTTCTGAGAATCATAGCTCGACTAAAATTATCAAGAAACTAACATGGTGATGATAGGCGAATTTACGTGCCTATATCAATATATTTTGCCCATTTTTTAGCCTAGTTTTGAGAACTAATTATATATTTCATGCACTTTTAGTCCTTTTTCCTGTAAATGAGCTGACAAACATGATTAGGAAAGTTTCAGGTATAAATGATGCAAAATACAGCATTTTACGGCTTACTTGACGCAAAAGAAAGCTCGCAAACGAAGTAGAAAGGAGCTGGACGCCTAAGGACCAAATCTGCTGCATGGAAAATCTGTCCCGGGCTAAAACAGTATTTCTGAAGACTTTGGGGACTTACAGACACAGCTGGATTTTTACAAAGATACATTAACCTAGTATAATTAGGTTATGTGTTTTACTAGTCTATTTGGATTATGATATTGTAACCTTACCCTAGTACATTTGGGTCAAGGATTTCATTAGTATATTAGGATTTGGTTATTTATTTCATTAGCTTAGTAGGAGTAGGATAGGAGTATTATAAATACCATATCATGTTAGAGATTTTTATTCAATTCTTCACTTAATTCAACAATTAATTTTCTTCCATCCCTCTCATCTTCCACCACAAACACTTCTAATCTATTCTTCTATTCATCTATTCCACAACAAGAGAATCGTTACTTGCTAGGGAATCACCAAAACCACACGCCTATCACCTATTTCTCATGCCATCAACCATGCAAATCGTGATGTCCTTCGCATTCATGGGTAACTAAACCTCTTAGTTGGGGTTATGGAAGCCGAATGAGTTACTATCTATAGCTGTGAGTTTGTGAGTTCAAGACACGTATATTGCTTATATCATTACGCTCTTCATCTTAATCTACATTCTTTGCGGTTGCAAACACAAGAATACGCCAGTCTAACATTTAACTTGTTCGAGAGAAAGGTTATTTGTCTGGAAAAAAGATAATGTCAAGGTAGTAGGACACCCTTTCCTATTGAGAAGCTAATGTCGTAACTGGACTAACCTCTTGGAGAATTCGTACCGTTAGACACGCTTTAAGATCGAGAGAGTTAAAGTGAAATAGTCCTTGTTCAGGTCGAGAGACGCTTGGATTTACCATCGACTACAATTCTCTATAAGCAATTGCATGTCAAGACTCTACACACTCATAGCCGATAGAGACGTATACCTCAGAAGGTGGACATAACCCCAACGCTTCAATTCTCATTGTTTACAACTTACATAACAATCTCTCTCTCTTTACTTTGCTATTTTCAGCTTTTACTTTATTGTTTTCGTTACACATTACAATCCCCCCTTTTACGAGACTTGCACCAAAAGTTTAGTAATTTTGCTTACTTGTTGGCCAAGCTATTCCCTGTGGGATCGACACCCAACCCAGGTTGGGTTCTATATTTGCTAACGACCGCTTTACACTCCCACGAGAGCTGTAGATTGAGCGTTATCAAAAATTGGCGCCGTTGCCGGGGAATACGAGTGTCAATCAAGTTCGTGATAATTACTAGACCCTTTGGTTAAAGATTCTCGTACTTTTACGTTTAGTTTTTGTTTTTGTTTCTTGCAGGTTTTTACTTTAGTGCATGCCCCATACTAGAAGTTCTGGTCAACCGTTATTACCAATCAATCCTGAACCACAACGAATTAGAAGAATGGAAGCACAAGCTGAAATCGACAGGATGGCTGCTCAACACGAGCAAGCAAGATTAGCTGCGCTTGCCGCTGCTCAAGTCCAACAACAAAACATTGATAATCCTGGACGAGCAACAAATCCTGACGATGAAGATTTAGGTGATGACGAGTTACTGAACCCTAGGCGTGATGCTGAAATTATAACACCTGCCAATCGAAGAGGTCGACAAGCGCGGTATAGGTATGATCGCCAACCTTTGCAACCAGCTTTCGACGATGATGATGATGATCTTGATGGTGCCGGAGCCACTGGAGCTATAATTCCACCACCATTAGCGCCCGGAGCCAAGTTCAACATCACTAGCACCATAATTCAGTTATTGCAACTCAAGGGATTATTTGGTGGACTAGCAGGCAATGATTCGAATATGCATCTCATCAACTTTATTTCTACATGCAAGTCTTTTGACAATTCTGGTGTTGGTCAGAATGCTATTCGATTACGTCTATTTCCATTGTCTCTGTCTGGGAGGCAACACTATGGTTGAATGGGCTGACTCCTGATTCAATTACAAATTGGAGGCAATTGAGAGACGCTTTCCTAGAAAGATTCTTTCCGCCATCCAAGAGGGCTCAATTGAGAGATGAAATCAGCAACTTTCGTCAGCTTCCCTCTGAAGCTCTTCACGAAACATGGGAGAGGTTCAAGACAAAGCTAGCGAGATGCCCAAACCATCACATGACTAATGTTCACCTCATGGAGATCTTGTATAGAGCCCTGAATTCAGTAACTAAACCAGTGGTGGACAACGCAGCTGGAGGTTCTTTCATGGACCTCACCTTTGGTCAAGCAAGCAATATGCTAGATCGCATGACAAAGCAAAGTAGAGCTTGGCACACCAGGGATTCTGAGGTAGCAAGCCCCACTTTATCTATTGGCATGTCTGCAGACCAAAGAAGAAAAGAAGAAGAACGTGAGCAAGATATGGCGCACATGAAAACACAATTGGATCTTCTAACAAAGCACTTATTATCAGGGAAGACCGAAAAAGTGAAAGTTGTGGCGCTGAAAGGAAAAGACGAATCTGATTCGGAAGAGGAGGCCAACTACTTGAACAATCAGGGGGGTTTCCGTGGGAATGCCCAAGGAAACCAAGGTCGGAACTATTATGATAAATCTGGAAGCAAAGACTAAGGTAGTTGGAAGAAAAATAATGAAAATAGTGGTTTGTACGTTCCCCCTGGTAAACGTGATACCACCACATCTAATTCTATGGAAGACATGATGGCTAAGTTATTGAAAGGAGTGGAAGCAACGAGCGCGGGAGTTAAGGAGGTGATTGATGATTTGGCCTCCATGAAGCAATTAGTTGATTCTCATTCCACTTCTATCAAGCAAATAGAGCAGCAATTGAGCCAACTTTCAGCAGCATTCAATCAAAGAAAGGCTGGCACCTTACCGAGCGATACTGTGCAAAACCCAAGGAATGATGGGTCATGCATGGCCATCACTACCAGAAGTGGTAAGGTGCTGGAAACTTCAGCAAAAGGCAAGCAAGTGGTTGACGTAGCAGCAGACATTGACGCCACACCTAGTGACGTTACAAGAGAAGAAGCCGCAACAACTACTTCAGGCGTCAAGGATGTTTTACCTAGAGACGTGCAGCCTGAAAAAAATGATAAACGGAAGCAAGAGGGGAAGAAAGCCATAGAGAGAACACTTCCATACCCACCACCACCTTTTCCACAAAGATTGAAGAAGGTGGCAGATGACACGAAGTTCAGCAAATTTATGACTATGTTGAAGCAACTGACCATTAATGTCCCATTGGTAGAGGCACTTAAACAAATGCCTGGGTATGCGAAGTTTATGAAAGATCTTTTGACTAAGAAGAGGGCAGCAAGTTATGAGCTGAAAGATGATGTGCATCATTGTAGTGCAATTGCTACCCGATCGATAGTTCAGAAGAAGGCCGACCCCGGAGCTTTCACTATTCCTTGCACCGTCGGATCTTTGAACTTTGCCAAAGCATTGTACGATTTGGGAGCTAGCATCAATTTGAGGCCACTATCTATCTACAGAAAGTTGGGGCTAGGCGATCCGACACCAACCAATATGAGGCTCGTGATGGCTGATAGGTCGGTAAAACGACCTGTGGGTATCTTGAATGATGTGTTGGTGAAAGTTTCTTCATTCATATTTCCTGCAGACTTTGTTATTCTGGATTGTAAGGAGGATTCTGAAGTTCCCATAATCTTGGGACGTCCTTTCCTTGCAACTGGAAGTGTGCTTATTGACATGAAAGATAATGAGCTTTTGTTTCGAATTAATGACGAAGTGGTACGGTTTGATATATGCAAAACAATGAAGCAGCCCAGTGATATGAATGAGTTATTTTTAGCTGATGTTCATCATGAGGATACGAAAGCATTATCTATAGAGAAACAGCCTACTGTTGAGCCATTGTCTGTTGTGCCACTGAAAGTTGAGCATGAAGATAATGAAAGTTATGAAGAACTTATGAGTGCTCTAACAAAAATAGAGCCTTATACTCCTAAGCAACCAGATTGTGATCTCAAGAATCAACCAAAAGCGAAGACTCCCGTTGACGAGCCACCAATGCTAGAATCGCAAGAGCTTCCCGATTATCTAAGGTATGTGTTCTTGGAAAGTAAAAATATACTTCCGGAGAGTATAGGTGATTTAAGTGAACAGCACGTAGAAGCTATCATCTCTGCTCTGAAGAGATACAAGAGAGCTATGGGTTGGACTATTGATGATATAATTGGAGATTCTCTGGGAAAATGTAAGAGCCATCTTGAAGAAGATCGCATGCCCACAGGTAAGCCTCATTGTCGTCTAAATCCTTTCAGAAAATGATCCATCACTTACCTCGACGAAGTCTAAGTACTCGAGGTAACTATGTCGAGCCACGACAATAAATAAGGCGCTATATGGGAGGCAACCCATCGTTTTATTGTTTTATCATTTCATCATTTCATCGTTTTGTCGTTTTATCGTTTCATCGTTTTAGTATTTTTTTTTTTTGATAAATGAAAATCCAAAAATAAGAGTTGTGCCACGACCAAAACTAAGGCGTTTGGTGGGAGGCAACCCATCGTACTAATCGTGTTCATTTGTTTTGAGCTAATATAGGTGCAAGAAGTGTGCAACGAGGAGATTGATTTCAATTGACGATTTGGTCGCATTGTATGGTAAAGTCGGTAACTTAGGAATGGTGATGCATAAGGCTATGAATTGAGCCTTTCTCACGTCATAATAGGCTTCGAGGAAGGCTAGGCCTTGGTAAAAATAGGCCACGAACGATGCACAACCTATTCTATAGCCTATGGACTCGGAATCTAGTGTGCTATACACTATGCGCCGCCTATTCCTAGGTATGCTTTTGACTATGCGCCGCCTATGCTATGGCATTTGAGATACTGAGACCAAATGCCATAGACTATGCGGCGCATATGTCTAGAAATGCCATAGACTATGCGGCGCATATGTCCCATTATGCCATGGACAATGCGCCGCATATGTCATTGATATGCCGAGAGATATGCGCCGCATATGTGGTGATTTTGTCCCCAAATCCGATTGTAAATGGGTCATAACCCGACCCATACTCTTTCTATATAAAGGGGACTTGGTTTTATAACACAACCACATTAGAAACAACCCTAAAGGCGCCGCATATCACTCCAAATCCTCTCAAACTTTTCTTCCTTTGTTCTTCCAATTCACAACAACTTCTCCACAATCTTCAAGCAAGTACGTACTCTCTTATTCTTCATCTATTTATCGTAAGTACTACGTTGCTATGCTTATTATATTTTGCTAAATCATGTGAGATTGGTGGTAATGTTCATGTGTTTGGATAGTTGTTGCAATATCGTGTGATTGAATATATACGTAGGGAATTCTTGACTTGTTTCCGACTTGAATTTTGTTTCGATAGCATTGTTATGATAATTGCTGAATTGATATGGCTATGAATATTGCTTAAGATGGTTGTTTGGATACTTACATGATAAAATATCCCGGTCATCGGGATAAGTTTATAGTACCTATCGACTTAGGAAGTTGTACTTGTTGTAAGAATTACGATTCCATGTGGTGACCCCTATGTTGTAGTGTTGCTATATCTACCATGAAAGTAGGCCAATGGCTGCAAATAAGTGATGTAATGCTGATTTTCTTGTAGGAATACAATCCTAAAACGTATGTCGACGAAATCTGAGTACTCGACCACTTTCACTTCACTGATTTGTGCTAACAAGATTAAGTGTGGGGTGGTACCCCTAGTGCTTGCATATAGATTGTATAAAGTGAGATTGTGCTGCAACTTACGTTCTTTCTAGTCTCAGGTACAATGGCACCTAAGGCAAGGCAAGGCAAGGAAATGGCTACCACGTCCCAAAAGGGCAAAAAGAGAAGTCGAAAAGACCAAGGAGAATCATCCTCAGCGCACCTACCACGCAGAATGTTCGGAATAAAATGGGTTCTTGAGGAAGAAGCCAAAGCATGGTACAGCAGTAACAAAGAAAAGAAATATGTGCATGTCGACTTGATCAACAAGGAGACCTTAGCAAAGAAGGAGCCGCAAATGTTGGCTAAAATAATGGCTTTGAAGCTAGATTTCATCTTCCGCGACATGGGAGAGTGCAATCTTGACTTGACAAGAGAATTTTATGCCAACTGGTCGCCAAACACAACAGGCAACGAAGTCAAAATTCGGGGCCAAGTGTTACAGCTTACAGCGGATTGGATCAACTCTTTTCTTGGCCTACCTTCGGTCAACCCTGCACCATACAAAGAGCTGTACAGCAGGCCTCCTTACAGAGCGATAAGACACACGCTTTGTGGAAGCAGATCGATGGCAAGATGGGGCAGACATAAGAAAACAGGCCGTCACAACACCTTCCCCTATGCTCCACTAAATAGGGAAGCAAGAATCTGGATGCGCATTGTCAACTCATGCCTTATTCCTGGGACGCAATACACCAAGATATCGAGAGATAGAGTGTGTTTGGTTTATGCGTTGATGACGAATGTCCCTATCAACTTTGGGGCAATCATTCGATCTACCATGAGGAAGGCCAGACTCCACCGAAGGTCCCATTTCACATTCGGCAATTTGTTGACAGCAATGTTGCGGAAGGAGGATATAGAAGAGGAACCAGCTGACCACAAACTCCCACATAACCCAAAGAAGGTTGACCTCACAAAGGTCAAAGATGCTGAAACAACTCATGGAGTCAACCTTACTACTGCGGAGAGACATGCTCGTGATGAGAGTTTCTTTCGTCATCTCTATGGCATGACACGATTCACTATGATGAGTGGTAGACGTATTCCAACTGCTGAAGAGCTCCAACAGCTGGACCACGACTACCCAATGAACAGGCATGCCCGGGAGATGTGTGGAGTGGGCGTATATTTTGAGGAACCTCTGGACGATGACGTGCCAACTGATGATGATAAACGCTTGCCTGATTCTGATGATGAGGAGAACTCTGACGACTCCTCTTATGATGATTCAGACGAAGGGGGTATGACCCCCGACATTGATGAAGAGTCCGACTAACCAGATTCTTCGCATTTATTTTCCACTGAGGGCAGTGTCCCGTCTAAGTGTGGGGTGGCAGAATCTGCATGCTATACTTCCTTGTTTGCACCTATGTTTGCTTGTTTACTTTGTTTTTTTTTTTTTGAGTCCATCCATTTTTTTTGTTTTTTTTTCGTTCAAACGTTTTTTTAATTTTTTAGGAGTCAAATTTTTCTAGCTACGCATGAAATTATTTTGATAGGCAGCATGAGATTAGAACAAGAGTATGTGCTACAATTGTGACTATTGAGATGTTTAGGCTCTAGTTGTGACTTATTATGTGATATTGTGTGATTCAACTCCTTCAATTGTTGGGACGAGAGTCTATATTACTTCTAAACAAGTCGACCATGTGCCTTGTGTGTGTGAGATAATAGTATATTCTATGTTTGTGGCTGATGCTAGAACTTGTCTGGTATGTATGCAAAGCGAAAATAAGGAGTGTAAGTTAGGATATGATTTAGGCATTTCTTTGGCAACCTATATTTGTTTACCTTCAGTTTTACCTACCCATGAACATCATCCTAGTTAAACCCTTTTGAGCCTTTAGCCTATTTCTTTGACAACCTTGTATGTAAGCCTAATCCATTTTTTTCAAGACCGTAATTTGATCCAAATTCCTAAGTGCTTTAAAGTGAAAAAGTCATGTGACAACATAAGAGGAAATTGGGTGAGTATGATGCTTTAAATTGTAATGGTGCTTGAATGTGTTATGAAAAAGAAAGTGTTATCATAAGAGGTATGTTGTGAAAAGAAAAAGGAAAAGAAAGCTGAAAAGTGAGTTGTGATTAAAATTGAAAAACAAAAAGATGAGAACAAGGGTAAAAGAAAGAAAAAAAAAAGAAAGGTTGAAAGAAAAAAAGTGTCAATGATACAAAGTGATGTATTAAAAGCGCTTAGGAACCTAGTCACTATTCTTGGCCAAAATAGTCCTACCCGTCCCTTAGCCTACATTACAACCATCAAAAGACCTACTTGATCCTAATCTTAACATTCTGACATTTAGTGGAGTACTACATTAAGGGCAAGCCTATGGTCATTAGTTGCTACATATGAATTCTTTGTGAGAGTGAGAGCAAGGACATTTTGATACCCATTTTTGAAAAATATGCTATATTTGTGAGTAATTATGGGTACTATTTTGTGAGACACACATGGTTGATGAGCTTTGGATAGTTGTATATGATTCTATGTACCTTAACGTTTGCATGCGAGTTGATCACCATCATGAGTGTATGGTTGAGGTTAAATTGTTTCTACTTATAATTGGAAACATACTCTTTGTTTGTGCCTGTCTTGAAGAATGTTTTGTGTTGTTGCTGTAAAAACCTGACAAGTCGTCAAGTTGGTGATAGGTCGTGACGAATTGTCGTCACAAAAGCGTGAAATTTTGAGTTTCTGGTTAAGGTTGACATTGGTGATAGGCCATCATGGGCGTGACGACTTGTCACAAAATGTCATCACAAGGATCAGAAATCTTTCCAGGTCTGGCGACATTGGTGATAGGCCATCACGGGAATGACGGCTTGTCACAATTGTCGTCACCAGTTTCCCAGCCAGACATGCTAGAGTAAAATGGGCATAACTCTTTGCTCCGATATCTGTTTTTGACAAAATCGGTATCATTGGAAAGATAATTCAAAGTAATTTCATTTGATATATAGTACGTCCTCTAATTCGTTACATACAAGTAGTTATGGTCGATTGAAGTTGACCCTAATTTGTGCATAACTCCAAAAAGGTGATTATATATTGTCCATGTATATAAGTTAAACTCCAAAAAATATGTAGTCCACTTGTTTTAGAATTTTGCATTTTCCCATGTTTACGAAAAAACTTTTTTATTAGAAACGACTGATTTAGGCGAATGTTTTGATTCATCGGTAATAATTCTCAACGTATTATTTAGTTGATTAAAAACTTTGAAATCGAAACCATATAGTGCCACCGAACCTTTTGCAATAGTCCAATGGCATGATTAAATGAATTTATTTAGGATATTCATGTCCATATTGCCATTAAGTTGTGAGGGAGTGACCACCAACCTTGTGGGACACCAAATATCCTTAAATGATTCTTCTATATAAGGATCTTCCTTTAGCCACGCCATGTATCTACACAAAATTTCTTGAGTTCCCAAAGTTTGTGGATACCTTTCCCATTCCTTTTTCCTTTTAAAAATAGATCCTTCTATTTATGTAGATTCCAAAATAAATATGAACTCAGAAATAGATAACAAGAACAAGGGCATACTGAAAACTCTTTACAAGGCATTAGCATTTACATACGGTGACACTAAAATGCTCACCAGACTTATTGCCGATGACTTAGAATGGTGGTTTCATGGACCACAGAATTGTCACTATATGATGAAACTGCTCACTGGAGAGCTATCTAATAAGAATTCTTTCAAGTTTAAGCCAAGAAATATAGATGCTATCGATGATCGTGTGATTGTTGAAGGATGGGACGGGGCAAAAGCTTATTGGGTACATATTTGGACATTAAAAAATGGTGTTATTACCCAATTCAGGGAGTATTTCAATACATGGCTTACTGTGACTGAGTTGAGGCCTATGGGTTGCGTACGCTCCACTACACTATGGCAGAGCCACCCATGTGACCTCGCAAAATGCTCATTGCCAGGGCTTATACTGGCAATTTGATGGTGGTGAGAGAAAGTGTCATATAGTACTATAGTTCATTAAGGAAAAGAAAGCAAGGAGTGTTTGCCTACTTCCTTAAAGTGTGAAAAAATGTTAATGTAAGATGTTTAGTGACATATCCAATGGACTGTTTTCTTAAATATTGTGCTTTTTATGACAAGGTATCCCACAACAATTATTACTCTAGTGAACACAAAGTAATTTCCGCTCTAGTGTAATGACCTGTAAATCCAGCTAGGCAAGATTCGTGCGACAACCTTAACGAAGAAAATATGGAGAAAGTTATGAACATAAAACTCCCCATTTGGGTGAACCCTGCTTAACCAACTCAGTCACCATTAACAGTTTGATAGAAATATTATCCTTATGAATTGTTGGTTAAACATGGGCATTAAAAATAACCTCTTAGGACAGACACGAGAAATGACATTTTTTTGGCCGCTTTTCGTGGCAATACCTTTGATCCCCACAAAAGTTCAACATTATTTTGGTAGCGAGTAATTAAAGATGTTTCCGTAGAAAGTCCTAATTTAAGTGACATTAATAGGCGGAGTGGCAATCGCTATGGAAGTGACGTTATCGTTGACGATTAAAATTAGGTAGCTTCAAATTTGTAAACAATTTCCCTTTGCCCCCTAAAATATAATTGTGGGGTCTTTTAGGAGTCTCCACGTATAAGTAATAAGTGTTTGGCACTTTGGTCTATCCTCAACCACCATGAAATTGTTAGGAAAAGTGTAGTGTCGACTTCTCCATTTTTTTCCTGTCACGAAAAGTCAATTCTTGTTGTTAGAGTCTGAAACCAAACTATGCAATTAAATTGAAAAAAAAGTATCAAACTATGCTTAACTCACATTTTGGTAGTTATGCACAAATTTTTTAACAGCATACTACAAACGTCGTCAGATTTTTTGGAAAGTGCATAACTCACAAAAAGTCTAAGTTATCCATTCTTATTTTATCATAACTCATAATTTTTGTGAGTTATGCATTTATTTTAACATAACTCACAAAAATTGTGAGTTATCCATTCTTATTTTAACATAACTCACAATTTTTGTGAGTTATCCATTTTTATTTTAACATAACTCATAAAAATTGTGAGTTATTCATTTTAACATTAAACAATAGAAAATGTTTCCGATCTTCAATTTAACATATAACTCATAAAAATATATAACTCACCTTTTTTTGCAGTGAACTTATCATACCAACTTTTTTTCATGAAAACTAATGTAAAATATAAGTTTTTAAACTGTATAATGTAACCTTATACATATTATAAGGATGTCATGAAGACTATTATCTAATGTAAATTTTTTAATGTATAATATACATATCTAAAGTATAGTATGACCATAAAACCAATGTATAAAAGTATTATCTAATGTAAACTTTATAATATATATATATATATATATATATATATATATATATATAAATTTTCCTTAAAAATAAGAAGATGCTCAACAATTATAAAAAGAAACAAATTAATGTCTATTGACACTTTTCCAACCATATAATTAAAATAAGAAAAAATTATTGGGCTTAGCAAATATAAGAACTTAATTAACCCATCTAAGCTTCAATTAACTACAATTTATAGCATAATATAACTATATTGCCTCATTGTTAATTACAATTATAGCATAACATAACTATATTGTCCACTCGTTAACTATATGTTCCTTGTATTTTTTTAATAATTTAATGAAAAAAAGTTGGTATGGTAAGGTCACTGCAAAAAAGGTGAGTTATATACTTTTATGAGTTATATATTATATAGAAGATTGGAAACGTTTTTCATTGTTCAATGTTAAAATGAATAACTCATAATTTTTGTGAGTTATGTTAAAATAAAAATGGATAACTCACAAAAATAGTGAGCTATGTTAAAATAATAATGGATAACTCACAATTTTTGTGAGTTATGTTAAAATAAAATGTACAACTCACAAAAATTGTGAGTTATGTTAAAATAAAAATGGATAACTCACAAAAATTGTGAGTTACGCATTTTTCAAAAAATCTGACGATTTTTGCAGTTTGTCATTAAAAAATTTGTGCATAACTCAAAAAAAATGTGAGTTAAGCATAATTTGATACTTCTTCAAATATATAACATATTTTAGTACATTTTTTAGTTTGATAGTATAATTTGGTTCTAAACGCTTGCATTTTGCACTACTTTTCAGTCTAGGCATCACTTATTTATTGCAAAAGAAACCACATTTTTTCTTTTATAAGAGATGACATACCATAAGAGGACTGTCCAGTGCACTAAAGTTATCGTTATGGGTAGGGTCTAGGGAAGTGTCCGACCACACGGATCTATTATGCGCAAATCTTACCTTACATTTATACAAAAGGCAATTTCAAAGGCTTGAACCCATAACCTTCTTGTCACATAAAAATAACTTTACCAGTTACTACAAGATTTCTCTTTTTAACAAACATTAATATTTGTAATCAAAAAGAAAATATTAGGTGATAGAAAAAAGTAGTAGGTGTGTAATCTTTCTTGACATAATTAATTAATACACAAGTTATAGTATCTAAGATGAAGGAACAATAATCTCATGAAAAGTCATTTGAAGCAATTATAATCAGACATATTAAAAGGAAAAAGATCACTTATATCCTAGTAATATTTAAAATAGGTCAATTTTAGTCTACGTAACTATTTGACTTAAAAATACACTCATCATTTGTCAACTAACTCAAAAATGCCTCCAAACAAGTCAAATAATTGAAGAACATATACTAATGGTTGCTCAAAGATAGAGAGAGAGGAGTCATCTTTTTTCCTTTAAAGTTTAAACTAACCTGAATAGGACAATTTCATCATCCACTTAAAGTTCATGACACCTGCTCTTAGTTGTAACGTCTTGAGCAATAACTTTTATCAGAAATTATGAAATAACATACTTTGACTTTTTTTATTTTAATTTTCTATGATATAAAACTCAATTACCAACATTATTTCAATTGAACATTTATTCTAATATTTTATTTCAAAACTATTATACCCTCGACCGAAACCAAGCATTTCTTAAGTTTTAATAAATAATATAAAGTACCAAGGTGAAATTGAGTCTGATTTATTTTATGAAATTATTCACAGAGTTGGGAAAATAAAAATATTACTGCTAATGGATGAAAAATAACTTTCTAAATAGTTATGCAGGAAATATACATGATGTTTTCATCAAAAATAATAACTCATCCGTAATTCCTATGGAACCTGAAAAGCGAGAAAAAGGCTTTTTGTCATTATTTTATATTTGTTAGAATAACAAGTCTTTATAGTTTATACAATTTATTTTATTAAGATGATATTATATTTCTCACATATTCAACCCTATTGCTCCACGCCAAGGAGAAAAAAAGGTTCTCATATCGAAGAGTACAAGAGAAAAATTATCCTATTATGAATAATTCAAGGGAAATATAGCCATTTTTTCTTTATTTTGGAACAACAGTAAGTAGAAAAGATATGTTTGAGCAATTTAGCTAGTCTGAGAGCATTTTTTATTAGCTAGTTAAATTATGACGAACATATTTTAAGTCAAATACATAATGGAGGGGAAACTAGTTTGGATCATTTAGAGATATTATTAACATTTTTTCTCTTGCGGCAATTGAATATAGTGATACTGTTTAGACATTTGGACTGATCCTCTATACTTAATAGAACTGGTCCTTTTCCAAATAAGGGTTCATTTGCTATCAAGGCAACAAAAAATGCACAAATTGCAATCCTAAGGGATTGTTAATACGTGTATATTACTATCTTTTGATGAGGAGTGTGGTCCATCAATTATTTGGTTCAATGAATTGGGGATGTGATATATTTGTTAAGGACAATATCAAGTCAATTTTCAATAATTGTCAAGTCATAACATTTTCTCGTTCTATTCTAGCTCACAGCTTAAGATAATCATCTTCAAACAAAGTTTTGTTTCATATTTTTTCTATTAATCTTATTAGTCATTTAATTAACAATCCAATTCCATAGCTATTACTAATTGGAAAATTAACACACCTGTAAAGGACAGTTTTACACTATTGCACTCTGCACAATTTTATCATGTAGCACAATTACTGCAAAGGTTCATAGTGTACAACATGGGACACCTCGTCCAATCAAATTCCAACTCAAATACTCATACATCTATATAAGCAAAAGATATCAGCCTTTGGAAAATAGTTTTTGAAATCACATTTTAATAGGAAGCCAGCAAATGCTCTCTTGCTCAAGATCCAGAAATTCTATTGTTCTTTAATCTACTTTTTCTCGGGTCTTATTTTAACACTGTCTTACTCCACTGTTTGTGAGTAAAAGTTTCCTTTTAATTTGTGTGTCTTAATTAGGTAGAGTTGCCTCAGGATGATTGACTGAAGTTAGTCAATTGAGTGAAAAGTGAGACAAAGTTGTCTTGTTAGCTTTGTAATAGCGGTATTACAAGCTTTAGGATTTAGAGCAAAATCCAGTTGAAGTCTGTAATCAAAGTTGCTTGATTATAGTGGAGCTTGAGAAACCTGTGAGGACAGGCCATTATTTTTCTCCCTAGAGCAAGGAGACTTCCACATAAAAATATAACACCTCAAATCTTATACCTAGAACGCTACACAGTGCTCATGACCCTGAAGGACCACAAGCTAATCCATGACCGATATTTGTACCTGTATACTGCATAAAATACTTCATAATGTGGAAACATGAACTGAAAGGACATAAGGTTCAATACTAAGCATGATCTGAATGATATAATATCTGTGTGGGGTAATAGAATGCCCAAAACAAAACTGAACATTCTAAAGTCTGAAACATGATAGTCTAGAAAGCCTCTAACTGACTGAGCTGTCTGAGTAAGGAGTTGATGGGACATGTCCCCAACTAACTCCAACTAATAAACTGATTAATGAGATAATAGGGAAATAATCATGTTTTCAAAAGATGAGGACACACTTCTAGCTCTGTCTGGGGATATCTAGAATCTACTGTTGTTCTAGAGCTCGTGTCTCTGAACCTATGGTATAAGACACTCTAGCACAAATGCGGCAGTACTTTGAATGTACTGGTATGCATGTGAGGTAGGCTGAATGCATGAGGTTCATATGCATGAACAATAATAATAGCTGACTAACTATCATGAGCGTGAGAATACATGCATGAGATGTAACAACTGACACTAATACTGTAATAACATGATTACTGAATATGAATATAACTGATAACATAAGTGACTGTATCTGACAATTCTGAATCTGATGGAACTACTTGAGATCCGTACTGTGTCTGAGTTGACTGTATCTGACAGTCCCAAAATTTGAATAACTAGAGACTGATTGACTATATCTGACAGTCCTGATTCTATAACATGAAACTGTGGGAAGTAGTTATCTAACCGACATATCCCTGATACTGCATTATGGCTGAGTTGGGGTCCAATCTGTAACCCTAATTTGAAAGGTATCAATACCGTGCCACCGGTAAGGACAAGCTGTGGACGACATTCATCTAATAATTTCCCCAATACGAGAATGGTGCAACCCTTATCTAACTGTTCTTATCTATCTCATTAATCCTCATCGAACAGTTTTGATGTCTCAACTTATGGTGGCTACATAATTTTGGAATACAAGGATGACTTCTAAGAGTCACAACCTCATCTGATAGTGTGTGTTCCCATCCTTGGGTACACTCGGTGTTAATTCCTACTTCCATCTGAATAGACGCTGAACATGATTTACTAAACTAAATATGGATGAGTTACTAAATTCTATTGACTAAAGAAATAATCCTGATATCTAACAACTGACTGAGTTCATAAGATCATAGAGATTTACTGAGTCATAAAACTGTCTGATGTCCAAGAATCATAGCTTGACTGAGAGTATCATGAAAACATAACATTGCTCTAGGCACATAACTAATGTTTTGGGTACGAGTACCCCCTGGACTCGATGGAAGGAAACTGACCAAGCAACTTACTTGAACATATAACTAACATCATAATCCATAATAAATTTATAGAAGCATTTCATTAAAACATGTGATAGGCATAACTTGTACATACATGGGGATTTCATGGTATCATGCTAGCTAGGCACTTTTCCTTCATCTAGGTTTTTAATCAAACATATTGTAGGCATGGTACATGTGAACATTATTGTACAATAATTAAACATCATGGTTCAATTCTAATTTCATTATTCAAGGGTTTAGTCACAGGTTTGCATGAATCTATATCTATAATAATTTAACCCAATTAGAATTTATCACCCAACATGTAGTAGAATTCAATTTCTCATTATCCACATGAACAAGAGCATCCCAATCATGAAATTCATAAGAAAATCCATAAACTTAAATTTAGAAAAGGGATTCTTTTGCTTTATGGATGAAAAGAGTCCATGAATGAACACTATGCATACCTTAGATCGTGATTTCGTGAGGATTGATGGTGGAACCTTCTTGAATTTGAATCCCCAATAGAAACCCTAGCTTGTTCTTGAGAGAAACTTGAGAGAAAATAGTATATTTTGGGTGAAAAGTGGCTGAATCGCGTGTTAAAGGGCTTAAATAGGGGTGTGAAGTTGACCCTTTTAACCCTGGACACACCACTTAAAATTGAAAAATTTCCCGAACTGGACCTTTAGCGTGACACGGTGCTATCGCGTCGTATCACTGGATTTTGACAATTGGAAAATTGAGGGATAGTGCGGTACGGTACCATCGCGCTTCCACTTCCTTTGTGACCTGGAACTTTGGCGCAACACGGGGGAAACGCGCTAAGACACTGAAAAATGGACAATTCTGAATTTTGGCCCTAGCACGATACACCATAATCATGGACCCATACTAAAATTTTCCAAATTCCATTTCCTCTTGGGTCTATGCGTGCCACTGACTAATATGGCACTATTTTACGACAGGAACTTGAAATAGTCGTAACTTCTGGCTCGGTTATTGGATTTAGGCAAATATTATATCGACTATGGTAGGTATGCTTATTTGTTGGGAACACAATCAGCCTACTTTCTTCAAACTTAATTCTATTGGTCTATCTAATCATACATCTAATTCTCTCATATGCTTACATATTCCATTTATTAGATATCACTCCCATTGTCATTCTCTACAATCTTAACTCACACACTCCTTAATTGTTCCATTAAATAGCTTAGATGTCCTAACTTGGGATGTATATTTTTCCTATGTTAAATTTGTTTGTGCACTTTATTAGTTCCCATGTTCATGGAAACCTCTCATTTAATATCATTACTAAGTATTTTAGCATCATATCATTGAATAAAGTCTATATCTCTTGGCATGATAAGTTAAATGCCTCCACTTAATATGTGTTTAGTTTGAGCTATCAAATGCTTATTATATCACACAAACTCCCAGGTGTTACGTTGGAATTACAGTTGATTTCCATGTCACTGTTACTTGCTAAAGTACATAAGAACATGTCTCCTACTATGGTTGGTTTCCCTTAATCTAACATTATGACCACCAAAATAACAGTATCAAGGATTAAACAAGTGATGTAAAGTAAAGATACTTATATGTTGGTGGAGCTCAGGGGCAAAAGACTAGCATGGGCCAATCCTGATTCATAGATTTATGGGTGGTATCCTAGGGGTAGAAGGATCACATAGCATAGGTCAATCCTATTATCAGGTGGTATCTCAGGTGTGAAAGGAAAGCCTAGCATAAGTCGATCCCAATTTATTTATTGATGAGGAATGTATCCCAGGGTATAATACCTAGCATAGGCCATCCTCTTTTACCACTAATCGGTTGGTTATATATATCACATGGCTTACAAACTTATAAATCAAAGATGAGTAA
The DNA here is from genome assembly GCA_030864225.1 of Capsicum baccatum var. pendulum. NCBI lineage: Eukaryota > Viridiplantae > Streptophyta > Magnoliopsida > Solanales > Solanaceae > Capsicum > Capsicum baccatum. Next base: position 183,650,053 of record CM061558.1, on the reverse strand, counting down.
ATTAAATAAAAGCATGTAACATATAGGCTCCTACAAGTGTAAGTAACGGTAGTCGTTCATCCCTATCTATGTATTTATCTATTGATCCTTGATTTCTTATTTCACTTATGGTTATCCCATGAATTACATATTTAGTACATTACCTCGTACTGATGTCCCTCACAAGGGACCAGCATTTCATGTTGCAGGCATAGGTTCTTAGCTTGTAAATCTCCCCAATAGAAGCACAGGATACTCAGTGATAGTTGGTGAGCTCCTAGTTGATTCAGGGCATTGTCAAGTCTTTAGTATATATATTTTGATGGTTTTATAGTCATTGATTCTATTAGAGGCTTTGTCGACATTTTAAAGCAGTCATATGTATTCATAAATTCTTGTGTCATCGATATCTATTTGGCTAGCTTGTTAGTATTATATATAAAACATATTATCTGTGATTTCATTAGTATAGTGATTCATTTTCTCATCTAGATTATTTTTATAGTATATGTTCCTATAGTTTTTGTTTGCCTCATCCAGTATTAGAGTATGACAAAAGTGGTATCAGAGTGATTCATCCTAGGGAGTCTACAAAGTCGTGTCTAGTAGAGCCTTACTTATGAATGTATTACTCACCACATTTATAATTAGGGAGCCACTTGGACATTTAGGAAATGTTAATTTCTTTCATAATCTATATCGTGCAATAGAGAAATGCTAAGAAGTCCAATCCCACTCATACTGTGATCTCTCATATTCATACTATGCTTACTATAGCCAAGTTCAGTGGTGAAAAAAATCTAGTACCACTAATGTCCAAGGGGCAATGTACAATGAAGGGTTATCCAAATTTAGATTAAGGTGAACCAATTTAGTTTGACCCGCATGGCCCACAATAGAGAAACTTGTAATGGTTTTGTTGTTACTTGCACATAAGGTTGGATTTGTACTATTTTTATTGTCCTGGTTCATTTGCGTGAGATGTAATAGGGTTGTTAATATTTTTATTTAATAAATAGTTACCTTAGTCATAAAGATTGGTTGGAATGTTTCTTAATTTAACTTATTAAGAGGATGTGAGTGGTTCTTAGGTCTGAGGTTTCCTCCACATAACTCTTTCAATATGTAAGGATTTAATCCTTTGGAGGACATTTAGTACCCTGTTAGTAAATATATAGTGTTTTAGAGTTTCACACATTTTAAAAATATAATCTGTTGAACTAGTTTTGTATTAGTTGAAAGAGGCCAGTAGAATGGTCTGAAAGGTGAACCTTTCAATGTGATTGCATTACTACAGATACCCCTAGTTAGTTGATAAGGACCAAACACCTACTAGATATCACTCTAGATTTTAGTAATCATCTTTTTATAAGGTATGTGTGTATAACCACCCCAAATAGGTAATGATAACATGCAATACCTTTGATGGATAGAAAACTCGACTATAAGCATTTCCAATCATTCTATTTAAGGGTATATGTAAACTTAGTTCCTACGTTTCTATGTTTTTTCTATAGAAGATTAGTATATGACTACAACTTAAGATGAAAAAAGGATATTGACAGGTTAGGCCTAAGTTGTGATTATCTATGCTATTTTACATATTAGAATCATGAAACGAGTAGTTTTTGTTAAAAGGGTATTTGTTAGACATGAAGTAGGTAAGAGTGACACTCAATTTACTTAATACGAATGTATGTTTTTATGCCTCATCTTATTAAATGCAAGAATAGAGACGCGATCAGAAGATATACACTTGACCTATCCTATTATTTAAGGATGCATCTATATTATCCCTATTAAAATAAGATATAATTTATTATGAGTATCTAGATAGCTTATTAAAATTGCCATGAATTTTAATATACCATTTGATCACTTGACTCCCTGATATGGCAATTTCCTTGATGCATAGCTTATCTAAATAGCTCGACTAAAGGTATTGTATTGTCATCACTTATTAAGGAACAAGTTTTTAGTCCTATTGGCATCACTTGTTAAGGTACAAGTTCTTAGCCCTCACCTGTTATGGGAAAATTAGTTAGCATAGATAGACCTATCTAGTTAAGCCCATAGTGACTAGCCCTAAGATGTTTTAGAATCATTAAATAATTTTTACATGCACTTGACATTTATGTGTGAGTTGTTGTAAATAAATGTTAATATGCTATAATACCTTTAATTTTCATTAGTAATTTACTTATTTGAACTTTTATATGGCACCAAACAATGGTTGTATTGATGTCCCAGGTCAATAGGAAAGATAAGGTTGACCTCAACCTTCTACTCCTATAAATGAATTATTAAGTTTTTTTTCTATCATGGCTCTAGGGTTTACATTGACTAGGAATGAAACACCAATAAGAAGAATTTGCAGGGGCTTAAAAATATAGTATAGGGAAATTGATTTTATGTGTTAAGTTAAGTATTAAACACGAGAAGATCTATCCCACCAATGATTTAACACTAGCGATAGTATGATTGTAAATTAATAGGGTAGAGTGACCGACCCCATAAAATGACTTCTAATTTTAAAATGATCTGGTCTATTACATAATTATACATGCTACAAGTTCTATAGCTTGTCTATTTATAGGTCGTATGACTTTTGTGGATTGTTTTCTCACTTATAACATATGTCATAGAATACTTGCATGTAGATGTCATCTACTTCATACAACCCTCATTACTGTTATATGTTTCATAGGAATTTGCCCTACATATCATTTATTACTCTAATTATTTACCAAAGATCACTTGTCTATATTTTATTTGCATCACAAATTAATTTGATCATGTACTATAGGCATTGGAATTAGTCCTCATGAGTTACAATATCACTGATAACTTACCTACATGTTATACCATCCATAGACCATTTTCTTATTATATGCTACACTACTAATAGCCTACTTGATTTGTATAATTATTCATGTGTTAGTCTAGTTATTCATACTCTAGTCCACTTTCTTAATATGTGTTTTATAGTTCACTTTCTTACACGTCTTTATTCTTATATCCCACTTGTTTATATATTGTATAAAGTATCATAACTTAGTCCTCTAGACTATGTGCTCATCTAGTCCATTTTTCCAATTTGTTATTTTACTTGCTCGTATACTATAGGTCTTTTAATTCACCTGCATATATGTTACATATCTCATAGTTCATTTTCTCACATGCTATTTTATGGTTCATTTGCTCATTTTCTTCATGATTTAATATTTTGCTTTTACATAAATCACATATTTCTATAACTTAAATGTCTATGTGTCACAAGCTAATTAGGTTTGTATATTAGTATGTTAAGTGCTCTTTTGTGTTGATCTTCTTATGTGTCATATATTTTATGCAACTTATCCACTTATTATATTTCCCTCTATTCTTATTGATGTGATTATTAACATGTTCGGATAAAGCTTTCTCATATTGTGATATAATGAGAATGATGTCTAGAAAACTATGGGCATACGAGTGAATTCTTGCATGAAACTTACTTATGGGTGGTGGCTTAGTCTAATAACCTATTCTGTGGCGTGACATAAATTATTAGTTTTATGTTGACAACTCTTGATCTTAAAAGATTCACCTATGAGATAAAGATACGGAATGAAAGGAAAAATGAGCCCTAATATGTCAGGCCTTATAAAGTTATATAGATAACTGACTAAGAGTCACATGATTTCATGTGTCCCTTTTACAAAACATTGAGAGATCCATTCTATATTATTCCCCCTTAATGACAGTAAAGGACCAAGGATCTATCATGTAAATGAGTCCCCACAACCATTTTTAATTGCTAGGGTAGGAAGTTAGGGAAAAAAGGTTTAACTCCATTGAAGTATTATAGAAGAAATTGGATATAGAGTAAGATATTGTGGAATAGAAAGTGGTACAAATTCTAAATCCCCCTCCCCATTTCAAACATCAAAGGAAGGATCATAGATTATGTGCTCCTTTATATGATCCTAATTTCTAATAGCATTTCTTCATTTGATATGTTATTTGCATGTCATGTGTTCAGGTATATTAAATTCCATAAGTCTAAGTGTTCTTTTTTATGTAGGAAATGGGGAAAACATGTACTAAAATAATCATTATTAAATTACATGGTCAAGAAAGGAGTTTTATTTATCACATTCTCATTTTATGTGTTATGTCTATTAAGATGCCATGTGACACTTGTCTATACATTATTTTGGGTGACCCCACAGATTTTGTGTAGTTCTATTTACAAAGGAAACTCTAGCAAATTCTCTTAGGAAATTCTAGGGTTAATCAAGTCATTATATATACATTTAATTCGAGGATGAATAATCCAAAGGGGCGGATGATGTAACTCTCCGTACAATTCAAAACATACAAGACCAACTTAGCGTCGAATAAAGTATTTAAACATGAGATAGTATTTGAGCTTAAGGTTCAAGATAAGTGTTAAGTTAAGTAGAGGGAGAAAGATTTTGGAAAAATAATATAAAATAAGAGATGTTTCTTGCCTGATGTAATTAAGCTAGTAGGTGATAAGTAGGTGCATCACATACTTTGACAATTGGACCAAATTGAGGCATTTATTATTAGACATATTTAAGAAACAAATTATGTGAAAGGAAAAGGGAAGGATGACGAACCCAATACCTAATTTATTTTAGGCCCAATATGGTGTGATTCAATTAGAAGTAAACCATGTAGGTGCATCACCTACTTGGACTTTTTGAGCAACGTAAATAGCCAAGTAGGTGCATCACCTATTTGGACTAATTTTAATAAATATGTTGATGTAAATGATCTAAAAAAAGGCTGTTCAATATGCCTCTTTTTAAATTTGAGGATCAGTTCATTCTCAATTATTCCATTGCAAAAAAAGATCAGATTTTCTATGCTCTCTCTAGTTTCCTCAAAGCTCCTAACAATATCCCTAAATTTCCATTAGGGTTCTTAAGGATTTCCCCTCCTTCAAATTAAAGTAGGTGAATAATTCATGTGTTTAACTTAATTTTACTCTGGGATATTATGGAAATTATATTCCTTATGTGTATAATGTAGGACAATCCTCTTTAAAGCATTGAATTCACATTTTGCGTACTTTTCAAAGAATACCTTCTTCTTTGGTTAAAACACAAAGAGAAGTTTAAAGTTTTAAAGAATCTACGTTAGGAGGATAACAAATTTTTGAATTTTGAGGTAAGGTTCTGCCCCTATTTTTGTCTCTCCATATATATATTCTGGTCGAGAATTTTGTATGTTTTCTTGTGTAGAATTTATGGGGTGGTGATTGAAAATATTCTCCTATTATGCTAAAATGAATTTTTGGGACCGTTTTAGGATGCTTTCTGTGTACTTTCATGGCAGCAGTTGGATGTACTTACATAGTGGTTGTACTAAGGTGGAAATGAAGGGTGTGATCTTTGGGGAATGGTCTGGCGATTTAGTAATGTTTGGACAATCACAAAGTTCTCCCTTTATCTTTAATTATGAGATTATTTGAGCATTTTTAATATAATATAGATGAATCTCAAATATCGATAGCTATGTATTCCATGAGTTCATATCGTAGGCCATATTTTGAGGTAAAATTTTGTATCATTAGAAAAAGGGGGTATATCTAAAAAGGTGGAGAAGTAATGTAATCCTCGTGAAGGATAGAAACATTGAAGGTTGTAGTGGTACACCACAAATTATATATTGCACAAGCCTACTGCCCACACACTCTTGTACACTATTTCATACGTGTCATAAAGCCAAAGAAGTGTCGAATAACCTTATAATAAGGTTGTATGGTCTATACATGAGATTAGAGGAGAATAAGTTGAAACAAAAACCCTTGATTTGATAACTAGGTGCCTACTGTCGGGATACTATTTTGGTGAGGCTAGGTAGCCCAAAAAGTTTTAATTAGCTACTAATACTAGTTTTACAGCTTACCTTATTTTATATAAGTAATCTAAAAGGAAGAAAGTCGATTCATGGTAATATCCAATTGCGCGGCAAAGTATGTAAGGCTATTTGATTTTCTATTTATTTGGCATGAATCTAGAACATTGTGCATAAAGTAAGCTTTCTAAATGCTCTTGGTAGCAAATGATACATACTGACTATATATGATTAACCATTATATCTAATAACCTCGTTCCCACTCCTTAGTGTGCTAAATTACTTTAATATGAGTTTATTTCTAGATATATGTTCTTACTCCATCAAGTAGTAGCATACAAGGCTTAAACTATTTCATCATTAAAATACAAACTCTTGTCACATATTTCCAGTACGTAAGTCAATAAGGTCCTAGAATACACATGGTAGGTATGCTTATTTATTGGGCACACAATCATCCTACTTTGTTCCAACTTGCTTCAATTGGTCTATCTAATCATACTCCTAATTCTCTCATATTATTACACGTTCTATTCATTAGGTATCACTCCCATTATCATTCTCTGCAATCTTAGCTCACACACTCCTTAATTGTTCCATTGAATAACTTGGATGTCCTAACTTGGGATGTATATTTTTCTTATGTTAAATTTATTTGTGCACTTTATTAGTTCCCATGTTCATGTAAACCTCTCATTTGATATCATTTACTAAGTATTTTATCATCGTATCATTTAATAAAGTCCATATCTCTTGGCATGATAAGTTAAATGTCTCTACTTAATATGTGTTTAGTTTGAGCTATCAAATGATTATTGTATCACACAAACTCCTAAGTGTTACATTGGCATTATAGTTGATTTTCATTTCATTGTTACTACCTCAAGTACATAAGAACATGTCTCCTACTATTTTTAGTTGTCCCTAAGCTAACATTATGACCACCCAAATAACAATCTCAAAGATTAAAGAAGTTATGTAAAGTAAATATACTTATATGTGGCTGGTAGCTCAGGAGAAAAGGACTAGAATGGGTCAATCTCAATTCATGGATTTATGGGTGGTATCCCAGGGGTGGAAGGAACACCTAGCATTGGTCAATCCCATTATCGGGTGGTATCTCAAGGGTGATAGGAAAGCCTAGAATGGGTCGATCCCGATTTGTTTATTGATGAGGAACATATCCTAGGGTTATAATGCCTAGCATGGTCAATCCTCTTTTACCATTGATTATTTGGTCACACATAACATGGTTTACAAACTTATAAAGCAAAGAAGAGTAAATTAAAAAAAAACATGTAATGTATAGGCTTTCACAAGTGTAATAAAGGTGGTCATTCGTCCTTATCTATGTATTTATGTATTGATCCTTTATTTCATTAATTTATTATTTCACTTATGGTTATTCCATGTCTTACATTTTCAGTATATTACCTCGTACTGCTGTCCCTCACAGGGGACCAGCATTCTATGTTGCAGGCAGAAGTTCTTACCTAGTAGATCTTTATAATAGAAGCACGGGATACTCAGCGACAGCTGGTGAGCTCCTAGTTGATTCAAGACCTTGTCGAGTCTTTAGTATTTATATTTTAATGGTTTTATAGGCATGGATTTTATTAGAGGCTTTGTAGACATTTTAAAGTAGTCATATGTATTCATTGATTCACATGTTATTGGTATCTATTTAGCTAGCTGGATGGTATTGTATATACAACTTCTTATTAGTGATTCATTTTCTCATCTAGATTATTTTTATAGTATATGTTCCTATAGTTGTTGTTTGCCTTATCCAGTAATGGGGTATGACAAATATGGTATTAGAGCGTTTTATCCTAGGGAGTCTACAAAGCCGTGTCTAGTAGAGCCTTACTTATGAATATGTTGCACGGCACATTTATAATTATGGAGCTACTTGGATATTCATGAAATGTTAATTTCTTTCATAATCCAGATCGTGCGATAGAGCAATGTTAAGAAGTCCAATCCTACTCGTACTATGATTTCTAATATTCATACTATGCCTACTATAGCTAAGCTCAATGATGGTAAAAGGTCCAGTACCACTAATGTCCAAGAGGCAACATACAATAAAGTGTCTTAAGCTATAAAAATTTAGATTAAGGGGAATTACATGAATGGTTGCTCTCGTGCTTTTTGGTTAATTGTTAATACCAATCGAGCTCGGAATCGTGATGATCATTTGATTATAAGAATGGGCTTATAAGTTGATTAGCTTCATTGAGTATAGAGTAGTGTTTCTTTAGGCAAAGCAAAGTATTAAGTTGGGGTGCTGATGAGTGGAAAATTTACCTCTCATTGATACCAAAATTATTGCTCATTACTATGATTAAATTGTATAAAAAATGGCTAATTCTCCATTAGAATGCGTTAATTTCTTTTTTTTTTGTGATATTGCATGTCCTATAATGAAAATGAGTAGAAATCAAGCTGAAAGGAAAGGAAAATGGACAATAAGACACAAGAATTAGATATCAGGCAGATCACCCTCAGTTACCGCGATCACTGATGTCTCCGAAAACAACCTCCAAAGAACTATGTTGCTGCCGTTGTCAAATATAGTAACCCAACTAGGTTGGGGTCGAACCCATAGGGATGATGCTGAAAAGTTGCTTAACTTGATGTATTTCACGTGCAGTGCAAAAAAGTAAATGAGGAATTTTTGAAGTAATCAGTAAGTAGTAACTGAACTTGAGTGCTTTGAGTTGTAAATACTATAAGATTAACACTAGGTTTGTGTTCCCCTGGCTTCTTAATTCCACAAGTTTCTAGTGTTTAACCCACCTATTTTGTAACTCTACATGTAAAGTCGACAAGGTATTTATTATCAATAGTCTTGTAAACTTTTTGATAAATCTCACCCTTTACCTTGTGAGTCACAAGGAGTCACCTTATTGCTCTTTCCCTATGACTTCAATTCAACTCTCACATTTTGAGTCTCAAGTTTGTGAGATGAGATGGCAAAATAATAATGATGAAAGTGAATCTCAAATTTCTATCTTAATTTTTTGTCCCAATCACAAACTCTCTTGTGAGGACGTTTACGAATAAAGTGTACCCCCAATATTTTGCAGTAGCTTTGAGGTCTATTATGATGAAAAGGATTAAGATACATGTAGTTTACATTAGAATAGATAAATCTTCCAATTCCCTTGCGTAGTTAATCCACCAGGGTTCCTACAACCCTAGTGAGGGAAGTCCGCCGCTCATGTTCATGCAACAATCCATGAAAATTAATAAATAAAGCATGAAATTAATTTCAGAATAATGAGAAGAATAAAATCTAGAATTTTCTATTGAATTAAAACACAAGGATCCCAAGAACAAAGTATCAATGGTAAAATAATGTAAAAGAATAACAAAGTGTGTAAGCTAATAAGATTAAACCTTTGGGTATTTATTGTATGTCAAAAATACTTAAAAATCCTAATAAAACAGGGAAAGGTAAAGTTAATTTGGTACATGGTATGACTCACTCACCTGCTTATATGCTCATCATACGAGTAGTACCATACCTCTTGTATCTATTCAAGTGTCTGGTCTTCCAAGGCTTCAACTTTTTGTTCTTCATAAAACTTATGCTCATGAGTTGTACCTTGATCATACGACTCATTTCCCTTACTTGTATCTACCTGAGACTTCTAAATTTCAAAGCTTCAAATACTGGTCTAATTACGGTTTCCCTATATGAGTTGTACTCATACTTTTGACTCGCACACATCTGAGACTTTTGTATGAATGGTAGCTTTAGATCCAGATATTCTTATGATCATTATACAAATCGTATCCTTTCTTACAACTCAGATACTTGAGTATAACTTCCCAATACTTTGTTTTTCTTTTGTTTCTTTATTTTTATTATTTATATGAGTCAGCCTCTAAGTCGTATGATGTGTTGATTATGCATGAGGATACTCGTACCTTGCCGTGATTTTGTCTTTTTAAGTCGTTTTCTTCCATTTTCATCCTAACACCCTAGTAGACCTGTTTTAATTGCAATAAATATAAAAGTGCATCATATCCACTAAAACAACCTAAGTACATGCATAAATTCACGATTTTAAGCATCAAAAGTGTTGTGTTTCCATGAATTATCACTAGGCCATGGTTTAGGTCATGACATTCTTGGTATTAGAGCATAGTTTTAGGTCCATTAGGTGTTCATAAAGCCATGTCAGGTAGAGTCCCTTTTTTGGGTGAGTAGCGCACCACACTTATGGGGGGAGGATACAGGCATTTAAGAATGTTTTCTTTTCTTGTCTTCTATTTCAGGATTTAGAGTCTAGGGTCATGGAATTTCTCTAACTCCCAATTAGCTCACATTTTTTATCATCCCTCCATGAAGATTTAATGGACATAGGAACTCAGTCAGGCCCTTAGTCCTACTCGAGGATAATGTAGATGGAACTCGACCTACTTATGGGGTATAAATGCAGTTTAGGGTCCCTACTCCTATTTGTACTACCCTGTGTGGTGTTCCACTAGTCTTTCTCAGGCTTCTCAGGCTGATGATACTCATACCATAGCATCTCAAGGAGACATCTCTAATATAGAGTTCCAATATTCAATTTACCTATTGACTTAGTTTATAACCACCCAGTCTCACCAATTAGGTCAGGGTGGTTCTATTGATCCTTCTTTGGAGGTTACTCAAGTTGGTTAGTTTATGAGGTTTAATCCTCCAACCTTCACTGGATCAAATAGAGAAGATTTTTTGAGTGATGCATGCTACTAATGTAGAGGGTGTAGTGTTTGCTGCATATCAGTTGAAGGATGTGTCTTATTAATGATATAAGGAGTGGGAGTCATCAAGTGGTGCCGATTCTAAGTAGGATATGTAGGAAGAGGTTTTTGGTGCTTTCCTTGATTGTTTCTTTCCTCAAGAGTTGAGAGAGGCTAAGGCTGAAGATTTTATGAACTTGAGGCAAGGTAGGATAACTGTGAAGGGATATGCCTTGAAGTTCCATAAGTTTTCTCATTAAGCTTTTTAGTTGGTGTCTAGTATGAGGGTTAGGAAGAGAAAGTTTTCTTTGGGTTTATCGCGTGACTTAATATTGGAGTGTAAGGCTACGATGTTGAATAATGACACGAATATTTCTAGCATTGTTGTTTATATACAACGGTTTGAGGATGAGAATAAGAGGCAGAAGGAAATGAGAGATAGGCATAGTTAGAAGTTCAAGTAATCAGAGAATAGTAGAGGTCAACAAGCTAGTTAAAGGGATGGTAGACAATGGGGCAGGAAGAAGACTTGGGGAAATTTTAATTCATATTCAACAACTAGTGCTCATTATCCTAGGCTTTTTGACGATCTTTATTTTAAGACTAGCAGTGGTCCTAAGGAACAGGGTGCCTAGTCTCAGGCTAATGAAGCTTATTCAGCCCCACCCTATCCTCCTTGTTGATTTTATGGTCATCTTTATTGTGGTTATTGTGATAAGTGGAGGAACTTGTGTATTAATGTGGCTAGCCTGGTCATATTAAGAGGAACTGTCATTCAGCTAAAGTATCCACTATGGATAATAAAGTTTTGGTTGCCTCTTCATCAGCTCCTACACCAAAAGGTGCTACTTTTGTTACCGACACTTATCATAATCATCTTTATTCTCTTGCCATCCATCACGAATATAAAGAATCTCCTGATTTTGTCACTAATACCTTAAAACTCTTCTCACATGATATGTATTATTTTCTTGATATTGGGTATACCCTTTCTTATGTGACCCACAATGTGGTTATACATTTAGGTTTTGTTATTGAACCCATCTCTAAGCCTTTCTCTAGGTATACCCCGGTGGGTAATTCTATTACGATTAGGAAGTTCTATAAGGGTTGTGTCGTGTCCATATTTCATAGGGCAACCTTGGTAGATTTGATAGAGTTAGATATGGTAGATTTTAATATGATTTTGGGGATGGACTGGCTTCATTGTGCTGTGTTTCTCTGGATTGTATGACCCAAAGGGTCATTTTCCAATTCCCTAATGAACTGGTAAGTAAATAGGAGTGGAGTACCTTAGTGCCTAAAGGGAGTTCTATTTCCTATATTAAAGCCTGAAAGTTGATTTCCAAGTAGAGTTTTTATTGTTTGTCTGGGATAAAGATTCGAGCTCTGAGGGTCCTTCAATGCAATCTGTCCCTATGGTTAATGAATTTCCTAAGATCTTTTGTAAGACCCCGTAAAGTTCTTATATTAAATCAGTCCTTTAGGATTGTCAAGGGGTCCCAACTTAGAATATTTTAGCTAAGTTTTCAGACTTAGCGTTATTTTAGCCTTCAAAAGTTGGCAATCTTATTCTCAACCTTTACGTCTATTAAATATTGATATTTGAGTTAATTCATGATTTGGAATACTGTAAGTGTTTTCGGACAAGTTTTGGATCTTTTGGACTTTGTTTGAAGCTCCTTTGGAATCCTAAAATAGAGGATCAATGCGATCTTGGCACACCGCGTCGACTCTTACATTGATAAATGTTTTCCCCAACTCCCAGCATTAATTTTTAGTGAGTCGATGCAGACTTGATACAATGCATTGTCTATTACATCGATGCCAATGACGCAGTGTGTTGGTCCGCGTATCGATGGTACAATTTTTCGGTCATTAAAAGACCGCATCCTTAGGGGTATTTAGGTCTTTTTCCCTCTAACTTAAGCCCTAAAAACATGAAATTAATCACTTTAGGGAGCAAATAAACTCATTCTTTCTCAAATTTGCTCAAGAACAAAACCCTAGAATCTTCAATTTCAAATCAAGAGCTCAAGGTTCCACCATTAACTTTAAGAAATTTCTTAACTAAGTTATGTGAAGTGTTCATCCAAGGGTTCCTTCCACCCATAGAGTCCAAGAAACTCTTTTAAAGTTCATGTAGAGTGATTTCATGATTTCCATGAGTTGAATTAAAGTGTATTCACGATTTATTGCAAGATTCATGTAGAGTTAATTGATATGTGTCCTTTATCATGTGAATTCATGTTGAAACTCTTGGAATTATGTTATATGAATTGAATTACATTGCCTACATATTGTTTTAGTATTATGTGCATATATTATGCCCCACAAGTGTTTGATAAATTGTTCATGTGAGTTGAATTGTAAAATTATATCATGTTTAGCATTTATGCAAGTGTTTTCTTGAATGCCCAAATGAATGATTGATGACTAAGTTATTAGTTACTGTGTCTCAAGAATTATTCCATGTCTTTTAAGTTTGTAGTATAGAGTACTGTGGGTATTTAATACCCGACAATTTAGCTGCTTGTCTTGAGCCATGGTCAGCTACATAGTAGAATCAGTCATATCTGGATTAGTAGAATTTAATCAGTTACAGAACTTAGGAAAACTCAGTGAATTTACAATCAGTCCAGCTTAGTATAGTTATACAGTACAATCAGAATAGTTCAGTCCATCCTAGTACAGTTTAGAATTCAATCTAGTGTCTATTCAGTTGGGAGTAGAATTTAACACTTAGTTAACCCAAGGATGGGGACTCACCTGCTAGTAGAGGGTGTAATCCTTAGAAGCAGTCCTTGCATTCAAGAACAACATAGACAGCGTAGGTTGGACATCAACCTGCCAGTTGAGGGTTGATGAGGTGATTTACCTACCAGTTAAGGGTACCACCATTCTCGTTCAGAGTACCTTCCAGATAACGGTGACTCATCACTTGTCCTTACTAGTGGCACGGTATTGACACCCTTCTAACTAGGGTTATAGGTTGGACCACAAATTAGTTAGAGAAGGGGAATGTTGGTTTGATGATTACGCCCTACAGTATGAGTTCCAGCCTCAGTCTAAGAATAGAACTCAGTTCAGTTTTATGGATTCAGGACTATCAGACAAAGTCACTCAGCTCAGTATAGAACTCAGTATGGTTCCAAAGTATTCAAAACTGTCAGATATAGTCCTTCAGATAGTCAGTAATACGGTATTTAAGAACTCAGATATCAGTTATCAGTATTCAAATTCAGTACTTAGTATTAGCATGATCTTAGTTACAGACTATGTATTCATGCATGTACTCTTACTCAGTCATACTCATGTTACTCAGTTATTATTGTGCATGCATATGAACCCATGCATTTTAGCCTACTTCATTAAGCATACCAGTACATTCAAAGTACTGACGCATGCTTTTTCTTTGCACTATGATGTCTTATATCATAGGTTTAGACGCACAGGCTCCAAAGCACCCTTAGCAGTTCAAATTCTCAGCTTTTAGAGTAGTGGTGAGTCCTCATAGTTTGAGGACATGCTTATTATTTATAGTACTACAATTTTAATTTAGTAGATGGAGATAGTTTGGGGCTTATCCAATCAACTCCACAGTTCAGACAGATAGAGGCTTTCCAGTCTAGAGTATTTTTAGACAGTTGTTTAATTTTTCAGTACTTATATTTAGTTTTGGTATTTTGATACAGGATTTAGATTTATTTACATATTTGAACCTTAAGGCATATGTTTTTCGTCTTTCCATAATCATTACAGTATTTATTGCTCAATTATTATAGCAGGTACTAGTCATGGGTTAGCTTTTGGTCCTTCGGGATAATGAGCACCGTGTAGCATCCGGGGTACAAACTCAGAGCGTTAAAAAACTTAGTATCAGAGCCTAAGGTTCAATAGATTTCTAGGAAGTTTGAAAGTCGCATCTAGTAGAGTCTTGTGCATGGGTGTATTGTACACTACACTTATGGACAGGAGGCTACAAGATGTTTTCAAAAAAGTTTCCCTTCTTTCAGTATTCATGTTGTGCGAGAGAGCAAGAGCTCCAGTTGCACTCTCTTTCTAATCCTAGCTTCTCTTCCATTTACAGAATATGCCTCCAAAGAGGACTCAAGGAAGAGAAATGGGAGACCAGTCGGCTCCTTAGGCTATCTATCCAGATCCTTTGGATGAGGATGTCTCCCATGCAGAGTTCAACACAGCTTTTACCACCCTATCTTATTCTGTAGCAGCCCAAAATGAATGTCCAGCTGCGGTTCTGGCCAAACCAGTGGCCAATACTACTACTGCCAGGATTTGGGACTTCACCTGAATTAACCCTCCATCATTAATCGTGTCTAAGTCAGATAAAGACTCTCAGGAATTTCTCAATCAGGTGTAAAAGATTACTTATATTATAGGGGTAACTGCTATTGAGAGCGCTGAGTTGTCCGCATATCAGTTACAAAATGTGGCTCACTCGTAGCTCAAATAGTAGAAGACAGAGAGGGTTGTATAGATACAGAGCCCATACAGTGGAAAGAGTTTTCCACTAATTTTTTGGATAGTTTCTTCCCACTAGAGTTGAGGGAAGCGAAGGTTCTTGAATTTATCAATCTGAAGCAAGGCAATATGATAGTGAAAGAGTATTCTCTCAAGTTTACTCAATTAGCTAGATATTCTTGTCATGTGGTTGCAAACAGTAGATCTCAAATGAGTAAGTTTGTATCAAGGGTTTCTAGCAGCGTTGTAAGACCTTGCAAAGTTCCATCGTAATCTGAGCCTTTAGAACGTATCAAGTAAAGTGTAATTCTGACCATAAAATATTAAGAAGTGACTTCTAAACTGATTAATGTTTTAACCATATAAAATTTTCCTAATTTTGACTTTTAATTTTATGGAAAATTGAATTATCTTTCCAATGATACCTATTTCATCAAAATCCAACATGAGTAGAGAAAGATATGGCCATTTTACAGAAAGCAGTAAAATTGCCCAGGTGAGATACAGAGGGCCGATGGACCGTTGAGCTTGTAATGGACCATTGCGCAAAATTTTGCAGAGGAGAATATGAGAACCCATTCGGGTTAAGCGCGATGATAAGTCAATGAACCATTAAGACCTCGACGGACCATCGCACCTATTGTCGCAGATAAGATAGTGAACCGAGTTTTGGCCCAGGTGTTATAGTAAGGATCGACAAACCATCACACCCACCATCGTGATCCCGTTCAGTAATTCTAAGTCATTTTTAAAAGGGCATTTTGGTCTTTTTCCACCGTTTCCACATCTAAATATATCAGATTCAAGGTATAAACATTATATTCTTCCATAACATTCAAAAATTAGGGTTTGCTCTCAAGATTAACCTTCAAGAGAAAATCCAAATCTTTCTCCAAGAATCTTAAGATTCAACCATAGTTTCTACGGGTTGAGTTAAGAATCAAGGTTCTCAATTCAAAGGCTTCAAGAACCCTCACTCAAGATTTTCAAAAAGAGTCTCAAGCAAGTGTTCACCTACAAGTCATAATCTAAGGTTTGTGGGATTTGAACAAGGGTAACTCTTTCACCCTTGTTCCTAAAGTCTTATTTTAAATACAAATTTCTACAAATTATGAGAATTTTCATGAAATTAAAGTTAGGGTTTATACCCATTATTATTGTTTGCAAGATCTTGAGATTTCCCATGGATTAAAGATTGAATTACATGATTTTTTATATTTCCATGCATATTTCTGAATTTTCCAGATTTTAAGATTTATTATGAATGTTTTGTTATCAAGCATGAATTTTGAGATGTTAAAATCATGAGATTGATATTATGAGTTATTTTTCCAATATCTTGATTGAGATGATTGTAAGATTTTTAAGATAATGATTGAGCATAAAGTTTAAATATGATTTTGATGCATTAAAGCTTTATATTTTGAGTCCTAAGTACAAGTGATGAGTTTATAAGGAGATTATGATCTCAAAGTCTTGTTGACATGTTTTGATAAGTACTTTCAAAAGATAAGAGAGGAATCCACACTACTTATGATTTAAAGCAAGAGAAATATGTTTTGATCTTCATTACAGACCCTTCTATTATTTTAAGGTAGATTTTCTAAGAGTTCTGAGCTGAGTATGGGAGTAGTATTTAGCATCAAGATTGGTATGATTCTAAGGTCTCATACCCTAGAACTACTTGCCACCATAGGTTTGAGATTTATGGTCCCAAGACCGAGATAGTGATCACTAAAGATGAGGTTCTACTCTGATGGCTAGGATAGAATAGCTCTCCCCAACATGTGCAAGAATTTGGACTCCATATAGCTCACATGGTTTATGTCGGTTAGAAGAAACTCCCGAGATCCAAGTGTCCCGAGTCTAAAAGAGTTCCAGAGTTCTCAAGTATTAAAATTTCCTAAAAGTTCTAAGTCCTTAAGTTTTAAAGAAGTTTTACTCTCCACAAGATAAAAGCATGATTTTAAAAGTATTGTTTAAGGCTTTCGTTAGACTTTAAGTACAGATAATAAGAGGAGCGTACAACTTTTTAAAGTTATGTATAAAGACCCGCGAGTTTTCTTTTACATATTTCACTATTCATGATTTAAGAGTTTTATATTCTAGACTTATTCGAGCTATGTGGATCATTCCTATTTGCATGCATGGTTTTATTAAAGAGTATTGATATTGTTTTATGCAAATGCATACACCCCCATATACTCCGTACATTCCCAAAGTGCTGATCCATATATACGTCTGTGTGCTACATTGTCACATAATGTAGTTGCAGGTGCTCAGTCCCAGCAGTGATAGTGATCTTCGAGCATCTTATCTACATCCCTTTACTTGGTGTGTCCTCATGGTTTGAGTACCAATATTTGCATCTTTTTCTCTTTCATAGTGTTTTGAGTTCTACTTTTAGATCATTGCGAGTCAGTTTGGGGTCTGTCCCAATGGCTCTCCAGTTTGAGTAGTAGAGTCATTATCAGACTAGATTGTCAGTTTAAGTTGTGTTCTAGACCATCAATATTTTTTTGCTATCCAGACATTGTTTCCAGTTATTTTTTATTATAGTTGACACAACAAAGTATCACTGTTTAGATTATTTATCCTGAAGCAAGTGTTAGAAGTAATAACACGGTCAAAGGGTTACCTTAGGGCTACTTGTAGCCTTAAGCACCATGTGACATCTCGAGATGAGATTTTGGGGCGTTACAAACATGGTATTAGTTCCTATGGTTTAAGGAGTCCTAGAGAGTTTGATAAGCCATTTTAAGTAGAGTCTTGATCATCGGTGTGTAGCGGGCCACATCTATGAGCAAGAGGCTACAGGACGTTTAAGGAAAAAATCATCTCTTTCATTCAGAATCTATCGTGCTTACAGTTGTCTCTCTCAACTATTAATTAATGCTTTGTTATTTGAAAAAATGCCTCCCCGAAGAAAGAATGCCCACAGAAATAATAATGAGCAACCTCAACCTATTGATCTCCTAAATAATACTGTGTCTCATACTGTGTTTCGAGCGGCCTTTCAGGCATTAGACTAAGTAGTCACCACAAATGTCCAAGACAATAACCAGGCCATAATTCTGCATCATCAGGGAGATGAATTAGCTGATGCTAGGATCCGTGATTTCATGCTGATGTATCTGCCAGAGTTCTATGGGTCTAAGGCTGGCAAGGACCCACAGTTATATCTTGAGAAGGTGAGAAAGATCACCCAAGTCATGCATATTTCTTAGGAAGAGAGTGTAAAGCTGGCATTTTATCATCTAAAAGACATTACTTATGACTGGGTTGTTTAATGATGGAAGAATAGAGGGGAAGTTATTGCCCCTGTTAATTGGTAAGTGTTCTAGGATGCATTCTTCGACAATTTCTTCCCTCTTGAGATGAGGTATCCAAAGATTGAGGAGTTTATGAACTTGATAAAGGGTTCCATGATTGTTAAGGAATACTACATTAAGTTCAATCAGTTGGCCAAGTATATTCCTGATCTGATTGTTGACACTCGAACTAGTATGAGTAAGTTTGTGACTGGGTGTCTGGGTTGGTGTTGAAAGAATGCAGGACTACAATGCTAAACAGGTATATGAACTTATCTAAATTGATGATACATTCATCGAAAATAAAGGCAGACAAGATAAGGGAGAAAGATAGAGTAAGGGGTAACAAAAGGCCTAGATTCGAGCAGCATGAGTATAGTCAGGCTAGGTCCCATGTAGGGAACTGCCCACAGTTCCAGAGTCATTTATCTATGTTAGTGCCTTCATTAGCTAGTGCTCCCACACCTAGAGGCAGGCAGGAGCAAAGGAACATATCTTTTATGTCTCAAACCTAAAATAGTGTAAGTAACCGACCTCGCTATCCTCTATGTACCAAGTTTGGTAGGGACCATCCCGATTAGTGCTTGTTAGAAAAGAGTTGTTGGTTTGGTTATGGAAAGCAAGGCCATAACCTTAGAGAGTGTCCTCATGCTAGGCAAGGGAACAGAGATGCCCGACCTCAGACATAGACTACAAGTACACCAACTCCTGTAGCCTATCCCACCCTTGCTTAGGGTGCTTCATCTAGCACTACTGGCGGTCAGTGCCAGAATAGATTCTATGCTCTACTATTCTGTCAGAAGCAGGAGAACTCTCTCGATGTTGTCACCGGCATGCTCCATGTATTCTACTTTGATGTTTATGTGTTGCTGGACCCCGAGTCGAGTTTTTCTTATGTGACCCCATTTGTTGCTATGAATTTTAAAATGAGTCCCAAAAAGATTCTTGAGTCTTTCCTAGTTTCTACTCCAGTAGGGGAGTCAGGTATTGCTGAGCAAGTGTATAGAAATTGTCCTGTTACTATTCTTCTTAGAATCATGCTTGATGATTTGATAGAGTTGGACATGGTGGATTTTGACCTTATTCTGGTTATGGATTGGCTTCACTCTTCTTATGCATATATAGACTCTCCTACCCATGTGGTTAAGTTTTAGTTTCCTGATGAACCTATTTTTGAGTTGTCTGGGAGTACAGTATCTCTCAAGAGTCATTTTATCTCCTATCTGAAAGACAAAAAGATAATATCCAAAGGTTGCATCTATCACTTAGTTAGAGTTAAAGAAACTAAGTCCGAGGCTCCAACTATTCAGTCAGTCAACATTGTTAATGAGTTTCCTAATATTTTTCTAGAAGATCACACAGGGGTACCTCCCGATTAGGAGAATTCAGGATTGACCTTCTTCCCAACACTCAGCCTATTTCTATTCCTCCCTACCTATGGCACCTGCAGATCTTAAGGCCCAGTGTCTCTACTTGCTCACCTTTCCTGTTCGTGCAACAGAAAGATGGTTCTTTGCGTATGTGTATTGACTATCATCATCTTAACAAGGTTACAGTTAAGAATAAGTACCCTCTTCTGAGAATTGGTGACTTGTTTGATCAGTTGCAAGGTGCAAGTTATTTCTTCAAGATAAACCTTAGATCCGATTATCATCAACTTTATATAAGGGAGACTGATATCCCAAAGACAGCCTTCCAAATCCTTTATAGTCACTTTGAGATTCTAGTCTTGTCTTTTGGGCTAACCAATGCTCCAACAGCTTTCATAGACCTCATGAATCGAGTGTTTAGACAGTATCTTAATATGTTTTTCATGGTATTCATAGATGATATCTTTGTGTACTCCCGTACTGAGAATGACCATGTGGATAATCTTAGAATCGGCCTGCAAACTCTTAAAGATTATCCGTTGTCCACAAAATTCAGCAAGTGTGAATTTTTTCTAAGGTAAGTAGCCTTTCTGGGTTATATTATTTTAGTCGAAGGCATTAGAATTGATTCCTAGAAGACAGAAGCTATAAGAAATTAGCCTATATCTATCTCTCCATTTGACATTTGGAGTTTCTTGGGTCTAGCTGGCTATTACTGCTATTTTATTGAAGGTTTCTATTCTATTGTGTCCCCCATGACTCGGTTTACCCAAAAGAAAGTTAAGTTCCTTTGGTCAGATTCCTGTGAGAAGAGTTTTTAGGAGTTGAAGACTCGACGAACCTTAGCCCCTGTGTTGACTTTGCCTGATGGTACAGATAGTTTTGTGGTGTATTATGATGCCTCTAGAGTTGGTTTGGGTTATGTATTGATGCAGAGAGGTAATTTTATAGCCTATTCGTCTAAATAGTTGAATTTGCATGAAAAGAATTATCCAACCCATGATCTTGAGTTAGCTGCGGTGATCTTTGCTTTGAAAATATGGAGACACTATCTGTATGGTGTTCACATTGATATGTTTACTGATCATAAGATACTGAAGTGTGTGTTTACTCAAAGGGATTTGAATCTTAGATAGAGAATGTGGTTAGAGTTGCTAAAGGATTATGATATGAGTGTGCTAATCACCCGAGCAAGGCCAATGTAGTGGAAGATGCCCTTAGCAGGTTTTCTATGGGTAGTGTCACTCATGTAGATGAAGGTAAGAAAAATTTAGCTCATAATTTGCATCGTTTGGCTAGATTGAGTATTAGGTTGCTTGATTCAGCTGAGAGTATCTTGGTGCAGAGTAGTTCTGAATCCTCTTTGGTTTCAGAAGTGAAGGAGAAGCAAGACTGGGATCCTAGTTTGGTCAGACTGAAGGAGTCAGTTAAGGACCAAAAGGTAGACGTTTTCTCCCAAGGGGGATATGGCGTGTTTAGATTATAGGTAAATTGTGTGTTCCATGTGTTATAATTTAAGGCAGAGAATTATGGCTGAAGTGCATGTCATGCGGTATTCTATTCATCCTAGTGCTACCAAGATGTACCGCAACTTTCAGGAAATCTATTGGTAGAGTGGTATGAAGAAGGATATAGCTAAATTTGTAGCAAAGTATGCAATGTGTAAATAGGTTAAGGTAGAGTACCAAAGACCTGGTGGTATGATGCATGAGTTTGGTATACCCACTTGGAAGTGGAAAAGGTGAATATAGATTTCGTCACTGGTTTACCTCTTTCGTGTCATCGTTTTGATTCAATTTGGGTGGTTGTGGACAGGTTGACTAAGTCCGCACATTTTTTTCCAGTGCATACATCTTATACAACTGAGGATTATGCTAAATGGTATATTCGGGAGTTAGTCAGGTTGCATGGAGTCTCCTTGTCTATTATTTCAGATAAGGGTACTTAGTTAACCTTGCAATTTTTGAAAGCTTTTCAGAAGGGTTTTGGTACCCAAGTTCACCTGAATTCTACTTTTCATCCGCAGATAAATGGTCAAGATGAGAGAACGATCCTAACTTTGGAGGATATGTTGATAGCATGTGCTCTGGACTTCAAAGGTAGCTGGGATGAGCATTTTTCATTGATCGAGTTTTCCTATAACAACATTTATCATGCTAGCATCAAGATGGCACCATTTGAGGCCTTGTATGAAAGGAGATGTAGATCACCCATAGGTTGGTTTGAATTGGGTGAAGTTGTTTTAGTTAGGCCTAATGCAGTATTTGAGGCTATGGAGAAGGTGAAATTGATTAGAGAAAGGTTGAAGATAGGTCAGAGTTGTAAAAAGTCATATGTCGATGTGAGAAAAAGAGATCTTGAGATTGATGTGGGTGATTTGTTGTACTTAAAGATTTCACCCATGAAAGAGGTGAAAAGGTTTGGAAAAAGGGGGAAGCCTAGTCCCCATTATGTTGGCCCTTATAGAGTTTTGATCCGAGTTGGGAAACCCGCAGAGTTGTCAGCTATTCATCCTATTTTTCATTTCCCATGCTTAAGAAGCATATTGGTGATTCCGTTGTAGTGGATCCTTCAGAGAGTGATGATATTTAGAACAGTTTTTCATTTGATAAGATTCCCGTTAAGATCCTAGATTTTCAGATCCGTAGAATGAGGTACAATAGGTTCCCTTGGTTAAAGTTTTGTGATGGAACCATTCTATTGAGGGCGCTACTTAGGAGGCAGAAGCAGACATGCGAGCCAAGTACCTCACCTTTTATCTGCAAGTTCAGATCAAGCCGAAGGTATTATTCTTCCTTAATCCAACCCTTCTAATCTAAGGTTCAGCTATGTATCCATTCTTACATGAGTTCTTGCAATTTTCGAAGTATTCAAGAGTTTAGAAAGATATGGAACTCGCTTAGCAAATTGCTACAGCTATGTGTACTCAGTTTTCTCTGTGTTTTTAGTCTAACTAGCAACATTTGAGGATGAATGTTTCCAAGGGGGAGATATTGTAATACCCTGCAAAGTTCCTTCATAGTCTGATCCTTTAGAGCATGTCAAGTGAATGTAATTTTAGCCCTAAAAGATTAAGGAGTGACTTCCAAAGTGATTAGAATTTATCGTGAGGGAAATTGAATTATCTTTCCAACAATACCCATTTCATCGTAATCTGACATCGAAAGAGAAAGATATCACCATTTTAAAGAAAATAACAAAATCACCCAGGTGCAATGAAGAGGGCCGACAGACCGTCAAGCTTGCAACGGACCATCGCCCAAACCACCTCAGAGGAGATAATGAGACCCCATTCTGGTTAAACGTGATGGTATGGTCTACGGACCATCGAGACCTTGATGGACCATCGCAGACATCATCACGGACGAGATAGTGAACTGAGCTCTGGCCTAGGTACGATGGTCAGGACTGACGGAATGTCGGGTCCTCGATAGACCATCGCACCCACCATCGCAGATCCTGTTTCATAATTCTAAATAATTTGTAAATGGGCATTTCGGTCTTTTTCCACCCTTTCCATATCTAAATATATCAGATTCAAGGCATGGACATTATATTCTTCCATAACATCCAAAAATTAGGGTTTTCTCTTAAGATTAACCCTCAAGAGCACATCCAAATCTTTCTCCAAGAACCTTAAGATTCAACCATATTTTCTATGAATTGAGTTAAGAATCAAGGTTCCCAAGTCAAAGGCTTCAAGAACCTCACTCAAGAGTTCCAAAAAGAGTCTCAAGCAAGTTGTTCACCTACAAGTCATAATCTAAGGTATGTGGGGTTTAAAAAAAGGTAACTCTTTCACCCTTGTGCCCAAAGACTTATTTTGAATAAAAATTTCTGCAAATTATGAGATTTTCCATGAAATTGAAGTTAGGGTTTATACCCATTATTATTGTTTGCAAGATCATGAGATTTCCTATGGATTAAAGGTTGAATTACATGATTTTATTTATATTTCCATGCCTATTTCTGAATTTTCCAGATTTTAAGATTTATTATGAATGTTTTGTTATCAAGCATGAATTTTGAGATGTTGAAATCATGAGATTCATATTATGAGTTATTTTTACAATATGTTGATTGTGATGATTGTAAGCTTTCTAAGATGATGGTTGAGCATGAAGGTTAAATATGATTTTGATGCATTAAAGCTTTATATTTTGAGTCCTAACTGCAAGTGATGAGTTTATAAGGAGATTATGATCTAAAAGTGTTATTGACAAATTTTGATAAGTACTTTCAAAAGCTAAGATAGGAATCCACACTACTTATGATTTAAAGCAAGAGAAATATGTTTTGGTCTTCATTATAGACCCTTGAGTTATTTTGAGGTGGATTTTCTAAGAGTTCTGAGCTGAGTATAGGAGTAGAATTTAGCACCGAGTTAGGTATGATTCCAAGGTCTCATACCCTAGAACTACGTACCACCATAGGTTCTAGAATTATGGGCCCAAGGCCGAGATAATGATCACAGAAGATGAAGTTCTACTTCGATGGCAAGGATAGAACAACTCTCACAAATGTGGGCAAGACATTGGACTCCACGTATTTCACATGGTTTATGTCGGTTAGAAGAAACTCCCGAGTTCCAAGTGTCCCGAGTCTAAAAGAATTCCAGAGTTCTCAAGTGTTAAAAGTTCCTAAAAGTTCTAAGTTCTTAAGTTTTAAAGAAGTTTTACCCTCCATATGATAAAAGCATGTGTTTGAAAGTATTTTTTAAAGATTCCTTTAGCCTTCAAGTACTGAGAATAAGAGGAGAGTAAAGATTTTTAAAGTTAAGTATAATGACCCACGAGATTGGTATTACATTTTTCACTATTCATGATTTAAGAGTTTTATATTCTAGACTTATTTGAGCCATGTCGGTCATTCCTATTTTCATGCATGATTTTATTGCAGAGTATTGATATTGTTTTATGTAAATGAATACACCCCCATATACTCAGTACATTCCCAAAGTGTTGATCCACATATATGTCTGTGTGCTATATTGTCTCATAATATAGGTATAGGTGCTCAGTCCTAGCAGTGACAGTGATCTCCAAGCATCTCATATACGTCATTGTCCTTGGTGAGTCCTCATGGTTCGAGGACCTATCTTTGTAGCTTTTATGCTCTCATAGTGTTTTGAGTTCTACTTTAAGATCATTGCGTGTCAGTTGGGGGTTTGTCCCAATGGCTCTCCAGTTTGAGTAGTAGAGGCATTAACAGACTAGATTGTCTGTTGTAGTTGTGTTCTAGACCATTAGTATTTTTTCCTATCCAGCCATTGTTTCTAGTTATTTTGGATTATAGTTGACAGAAAAAAGTATCATTGTTTAGCATATTTATCCAGAAGTAAGTGTTTGAAGTAATAATAGGATCAAAGGGTTAGCTTAGGGCTACCCTTAGCCTTAACCACCATGTGATATTTTGGGATGAGATTTTGGGGCGCTACAAGCGTGGTCAAGGAGTGTAGGACTGCAATATTGATTAAGGAGATGGACATATCGAGGCTCATGGTTCATGCTAGGCAGATAGAGGAGGATACAAATAGGGAAAAGGAGAAGGAGAATAAGAGAGCGAGACTTCGCTCAGCCTAAGTTAGAGGGTAGGAATCGTTCTCAGTTCTGCCTAAAATCTTCAATTCCAACTCCGTCCTTAGCCAGTACTCCTGTGCTGAAATTCGGAGAAGATAATAGGGATAGGGCAGTAGGCCCTAAACCCCAGGGCAGTGATAGTAATTCATTACTAGGTGTACTCAAAAAAACACCCTCTAAATGGGTCAGCAGACGAATTAATAACCCCTCCAAGACCAGGGTAGAAAAACTTTGTGCAGCCTATGTAGGTCCCATAGCTATAGCTTACTCAACCTAAGGCTCGAGGGAGAGGCCTCTATTACTACCTCTGAAGAGGTAGATCTTTTTGCCCGTCCACTATCTTGGGCCAGTCCATAACCAACAACTCGCCTCCAAGATTAGGCTCTCTCCTTAGATAATGGCTTCATATCTCTAGCCTCATAGTATCTAGTCATCAAAATCTATGTATAAGAGATTAGAACTCAATTTAGAATATAGGGTGATAAATAATATGCATTAAAAGGAATAAAACAAGGGAAGTTTCCAAAAGATATCTTATACCCTCTCAAAGATAGATATAGATGTCTATGTACCAATCCATACTCTACTAGAAATACTGTTCTTACATTGATGAGACCAATGAGCCTCTTGGTTGCTCTAATACTAATTTGTTAATACCCAAAACTAAGGGTCATGATAGAACTTGTTGTGACAAGCCTTGACGAGTAAGTAATTCTCCCAAATTGATATAAAATAAGAAAAAGAATACCAAAACCCAAGGTAAGGCTTCTATAATGAATCCAAACCACATATATACAATAATAGCAGAAAAATACATAACAATGATACCGTAAATCTCTCTGAAATTTAATGTCACGATTTAAGAACAAACTAAGTACATCTCAACATAAAAATATACAACTGATAGTTCAAAAGGAACATAATTTATTTCTAAATACAAAAAAGGACATAAATTAAACAAGAGAAGGTAGTATATAAAATCTCTAAGCATCCACCAAGCACAAACTCAAAAATAATCCAAGCACCGCCCGAAATTAGTTATCGTGCAATGCATTCGTGGATGGATTTGCATTGAAAGAGCACTATAGTTATGAGTTTGATCCACTATTACTTAGCTTAACTGATAAAATTAAAAAATAAAGTATAAAAAATACACGCTATGGGAACGTCGCAATGAGAAAATGTCCCGACTAGTATCCCACATCATTCCACTAATAGTTATAAAAAATACATATATACCAAAAACGGGTATGGTAAGGAAATACAACTATATAGACATCAAATCAAAAAATGAAAATACAACATAAAATGTACATAATGTATAAAATATAATGAAAAAGGTGATAATGGTGTGATAGGTCCGAGGTTTTCACACAACTTTTGATACACCTACCGAATTATGGTTTTGAGATAGGACCTATGGAGATTTCATCAACCCGTATACAATCCAATAACCAACACCAAATCTAATATCCCACAAAGTTCGCTCGTAGTCCGGGCCTTAGAGCGTGTCAAGTGAAGTATAATTCTGCCCCTAAAAGATTGAGAAGATACTTCCCAAGTTATTAGTATTTAAACCATATATAATTTTCTAAAATTTTAATTCTTTTCATTTAGATAATTGAATTATCTTTCCAACGATACCAATTTTTCCAAATCCAGCATCGGGGTGAGAAGTTATGGCCCTTTTACTGAGAGTTGTTGGAATCGCCCAGGTGCGACGGATGATCTGATGAACCATCGAGTCTACGATGGACCATCTCTCAAACCTTTGAAACCAAAGTAGAAAATCCCTTTCCTAGCCTAAGTGTGATGGCCATAACGACGGACTATCATGACTACGACGAACAGTCATTAAGACCATCGCCACTAAGGCAGTATGGTCTCAGCCTGTCCATCGTACGATGGAAGATCCGATGGACAATCGTACCTACGATGTACCATTGATCCAACTGTCATATTGAGGTAGTATGTCCCTTTTTTGTTCATCGTGCGACGGACGACCTGATGGACCGTCAGACTTGCGACGGACCATTGATCCAACCATCGTAGACCTCGTTTAGTATTTTTAGATCATTTTTAAAAGGGATTTCCGATATTTTCCACTCTTTTATCAACCATATATATTCAAAATGAAGCAAATGGCTTCATTAATCATCCAAAACATAAGAGAGCTAGGGTTTCTCCCTCAAGATCAAATCTAAAACCCTTCTCCAAGAAATCCAAGAACTCACTATGGATTCTACAAATTGAGTTGAGATTTGTGTTCCCCAAGTTCAAGGGTTGCAAGAACCCTCTCTCAAGAGTAAGAAGAAAAGTTTAAAGAAAACATGTTTATCCAATTTCTTAATCTAAGGTATGTGGGGTTTTGAACAAGGGTAATCCTTTCATCCTTGTGCCCAAAATCTTATTTAAACTATGATTTTCTGCAATCTATGAGATTTTACATAAATTTGAATTAGGTTTTTTCACCCATTATTATTGATTGCAATATTTTGATGTTTCCCATGAATTGAGAGTCCAATGGCATGATTTTCATATGTTTTCTTGAGAAATTGCAGCTTGGTCTATACCCCATGATTTTAATCCTTAAGAAATTAATAGTTGAAATATTTCAGGTGCTCAATCCCAGTCTCATCAATGATTCTAGAGTACCTTCGTCTATATTTCTATAGTTGTAAGGCCTCATGGTTTGAGGACATATCTTCAGACATTTCAGTATTCGAGTGTTTATGTTATTACTTTTAGTTCAGTTTGAGTTAGTTGGGAACCTATCCCAATGGATTTTGAGTTCATGAAGTAGTATAGGCTTTGTCAGACTAGTTATCAAATTGTGGTTATGTTGAGATTTTACTTTTGTGGTTGTTTAGACCGAGTATTAACTTCGTATTTTCTTTTACTCAATATGATACTATTAGTGTTTTATGTATTCCTTCTTGAATGAGTTATTATTATAAGTGATAGGTTTAAAGAGTTAGCTTGGGGCTACTCAAAGCCTTAAGCACCGTGTGACATCCCGGGAGGTGATTTTTTATAAACTTGGTATCAGAACCTAAGGTGTTAAAGGAGTCCTACGGAGTCTGACAAGCTGCGTTGATTAGATTCTTGATCATCAGTGTGTAGCGCGCCACATCTATAGGCAATAGACTACAATATGTTTTAGGAAAATATTGTTTCTTTCTTTCAGATTCCATCGTGCTTGCAGTTTTCCCTCTTATCTAATAATTTATGCTCTCCTATTTTAAAAAATGTCTCTCCAAAAAGCGAATGCCTATAGAAATAATGATGAGAAACCCCCACCTATTGATCTTTTGAATGAAACTATGTCTCAAGCTGAGCTTCAGGCAGCCTTTCAGGCGTTAGACCAAGCAGCCACAACCAATGTTTTGGACAATAACCAGGCCATAGTTGCAAATCAGTAGGGAGGTGATGTATCTTCTTTTAGCATCCGTGATTTTATACGGATAAAGCTGCCAGAGTTTTATAAGTCCAAGGATGGTGAGGACCCACAGTTGTACCTTGAGGAGGTAAGAAAGATTACACAGGTGATGCATGTGACTGAGGAAGAAAGTGTTGAGTTGGTGTCTTACAAGTTGAAGGACATAGCTTATGACTAGGTTGTATCATGGAGGAAGGGTAGAGGTGAGGATGTTGCTCCTATGACTTGACAGGTGTTCCAAGATGTATTCTTAGACAAGTTCTTTTCGCTTAAAATGAGGGAAGCAAAGATTGAGAAGCTTATAAAATTGAGGTAGGGCTCCATGACCGTTAAGCAGTATAACTTGAAGTTCAACCAGTTGGACAAGTATGCTCCTAATTTGATTTTTGACACCCAGGCTAGTATGAGCAAGTTCATGACTGGTGTTTTGGGGTTGGTATTGAAAGATTATAGGATTGCGATGCTGCATAGGGATATAGATCTAGCTAGGTTAATAATGCATGCCCAGTAGATAGAGGTGGATAATATTAAAGAAAGAGAAAAAGTGAAGGGTAACAAGAGGGATAGATCTAAGAAGCATGATTTTAGCTAGCCTAGGTTCCATGAAGGGAAACACCCTCAATTTCAGAGACTTTCGTCTATGCCAGTGCCTTCATCAGCTAGTTCTCGCACTCTTAGAGACAGGTAGTAGCAAAGGGGCAAGTCTTTTATGTCTAGGTCATAGAACAGTGTTGGTAATAGGCCCTGTTATCCTCCTTATGCTAAGTGTGGTAAGGATCATCCCAGTGAGTGTTTCGTAGATTTGAGGGGTTGTTTTGGTTGTGGCAAGTAGAGCCATAGACTTAGAGACTGTCCACATGCTAGGCAGGGGACTAGAGATGTCCAACCTCAGGCACAAGCTACTAGTGCACCAGCTCCTGTATCTCATCCCGCCCCTACTCAAGGCACTTCATCTAGCACTACTGGCGGTCAGCGCCAGAATAGATTCTATGCCTTACCATCCCATCATGAGAAGAAGAACTCTCCAAATGTTTTTACTAGTATGCTCAGTGTCTTTTGTCTTGAGGTTTATGTGTTCTTGGACCCTGGGTAAAGTCTCTTTTATGTGACCCCACTTATGGCTGTGAATTTCAAAATGAGTCCCAAAAAAATTCCTGAGCCTTTCCTAGTCTCCACACCAGTAGAGGAGTTAGTTGTTGCTAAACAAGTGTTTAGAGATTGTCCTATTACTATTCTTTATAGAGTCATGCTTGCTGATTTGATAGAGTTAGACATGGTGGATTTTTACCTTATTCTAGTATGGATTAGCTTCATTAATGTTATGCATCTATAGACTGTCGTACTTGTGTAGTCAAGTTTCAGTTCCCTGATAAGCTAGTTTTTGAGTGGTCTGGGAGTTCAGTATCTCTCAAGAGTCATTTTATCTCCTATCTCAAAGCCAAAAAGCTAATATCTAAGGGTTATATCTATCACCTAGTTAGAGTCAATGACACTAAGTTTGAGGCTCTAACTATTTAGTCAGTCAAAATTGTCAATGAGTTTCCAGATGTGTTTCCCAATGATCTCCAGAGGTACCTCTCGATAGAGGGATAAAATTTAGGATTGACCTTCTTCCCGACACTTATCCTATTTCTATTCTGCCATACCGTATAACACCTACTGAGATTAAGGAGTTAAAATAGCAACTCAAAGATCTTCTGGAAAAAGGTTTTGTAAGGCCCAATATTTCTCCTTGGGCGCACCTATTCTATTTGTGAGGAAGAAAGATGTCTCTTTACGTAGGTTCATTGACTATCGTCATCTTAACAAGGTCACAGTCAAAAATAAGTATCCTCTTTGAAGAATTGATGACCTGTTTGATCAGTTACAAGGTGTAAGTTATTTCTCCAAGATAGACCTTTGATTCGGCTATCATAAACTTAAATTGTGGAAATGTGATATTCCAAAGATAGCCTTACGAACCTGCTATGGTCACTTTGAGTTTCTAGTCATGTCTTGTGGGCTAACCAATGCCCCAGTCGCCTTCATGGACCTCATAAATGAATTATTCAAGCAATATCTTAATATGTTTGCCATAGTGTTTATAGATGACATCCTTGTATACTCCCGTAGTTAGCATGATCACGCAGATCACCTTAAAATTGTCTAGAAACTCTTAAAGATCACCAGTTGTTCGCCAAATTCAGTAAGTGTAAATTTTGGCTATGGTCTGTAGCCTTTCTGGGTCATGTTATTTCAGTCGAAGGTATTAGAGTTGATCCCTAAAAGACAAAAGATCTAAGAAATTGGCTTAGACCTATCTCTCCATCTGATATTAGAGGTTTCTTGGCTCTAGTGGGCTTCTACCACCATTTTGTTGAAGGTTTCTCTTCTATTGCATCCCCCATGAACAAGTTGACCTAAAAAAAAAGTTAAGTTCCAGTGGTCAAATTCCTGTGAGAAGAGTTTTTAGAAGTTAAAGACTCGATTTACTTCAGCCCCTGTGTTGACTTTGCCTGATGGTACAGATGGTTTTTTGTGTATTTTGTTGCCTCTATAATTGGTTTGGGGTATGTGTTAATGCAAAGGGGTAAGTTATAGCCTATGCGTCTAGATAGTTAAAGCCGCATGAGAAGAATTACCCAACCCATGATCTTGAGTTAGCTGTTGTGGTCTTTTCTTTAAAAATCTAGAGACACGATCTTTATGGGGTTCATGTTGATATGTTTACTGATCATAAGAGCCTATAGTATATGTTTACCCAGAGGGAGTTGAATCTTAGGCAGAGGAGTTAGTTAGAGTTGTTAAAAGACTATGATATGAGTGTGTTGTATCACCCGGGCAAGGCCAATATAGTGGTAGATACCTTTAGCATATTATGTATGGGTAGTATTGCTCATGTAACAGAAGGTAAGAAGGAGTTAGCTCATGATGTGCATTGTCTGGCTAGATTAGGTGTTAGGTTGCTTGATTCAGATGAGAGAAGTACTTTGGTGCAGACTAGTTCTGAATCCCTTTTAGTTTCAGAAGTGAAGGAGAAGCAAGACAGAGATCCTAGTTTCGTCAGACTGAAGAACTCAGTTAAGGACTAAAGGTAGAGGTTTTCTCCCAAGGGGGAGATAGCGTGTTGAGATTAAAGGGTAGATTATGCATTCCGTGTGTTAATGATCTGAGGCAGAGGATTATGGATGAAGCGTATGACGCACGGTATTTTATTCATCCCGGCACTATCAAGATGTACCAAGACTTGCGGGAAATCTATTGGTGGAATGGTATGAAGAAGGATATAGCTGAGTTTGTAGCAAAGTGTGCAATGTGCCAACAGGTTAAGGTAGAGCACTAAAGACCTGGTGGTGTGATGCAAGAGTTTGGTATACCCACTTGGAAGTGGGCGGTGATGAATATGGACTTCATGACCAGGTTATCTCTTTTGCATCATAATTTTATTTGGGTCGTTGTAGATAGGCTGACTAAGTCTGCGCACTTCTTGCGCATGCATACATCTTATAAATCGAAGGATTATTCAATATTATATATCTGGGATTTAGTCAAACTACACGGAGTTCCCTCATCTATCATTTCGAGTAGAGGTACTCAATTTGCTTCTCAGTTTGGGAGGGTGTTTCAGCAGGGTCTTTATACCCAAGCTCTTTTGAGTTTCGGTTTAAATCCACTGACAGATAGTCAAGCTAAGAGGACTATTCAGACCCTAGAAGACATATTGAGGGCATGTGCTCTTGATTTTAAAGGTAGTTAGGATGAGCATTTGCTATTGATAAAGTTGTCCTATAACAATAGTTACCTTGCTAGTATCGGGATGGAACCATTTGAGGCCTTGTATGGTAGAAGATGTAGATCTCCCGTAGGTTGGTTTAAAGTGGGTGAAGCTACTGCGATTAGGCCTGATGCAGTATTTGAAGCTATGGAGAAAGTTAAGTTGATTAGAGAAGGTTGAAGACACTCAGAGTCATCAAAAGTCTTATGCCGATGTAAGGAGAAGAGATCTTAAGTTTGAAGTGGGTGATTTGGTGTACTTGAAGATTTCACCTATGAAAGAGGTAAAGAGGTTTGGTAAAAAGGGAAAGCTTAGTCCTTGTTATGTTGGCCCGTAAAGAGTTTCAAGTCGTGTTGGGAAAGTAGCTTATGAGGTTGAGTTGACCACAGAGTTGTCAACAGTTCATCCTATTTATTATGTCTCCATGCTTAAAAAGTATATTAGGGATTCTGTTGTCATAGATTCCTCAGAGAGTGCTGATATTCAGAATAGTCTTTCATTCGATGAGATTCATGTTGACTACGACTAGACCATACAAGTCGTAGGTCCCATTATGATTGGTGCCATTGAATTGTAAGGATAAAAGTTTAGGGTTCCTTGATGGTACTACCTTGGTTATGACTCATGATAATGAGTCGTAAGTAGAGTTACGAGGCAAGGGGTTGACTCGTAACTAAAGGCGACACTTTTTCAACTTTTATGCTGAGGGCACTCTGGACATTTTACACTTTAACCCCCTGGACCCCACAACTTAAAGCCTTTCTTAGAACTTATTATCACAGCATTCCCAATAAAACACTGACAAATTCTCTCCTAAATACTTTGTCTAAGTTAAGGCTAGGATTTCAACAGGTTGACCAATTAGGGCTATCAATGGTGGTTTCTCTCCGTACATCTTACTATTTTAGCATGTTACTATTCCCTCATTGTTAATTTTGCAAAATCGTGTGATTTAAAGTACCGTTCAAAAGATTATTATTTTGGTTTGGAAACAAAGGTTGGGAGTTTTAATGTTTATGAATTGAACAAAGTTTCTCATAATTTATTTGTGATTTCCAAGCTTTAAATATGATTTTGAACGTGTGGGTGCATGGGCCTAGTGAATGAACTAGGAAATTGTGATTTTCCAAAACTTATGGCTTTTGAAGTGGTCATAACCTCAAGCCCGTAATGCAAAATTGGTTTTGATTTTGAGAACTGTGGAAATTTGTAAATTTGAACGAGTCTTTAAATATTGCATGATATAAAGAAGTATTTGAAATACAATGGTATGATTTAGTAAACAAAGGAAGTTGGTGTTTCCCAATGTGTATTAATGAACAAAGGGAGTTGTTCTCACCAGTTTAATGAAAATTGTTTTGGCATGATTTGTTACCTTACAAGTGTAGTTTGTATCAAGGTACCAACAATGTAAGCCTAAATATTTATTGTGGTTAAATGAATAGGAATGTGTGATACTTGTTTTAATTGAGCTATAATAAGGGTAGTGTAGATGAGTCGTGAAAGTAGGGTTCAAGTGACCGATACTGGAAATTATGTTAGCCGACGCGGGGGTCAAAGTGACCAAAGAGGTTCAAGTCGCCGTTAGTAATATTATTTCATGATTAGGGAGGTTGATTTCCCCGTAAATCTTAATATGATCCGGTGCTTAAGTCACCTTGCTATATGTTGGAGGGTTTGAGTCCTCCATATGCATATATATAAGTTTATTCTCCAGTTTGTGTGGCTTAATGTACCGGGGCTCGACCGAGGGTAAGAGATGGGGCCCATATAGCCGTGGGTTCTATTATATGATGGTTGAGCTACACAATCCAAGCCAATGTTATGAAAAGCATGTTAAGCCTTGTTCCCTATACCGACAATTGATCTATATATTTATGTATATGTATTTTACTGAGTGTTGTCTTTTGAATGATTTTAAACTATTGATCATATAATTATGTGATCCTGACCCCTGATTTACATGATAGCATTCGCCCCGCTAACCTTCTTAGGATGTTTATCCCCATGCGATGCAAGAACTAGTCATACTTCTACTTCTCATGTTCACTGACTTGAATTCGGGGAAAGCCATTGAGTCAGACTAAAGTGGTGAGTTTCCATACTTCGGAGGACTCCATTTCTTGCTATGGATATTTTAGGACATTACAATTCTTTTGATCTTGGTTTTGTCTATTGTCGGGGGCATGTCCCGACTTGAAACACCTTGAACTTTGGCTCTTGCAAAATTTCCTTAGTCTTGAACTTTATGTGCACTATACAATTTACCATACTAGTCAAATAATGTGGGTACGGGTCAAGGACCCTTGTCATATGTTGGTAAGTTTCACATTGGACAAGTTATTTTCTTGGTACAAAAAAAAACACCATATGAGTCGTATGTATATGATAAAAGAAGTATGGCCTATGTTGTTCAGTATCTAGCCTTGATATTTTGCTTAGGGTACGACTTGAAGGGTACTAGTTGTATGGTTAGGGTACAAGATAGGTTATGGATTCTTATGTTGGAAAGAATGTGATATCCAACCTCTGATCAATGTACGAGTGGAAGGTACCACTCGTATGATGTGGGTATGGGTGAGGGGGTCCAACTGTACCCTCCTACAAGTCTTTTACAACTTTTAAGCTAAGGGTATTTTAGACATTTCCTACCCCCAAGACCTTAAGAATGCCTTATAATTCTATTTGGTCCATGATTCTTTACTTTGGAAGATCAAAACACTCTAAAAAACTCTCTAAATATCTCTAAAGGAGCTTGGGCTAGGGTTTCCTCAAGGTGGTCATCTAGAGCCTTAAGGATCGATATCTCCGTGCATCTTCGCAACTCAGTCATGTGACACTTCATTCATTTTTAGTTCATATAAATCATGTATTTTAAACATTGTTCTTGAATCATAAATACTGGTTTTGAAATCCATGGTTGAGGATTTGAATACATATTGTTGTGTATTGTTCTCTCATGATTTCACTTGTGTTTATACATGTTTTGATGATGGTTTTACGCATGTGGGTGCATGGAAATTTTGGTTTACTAATGGGTCATGGTTAACCCTAACATGATAGTTTTTTACTTGAATAATAGTTTAACAATGGTATTGTAATACCCCGGAGAATTATTCGTCAAAATTTTGTGCGTAAACGTATTGGATCCTATCGTCGAGAATGATTTATAATTTTTCTGTGTTTCATTTCTTGGATTTCGACCCACCAGTTCGTATATCATTAAATAATCTTTCCAACGATATGTGGATCACCCAAAATGGACACTCGAGCGATGAGTTACGACCATTCTGATCAAACTACGACCATTCTGATCGAACTGTGAACAGTAAAATGTGCAGAAAAAAAAAACTGCAGCCAGGCTATTCTTTTGGTCAACTTCAAACGATCATAATTCCTTGTACATAATGAATTGTATGAGATACTATATATCAACGGAAATCCCTGAGAGTCTTCTTTCCAATAAAATTGGTTTCATCCAACATGGACATCGGTGTAAAAAGTTATGGCCAATTTACTTCAGCCTATCGAATAGATCACTGAAGGACAGATTCGGATTTTATTTGTTTCTTAGGGGCATTTTGGTCTTTCACCACTCTTTTAAATCTCTATAAATACCCCATTCAGCTGAGAACTTGCATTATTTTCCTCTCATTTCTCTTATATGTGTATATATATATATATATATATATATATATATATATATATATATATATATATATATATATATATATATATATATATATATATATAAGGATTAGGGTTTTGAATTGGGGGAAATTAATTGGAGGCTTTGATTCAAGAATTCCTTCCGTCAATCTCTTCTGGTCACGAAATCTAAGGTATGCAAGTGTTTATCTATGCATTCCTTTCGTCCATAGAGTCCACAAATCCCTTTTTGAAAGTTTAAGTTATGTGTATATATATATATATATATATTCTAGACTTTGATGATGTATATATATATATATGTTGATTGATATTTAATGGTTGAGATCTATATGAGGATTATGTATGTTACTTGATATATATATATATATATATATATATATATGATTATGCATGTTGGTTGATATATATATATATGTGTGGTGATGGTGTATGTTGGTTGATACATGCATGTGATGATTATGTGTGTTGGATGAGATATATGGGGTGGCGGAAAACATGAGAATTTGACGAATTCACCAATGCCTAAAAGTTCATGTAAGGTGTTTGTGGAATTGTTTAAGAGTCTATAAATTTACGTTCTTAGGATATAATAAGTTCTAAATGACTAGATTACTTTCTATGTATACGTTCAACATGAACTCCATGTTATTGTCAAAAATTGGGGATGTTGTGTGGAAGGCTTATGATATGGTTGTAAGTGCGAACGAGGGATTTAGTTGGTGGAATTAAAATGAATGATGGTGTTGTAGCACATGTAATTGTTCATACTGACCTATGCCTAAATGGTGCATGCAAGGTAATTGTAGAAATGCCTAGTTAAAGAAGAATGGATCCTATGACCCTTTGTGATCAAAGTGATGAGTTCATACCATACTTTCATGCTACATGTTTACTATGATACTTGAGAGAAATGGTGAGGCCATTAGGCTACACTAAGTGTGAAATGTCTAATTATGGTTCGAATTGCATATATCAAGATCTTAAAGGAAAGAACCTTGAGAAGTGAACCATGATGTGCTGAATGTATATTATTTGTGTGTATCTCAATTGGATGAACTATATTATGTTGTATTCTTCCTTAACCATATGCATCCTTGTTGAATGATCTACGATGTAATGGCATGAGATCCCAATACTTGTATATGAATATGATCTTCAAATGATTGGTGTGAGGTGTTAATGAATGCATGGTGCATGATGTCCTGTGGGCATGTGAGTATGCGTTGTTGTATACTATGTATTACTTATGTTATTGATTGCTGGGGGTACGTATACCCGAAATAGTCTGCTGGTCTAGAGCTGAGTCAGTTTCGCGATAATCTTACTCATGCTACGATCGATGAATTTCCGATGATTTGAGAACTTAACATGAATTCCGTGAGAACTTAGTATGTGGGGTTTTGAACAAGAATATATTTTCATTCTTGTGCCCAAAGAATTGATTTTATCATTGGAATTTCATGATTTTGTAAAGTGTGTAAATACCCAAGATGTTTTAATGACGAATTATGAGGTTATGAAAAATATAAATTGTTTAAGCTTTGATGTACATGATTACTTTATTATTCCCAAGTTATGATTTGGTATGGTGAATTTCATATTTCTACCATGAGTTGATATTTCAAGTGTTTTTAAGATATGATTTATGGAACTTTGAATCGTCCAATATTGGTATACATAATAATCTTGTTATCTTGTTTTCTTGAATTGAGATTTTATGCCATAAATTGCATACCACTACTATGAAATTATTTTTTTGAGGATTCTTGATATAAGAGCCATGATTTGAGTTACATTACGACATACAAAATCTTACTATGATTTGAAGATCTTAAATGTTTTTCAAAAGCTATTGTCATGATTTGAATATTGGAATGAAAGAATGATTATTTGAGAATATTGATTTGCATATACAGAGTTGGGATGATTTATATTAATTTTTAGCTCGCAGAGATGAAATGCTTTGTTATTGATACCATGTTGATGTTGAGGAAAATTAAAATGTTTTGAGCTAAAATGTGTTGAGAAATAGATTTGATTTGGTCTTTATGATAGACCCTTGCGATGTTGTGGTAGATTTCCAAAGAGATTTGATTTGGTCTTTATGATAGACCCTTGTGATGTTGTGGTGGATTTCCTAATGCGTTCTGAGCTAGTCGGAGAGTATTACTTATCACCGAGAGAGAAATTTGGTATTTCCCAAAACCTATGTGCCACTTTAGGGTTGTTGATAATGATATTGTTGGCCAGAGAGCCGAATTATGATTATGAAAGCTTTAAGGTTGTACTCCCTGGCAAGAGTACAACACTCCCGCCAATGGGAGTGCTCTCCCTAGGAGGGAAAACGTTAGTATTCCATGCGGCTCACGTGGGGTTGTCGGTTATAGGAAACTCCCTTGTCCATAAGAGTATGTTTCTTGAACTATCGAGTCGCTCTAAGTCTTGAGTTGCTGAGTTTGGTTGTCTATGATGAGTCAAGAGAATTTATGATGAATATTGATGATTTTATGATGATTTATGGGATTTTACTTATGTTTTCCTCTCTATAATATTGTGAGAAGTATAGATAATGAAATTCAAGCCATGTGAGTCTTCATTTTCCGTACGCATGTTTTACGAAATCAAAGCTATTATTCAAATTATTGTGTTCAGCCCCACATATTCAGTTGCTTATGAGGAGTCATGGTGAGTTATGTAACTACTTCCCACGATTTCTATGTCAATATAAATTTTCAAGAGTCAGGGTTGTGAGTGTATTCGATTGATCAGTGTTGGTATCCTGTGATTCAGTAATGCACTACCCCAGTACAGTAATGAGTTTCGAGAACAGTAAAGTGGTATCCGAGCTGTGGTATCTGGAGTCGTTATAATTGTTATAGTGGTTGTGAACTGTGCATTCATATATGTGTACTCATTCGTTATTCTCATGATTATTCTGTTGATTAAATGTTCATGCATAAACCCTTGCATTTAGCCTTCCCTGCTTGCATACTCAGTACATCTTAGACACATTCGCGCTATGGTGTTCTTTTATTTTAGGGCATCATAGGTTCAGAGGAGTGAAACTTAGAGCATCTTAGAAGTCACTTGTATAGCAGCAGTGGGTGTAGCAGTGAGTCCTCATCATCCGAGGATATTGTTATTACAGTATTTGATTTTAGTAGACGGAGTTAGTTGGGGGAATTATCCCTTCAACTTCATAGTTCAGGAAGTGTAGAGGCTTTTCAGACAGATGTATTAGTGTGTGGTTTAAGGAATTGTATATTTCTAGATGTTTGAACCTTACGGGAAGTGTTAGCCAGTTTTTGCAGGTATTTTACTATTGATGATAGGCGATATTACGCGCCTATATCAATATATTTTGCCCATATTTTAGCCTAGTTTTGAGAACAAATTATATATTTCATGCACTTTTAGTCCTTTTTCCTGTAAGTGAGCTAATGAACATGATTAGCAAGTTTTCAGGTATAAATGATGCAAAATTCAGCATTTCATGGATAACTTGACGCCAAAGAAAGCTTCACGAAAGGATAAAAGCCAACCTTGGACGCCTAAGGACCAAAAGTGATGCATGAAAAATCTGTCCCGGGCTAAAACAACATTTCTGAAGACTTTGGGGACTTGCAGTAAATTATTTGGATTAGGATAATGATACATTAACCTAGTACAATTGGGTTAAGTATTTCATTAGTTTATTTGGATTTGGATAATGATACATTAACCTAGTACAATTGGGTTAAGTATTTCATTAGCTTAGTAGGATTTGGTTGGATATTTCATTAGCTTAGTAGGATTAGGATATGGGTATTATAAATACCCTATCATGCTAGAGATTTTTATTCATTCAGATTTTTACATTCATCATTCAAATATACATTCTACTTCTCAATTCTGAATTCTTCCTTTAATTCTATTTTCTTCTTCTATTCATCTATTCAATTCTTAATTTCCGCAACAAGAGAAACGTTACTTTGCTAAGGAATTCACGCCTAAACGCCTACCACTCTTGTGCTTCACAAAATTAATCATTATTGTGGTATAATAACAATGTCAATCGTGATCTCCTTCGTATTCATGGGTAACTAAACTTCTCTGTTGGGGTTATGGAAGCCGAATGAGGTACTATCTATTACTATGAGCTTGTGAGTTCGTGACACGTATGCTGCTTATATCATTATTCTCTTCATCTTAATCTAAATTCTTTGTGGTTGCAAACGCAAGAATACGCCAGTATAACATTTAACTTGTTCGAAAGAAAGGTTATTTGTCTGGAAAAGAGATAGTGTCAAGGTAGTAGGGTCCCATCCCCTATTAAACAGTTAGTGCCATAACTGGATTAACCTCTTGGAGAATTCGTACCGTTAGACACGCTTTAAGCTCGAAAGAGTTAAAGTGAAATAATCCTCGAATAGGTTGAAAGACGCCTGGATTTACCATCGAATACAATTCTTTATAAGCACATACATGTTTGAATTCTACACACTGATAGCCAATAGAGACGTATAACTGAGAAGGTGGACATAACCCCAACTCCTCAATTCTCATTGTTTTATGACCTACTAAACATTCTTTCTTTTTATGTTGCTATTTTCAGTTTTTACTTTAATACTTTGGTTACACATTACAATCCCCCCTACTTACGAGACTTGCACTAAAAGTCTAGTAATAGTCTCCTACTTGTTGACCAAGCTATTCCCTGTGGGATCGATACCCAACCTAGGTTGGGTTCTATATTTTCTAAAGAACGCTTTACACTCCCACGAGAGTAAAAGGGTTAGCTTGTGGTCCTTCAGGATCATAAGCACCATGTGGCATTTCGATTCTCCGGAATCAGGGCGTTACAGGTATGCCCTTAACAAGTTTGTGAAAATATCTATGAGAAGAATTTGTCACATAATAAGTTGGGGTTTGAATTTATCCTTGGCATAAGAATGTTAATGAAGGATAAATGTCTTTGTAAAGGTCTTGACAGCTATAAATTGAATTATATTATGATTTGAACTAAGGCATTGGCCCTATGATGTAAATGGTTGGTAAATGGTTTCATAAAGACCTTGTGGGTCATAAATAGTTTTGAATTGTGACCTTGGTGGTTTAATTTGCTAAACGGGTTTGAGTCTTTAAATGTTATATTGAATTAATGACTATATATAGATGATGGGTTCGAGTCCCAAAGTCGAATAATAATAATTATAGCACATTGTACGTTTGCAAGTGGGGTTGGTATGAAAATCCCTACGGGTTGCCTTTGGTAAGTAATTAGACTAATGGTCATATGAATGTGTAAAGAATGTTTAACATGGGATTTATAGTGGGATGCGCACTCAGGCGGTGAAAGTGAAGTCGGAAGGACTAATACTGGAAACCGCACTAGTTGATGTAGGTATCTATATGACTAGGAGGTTTGAGTCCCCAAAATAGATATATGAGTAGGAGGTTCGAGTCCCATATATTTTATACATTAGTACTAAGTCACCTTGGTTATTTTGGGAGGTTCGAGTCCCCCATAAAGAGTATGCGATTATGGATATTCTCTAATTTGTGTGACTACATGCACAGGGGGCCTTTCATCTAGGCCAATATAGCCCGTGGGTGCCTTGTTATATGACAGCTATGCTACACAACCCAAGTTAATATTTTCAAAGTTCATGCTAAGCCTTGTTCCCTATCCTGACACGATATATTTAGATGTATACATGTGTTTGCATATGATGATTTGAATTGATTTTAATGATGACATTATTTCATTTCTCTATCCCTAAGTTACATGCTAGCTCTTCAACTGCTAACCATCTTAAAATATTGTATCCCCATATGACACAGGGACTAGAGTTTCTTCTTCTTTTTCTACACAATGACCAGGTGTTTGAGTGGTTCGTGAGTTACATTAAAGTGGTGAGATTCCATAGTTCAGAAGACATTCATTTCATGGTCTTTTTACTCTATTTCAAAGACTTTATTAGACTTGGATTTTGCCTATTGTAGAGGGCATGTCCTGATATTTTATTGGCTTTGGATTGTAAAGGCTATGTGGATTACTGTTGACTTGAGTATGTTGGTTTAGTGTGTAGTGGTGATGAATGGTTTAGTTATTTCATGAGCTATTGTTAGTCTCATTTTTCATATCTTGTTATATGTTTAGGATTCATCCGACATGTGGTTGATAAGTTGGTTAGGTTAGGTATAGGGGTGATCTTCAATCCACGTGGGACGGCCAGTCGCTAGTTTGGGTCATAACACGACTGGATATTCTTTGGTTTTGATTAGAGGCTTTGTCAAATTACTATAGGCGTGGACGGTGTCAATATTGGTATTTGTTATTGGTATTGGTATTGATTGGTTTTAGTTATAGACTATTTTATAATGTTTTAAAATTGATGTTATATGATCAAAATTTAGCCGACCTTGGGGTGTAGTGCTATTGATTTAGTTAAGTGTAGGGGGTAATCTCTGGTCCATGTGGGACTTGAGATACCCATTATGTCCAGGCCCTGGTTTGGTTCATGATAGAGAAGGTATTAGAGACTAGGTTTGATATCATTGGGTGTCCAACAAAGTCGTGTCGAGTAGAGTCTCTTTTATAGGTGTGTAGAACGCCATACTTACAAGGGAGAGTCTATGAGATATTTAGAAATGTTTCCCTTTCTTTTTGTTTTTCTTTAATGTATAGATTCTAAGGTCTTGAGTCTCTCTAATTCATATATTTTTTCTTTTCAGATCAGGCCTCCCAGATGATTTGAAGCTTATGGAAAATCCTCTATCCCACTTAAGGACAATGCTAATGGGACATGCCCATCTTATTGGGTACAAACCCAGTCTAGTGGTCCAGTTCCTGATTTCCCTTTTAGAGTTTTATTAATCCCCTCTAGTTCTCCTTATGCTCCTCAAGCTAATGTATCGAATATAGAATTTCGTCAGTTCATTCATATGTTGGCTCAGTTATAGCTTCTCAGTCTCAGAGTGTACTTTTTGTTACTCCATCTTTTGAGGACACAAGGGTTGTCCAGTTTATGAGTTTAAGCCCTCCTATGTTCACTTATGTTAAGGTTAAGAAGGATCCTCAAGGTTTCATTAATAAGATGGAGAAGATCTTTTGTGTTATATGTGCTACTAATGCAGAGGGTGTAGAATTTGCTGCCTATCAACTGTTGGATGTAGCATACCAATGGTATGAGGAATGGGCATAGTCTAGGAGAGATAAAGTTAAATTAACATAGTGTGATGATTTGTCTAGTGCTTTTCTGGATTTCTTCTTTCCACAAGAGTTGAGAGATGAAAAAACAGTA
Source organism: Capsicum baccatum var. pendulum (assembly GCA_030864225.1). Classification (NCBI taxonomy): domain Eukaryota; kingdom Viridiplantae; phylum Streptophyta; class Magnoliopsida; order Solanales; family Solanaceae; genus Capsicum; species Capsicum baccatum. The sequence goes on along the minus strand of CM061558.1, from coordinate 183,606,570 downwards.
GAGTTTGTTAATTTAAAGTAATCAAGGATAATAGTCAAGGAATATACCTTGAAATTCCATCAGTTATCCTGATATGATCCCGAGTTAGTGTCTAGCATGGGGGCTAAAATGAGGAAATTTTCCTCTAGATTATCTCATAATCTATTCTAGAGAGTAAGGTTGCCTTATTGAACAAAGATATGGACATCTCCAGATTGGTTGTAAATATGTAGCAGGTTGAGGAAGAAAAGAAGAAGCCGGAAGAGATGAAGGAGCACAGCATAAGAAGGTTAGATTTTTTTATCAGGGTAGAAATCAATAGAAGTGCGGTAGTGCCAGTAAAAAGTTGTCTAAGAAGAAGTGGGGGAATTCTGGTTCCTAATCTACAGCTAGCGCTCCTTATCTGAAGCCGTCGGGTGATCACCATTCTCAACATAATAGTGGATTTAGGGAAAAGGGTGCCTAATCTTAGATTGGCGGGGCTTAGCCCACTCCATTATATCCTCTTTGTAGATTCCGAAGGTAGGTGCATCATAGGTTTGTAAATAGGGGAGGAATAAGTTTTTTAAATATGGTCAGATTGGTCACTTGTAGAGGTATATTCCTTCTAAGGTTGCTTCGAGTTCAAATAAAATTCTGTTTTCCACTGCATCAATTCCTGCACGAAAGGGTGCATCTTTTGCTTCTAGAATTTGCACTGGCCAAAATTATTTGTATGCTCTTACTAACCGCCAGAACTTTGAGTTATCGTCCAATGTTGTCCCTTGTATGTTACGACTCTTTTCTCGTGATGTGTATTGCTTGCTTCCAAGGTCTACTCTTTCTTTTGTGACATCATTTGTGGTTGTGCATTTTGGTTTCAGTCCCGAGTGTATCCCTAATACTTTTTGTATTTTTACCCCAGTTGATAACTCAGTGGTTGGTAGAAGAGTATATAGAGGTTGTGCGGTATCTGTTAGTGGTAGAGAAACTTGGGTAGATTTGATAAAGTTGGACATGTTTGATTTTGATATCATATTGGGGATAGATCGGTTGTATTCATGCAATGCCTACTTAGATTGTCGAACCCATACGGTCATGTTCAAATTCCCAAATAAGGCGATCATTGAGTGGGAAGGGGGTTCGTTAGTGCTGAAGGAAAGGTTCATATCATATCTTAGAGCTCGAAAGTTAATTTCCAAGGATGTCTCTATCATTTGGTTCGTCTTAAGGATTCTAACTTAGAGGGTCTTTCACTATAATTTATTTTTGTGGTTGGTAAATTTCTGGAGGTTTTTCTGATGAAATTCTTGGTATCCCTCATGATAGGGACATTGATTTTGGGATTGACCTTGTTCTGGACACTTATCCTATCTCTATCCCTCCTCATAAAATGGCTTCGACTGAGTTGAAGGAGCTTAACAAATAGTTGAAAGAACTTTTTAGCAAGGGTTTTATCTATTTTAGTATGTCTTCGGAGGGTGCCCATGTTTTGTTTATACATAACAAGGATGGTTCCCTCTGATTGTGAATTAATTATCGTCAGTTCCATAAGGTTACAGTGTAGAATAAGTATCCTGTTTCTTGGATTGATGATTTGTTTGACCAACTTCAGGGTACTAGATATTTCTTTAAGATTGATCTTAGGTTCTGTTATCATTAGCTAAAGATTAATGAAGTGGATATCCCTACGACTGCCTTCTAGATGCAACATGGTCATTATGAGTTATTAGTCATGTCTTTTGGTTTGAATAATGCCCCAGCGGCATTCATGACTGGATTTGTTTGTTAAGGTATTTAAAGATGATATTCTGGTATATCCTAAGAGTGAGGCAGATCATGCCAGATCACCTCTATATCATGCTGCAAACATTGAAAGGACATTATTTATATGCTAAGTTTTCAAAGTACGATATCTTGTTAAAGGTTATTACTTTTTTGGGTTATGTCATTTCTAGTAAAGGGATCATTGTGGATCCGCAGAAAATTGCAGTGGTTAAGAAGGGGCCAAGTCTCACGACTCCAACTGATATTTGAAACTTCTTGGGTTTATCAGGTTAGTATAGGAGATTTGTGGAGAATTTCTCGACTATAACTACGTCGTTAACTAAGTTGACCTAGAAGAAGATAAAGTGTTTGTGGTCTGATTCTGATGAGGGTAGTTTTGAGAATCTAAAAGATAAGTTGACTTCAACTCCAGTTTTGACTCTGCCTGAAGACACTAATGGTTTTTTGTATGTTTTGATGCATCCCGTGTAGGACTTAGTTGTGTGTTGATGCAGCATGGTAGGGTGGTGGCTAATGCTTCTAGGTAGTTAAAAGTTCAGGAGAAGAATTATCTTACTCATGACTTGGAGTTGTTGGATGTGGTGTTCACATTGAAGATCTGGCATCACTATTTATATGGAGTCTATGTAGATATATTTTCTAATGATAAGAGTCTGTAATATGTGTTCACACAGAAGAAGTTGAATCTCAGGTAGAGGAGGTGGCTTGAGTTGCTGAGAGTTAATTACATAATTTTTACTATCACCTAGGTAATGCTAATATGATTGTTGATGCTCTTAGTAGATTATCCATAAGGAGTCTAGCTCATATGGATGAGGATAAATGGGAGTCAGTGAAAGATATTCATTATTTAGCAAACCTTGAATTCATTTCTTGGACTTTCAACATAGTGGTGTATTTGTGCAAGAGGTGGCGAAGTCATACCTTATTGGTGAGATAAAGGATAAGCAGGTACTGGATTCTTTCTTAATAAAGATTAAGAAAGATGTGGGACAGCAAAAGGTTATAGCTTTTGAGATTATTGTTGATGGAATCTTGAGGTACCAAGGCAGATTATGTGCTTCTGATATAGTTAGGTTAAGAGAGAGGATCTTGGTTGAGGCTCATGATTCGTGTTATATCATTCATCCCGGTTAGACAAAGATATGATCTTAAGGAGATTTATTGGTCGAAAGCGAGATGTGTCCAGTGTTTTATCTAAATGCATGGCGTGTCGACAAGTGAAGGTTAGACATTTGAGGCTCGGTGGGTTGACTCAAGAGATTGAACTATCGGTGTGGAAATAGGAAATAATTAATATGGTTTTTTTATCGGTCTTCCTCAGCCTCGGAATTTGTTTGATTTAATTTGGGTCATCATGGATAGGATAACTAAGTCTACTCACTTCCTACTAGTGATGACTAATTATTCGGCAGCGGATTATGCAAGGTTGTTCCTCTAAGTGATTGTAAAGTTGTATAAGGTTCCTTTTTCTAACATGTCAGATTACAGTACTCAATTCTCATTGCATTTTTGGCATTTATTTTAGAGAGGTTGGGAACTAAGGTGAGCCTTCTTACTACTTTCTACCCGCAGTTAGATGCGCAAGCGGAAAGGACTATTCAGACATTAAAAGATATGCTTCAGGCTTGTGTGATTGACTATGGTGGTAGTTGGGTTGATCATTTGCCTCTTATAGAGTTTGTGTATAATAGTAACTACCACTCTTGTATTGGGATGGCTCCATTTGAGGCAGAGATATTTGGCCCGAATTTGGTTCACAAAGCAATGGAGAAGGAAAAGGTGATTTAGGATAGACTTAAAGCTATCCAAAGTCGGCAAAAGTCCTATGTAGATACAATACATAGGGAGTTAGAGTTTGAGGTTGGCGATTGGGTTTTTGTGAAGGTATCTCCCATAAAAGGAGTAATGCAGTTTAAAAAGAAGAGGAAGCTCAGTCCTCAGTATGTTGGCCCGTACTTGGTCTTGAAGAGCTCTGGTAAGGTTGCGTATAAGTTGGATTTACCTCCTAATTTGAGTTCTATGCATCCAGTGTTTTATGTTAGATGTTGAGAAAGTGTGTGGGTGATCCTTCGATGGTTATTCCTTTGGAGGAGGTAGGTATTTTGGATTCCTTATCATTTGAGAAAGTCCCATTTGAAATTTTGGATCGGCAAGTTCATCGATTGCTGATGAAGGATATAGCTTTGGTAAAGGTTTTTTGAAGAAACCACAAGCTTGAAGAGTCTTCTTAGAAATCCAAAAAAGACATAAAGTCCGGGTATCCATTCTTGTTATCCTCTCCAGATAATCGTGCATAAGGTATGTGTTATTCTTAACAACTTTATTTTTTGACTTTGTTAAAGAAAAGGATGATTTCCTTGGAATCTTTATTTTTAGAGTTTGTTAAAGGTATGAGTAGGGGAATATAGAGTCAAATTATGCTAGGAATAACCTTTTCCCATCATTCAATGATAAATGATCCAAGTGGGGTAGAACTGAAACACCCTAGATTTTGACCTTTGAAAATTTCTTGAGCTTTGGGCTCACTATCTTGGTTACAACTGGACCTCCGGAGTCGTAGGGTATCTTGACAACTCATTGGGATGAGTCATACCCTAACTAGTAAGTTTGAGACTGGATTTTTCTCTAAATATGAGTGGCTCACTAAGAGTCATAATGACATGTTATGAGTTATTAGGTGTAATCATAGGGTGTCCAGTGTAAGTCTCAAATTTTGTTCTTTATTGACTACGACTGAACCTTAAGAGTCTTAGGTGTCCCATTACGATTGGTTCCATTTATTCGTAAGTTTAACTATATAAGGTTCCTTGGTGGAACTGCCTTGGTTACGACTCATGGTGACGAGTCATAAGTTAAGGTTACGAGTCAAGGGGTTGACTCGTAACCAAAGGCAATACTTTTTCAACTTTTAAGTTGAGGTCATTCTAGGCATTTTGCACTTTAACCCCTTCGACCCCATGACTTAAAGTCTTCCTTGGGACTTTACTATCACATCATTCCTAATAAAACACTCTTAAATTCTCTCTCAGATTCGTTGTCCAAGTTAAGGCTAGGATTTCAAGAGGTTGAGCAATTAGGGCTATCAAGGGTGGTTTCTCTCCGTACATCTTACTATTTTAGCATATTACTATTCCCTCATAGTTAATTTTGCAAAAGCATGTTATTTAAATTATTGTTCATAAGATTATTATTTTGGTTTGAAAACAAAGGTTGGGGGTTTTGAATGTTTATGAATTGAACAAAGTTTCTCATGATTTATTTGTGATTTCCATTCTTTAAATATGATTTTGAACTTGTGGGTGCATGGGTATGGTGAATAAACTAGGAAATTGTGATTTTCCCAAACTTATGGCATTTAAAGTGGTCATAACCTCAACCCTATAATGTGAAATTGGTTTTGATTATGAGAACTGTGGGAATTTATAAATTTGAACAAGTCTTGAAATATTGCATGATATAAAGAAGTATTTGAAATACAATGGTATGATTTAGTGAACAAAGGGAGTTGGTGTTCCCCAATGTGTATTAATGAACAAAGGGAGTTGTTCTCCCCAAGTTAATGATAACTATTTTCGCATTATGTGTTACTTTGCAAGTGTAGTGAGTATGACGATATCAACAGTGTATGCCTGAAAGTTTATTGTGGTTAAATGAATAGAAATGTTTGATACTTGGTTTAATTGGGCTATAATAAGGGTTGTTAATCTGAGTATTGAAAGTGGAGGTCCGAGTAACCGATACTAGAAACAACGTTTGCTGGCGCGAGGTTTAAAGTGATCAGGGAGGCTCGAGTCCCCCTTATTATTATTATTTCATGATTAGGGAGGTTCGAGGCCCCGTAAATCATTATATGATCCGGTGTTTAAGTATCCTTAGTATATGTTAGAGGGTTCGAGTCCCCATGTGCATAAATATGAGATTATTCTTCGATTTGTGTGGCTACATGCACCGAGGTCCAATCAGGGGGTGAGAGCTGGGGCCGATATAGCCCATGGGTACTATTATATGACGGTTGAGCTACACAATCCAGGATAAAGTTTTTAAAAGCATATTAAGTCTTGTTCCCTATCCCAGCATGTGATTTATATATTTATGTATATACGTGTTATTACGTACGTTGACTTTTGAATGATTTTAAGTTATTGATCATATCATAATGTTATCCTTATCCCTGAGTTACATGCTAGCATTCACCCCACTAGCCATCTTAGGATGCTATATCCCCACGCGATGTAGGAACTGGTCATATTTCTACTCATACTGCTCAGTGACTTGGATTCGGGGACAGCGGTTGAGTCAAACTGAAATAGTGAGCTTTTTTACTTCAGAGGACTCCATTTCATGCGATGGATATCTTTTGGACTTTACTATTCTTTTGGTCTTTTTTTTGCTATAGTTGGGGGCATGTCCTGACTGGATATTCTTTAGTTTTAATTAGAGTCTTTGTCAAATTATTGCGGGCATAGACGGCATCAGTATTGTTAATGGAATTGGTATTGGTATTGGTATTGGTATTTGATATTCTCTTATCTTGTTATATGCTCGAAATTCAGCCGACCTTGGGGTATGGTGTGTTTAGTTTGGTTAGGTACAGGGGGCGATCTTCATTCTACGTGGAACTGGAGATACCCACCATGACCAGACCTTGGTATTAGAGCTATGTTGCTTACAAAAATAAGAAGTTGTACGTATGCATATTATGATAGAACTAAATTTAGAGATCCACCAAAGTATTATAAATACTAATGAATAATATAAACCAATCCCAAAAATATAAAGAACTAAAACAAATATTATCTGGGAAACAAAAAGAATTAAAAATAAGAAAAACAAAAACTACAATATAACATAATTGTTGGAGTATGTCAAAAATCAATAAAAGCACAAAAGGAAGAAATATCATATCTAGAATCACAAATAGATAGTCTAGAATACATATATCAATATGATCTATACACTATCAAGTAGATAAAATGGGAAAAGAAGAATTTATAATAGATGAAAAAACATATGAAAGTCACGAAGGATTAAAAATAAGAATAGTATTTTCTAATTTAGGAAGAAGATATAAAAAAAATAGGTGAACATTTATATTTAATGTTAGAAAAAGAAGAATTAAAATTATAACATAAATTAACAGCTATGGTAAGAATAGCAAGAGAAAATGAAGAAATAGACAAAAAAAAATAGAAAAAATCAAAACAACAAACTATAGATGAAATACGGAAATAGAAGAAATAAAAAATAATAGAATTGCTGAATTAGAAAAAAAAACTATAAATGCTAAAAGATCTGTATGAAAAAACACAGAAAGAAAAGGAAGAAAAAGATAAAGAACAAAAATTATTAGTTGAGATAAATCAATTTAAAGAAAAATTAGAAGAAAGAAATAAAGAATTAGAAACTAATGAAATAGAAATAAATACAATAGATGTTGAAGAAAAAGATAATTATGATTTGGAAAGTAGTGAAACATATACAGAAATCTTAACAAATATAGAAAAAAATAGAGATAAATGAAAAACGACAAGTAATTAATAAAGAAAACTTAGAAAATACAAACACAGAAATAAACACTCTTGATAAAAAGGACGATGAAAAAATAATACCTTGTACATTAGAAATAAGAAAACCTATATATTATTATAAAGATAAGTTTAAAAAAATATTACCTAAAGGGTGAATATAACAAATGGACACCAAAACAAATAATCAATAAAAATTATAATTTCTTAGACTTAGACTGTGTAATAGATGTAGATAAAATGATACAATTATGGATATGATATATAACAAAAAAATTATTAGACAATGGTATAAATTCAATAGATACATCAGAATATATAGAAAGAACACTAACAGGAACAGCAAAATTATGGTTTTAAAATTTAACTTAAGATAGTAAAAAGGTATTAAGGGCTGATAAAAAAACAGAAGGAACAACAGTAATTAAACTAACACCTATAGACATATTGAAAAAATATGAAATAGCTATAAGAGATGAATTTAGCAGTATAGAAACAGAAGAAAAAGAACAAATAAAAGAAAAAGATACAAATAGGAATTTAATGTTAAAACTAGCAATATGTAATACGTGCTATATAAATGAATATACGTGTGTATTTAAAGAATACTACTATAAGGGAGCATATAATACCGAAGAAAGAAGATTATATTTTAGCAAATTACTTGAACCATTTAGTTCAAAAATAATAAAGAATTGGGATGAAGAAAAAAATAGTAGATACCCTAGGAGCAAGAATAAAATTTCTACAATAATGGTATAGAAATCTATGTGAAAAATATAGAGAAGAAATAAAAATGAAAAAATTATTAATAAGGAATTTAGCATGTTGCAAAGATAAAATAGCAACTCAATTTGGATCTGAAGAAAAATATTATAAGAAAAGAAAAACACATAAGAAATATAACAAGTATAGAAAGTCAAAATATAAGTATAAGAAACCAATAAAAAGATGTTATGTAAACAATTTTAATTATAAAAGACCATATAGGAAAAAGAAATCTATAAAAGAATGTACTTGTTATAATTGTGGAAAATTAGGACATTTAGCTAGAGATTGTAAAATGCCTAAAGATCCAAAAAAGAAATAAAATATCAGAATAAAGATAGAAAATGCAGAATATATGCAAATAGATTATATAGATTATGAATTGGAAAGTGAAGATAGTATATATGAAATTTTGAAATATAAAACAGATAATGAAATAGATAGTAAATCAGATGAATCAATTGACTGAAGAAAATATAAAAATAATAACAAAGAAAGAATATTTAAATGAAGAAGGAACAAATCAGAAAATAATATTTGATAATAATATATTTGACGAAATAAAAGGAAAAGAATTAGATCTAAGTGTAGAAAAAATATTTAAAATACCAATAATAAAAAACATATTTAGTAGACGAAAAGAAGCATACTACGTAGTAAGCCAAAAAAACATATAATAGACTGTAGATATGCAAAAGGTAGAGCTCGTATACCACTAGTAACAAAAAGAATAATAAATAAAGAAAAAAATGATATAAAAAGTAAAGACCCAAAAAAATACGTACACCTTGGAGGAACGGAAATATTAATAAAAGCATGTTTTAGAGAAGGAATAGATACACCAATAGAATTATATTTAGCAGATGATAGAATTATAAAACCTATAGAAAAAGTATAATAACTTCTATAAGAGAAATTTAATATACCAAAAATTTTAATTTATAATAAGTGGGAATTATTCAGTAGCAATAACAGATAAAAACATAGATAAATGATTAGTATTATATTAAAAAATATCAGGAATAGAACTAACCCCAAGAAGTAAAATATTTACAGCAAGATGTAAAAATCTATGTGTATGAACAACAAAACATAAAATAACGGGAAAAAATAAAATTAGTAAAATACAAATAGAAAGTCCTTTTGAACAATTTGTAAAAAACAATTGATAACAATGATTATAGTTACAAAAACATAGATATAGAAGAAGATTTAGAAATAATAAATGATAGAATAAGTACAATGAAAAGAATAGCTTTTGAAAAATCAGAAACATTAGGATCGTCAAAAAGAACAAATTATAAAATAACTTCAACAGTTAATTTAACTCAATATTATATAACGGGAACAATAACTGAAAAAGAATATTTAATACTCCAAAACATAGGACAAGAAGAAAACTATATAGCAAAATACCTAGTAAAAAATATAGAAATAAAATCTAATAGTAATATATGCCCTGACCTGCCAAGAAGTTTAATAATTATTAAAGGTACAACTGAAAAAGAAATAATAATAGGAATTAGAAAAATAAAAATATAATTTGAAATAAAAGAAGATACGCAAAAAGCAGATATAATATTAGGGATAAAATGGTTAGAACAAGTAAAACCCTACAATATAGAACTTACACAATTAACCATAACCTACAATAAGGAAAAATTATTAATAAAGAGAGCTTTAACATGAAAATATATGTACTTATGAAAATAATAGTAGAAGGATATTATAATAGATACTATACACCTATGATAGATACAGGAGCAGAAGCCAACTTATGTAGATATAATTATTTACCAGAAGACAAATGAGATAAGCTAAAAACACCAATAATAGTCAAAGGATTTAATAATGAAGGAATCTTAATTACCTATAAAGCTAGAAATATAAAAATACAAGTATGGGATAAGATATTAACAATAGAAGAGATCTATAATTATGAACTAACTTCAAAAGATATCCTTTTAGGAATGTCATTTTTAGATAAACTATACCCACATATAATAACTAAAACACACTGGTGGTTTATAACACCATGTGAAAAAAGGGTAAGAACAAAAAGAGCTATTAATAAAATAAGAAAGAAAGATGATTGGATAAAAGGAAGTCAAAAAATCACACAAAAATTAGAAAATATAAAAAATACTGAAGACACGATATAACTAGTTATGTTTTCAATAAATAAAGAAGAAATAACTATATTCTCAAAAGATAAGGTAGAAATAATAAAGAAAACATTAAGACAATTATACAGTGAAGATCCATTAAAAGAATGGGGAAAACATAAAACTATAGTAAAAATTGAGCTAATAGATAAAAATAGTATAATAACCCAAAAATCATTAACCTATAACTTTGATGATTTGAAAGAATTCGAAATACATATAGATGAATTCTTAGAAAAAAATACATACAAAAAAGTAAAAGTAAACACAATAGCATAGCATTTATAGTAAATAAACACAGTGAACAAAAAAGAGGGAAAAGTAGAATGATTATTGATTATAGAAACCTAAATGCAAAAACTATGACATATAATTATCCAATACCAAATAAGATATTAAAAATAAGACAGATACAAGGATATAATTATTTTAGTATGTTCGATTGTAAATCAGGATTTTACCATTTTAAGCTAGAAGAAGATTCAAAAAAATTAACTGCATTTATAGTGCCACAAGGATTTTATGAATGAAATGTGTTACCATTTGGATATAAAAATGCACCAGGTAGATACCAACATTTTATGGATAGTTATTTCAAGCAATTACCTAATTGTATAGTATACATAGATGATATACTACTATATACAAAAATTAAAGAGGAACATTTAAAATTATTAGAACAATTTGCAGGTATAAATGAAAATTCAGGAATAAGTCTAAGTAAAAAGAAAGAAGAAATAATGAAAAAACAGGTAGAATTTTTAGGAATACAACTAGATAAAAGTGGAGTAAAAATACAATAACATATTGTACAAAAAATAATAAATTCAAAAGAAGAATTAGATACAAAAAAGAAATTATAATCATTTTTAGGATTAGTAAACAAAGTAAGAGAATATATACCAAAATTAGCTGAAAACCTAAAGCCAATATAGAAAAAATTAAGAAAGGATGTAGAGTATAATTACAATGAAGAAGATAAAAAAACAAGTACAAAAAATAAAAATACTTTGTAAAAAATTACGAAATTTACAATTTTCAGACGAAAATAAAAAAATTTACATATATAGTAGAAGCAAATGCAAGTAAACATAGTTGTGGAGGAGTACTTAAATATAGATATGAAGAAGAAAAATTAGAACATCATTGTAGATACTACTCAGGAACATTTAGTAAAATAGAAATAAAATAGGAAATAAATAGAAAAGAATTATGCTCATTATATAAATATTTATTAGCATTTGAGCCATATATTATATATTACAAGTTTATTGTACGAACAAATAACACACAGGTACGATGGTGGTGAACAAGAAAAACACAAAATTCAGTTACAACGAAGGAAATTCGGAGATTAGTATTAAATATATTAAATTTTACATTTACGATTGAAGCAATCAAGACTAACAAGAATGTTATAGCAGATTACATATCAAGACAAAGTTACCCAAACTGATATTACAGAAGACAATACTCTAGAAAAGATACTCAAAATCCTAACTACGCTTTCACTAAAAGTGGATAGTATGGAAAATGAGATAGAAAAGTTAAAGACTAATGAAGTTAAACTGAATTCTGAAGCTATGACTCAGATAACTCAGCAGTGTGCACAGAAATATCGATTGAAAGACAATAAAATTCCAGAGATAGAAGGAGACGTTGGGACACTCTAAAAAACCCATAACGTTTATTAATCTACTTCTGCGGGTACAAGCAAAGGAGTTAGAAAGAACCCAAATATGAACTTGAACAAAATATTTGACAAGCCATTTATACTAAAAACATCAAAAGACCGTTTTTAATACCCTCACAAACTATTACATATTTATATAGCCTAAACCTAGAAAAGAAAGCTTATAACCACAAAACCAGAGCATATATTGAAAACATCCACCAGATACAAACCTACTTAAACCATAAAACTAGAGCTACAAACATTTAAGAACCAAATATGAATTATATAACCCAAAAGCTACAAGGATACAATAAGTTAATTGCATTACCAAAAACTAACTCAAATCTAGTTAAAACCTGTTTCAGTTATGGACTACTCAATACTGTATATACCCAAGACGGAAGTGAATTATCTGTTATACCAGAAATATATAAAGCAATTACCACTTACAAAAAGATAACCAAAGGCAACCTATTTTTTGTAAAGTTCTATACGGTAACAACAGAGATATTGTATGATGAAATTAAACCAGTTATACAAGTTGTGAAGATAGGAATGACCCGAGATATGATCATACCCGAAGATATTGAACAACAAGTTGAAATACCCAAAATAGATATACCAGATTTTTATGCGAATAAAAGAATTATTGGAATATCCATAATTATTCAGGAATTAGCAAATAAATACCTAAATGGAAATCTAATATGGAGTTATTATTCAAGAGACCAGCTAATGATTTATTCAAATTCAAGAGAGTTCAGACAAGCATATATGGAAGAAGTTAGACAATGGATTATGATGTTGCTCAATCTAGAAAAACGACCAACTACCAGAGCAATTAAGAAAATATTTATTTCAGAAGAGTTATTAACCAGATACTACATATTAATAGTTCAAAATATAATGGAGAAAATAATGTGATTCTAGAAGTTCAGCTAGAATGAAAGAAGATAAGAACAAAAGAGGCCAGCTGCGAGATAAACGACAAAAGATATAAAGCAACACAGACTGATGAAGAAATAATAAAAGCAAGGAGACAAAGCATTAAAGTTATGAAAATGACATATGAAGAATTAGATAATTTCTCTTAATTTAGATACGTAAATTATGTAACATTTATTAGCTTTTAATAACTTTGTTGACTTTTTGGGCAAAAAGTCATTACTAGTTTTGTTTTTTGTAGGATAGCTTTAAGACTTTGTTTTTGTAAAGTTACTTTCTACTTTTATAAATATGAAAAATTTAAAGTAGGAACAGTATAGAATAGTATACACGTTTTCTCTTTTTAGGTTATAAATAGCAGAAGCATTGGCTAAGTTAAGGCAAGACTTTAATACGAAAAGAAAGCCTTCTTGTGTACAACAAAAATCCTCTCATATAATCAATGAAGATACTCAGTTTTACACTAGGCTATGGATGAACAAAGCACATATTTATCAAATCTACCAGAACGGGTATTTTCATTTATAATTATGAATAGCTAAATTCATAAATTCATAAATTCCTGAAAATCATAAGTATAATAAAATAAGATCATGTTAGTTACATTTAGTTAGAGACATAAAATTATTTTATTATACTTATGATTGTCAGGAATTTATGAATTTAACTATTCATAATTATAAATGAAAATACCTGTTCTGGTAGATTTGATAAATATGTGCTTTGTTCATCCATAACTTAGTGTAAAACTGAATATATTCATTGATTATATGAGAGGATTTTTGTTGTAAACAAGAAGGCTTGCTTTCCGTGTAAAAAGTCTTTCCTTAACTTAGCAAATACTTCTGCTATTTATAACTTAAAAACTGAAAACGCGTATGCATTTCTATACTATTCCTACTTTACATTTGTCATTTTCACAAAAGTAGAAAGTAACTTTACAAAAAGAAATTCTTAAAGCTGTCCTACAAAAAACAAAACTAGTACTAGCTTTTTGCAAAAAAAAGTTAACAAATCTATTAAAAGCTAATAAATGTTACATAATTTACGTATCTAAATTAAGTTAAATTATCTAATTCTTCATATGTCATTTTCATAACTTTAATGCTTTGTCTCCTTGCTTTTATTATTTTTTCATCGGTTTGTGTTGCTTTATATCTTTTATCGTTTATCTCCCAACTGGCCTCTTTTGTTCTTATCTTCTTTCATTCTAGCTGAAATTCTGGAATCATATTATTTTCTCCATTACATTTCGAATACAGATGGTCTGGATATTTATGTCCTATTAATTTACAGTATTTGGTTAATAACTCATCTGAAATAATTTTTTCCTTAATTGCTATGGCAGTTGGTCATTTTTCTGGATTGAGCAACGTCATAATCCATTGTCTAACTTCTTCCATATCTACTTGTCTTAACCCTTTTGAATTTGAATAAATCATTAGCTGGTGTCTTGAATAATAACTACATATTGGATTTCCATTTAGGTAGTTATTTGCTAATTCCTACATAATTATGGATATTACAATAATTCTTTTATTCACATAAAAATCTAGTATATCTATTTTAGGTATTTCAACTTGCTATTCAATATCTTCGGGTATGATCATATCTCGGGTCATTTCTATCTTCACAACTTGTATAACTGGTTTAATTTTATCATACAATATCTCTATTGTTCCCGTATAGAACTTTACAAAAAATAGGTTGCCTTTGGTTATCTTTTTGTAACTGGTAATTTCTTTATATATTTCTAGTATAGCAGATAATTCACTTCCATCTTGGGTATATACAGTATTGAGTAGTCTATAACTGAAATAGGTTTTAACTAAATTTGGGATAGTTTTTGGTAATGCAATTAACTTATTGTATCCTTGTAGCTTTTGGATTATATAATTCGTATTTGGTTCTTGAATGTTTGTAGCTCTGGGTTTATGGTTTAAGTAGGTTTGTATCTGGTGGATGTTTTCAATATATGCTCTGGTTATATGGTTATAAGATTTCTTGTCTTGGTTTAGGCTATCTAAATATGTAATAGTTTGTGAGGGTATAAAAAAAGGGTCTTTGGTGTTTTTGGTATAAATAGTTTGTCAAATATTTTGTTCAAGTTCATAATTGGGTTCCTTCTAATTCCTTTGCTTGTACGTACAGAAGTAGATTGATAAACGTTATGGGTTTTTTATAGAGTCCCAACGTCTCCTTCTATCTCTAGAATTTTATTGTGTTCCGATCGACATGTCTGTGCACACTGCTGAGTTATCTGATTCATAGCTTCAGACTTCAGTTTAACTTCATTAGTCTTTAGCTTTTCTATCTCATTTCTCATACTATCCACTTTTAGTGAAAGCGTAGTTAGGGTTTTGAGTAGCTTTTCTATGTGGTTGTACTTGTTTTTTATCTTCTTCATTGTAATTATACTCTACATCCTTTCTTAATTTTTTTTGTAATGGCTTTAAGTTTTCAGCTAATTTTGGTATATATTCTCTTACTTTATTTACTAATCTTAAAAATGATTGTAATTTCTTTTTTGTATCTAATTCTTCTTTTGAATCTATTATTTTTTGTACTGTATGTTATTGTATTTTTACTCCACTTTTATCTATTTGTATTTCTAAAAATTATACCTGGTTTTTCATTGTTTCTGCTTTCTTTTTACTTAGACTTATTCCTGAATTTTCATTTATACCTGCAAATTGTTCTAATAATTTTAAATGTTCCTCTTTAATTTTTGTATATAGTATTATATCATCTATGTATACTATACAATTAGGTAATTGCTTGAAATAACTATCCATAAAATGTTGGTATCTACCTGGTGCATTTTTATATCCAAATGGTAACACATTTCATTCATAAAATCCTTGTGGCACTATAAATGCAGTTAATTTTTTTGATTCTTCTTCTAGCTTAAAATGGTAAAATCCTGATTTACAATCGAACTTACTAAAATAATTATATCCTTGTATGTGTCTTATTTTTAATATCTTATTTGGTATTGGATAATTATATGTCATAGTTTTTGCATTTAGGTTTCTATAATCAATAATCATTCTACTTTTCCCTCTTTTGTGTTCACTGTGTTTATTTACTATAAATGCTATGCTATTGTGTTTACTTTTACTTTTTTGTATGTATTTTTTTTCTAAGAATTCATCTATATGTATTTCGAATTCTTTCAAATCATCAAAGTTATAGGTTAATGATTTTTGGGTTATTATACTATTTTTATCTATTAGCTCAATTTTTACAATAGTTTTATGTTTTTTCCATCCTTTTAATGGATCTTCACTGTATAATTGTCTTAATGTTTTCTTTATTATTTCTACCTTATCTATTGAGAATATAGTTATTTCTTCTTTATTTATTGAAAACATAACTAGTTCTATTGTGTCTTCAGTATTTTTTATATTTTCTAATTTTTGTGTGATTTTTTGACTTCCTTTTATCCAATCAGCTTTCTTTCTTATTTTATTAATAGCTCTTTTTGCTCTTACCCTTTTTTCACATGGTGTTATAAACCACCAGTGTGTTTTAGTTATTATATGTGGGTATAGTTTATCTAAAAATGACATTCCTAAAAGGATATGTTTTGAAGTTAGTTCATAATTATAGATCTCTTATATTGTTAATATCTTATCCCATACTTGTATTTTTATATTTCTAGCTTTATAGGTAATTAAGCTTCCTTCATTATTAAATCTTTTGACTATTATTGGTGTTTTTAGCTTATCTCATTTGTCTTCTGGTAAATAATTATATCTACATAAGTTGGCTTCTGCTCCTGTATCTATCATAGGTGTATAGTATCTATTATAATATCCTTCTAGTGTTATTTTCATAAGTACATATATTTTCATGTTAAAGCTCTCTTTATTAATAATTTTTCCTTATTGTAGGTTATGGTTAATTGTGTATGTTCTATATTGCAGGGTTTTACTTGTTCTAACCATTTTATCCCTAATACTATATCTGCTTTTTGCATATCTTCTTTTATTTCAAATTCTATTTTTATTTTTCTAATTCTTATTATTATTTCTTTTTTCAGTTGTATCTTTAATAATTATTAAACTTCTTGGTAGGTCAGGGCATATATTACTATTAGATTTTATTTCTTCATTTTTCACTAGTTCTTTCGCTATATAGTTTTCTTCTTGTCCTGTGTTTAGGAGTATTAAATATTCTTTTTCATTTATTGTTCCCGTTATATAATATTGATTTAAATTAACTGTTGAAGTTATTTTATAATTTGTTCTTGTCGATGATCCTGATGATTCTGGTTTTTCAAAAGCTATTCTTTTCGTTGTACTTATTCTATCATTTATTATTTCTAAATCTTCTTCTATATCTATATTTTTGTAACTATATTAATTGTTATCAATTGTTTTTACAAATTGTTCGAAAGAACTTTCTATTTGTATATTATTAATTTTATTTTTTCCCATTATTTTTTGTTTTGTTGTTAGTACATATAGATTTTTACATCTTGCTGTAAATATTTTACCTCCTGAGGTTAGTTCTATTCATGATATTTTCCAGTATAATACTAATGATTTATCTATGTTTTAATCTGTTATTGCTACTAAATAATTCGCGCTTATTATAAATTTAAATTTTTGGTATACTAAATTTCCTCTTATAGTAGTTATTATACTTTTTTCTATAGGTTTTATAATTCTATCATCTGCTAAATATAAATCTATTGGTGTATCTATTCCTTCTCTAAAACATGCTTTTATTAATATTTCTGTTCCTCTAAGGTGTACGTATTTTATTGGGTCTTTACTGTTTGTACCATTTGTTTCTTTCTTTATTATTTTTTTTGTTACTAGTGTTATACTAGCTCTACCTTTTTCATATCTACAGTCTATTATATGTTCTTTTTGGCTTACTACGTAGTATTCTTCTTTTCGTCTACTAAATATGTTTTTTATTGTTGGTATTTTAAATATTTTTTCTACACTTAGATCTAATTCTTTTCCTTTTATTTGGTCAAATATATTATTATCAAATATTATATTCTGATATGTTCCTTCTTCATTTAAATATTCTTCCTTTGTTATTATTTTTATATCTTCTTCAGTCATTTGATTCATCTCATTTACTATCTATTTCATTATCTGTTTTTGTAATACCCCAGAAAATTTTTCGTCGAAATTTTTTGTGTAAACATATTAGATCCTATCTTCAAGAATGATTTATAATTTTTCTGTGTGTCATTTCTTGGATTTCAACCCACCATTTCGTAGAGCATCAAATAAGATTTCCAAAGATATGTTTATCACCCAAAATGGACACTCGAGCGATGAGTTACGAGCATTCCGATCGAACTGTGAACAGTAAAATGTGCAGGGGAAAAAAATACTGCAGCCAGACAATTTTTTTGGTCAACTTCAAATGATCATAACTCCTTGTACATAATGAACTGTGTGAGATGCTATATATCAATGGAAATCCCTGAGAGTATTCTTTCTAATAAAATTGGTTTCATCCAATTTGGACATCGGAGAAAAATGTTATGGTCGATCTACTTCAGGCTATCAAAACAGTCCACCAAAGGACTGATTTGGCATTTTTTTTTATTTGTAAGGGCATTATGGTTCTTTTCCTTTTTTCCATTCTCTCTCTCTCTCTCTCTCTCTCTCTATATATATATATATATATATATATATATATATATATATATATATATATATATCTGATATATGTATATGTGTGATGTGTATATATGTACACCCCTTGGATGAAGAACCATTATTTTCTTTCATTTCTTCCTTCTCTTTCTCTCTAAAATATTAAGAAGCCTAGGGTTCCAATTTTCCTTCCTCGAAAATTCAATTTCTACTTCAAGAAACCAAGAACAAGTTTAAGGAATCATTGAAGATAGTTATTCCAGGTATGAAAGTGTTTATCTATGGGCTCCTTTCATCCATAGAGCCCACAAATCCTTTTTCAAAGGCTCAAGATACATGTGTGTGTGTGTGTATATATATATATATATATGATAATACTTTCTAAATTTTCATTGTGTATGTGTGTAGTATTCACATGATAGTTGAGATATATGTGTGGGATGATTATGTGTGTTGGTTGAGGTATATGTGGGTAGTATTTGTGTGATGGTTGGTGATTATGTTGTTGAAGTTGATGATATCCAAGAAGGGATCTTTGTATGTTTGTGGAAACTATGGTGGTTTGTGATGTATAAATATATGAAATGAGTGATTGAATACTTGTAATCCCGATGAATCCACCTATGCCTAAGAAGTTCATGTAAGGTGTTTGTGAAAATACCTAAGAGACTAGAGATTATAAAAATAATAGGTCCAAAATTAATTGATTATGAATATATGATGATTTAAATTGTTAAGCCTTGATTTATACTATTATTCCATTATTTCCTTGTTATGACTTGATAATTATTAGTGGGAATTATATATCCCTACTATTGATTGATATGTCAAATATTTTCTAAATGTGAGTTGGATTGTGAATTGAGAAATGTGGATGTTGAAGTTGAAGGATGATGGTGTGTGGTGCATGAAATTGAGCATTAAACCTATGCCCTAAATGGTGCATGTAAGGTGATTGCTAAAATGCCTATGTGAAGAAGAATTAAGTATTTGACATGTTTGTTATCCAAATTATGATTTCATGCCATATCCATATGCTTAACTTATGTGTACCATATGTTTGACAAAATATTTAAGAGAATAGGAAACTATGCATTGTGGTTCATTAGGTCTTAAAAGATAAATTCATGCTTTGTTCCTATGGATAGTTAATTTTCTTGAATTTGTAGTGCGTTGTGGGTGTATGATGGAATGCCATGATGAATTGTTGAGGTAACTATGATATTTGTGCGTAGTATTTGCTGTGGACCCAAAGCATGCTCCCCACGTGTTCGATTAGATGCTTATATGAAGAAATGAGGCCATTTGATTTGCTAAGTATGAAGTCCTCAATTATGTGTTGCGTATGATGGCATATGGGCATGTTGTGTATGAGTTATCTATCTTGTGTTACTTTATGCTATTGTGTGCTGGGGGTACGTATGCCAGAAATAGTCTGCTGGTCTAGAGCCGAGTCAGCTTTATGGTAATCTCAATCGAGTGATGAACAATGAACTCCCGATTAGTTTAAAAACTTAGGGAAAACTCAGTAATCTCAGAAATCATTCTTTATCGAATACTCGTTCCATGAAGCTCTGAAATCTTATATATCAATTCACTCCATTACAGACCTCTGTACTTTTTGTGAGATAGTAAGCTTATCTTAAAAGTAAGTGGCATTTAGAAATACTCCATCAGAGAAAGGAATCAAGCGGACTCTGTCATATTGATAAAGTATCATAATGTGAGAACAGATTCAGTTCAGTTGAGTACAGTTAAGAACCGGTTAAGTGTCTTTCAGTTGGGAGTAGGATTCAGCACCGAGCGAGCTAAGGATGGGAACATTCCTGCGAGTAGAGGGTTTGATTTCTGGTAGCAATCCTTATGCTCCAGAACTATGTCGCCAGCGTAGGTTGAGACATCTATCCTGCGAGTACAGGGTTAGATGAGGTGGTTGTCCTGTGAGTCGAGGGTCCCGCCGTTCTCGTTTGAGGTCCTGATAGTAGAGGGTCCTATGCCATTGTCTTTACTAGTGGTGCGGTATTAACACCCTTTCAGCTAGGGTACAGGTTGGATCCCACTTGTGGTAAGTGGGGCATGTCAGTTAAATGATCACTCCCACAGTTTCAGTAACAGTCTCAGAAAAGAACTCAGTTAATTTGCAGAAGTTGAGGCTGTCAGATACAGGTCTCCCAGTATTGCTATCATTATCATTGAGTAGAGAGACTTCCTGCGAGATGAGGGTTGCTCTCAAACTTATTTACCCATTATCATTGAGTATAGAGACTTCCTGCTAGATGAGGTTTGATCTCAAAGAGATTTCCTGCTAAATGAGGGTTGATCTCAGATTCAGTTGTTCAGTGTTCCAGAGTTGGTGAATTTGAATATCAAATATCAGTAATATCAGTTATCCGATTTCTCAGTATGGATAAGTACAGATGTCATCTCTAGTAGATTCAGATACTCAGTATCTTATTGTCAGTATTATTATTTT
Source organism: Capsicum baccatum var. pendulum (assembly GCA_030864225.1). NCBI lineage: Eukaryota > Viridiplantae > Streptophyta > Magnoliopsida > Solanales > Solanaceae > Capsicum > Capsicum baccatum. The sequence goes on along the minus strand of CM061558.1, from coordinate 183,585,640 downwards.
CGGGTGTCAGTGTTCAAAATGTAACATTCCGTGTCATGATAATTTTAGTTGTACTTTATGCATCCATGGGTGTATTGTTGATCAGACATGTTTCAAAATTGGTAACTGCAGAGTTTCTATTTATGTTTATTCTAGCGAATACATATTATTCAGATTGTTATGTTTATGCATAAGCCTTATATTTCACCTTACCCTATCCTTGCATATTCGGTACATTCTTTGTACTGACGCATTCGCGCTATGATGTTTTCCCCACCATAGGTTCAGAAGAGCGAGATTCAAAGTATATTTAGCTATCACATCTTGCAGCAGTGAGTCCTCATCATCTGAGGATATGCTATTTCAGTGTTTTGATGATTTTAGTAGACGGAGTTAGTTGGGGAATTGTCCCTTCAACTCCACAGTTCAGATAGTGTAGAGGCTTTTTCAGACAGATGTATTGATATTTAGTTTTCAGTATTGTATATTTAGATGTTTGAACCTTATGGCCAGATTTAGCCAGTTTCCGCATTTATCGTATTATATTATGCAGTGAACAGATACAGATATCAGTGAAGAGTTAGCTTGTGGTCCCTCGGGGTCACGAGCACCGTGTGGCGTTCCGGTTCATGGGAATCGGGGCGTTACAGTTTTCTTTTCTGAAATTTCATATATTCTATCTTTACTTTCCAATTCTTAATCTATATAATCTATTTGCATATATTCTGCATTTTCTATCTTTATTTCTGATACTTGTTTATTTTTTGGGTCTTTAGGCATTTTACAATCTCTAGCAAAATGTCCTAGTTTTCTACAATTATAACACGTACATTCTTTTATATATTTCTTTTTCCTATATGGTCTTTTATATTTAAATTTTTTTACTTAATATCTTTTTCTTGGTTTCTTATACTTATATTTTGACTTTCTATACTTCTTATATTTCTTATGTCTTTTTCTTTTCTTATAATATTTTTCTTCATATCTAAATTGAGGTGCTATTTTATCCTTGCAACATGCTAAATTCCTTTTTATTTTTTTTTTCATTTATATTTCTTCTCGGTATTTTTCACATAGTTTCTATACCATTGTTGTAGAAATTTTATTCTTTCTCCTAGGGTATCTACTATTTTTGTTTCATCCCAATTCTTTATTATTTTTGAACTAAATGGTTCAAGTAATTTAGTAAAATATAATCTTCTTACCTTTTTACTTTCTTCGGTATTGTATGCTCCTTTATGGTAGTATTCTTTAAATGCACACGTATATTCATCTATATAGCACATATTACATATTTCTAGTTTTAACATTAAATTTCTATTTATATCTTTCTCTTTGTTTTGTCCTCCTCCTCCTCCTCCTCCTTCTTCTTCTTCTTCTTCTTCTTCTATTGTAATACTGTTAAATTCATCTCTTATAGCTATTTCATATTTTTTCTATACGTCTATAGGTGTTAGTTTAATTACTGTTGTCCCTTTTGATTTTTTATCAGCCTTTAATACCTTTTTACTATCTCTAGTTAAATTTAAAAACCATAATTTTCCTATTCCTATTAGTGTTCTTTTTATATATTCTGGTGTATCTATTGAATTTATACCATTGTCTAATAATTCTTTTGTTATATATCATATCCATAATTATATCGTTTTATCTACATCTATTACACAGTCTAAGTCTAAGAAATTATAATTTTTACTGATTATTTATTTTGATGTCCATTTGTTATATTCATCCTTTAGGTTATATTTTTTAAACTTATCTTTATAATAATATGTAAGTTTTCTTATTTATGATGTACTAGGTATTATTTTTTCATCGTCCTTTGCATATGTTCTAAGTTTTCTTTATTAATTACTTCTTGTTTTTCATTTATTTCTAGTTTTTCTATATTGTTAAGATTTTTGTATATGTTTCACTACTTTTCGAATCATAATTATCTATTTCTTCAACATCTATTGTATTTATTTCTATTTCATTAGTTTCTAATTCTTTATTTCTTTCTTTTAATTTTTCTTTAAATTGATTTATCTCAGCTAATGATTTTTGTTCTTTATCTTTTTCTTTATTTTTTATTTCTTCTATTTTCTGTATTTCATCTGTAGTTTGTTGTTTTATTTTTTCTATTTTTTTTACTATCTATTTCTTCATTTTCGCTTGCTATTCTTACCATAGCTATTAATTATCTTCTAATTTTAATTCTTATTTTTCTAATATTAAATATAAATGTTCACCTATTTTCTTATATCTTCTTCCTAAATTAGAAAATACTATTCTTATTTTTAATCCTTCGTGATTTTCATATGTTTTTTCATCTATTATAAATTCTTCTTTGTTCATTTTATCTTCTTAATAATGTATAGATCATGTTCATATATGTATTCTAGACTATCTATTTATGATTCTAAATATGATATTTCTTCCTTTTGTGCTTTTATTGATTTTTGACATACTCCAACAATTATATTATATTGTAGTCTTTTTTTCTTATTTTTAATTCTCTTCGTTTCCCAAATAATATTTGTTTTAGTTCTTTATATTTTTGGGATTGGTCTATATTATTCATTAATATTTATAATATTTTGGTGGATCCCTAAATCTAGTTCTATCATAATATGCATACATACAACTTCTCATTTTTTTTTAAATTTGAAATTTATATCTACGGTTTTTAAGAAATTAAAAAATCTATAGGTTTGTTTACTTCTTTAATTACTTTGCGTTTTTTCTTATTTTTAAATATATTTTTTCTCCTTGAATATTTATATATACACATAGTTGCATATATAATCAATTGATCGTGATTTTTTATTGCTAAATTACTTTACCATATCTATAGGCATTTCAAGTAATAAGTCCATATAAATGACAAATTCGAACAGATGTTGATTAAGTTGATTTTTAGTTCAAGATCGTAAAAGCAAAGATAAGTGAAGATTATGTTACTTTGAACTCAAACAAGACAGAAGAATTGTATATTGTGATTATTCTTAAAATTGTAAAATATAATTTTATGTAATTTGATAATTATTTTAAAATCTCAAAAATGAAATTGTAGTTGCATTATGTAATTTGTAGCAGTAAAATTATTGAAATTTACTTATATTTTAGCTATATTATGGAAATTTGTGTAATTAATAATCCTTATAGTAGTATTCTTTAATGTGTAGTAATGAATTTTCGTATTTGTGAAAAAATCTACAATTTAAAATTATAAAAAGATGATTTATGTTTTCACTTTTAATAGAAAATAAAAAAAAAATTTAGCTATTATAATTAATGTATTTTGTGGGAAAAGGAATAAATTCTTAGCCACTTACTAAAATATTTATGGAAAATATTTTATTTTACAGTTATAGCTTGTCTAACTCGTAGCTATATACAAGTATTATTATTACGAGACAAAAAGATAAAATAGCCACAAATTTAAAATCTTCATAGCAAACAAATCAAGTCTTTGCCACAATAGATTATGTTGTGGCTGTAGTATAAAAATTGCTAAAGATTTATTTTTCGTGGCAAAAGATTAAAATATTTTTTATAAGTATATATTTCGTAGCAAAATGTTTTACCATCACAGCTACAACACAATATTTTTGTAGTTGTAAGTATTTTCCTTTAGCCATGCACAAACCATGTAACGTCTGTAGCTAACTTTTAGTTGCGTTGCTTCTTGCTACGAATGACATGGAAAAAAATTGATGATTAAAGTGTTTAGCCAAGAAACTTTTCATGTTAGGTACGACATATTTTATAGCTTTATATGCATTTTCTTGTAGCGTCCTTATTCAAAAAACGAAAATCTCACCGAAAAATATTGCATAAAGGGTTATCGTTCCTTGTTAATATGTGGAGGGGTACCTTTTCGCAAACCTTAAATGTTAGGGGATTAAGTGGGATTCACTCATCATTTTTTAAGTAAGTTGGGTCGACAGAGAAGAATTCTCTACTGGAAGAAATTGATTGTGCAACTGGTGAAGAAATTGTTTTGTTTGGTATTAGACATGCCTTTCGATTGTTTTGTGAAAAAATAAAGAAAAAGTGTGTGTATATATATATGGACCAATATAATGCTTCTAAAATAATTTGATAAGTTTTTTCATATCTTACCTATTATATTGTTTTATATATTCCTAAAACAATCAAATTAACAATAAAAGTCATAGATGTTTTCTTAGACCGGGCAAAGCGTGTCATGCGTACTAGTTTTGAACATTGTTCGGAAACAGTTTCAATTGAATATTTTAATCGGTTGATTAAAGGAAAAAAATTAGAATATTAGCGACGGGAAGACGTGCTTACTACTACTACTCTCTTTTAGATTTGCACCTGCCACCAAGGCCCATGCACTTTCTTCACCAAACCAAAGTTATTCCATTCAAATCAAACTAAAATTTTCTCAACACTTTACTTTCCTTTTCCCATGTCATCAATCCACCTTGATTCCCAGACAGATCGATTATTATTGATGAATATGAAAAAGCGTTTGTCCTCCTCCTATGTAGCGCCACCACCTTCTCCCATCCCCACGGGGAAAGGGTCACGTTCGGCTGCCGATTCAATATTGGGTGAATACATTGATCAATCCGTAAACGTTCCTCACTTGACACTCCCCCAAACTACACATAATTGGGTGCCTGATGAAATTCATTGTCAGTCACTGTTGCAAAGGGAAAATGATGCGATGGTTAGGTTATTGAGCTCCGCTGCTGAATTCGGAGTGGTTCGAATTATTGGTCATGGAATATCTGGAAAGGAGTTGAGAGCATTGCTGATTAAGAATGAATGGGTGTTTAGATTAAGTGAAAACTATTTTAGTTTTGACAAGTTCCTTTGGGATTGGTCTGATAATGCAATGGTGCAAACAGCCAAGGTTGCCATAGGGGATGAAGCGTTTCTATCTTTCAGGTGAGCCCTACAACATAGATTTGGTCTCTTAATTATTGGTAAATTATAATTTCGATCCTTACAATATATAACTAATTACATTTAACCTTGTAATTATTGAAAGGAGTGGCCTTTTGTCCCGTTATATAGAAAATATGTGATATTTAGGGTATGTTCAAAATTATATTCCCTAAATAGGAATTAACAATATAAAATTAACTAAAATTACGAATGCAAAGTCAAATGAGGTAATAATATATATTTCTTATATTTGGGAAGATTTACAAGTAGATATATTAAAAAAGCATATCTAATTTCGATGATATAAATGATGATATTGGTCCATGGCCAAGACTTGACATAGGATTTTATTCGTCATGCACCCAAAAACAGAAGGAACATTAGGAAAGGAAAATAAAAGAAGCGCTAAGGGTTCAATGCATTTGGTTGCATAAAATTGGATTTATAGATATTAACTTAGATATTACATTTGCTTCAATCTTGTCAGATTGTAAGAGTACTACAAGACGAGGTCTTTTAACACTTCATTTGGATGGTGGTTTGTTGTGATTTTCTAATGTACGGTACTGTATGATATAGTATTGTACTGTGCAGTATAATACAATATAATGTTGAGATGGATTGTATCGTTCACTGACGATATGGTACTGTATTGTATATGATAAATTTCTTAAAATATCTTTAATTATTATAAATATTAAATTTATCAGTAGTTATTAGTAAAAAAAAAAAATTTTGCAAATTGTCACAAATTATGTCATGTAAATATATTAAGTTGTTAAGTTCATCCAAATTCTATCAAAATTAATACAAGAGCAGATCAAAATAAATGTAATTGGATTCATTTTTTATAATAAAAAAATTATTTTCATTTGGTGTTTTGAGATGTGACCACCAACGACAAGTATAAAGTCTGAATGCATCTTTTGTGTATGTTGCGGGTGTGTTTGCTATGGAATATATAAAAAAATTCTATAAAAATAAATTGTTTGAGGAGGGTGGGGGGAGTTAAGAACCAAATTTTAATTTTTTTAAGAAAATAAATTTTAAATTTTTTTTTTTTTTGTATGGAGATGGGCGGATAGGGGGACTGGTAGGGAGTGTCAGTGGGGTAAGAATTTTTTTAAAAAATTTAAAGAAATTGATACGGGGAGGGGGCTAGTAGGTGGTGGGGTTGGAGTAAGGGTGGGTGATGGTGAGGTATGAAAAACTTTTGAAATTTTTCTAAAAAACAAATTAAAAAGTATTGGAGTAGTGGTTTGGTAGAGGTTGGGGTCGGGGTAGGGGTAGGGGGTCAAATAAGGAAAACGTTTATAATTTAAAAAATAAAAAATATATATTTTTGGGGGGTGGGGGGCTGGTTGAGTAGGGGTGGGGATATGAGGTTGAGTTAAAAAATATAGGATAAAGAGTAAAATAAAATTATATAATATTAATTAAGGACATAATTAAAAAATATATAAGTAAATCATGGGATATCATCAAATCGATGGTTACATAAAGTGGGGATTTTCATGATTATCAAACCATGAAATTAACCACACCATATCATACGTATTAAGAAACAATCAAAACTAACATGATCTTATTAGTAGTCATACCACGAAAAATCACCATCCAAACAGTGCGTAAAAAGATATTTGCAAAAAAGGTAACAATTACATTCAACTAAATAACACAAATAATATTTCATATATAATAGTCCAATATATGTAATACGCACATATATATATATATACACACACAAACATACATGTTCAAAGAATTGTATAACATATAGGGAAAAAACACAAATATAATATAGAGAAAAGATATGTAGTCACTACTGAAGTTGTCTCATATTTGTTAAAATATACTTTAATTTTACGTGTATCTTATTATTCTACAAAAAGATGTAAAGATCATTCTAAATAGATCATTTTGACCAATTTTCAACCTATGTTTGTATTCACGCAAATGACGTGTGTGAAAGTGAAAAATTAACTGCAACAACAAATTAAAAAATGCCTCGTGGTAATTATTTTGTCAGCTATTTATAAAGATCCATATTCTCTATAAAAGATCACATCTTCCCCAAATTTTCATTGAAATAGTCATTGAAGCTTTGAAAAACAAAAAATCTTATCCTCTTCTCAACAAAATCAGCCTAAAAAGTTTTGATAATTTTTCTTAATTTGTTTAAAATTTATGAAATCAAGTTGTCTTTTTTGATTAGGTTTTGAGGGAAAATATTTTTATAATGTCAAATGAAAACAACCATTTGATAAAAATTGCAAACAACCAGTTGATTAAAAAAAACCTTCTTTATCACGATGAACGAAAGGTTATGAACAAAATTGCAAACACTCATTTGATAAAAAAATATTCTTTTTCATATTCAATGAAAGGTTATTTAATATCATTGTAAATTAAGTGTCATAAAGAAGGAGGTGAAGCAAGGATTAGATGCTTGGGGGTTCTGAATCTAAGACGGGAGAATAACCTCAAACTAATATATAATAACTATCAAACTATGAACAATATCAATAATAACAACGTACCTAGTGAAATCTCACAAGTGGGTCTGGAAGAATAGCGTGTACACAGACCTTAAGAGGTTTCTATCAATAGAACCTCGGCTTGAAAAATATTTAATATAATTAAAAAGTAAAAAATCATCTAAACACTACATAAATATAAATATTGTCATTACAACTGCACTTAACCACTTGACAAGTCATTTTTAATAAACTTCATAGAGAAAGGAACATTTTTCACTGTTTGTTCCTGTTTTTCATTGTCAACTTATATCAAAGTAATAAATCATGAAAAAAAATTACTACATTATAAAAAAAATCAGGACTATGAAATGAATCATACACTTGTCGGCTTATCGTGAGTTCTAGGTTGAAGATTTAAGAAGCAAAAAAATAAAAAAAAAATAAAAACAAACTTACAATATGGGACATCCCTAGAATCAAAGATTAAAATTTAACTTTGAATATATACTAGTGTACGTACCCGTGCGATGCAAGGATAATATTAAAAATATAATTTCTAATCATTTTATGTTGGAATATCTCATTATCATATTATTTCTTAATGAAATATAGAAAAAAAGACTACCCCATCCACCTCCCACCCATACCCTACCTCAATCTCAACCTCAACTTCCATCTCCACTCTCTTCCCAATTAAAATTTTTCTTTTACTTTCTCTAGTTGATTTATTAAAATGACTCGAACAAAATGAATTAAAGAATAAGGCAAGGTGTGTTTTTTCTCTCTTTAATTTAAGTTAAAGAATAATTCGCAACCCAAAAAATAAATAATTTAATATTATAATTATCAATGTATATAATTAAAATCAAATGTAAAAACCATGAAACAAAGCACCATAATAATACTAATAATAATAATACTGAAAAGAAACAGTTTTTAAAACATTCTAGTGAAATAAGTAAGTAAAAACATACATTTAAAAGTTAATTCAAATTACTTTGATGACTTTGAAACTCAACCTTCTTAATGAAAATGTAATTTTAGAATCACATATAACTCGTCTTGATTCTTTCCTTTTGGTTACCATCTTTTATATTCCATCACTATTCTTTCTCTCCCCCATTATTTTTATTAGTTTTTCTACTAATCAAATTAATAATATCAATTCAATTAGCCATTCAAAACAATCTAACAAACAATAAAGTGCAAGTTTCACTTAATATACATACATAAAAGTAGGATACTTTTAACAACTTTTATATGTGAAATTAAAGGGGAAGGGAGGTGAATTAAAATTTTCTTCTGTGAACTGACTACTGACTCCTCACAATCGACTCGCTTGCAGATCAGAAACAATTCATAAAAAATTAAATATAAACAATTAAGCACGTAGATAATAAAGCATAAAGTAAACAACACAAAAATTTATCCTGGTTCGGCACACTAATCCAGTGCCTACGTACAGTCCCCTTGGGTTTTAAATTTCCTTTAGAAAGTTCAAGGTTTGGTTCGAGTACAATAATAGAAAACAAGTTTTGAAGACTTATTTTGCTCTTCAAATTTGTGACATAGCTTCAGTTGATGTTACAAAGATGACTTGATCCAACTCTTTATATAACAATTGTAGACTAACGTTACAGAGCTTTGTGAGACTAAGAATGAGACACTTTAAATTTTCTCCTTAAAGTTGCATGAAGAATGTCTGTCTTTGGTCTTCTCTTTTTATAGTCTTTGACTGCTAGCCTTCATAAGGAAACCTAACGGTTTTCTTCTCAATCAAGGATATGAATTCTTCCTTGATTGAGAGATATAGCTGTGTATAATGTTTACATCAGATATGTTCATATACAACTTTAAATCACGTCTATATCAGATATGTTTGTGATCTATATTTCCTTTTTGATTTTGATGCCTTGTCGATGAACTTGTGATTTTTTCTCCTTGAATGATTCATTCTGCCATAAATCTGAGGATTGCAACCATGATTGCGGGACAATTGATCTTTCTTTTATTTCTGTGATACTTGATTGATCTGCTTGTCATGCCGAGTTCCTCTATATCATTGTGTCATAATTTTCCATAATATTTGGGACTATGATGCTCCTTCCATTTGTCCTCTCATGATTGATCTTACTTGGATGCTACTTGAATTCGGTGGATGTCTTTCCATTCTTGACGTTCTTCTATTTTTGAAGCCGACTTCCTTTATCTTTCCATTATTACCAGCTGCAAAGATACACTTATGAGTTTATCATTATTAAAACATAAACTTAGGAACTCAACAATCTCCTCCTTTTAATAATGACAACAAGAGTAAACATTAGTTAACTTCAGTGTTTGTCAGCTTGCTCCCCCTGACTTGTGTATTAGCTGACATTTGAGCTTGTTCTGCTCCTCTTGATTGATAGTCTACACTAATGTTTTTGTCCTTCTCCGCCTTAGACATAATAAAAAAAATATACAGGCAACATACAAACAGTGAAATGCACAGATAAAAGTGATTCTATAGTTCATGAATGATAATAATACCAAAACTTTTTTGTAGGAAGCAAAATCTTTCTTCTAGAAGAGGTTTTGTAAAGATATCTGCTACTTGATTTTTAGAGTCAACAAAGTAAGCAAAAGTCACCATTTTCAACATGATCTTGAATGAAATGATGCTTGATATCAATATGTTCAGCTCTAGAGTAATGCACAGTGTACTTAGATAGGCTGATGGCACAATGTTATCACACATAATTGGAACAGATTCAAAAGCTAAGTCAAAGTCAAGAAGCTGACACATAATCCAAAGAATTTGAATGCCAAAACTTTCGACAACTATTTATTCAACTTTTGTGATTGAGAGAGCGATAGAAGTCTATTTCTTATTATACCCGGAGATAAGAGCATCGCTAAGAATTTGACATGTTCCACTGGTGCTCTTCCTGTCACTTTTGTCTCCTACAAAATCAAATGTGAATATCCGATTAAATCAAAATGAGAAGAGTAGGGATACCATAAACCAAGGTATGATGTTCCTATTAGATATTAGATGACTTATTTGACGGCAGTGAGATGAGATTTTTTAGGAGTCGACTGGAATCTGGCGCATTTGCACACACTAAACATAATATATTATCGACATGCAGTGAAGTAGAGTAGAGATTCAATCATCTCATGATATATGTTTTGGTCAACATTCTTTCCGGTAAAATTTGAATCAATTCTTGTGGATAGACTCATGGGTGTTCCATAGGCCTTTCCCTTCTCTATGCCCAACTTTTTGATGAGTTCTTTTGTGTATTTGGATTGACTGGTGAAGGTTCCCTTGAGATTTTGTTTGATTTTTAGTCCTAGAAAGAATGTGAGCTTTCCCATAAGACATATTTCAAATTCTCCTTTCATCAAATTAGCAAAATTCTCGCACATAGACAAATTAGAACTACCAAAAAAGATACCATCAATATAAACTTGCACAATCAGGAAACTTGAATCGATCCTTTTAATTAACAAGGTTGTATCAATTTTACCCTTTTGGAAATTGTTATTTAGTAGAAAAGTACTCAGTCTCTCATACCAAGCTTTTGGGGCTTGTTTGAGGTTGTAGAATTTTTTTGATAACTTGAAAATGTGATTTGAAAATGAGGTATCTTCAAATCCAGGGGTTTGTTTTATGAAAACTTCCTCATGAATAAAGCTATTTCAGAAATCACTTTTTACATCTATTTTATATAATTTAAAATATTTGAATGGGGCAAAAGCTTGTAAATTTCGTATTGACTCCAACCTAGACACAGAGGCAAAGGTTCTATCGTAATCAATACCTTCCAACTAAGAGTAGCCTTGAGCTACGAGCCTGGCTTTATTTCTAATAACTTTACCTTCTTTATTTACCTTCTTTTTGAAGACACATCTAGTTTCTAATACTGAGCAGTTTCTTGGTCTTTCAAATAATGTCCAAACTTGATTTTGTTCAAATTGTTCTAATTATTCCATCATAGCTTCAACCTATGATTCATCATTGAGAGCTTCATTAGTTTTTTCAGTTTGATTTGAGACACGAGGGCAATTGATGCTTGTCTCCTTAATGATGTTATTGTTTGCACTTTATCTTTTGGATTTTTGATGATGAGTTTATTTGGATGGCTTCCATCCTGCTTCAACTCTTTTGGAATATTTGGCCTCACTGTTTTTACTGTAGGAGTCTACTCTGTTTGAGGTGTAGTCGACTTATCTTAAGAGGGATATGGAGTTGGGCTGAGATCTTTTCCAGTCTGTACATTACCTACTTGTTCTTCATCAAAACTTATACTTGTAGTTTGGTGGTTAGATTCATCAAAGAAAATGTGCATAAATTCCTCAATAACCAAGGTTCTTTAATTAAAATCCCTATAAGCACGACTAGTGGGAGAGTACCCAAGGAAAATACCTTCGTCACTTTATTGATCAAATTTTTCTAGGATATTCTTACTATTATTGTGAATAAAACATTTGTAGTCGAAGGGATGGAAGTAGCCGATGTTGGGATTCTTTCCTCTTCTGAGTTCATAAGGTGTTTTCTTGAAATTAGATCTAATCAGACACCTGTTGATGATATGACATGTTGAACTAACAACTTTTGCCCAAAAGTTATCTAGGAGATTGTGTTCTAACAGAATTGTTCTGGCAGTTTCCTGTAGGAACCAGTTCTTTCGTTCTACTACACCATTTTGTTGGGGAGCTTGTGCTAAAGAGAAGTTTTGAGAGTATCCATTTTGAGCACAATATTCTTCAAACACCTTATTTTCAAATTCTCCTCCATGATTACTATAAATGTAGGTGATGAGGTTACCGCCTTTTCTATGCATTTTTCTACAAAAAATCTCAAAATTAGTAAAAGCTTCATTTTTATGTGCAAGAAACATAATGCAGGTAAATCGTGAGTAATCATCAACATTGACAAAAATATATCTTTTTCTACCAATGTTTGAAGTTTTGGTGGGACCAAATAGATCCATGTGGATTGTTTGGAGAGCCCTGGTAGTAAAGACAATGTCCTTGGCTTTGAAGGAAGTTCTAGTCTGTTTACCCAGTTGGCAGGCATCACAGATGTGATCCTTTTCAAACTTGAGTTTTGGCAGAGCTTTTACTAAATCAAGGCTAGATAATATCTCAATAATGTGCATGCTAGTATGTTCGAGCTTCCTATGCCACACCCAAGTGTCATTGGCTTGCACAGTGAGGCAGGTAAGGGTGGCAAAGTCAGAACTATTTAGGATATAAATGTTATCAATGCTTTCACCAATAAGGGAGATATTTCTTGTGTCGTGTTTAATTGAGCAACTTTCATCTTTGAAGAGCACTCCAAACCTGGTGTCACATAGTTGATTGATGCTGAGCAGGTTGTGTTTGAGACCGTCTACCAGGTATACTTCAGTGAATTCTTATGATGAGCTGAGTCTTATTGAGCCGACTCCAATGACATTACCTCTGGCATTGTCACCGAATCTGACTAACACCCCATCTACTTTCTTTATGGAAGAGTTTTTCTTCTTTCCAGTCATATGTCTGGAATATTCCCTGTAGGCCTGTGCATATTTTTGTACAAACCATTAACCCGAACCATTAATTTGCTTATCGAGTTAATGGGTTGGTTATTTTGTATATCGGGTTGGTTATCGGAATGAGAATTTCTATTATTGGTTTATCGGTTTGGGCCAAGGTTTATTTGTTTTTTTATCTGGTGGCCCGATAACCCGATAAGCACAGACATACAATGGGCTTCTACTGGCCCATACTCCACCCATACCCACTGGCCCAAGTCAATTTATTCACATTTCTGATTTCACAATTCAGTATTTCAGTTCACAATAGGGTTAGGGTATTATTATATTAGGTTAAGTCCTCTACTCTTTTTTCACAATCATAAATTCATGCTTCTCACTCCTCAGTCTCTCACTCTCTCTCAATCACTACTCGCTTCCCACAATCTCATATCTCTGGTCTCACTCTCTCTCAGTGTCTCAGTCACGAAAAATAATTGTTGCTGACAAGATCGAGCTTGTGCCAAAAATCAAACTTCAAATTAAGCTGAAAATTTGACTTAAGAGTCTATTCTCTATTCACATCTCCGATCAAAAATTAAAGGTAAAAAAAGTTTAGGTGACCCTTTTCTCTCCACCCCATTTGCATGTTCAATTCCTTTTGTTGTTGAGAGTATTCTACTTTAACGCTGACAATGTCTGGCATCATACTTTGAAGATTTGATTAGGATTCGCATTATATAATGTTTATTAATAACATCTTAATCTATGACCTATAAATAAGAAATTGTCTTTGTTACTAGGTTGAACAAGTTTTTCTTTTAGCTCTTACAATTGTAAATTCACATCTCGATTAGACATTCTTAGGGGTATTTTCTCTTTATTTTATGTTGAGATGTGGTGTTTAGCTAGAGCTAGCTAATAGAGTTAGAGTCTTTACGTTACTGCTATATATTGATGTTTTGTTCTTGTTGTTTATTCATTGTTACTAATTAAATGTAGTCAATATTGAATGTAGTCAATATTAATGTTCCGTTTCTAGTTTCCTTCCTGGATGATCGGAGTCTATTTTAAATTCCACTTAATGAAGAAATAAGATGACTAATAATCATGTCTGATTTCAAGATATTTCCAGTAAGAGCAATAAGTATTAACGGTTCACCCGATAACCAAACCGATAATGATGAAAAATTGATAAACCGATAACTAATAAACTGATATCTTAACGGTTCTTTAATGGTTTAGCATATGTACAAACCAATAATGAATAAGTAAAACCGATAATTTTCAAAACCAAACTGAACCGACCGATATGCAGCCCTAATTCGCTGTCAATGACCCACATATTTTTTATAGCTCTTGTGGATCTGTTCCTGTAAAATAAGAAGATTAATTTTGTTTAGGTACCAAAGTGTTATTGGGTCCTTTCGGGTTAGATGAGCTTTCCTTGGGCTTCCAAAACCAGACACTTTTAGGCTTATGCCTGCAGCTGTAGGATTTTTGCCCTCTCTGTGCATAAGTAAAGCAGTTGGGTCCTCGAAAAGTAAAGGAGATTGTAGCTGAATTAAGCGACCCTGAGAAGAAACTCAGATTCCCTTTTAAGGAGTTTGTTCCTATGAAACTATGGCTTGGGGACCTTTTAAGATTGATTAATTTGGTTTTTGTGTCGCTAAGCTTTTCATGAAGCAAGTCATTTTCATCTTGACATGCCTCAATTTCTATTTTCCAATTTCATCATTATTCTAGGATTTTTGGTTTAAAATGAGATTCAGAACTTTTCTTTTCCTGAGAAAGCTTATTATATTCATCTATGATTTTTTGAAGTTCATCAGTTAGCATATTCAGATTGCATTCAAGAGTATTATAGTTATGACAGGTATGTGGCGTTACCTCAGTTTCATCTTCATCACTCCAGGCCCTAAAATTTTGATTCTTTCTAGATAATAACACATCAACATGCATCATGGAAACCTTTACACAAGTTAAAACATCAACATGCATCATGACAACCTTTACACAAGTTAAAAACTACACGCCATAAGGATATAATACAAAACATATCATGACCATCGCCAATCAACAAAATATTTTTGCAAGGTTACATTCTTGGGTGTTTCATTCTCCCTCACTTAGGATCATTCATCCACGAATGATGGGTATGACAAACTCATTCTCGAGTTAACATATTTTCATTCAATAAAATAATCTTCACAAAATTGAGGGTAGGGCACACAATAAGGACATAACACACATCATGCTCATTGTCAATCAGCCATTTATTGCATCAACTTTAGGCTCAACCATGACCTAACAAGGCCTACATAAATCCAAGTCTTGGGGATTTACCCCATTTTCCAAACATGACAAAACTCAACCTCAACCTCGGAGACATACTTCTTTTATCTATCAATGACATAAATCAACTCCACAGGTTAGAGACTTTACTCCATAGTCTATCAAAGGTGTGATTCGATTTCAAATGTAGGAGAATTTACTCCATCGTCTATCAAAGACATAATATAATTCAAGGAGATTAATACATACATCTATCATAACTTTCAGGAAAGAAAAGCAAATACGGACACTTGGACTTCAGGTCCTTTTTAGCTTCCTACATACCTTCCTCAGACTTTTAGTTCCTCCATGGAACCTTCATCGAAGCCACTTCTATCATTCACAACCAGCGAACTTTCCAATCTAAGTCCCTACCGGGACCTCCTCACAAGACAAATAACCCCAAAAATACCAACGCCCTTCAAGGAAAATCAAACAACGAAGGATCACCTATGCATCCTTGCAATATAAAGACATGGAACTCTAAGGAAAATAGGGTTCAACCTACAAGGCATCTCTATATTTTAGGCGATAATGCCAACCCCTTTCGAGACCATATAAGGACCATCATAGTGGGACTAAGCTCCCCTATTACCACTTCCATCACTCTCACCATGGAAGACATGACACTATAGGTACAGATTGATTCATAGTAACCATCTAGGTCACCAATGATACCCATCCCGACATAACATACCAAAGAAGGAGTCCTTAGGTATGGATATCAAAAGATATACCACCGCATACCTTCTGGGGAATACATCATGATCCCTTTACTAGAAACAGATAATATAAACAAGAAAAGCTTTAACTTCTAACCAGAACTCACCCTCGGAGGACTTTACATACCAACGATGACTCTTCAAAGTTTGCCACACGACATGAAGGTGGCCTACATTACCCGCCTCCCTCTTAGAATACATTATGATATCATCAATGAAAACAAAGACAATCATATCTAAGAATGGATGGAAGGCCTTATTCATTAGGCCCATGAATGCCGCCGAGAAAATTGTCAACTCAAAATACATGACAAGAAACTCTTCAACCACAGTAATGGGTTCTTTAGAAGACCGTTCTGAGTTAGGACGTTTAACTCAAACCCAAAAGTTACAAATACCCCTTGAAATCACCCCTTTAGACTTGACACAAGAAAAGAATATTCCTTTAGGAACTTAAAGAAACAAGGAACCATCTTCCTATGAGGAAAGTTAAACACGGCCCTATGGGTCTAACAACCCAAGGAAATATAATATGAGTGCAACCAATTTTCCTTGAAGTGACATCAAAACCAACCATGTCTAACTCTATCAAGTCAACAAGAGCTTCTCTACCACCAAAAGATAACAGACACCCCTATAGACTTTTTTAACAACCACAGAGTTTCCCACTGGGCTAGAAAAAAAAATAGACCGACAGACTCTCAGGAAAATAATCAAATTATACAACCATATATGGGGTTATGTAAGGAAAAATAGACCTTAGATCAAGCAAACAATACACAATATGAGGAAAAGTCTCAATATACTCGTATTAGCATTAAAAGATGCCTCAGATTTTTAAGGGATAACTATAGCATTGAGACGGTCCTAACCAATGTTAAAGCTAGAAGTGACACCTCTGGGGGTAAGAGCTAGAGATGTCATAACCGACATCACATCCTTTGTTTCACCCAAGAGGCAACCGCTATAGGACACTCTTGTTACATATGTCCCAATTGACTACATTTGAAATACCGATCCTTAATTTTCTTGCACCAACCATGATGTAACCGACCGCAAAATTGAGAAAGAGGATAGGCGAATGCGGATTAGGCTCCATTGGCTTGATATTGGGCACCTTGTGCCTATAAGTATCACTAGTCTGAAGACGCTCGTCTCTTAATGGATTAGGGTAGGGAGCACTAGTCGTGGTGTGAAAACTAGGACCTGCCCAATACTTTCTCCTAGACCACTTTCCATAAACCTGATCCAACCGAGCAAAGGAGCAATAAAACTTAGTCTTTTGAGCCGACTGAGAAGAAGTGTCACCCTTAACAGTGGGGCTAGTTAGAACAAGTAGAAACCCACGAAGACAATCAGATGTCACGACCCTTGACCGGGTCTGAATCCCAAAAGTTTGACGAGCATTGTTCATATTGCCCCAAGATAGAAGGGTTTTCCCAATCATCAGATCTTCTTGGATACATGACTCTATATAGCTTGAGATTAAAACACAAGAAAGGTTAACATTCCTAAATTCCTCATAGCCTCTCTCTTATAAGTATGGCACGCTTCACACCCATAAAATACTCTACTTGACACGACTTTATGGACTCCTGAAAGACAATGAACCTAGGCTATGATGCCAACTTGATATGCCCAAAATATCGGGATATGTCATATGGGCACCTCCAGTACACATGTACTGGAGATCACCCCGTAACCCAACTTGATCATCAATAATACTCCGTAGGGAAGAATGGATGCTGGCCATAATATAAAAAATAATGGAAATATAAGACTTATAGTCATTACTAGACAAGATCTATCATTTCATTAATAATCAATAGTGTATCCTAATATTTCCAAATCCACAGCCATCCACTAAAACCTCTACCAAAATGAAATTGACAATATGTCGGGACATGCCCCCGACAATAGTCAAGTACCACCCTATACAAGTCTATGATATAGAGTAAAATGACCATGAAAGGTAGGTCTTCCATAGAATGGAAGCTCATAACTGCAAACTCAATGCATGAATCCACTCTAATACCTGATCACTGTGTAGAAAATGAAGAAGATACTCCGGTTCCTACGTTGCATGGGAACATATCATCCAGAGACGGTTAGCAGTTGGGGCGCTAGCATGTAACTCAAGAATAATGATAAAATAATATAATCATTCAACAACATGTCAATATATAGTGTTTAATCATATTCATATATTTATCCTTACACATAAATGTTAAATATAGCACATGCCAAATCAAGTTTTCCATACTTAATAACATTCTCAAATACGTCAATCATATGACACGAAGTGGAGGACTCCAACATTCCACACTTAGGTTCATACCATCCTCATTAGGCTTAAGACGTTAACCATATTCACATATCATTAGACAAGGTGTTTCATCCATGGTTACAGTTCATCAAGCAAAAGGACTACAACCATATAGTTATCTAATGAGATAAGGGCTCTACCCATATATAACAATCACTTAGGCGTGGAAGTCTAATTATATAATCACATGTTCAACTAGGCATAGAACTCTAATCATATTTGAATGGCTATAGAACTTTAATCATGAGTTGAAACTTTAATCATGATCCATCATATTTGATTAGATATGGAACTTTAATCCTGAGTTAGAACTTTTTATCATGGGCCATTATATTTGATTGGATATAGAACTCTAATCACGAGTTTGAACTTTGATCACAAGCCATCATATTTGATGGGCTATGGAACTTTAATCTTGAATTGGAACTTTAATCATAGGCCATCATATTTGATTAGCTATGGAACTTTAATCACGAGATGGAACTTTAATCCGATCCATAATATTGGGTTGGCCATGGAAATTTAATCATGAGATGAAACTTTAATCCAAGCCATCATATTGGCTTGGCCATGGAACTTTAATCCGAGCCATCATATTTGATTTGATATAGAACTTTAATCCTGTAGTTCATGCATCAGCATCCATATCATTATTTTTGGCATATTAAGACAATACCAAACATCAAGAGCTCTAGCTCATTTAGATAATTCAACACTATCGGGACAATATGGTCCTCATAGGAGCCTTAATTGTTAAAACATATCAATAGGCCAATACCTACATTCAATTCATCACACAATTCAATTTGTGGTCCTTAATACCCATACAAACCATTCACAAATTATTTACAACATTGTATCATATTTCCACCACACTTGAATACATTTACAATTTGAGTTCAAGTTTAGGAAAATGAACCCCTCTTCTTAGCCATCAAATCAACATTGTCACAAATTAAAAAATCCCATGGCTATCCACACCAACACAACACCAATTATCAAACATTCATACAAAAAGGGCCATTGCCCCATTTAGGCCACAAGCTAACCTATTACATACTTAACAAGGTTCTTATCAACTATTTCTAAGCAATTATGATTATTATAACTCAATACATGTTTAACAAGGCTGTAACCAACTATCTTCAAAGATTCATATTCATTTACACATTTTCATGACTCATTCATGTTCACTAGGCCGTTTCCCTAGATACACATTGTAACGCCCTAGAAAACAGGTCCCGGAGTGTCACACGGTGCTTGAGGCTACGCGTAGCCCCAAGATAACCCTTTGAGCCATTTTCATCATCATAAATATTTATAAAAAATATGCAGGATGTATGAAAGACTCACATAGCCCAAAGAAAATCATCATAATCATGAGAGGATAAAATTAGTACAATGACACATGTGAGTCACCATATAATTTGTCAATCACTTTCAGTTCATCAAGAATATCAATTCTCATAATGTAAATATCATTAAAATCTTTCGAAAGAATAACTTTAACAATTCCACTTTCAAATTACTTCAACATTCACCATAGACACAAGGAAACACACACACACTGGGAGATCCTATAACCGACATAAACCATGTGAGCTACATGGAGTCCAACGTACAACTCACGTTGGGGAGATCCGTCCTATCCTTGCCATCGAAGTAGGACTATCGATATCAAATCCATACAAACTAGTGATCACTATATAAATTAGCCTCAGGCTCACCCATACGGGGGCACATAGTTCTAGGGAAGTATGGTCTCTTTATACCTTCCACTCGGTGCAAAAGATTTCTCCCAGACTTAGCTCAGATCGTTTCAAAGACAATCCATAACAAAAAAAATTCAGTAATATATAAATATACATCGGGAGCCATCATGCTTTACATCTATCAAAATCAACCACATTGTAGATTTCTTTCACACTCGAGTTCAAAACAACTCCATTAAGATCAAAAGGTCAAATCATTCAAAATATCTCAAATATTCAACATCAACGTGCTTATAACACACACTTTCTTAAAAAAACACAATTTTCAATGGGTATTCGCAACCCAAATATCAAAATCATGATAAATATCATTCAAGATTCATGCTTTATATCTTCACACATGTAAATTCATTTTTCAAAAGTATAAACATCAAGATTTCATAATAATCATCATAATATATGGGTTCATGCTTTAAATTTGTAAAAATCAAATAAAAATCATGCCTTTGTAAAAAAAATTACTTTTGGGCACAAGAACAAAAGAGAGTTCTTGTTGAAAAATCCCACATACCTTGAATGATGAACTTTAGATCGATACTCATTTTTGAGATGTTAATCGTGCCTTTGAATGATGGTTCTTGGAGTTCTTGAACTAGAAACTTAGAATCTTGAATAAATTTGTAGAATTAATGGTGAATTTTTGAGGTTCTTGAAGTTGGATGTAGGAGCTTAGGGTTATCTTTTTGAGGAAATTTGATAAAATATAATATATAATACTTCTAGTAGGCTTTAATATAGGGTTTGGATGGATTTTGGGTGGGGGGAATAACCAAAACGCCCCTAAAGATCAAAAAATTCTCGAATCTGTCCTTTGGTGGACTGATTTGATAGTCTGAAGTAGATCAACCATAATGTTTTACTTAGTTATTCAAATTTGATGAAACTAATTTCATTAGAAAGAGGACTCTCATATATTTCTATTGATATATAGTATCTCACCCAGATCATTGTGTACGAGGAGTTATGATCATTTGAAGTTGACCCAAAAATTTACTTTTGGTAGGCATAAGTAGATCGACCATAACCTTTTGCTTCGATAGAAAAATTGGATGAAATCAATTTCATTAGAAAGAGGACTCGCAGAGCTTTTCGTTGATATATAGTAGATTACCCAGATCAATATGTACAAGAAGTTATGATCGTTTAAAATTGAAGCAAAAATACACCAAGCCTTAGTACTTTTTCCTGCACGTTTTACTGTTCACTACTATTTACTGTTCGATCAGAATATTTATAACTCATCGCTCGGGTGTCCGTTTTGGATGATTCACATATTTTTGAAAATCTTATTCGATACTCTACACAATGGTGGATAATAATCTAAGACATTCCGCATGAAAAATTTATGATTCATTCTAGAAAATAGAACCCAACATGTTTACGCACAAAATTTCAACAAAAAATTTCTCGGGATATTACACACATTTAGCCCTCACAAGACCATTTAACCACTCATCATATTGATAGTCTAAATGCCTTGATATATCACATCATTCATTACATTTATGTTCACCAAGACCTAAATAAGCATTCACAATTCATTAGCATGTTTTCCCCATATTCTTATGACACTTAGCCTCGACACACACAATAAATTTATTTTCATGTCTAAGGTTTTAATCCTTTATTAGTCATTAATCCAAAAATATCACCAAATACATAATAAATGGTTCAAAATAACTTTAAGATACCATTTACCAATCATTTATGCCCATTAGGCCATTGCCCTGGCTCAATATATCATCAACATTTATCTAGTCATTTCACTTAGACATTTTCACAAATACTTTGTGTGCACACTTATAACACGGTCATATTCATGGTAGATATCATAAAAAATAGGTTTAATCATGACCCTCATGTTAAATAACATAAAAAAAGCATCCACATATGCCCACTACCATCAATAACATATATCAACACAAATATAACCAAGAATCACTATTATCCATTGTTAGGTAGCAAAACCCTTTCCATTTAATTCAAAACCACTATGTACACTTACTAATCCAAGTGTCAAATACATGAGTTTTAGCGTTATTTAATAAGAACAAGAGATACATGCCACAAACAAGGTGACACACCAATAATCTTGACTCCTTCTTGTCACTAGATGAGCTCTCTCCAAACCCTAGCCTCTAATCTTGGTTCAAGAACCTTTTGAGAGTATTTGGAATGTTTGACTCTTGTAAATAAAGACTTGGGAGGCTACTATGCCTTATATAGTGTGAGAGTTTAGGGTTTTTCATGGAAAATGACAAAAGGGTCCTTGGTTAAAATCTGGAAAATCCAATTATACAAGGGTACGACTCAAGCTCACGGATCCTATGTCAATCGTAACCTAGGGTATGAGTGGTATCCTAACTCGCGCCCTAGCCTTCTCCTAGGTCAACCACACTGTTATGGGTACTAAAATTAACATTTGATTCTTAAATAAAGGTATGACTCACTCTCCAATCATGATCTCAAGTCGTGAACAAAATAGTCCACTCTACGTTAGAGACTTTACTCTATACGGTTTGCTACCATACGACTCATAATCTTGGTTACAACCAAGGAATGACCTTTTCGTATGGAGGAAAGTATGTTACCTTAAGATACTGATTAGGATATGAAGAGGGGCATGGTGGGTACGAGACGTTACCTAGGGTACGGCTCAAGTACCCCCAACCGTATCCACTCTAGAGGCATCAAAAGTTGATGTTTTCTCAAGGGTTCAAGTCTAGGTGCTTCACTTCTTCCCCACTTAAGATCATTTATCCATGAAGTAATGGTAAATCAAGCATATACACAAGTTAACACATCAACATGCATCATGTCAACCTTTACACAAGTTAAAAACAACATACCACAAGGATACAACACAACACATTTCATGACCATCGTCAATCAACCAAAAATTTTTGCAAGGTCATATTCTTGGGAGTTTCTGTAATACTCTATTAGAACTCTTCAGTTATGAGTTTCTAGTTATTAAGATAATGTATTTCAAATTCAAA
Source organism: Capsicum baccatum var. pendulum (assembly GCA_030864225.1). NCBI lineage: Eukaryota > Viridiplantae > Streptophyta > Magnoliopsida > Solanales > Solanaceae > Capsicum > Capsicum baccatum. Next base: position 183,562,619 of record CM061558.1, on the reverse strand, counting down.
TATTTAATCTTTCAATTAAATTTTTTTATTACAATAATTTTAACTTTGTCTTAAAATATTTTTAAATTTTGTTCTAAAAACTGCCAAGTGGCTATTTTAATATATATATATATATATATATATATATATATATATATATATATATATATATTACATATTATAGCAATGGTCAAATAAATTAAAAACAAAAAATAGGAAGAGAGGAGAAAGACTTGAAAGAATTTTATGAATGTAACAAAATGAGGTTTGAAGGGTGGCTAGTGGGTAAAGAATTTTATAGACTGTGAAGAAGAAAAAGAAGGCGACCAATAGGTTTTTTGGTCATTTATGAGAATTTAGTTTTGGAGAATATTTGTATAGAAACAAGAGTCTTTTTTAATTTGTTTTTAATTGTTAATTTTATTATTATTATTTTCTAAAACAAATTTAAAAAATCCAAAAGAGAAAGAACCTCTACAAAGAATAAGGTAAAACCTAGGGCTGCATATCGGTCGGTTCGGTTCGGTTTTGAAAATTATCGGTTTCACTTATTCATTATCGGTTTGTATATATGCTAAACCGTTAAAGAACCGTTAAGATATTGGTTAATCGGTTATTGGTTTATCGATTTTTCATTGTTATAGGTTCGGTTATCGGGTTAACCATTAACATTAAACATTAAAACTCTAAGTCACAAATTAATTTAAAACTGCTAGTACAACTTCTTCACATTAAAACTTCTTCAGTATATTCTCATCTGTACTTTCTCCTGAATTTAACATTGAACTCACCAAAAGACTCAGTTTTTTCATTAATATTTGCCTTCAACCTGATCACACCTTGCATATTTAGTAAAACAGAAGATTCAACAGAATCAAGAAGCCTGCAGAATCAATGTTTGAGCCACCAAAGCTAGCAGCCTGCAACAGTTTAAGCATTACCTCGATGAATAAAAAAGGAGAACAATGGAATAGTACTACAAAATTCATCCATTTACATTCAATCATGTAATGCAAATAGAGTAGACATACACACCTCAAAAACTCCGTGAAGCTGATGGGTTGAGTAGTTGTACAGAAAAAGAGGCAATCTAGGTGTGATTTGCCTAACGGAGTCCCTGTAACGTGGTGGTAAGCCTGAAATATAATTGTAGTAGTAGATATTAGACAAAAGCACAAATCTTGAAAGAGCTAAGTGTAAAATTTCACTGATCAATGAATAAACTCGGCTCAATACTAAACTGATCGATAACCACAAATCCTAATGGACCTAATCCTCCATTCTAATCTGATTCGAGTGGATTACAGAATCCAATGTATTAAACAGAAGCATAAATCCCAAATCTCAGGTTGATTATATGAATCTTTTGCATTAATTCTGCTCTATTCAGATATACAACTCATCCAAAACCAACACTGTCAAAACAAAACAGCCCCTAAATTACCATCAGATCACCCAAGTCCTCTTGGAACACGTACAGATTTCGGTACACAGAAACTGAAAATATTAATTTTCAATTATAGTTGTAAAGGTTCAAACTTGGACACTATCAACCAACCTCTAGAACATAAAGGAACCATTCAATTCTGCAACAAATCTTTAGCAATTGCCTATTATCATCCTCTATTGAACCAGTCAAAAATACATTCAACATAACACAATTACACCTACTGGTCAGAACTTTTAACTACAAGCAACATCAAATTGAGAATAGTCAATATTAGGTAAACAATTACTAGCTGTAAAGATTCAAACTTTGACACTATTCAACCAATTTCTACAACATAAAGGAAGATGAATCTATAGATTAAGATTGCTTTTAATCTCAATTCTTCAAACAAAGCTTTAGCTATTGCCTATTATAAGACAAGAGTCCTGTAGTCTGAACTGCCAAGTTAGATATGCCAACACATCCATAAACAGGAATATGTAGTTGGACTTGCAAGATTAAAAGTCAACACAGCATAAAACATACATGTCATAACAACACATAGGCATAAAGAAAAAAGTTCATGACTGTGATTCTGCATCTTAAGTGCGTGAAATTTCCAAACATTTGGTTACTGCACAACACCTAAGTCAATTTTAAAATTTAAAAAATTGAGAGTGCCAAGACATGTTCATTGGATTAATAAGCAAATCAATCAAGGTGAGAAGTGGCATACCTTCAATAAATTGATTAACTTCAAAAGATTTGTTCGGAATGCATGCTCCCAAGCCAGTCATCGAGTTCGGCAGGATTCTTATCCAAAAACCAAGCAACAGTTAGTCTCCAAAACTAACCTCTCCCGAGAATAGACCCTCTTCATTCCCTTCATACCTGCATTTTGAAATAAAAAGGAGCATCAAACGAGACATGAGAAAGGCTTTCGAAACCAAGAACAATATTCTTTTCTTACCTTTGTTCAAGTTGCTATATGTCATCAATGCTAGGTTCTTTTCCAACTTTAGCCAAATCTAAATAAATTAAAAGAACAAGTCAAGACTCAAGCATAAAAAATATTAAATAAATAATTCACCAAATACAAGATTTTTTTTTTACCTTGTTCAAGTTGCTCAAGAGAATCTAAATCCTCCTCGATACTTATAGGTTGTGATTCACTTCGAAGCCAATCCTGTAGACACACTAGAGCTTCTACCAATTTAGAAGTTAATGAACTCCTAAATGAATCAAGAACACACCCCCCGGTACTGAAAGCACATTCCGATGCTTCACTAGAAATAGGAATAGCTAAAATATCTCGAGCCATCTCAGAAAGAAAGGGAAATCTAGCCGAGTTATACTTCCACCAAAGTAATACATTAAAATCGGACGTTCCAACTTCAGTATCTTCTGCAAGATATTTATCCAACTCCGACTTAGAATTACCGGCTCCACTCCCAGATGTGTGTCTACTCAACTCCTCATAAAAGTCTCCAATATCAACCATAGAACTTGAACTAGAAGCCTCCACTTCTGAAGATAGTTTACCACATTTGTCTTTTGAAGTAGACGATGAATACTCATTAAACAATGATTTCATGTACTCTCGCACATCTTTTTCTATTGTTGCTGCATTATCCCCAAACATCTTCTTAAGTGCAAAAGTAAGAGTGGTAAACTTGTGACGAGGATCCAAAACACAAGGTATAAAAAGCATCTTATTCATTTTTGTTGGATCACCCCAATATTTTTCAAATTTCTTCTTCATGTTTGTTGCCATTTGATCCAACACAATATCATCACTTGATATCAATTTGACAAACAAAAACCAACTTGACAAATTTTAAGAAAATGAATATTTGATGTAATATATAATGATCCAGAAACCTTCAAAGTGAGCTTAAAAAATAATTCAAGAAATTTTGCAATCCTTTTAATTAATTCAATCCAATGAGCAGTGATACACATATAATTAATTCTTTGCACAGAAGTCCAAGTATCAGTCGTTATACACACTCTTTGTTGAGTTTCCTTAAAAATGCTCCTCATTTTATATTTCTCTTCATCAAAGAGATCAAAACAATCACGAGTAACAGTTGTACGAGAAGGAATTCGAAACAAAGGTTGTACCACTTTCATAAATTGTTTAAAGCCTTCTTTTTCAACAAATCTAAAAGGAAGCTCATCAAGAATTATCATACGACACAATGCTTTTCTACACTCTTCTTGATCAAATTTCCATGAAACAATTGATACATCACCCTTGTTACCCCCCGTAACCGGTTGAAATGCTATCTTTGATTGCCTAGTATCAACATTACAAGGTATTTTTTTGCATTTTCGTATATGACCAAGCATTGCCGTCGTACCATGTTCTTTTGTATCAGCTAAATACTCTTTCTTACAATAATTACACACACCTTTTTTAATTCCTTCCGAATCAACTGTACTAGTAAAATGATCCCATGCAACAGATCTTTTTCTCCTTTCTTTCTTTCTTTGCTTTAGACTCAACTATTAAATTTTGATTCACTACATTCGAATCAGAAGCTACACTCTCAGCAATCACTTTATCAACTCTAGTATCTTGTGACATGTTGTATGAATGTGACTGTAATTTTAAAATAAAAATAGTCAAACAACAAGCCAACAACAAAATTACAACATAACATGACCAAATCACCAAAACTTGACAATGTGCAGTTGTGCAAAAGAAGAACTGAACTTTCTAATCTACTGCTAAGCCATTAATACAATAAAATGAAGATGAAGTAGAATACTATCAACAACAACAGAAAATTGAACATGCAAATGAGATGGAGAAAAAGGGTTACCTGATATTTTTGACCTTCAATTTTAGATCGGAGATGTGAGTAGCGAATAGACTCTAAGTCGAATTTTTGGCTCAATTCATTCAACCACACGCACCTGCAGGAGCACTACCAGTACCAACATCATATTCACAATACTGCAAGACACAGAGTACATGGACAGAAATTGAAGATGGAGAAGAAAACTTCTAAGAATAAGATCGAGGCTTCGAGCAAAGGAAAAAACTCAATTTGTTTACAAAAAATGAACAAAATGAAGTAATTATCAATACCCATTAACCTAAACTATCAGAAACTTGAGAAAAACCCCATAATTCACACACCAGCAAACAAATCAACAAAAATTCCTAAACCGTAAAAATTCAATTATGATAACTCGAATTCACAAAACCCCAAATTAATCACCACAAAAAAAAGTCAACACTTTCACTCCAAAATACTTCACAAAAAAAATAACTAACATAGACATACACCAAAAACTATAACAGAAAATGAAGAAACAAAAAAAAAATGAAAGAATCTTTTGCTTCTATTTACTCTGTACTTGGTACATCATTTTCTAACGTGCTTCCATTTACAATCTGAATGAGAGTACAAGCTCGACAGTCGACAAAACATTAATATCCTTAACATAATATATCAAAAATTGGATAGAAATCGAAGATGGAGAAAAAGACTTCTAAGAATGAGATCGAGGCTTCGAGCAAAAACAAAAATTCTTACCTGTTGAGAGCAAAAGCAAAAAATCTTCTTTGGTATCTACAGAATATCAGCAAAACCGAGTGTCGACTGTTGAGTGAGGCAGCGTGAAAATTGAAAGATTTTGGTCTCCACTCTCTGTTCTCTAACCCTAAGTAATCAGAAAGGAGTAATGGGTCATGGGTGGAACAGGAAGTGTTATGGGTGGGAATTTGGGCTTCGGATTTGGGCCCTAGTGGAACGGGACATGGCCCATATCAATATGTGTATTAATTTTTATCGGGTTATTGGGTGGCTCGATAAAAAATTTAGCTCACCCGAGCCCCGAACCGACAACCCGATAATTGTTTTTTTTAAAACCGACACCCGAACCGTTAACAAAAAAACCGACCCGTTAAACCGATAATAAAATTATCGGTTCGGGATAATGGTTTGAACCGAAATCTGTACAGCCCTAGTAAAACCCTTTCCCTTGAATTTTTGTTCAAAGAAATTTACTTATATAGCAGTTTTTTCCTTTTTAAAAAATCTGCACAAGTATCCCTAAGCCAAAAACATGTTTTAACAGTAGGGATCGACCCCAAAACATCGGACACAAAAAACATAGCTATCTTTTACTTACCACCGAGCAATTGATCTAGCTTTGATTGGTGTTTCAAAGTTAGCAATAATTTATATTCGCTAAAGTTTTCAATACAAATACATGGTCTACACAAAAGCTACTGAGTATATTTAAACTCCCATAATATACACTAGCTTCGCCTCTTTAAAGAAGGGACTAAATTTGGGGTGAGTGTAGCATCAAACACTATGAGTTCATGCGCGTCGAAAAGGAATTATAGTATAAGGATTCAAGTGCAGTGATTGGTGCTTTCTAATGGAGAAATAAACAATGGGGAGAGTCATGTGAGACAAATAAAAAAGAAAGAAAAAGATATCTGATTAAGGAAAGCAGAAGTGTCTTGGGTCGAGTTAAACCCTCTATTGATTAAAGATTTAATTTAATTAATTAATTTTAATGAAAGTAGCCAACACATGCTAAGAATTAGTCCAAGGTTGATGAGAAAATCAATCAAAATGGTCTATTTATAATGGTCATGTAACGCCCTGAAAGCGGGCCCCGAGGTGTAACACGGTGCTTAAGGCTACAAGTAGCCCCAAGCTAATCCTTTAGCCGTTTTTCTACCAGTCAACACGTATAATCAAAGTCATCATAATCAAAACATCTAGACATCCTCCATAATATCATACTGCAATACGAATGAAATACGGAAAGTAATAAAATACGACATCTCTGACAAATCTGATCAATCTATCCATATAGTCTGACAAGCCTTTACTAAACTGTATATCCATGAGCTATTGGGACAAACCCCAACTGACCCGAACTCAGGAAATAAACTAAACGACTCAAGTAAATGAGGAAATCTGAATAACTAGTCCTCGAACCATGAGGATGTAGATCAAAGTGCTCGGATAGTCACGATCAAACCTTGGAATGAGCACCTGAACCTACATTATAGGGAAAATGTAGACCATATGCGAACATGTGGGTCAGTACCATGGAATATGTACCGAGTACATGGGGGTGCATGAAATAAATATAAATATATATATACACACACATATATATATAAACATATATATATATACATATATACACACACACACACACACACACATATATATATATATATATATATTTAACGATCATGTCATAAGTTTTCTTTCCAAATCATGCAGGACATTTGTAAATGGCTCATAAAGGTTGAAAGAAATCTAAAATCTGAAATCATACACAATGAATGGTAAAACATGCCAATCTGGATATCGTGAGCCATTACACTTAATCCAAATATCAAGATTCTTTTCTTATTCTCTCATCAAGAAATCTTAGTGAAATTTGGAATATTGAATATATCATAAATCTGCATTTCATATCTCTTTTAAATCAGTAAAATCAATCTAAGAATGAGGGACGACTCTTTGGGAGGTTCTTCTAACTGATATGTACACCATGTGAGCACCCATGATGTCCCACGACTTGCCCCCGTAAGGTTAGGGCTGTCCTACCCTTGCCATCGGTGTAGAACAATCTCATCTCAGTGATCACTATCTCAATTTTTGACATATAGTGGAAGTCAATGTCAAAACCTACGTTGGCACGTAGTTCTGGGGTATGAAACTGTAGTAACACACCCAACTCAGTGCTAAATACTACTCCCAATACTATGCTAAAAAATCTCAAGAAAAATCCACTTTAAGGGTAATCTCATATTTCTTAAGTTAAATAAATGATAAAATCCGTAACTCGTTTCACAAAGTGGATTTTAACTCTGTTGTGACCAAAAGGTCAAATCTTTCTATACTTCATCAAAATAGTCCAAACATGGGTGCATGTAGAACATAAATTCTCAAAAAAACAATCTCAATGTGGGTTAATGACCCTTATAGTGATACTTAATCAAAATACTTAAACATTTATGCTTTATATCACAAGCATGCATAATTTATACGGAAATCTAAAAAATTTCAGCCTTTAATAATAACAATAATCTCAAACTCATGGAGTTTATTTTCTAAACATTCAAAATAATCATAGTATCTTGAACAACAACATAGGATAAGATTTATCACTTCAAATTCATGATAAAAAAATGTAAAAATCATGTATCTTTGTAAAATAATGCAAACTTTGGGCATAAGAATGAAAGGGTGTTCTTATTCGTAACCCCACATACCTTTATGGTAATGGATTCGTTGAAAGATTGGACCCTCAATGTTGATTGTGTAACCCTAGTTATTTTTCTCCTTTAGTGCTCTTGGATGATGAACTTAGACTGATTATAGGATTATGATGTGTTTAGAATCTATTAAATTCGTAAGGTTAAGTTTAGGGGTGTGTAAGGAGTTCCAAAAGACTTAATTGCCCTCAAAATAACCTAAAAATGGAGTGTTAAAGTCAGTTGAAACCATAAGATATGCGCCGCATATGATATCGCATATATTTACATAGGCGCCGTATATGATATCGGCTATATTTACATAGGCTCCATATATGATATCGCCTATATTTACATAGGCACCGCATATGCTAACGCATATGCTTTCCAGTGGCCATGTGTGATTGATTAGGCGACGTACTCTACTTCGCAAAGCCATAACTCCTAGCTCGAGTGTTGAATTTTGGTAAAATTGGTATCGTTGGAAAGATAATTCGATTCTCTATAATTTTGTGGGTAGAAATATGCAGAAATACCACTTATTTATCAAGTTATGCTTATTGAAAGATGACCCTTGCGAATTCAAACACTAAAACTTGATGGATTTCGAAATTCTTAGCTTGTACTACCTTAAGTGACTCATATAACCACACTTAACACATCATAAGCTCTATTATAACTAGGGTACTATTGGTAATTTAGGTGCCCAAATATGACTTACAAAATTGGGGTTTTCATATATACGAACAACTGTTCATTTTCTAGCTTAGGAAAGTGCGGGGCATTACATGTCATTACAAGTTTTGCGGGGTAATAGAATGGCCACAAAGTTAAAATGTCTTTTAGAAAATTTGGGACAACTTTAATGATGACATTATGTCTTTTTTCAACACTATATAAGATTAAGTAAGTCAAGTTCTAGAAAGAGTTTCACTTAGAGCCTGTTTGGGATTGCTGTTAGAAAGTTGTTGATTTGAAAATCATTTTTATAAAATAACTTTTGAACAAAGTGCTTTTTTGAAATAAATAAATTGTGTTTGACCAATTCATTTGAAAAGTGATTTTGATAAACATATTGTGTTTGGCTAATCTTTATTTGATAGAAAAATTATGAAAAAAGACATGTATCAATAGACTTTTACATCTAAAGTTTATTTTTAACATTGAGTTTATTTTAAGTATCTATCATAATAGTTTTCATTAAGATTTTACTTTTATTTAATTAAAAAGAATATTTATAGAGATAGATTAAAAAATAAATATTGATATAATATAAAAAATACTTAAAAAGATCAAGAAAAACGAATTTGAAAAGTATTCCATAAATCAAATCAATATATATGAATAAATGACTAATAAATAAAAAAAGTATTGCATATTTTTCCATCATAATCATCAATCAAATAGAAGTGCTCCAAGAAAATAGGAAAAAACCCTAGATTGCCTACACAAACCAACATCGGAAGTCATGGCCACGATGGTCATTGGCCGGCATGCACCATCTTAGACTGGTCAATTAACGCTCACCCATGACAATACAATAATACCCCAGACTTCATATGCTAAAACCATTAGAAAACCAGCTCCATAATATCAACCAATTCCTTTGAAAAAGATATCATATTTGTTGGGGAACCATGTATGATAAGGGAGGAGGAAGAGGTGAATCAAATGATCATTAATGAAGAAAAAATAATGTAGTGATTGGCAAATTTTTAAATTAGTGGTTGGAGATTAAGATCTATAATGTCTAGTATCTAAACAGTGTGAGTTAAAAGGTGAAGTTAATTACGGATTGCTAAGCAATAAGTATGTGTTGATAAGGGCTGCAAAGTTAGAAGACTGTGTAAACCTTCCTTTTAAACTCGCAATTCTATATTACTCATATCTATTGGTCGTATCCAATGAGAATTTTCAAATGGGACCCTATGTTCAATCCATAAGAGAAAACATCTACAATAATAGCTTGGATATCCTTTCCAACACTACCAGCAATTTTTTTTGTGAATAAAGCAATGCTTTCATTAGCAGTAATAGCTGAAAAACCTCAACAAGTAGATTTATCAACAAAATAAAATGAGGTCCAATTATGCACGAGTCAAAATGGAAGTAGATTTATTGGGGGAACTTCCTTAAAAAATAAATATAGGCATGAGAATAAAGTTAGGAGACGTGGTAGAAAATTGAATCAACATAAGATATGATTATGTCCCTAAATACTGTAAAGAATGCAAGCTTAAGAGTCATAACGATAAGGAATGCTATGTCATATATCCTGAATTATATCCTAAAGAAGAAAATAAGGAAGATGAGGAGCAAAAAAAAGATGGACAAACCAAAATAAAAAGAAAGACAATAGGGACAACAACAAGGTGGAAGACAGAGTTTCAAGAGTAAAAACAGGCATGGGTATAGAAGTGGAAAAAATAACATAAGGAAGAGCTAAAATGATATGAAATACAAAGGCTCAACATAAGAATGGGAAAGAAATTACAGTAAATAAAAAGTTAGGGGCATTAGAAGAGAAGAATCAGAAAGAAGGTGACAAGAAAAATAAAGAAAAAAGAAGAGGAGATAAATGATCACAGGATAAATACTAAATGCAACAACACTAGTAAGATGAGAAATGGAACACAATAATAGCAATAATAGAATGAGGCAGAATCACAAGCAGAAAACCAAAGGAAAAAAGAGATAATTGCATCAAAAACCCCCAAACCAGATACCTTAAAGTCCACAGAGATGGAAGGTGAGATAGGATCTTCAACACCAAATAGTGTTAGAACAAAGAAAGTAAGTGTAGAATCATAAATTTTAGTAAATAATTTTATCCCTAAAGAAGGAACAAATAGGATGTTGTACCAAAGGAGCTCAGGGGAGAAACCTCGAGAAAGGAAATAAAGAAGACAAGAGAGTGAAAAATGATGAAAAAATAAGATCCACACCAAGAGAGATCAAATATGTACCAAAAACTTAAGATTTAACAAAATATGAGATATATAAAAAGAAAGATGTTGAGGAAAATGAAGATATAGAGTCAAACATTGATCAAATAGGCAGAGATTTGTCTTCAAGAAAAATTGGCCAGCTTAAGGGAAGAAATATAATGAATCATAAGAATACAATAGTTAAATCATATATCAATAAAAAGAGTAAGACAAGATCCAAAATCAGTAGTGACCAACAATCAATAAGGCATTATACTAGAACATTATGTTTGTCAGGACTCAAAATTCTTTTTAGAGACTAATAGAACTACATAGAAGTAATTACTACTCATACATTGCTTTACTAAATCCTTTCATAAGTCCCTCCAAACTAATTCTAAGGGAAGCTGTTAAACTACGATCTGGATTTTCTAGGATAAGGAATGAGAGGAAATAGGCTCAAAAGATACAATACAACAACTGATAGTATATTTCAAATTGATAGGTTGAAATAGAAGTTTAAAGTTACTGGTGTGTATGTCAAATATTGTACTTTAGAGAGATTGGAGTTGTGGGATGATTTGAAAGAAATAACTAGTCATACTCAAGGTCAATGGTTAGTGGGAGGTGACTTTAACACTATAATGATTGATTATAAAAAGCTTAGAGGCCTACTAGTTACACAATAGGAAACCATGGATTTTGTTCAGTATGCAATTTTATGTGTTTTAAATGAGTTGATATTTCACAGGTACTAGACATACATGATGGAATGGAAGAAAAATGGAAGACTGTACTTTAAAAATGAAAAACCATGCTCTACTATATGTCATAGGCAATACTTCACAAGAGAAGGTCATCAAGCTATTTAGAATATTGAATTTTTTAAAAGAACATAATTATTTTTAGAAGGTAGTGAAAGAAAGTTGGAATAAGGACAATAGTTGTAACGAACTAATTTTCTGGAATCGAAACATCACACGATGCTCATGATCCTGAAGGACCACAAGCTAACCCTCTACTAATATCTATACTTGAGCACTGTATAATATCTATAATAAATATGGAAAACTGGAAAAAATTGGCCATAAGGTTCAAAATGTCTAGTATACTCAAAACTGAAAACTAAATACTGATATATCTGTTCGAACAACCTCTAAACTGTCTGAACTGTGGAGTTGATGAGAAATTTCCCTAACTAACTTCGTCTACTAAAAATAAAATAAATCTAACACGGTAATAAAATAAGGATCATCCTCAAATAAAGAGGACTTACTGTTACGTCTACTACTGCTGACTAGGACTGAGCTGCTAGGGGTACTCTAGAGATTGTGCCTCTGAACCTATGGTGTCAAATAAAATACTATAGCGCAAATGCGTCAGTACGGGAATATACTGAGAATGAAGATGAGGTAAGGCTAAATACAAGGGCATATGCATGAACAATTACTTAACTAAATAATAATGAGAATACTGAATGAGGACATATGCATGAGTGCACAAACCATAACTGAAAACATCGCAACTCGAAATACTGAAACTCATATACTGATTTACTAACATCTGAACTCACTACTAATACTGAGATAATGAACAACTGAATCTCCTGATATAGAAAAAACTAAGTAATGATATAGAGATCAGTCCCATCTAGTGAGTGATCTCAAAATCTGATGATACTGAAGCTGATTAACTGGATCTACTCATATAAATGACTGAAAGCTGAGTTTACTACTCTCGACTTTCTAAATCTAAGATAAAACCTCTCTAACAGATGATCCATGAATCTACTATCAATGATTAAAAAAAATTAGGTCTCAGATCAAACCTATCTAGTGGAAGATCTCTGAATCTGATATAGAGAATACTCAACTGAATCTGAGACAGAGATCAATCCTATCTAATGGGTGATCTCTGGATCTGATAATGAGATTACTCAACTGAATTTGAGACTGAGATCAAGCCTATCTAATGGGTGATCTCTGGATCTGATAATGAGATTACTCAACTAAATCTAAGACTGAGATCAAGATTATTTAACGGGTGATCACAGGTGTAACGCCCCATAAAAGTCATGCATGTATTAGACTGTAATTTTTGAGCTTTAGACTTAAGTTTTAAATTTTTTCTAAGTGTTGAAATGAATTAGACTCATTCTTAGCTGGCAACCTTCGGGATACAACTTCTCAACCTTCCCGACCTTCAATTTTAGATTTTCAAGTTGCGTTACGATCGGTCAATCTCATAGTACATCTCGGATAAGTTTTGGATTTTTTTCGGAGTGCATAAGGCTGTGTTTGGATTTCAAAACAGTAGCAAAACGCATAGCCTATTGCCCAGTTTTTCAGCATTTTAGGGTCAACTTCAAACGATTATAACTCCCTGTATATAATGAACTGTCTGACCTATAATATATCAAACGAAAGATATTTGAGTGCTCTTTCAAATGCAGTTGGTTTCATCCAATTTGAATATATGAGTAAAAAGTTATAATCAATTTACTCCAAACTATCAAACTGTCAACTGAGAGACAAATTTGACCTTAATTGTTCCTTAGGGGTATTTTGGTCATCCTCCACCCCTATATATACCACCAACACGGGATTTAATCCCTCAAACACCATAATACACATGCTTTCCTCACAATTGCTCAAGAATTCTCCTTAGGGTTTCAAAGTAAAAACCCAAATAGTTCAAGATTCGACCGTAAGTTTTCAAGGATAATTACATATTCGGAATCACCAATCCGTAAGCTTCAAGAAACATCTATTATCCTTGGAGAACAAGGTACATAGGGTTTTCCTAAAAACTCATGGGCATAGAAATCATGTTTTAAGAATGGAGTTTTCGAATTCATGTACATACTCATGTTTTAGAAGCTTTAATGATACTGTTTTGGCCTTTTGGCTTTCCCCCAAAGTGATTGAAAATTATATGTATACGTATATATGTGGTTGTCCTGAAATATGAATTTAGAGCATGATTTTCATGAAACCCCTCTCTTAATGAAAAGTTTTCCATGTTTCACGTAATATAAATTGTTTTGGAATATGATTTTGAATACGAAAGAGAGGGTTGTGAATGTTGAATATGCATGTAATGAAAGAATTCATGGTTTTGCCAAAATGCACATGACCACCATATGTTTGATGAAAGTTTTACATGGATTTGATTTGAGATTCGGAACATGATATCTTTAATGTAAACTACATGCTTCGGTGGTCTGAAACGTTATCTCTATGAAAAATCATGCTAAATGCACTATGGCTCAGAAATAGGACTTGCAAGTCTTGGTATGATGATACCAACTCAGACAAATGCCATAACAGATACAGACTAGTACAGAAATCAGATTTTTATCAGACTCAGACTAACAGATATTTCAGACTTTTATGATTTTAGACATTCAGAATGTTGCATGTACAGAAAAGGTTAAAATGGGCATACAAAGATGTTAGGTGGTCCCCCGTAGAGGGCTTGAGTTCAAGCGACTCATTGCCTAAAACCGTGGTTTGCCGACCCGGGTATATTATTATGCGCTGACTTAAATGTCCTGTGGCGTATCAGACTCAGAGACTCCAACCCTTGCGGCACACTTGGGTTGGGGGCTTCCCCGCCGAGTCAATGGCGGATTCCATACAGCCCGTGGAATATTCAGACTTGTAGGGGAACACCACCTAACTCAGAAGTAAAACACAGATCATGATTTGAAATGAACAGACAGGTTGCATGTTTTCAGAAAGTGCCCATGTATTTTTCAGAAATAGTTTTATACAGGATGTCTTGATGGAAAATTTCTTTCACTTATATATATATATATATGTATGTTCCATTATACTATTTTTGGATTGCTTCGCGTGCCAGTACTTTTGTGCTGACCCCCCCTCCTTCCAGGTTCTGAGGCACAGTCTAGGGGTCCAGCTACTTAGTAGATATTATCGGATTTGCAGACTTGATCTCATAGTGGTGAGCCTTCTATTATTCCGAGGGCCTAATTATGTCAGACATTATCTTATTTATTATATTTTTGGTTCACTGGGGGCCTTGTCCCTGTTTCTTTTCAGACGGATGTTTGTGTTCTTAGTAGAGATTTTCGCAGACTGATGTCAGATATTATTATTCAAAAATAATGCAGGACTTGACCATGTTTTCCGTACTCAGTTTAAATTCCGCATTTTGATATGATTATAAATGTTGTGCATGATAACCAGATAGAGAATGGGTATTCCGGGCCTTCATGGTTCGGGATGCTCGTCATGGCTAGGGCCTAGGCTCGGGTTGTGATAAACTTGGTATCAGAGCACGGTTCATGGTCCCAGGGTGTCTGCGAAATTACGTCGGGTAGAGTCTTGTTTATGGGTGTGTAGCGCGCCACACTTATAAGTAGGAGGCTACTAGGCGTTAGGAATATCTCTTTTTTTTCAGGTTCTAGTTCGTGCAATAGAGTCAGAATGTTCCTCTTTCATACTCTAATTCGTGCTATGATGTCGCCCATATGAAAGTAAAAAGTCATCCCAAATTCTTTCCTTACTCTAATGTCCTCAGATATGTCTCATTATTGAGGTGATGCAAGTGTAGAAGTTTAGAATCTAAATGGTATGGTCCTTTCTGGTTGAACCATATAAGAGTTAAAATTTGTGCAAGGACTTGAGAAGAGTCCGTTAGTACTTCAATGTGTATTGATTCCGATGTAGACATTGATCTTGACGAAATCGTGCTTTTCAGCCTTCTGTATTGAGTATATTCGACCCTTTTCAGAAATTTATGTTGCAGATGTCTTGCTTAAGGGGGGATGATGTGTAGTAGAATGTTGGAACTGTATTTCCACCCAAATAGTAGTATGAGTCAAAGTTTTGTTTTCATGACCTATTGGTAATGAAATTAGACCAAGAAGTTGGTGATGTAAAGTCACAAAGTTAGAAGTGAGAGTGAGGGTGATTTACCCCTTATGGTGATAGACTAATGTGGTAACTAGTAACATGTGTGGATGGTATAGTAGTCCGTGGAGGAAGTGTTTGACTCCGATTTTATTTATACAGAGTAAGATGTGTATTCTTAGTTCATTGGATATTGCGTATTAAATTTCTATCTCATGTAATCATGTCATCAAGGTGTTGTTAAAAAAAAAAAATAAAGTCTAGTGAAGCCGTGTGGGGCTCTTTCGATTCACTAGCATGGTTGACTTGTCATTCATTTCATTTTCTTGTTCAAAATACAAAATCAAAGTCTAGTGAAGCCGTGTGAGGCCTATTTCAATTCACTAGCAACTTGTTGTCCAACTTCCTGTTCATGTGTTGGTTTAATATATGTATAGCTGAATTTGTTTGCATGAGATTGAGTTGGTAAAGAGGTGATTCGTCCTTGTGTGTTGTTTAGTAGATGGTGGAGAAGGAGTTGTTAGTTAGGATGATTTGTAGGTTGCTTGAAGTGTGAAAATGGCTATATTAGCCAGTAAGTTGTAAGTATAGACTCATGGTTGTTTGTGGAATTTGAAGGTAGTCTAAATGTATGCTTGAGTAAGTAAGCGTGATGTGAGAGGCCGTATAAGTAGATAAGATTGCATGGGGTTATAGTATAAGATTAATGTCGATCATGTCTATTATGTGACTTTACCCCTTGACCTTCTTTTCCTTGGTAGTTATAAATAGTACTACTAGTGAGAAGATATGTAGTAGATTTTTGAGGTATAGTAGTAATGTTATAAAGGTGCTTTGGTCGTGGATAGTATCTAGATAAAATCAAGTATTTGGGGTAGAATGTCCCAATTTGATGGACTAGTAAATTATGTTGTATTCTTCATGGGTGGTATTTACTGAATAAAACAAGTATGAGCTGATGCCTATGATGCCTTACAGCATGTATTTATAGTACCTGAAAGTCCCTAAGTCAACAAGGTACAAAAATGCAAGCTATACAATTATCAACTACAAGCTGAAAATCTGAAAATCCTGCACATGCATGCTGAAATTTCTGCACATGCTTGCCAACCTTTGTGAACCTTTTAAAGTGGGAAATTTGCAGTCTCATACCAGCCCGTGTGAACTTCCTAAAGTCTAATAAATGTGCTGCTAGCCTATTTTGACCATCTAGAAGGTGCTGGAAACGTTGGCAGCAATGCGGAGCATTTATCGAGGCCCCGCCAAGCTCAAAAATGCGCCCGAATAGTCCGAAACATGCCAAAAACGTGAGAAGTTTAATGGTTTGTGACGTTGAGCGTCACAATGTGGTTGTAAAAATAGTGACTTAAGATTATGATGTATGTTTTGTAAGAATTATGTATAAGGTTGGGTTGTAAATCATGCTTAGCACTAGACATTAAGTTTGAACAATTGATGTCCATGAAGGTGGATGTGATGATTTCTTGGTTAATGATACTAGTTTTATGGAAGTAATCTAATAGGCTTGAATGGTATGTGCAAGAGCCTAAGTTTATTTGATTCGTAGTAAAGTATGATGTTGCATATATAATGTAGAAGTATGCCCAAGGTGATCTGAGGTTGCGGTATTTTCTAAGACTATTTCACGTTTTGTGTGACGAGTGGTACCGTTGAGTTGCTTGGTGGAGAAAGACTAGTTAGGTGGTATAGTCAAGTTAAGGAGTTTTGATAGATAGTGTTGAGCCTTTTTATATGATCTTGATTCTCATAGTAGAGAGATGTAAGTTTGGAGTCGCGATATTGATAGGCTATGTCGGAAGTAGTATGATTCATTGAAGGCTTGGTGATATCCATGTTGAGTGCTAGATTTTAAGTTTGAGTTTTTGAAGGTTGAACTAATAGAAATAAGAGTTAAAGCGCTAGAGGGTGTGCACTTCGACTATGGGGATACTCATGAAGACCCGAAGTTAGTAAGTGTGCAAGTATTATATGATGACTGCTGGGTCTATAGAATGATAAAGTGTATCTCAGAAGGTAGTATTAACAGTGAGTTTTCCACTTTCAGGTTTAGTCATTTGGGTTAAGTTCCATGATATGCATTTATAGTAGTTTTTCAGACTCCAGAGTGCAGTGAGTGTGCTTCAGTTTAGAGTGTACTTCAGTTTAGAGTCTAGTAAGGAATCTCCCAAACTTAATATGATGGCTTGAAGCTAAGGGGAAGATGATAGAGCAAATAACTAAGTTAGGCTTTCAGATTCTAGTCGTGATGTCATGATGATATAGAACGTCAGAAAGTGAGGGTGAGACTCAACCCATTCTTATCTCAGTATTATTTTTTTTTCCAGTTATCCCAATATCTACTCATGCCTTACGTTTCAGTCCAATGATCAAAATTCATGTTCATGCTTATGATGGAGAATCATGTACTCTTCAAGTTCTAAAATGAGAAGTTTCAGTTCATTCAGTAGTCGGAATCCCATTCCATAAGTTATGAACTCCAAATTGAGGTCATGTAGCTCATGACTCATGTACTCACGCTTTATAGTATGCTTGTTTTAGATAAGACCATAAGTGTGAAGTAAGATCTGGGGCCAAGTTTTTGATATATGTGAGTTTTAGTGGAAATTTGTATGTGTATGTTCTTGGGGTAGCGCGTGGGAGTTATATTAATAGTGGTTTAGAGAATATGTGAAGTGTTTCTTTATGGGTGTTTGGGTTGAAGTTCTTATGAGGTTATAAAGATAGGCTTGAATGATATGTTGGGATTTTAGTGAAGGGACGCAAAAATGCGCTAGTGAATCTATAGTAAGAGTTTAGAGTTAGTCATTAATGTGGGAAGGCATGATATGCTTAGGGTGTGAACTTTAAAATGATATGGAAGATTGAATCATATTGTTTAGAATAGTATCATGGTATGACAGGTGGTATTTTTGTGACTTGGAGTTAGGCTTGGTCGCAGTGAAAGGATTTAAGCTACTATAGACATTGTAGAAAGAGCTATCAATGCCCATATGAGAATTATAAGTTGAATGGAATGAATATGGTTTTTAAGGGAAATAGTTTAGTTAAGGGAGTATTAAAAGAAGTGTGCTAAGCTTGAAAAAAAAAACAAGAAGTTGCATTGTCCAAGATCTTTTGCCCCATAATGCCACTAGAATTTCTTTAGACAGAGTTTTGAAGAAATACTCCCGTTGAATATAAGTTTCCGGTGTATTTCAGTTTAGCAGTCAAGCAGACAAGTTACGGTGGTTTTCCACCTTTTCACCCAATCATGCTATCCGAAGTCTCATGCGTATGACCATCCCAATATATATTTCATCCTAAGTTGCAAATTCAGTTCAGTCAAAGCATCATGTTTTAGATTCAGCTATTTAGTCGTGACTCAGTTCATGAGTGTTCAATGCATAATCTCAAATACTTCCAAGTATTTTAGCCCAGTTAGTATAATACCCTGGTACGATCTAAGTCTTGATGCCTCATGATTCGTAATTGCATAAGTTATCACTTCTCAATTCAATATGTATGATTGGATTATGAACACTTCAAGGGAATCCTAAACTCTTAGCATGAATCAGCGTCTTGAAGTAAGTAAGGGCAAGTCAACTCAGAATTTAGTTTCGTGATAGAAGTTTAAATGTTTCAGATCAGTTATATACTTTCTTAGAAGACACATCATGTCAGCGTCATTCTATACCTTTGAGCTTCAACATTTCCAATCCATCATTCGGGGAAGAATGATCCCAAGGGGGAGATAATGTAACACCCCGTAAAAGTCATGCATGTATTAGACTGTAATTTTTGAGCTTTAGACTTAAGTTTTAAATTTTTTCTAAGTGTTGAAATAAATTAGACTCATTCTTAGCTGGCAACCTTCGGGATACAACTTCTCGACCTTCCTGACCTTCAATTTTAGATTTTCAAGTTGCGTTACGATCGAGAAATCTCATAGTACATCTCGGATAAGTTTTGGATTTTTTTCGGAGTGCATAAGGCTGCGTTTGGATTTCAAAACAGTAGCAAAACGCATAGCCTATTGCCCAGTTTTTCAGCATTTCAGGGTCAACTTCAAACGATCATAACTCCATGTATATAATGAACTGTGTGCGATATAATATATCAAACGAAAGATATGTGAGTCCTCTTTCAAATGCAGTTGGTTTCATCCAATTTGAATATATGAGTAAAAAGTTATAATCGATTTACTCCAGCCTATCAAACTGTCAACTGAGGGACAGATTTGACCTTAATTGTTCCTTATGGGTATTTTGGTCATCCTCCACCCCTATATATACCACCAACACGGGATTTAATCCCTCAAACACCATAATACACATGCTTTCCTCACAATTGCTCAAGAATTCTCCTTAGGGTTTCAAAATAAAAACCCAAATAGTTCAAGATTCGACCGTAAGTTTTCAAGGATAATTACATATTCGGAATCACCAATCCGCAAGCTTCAAGAAACATCTATTATCCTTGAAGAACAAGGTACGCGGGGTTTTCCTAAAAACTCATGGGCATAGAAATCATGTTTTAAGAATGGGGTTTTCGAATTCATGTACATACTCATGTTTTAGAAGCTTTAATGATACTGTTTTGGCCTTTTGGCTTTCCCCCAAAGTGATTGAAAATTATATGTATACGTATATATGTGGTTGTCCTGAAATATGAATTTAGAGCATGATATTCAGGAAACCCCTCTCTTAATGTAAAGTTTTCCATGTTTCACGTAATATAAATTGTTTTGGTTTATGATTTTGTATACGAAAGAGAGGGTTGTGAATGTTGAATATGCATGTAATGAAAGAATGCATGGTTTTGCCAAAATGCACATGACCACCATATGTTTGATGAATGTTTTACATGGATTTGATTTGAGATTCGGAACATGACATCTTTAATGTAAACTACATGCTTCGGTGGTCTGAAACGTTATCTCTATGAAAAATCGTGCTAAATGCACTATGGCTCATAAATAGGACTTGCAAGTCTTGGTATGACGATACCAACTCAGACAAATGCCATAACAGATATAGACTAGTACAGAAATCAGATTTTTATCAGACTCAGACTAACAGATATTTCAGACTTTCATGATTTTAGACATTCAGAATGTTGCATGTACAGAAAAGGTTAAAAATGGGCATACAGAGATGTTAGGTGGTCCCCCGAAGAGGCCTTGAGTTCAAGCGACTCATTGCCTAAAACCGTGGTTTGCCGACCCGGGTATATTATTATGACTGACTTAAATGTCCTGTGGCGTATCAGACTCAGAGACTCCAACCCTTGCGGCACACTTGGGTTGGGGGCTTCCCCGCCGAGTCAATGGCGGATTCCATACAACCCGTGGAATATTCAGACTTGTAGGGGAACACCACCTAACTCAGAAGTAAAGCACAAATCATGATTTGAAATGAACAGACAGGTTGCATATTTTCAGAAAGTGCCCATGTATTTTTCAGAAACAGTTTTATACAGGATGTCTTGATGGAAAATTTCTTTCACTTATATATATATATATATGTATGTATGTTCCATTATACTATTTTTGG
The DNA here is from genome assembly GCA_030864225.1 of Capsicum baccatum var. pendulum. NCBI lineage: Eukaryota > Viridiplantae > Streptophyta > Magnoliopsida > Solanales > Solanaceae > Capsicum > Capsicum baccatum. The sequence goes on along the minus strand of CM061558.1, from coordinate 183,541,608 downwards.
ATTGCTTCGTGTGTCAGTACTTTTGTGCTGACCCCCCCTCCTTCCAGGTTCTGAGGCACAGTCTAGGGGTCCAGCTACTTAGTAGATATTCTCGGATTTGCAGACTTGATCTCATAGTGGTGAGCCTTCTATTATTCGGAAGGCCTAATTATGTCAGACATTATCTTATTTATTATATTTTTGGTTCACTGGGGGCCTTGTCCCAGTTTCTTTTGAGACGGATGTTTGTGTTCTTAGTAGAGATTTTCGCAGACTGATGTCAGATAGTATTATTCAGAAATAATGCAGGACTTGACCATGTTTTCCGTACTCAGTTTAAATTCCGCATTTTGATATGATTATAAATGTTGTGCATGATAACCAGATAGAGAATGAGTATTCCGGGCCTTCATGGTTCGGGATGCTTGTCACGGCTAGGGCCTAGGCTCGGGTTGTGACAAACTTGGTATCAGAGCACGGTTCAGGGTCCCAGAGTGTCTGCGAAATCGCGTCGGGTAGAGTCTTGTTTATGGGTTTGGAGCGCGCCACACTTATAAGCAGGAGGCTACTAGGCGTTAGGAATATCTCTCTTTCTTCATGTTCTAGTTCGTGCAATAGAGTCAGAATGTTCCTCTTTCATACTCTAATTCGTGCTATGATGTCGCCCATATGAAAGTAAAAAGTCATCCCAAATTCTTTTCTTACTCTAATGTCCTCAGATATGTCTCATTATTAAGGTGATGCAAGTGTAGAAGTTTAGAATCTAAATGGTATGGTCCTTTCTGATTGAACCATATAAGAGTTAAAATTTGTGCAAGGACTTAAGAAGAGTCCGTTAGTGCTTCAATGTGTATTGATTCCGATGTAGACATTGATCTTGACGAAATCGTGCTTTTCAGCCTTCTGTATTGAGTATATTCGGCCCTTTTCAGAAATTTATGTTGCAGATGTCTTGCTTAAGGGGGGATGATGTGTAGTAGAATGTTGGAACTGTATTTCCACCCAAATAGTAGTATGAGTCAAAGTTTTGTTTTCATGACCTATTGGTAATGAAATTAGACCAAGAAGTTAGTGATGTAAAGTCACAAAGTTAGAAGTGAGAGTGAGGGTGATTTACCCCTTATGGTGATAGACTAATGTGGTAACTAGTAGCATGTGTGGATGGTATGGTAGTCCGTGGAGGAAGTGTTTGACTCCGATTTTATTTATACAGAGTAAGATGTGTATTCTTTGTTCATTGGATATTGCGTAAGAAATTTCTATCTCATGTAATCTTATCATCAAGGTGTTGTTAAAAAAAAAAAATAAAGTCTAGTGAAGCCGTGTGGGGCTCTTTCGATTCACTAGCATGGTTGACTTGTCATTCATTTCATTTTCTTGTTCAAAATACAAAATCAAAGTCTAGTGAAGCCGTGTGAGGCCTATTTCAATTCACTAGCAACTTGTTGTCCAACTTCTTGTTCATGTGTTGGTTTAATATATGTATAGCTGAATTTGTTTGAATGAGATTGAGTTGGTAAAGAGGTGATTCATCCTTGTGTGTTGTTTAGTAGATGGTGGAGAAGGAGTTGTTAGTTAGGATGATTTGTAGGTTGCTTGAAGTGTGAAAATGGCTATATTAGCCAGTAAGTTGTAAGTATAGACTCATGGTTGTTTGTGGAATTAGAAGGTAGTCTAAATGTATGCTTGAGTAAGTAAGCGTGATGTGAGAGGCCGTATAAGTAGATAAGATTGTATGGGGTTATAGTATAAGATTAATGTCGATCATGTCTATTATGTGACTTTACCCCTTGACTTTCTTTTCCTTGGTAGTTATAAATAGTACTACTAGTGAGAAGATATGTAGTAGATTTTTGAGGTATAGTAGTAATGTTATAAAGGTGCTTTGGTCGTGGATAGTATCTAGATAAAATCAAGTATTTGGGGTAGAATGTCCCAATTTGATGGACTAGTAAATTATGTTGTATTCTTCATGGGTGGTATTTACTGAATAAAACAAGTATGAGCTGATGCCTATGATGCCTTACAGCATGTATTTATAGTACCTGCTAGCCTATTTTGACCATCTAGAAGGTGCTGGAAACGTTGGCAGCAATGCAGAGCATTTATCGAGGCCCCGCCAAGCTCGAAAATGTGCCCGAATAGTCCGAAACATGCCGAAAATGTGAGGAGTTTAATGGGTTGTGACTCAGAATAACAGATATTTCAAACTTTCATGATTTTAGACATTCAGAATGTTGCATGTACAGAAAAGGTTAAAAATGGGCATACAGAGATGTTAGGTGGTCCCCCGAAGAGGGCTTGGGTTCAAGCGACTCATTGCCTAAAACCGTGGTTTGCCGACCCGGGTATATTATTATGCGCTGACTTAAATGTCCTATGGCGTATCAGACTCAGAGACTCCAACCCTTGCGGCACACTTGGGTTGGGGGCTTCCCCACCGAGTCAATGGCGGATTCCATACAGCCCGTGGAATATTCAGACTTGTAGGGGAACACCACCTAACTCAGAAGTAAAATACAGATCATGATTTGAAATGAACAGACAGGTTGCATGTTTTCAGAAAGTACCCATGTATTTTTCAGAAACAGTTTTATACAGGATGTCTTGATGGAAAATTTCTTTCACTTATATATATATATATGTATGTATATTCCATTATACTATTTTTGGATTGCTTCGCGTGCCAGTACTTTTGTGCTGACCCCCCCTCCTTTCAGGTTCTGAGGCACAGTCTAGGGGTCCAGCTACTTTGTAGATATTCTCGGATTTGCAGACTTGATCTCATATTGGTGAGCCTTCTATTATTCGGAAGGCCTAATTATGTCAGACATTATCTTATTTATTATATTTTTGGTTCACTGGGGGCCTTGTCCCAGTTTCTTTTCAGACGGATGTTTGTGTTCTTAGTAGAGATTTTCGCAGACTGATGTCAAATAGTATTATTCAGAAATAATGTAGGACTTGACCATGTTTTCCGTACTCAGTTTAAATTCCGCATTTTGTTATGATTATAAATGTTGTGCATAATAACCAGATAGAGAATGGGTGTTCCGGGCCTTCATGGTTCGGGATGCTCGTCACGGCTAGGGCCTAGGCTCAGGTCGTGACATCAGGATCTGATAATAAGATTACTCAACTGAATTTAAGACAGAGATCAATCCTATCTAATGGATGATCTTTGGATCTGATAATGAGATTACTCAATAACTTTATATGGGACCATGCCTATCTAGCGGGTGGTCCATGAGTCAATAGAACTATCTGAGTTCCTTACGGATATAGATGACTGTATCTGACAGTCTTGATTTCTGAGTTGTACTCTGATGATTGATACTGAAACTAGAACTCTTGGAGTTCTCACTTAAACGACATGCCCCGAATCTAAACTGCTGGGGTCCAACTTGTAACCCCAGCTGGAAGGGTGTCTATACCGTGCCATGGGTAAATACCTCAACTCTGGTGAATCTTCTTTAACGGATGACCCTCAAAGAAAGGCAAGCCTAAGGCAGTATAATAGTCAAGCCTTATCCTAATGGGTGGCTCCTACATCCTACACTGGCTACGCAGTTCTGCAGTTCAGGGATTTCTCCTAATGACTCTTTCTCTCTAACAGGAAAGCCGTCATCCCTGCACCCGCTTGGTGCTAGCTCCTACTCCTAACTAAAAACTATAAATTGATTCTTAACTGAACTTAAACTAAGATAAATCTCATATTGATCATATTTCTCGAATGATCTGACTGGTTTAAGCTGAATTCACTTGGTTCCATATCTAACAGAATATTGCTGAATCTTGTTATCTGACTGAATAATACTAAGCTCTGAAAAGATTACTTTAATACTACTGAGATCTGAAATGAACACTCGAATACTACTAGATCTGAGCTGAGTACTGAACTGAGGCTAGAATACTAGTGATACTGAGATTACTGAGATTACTTAAGTTCTATATCTATCTAAGAGTATAGGGTTCTATAACTCACTGAGTTCGGATAATTTTGGCTTGATTGAGATTATCGAGAAAGCTAACACGGGCTCTAGACTGAAGCTAAATTATCGGGTATAAAATAACCCCAGGACTCGAAAACATAAAAGTAAAACATAACCATTGACCATCACAATCACTAAAGCATCTCCTCAAGTATTTAGGAATCATAAATATGCAATAACATGGGGAGACATGCTATTGGCTCATACTCCTTTCGACAAGGTCTTGCATCAAACACTTAGCATGTATTAAAGTCTTGGCATCTATTGAAGAGCACATAATTGGGGAACTTCATGCTATCATGTCACAATTTATTCACTAAGGCTTTTCAATAAATACTTGGCATGGATGGGCTTGCACACTATTAGGGATTTGTAGTCAACATGCTATAATGGCTCTAGTTCCTTCACATAAGCATTTTATCAAACATATGAGGAACATGCGTTGCTTATTCAACAATTTCTACACTTAATTGACATGAACCCATCACTTAACAAACAACTTGAAGAGAGTTTATTATGAACATCACATGAATATTACTTACTAGGGTCAAATCTTGAAACCTCACCACCAAAACAATGAATTAAAACTCAATAATAGCATGAAGTCCAATTTCAATTCTAGTGAATCATGAAAACTAATAAACATAAGATCTTTGAAATTTAGAAAAGGGTTCTTGAGTTTTTTTGGATGAAAAGGACCTGAGAATCAACATCAGCATAGCTTAGTTTCTTGATTCTTAAGAAGTTAATAGAGGAATCTTGATGATTGGGGTATTAATTTAGGAACCCTAGATCTTGTTCTTGAACAATTTTGAGAGAAAACTAGCATTTTTAGGTTAAATGAGGCCAAATCCCATGTTAAGGAGTATATATAGGGGTAGAAAAATGACTATTTTTCCCTTAGAATTAAACTGAAAAATCCTAATTTTACATGCTGGCGCGACGTGCCATAATCACGCCAGCTTACTAGAAATTGGACAATTGGGAAACTGCTTGATGACATGACGTGGTGGAAATCACGTTGCCACCTTGGTTGCAAACTAGAAAGGCACCGTGACGTGGTGGAATCACGTTGGTGTACTGGAAATTGACAACTCTAAAATTAATCCTTGGCACGATGTGCCATAATCACGGAGGCTCACTGGATTTTGACGATTGTCATTTTGGCTGGCTCCGCGATGCTCTAAAGTTCCAGGTGGTATACTGTCTCACTAAAATAGCTCTAACTCTTCACCCCAGTGTTGGATTTGGGAAAATTTGGTATCGACAGAAAACTTATTAGGAAAATTCTACACGGTTCAAAATACATCTCACTTGGGAAGAAATTTCTTAACCTTTTAGGGCCGGATTAATACTTTACTAAACACGCTCAAAGGTCAGACTATGAGACAATTTTGTGGAGTCTTACAATAGTGATTCTCCTTGTACAATAGTGTAGACCAAAATGAAAAAGGTTGAGTCTATATTAGCTACATGTTGCTGGAATATGTTTGAAAACATTTTCTAAAATATTTTCACTTTATAGGATGTTACAAAAAAAAGGAGATTCAACTTGAAATCTCACAAATACCAAGGACTAGAGCTGAACTTAGCAAGGCAGTAGTAGATTTAAAGAGTCTTTTGAAGATAAAGAAGGAATTATAGTGGTAGAAGTTAGAGATGAAGTGGTTTACTGATCGAGGAAAAAAAATACAAAATTCTTCCATACATATGCCAAAGAAAAAAAAAGAGAAGCTTCAAGTTACAGAATTTAAGAAGAGAAAGGGAGACACAATAGCATCAATCTAGAATATTGTAGACAAGTTTGGGAATGTATTTATGGGCCGATTCAAGAAAACTCAAGGCAATTGTAACTATGATGTGTTGAAGTATATTATGAAAATCATCAATAAAGAATGGAATGAGAAAGTGGAAAGAATGTCAACCAAAGAGGAGGTAAAGCAAGTGGTTTTTTATTGACTAAGGAGAGTGCCAATGGACCAGATGGATTTTCAGGATAGTTTTTTCAAAGATGCGGGACATAATTGAGGAGGACATAACTAATATGGTCAAATATTTCTTCTGTGGGCATGAACTATCAATGTACATCACCCATACTAATGTTTTACTTATCCTTAACAAGGAAATGGTGAGTACTTTTGGAGAACTGAGACCTATTACCTTCAGTACTTTTGTTAACAAGATTATAACTAAACTCATTCACAAAAGAATAGTAGAAGTACTACCAGGTATTATTAAAGCACTATTCTAGATTTTTTAATGGAATAAGTATCACAGAAAATGCTCTACTGGTTTAGGATATAATCAAGATATAAATAGATAAATAAGTTTCACAATGTGGTAGTGAAACTTGATATAACAAAGGCCTTTGAGAGAGTCTCTTGAAAATGTCTCATTGAGGTGATTAGATGGTTTGGTTTCTAAAAAAGAATTATAGATGTGATTGTTAGATTGATTAGCAATAATTGGTACTTTGTGCTTGTGAATGGACAATTATCTGATTTCTTTTATTCTTCTAGAGGTTTAAAGAAAGAGGATCCATTATTACATACTTTGTTCATAATTAGAGCTAAAGTCCTATAAAAATATTCAAAGATCCTGAATTTAAAGGATATAGGATGCTAAAGTCTGATATTAATCATCTTTTTTCTGTTGATGATACAATATTATTTTATTTTGGATAGTCTACCTCAATGAGGAAGATGATGAAAGTTTTGAGTAAGTATGAGAAAGTCTCTGGAAATATGATCAACTTAGACAAAAGCTTGGTGTATCTATATAAGATGTTTCTGTTGGAGTATGCAATCAGATTAGGAGAATAACGGGAATAAGAAAAGGTAGTTTTCATTTACCTATCTAGGATGCCCATTTTTTAATGAGATAAATAATAAAGGACATTATGAGGACCTTATTAAGAAGGTGATGAGGAGGCTACATCTATGGTAGAATTGATTGTATCTTATAGTGGAAGGTACATCCTAATTTCTCATTTCTTATAGTATATGCCTATTTATATTTATATGCAATGAACCCACTAGTAAGTGTAGGTAATCATCTGTATAATTGTTTTGCAAAAATTTTTCTCGAAAATGTTGTAGGATCTAAGAATAAACATTGAATTTCTTAGGATTCAAGATGTTATCCTAAAGAAGAGGGAGGACTTAGTTTTAGATCATTACATGATATGTCTAGAGAACTTTTTTGTAGGATTATGGTGGAACTTTAGAACATCTAATATTCTATGTGGATTTCCATTTTGTGAAATAAATATTACAAGAAAATGCATCCTAATATGGTTAATGGATTGGGAGCTTCATATGTCTGCAGAAAAATGATCACAATTAAGGAAGAGGTGGCACATAATATTTGGTGACAAGTCAAGGCTGGCAACTCTAGCTTCTTATTTGATAACTGGACTAAGAAAGGTACACTCTATTATGTGGAAGGGAAGGTTCTCAAGAAGAAGAAGTAGAGGTTAAAGACTTGTTATGAAATGGAGAATGAAATAAGCAATTGTTAATGTTAGTACTATCAGACAAAATAGTGGAAATCATCATGGTAAGTACTTGACCTCCAAGTGAGGGCCATTACAATGGTACTCCTTGGTGGATGGGCAGAACTAATGTCTTGTTCTCAGTTAATTCAGTCAATAATATAATTAGACATAAAAAGGAGAAAAGGAACTATGATTTCACTTATACTAAAGGATTGCCTTTCAAGGTAAATCTATTTATGTAAAGGCTATGGATAAGAATAATTAGGACAGATGACAATTTGAAAAGAATGAAAATAGATCTTATGTCAAGGTGTTGGTATTGTGAGGAGAAAAGAGTAGTAACAATGTCACATTTATTTATAACTACCTCAATATCCATGACACTAAGAAGGTAATTTGCTCATTTTACAGTTATTTAGATGGAGGACATACAACTACATCAACTCATAGTAGCTTAGTGGACCAGTGTAGCACCAACAAAGTTAAAGGTGTTATTCATATCTTTACCAGCTATAATACAATAACTTTATGGAAAAAAAGGAATTGTATTAAGCATGGGGAATCCACAAACCTCACAGAAATGCTTAGCCAAATATAGGAGGTACTGAAAAAATAATCAAGATATTGTACCCCTAGATAAAGATGGAGACATGAATATGGTCAAAGGTGGTAGACAAACTGAAAATATGCAAGCCTAAGTTGCACTATCATAGTATGACTTGGAGGAAGCCTGGATGTCGATAGATCAAGTGTAACACTAATGGAGATTGTACAAAAAATCCAGGAATGAGTTTCTATAGTTTTTGCTTAAGGAATGATAAAGGTGATGTGATATATGCTAGATACAGGAGATTCAGAATTAGCACTAACACTAAAGCAGAATTAATAGTAATCAAGAAGGGTTTAGAATACTATTATGAGAAAAATATAAAAGATTTTATCTTAGAAACAAACTCGCTTAGCCTTAAACAGATGATTTTACGACAGTGACGAATACCTTGGGAAATAGCAGAAGTACTGGAAAACATCAAGGGTAATATACTAGAGCAAAATGTTAGAGCCATGCATACAGTAAGGGAAGAAAATAGTGTGGTTGATTCCTTAGACAATGAAGTTGAGAAATCCCAAGGGATAAAGGAATTCTATAGTTTTCAACAACTTCCAGCACATAAAACAAAGATAGTAAACATTGATAAGGCACAAATTCCACATATCGGAATAAATACTCACAGGATAACACCATAATAATGAATATAAAGGCAAATTGCAAACAATGGAATATCATTCAAAGTTCAGCATGCAGGAGAAAAAAGTAGTAATTAAAGACTTACAAACAACCAAAAACATTAGCAAAATAAATATAGAATAAGATTATGCTCGGACGGAGACATTACAACTATGAAAATAAAAGCTAGGACTAATAACTCTAGCTATCCAAAACCTTCACATAAAAGGGGTAGTGAGATGGTGCACAACCCTGAACCACCATCTATAAATATTGAAAATCTGATATTGATATATAATCAATCTAACCTATACGTAATAAAGAGAGGTCATATAAGAGAAATAAAGAAAAGGAGAGGAAAAAGAAGTAGTAGAACTTACTAAGATCTATAGATCTGGTTGAACCAACGTTTTTTTGGCCATATGAGGTCAAACTTTGACCACCATAGAATTAATAACAAAGTTAATATTGGAATAAAAGGGGAGACAGAGGAATGGAGATGGTATATTACCAAGCAATAGTGAGGCAGATAAATAGAGCTTACCCATAGACTTGAAAGGATCAAGTTAGTACACAATAAAAAAAGGAATTGTAGCTTCATGTTACACGATACAATTTCAACAATATATTTCAGGACCTAACTGGCAAAGAATTCAAAGGACGACTAAATGATACTCTAACACAAAACTCAGATAGATGTAGCTCAATAAGAAACTTTTCAGCTTCATATTTTTTTGGACCGGGTCACTCTTTTTGGGACGATTCTTTTTATGTTGTTTGAATTTTGGTTGTGGACAATTAGGACTTTTATTAAATAAAATGATCTAAGGACCGAAAGTTTTAATTTAAAAAATCATCATCATCAAAGATGTTTTCAATTTTCTTAAAAAATGGGAGTGGATAATAAAATAATAATATATAAATCGTTAACTAAAATAAAGAATTATGGTGAAAAAATAAAGAGTAAAATTTTAAAATCAAACTTTAATAAAACTGATGAGATATGTTAATTAATTCATAAGAGATATATAAGTAGAAGTGATAGTAATAATTTTGTCATAAAAAATAATTTTCTGCTCGTTTCTACTTTTTTAAAAGTAGAGATTTTCATTTGCTTCCCCAAGAAAGTTGTTTCTGTATCTATCTAAAACAAATTTTCCAAGTTAACCAAACATACTATCTTATAAAAAAGTATTTTTTTCTTAAAAAAACATTTCTAGCTTCTCAGCAACCTAAGCAGTCTCTTAATTATATCAAAACCTAACAAAAAGGTTAAAAAAACTCACAGTAAAAAATAAACGCGAAAAACAATCTCTCCTTCCTAATCGTCTTCCTAAAATACTCCACTTAGTAGATACATGCCCAAAAAACCATCCCTTCCCTAATCATCTTCATATAATATACCCCCTCGATATTTTTTCTAGAAAAAGAGATAAATATATTTCCAAACTATGATAAATGATATATATATATATCCTCCGTCATACTTTGGGTACACATATGCCCCTGGTATTAATGAAACATTACGTATATATCCTTCATACTAGTGATAGGGACATATGTGTACCGAAAGTATGACAGAGGAGATATACATACCATTCATCATAGTTCAGGGGTATATTTATCCCTTTTGCATTCTAATTTTTTATCCTAAATAATTGATCTAAACTTACTACTCGATCCAATAAATCCATCGAATTTGCTTTCGGACCAACTCGATCTGACCTTTATTTTTTATTCTAGACTCGATATTTCTACTGTTTTTCTCATAAACATGAACCATAATTAAATTACAGTGATTAATTATTGCTAGTAGTTGGTATTTATTAGTTGGATAGGGATTAGGCCAGAGGTGGTCGGAGTAAGGGGTGCAATAATGGTTCGTGTAACATCCCAAAAATACACCCTAGATGTCACACGGTGCTTACGGTCCCAAAATGCCATAAGATAACCCATGAAATAGTACTTGCTATGAGCACTGAATAATAATAATAATAAAATACACAAGTGTGGAATAGCTGAATACACCTTAAGGTTTTAAATATAAAAGTAACACAACTGAAAACCCAAAAGTCTAAAACATATACGAAATTATTAAAAATCTGACAGAAAAGACTAACAACTGCCTACCTGCATAAAATGTCTTAAAGCCTCTTAAACTATCTTAAAGAGATTGATGGGACAGGATCTAACTAACTCCAACTGTCTAACTGAAATAAAATACTGAAATGAACTAAAATAACAACCGTCCATGATAGATAAGGGCTCACCAATGTTGTTGTTGCTGATGCATTAGAATGTCTATGTACGGTTAGGAACCTGAGCATCCGAATCTATGAGTATTCAATCAGTTCTTTGAATGTACTGGTATGCTAGATGAGGTTATGCTAAATTTCAGGGGTTCATGCGCATGAATAATGATAGACTGAATGAATAACATAAGGTAACTGAATATAAATACATCAAAATTATGAAATTTGAGAATGCATGACCAAGCATATAATATGATTCTAAAATAGTCTGTAAACTAAAATACTGACATACTAATAACTGAATAACTGGTAGTTGTACGCCATGATCAAGAAAACATGAAACTAAACTTTGTATAGAATACTGGTCTGAGACTGTGAGAGCTATCATCTAATTGACATGCCTCAATATGAGCTAATTGGGGTCAAACCTGTGACACTAGATGGAAGAGTGTTAGTACCGTGCCACGGGTACTAACAATGGTTGTGTGGATCCACTAAACTAATGTCTCGAAGGATCAAGGTGTCAAGCCCAAACTGATAGGTGACCCCTGAGAACAACTCAAGCCTAAATTGTTAGGTGACTCTTCATATCCTATGCTGGTAACATAGTTTTAGAACATAGGAACTGCTATTAACGACTCTGCCTGAATGACGGGGAAGACATCATCCTGTATTTTCTCGGTGCTAAATCCTACTCCTAACTGAACTGACTCGAAATACTAGACTAATCTAAGTTTAACTAATTATGGTAACTGACTGAACTGATAATGCTCATAACATATCTGAAACCATTCTAAAGATACTGAGACTAAGTAAACAACTAAGTTTTTGGGTATTGATAACCCTAGGACTCGATAGAAATAACAATAGAACTATATTACAACTTTGAGGACATATTAAGTAGAAATTGTTTAAAACCCATTCATCTAGGCATTTCATCAAACATATGAAGGTGATGAGTTAAAGCATGGGAATAGTTAAAATTTGGCATAATAATTTTAAAACAAAATCATGGGTTAAGGATTTAACATATAAATATCATCCTTAAAATGGATGAAAGGCTAATTCTAAAAAAAACACATGTAAACATGATATAAAAATCAAAATTCATGGAAGTTTATGGATAAAATTCATGAAAACATGTAAAGGTCATGACTTTAAACTTTAAAGCAGATATTTGGACTCTATAGGTGAAGAGGAACCATGAATGAACATCTAACATACCTTAACTGATGAATTTTTGTAAGTTCTTTTTGACTTTCTTGAAGCTTAAGCTTGGATTTAATTAAGCTAGGGTTTTGTTCTTTAGAGAGTTTGTGAAGAGATGAGTGAATTTGCACTTTTGGGACCTTAATATCGTGTTATGGGTGGGGAAAAATAAGGGCAAAATGAATCAAATACCCTTACAAACCCAGAATTAATTAAAATGAACGTGGCCTGTGAGGCGGTAGGTGATGCTTCATGTCGCTCAGTCGACGCATTTGGCACCATGCCGCGTTGCACCCCACCAACGTGATAAGCAGCGCGTCATAGCCATATCACGCTGACTCACTGGTATAAACGTCCAAACAAGACTCAAACCTCTTTTAAAAAATCTGAAACTTACTCAAGACATACTGTCGACCACTCTAATTATGAATCAATTTGAAAATCGATGTTCTAAGGTCGAGAATGTCAGAATTAAAATCATTAAATTTTAAGAGGATTTGGAAATGACTAAGTCTTAACACTTAGTGAAATTTTCTAAGTCTTGGTTCCTTTTTTCCTTGCAAGGGTGAGCTAAAACGAGTTCGGATCTTACGGGGTCTTACAATAGCTCTCTCTTGGGAATATTCATCCCTGAATGAGACTGATTAAGCTGTGAATTACCGAGGTACTGAGATTACATGATGAATATGCATAACTGAAACATGATTACATGACTAAGTCTGAACATGCTAACTGACTGAACTGATTCGTGAATGCATACAATGATATGAATATGATCATATGGCTGGGACTAAGAATAGAAAAGAGATAATCTAAGGAAAAACCTGTTACCTTGAATTGAATATGAGTTTGCAGAGAAAAAGTGAGGGCACTTGGTTCGTATATCTTCTTCTAATTCCCAAGTGGCTCCCTCAACGGACTGATTCCCCCAAAGAACTTTAACAAAGGGAACTTTTTTGTTCCTTAGTCTGAGAATGTGGCGATCTAATATTTCAACTGGGACTTCTTTGTAAGAAATGCTATCCTTAACATCTAAGATTTCTAAAGGATGAATGATAGCTGGATCACCAATACACTTTTTCAACAAAGAAACATGAAACATTGGGTGCTCTGATGCCAAATCTGCAGGCAACTTAAGCTCGTAAGCTACCTTTCCAAAGCAGCTTAAGATCCTATAAAGGCCATTATATCGGGGACTAAGCTTCCCCTTCTTGATAAAACTCTTTACTTCTTCATTGGATATATTTTCAAATAGACCAAGTCACCAACCTCAAACTTAAGATCTCTTCTCCTTACATCAGAATAGGATTTTTGTCGACTTTGGGCTATCTTAATCCTCTCCCTAATTAATTGAACTTTTTCTATTGCATCAAATACTGAATTAGGCCTTAATACTACAGTCTAACCTACCTCAACCCAACCAATAGGAGATCTACGTATCCTCTTATAGGAAGCCTCAAACGAAGCCATCTGAATACTGGAATGATAACTGTTATTGTAGGCAAACTCAATTAAGGGTAAATGATTATCCCTACTACCCTTGAAATTGAGAACACACACCCTTAATATATCTTCTAGGATCTAAATGGCCCTCTCTACTTGACCATCTATCTGAGGATGAAAAGCTGTACTGAGATGAACTTGGGTGCCAACACCCTTCTGGAAAGCCATCCCAAAGTCAGAGGTAAACTGAGTATCTCTATCTGAAATGATAGACAATGAGACTCTATACAACCTAACCAATTCTCTGAGATAGATCTTTGCATAATCATCAGCTGAATAGGAAGTATGAACTAGCAAGATATGAGCTGATTTGGTCATTCTATCAATAATGACCCATATCGAATTATGCTAACGACGCGTACGAGGCAAGCATGTCACAAAATCTATGTTCACCTCTTCCTACTTCCAAGTGGGAATGCTAAACTCCTATAAGGTGCCACTAGGCCTCTAGTGCTCAACCTTATCCTTTTGGCAATTAGAACACTTAGGTACAAACTCTGCAATATCCCTCTTCATACCGCTTTACCAATAGATTTCTCATAAATCATGGTATATCTTAGTGGATCCTAGGTGAATAGAGTAACGTGCACTATGTTCCTCTATAAGAATCCACTGCCTCAAATCATCAACACATAGAACACACATTCTACCCTAACAACGCAACACACCATCTCCCTCTTGGGAGAAAAACTCAACTTTATGGTCTTTTACTGATTCTTTTAGCTTAGGTAAACTTGGATCCCTATCCTACTTCTCCTTCACTTCTGCAACCAATAAAGATTTTGAACTACTCTGAACCCAAACACTACCCTCAATTGAATCAACCAACAGAACACCTAATCAAGCAAGCTTATGAACCTCTTAAACTAACTTCTTGTTATCATTCTCAACATAACCAACACTATCCATAGACAATCTACTAAGGGCATCTGCCATAATATTTGCCTTGCCTGGGCTATACAAAACACTTATATCACAGTCTTTCAACAACTCCAACCATCTTCTCTGATGAAGATTCAAATATTTTTGTGAAAACACATACTACGAGATTTTATTGTTCGTGAACACATCAACATGCATCATATAGAGATAATGCCACTAAATTTTCCAAGGCAAACACAACGTCAACTAACTTAAGATCATGGGTAGAATAATTATTATCATGGGGTATAAGTTGTCTAGAGGCGTAGGATATAAACTTACCTCTCTATATTAACATACAACCAAGACCAACTCTGGAAGCATCACAGTAAACAACAAATCCCTATGAGTCATCTGGCAATTTCAATCTAGACATGGGTGATGCAATAGATAAAAAACTTTCAACAAACCTATGGTAATAGCCAGCCAAACCTAAGAAACTCCTAATATCCAATGGAGAGATGAGTTTGAGCTAGTTTTTCACTGCTTTAATCTTTTGAGGATCAACACTAACGCCATCACTGGAAATAATATGGGCCAGGAAAGCTATTGATCTTATCTAAAATTCACACTTACTAAATTTGGCGAACAATAGATGGGCTCTAAGAGTCTGGAATTCAATTCTGAGATGGTTTGCATGATTATTTTCACTACGGGAATATACAAGAATGTCATCAATGAAGACTATGAAGAACATGTCCAAGTACTATTTGAACACTCTGTTTATCAAGTCCATGAAAGTTGTTGGGCATTTGTTAGTCCAAAAGACAACTAGGAATTAAAAGTGTCCATATCGAATTTTGAAAGCTATTTTTAAAATGTCATATTCTTTGACTCTAAGCTAATGATAGCCGGATCTGAGGTCTGTCTTACAGAAATAACTAGCACCCTTAAGTTGGTCAAAAATGTAATCGATTCTGGGAATGTGGATATTTATTCTTGATGGTGACTTTGTTCAACTGACGGTAATCGATACACATTCTAAGGAAACCATCTTTCTTACATACAAAAAGGACTGGAGCGCTACATAGGGAAATATTGGGCCTAATGAATCCCTTATCTAAAAGGTCTTTTAACTGTTCTTTCAACTCTTTGAGTTTAGCTGGATCCATTTTTTATGGCGAAATAGAGATAGGTTGGGTATCTGAAGAAGGTCTATTCCAAAGTTAATTTTATTTTTGAGAGGAACTCTAGGAAGGTCTTTAGGGGATATATCTAGAAATTCCCTCACTATTAAACCTGAATCAAGACTAGGAGTCTCAAAACTAGAGTCTTTGACTCGAATAAGATGATAAACACACCCCTTAGATATCATTTTTTTCTCTCTAAGATATGAAACAAGCTGGCCCCTAAGGTCTTAAGTACTACCTCTCTATTCAAGGACTGGTTTATTCGGAAACTGAAACTAAACGACCCTACTTCTGCAATCAACTGAGGTATAACATGAGTAGAGCCAATCCATGTCGAGAATGATATCAAATTCGGTCATCTCTAACTCTACAAGATCTATTAAAGTGACTTTCTGGAATATTATGACCAAAAAGTTCCTATATACCTTCTTGGCTATAATAGAGACACCTACTTGAGTGGACACTAAGAAGGGTTCAGTTAAGGTTTCAGGACTGAAAACAAAATTAATAGCTATTTAGGGGGTTACAAAAGAAAGTGAAGCACCAGGGTCCAAGTAAATAAAATACCTGCAACATACCCGTAACCGTATCAGGAGAACTTTCCTGATCCTCAGAACTGAAGTGTATATAGTCTATTTTGGCGCTGAACGCTGGTGGCACTGGAGATGGCAAAGTTGGATGACCTGTTGGGACTGATGACAGATGGGACTGGCCCTATCGGTGCAAATCCCTTTCCTTCAGAGAAACTACCCGACACTCCCAGATCTGGTTACCTAGCTTGCCACACCCAAAGCATACATCACTGCTAGCTCTACATTCACCCTGATGGTTTCCACCATATTTTTGGCATAAAGGATTTCTGCGACCACTAGTTACAATGTCTTGTGACTTAGAGCCTGGTGCCCTATCTTGCTTGTTATTTCTAAACTTTGTCATAGGAGCACTAACTAAAGATGGAGACAAAGATGAAGATTTCTAATGGAATTAGGGATGGTTACCACCCTATGACCTCAGCTCAGTAAAGTTGAAACTACCTATCCTAGCACTCTTGTTCTCTCTTTCTTCCTTTTTAACCTTCTCCTTCCCAATCTATTGAGCATGGACCATAAGACTAGAAAAGTCCTTCTTAATCAACATTGTGGTCCTACACTCCTTGACCACACCATCAGATATACCAGACACAAACTTGCTCATCCGATACCTGTTATCAGCCACCAAATGAGGAACATAACTGGCTAGCTGAGTAAACTTAAGTGAATACTCCTTCACACTCATATTTCCCTACTTTAAATTATTGAACTCCAGCACCTTATCTTTCCTCAAATCTAAAGGAAATAATCTATCTAAAAAGGCTGTAGCAAACTCCTACCATTCAATAGGCCCTGTATCCGTGTCTTTATCCCTCTTTCTCTTCTTATACCAAGTATGAGCTATATACTTCAACTGGTAAGCAGACAATTTTGCACCCTCACTATAAGTCAAACCCATAATGTATGTTACCTTCTGAACCATGTCGAGGAACTCTTATGGATCCTCATCAGATTTGGATCCCAAAAAAAAGAGGAGATTCATTCGGGTGAAGTCCACAATCTAAGATGCGGAGGTATTAGCTTCTGGGTTGGCTGGAAAAGAAGATGGCCAATTATTCTGAGCTGATACAGAGTAAGACAGAGTAGTGAACACAACTATGAACTCGGAATACAAAACATGCTCATTCAGGGGATCTTCCTGAACGGGCGAAGGTGTGGGCTGATTCTTGTTTCTTATTTCATTATTCTTTTTTGGAGGCATGTTCTGTAAATGGAAGGAAGATTAGATTAGCAAGGTTGTTTAATTTGATCTCATGCTCATTCGTATAACGTGAATACTGAAAGAATGGAAACTTTTTCTAAAAACATGTTGTAGCCTCTTGTCCTTAAGTATGGCACACTTCTCACCTATGCACAAGACTCTACTCATGTGGCTTTCAGATACCCTAGGATATTGTAAAACCTTACGCTCTGATACCAAACTTGTAACATCGCAAAAATACTCCTTGGATGCTATATGGTGCTTACAATCTCAAAAGACAACAAGCTAACCCATGAACTGGTACCTGCTGTGAGCACTGAATAATAATAAAAAAATACACATATGTGGAATAGTTGAATATGCCTTAAGGTTTTAAATATGAAAGTAATACAACTAAAATCCCAAAAGTCTAAAACATATGTGAACTTTTTGAAAATTTGACTGAAAAGACCAACAACTGATTGACTGCCTAAAATGTCTGAAAGCCTAAAAAACTATCTGAAAGAGAGTTGATAGGACAGAACCCAACTAACTCCAATTATCTAACTAATAGAAAATCTTGAAATGAACTGCAATAATAACCATGACCTCAATTGATAAGGACTCACCACTGTTACTGTTATTGATGCACTAGAATGTCTAAGTACAGTTGGGAACCCGAGAATTTGAATATATGATATAAAATATCATAGAGTAAGAAATAAGTATGGGATCAGTACATTGAATGTATTGGTATGCTAGATGAGGTTAGGCTAATATACAGGGGCTCATGTGTATGAAAAATGATTGACTGAATGAATAACATAAGGTAACTGAATATAAATACATAAAAATTGTGAAATTTGAGAATGCATGACTAAGCATATAATATAATTCTAAAATAGTTTGTTAACTAAAATAATGACATTCTAATAACTGAATAAATGGTAGCTGTATGCCATGGTCAAGCAAACTTGAAACTTAACTCTGTACTGAATACTAGTCTGAGACTGTAGGATTTATCATCTAACCGATATGGCTCAATATGAGTTAATTGGGGTCCAAACTGGGACCCCCGCTGGAAGGGTGTCAGTACCATGCCGCAGTTACTAATAGTGACTATGTGGATCCACTAAAATAATGTCCTGACGGATTAGGTGTCAAGCTTAAACTGATGGATGACTCCTGAGAAGAAGTCAAGCCTAAAGTGATGGGTGACTCCTCATATCCTATGTTGTCTATGTAGTTCTAGAATAGAGGGACTGCTACTAATGACTCTGCCTGACTAGCGGGAAAGATGTCATTCCTACATTTTCTAGGTGCTAAATTCTATTCCCAATGGAACAACTCGGAATACTGAACTGATCTAAGTTTAACTGATTATGATAATTGGCTGAACTGATAATGCTCATAACATATCTGAAACTTTTCTAAAGATCCTGAAACCAAGTAAAAAAATAAATTTTCAGGTATTCACAACCCCTAAGACTTGATAGCAATAAAAATAGAACCATAATACAACTTTAAGGATATCATAAGTAGTCATTGTTCAAAATCCATTCATCTAGGCATTTCATTAAATACATGGGGGTCATGAGTTAAAGTATAAGAATAGTTAAATTATGACATAGTAACATAATTTCAATACAAAATCATATGTTAAGGATTCAGCATGCAAATATCATCATTCAAATGGATCAAAGGCTAATTCCAACAAAAACACATGTAAACATGATATATAAATCAAAATTCATGAAAGTTCACGGATAAAATTCATGAAAACATGTAAAAGTCATATTTTACACCTTAAAGTGTATTCTTGGACTCCATGCGTGAAGAGGACCCATGAATGAACATTTAACATACCTTAAATGGTGAATTTTCATGCGTTCTTGGTGACTTTCTTGAAGCTTGAACTAGGATTTAAAGCAGTTAGGGTTTTGTTCTTGAGAGAGTTTGTCAAAAGATGAGTAATTTTTCCCTTTTTGAGCCTTAATCTTATGTTATGGGTTGTGCAAAGTAAAGGAAAAATGACTCAAATACCCCTACATACCCGCAATTATTTAAACTAAATGTGGACAGTGATGTGTCGCGTCACTCAGTCAACGCATTAGGTATCGCACCGTATTGCACCCTGCCAACATGATAAGAGATGTGTTGCAGCCATATCTCGCTAACTCACTAGTTTGAACGTCCAAACAGGCCTCAAACCTCGTCCAAAAAATCCAAAACTTATCCAAGACATTTTATCGACCACGTCAATCATGAATTAACTTAAAAATCGATGTTCTAAGTCCTGAAAGGTCAGAATTAAAATCATACAAGTTTAAGAGGCTTGAAATGATTAAATCTTAACACTTAGTGAGCTGAAATGATCTAGGATCTTACGAAGTCTTATAGTTCATCGGTGGGGCATTTGTAATTGGACAGAGACGGTGGCTATGTGGTGTTGATCGTGATGGAAAGTGTTTTTCCAATGGAATTTCGCTGAAGCTAAAAAATAAAATGTGAGAGGTTCAATTTATCTGGTGTAGTTTTTTTAGGTGTTATGGGTTAATGATTTTTTAAAAAATTGATAGTTGTGGCTGTCATTATGGTGGAAAATTCATCTATTTGATAGACATCTCTTGGATTTTAATTTGAAACGGGTTGGGTTCGATGGGTTTATTGGGTTTCAATTAATTATTTGAAATTAAAAATTAAATAATTTTAAGGACAAATATACCTCCGAACTATGATAAATTGTACGTATATATCGTTCGTAATACTTTGGATACACATATGCCTCTACCGTTAGTGTGAGGAGCATATACACACCATATCATTAATGTTAGAGATATATGTATACCTAAAGTATGACGGGTGATATATACACACCATTTATCATAATTCGAAGGTATATTTATTCCTTTTTCATATTCTCTCCATAATTAATGCAAGTAAATAATTCTCTCTAATATTCTTTTGAAAAATCTACCTTTTTCCTAAAATATCTCCCCTTAATATTCTCACATGAATTATCATTAACCTTTTCATTCATGGATATTTTACTCTCCGATATTTGTCTCAAAAAAGAAATTTTCTTTGAAAATGAGGTTTTATACATTCGTCGACATGATTTCCATACTTTCATCCATGTAGTTCTTCTTTCTGTTATTTTTTATCAATCTTGAAAAACAACATAATTTGAAAGTTATACTGTATTAAAGGTGACCATTCATTCGATCTTTATTCAACATGAAGTAGATGAGATGAAATCTTGAATGAAATAGATAAATTATAAATCTTGAAAAACAACAGAATTTGAAAGTTATATTGTATTAAAGGTGACCATTCATTCGATCTTTATTCAACATGAAGTAGATGAGATGGAATCTTGAATGAAATAGATAAGCACATGGTGTACGTAATGGTTATACAAATTGGTATTACCTAAGTTTCATATCTCAATGCATAAATATCAATTAGAATACCAATTATATACACTAATATAATTAACAACATATAAAAATTGGCGTGTATCAATTTCCATATCAATTTTCACATTAATTAAATATTAGTTAGTATACCCATTGCATCACCAAAATAATTAATAACATATAAAAATTAGTGAGCATCAGTTTCCATACAAATTTCCTATGTCACAATACATATTTCATACAAATGACATATTATAAATCACTTTATAAATCAGTTCATTCAGTATATAGAGTGTATTTGGTATGAAGGAAAATGTTTTTAATTTTTTTATGTTTTGCTCGCTTAAATGTTTTTCAAAAGTAATTTCTAAATGTACTTATTTTTCTCAAATTTATGGAAATGACTTTCCCTCAAAAAGTAAGGACAATATTTTTCAATATTATCTTTAAACGTCACGCCCACCAACTTTTCACCATAACTTGAGTCTCAGATATCGATTCTAACACTGATATAGGATTCGATCCCCGACCCTGACTCCAGATTCTTAACTCAGGAGTCGACTCCTGACCTTGATTTGAGAGACAACTCATAACCCTAATATCAAATTTTTAACTTAAGACCTAACTCTCAAACCTGATCAAAGACATATGACTCAAGATTCGACCTCTACTCGAGACCTAACTCTTAAACCTGACCTGGGTCCGAGTGCCATTATTAGATTAGATATTAGCTTTAGGACTTTGCAGAAATATTTTTCTTACTTTTGTAAAGTAGCTGACAGATGTAAAGAAAAATAGTGTACGCATTTTTATTTTTAAGAATATAAATAAACAAGCACTTGCTCAAATGAAGTCAAGCCTTCATACATTGAAGAAAAAAAAATCTCTTGTCCACAACAAAAAATTTGCTTATTTATTAAAAAACAGGTATATTTTAATGGAAAAATCTTTGGAGGAACAAAGCTTAGAATTATCAAAACTACCAAAACAGGTATATTCATTTACTATTATGAATAGCTAAATTCATAAATTCCTAAAAATCATGATATGATAAAATAAGTTCATGTTAGTTGCTTTATAGTAGAATTATTTGAAAAATAGCATGTTAAGAAGTTTATTAGCAAAGTGGAAAAGGAGAAAAATCCCTAAGAATTATGTCATCCTAAAGGTGAAACCGGTGAGACAAGAAAGCCGTGATAGGAGAGTAACCAAAGTAGAGGTGCTGTTTAAGGAAAAAGTATCCAGATTACCATGCTAATAGTGACCGAAGAATATGTTATTTAAGAATAATCTAGTATATAGCAATCTAAAGTGATCATATTTTGTTATGTGCATGATTGAAGGGAATATTTTGAAAATAGCAATTTTATGAAAAATGCATAATTATTTATCTGAGGAAATGGTAGATAAATTTAAAATACTCATTTTATATGTACTTAAGGATATAGAAATAGTGGATATAAGAAAAATCATATTGGAAAAAATATTTGATAGATATTTTATGACTAGAATTAATTATATACCACACCTACCGAACAACTCTTATAAATACTTACACTCCAAACCCACACACTAACTATGATAAATTATGTATATTTAGAATTTTAGAAAATAGATATAAAATATATACAATTTCTTATTGAAAATATAGAAGAATTAATGAGATTAAAACAAACAACTAAAACAATATTATAATAAAGTATTTAACCAATTTTAAATGATAGATAATCTTAAAATCTTAATCTTATATATAC
The DNA here is from genome assembly GCA_030864225.1 of Capsicum baccatum var. pendulum. Lineage (NCBI taxonomy): Eukaryota > Viridiplantae > Streptophyta > Magnoliopsida > Solanales > Solanaceae > Capsicum > Capsicum baccatum. The sequence goes on along the minus strand of CM061558.1, from coordinate 183,518,958 downwards.
TTAGAGATATAGAAATTATAAATATTAAGAGAATAATATTAGAAAAAGTATTAGACTATGAAAATTGAAACTATAAATTGGATAGAACAGTTATACCTGGATAATTATCCAGATGGATGTTATTCAAATTAAAAAATGTTAGAATATATTAGAAAAACTAGAGAAAATCAAGATAATCTAAATGAAAAAATTAATTATAGAAACCGAATTAGAAAAATAATGAAAAATCTAAAAGAAAAATTAATATGGATAGAAGAAACCCTAGAAAAATTAGGAAAAAGTACATTTGATAGTTTATATAATTTAAAAAACTTGCTACGAGAAGAACAAAACACGATAATAAATAGCATTGAAAATCTAGAATTAGATATACATTACAGTACAATTAGGATAAATTATTATACATAAATTTGTAACTATGCAATTACTACAGGATAAAATGGTAGACTATGAATATTTAAAATATTGGAGACAAAATATGGAAGAAATAATATTATTAGAAAAACTTATGAAAGATAATCTAATTGGATATTTTAAAACAAAAGATATAGAATAGTTAGAATACCTTCAAAATAATATAGAAGAATTACAAAAATTAAGGGGAAAAAAATAAAGAATACTATAGTAAAACATTTAACCAATTATCATGTAATCACCCTCTAAGACATAAATATCGATAAAACTAACATAAATAAACTCAAAATAAAAATATTTAGAGAAGTTAAGAAATATCCACGCACAAATAAAAATAGGTCCATTCTACTTATAATAGATCGATTTTACCACACACGTTATCCACGCCCTCCTATAATTTGATATCAAAGCCTTTGCTGTTTAAAGTTATCAGTTCCTCAGTTCCTAAGTTTGGATTCAACATTGGGTCATGTATCCGGTCTAGGATCGGAAGCCAAGGTCGAGTCCTTAATCATGAGTCGAGGTTAGGTTTGGGTTAGGAGTTGAGGTCGGGTGTCATGGCAAGATCACGATTCAATATTCAAAGTCGGGTCCTTGATCAGGAGTTGGGAATTGAATGAAGAGTCGTGGTCCAATGTCGAGTTTGGGTTCCTAGGGTCGAGGTCGGATCTTAGGTCGGGTCTAAGGGTTGAGTCCTTGGTTGAAAGTTGGAGTCGAGGCCGGGGTCGGGATCAGGAATTGGATTAGGTGCTGCGGATAGATCCTTGGTGGGGAAACGGAGTCGTGGTCGAGGTCAGGTCTCGGGTCGCTTGTTAGGTTCGTGTCTTGAATTCTGTATGTGAAGTCAAGGTTTCAGGTTGTGGTCATGTGCGATGTCATGTAATTGCCTAGGTTGACAATATTTTAATTTCTTCTTATTAACCATACTCTAGAAAATAAGAAAAAACACTCATTTTGTAAGGAAGATCTTTTACTTCACAAAAAACACACCCATAATCTAGTGTATATTCTCATTTAATTAAATATCAAAATTCATAGATATAAACATTCAAAGTTAAACAAGTCTTGTTGAACATCTAATTTTTAGTTACATGTACAAGTAAAGACAGACGGAAGGAGTAGTAGTTACTAATTAGTTGTAAGATTAGTATATTTTTTGTTTCTTGTTAATCTTAACCAACTATAATTTATATTCTATCTTTGCTCTTCTTTATTTGAAACATTTTTAATAAAAATTAAGAATGAAAATTTTTCTTTTGGTTCAGGCAAAAGTTGGAAGAGATATTGAACAAACTAAAAGTAATAGCAAACGAAGTGGATGAAATAATCAGATTAAGTGACAGTGAGCAATATTGGAAGAAAATTGATTCATCAGATGTGAAAATGTACATATACAGATGCACTAAAAATCAATCCCATAACGTGGACAAAACATGGATTCCACCCCATAATGCAACACTTAGAGATTCATTTAAATATGCTTTGAATCTGTTTTTCCCACTGGAACCAACTGAGTTCTCTATGCATTCAAAACGTGGTCGCTTGCCTTTTAAGACCAGCCTAGACACAATCATTGTCACAATTGGAGATCAACTCGAGGTATGTATTTTAAAAGACTTTGTTAGCTAGACAACCATTAATTCTACGTTCTCATTGCAACCCCCCCCCTAGTTAAAAGGGAAAATAGAATGTGTTTATGTCCTGTTATATTAGGATTTAATTCTGACGATTTATCTTTCACCACTTTTTTATCCTTTTAGAAATCTCTGTTGATGCCAATTCGACTCTTTTTAGGTTCACAAAGAGTTCCAAAGGGTTGAGTTTATCATGAATTAAAATGATTTACAGATAATTTGTTTTGACAGAATTTTTTTAGATTTACTACTTTTAATTTTAAAAATTAGTCGTTTTAGCAAATTGAATTTGTTTAAATATAAAATATAAGATTGTTTTTTTCGAGAATTCACACCAACTCTTTTATTTAGTGGAGTGTTCACTAAGTTATATATTTAAGGAGAGATAGACGTTAATTTAGACAAATACTGATACAATTAAGGCTAATTTACGGATGCAAAGACGTACGGTTCTTCGTCCATCTCAATCATCTCTTGTATTTCTGTTCATACATGTTCGTTATTAAAACATCAGTTATGGGAGGTTCTTGACTATTTCACTCTCTTAGGTATGTTTTTAGATAAAATATTTTTTCATTAGATATTTACTCTGTTGAGATATGTGTAATCTTAAAGAACAATCACTACTAAAGATAAAATAAAATAAAATAAAATATGTATTAAACTTCTACAATGACAAATAATCTAAGCCAATAACTTTTAGAAATATATATATATATATATATATATATATATATATATATATATATATATATATATATGACTACCCCCTATTCGTAACACAGTACTTAAGGTCACAGGTGACCCCAAGCTAACCTGTAGCCTGACATGCATTAGGATATTGAAGAAATTAATAAAATACTAGGTGAAAGATAACTGAAATAACCCGTGGAAATCATAATAATGAAAAACTGAATATCGACCAAAACTGAAAATAGGATTGTTTGACAACTAATCATGTTGAAAATCTACATATTTGTCTGAAAGTCTCTAAAACATAATAAGTTATTGGGACAACACCCAAGTAACTCCAACTGGCTGAAACGAAAAGTAGGCTAAAAATAAATAACTGATAATCGGTCCATACAGAGGCATGCTAAGTGCAATCTGGGTACTGGGCGTCCGAACCAATATTATGAGGCAATATAGCGCAGAAAAGTATCCGATCAGTACTTTGAATACATTAAGTATGTGATATGGGAAGACTAACTAGAATAAACTGAACATGAATGCATGAACATGTAAACTAAATACGAGACCAAGTATAAACATGTACTAGATAAAATTGAATAACTGAATACCCGATCAAGAAAATCTGAAATGAACACTGAACAATGAACTGAGGACTGTAGGAGCTAACAATAACCGAAATATCCCAATATGAGTAAATCGTGATCCAACTGTAACCCTAGTTGGAAGGGTGATAGTACCTTGTCAAGGGTACTAACACTGACTGGCGTGGATCTACTAAACTGATATTTTGAAAGACTAAGGCATCTGTCCTCAACTGGCGGGTGATCCCATATAACCGATGGCAATGCCGTAGTTCTGGAACTTAGGGACTTGTATTAAAGGTCTCAGTCCTTTACTGATGGGTGAGCCTTCATCCATGCGTTCACTCGGTGCTATGTACCACTCCTATTTGAAAGACACTAAGAACTGTCTTGTTTATTGTATTTACATTCTTAAAATAACAATAATGGATAATATGAAGTGCTCAAGACATTAAAACATGTATATACATCATTCCTTAGGTATCAAGTTTTAATAACCCACCAACTTTTGGCTAATGCAACTGAACATGATAACATTAAAAGTTGATGATAATAGAAAATTTTCATAATTCAAGCCAAAGCTCTACAATTTATTATAATAATGGAATTCATGATATGTGAACATGGGAAGATGCTACTCTTGGGGGAAAATATGTACTCGTGGTTTATTTTAAAAAATAAATTGAAGGAATTAAGTAAACTCATATTTGAACTGGAACTCAATTCTTAAAGGGAAATTAAACTTGGGAATTTGAGAAGTTATTAGGACTCAATAGATCAAAGAAATCCATTAATGAAATCCCACATACCTGGAGGTGGAAGCCTTAGAGAAATTTTTGGAATTTGAACTTGAAGTTGAGAAACACTAACTTGACTTTGGAAAATAATAATCGCCCCTTTTCATGGTTTTAATTGATTTGTGACTTAATTGGGAATATAGGAAAGTTTAGGATTATATACCATCCTTGGGGGAACCTAAATGACGTGGGTTAGGAATTAAAAGAATGAAAAAAGACTAAAACAACCATTTTTAAAACGTGCAGGAAAAAGATGATATCATTGATCGTTAGGAGGAGTCTTTGTCAAGGACATGATTTCTAAATTTAATTCTGTTGTGACGACGTATTCACCTAATGATTCATTAGGACTGATAATGAGTCATATGCTAAACTCGTCTCCACTGATATGAAATCTAGGAACCCTCACTGTTGTGGTAACGACTCCACACAATGACTCATTGTGTCTGAAAATAGATTGTTGCCAGAGTCGTTGTCACTGACAGTTAACAGTCCCTCAAGAAAATTTTCCAAATTTTTTTACTATGATAAGACTAGTGTCATTGGAAAGCTAATTTAATTACCTGTCTTCAAATTCAAAAAAAGATTATGCTAAGCTCTATCTTAGGGAGTTGGTGAAATTGCATGGGTTTCCTTTGATTATTATTTTAGATAGGGGTACCAAGTTTACCTCTAGATTTTGGAAGACTTTTCTGAAGGGTCTTGGTACCTAAGTTCATATCAGTATAAGTTTTCACCACAGACAGATAGTAAGGCTGAAAGGACTATTCAGTACTTAGAGTATATGTTGAGGGCGTGTATGATTGATTTCTTGGATAGTTGGGATGATCACTTATTTTTAATTGAGTATGCCTATAATAACAACTATCAATCTAGTATTCAGATAGGCCCATTTAAAGAACTTTATGGTAGGAGGTGTAGATCTCATGTTGATTAATTTAAAGTTGGTGAGGTTGCCTTGATAGGGCCATATTCAGTGCATTAGGTGATGAAAAAAGTTAATATTATTAAAGAAAGTCTGAAGATTGGTCACAGTCATTAGAAATCCTATGCGGGTGTTAGGAGAATGAATCTTGAGTTTAGTGTTGGTGATTTCATCTACTTGAAAATTTCGCCCATGAAGGCATCAAAGAGGTTTGGTAAGAAAGAGAAGATCAATACTCATTATGTCGGTCCTTAAAAGATTTAGAGTCGATCTGATAAGGTAGCCTATGAATTTTAGTTACACGCAGGATCAGTTATTAGTTATTTATTTTTAGTCTACTTTTCATTCCATTCGATTTGCGTTAGTTGGGGGTTTGTCCTAATAACTCATTATATTAAACAGGCTTTCAGACAAATGTTTAGATTTTCAGCATGATTGGTTGTCAGACAATTCTATTTCTAGTTTTGGTCGATATTCTATTTTTCATTTTTATGATTTCTACCAGTTATATTAGTTAGCTTCCGCCCAAAATATTGATAATTTCTTCAATATCCTAATGCATGCCAGACCATGAGTTAGCTTAGGGTTACTTGTGACATTAGACACCATGTTATGATTAGGGGTAGTCGCGGGTCGTTACACACATATGGAGACGGAGGGAGTGTATGATACGGAGAATATTAAAAAATGGAAGAAGGTAAATTATATGAAAATATTAGTACAAAATATAAGATTTGATCATTAAAAAATATCTTTTTAATTAATCATCCGTTGATGTTGAAGAAAAAGAAAGCATGCATGAATACACTGTTGAATAAAGCACATCTTAAACCAATATCAGCCAATGATTAGATAGCAATTTACTATGACATAAGCTATTCTTTATTAATTATAGGAATGGAGTGATGGAAAATTCAGGTCTGCAGATGGAGAAGTAGCATTGAAACAAATCCTTCACATAGACCAAGCATTATTATCATTGGAGCTCAAGTGGTCGTTTATTAACCTCAATGAAAGAGAAAAGATAATTACTCTATCTGATCAGATTCTAATTCTAGTTATATTTATATTAGTATACAAATTATTTGATTATATAATTAATTAAACTGCACGCCTTCGAAACACACGATGCCAAATAATGTGGTTTCCTTATCATTCTTCTATTTTAGAGATGTAAAAGGTGGTTTAATTTCCCTTTGACAGAACGGATGTGTACATTAAACAGGGATTTGTAAGACATAAATTGCAAAACTTGCCGTGTGCACTTCTCTTGCCTTCCACATTTTGTTCAATACACAACTTTGTTGAGTTATTACTTGGAATTTTGCAAATAAAAATTATGTACTAGGAAGTGTTGTATTTAGTTTTGATGATGACTTCAATCCATGAAATCTTGGAACCAGGTCCGTAGTGCGCTAAATCTGCATGTATAATCCTGGATAGTTGTGCACTTTACTATTTTGTCTGATAGTGCAACGACAGTACAATAGTGCAATGTATGACCTAATGAAATGTGGTTTAGTAGAAGGCAGCTTACGTTTTGTTCCTCTCTAAATAAGCAAGATAATGACAGATTCAAACCCAAGTTTTGCTCTACAAAGGAAATTTCCAGAAAGGTAAAAGTGCTCATGAAATAGAAATTCACTCATCTTAACGGACGACAAATAGTTTTTGATATTATTTTTGTTGAGTTTTGAGTCTTGTTCAAAATTTGTAGTTTATTCCTTCAGTTATGATGTAGTTGATTTCATTTAGTATGCTCTTAGTTAGCTTAGGTACAATTACCTAGCTGCATCGACTAGAGGTAGTTGATTGGTAGTAGCGTGGTAGAGTTGCCACACTAGTTTGTTATAGAGGTATACAAGAGATAGGATTTAGGGCAATATGATTAATATTACTTTAGTCTGTAATCAGTTGGTAGTTTGATTTTAGTGAAGTTCGAGAAAACCTGTGAGGATAGGTCATGGTTTTTTCTCCCTTGAGCAAGGAGGTTTCCACGTAAAATATCATATGTTATTTTGTTCTGCATTTTCTGTTTACTCTGTTTATTTCCTTAATCAAATATTCACAAGGGCCTTGGTCCCTTGTTGGTGGAAGATTTGTATAAGTCAACAACTGATATCAGAGTAGTTCTAAATAGTTAACAACTAGAGTGGATACTTAGTCATGGCTGCTTCACCTAATTTAGAAGAAGGTCGGTCAACCACCAGACCTCCCCACATCAATTGTTAGTACTATGGATAGTGGAAGACTCAAATGCATGAATTTGTAATGTCTAAAGGTTGTGAGCTATTGGACATCATCTGTGATGGACCATACATCATCTGTGATGGACATACATTTCTATAAAGGAGGTGAAGGAAGGAAATGTCTCCAAGATGGTCCCAAGAACTAGGAAGAAATATGATGAAGATGGCATGAAGAAGCTCGCGAAGAGCTATAAAGCAAAGAAACTACTAGTTTATGGTATAGGTTCTGATGAGTATAATATATTTTAGGTTGTGAATCAGTAAAAAAAAATTTGAGATTGCTTACAAATAGCTCATGATGGGAAAAGTCAAATCAATGAATCCAAAGTGGATTGCGTACCACTCCTTATGAAGCTTTCATTATGACAAAAAAGTGAAACCATACAAGAGATGTGTACCAGGTTTACCTATATAACCAATGAGCTGCACTATATTAGTAAAGTTATTTGTCCTAGTAAATAACTAATGAAAATATGGAGTTTCCTACCTAACTCATGGAAAAGTAAAGTCAATGCCATCTCTGAGGCCAAATACCTTTAAGACTCTTACTATGGATGAATTAATTGAGAATTTGAAAACTTATGAGTTGTAAAAGTAATAAGACCAAGAAAAGAAATAACGTAAAAAGGAGAATTTATTGGCAATAAAGGCCATAAAATCAGATTAAAGTGAGGATGATGAGGATATTACTTATTTAGCTCAAAATTTCATTAGAGCCATGTAGCGAAGTGGTAGATTTCAAAAGAAAGAAAGAAGTAGCAAACCTTTTGGTGGAAATGATTGCTGCCAAAAATATGATAAATCTGGTCGCTTCATCAAGCACTATCCCTTACACAAGATGGACTATAGAGAATATGTGAAGTGTAAAAGAGAAAAAAGGAAGCAAAAGTATTGGGTACCTGCCAAGTCCAAAAGGAAAGCTGCAATAGACTATGTCGTCGAGCAGACCTTTGCTAATTAAGAAGACTCATCAAATGATTCTGATGAGGTAAAATACCCTAAATATGCCTCTATACTAGCAATGGAAGATGATGCAATAATTTATATCTCTCAATTTTCTCTCATGGCAAATTCTAATGATGAAGAAGATGATGAGGTAACTTTTCTTGATATTAAGTAAATCCAAAGTATTATTTCTTCAAGAAATTGAAAGAAACTTCTTTAACTTGGCATTGTGATATTTCTCCTTTAGCCTTTATAGGAATGGGGGAAGAATTTTAATTGGTGGCAATGGGATAATTTGAGGTTCATTCACTTTCAGATTATCACCCTTAACCACTCTAGAAGGTTATACCATCTTACTCTTGTCTTCCACTACCTTTAGTTTCTCACTAATCACTTCATTAGGCTTATGAAAATAATCATTTGGATTATCTATCCACTTCTTTTTAACATTTATTTTCCATCATTTACTTTTTCATTAAAGTTTTCACCAAGATTAACACCCTTCGCACCAAGATAATGACCTCTCCTAGTGACAATAGCCCCGATGTGAGAATTATCTTCAAAATTAACCACCACATCACTAGGTTGTCCCTCTTTTTGTCTAGATTCAAGTTGTGCTGATATTTGGCCTAATTGTGCCTCTAATTGCTTGATGGTGGTTTAATGGGACGTCACTGTTTGGTTTAATTGATAGAAATCACTTTTTATTTTCCTTACCATCTTGTTGATTCCTTCAACTCCTATTAAAATTTGATCCAAAACATCTTTATTTTTCTACCTTCTTCGATCGTTCCGACCTTGATTCCCACCTTGCCTTTGATAGGTGAGGCAGGAACCCCCCATATGGTTGGTAAAAAACCTTATTTATTCATCAAGTTCCTTTCTTTCCTTATCATCATACATGCTAATATTTTTGGAAGCAATGACATTTACTAGTTTAAGAGGAGTCCCCATCGCATGTATTGTAAGAAGGTCAAGTTGGGTCATTACCTTGGCCATATTTGTATCTCTTTCCTCAACTCTTTTTATTTTTCTTATCCCACAAAAGGTGTGGAGGTAGCCCATATGACCACGCGATAACTCTTATATGCCAACCTCTAAATAACTTCGTCACTTGATTTAATAAATTTGATAAAACCCTATATGACATCTTTATAAAAGACCCTCTAGATGCGTTGTCAACCACAATTTTATTCAATTAGTCTAATTCCCTATAGAATATTTGGAGTAGTATTTTCTCCAGCACTTTATGGGTCAGGCATTTCATGATCTTGTCATTAAATCTTTGACATGATTCATAAAATGCCTCACCACTAAGTAAATGAAAATTTATGATCTCATCCCTTAGTTGCATCATTCTAGAAGGAGGAAAATATCTATCCAAAAAGGACTATGTGAGCTCAACCCAAGATATGATAGAACCCACAGGCAAAGACCACAACCATAGAATATATCTTCCTATTAATGAGAATGGGAAAGTTTCAATCGAATTGACTCTTAAGAAATATGGGCAATATTAAATGGAGAGCAGACATTAATGAAATTCTTCAAATGGATATTAGAATTCTCATGCGATTGACCCCCAAATAAACCTATCATTTGAAGCAAATGGAGCACCATACTAGTGGCATGAAATACTCTTTTTCCTCAACTGGTGGGATGCAAATGACACTAGTATGCCCCGTATCACAAAGATAAGCCATATCCTCAATATGCCCATTAAATGAGCCAGCATTGCTCCCATGTTTGCTCATGGTGATGTGTCTACTATTATAGTCACCTAATCAAAAGAAAAAGACAATAAATAAAGTAAACCATCACACTACGACAAACCAAAGTTACTAACAACACTACACCAGTGTACACAATGTTACACTCCTCGGGAATGAAGTCATTTTTGATAACGCTCAACTTACATGTCAAATTAAATGCAAGGTAGAAATTGCCAATAGAATACCCAAATATGAGTCGAGGTTGAATCGATAAGCAGTCAAAACTTAGGATTCACAACTTGTAAGTGTTGGGAATTATCTATGTTAACCCGTAATACTAAATTTAAGTACAAATAAAAACAATTGGGGGGTTTGAATTGAACAATCTTAAACACAGTAATAATTGACAATGTTGTGAGATTAAAAAGTTGAGTATCACCAAATTGAAAGAAACCTTGGGATTATGCTATCTTAGGTGCAAGTCATGCATGAGTTATAAATCATTAGTTCAAGTTTAGTTAAGTGGGTTAGATTAAGTTTTAGTGTTAATCTTCCAATAAAACACCAAATCTCACTCATGGATTCTTTTGAACACATCATGAGCATATCCAATCTACAAATTTACTACCTTAATTAACACCTTTATTTCTAAGATGATGCTTGTTGGACCCTTGGGGGTTTCATCACACAGCAAGGGACTAGCTCCATCACAATAAATAATAGGCAATAAATAATAGAGTGTCGGAAAACTAAACAAAGTGCAAAAAGAGTAAGAGACACAAGCAGCTTTATGTAGAAACCCAGAATGGGGAAAAAGATAGCTTGCCTTCACAAGCACCAATGAAATCCACTATAATTAACCTTCTGATTACAGTCTAGATTTCAATCTAACTCTAGGCTCTTTGCACTAGTAGTAACTCTACTACTAGCTTATCTTGGTAACTCAACCAAGGACTCTTCTCTGTGCTGATTAGCTCTAATAAGTCTCAAGATTAGGTAAGTTTACCTAAGCAGCACTCTGTTAATTGGAAAATACTATTCTTATAAGATGAGCAGCTTAGTTACAATTCATTACGTACTCAAGAACTATTATAATTTAAATAATCATAAGGCTGAGAACTTGATCAGTGTTGACATGGGATTTTTGTTGCCTCTCTTCACTCTTTGGATTTGCGAAAAACCAATTATTGAAGAAATATTTCTTTTCTTTTGTAGTTGGGTGATGATTAGGGCTTGAAAGATCATTGGACCAATTGTCCAAGTCAGCACAAAACAACACAAAATAGCACCAAGAAGTTTGTAACATAAGATGACAAAACTTTGCTGAAGGCGCATGCCAGCTATACTGTACTTTGCACGTCTAGGGGCCTGGTCCCTCGTAGTTTAGATGCTCATTAATAAAAATACATATAGAAATTTACCCTATTTTTGATGATAATAAATCAAACCATACAATTTTATCATTAGTGTACATTCATCAGATTTAATAAGAGTGATTACCTCCTGGAGACTAATGTTCCCCATATCATCTTGCTTTCTGTATCATGCAACAAAGGTAAATGGTCCCTTGTTGTCATTTTGTAGCGAAAATCCCTCTCTGTCAATATGCACCTCTATTTTATATGGTACCTTTGCATTTTGTAGCGAAAATCCCCCTCAGTATGACTCGCTTCAGGTCTACATTTCAATTTACCTAGTCCCTACTATATGTGAACTCAGTATTCCCATTTTTAGCATTATTAAAAAAAATTAACAATAAACCAAGAGTAAAGATAAACACAAATTAGTTGTCCACTGGGGCAACACTAACATGTAGAATAACTCTAAAGTAAGGAGACACATGATATACAAAAATTAAAGATTCATTCACTCATAATAGTTTGTACCAGTACAACAAAATAAAATAATCATCATAAGATAACTATCTTTAAAAGCCATTATGAGATTCAGGATATGGAACTGACATAAAGTTAATGAGGGAATTAGGATAACAGGGCTCAGGTGAACGGAGGATTGGGTGAAAAGGACTTAAGCAGTAATCCATTCTTTCATCTATAGTAACGTGAGTATCCACCAACTGTTTAGTAAGATCTTCACTTCAGCATTCAAATTCTCCATTCTTACCTGGAGTTTTGCTTTTCCAACCACATGATCATCGGTGACATTTAGTCCTTTAGAGAATAGCCTTTGAATCAATAATGCCAAATATATTTAATCTAACATATTTGATAGTTAACTTGATTCTTAACTCCTCTATTTTCATTCCCAACTTCTTCTGAACAGCTAATGATTCAAATACTTGATATATATTCTTCACAAGTTTTGCTCAATCTGAATATCAATTTGGCTATACTATGTGATCTCCTTTTCCTAAGTACCTCAAAGTGATCAAATACTTAGTTTAGGAGGTACCCGTATGACATTTCATGTTTCCCTTTTTCTCACATATATTGGAATAAGGAATTAACATTTTACTCCCTTTTCTAACCACCTAAATTCTTCATCTCAACCTTTGTTTTCATTAGTTTTCTCTATCCTTTTAATAACAAATTTTTCTTTCTTGGACTATATCTTTCAGAGGCTTTCTTCCTTTTCTTATCTTATGTGTTTCTGCCTCATTCAAGAAGGGTTACCAAACTTTGACTTAGAGGACCTAAGATGATGTTTTTATGGTTTTGATTATTGAAGGATTAGGACATTTGATGAGGGTATATTCAGTTTAATTTTCTGGAGGAAGGAGAATGAGAAGGATAAACTTGGTTTGGTGGTGGCAACCTTTGATGAGTTGTGAATCTAACTGGGAAGTACCCTATTTTAGCAATTTGAAGAGGTGGCTGTTGTTATCAGAGAATGACATGTTTGTCTTTGATAAGAGTGACTCTTCATTTTAAAAATGAATTGATAACATTTATGAAGGAAGAAAATATTACATAACTTTATTAAACAGTATATTTTATGATTAATAAAGCATACTATAGTGGTACTAACCTCTGAGATAAGATCAAATCTCTCTCTTTTGAGTGAATCTTAAAGTTTGGGCTTGTCACTTTTGTCCACTTCCTAAAATATTCCCATGGGTGCATACCAGCAAGGGTATAGTACTGATTTATACTAAAATCCACCTACTTTAATGATGATATCTATCTCCCGAGCATAGCCAATTTAGGAAGAAAATTTGATTCACATTTTAGGCTGTCATTATCATGCTTTAATTCTTGCACTTATTTTTTCTCAAAACTTGTTTCCAAAGCATGTCTGGGGACTAGATCCTTAGATTTGATTTTGTTCAAGATGCTAAAGCTTTCTCATTCAAAGATGAATTTCTTAGGGACCAGGTCCTTGAGAATAGGGACCAGGTCCTTGAGAATCAGGACTTATCTTTAGGATTAGAGCATTTTCATGCATCATCTCTAAAGGTCATTCTAGGGCTTCCTTTAGAACACAAGATTTACTCATTCTCTTGTTGAATACCATCTTTCAAAGGCCTGGGTTAGGTCCTTGAAATCATCTTTTCACAAAAAAGATACCTTCTCTAAAAGTGTCTTGAGAGAGAGAGAGAACACATTCAGTCTTTCTATTATCGAGCTTTAAAATATTTAAATCAATGAGCTATTTCTGACTGTAATCTGCTACTCATGCCTAGACACTTGCCAGTTTTGGGGACCCATTTGAGCCTAAGTTCCTAATAACGGGACAATGGTGTGATCAAATCCCTTTTGGCCCATCTAGGTAGACATTTCCTTTTCATAATTCTGTAAGTCTTGGGACACTTAGAATGAGTATTTCCTTGCTAAATATATTTACAAACATTCATCCTATCTCTAATCTTATTCTGACAATTCCACCTTTTGTGCCCATTTCTTCCACAGTGAGTGCATAGAGGCTTATGAACCTTTTTCTTAGAATTATAAGCAATTTTACCTTGAGACCGACTAGGTTGGGTTCTTTATTGTTAACCAAGACCTCTCCCACTATTAGCGCCTTGATTAGTTAAGTTAGAAAGTATTTGAGAAGATACAGTCCATTGTAAGGATTTAGTAAGTTCTTCCTTAGATGGACCAGGTCCCTTTCTAACTCCTCATTCTCTTGAAGTGTAGTCAAGAGAAGCCTTTGAGAGTACTCCAACTTTTCTTCAACATAAACCTAAACTTTGAGACTTTCTTCAATCCATTGTTGTTGGAACCATCTTCTTTCTCCAGTAGACTTACCAAACTCAAATTTTCAAGTTTCAGCTTAGCAACATATTGCTCAGTTTCTGATGTCTAGAGATTTAAAGCTATCAGCTCAAGCTCCTGATCTTCAATCTTTTCTTCTAGAGTATTAATCTTTTCTTTATCATAGACATTATGAGCTTTTTCCAGTTTATTCACTAAGCTTGAATTTTCAGATTTCAACTTAGTAACATGCTCTCCAAGTTTTAGATATTTAAAGAGTTAGAACAATTAGATCAAGATCTTGATTCTCCACCTTTTCTTCCAAAGAATTTTTTCATTAGTAATTTCACACATAGAATAAATAAACATATTGGCAAGTTTTTTTTCTAGCAGAGTAATTTCTTGGTTTTCTTTAATATTTGAGAGTGTTACCTCATCTTCTTATTCATCCTCAGTATTTTCCATAAATGCAAACAAAGTGTTAAAGGTCACTTTCTAATCCTTCCCTGTTAGCAATAAGATACCTGCAGTCCATTCATCTTCACCTGAATCATGGGAATAGTCTCCCCATACTACCAGAGCTTGCTTTACAACATATCAGCTACTGCCATCCTTCTTGAGTTACTAAGTACTTAGTCCATGATCTTTCCTTTGTCATTCTCAGTCTCAAGGTAATCGTAATGATCCATTCTGTGCATTGGACAATCTATAAAGTACTCAGGACTTCCAGATTTGTGACATACCTCAACATTGCTTCCATTTCTACTATTGCTTCTTCTTCTTTGGAAATTACCACTTCTTTTCATTCCTTTGAAAATTATTCTTGCATAACAGGAAACATCAGTTGCTTCTTCACTTGATTCATTCTTTAAAGCTTTCAATGCCAGAGATTTTTCCCTTTTTCAATCTTTCTTATCTAGCTCTTGTTGTAGCATTTACTTTACTTTCCTATTATTTGGGAAGAACAATAAGGGTCTTCCTTGTTTATACAATGGAATCACCTTTCCTAAGGAGTGTAGCTCATTTCTGATGGAGGTGAATCTTGTATGCATTTCTTGTATTATTTCTCTTTCTTTCATTGTAAAGCTTTCATACTATGTTTTTAGCATGTCAAATTTATAGTCCTTCACATCCATTGTTACCTCATGAGAAGTCCTTAAAAAATCCCAGACCACTTTAGCATTTTTATAAATTGAGATTCTATTTAACTGTTGCAATAGCCTACAAATGACTACCCTATAATATTTTTTAAGGACGGTTAGTTGGTGTCCCAATAGATTATTCACCATTATAATAGCACACATATAAACATCCTAATACGTGTTATTAGGATGATTGGTAGCCATCCCAACAGATTATACACCATAGAAATAGCATATACATATCCGTCCTAATACATGTTAAAGGGATGGTTGGTACCCAGCACCAATTATACACCATTGTAATAAAATATTTATATCCTTCCTAATACATATTATTATAATGGTTGGTAGTTATCTGAATAGATTACCAATCATTGCAATAACATATTTATAACCATCCTATAATATTTATATAGGGATAGTTCGTAGCTGTTTCACCAGCTTATCTACCATCGTAATTTATTTGAAATAATAACCATCATGATAGGTACCAATATAGAGATGGTTTTTGTCACCGCTATACACAACCATTACTTTATAGATACTATAAAAAATCAATTTTATTTGGAGCTATAACCATCATCATTAATCTATAGGGATAGGTTTGATATCTATGGAGATGATATATGAATCGTCGCCATAGCTGCTATTTCCATGGGGTGCATGGGTTTGGTTTATGAATAAAGTGGTTATGTTTTCCCTAAATTTAATGGGTTTTCCTTGACTTATGGCTTTGAAAATTGTGTGTACTCAACTTAAGGGTGAAATTGATAATAAACAGCTTTGTCACATGCTTTAACTTTTTCTCTTGAACTAATTCAAAGTATAAGAGGTTAATTAACCATGGTACGATTGTATTAAACCTTGGGGTATGTGAATTCCCTGTGTAAATGCTTAATTGAACCTAAGGGTTTGCAATTTCCCTTTGTGATGGTTAATGAATTATGGCATGATCATGATCTTGCAAGTAGAGTTTTTATAATTATACCAATAGGATACCTTAATGCTTAATTGGTTCAATAAACTTGTATTGTTCATTAAATATTTTCATTGAGCTTAAAAGAATGTTGTATAGTTGGGCCGTGAAAGTGGAGGTCCCGAGGAACCAACACCAAGAACCATGCTTACCGACGCAGGGTATCTAAATGACCGAGAGATTTGAGTCGCCCATATATTATATGATTGGATGGTTTAAGTCACCCATATTTTATAAATTAGTGCTTTAATTACCTACTTTGAGTCCCCATGTTAGTTTGTAGATTGACATAGTAATGATAAGCTTCCATATATCTAAGGCTTTATTTCATGGTTTTGGTTTTCTATGTCTGAAAGTTTCGGACTTTTTTCGCTACTGTCGGGGGCATTTCTCGACACTTTATTAATATTCATCTTAGTAGAGGCTTTGTTGGATAATTGTGGACTTGGGTATAGTCATTGGTATTGGTGGACTGTTTTTGGTATAATGATCATGTCTTTTGAACTATCTTTATTATCTTGTTATATGTTTAGAATTTCATCCCCATTTGTGTGTATGCTCTGTTTGGGTAGAAAAAAGGGAGGACTGTGATCTACAATGGACTTGAGATGCCCATCACAGCCAGAACCTTGTTTTGGTCGCGACACAGTGGTACTGACTTTCTTCAACAGTGTTGGATAGAGTCGGGGTGATTCATTTCAATTTGAAAGTAGCTCAAAGTATGTTATTTAGTATTACTCCTTGTATCACCCATGAAAGGTGTGGATGATGTTTGGGAGGAAAGGCAACTTCAATCCTTGATATATTACGCCCTTTGAGATTCTTTGTACATTTAGTGAGTTGGCTTGTGAGTTAGCCTTACCTCTATATTTTGCTGTTGTCCATCAAGTTTTTCCAGGTTACTGCTTTGCAGTGATACATTCCTAACCTGTCTTATGTTCTTAGATGGGACTCAGTTCAGTTGGATGAACAGATAACTTATATGGAAGAGCCTATGTTTATATTTGTTGGTAATGTCAGGCTGTGATACACTAAAAAGATTCTATCAGCTATGTTTAATAACCCTTGTTTTGGACTTTGGAAATTTTTGAGTTTTGAGCTCCCTATCAAAACTACGACTTAGGTGATGAGTCATAAAGACTCCTCATGAGTCGTAAGGTGAAAATCATAGACGAACACGTAAGTTGGCTAAAGTTTTTGTCCTGAGAATGACTAAGACCTCATAAGTCGGGGTAGACATTACATGTCGTATGGTGGGACTCTTGGTCTGACCATTGTGATGGTCCATTATTTCTACCATGATGATGACTCGGACCGTATAAGTCATCATGTATGGTCACGAGTCGTTGTGTGGGACTCGTAAAATTAGTAGTAAGGTTTCCCTGAGTCATTGCCCAGGCTATAAGTCTTGGCAAAAACTAGTATCCAGTCATCACGAGTCATGATAGACCCATAATTATAACCCATGATATAAAATACCCCAAGTGACCTCATAACTCCTAATTACTTCTCTCTTCTCTCTTTTCTGTAGGTCAAGAACAATTAGGGGTCATTTGGTTTGAAAACAAGTTATATCAGGATTAGTTATGCTGGGATTAAGTTGTGATGGAATAAGTTATACTGAGATTAGTTATGCTGGGATTATTTTTTATTGAGTGTTTGGTTTGTTGTATTCAAAGTGATAGGGATTGTATAATTTGTAGGAATGAATTGATTGATTACCAAAATACCCTCCATCTTATTTAACTTTTTATATGTATATATTTCTTTTTAAGTTTTAAATATTTATTCTTAAAATTCTTTATTATTGTTTAGAGAAATTAAAATATATAAATAAACATAATTTATATATTTTACATACATTTTGAACGGTAAGCTGTTCAAAATTTATTTATTTATGAATATATTATACATTAATTAAACATAATTTATGTGTGTGTGAGAATATATTAGGTTATATATTATGTTATACATAATTAAATTACATATAATTACACATAATTAACATAATTTAACATAATATATTATAATTAAATATATTAACATAATATATAAATAATTAAACATAATTAATGTATATATATTCATAATATATTCATAATATTATATGTTATATATTATGTAATTAGGTTATATATTATGTAATATATTATATTCATAATTAATGAATATATTATACATTAATTAAATAGTATTTATTATTTTTGAATATAATATATATATATATATATATATATATATATATATATATATATATATATATATATATATATATATATATATATATATTACAACCAAGTATAATATTATGAATATATATACGTTAATTATGTTTAATTATATATATATATTATGTTAATATATTTAATTATAATGTATTCTGTTAAATTATGTTAATTATCTCTAATTATATATAATTTAACTACATGTAACAATCCCAAGAGGGTATTTTTGTCCTTGTATAATTTTATACCAACGAAAAATAATCCCAGGATTGTTATCCCACTATTTGGGTGGATTATTTATCTCGGGACTAATTATTAGTCCCGAGATAAGTTATCCCAAATATTTACAACCAAACAACGGATAAAAAGTTTTATCTCGGGATCATTATTTTATCCCGAGATTATTTGCAAACCAAATGGCTCCTTAGGGTTTTCTAAGGATTGCTCATCTAGGGATCCACTATGGTTTCTCTAAAATTTTTGGTGTCTTACGCGTGTATCTCTTTCCTAAACTTGTATTTATTATGTCATGCAATGGTTTGTATTCCCATGATTTTAATTATGAGTTTTGAATAATGGGTTGAGGGTTTTGAAAGTTTTTTACTTGGTTTGTTTTTCCATGGTTTGGAATATTTATTCATGCTTCGTCTCATGATTATTGAACTAATGTGTGCATGGGTTTAGTGAATTAGAAAGGGGGTCATGAAATTCCCCCAATTTTATGAATCTTGGCTTGGAATTGGCATTAATTGCAACCCAGTTCTAAAATTTGGTTTTGGATCATAGAAATATGCATGATTTAACCTACTTTTGAAATTATTGTATTTCATAAAATGTTAATGAAATATTGATGATCTTAAAAGTTCTTGGTTTCCATGCGTTGGTTATAAATTAGGACTTTGAGTTCGTGGAATCCCTATGATAATGGGTAAATAGAATGGCATGATTGAAATTGACTTGCAAGTTTAATTGGTTTGATAATACCATTCGGTAATTGTCATAATGTATAACTCCTTTGTTAAATGGATGAGTTATGTGTAAATGATTTCATTGGCCTTAATGGGGGTTGTGTACCTCGCCATGGAAAGAAGAGATCGATACTAGACGCCACATTTGCTGGGTGGGGGACTTTGTGACTATGTGCATAGTTCACATTACTTATATAATTTGGAATGGCTTGGGTATTATGTAATCCCTGGCCCTTCCTTTGATTTCTTCGATTCGTGCAGCTAACACGCACTGGGACCCTTTCAATAGGGGGATCTAGACCCATATAGCTCGAGGGTGTTATTAAGACAATTATAGCTACATAGTCTAGGTTAATGATTTTACATCTATTGATAACCTTATTCCATATCCTAACATCTTACATAAATATGTGTATATATGCATGTATGTAAACATGTACATTGAGTTTTGGATTTCGTTCTATGAAGACATGATTATTCTATCACTTATTCCTGATTTACATACTACCGCTCATCCTACTAACCATCCTATTATGATAAATCTTTTCGTAATGTAGTGTCTGAGGACACTTCTATTTCCTTGTGCGATGTCAAGTGATTCTTGTTTATTCACTAGTCAGCTTAAAGTGGTGAGCTTCCATTCTCTAGAAGGCCTATCATTTTAAAGCATTGATATCCCTTATATCTTAGATAGTCATTTGGTTTTTGTTTTTTGGCTATTGTTAGGGGCATGTCATGATTTAGGTTGATAATCAATCTTTGTTAGAGGTTTTTGTGGACATATATGGGATATATGGTCGTTGTTGATTCTTAGAGATTATTTTTGAAGCTACAGTACTATCTTATCGTCTATGGTTGTCTTTCGCTATTTGTTACATATTCTGCTTTGGACAGGCTTTGGGGGTGGTCTCCATTAAGGGTGGTCTTAAGATACCTTTCATGACTAAGCCCTAGTTTAGGTCATTACACTAAGGTTTAGTGGAGGCACCACCTAGTAGAGGAGACTACATGGGGTATCAAGAGCGAGATGTTGACCAACATCATCAATGGTGGAGAAAATATTGATATTTTACCAATACCAATTAAGTAGAACAAAAGTTCACCACCTATGAGGAAATTACATGAAATAGTATCCCACAAATGAAGTGACAAGAGAGTTTCAGAATAACAATCCAGTAATTGAGAAAGTACTAAAGAAAATAAAGAGAGAGAGGACAATCTAACAATTTTAAAATAATTTATGAAAATAGCTAGATTATCACCAACAACAAAGTCATATACAAGGACAATCAGAGGCAAATTAGTGGTGCAACAAACTAAAAGAATGTTGACTAAAAAGGGAACCAAATACTCTGATAAATGAATAAGGAAATATTTTTTCGAACATAAGGTCTATGGACTAATAATGCTTTTCATAGAGTTCAAATTCTCCAAAGGCACTCCAAATTCAATTTTATAGCCTTAATGGAACTATTTCAAGAGGCTAATCAACTTTAAAAATATAAAAGAAAATTATATATATGGAATATGCTAATTGCAATATAAATGGGAAGATGCAGATTTTTGTTCAAAACAACATCCAATTAGAGGGTTTGGTAGATTTAAGACAACAAATCATTGTTAAATTGAAGTTCATAGATGTTGGTCAATAATTGGTGATCACCTCTTTTTATTAAAAATGTTATTCTAATCAAAGAATTACTTTGTGGAGTGATATATATGTTGTCTATCATAACATAGCAGTACCTTGGCTTGAGGAAGGGGATTCTAATGTTACCTTAATATTAGAGAGAAAATTGGTGGAATACCAGTATATCCACAAGAATATGATGGTTTTGCTTTTTATGTCAATTTTATTGATTTATTAGATATTAAATTCAAAGCTAGTCCTTTCACAAAAGGAATAGAAGAGACAATGAAGAATGTATATTCAAGACACTTGATCGACTGCTCATTAATTGATAATTTTTGGGCATTATTAGTAAGGTTGATTTTAAAAAATTGTAGAGTATAGGATCAGACCATATTCCTCATTTATTAGCTTATGGAGGTCCAGAAGAGCAGAAAAACAGACCTTTCATATTTTTGAAAATTTGAATCGATATTGAATGCTTCAAGGAAGTAGTTCAAAATTCTTTGGAAGTTATTACTTATGAGGATGTATTCATTAATTGAAATTAAAAATAAATATAAATAAAATATCCTTGAATAAATGGAGAAAAGAGATGTTGGGGGACATTTTTCAGTAACTAGCAATTATGGAAGACATTGTGAGAAAAAAAGAAAAGTTATTCGAGTAATTTTGTATTGGTGATAATAGTAGTTTTGAGGCAAGACCAAGATAAATTGATCAGATATTTTAAAATGGGGGAGGATTATTGGAAGCAAAAAGTTAGTATTCTATGTTTTTCTAAAAGGGATCATAATACTAAGTTTTTCCATTGTTTAGTCGGGGGGAAGGAGAAAAATATAGAATATTCAGAGGATTAAGAAAACTACTAGAGAATGGGCATAAGACAGGGATCAGACTACAGTTGAAGCAATAATTTATTTTCAGGAGCAGTTTACTTCTAATTTATTTAAAGGTGATTTGTCTTTATAGGAAGAAAATAGATGTTTAAATGCTAGCTTTTCTGAAGAAGAGATAAAAGGTGTTTTATTTGAGTTAAGTGGTGACAATGCTTTTAGACCTTATGTTTCCACTGGCATACACCTTCAAAGGTGTTGGGAATTTGTAGGCAAAGATATGTATGCAGTGATTAATGCCTTCTTTCAAGGCCAGACCCTTCCTAAATAAATTACCCATAAAAATTTGGTCCTTATTCCTAAAAAAGATAAAATGCAATCATTTTATGACTTAATACCTATAATTGTTAGTAATTTTCTAAATAATATTATTTCAAGAATCGTGCATGATAGGTTGGAGGATTTATTACCATGACTTATTTCTCAAAATCAGTACGGTTTGTGATAGAAAGGAATATTTTTGAAATATTTTTATTGTCTCACGAGCTTATTGCTTATATAATAAAAAAGGGTAAACCTTCTAATGTGGTTATTAAACATGATATGGCTAAGGCTTATGATAGAGTTGAATGATGCTTCTTAATTAATGTTCTAGACAAACTGGATTTTGATAAAGGAGTAGTTGACAAAATTTTGAAATTACTTTCTAACAATTGGTACTCTGTCCTAATTAAAGGAAAAGCTCATGATTTCTTCCACGTTACTAGAGGGGTAAAGGAGGGAGATCATTTATCACCTGCACTTTTTATTCTAACTGTTGAGATGTTATCTAAGAGCTTAAATGAGTTATTTATAAAAAAGAGTTTAAGGGTTTTGGAATGCCCAAATGGAGTGATAAAATTAATTATATTTCTTATGTAGATGATACTATCATTTTCACCTCTATAGATAAGAAAAGTATGAAACTAGTTACGAATACTCTGTGTTTATTAATTGCAATCAAGGAAAAAGATTAACAAAGAAAAGAGCTTCTTCTAATCCATAATAAGACTATTGGGATTGCAGGTGATACTGGACTTAATAAAGGTAAGTTCACTTTTACTTACCTTTGATGTCTTATTAGCCATGCTAGGAAAATGAAAATCCATTTTACAGAATTGATAAAGAAAGTTCAGTATAAGTTGCAGACTTATAAAGGTAAACTTCTATCACTTGTAGGTAAATATGTTCTTAAGAAGAACATGTTGTAGAATATTCCTATTTACCTTTTGTCTATTATTTCTCCTTCAAAGTGTGTTGCACATGATCTTCATAGAGTTTTTTTCTAGATTTATTTGTAATATCAAGGAAGTAGGTGGGAGTAAGAATTGGATTGCATGGAGTGATATGTGTCTGCCTAAAGAAAAAAGAGATCTGGGACTCAGATCCTTATTTGATGTATCAAAGTGTCTATTTTCTAAGTTACAGTGGATTTTCAGAACCAAAAAATCTATGTGGACAAATATTTTATGGAATATGTATTATAAAAGGCACAGATCATAATTGGTAGAATAGATGGAAGAGGGGGTCTTAGACTTGGAAATTTATATTGAAGTTAATGATTCCATTAATCAAGAAATTTGATGGGAACCTAGATGTGGGCACTCTAGTATTTGGTTTGATAATTTTTCCAAACTTGGTGCATTTTACTTCTATATTCTGATCAATCATGTTTTTAACTATGAGTTGGAGGAAATAAATAAATTGTGGCAAGAAAGAAGCTGGAATGAGGAGTTGATCGCTCAATGTTTCCCAAAAGAGATTTGTCAGCACATCTCCAAAGAACTACCTATGATGATTTGAGATAACATATCAAATTATGCTTGGTTAATGAAATATAGCAATGGTAATTCATTGTGGGATGTACCAGGGAGTTTGTTAGACAAAGAGTCGAGGAGAAAGAAGTTTATAAGATAATGTAGATTAAAGGAATGCCTTTTAAAATAAACTTTTTTCTTTGGAGATTATGCATACAGAGACTTCCTATTAGGGAGGTTGATAGGAGAATGGGTAACACAAGTGATTTGATTAGTTGTTGCTCCAATGAGAAAGTTACAGAAACTTAGGAACATTTATTTCTTACTTGTGGTGTGGCTACTAGGTTGTGGAAGACCTTTTCTACTATTGCAGGTGTAAGAGGTCCTTTTGTAAAGATGAAATGCTCAATATATTTATAGTGGCATGCTACTGAAATACTAAGGTTAAACTACTATATCAAGCTATGCCAATCTTCATCCTTTGGTAGACATAGAAGGCCTGGAATATAATCATCTATGTAGTAGAACATTCTTATTGAATGATGGAGATTGAAGTTAATAGCAATATTAATATGTTTTCTAGAACTACATTCACCTGGCTATCTTACTTACTAGTAACATGTCCTAATATTATTCAATTATGTTAACAATTTGTACCTTGGATTGAGATTCAGATAGAAAAATGGCCAGCACCAACTGAAGGAGTTGTTTACAAGTGCAATGCAGATGTGTCATCAAAATAGAAGGTTAGGAGTAGTTCTTTTGCCTTTTGTATTTGAAACTGGGAAGGTAACCTGGTGTATGCACAAACAATGAAAATAAATGATGGTCCAAGTATTATAGATAAAGCCATAGCATTAAGAATAGGACTAGAATATTCTCTGAACAATCATTACACGTTGTTTGTAATTAAAAGAAATTCTTTTATTTTGTAGAAAGTTTAGATGGTTACTGAGAGGTGCCTTGGTGAAACACCTTGAGGTTTCGGATCTTGGAAATTTCCTAATTTTGAGCCTTCTATTAATCATATAGCTCAACATACTAGTCATATGGTTTGGGTATATGTCTAGGTACCCTAGTTGTATGTTATTCCGTAAGATATTGGCCAAGTTCTTTCCAAGGTACGTAAAGACTCCATACGAGTCGTATGTTGAAGTAGAGAGAAGTATAATGTCCAATAGTATGTTCTCCAGTGTCTAGTCTTAGATGTTTTTCCTAGGGTACGACATAAAGTTACAAGTCATATGGTGATAATAAGTGTTAGGTAAGGAATTCATTTGTTAGACTGAGTATGGATTCCAACTCTTTGTCTTGGATATGATTGGAGGATACCATTCATATGATATGTTTATGAGTTGAGGGATCCAATCATACCCACCTGCAGAAATTTTTACTGTTTAAGTTTGGGGTATTTCTAAACATTTCCATTTCTTAACCCTTTTTGATCACATGACATAAAACACCTTTGGAGGCTTTCCTAACTTATTTTTTTTCAATCAAACACTCTCTAAACACTCTTAAATCTCTCTCAAGATCTTGGTTCAAGAAAAGGCTAGGGTTTCTTCTAGGTGACCAATTAAGGCTCTCAATGGTGGATTCTCTTTGTCTTCCTTCGTGTCTAAGGTATGTTACTCCTCCCTCTTTGTTAGTTCAACTAAAAACATGCTTTAATGAATGGTTTTCATGTTATTATTGAGGTAATATTTTTATTTTGAAATATATGATGGGAGTTTTGGTTGTTCTTGGTGATTTGTACATGTGGTTGCATAGGAATGGTCAATTGATGCTTGGTTTTGGTTTTAGATATTATATTCCCCCGACATGTTTGATATAATGCCAATGATAATGATTTTGTTACATAGTTTGACTTTTATTGAAATCTTTGCATTGCATAATATGGTAATGGAACTTAAATTGGCTTCATATAGATTAGAATGGCCTTAGTGGACATGGCATTGGTTTTATTTTGAACCTTGTATGTTACATAGGAATCCCATAAGTGTTGACTAATGACATTGCTTCCAAGCTATAGTTGATATAACGATACCACTTCATAATACCTTGGTAACTAAATTTTGAAATTAGTGGTTATATTATGTTCTAAAGGTTTTAGTAGGGCAATAATGGTGGGTTGTGATATCTAACTGTGAAGGCATAAGTCCGATGGACGGAGATTAGAAACTTTTATTTGTTGACATAAGGTTTAGTCGGGTGACCATATACTTGTGGGGTACATGAGATTCCCCTAAGATTATACTTGTATATATGTAACATGAAGGGAAAAAGGTACACGAGAATCCCGAACCCTTATGATATCTCTAGTTCGTGCGGGTACACACACTAGGACCCGTTCTGTGGGTAAAATTAGACCTATATAGACCATGGGTAGTTTTAGGACAGTCAATCTACATGGACCAAGTTAAGGTTTTAAATACATGCTAAGCTTAGTTCCCTTTCCCGGCATGATATATATGTATATGTATGTGTGATTACATATGGATTTTTACTTTGGTTTTGAATAATTGCATTATTTTATCTTTATTCCTAAGTACATGTTAGCGTCAATCACGCCAATCATTTTCGGGCGCTGTATTACCACGCAATGCAGAAACTGACCATACTACTACTCTTACTATGTGACTTGGATTTGAGAACAACTTAGAGTAAGACTGAAGTAGTGAGCTTCTATACTCTAGAAGACTTCATTTCATGATATTGACATCCTTACATTATTTTTGTTTTTTGGATTTTGGTTGTCTATTGTCGGGGGAATGTCTTGACCGAATGTTCTTTGTTATCAACTAGAGGATTTGTGGTACTACTATAGGCATGGGTAGTGTCGGTATTGGTGTTATCCTTCATATTAATATTAGCATAGTGGTTGACATTGGTTGAATATTTGATTAAATGTTTGGTTGGTTATGGTTATGAATTTTTTATGTCTTTGATTTATTATTGCTCTATCTTATTATATGTTTGGAATACATCTGATATAGGTTGCAAAGTGGTTTTTGTTGGATATAGTCGTGACCAACACAAATTCCAAATGATTTGAACACTAGAAATCCTACCATATGAACCTGTGACTCATACATATCCTTAAAACTCATAGTGATCCACTCATACTCAGACTAGAATTAAGCTATAAACTAACTGGTTTGGTTACAACTTATCCTAATGAGTCATCTAGACACCCTACGACTCCCGGGGTCCAATCATAACCAAGGAAGTGAGCCCAAAGATCAAGATTTTAAGGAAAAAAATCTAGGGTATTAAGGTTGTGTAACTGAGTCATGGAAGTGGAAATCTGAGTGACCAATTTTGGAAACCACATTTGTCGACGCTTAGGTCAAAGTGACTATAAAGGTTGGAGTCCCTCTTATTATTATTTTATAATTAGAGAGGTTCGAGTTCCCTATAAATTATTATATGATCGGCTACTTAAGTCACCTTTGTATATGTTGGAGTGTTTGAGTAGCCTATGTGTATATATATGAGATTATTCTTTTGTTCGTTTGGCTACATGCACTAGGGCTCGACCAAGGGGTGAGAGCTGGGGCCTATATAGACTATGGATACTATTGTATGATAGTTGATCTACATATTCCATGATAAGGTTTTGAAAAGCATTTTAAGTTTTTTTCCTCATCTCAACATATGATATATATATATATATATCCTAGTGTGTCATCATGGGGTGCTCCTGTTTTGTTCCCTATCCCAGAATGTGATATATATATCCTAGTGTTTCATCATGGGGTGCTCCTCATACTTGACAAGGGTTTTATCCATCCTAGTGTGTCGGCATGGGTTTCTCCTATTTTGTTCGTACTTAAGAAGGTTGGTTCATTTCAAATGTGAATCGATTACCATCAGTTGAATAAGGTTATGGTGAAAAATATGTATCCTCTTCCCCGAATAGATGATTTGTTTAACCAATTTCAGGATGCTAGATACTTTTCTAAGATTGATCTTAGGTAGGGATATCATCAGCTAAGGATTAGGGATCTGGATATCTGTAAGACTGGCTTTTGAACTAGGTATGGTCATTAGGAATTCTTAGTCATGTCTTTTGGTTTGACTAATACACTAGTGGCATTCATGGACTTTATGAATAGGGTCCTCCATCAGTTTCTTGATTTATTTTTTCTCGTATGTATAGATGATATTCTTGTGTATTCTAAGAGTTAGGCAGATTATAACGATCACCTCTATATCTGTTGCAAACCTTAAAATATCAAAATTTCTATTCTAAGTTTTTAAAGTACGAATTCTTGTTAAAGGCTATTATTTTTCTAGGTCATGCCATTTCTAGTGAAGAAATCATGTTGAATCTGCAGAAAGTTGCAACGCTTAAAAAATGTCCTAGGATCATGACTCAAATCTATATTCAGAGCTTCTTGGATTTAGCTGTACATTATATGAGATTTGTTGTAAGTTTCTCGACTATAGCTGCCCTATTGACTAAGTTGATCCCAAAAAGGTAAAGTTCTTATGGTCTGATACTTGTTAGGGTAGTTTCGGAAGGTGACAACTCCAATTACTCTGCCCAAGGGTACTGATGGTTTTATTCTATATTGTGATGCGTCCTGTGTGGGACTTTGTTGTGTGTTGATGCAGAAAAGAAAGGTGTTGGTTATGTTGGTTACATTGATGATTTGGTGTCATAAATTGTATGGAATCCATGTATATATCTTTACTGATCATAAGAGTCTGCAATATATGTTCACCAAGGAAGAGTTTAATCTCAGGCAAAAGTGGTGGGTTGAGTTGTTGAAAGACTATGACATGAGTCTCAAATATCACTCAGGTAAGTCTTATCTGGTTGTTGTTACCCTTAAAAGGTTATCCATGGGGACTCTAGCTTATGTGGATGTGGATAAGCAGGAGTAATAAGGTTTGGGAATAAGGAAAAGCTTATTCCCTAATATGATAGCCCGTACTTGGTCTTGAAGTGGGTTGGTAATACTGTGTATGAGTTGGTGTTGCATCTTTATTTGAGCTCCATCCATTTTCTATTTCATGTTTTGATGTTGACAAAGTGTATAGGTGATTCTTCAATGGTGATTACTTTTGAGGAAGTAGGTATTTCAATTTCCTTATCATATGAGGATGTCCCAATTAAAATTTTGGATCAGCAAGTACGTAGCTTCGGTAAAATTTCTATGGATGAACCATAAGGTTGGAGATACTAATTAGGTAACCAGAGAGACGTGATATCTAAGTATTCACTCTTGTTTTTCATTCTCGATAATTATGTGTAAGGTATGTGTTATTCTTAACATCTTTGTTTTCTGACTTTTTCTAAAGGAAAGAGTGATGTCCTTGACATCTTAATTTTTTGGGTTTGTAAAAGGTCAGAGTAGAGGTATATCAACTAAAATCATACGAGCAATTGCCTTGTCTCATTATTCTAGGGTGACCAATCCAAGTGGGGGAGAATTGAAATACCATAGATTTTGGCACTTGAAAATTCCCTGAGCCTTGAGCTCACTGCCCTGGTAACTACTGAGCCCCCTGAGTAATAGGGTGACCCGATGATTCATTGGGATGAGTCTTATCTAAACTATTATGTTTATGTCTTAATTCTGCTCTCAGCATGAGAGGCTCTCTAAGAGCTTTAATGAGATATTATGAGTCATGAGATGTAATCGTAGTGTGTTTAGTGTATGTCCCAATTTAAGTTTTGTGTTGACTACGACTGGACCCTATGGTTCATAGGGTACCATTACGATTGGTGCCATAGAGTCGTAAGGATAACAATGTAGGGTGCCTTGGTTGTACTTCCTTGGTTATGACTAGTGGTGATGATTCATAAGAAGTGGTTACGAGTCAAGTGGTTGACTCATAATCAAAGGAGACACTTTTCAGCTTTTAACTTGAGGGCATTCTAGACATTTCCCCTCTTAACCAAAAAAAAACATGACTTATAACCATTTTTTTGGGTGTCATTTTATCTTAGAAACATCCAAGTAACTCCTCAAATACTCCTCAATCTTTAATGTCAAGAACACTTAGGGTTTTCAAATGGTTAATCATTTAGGGTTCTCAAGGGTGATTTCTCTCCGTACATCTTACTACTAATAGGAATGTTACTCTTCTCTCATTGTTAATTTTTTAAAAGCATGGAACTTAAAGTATTGTTCATGAGATTATTGTGATGGTTTGAAGCGAAGGTTAGTGGTTTTGAATATTTGTAAATTGAACAAAGTTTCTCATGATTTATTTTTGAATTCTATGATTTAAATATGGTTTTGAACTTGTGGGTGCATGGTTATGGTTAATGAAATAGGTAATTGTTACTTTCCCAAACTTGTGGCTTTTGAAGTGGTTATAACCCCAACCCTATAGTGCGAAATTGTTTTTAGTTCTGTGAACTGTAGGAATTTGGAAAGATGAATTTGTCTTAAACTATTGCATAATATAAAGAGGTATTTTAAATACAATGTTATGATTTAATGAATAGAGGGAGTTAGTGTTCCCCAATTTGTATTAATGAACAAAGAGAGTTTTCCTCCTCAAGATAATGGAAATTTTTTGGCATGATGTGTTACCTTTCAAGTATAGTTGGTTTGACAATACCAACAGTATATACCTAAATGTGGAATGTGTTTAAATGAATAGAGATTGAGTGATACTTGCTTTAGTTGGGCTGTAATAAGGGTTATGTAGATTGGTCATGAAAGTGAAGGTCCGAGTGACCGATACTGGAATCTAGATTAGCTGATGCGAGGGTCAAAGTTACCAGGGAGGTTTGAGTCCCCCTTTGTTTTATTTAATGATTAGGAAGGTTGGAGTCCCCCGTAAATCAATAATTGATCGGTTACTTAAGACAGCTTTGTATATGTTGGAGGGTTCAAGTCTACCATATGTATATAAATAGGATTATTCTTTGGTTTGTGGGCTATACACACTTGGACCTGACTAAGGGGTGAGATATGGGGCCCATATAGCCCGTGGATAGTATTATATGTCGACTGAACTACACAATCCAGCCTAAGGTTTTGAAAAGAATGTTAAGCCTTGTTACCTATCCTCACATGTGATATATACATATATATACATATATTTATGTATGCGTGTGTATATGTTTATGCATTTGATTATATGCATTGGTTTTGATTGATTGTTGATCATATCATTATATTATCCTTATAATCGAGTTGGAGAGCTAGTGTTTACCCCACTAAACATCTTTGAATATTGTGTCCCCACTTGATGTAGGAACTGTTCAAACTTCTACTCCTAATGCTCAGTGACTTGGATTTGGGACCAACTAGCCAGTCATATTTACGTGGTGAGCTTTCACACTTTGGAGGACCATATTACATGATTATGGTTTCTTTACATTTTTAATATTCCTTTTAATTTGGTTTTTAGCTATTGTTTGGGACATGCCCTGAAAATTTATTAATATTTAATTTTGGATCATATTTTCACAAGCTTTATTTAGACTATTGTGGCTATTGGGTAGTATTGGTCAGTAGGTTGACCAGTCATCAGTGGTTGGTTGTGGACATACTTTTAAACTTCCTTAGACTATTATATGCTATCTTGTTATATTCTATAAATTCAGCCAACCTCAAGGTATGGTTTACTTGGTTTGGTTAGATATAGGGGGTAATTTACGGTCCATGTGGATCTTGAGATACACGTCACAGCCAAGCCCTGGTTTGGGCCATGACATAATAATATCAATCAGGTTATTTATTTACAGTATTTGGAGCATTATTCTAGGTTTTCTTTCTTACCTCGACTTAGCCTATTATTCTCACATTTTATTATATTTATACTATGATTTAGATTAGTAGGTCGATGATGCCTACTAAGTACCCATAGTTTTGACACTCATACTACACTTCTATTCGTTTTTGGTGTAGATTTGAGTACTAGTTACCGCCACTGATCCTGTGATCATATAAGACCCCGCAAAATCCTAAGCTTAACTCAGTCCTTTAAGGCTTATTAACGGGTCCCAGACTTAGAAAATTTTAGCTAATTATTCAGATTTAGTGTTATTTTAGCCATCGCAGGTAGGCGACTCTATTTCACGAACCTTACGATCTTAAAGTAATGATTTTTAGGTTGAATAATGATCAGAAATTTTAGTGGGTGTTCCCGGACAAGTTTTAAATTTGTTGGACTTTGTTTGAAACACATTTGAAAGCTCAAATAAGTGGATCGATACAATCTCGACACACCGCGTCGCCTATAACATCAATTAATATTTTTCTCCAGCTCCTATTGCAAATTCTAGTGAATCGATGCATACTCAACGCAGCTGTTGGGTACCGCATCAATGCAAATGATGCGGCACGTTGGTCTGTGCATTACTAGTCACATTTTCAATCCTCTAGAATTCACGAATTAAGGTATGTTAAGTGTTCATCCAAGGGTTTCCTTCCACCCTTGGAGTTCAAGAAACCTTTTGAACTACAGTTAAATAATTTTGATGAATTTCATGATTGAATTTGATTGTATTCATGACTATGATGTTAGTTGAGTTTAGAATCCATGATTAATTTCAAGTTCATGAGAAATAAATGGTATGTGTGGATTGTTGTATGGTTTTATGTTGAAAACCCCTTTGAAATTGTAAGTTTTGATTACGATTATGATGCTTGCATGTTGTAATACAGTCGTGTGCATAAATTATGCTTTTTAAGTGTTTTGGTGAATTGGTCATGTTAGTTAAGTAATGAAATTATATCATGTTAGCATTTATACAAGCTCATGTATATCAAGTGTTTGACAAAATGTCTAAATGAATGCATTTTAGTGATCAAGTATTATTATGCAACTAAATTCAAGAAGTGTTCTACTTTTCATGCTATCGAGTCCTGGGGGTATTTAATACCCAAATAACCTAGCGGTTTACTAGAGCTATAACAGTTATAGAATAGTTTTGGTAGTACTCAGTATTTAGTCTCAGTTCAGTATTCAGTTCAGAACTCAATTGAATCAGTTAGTTCACAAAATTTAGTTAGTAATCAGTTGAGTACCCAGTAAACTCAGTCCAGTTTAGTCAAATAACACGATCAGTAACAGTTTAGTCAGGCCTAGGATAGTTTAGAAATCAATTTAGTTCCTTTCAGTTGTGAGTAAGATTCAGTACCAATTGAGCATAGAGATGGGGGCTCGCCCGTTAGATAGTATTGATATCCCTAGAAGAAATCCTTAAGTTCCAGAACTACATAGCCAGCATAGGTTATGAGATGTCACCTATTAGATAGGACTGACATACTCAGGGATCACCCGCTTGTTACGACTGATCTCAGGAGTCACCTACTAGACTAGGACTAACCTAACAACTAGTTGTCTTTAACCGTGAAATGGTACTAACACCCTTCTAATTGGGGTTATATATTGGTCCCTAATTCGGTTATCTTATTTTGGGCATGTCGTTTAGATGATTACCTTCCATTGTTTTGGTTTCAGTCTCAGTGTAAAACTGAATTCAGTTCTACAGATTTATGACTGTCAGGTACAGTCACCTAACTCAGTATATAACTAAGATCAGTTTTACAGAATTAGGACTGTCAGATACAGTCATCCAGTTATTAGCAATACAGTATCATTAAACTCAGATAATAGTAAATCAATCTTTAAAACTCATTATCCAGTATCATCATGACCTCAGTTACAGTTCCCAAGATGGAGATATTGTAAGACCCCATAAAATTCTAAGCTTAACTCAGACCTTTAAAGATTGTTAAGGGTTCCCCGAATTAGAAAATTTTAGCTAAGTATTCAGACTTAGTATTATTTTAGCCTTCGTTGGTTGGAGACTCTATTTCACGACCCTTATGACCTTAAAGTAATGATTTTTAGGTTGAATAATGATCAGGAATGTCAGTGGGTGTTCCAAAACAAGTTTTAGATTTTTTGAACTTTGTTTGAAACACATTTAAAAGCTCAAAAAAGTGGACCAATGTGATCTCGATGCACTGCATCGACCATCACATTGATGAAGATTTTTCTCCAAGTCCCAGTGCAAATTCTAGTGAACTGACATGGACTCGATGTGGTGCGTTGTCCATCGCGTTGATGCCAATGACATGATGTGACGGTATGCATGTCACTAGGCATGTTTTTAATCTTTAAAAAATGCATCTAGAGGGTTATGTGGTTCATTTTCCCACTGCTATTCAGCCCCAAAAGCACAAAATTAAGTCATTCCTAGGGCAAAATTCATTCTCTCTCAAATTGCTCTTAATTAAAAACCCTAGGACATCAATTTCAAGATAAATCCTCAAGAACACTTCATCAATATTCAAGAATTCAAGCATTAAGGTATGTTAAGTGTTCATCCAAGGGTTCCTTTCACCCCTGGACTTCAAGAAACCTTTTGAACTACAGTTAAATAATTTTGATGAATTTCATGATTGAATTTGATTGTATTCATGACTATGATGTTAGTTGAGTTTAGAATCCATGATTAATTTACTAGAGCTATAGCAGTTACAGAATAGTATTAGTAGCACTCATTATTTAATCTCAATACAGTTTTCAGTTCAGAACATTGTAGTATTCAGTTCAAAACTCAGTAGACTAAGTCAGTTCACATAATTCAGTTAGTAATAAGTTCAGTACTTAGTGAACTCAGTCCAGTTCAGTCAGTAACATGATTAATAACAGCTTAGTTAGGCCTAGGAAAGTTTAGAAATCAATTTAGTATCTTTATGTTTTGAGTAGAACTCAATACCGAGTGAGTCTAGGGATGTGGGCTCACCCGTTAGATAGGACTGAGATTCCTAGAAGAAATTTCTAAGTTCAAGAACTACGTATCCCTCATAGGTTATGAGATGTCATCCATTAGATAGGACTGACATACCCAGGGGTCACCCATTAGTTAGGACTGATCTCAGGGGTCACCCGCTAGACTAGGACTGACCCCACAACCAATTTTCTTTACCTATGGCACGGTACTGACATCCTTCTAATTGGGGTTATAGATTGGATCCCAATTAAGTTATCTTATTTGGGGCATCTTTGTTAGATGATCAGTTTCAGATTCAGTCTCTGTATAGAACTCAGTTTAGTTCTGTGGATTTATGACTGTCTCGTACAGTCACCCAGCTCCGTATATAACTCAGATCAGGTTTCCAAAATTAGGATTGTTAGATACAGTCACCCAGTTATCAGTAATACAATATCAATAAACTCAGATAGTAGTAAATTAGTAATTAGAACTTAGTATCTAGTGTCATCATGACCTCAGTTACAGTTTACGTATTTCATGCATGTACTCTCAGTCAGTTATACTCATGTTATTCAATCAATATTGTTTATGCATATGAACCCATGCATCTCAGCCTACCTCACTTGGCATACTAGTACATTCAAAGTACTGACACATACCTTTCTTTTATGCTATGATGTCTTATATCATTGGTTTGATTGCATGGGCTCTCGATCATACATAGCAGCCCAATCCATCAGCAACAGACTAGTAGTGAGTCTTCATTGTTTGAGGACAGATTTATTATTATAGTATTCAGTACTTAGTTTATTTCTATAGTCGGGGTTAGTTGGGGACTTATCCCATCAACTCCTTGTTTAGACAGTAAAAGTTTTTTAGACTAGAGTATTTCAGACATATATTTCAGTATTCAGTATTTATTTTCATTTTTGAGACTTATGGTAAATTTCTGCCAAATTTTCGCATTATCACAGTATTATTACTTAGTTTAATGCATCAAATACCAATCATGGGTTAGCTTGTGGTCCTTCGAGATCACGAGCACCGTGTAGCGTCTGGGGTATAGACTCAAGGCATTACAAATCATCTAATCTAAAGTTATAAGATATACTTAGCTCTCGGAGATGGATTTGACCTTTCTCCATTTTCTATATTTTTTTTAGTCATCCGATTTTTGAGTCTTAAGTATATTTGACTATGATAGTAATCATATTCTTTTTTATTAATGGCTCTTATACCGATAGTACTAGGTCATGAAATTTTATTATTGCCCTTATTTCTCTTCTATTTTATGGTTACTTAATGATTTATTTCTTGTGAATCTTTTACTAGAATATTTTCGACATTTAGGCTGTTTGATACAAAATTTACCCATTGCTTATAGGTTAAGACTATTGTTTGGCTTACCTATAGGTGGGATAAAGTAGGTGCCTTTGGGACTTTGAAAGTGTGTCATGATAGTTATGTCAATCATTTTTTTCAATTCCCTCATAGTAGATATGATTTATGACCAAAATGAGGTGAGCCTTCTCGGGCTCAAGGCCTATTAGCCGTAATTTTGATTTTCACTTTTTTGGGTAAGGGCCAAAGGTATATTATATACTTTGTATTGAGATGTTTGACTATTAGCTGGTATAGTTTGGCCAACTGTGGGAAAGTTGTTTTACTATGATTCTATGTTGATAAGAATGTATTTTTATATGTTTTAAGCATACAATTGAGTGATTTAGTTTTATTTGGGGCATTTTCAATCGGTTGTCTAGGACAACTCACTTTCTATTAGTTTAGTTTCTCTAAATTTCTAAGGGATTCATTCAAGTGTATTTAAATGGATGATCCAATGGCATAGGAAATCAGTTTCTACTTGTTTTAACTTCAGCTCTTATTTAATGTTGGGTTTCTGCAAGTCTATTTAGTGAAGATGGATATCAAAATTGAGTTTAACCCAACTTTTCATCCATAGATTGATAATCTTTCAGGGTCATTCATTTATGTTTTGATGCATTGTGCAAGTGTTAAATCTATTGGATTAATCCTTCTAATGTGTGTCCATGGTCCATATAGCCATTGAGTGATTACGAATAGGATTCAAATAATTCTTGAGAGATTTTGTACAACTCATAGCATGAAGGAAGTTCATGATGACCGTAGGATGCCAGACTTAGAGCTTAAGGTTGGTGATCTAAAATAAACCTTAGATTGCTTAAATACCTATCAGGAGTTCAATCAATTTTGCTCATATCTATGTAGTATTCATATATATTGGATGAGTATTGCATGCTTTAACAAATTTTGGTTTAGTTGGGTGGTCATTGGCACCTGAGAAAGAGTTGGATGTTATTTTGAGAAGAGAGGTAAGAAAGTTAAATTTTAGGAGGGATTCCTCTAATTAATGTTTTATGAAAGCGTTGTTTAGTCTTGGGAGTTAACTGGGAAGTCTAGCAAGGCATGAGAATCTAGCTACCTCTTCTTTTTGATCTTTCACTCTCTTTTAATCCCTTAATTTTTGTTGATGAAAGTCCTTTTACTAGTGGATTTTCTAATGACCCACTAGATAATTTTTAAAATTATTTTTACACTTTTGGATTTTAAGAATTCCAATATTTTTTACTCATCATTTATGACCCATCGGGATAGCTGGGTTGAATCTCGGGTAGTTTTCTTGGTAAGCCAATTTATTTTTGTTTTGGAGCTTTTGAAGTTTAGAACTTGGTCTTTGACCAAAATATCTAATTAATGGGTTTATATGTAAATTCTGAAAATTCCATTAGCTTCTAAAAGAGAATTTTCATCTATAGGGACCTTTGTTTCAGGTCTCAAGTCGTCCATGCTCATTTTGGGTTATTGGATGGACTATTTTAAAATTAAAAGAATGAGTATAGGGCCATATTTCATCATAATGAACTATATTGAGAATTTTAATAATTTTGGTGAATCCAGAATGTCATTTTTCATAGGATAGAATATGTGATTACCATTCATAGAGTTTTGAATGAATCCTGAGGACCCATTTTGAATAGTTAAAACTTTGAAATTTTTTGGCTCAGCGTAAACTGGTGTGCATCTTTTGTGGTAGATACTTTTGCATCCCTTGATGGATTTTGCAGTGGCTACTTTTGCATCAATGGATAGCTTTTTCGATCTCTAATGACACTATATATAAACTTATCTTCCCTAAAATTTTTACATTATTCTATCTGAGATACCTCCATTTTGAGACCATGGAGCTGGAGAAGTGTATAGGGATTATTTATTTGAGCATAATCGGCCAATGAAACCTACTAGTTACCGTGTGTTTTGGTTTTATAATTCTATTTTACATCTATTTTTCTTGATGCATGTCCTAGTAAAGTTCTCATTGTTGACATATACCTTATATGGAGCCATATTGAATTGATCACTTGTGGTGACCACCTGATATCTAAATTCATTCCTTCTAACTCTACTTTGTTGGACTAATCATTATTTTCTCTAATCAGAGATGGTCCTAATCATATTATATCTTTATAGTCTCCTAATGCATTTAACAACTTTCGTACCAACTGATACTATGTCTATGGGTGTATCTTGATTATTTTTATAGACCTTACGATGTAAGTTTGTCTTTATATTTGACCTAACTATTTCCATGATGAGTCCATTCTCTCTCCTAGCCTACCACTTACTGTGTTAGAATATGGGATTCATCTTACCAACTGGTAGGTTATAGTTTATGACATCATGACCTTAATGTTCGAGTCATGAGAACATGAGACACATAGTACAATTTTGTTAATTTTTTCTTTCATTTTGTTTTATCACTGACAGGGGAAGTTACAAAGAGATCAACCACATAACAGGAGTATAGGATATAGAACAAAATCAAAAACAAAATCAGTACTTTTTACACATTAATATCAAGGAACTTGTATGGTCCATCTCAAAAACGCTTTGTCCTCCTTTGAATTTCAAGTTTCCTAGCAAAATTTCATCAAAGCTATTTCTTTCATGTTACTATTTCTTTGATCTTGATGGCACCTTATTCAATCCCTCATGCGAGACACTAACTCCAGAGCATACCGAGATAGTTGGTTGAACTTAAAGGCATACTCCTTCACTGACATCTTTTCTTCCTTCAGGATGACAAAATACTCCACTTTCGCCTCTAACTCTTGAGGAAAGAAGCAGTCAAGAAAGGCACTAAAGAAATCATCCCATAGTGCAAAGTCAGAATAATCACCCCAAATCTGCTTACATTCCTCATACCATTGGTATGTTACATCCTTCAACTAATAGGCTGTAACAGAAGGGCTCAACCTCATAAACTGGCCAACGCTTGTGGTCGTAGAAGATGGAGTAACAGAAGCACCATGCTCGGTCTAAAAAGCTACCAACTAAGCCAATATAGGAATAGAATAATGAAACTCAACATTCATCACATCAGCCTAAGGATCTCGAGGAGGACTATAGGGGACCGATTGAATTCAATAAGGGCAATTAGGAATTGGAATCTTGATCAGGTTTGGACCTCATAAACAGTTCGTGTATTATCAGCTTTGTCATTGAGTGGGACAGACGAGTTTCCAGGAGCTTAAAATCATCAGGGAGGCATGATATGAAAAATGAACTAATGGGAATTATAGAAGATTTTAGTACCTTATATTCTACAACCCAAAAACCAAACATAAGAAAAAGAAACATTCCCAAATGACTCACAATCTCTCCCTTATTAGTGTGGCATGCTACACACCCTTCAAGCAGACTCTACTTGACATGGATTTTTGGACACCTATTAATTGATAATCCTAGCGCTTTGATCCCACCTTTTCACGAACTAAACTAAGTCCTAGACGCGATGGGTGTCTTGATTCCAACAAGGATCCAATATCACCCTAAAAACCCAAACCACAGATCATACATGACACCCCTTTTAAGATTAATTCCAAAGATATAACAAGGTAAAAGAATATCAAATCAAAGACATTGTACTAAGTTTACATCCAAAATCAACCAACTATAACCAAATGACCAACTAATACGTATGTCGATACCACTACCAATACCGACACTGCCCATGTCCACAATAGTCCGACAAAGCCTCTAATCAATATAAAAAAATATCCAGTTGGTACATAGCCCCGACCATAGAAAAACAAAAAAAAGGAATAATAAAGAAAAGGAAATCCTTAGCAAGAAATGAGGTCTTCTAGAGTATGGAAGCTCACCACTTCAGTTTGAATCAAAAGTTTTCCTTGATTTACCATATCACTGAGAAAGAGGATAAGTATGGCTAATTCCTGTCTCACATGGGGATACAATATTCAAAGACAGTTAGTGAGGTGGACACTAGCATGTAACTTAGAGATCATGCTAAAGTAATTTTATCAATCCAAAACCAAGTCAAATCAATTCACATAACTATATTTAAATATATATATATATATATATAGACATGCTGGGTTAGGGAATGAGGTATCGTAAGAAGATTAAAACATTTAACCTGGATTGTGTAAATTTATCATCAAAAGTCGACCCACAATCTATATGGGTCCAATGTTACCCCTTAAATGGGCACAGTGTGCGTAGCTGCATAAATAGAAGATATCATAGATGGCCATGGATTCTTTTGTACACTTTTACCTCCATATTATATAGAAATACATAGGCTTGGGGGATTTCCTCATACC
This sequence comes from Capsicum baccatum var. pendulum, assembly GCA_030864225.1. NCBI lineage: Eukaryota > Viridiplantae > Streptophyta > Magnoliopsida > Solanales > Solanaceae > Capsicum > Capsicum baccatum. The sequence continues at coordinate 183,478,913 of CM061558.1, read as the reverse complement.
CCGCAAGCACATGGTCATCAAGACTAACCCTCATGTCAGAAAACATGAGTTTCCAGTGTTTGTCCTTTGAACTCACACCTTTACAACTAGGTATCACAACCCTCATTATTGGATAATTAAAATATTTAACACCTAGATAAACCACCATTCTAGGAGTTAGTTATTAAATTATTAATTAGTGGTATCGTCATACCTACTATAGCTTGCAAGCAATGTCATTAAGATAGGTCTTAGGGGATTCCTATGCACCCAAAAGACTCTATTATTAATATCACTTGGGGGATTCTCGTGTAACCCTAAAGGTTTTAAAATCCATCCTTAATTATTTAACCATTTATATAATGCATTAGTTTCAAGAAAAAAGCCTGTATAAACAAAATTCAATTATGAAAATGGGTTGAGTTTATTACCAATTTCCAAACCAAAACAATCACTTTTGTGGTTTCCATTGCAGCCTTATTTTGATGAACCATTCCCATGCACCCCAATGCATTTACCAATCATAAATTTAAACATAATTTTTTCACAGATAACATGGAAGAATCATTTAAGAAATTTATTTTAAAAACCCTCAACCCATAGTTCAAAACCCAATATCCATATATCATGAACAATACTTCAATTCAAATTCTTTTAAAACATTGACAATAAGGGAAGAGTAACATGACTTAAACACCAAGAAATACAGAGAGAAATCACCTTTAAGAGCCCTAATTGATGTGCCTGATGAAAACCCTAAGTGTTGTTCACCTTAAGGATTTGTGAGTGTTCTAAGAGGTTATTTGATATTTTTTTGATTGCTAATAATGAACTAAGGAAGTTATAAGATAATGGTTTTCAATTGGGCAAGAGGTGAAATATCCAAAATGCTCTCAACTAAAAAGCTAAAAAAAATCATCTTTTATAATGAGTCAACTCTTTGACTCATACCCACACCATACTACTCATGACCATGAGTCATAACAAATATAGTGACTATGAACCCATAGACTTCCCACCATATGACTCTACCTACCAACTTGTAATAAGATCTTACAACTTGTAAGGTCTAGTCGTGACCAACACAGAACCCAAATAATTTGAACACTGGACATCCTACGATTTGAACCTATGACATCTAACATATCCTCAGGCTCATAGGGAGCCTCCTATACATAGAGCAAAACCAAGCCACAAACTTATTAGTTTGGTTACAACTTATCCAATGAGTCATCAAGACACCCTACGACTCTGGGGTCCACTTGTAACAAAGGTAGTGAGCCCAAAGCTCAAGAATTTTAAGGGCCAAAAATCAAAGGAATTATTGTTGTGTAGTTGAGACTTGAAAGTAGAGGTCCGAGTGACCGATATTGTTAACTATATTTGTCGACGCATGGGTCAAAGTTACCAAGAAGGTCAGAGTCCCACTTATTATTAATTCATGATAAGAGAGGTTTGAGTCCCCCATAAATTATTATACGATCAACTGGTTAGGTCACCTTCGTATATGTTGGTGGTTTTAAGTCCTTTATGTGCATATATATGAGATTTTTCTCTGGTTTGTGTGTCTGCATGCATTAGGGCCCGACCAAGGGGTGAGAGCTAGGGCCCCTATAACCCATTGGTACTATTGTATGATAGTGGATCTACACAATTAAGGCTAAACTTTTGAAAAACATTTTAATCTATTTGTTCTATCCTGACATATGATATATTTATATATCCTAGTGTGTCGCAGTATGGTGCTCCTATTTTATTCCCTATCCCAACATGTGATATATTCATATCCTAGTACGTTATCATAGGGTTGTCCTTATACTTAACAAGGGTTTTATCTATCCTACTGTTTCACCGTGGGGTGCTCTTATTTTGTTCGTATGTATGAAGGATAGTTCCCTTTGAATGTGAATCAATTACCCATCAGTTGAATAAGGTTATGGTGAAGAGTAAGTATCTTTTTCCCCGGATTGATGATTTATTTGACCAATTTTAGTGTGATAGATATTTCTCTAAGATTGATCTTAGGTTGGGTTATCAGCAACTAAAGATTAGGGAGTTTTATATCCTTAAAACTACCTTTCGAACCTAGTATGGTTATTATGAATTCTTAGTCTTGACTTTTGGACTGTCTAATGCTCTAGTGACATTCATGGACTTTATGACAATGTTCTTCCATAAGTTCCTAGATTTTTTTATTAACGTGTTTATGGATGGTATTTTGGTGTATTCCAAGAGTTAGGCAGACCATGCTGATCATCTCCATTTTGTGTTGCAAACCTTGAAAGATCAGAATTTGTATGCTAAGTTTTTTAAGTGCAAATTCTCGTTGTATGATGTTATTTTTCTGAGTCATGTCATTTCTAGTGAAGGGATCATGGTGGATCTGCAGAAAGTTGCAGTGCTTACTAAGTGTCCTAGGCCTACGTCTCTAATTGATATTTGGAGCTTCTTGTGTTTAGCCAGATACTATAGGAGATTTGTGGAGAGTTTCTCATCTATAGCTACCCCATTGACTAAGTTGACCCATAATAAGGTAAAATATTTGTGGTCTGATGCTTGTGAGGGTAGTTTTGAGAAGCTAAAAAATAAGTTGATTTTAGCTCTAGTTTTGACTCTGCCCGAGGGTACAAATGGTTTTATTGTCTATTGTGATGCATCCAATATGGGACTTGGTTGTTTGTTGATACAACAGGGATGAGTATTGGCCTCTACTTCCAAATAGTTGTAAGTTCATGAGAAGAATTATCTGACTCATGAGCAACAGTTATTGGCTATGATGTTCACATTGAAGATTTGGTGTCATTCTTTTATCAAATCCATGTAGATATCTTTTTTCATCATTAAAGTCTACAATATTTGTTCACCCAGAAGGAGTTGAATATCAGGAAGAGGAAGTGACTTAAGGTGCTAAAAGACAATGACATGAGTCTTAACTATCACCCAAGTAAAGCTAGTGTGGTTTTTGTTGCTCTTAGAAGGTTATCAATGGGGATTCTAGCTCATGTGGATGATAATAAGTAGTAGTAATATGGTTATGTTGGCCTGTACTTTGTCTTAAGAGGGTTGGTAATAAGGCGTATGAGTTGGAGTTGCATCCTAATAGGAGCACCATCTGTTTAGTGTTTCATATTTTGATATTGAAAAACTGCATGGGTTATCCTTCGATGGTTATTTGATAACACTCAAACTATACCTCTCAATGAGAATGTAAGTGATCGATGTCAATATAAAATCCAACTGGGTTGGGGTGAAATCCCATAGGGAATATAGTGTGAACATAAGTCGTTTGGGATTTAATCAACTAATAGTTGGATGTTTCCAGAAAAAGGGGGATTTTAGTAATAAGTAATTGTTGGTCACTTTAGTTTAAATGTTTATAATCAGTAGTTTATGAAAATAAAGAATTATGTTCATTAGGGATTTTGGTACTTGACAGATGCTACTAGTGGTTCAAGATTCTCACGGTAGGTAGGACAACAAGTTGTCTTTATCCAAGTTATGCTTAAATGTCTCTCGACCTACTTAAGCATTTAATTACCTAATCCCCTCAAACTTAGGGAATTTATATTCACTGCGCAGAGTTTACCTTAATTTAACCAATCTTGTTACAACGCTGATTGTTAAATAGAAGTTTATTATTTCTAAGTCCCTGTTGATAATTCAATTCCCACTATATTTGATTTCTTTCTCAAGAAAATCAAAGTAGGTGTTATTTATTGTTTGCAACCAATAGAAAGTAATTAAAAAATTAGAATTATCAAGGAGTCCTACCACATTTCGAATCTTGAATACTTAGCACCTTATCAAGGCCTATCCCTAGATCCTATAATTCAGTTTAAAGGAATTTAGCTACTCATGGCGTAATAATCAAAGCAACTAGATGAATTCATGCATTGAAATATAAACTTACCATAAGATTAATAATAACTAGTTAATCTTAGATTAGATCACAACAGAAAATCCCAAAATAATTGCTTTTTCAAGCCAAGAAACTAGAGAGAAAATATCAAAGTATCGTTTCTCAAAACTCAAAGTTCTGAACTCCTAATAAAACCCTAAACAAGTCTTTAAATAGTTCACCCTTATTATGGAAAAAAAATAATAAAATTCATAAATTCTTTGAATTAGGTGACGCTATTTGTTATTGCTTATCAGGAGGCGGACGACTTATCACAAATGTCATTAGCATTCTCTTTGCTTTGGACACTTGCTGCCTAATGCTAATGACAAATAGTGACACCCTATCAGCTCCTTGATGACTTATCAAAAATGTCATCAAGTCACTAATTCAGTTCTCATGTGCTGCCTTAGGCTGACGACATTTTTGACAGTTTATTAGATCCTTCACGACCTATCACAAAATGTCATCACAACTTTCAACTTAGGACAATTCTCTGTCTATGGCTGATGATGAAGCTAATAGCTTATTATAGGGCTGATGACTTTTCTCAAATGTCGTCAGCCACACTTTGCCTCTATTTACTTCAGATTTCAGCTCATTTGCTTCCATTCTTGTTGGTTCTTTAACATATTAGCTTCTTCTGCAAAATGAAACACAAAACAATCAAAAACAACAAAAGTTGCTTAATACTTCGCAATTATTCTTAGTTAATCACCTCAAATGTGTTAGAATTATCTCATATATCAACATCCTCAACTTAAAACAATTCTTTATCCTCAAGCAACTCAGCACGACTAAGAGAATACAAAGCACATTTGGCAGTCAATCATCCATATCATCTCAAAATAGTTTCACTATCTCCAAAGTCAGTCAATTTAAGTACAATGAAGAACACCAATGCAACACACATGAATCAAGATATGGCATCAATTTAGCTATAACAACTATGAATTGACAAGTATTACACTACCCGAACAAGTTAGTAACTAGCAATGTAACTAGTGTGCCCTCACAGCAAAGAAATCCCCCTCATCTTATATCCGAAATTATATATGTAACCATAGGGAAAATCAAAACACACACTTCTAGAATGAAGTTCCAATCACTGTATGCCAAGTATCATAGGGTTACCCTTATTTTCATTACCAAGATCTTCAGATAGGTCAGCTAGGATCACTATAGGACTTCTCTTAGGTTTTTAATGTAGGCTGAGGGATGGTAGGAAACTTGATGGTATTTATAGTGAATAAGCCTCCTTGACCCTACACTAGCTTTTTGGGGTTTAACTCATTAGCCTTTTCCGCTCTTCTCTTTTCTTGATCACAATTATTTAGGATGGGTGTATTTTTTTCTCAATTACTTATTTTTTTCACAATTTTTCTTTTTCTTTCTCTTTTTCTCTACATCCAACTTTTTATTCCTTTCTTTTATTCAACCTTTCTTCATACTCATTATATATCATGCACCTCTATGATAGCCACCCTCAACTTAGGCCAATTTCCTAGGTCAAGGTACATAATGTCTAAGGAGGACTAAGGCCAAAACAGGTTCATTATGATCTAAATGAGAAGGAAACAGGTGTCATACAAAGAAATATTCTTATTAGGCTTAAAAAAGGATCAAGGGATATGATACACATAGGGAAGGTCATTTAGGCTAAAGTGAGCTAATATTAAAATGACCTATGATCCTTTCTTATCGCCTATCCTTTAACCTAGGTAAGACTAACCGGACAAGTTCTGGCTTCAGCATACAGAGGTACCTAAGTAACATCTAACACACATACTTGGTGCACAGGTTTATCGCACTCGACTACTCATTTAGTTCGTTCAGCTGTTTAGCAATGATTATTATGTTACTAGAACTAATGCCATATAAATACGCACGGTGGTCACACTTAAATGAAATCACCCAGTTTAAAGTAGTAAACCACTTGAAGAGGTTTACAAAAATAAAAAAAATAATTCAACTGCCTCAAGTATAAGTATTTCTCCTAGTTGACTACAAAATTTTACAACAACAAATTTACCCTACACCCTCAACTTAAAATCAAAGAAAATCTAAACTATGGGTTAGAGTATACCTAGAATAGATCAATCCCGGGGGTCATGGGTTCCTGACCCTGCTGCTGCATCTCTATCAGGGGTCTCTCTCTATTTTAGTGCAGCTAGTTTATCAGTCTCTGAGGGCCTAATAGTAGAGGAACCTATGGCTCTCTCTCGGATGGCTGCCTCCCAAATCGCATTGTCCACTAAGGGCTTAATTCTTGCCTTTTTTATCTCCTCCTTTTCAGACTTATTTCTTGCCTTCTTTTTTGTTTTTCTTTCTTCATCATTGTCGTGCACCTCTCTCTTTACTTTTTCTTTCTTCTCACCTTTCTTCTTTTTTTATTCACCGGCTCCTCTATAAGATCAAGCATCAGGATTTCTCCCTCAGACTCCTCTGCTACTGGATCTATTGACACCATAAATTGGTGTTGCTATAGCTTTCTAACCTCCGCCTTTTACTTTGTCTAGGTATGATCTAAATAATTCCATCTATGGAGTTGATCTCTCTCTCGACTGCTCATTGAAGCGGTTATCTAATTCATTTATTCAGCCCGCAGAGCCTTGTAAGGCTCAAGTGCAGCCATAACTCTTTTGTCAACTGAAATTGCGAATTTCTTAGAAAATAGTTTAAGCTGAGCCTCGCACCACTTGGACTGCTTTGCTACTCTTTTAAAATCTATAGGGTTGAAGTCAAATTTTGTTATAGGCACTGTAGCTAGAGGAATTATCTCAGTTCTGGGCACTAATGATTTTGCAATTATTGTGGATGTTGGAGGTATAACTTTAGAATCAGGCACCTCAGCATTAGGTGTTGAACTAGTACCTATAACAGGTGGATCAGTTGGAATCTCTGCGTCCCTATCAAGCATTAGCCTTGGCTAATTTTCCTCATTTCAGATCAGATTGTGGGTCATCCTGGCAAAGAGTTCTTCTTCTAACCCTACAATCTTCAACATATTTGCTGCCCTACACAACCTTGTAATTAAACAAGAGAAGGGATATGTTGTATCAGACCTTGAGACCCAATTTTTTTTATCTTTTCAATGATAATCTCTCCAATATTTAATTTGAGGTTAGCCACAAAAATTACGACTAATATTACTCTTTCATCCCCGAGTATATTATCACCATATATGGGCATTAACCACATAGGTACAATACCCCACCAAAATCTTTCCTCTGAAGTCAGGGAGACCTTGAAGATCCTTTCACTCAGATTTATTATCCATTCCGGTTCTCCATCGGCTATGAGTGTGGCTAAAAAATTCTACCGATTTTCTCGATGCTTCAACCAGGCATAGAAAGTAGTTGAAGTGGCCTAAGGAGTGAAATTTGGTCCATGAAGGAACCTATTGATTTTTGCTTCAGAAACATCCACCATTACACCCCTTACTAGAACTTTATCCAACAAAGATTGGTCAGCTACTTTCTCTCTTTCTCTATATATATTTTTCAAGCAATCTTGGTAGTTTGCATAGAACTAGCTAACAAGTGTAGGGAAAAATGAATTTCCTGATGTAGTTTATCCCAAATCATAGCCATGAAATTTTGGCTCCTCCTCTGAGTACCTGCTCAACCCCTTAGTTAAGATTCTCTTCTCCTTCAAGATTGGCCTCTTGACAGCTATTCTGTTGGTTCTGTGAAGCCCATCAAAGAATATTTTCTGAGGTTTTGGAATCTTCAATCTAGTGCCATCTCAGACTTCAGGATTCTTGCATTTTACCATAGTTCCCCAAATCGGAGAGTCTTCACCATCTTGTGGTTTAGAAGAAGGGGACTCAGTTGATGGTCCCTCAGACTCATGCCTCTCAGAATTAGGATAATCTGAATCATGCTCTTTAGATTCAACATGTTTAGACTCTTGTTGCTCAGAGTCCATCTACTCAAAACTTATATGCTCGAATGTTGTTAGCTTAGTGTCAGTTCCTTCATTCTCCTCAACCTCAACTGGTGAGGGTGGTAGAGTCTTTTTAGTGATTTGCTTCTTCTTTTGCTTCCTGAGCAGAGGCTCTTCCTCTTTATAATCAGACTCTTTGTTGAAGAGTCTTTGAGGTACACTTCCCTTGGTCACTTTCTTTGTGGATTTTGAGTTCTTTCCTTTGGGTGCCATTTTAAGACCTGTAGCAAGAGAAAAACCATTAGTTGACCCTCAAGAGTATAAACATAAACAAATTGAACATTGACATTCCACACCCCTTGTAAGGGTTTAGTAATACTTCAGGTCCCAGGTGTGACAATATTTCTGATAAGCCATCACAATTGTGATAGATTATCAAGTCATCTGCCCTAAACCGAACCCACAAAATTCTTATCTACTTTCGATGACATTTTTGATAAGCCATCACAGTTGTGATGGCTTGTCAGGAATGTCGTCAGCTATAAACAGAACCCCAACTTGATTTTAACTCAATTTTTGGTCCCATTTTTTTTCTTAAAATCACTCGATTTTTTTTAGCTGAACTTTTAAACCTTAAGCTTGCACAACAAACCATAGTTCTGATTTTTAGCCATTTTTGCAAGCTGATCTTGGTTAAAGCTTCTTGGGAACTTGGGTTTTCATTAATTTATCACTTACTACTTGAAAAGAAAGGCTAGGTTTCGAGCATACCTGATGGGAGCCTTCAATGTTGTTACACGAGCAAGAAAAAATAAAGAGTGGTTTTTGATTTTGATTGTAAACCTACATATACAAGGAAACTTTCTTTTGTTTTAGTTGGAAAGACTTTGAAAAAGGAAGAAAATAAACCAAAGATGGAAAGAGAATAACTTAAAGGTAATAAAAACTAAGCGGGAAGGTGGAAAGGCCAAGATATAGGTCAGGTCGGGTCTTTTTAATTTGGCCCACAGTTTCAGCTAATGTTGGGCTTTTTCTGACGACATTTCTGATAAGCTATCACAATTTTGATAGCTTGTCACAAATATCATCAGCCTTAACAGAAATTGTCTCAAAGCTGTTGTTCTTGATGACAAAGTTGATGGATTATCACAACTCTGATAGCCCATCAAAAATGTCATTAGGAGCACTTGGCTGGATATATCGATTCCACCTTTTTTGAACAATAACCTAACTATAAAAATAAATAATTTGCTGGAATATAAAAATTTTGGGTTGCCTCCCAATAACGCTTAATTTACTGTCGCAGCACGACTTGGTTATATTGACTACTCAGACTTCGCCAAGACAACCTGTTGATACCTCTTTACCATCTTTATAGAATACGTCCATAATTAAGAAAAAACTTATCTCCTTTGCTGGTGTCATGGATGAGTGTATTTTGAATCTTGCTTTCTTGTCATTGAACCTGAACTTCAGCTCATTAGATCCATATCCACTATCACTCTCCCAGTTGCGAGGAATGGTCTACCCAAAATGATGGGTAGTTCAAAGTCCACCTCACAGTCCAGGACTTTAAAATTAGAAGGAAGAATAAAGTCGGCCACCTTTATGAATACATCGTGTAATATATCCACTGGCCGTTTTACAACCCTATCTGCCATCACCAATCACATGTTCATCGGGGTAGGATCCCCTAAACCCAGTTTATTGTACACAGTGAGTGGCATTAGGTTTATACTAGCTCCTAAATCATAGAGTGCTTTTGTGAAATTCAGGGACCCAATAGTACACGAGATGGTAAACGCTTCCAGATTTGCCTTTTTCTACACTAAAGACCTTATAGAGATAGCGCCAAAATGAAAGAGATTGTCTTTTGGTTCATGGATAACCTTCCATTTCTTAGTCACAAGATCTTTCATAACTTTGTGTATCATGGCATTTGCTCAAGTTCCTCAACACAAGGCACATTTATTGTTAATTGCTGGAGTATTGCCATGAATTTTGTGAATTTTACATCATTAACCATTTTCTTCAACAACTGAGGAAATGGAGGTGGTGGTCTTCAGATAGTTTTCAGCACTACCTCCTTCTCCTTATCTTTGCCATTATCTGGAGCATCATCAGAATTATCCAACTTCTTAGACTCCACTAGACCACTTTCGTCCTGTTTAATATCAACTACCTCATCAACTACAAGTTTTTCCACAGAAGGGTCAGATAATATCTTACCACTTCTAGTGGTAATAGCATTCATGAGCCATCATTCAGTGGATTTTGGACTGTATCATTTGGTAACATTCTGCTCTTTCTCTAGTTGAATGTTGTAGAAAGTTGCCTCATCTTCTGCTCCAACTGCTTGAGTGTAGTAGAGTGTGAGTGCACCAACTGACTGATGGATATCAGATCAGTCTTCATGGTGGTCCCACCAGATCTGGTAGCTTCCACTCCCTTCAACAACTTAGCCATCATGTCCTCCATGGATATTTTTTCAGAACTTATTGGAACAACCTCATGATTTCCAAGAGGAACATATAGCCCGCTCCTGTCATTGTTATTCCTTTAATTTCCTTGCTTCGTATCTTTATAACCAGGCTTATCATAGTAAGTACGACCTTGATTCCCTTGGCTATTGCCTTGGAAATACCCTAATTATTAACATAGTTAGCCTATTCATCTGCATCAGCGTCGCTTCTATCCTGAGATCCCACAGCTTTCACCTTTTCAATCCTGCCTGATAGCCAGTGCTTGGTTAGTAAGTCCATCTATGTTTTAAGGTGGGCCATGTCTTGGGCACACTCCTCTTCTCTTTTGCATTATTCTGCAGTAATACCTATAGAAGCAGTGAGGTTGGCTACCACAGAGTCTCTGGTATGACATGCCCGACTCTTTTTGGTCATTCGGTCCAGCATCTCTATAGCCTCTGGGAATGTAAGATCAACAAAAGAACCACCAGCAACATTGTCAATAATTGGCTTTGTAACAGAGTTAAGAGCCCTGCACAAAGTCTCTATCAAATGTATGTCTGTCATTTTATGGTTCGGATACTGTGTTAGCTTCTTCCTGAGTCTTTCCCAGGTTTCATGCAAGTATTCAGTTGGGAGCTACCTAAAGGTGTTGATCTTGTCTCTCAATTGTACCTTCCTGGAAGGTGGATAGAACCTTTATAGGAAAGCTCCTTTTAACTAACTCCAGTTAGTTATAGACTCGGGTGTCATCTCATTTAGCCATAATATTGCCTCTCCAAACAGAGACAACAAAAACAATCTTAAGCAGATAGCATTCTAGCCCACTCCCGAGTTATCAAAAGATTTGCAGAGAGTGACAAAATTCACCAGATGCAAGTTTGGTTCATCCCCAGGAAGGCCACCAAACAACTCCTTCTGATTTAGGAGTTGAATCATACTACTCATAATGTTGAATTTTTTCCCAGGTGCTAATGGTGGAGGAATAATTGCACCTATTACACCTGCTCCATCCATTCCATCATCATTATCATTGAGATCATACTAGATTGGCTGGTACTCTTACCTTTCTCATAACAGAGGGTTCCTATTAACATTATGCTGTACTAGTGCAGCTGGTGCAGCTATTTTCTCTGCACGCCTTGGTTTACAAGAATTCAACAACTCCTCGTCTCCCAAATCTTCTTTCTCAGGATTTGGATGTTGTGCTTCTCGCCCAACATTTTGCACATTCCCATGAGATCTAGCTAAGGCTACCAATCTGCAGCCTCTTGCTGTTCTGCCATTCTTCCAATTTGTTGTAGTTACGGATTAGGTAGTAATAGCGGTTCTCTAAAACTTCAGGTTCTTGGCATACACTAGAAAGATCCTACAAATAAACAAAAACAACGAATAAACCTAAACTAGGAAACTTGACTAACAGTCAATTAGCGTACACAAACTTCAGTTTTCAATGGTATTCCCCGATAATGGTGCCATTTTTATAACACTCACACTACACCTCTCAATGAGAATGTAAGCGACCTTTGTCAATATAAAACCGAACTAGGTTGGGTTTGAATCCCACAGAGAATATGGTATGAACGTAAGTCGTTTGTGATTTAATGAACTGATAATGGGGTGTTTCCAGAAAAAGGGGGTTTTAGTTAACAAGTAATAGTTGGTCACTTTAGTTTAAATATTTGTAATCAAGTGTTTATGAAAAACCAGAATTATGTTCATTAGGGATTTTAATACTTGACAGATGCTACTAGTGGTTCAAGATTCTCACAGTAGGTAAGACAACAAGTTATCTTTATCGAAGTTATGCTTAAATGTCTCTCGACCTACTTAAGCATACAAGTACCTAATCCTCTCGAACTTAGGGAATTTATATTTATTGCCTAGATTTTACCTCAGGTTATCCAACCTTGTTACAACGCTGATTATTAAATAAAAGTTTAGTATTTTCAAGTCCTTGTTGATAATTCACTTCCCACTATATTTGATTTCTTTCTCAAGAAAATCAAAGTAGGCATTATCTATCATTTGCAACCAACAGAAATTAAGTAAAACATCAAAATTATCAAGGAGTCCTACCACCTTTCGAGTCTTGAATAGCCAGCACCTTATCAAGACCTACCCCTAGATCCCATAATTCAAGTTAAAGGAAATTAGCTGCTCATGACATAATAATTGAAGCAACCAAATGAATTCATGCTTTAAAAGATAAACCTACCACAAAATGAATAATAACTAGTGAATCTCAAATTAGATCACAACCGAAAATCCCAAAATAATTGCTTTTTCAAGCCAAGAAGTTAGAGAGAGAAAATATTAAAGTATCATGTCTCAAAACTCAATGTTTGGAAATCCTAAGAAAACCCTAAATAAGGCTTTAAATAATTCATCCTAATTTTGGAAACAAAATAATAAAATTAAGAAATTCTTCGGATTAGGTGATGCTATTTGTTATGGCCTATCTGGAGGCTCACAACTTATCACAAATGTCGCCAGCATCCTCTTTTCTTTGGACACTTTCTGCCTAATGCTGAGGACAAATGGTAGTGCCCTATCAGCTCCTTGATGACTTATCACAAATATCGTCAAGTCTCTGCTTTAGTTATCATGTGTTGTCTTAGGCTGACGGCATTCTTGAGGGCTTATCATCTCTTTGACGACCTATCATAAAATATTATCACAGATTTCAACTTAGGCCAATTCTCTATCTATGGCTGACGATGAAGCTGATAGCTTATCACAGGGCTGATGACTTATCAAAAATGTTGTTATCTACACTTAGCCTCTATTTACTTCAGATTTTAGCTTATTTACTTGCATTTTTGTTGGTTCTCTAACATATTAGCTTCTTCTGTAAAATCAAACATAAAACAATCAAAAATAACAAAAGTTGCTTCAGAAATCTCAATTATTCTTAGTTAAAAGCCTCAAATATGTTAGCATTAGCTCACACGTCATTATTTCTTTTGAACGGGTAGGTATTTTGGATTCCTTATCATATTAAGATGTCCGGATTGAAATTTTGGATTGGCAAGTATGTAGCTTTGGTAAGTTTTTATGGAGGAACCCCAAGGTTGAATGATCTTATTGGGAAGCTTGAGAGGAGATAAAATCCAAGTATCCATTCTTGTTTTCCACTCTGGATATTTGTGCATAATGTATGTGTTATTCTTAACATCGTTGTTTCCTTTATATCTTTATTTTCTTTGTTTGCTTAAGGTAAGACTAGAGGTATATCGATTAAAATCATGCTAGAAATTTCCGTTTACTATCATTTGAGGATGAATGACCCATGTGGGAGAGAATTAAAATGCCTTGTATTTTGGTCCTTAAAACTTTACTGAGCCTTGAGCTCTCTCCTTTGGTTACGAATGGACCCCAATGAGTCATTGGAATGAGTCATATCTAAACCAGTAAGTTTATGACTTGATTCTACTCTCAGCAAGAGTAGCTCACTAAGAGCCATAATGAGATATTACGAGTCATTAGGTGTAATCATAGGGTGTCCAATGTATGCCCTAATTTATGTTCTATGTTGACTACCATTGAACCCTACGAGTGATAGGGCCCCATAATATTTGGTGCCATGGAGTTATAAGGATAACAATTTTGGGTGACTTGGTTGTACTACCTTTGTTACGACTCATGGTGACGAGTTGTAAGGAGTGGTTATGAGTCAAATGGTTGACTCATAATTAAAGGTGGCACTTTATAACTTTTTAAGTTGAGGGAATTCTAGATATTTCCCCTCTTAATAAGAAAACCCACAACTTATAAACTCTTTTAGGGTGTAATTTTCTCTTAGAAATATCTAAGTAACTCCTTAAATACTCCCAAATCCTCAAGGTCAACAACACTTAAGGTTTTCAAAAGGTCGATCATTTAGGGTTCACAATGGTGATTTCTCTTTGTACTCTTACTGCTAAAGTCATGTTATTCTTTCCTCATTGTTAATTTTTTTAAGCATATGATTTAAAGTATAAAGGTTGGTGGTTTTGTATGTTTATGAATTGAACAAAGTTTCTCATAATTTATTTATGATTTTCATGCTTTAAATATGGTTTTGAACTTGTGGGTGCATGGTTATGGTTAATGAACTAGGGAATTGTGATTTCCCAAACTTGTAGCTTTTGAAGAGGTTATAACAGTGTGAAATTGTGTTTAGTTATGGGAATTGTGGGAATTTGTAAAGATGAATTTGTCTTAAACTATTACATAATATAAATAGGTATTTGAAATACAATGGTATGATTTAATTAACAAAGTGAGTTGGTGTTCCCCAATGTGTATTAATGAACAAAGGGAGTTGTTCTTCCCAAGTTCGTATATTTTTTTTTGCAAGATGTGTTTCCTTACAAGTATAGTTGCTATGATGATACCAACAGTGTATGCTGTAATATGAAATGTGTTTAAGTGAATGGGTATTGTGTGATACTTGTTGTAATTGGGATATAATAAGGGTTATGTTGATGGGTCGTGAAAGTGGAAGTTCAAGTGACTGATACTAGAAATTGTATTTCCTGATGCAAGGCCAGAGTGACCAGGGAGGTTTGATTCCTCCTTATTATTATTTCATTATTAGAGAGGTTTGAGTCTCTTACACCTTTGTATATGTTAGAAGGTTTGAGTCACCAATGTGCGTATAGATGAGATTATGCTCTGATTTGTATGGCTACATCACTGGGGCCTGACTAGGGGTGAGAGTTGGGGCCCATATAGCCCTGGATACTATTATATGATGGATTAGCTACACAATCTAGGCTAAGTTTTTGAAAAGCATGTTAAGCCTTGTTACTTATCTCGGCATGTGATATATATATATATATGTATGTATGCATATATGTATGTGTATGCATTTTATTATGTGCATTGGTTTTCAATGATTTTAAATTGTTGACCATATCGTTATGTTATCCTTATCATCGAGTTTCATTCTAGTGTTCACCATGCTAACTATCTTTGGATGTTTTGTCCCTACGTGATGTAGGAACTTGTCATACTTCGACTTCTATAGTTTAGCGACTTAGATTTGGGACCAGCTCTCAAGTTAGATTGAAGTGGTGAGCGTTCATACTTTGGAAGACCCTATTTCATGATTATGGTTTCCATTACATTTTGACTATTCCTTTTGATTTGGTTTTTGGCTACTGTCGGGGACATGTATTTTATTTTATTGATATTTAGTTTTGGATCATAGTTTAGAAAACTTTGTTTGGACTATTATGGATATTGGGTTGTATTGGTCAGTCGGTTTGCCAGTCATCAGTGGTTGGTTGTGAACATGCATTTAAACTTACTTAAACTATTATATGCTATCTTATTATATTGTTGAAATTCAGCTGACCTCGGGGTGTGGTGAGTTTGGTTTGGTTAGGTATAGGGGGTGATATCCGATCCACGTGGAACTCACAACCAGGCCCTTATTTGGGTCGTGAAATAATATTATCATTCAAGTTATTTATTTATAGTATTAGAGTGTTATTTGAGGCTATCTCTCTTACCTAGACTTTATTTATTATTCTAGCATTTTATTATATTTGTACTATAATTTAGCTTAGCCGATTGATGGTGCCTACTAAGTACCCATTGATTTGACACTCAAACTACACTTTTGTTCCTTTTTTGTGTTGTTTCGAGTACTAGTTGCCACTATTAATCTTGCGATCGTGCAAGCTAAAGTTGTAAGACAGTTCGAGCTCTCAGAGATGGAGTTGACCTTTCTCCATCTTCTATATTTTTCTTTGTCTTTCTATTTTTTAGACTCTTGTATATTCAACTATGATAGCAATCATATTCTTTTTGATTAATAGCTCTTGTACCGATACTACTAGGTCATGGGATGTTATAATTTCTCTTATTTCTCTTCTATTATATTGTTACTTGATGGTTTATTGCTTGTAAATCCTTTAGATGCATATTTTTGACATTTATGCCATTATACTAAATTAGCCCATTGCTTATAGCTTCGGGCTACAGTTTGGCTTACTTACAAGTGTGATAAAGTAGGTGCCGTTATGACTTAGAAAATGGGTCATGATAGTTATGTCATTAATTTTTTTCAATTCACTTATAGTAGGTATGATTTAATGGGTCATATGATCCGGTCTTGATTGGACTTGTTCATGATAATGTTCACTGACGACACCATACCTCTAGACTTTATGGATTAGGGCTCATATACAATGTTTGTGAGTGTGAGTTTGGTTTGGATCTTTGAATTTTCAGGGCACGCCATGTTAAAAAATAAGATAATGATAGGTTTGTCATTGATTGAGGTAGTTTGTATTGAAGGCTAGGCCTATTTCTCCTAGCAATGTTTGTAATGTGTCAGGTTATCAGTTACATCAAACTACTTGGTTAAGGAATTTCTATTTTTATAGCATGGTTGATCAGATTTATTGTGTGATTTCCTTCTCTAGTGGTCTGACCAGAATGAGGTGAGCCTTCTCGAGCTCAAGGCCTATTAGCTCTAATTTTGATTTTTAATTTTTTGGGTAAGGGCCAAAGGTGTTTGATATACTTTGTATTTAGATGCTTGACAATTAGCTAGTATAGCTTGGCCACCTATGGGCAAGTGGTTTGACCATGATTCTATATGGATAACAATGGATTTTGATATGTTTTTAGCATGGATTTTAGGGATGTAATTTTATTTTGGGCATTTTAAATCAGTTGTCTAGGCCAGCTCACTTCCTACTAAGTCAGTTTCTCTAGATTTCTAAGGGATTCATTCAAGTGTATTTCAAGGGATGATTCAATGACGTAGAAAATCATTTTCTACTAGTTTTAACTTCGGTTCTCAGTCCATATTGGGTTTCTGAAAGTCTATTTGGAGGAGATGGATATAAAAATTGAGCTTGACCCGGATTTTCATCCATAGATTGATAATCTATTATGGTCGTTCATTCATGTTCTAAAGGATAGGCTTTCAACCGGTATTGTATGTTTCAAGGGTTATTAGGAACGGTTTTTGTCCATAGTTAGAATATGAGATTTATAGCTATTACCATTCAAGTATTCAAGGGGATCCTTTTTATACGTTGTGCCAATGTTAACTGTGCAAATCTGGTTGATTGGCTTCATCCTTTTAAGGTTGGTCCATGAGCCACATAACCATGGAGCGATTACAAATAGGATTCAAACATTCTTGAGAGATTTTGTACAACTCAGAGCATGAAGAAAGTTCATGATGACTGTAGGATACTAGACTTAGAGCTTGTTGTTGGTGATCTAACATATACATTATTTTGCTTGAAGCCATATATGGAGTTCATTTGATTTTTCTCACATCTATGTAATATTGGTATATAATGGATCAATATTGCATGCTTTAATAAATTTTTGATTAGTTGGGTGGTAATTGGCACCCGAAGAAGAGTTGGTTTTTATTTTGTGAAAAGTGATAATAAAGTTGAATTTGAGGAGGGATTACTCTAATTAAGTTTTCATGAAAGCATTGTCTAGCCTTGGAAGTTAATTGGGATGTCTAGCGAGGCATGCAGATCTAGTTCCCTCTTCTTTTTGATCTTTCGGTCTCTTTTAATTCGTAAACTTTTGAGGAAGAAAGTCTTTTTAATAGTGGGTCTTCTAATGACCCACTTGGCCATTTTTATAATTTTTTTTTGTATTTTTGGATTTTGAGAATTCCAACATTTTTTACTCATCAATTTATGACCCATTGAGATAGGTGGGTTGCTTCTTGAGAAGTTTTCTTGGTAAGCCAATTTTCTTTGTTCTGGAGCTTTTGATGTTGAAAAGTTGGTCTTTTACCAAAACATCTAATTAATGTCTTTGTGTGTAAATTCTGATAATTCCATTAGCTTCTAAAAGAGGATTTTTTGGCTAAAGGGACCTTTGGTTCAAGTCTCAAGTCGTCTAGGATAATTTTGTGTTATTGGATGGAATTTTTAAAAGTTAAAAGAATGAGTGTGTAGCCCATATTTAATCATAATGAACTCTATTGGGAATTTAAATAATTTTGGTGAGTCCAGAATGTCGTTTTCGATAGAATAGAATATTTAATTACTGTTCTTAAGGTTTTGAATGAATCCCGAGGACCCATGATGGATACTTTTACGTCCCATGATGGATTTTTTCGGTGGCTACTTTAGCATCAATGGATAACTTTTTCGATCTCTACTGACACTATATATAAGCTTGTTTTCTCTAAATTATTTACATCATTCTATATGAGATACTTCCGTTATGAGACCCTGGAGCTGGAGAAGTGTATAGGGATTATTGATTTACCCATAATCGGCCTATGAAATCTACTAGGTACCGTGTGTTTTGGTCTTATACTACACTTCTACATCTTCTATTCTTGATGTATGTCCTAGTCTAAGTTTTCATTGTTTATGTACCTTATATGGAGCCATATTGGATTGATGACTTGTGGTGACCACCTAATAGCTGGAGTCATTCCTTCTACCTCTACTTTGTTGGATTAATCATTATTTTCTATATTCAGACAGTTCTACACATATTATATCTTTATAGTACTCCTAATGTACAACAACTTTTATACCTACTGATACTATGTGTATGGGTATCTTATATATTTTTATAGGCCTTATGATCTAAGTTTGTCTTTATATTTGACCGAACTGTTCCCATGATGAGTCCGTTTTTACTACTAGCCTATTACTTACCATGCTAGGCTAGGGGAATCAACTTACTTACTTGTGGGTTATAGTTGACGCCATCATGACTTGAATGTTTGAGTCATGAGAACACGATGCACATAGTACAATTTTGCTAATATTTTCTTTCATTTTGTTTTATCACTGATAGAGGAATTTACAAAGAGATCAAGCACATAATAGGACTATACGACATAGAACAAAATCAACAACAAAATCAAGACTTTTCCCACATTAATATCAAGGAATTATATGGTCTGTCTCAAAAGAACTTTATCCTCCTTGAATTTCAAGTTTATTAGAAAAATTTGATAAATGCTATTTATATTAGAGTTGGGTTTTTGTTCAGCCAGCATTTTTTATTTTTTTCATAATGTTGCTATAGTAGATTCAGGAAAATGATGCATAATAATAGTAAGTTTTAACTCTTACATGTCCACAAATCAAAGTACAACTTTTGAATTAGAGTACTAGTAGAATAATTTGGCATTATTAAAAATGAACATAACAAGGTTTCTTTAACGATCCTATTTCCCAGATCTTAGCATCACCAACAATAACCCAACATTAGGTAAGACAACTTATAGCCTAAGACGACAAGTATTGAGCTAATAAGAGTAAAAGATAATCAAAATTGAATAAAAGGAGAAAGAGAATAGGGTATCAGTTGATACAGGAGCCACTGACCTAGAAAGAGTACTAGCCACTGACATAGAAAGAGTACTAGGTGAACATAATTTATATATATATATATATATATATATATATATATATAAACACAGAACCATCTGAAAGATAGAAAATAAGGATCAGTACAGCAAAAGAGGGAGAGAGGGAGAAGGAACAACCTCAAACGTTAAGAGATCACCCCAAATCTGTTGTCCAAGATAAACCTACATGATGCACACATCAGCAACAAGAGCTTTTACTATGATTTGTAGGGTGCAGAAGTGTAGTAACCAAACATTTTCTACTCAGTAGGCATAGCTCAGTTGAGCTCCAAAGTTAAATACAAGTATAAACTACACATAAGGCAATGATATATATTACAGGCAACTAATTAAGAAATAAAATACAATAAGGATGATAAAGAAACTGCGGTAAACCACCATATTGTACAAGTAATAGGGATGTAAGTGCTAAATATAATTATAGTAACAAAGGACAAAGGTAATGTCACAACCAAAACCAGGTCCTGGCCATGACAATTATCTCAAGTCCATAGAGGACTGGAGACCACCCCGATTGCCAAAACCACAAACTACCTTACACACCAGATCGGATTAATTCCAAAAATATAAAAAGATAGTGTATAATAGAACTTATGATAATTCATGATATGTCTGTATAAACCATCGGTAACTGGACAATCATCTGTCACCAAACAATCGACCAAATAACTTAAGTCCATAGTAATCTAACCAAGACTCTACAAAATCGAAAGTCAATAAAATATCGGGACATGCACCCAACAATAGACAAAATAAATATCCAAATAAATAGTTAACACATAAAAAGGAAATGATAACATGAAATGGGGCCTTTCAAAGGATGGAAGATTACCATTTATATCTGATTAGCTAGTTGATCCTGAATCCAAGTTACTGAGCAAGAGATGTAGAAGTATATCCGATTCCTGCACCGTGTGGGGATAAAACAGCTGAAGACGGTTAGCGGTTGGACGCTAGCACGTAATTCAGGGATAAAGGAAACAAAATCCCACGATAACAGTTTAAAACCAATACAACATTCAAGCACTTGTTGGGGTGGGGAGCAAGGTTTAGAATGAACTTTAAAGACCTTAACTTGTACTGTGTAGCATAACTGTCATATAAAAAGTCACCCATGAGCTGTATGAGCACATCTCTCCTCTATCTTTAAGGGACCCAGAACTTGTGTCCGCACAAACCAGAGAATATCTATATCTGTATCCATACAAACCAGAGAATGTCTATATCCTTGTATCCGAATATCTTACCTCTCGACATAATCATGATTACTTAAGCACCAATGTATACAACATAGGGGACTCAAAATTCCCATTTATATATTCAATATGGTGGACTAGATCCTCGCAATCATTTTGACACCCTCACTGGCAAGCTTGGTTTCCAGTGTTATTCCTTCAGGATATCCACTTTTATGGCCTGAATACACATCCCACTTTTAAGACAAATTTAAAACATTAGATATGTATCACCATTTATTAACCCCTTATACATATAGGCACCCCATTGGTATCGTCTTACCAACCCCACTTGCAAGCGTATAATATACCATAACAATAATTTCATCAATTGGACTCTAACCCATTGTCTAAACAAAGATGACAAGTTAATGCAACATTTGGGACTTGAACCCATTAGGCCAATCAAAACCCAAGGATACAATTTAAACCAATTTATATCCATCAAGGCCTTCATAAAGCCATCCATCATTCATTAACCATTTTAAGCCCATGTATTAGTTCAACACACTATTCAAACTTGGGACAGGGTTATTCTTAATACCAATTTCACTGACAGGCTGAGGGCGTACAGTTGTCAAAACCAAAACCAAGGTAGAACCATCAAATTTGACATTAACCATGACTCCTTAATTAAATCATCATCCCCATGAACCCACATGTGCAAAACCACAATTAAAGCATAAATAATTATAAATAAATTATGAGAAAACCTTGTTCAACAATAAGCATTAAAAACCCTAAACCTTTAGTTCAAAACTTATGTCAATGACTCATGAACAATACTTTAAATCATATGCTCTTATAAAATTAACAATAAGGGAAGAGTCATATGCCTAAATAAAAAAGATTGATGGAAAGATATTAACCCATGACCCCTTAGATGACCAAATTGGAGAAACCCTAGCTTGACTTGCTTGATAAGATTTATAGAGAGTGTTTAATTCGTTAAAGTGTTAAATGAATGCCCCAAGAGTGTTTTATGGATGTGGGGTTTAAAGGGTTTTCAATGGGAAATGTCTAAACTGCCCACAAGTTTAAAGTTAGAAAAGCATCGTCCTTGGTTACGAGTCATCAATTTACTCATAACATCACCTTACGACCTGTTACCCGAGGCATAACCAAGATAGTTTTTAGGACCCCCAACACTATTATCCTTATGACTCAACCAACCAACTCATAACATGATAATACGAATCATAGGGTCCTACTTGTAAGCAGAGAAGAACAACATAAGGTGAACACTGGGCATTCTACAGTTTGATCGTTATGAATTAGAATGAGTCCATACGGCTCAGAGTGAGCCACTCACACTCAGAGCACTATCAAGGCTCCAAATTACATGGTTTGTTCAACTCTTCCTAAAAACTCATCATGAGTCTTCACGACTCGTTCCCCCTAGTCATACATAGGATAGAAACTCAACACATCTACTGGACACCTTACAACCAGGTGACATGACACGCCAATACACTCTACAACTTGTGTGGTCAAGTAGTAACCAAGGCAGTGAGCTCAAAGCTTAGGAAATTATCAAGGGCCAAAGTCTGGGGTGTTTCAGTCTCCACCCTTAGGATCACTACTACACTTCCCTTTAACAAAGTCACAAACAATGAATTCAAGGAATTCACAATTTGTTTTAAAACAAATTCAGAAAAAAAGATGTTAAAAATACACATACCTCAAGGATTAATTTTTGAAATAGGGAAAAGGAATGGATACTTGAAATTCATGACCACTTCAGCTTCCCAAGCAACCTTTTAATCCTTGTGGTTCCTCCATAGAACCTTTATCGAAGCTACGTCCTTCATTCAAAACCATCAAATTGGCCGATTCAAAATTTAAACTGGGACTTCCTCATATGACAAAAAACTAATATAAGAGTGTTTTCAAAGGGAACAACAAACGAAGAATTACCCATACACTTCCGCAACATGGACATATTAAACAATGGGCGAATGGAACTCATAAAAAAGGGAAAATATAATTCATATGCCACATTATCAATCCTTCTCAAGACAAAGTACAGTCCAAAATATCGGGAACTGACCTTGCCCTTCTTCCCAAACTACATTACCCCCTTCATGGGACACACCTTCAAGAACACCCAATCTCCAACTTCAGACTCTAACTCTCTTTGCCTTATATTTACATAGGACATTTTGTGACTCTAGGCTGTTTTAAGCCAATCTCGAATCACCTCCACCTTATCTATAGCTTTGTAAACCCAATTCAGGTCAAAAATCTCTGCCTTACAAACCTCAAACCATCTAATAGAAGATTTTCACCTCTTATAATACAATGCCTTAAACTAGGCTATACCAAAGATAGAATGGTAACTGTTGTTATTGGTAAATACAATGAGAGGCAAGTGGTCGAACAAACTACCACCAACGTCAATTACACAAGCTTGCAACATGTCTTCCAGAGTTGAATGGTTCATTCCACTTGTTCATCCGCCTATAGGTGAAAGGCAGTTCTAAGGATGACTTTAGTCCAAAAACCACATTAATAATAGTGATAGAAATGCGATGAGAATTGAGTACCATGATCTGATATAATCGAGATAGGAGCACCATTAAACTTTTTGACCTTACGAAGGAACAAATGTGAATAGTCCTTGGCAGAATATTTAGTCCTTACTGGCAAGAAATGAGCAGACTTAGTCATCCTATCCACAACGACCCAAATAGAGTCACACTGATTTCTCGATTGTGAAAGGCCGATAATGAAGTTCATATTATAATGAAGTTCATATTAATTATCTCACATTTCCACACTAGCAGTTCAATTTCTTGAATTAGCCCATAGATCCTCATGTACTCTGTCTTCACATGCTGACTCACCATATACTTAGACACAAAGTTGGATACATCCCGCTTTATTTTATTCCACCAATATAAATATTTGAGATCATGACACATCTTTGTTGAATCGGGATAAACCGTATACCATTATTCATGAGCCTCACTAAAAATCCTACCCTGTAACCCATCAAAGTTGGGAACAGACAACCTTCCTTGCTATCTCAAAATACTATCACCACCTATCTCGAAGGATATTACCTTCTGCTTATCCACATCATCCTTGATTTTTAGTAAGAAAGGGTATAAAACTTATTTCTCTTTTATTTCTGATCGAGAAGGTGATTGCGCTAGCTGTTGTGCAAACATACCACTATTGTCAAAGTTTAAGAGATGAACTTTAAGGTTTGCCAAATGGTGAATATATTTCACCAATTCCCACTTATCCTCATCCACATGCAACAAGCTACCTATCGACAACCTGCTTAAAGCATCAACAACTACGTTAGATTACATGGATGGTAGTGAAGACTTAAATCATAGTCATTTAGTTACTCAAGCCACCTTTTTTTCCTGAGATTAAGTTCCTTCTGAGGGAATACGTATACCAGGATATTATGATAAAAAAAGATATCAACATGTACCTTATACAAATTGTGACACCAAATTTTTAATGCAAATACCACGACTAACAATTTCAAGTCATGAGTCAAATAGTTCTTCTCATGAACCTTTAACATCCTAGAGTCATATGTAACTACCTTGCAATGCTGCATCAACACATAACCATACTAACCAGAGATATATCACAATAGACAACAAAACTGTTATAAACCTCAGGCTAAGTCAAGATAGGTTCTAAAGTCAAATTATCTTTTAGCTTCTCAAAACTACCCTTGCAAGCATCAGACCACAAGAACTTCACCTTCTTGTAAGTCAACAATGTTAATGAGGCATCTTTAAAATAAAATCTTTTCACAAGTCTTCTATAGTAATAGGGAAACCCAAGAATCTCTAAATATCGATTGGATTCATGGGTCTCGGCAACTTCTTAACTACCACGACCTTTTTGGAATCCACCATGACACCTTTCCTAGACACCACGTGACCTAAAAGAGTAACAACGTTCAACCAGATTTCACATTTAGAGAATTTGTCATATAACTACTAATATTTAAAGGTCTGCAACACAATGTAGAGGTTATCGGCATAATCTGCCTCACACTTGGAGTACACTAAAATGTCATTAATGAAGACAATAACAAACAAATCCAGAAACTAATGGAACACCCTTTTCATCAAGTCCGTGAATATTGTTGGGGTATTGGTCAAGACAAAACACATGACCAAGAACTCAAAATTCCCATACCAGGTACATAAATCTATATTAGGAATATCCACTTCCCTAATCTTTAACTTATGATATTTAGACCAAAGATTGATCTTAGAAAAGAATTTAGCACTGTAGAGCTGGAAAAATAAATCATCAATTCTCTCAAGTGGATACTTATTCTTTACAGTTACCTTGTTCAACCACTGGTAATCAATGCAAATACGAAGTGAACCATTGTTCTTATGCATGAAAAAGACAAGGGAACCTCACTAGGACCGCTAGGAGAGGATAAAACCCTTGTTTAAAAGATATTTCAATTGCTCTTTAAGTTCCTTCAACTAAGCTAAAGCCCATTGATACGAGCGAATAGGAAAAGGAAGAGTTTCCAGAATAAGATAAATATAAAAATCAATCTCCGTATCAGGAGGGACACCAAGAAGATCTCGAGGGAAGACTTCCGGAAACTTATTTACCACTAGGACAGAATGTAAGGACGGATCCTCCGAGTTAAAATCCTTATCCCAAACCAAATAATATAGAAAACCTTTGGAAATTAATTTCTAGGATATAAGATATGATATGAACCTCCTTTTAGGCTTTAGGGAATTTTCTCTCATTCAACAATTATCTCATTAGTGAAATAAAGCATGACCTTATGGGTTCGGTAGTTTAGAGAAGCATAGAATGAGTGCAATCAATCCATCCCATAAATAACATCAAAGTCAACCAGGTCTGACTCTATCAAGCCTACCAAAGTTTCTATATTACAAACAGATACCACACAATCCCTATAGACTCTTCTAACAACCACAGAGTCACCAATTGGGGTAGAAATAGAAAAAAGGTTAAATAAATACACAAGACTAAAACAAAAATTTATAGTCAAAGATGGGGTCACATATAAGAGAATGTACCCCAGATCAAGTAAACAGCACACATTATGAGAAAAGTGTTTCAACGTACCAGTAATAACATTCAGAGATACCTCAGACTTCTGATGAGTAATGAGTGAATAAAGGCAGTTTTGACGAGTGCCAGAGCTAAAAATGGAACCCTCTGGTGCAGAAGCTGATAAAGAGGCAGCAGGAACGAAGCGGTCCCAAAACATACTAGACAAATCATCCCATAAGGAAAAACTAATATCTTTCCCTCTCAACTATTTCCACTCTTTGTACCATTGGTACGTTACATCCTTCATTTCTTAGGCAGCAAATTGTACATCATCAACTTTCAAAGAATACATAACCCAAAATATTTTCTCTATTTCATCAATGAAACATTGAGGATTCTCCTCAACATTATTACTAATAAACATTGAAGGATGCAGGCTCATAAATTGGCCAAATATAGTGTCCTCGAAAAAACCCATAGCAGTCCCAACAGAACACAACTGTTGTGACTAAGATGTCACTAGTTGGGTTAATAGGTAAATGAAGCAACAAAACTCAGAATTAGTAACCTCTCCGTGAGGTGATTGAGTAGGAGTGTCACTCTAAGGATAAGAATCAGTGGGGACAGGTGGAACTCTACGAGGACATTTAGATGAAGTGATACTTGATAGGGCTCATACTAACAGGTTGGATGAGCTCTGTCCATATTGTCTTCAAACAGGACAGGAGAAGTTCCACGGACATCAGATCTTCTTAAAGGCATGATCTGAAAGACGAACAAACAAAAATCATAAGGATCCAAGACCTTTTACTCAATAGCCCAAAATTAAGACAATAAGAAAGGAAAACATTCCTAAATATCTCATATCTTCTTCCTTACAAGTGTGGTACGCAATACACCCATAAAAGAGACTCTACAAGACACGGCTTTGTGGACACCCAATTGACCATGAACCTAGGCACTGATAACACTTTTTTCATGACCCAAACCTGTGTCTGGCTATGATGGGCAATTCAAGTCCATCGAGGATGAAAGACCACCCCTAATTACCCAAACCATCAACTACCTTATACCTTATGTCAGATGAATTTTGAACAAATAGCAAGATAGCATATAATAGAACTTATGATAATTCATAATATGTCTATGTCTATACTAACCACCGATAACCGAAAAATCATCTATCAACAAATAATTGACAAACCACTAAAGTGCACAGTAATTCATCAATGCCTTTACAAAACTAAAAATAAATAAAATGTCGGGACAAGCCCCCAACAATAGCCAAAACCAATAGCCAAAGAAATAGTCAACTCATAAAAAGAAAACCACAACATGAAATGGGGCCTTGCGAAGGATGGAAGCTCACCACTTCTATCTGTCTCACTAGCTGATCCTAAATCCAAGTCACTGAGTAGGAGATATGGAAGTACAACTGATTCCTATATCATGTAGGGATATAATATCTGAAAACGGTTAGCAGCTGGAATGCTAGCATATAACTCAGGTATAAAAGAACAAAATAATGGCATGATAACAATCTAAAACGAATACAAAATTCAATGCATAATTTTATCTAAATTGAATATACATGCATATATAATATGATATGCTAGGGTGGGGAGCAATCTTAGCATGAAGTTTGAAGACCTTAACCTAGGTTATATAGCATAACTGTGATACAATAAGGCACCCAGGGAATATATGGGCCCAAATCTTCCATAGCTGAAAGGGCCCAGCACATGTAGCAACACAAACTAGAGAATATCTATATCTTTTCATGCCTTTATGGGGGACTCAAACCTCTTGGCATAATCAAGGTGACTTAAGAACCAATGAATACAACATGAGGGACTTGAACCTCCCATTTAATTATTCAATATGAGGGACATGAAGCTCCCGATGATTTAGGCACCCACAACGGCTAACGCAATTTCAAGTTTTAAACCTTTGGGACCTCTACTTTCATGGCTTAGCTACAAATCCCACTAATAAGCCCAAACTAAAACATTTGATATGCATCACCATTGATTAACCCATTATAGATATAGTTACACTGTTTATATCATCATACCAACCTCACTTGCAAACATATAATATGCCACAAAAATAATTTCATCAATCGCCACTCTAAACCTTTGTCCAAACCAAGATATCAAATTACTACAACATTTGGGACTCGAGCCCATTTAGCCAATCAAACCCACAAGGTTATAATTTAAACCTATTTATGTCCATCAAGGCTTTCATAAAGCCATTCATCATTCATTAACCATTTTATTACCATCCATTAGCTCAACACACAATTCAAACATGGGACAAGGTCATTCTCAATACCAATTTCATTGACAGGTTGAGGGCATATCGTTGTCAAAACTAAAACAAAAGTAGAACTATCAAATTGGGGATTCACCATGATTCCTCAATTAAATCATCATCCCCATGCACACATATGTGCATAACCACAATTAATGCATAGATAATAATAATTAAGGCACAGGAAAACCTTATTAAACAATAAACATTTAAAACCCTCAACCCTTGTTTCAAAACACATGTCAATGACTCATGAAAAATACTTTAAATCACGTGCTTTTACAAAATGCCCGAATCATAAATATTTACGGAGAGAAATTAACCATTGAGCTCTTGGATGAAAAAATTGGTAAAACCCTAGCTTGACTTGCTTAAGAAGATTTAGAGAGAGTATTTAATCCATTTAAGTGTTGAATTAATGCCCCAAAAGTGTTTTATGGACATTGGTTGTAAGGGATTTTAAGTGGGAAATTTTTGAAGTGCCCCCAAGTTAAAAGCTAGAAAAGCATCATCCTTAGTTACGAGTCTTCCATCTACTCATCACATCCCCTAATGACTCATCACCATGATTCATAACTATGACAGTCTCAAAAACCTTAACAATCTTTACCTTACCAATAAACCGACTAACTCATAACATAATCCTATGACTCGAAGGGTCCTACTCCTAACCAGAGCAGAACCAAATAGGGTGAATACATGGCATTCAACAATTTGATCATTATGAATCATAACAAGTCTTTACGACTTGTAGTGAGAAACTCATAATCAAAGAAGAATAATGCCACCAACTTATATGATTTGGTTAAGACTCATCATGAGTCTTCACGACTCATTTCCACAAGTTGTACCCAGGACAGAAAATCAACACATCCACTGGACACCTTATGACTGGGTCACATGACCTATCAAGACGCCCTATGACTCATGGGGTTAACTAGTAACCAAGGAAGTAAGCTCAAAGCTCAGGAAATTTACAAGCACCAAAGTCCAGGGTGTTTCAAGTAATTTACAATAAGAATAACTAAAGAAGAAATGGATATATAATAGTACTAAATAGGTAGATAAACATAAAGGTAACTAGAGGTAGCTTGCCTAACATCCTAAATATCACGAGAATCATTTATAAGAAGGGAGAATCTTTAGAAAATTAGAACATCTAACACAAAATAATAATAATAATAATAATAATGCAATCTTGTAACGAGTCTCATAATATTAAAATGAAAGAGAAATTGCAAAGCATACCTACAATCTTAGTCATAAATCCATAACCATTCAGCCAGAAACTTAAAAATAATAACCAAATAGCATTTCAAAAGTATAAGCCTACACAAACAATAACCTAACTGGATGTCCATAATCCCAGAAGGAAAAAACATACACTCAATAAATAGCAAAAATAACCTATATCTACCAGTTCCTCATAAGACTGGTAGGTACAAGTATGGAACAATAACACTGGAGATAGGCAATGCATATGAATGAAAGCACTCAAAGTAATCCAATACTAACATTCAAACTAAGTGACATATTTTACAAAGTATATGAGCCTCTATTAGCTACAAGAACTATGGATTATCCCTCACTCTAGAACATGGTTCCCAGACAAAGGAACCTATAGGGGACTCTAGATAATTGTATATACTATTTGGCCCTGAAATAGGACTTCAAGTAACCATGCATTACAAATCTGCTCCATTATCATACCAAAGATAAGGAGTATAATAAGTGGTTGGAATCAAATCAAGAAATAAAAAGTAGTAATCTATAAAAATCAATGCTCATAATCTAACTGAGACTAAAAGAATACAATAGTGTAGAAAACTTAAAATCTATCTCAATCAAATTAAGTAAATAAGGATAAATTAGTAGAACAAAAATGCAATAGAATCTACCTTTGTTGATGTTTCCAAAGTGGTGCATATTAGTTCACAAGACTAACATCAAATAGAAAGGGTGGTACAATTTTTGTTTTATAAACAATTTGTGAGTAAAAATTGGGAATAAATCCCTTATCAAAAATAATATAAAAAACAATGACTTTATTTATAATTGTACCAATAAATATTTATAAATAATGTACATTACATCACTAGTTCCCAAACAATGAAAACATAAGTGCCTAAGAATCAATAAACTAAGCCAGAACTCTTTTGGAGCATTAAGAATTAGAATAGTATCCTACTGGTTCGTAACTAAAACTCATGTCCAATAATATAAAGAGTGATGTTAATATATATATATACATATTTATATATATTTATTGATCAATGAGTATACTTAGATATATAGAGAAAGGAGGATAATTGGGATAAAGTAAGGAATTAGACGATTCAAACAATGAAAACCAACCTACTTTCAAGGTACCCACCAAAACCTATGGTATGGACCTTAATTTATACCTTAAAATCATGGAAAGTAACCTAGACTTCTATCCTAATCTATGTTGTACATGTAGAAGGGTAAATATTTAAGTCATGGGGTCAATATCAAATGGAACATATGGTACCAAAGAAGTCTAAGGTCCCCGTACTAATAAAAGGGTATATTCTATCATAGCTACCTTAAGGGATTTGTATAGTATCTAAAGTTCCTCTATCAAACATGCAATTAATATAGTACACCAACTTGTTGAGCAAAATTGATCCTGGCCTACCTAATTATAGAATAACACCCTCACACCAATTACAATTTTGTCATCCCATCCTCTTGATCTCTAAACACCTATTGTGCTATCAAAAAACACAATCTATACATTTACGAGGGAAATGAGACCCATATTGTATTTTAAATGTATCAGCGAAATTAGGTCAAAAAAGCCTATAGGATCACTAAAGAAATTTAAAATTTGAATTCATTATTTTGTCCTTTATAGTTCTAGCATTGTAGTCTCACAATTTGCGCATGATCTGAGTTTAAACCAAGGCTCAAATTAGTTCAGCAAGTGAAGGACCAAAAACACCCAAAATCAAGAATTTAAAGAAACAAAGCGAAATCTCGATGGAAGAATTACTTAGGAATGATTATGAAGGATACAAAAATATTACCTGAACTCATTAGGATGAAATTCCCACTTATTTCTAGCTCAATATTTCAACAATTTAGGAAAAAATTTTACAATAACTAAAGGACATAAAGTTCCTAAATATATGCACAACTAGTGATTGTTAAGCGACCATTTATCCTCTAAAGCGGCTGCTACTAAAGTGACTTATGCAGTAGAAATCCTACTAAATTAACACCTTAGTCTCTTAAGCAAGGTCCTCTTTAGCATCCATTTCCTAGGTAACAAGTATCGTTAAAACGGCTACACCAACTACCAAAAATAAAAAAAAATTCCAAGTACAAAATTACTCCAATTAGGTTCTTGGGATTTGTTTTTAACATCATGAATACAAGAGAAATAAGATAAATCACTAAAACTGGCATTCCAGCCTGAAAAGAACCATTGCAATTTTCAACAGAGGTTAGTTTGATAAAATTTGGGCCCCATACATTAGGTATAATTTTACCAAAGTTCACCCAATAGTAAAAATTAAGCCTATAATCCTCCGGATGAAATAAAAGGTCCTACAAGACTAAAATCTATATTACGGAGCTAACAAAACAATAAAAAAAATCATTCGAGGGCATTTACTATATGTGTTTGATGATGACTATTTTCTCAACTTTAAAATCTCCAAAATACAGAAATAGGATAAAAATCAAAACAAACTGGACGATGTGATGTGATTTTTGGAAATGGGATGTTCCTTTTAGAAACACAATTGCCACTTTGTGATGAATAAATTTTTCCAACCGATGCTCCTTTGCACTTTTTGCACTAATCTTTCATCTTCTTGTTTTTTTGGCTATTTCAATCATTTATTGGCCTTAATCTTGAGATTAAAGTAAATTAACACTAAAATACATTCAAATTATCATTGAGGACATGATTTCATACAATTTCGGGACAAATATATTGCTACACTGAAGATCACCATTGTCTTATTTTGGCATGCAGTGTAGGCATCGTGCAAGGTGTGTAAAGTTAAACCTATAATAACTCTACCATCTTGAATCATCTACGGAGACTTCAACCCCACTTAATTCTCAAATCGTACATCTAAAGTATTGTTAGGACCAATTGTCAAATATTTTTAGGCAATCATTCCCTTCCTATCCATTCAACACAAAAATATCTTATTAACATGTTAGCATAATTTTTATGCCTTTTTGAACTATTTTTAAATACTTTTCATGATATTCCCCTCCTTTCTTACTATTCCCAAGAAATACTAGGATAACTAGAAGGGACCTAAAATAATTAGTCCTTAAATCCATGAATTTCCTATTTTAAGTCCAACTTGGGATCTCTACCGTTCCCAACAAATGGTTTTGGCCAAAGAAGTTGTCTAGTCTCTCCTAAAGGATTCAAGAAGGATTAGGTTCAAAAGAAGGGACTTTGAATAATAGGTTTTTTCTTGGAATAAGTTTATTTAAGAAAAAGGGTTCCAATGTTTAAATTTTGGACAAGATTGGTCACTTAACTCAAAATGGTTCGATCTGTATTGTATCCTTATTCTCTATATCTGTAGCTAAACTAAAGATCCTAATCTATATTGTCTTATGCATCTACCTCTCGAAAGCAACAACAAGGATATCATCTATAGTCTCCTGCCTATAAGTCTACTTATCAATATATATAGTAACCCGAGGCTCAACTTATGTTCTAATTTGTCCCTACTCTTTAAAATAACCCTAGATCTAAATAACATCAACATCCTCATTTGAAGAACAACCAATCTTATCCTTCTCCTTCTCTTCTACTACACGGTCATCCTCATGAGTGGGTGATTACTCCGTGTCTTAGACGAAGCTCTATATACATATGTATATGTGGGAATCAGAGCTCATGCATATAATTCTAAAGGGAAACTAGATTATGATTTAAGTTTAAGGGTTTAGGGTTTTATAGGATTCTTAGGGAATAATCTTCTCTTGCCAAAAATCTGCAAGGTCTCATGGACACCACATAACTCATCATAAACTGAATCCAAAGATACTTCCACATCATCAATGATTAACTAAGGTATCTCCTTCTCTAATTTGGCTGGCCTAATGTCACCAGAGTATGCAAACTAGCCTATCAGCATAATGTCACCCTAAGGAAATGGGACCCTCGATATTGTGGAATAGTCGACTGATGAGGGACAAAGCAAATATATCCCAAAGGCTGAGTGGATGGGATTGAAGAAGGAATAAAAGGTGGAGGATATATATATAATGTGGGACGTGTAGGAACTGTAGTAGTAGTAGTAGGAGGTTGGTTAACACCACTATCAAGAGTATCATTTTTTGGGGAATCATCCACCCAGAGTTTGTACTTCTAAACTTCCTTAATTAATTAAGTCCAGTAAAACCAACTGTAGGATTAGGGTTATACAAAAAATGCCCCGAGTTTGTACCCCGAATAATATACGATACTTATAAACCCAAAGGGCCACAACCTAACCCATGACTTATACCTACTACAATAAATGTGTAATAAATACTGTAATAATTGTGGTAATAGGTGGAAACATATGCTATAAGGTTAAAATATGTAAATAAATCTGAATGTGGTATCAAAATACAAAAACTGAATAAAAGTACTAAAAAACTGAACATCTATTTGATAATACTCTCGTCTGAAAAGTCTCTAACTGTCTAAACTATGGAGTTGATGGCACAAGCCCCTAATTAACTCCTTCTACTGAATAAAACTAAAGTACTACAAATAATATGCATGTCCTAGAACTATAAGAACTCACCACTACTCTGAAAGCTGAGAATTTGAACTGCTAAGAGTGCTCTAGAGATCGTGCGTCTGAACCTATGAAATAAGACATCATAGCACAAAAAAAGCATATGTTAGTACTTTGATTGTACTGGTATGCTCAGTGAGCTAGGCTAAAAGGCATGGGTTTATATGCATGCACAATAATAACTGAATAACATGAGTGTGACTTTGTAAGAGTACATGCATGAATACACACACTATAATAAAGATCATGCCAATATTGAGAACTAAATCTAAATAATGATAACCGATATCTGATTTTAAGAATATTGTATTATTGATTATCTGAATGTCTGCATCTGACAGTTCTAAATACTATAGAACCATATTGAGTTCCACAATGAGCTGAGTGACTATGTATAATAGTCTTGAATCTATAGAACTGAACTGACTTCTATTGTGAGACTACAAATGGATTAAAGATTGTAGGAGGTAATCATCTAACTGACATAACCCTCTCTAGATTGATTAGGGTTCAACTTGTAACCCTTCAGTTGTCTTTACCTATTGACCCTCTCTAAATTGATATAATATTTCATGCATCAACGTATCGTATCAAGTTTGCATTGGCTTACTGGAATTTGCACTGAAGTTGGGGAAAATCATCCATCAATACGATAGTTAATGCGACGTACCAAGATTGCATCGACCTACTATTTTGGCCACTGAAATTATTTCAAATAAGGTTTAAAAAATCCAAAACTCGTCCAGGAACACCTATGGACCTCCCTGATCATGAATCAACCTAAACATCAATATTTAATGGACGGAAAGGTCGCGATATAAGATTTCCAACCTTCGCAGGTTAAAATGAAACTAAATCTGAGTACTTAACTAAAGTGTTCTAAGTTTGGGACCCTTTGACAAGCCTAAAGGACTGAATTAAGCTTAATATTTTGTGGGGTCTTACATTATCTCCTACTTAGGAACATTTATCCTCGAATAAGACTGCTAAGATTGAGAATACAGAGAGACTGGACTTAGACACTGGGCATGCAAACTAAAGAATGGTTTAGTGACTAAAATCAATGATACACTGAATTATCATACTGAGCATGCATATCTGATGTATGAGTACATAGATGAACATGATTCATGAATGCATAAATGGGAATACAGACAAGCTGTGTTTATCCTACTAGACATGCATACCTAATGCATGAATATATGACTGAGTTGGCTTATGAACGTGTAACAAAACATGCAATGGTAACTAATACCAAGTTTGTAACTGAAATTGGAACATGAAACTGAATAACCTTAAGTAAAACTATTACCTTAAGCTGAATTTGAGTTTGCGGAGAAGAGCTAAGGATACTTGGTCCACATATTTGCTTCTGCTTCCTAAGTAGCTACCTCAATAGATTGATTCTGCTATAGAACTTTGACTAGAGTGATGTAACACCCTGACTTTCTAAATTTGAATGCTACACGGTGCTTATGACCCCGAAGGACCACAAGCTAACCCATGACTGATATCTGTACCTATACACTGCATAATATATATGTAAAATGCAAAAAACATGAACAATACTCCATAAGGTTTAGCTAAATAAAATATCTGACAAACCATAACATCCATATGGGGTAACGAATGCCCAAAACAATTGAAGTCTGAAGCAAATCTGAACTAAATTTGAAAGCCTCTAAATACTATCTGATTAAGGAGTTGAAGGAACATGTCTCCAGCTAACACAGTAAACTAAAAGATAACCAAAGAAAATAAATGAGGTCAAATCATATCATTCTCAAATAAAGAGGACTCACTGCAACTCTATATACTGAAATGTGACTGCTACTGCTAATCTAGAACTCGTGGATCTGAACCTATGGTGTAACATAAAAGAAAGAACCATAGCATAAATGCGTCAGTACAACTAAAAATACTGAGTATACGAGTGAGGTAGTCTATATGCAAAAGGGCTTACATACATGAGCAGTGCTAACTAAATGAATAATATGAATGTGAGAGTGCAAACATACATACATAGTAACTGAGATAGTGAATACGTGATATCTAGATCTGTTCACTAATACCTGGTTTATTGATATATAACATGACTAATACTAGGATTTTTGATAACATGGATGACTATATCTGTTATCCTGAATCTGATAGAACTACTTGAGTTTTATATTGCAATTGAATTGACTATATCTGACCGTCCTAGTATACTGAAATCTAAAGAACTATCTGAGTTCTTTTACTGAGACTGAGACAGAATTTGATAGAACTACCTGATATTGACTATAGCAATATCCTTCTCAAGAATTCAATCAGTAAGGAAATATTTTAATTCATCTATTTACTAGGACACTTTTGAGGCCTTAATATGAATCAAAATTGATCATAACACTACTAAAGCACTAAAAATTTATTACTCATGAGTTCGAAGCATGATCCTAAAATGTCTGAACTTTTGGGGTATTACAAGGGACTTCTTTGTTCCTCAGTCTACGAATCTGATAATCATGGATTTCGATGGGGATCTCTTTATAAGAGAGGTTGTTCTAAAAATCTATGCCTTCTATGGGGATTACTGCTAATGGGTCACCTATGCATTTCTTTAGTAAAGAGACAAGAATTATTGGATGGGCTAAAGATTGATCTGAAGGCAACTCAAGCTCGTAGGCTACTTTTTTGATATGACTGAGAATTCGGTAAGGACCGAAATACCGAGGACTGACTTTGCCCTTCTGCTAAACTGTTTTACTCCATTCATAGGAGAGATCTTCAAGCAAACATAGACACTAATCTTGAACTCGATATTCTTTCTGCGTATATCTACGTATAATTTTTATTGGCTCTGAGCTATCTTAAGTCTTTTCCTGATTAACTAAACCTTCTCTAATGTATCAAACACCAAGTCATGCCCTAACGCTATGGTCTCACCCACTTCAAATCAACCAATGGGAGATCTACACCTCCTTCCAATAAATTATCTCAAATAGAGCCATCTAAATATTGGAGTGATAATTGTTGTTATATGCGAACTCAATCAAAGGCAAGTGGTGATCCCAACTACTCTTAAAGTCTATCACATATGCTTGAATCATATCCTCTAAAGTCTCAATGGTCCTTTCAGCTTGACCATCTATCATAGGATTAAAAGCTGCACTAAGGAGAACTCATGTACCAAGACCCTTTTGGAATGCTTTCCAGAAAATAGAGGTGATCTGGGTACCTCTATTTAAGATAATGGACAACGAAACACCATACAATCTAACCGATTCCTTGATATAGAGTTTGGCGTAATCCTCAGCTGAGTAGGAGGCATGGACCGAAAGGAAATGAGCTGATTTGGTCATCCTTTCTATAATGGCCCAAATTGAGTCATATTGATGACAAGTACGAGGCAAACCCATCACAAAGTCCATGTTCACTTCTTCCTATTTCCAGGTGGGAATACTGAACTCCTGCATTGACCCACTATGCTTTTGATGCTCAATATAAACCTACTGATATGTTGAGCACTTAGCCACAAACTCTGCAATGTCTCTTTTAATCCCACTCCACCAATAGATCTCCCACAAATTATAGTACATCTTCGTGGCCCCTGGATGAATAGAGTATTGCGCACCATGCGCTTCAGCAAGAATTCGCTGCCTCAATTAATCTACACCTAGTATACATAAACAACTCTAACAACGTAAAACACTATCTCCCCCTAGGGAGAAAACCTTTACCTTTTGATTTCGGATTGATTTCATCAACTGGACTAGACTAGGATCCCTATTATGCGTTCATCTTCCCCTAGGGAGAAAACCCCTACCTTTTGATTTTGGACTGATTTCTTCAACTGGACTAGACTGGGATCCCTATCATGGTTTTCCTTTACATCAAAATTTAGGGATGATTCAGAGCTACTATACACCCATACATTACCTTTTGCTAAATCAGCTAAGAGAACACCTCATTGGGCTACCTGATGAATATCTTGGGCTAACTTTTTCTTACTATTCTCAACATGGGCAACACTATCCATAGACATTCTACTGAGAGCGTTAGCTACTACTTAGCCTTGCCTGGATAATGTAGAACACTTATGTCGTAGTCTTTCAACAACTCCAACCACCTTTTCTGACAGAGGTTGAGGTATATCTGAGAGAACACATATTGCACGCTCTTATGATCAGTGAACACATCAATATGCACATCATACAAATAGTCCCTCTAAATCTGTAAGGCAAACATTACTGCTGCTAACTTAAGATCATGAGTAGGGAAATTCTTCTTATGGGGTTTAAGCTGCCTAGAGGCATAGGCTATGACCTTACCTATCTGAATTAGAACTCACCCTAAGCCAACTCTGGAGGCATCATAATACACAAAAAATCTATCTAAACCATCCGGTAGGATACAAACTGGAGCTGTAGTGAGTCGAGTCTTCAACTCCTGAAAACTCTTTTCACAAGAATCGACCACTGGAATTTTACCTTCTTCTAAGTCAATCTGGACATATGGGATATAATATATGAAAATACCTCAATGAACCATTAGTAATAGCCTACCGAACCTATGAAACTCTTGATATCTGATGGAGAGATGGGCCTGGGCCAGTTTCTCACTTCTTCGGTCTTTTGGGGATCAACTCTAATACCATCACCAGAGATTAAATGGAAAAGAAAAGCTACTGACCTTAGCCAAAATTCACACTTATTGAATTTGGAAAATAAGTAATGGTTTCTGAGAGTCTGCTATACTATTGTGAAAAGGTCCGCATAATTGTATTCACTATGAGAGTAAATAAGAATGTCATCTATGAAGACTATGATGAACATGTCCAAGTACGACTTGAACACATGGTTCATCAAGTCCATGAAATATTCTAGGGAAATGGTAAGACTAAAGGATATAGCTAAATATTTGAAGTGATTGTACCAAGTTCTGAAAGCTATTTTTTGAATGTCACATTCCTTGATTCTGAGTTGATGATAGCCTAATCTAAGGTCTATCTTACAGAAATAACTAGCACCCTAAAATTGGTCAAACAAGTCATCGATTCTGGGGAGCAGATATTTGTTCTTGAACGTAACTTTATTTATCTGATGGTAATCTATACATATTCTGAGGGAATCGTCTTTCTTACATATGAAAAACACTAATGCGCCCCACAGGGACACATTGGGTCTGATGAATCCCTTATCTAAGAGATCCTTTAACTGCTACTTTATTTTTTTGAGTTCTGCTGGATCCATTTTATATGGTGGGACAGATATGGGCTGAGTATCTGGAAGGAAACTGATTCCGAAATCAATTTCCCCTTCAAGAGAAACTCTGGGAAGATCTTCAAGAAACATATATGGGAATTCATGTTCTACTGACACTGATTCAAGAGTAGTGATTTTTGAACTAGAGTCCTAGACTCGAATGAGATGGTAGACACATCCCTTAGCTATTATTTTTCTTGCCCAAAGTTAAGAAACAAGTTGACCCCTAAGTGCTAAAGTGCTACCCTCTAATCTATGTCACGTTCACTTGGAAACTTAAACTGGACAATTTTGTTTCTGCAGTCGACTGAGTTATAGCAAAAATGAAGCCAATCCATGCCAAGAATGACATCAAAATTAGTCGTCTCTAATTCGATTAAGTTTGCTGAAGTGACTTTCTGAGATATCATAATTGGAAAGTTCTTGTATAACCGCCGGGCTATGATAGATTTACCCATTGGGGTATAGACTGGGAAGGGCTCTGCTAGGATTTTAAGACTGGCTCCAAAATCTACTGCTATATAAGGACTAATAAAGGACAAGAAAGCTCCTGGATCTAGCAAAGTGTAAACATGCTTATGATAATCTTGTAACATACCAGTGAACACATCAGGAGAACTTTCCTAATCCTATCGAGAATGAAGAGCATAGAGTCTATTTGGGTACTACCCATTGGTGGCATTGGATGAGGCACCCTACTGATTCGAGTGACCAGACTATGCTAGGGGACGGTTATTCTGACCCCAAGAACCTAACTGGGGACAATCTCTAACTCTGTGGTCTCACTTGCCATACCTGAAACACATATTACGCTTGCTCTGCAGATACCCTGGTGGTTTCTATCGCACTTCTAGCAAAGGGGATTGGTTTGGGCACTGCTAACACTGCCTTGGGGTTTAGTACATGATGCTTATCTCTGTTGCCATCTCAAAATTTCAGCACTGGATCACTGGCTAAGGACGGAGCTGGAAATGAAGATTTTAGGTGGAACTAAGATCAATTCTCACCCTCTGACTTTGACTAAGCAAAATTGAAACTACCTATTCTCGCTCTCTTATTCACCCTCTCTTTCTCTTTATTTTTGGCCTTCTCTATCTGCTGAGCATGGACCATAAGCCTAGCTATGTCTATTTTATTAATAATCATTGTTGTCCTACGCTCTTTGACCATGCTGCTAGACACCCTTAACACAAACTTACTCGTCTTCAGTCTGCTATCTGCTACAACAAGCAAGGCATATTTGGCTAACTGAGTAAACTTTAGAGAATACTCCTGCACTGTTATATTTCCCTGTTTCATGTTTATAAACTATAAAACTTTTTATTCCCTCAACTGTAGCGGGAAGAACCTATCCAGAAAAGCTACTGCAAACTCCTCTCATTCTATGAACCCTACATATGTGGTCCTTTTTGCCTTCCACTATTTAAACCATGAGTGAGCCACATTCTGTAACTAATATATGACTAACTCAGCTCTCTCACTAGTATTCACCCCCATGATATCGGTAACCTTCTGCACCTAATCAAGAAATTCCTAAGGGTCCTCATCTGACTTAGACCCAGTAAATGATAAAGGGTTCATTTGGGTGAAGTCTCGAATTTTATAAGCAACAGTATTGGCCACTAGGTTGGACAAATCGAAAGTTG
This sequence comes from Capsicum baccatum var. pendulum, assembly GCA_030864225.1. Taxonomy (NCBI): domain Eukaryota; kingdom Viridiplantae; phylum Streptophyta; class Magnoliopsida; order Solanales; family Solanaceae; genus Capsicum; species Capsicum baccatum. The sequence continues at coordinate 183,438,053 of CM061558.1, read as the reverse complement.
GGCATTCATTCTGAGCTGCCATATAATGAGATAGGGTGGTGAAGGCTGCTTTAAACTCAGTGTGGGAGACATGCTCGCCCAAAGGATCTGGATAGATGGGCTGAAGGGCTGACTCGTCTCCCATTTCTCTTTCTTGAGTCCTCTTTCGAGGCATATTCTGTAAACAGAAGAGAAGGTAGGATTAGAAAGAGTGTGTAACTGGAGTTCATGCTTACTCGCACAACATGAATACTAAAAGAAGGGAAACTTTTTCTAGAATATCTCATATCATTCTATCCATAAGAGTGGCACGAAACACAGCCATGCATAAGATCTACTAGATGCGGCATTTAGATTTACTAGGACACTATTGAACCTTAGGCTATTATACCAAGGTTGGAACGCCCCATGTCTATATCCCAGATGCTATATGGTGCTCATAACCTCAACGGGCCGTAAGATAACCCATGACAGGTACCTACTACAATACTATGTAATAAATACTATAATGATTGCGAAAATAGGCAAAAACATATGCCATAAGGTTCAAATATATAAATGAATCTTAATGTGGTATCGAAATACCAAAACTTAATATAAATACTGAAAAATTGAACAACTATCTAAAAATACTCTAGCCTAAAAAGCCTCTAACTGTCTAAACTATGGAATTGATGGGACAAGCCCCCAACTAACTACATCTGCTGAAATAAAAGTAAAGTACTTCAAATGATATGCATGTCCTCAAACTGTGAGGAATCACCAATACTTTAAAATCTGAGAATCTAAACTGCTAAGGCGATCTAGAGCCTCTGCGTCTGAACCTATGATATAAGATATCAAAGTGGAAAGAAAAGCATGCGTCAGTATTTTGGATATACTTGTATGCCCAGTGAGGTAGGCTTAAAGGAATGGGTTTATATGCATGCACAATAATAACTAAATAACATTAGTATGACTAAGTAAGAGTACATGCATGAATACAAATAATGAAACTGAGATCGTGATAATACTGAGTACTAAATCTGAATACTAATAATCGATATCTGATTTTATGAATACTATATTACTAATTATCTGAATAACTATACTTGAGAGGTCTTAATACTGTGGAACCAAACTGAGTTTTGTAGTGAGATGAATGACTATGTCTAATAGTCCTGAATCTGTAGAATTGAACTAATTTCTATTCTAAGACTAAGACTAGAACTGAGACTCTAGGAGGTAATTATCTAACCGATATGCCCCTCTCTAAGATAATTGGGGTCCAACCTGTAACCCCAGTTGGAAAGGTGTCAATACCATGCCACGGGTGGAGATACCCTCATTTGGTAGCTACTCTAATGAGAACGGTGGAACCTTAATCTAACTGGTTAAAATACCTCATCAACCCTCATCTGGCAGGTTTGATGTCTCAAACTACGTTGGCTACATATTTTCAGAATGCAAGGATTTCTTATAAGGATCACACCCTCTACTGGCAGGTGAGCCCTCATCATTGGGTTCACTCGATGCTGAAGTCTACTCCCAACTAAAATACGCTAAACTTATTATACTGAATTGGATGGGGCTAATACTTAGTTTATTGTGGTTTCCTGAGTTCTGTAACTGATTGAGAGTACTAATGATCCTGAAATGACTGATTCTACTCTATGAATGACCATGGATTGAGACAAGCAGCTAAATTTTCAGGTACAAGTACCCCCAAGACTCGATAGAATAAATTAAGAGACATGGCACAACTTGAAGCATATAAGCTAAGTAGTTGATTATCATTCATTCATTGGGGCACTCAAATATGTTTCAAATGAGGTATGAAAAATCTAAAACTCATTCGAGAACACCTATAAACCTCCCTGATCATGAACCAACCTAAATATTAACATTTAATGGATGTAAAGGTCACAAAATAATATTGTAAACATTGATAGACTGAAGTGACACTAGTTCTGAGTACTTAGCTAAAATATTCTAAGTCTGGGACCCCTTGACAAGCCTAAAGGACTGAGTTAAGCTTAGGATTTTGTGGGATCTTACAAAAATCCTTATTCTTATAAAAGGAAACCTTGGCACAATGGCATAATTCAATGAAAATCATGAGAAATACAAGGTAGCACAATGACATTACTTGGTGATCAAACAATAATATTCAAGGGAGGTTTACGTTTGTTGTTCCCAGCAAACAATATTTGGGGCAAAAACTAAAGCCATGTTAATACTCTCTTTCACAATAATAGTGCCCACAAGCAATTCTCAACGGGGCACATAAATTGATTGGTTTATTTAAGGAAAAAAGTTTCTACAAATGGCGCTCAACTAATATCGCGCCTCTAAATTAATATTCCCCATTTGAATTTGTATCTTTAGTATAAGCCGTAGAGGTGGACTATCACTTATCAAAGTGGCTAACCAACCTTGCAATTCAGCTACAGGGTTCCCAATTATGATGTTAAAGTATTAAATATTAAATATTTTGCATCACAAAATCTTTTTTGTAATTGTGTCATCACAATGCTCACCCATACCTCGCACCCTAATAAACTCTCTTATTTCTTGCAACCATAACTTTTCTTAGTTGGAAAAATCTTTCCATATGTTATTTAAAACTTCATAATCCAATTTTTAATAGAAAGCTTCAAGGATTGAGTGAATACCTATTATTCGTGGTACTTTGTCACAGATGGTAACCTGTGATACTTGACTTTTAAGAGTATTAGACTTAGCTATTGGTCATTAATGGTGATTTGCTAATTGGGAACCTTAAGTTGGTTGAGGCAATATGGGCCTCTTGAGGATGGGGTAGAGTCTTTGATGTAGTAGAGTATTGTTCTACCCTTTTCTTCTATGGAGGATCAACTACAAGAGTAGGCAGTGTCTCATAAATAGAGGTAGTGTTCCCCTTCTTTGAGGAATTAAGATTGTACCTCTTGAAGTTTTAGATATGCTTAGAGATTTCGTCTTCAATTATCAGGATCTTGGACTTACTTTCTTCAACCCTTTTTTCTTTCATAGAAGCTTTCCAATTTAGAATCTTCCTTAACAGATAACACCTTTGATTGTTTTGAAGTAGAAAGAGGAGATCCTATTTGTTTCCTAACCACATGCCTTTTGCAAGTCATATCATTACATACGAGTTAAAATGACCAAGGCCAGAGTTAGAAAAACATAATACCAAACTTTTTAGGGCAGAATCACGGACTAGTCGATCCATCAAAAAATAGATTGGTGAGGGACAACAACTATCACTAATTCAAACCAAAATAAGCAGAAAGAACGGAGAGTAAAAGGGGTAGATCTATTTTTTGTTGTAGAGTTTGGTAATAATTCCAAGGTATTACCAACTGCACCAGCATCACTAAATATGTGTGCTTTGGCGATGCACCATGAAGCTCAACACATTATCAAAGAACTGTCAGGATTTTGAAAGACTTTCCAATCTATTTCAATGGCAACTCCTAATTACCAACACCATTCGTACTCAAATTTCCTCAAGTTTTAATGATAAAACAATCATTATTATGATTTTTAACTTAAGAACATCATCACCCTCTATATTATTGGAAAAATTGGTCAATTTCAAATTCATTTGCTATAACCTATGAATTTTTTACACCTATTTTAATAACAATAAATACAGTGCAAGCATGAACAAATTATAGAATTAACTCCCCAAATTGCAACAATTAAACTTCACCTTTAACAAAATCCCTCAAATTGAATTAATAACTTCAACAAAAAACTTTAGTCTACACATGTAACCTCGAATAAAAAGAAATCCAACATAGAAAAGAAAATCATAAACATTATGAAATAACAACTAACCATGAGTACTATTAACAGTTATTGCATTTAAATAAAAATTAATTCTAACCTTAAAAAGTTAGATAGAAAACTCAATAAAGATAGGGAAGAGAGAGATTATTGTGGCATGCAATTCTGATGGATATGGTGCCCGTGTGATGGTTGTCATGATATGTGTGTAAATTGATATGCGTGAAATGTGTGTATGTAATACCCCACATGTTTCTAAGCTAGATAGTGAATAAGTACTCCTACGTATGAAATCTCCTATCCTGTGATTCATACTTGAGTACATGACTTACAATAAATATCCTAGTGATAGGATAGCTTACGATGCATTAAGCATATTCATATGAGTCACTTAAGGTAATACAAGAGAAGAGTTTTTAAATCCATCAAGTTTTAGTGTTCGATTTTGTAGGAGTAATATTTGAATAATTCGATGTTAATGTTGTATTTTGGCTGATTTAGACCCACCAAATTGTAGAGAATCTAATTAGCTTTCCAACGATACCAATTTTGCCTTAATCCAATACCCGAACAAAAGGTTATGCCCATTTTCGTGAGAGACAGTAAGCATAGGCGATTGGTTAGGTGCCGCCCAACCCAAGCATAGGAGATTGGTTAGGAACAACCTAACCTAGCTTAGGCAATCACTTGGGTGCTGCCTAAGTTTGTTCTAGGTACCAAAAACACTCCGTTTTGAGTTATTTTAAGGTTAATTAAGTCTTTTAACACTCTTTACATGTCCCTAAACTTAACCCTACAAAATATATAGCTTCTAAACATATACAACCCTATTAACATCTCAAAGCTCATCATCCAAGAGCACTAAAAGAGAAAAAACAACTAGGGTTACATAACTAATCTTGAAGATCCGATTTCAAGGAAATTCCTTTGTCAATCATTAAGAATCTTCCTTCTAAGGTATGTGTGGGTTAATTTATGGATACCTTTCATCCATAAAGCTCAAAAACCCTCTTTTTCATTGTAAAGTATGATTATATATTGTTGGGTGTTGATGACTATGTTGTTGATATTGGGTGATTCCTAAGATGGAATCTTTATATGTTTTTTTTTTTAATTTCATGATATCATATGAGTTGGAAACATATAAATTTGGTTGTTCATGATGTATAATTTGATGATTTCACCTATGCTTAAGATGTACATGTAAGGTTTTTGATAAATTGCCTAAGAAACTAGAAATCATGCAATATAGCTAAATTGTGACTAAGTGAAGGATTCATGATATGCCCTTACGTTCCAATGACTTCTATGTTTATAATGTACCTTGTAAATATTGTTGGAATACTCATGAACAATTCTTATAAGATTATGCTATGTTTACTTACAAATCCTACTTATGAACAAGATGTATGATAACCATGCAATCTACATGAACTTCCATGCTATTGGTATGTGTTGCCAATATGATTATGCAATGAACATGATATTAATATTGTGCAAGTACTTCCATGTGATATGAAATCCTTTCAATGCAATACATTGTTGATAACCATGCTTAGTATGAGATCCCTACTTATGATATTATAAATTTTGGACTCTACTCTTATGATCAAGTCAGTCATGCATGTCAGTTTCCTTCCATCGAGTCTTGGGGGTTCTTGTATCCGAAAACTATAGCTGTGTGCCTAGATCCATGTCATGTTTCACGATATTCGAACTTAAGCTATGATTCTATAGACGTCAGTGAGTCATGTGACTGAAGAAAACCTCATGATCTTAGTCAGTTTTCAAATATTAGTAACATTCCGCCAGTTAATGGAATTTAGTAAGATTAAGTCATGCACAGTCAGTTATTCATGTTCAGTCCTGCTAGATGGGAGTAGAGGTTAGAACCGAGTGAACCCAAGGATGGGAACTCACCCTTCAGTTCAGGGTGTGATTCTTAGTAGTCATCCTTCTGTTCCAGACCTACATAGACAACGTAGGTTGAGACATCTTAACCCATCAGATTAGGGTTGATGAAGAGGCTTAACCCATCAATTTAGGGTTCCCACCATTCTTATTGAGTACCCATCAGATAAGGGTCACTCATAGGTTGTCCTTACCCCTGACACGGTAGTGAAACTCTTCGAGTCATGGTAGAGATTGGACCCCAGCTTAGACATAACGGCATACATAGGGCATGTCAGTTAAACACTATTTCCCACAGTTTCAGTATCAGTCTCAGTAAAAGAACTCAGGGCATTCTTCAGATCTTAGTATATACAGGACTGTCAGATGCAGTCGTTCATGTTATCAGTTTCAGTATAAGTTATGGAAGTTATCAGTAAACCATGTATTAGCTTACAGGTTATGCTATCACGTATTCATGGTCCCAGTTTCTATATATGTGTGTTTGCACTCCAACGTTCATATTAGTTAGTAAGTGTTTTTCATTTAGGAAACCCATTATGTTCATCCTACCTTCCTCGTATACTCAGTACACTAGTTGTACTGACACATTTGTGCTATGGTGCTTTATTTTCATGTTCACCATAGGTTCTGAGACACGAGCTCCAGCCCAGCAGTAGTGGCAGCATTCCAGTCACCGAGATACAGTGATTCCTCATTGATTTGCGGACAATATGATTTGATTCATTTATTTATTTCTTTAGTTTAGTTTTACAGAGTTAGTTGGATATATGTTCCGTCAACTCCTTATTCAGATAGTTTAGAGGCTTTCAGATTTATGTTTAGATTTATGTTCAGATTAAGTTGTTTTGGTTATTTTCGCCCACAGGATTGTATTCAGTTGAACCTTATGGCCTTATAATTCTATGTATTCTATATTATTATATCATGATTTGCAGTATCCAGGTACAAATATCAGTCATAGGTTAGCTTGTGGTCCCTCGGGGTCATGAGCACCATGTAGTATTCCAGTTCAGCGAATTGGGGTTTTACAAACATGGTATCAGAGCCTAAGGTTCAATAGAGTCCTAGGAAGTCTGAAAGACATATCTAGTAGAGTCTTGTACATGGGTGTATTGCCCTCCACATTTACGTGCGGGAGGCTATAAGATTTTTTAGGAACAGTCCCCTTTCTTTATTATTCATGTCATGCTAGTGATCATAATCACAAGTTAAACTCTCCGTATAATCCATTCTTCTCTTATTCTAGACCATGGCCCCAAAAAGAAGAAACCAGCCAGCTCCTCAGCCCGAAGATCCTTTGGGCGAACATGTTTCCCATGTGGAGTTTAGAGCCGTATTTACCATACATGCTCAGTCAATGGCTGCACAGATTGAACGGCCACTAGTCATTCTGGCCAATCCATTGGCCAATCCCAAAGAAGCTAAGGTTTGAGACTTTACTCGGATGAACCCTCTATCTTTCCATGGGTCTAAGTCTAATAAGGACTCTCAGGAGTTCATTGACCAAGTCCAGAAGGTCATTGACATCATGGGTGTTACTTCTATTGAGAGTGTTGATTTATCCACCTACCAGTTACTGGATTTTGCTCATGATTGGTACAAATAGTTGAAGTCTGAGAGGTTAGATGATACAGGCCCTGTCGAGTGGAAGGAATTTGTCACAGCCTTCTTAGATAGATTCTTTCCCCAAGAGCTGAGGGAAGCCAAAGTTCTTGAGTTTATCAACCTCATGCAGGGGAATATGATGGTTAGAGATTATTCTCCCAGATTTACTCAGCTAGCCAGGTATGCTCCTCATGTGGTTGCAGACAATAGAGCTAAGATAAGCAAGTTCATGTCAGGGGTCAACGATAGCGTGGTAAATGAGTGTAGGTCTGCAATGCTGATCAGTGATATGACCTTAGCCATACTCATGACCCAAACCCAGGAAGTAGAAAAGCAGAAGTTTAAGACTAGGGAGAGGCAGAACAAGAGAGCAAGGTCAGGTAATTTCAACTTTGCTCACCCCAAGTTAGATGGAGAAAACCGTTCACAGTTTTGCTCCAAGTCAGCCATTCCAGCTCCTTCCTCTACCAGCGATCTAGTGCCAAAGCTCAGAGACAAAAATAGAGACAAAGCACCAGGATCTAAATGTCAGGGCAGTGTTAGCAGTTCCCAAACGAATCCCCTTTATCAGACTTGTGGTAAGAACCACAATGGCATTTGTAGAGCTGGTAGTAATGTCTGTTTCGGTTGAGGAAAGCCAGGAAATGGGATTAGGGAGTGTCTGCAGTCAAGTCTTCAGGGTCAGCAAAATTATTCTAAAGCTCAGTCCAGTCGCTCGAACCAGTAGGGTTCCATTTCCAGTGCTACCAGTGGGCAACGCCCAAATAGACTCTATGATCTTTAGTCTCGAAGGATCAGGAAAATTCTCTTGATGTCGTTACTGGTTCGTTACAAATTTTCCTTGTTCATGTTTAAGCTTTTCTATACCCAGGTTCATCTTTGTCTTTTGTTATTCCATACATAGCAGGCGATTTCAGAATTAGTCCTGAAGTCCTAGCAGAACCCTTCTTAGTCTCTACCCTAGTGGGTAAAACCATCATAACCTGGTGGATATACAGAAACTGCCCAATTATGATATCTCAAAAATCCACATCAGTAGATTTAGTGGACTTAGAGATGACTGATTTTGATGTCATTCTCGGCATGGATTGGCTTCATTCCTGCTATGCCATAGTCAATTATAGAAATAGGATAGTTCAGTTTCAGTTCCCGAATGAGCCTGTGCTAGAGTGGAAGGGTAGCATTTCAACGTTCAGGAGTCAATTTGTTTCCTACCTTCGGGCAAGGAAAATAATTTCTAAGGGGTGTGTGTATCACCTCATGCATGTTAAAGATTCTAGTTCTGAATATCCCAGCCTCAAAACAGTCCCTGTTGTTAATGAATACGCATATGTCTTTCCAAAGATCTTCCTGGCATTCCTCCTAAAAGGGAAATAGACTTCGGCATAGACCTTTTTCTGGATACTCAACCTATTTCTATTCCACCATACAGCATGGAACCAACAGAACTCAAGGAACTGAAAGATCAGTTGAAGGATCTTTTAGATAAGGGATTCATCAGACCTAGCATTTCCTCATGGGGTGCGCCAGTATTATTCGTGCACAAGAAAGACAGTTCTCTCAGGATGTGTATTGATTACCGTCAACTCAACAAGGTCACAGTCAAGAACAGATATCCTCTCCCCAGGATTGATGATCTATTCGACCAACTTTAGGGTGCCAATTACTTGTCCAAGATAGAACTCAGATTAGGCTATCATCAGCTCAGAGTTAGAGAATGTGACATTTCAAAGACATATTTCCGTACTTGGTATGGTCACTTTGAATTTTTAGTCATGTCATTTGGTCTTACCAATGCCCCTGCAGCTTTTATGGATTTGATGAACCGTGTGTTCAAGTAGTACTTGGACATGTTTGTCATAGTCTTTATAGATGATATTCTGATCTATTCTCGCACAGAGCATGATCATGCAGACCATCTTAGGATTGTTCTTCAGAATATCAGGGATCACCAGTTATTCGCTAAGTTCAGCAAATGCGAATTTTGGCTAAGATCAGTAGCATTCCTTTGCCATATTATTTTAGATGATGACATTAGAGTAGATCCATAGAAAACTGAGGCAGTAAAAAACTGGCCCAGACCCGTATCTCCATTAGATATTAGGAGTTTCTTGGGTTTGGCTGGCTATTACAGACGATTTGCCGAGGTATTTTCTTCTATTGTATCTTCCATGTCCAGATTGACTTAGAAGAATATTAAGTTTTAATGGTCAGATTCATGCTAGAAGAGCTTTCAAGAGTTGAAAACTCGACTTATCTCCGCTCCAGTTCTAGCTATTCCAAATGGTTCAGATGGTTTTGTAGTCTATTATGATGCATACAGAGTGGGTTTAGATTGTGTCCTCATGCAGCATGGTAAGATCATAGCCTACACCTCCAGACAGTTAAAGCCACATGAGAAAAATTATCATACTCATGATCTTGAGTTAGCAGCGGTAGTTTTTGCCTTGAAGATTTGGAGGCATTATCTCTATGGATTTCATGTAGATGTCTTCACAGACCATAAAAGCCTCCAGTATGCCTTTTCCTAGAAAGATCTCAATCTTCACTAGAGAAGGTGGTTAGAGCTCTTCAAAGATTATGACATGAGTGTTCCTTATCATCTGAGCAAGGCCAATGTTGTGGCCAACGCTCTCAGTCGACTCTCCATGGGTAGTATTTCTCACGTTGAGGATAGTAAGAAAAAGATGGCTCAGGAGATGCATCAGCTTACCTGACTAGGCATTCATTTAGTCGATTCTTCATAGGGTGGTATATGTGTTCATAGTAGTTCAGAGTCATCTCTAGTTTCCAAGGTGAAAGAGAAACAAGACAGGGATCCTAGCCTTATCAAACTCAAAGAGTCAGTTCAGAATCAGTAAGTCAAGGTTTTCTCCCAAGGGGGAGATAGTGTTCTTCGTTGTCAGGGTCGTCTATGTGTTCCAGGTGTAGATGAATTGAGGCGGCAAATACTTACAGAAGCGCATAGTGCGTGATACTCTATTCATCTAGGGTCCACTAAGATATACCGCGATATGTGGGAGATCTATTGGTGAAGTGGGATGAAGAGAGATATTGCAGAGTTTGTGGCTAAGTGCTCTACATGCCAGCAAGTTAAGAAAGAGCATCAGAAACCTAGTGGTTCCATGCAAGATTTTACCATTCCTACTTAGAAGTGGAAAGAAGTTAACATCGACTTCGTGACGGGTTTGCCTAGAACTCATCATCAGCATGATTCAGTCTGGATCATTATAGATAGAATGACCAAGTTAGCTCATTTCCATCCAGTTCGTACTTCATATTCCATCGAGGATTATGCCAAACTCTATATCAGAGAGTTAGTCAGGTTACACGGTGTTCCACTATCTATCATCTCAGATAGAGGTACCAAGTTCACTTGTCACTTTTGGAAGGCATTCCAAAAAGATCTCGATACCCATGTCCATCTCAGCATAGCATTTCATCCTCAGACAGATGGTCAATTAGAGAGGACCATTTAGACTCTTAAAGATATGCTAAGGGCCTATGCAGTTGACTTCAAGGGAAGTTGGGACGACCACTTGCCTTTGATTGAGTTTGCATGCAACAATAGCTATCATTCTAGTATTCAGATGGCTCCATTCGAAGATCTCTATGGCAGGAGATTTAGATCTCCGATTGGATGGTTCGAAGTTAGTGAGGCCTCAATCATATACCCTGACTTAGTATTCGATACCTTAGAGAAATTTAGTTGATCAGAGAGAGACTCTGGGATGCTCAGAGCCGACAAAAGTCCTATGTAGATGTTCATAGAAAGGATCTCAAGTTCAAGGTCAATGACTATGTCTATCTTAAGATCTCTCCTATAAAGGGAGTGAAGAGGTTTGACAAGAAAGTGAAATTTAGTCCTCGGTATGTCGGTCCCTTCAGAATTCTTTGTCACTTCTGCAAGGTAGCTTATGAGCTTTAGTTGTCTTCAGATATAGCATCAGTCCATCCAGTCTTTCATGTCTCTTTGCTAAAAAAGTGCATAGGTGACCCAGCAGTTGTTGTCCCTATTCAAAGCATCGATATTCAGAACAACCTCTCTTATGAAGAGATTCCAGTTGAAATCTTACATTATCAGACTAGTAGATTGAGGAACAAAGAATTCCCTCTAGTCAAGGTTCTTTGGAGAAATCAGTTTCATGAGGGAGTTTCTTGGGAAGAAGAAGAAAATATGCATACCAAGTATCCTCACCTCTTCCCCGCCAATTCAGATCAAGCTCAAGGTAACAATTCTCCTTAATCTTATTCAGTTTCACATTTATGTTTCCAGTATAAACTTGGTACCTATTAACCGTTTCATACTTAGTCATGCATTCATGTGTCAGTTTTCCGTGCATCAGATATGCATAAGTTCAGTATGTTTAGCATGTCAGTTATGAGATCAAGTTTTAGTTCTTCATGTTCAGTTCAGGTTCTATTTTCTTGTATCCCTTCTTAGTAAATTCTCATTCAAGGACAAATGTTCCTAAGGGAGAGATATTGTAATACCCCATATGTTTCTAAGCTAGGAAGTGAATAAGTATTCCTACGTATGAAATCTCTTATCCTGTGATTTAGATTTAAGTACATGACTTACAATGAATATCCTAATGATATTATAGCTTATGATGCATTAAGCATGTTCATATGAGGCACTTAAGGTAATACAAGCTAAGAGTTTTTGAATCGATCAAGTTTTAGTGTTTGATTTTGCAAGGGTCATCTTTGAACAAGTATAACTCGATGTTATTGTGGTATTTTGGCTGATGTAGACACATTAAATTGTAGAGAATTGAATAAGCTTTCCAACGATACCAATTTTGCCTTAATCTAATACACGAGCAAAAGGTTATGCCCATTTTCGTGAGAGACAATAAGCATAGGCGATTGGTTAGGCGCCGCCCAACCCAAGCATATGCAATCGGTTAGGTGCCGCCTAACCTAGCTTAGGCAATCACTTGGGCGCCACCTAAGTCAGTTCCAGGTACCAAAAACACTTCGTTTTGAGTTATTTTAAGGGTAATTAAGTTTTTTAACACTCCTTACACGTCCCTAAACTTAACCCTACAAAATATATAACTTCTAAACATATTACAACCCTATTATCATGTCAAAGCTCATCATCCAAGAGCACTAAAAGGGAAAAACAACTAGGGTTGCATAACTAAGCTTAAATATCCAATTTCAAGGAAATTCCTCCGTCAATCATCAAGAATCTTCCTTCTAAGGTATGCGTGGATTGATTTATGGATCCCCTTCATCCATAAAGCTCAAAACCCCTCTTTTTCATTATAAAGTATGATTTCTATATTGTTGGGTGTTGATAATCATGTTGTTGATATTGGGTGATTCCCAATATGGAATCTTTATATGTTTTTTTTTTTAATTTCATAATATCATATGAGTTTGAAACATGTAAATTTGGTTGTTCATGATGTATAATTTGATGATTTCACCCATGCTTAAGATGTGCATGTAAGGTGTTTGATAAAATGCCTAAGAAACTGTAAATCATGCAATATAGCTAAATTGTGAATAAGTAAAGGATTCATGATATGTCTTTACGTTCCAATGATTTCTATGTTGATAATGTGCCTTGTAAATGTTGTTGGAATACTCATGAACTATTCTTATGAGATTATGCTATGTTTACTTCCAAATCCTACTTATGAACAAGATTTATGATAACCATGCAATCCATATGAACTTCAATCCTATTGGTATGTGTTGCCAATATGATTATGAAATGAACATGATATTAAGATTGTGCAAGTACTTCCATGTGAGATGAAATCCTTTCCATGCAATACATTGTTGATAACCATGTTTAGTATGAGATCCATACTTATGATATTATAAATTTTGGACTCTACTCTTATGATCAAGTCAGTCATGTGTGTCAATTTCCTTCCATCGAGTCCTGGGGGTACTTGTACCCAAAAGCTATAGTTGTGTGCGTAGATCTATGTCAAATTTCACGATATCCGAACTCAAGCTACGATTCCATAGACTTCAGTCAGTTATGTGACTCAGGATAACCTCATGATCTTAGTCAGTTTTCAGATATCAGTAACATTCCGCCAGTCAATGGAATTCATTAAGATTAAATCATGCACAGTCATTTATTCATGTTTAGTCCCTCCAGATGGGAGTAAAGGTTAGTACGGAGTGAACCCAAGGATGGGAACTCACCCTCCAGTTCAGGGTGTGATTCTTAGTAGTCATCCTTTTGTTCTAGAACTACGTAGCCAGCGTAGGTTGATACATCTTAACCCATTAGATTAGGCTTGATGAGGGGGCTTAACCCGTCAGTTTAGGGTTTCCACCGTTCTTATTGAGTACCCATCAAATAAGGGTCACTCACAGGCTGTCCTTACCCATGACACGGTATTGACACCCCTCTAGTCGAGGCAGAGAGTGCAACCCATCTTAGCCATAATGACATATAAGGGGAATGTCAGTTAAACACTATTTCCCACAGTTTCAGTATCAATCTCAGTAAAAGAACTCAGGGCGTTCTTCGGATTTTAGTATATACAGGACTGTCTGATATAGTCGTCCATGTTATCGGTTTTAGTATCAGTTATGACAGTTATCAGTAAACCATGTATTAGCTTACAAGTCATGCTATTACGTATTTACGGTCCTAGTTTCTATGTATGTGTGTTTGCACTCCAACGTTCATATTAGTCAGTCATTGTTGTTCATGCATGAAACCCTTTATGTTCAGCCTACCTTCCTCGTATACTCAGTACTCCAGTAGTACTGACGTATTTGTGCTATGTTGCTTTCTTTTTATGTTACACCATAGGTTCCGAGACACGAGCTCCAGCCCAGCAGTAGCGGTAGCATTCCAGTCGCAGAGACACAGTGAATTCTCATTGATTCGAGGATAATATGATTTGATTCATTCATTTATTTCTTCAGTTCAGTTTTACGGAGTTAGTTGGAGACATGTTCCTTCAAATCTTTATTCAGATAGTTTAGAGGCTTTCAGATTTATGTTTAGATTTACGTTCAGATTGAGTTGTTTTGGCTATTTTCACCCACACGATTGTACTCAATTGAACCTTATGGCCTTATAGTTCTATGTATTCCACATTATTATATCATGATTTGCAGTATACAGGTATATAGATATCATTCATGGATTAGCTTGTGGTCCCTCGAGGTCATGAGCACCGTGTAGCATTCCAGTTTAGTGAATCAGAGTATTACCGTGTATTTGTATGTGAGTTGATTAGAGAGAGAGAAAGAAAATAGAAAAATCAGAATTTTCAAAGTTTGAATATTGTCAAGGGAAAAAAGCTAATAAAATGTGATGACTCAAAATAAGCCAATCCATCAAATTATAAACACATGACCCTTTTTATTGATTAATATCCATTTTGAAAAACTTGTCGACAATGCATCGATCTATATATCCATCACCAAATCTGACAATTTTTAAAGCCTAGGGCCTTTTTATTGGTAAACAACTCGGTAATGGTTATCCCTTTGCCACATAGTTCTATCATATGTCGAATGACACACTGTATTGACAATTTCAACAATTAGTTTTGGATAAGGTGATTTATTTTAATGAAATGCTTCGGCGATTTTCCGATTAGGTTAGTGTATAGCCAAACCCTTTTACTTGGAAATTTGTGCATGATGTCCACAGTTTTCCTTCTTTGGCTTATTTTTTAGAATGTCCATAGAGTCCAACTCCATCACATACTTGTACCAATTAACACACTTTGTTCAAAACAATAAAAAATAAACTTTGGTTGCCTCCCAAAGAAGCACCTTTGTTATCGTTATGGCATGATATTCTTCTTCATCAACCATGAATCATCGGTATTGAGCACCGCAAAGAATTCCATTTCCTATGACATCAAATGATAATGTTTAAATATTTTTCCATTTACCATAAATCGATATTCCTTGTCATTCTCCAATTCTATAGATCCACTAGGAAAATATTGAACCATATTGAAAGCAATTGACCATCTAATTTTGAGCTTACCCAGAAACAACTAGAACCTTGAGTTTAATACTAGCGTATCATCACTGCTCATGAACTCACTTTTATAATTTTAGTATCATGCTATCTATTCATAAGCTCCTTGTAGAGAGTAGAACTCATATAAAATCTAAAGCATAATGCATCGATCTCTTGAAGTTATTCCACCCTCAATTTCGAGGCACCCTCCATATTCGACTAGTACAAGGTCTATAGAGGCTTGTTTTCTAGTTCAATAGGGAGGGTAAAAACCTTTCCAAACACCAATTAATGATTGGGAGAAGGATAAACATCAAAACTTTTACACTTTCTGACATTACGAGTACTCCATGAGATGATTGATAATTAGTTCCAATAGTAACCATGGTGAAAAGGATCCCAATTCAATATATTTACTGATTTATATCTCTACAATTTAACATTCTTCTCTACTAACATAGTGTATACTATTTTACTAACATCCATAACAGTATCCCCTATTTTGTGGAAATTGCTAACTACTAATCATCTAAATTACATATAGTTTAATTACTATGTATTTAGTGTGGGATTTGACCCTAACCTCTATAGGATTATATATTTGACAATGACAACTTATGCTACTTAAAGGAGTTGTAAATTAGGAATATCAGATGGCTTATTATGGGGTCCAACAATCTTTTGAGGGCTAGTCTGATGTACCTGAATTGTCTTTTCTACACTATGATTGTTAAGATTTTTTTCAACTTGAAAATACCACAAAATCACATCATACCCACATAAATTAGACTTAGACTAGCATATTTCCCTTCTTTTAAGAATAAAAAATATCATAAAACCATGGCTCATTAACTTAAAATGTTTTTAGGTCCTAGCGAACAAAACAAAATCAAACAAAACATGTAATTTTTAACTAAGAGAAACCTATGAGTCTTATAAAGTCACATTATTAAATAATATTAGTGTGAATGTACCTCAATCACTTTTCACCCACTCCGATATAATCAAAATCCGAACGATTATAAACTATAATGCAAACCTAGACCCTTCATCAAAAAAGTGTTGTATACTAACACTATAAGATGAATCTCATCTCGTGGACCAAAATAAAGCACTCACTCTCCCAAAGAAGTTTAGATGGTGCACATGAAATTCCCTAGGATTTCCTTTATTTTTTATGACTTAGTTTTTGGATAGCAAGGTTAGGATTACTATAGGTATTTGATGGCTCGTAATGTAGGATTCGATACAGGTATTGTAAATATGGATTAAGTGACTCAATAGTCCTTGGCACTACACAACTTTAGGATCTATTTTTTAACACAATTTATTTCTTTTTCTCACTTATGACTTTCAGACTTTGGGTGAGGTTTTTTTTAAATATACTCTTCTCTTTTTCATTTTTTAGATTCAAACTTTCTTCATTTTATCTTTGGAACAATACCACACGAGAATTCTTTTCACTTACTAACTTATTTTACATACCAAATTTTATTTAGCACCTCTATGATAGTTATCCTCAACGTAGGCAATTTACTTGACTTAAAGTGCATAATGTCCAAGGTGGGACCAGGGCCAAAGCAGATTCATTATAATAGAATCCGGAAGGTGAATGGACTTTTATAGAAAAAGGTCTATTTTGGCTCAAATCAAGATTATGGGATATAATATTCTATTTTATAAGGATTTTGGGCTTAGAGTGGATTGCTCAAGAATAGTCTATGATCCTTTGATAGTTAACTATCCTATAACTTGATCGAGTCTAAACAATTAAGTTCTAGATTGAAAACACAATGCCAAACTAGGTAAGTACCTCATACACACATAGCTTAAGGACACATTAGCAATTACTACCTTTTTTGTTCATGTATAGTCAGGCCATGGTTATCAAGCCCTACCACAACCCAATTACTCGAGTCATGATGGCACCTACTATAACCCACCTGTAGGCAAGCTTTACCTGTAGTTCAAAATGGCTAGAAATGGACTACCAAATAAAATAAGGAAAGAATGTGAAATCAAGAGAAAAAATGTTCAAATACATTAATAAATCCAAAAACCTAGTGATATCAGTACAAGAGCCTCTAATATAACAAGAGCACAAAAGTGAAATAACAATAGAATTACACCGATACAACTTATCTCTGAGTATAATATAGTGACTGGTCTAATGCATAAGAGAGAGATAACTAATACTCTGAACGTCAAGATCTCACTCTAAGTCTTTAAATCATGGCTTCTCCACATGATGTACACCTTAACAACGATTACCTGTAATATGATATGCAAGTGGGAGAAGTATAGTATGAATACTAAACGAATGGTACTCAATAGAAAACTGCCAACTGAGCACCAAAGATAAAGCTGATATATATAACATATAAATAGAATGGAAACAAAAATCAAGAATCCTGAAATCATATAACAAGAAAATAAGATAATAAGGATAGACTACTCAATTTATGTCCAAGAGA
This sequence comes from Capsicum baccatum var. pendulum, assembly GCA_030864225.1. NCBI lineage: Eukaryota > Viridiplantae > Streptophyta > Magnoliopsida > Solanales > Solanaceae > Capsicum > Capsicum baccatum. Next base: position 183,420,341 of record CM061558.1, on the reverse strand, counting down.
CTAACATATTAAGACTAGGGAAGTAACAAGGATGAAATATCCTATTCCAGTTATATGCATAAATCTTGATACTATACCGTATGTCAAAGTCTAGTATGCAAAGTAAACGTGGAAGGAAGGTACATATAAATATACAAGGCCAAGGAATGAGTATACAATATGAATAATAGAAGGAAGGGATATACGCTAGTTCCATAGCTACATATAGATACATACATATATATATACACAAATATATAGATATGAAGTAAACTCAGGGAATAACCTAAATCAATATGTCTTCAATTTAAGACCTCATTATACTCCTATTAGGATTTAATACTATCATACGAAGTGTTCAAATCCACTTGGGTAGACTGGAAATAATCATGAATAATAATTCAATAATAAGATACAAGAGGCCAAAAACATACCTCAAGTCTCGATACTGAATCAACGACCATCCTTTCATAAGCTAGACATAACAATGATCATAAAAATAATAATAACAATATCAATGATAGTGCGAGTAACTAGCTATTCCAGAAAACCAAATACCTAACCGAGCCTAGGAGTACCCTCACCGCCCTATGCTCATCATGTTTAATCAATATACAACAATACAAGGCATAGTCATCACCAATATTTATGCAATCATCCCATACCGGCTGATAAACATAGGTGCATACTGGTGATAGGCGATCCACATGTAATAATGAATGCACCTGAATCCACGATACCATAATCATTATCATAATAAATATCATCATAATAATCAACCTTCAGTCTTGTGGGGTATATAATAATCACAACATCCTTCATCCTTGTCGGGATCATCACATCATCACAATATCCTTCGACCTTGTCTGGTATCATCACATCACCATATTATTCTCTGGCCTTGCCAGGTATCACTATCATCATCATAGTATCCAAATCAATGTCACATAATAGAGGGAAAGCCCCACAAGGACCAAAGTAAATAACAAGCCCCATAAGGGCTAAAGTAAATTACAAGCCCCGCTAGGGTTAGAGTAAATGATCATGAAAAGAGATAAAGATAGAGTAAACTCCTATAATTCATCATTCATCATCAATATCACATAGTTAATAAGATTATATATAATAGGTGCACGGACTCCATCCATAGCTAAAAGTGTGTAAACCCAAAAGTCCATTGCGCGAAGTAGACGTTAGGACTAAATCATTATAATTGTATATAAAGGGTAAGAATATCTCATGACCAGAGTAAATAGTAGTGTCAAATCATAGACTGGAATATATCTTAGTTAAATCTTTAAAATATCATTATTAACCTCTTTTATACATTTAACTTATGTATTAAGTTAGGCAGTAATAATTTTGAAGGAATCAATTTCTACGTAGAAAGTGGGATTTAATCCATAATTAATGACAACAATAATAGGATGATAATCTGATTGAAATCGTACCAATCATCGATGCAATAACCATGAATGTACTGAATCTATGTATGCCACCACTAGTATTCAAATCAATGAAATCATAAATATCATACTGCATCATCCTCCATCCCATACCAGAGATATATGTATGTAAGCACACACACACATATATATTCATAAACTACAACTGTAGCATTTACAAGGATAAGTACTTCCTGGATATCAAATAAATATAATAATATGTACTTTGGTGCAATAATGTGCATGGAATAATCATAGCATCATAATCACCATCGTAGTCCCACTTATGTATCCAATGCTTATATAAATAATCATATTAGCAATCCATCTCACATTTATAAATCATAGCCTAACTATGATGCATAACATCTCTACAAATTATTGAGTATATTTTAATCATCTCACATATAAGAGGCATTTCATATCTAGGAGGCGAAATATCAAAAAATATCTTACATATATAGGTCATATATCATGACTATGTGTAACACCCCGTATTCAAGTACGTGTATTGGCGTATTCAAGTACATGTATTGGTCTTATTTATATGGAATTAATTTTTGTATTTTATTTATACCAGAATTTGCCCATCGATGGTTCCATGCGAAGGTTATTGAATAAGCTTTCCAACGATATAAAGATTTCCAAAAACGGATAGGTTTCGGATATAATCGAGCACGTTCAAAACTATAAAACGGTGGCCGGGATATTTGGGAATAGTAAATGTGCAGGAAAATTTCCTGCACACACACTACTGAGGCCAACTATTTTTTTGGGTCAACTTTGAATAATTATAAATCCCTTAATATAATGAACTGGGAGAGCTGCGACCTTTGAAAAGAAATATATTTGATTCTTCTTTCCAATTCAATTGGTTTCATCCAAATCCAACATCTGAGTAAGGAGTTATACTCGTTTTACTTCAGCCTCTCAAAACAGATTTTTAGGATCAACTTCAAATGATCATAACTCCTTTTACATAACAAACTGGGTGGCCTACTTTATATGAAATGAAATCCCTTTAAATTATCTTTCCAACGATACTGATTTCACCCAAATCCAATATCGGAGCAAAGAGTTATGATCGATCTACGTTAGCTTATCAAAATAGTCCACCAAAGGACAGATTTGACATTATTTAAATTTTAAAGGCACTTTGGTCATTCCCTATGATATTATGGACGGGAATATGTGTATATGTACATGTATATGAGTTCAAAAACTCATTTTCATCATCAATCATTGAGAAAGAACAAACCCTAGCTAAATTTGACCTTTAAATTACTTTCGATTCAACTGTGGAAATTCCAAAGTAATCCAATAACTGTGTTTGTCATCTCGAGAGCTTCGAACGGCACCTATTATTTGTGCAAACAGGATTGCATAATCAAGAGGTGAATTCTAAGATATGAATATTGTTTGCCTTTGTTCTCTTCCATATTTATTTGTGTGATAGAGGATTATATGTATTGGTTATTATTGAAAGGTGATGAAAATAGGGTTATGGACTATTTTGCATGGTTTGGTTGTATTGAATTGTGGAAGTTGGATATGGTAATGGAGTTATTGAAGGTGGATATGGTGATATACTATTAAATTGATGATTGTTTATGTCTATGTCTCAATTTGGTTTAATGGATTGGTTGGAAGGATAAATGAATCCAAATATGATAGTGGAGGATGTTGTATGAATATGCATGGCATGTGAATGTAATTGGAGTATAAGATGGTTAAAGTGGCACCCTTTATGGTGTAATTAAGTCATACTACTTAACCACTAGTTTGGTGAATCCAAATAATTGAATTGTGACGTTTGGTCGCTAATACTAGATTGCTATATATGTTCATTGTAGCTAAGTAATCTGAAAAGACGAGAAGTCCATTTGGGACTAGTATTGAAGGTTGACAGTCAGGTATGTAAAGCATACTCTATACCATATCTTTGGTTGTTCTATTAAGAAAGTTTCCAAAGCTATTCAGTAACATGTGATCCATTATGATTTTGTATGATGTCCTACGTTACCAATGAACTTGTTTCCACCCTACAAGTTGTCAAGACATTCCAATACTTACTTGTTTTCCAAATCTTACATGTTTATTGAACTAATGAATGTCAGAAGGTATCCAGTTACTCAAACAACATCGATGTGCTATTAATGACTCCAAAATGTTTCATTGATATACCAATAAGTTCCTACTTCATTGCTATGGCATTGATGACTCTAAAACACTTCATTGATGTGCCAATGAGTTCTTACATCATTGTTATTGCATTGATGGTCTATTTATATGTTTCTTATTGATGTATCATTGTTTCAAAGTATCAAAAATGTTGTGGCGACCGAAATAACAATCTCAAAGAATAATTGAACTAAGTGATGGAAGTTCTCTCTTATCGGGTGGTATCCTAGGGGTATAAGCCTATCATGGGTCGATCCCTATTTATGTGTTTATGGGTGGTATCCCAGGGGCATAAGCATATCATGGGTAGATCCCAGTTGATATGTACTGGAGGCAGCCTAATGGTCATAGTACAGTACAGTAATGGTTACAAAGATGATAAGAACAAAGGTAAAGTGATTGAATAAATGCAATGTACAGGTTGTCACAAGTTCTAGTAAGTGTGGTCCACTCCTATTACGATTTATTCACTTGTTTCTAATTTCTATTGAGCTCCTATATCATATGTGATTATCTACAGCTTTACATACTCAGTACATATTTCGTACTGACGTCCCCCAAGAGGGACCTTCATTTCATGCTGCAGGCATAGGTACCTCAGCTCATACACCGCACAAGTAGGAGCCAGGATATCCAGCTGCTTTTGGTGAGCTCCATTTTGCTTCGGGGATTTCCGTGTCATATCCAGTCACTTTTGGTATTGTATAGAAGTTAGTTATATGGCGGGGTGTATCCCAACCTTAGTTAAACTCTGTGTATTGTCTAGAGGCTTTGTAGACCTAATGTACAGTCAAGGTGGTGTTTTTGTTAATAGACATGATGGCTCCAATGGCCTAGTATTATATATACATATATATGTGTGCTTGATCTTATAAAGGTGCTTATTTCCTTTTATATGTGAGATGATGTTGTCCGAATTTCGGGTTGTCATAGAGTTCTGCATGGGAAGTATAAGGTTATGAGCTGGTTCTCCCGGGCCTCCTCGGTTACGGGTGCCAGTCCGCCCCAATTGGATTTGAGGCATGACAAAAGTGGTATCAGAGAAGTTCGTCCTAGTGAGTCTACAAAGCCGTGTCTATGTAGAGTCTTATTTATCGGTGTGTCGTGCACCGCATCTATAAATAAGAGGCTATGGACATTTAGGAATTGTTTTTTTTCTTCATGTCTTAGATCGTGCGATAGAGCCTACATTGTATATGTAGTCTTAGTTGCCCACTGAATCCATTTGTTTCTCTTATTATAGTAATGATGCCGGTTACCAGAAGCAAGAATACAGGTAAGCAAATAGATGTGGCTGCCAGAGAGGGGACTAGTAAGTCACCCACTATTCCAGCTAATCAAAGTGAGGCTCCAGCTGAGCATGCATCAAAAACTTTCTCCAGTTCAGAAGAAATGAGGGGGAGGAGAACTATATCCCCAGAGCCACCTATTAATGCTGTTGATCAAGATCTTAGAAATGCAGTGCAACTTTTGACTCGTATAGTTGCTGGGCAAGCTCAAGGGCAAGCCATTCCTACCACGGGTCCTAGTGGTATAGATAGGGCAGCTATCCTTCGAACACAGGATTTTCTTAAGATGGATCCTCCCACTTTTATTGGATCAGATCTTAACGATGACCCACAGGACTTTATTGATCAAATTCAAAGGGCCCTAGATGTTATGCATATAACAGTTAGAGAGATAGTAGAGTTAGCAGCGTATAGATTTAAAAAGGAGGCTATATATTGGTATGAGGACTGGAAATGATCTAGGGGTATTGATGCACCCCCCGCTACTTGGAAAGAGTTCAAAGAGGCATTTCTTGATCATTATCTTTCATTCGAGATTCGTCAGGCCCATGCAGATCATTTTTTAAATCTTCGTCAGGGGAATATGAGCTTGAGGAAGCACAGTCTTCAATTTAATTCCTTGTCGAGATATGCTCCTAAGGTTGTAGCTACTATGGATGACAGAGTTCAACAATATATGGATAGGATAGATCCATATCTGGTTAGAGATTGTACTATTGCCGCTTATAACAAAGATATGGACATAGCGAGGATCTAAGATTTTGCACAAAAAATGGAAGATCAAAGGCAGAGGAGAAGAACACAGGAATTAGAAAGAGGATATTCCAAGAGGGCCAGATGTACAGGGCAGTTCATGGCATCCCAAGGAGGGTTCAGACCACAGTTTTCTGCTAGACCACCTAGGCCATTATCTTCTTATTTTGCAGCTAGTGCCTCACCATAGTTCCAAGGGTCCAGAGGAAATCAATTTGGGCATAGAAGTGAGAGGAAGAGTTCGCGGACAGTGGGGTACCAAGGTCAAGGGAATATAAGCCAATCAAGACCTCCTTGAGAGCCATGCAATAAATGTTGAAGGTATCATTTGGGCGCATGTCGGCTGGGGACCAATGTTTGGTTTTGGTGTGGTACGTCAGGGCATATGATAAAAGAATGCCCACGAAGGGGCATAGGGGGTATGGCATGACCTATGGGGTCATTTATTGCATCATCATCATCGGTGCCTTATTCAGGAAGAGGTGCACAACTAATGGGTCGTGTTAGAGGTGATAGAGGAGCCACGAGTTCTAGCGGGGCTCAAAATCGTACGTATTCTCTAGCGGATCGACAGAATTTAGAGGTTTCCCCATATGTGGTTACGGGTACGTTGTCTATCTTTTCATTCGATTTATATGACTTAATTGATCCTGGTTCTACATTATCTTATGTTACTCCATTGGTTGCTGGAAAGTTTAAAAGAATACCCGAATTATTAGTTAATCCATTTGAAGTATCCACACCGGTTGGGGAATCTATTATAGCTAGAAGAGTTTACCGAAACTACATAGTAACTGTTTGTGGTCGTGATACGATGGTTGATCTTGTAGAGTTAGAAATGGTAGATTTTGATGTTATAATGGGTATGGACTGGTTGAAGTCTTGTTATGCCACAATTGATTACTGCACGAAAAAGGTATATTTCCATTTTCCAAATGAATCAGTCCTTGAATGGAAAGGTGAAATTAGCGCGCCAAGAGGTAGAGTTATTTCTTATTTTAAGGAAAGAAGAATTATTTCCAAGGGATACATATATCATTTAGTTAGAGTAAGGGATACAGAAGCGGAGCCACCAACTCTTCACGTTGTTCCGGTGGTAAATGAATTTTCTGATGTATTTCCTGAAGATCTTCCAGGTTTGCCTCCTGAACGAGATGTAGAGTTTGGTATTGATGTAATACAAGGCACCCAACCAATCTCCATTCGTCCGTATAGAATGGCCCCAGTAAAATTATGAGAATTGAAAGAGCAATTGAAAGATCTTCTAGAGAAGGGATTCATAAGGCCTAGTATGTCTCCCTGGGGAGCACCAGTGTTATTTGTGCGCAAAAAGGATTGCTCGCTGAGGATGTGTATTGATTATTGGCAATTGAATAAGGTGACTATTAAGAATAAATATCCTCTCCCAAGAATTGATGATTGATTTGATCAGTTACAGGGCGCCAAGTGCTTTTCTAAGATTGATTTGAGATCAGGTTACCACCAAGTGAGGGTCAAAGAGAAGGATATACCCAAGACAGCTTTCCGAACACGGTATGGTCATTATGAGTATCTAGTTATGTCATTTGGGCTAACAAATGCACCCACAACTTTTATGGATTTGATGAATAGGGTGTTTAAGCCATTCCTGGATGTATTTGTTATAGTTTTTATAGATGATATTCTAGTTTATTCTAGATAAGAAGAGGACCATGCCAATCACTTACGACAGGTATTGCAGACTCTTCGTGATTGTAAGCTTTAGGCAAAGTTCTCTAAATATGAGTTTTGGTTAAAGTCGGTGGCATTTTTGGGTCATATTGTATCTAGTGAAGGGATAAAGGTTGATGCTGAAAAGATAGAAGTTGTGAAGAACTGGCCAAGGCCCACAACGCCTACGGAGATTCGTAGTTTTCTCGGGTTGGACGGTTATTATAGAAAGTTTGTTAAAGGCTTTTCTTCCATTTAAGCACCCTTAACCAAGCTAACCCATAAAGCATCCAAATTCCAATGGAATGATGCCTGTGAGAAGAGTTTTCAAGATTTAAAGATCAAGTTGATTTCTACACCCATGTTGGTACTTTCAGAAGGCACCGAAGGGTATACAGTGTATTGTGATGCTTCCAGAATTGGTTTAGGATGTGTATTGATGCAGCATGGTAAGGTAATAGCATATGCTTCTAGACAATTGCAGCCACATGAGAAAAATTATCCTACACACGATCTTGAGATGGAATCAGTTATTTTTGCTTTAAAGATATGGCGCCACTACTTATATAGGTTCATGTGGATATAAATACTGACCATAAGAGCTTGCAATAGATTTTTAATCAGAAGGATCTAAATTTAAGGCAACGGAGATGGCTTGAACTATTAAAGGACTACAATGTTGATATCTTCTACCATCCAGGGAAAGCAAATGTTGTAGCTGATGCGTTAAGTCGTAAGGCTATGATGGCACCTATAGAAAGGCAAGGGATGATTAAAAATCTTTACCAGTTAGCTAGTTTGGGAGTTCACCTTCTTGAAACTCTGAATAAAGAGCTTATCGTACATAATGTTGCGGAATCTTCATTAGTAGCTGAAGTGAAAGAAAAGCAATATGCAGATCCTATTTTATTACAGCTTAAGGAGAACGTTCAGAGTGGTGCGATCAAGGTATTTGAGCTTACTCAAGAAGGAGTACTTTAGTGCCAAAACCGATTGTGTGTTCCGGATATAGACGGGCTAAGAAAGAAGATTATGACAGAGGCACATTTTTCAAGGTATTCCATTCATCCAGGATCAACCAAAATGTATCAAGATTTGAAAGATATGTATTGGTGGAATGAAATGAAGAAGAGCATAGCAGAATTTGTAGCTGAATGTCCAAATTGTCAAAGAGTTAAAGTTGAGCACCAAAAACCCGGAGGTTATATGCAACGCATTGATCTTCCAAGCTAGAAGTGGGACATGATCAACATGGATTTCGTTATTGGTTTGCCTCGTACATCCCGTAAGTCCGATTCTATATGGGTGATTGTTGATAGGCTTAACAAATCCGCACATTTCCTACCAGTTAGGACCACTTACACAGTTGAAGAGTATGCGAAGCTGTACATTAAAGAGATAGTTCGATTACATGGAGTGCCAACTCTATTATATCAGATCGGGGAACCCAATTTACCAAAAACTTTTGGAAGTCTTTTCGGAGGTGTTTGGGAAAACAAATGAAGTTGAGTACAACTTTTCACCCTCAAACAGATGAACAAGCAGAATGTACCATCCAAATACTTGAAGATATGCTACGAGCTTGTGTAATAGACTTTAAGGGCAACTAGGATGATCATTTACCTCTTATTGAGTTTGCCTACAATAATAGCTATCATTCAATTATCAAAATGGCATCATATGAAGTTTTATATCGAAGGAAGTGTAGATCACCAATACGATGGTTCGAAGTGGGTGAAAATCTTTTGTTCGGACCGGATCTTGTTTATCAAGCCATAGATAAGGTTAAAGTAATTCAGCAATAACTGAAAACAACCCAAAGTCGACACAAGTCATATGCGGATAGTAGAAGGAGAGGGATAGTGTTTTCTATAGGTGATTGGGTATTTTTGAAGGTATCACCAATAAAAGGGGTAATGATATTTCGCAAGAAAGGGAAGTTGAGTCCACGTTATATAGGCCCATATAAGATCACTCGAAGGTTTGGACAAGTTGCATATGAATTAGAGCTACCCTAAGAGTTCTCATCAGTACATCCGGTATTTCATGTGTCAATGCTTTGAAAGTGCATCGGAGATCCATCACATATCACTTCTAATGAGGATGTGCAAGTTGCGGAAGATCTTACCTAAGAGGAAGTGCCTATTGCTATTCTAGATCTCCAAGTTAAAAAGATGAGAAATAAAGAGATAGCATCGGTGAAAGTAGGTTGGAGAAATTGTCAAAGGGAAGAGATTACATGGGAAGCTGAGGAAGCAATGAAATCTAAGTACCCTCATTTGTTCAAAGATGAAGAGGATATTCAAGAAACGGAGTTAGAACATTAACAAGTAAGATTTTTTTATATATGCATAGTATTTATATGATGATGTGAATGTTAATGATGGACTTGAACTTGTTTTGGTTGAATAACTATTCTAACATTCGAGGACGAATGTCCTAAAGGGGGGAAGGATGTAACACCCAATATTCAAGTACGTGTATTGGTCTTATTTATATGAAATTAATTTTTTTATTTTATTTATACCAGAATTTGCCCGTCGATGGTTCCATGAGAAGGTTATTGAATAAGCTTTCCAACGATATAAATATTTCCAAAAATGGATAGGTTTCGGATATAATCGAGCACGTTCGACACTATAAAACGGTGGCTGGGATATTTGGGAATAGTAAATGTACAGGAAAATTTCCTGCACAGAAACTACTGAGGCCAGCCATTTTTTTGGGTCAACTTTGAACGATCACAACTTCCTTAATATAATGAACTGGGAGATCTTCGTCCTATGAAAAGAAATATCTTTGATTCTTATTTCCAATTCAATTGGTTTCATCCAAATCCAACATCTGAGTAAGGAGTTATTCTCGTTTTACTTCAGCCTCTCAAAACAGATCTTTAGGGTCAACTTCAAATGATAAAAACTCCTTTTACAGGATAAACTGGGTGGTCTACTTTATATAAAATAAAATCCCTTTGAATTATCTTTCCAACGATATCAATTTCACCCAAATCTAATATCGGAGTAAATAGTTATGCTCGATTTACTTTAGCTTATCAAAATAGTCCACCAAAGGACAGATTTGATATTATTTAAATTTTAAAGGAACTTTGGTCATTCCCTATGCTATTATGGACGGGAATATGTGTATATATACATGTATATGAGTTCAAAAACTTAATTCATAATCAATCATTGAGAAAGAACAAACCCTAGCCAAATTTGACCTTTAAATTACTTTTGATTCAACTGTGGAAAGTCCAAAGTAATCCGATAACCGCGTTTGTCATCTCGAGAGCTTCGAACGACACCTATTATTTGTGAAAACAGGATTGCATAATCAAGAGGTGAATTCTAAGGTATGAATATTGTTTGTCTTTGTTCTCTTCCATATGTATATGTGTGATAGAGGATTATATGTATTGGTTGTTATTGAAAAGTGATGAAAATATGGTTATGGACTATTTTGCATGGTTTGTTTGTATTAAATTGTGGAAGGTGGATATGGTAATTGATTTATGAAAGGTGGATATGGTGATATACTATTGAGTTGATGATTGTTTATGTCTATGGCTCAATTTGGTTTATTGGTTGGAAGGATTAATGAATCCAAACTTAATATTGGAGGATGTTATATGAATATACATGGCATGTTAATATAATCGGAGTATAAGAGGGTTAAAGTGGCACCCTTTATGGTGAATTAAGTCATACTACTTAACCACTAGTTTGGTGAATCCAAATAATTGAATTGTGACGTTTGGTCGCTAATACTAGATTGCTATATATGTTCATTGTAGCTAAGTAATCTGAAAAGACGAGAAGTCCATTTGGGACTAGTATTGAAGGTTGACAGTCAGGTATGTAAAGCATACTCTATACCATATCTTTGGCATGAAAGTGAACAGTTGTTCTATTAAGAAAGTTTCCAAAGCTATTCAGTAACATGTGATCCATTATGATTTTGTATGATGTCCTACGTTACCAATGAACTTGTTTCCACCCTACAAGTTGTCAAGACATTCCAATACTTACTTGTTTTCCAAATCTTACATGTTTATTGAACTAATGAATGTCAGAAGGTATCCAGTTACTCAAACAACATCGATGTGCTATTAATGACTCCAAAATGTTTCATTGATATACCAATAAGTTCCTACTTCATTGCTATGGCATTGATGACTCCAAAACACTTCATTGATGTGGCAATGAGTTTTTACATCATTGTTATTGCATTGATGGTCTATTTATATGTTTCTTATTGATGTATCATTATTTCAAAGTATCAAAAATGTTGTGGCGACCGAAATAACAATCTCAAAGAATAATTGAACTAAGTGATGGAAGTTCTCTCTTATTGGGTGGTATCCTAGGGGCATAAGCCTATCATGGGTCGATCCCTATTTATGTGTTTATGGGTGGTATCCCAGGGGCATAAGCCTATCATGGGTAGATCCCAGTTGATATGTACTGGAGGCAGCCTAATGGTCATAGTACAGTACAGTAATGGTTACAAAGATGATAAGAACAAAGGTAAAGTGATTGAATAAATGCAATGTACAGGTTTTCACAAGTTCTAGTAAGTGTGGTCCACTCCTATTACGATTTATTCACTTGTTTCTAATTTCTATTGAGCTCCTATATCATATGTGATTATCTACAGCTTTACATACTCAGTACATATTTCGTACTGACGTCCCCCAAGAGGGACCTTCATTTCATGCTGCAGGCATAGGTACCTCAGCTCATACACCGCACAAGTAGGAGCCAGGATATCCAGCTGCTTTTGGTGAGCTCCAGTTTGCTTCGGGGATTTTCGTGTCATATCCAGTCACTTTTGGTATTGTATAGAAGTTAGTTATATGGCGGTGTGTATCCCAACCTTAGTTAAACTCTGTGTATTGTCTAGAGGCTTTGTAGACCTAATGTAAAGTCAAGGTTGTGTTTTTGTAATCAACCACGTTGTAGATTTCTTTCACTCGAGTTCAAAACAACTCCATTAAGACCAAAAGGTCAAATCATTCAAAATATCTCAGATATTCAACATCAACATACTTATAACACACTTTCTAAAAAAACACAATTTCCAATGGGGTTTCACAACCCAAATATCAAAATAATGATAAATATCGTTCAAGATTCTTGCTTTATATCTCCACACATGTAAATTCATCTTTCAAAATCATAAACATCAAGATTTCATAATAATCATCATAAGATATGGGCTAATGATTCAAATTCATAAAAATTAAATAAAAATAATGCCTTTGTAAAGAAAATTACTTTTGGTCAGAAGAACGAAAGTGATTTCTTATTGAAAAACCCCACATACCTTGAATGATGAACTTTAGATCGATACTCATTTTTGAGATGTTAATCGTTCCTTTGAATGATGGTTCTTGGATTTCTTGAACTAGGAACTTGGAATCTTGAATAAATTTGCAGAATTAATGGTGAACTTTGGAGGTTCTTGAAATTGGATGTAGGAGCTTAGGGTTTTCCTTTTGAGGGAATTTGATAAAATATAACATATAATGCTTCTAACAGGATTTAATATAGGGTTTGGATAGATTTTGGGTAAGGGGGGATGACCAAAATGCCCCTAAAACTCAAATAATTCTTGAATCTATCCTTTGGTGGACTGTTTTGATCGTCTGAAGTAGAGCAACCATAACATTTTACTCCGATATCCAAATTGGATGAAACCAATTTCATTAGAAAGAGGACTCTCATATATTTCCATTGATATATAGTATCTCACCCAAATCATTGTGTATGAGGATTTATCATCATTTGAATTTGACCCAAAAATACACCTTTGATAGGCTGAAGTAGATCAACCATAACTTTTTACTCTGATAGACAAATTGGATGAAACCAATTTCATTAGAAAGAGCACTCACAGAGATTTCCTTTGATATATAGTAGATCACCCAGATCATTATGTACAAGGAGTTATGATCATTTAAAGTTGGAGCAAAAATACACCAGGCCTCAGTACTTTTTCCTGCACGTTTTACTGTTCACTACTATTCATGGTTCGATCGGAATGTTCATAACTCGTCGTTCGGGTGTCCGGTTTGGATGATTCACATATCGTTGGAAATATTATTTGATACTCTACACAATAGTGGATCATAATCTAAGACATTCCGCATGGAAAATTTATAATTCATTCTAGAAGATAGAACCCAACACGTTTACGCACATAATTTCAACGAAAAATTTCCCTGGGTATTACAGCAAGTAAGCAAGAATTCGAAACTAACTCAATACGCCAAAGTGTTACCCAGCAATGGTGCCATTTTTGATAGCACTCAACTTATATATCAATTTAAGTGCAAGGCAGTCATCGTCAATATATTTACCCAACTTTGGACTCTAGGTCAAATCCACGACAATGTGAATGGAAATCAAGTTAATTCAAAATAATGGATACTTGTTAAATTCAAACCAATATTACACAAAGATAAAAATGAGGGAGATAAGTATCAACACTAATTTTTCTTTTTGGGTTTTTCTAGTGTAAATTCCGGGTTATGAATATTTAGAGTTTTATCAATTAGGCACGGATCTTGGGATTATGTATTACTAAGAAAAGTGACACGTGGATACTAATAGCCAACTTTATTTTTGGTAGGTCAAATGTTGGTAGGTTCGGTTATTAGTTTTGATGCAAGTCTTCCAACAAAACATCAAACTTTCACCCATTAATTCTTTCGAATACCTAATGGGTGTGTTCAACAATTGGTAACCAAACCTCAATTTAGGCATCCCTATTTCTAGGATAAAACCCATATTATAGTTAACTTCACAACCACTCTTATGTCTAAGATACTGATAAATTTGAAAACTATACACATAATCATCTACCATTTCTTTGTTATCCACATCCCTCTTTCAAGGATGACATGAATTCCTAAAGTTTGCCTAAACCCTTCTATCGAAGATGGCTTTGATCTTTCTAGTGTTTGGAGTTTTCACCCATTAAACCCATATGGGTATTTAGGGATTTAACCCATAAATCTTAACCAAATTGATCAATCAATGATAAAACACATCAACATGAACTACCAAATGGAAGTTAACATTAACAAACCACACACACTTTAATCACTAGTCACATAGAACCCCAAGTGGGAGATCTAGCTACTCATAAGATAAATAACCAATGATATACCCATAATCTTCATTGCAATGATTTATTGAAGACTAAATGAATGTTACTTCAAACTTTCAAATCCCATAAATCTGCAATGGATGTGAGGTATTCCTCCACTTAGAAGTTACTCCTATGTATTCTTCACCCAAAATTTGTATAATATTTTATTTTCCAAGAATAGAGGCTATGGAATTAAGAACCAAACCTAACTATTGGGGAAGAAGGAATATATATTACTAGTGTTTTAGTCCTTTTGTCAAAATTGGGATCAACTAAGTGCATTTCAAGTTTTACCCTTGGGTTGCAATCTTCCGTTGAGCCGCGATCGCACGAGCTTAGCCGCAGCTGCATCTACCACGATCTTGGTTGTCTTACATGACCGCAGTTGATTGATCATGCTTGACTTTTGTGCTCACGGTCATCAAACTACGACCGCAATAATTGATTCCATTTTGCTCCGATCTTTAGCTTGCTTCCTTTTGATTATTTTAAGCTCCAATCCATATCTTTTTATTTCTTTAACTCTATGCCTGCTAACTATGGATATTATTATATTTATTCACAATTATGTCTCATTTATTTATTTTAAAAAAAGTAATATGCACAAATATTTAGTGTGAATAAGTGGTCAAATAACAACTCATCACATGGTAAACTATGGGATATTCAACACGAACTATAATACCATTACTGCCACAATCCCTACATGATTAACACTCAACACATTGTCATGCTTTGTCAATGGAATGTGATGTATCACTATGAACCATAATGCCTTGGCCACAAAATTCAACTTATGCTCATAAATTAGCTTCCTATTAGTAACCTAGTCAGCTCACTCTTTTACCATAAATATGGCATTCCAACCAAAAGTAGTGCATTAACGTATCCTACACATTAAATTATTTCACTTTCTTCAAGTTTGTCATCCAAAAAAAGAATTCTAAAGTTTTTCCTAGAGCCTCAAAATTAACACCATAATAGATTTTTGAAATTGCCTTCTCTAACACATTACTGCTACACCTAGCATTATCACCGAGTCCAACCATAGTTAATTTTTCATATCTTTGCCCTTTCTAAAAGGGGTCATATTCTCTAATATAGAAATGTAGTTAAATAATTCATAGAAGATATGCTATTGTTTCATAGCACTTTTGACCCTTAAAATGATGAAAATATGCAAGTTACTTAGGTCTTTTTATTACATATGATGTGTGTTGTGTTGTGTTTTGCAGGAATCTAGGTTTTGGAGCTATAAAGGAGAATAGATGTGAAAATTGATGTTTTTGGGACACCTACGAGTGTACCTATGCCCTGTAGGTACTATGCAACTAGAATAGCTGTCAAAATATGTGCCAAAATGTTGAAGTTCAGTGATTAAAATATTGAAGATTTTTTCCATCCACCTACGAAGGACTACCTATAGGTTTTAGGATGTACCAACGGCCCATAAGAATCATAAACCATGAACTTTAGAGAGTTTAAGAGGAGTTTTTCACACTGACACCTATGGTGGGTCCACCTACAGTCCACCACAAACCCATGTTTTCCTCTTTTGTTCAAGATTTGATATCTAAGGTTACCATGTAATCTATAAATACCCTTTATACTATTATTAGATACTATAAGCTAGGGAATGCCTAGCAGGCACGTTTATTCACTTTTATTTCTAACAAAAATATATTTAATTCTAAGATTTGACTTTGATCTTTGGATTACTTTGTTCTTATTTTTTGTTGACTTACTAATCTTAGACTTTGGGTTTTCATCATAAGTTATTGTGAGATTGATTATAATGCTTTCAATTATGACTTCCATTTATTGTTTTGCATTGATGAGAGATTAAGTCCCTTAGATAGGGTTGTGGAAACACTTATGCATTAATGAAGCAGGGGAAGTGTTTAACCCTTCTATATTGTTTTTGTTGCATGTATCATGGTTTTATTTGTGCTTCTTCATTTCTTGATGATTTCAAATATTAGGATCCCACCTGTATTAATTATAAACCTAAGAAGCAGGTAGAGATTGGAAAAAAATAGATTATAATAATGATTTAAAGTTAATTATAAAAATAAAAGGAAAAGAAAAGAAAAGAAAAAAATTGAAAAAGAAAGAATAAAACAAACCATACCTAACCTAAATGTGTAATAGGAGAATAAAATGAGAGTAATAAGAGTGGAATAAAAGAAAGTTTGTTGATAAGTGGACCCAAAAAGTAAGTGTAGTTCAAAGGTGGATTACTAACTAACAAAGTCCATATGTACCATAACATGCTCCAACCTACATTAAAAGCTATGTAGAAGTCCTATAATGATCCTAACCCGGATGTCTTAAAGCTAAGGTAAAGTAAATAAGAGATGGCCTATGGTATTTGATACACATTGATTGTAACTTCCTTGTGAGTATGAGTGTCTCTTGATCATCCCTGCATTGACATGGATAATTTCATATGAGTGATTGGGACTTCATTGATATGAATTTCCATAGGTTGTGTTGCTTGTTGTTTAATTTTTTGGTTAGTTTAACTTGTACATATGCATGGTTGTTGATGTAATGCCATAATTGATTCCATTGTTTTAATTTTTTTGCTTCATTGATATATAATTGATTTCATTGTGTCAAATTTTTGTGCTTCATTGATACATACAGTTGGTTTTAAAGTGTTCAAATAGGAGGGGGTAATGTTTTTTAGCATAAAGTTTATGATTGACTATTATAGATACCTGTAACGCCCCAAAATCTTATCCAAAAGTGTCACATGATGCTCAAGACTATGAGTAGACTTAAGATAACACTTTCTTCCTTCTATTAGATATAAATATCATAATCAAGGTAATATAGAAATGAATGTCATACTGAATGCGGAAACTATCTAAAATAACTAAGAATAATCTGAATATAATGTATGAAACATCAATACTTAATAAGTTGAATCACAACTAGTAGTCTGACAAGCCTCTATTACTAACATCTAGAGAGTCACTGGGACAAACCCCTAACTAAATTTAACTGTCTAAAAACAATACTAAATACTGTAAACTGATAAGCTACAAAATCTGAGTAAACAAGTCCCCAATCTATGAGGACTCACCAACTGTAGGATGTAGATAGAGATGCTCTAACTACTCACGTTGCTGATGCTGAGAACCTGAATCCACATTATGAGATAATGTAGCACATAGACATATATGTATATCAGTACTTTGAGGATGTAAGGAGTATATGGGGGTGAAATGCATAAGTAAAACATCATCTCATCATCATCATTTATAAAATAGTGCATGCTAAATGTAAATGACTCACATAAGCTGAAATATCTGAAATACTAAAATCATGAATAATAAATCAACCATACTTTATAAATCTAGTGAGTCATAACATTTTGTTCTTAAAGCTATACTTGTATTTTATGTGTAAATCATATTGTCTAAGTGCAGAAAGATCTCACTTTTGAAATCTGAAATCTAAAATTTAAAGTTTGTAACTATTATCTTTCTGTTAAGCATAATCTGAGTAAATTCTGAACCTTTACACTTAGTTTTTTGAAAATCTTTACTATTAAACTGTATTGAAAACACTTTATCTTAAGTCTTTAGGGATTTTCTATTAACAGACATAAACCATGTGAGCTAGATGAAGTCCAACATCTCGTCTTCCTAAGGAAGAAACCTAACGTTGGGGATACGTGTCATACTCTAGTCAGGGAGTATAACCTGTTGTCCATGTGATCGATCAAAAGCTAAAACTGTCATCTATATAGAATAGGAATATTCTTAAAATATGTACCTACGTTGGCTACATAGTTCTGTGGAAAATAGGGCACGCTAATCCCACAGTTCCCACTCAGTGCTAAATACTACTCCCTTGTTATTTATTATGCTTATTCTGTTGGAAATCCACTTAAAAACTAGCATAAGGGTTTATCTAAAACCAATTATGCATTCATATGATAAAATCTTCAAATAAAGATGATCTGAATTCTGTAATCTATAATAATCTAAAAAGTGGATTCCAAAGCTAATTCGATGATTGAAAGATAAAAGCTTTACTGAAAATCTATAAATAATCGGATAATAAGATGCTTAAAGCATCATCTTTCTTGAAATAATTATTCAATCTTGGGATAGTAACCTATGCTTCAATCTCAAGTCAAAACATCAAAATAATCATGCTTGATGTTTAAAACAATGATAATTCATCTCAAAATCTGTAAATTACTGTAACAGGGATGGACATATGAAAATAGAAATGCAATTCAACATCCCAAATAGTTGAAATCTCTGAATCTTGCAAAGATAAATAATGTGTATGAACCCTAATTTAAAATCCATGTATAAACATCCAAAATCATATGATTTGAAATTAAAAAGCTTGGTTTTGGGCACAAGGATGAAAGAAGATCCTTGTTCATAAGTCCCACATACCTTGATAGATGATTAGATGAATAAACTTGAATTATTGATTCCTAATTGAGTTCTTGGAGATGGATTCTTGATTATCTTTCCTTTCCTCAATCTTAATCTCTCTTGGAGAATCAATTGAGGATTTTTTATTTCTTAGAGAAGAGGTTTTAGAGCTCTAGGGTTCTCTTTTGATGAGAATGATGAATAATGAGCACAAAGTGCTTTGAATGTGAATAATATTATGTTTTGGATAAATTTGGGGGCTTGGAATTGACCAAATACCCTTTTTAAACTTCTAAACGGAATTGGAAAATATAACATTTTTTTGATTTGGGTGGCCACCGCGATGCGCCACAATCGCGGTGGCTCATTGATAATAGGACAAATGGGAACTGGGCTAACTCCGCAGCATGCCACCATTGTGGTGCCCCATTGGAAGTCTATTTTGGCTACAGTCGCGATGCGCTAATGTCTCATTGGGTTACTGGAAAATTGCCCTTCTCTGTGACATGCCAATATCGCGTCGGTCTACTGGAATGGGACAATTGGAAATTTGAACATCTTAGCGATACGTGGATTCTCGGAGGGCCACCGAAATTTTAAATCATCATTTTACCCACCTTTGTGATGCGCCAAGTTCTCAGGTGGCACACTGTCAACTTGAAAATGCTCTAAGTCCTCAATCGAGTATCGAAATTGGGCGAATTTTTTATCGATGGAAAGCTTATTCAATTTCCCACACAATGGGAGGTCTAAATCTAGAAAATTCCTCATGAAATAAATATTTTTCATTTTCAAAGATATTTCTTAACATTCTAAGAAGCAATTCAAGCTAGGAAAAGTGTGGGGTATTAAAATATCTCTCCCTTGGAAATATTCGTCCTTGAATATGGCTAGATAAGGTGAAAAATACTGAGAAATCATAGGCTATAAAGTATCATGCAAACTAAAATAAACTAGATAACTGAATCTCAATTAAAACGACCTACTGAACTGATTTGAGAATGCATGGATTTTTCATGAAGATAACTATATATAGGTGAATCTGAACTAGAAAAGAACTAAATGAAGGAAAACTATTACCTTCGTCTGAATTTGAGTTTGTGGAGAAGAGATGAGGATACTTGGTATGCATGTCTGCTTCTGCTTCCCAATTAGCATCCTCAACGAACTGATTTCTCCACAGAACTTGGACCAAGGGAAATTCTTTGTTCCTTAATCTATGAATCTGATGATCAAGAATCTCTACTAGGACTTCTTCATAATAAATGCTATTCTAAATATCTGTACTTTCAAAGGGAACTATTACGGCTGAATCATCCCTGCACTTCTTTAACAAGGATACATGGAATATTGGATGAACTAAGGATAAATCTATGGGTAACTCAAGCTCATATGCCACCTTTCCAACATGACTAAAAATACGGAAGGGACCTATATAACGGGGACTAAGTTTCCCCTTTTTGCCAATCGTCTTCACCCCTTTCATGGGTGAAACTTTCAAATACACAAAATCATCAACCTCAAACTCAAGATTTCTTCTTCTCACGTCAACATGAGATTTTTGATGAATCTGGGGTGCTTTCAATCTCTCTCTGATCAATTACACTTTCTCCATGGCCTTAAACACCATGTCTAGCCTAATCAAAGTGGACTTACCTACTTTGAACCAACCGACTGGTGATCTATATCTCCGCCCATAAAGATCCTCAAATGAAGCCATCTAAATACTAGCATGATAATTGTTATTATAACAGAACTTAATCAAAAGAAAATGATCATCTAAACAACCTTTGAAATCAAGAACACATGCCCTGAACATATCCTCCAAAGTATGAATGGTCCTCTCTACCAGACCATCAGTCTACGAATAAATAACTGAACTAAGATGAACTTGGGTACCAAGACTCTTTTGAAAGGCTCTCTAAAACTGAGTGATAAACTAAGTACCCCTATCTGAAATAATGGATAACGGAACTCCACACAGTCTGACTAATTCTCTGATGTACAACTTAGCATACTCTTCAGCCTTGTAAGATGTGTGAACTTGCAAGAAATGCGCTGACCTATCCAGTCTGTCTACAATAACCCAAATTAAGTTATGATGATGACGTGAATGGGGTAAACCAATCACAAAATCCATGTTCACCTCTTCCCACTTCCAAGTGGGGATACCAAACTCTTACAATGCACCACCAGATCTTTGGTGCTTTACCTTAACCTATTGACAAGTTGTACACTTGGCTACAAACTCTGCTATATCTCTTTCTATAACACTCCACCAATAGACTTCCCGCAAGTTGTGGTACATCTTGGTGACTCCAAGATAAATAGAATAACGGGTACCATGCACTTTTTCCATAATCCGCGACCTCAAATCTTCAACACAAGGCTAACATAATCTACTCTTATATCTTAACTCACCATCTCCCCCATGGGAGAAAACCTCTACCTTTTGGTTTTTAACTGACTCCTTCAGTTTGACCAAACAAGGATCCTTATCTTGCTTCTCCTTCACATCTGAAACTAGGGATGATTTGGAACAACTTTGAACCCAAACATTCCCTTCAACTGAGTCAACCAACCTAACACCCAATTTATCTAATAGATAAACTTCTTGAACAAATTCCTTCTTTTCTTTCTCCACATGAGCAACACTTCCCATTGACAATCTACTAAGGGTGTCTTCCACTATATTTCCCTTGCTAGGATGATACAACACACTTATCTTATAATCTTTCAACAATTCTAACCATATCCTCTGCCAAAGATTTAATTCCCTCTGACTAAACACACACTGCAAGCTTTTGTGATCCGTGAACATATCAATATGAACTCCATACAAATAATATCTCCAGATTTTCATATCAAATATAACAATGGCTAACTCAACTTCATGGGTTGGATAATTATTTTCATGAGGCTTAAGTTTTCTAGAGGCATAGGCTATGACCTTACCTCTATGCATCAAAACCGAACCCAAATCAACTCTGGAGTCATCACAATAAACCACAAAACCATTTGTACCATCAGGTAACGCTAGAACTAGGACTGAAGTGAGTCGAGCCTTCAACTCCTGAAAACTCTTCTCGCAGAAATCTGACCAATGAAACTTAACTACACATGGGAGATGTAATACATGAGAAACCTTCAACGAAACATCTGTAATAACGAGATAGGCCTAACAAACTTCTAATTTCTAATGAGGAAACAGGTTTTGGCCAATTTCTTATGGCTTCTATCTTTTGAGGATCAAATTTAATACCTTCACTGGAAATGATATAACCAAGGAAAGCTTCTGGCCTTAGCCAAAATTCACACTTGCTTAACTTGACGAACAACTAGTGGTGTCTAAGGGTTTACAACACAATTCTAAGATGGTCTACATAATCATCCTGACTACGAGGTAGACAAGAATAACATCGATAAAGACTATTACAAATATGTCCAAATACTATTTGAACACTTTGTTCATCAAGTCCATGAAAGCTTCTGGGCATTTTTTAGTCTGAAAGACATGACTAGAAACTTTAAATGACCATAACGGGTTCTGAAAGATGCCTTTAGAATATCATATTCCCTTACATTCAGCTGAAGATAACAAAACCTAAGATCTATCTTTGAGAAATAACTGGCACCTTGGAGTTGATAAATAAGTCATCAATTCTAGGAAGAGGATATTTGTTTTTAACTGCAACTTTATTTAACTGACGATAGTCAATGCACATACGTAAAGAACTATCTTTTTTTTGCATGAATAAGACGGTAGCGCCCCATGGAGAAATACTAGGCCTTATGAAGCCTTTATCTAAAAGATCTCTGAGTTGCTCCTTCAACTCTTTAAGATCGGCGGGAGCCATATGATATAGAAGTGTAGAAATAGGCTGAGAATCTTGATGAAGGTTAATACTAAATTCTATTTCCCTATCGGGTGGTACCCCTGGCAAATCTTTAGGAATGATATCTGGAAACTCATTTACTACACTGACTGACTGAACTGTTGGAGTCTCCAACTTAGTGTTTTTAACTCAAACATAATGATAGATGCACCCTTTGGAGATCAACTTTTAGGCTCTAAGATAATATATGAAATGACTTTTGGGAGACACTAAATTACCTGACCACTCAAAAACTGGTTTATCTGGAAACTGAAACTTCACAACTCGAGTACGCCAATCTATTGAGGCATAATAAGAATGGAGCAAATACATACCAAGAATAAGATCAAAATTAATCATATCAAACTATATTAGGTCCGCTAACATGACTTTATAAAGGATAGTGATAGAAAACTTTCTATAGATCTGTTTAGCAACAACTGACCCACCCACTAGGGTAGATACCAAGAAAGTCTTAGGTTTATTTTTAGAACTTATCTAAAAATTCAATGCAACTAACAGGGTCACATAAGCGAAACTCAATCTAGGGTCTAAAAACATATAAACATCAAAATAAAAGAAATGAAGCATACCAATAACAACATCTTATGAATAATCCTTCTCTTGACTGGATGGTAAAGCATAGAATTGATTCTAGCACCAACCGCCACTGGTACTGGATCATACGCCCTGAGGAGGAGCTGGGTGACCTAAAAGAGCTGGTGTACTAGCAGCCTAAGTCTAGGGACAGCCATCTCTGTTTCATTGCTTGACATATGGATAATCTCTAATAGCATAAGCCAACTTACCACAACCAAAGAAACCCTTTTATCCAACCAAGCACTCACCGGGATGACTTTTGCCATACCTAAGACATGGAGGATAATTGGGCCTCCCACTCACACTATTCTGAGATCTGGATATAGAAGACGTACCCAATTGCTTTTGTCTACCTCTAGGAAGGGGAGCACTAGCTGAAGATGGTGCTGGCATAGATGAATAATTTTGAAACTGCAAATGATTTCCTCTTTAAGACCTATTCTGACCATACACAAACTATCTTGTTCTATTCCTCTTATTATTTTTCTCTTTCCCTTTCAATTTCTCTACCTCAATCTGCTGAGCATGGATCATCAATCTTTTAAAATCCATGTCTCCAATAAGCATTGTAGTCCTACACTACTTGACCACCAATATAGACACTCTAGTATAAACTTACTCATACTTTCCCTAGGATCAGCCATCGTATCAAGGGCATACTTAGATAACTGATTAAGCTTAAGGCAGTACTCTTTCACTGTCATTGAGCCCTACCTCAAATTCAAAAACTCTTCTATCTTAGCTTCCCACATCACACGTGGGAAAAAACTATCTAGAAAAGCATCCTGAAATACCTACCAACTCATAGGAACAACATTCTCACCTCTACTATTCTTCTATATTACTACCTAATCATACGCTACATCCTTCAATCTATAGGATGCTAACTCTACACTCTCCATCTTAAAAACATGCATAATCCAGATGATCTTCTTCACCTTAACTAAATAAAGCTATGGGTCCTCACTTTTTTTTGACCCAAAGAACTCTGGCGGATTCATTCTCATAAAGTCTTTGATTCTAGCTGTTGCTAAATCCCCATTCTGCTGGAGTGGGACTGCAACCTGATTTTGATGATTGCCCAAAACATTAGCAATCACAGCTTAGGATAAATCCTGAAAGACAACGCTAAACTCAACATAGGATACATTCTCATTCAAAGGATCTGCTAGCTGGGGAGGCTTCTTATTATTTCTGTGAGTATTAGCTCGATGAGTAAGCATATTTAATTTTCATGTAAGAGCACGAGTTAATAACAGATAGAGATACTGTAATCATGATAGATCATTATAGAAAGAGATGATTTCCTAAGAACGTTCCATAGCCTCTTCCTCATAAATGTGGTGCGCTTCATACCCATAATCAAGACTCTATGTGATACGGCTTGTCTGACTCCCTAGGACTCTAATAAACCTTAGGCTATGATAACATATTTGTAACACCCCAAAATCTCATCTCGAGATGTCACACAGTGCTCAAGACTATGAGTAGCCTTAAGCTAACCCAGTCTTCCTTCTACTAGATATAAATCTCATATTTAAGGTAATATAGATGTAAAAGTCATACTGAATGCGAAAACTATCTAAAATAACTTGAATAATCTAAATATAATGTATGAAACATCAATACTGTAGGATAAACCCCCAACAAACTCAAATTATCTGAAAAGAATACTAAATCAAGTAAACTGATAAGCAACAAAATCTGAGTGAACAAGTCCCTGAAATATAAGGACTCAACAACTGTAGGATGTAGATGGAGATGCTCAGACTACTCACCCTATTGATGTTGAGCACCTGAAACTAAATTATGAGACAATGTAGAATATAGACATATATGTAGATCAGTACTTTGAGGATGTACTAAGTATATGGGGGTGAAATGCATAAGTGAAACATCATCTCATCATCATCATTTATAAAACAATGCATGCTAAATTTAAATCACTCACATAAGTTTGAATATCTAAAATACTGAAATCATGAAAAATAGATCAATCATACTTAATAAATCTAGTGAGTCATAACATTTAGTTATGAAAGTTATACTTGTATTATGTCTGTAAATCATAATGTCTAAGTGTAGAAAGTGCTCACTTCTAAAATCTAAAATCTAAAAGCTAAAGTCTATTACTGTTATCTTTCTGTAAAGAATAATCTCAGTAAACTGTGAACCTTTACTCTTAGTTTTCTAAAAATATTTACTATTAAACTATAGGGAAAATACTTTATCTTCAAGATTTAGGGAGGTTCTTTTAACCGACTTAAACCGTGCAAGCTACATGAAGTCCAACATCTCGTCCTACTAAGGAAGAAACATCGCATTGAGGAGAGGTGTCATACTTTTGCTAGTGAGTATAACTTGTTATCCATGTGATCGATCACAAGCTAAAACTATTATCCATATGGAAATGGGAATAATCTCAAAAATTTTACCTATGTTGGCTATGTAGTTTTATGAAAGATAGGGTATGCTAATCCCACACTTCCCGCTCGGTGCTAAATACGACTCCCTTGTAATTTGCTATACTCATTCTACTGGAAATTCACTTTAAAACTATCATAAAGGTTTATCTAAAACCAATTATGCATTAATATGATAAAATCTATAAATAAAGCTAATCTAAATTCTATAATCTGTAATAATCGGAAAAGTGGATTCCATAGCTAATCAAGATCGAAAGATCAAAACTTTACTGAAAATCAGTAAATAATTGGATAATAGGATGCTTAAAGAATTATATTTTTTGAAATAATAATATTCAATATTGGTATTATAACCCATGATTTAATATCATGTCAAAATATCATAATAATCATGCTTCATAGTAAAACAATGATCTCAAAATCTATAAATTACTGCAATAGGCATGAAATTATGAAAATAGACATGTAATTCAACCTCCAAAATACTTGAAATGTCAGAATCTTGAAAAGATAAATAATGTGTATGAACCCTAATTGAAAAACCATGTATAAACATCAAAAATCATATGATTTGAAATTAAAAAACTTGGGTTCGGGAACAAGGATGAAAGAAGATCCTTGTTCATAAACCCCACATACCTTGATAGATGATTAGATGAAGAAACTTGAATTATTGATTCCTAATTGAGTTCTTGGAGATAGATTCTTGATTATCTTGCCTTGGGAATCCTTAATCTTAAGCTTTCTTGGGGAATCAATGGAGGATTTTTGATTTCTTGGAGAAGAAGTTTTAGAGCTCTTGGGTTTTTCTTTTAATGAGGACAGTAAATAATGATCACTAAGTGCTTTGAATATGAATAATCCTGTGTTTTGAATTATTTGGGGGCTTGAAAAGTGACCAAAATACCATTTACCAATTTCTGAATGGAACTGAAAAACATAATATTTTTCTGATTTGGGTGGCCACTCGACAGTCCATAATATCGATGGCTCACTTGAACTAGGACAATTGGGAACTGGGTTTACTCCGTGATGCACCACCATTGTGGTGCCCCTTTGGAATGCCATTTAGGCCACTATTGTTACGTGCCAACATCGTGTTGGGTTACTGGAAAAATAAATAATTGGGAATTTTGCCTTCTCCGCGATGTACCAATATCAGGTCAGTCTACTGGAATAGGACAATTGGGAATTTGGATTTCTCTGTGACGCATGGCTATCATGAAGGCCCAGTGGAATTGTAAAATCATTATTTTACCCACCTCCACGACGTGCCAAGTGCCTAGGTGGCACACTGTCAACTTAAAAATGCTTTAACTCCTCAACTGAGTATCGAAATTGGGCGAATTTGGTATCGATGGAAAGATTACTCAATTTTCCACACAATAGGAGGTCTAAATCTGGAAAATTCTAGAAAAAATAATTATTATTCAGTTTGGGAGCTATTTCTTAACATTCTAGGATAGAATTCAAGCTAGGAAAAGTGTGCGATATTGCAATATGAATATGACTAGAGAAGCTAAAAAAATACTAAGAAATCTAAGGTTATAACCTGTCATGAACAACTGACATAAACTGAATAACTGAATCTCAATTAAAATAAGCTACTGAACTGATCTAAGAGTGCGTGAATTCTCATAAAGATAACTATATATAGCTGAATCTGAACCTGGAAAAGAACTGAATGAAGAAAAACTATTTCCTTAAGCTGAATCTGAGTTCATAGAGAAGAGATAAGGATACTTGGTACGCATTTCTGCTTCCCAAGTATCACCCTCAACAGACTTATTTTGCCACAGAACTTTGACCAAGTGAGCTTCTTTATTCCTTAGTCTACGAATATGATGATTAAGAATCTCTACTGGGACTTCTTCATTTGGAAGCATATTTTCAATATCAGTACTTTCTAAAGGAACTATGATGGCTGAATCATCCATGCACTTCTTTACCAAGGACACATGGAATACTGGATGAACTAAGGATAAATCTGCAGGTATCTCAAGCACAAATGCCACCTTTCCAAAATGACTCCAAATACGAAAAGAACCTATATAATGGGGACTAAGTTTTCCCTTTTTGCCAAACCTCTTTACCCCTTTCATGGGTGAAACTTTCAAATACACAAGATCATCAACCTTAAACTGAAGATCTCTTCTTCTCACGTTGGCATAAGACTTTTGATTACTCTGGCTGCTTTCAATTCTCTCTAATCAATTTCACTTATTCCATGGCCTCAAACACCATGTTTATCCCAATCAGACCGGCCTCACCCATTTCAAGCCAACCAACTGGTGACCTACATATCCATCCATAAAGTGCCTCAAATGGAGCCACTTGAATACTATCATGATAACTGTTATTATAAGAGAACTTAAACAATGAAAAATGGTCATCCCAACTACCTTTGAAATCAAGAACACATGCCCTCTACATATCATCTAAAGTCTTAATAGTCCTCTCTGCCTGACCATTTGTCTGCGGATGAAAAGCTTAACTATGATGAAATTGGGTACCAAGACCCTTCAGAAAGGCTCTCCAAAACTGAGAGTTAAATAGAGTACATGTAACGCCCCGCAACTTGGGCTACAATATAGACCATGATTTTGATGCATTGTTAATCCCGAAGCCATAAAATCCTATGCCAATATGGCATATTAATTATTGTGTAGCATTTGAATCCATGGAATCTTGAATTTAGACCATAGAGGTCCTTTAACTCAAGGACGAGTTGAAACTATTTCGAACGACTAAGTTTTAGTGGATCTTGTAAAGTGTGTCAGCTTCCATCGACCATAACTCTCTGTATATATTGAATTAGGAAGCCTACTATACGTCAAATGATAGGTAATTGAGTTAGCTTTCCAACTATACCAATTTGGCTAAAATCCGACACCCAAGCAAGAAGTTACGACCATTCAAAGTGATAAGCATCGCCTAACCAATCGCCCATGGCCACTGAAAAGCATAGGCAATAGCCCAGGCGATAGCCTATGCGGCACCTATGTAAACATAGGTGATAGCCTAGGCGGCGCCTATGTGAACATAGGCAATGGGATGGGCGGCGCCTATGTAAAGAAATCTAGTGATTTAAACACTCCGTGTTGAGGACAAAGTGTTCCTTTTCCACCCTTACTTAGCCATAAAACACAAAATCTAGTTCCAAGGACCCCAAAATACATATTCTTTCATCAAAAGTGCTCAAGGATTCTCCTTAGAGTTTCAAAATAAAAACCCAAATAGTTCAAGATTTGACCATAGGTTTCAAAGAAAATGACATATTTGGAATCACCAATCCGCAAGCTTCAAGAAATATCTATTATCCTTTGAAATAGAGGTACGTGCGGTTATCCTAAAATCTCATGGGTATAGGTTTTATGAACATGCATGCTTTTAAATGGGGGTTTTCAATCAAATGGTAATATCTTGCCTTTAATATGATTTCTAAGTAATTTTCTTTATGTCATGGGAATTGTTTACCTATATACTTTAATGGTTGAAACCATGCATATGTGATTTGATATTTTCCATGGAAGTTTGATAAATATGAATGATAAATTATTTTCAAATTCCCATTATAATGTTTCGATACTCCATATCGTATTATGATCAACAAAAGAGAGCATGAATTTGAATTAAATATTGTTCACGACTTGTAAATGATAAAGCACCTTGGGTTTTAAATGATTATGCATATGTGGATGTGATATTTATGACTTGCAAGTCGGGTATGATGATAACCTTCAGAATACGATATGTGATTGAATAAGATGAAATTTGAATGCATTGATTTTATATGAGAAAGGTGGATGCCCGAAGAAGGCGTTTAAGACACAAGGGCTTATCGGTGGAAAATATGTTTGCTGACCTGAAATATTGGTACCAGGCTAAGTGATCTTGTGTATTTAACTTCATGTCATTCCCAAATTAGGGCTACAGGTAGGAGCCCGGGCTAAGTGATTTTGGGAACTACCATTGGGTCGCGACACCATGCTTCGTGTCCTTGTGTGTCTCTCCCTCACTTATACTCTAATCTCAGTGGCAACCAAGGTTTGACAATTGGTGTAAATTATGTAGGGTATTCCACCTTGCTCAGTTGCATTTCATTATTGTTGAGAAACTATTGCATTACAACCATGTTCTTTCAAATGATTTGATACAAAATTGCTTTATAATGGCTCTCAACTATATATTGTAAAAATATTATGTTTTACTTTGATATCTCTGTATGCCAGTACTTTTGTGCTGACCCTTTCCTCTCTCCAGCCTCTCAGGTTTAGAGGCCCAGTCTAGGGTTCAAGAGAATTAGTAGATCTTTCAGACAGAGCTATAGAGACAAGTGGTGAGCCTTCTATGTTTTGGAAGGTCTTATGTCCTGTATTCCCTTTGATCTTATACTCAGTATTAGGGTCTACTGAGGGCCTTGTCCCATTTTATATACGGTTACTTGACTAAGTCATTTGTTAGAGATTTTTGCAGACAGTTGTTTAGAGGTTAATTGATGTTGAGGAAACCTTATCTCTTTGTTATTGTTTTGTTTCATATTTATGTCCATGTTTCCAAATTATTGTGTTTTTCTGCATTACTTTGATCATATGAATTAGGTGCATGATTACGAGACAGATAGGGGAGTTTCTGACCTCTATGGTTCAAAATAATTATCACGGACAGGCCCTAGTTTGGGTCTTGACAAACTTGGTATCAGAGCACGGTTCATGGTCCCAGGTTATCTGTAAAATCGGTCAGGTAGAGTCTTGTTTATGGGTGTGTAGCGCGCCATACTTATAAGCAGGAGGCTGCTAGGAATTTAGGAAATATTTCCCTTCTTTGTGATTTAGTTCCTGATTCAGAGTCTGAACTGTCCCCTAATCAATGATCATTTGTTTTTCAGAAACACAGTTATGCCTCCATATCATATTGTCGATCAGAATGATCAGGCAGATGAGGTCCATTCCACCTATGGAATGCGGACCCATAATAGGGCTCACACTCCAGAATTTGTCCCTAGTCCGTTAGTCCCTCCAGTTCCAACCAGTCTACCTCGCGCTCCACGGACTAATGCCAACCGTCCCCTAACTGCCTAGGGAGATATTTCAAATGTAAAATTCAGATGGTCTATTCATATGCTGACACAGTTGGTAGCTAACCAGGCTTAATAATCGAAAGATGTTGGGTCTGTATCTGTTATATCTGAGGCTACTAGAGTCGGATATTTCATGAAGATGAACCCACCTAAATTCACTGGCACCGAGGTGGAGGATCCACAGGTGTTTGTAGATAAGATGGAAAAAATCTTTAAGGTGATGCGTGTGGATGAAGTTTAAGGGTGGAGCTAGAAACCTATCATCTCAAGGACATTGCAAATTAGTGGTATGCCGACTAGGAAGATGAAAAAGGTGAAAGTGCTGAGCCCACAGTTTTGGGCAAATTTATTGAAGCTTTCCTTGATCGATTCTTCCCTCTGTAGTTGAGGGAAGCCAAAGAGAAAGCGTTTATGAATCTGAAGCAGGGCAGTATGAGTGTCTAGGAGTACACTTTGAAGTTTAATAAAATAGCCCGCTATGCACCAGAGTTGACTAGTAATATGAGAGCCCAGATGAGGAAATTTGCATCTGGCCTTACTGATAACCTGGTCGTTGAGTGCCAGGGGGCTGTGTTGAATAAGGAGTTAGACTTTGCTCGACTGACCGTTCATATACAGCAGGTGGAAAAGAAGAAGAAAAATATTGCTGAATCTAGAGAGCCAGCGCCCCAGCACCCAAACCACTGACAAACAACCAAACTTAGGGTTTTCAGACTCCTCATGGGTCCACAACTATAGGTACACAGTCTCAGGTTAGTGTATCCTAGTAGCGTCGTAGCGTTGTACTCATCCGCGGTGTGAGGTTTGCAGAAGGAATCATCTAGGGAAGTGCTAGTTTAAGGGGAGAAACTGCTATACTTATGGCAAAGTGGGTTACCTTCAAAGATATTGTCCTTCTGCTGCTGGAGTAAATGTGCATGGGGGGGGGGGGGGGGGTCTAAGTCCTAAGTTGCCTCCACAGTTCCTTTTCCTAAGGGTGCCCCTTCAACTGCCGGAAGCGGTTGCAACTGGTTATATTGTTTGACTAACCTCGAGGAGGCGGAAGCTTCACCAGATTTTGTCACCAGTATATTACGAATCTTTTCTGGATATGTTTATGTATTGCTTGATCCCGGTTCTACTTTATCTTATGTGACCCCTTATGTGGTTGTTGGTTTTGGGTTTGAGCCCAAAGTTATTGTAGAACCCTTCTCTTTTTTTGTACTCCTGTAGGTGATTCTGTTGTTGCTAGAAGGGTATATAGAAATTGTGTCGTGTCTATTCAAAGTAGGAAAACTGTGGCAGACCTTCTAGAACTGGATATGATAGATTTTGATGCCATCCTTGGGATGGACTGACTCTATTTGTGTTATGCCACCCTTGATTGCAGAACCCAAAAGGTCACTTTTCTTTATCAAATGCGACACCAGTAGTATGGGCAGGGAGTTCTGTGGAACCTAGAGGTCACTTTATCTATTATCTTAGAGCCTAAAAGCTTATCTCCAAAGGTTGTATTTATCATCTAGTCTGAGTAAAACATTCAAAAGTTGGAAACCTTCCTCTGCAGTCAGTTCCTGTAGTGAACAAATTCCCAGAAGTCTTTCTCGAAGATCTCCCAAGGATACCCCCTGATAGGGAGATAGATTTTGGCATTGATATGTTTCAAGACGCTCGTCTTATTCTATTTCGCCATATAGAATGGCTCCCCAAAACTAAAGGAGTTAAAGGAACAGCTTGCAGACCTCCTAAACAAAGGTTTTATTCGTCCTAGTGTTTCCCCATGGGGTGCACCCGTGCTCTTCGTGCGAAAAAAGGATGGGTCCCTTCGGATATGCATAGACTACCGTCAGTTAAATAAGGTCATGATTCAAAATAAAAATCCTCTTCCGAGGATTGCCGACCTTTTTTACCAGATTCAGGGTGCCAAGTGTTTTTCAAAAATAAACCTTCATTTGGGTTATCATCAATTAAAAGTTAGGGAGTCAAACATACCCAAGACAGCCTTCCGAACTTGATATGGTCACTACAAATTTCTAGTCATGTCTTTCGGGTTGACTAACGCCCCTGCAGCCTTCATGGATCTTATGAATTGGGTGTTCCGTCAGTTTCTTTACTTGTTATTCATTGTATTTATTGATGATATTTTGATCTATTATAAAAGTAAAGAGGATCACGCTAATCACCTCTGAATTATCCTTCCGACCCTTAAGAATCATCATCTGTATACAAAATTTTCTAAGTATGAATTCTGGTTAGACGCTATTGCCTTCTTGGGGCATATTGTGTCCAGTGATGGAATAAGAGTGGATCCCCAGAAAATTGAAGTAGTGAGAAAATGGCCCAGAACCACGACTCCAACCGATATTTGGAGCTTCTTAGGTTTGGCGGGGTATTACAGAAGGTTCATAGAGAGTTTTTCTTCCATAGCTACTCCGCTTACTAAACTGACTCAGAAAAAGATGACGTTTGTGTGGTCTGACTTGTGTGAAAATAGTTTTGAGAAATTGAAGGACAAGCTGACTACTGCTCCTGTTTTGACCCTTCCCAAGGGTGTAGATGATTTTGTGGTTTTTTGTGATGCGTCTCGTCTGGGACTTGGTTGTGTATTAATGCAGTGTGGTAAGGTGATAGCTTATGCATCTAGGTAGTTAAAGTTGCATGAGCGCAATTACCCCACTCATGACTTGGAGTTAGCAGCCATGGTGTTTGCACTTAGAATCTGGAGGCACTATCTCTATGGAGTGCATGTTGATATTTATACTGACCATAAGATTTTACAGTATGTTTTCTCATAGAAAGAATTGAACCTCAGTCAGAGGTGTTGGATAGAGCTTTTGAAAGACTATGATATGAGTCTGCATTACCATCCGGGCAAGGCAAATATTGTAATCGATGCTCTCAACAGGTTGTCTATGGGCAACCTTTCTCATCTAGAAGAAGGAAAGAAAGAGATGGTGAAGGATATTTACTGCCTTACAAATCTAGGAGTACGACTCTTAGATTTCGAAGATGGTGGGGTGATTTTTCATGAGTTAGCTAATTCATCTCTTTATGCTGAAGTTAAGAAGAAGCAAGTTGAAGATCCTATCTTGATGCAAATTAAGAAAGATGTGGGTCAACAAAAGGTTATGTTGTTTGAAATTAGTGGCGATGGTATTCTGAGATTTTAGGGTAGGTTGTGCATTCCAAATATCGATGGGATACGGGAAAGAATCCTTAATGAGACGCACACTTCGAGGTATGTCATTCACCTAGGTTCTACTAAGATGTACCATGATCTGAAGACCTTGTATTGGTGGAATAACATGAAACGTGATGTAGCTGATTTTGTGTCCAAGTGTTTAAACTGTCAACAAGTGAAGGTAGAACACATGAGGCCAGGTGGTACTTCCCAAGAGATAGCCCTGCCTTTATGGAAGTGGGAGATCATAAACATGGACTTCATTATAGGACTTACGAGATCCCAAAACCAGTATGATTCTATATGGGTGATTGTAGATCGGTTAACCAAGTCAGCCCACTTTTTGCCTATGAGGACTAATTATTCGGGAGAGGTTTATGCTAAGATTTACATTGAGGAGATAGTTCGATTGCATGGTGCACCAGTGTCCATTATATCCAATAGAGGTACGCAGTTTTCATCTCAGTTTTGGAGATCCTTTCAGAAAGGTTTACGTACACAAGTGAATTTGAGCACAGCTTTCCACCCTCAGACGGATGGTCAAGCTGAGCGTACCATTAAGACCCTCGAAGATATATTGAGGGCATGTGTCATTGATTTCAAAGGTAGTTGGGTAGATCACCTGCCACTGGTTGAATTCGCTTACAATAATAGCTGCCATGCTAGCATTAAGATGGCTCCTTTTGAAGCTTTGTTTGGGAGGAGACGTAGGTCTCTGATAGGATGGTATGAAGTGGGTGAGACTCAGTTGTATGGGCCTGATCTTGTTCATCAGGCGATAGATAAAGTGAAGATCATTAGAGAAAGACTCAAGACTGCTCAGAGTCGTCAGAAGTCCTATGCCGATGTTCGAAGAAGAGAACTAGAGTTTGAAATTGGTGATTGGGTGTTTCTCAAGGTTTCTCCTATGAAAGGAATTATGCGGTTTGGAAAAAAGGGGTAAATTGATCCCTCATTATGTAGGGCCATATCATATTTTGAAAAATATTGGTACAGTTGCATATGAGTTAGAATTATCAGTAAGTTTGGGTTCCGTTCATCCGGTATTCCATATATCCATGTTAAAGAAATGCATTGGAGATCATTCTATGGTATTGCCAGTAGAGGGTATCAAAGTGATAGATTCCTTGTCTTACGAAGAAGAGCCCATTGAAATTTTAGATCGCCAAGTTTGAAAGATGGGGAGCAAAGAGATAGCCTTAGTGAAGTACTGTGGAGGAATCAGAAAGTCGAACAAGCAACTTAGGAGTTAGAAGATGACATGAGAATTAGATATCCTAATTTGTTTGCTTCGATGGAAGAGGAAACAGAAGGTACTATTCCTATCTTATCTTTCATTATTCTAGAAATTTTATCTTTCTGTGTCCCGCATCATCATCCAGGGATGAATGATCCTAAGGGGGGATAATGTAACACTCTGCAATTTGAGCTACAATATAGACCATGATTTAGATGCGTTGTTAATCCCAAAGCCATAAAATCCTATACCAATACGGCATGTTAATTATTGTGTAGCATGTGAATCCACTTAAGCTTGGATTTAGACCATAGAGGTCCTTCAACTCAAGGACGAGTTGAAACTATTTTGAATGACTAAGTTTTAGTGCATGTTGTAAAGTTTGTTATCTTCCATCTACCACAACTCTTACTATATGTCGAATAAGGAAGCCTACTATTCGTCAAATGATAGGTGTTTGAGTTAGCTTTCCAACGATACCAATTTGGCTAAAATTTGACACCCGAGCAAGAAGTATGGCCCTTCAAAGTGATAAGCGTCGCCTAACCAATCGACCATGGCCACTGGAAAACTTAGGCAATAGCCTAGATGGAGCCTATGTAAACATAGGCGATAGCCTATGCGGCACCTATGAAAACATAGGCGATAGCCTAGGCGGCGCCTATGTGAACATAGGCAATGGGATGGGCGGCGCCTATGTAAAGAAATCTAGTGATTTAAACACTCTGTGTTGAGGACAAAGTGTTCCTTTTCCACCCTTACTTAGCCATAAAACACAAAATCTAGTTCCAAGGACCCCAAAATACATATTCTTTCATCAAAAGTGCTCAAGGATTCTCCTTAGAGTTTCAAAATAAAAACCCAAATAGTTCAAGATTTGACCATAGGTTTCAAAGAAA
Organism: Capsicum baccatum var. pendulum; assembly: GCA_030864225.1. Lineage (NCBI taxonomy): Eukaryota > Viridiplantae > Streptophyta > Magnoliopsida > Solanales > Solanaceae > Capsicum > Capsicum baccatum. The sequence goes on along the minus strand of CM061558.1, from coordinate 183,384,164 downwards.
ATGACATATTTGGAATCACCAATCCGCAAGCTTCAAGAAATATCTATTATCCTTTGAAATAGAGGTACGTGCGGTTATCCTAAAATCTCATGGGTATAGGTTTTATGAACATGCATGCTTTTAAATGGGGGTTTTCAATCAAATGGTAATATCTTGCCTTTAATATGATTTCTAAGTAATTTTCTTTATGTCATGGGAATTGTTTACCTATATACTTTAATGGTTGAAACCATGCATATGTGATTTGAGATTTTCCATGGAAGTTTGATAAATATGAATGATAAATTGTTTTCAAATTCCCATAATAATGTTTCGATACTCCATATTGTACTGTGATCCACAAAAGAGAGAATGAATTTGAAATAAATATTGTTCACCACTTGTAAATGATGAAGCACCTTGATTTTTACAAGATTATGCATATGTGGATGTGATATTGAGGACTTGCAAGTCGGGTATGACGATACCCTTCAGAATACGATATGTGATTGAATAAGATGAAATTTGAATGCATTGATTTTACATGAGAAAGGTGGATGCCCAAAGAAGGCATTTTAGATACAAGGGCTCATCGCTGGAAAACGTGTTTGCTGACACGGAATATTGGTACCAGGCTAAGTGATCTTGTGTACTTGACTTCATGTCATTCCCAAATTGGGACTATAGGTAGGAGCCCGAGCTAAGTGATCTTGGGCACTACCATTGGGTCGAGACACCTTGATTCATGGTCTTGTGTGTCTCTCCCTCACTTATACTCAAATCTCCGCGGCAACCGAGGTTTGACAGTTGGTGTAAATTATGTAGGGTATTCCACCTAGCGCAGTTGCATTTCATTATTGTTGAGAAACTATTGCATTACACCCATGTGCTTTCAAATGATTTGATACGAAATTGCTTTATAATGGCTCTCAACTATATATTGTAAAAATATTATGTTTTGTTTTGAAATCTCTGCATGCCAGTACTTTTGTGCTGACTCCCTCCCCTCTCTAACCTCTTAGGTTCGGAGGCCCAGTCTAGGGGTCAAGAGAATCAGTAGATCTTTCAGACAGAGCTGTAGAGACAAGTGGTGAGCCTTCTATGTTTCGGAAGGTCTTATATCCTGCAGACCTTTTGATCTTATATTCAGTTTTAGGGTCTACTGGGGGCCTTGACCCATTTTATATACGGTTACTTGACTCAGTCATTTGTTAAAGATTTTTGCAGACAGTTGTTTAGCGGTTAATTGATGTTGAGGAACCTTATCTCCCCGTTATTGTTTATTTTCATATTTATGACAATTTTTCCAAATTATTGTGTTTTTACGCATTACTTTGATCATATGAATTAGGTGCATGACTACCAGACAGATAGGGGTGTTTCGGGCCTCCGTGGTTCAAAATGCTCATCACGGCCAGGACCTGGTTCGTGTCGTGACAGTACCCCCATCTAAAATGATGTATAATGAAACTCCATGCAGTCTGACTAACTCTCTAATGTACAACATAGCATAATCTTAAGTCGTGTAAGACGTGGGAGCTGTAAGAAATGCTTTGACTTAGTCAGTCTATCTACAATAACCCAAATCGAGTCATGTTGATGACACGAATGGGGTAAACCAGTCACGAAATCCATATTCTCCTTTTCCCACTTCCAAGTGGGGATACCAAACTCTTGCAATGCACCACCAGGTCTTTGGTGCTTTACCTTAACCTGTTGACAAGTCGCACACTTGGCTACAAACTCTGCTATATCTCATTTCATACCACTCCACCAATAGATTTCCCACAAGTCGTGGTACATATTGGTGGCTCCAGGATGGATAGAATAACATGCACCATGTGCTTCTTCCATAATCCGCTGCCTCAAATATTCAACACAAGGAACACATAATTTATTCTGGTATCTCAACACACCATCTCACCCTTAGGAGAAAACCTCTACCTTTTGGTCTTTAATTGACTCCTTCAGTTTGACCAAACTAGGACCCTTATCTTGCTTCTCCTTAACATCTGAAACTAGGGAAGATTCAGAACTACTTTGAACCAACACATTCTCTTCAGCTGAGTCAACCAACCTAACACCTAATCTAGATGACCGATGAACTTCTCAAACTAATCCCTTCTTTTCTTTCTCCACATGAGTAACACTGCCCATAGAGAATCTACAAAAGGCATTTTCCACTACATTGGGCTTTCCTGGATGAAACAACAAACTTATATAATAATCTTTCAATAATTCTAACCATCTCCTTTGCCAAAGATTCAACTCCCTCTATGTAAACAAATAATGCAAAATTTTGTGATTCATGAACACATCAACATACACTCTATACAAATAATGCCTCTAGATTTTCAAAGCAAACACAACAGCAGCTAACTCAAGATCATGGGTTTGGTAATTCTTTTCATAAGGATTAAGTTGTCTAGAGGCATAAGCAATGACCTTACCTCTATGCATCAAAACACAACCCAAACCAACTCGGGAAGTATAAAAATAAACCATAAAACCATATGTACCATGAAGTAATGATAGAACTGGGGCTGAAAAGAGTCAAGTATTCAACTCCTGAAAACTCTTCTCGCAGAAATCTGACCACTGAAACTGAACTATTTTTGGGTAAATCTAGATATAGGAGACACAATTGACAAGAAAACCTTAACGAAACATCTGCAATAACTAGCTAGACCTAAGAAATTCCTAATGTCTGGTAGGGAAATCATTCTAGGCCAATTCCTTATGGCTTCTGTCTTTTGGGGATTAACTCTAATACCTTCAATGGAAATGATATGACCAAGGAAAGATACTGACCTTAGCCAATATTCACACATGCTGAACTTGGAGAACAACTGGTGGTCTCTAAGGGTTTGCAACACAATTCTAAGATGGTTTGCATGGTCATCCTCCTTACAAGAGTAGACAAGAATATCATCGACAAAGACTATGAAAAACATGTCTAAATACTATTTGAACACTCTGTTCATCATGTCCATGAAAGCTTCTGTGTTTTTATTAGTCCGAAGGACATGATTAGAAACTCAAAATAACCATAACGGGTCTTAAAAGTTGTCTTTCGAATATCATATTCCCTTACTTTAAGCTGATAATAGCCAGATTTAAGGTCTATCTTTGAAAAATAACTGGCACCTTGGAGCTGATCAAATAAATCATCAATTTTGGGAAGAGGGTATTTGATTTTGCCTATAAATTAATTCAACTGATGATGGTAAATACGCATATGCAAAGAACCGTCTTTCTTTTGCACGAATAGGATAGGAGTGCCCTATGGAGAAAAATTAGGCCTTATGAAGCCTTTATCTAGAAGATCTTTGAGTTGCTACTTTAAATCTTTAAGCTCGGTGGGAGCCATATGATATGGAGGTGTAGAAATAGGTTGAGTATCTGCAAAAAGTTCAATACCAAATTCTATTTCACTATTGGGAGGTACCCTTAGTAAATCTTCGGGAAAGACATCTTGAAACTCATTAACTATGCTTACTGAATGATCTGTTGGAGTCTCTAACTTAGTGTCTTTAACTCTAATAAGATGATAGATGCACCCTTTAGAGATCAAATTCTAGGCTCTACGATAAGATATGAAATGACTTTCGGGAGACACTGAATTACCTGACCACTTAAAAACTGGCTAATCAAGAAACTAAAACTTCACCATGCGGGTACGACAATCTATATAGGCACAATAAGAATAGATTTAATCCATACGAAGAATGAGATCAAAGTTAACTATATCTATCTCTATTAGGTCTGCTAACAGGACTTAATGAAGGGCGGTGATAAGACACTTTCTACAGATCTGTTTAGCAACAACTGACTTACCCACTGAGGTGGACACCAAGAAAGGCTCAGGGATCTTTTCAAAACTTATCTAAATATTCAATGCAACTAATGGGGTCACATAAGAGAAACTTGACCCAGGGTCTAACAACACATAAATATAAAAATAAAAGACACGAAGCATACCAGTAACAATATCTAATGAATCCTCCTACTCCTAATGGAATGGTAAATCATAGAATCAATTATGGAACTGACCGCCACTGGTACTGGATGATGCGCCCTGAGGAGGAGCTAGATGAACTAGAGAAGCTGGTGCACTAGTAGACTAAGTCTGGGGACGGACATCTCTATTTCCCTGCTTAGCATACGGATAAACTATTATACCATGACCCACCATACCATAACCAAAGCAACCCTTCTATCCAGCAAAGCAATCAGCAGGATGACTTTTACCACACTTAGCACATGGAGGACAACTGGGCCTACCACTCATGCTATTTTGGGATATGGACATAGAAGACTTACCCTACTGCTCCTGTCTACCTCTGGGAGTGGGAGAACTAGCTGAAGATCATACTGGCATACATAAATGCTTCTAAAACTGCAAATGATTCCTTGAGACCTATTCTAACCATACTCAAACTTTCCTATTCTGGCCCTCTTTTTATTTCTATCTCTTCCTTTCAATTTTTTTGCATCATTATGCTGAGCATGCATCATAAATCTCACAAGGTCGTTGTCTCTAAAAAGGATGTTAGTCCTACACTCCTTGACTACCAAGCTAGACACTCCAGTAATAAACTTACTCATACTAGCCCTAGGACCAGTGATGATAGGCGAATTTACACGCCTATATCAATATATTTTGCCCATATTTTAGCCTAGTTTTGAGAACAAATTATATATTTCATGCACTTTTAGTCCTTTTTCCCGTAAATGAGCTAAAGAACATGATTAGTAAAGTTTCAGGTATAAATGATGCAAAATTCAGCATTTTATGGCTTACTTGACGCAAAAGAAAGCTCACGAAGAAAGGAAAAGGAGTGTACACGCCTAAGGACCAAAACTGCTGCATGGAAAATCTGTCCTGGGCTAAAACAGCATTTCTGAAGACTTTAAGGACTTACAGACACATAGCTGGATTTGGACAATGATACATTAACCTAGTACAATTGGGTTATGTATTTCATTAGTTTATTTGGATTATGATAATGTTACATTAACCTAGTACATTTGGGTTAAATATTCCATTAGCCTAGTAGGATTTGGTTATTTGTTTCATTAGCGTAGTAAGAGTAGGATATGGGTATTATAAATACCCTATCATGCTAGAGATTTTTATACATTCCTCCCTTAGTGGAGAGATACATTCCTCCCTTAGTGGAGAGGACAATCTTCTATTCAACAATTAATCTTCTTCCATCCCTCTCTTCTTCCACCACAACAATTCTACAACTCTTCTAATCTTTCCATTAATCTTATTTTCTTCTATTCTTAAAATCCGCAACAAGAGAATCGTTACTTTTGCTAAGGAATTCACGCCTCACGCCTACCACTTGGGCTACACAAAAATCATCAATCTTGTGGTATAATAACAACAATGCAAATTGTGATTTTCTTCGCATTCATGGGTAACTAAACTTCTCTGTTGGGGTTATGGAAGCCGTATGAGCTACTATCTATTGCTGTGAGTATATGAGTTCGTGACACGTATATTGCTTATATCATTATTCTCTTCATCTTAATCTACATTCTTTGCGGTTGCAAACGCAAGAATACGCCAGTCTAACATTTAACTTGTTCGAAAGAAAGGTTATTTGTCTGGAAAAGAGATAGTGTCAAGGTAGTAGGACACCCTTTCCTATTAAAAAGCTAGTGCCGTAACTGGACTAACCTCTTGGAGAATTCGTACCGTTAGACATGCTTTAAGCTCGAAAGAGTTAAAGTGAAATAGTCCTTGTTGAGGTCGAAAGACGCTTGGATTTACCATCGAATACAATTCTCTATAAGCAGTTGCATGTCAAAACTCTACACACTCATAGCCAATAGAGACGTATAACTCAGAAGGTGGACATAACCCCAACGCTTCAATTCTCATTGTTTACAACTCACGTAACATTATTTCTTTTTATTTTCAGCTTTTATTTTGATACTTTATTTAAATTACTTGCACGACGAGAATCCCCCCTCTTACGAGACTTGCACCAAAAGTTTAGTAATTTTGCTTACTTGTTGGCCAAGCTATTCCCTGTGGGATCGATACCCAACCCAGGTTGGGTTCTATATTTGCTAACGACCGCTTTACACTCCTATGAGAGTTGTAGATTGAGCGTTATCAAAAATTAGCGCCGTTGCCGGGGAATACGAGTGTCAATCGAGTTTGTGATAATTACTAGACCCTTTGGTCAAAGATTCTCGTACTTTTACTTTTAGTTGTTGTTTTTGTTTACTGCAGGTTTGTTCAGTGCATCAGTGGATGCACAACGTGAAATTGAAAGGATGGCTGCTCAAGTGCATCAATATAATATTGATAATCTAGGTCGGGCAACAAATCCTGATGATGAGGACCTGGGCGATGAGGAGCTACTAAACCCACAATGTACTGATGAGATGGCGGCACCCATACAGAGGAGAGATCGTCAAGCTAGGTTTAGGCCTGAACGCCGAGCTATGCAAATACCCTTCGATGATGATGATGACGATCTAGACGAAGCTGGTGCCACATGAGCCATTATTCTTCCACCATTAGCGCCCGGAGCCAAGTTTAACATCACTAGCACCATGATTCAGCTTTTGCAACTCAAGGGATTATTTGGTGGACTAGCAGGCGATGATCCGAATATGCATCTGATCAACTTTATTTCTACATGCAAGTCATTCGACAATCCTGGCGTTGGACAGAATGCAATTCGACTACGCTTATTTTCATTGTCTCTGTCTGGGGAGGCAACTCTAAGGTTGAATGGGCTGACTCTTGATTCTATTACTAATTGGAGGCAATTGAAAGACGCTTTCCTAGAAAGATTCTTTCCGCCATCCAAAAGAGCAAAGTTGAGAGATGAGATCACCAATTTTCGACAGCTTCCCACTGAAGCTCTTCATGAAACATGGGAGAGGTTCATGACAAAGCTAGCGAGGTGCCCAAACCATCACATGACCAATGTTCACCTAATGGAGATCTTGTATAGAGTCTTGAATTCAATAACTAAACCAGTGGTGGATAATGCAGCTAGAGGATCTTTCATGCACCTCACCTTTGGTCAAGCAAGCAATATGCTAGATCGTATGAAGAAACAAAGTAGAGCTTGGCATACCAGGGATTCTGAGGTAGCAAGCCCCACTTTATCTATTGGCATGACTGCAGACCAAAGAAGAAGAGAAGAAGAACGTGATCAAGATATGGTGCATTTGAAAACACAAATGGATCTTCTTACAAAGCATTTATTATCAGGGAAGACCAAAAAAGTGAAAGCTATTGCGTCAAAAGGAAGAGACGAGTCTGATTCGGAAGATGAGGCCAACTACTTGAACAATCAGGGGGGTTCCCGCGGGAATGCCCAAGGAAACCAAGGTCGAAACTATTATGATAAATCTGGAAACAAGGACCAAGGTAGTTGGAAGAACAAGAATGAAAAGAGTGGTTTGTACATTCCCCCTGGTAGACGTGACACCACCACATCTAATTCTGGAAGTATGGAAGACATGATGGCTAAATTATTGAAAGGAGTGGAAGCAACGAGCGCGGGAGTAACAGAGGTAATCAATGATTTGTCCTCCATGAAACAATTAGTTGATTCACATTCCACTTCTATCAAGAAAATAGAGCAGCAATTGAGCCAACTTTCAGCAGCACTCAATCAAAGAAAGGCCGGCACTTTACCTAGCGATACTGTGCCAAACCCAAGGAATGACGGGTCATGCATGGCCATCACTACCAGAAGTGGTAAGGTGCTGGAAACTTCAGCAAAAGGCAAGCAAGTGGTTGATGACGTTTCGGACATGGATGACAACACAAAAGGAGAAGATGCCACAACACCCACTCCTGACGTCAAGGACGCCACATCCAGCACTGTTCAACCTGAAAAAGTGGAAAAACAGAAGTAAGAGGAGAAGAAAACCATGGAAAGAACACTTCCATACCCACCACCACCTTTTCCCCAAAGATTAAAGAAGGTGGTGGATGATACAAAGTTCAGCAAATTCATAAATATGTTAAAGCAGCTAACCATTAATGTTCCATTGGTGGAGGCACTTGAAAAAATGCCTGGATATGCAAAATTTATGAAGGACCTGTTGACAAAGAAGCGGGCATCAAGTTATGAGTTAGCGAATAATGTTCATCATTGTAGTGCAGTTGCTACCCGATTGATAGTTCAGAAGAAGGCCGACCCCGGAGCTTTCACTATTCCTTGCACTATTGGATCATTGGATTTTGCCAAAGCATTGTGCGATCTAGGTGCTAGCATAAATTTGATGCCACTATCCATCTATAAGAAGTTGGGGCTAGGCGATCCGACACCAACCAATATGAGGCTCGTGATGGCTGATATGTCGGTAAAAAGACCTGTGGGTATCTTGAATGATGTGTTGGTGAAGGTTTCTTCATTCATCTTTCCTGCAGACTTCGTTATTCTGGATTGTAAGGAGGATTCTGAAGTTCCCATAATCCTGGGACGTCCTTTCCTTGCAACCGGAAGTGTGCTTATTGACATGAAAGATAATGAGCTTTTGTTTCGAATTAATGACGAAGTAGTACGGTTTGATATATGCAAAGCCATGAAGCAGCCCAGCGATACGAATGAGTTATCTGTAGTTGAGGTTCATCTAGAGGTTATGAAAGCATTATCTATAGAGAGACAGCCTACTGATGAGCCATTGTCTGCTGCGCCACTGAATGTTGAGCATGAGGATAATGAAGATTATGAAGAACTTATGGGTGATCTAAAAGAAATAGAGTCTTATACTCCTAAGCAACCGGATTGTGATCTCAAGAATCAACCAACAGCGAAGACTCCCATTGACGAGCCACCAATGCTAGAATCGCAAGAGCTCCCCGATTATCTAAGGTATGTGTTCTTGGAAAGTAGAAATATACTTCCAGAGAGTGAAGATGATTTAAGTGAACAGCACGTAGAAGCTCTCATCTCTGCTCTGAAGAGATACAAGAGAGCTATGGGTTAGACTATTGATGATATAATTGGTGACTCTCCGGAGAAACGTAGGAGCCATCTCGAAAAAGATTGCATGCCCACAGGTAAGCCGCATTGTCGTCTAAATCCTTTCAGAAAACGATCCATCACTTATCTCGACGAAGTCTAAGTACTCGAGATTACTATGTCGAGCCACGACGATAAATAAGGCGCTAGATGGGAGGCAACCCATCGTTTTATCATTTTATCGTTTATCATTTTTTCCTTTCATTCTAGTACTTGTTTTGTTTTGCTAAATGAAAAATCCAAAAATAAGAGTCGTGCCACGACCAAAACTAAGGCGCTTGGTGGGAGGCAACCCATAGTACTAATCGTTTTCGTTTTGTTTTGAGCAAAAATAGGTGCAAGAAGTATTCAACGAGGAGATTGATTTCAATTGACGATTTGGACGCATTGTATGGTAAAGTTGGTAAGTTAGGAATAGTGATGCATAAGGCTATGGATTGAGCATCTCTCATGCCCAAATAGGCATCGAGGAAGGCTAGGCCTTGGAAAAACTAGGCCACGAATGATGCACAACCTATCCTATAGCCTAAGGTCTCGGAATCTAGTGTGCTATACACTATGCGCCGCCTATTCCTAAGTGTGCTTTTGACTATGCGCCGCCTATGCTATGGTATTTGGTCTCAGTATCTCATATGCCATAGACTATGCGGCACATATGTCTTCAAATGCCATAGACTATGCGGCGCATATGTCCCATTATGCTATAGACAATGCGCCGTATATGTCATGTCTATGCCAAGCATTATGCGCCGCATATGTGGGATTTTTGTCTCCAAAACCGATTGTAAATGGGTCATAACCCGACCCATTCTCTTCCTATATAAAGGGGACTTAGTTTTACAACACAACCACACTAAAAATTGACCTAAGGGCGCCGCATATACATCCAAATCCTCTCAAAATTTTCTTCTTTTGCTCTTCCAATTCACAAAACCATCCCGACAAGCTTCAAGCAAGTAAGTGCTCTCTTATTCTTCATTTATTTCTCGTAAGTACTACGTTGCTATGTCTAGTATGAATTGCTAAATCGTATAAGATTGTTGGTGATGTTTATGTGTTTGGATAGTTGATACAAAATCATGTGAGTGAACATATACGTAGGAAAATCTTGACTTGTTTCCGACTTGAATTTGGTTTCAATAGCATTGTTATGATATTTACGGAATTACTATGGCTATGAACATTGCTTAAGATTGTTGTTTGGATACTTACATGTTAGACTATCCCGGCCATCGGTATAAGACTTATAGTGCCTACCGGCATAAGAGGTTGTGATTGTTGTAAGAATAACTACTCCATGTGGTAACCCCTATGTAGTAGTGTTGTTATATCTACCATGAAAGTAGTCCAATGGCTGCAAGTAAGTGATGCATTGCTGATTTTCTTGTCGGAATACAATCCTAAAACGTATGTCGACGAAATCTGAGTACTCGACCACTTTCACTTCACTGATTTGTGTTAACAAAACTAAATGTGGGGTGGTACCCCTAATGCTTGTTTATAGATTGTATCGATTGAGATTGTGCTGCAACTAACACTATTTCTAGCCTCAGGTACAATGGCACCTAAAGCGAGGCAAGGTAAGGAGAAGGCTACCACTTCCCAAAAGGGCAAAAAGAGAGGTCGCAAGGACCAAGGAGAATCATCCTCAGCACAACTACCCCGCAGAATGTTTGGAATAAAATGGGTTCTTGAGGAGGAAGCCAAAGAATGGTACAGGAACAACAAAGAACGAAAATATGTTCACGTCGACTTGATCAACAAGGACACCTTAGCAAAGAAGGAGCCGCGTATGTTGGCAAAAATAATGGCATTGAAGCTGGATTTCATCTTCCGCGACATGGGAGAATGCAACCTTGATTTAACAAGAGATTTTTATGCCAACTGATCGCCGAACACAACAGGCAATGAAGTCAAAATTCGGGGCCAAGTGTTACAGCTCACCGCGGATTGGATCAACTCTTTTCTTGGCTTACCTTCGGTCGACACAGCACCATTCAAAGAGCTGTACAGCAGGCCTCCTTATAGAGCAATACAACACACACTTTATGGAAGCAGATCGATGTCAAGGTGGGGCAGACATAAAGAAACCGGCCGACACAATACCTTCCCCTATGCTCCACTAAATAGGGAAGCAAGAATCTGGATGTGCATTGTCAACTCATGCCTTATTCCTGGGACTCAATACACCAACATATCAAGAGATAGAGTGTGTTTGGTCTATGCTTTGATGACGAATGTCCCTATCAACTTTAGGGCAATAATTCGATCTACCATGAGGAAGGCCAGACTCCACAAAAGGTCCCACTTCACATTTGGAAATTTGTTGACAGTAATCTTGCGGAAGGAGGATATCGAAGAAGAAACAGCTGACCACAAACTCCCACATAACCCAAAGAAGGTTGACCTCACCAAGGTCAAAGATGCTGAAACAACTCATGGTGTCAACCTTACTACTGTGGAGAGACATGCTCGTGATGAGAGTTTCTTCCGTCATCTCTATGGCATGACACGATTCACTATGATGAGTGGTGGACGTGTTCCAACTGCTGAAGAGCTCCAACAGCTGGACCACGACTACCCAATGAACATGCATGCACAGGAGATGTGTGGAGTGGGCGTATACTTTGAGGAACCTCTAGATGATGATGTGTCGACTGATGACGATTGATGCTTGCCTAATTCTGACGAGGAGGAGAACTCTGACGACGACTCTTATGATGATTCAGACGAAGGGGGTATGACCACCGACATTGAGGAAGAGTCCGACTAACCAGGTTCTTCGTATTTATTTTCCACTGAGGGCAGTGTCCCGTTTAAGTGTGGGGTAGCGGTATCGCATGTTATACTTCTCTGTTTGCACCTATGTTTGTTTGTTTACTTTGTTTATTTGAGTTCGTTTTTTTTTTGTTTGTTTTTTTAAGTTTTTTTTAGGAGTAAATTTTTTCTAGCTTCGCATGAAATTATTTTGACAGGCAGCATGAGATTATAACAAGAGTATGTGTTACAATTGTGACTATTGAGACGTTTAGACTCTATTTGTGACTCATTGTGTGATATTTTGTGGTTCAATTCCTTCACTTGTTGGGTCGAGAGTCTATATTACTTCCAATCAAGTCGACCATGTGCCTTGTGTGTGAGAGATTAATAGTATCTTCTATGTATGTGGCTGATGCTAGAACTTGCCTGGTATGTATGCAAAGCGAAAATAAGGAGTGTAAGTTTAGGATATGATTTAGGCATTTCTTTGGCAACCTATATTTGTTTACCTTCAGTTTTACCTACCCATGGACATCATCCTAGTTAAACCCTTTTGAGCCTTTAGCCTATTTCTTTGACAACCTCGTGTGTAAGCCTAATCCAATTTTTTTGAAGACCGTAATTTGATCCAAATTCCTAAGTACTTTAAAGTATAAAGTCATGTGACAAAATAAGAGGAAATTGGGTGAGTATGATGCTTTAGAATGTATTGGTGCTTGAATTTGTTATGAAAAAGAAAGTGCTATCATAAGAGGTATGTTATGAAAAGAAAAAGGAAAAGAAAGCTGAAAAGTGAGTTGTGCTTAATATTGAAAAAATAAAAGAGGAGAACAAGGGTGGTAGACTAAAAGAAAGAAGAAAGGTTGAAAGAATGAATAAGTGTCAATGATACAATGTGATGTATTAAACTGCTTAGGAACTTAGTCACTATTTCTGGCCAAAATAGCTGATCCTACCCGTCCCTTAGCCTACATTACAACCATCAAAAGACCTACTTGATCCTAATCTTAACATTCCGACATTTAGTAGAGTACTACACTAAGGGCAAGCCTATGGTCATCAGTTGTTACATATGAATTCTTTGTGAGAGTGAGAGCAAGGATATGTTGATACCCATGTTTGAAAAATATGATATATTTGTGAGTGATTATGGGTACTTTATTCTGAGACACACATGGTTGATGAGTTTTGGATAGTTGTATATGATTCTACGCACCTTAACGTTTGCATGCGAGTTGACCACCATCACGAGTCTATGCTAGAGGCTAAACTGTTTCTACTAATGATCGGAAAACTACTCTTTGTTGATAACTGCTGCGCTTGTCTTGAAGAATGTTTTGTGTTGTTGCTGTAAAACCCTAAGTTGATGTTTAGAGGGACATGATATTTTGTTCGAGGACGAAGAAAGCTTCAAGTGTGGGGTATTGATGATAGGCGAATTTACACGCCTATATCAATATATTTGCCCATATTTTAGCCTAGTTTTGAGAACAAATTATATATTTCATGCACTTTTAGTCCTTTTTCCTGTAAATGAGCTAACGAACATGATAAGTAAAGTTTCAGGTATAAATGATGCAAAATTCAGCATTTTATGGCTTACTTGACGCAAAAGAAAGCTCACGAAGAAAGGAAAAGGAGTGTACACGCCTAAGGACCAAAACTGTTGTATGGAAAATCTGTCCTGGGCTAAAACAGCATTTCTAAAGACTTTGGGGACTTACAGACACATAGCTGGATTTGGACAATGATACATTAACCTAGTACAATTGGGTTATGTATTTCATTAGTTTATTTGGATTATGATAATGTTACATTAACCTAGTACATTTGGGTTAAGTATTCCATTAGCCTAGTAGGATTTGGTTATTTGTTTCATTAGCGTAGTAGGAGTAGGATATGGGTATTATAAATACCCTATCATGCTAGAGATTTTTATACATTCCTCCCTTAGTGGAGAGATACATTCCTCCCTTAGTGGAGAGGACAATCTTCTATTCAACAATTAATCTTCTTCCATCCCTCTCTTCTTCCACCACAACAATCTACAACTCTTCTAATCTTTCCATTAATCTTATTTTTTTCTATTCTAAAAATCCGCAATAAGAGAATCGTTACTTTTGCTAAGGAATTCACGCCTCACGCCTACCACTTGTGCTACATGAAAATCATCAATCTTGTGGTATAATAACAACAATGCAAATTGTGATTTCCTTCTCATTCATGGGTAACTAAACTTCTCTATTGGGGTTATGGAAGCCGTATGAGCTACTATATATTGCTGCGAGTATATGAGTTCGTGACACGTATATTGCTTATATCATTATTCTCTTCATCTTAATCTGCATTCTTTGCGGTTGCAAACGCAAGAATACGCCAGTCTAACATTTAACTTGTTCGAAAGAAAGGTTATTTGTCTGGAAAAGAGATAGTGTCAAGGTAGTAGGACACCCTTTCCTATTAAAAAGCTAGTGCCGTAACTGGACTAACCTCTTGGAGAATTCGTACCGTTAGACACGCTTTAAGCTCGAAAGAGTTAAAGTGAAATAGTCCTTGTTGAGGTCGAAAGACGCTTGGATTTACCATCGAATACAATTCTCTATAAGCAGTTGCATGTCAAAACTCTACACACTCATAGCCAATAGAGACGTATAACTCAGAAGGTGGACATAACCCCAACGCTTCAATTCTCATTGTTTACAACTCACGTAACATTATTTCTTTTTATTTTCAGCTTTTATTTTGATACTTTATTTAAATTACTTGCACGACGAGAATCCCCCCTCTTACGAGACTTGCACCAAAAGTTTAGTAATTTTGCTTACTTGTTGGCCAAGCTATTCCCTGTGGGATCGATACCCAACCCAGGTTGGGTTCTATATTTGCTAACAACCGCTTTACACTCCTATGAGAGCTGTAGATTGAGCGTTATCAACCAGCCATCATATTAGGGGCATACTCAGATAACTGATTGAACTTAAGGCAGTACTCCTTCACTGTCAATGAGCCCTGCCTCAAATTCATAAACTCTTCTATCTTAGTTTCCCAAATCTCACGTGAGAAGAACCAATCTATAAAAGAATTCTAAAATACCTGCCAACTTATTGGAACAACATTCTCACCTCTACCATTCTTACATATTACTACCCAATCATATACTACATCCTTTAATCTATAGGATTCTGACTCTACACTCTCCTTTTCAGAAATATTTATAATTTGGGTGATATTTTTCACCTCATATAAATAAAGTTGTGGGTCCTCACCATTCTTTGACCTAAAGAACTCTTACAGATTCATTTTTATGAAGTTTCTAATTCTAGTAGTTGCTAAATCCCCATTCCGTTAGAGTGGGAGTACAACCTGATTCTGATAATTGCCCTGAACATTGGCAGTCACAACTTGGGCTAATGCCTAAAAGGCATCCCTAAACTCAGCATGGGATATATTCTCATTCAAAGGATCTGTGGGCTAAGGAGGTTGGTTATCATTTTTGTGGGTGTTAGCTCGATGAGAGGGCATATTCAACTATCATATATGAGCACGAGTTAATAGTAGATTGAGACACTATAAGCATAATAGATCATGAAATAAAGAGATGATTTCCTAAGAACGTTCAGTAGCCTCTTACTCATGAATGTGGTGCACTTCATACCCATGGTCAAGACTCTAAGTAACGATGCTAGTCTGACTCCCTAGGACTTTTATAAACCTAGGCTCTGATACCAAGTTTGTAATGCCTCAAAATTTGATCCGAAGATGTCACATGGTGCTCAAGACTATGAGTAGCCTTAAACTAACCCGTCCGCCTTCTACTAGATATAAATCTCATAATCAAGGTAATATAGACATAAAAGTCATACTGAATGCGGGAACCATCTGAACTAACTAAGAATAATCTGAATATAATGTATGAAACATCAATAAAGAATAAGATGAATCACAACTAGTAGTCTTACAAGCCTCTTCTACTAACATCTAGATAGTCACTGGGATAAGCCCCCAACTAACTCGAACTATCTGAAAAGAATACTAAATCATGTAAACTGATATGCTACAAAATCTGAGTGAATAAGTCCCCAAACTATGAGGAATCACCAACTATAGGATATAGATGGAGATGATCAGACTACTCACGCTACTAATGTTGAGCACCTGAACCTACATTATGAGACAATGTAGCACATAGACATATATGTGTATCAGTACTTTGAGGATGTACTGAGTATATGGGGGTTAAATGCATAAGTAAAACATCATCTCATCATCATCATTTATAAAACAATACCTGCTAAATGTAAATGACTCATATTAGCTAGAATATCTAAAATACTGAAATCATAAATAATAAATCAATCATAAGTTATAAATCTAGTGAGTCATAACATTTAGTTCTGAAATCTATACTTATATTCTATCTGTAAATCAGACTGTCTAAGTGTAGAAATAGCTCACTTCTGAAATAAGAAACCTAAGAGCTGAAGTATATAACTATTTCTTTCTGTATAGCATAATCTGAGTATACTGTGAGCCTTTACACTTAGTTTTCTAAAAATCTTTACTATTAAACAGTAGGGAAAACACTTTATCTTTAGGCTTTAGGGAGGTTCTCTTAACCAACATAAACCATTCCAGCTACATGGAGTCCATTGTCTCGTCCTCTTAAGAAAGAAACCTCATGTTGGGGAGAGGTGTCATACTCTTGCCAGGGAGTATAACCTACTGTCCATGTGATCGATCACAACCTAAAACATTCGTCCATATAGAAATAGGAATAATCTCAAAATATGTATCTACGTTGGCTAAATAGTTTTATGGAAAATAGGGCACGCTAATCCCGCACTTCCCGCTCGGTGCTAAATACGACTCCCTTGTTATTTTCTATGCTTATTCTATTGTAAATCCACTTTAAAACTACCGTAAGGGTTTATTTAAACATTTATGCATTCATCTGATAAAATTTACAAATAAAGCTATCTGAATTTTGTAATCTGTAATAATCTGTAAAGTTGATTCCATAGCTAATCCGATGATCAAAAGATCAAAGCTTTACTGAAAATCGATAAATAATCAGATAATAGGATGCATAAAGCATCATGTTTCTTGAAATAATAATATTCAATTTTGGGATAGTAACTCATACATCAATCTCATGTCAAAATATCATAATAATCATCTTTGATATTTAAAACAATGATAATTCATCTCAAAATCTATAAATTACTGTAATAGGCATGAAAATATGAAGATAGATATGTAATTCAACTTCCAAAATAGTTGAAATCTCAGAATCTTGCGAACAGAAATAATGTGTATGAACCCTAATTTAAAATCCATGTATAAACATCCAAAATAATATGATTTGAAATTAAAAAACTTGGTTTTGGGCACAAGGACGAAAGAAGATCCTTGTTCATAAACCCCACATACCTTGATAGATGATTAGATAAAGAAACTTGAATGATTAATTCCTAATTGAGTTCTTGCAGATGGATTCTGGGTTATCTTACCTTGGGAATCCCTAATCTTAAGCTTTTTTAGGGAATCAATAGAGGAATTTGATTTCTTGGAGAAGAGGTTTTAGAGCTCTAGGGTTTTGCTTTTGATGAGGATGATAAATAATGAGTACACAGTTCTTTGAATATGAATGACTTGTGTTTTGGATGGATTTGGGGCCTTGGGAATCGACTAAAATATTATTTTTAAACTTTTGAATGGAACTGGAAAACGTAATATCTTTCCGATTTGGATGGCCACCACGAAGCGCCACAATTGCGGTGGTTCACTGGAAAAGGACTAGTCTTACTCTGCGATGCACCACCATTTTGGTGCCCCTTTGGAATGCCATTTTGTCCACTATCTCGATACACCAGTGTTCGGTTACTGGAAATCAACAACTAGGAAATTGGCCTTCTCTGATATATGCCAATTTCATGTCGGTCTACTGGAATAGGACAATTGGGAATTTGGGATTCTCTGCAATGCGTGGATATCGTGGAGGGCCACTAGAATTCGACAATCATCATTTTACCTACCTCTGCGATGCGCCAAGTTCCCAGGTGGCACACTATTAACTTAAAAATGCTAACTCCTTAACTGGCTATCGAAATTGGGTGAATTTTGTATCGACATAAAGCTTATTTGATTTCCCACACAATAGGAGGCCTAAATCTGGAAAATTCGACATGAAATAACTATTCTTCATTTTGGAACTTATTTCTTAACATTCTAGAAATGAATTCAAGCTAGGAAAGGTGTGAGGTATTACAATATATCCCTATTGGGAACATTCACCCTCGAATATGGCTAGATAAGCTGAAAATTACTAAGAAATCTGAGGCTGTAAATATCATGCACAGTTGAATAAAATAAATAACTGAATCTCAATTAAATTGAGCTACTGAACTGATTTGAGAGTGCATGAATTCTCAAGAATATAACTATGTATAGTTGAATCTGACAGGAAAAGAACTAAATGAAGGAAAACTATTACCTTCAGCTGAATCTGAGTTCGTGGAGAAGAGATGAGGATACTTGGTATGCATGTCTGCTTCTGCTTCCCAAGTAGAACCCTCAACGGACTGATTTCACCACAGAACTTTAACCAAGGAAACTTCTTTGTTCCTTAGTCTATGAATCTGATGATCAAGAATCTTTACTGGAACTTCATCGTAAGAAAGGCTATTGTGAATATCAATACTTTCTAGAGGAACTCTAATGGCAGAATCGTCCATGTACTTCTTTAAGAAGGACACATGGAATACTGGATGAACTAAAGGATAAATCTGTAGGTAGCTCAAGCTCATATACCACCTTCCCAACACGACTCAAAATACGGAAGGGACCTATATAACAGGGATTAAGTTTCCCCTTTTTTCCAAACCTCTTCACCCCTTTCATGGGTGAAGCTTTCAAATACACAAGATCATCAACCTCAAACTCAAGATATCTTCTTCACACATCAGCATAAGATTTCTCATCACTCTGGGTTGCTTTTAATATCTCTAATAAACTAAACTTTGTCTATGGCCTCAAACACCATGTCTAGCCCAATCAAAGTAGCCTCACCCACATTAAACCAACCGACTGGCGATCTATATCTCCACTTATAAAGAGCTTTAAATGGAGCCATCTGATAACTGTTATTATAAGAGAACTTAATCAATGTCAAATGATCATCCCAACTACCTTTGAAATCAAGAATACATATCCTCAACATATCCTCTAAAGTCTGAATATTCCTCTGTGCCTGAACATCTGTCTACTGATGAAAAGCGGAACTAAGATGAACTTGAGTACCAAGACCCTTCTGAAAGGCTCTCTAAAACTGAGAGGTAAATTGAGTGCCCCTATCTGAAATAATGGATAACGGAAATCCATATCATCTGACTAACTCTCTGATATACAACTTAGCATAATCTTAAAATGTATAAGACATGTGAATTGGCAAGAAATGCATTGACTTAGTCAGTCTATCTACAACAACCCAAATTGAGTCATGCTAACGATGCAAATGGGGTAAACTAGTCACAAAATCCATATTCACCTTAACCCACTTCTAAGTGGGGATACCAAACTCTTCCAACACACCACCAGGTCTTTAGTGCTCTACCTTAACCTGTTGACAAGTTGCACACTTGGCTATAAAACTCTACTACATCTCTTTTCATACCACTCCACCAATAGACTTCCCGCAAGTCGCGGTACAACTTGGTGGCTCCAGGATGGATAGAATAACATGCACCATATGTTTCTACCATAATCCATTGCCTTAAATCTTTAACATAAGGCACACACAATTGACTCTTGTATCTCAACACACCATCTCACCCTTGGGAAAAAACCTCTACCTTTTGGTCTTTAACTAAATCCTTTAGTTTGACAGAACGAGCATCTTTATCTTGCTTCTCCTTCATATCTGAAACTAGGGAAGATTCAAAACTACTTGAAACCCAAATATTCCCTTCAGTTGAGTCAACCAACCTAACACCCAATCTAGCTAATCGATGAACTTCTTGAACTAATTTTTTTTCTTTATTCACATGAGCAATATTGCCCATAGACAATCTACTAAAGGCGTCTTCCACTACATTGGCTATGCCCGGATGATATAACACACTCATATCATAATCTTTCAATAATTCCAAACGTCTTCTTTGCCAAAGATATAACTCCCTTTGAATAAACACATACTGTAAGCTTTTGAGTTCTGAGAACTCATCAGCATGCACTCCATACAAATAATGTATGCATATTTTCAAAGCAAAAACAACTGCAGCTAACTCAAGTTCATGGGTTGGGTAATTCTTTTCATGAGGCTTAAGTTGTCAAGAGGAATAGGCTATAACCTTACCTCTCTGCATCAAAATACAACCAAAACCAACTCTGGAGGCATCACAATAAACCACAACACCATCTATAACATCAGGTAATGCTAGAACTAGGGCTGAAGTAAGTCGAGTCTTCAACTTCTGAAAACTCTTCTTAAAGGAATCTGACCACTGAAACTTAACTTTCTTTTTGGTCAATATGGACATAGAAGACATAATATATGAGAAACCTGTAATGAAATGTCTATAATAGCGTGCTAGACCTAAGAAAATCCTAATGTCTGATGAGGAAACAGGTCTGGGCCAATTCCTTACGGCTTCTGTCTTTTGGGGATCAACTTTAATACCTTCATTGGAAATGATATAACCAAGGAAATCTTCTGACCTTATCCAAAATTCATACTTTCTAAACTTGGCAAACAACTGGTGGTCTTTAAGGGTTTGCAACACGATTCTAAGATGGTTTGCATGATCATCCTAACTAAGAGGTAGGCAAGAATATCATCGATAAAGACTATGACAAACATGTTCAAATACTATTTGAACACTCTATTCATCAAGTCCATGAAAACTTCTGGGGCATTTCTTAGTGCAAAGGACATGACTAGATACTTAAAATGACCATAACGTGTCTTGAAAGATGTATTTAGAGCATCATATTCCCTTATATTAAGCTGAAGATAGCCTAACCTAAGGTCACTCTTTGAGAAATAACTGGCACCTTAGAGTTGACCAAATAAATCAACAATTCTAGGAAGAGGGTATTTGTTTTTGGCTTTAATTTTACTGAACTGATGTTCGTCAATGCACATACGCCAAGAACCATTTTTCTTTTGCACGAATAGGATGGGAGTGCCCCATGGAGAAATACTAGGCTTTATGAATCCTTTATCCAAAAGATCTTTGAGTTGCTCTCTCAACTTTTTAAGCTCTATGGAAGCGATACAATATGGAGGTGTAGAAATAAGCTGAGTATTTGGAAGAAGGTCAATACCAATTGCTATTTCCCAATCGGGAGGTCCCCCTAGCAAATCTTTGGGAAAGACATCTAGAAACTCATTAACTACACTGACTGACTGAACTGTTGGAGTCTCCAACTTAGTATCTTTAACTTGAACAAGATGATAGAAGCACCCTTTGGAGATAAACTTTTGGGCTCTAAGACAAGATATGAAATGACTTTTGGAAGACACTGAATTACGTGACCACTCAAAAATTAGCTCATCTAGAAACTTAAACTTCACTACACAATAGGGAATAGAGCCAATCCATACTAAGAATAAGATAAAAGTCAAACATATCTAACTCTATTAGGTCTGCTAACATGACTTTATAAAGGACAGTGATAGAACACTTTCTATAGATCTATTTAGCAACAACTGACTCTCCCACTAGGGTAGATACCAATAAAGGCTTAAGGAACTTTTCACAACTTATCACAAAATTCAATGCAACTAACGGGTCACATAAGAGAAACTCAACCCAAGGTCTAACAACATATAAATATTAAAATGAAAGACATGAAGTACACCAATAACAACATCTGGTGAATCCTCCTACTCCTTATATTATGGTAAAGACTAAAATCAATTCTGGTGCTAACCGCCACCTATACTGGATGATGCACCTTGAGGAAGAGTTGGGTGACCTAGAAGAGCTAGTGCACTAGCAACCTGAGTCTAGGGATGGACTCTCTATTTCAATGCTTAGCATGTGGACAATCTCTAATACCATGACCCAACTTACCACAACCAAAGCAACCCTTCTGTCCAGCCAAGCACTCACCAGTATAAACGAGAGAACTAGCTGTAGATGGTGCTGGCATAGATAGACGATTCTAAAACTATGAACGATTTTATCTTTGAGACCTATTCTAACCATACTCAAACTATCCTGCTCTAGCCCTATTATTATTTCTATCTCTCCCTTTTAACTTTTCTGCCTCAATTTGTTGGGCATGCATCATCAATATTGCAAGGTCCATGTCTCTAATAAGCATGGTAGTCCTACACTCGTTGACTACCAAGCTAGACACTCCAGTAACAAACTTACTCATATTAGCCCTAGGATAAGACATCGAATCAGGGGTATAATTAGACAACTAATTGAACTTAAGGTAGTACTCTTTCACTATCATTGAGCCGTACCTCAAATTCACAAACTCTTCTATCTTAGCTTCCCACATCTCATATAGGAAAAACCTGTCAAGAAAAGCATCCTAAAACACCTGCCAACTCATTGGAACATCATTCTCACCTCAACCATTATTCCATATTACTACCCAATCATACGCTATATCTTTCAATCTATAGAAAGCTACCTCTATACTCTCCTCCTTAAAAACATACATAATCTCGGTGATTTTCTTCACCTTATCTAAATAAAGTTGTGGGTCCTCATCTACCTTTCACCTAAAGAACTCTGGAAGGTTAATTCTCAAGAAGCCTCTAATTTTAGTTTTTACTAAGTCCCCATTCTTCTAAAGTAGGATTATAGCCTAATTTTGATGATTGCCCTGAACATTGGTAGTCACAGCTTGGGCTAATTCCTTAAACATAGCCCTAAACTCAACATGGGATACATTCTCATTTAAAGGATCTATGGGCTGGGGAGACTGGTTATTATTTTTGTGGGTGTTAGCTCGATAAAGAGGAATATTCAACTGTCACGTAAATGCATGAGTTACTACCAGATAGAGATAAAGTAAGAACGATAGATCATGAAAGAAAGAGATAATTTCCTAAGAATATTTTGTAGCCTATTGATCATGAATGTTGTGCGCTTCACAGCCATGATCAAGACTCTACATAACACGGCTTGTCTAACTCCCTAGGACTTATAAACCTTAGGCTCTGATGCCATGTTTTTAACACCCCAAAACTTGATCTCGAGACATCACATTGTGCTCAAGACTATGAGTACCCTTAAGCTAACCCCATCTGCCTTCTAGTAGATATAAATCTCATAATCAAGGTAATATAGACATGAAAGTCATACTGAATACGAAAATTGTCTAAAATAACTAAGAATAATCTGAATATAAAATATATGAAACATTAATACTGAATAAGATGGATCACAACTAGTTTTTTGACAAGCCTCTACAACTAACATCTAGAGAGTCACTGGGACAAACATCCAACTAACTCAAACTGTTTGAAAAAAATACTAAATTATGTAAACCGATAAGCTGCAAAATCTGAGTGAACAAGTCCTCGAACTATAAGGACTCACCAACTATAGTATGTAGATGAAGATGCTCAAACTACACACGTTGTTGATGTTGAGCACCTAAACCTACATTATGAGACAATATAGCACATAGACATATATGTGGATCAGTACTTTGAGGATGTACTAAGTATATGGGCTTTAAATGCTTATGTAAAACATCATCTCATCATCATCATTTATAAAACAATTCATGCTAGATGTAAATGACTCACATAAGCTAGAATATCTGAAATACTAAAATCATGAATAATAAATCAATCATACATTCTAAATCTAGTGAGTCATAATATTTAGTTCTTAAAGTTATACTTGTATTCTGTCTGTAAATCATATTTTCTAAGTGTACAAAGAGCTCACTTCTAAAATCTAAAATCTCAAAGCTGAAGTCTATAACTGTTATCTTTTTGTAAAACATAATATGAGTAAACTGTGATCCTTTACACTTAGTTTTCTAAAAATCTTTACTATTAAACTATAGGGAAAAACCTTATCTTAAGGATAAAATCTTTACTATTAAACTATAGGGAAAAACCTTATCTTAAGAATTTATGGAGGTTCTCTTAAGCGACGTAAACTATGTAAGCTATATAGAGTCCAACGTCTTATCCTCCTAAGGAAGAAACCTCACGTTGGGGAGAGGTGTCATACTCTTTCCAGGGAGTATAAGCTGATGTCCATGTGATTGATCACAATATAAAATTGTCATCCATATAGAAATGGGAATAATCTCAAAATCTATACCTACATTGGCCCCGTAGCTCTGTAGAAGATAGGGCACACTAATCCCACACTTCTCGGTCGGTTCTAAATACTACTCCCTTATTTTTTACTATGCTCATTATGATGGAAATCTATTTTAAAACTAGCATACGGGTTTATCTAAAACCAATTATGCATTCATCTGATAAAATTTATAAATAAAGCTGATCTAAATTCTATAATCCATGATAATCTGAAAAGTGGATTCCATAGCTAATCTAATGATCGAAATATCAAAGCTTTACTAAAAATCTATAAATAATAAGATGCTTAAAGCATCATCTATATTTAAAGAATAACATTCAACCTTGAGATAATAACCCATGCTTCAATCTCATGTCAAAACATAATAATAATCATGCTCCATATTTAAAAAATGATAATTTATCTCCAAATCCTTAAATTACTGCAATAGGCATGAAAATATGAAAATAAACATGCAATTCAACTTCCAAACTACTTGAAATCTCAAAATCTTGCAAAAAGCAATAATGGGTATGAACTGTAATTTAAAATCCATTTATAAACATCCAAAATCATATGATTTGAAATTAAAAAACGTTGTTTTTGGCACTAGTATGAAAGAAGATCCTTGTTCAAAAATCCCACATACCTTGATAGATGATTAGATGAAGAAACTTAAATTATTAATTTATAATTAATTTCTAGGAGATGGATTCTTGATTATCTTGCCTTGGGAATCCTCAATCTTAAGCTTTCTTAGAGAATCAATGGAGGATTTTTTATTTCTTGGAGAAGAGGTTTTAGAGATCTAGGGTTTTGCTTATGAAGAGAATAATGAATAATGACAAAAAAGTACTTTGAATATGAATAATCTTTTATTTTGGACAGAACTGAGGCCTTGATAATTGACCAAAGTACCCTTTTTAAACTTCTAAATGGACTTGGAAAATGTAACATTTTTCCAATTTGGGTGGCCACCGCGATGCGCCACAATCGCGGTGGTTCCTTGAAAATAGGAAAATTAGGAACTGGGATGACTCCGTGATGCACCACCATTGTGGTGCCCCTTTATAATGCCATTTTGGCCACTGTCGTGATGCATCAACATCGCGTTGGGTTACTGGAAAACTACAACTGGGAAATTGGACCTCTACACAACGTGCCAATATCGCGTCGATCTACTGGAATAGAAAAATTGGAAATTTTGACTTCTGTGCAACACGTGACTATTATAGAGGGCCACTAGAATTTGAAAATCATCATTTACCCACCTCTACGATGTGCCAAGTGCCCAGGTGGCATACTGTCAACTTAAAAATGCTCTAACTCCTTAATCGAGTATCAGAATTGGGTAAATTTGGTATAGATGGAAATATTATTCGATTTCCCACTCAATGTGAGGTCAAAATATGGAAAAATCCCCTCAAAATAAATATTTTTCATTTTGTAAGCTATTTCTTAACATTCTAGGAACGAATTCAAGCTAGGAAAAGTGTGGGGTATTATAATAACATAGGTTTCTCCTCATTAAACATCATTTCTTTGTTTGTTATGTTTCATTTACTAAGGATATGCAAACATTCTAAGTTAAGGGTGTTGATGTAATATGGTTTTATAGCACCTTCAACTCTTAAAACAACAAAAATATGTATTTTACTTAGGGCTTTTTGGTAGATATGATATGTTTTATGTTGTGTTTTGTTGAAAACCAGCATTTGGAGTTGAAAAGGATAAAAATGTTAGGATTTATGATTTTGTGACACCTATGTGGTTACCTATGCCTCATAGGTACTTCCTACAAGAAGTACGTATTAGAACATTTGCTAGAAAGTTAAAGTTTAGAGATTTGGGGGCTGACAATTTTGGTTTGTCAAATATGAAAGTATACTTGTGGGTCGTAAGGAGTACCTATGCCCCGTATATGTCTAAAATAATAAATTTTATATTTTTTTAGATGAGTATTGGACATTGGCACCTATGATTGGGCCACCTATTACCCATAGGTGCCAACTACTTCCCGTAAGTGGCCACCGACTCAAGTTTTTCTTTTTTTTTGGATTTTATTTCTAAGATTTTCATGTAATCTATAAATACTATTTTGACTATTATTATTTAAAATAATCTATGGAATACCACAAAGGGCAAGTTTACGCACTCTTATAACTTACAAACATATATTTGATTCCAAGATTCAATTTCGTTCTTGTGATTGCTTTATTTTTATTTTTGGTTGACTTATCAATCTGAGAGTTTGGGTTTTTGGCATAAGTTATTTTGATATTGATATAAATCTTTCAATTATGAGTTCCATTAATTATTTCATAATAATAAGTGTATAATTCCCTTAGCTAGGGTTTTGGGAACCCTAGCATATTAACGTAAGAGGGGAAGTGTTCAATCCTTGTAGATTATTGTTGTTGCATGTATATTTTTTTTATTCGTAGTTATTGATTTATTAATGGTTAAAAATTTTAGGATCAAGACTATATTCACTACGAGCCTAAGAGGGAGGTAGATATAGGGAAAAGGAGATCAAAACACAAATTTGAAATTAATTATTGAAATAAGCTAATCATCACTGTCTACATAAGATAATTATGTTAATCTAATAAACTTAAGACCAAGAGGATATAATTGACACTGAGGTCCAAATCAAAGGTTTGTAGGGTGACACTCTAATATCGAGAGGAGATGAGTGAGATTCACCAAAGTAAGTTGAGAGGTTGTTGGTGATACATAACTTGCTAGATTCTACATGTGCAATAGTTTAATAGTTGTATTAAGAATAATAAACCTATATATTTAGAATCCATAGGAAACAAACACCTAGTGTTCATTTCAGATTGATTAAAACCAATGTGTTTCATATCTTGTTACTTTTCATAAATTCCAACAAAAATTCCCATATTTACTTTCTGTACTGCTAGTGATTTCAATATGTTTGAGAGAGTTCCATGTATTCCCTATTGGTTCATCCCCAACCTGAGTTGGGTTACAATATTTACCTTCGATCGCTTTATCTTTAATTTAAGGTGTATCTTTGTGTGATATCCATAAACTATATAAACAATATACTGGTCCAAGGGCTTCACTCTTGAGTCCAATATTGAGTAGTCGACGTACATATAAAGCTTTTTGTCAAGCCCCATGCATAATGCAGGGTTTTGTAGATTCTTCTCTTTATATTGCCTTTTTGTTTTTGGAGTCAGTATCATTGTAGTAAGCTCAGGATTGAGGGATGCTCTCTCACCTAGTATTTGTGTATCTAGGAGGTGTCACTTTAGTAGCATCTCTATCAGAGGCCCTCAAATTAGCATTACAATATCTACTTTCAAACTCATCACTTTTAGATTCTCTATTAGCAATACCCTCATCAGCTTTAAACTCATTTCTATTTTTATTTCAGGTTGCTCTCCCACTTTAGATTAGGGGGTAAGATAGGAATAGATACAATCATAATTTCATTACACTCGGAAGCCCTTGAACTAGTGGTTGGGGGCTAATATTTCTTATTAGATTCACTTGTGGGGTATTCCACCTCTAACTACTAGACTCCTTAGACTAATTATTTAATGTTTGTGGTTGATCTTTTGATACTTACTATTTGCATATGTCCTTTTAGGCTACCTCATTTCATTTCTTCTTTTCACTTTAGATGTCATAGTTCCAGTGGAAGAAATAATTACTCTTAAGTTTATCAGTAAAATTATCCAAA
The DNA here is from genome assembly GCA_030864225.1 of Capsicum baccatum var. pendulum. Taxonomy (NCBI): domain Eukaryota; kingdom Viridiplantae; phylum Streptophyta; class Magnoliopsida; order Solanales; family Solanaceae; genus Capsicum; species Capsicum baccatum. The sequence continues at coordinate 183,356,409 of CM061558.1, read as the reverse complement.
AAGTTTCTACAAACAACCAATATGTAGATCATTGTATTTAGCAACAATCATCCTTTAGGTCACTGGAATACCCTATCAAATTTATTGAGGGTGTTCACAATAGACAAAGATATCCAATGACCTATAGGTGGTACAAATGGCAATTAGAAATTCATGTCTAATGAACTCCTAAAATATTAGTTTATGGCACCCATAGTGATCATACTAATGATCATTCTAGAAACAACAATCATTGGTTGCATTGTTAAGTGTGAACCTCCTTTAAACAAGTATAATTTTAACACTTTCACCCTATTTTTTACTTATAGGGTTGGTTAGATATCCCCTCTACCACACCTATTTCTGAAAAACTAACTTATCTTATAGCTATGATACAATGGAGGCAATAAGAAAACTCCCTCTAAACTCAAGTATGAAAATAAATAGTAAACAAAAGGTATGTTCAAATCCTCTTCCCATTAATCTTCTATGAAAAACAAAAAAATTTAAGTCATGATGGATTACTTACTTCGAAGAGAGTGCAAGTGCTTTAAAATTTGAGGTAGGTCATGAAATTTAGAGAGTATTCACTACAATTTAGTTAGAATTACTCAAAATTTAGGGGATTTTCGAGAGTTAGATTTGGTAATTTCTTAGTATATGTACTGTAGTGGGTGGTTTTACCTTTTAATGAGTGTCTATGTGTATCAAGGATAAAGGTAGGGTATTAGGCATTAACATTGGTTTTGGGATAGCTTAATCGGGTCAAGTTAAAAATTATAAATTAATTATAAGACCTCATGAGATAGCTCATCCCAAGAATCATTAGTTGTTGCAATGGTTATAACATTCCATTGATCCTTAAGGATTTTAGAAAAAATTACTTGGAATATGAAACTTAAGGACAACCATATTGATTTAATGGTCATTCCTTGAGCTTGTTAGTTCCAGTTTCTGCAAGTTAATTTTTAAGAGTACAATCAGATAATGGATTCAACAACTTGTTCTATCTTTGAATGGTCATTAATTCTTAGTCTGGACCAACTTCTTAAACTAGATCTCAAATACTTCATGAAGATGATAGAAACTATGGTTATTTGGTCATCTAGTGGTCGGTCAATAAACTTATGGTTTCAAATTTGTTCCAATTTTGAAGGTCTTTTTTTGAGTCATCCCTGCACAGTTTAATGCATGTTACGCCTACACCAAAAATCCACAAAAGAATAAAACATTGCGTTATTACATGTGAAATGACTCAAACTCCTTAAACTAGATCTCAAGTACTTCATGAAGATGATAGAAACTATGGTTATTGGGTCATCCAGTAGTCGGTCAATACACTCACGGTTTAAAATTTTTTCCAATTTTCAAGGTATTTTTTTGAGTCATCCCTACACACTTTAATGCATGTTACACCTACACCAAAAATCCAAGAATGAATAAAACATTATGCAAAAAAAACATGGGTTATGTAACGCCCCAAAACATCATTACGTGTTAAATGCCTCAAAAAAATTTATGATGAATAAAATACTTTTAGTGAACCTGGTAGAATTTATTTTGTGGGGGAAATGGAGCCAATTAGACTAAGAATCAAAGAAAAAATTGGGTTGGTCTATAGCCTACTGCTACAGCAGTACCACTACAATGTTAAACTAACTGCTATAATGGTAACCCAACAGTATCCAACCGAATGTAATTTAAAGAACCCTTCTAACACGTATATCACTTCCATATCTTTTAAATTACTGGGCTCTGATACCATTTGGAGGGGGGTGCGGATAACTAAGCTGATAAATAGATTTATCAAGTAGATTTATCAATAGATTTATTATAACTGATGAATCTATTGTTTTTTGTGCGTGCTTATTTCTTAGATTTTGTTTTAATAAATTATTCTTTTTATGAGATGTATTCATTAATTTAGTTTATTATTTTATCCTGTAGTAACTGCTGAGTTACAAATTTCTGTGTAATAACTTATTCTTTCTGTACTGTAGTGTATATCTAATTCTAAATTTTCTATGTCATTTATTATTTTGTGTTGTTCTTCTCGTAGTGAGTTTTTTATATTATATAAACTGTTACATGTGCTTTTTTCTAAATTTTCTAAGGTTTCTTCTATCCATATTGACTTTTCTTTTAGATCTTCCATTATTTTTCTAATATGGTTTCTATAATTAATTTCATTATCTAGATTATCTTGGTTTTCTCTAGTTTTTCTAATATATTCTAACATCCACAATCTTGGTCTGAATAATATCCTTCTGGGTAAATGTCTTTGTATATTTGTGCTGTAGCATTTATCATTTCTATTTCGTAGTTTATTACTTCTTCTAATATCATTTTCTTAATATCTATTATTTCAATATCTTTAAGTATATATAAGATTAAAACTCTAAGGTAGTCTAAATGGGCTATTTTTTAAAATTGATATTTTATAGCTATTTGTTTTAGACTTAGTAGTTTTTGCATATTTTTATTAAGAGATTTTATATATTTTTTATTTTCCATGTATTTGTCTATATTTATTTTTATCTGTTTTTCTAGTAACTGTATTTTTTGCGTATCTTTAAAAATCCTACGTAATTTCAACATAATAAATATTTATAAGAGTAGTTAGGTATGTGTGGTATATAATTTATTCTATCCGTATAATTTTTTCCATATGCTTTTCTAATATAATTTTTCTTATATCTGCAACATCTATATTTCTAAGTACATACAAAATAAGTATCTTGAATTTATCTGCCATGACATCAGATATATTGAATTTATCTACCATGACATCAGATATATTATCATTCATTATCATAAAATTGCTTTTTCAAAATATTCCCTTCAACCATATACATAATAAAATATAGTCATCTCAGATTACTATATACTAGATTATTCTTAAATAACATGTTCTTCGGTCACTACTAGCATGGTAATTCGGATACTTTTCCCTTAAACAGCGCCTCGACTTTGGTTACTCCCCGCCACGGCTTCTTGCCTCATTGGTTTCACCTTTAGGATGGCATAGTTCCTTGGGATTTTTCTCCGTTTCCACTTTGCTAATAAACTTCTTAACATATTATTTTTCAAATAATTCTACTATAAAGTAACTAATATGAATTTATTTTATCATATCATGATTGTCGGGAATTATGAATTTAGCTATTCATAATCGTAAATAGATATACCTGTTCTGGTAGCTTTGATATTTCTGAGGTTTGTTGTTCCATAGCTTTTTCCATTGCGGTGTATATATTTAATTAACTGGGCTAAATATTTTTGAATTGGAATGGAGAGAGTATTTTTGCTGAATGTTCGAAGGCTTGCCTTTGCAATGCCTTCTGAGTTCTTATTTATAGATGATTTTAAAACTCTTTAAATTTCATTACAACTTTACGTAAAAGCTAGAAAACAAAAAACAATTAATGAAAAGACTTAAAGTCTTAAACCCTACCTACCTAACCTACCTAAAGATTTTTTCAAACTTTACAACTTTTTTCAAACTTTACAATAAATGCTAAACTACTTTCTTTTTCTTATACGTATTTCTAAAGCTTTAAGAAGACTAAAGTCTTCTATTAAATGTTTACTAACTAATTTTTGTACAAATAAGTCTTCCGTCTATCTGTCATATCTGATGTATCTCCATTATTGCTTTGGTCTTATCTTTCCAGCTGTCGTTCTTATCTTCTTTTATTCTAGCTGCACTGCTGGGACGTCATTATCTCCTCCATTACATTTTGAACATCTGTGGTCTGGGTATTTGTGTCCAATAGTTTTGCAATATCTGGTCAATAATTCTTCTGAAATAAATTTTTCTTTAATAGCTCTGGCGATAGGTTCTGTCTATGGTTTAAGCAAAGTCATAATCCATTGCCTAATTGTTTCCATGTCTGTTTCTCGTAGCTCTTTTGAATTTGAATATATCAATACATGGTTTCTTGAATAATAACTCCATATAGGATTTTGATTACAATATGTATTTGCTAGTTCTTGTAAAATCGTAGATAGTCCGATAACTCTTTTATTCGCATAAAATTTTGGTATCTCGATTCTGGGTATCTCAGGCTGTGTACCAATATCTTGCGGTATAATCATATATCTTGTCATTCCTATTTTTACAACTTGTACAGGTTTCTTAACTTCGTCAAATAATATCTCTGCTGGTGCCGTGTATATTTTTATAAAAAATAAAGTACCTTTGGTTATTCTTTTAAATGTGGTAAATGCTTCATATATCTCGGGTATAATAGATATCTCAGTTCCGTCTGTGGTATATACGGTACTAAGTAATCCATATTCGTAGCAAGTTTTAACTAGGCTTGGTTTAGTTTTTGGTAAGGCAATTAGCTTGTTGTATCCGGTTAATTTCTGGGTTATATAGTTTGTATCTGGTTCTTGGATATTTGTAGCTTTTGGGTTGCTATTTAAGAAAGTTTGTACGTTGTAGATATTTTCTATATATGTGCGGGCTGTGTAGTTATATGTCTTTTTGTCTTGATTTAGGCTTTCTCGATATGTGGTAACTTGTGGGGGTGAAAACATAGGGTCTTTTGGTATATTTGGTGTATATGGCTTGTCAAATAGCTTATTTAAGTTCATATTTTTTCTACCATAAATTAGCTTCTGCTCCTGTATCTATCATAGGCGTATAATATCTACTGTAATATCCTTCCACTACTATCTTCATTAATACATATATTTTCATTTTATGTTAAGGCTCTTCTTAAGAATAATCTTTCCCTATTATATGTTATGGCTAATTGTGTATGTTCTATATTATATGGTTTTACTTGTTCTAAGGAGTTAGAAAAAATATGAACTTAAATAAGCTATTTGACAAGCCATATACACCAAATATACCAAAAGACCCTATGTTTACACCCCCACAAGTTACCACATATCGAGAAAGCCTGAACCAAGACAAAAAGACATATAACTACACAGCCCGCACATATATAGAAAATATCTACAACGTACAAACTTTCTTAAATAGCAACCCAAAAGCTACAAATATCCAAGAACCAGATACGAACTATATAACCCAGAAATTAACCAGATACAACAAGCTAATTGCCTTACCAAAACCTAAACCAAGCCTAGTTAAAACTTGCTATGAATATGGATTACTTAGTACCGTATATACCACAGACGGAACTGAGATATCTACTATACCTGAGATATATGAAGCATTTACCACATTTAAAAGAATAACCAAAGGTACTTTATTTTTTATAAAAATATACACGGCACCAGCAGAGATATTATTTGACGAAGTTAAGAAACCTATACAAGTTGTAAAAATAGGAATGACAAGAGAATATGATTATACCGCAAGATATTGGTACACAGCCAGAGATACCTAGAATCGAGATACCAAAATTTTATGCGAATAAAAGAGTTATCGGACTATCTACGATTTTACAAGAACTAGCAAATACATATTGTAATCAAAATCCTATATGGAGTTATTATTCAAGAAACCATGTATTGATATATTCAAATTCAAAAGAGCTACGAGAAACAGATATGGAAACAATTAGGCAATGGATTATGACGTTGCTTAAACCAGAGACAGAACCTATCGCCAGAGCTATTAAAGAAAAATTTATTTCAGAAGAATTATTGACCAGATAGTGCAAAACTATTGGACACAAATACCCAGACCACAGATGTTCAAAATGTAATGGAGGAGATAATGACGTCCCAGCAGTGCAGCTAGAATAAAAGAAGATAAGAACGACAGCTGGAAAGATAAGACCAAAGCAATAATGGAGATACCTCAGATATGACAGATAGACGGAAGACTTATTTGTACAAAAATTAGTTAGTAAACATTTTATAGAAGACTTTAGTCTTCTTAAAGCTTTAGAAATACGTATAAGAAAAAGAAAGTAGTTTAGCATTTATTGTAAAGTTTGAAAAAAGTTGTAAAGTTTGAAAAAATCTTTAGGTAGGTTAGGTAGGTAGGCTTTAAGACTTTAAGTCTTTTCATTAATTGTTTTTTGTTTTCTAGCTTTTACGTAAAGTTGTAAAGAAATGTAAAGAGTTTGAAAATCATCTATAAATAAGAGCTCAGAAGGCATTGCAAAGGCAAGCCTTCGAACATTCAACAAAAATACTCTCTCCATTCCAATTCAAAAATATTTAGCCCAGTTAATTAAATATATACACCGCAATGGAAAAAGCTATGGAACAACAAACCTCAGAAATATCAAAGCTACCGGAACAGGTATATCTATTTACGATTATGAATAACTAAATTCATAATTTCTGACAATCATGATATGATAAAATAAATTCATATTAGTTACTTTATAGTAGAATTATTCGAAAAATAATATGTTAAGAAGTTTATTAGCAAAGTGGAAACGGAGAAAAATCCCAAGGAACTATGCCATTCTAAAGGTGAAACCAATGAGGCAAGAAGCCGTGGCGGGGAGTAACCAAAGTCGAGGCGCTGTTTAAGGGAAAAGTATCCGAATTACCATGCTAGTAGTGACCGAAGAACATGTTATTTAAGAATAATCTAGTATATAGTAATCTGAGATGACTATATTTTATTATGTATATGGTTGAAGGGAATATTTTGAAAAAGCAATTTTATGATAATGAATGATAATATATCTGATGTCATGGTAGATAAATTCAAGATACTTATTTTGTATGTACTTAGAAATATAGATGTTGCAGATATAAGAAAAAATATATTAGAAAAAGCATATGGAAAAAATTATACGGATAGAATAAATTATATACCACACATACCTAACTACTCTTATAAATATTTATTATGTTGAAATTACGTAGGATTTTTAAAGATACGCAAAAAATACAGTTACTAGAAAAACAGATAAAAATAAATATAGACAAATACATGGAAAATAAAAAATATATAAAATCTCTTAATAAAAATATGAAAAAACTACTAAGTCTAAAACAAATAGCTATAAAATATCAATTTTAAAAAAATAGCCCATTTAGACTACCTTAGAATTTTAACCTTATATATACTTAAAGATATAGAAATAATAGATATTAAGAAAATGATATTAGAAGAAGTAATAAACTACGAAATAGAAATGATAAATGCCACAGCACAAATATACGAAGACATTTACCCAGAAGGATATTATTCAGACCAAGATTGTGGATGTTAGAATATATTAGAAAAACTAGAGAAAACCAAGATAATCTGAATAACGAAATTAATTACAGAAACCGAATTAGAAAAATAATGGAAGATCTAAAAGAAAAGTTAATATGGATAGAAAAAACCTTAGAAAATTTAGAAAAAAGCACATGTAACAGTTTATATAATATAAAAAACTCACTACGAGAAGAACAACACAAAATAATAAATAACATAGAAAATCTAGAATTAGATATACACTACAGTACAGAAAGAATAAGTTATTACACAGAAATTTGTAACTCAGCAGTTACTACAGGATAAAATAATAAACTAAATTAATGAATACATCTCATAAAAAGAATAATTTATTAAAACAAAATCTAAGAAATAACCACGCACAAAAAAGAATAGATTTATCAGTTATAATAAATCTATTGATAAATCTACTTGATAAATCTATTTATCAGCTTAGTTATCTATACCCCCCTCCAAATGGTATCAAAGCCCAGTAATTTATCACCCTAGGTTATATTTTCGCTCAAGAAACACCCTATAGAAACCACACATCCATATCTTTGAAATTTCAAAGTCCAAACTTTATGAGGGTTGTTTCAAAGGCATACACTATTGGAACCTAACACAGGGTGACACTTAGAACTTGTGAGACAACTCTCTTCTCTCAATACAAATATGTTTTGTCTATGATATAGGTTATTATTTTATTATATAAATTAGAGTTGGGATATATTCATTGATAGTAATATCTTGAATACTCAACCATTATGCCTTTGAGCATAATGTTTGGATGGATATAATTGACAAAATTTGATTATGCTTCAATAATATTATAATAGTTATTGTATATTATTGATGAAATATGTATGATAGGGAATGGGTTAAATCTCATGTGAATTGTGATTGTTGAATGAAAACTTTGGCTTAGAAGTATGGCGGGGATTATGTATCATAAAAAGTAAGAGCAAGTAGGAAGATTGGGTTTAAAGTTTTGTATTACATAACAGAGTATTAAGAAAATGTAAGTGTGGAGTAGGGGTTAATAGTAACTTAATTAAGTTTTAGGCAACCTATGAGCATAATTAAACTTGTAGGACAATATAGGAGACAACCTAGTGGCAGGGTATATGGTAGAGTAGGAAAGTTTTGCAAGGGTCATAGAATAACTACGGTAGAGTTAGTAAGGTCATGTATTAGAACTCCAATACATGTATTTAGGAAGGAATTTGAAAACAACATAAAAAAACATGAGTGTGTGTTGTATATAAAAAGAGTTATTAATAACATCTAGGTTGAACCAACATCGTATCAAAAAGGTGTGGTGTACATATTACATAAATGTATGTATGTACTTAGTATAGAAATAAGATTGATGTATCTATGATTACTTGTAAGATTGTGATTATGATTTCTTTTGGGCAATTGTTGTTAGGACTGTATTGCATATTCATACACATTAATGTTATTGAATGTTAAATTATGTTTATACGTTGTTGTTGGTTCCTTGAATTGACCAGCATATTGGTGTTCTTGATGGAGTGTGATAGAAAATTTTGATACAAGGTATAACCCAAAATAAGTTTAATATTTATTTTTCCTAAGTTTATACTAATACAAGTGAGGTATATTATGGTATCCCTCCTGTCAAGATGGTATATAATGTAAGGTATCAGTCATGATATGTCTCACAACACATTGATTAGTTAGGTACTAGGGGAAACTAGGTCAACCGAAGAATGCCCTAAAGTTTAAGATAGTAAGGTTCACAAGATAATTAAAGGTGAGTTACTATGGATTGTCAAAGGATAAAGATATATGAATATATTAAATGGTAGGTAGGTCTCAAAGGTGGTAAAAGTGTGGTGCTAATAATTCGATAATTTGGGAATCAGAAATTGGAACTACTTAATGCTATGATTTCATCCAATTTTCTATTAATATTTTAGTTACTAATACTGGTTAGTAAATGATGTCTACACATATGTTTGGTTATACTGAAACTATACTTACTATACGTAACACCCCACATTTTTTAGCTAGAAATCAAACCATCGTTCCTATATGTGTAAAATCTAATCCCAGTATTTTAGATTATAATATATATTTCATGATAAATATCCTAGTGTGTAAAGTGATATGGGAAAATGTTCATAGGAATCACTTAGAGAAAAGTTGAGTTAAGAGCCTTCGATTTATCTAAATCTTGGTATTCGATTCTACAAGTGTCATCTTTGAACGTGTTTAACTTTTTACCTATGTGTAAGTCTAAGTTTCAATACACAAATTGTAGATAGTTAAATTAGCTTTCCAGAAATACCAATTTTGCCTTAATTCGATACCCCAGTGAGAAGTTATGCCCTTGCAAAGGTAATGCGTCCTATGACAATCACAAATGACCACTGGATGGGGTGTATGATTGTTATGTGCCAAACACCTTAAGGTGTGAGATAACCTATGCGATTGGCATGCGTCACCCAGCAATCACACAATGCCCAAATTTTCTCTATTTTGACTTAGTTTAAGGGTGTTGAAGTCTTTTCACACCCCTAAATCGTCCCTAGTAACTCCTAAATGATATAAGTGGTCTTTAAACACGTAAATCCCACTCCCTTAACCCCAAGCATTCAAGTCATGATTCAAAAACTTCCTTCTTTCCCAAGAACAAAATACATACTCTGTCTCCCAAGAAATCAAAAGTTTAAGCTTTCATGTTAAAGAATTTTCAAGAAAACATAAAGAATAGGGTTCCTTTCACAAGTTCATCATTCAAGTCCCAAGATTCAAGATTTTTCTCTCAATAACACAAGTATTCAAGATTCAACTTCAAGATTTATTCAATTATCCATCTAATTAAAGTATGTGGTTATTCATCTATGGGTACCTTTCACCCTTGGATCCCAAATACCTTCTTTTCAACTAAAATATCGATGTTTCTCCAACTATGGTGTTTTATGTGTTCAAGATGGATTAAATTCATGTATTTCCATAGTAATTGAACTCAATTTTATGTTCGCGTCTGATACCATGAAATATTAGGTTAATCATTTTTATATTCAAATTCTGATATCCTGTTCAATCGATTTCATGTCATAGTCTAGAATTATGAATTTAACTATGTGAAGATGTTTTTTTATCATGATTTAATATATCCCTATTTCCAAGTTCATGACCCTCACATGTTCGATGAAATGCTTATGTTTTGGGTCTATGAACTTTTATTCCATATTATAGTTTTAGGAGCTTTGTTATCATATTTTAGGTTCATTCAGTGCTAGCGGGTTATGAACACTTGATACCTATGTGTTTTTCATAATTACTATTTTCTAGTAAAGAGTCATTTAGAACATGCTTTTATTGTCATATTCAGAATGTCATGTTCATGCTGAGCACTTACACGTATAGTACTATACCATGTTAAATAACTAATAAAACCAGTGTTATTCAGTTGGAAGTAACACTTAGCACAGAGAGAATATAGGGATGGCTTCTCCCCCATTATTTAGGCATGATGTGTTAGTAGTGGTCCCTATGTTCTAGACCTACGGTGCCACCATAGAATATGAAGGGTCCCCCATCAGTTAGGCATGACACCCTCGTCCTTTGGGATATCAGCCTTGTGGATCCATAACGTCAGTCATGTGTTGGTACACCTGGCATGGTATCAACACCCATCCAACTGGGGTTAGGGGTTGGACCCCAATAACTTAATTTAGGGAATGTTGGTTATAGTCATATTCTACAGTCTCAATGTAGTATTCAATTTATCTTAGTTCAGGTTTGCTTGGCCATGTAATAATATTTTAGTAATTATACAAACAATTTTACAGTTTATTCATGTTATTTAGATCATGTCATTACATGCTACACTTGGTATTGCATTCTTAGTTTTACATGTTGATTTTTTTATTTTAATTATCCATATATGATCCTCATCTCAGTTTATAGCAATTTCAGCTTTACAAGAGATTTACATATAGTATTCATGTTTTACATCTTCGTAGATTCAGTTCTGCTTATCCTACCAAAGTAAAGATTTAAGAAACTAAATATAGTGAATCACCAGCTTATCAGATTATGTTTGTTAGTCATGTTTTGAGATACTCCAGCTTTCAGTATATTTTAGTCTCTTGGTGAGTCCACTTGCACTTAGAATGCATGTTTTAAGATTATTTATGAAATTAGATTTACTTATTGCATTCACCCCCCACTTACTTAGTATATTCCAAAAGTAGTGATCCACATATATGTCTATGTGCAATATTTTCTCATAGTGTTTGTACAAGTTATAGCCTACACATCATAATCATGCAGTTAGCAGCTTCCAGCCAGTAGGTGAGGAGTTCTCTTATTTCAGGAACTCCAGACAGTCGTAGTTAATTTACTTTATTTTGATTGTTCATATGTATTGATTAGTGGTAGTTGAGGGCATGTCTCAACTACCTATAGTCAGTATATTAGAGGCTTCATAGATAGACAGTTAGAGTTATTACCTGTAATTCATGTTTTCTTTTTCAGTTTTATCACAATGTAAAATTTATCTATATTATACTTATTTAGATTTACTTATGACCATGTTTCTGCCCAAAAAAATTAGTTTTATACATTATAATTCAGTTGCTAAAGAAGTATACCAGTTCATGAGTTAGCTTGAGATCACTTGTGGTTTCAAGAATTGTGTTATGACTAGGGAGTAGCCTTGGGTCGTGACAAACTTGGTATCAAAGAACAAGGTTCAAGTGTCTAGGGTATCTATGAAGCCATTTCTAGTAGTCTTACAAAATGGTACGATGATGTCTTTACTTTTGTTCAATAGGCTATAGGTCATTTAAGAAATATTTCCCTTCTTTCATGTCTTAGATCGTGTTGTAGAAAGGTTCTCTAAGAAACTTACACAGATTCTCATCATGCTCCATTCATGCCAAATCTGTCTTATTTTCAAGGTAACAGAATCAGTGAAGCTTAAATTCCTATCGATAAATTTTTCTCAGATAGTCCCCATGGATAATTATGGAATTAAATAGGGGCTCAAAAAGTCTTCCATCAATGCCCTTATGTTCTAATCTTTGAAAGTGTTCATTCTTATTCATGAAAATTATGCACTCAGATATAGTCATATGTGCTTCCTTCTTAGAATTCTATGACAGCATATAATCTAGAGTTAGAAGCATGACACTAGAAGTTTTAACAGCAGTAAAGTGGGGTTAGTGTTTTTCTTGATTTAGAGGATTATGTATCCATAAGGCTAGATGTATGAAAGGTGAATTAGTAGGCTTGAAAAAACAAGAATTTAAGTTTATTGCTTTTAAATTAATCATGACGGTATGAGTATGATTTAGAGGTGTGCCCAAAGTTATATGGGATTGTAGTATTTCTATGTTTTCAATCTGTGTGCTTCGATAGTACCCTTGAGTTTCTAGAGCAAATAAGGCCAGTATTATAGTATATGATGTTCTTACCAGCTAAGTTATAGGCTATAGGTTGTTAATGTTGGATGTTCTGGTGTAATGATAATTCTCACAGTTTAGGAAAAAATATAAGTTTAAAGATCTGATATTAGTAGGATATGATTGAACTAGTATGGTTCATTAATGGTTTGGTAATATTAAATTTACATCATAGAATGTGAGTTTGAAACTTGGATGATTAAGCTACTATAAAGAAGAGTTGAAGTTCTAGAAGGTGTAAACTCAAGGTATGGTAACACTTACGAAGATTCTAAGATAGTAAGTATTCAAGTTATTATATGATGACTAGTAGTGCTATAGAAAATTAAGAGTTGTACCTCAGAAGAAAGTACTAAACGTGGGTTTTACGCTTTAAGATATAGTCTTTCAGGATGAGTTTATAATTTATGAGTATAGTTATAACTCAAACTCTAGAGTAGACTGGATGCAGTTCAATTTTGAGTATATTAAAGGGGTCCATAGACTTAGAATGATTGCTTAATGCTAAGGGGGAGATGCTAGAAAAAGTAACCAAGTTAGGCTCTCAAATTCTAGTAGTGATGCCAGAGTATTTTAGAACATCGGCGGAGGAGCAAGATGCCAGACCCATTCTTATCTCAGTGTAAAGTTTTGTACTTTAGTTATCATAAAATCTACTCATGTGTTAAATGTCAGCTCCATGATCATAATTCTTATTCATTCATATCATAGATAATCATGTTCGATTCTAGTTCCTAGTATATGGCATTCCAGTTCACTCGGCAGTACAAATCATATTCCATGAATTTATGAACTAGGAACTCAGGTCATAAAGCTCATAACTCATGTGCCTACGCTTTCTAGTATGTTAATTCTAGGTACTCATGCTACACTCTTAATGATTAGAAAAATTAATATTATGTCATGTATGTCCTCAGTTTAGATCTCCATAATGAATTCATGACGTTGATTCCTCAAGCCTCAGTTAAGTATCAGTGCTATACATAGTATTCTTCCTACTTCAGATACTCATGTTATAAGCACTTACTGCCTCTCCTTATGTCAAGATAGTGATTGATGAGCAATTTTTTAGATGGGCGAGAGAAAATGTTCCTTATTAAGGAAAATATTAGTGTATGCTTGTTTTATCAAAGACTATAATAGTAAAGAAAGAGTGAGGCAAAACTTTTAGTATATGTCATGGTAAGCTGATAATTGTATATGTGTCTTTGTGGGATAATGCATAAAGTTTGTTATCGATAGATGTTTAGAGAATATGAGAAAGATTCTTTTATGGATGTTTGCCTAGAAGTTCATATGTGGTTATAATAATAGTTTTGAATGTCATATTTGTATATAAGTGGATGGGTGCATTCCGCGTAAGTGAATTTCTAGTAAGAGGTCGAATTAGATGTTGAAGTGGTAAGAGGAATTATTCTTGAGATGAAAGATGTAAAACATGCATGGGGTATGGAATTCATGGTTTAGACTAGTGTTATGATGTTTTTTGTAGTACCTTGTGATTTCGAGTTCGGCTTGGACATGGTGAGGGTATGTGGCTAAACTAAGACTTTGATGGGAATAGTTATATGTATCCATGTGAGAATTATAACTTTAATCAAATAAGCATGGTATTTAAGGGGGAAAACATAGTTGAGAAAGTATTTGAGAAGTGTGGCTAAGCTAGAGGATTAGAAGTTGAACAGCAGAAGGCTTAGTAGTTTTATCCTAGCTTATGTTTCATAGGCCTGTGTTCCATGATTATAGAGTTATATCCATATTAAGATTTCTTACTTAAATATCTTACTTATATTATTCCTGAGAATTTTTTATCCCTAAAGTTATTATAATTTCATAGAAAGTGTGTTGAAGAAATACTCCAGTTGACTATAAGCTTTTAGTATGATTTAGTTTGTATAGCCAGCAATTCAGTTTAGCAGTCAGATAAACAAGTACCTAAGGTTTTCCATTTTTCCATTTAGTCTTACGATCCTAAGTTTTATGAATATGGCTATTCCATAAGGTAATTCATTGTCGTCCATCATCATGTCTATGATTTAGATATTTAATCATGATTTAATTCATTATTGTTTAGTGAATGATCTCGGTTTTCCAAGTATTCTAGCTCAAACAATGTAATACTTCTTGTATGACCTTCCTATAGTTATCTCATTGATTCATGCTTACATAATGTACTTGGTTATGACATGAAGCCCTTTTTCTTTTGATTCTTATTGTGTTTTACTGAGGGACAATTCCTAATGAGAAGTTACATACTTTATTCCATCCTTATTAACACTTGTAATTCTATTGCATCAGCCATCACTTCGCAGTTGTATATGTATGATCGCACCATGAACAATTCAAGTGAGTTTTAAACTCTAAGCATAAATCAGCTCCTTAATAAAGTCAAGTCATCTCAGAAATCATATTAATGACAGAGTTTTAGTGTTTCAGCTCAGATATATCCTTCGTTAGTAGACATGTCAGGTGCACATTATTCCATACTTCTAAGGTTTCAACAAGTTTCTATCAATTATTCAAGAATGAATAATTCCAAGGGGGAGGTAATTTAACACCCAACAATTTTTTAGCTAGAAATCAAACTGTCATTCCAACGTGTGTAAACACTAATCCCATAATTTATAAATTGAATATATATGTCATAATTATTATCCTAGAGTGTAAAGTGCTATATAGGTGTAAAAATGTTCACATGAATCGCTTAGGGAAAAGTTTAGCTAAGATTTTTTTATTTGGCCAAATCTTTGTGTTGGATTCTACAAGGGTTAGCTTTGAACCTGTATAAATTCTTACATATGTGGAATTGTGAATCTTAAGAACCACCAAATTGTAGATAGTTGAATTAGTTTTCCAATGATACAAATTTTACCTTAATCTGATGCCCGAGGAAAAAGTTATGCCCATGCAAAGTCGTGTGTCGCATGAAAATTGCAAATGGCCACGGGATAAGGTGTGTGATTGGCATACGCCATACAACCTAAGGTGTGCAATTGGCATATGGCATCCAGTAATCACACAATGCCCATTTTTTCATTTTGACTCAGTTTAAGGCCGTTGAAGTCTTTTCACACCCCTAAACAACCCCTAATCACTCCTAAATGAGATAAGGGGTCTTTAGATATGTAAATCCCACTCCCTTAACCCCAAGCATTAAATAAAGATCCAAAAACCCTTCTTCTTTCCCAAGAATAAAATCCACACACTTTTCCCCAAGAAATCAAGAGTTTAAGCTTCCATGTTCAAGAATTTTCAAGAAAACATCAAGAATAGGGTTTCTTTCCCAAGTTCATCATTCAAGTCACAAGACTCAATCTTCAATTTAAATATTTCATCAATAATCCATCTAATTAAGGTATGTGAGTTTTAAATCATGGTTCCCTTTCACCCATGGATCCCAAAATTTTTTTTTTAGATAAAGTATTAAGTTTTCTCTTATTATGGAGTTTTATGTGTTCAAGATAGATTAAATTCATGTCTTTCCTTAATAATTGAACTCAATTTCATGTTCATGAATGATCCATGAAATATTAGGTTAATTCATGTTTTATATTCGAATTCCCATGTCCTGTTCAATCGATTTCATGTCACAGTCTAGAATTATAAATTTAGCTATGTCAAGATGTTGTTTTCGCATGCTTTAACATATCCCCATGTAAAAGTTCATGATCCACACATGTGTTATGAAATGATTATGTTATGTGTCTTTGAACTATGATTCCATATTATAGTTTTAAAAGCATTATTATTGTATTTTATGGTTATTCACTACTGGTGGGTTATGAACACTCGATACTTATATGTTTTACATGATTTCTGTTTTCAAGTAATGAGTCATTCCGACCATGGTTTTATTATCATATTCAGAATGTCATGCTTATGATAAGCATTTACAAGTATAGTACCTTTAGATGTTAAACACCTAATAAAACCAATGTCATTCAGTTAAGAGTAACACTTAGCACAGAGTGAATGTAGTGATGGCGTCTCCCCCGTCAGTTAGGTATAAGGAATTAAAAGTGGTCCCTAAGTTCTAGACCTATGGCTCCCTCATAAATTATAAGGGGTCCCCCGTCAGTTCTCATCCATCGGAACATCATCCTTGTGGATCCACTTCATCAGTCATGTGTTGGTACCCCCCAGAAAGGTACCGTACCCTTCCAACTGGGGTTACTGGTTGGACCATGATAGCTCAAATTGGGGTATGTCAGTTGTAGTTAGCTCTTAATGTCTCAGTGTAGTATTTAGTTTATCTCAGTTCAGGTTTTCTTGACCAAGTAATCAGATTTCAGTAATTATATAGATAGTTTTATAGCTTATTCATGTTAGTCAGATCATATCAGTACATACTATACTTTGAATTGCAATCTCGGTTTTACAAGTTCATGTTTCATGTATCCATACATGATCCTCAGCTCAGTTTTATAGCATGTTCAGTTTTATAAGAGATTTAAATCTAGTTATCATGTTTTACCGCTACCTAGCTTCAGTTCTACTTATCCTACCAAAGTAAAGATTTAAGAAACTAAGTGTAGTGAATCACCATCTTGTAATATTATGTTTGTTATTCATGTTTTAGGATACTTCAGGTTTCATTTTATTTTAGTCTCTTAGTGAATCCACTTGCTCTTAGAATGCACGTTTAATGATTATGCGTGAAATCAGTTTTACTTATTGCATTCACCCCAAATTACTCTGTACATTCTAGAATTATTGATACACATATATGCCTATGTGCTACACTATCTCATAATATAAGTACTAGTTGTAGCCTACACATCATAATCAGGTAGTTAGCTGCTTCCAGCAAGCAGGTGACAAGTTCTCTTATTTCGGGAACTCCGAACAATCGTAGTTCATGTACTTTATTTGGATTATTCATATGTATTAACTAGTGGTAGTTGGAGGCATGTACCAGCTACCTATAGTCAGTATAGTAGAGGTTTTAGAGATATTCTGTCAGAGTATTACCTATAATTAACGTTTTCTTCTTCAATTTTATCACGACATAAAATTTATCAGTATTATATTGTTGTTGTTGTTGTTGTTGTATATTGGAATACCCAAAAAATCCAAATCAATGCTAGAGTCATGTGTCAAGCTTATGCATAGTATAGTATCGTTCTTTGATAGTCTTATGAGTTATTTTGAGGTATATTAAGGTCCCAAATAACTCCTAGTTATTAGACGAATCAAAATAATCCTTATCGATTGAATTCTTCATAACAATGTTTCTATAGTCAAATTTAAACAAGCATATCTTTTGTTTTACCAAGAATTTTCCATCTCAAGACATACTAAATGATAGTAAATTGAATTACATTTCCAACGATACCAATTTTGCCCAAATCTGATACTCGAGTGAGAAGTTATGGCACTTTTAGTTACAGTTATAGCTCAATACGAACAACACTGCATTGCAGTGACCCGAAAAAGGGTGTTCGTTCTTTTCCAGTATGTCATATCTATAAGCATTGCGCCATACCGATGGGTCATTTTGTAATTGTTATGTTCCAGTAAGGTTCCATATCGCACCAAAGTGCCAGTTCGGGGTTATCATTTTCCAGTGGTGCAACTTAATAGCACCGCATCATGCCATTAGACAAAACGGAGACTGCCCTTTTTCCAGTGGCCCGATGCGATTGTACAAACATTGCCCTGGGTGTCAAAATTGAGATTTTTAGTTTCCAGTTCTGAGTTTTAATTTTTCCAAGGTCTTTTAAGTCTTTTTCCTTTACTTTATTTAGTCCAAACACGGGATTTAAGTCCCTAAATACAACTTTTACATCACTTTTATCAATTTTTCCCAAATTGAAATCACTCTTTCTTAAAAGAATAAACCCTAGCCTTCAAAATTTTAGATCAAATCTCAAGAATTCACCATTAATTCTCACAAATTCATTAACTTAGGTGTGTTAAGTGTTCATCCATGGGTTCCTTCCACCCATGGAGCCCAAGTATCTAATTTTAAATACAAAGTTACGATCTTTACACGTTATTATGATTTTAAATTTTGATTTCCACCATAAATCTCCATGAATCTTGATTTCATACCATGCTTACATGAAATTGTTGTGTTATAGAACCCCACATATTTTAATGTAGTTATTTACTGAATTAAATCATGATTAAGTGTTGTTAATGTTAAAATTATGCTATTACTTTAAGTTTTATACTAATCCTATGTTTATCCTAAACAGAGGGAGCAAAAGTCGACTGATGCTTACAAAGTCAGGGGGAGCAAGCTGACTGATAGGGAAGTCAATTGATGTTTACTCATGTTTGTCATTATCAAAAAGGGGAAATTGTTAGTCTCTAAATTTTACATTTTAATAATGACAAACTAACAAGTAAATCCTTGCATGATATTAAAGACCATTGATGAAGGAAGTAGGCTCTAGAAAAGGAAGGACATTCAATAACAAAAATATTATGACATTCTAACAAGCATGGCAGATAAAATCAAATATGCTGAAAAAGAAGAAGAAGAATCGTCCCAGAATCACGGCAGAACAAGATCAATCAAAGAATCAATCAAGATCTAAACAAAAGAAGTAAGGTCGTAATTATCACATAAGACATCCAGACTAAAAGAAAAAGAAAGATCTTGGACATATCTGATAAGGACGTGATCCAAAGACGTATATGGACATATCTGATATGGACATAACAAACAGCTATATTCCTCAATCAAGGAATCAATCTAAGTCCTTGATTGAGAATAAATCTCTTGGGTTTCCTTATGACCAATAGCAGCAAAAGAGTATAAAAGAAGAAAACTAAAGACAGGCACTACTCATGCAACTTCAAGTATAAAATTCAAAGTGTCTCATTCTTAGTCTTACAAAGCTCTGTAAAACTAGTTTACAATTGTTATATAAGGAGTAGGATCGATTCATCTTTGTAATATCAAATGAAGTTGTGTCACAAGATCGAGTCATCTTTGTATGAGATGACAATATCAGATTTTTGAAGTATTCAAAAGTTGAGACTTTAGAAAACTTTCACTTGATATTTGTAATTGCAAAATTTAAAAAATAAAATTGAGAACTTTATGAGAAAATTAGAATAATTGAGTGATGTTGAGATTGTGAGTTGTGTGAAAAATGATTTTTGAAATGGGGTATCTATAGGAAATTTTTGGAATTGAAAAAATTAAATAAAAGGCCAATTAGTCATTGGTCCAGCCAACAGCTATAATGTCATTGGGCTGCCAACAGTCCAATTGGACCCTAGCCCACTACCTACATGCAAAATTAAAAAAAGAAAAAGATTTAATGAAAAATTAAGTCTGTCCGATCCGGGTCATCAGTGGACCTGGTTCGATTTCTTAACCGGGTCGGTCCACCAGGTTAACCATGTGAGATGGCCCAGCCTAAGACCAAAAAGTCAAAAACTGGATGACCCACTGGGCTAGCCTATCTTATTGGGTCGGGCATACCGGATCGGACTAGTCTGACCCAACCTAGTTGATAGATTTAGCTATAGTACCATGTCATACAGTTGACAATATTTTTATTATTGTCAATGTAAATGAGAGACATCATTGATTTTTTTTTATTTCTTACTATTGTGTTATTTACTGAAAGGTACATATTTATATTTGATTCATTCAGTGTTGCTGGTCATGATGTCGTTACCCTTGCTGAAATAGAAAACTTAGTTGAGATTCTGCCTATATGTCTCTGATGAGTGGTGATTTTACGACTAATTTGCACTCAACATTGATGCACATTACCTTGTTTTGAATGAATAATTATGGCATAATTGTGATTAAATGCACTAATATCCACATTTTGTAAGCATAGAGTTGATGAGATAGAAAGATATGGATTTGGGCTAAAAATGATCAAAAGGAAGAAAGAAAGTGTAGCTGAAAACCTGGAGCAAAAACAGCCTCAGTTACCGCAGTTGCTATCTGAGGATCGCGATTGAGGTTAGAAAAGTAGGTCAATAAGCATCGATTGCAGGAGCCGATCGCGGTAACATGGTCGCGGTAGAACCTATACGATAGTGGCCTAGCAAAAAATTACAACCCACAGGTAGAAATGGAAATGCATGTGGCTGGTCCCAAATTAGACAAAAAGAAAACTCAAACCCTATTATCCATTATATTCCATCTTCCCAAATTTTTTGACCTTATTTGTAACACTCCAAAAATGGGTCTCGAGATGTCACATAATGCTCAAGACTATGAGTAGCCTTAACCTAACCCTGTCACCCTTCTACTAATTTTGAAGCCCATAATAGAGGAAGTATAAATATAAAATAAAAGCTACAATGCAGAATTTTGTCTGAGCTAAGATAAAATTATCTAAGGATAATATCTAAAAATATTAGACTTAAAAGTCTTGAAAATCAACATTAGAAATTTGAATCATAACTAGCAGTCTGACAAGCCTCTACTACTAATAACTAGAGTGCCACTGGGACAAATCCCCAGCTGACTTGAACTTTCTGAAAATACTGAATCATATATACTAATAAGATGAAAAAATGAATAACTGGGTCCCCAAACTATGAGGACTCATCAACTGTCGGGATGTAGATGAAGATGCTCGAAATTACTCGCATTGCTGAAACTATGAACCTAAACCTACATTATGAGACAATATAGCACATAGACGTATATATGGATCAGTACTTCTGGATTGTACTGAGTATATATGGGTGAATGCACAAGTAAAACAATATCTCAATATTATCATAAATTTATAAAGAATGCATGCTAAGTGTAGATGACTCACATAAGGTTGAATAATTAAAATCTGAAAATTATAATCATGAATAAAAAGCATGTTGTATAAATCTAGTGAGTCATAACACTTAGTTCTAAAAGTTGTACTTGTATTCTATCTTTAAATCATTTTGTCTAAGTGTGAAAAAAAAGGACTCACTTTTATATCTGAAATCTGAAAGCTGAAATCTATAGCCAAGGTCTTATATAAAGCAATATCTGAATAAAACTGTGAGCCTTAACACATAGTTTCTACAAGCTTTTCTGTTAGGACTATTCTGTTTTGAAATCTGTAGTCTATAGGCTTAAGGGAATTCTTTTAAAAAAATTATTCTACAAGGAAGGTTCTTCTAACCGACATACACTATGTGAGCTATCATAGTGACCAATGTCTAGTTCCGCTATGGGAAAACCTAACATTTGGGAGAGGTGTCATACTCTTGCGAAGGAGTATAACCTAACCTAATTGATCACATCTATATGTGTCATCCATATAGAAATAGGAATAATCTGATAATCTGAACCTATGTTGGCTCGTAGTTCTGCGGCATGTGAACATACCAAACTCGGTGCTAAATACTACTCCCTTTCATCTGTATGCTAATTCTATGGGAAATCTACTTTTAAAACTAGTATGATGGTTTATAATAAAAACCAGTTGTATATCTATTAATTTAAACTGTAACTGAAACTGTAAAGTGGATTCCATGTCTAAGTTAAGATCAAAAGATCAAGTCTTTATCAAAATCTAAAAATAAATAAACATGGGATACATAAAGCATAGTCATTCTTGAAATATCAACATACAAACTAGGGCTTGATAATCCATGCATCAAATTTGTGTCAAAACACCATAATGTTCATGATTGATAATGTAAATATTGATAATTCAATTCAAAATCTTAAAATTACTCCAATACGCATAAAAATACGAAAGAAGACATGCAATTCATATCTACATTATTTGAAATCTCATAATCTTCAATTAGTAATAAGTGGGTATAAACCCTAAACTAAAATTCATATGATTTCATTTAAACATTATCTTTAAAACTACTTTAGGGCACAAGGATGAAAGAATTATCCTTATTGAAAAACCCCACATACCTTAATTGATGACTAGATGAAGAAGCTTGAACTTTTAGCTTCTAGTTGTGCTCTTGAAGATTGATTCTTAAAGTTCTTGAATTGGGAATCCTTAATTTTGAGTTATATTGGAAAAAAATGGTGGAATTGGGATTTCTTAGGGATTAAGTGTAACGCCTCGAGAGTACACCCTGGATGCCACACGATGCTTACGACCCCGAAGGACCATAAGCTAACCTATGACTGATGTATATTGAGAGCACTGAATAGTAATACTAAAATAAATATGGAAAATAGGTTGAAATACCATAAGGTTCAAAATCTGAATATTGATAAATGTAACATCTGTTAAAAATATCTTAAAACTAAAATACTGTTTGAACTAGTGCAGTCTAAAAGCCTCTAACTAAACTGTCTAAATATGGAGTTGATGGGACAAACACCCTACTAACTCCAACTTCTGATCTACTGAAATAAAGCATTCCCTCGATAGATGAAGACTTACTACTAAATCTGTGACTGCTGACTGGATTTGTCTATGTGCGATCAGGTACCTGAGTATTTGAACCTATGATATGAGACATCATAGCGTAAAGAAAAAGTATGCGGTCAGTACGTGGAATGTATTAGTATGCTAGATCAGGTAAGGCTAAATGCAAGGGTCCATATGCATAAAAAGTAACTGACTGATTGATATAGAGTAAGTGAATGTAAGAGTACATAACTGATACTACTGAAATCACTGAGTATGCAATATTGTGGATATACATAAATATATATTGTATCTGTGCTTTTCTAAAGATAAGTATTGAGTTCTGATAACTGAGTAACTGATATCTAAAGTTACTAATAACTAATTTACTGGTACTGATTGGTTGTGTCAGACAGTCCTGATTCTGTGAAACTGAACTGAATTCTAAACTGAAGACTAAAACTGAAACTGTAGGAGGTAATCATCTAACTGACATTCCCCAAATAAGATAAAATAACTAAGTTGGGGTCCAAGTTGTAACCCTAATTGGAAGGGTGCTAGTACCATGCCATTGGTACTAATATCTATTATGGAGTCAGTCTTATCTAACGGGTGACCCCTGAGATCAATCCTAGACTAGCGGGTTATCCCTGAGTATTTCAGTCCTATCTAACAAGTGACATCTCATAATGTACGTTGGCTAGATAGTTCTGGAACTTAGGGATTGTTTCTAGGGACCCTATCCTAACTAACGGGTAAGCCCCCATCCCTAGGCTCGCTCAGTGCTGAATTCTACCCCTAACTGAAAGACAATGAACTGATTATACTGAACTAGACTGAACTGATACTAAGTTTACTGAGTTTTCTTGAGTTCTGTAACTAACTGAGTTCTACTGATCGTGACATAACTGATACTATTCTATAATTGATACTGGATCTAGGTAAACAGCTAAATTGTCCGGTATTAAATACCCCAAGGAATCGATAGTATGAAAAGTAAAGCATCACATGATCTTGCAAAGCATAACAATGTACACATGTTCATATTTCATCTATAGAGACATTTTAACAAACACTTGTAGGGTATAAGCTTGTACATATACTAACATGTCATGATTTCATCACTTTATTCACATGGACATTCTATCAACCACTTGGGGAGCACAACTTCATGCACATAATCATGGATAACATATAAACATGGCAACTACAATGCCCAAACTTACAATTTCATGGGTTTGGCATGCAATTCATACAATTCCCCATAAAATACTAATCTAATTTCATGAATCTAACATCATATACACATTAATCTCTTTATAAATTCAAGGATTTATCAATATAATCATACATTCATCACGCATTCTATTTAATTTCATGAAGGGTTGTAATTTAATTATGGACTAAGACCCCACAATAACATGAACATGAATTCAATTCAATTCAAACATAGAAGTTAATAATTCAACAATCTTGTAATTTGAAAATGGATTCGTGGACTCTATGGGTGAAAAGAACACATAGATGAACACCTAACATACCTTAGAAGATTCTATCTTGAAGGTTCTGTGAGGATTTTTTGAGGATTGACGTTGATTTCTTGAACTAGGGTTTTTGCCTCTTTGAGAGAGAATGTTTTAAATCTTGAGAAAAGTGAGTGAATAATGATATAATAGGGTATTTAGGGCATAATTTTGTGTTTAAGGCTAATCTGGGTCATGCAAAAAGACCTATTACCCCTAGAACATTTTAAATTTTTGTTACTGAAAACCCAATTTTGGGCCTGGGTGATGCGATACTATCACGTCAAGTAGCTAGAAAATAATAACTGCAAATGTGGAAGGTAGCGTAACACGGTGGAATCGCGTTGCAATACTGGATGGGACCTGAAAGCTCGGCGTGATGCAGCACAGTCGCACTGGCTCACTAGAAATTGACAAATGTAAAAATGAGCTTTGGTGTGATGCGCCGGTATCGCGGTACCTCACTGGAAACTGAAAATTACCATTTTGGCTTACTCTGCGATGCGCTACTGGCATGAATTATGGTGTTTAATGACTGAAACTTAAAATAGCCATAACGTCTTATCCGGTTATCAAATTTAGGCAAATTTTATATCATTGAAAAGCATATTCAATTTCCTACGTAATAGAATGCTCTAAACTGAAAAATAATGAGCATTTAAAAAATTTTATATTGGATTACTCATGTGCAAAGACTTATTTAAGATGGGGAAATACGGGGTATTACAATATCTCCTCTTTAGGAACATTCATAGTCGAATAAGACTAATCAGGCTAAGAAATGCTAATAGACTGAGTTTACACACTGAACATGCAATCTTAAACATGACTACATGACTGAACTATTGGCAAGAGAAGTTATTATACTATACATACATATCTGATGCATGGAATACATGACTGAAGCTACTGGTAAGTTGAGTTTCATACTAAACATACATATCTGATACATGAGTACATGGCTGAACTGATTCATGAATGCATGACTAAATATGCAACGGTAATGGGTCCTAAGTTTATAACTGTAACTGTATCATGGAACTATGTAAATGTAATAAAGATTGTCACCTTGAGCTAAAAATACTAATAAACCTGAGATCACTTACTGAATATGTATGAACAAGAACATGAGATTCATAACGCTTAAACTACAGCTCTCGTAAGAGTGTAAGCGGTCGTTGTCAAATATAGAACCCAACTGGGTTGGGTGACGAATCCCATAGAGAATACTTGGTCACTAAGTAAGCAACGATTATTAGACTTTTGGTGAAAGTTTCGTAAAAATGGGGGATTTTGTAGCGTGCAGTAATGTAACAAAGTGAAAATCGAAAAATAGCAAAGTAAAAAGAAAGAATGTTTAGTAAGATGTTTAACCAATGAGAATTGAGAGTTAGGGTTATGTCCACCTTATGAGTTATACGTCTCTATTGGCTATGAGTTATGCGAAATTCATACATGCATGTGCTTATAGAGAATTGTATTCTATGGTAAATCCAGGCGTCTTTCGACCATCAAGGATTATTTCACTTTAACTCTTTCGAGCTTAAAGCGTATCTAACGGTACAATTCTCCAAGAGGTTAATCTAGTTATGACACTAACTTTTTAATAGGGGTTGGTGCCCTATTACCTTGACATTATCTCTTTTCCAGACATATAACTTTTCTTTCGAACAAGTTAATGCTATACTGGCGTATTCTATATGTTTGCAACCACAAGAATTTGCATTAAGATGAAGAGAGTAATGATATAAGTAGCATACGTGTCAAGAATTCACCAACTCATAGCAATAGATAGTATCTCATAAGGCTTCCATAACCCCAACAGAGAAGTTTAGCTACTCATGGGTGCAATGGAAATCACAATAGACATTATCATTATACCAAAATAAAGATCTCACGTGTAGTATGGATTGGTAGGGCTTGTGGCGTGATTTCCCTTTTTGAATAGCGTTTCTCTTGTTGTGAAAATTAAGAGTTGAATAGATGAAGAGAATATGAATTGAGAGTGTTGAAAACATAGAAGTATGAGAATTCGAATTAATGGAAGAATGGAATGATTCGGAATAAGAATAATAATAAAAACTCCAGCAAAATAGGGTATTTATAATACCCATAGCCTATTCCTACTAAGGTACTGCATTACTTAACCTAATCCTACCAGGTTACTACATCATTATCCTAATCCTAATAAGTTACTGCTGATCCCCAAAGTCTTTAGAATTGTTATTTTTTCCCGGACAGGTTTTCCATGCGTCACTTTTAGTCCTTGGCGTCCAAGCTCTCTTTTCCTTCTTTCGTGAAGCTTATTTTGGCGTCAAGTTATCCATAAAATGCTGAAATCTGCATCATTTATACCTGAAAACTTGCTAATCATGTTTGTTAGCTCACTTACAGGAAAAAGGACTAAAAGTGCATGAATTATATATTTTGTCCTCAAAACTTAGCTAAAATATGGGTTCATTAAGGTGCTTTAGGCATGTAAATACACCTAGCATCAACACCCCACACTTAAAGCTTTGTTCGTCCTCAAACAAAATATCATGTCCTTCTAAACATCCACTTAAGGTTTCACAGTAACAACACGAAATATTCGTCAAGACAGGTACAATTAATTATTGACAAAGAGTAGTTTTCTGATTACTTCTAGAAACAATTCAACCTCTAATATAGACTCGTGATGATGGTTAATTCGTATTCAAAAGTTAAGGAATAGAGAATCATACACAACCACCCAAAACTCATCAACCATGTGTGTCTCACAATTTGTTACCCATAATCACTCACAAGTATTGTATATATTTCGAACATGGGTATAAGATTATCCTTGCTCTCACTCTCACAAAGAATTCATATGCTGCAACTGATGACCATAGGCTTGCCCTTAGTGTAATGCTCCACTAAATATCAGAATGCTAAGCTTAGGATCAAATAGGTCTTCTATAGGTTGTAATGTAAGCTAAGGGACGGGTAGGACTATTTTGGCCAGAAATAGTAACTATGTTCCTAAGCGCTTTAATACATCACATTATGCCATTTATGCTTTCTTTCAACCGACCTTTCTACTTTCTTTTAATCTACCACCCTTTCTCACCTCTTTTGTTTTTCAATTTTGAATAGAATTAACTTTTTATTTTTCTTTTCCTTTTTCTTTTCAGAACACACCTCTTATGATAGAAATTATTTTTCATAACACATTCAAGCACCAATACATTCTAAGGCACTATTCTCACCCAATTTTCTCTTATTTTGTCACATTACTTTACAATTTAAAGCACTTAGGAATTTGGATCAAATTATGGTCTTGAAAAAAAATGGATTAGACTTACATATGAGGCTGTCAAAGAAAATAGGCTTAAGGCTCAAAGGGGTTTATCTAGTATGATGTCCATGGGTAGATAAAATGAAGGTAAACAATCATAGGTTGACAAAGAAATGCCTAAATCATCTCCTAAACTCACACTCTTTATTTTGCTTTACATACATACCAGGCAAGTTCTAGCATCAGCCACAAGCATAGAATATTCTATCATCTCACACACACACACAAGGTACATGGTCGACTTTATTGGGAGTAGTATAGACTCTTGACCCAACAGATGAAGGAATTAAACCATATAGATATCACACAGTGAGTCACACTTAGAGCCTAAACATCGCAATAGTAATCATTTTATCACAGACGCTTGTCGTAATACCATACTGCCTATCAGAACAATTTCATGCGAAGTAAAAAAAAATTTAACTACTAAAAAAAAACATAAAAAAACAAAACAAACAAACATAAATAAATGCAAATGCAGATAAAAAGGGTTAGCATGCAAATACCAGCACCCCACACTTAGACGGGACACACTGCCCTCAGTGGA
Source organism: Capsicum baccatum var. pendulum (assembly GCA_030864225.1). NCBI lineage: Eukaryota > Viridiplantae > Streptophyta > Magnoliopsida > Solanales > Solanaceae > Capsicum > Capsicum baccatum. The sequence continues at coordinate 183,328,152 of CM061558.1, read as the reverse complement.
AAATAAATAAGAAGAACCTGGTTAGTCGGACTCCTCCTCTATGTCTGGGGTCATACCTCCTTCGTCGGAATCATCATCAGAGTCGTCGCCATTAGAGTTCTCCTCCACGTCGGAGTCTGGCATTCGACGATCATCATCGGTTGGCACATCGTCATCAAGAGGTTCCTCAAAGTACACACCTTCTCCACATATTTGCCTTGCATGCTCATTCATTGGGTAGTCATAATCCAGCTGTTGGAGCTCTGCAGCAGTTGGAACACGACTTCCGCTCATCATGGTAAACCGAGTCATGCCATAAAGATGGCGAAACTAACTCTTATCCTGAGCATGCCTTTCCGCAGTGGTAAGGTTGACGCCATTCGTGGTTTCAGCATCTTTAACCTTTGTGAGGTCAACCCTCTTTGGGTTGTGTGGAAGTTTATGATCAGCCGGTTCCTCTTCGATGTCCTCCTTCCTTAATATTGCGGTCAACCGATTGCCAAAGCTGAAGTGGGACCTCTTGTGTAGCCTGGCTTTTTGCATTGTAGATTAAATAATTGCCCCGATGTTGATAGGAACACTCGTCATCAATGCGTACACCAAGCATACTCTATCTCGTGTTATCTTTGTGTACTGGGTCCCTGGAATCAGGCAAGAGTTGACTATTCGCATCCATATCCGAGCTTCTCTATTCAAGGAAGCATATGGGAAGGTGTTGTGCCGACCGGTGTATTTGTGTCTTCTCCATCGTGCCATAGATCTTGTTCCGCACAATGTGTGTCTAATTTGCCTATACGGAGGTCTGTTATACAGCTCTTTGAGTGGTGATGGATCAACAGATGGCAAACCCAGAAAGGAGTTGAAGAACTCCGCATTTAGTTGCAGAACTTGGCCCTGAATCTTTACTTCACTCCCTGTAGTTTTCAGTGACCAGTTGACATAGAATTCACGTGTTAAATCAAGATTGCACTCTCCCATATCTCGAAAGATGAAATCAAGATGTAACACCATGATCTTAGCCAACATACGGGGTTCTTTCTTTGCTAGGCTTTCCTTGTGTATCAACTCCACATGAACATATTTTTTCTCTTTATTGTTCCTATAACACTCCATTCCTTCCTCCTCCAGGACCCATTTAATTCCAAACATGCGGCGAGGTATTTGCAGCGAGGAGGATTCTCCTTGCTCTTTTCGTCTCCTTTTGCGGCCTTTTTGTGAAGTGGTTGCTTTTTCTTTCACTTGTCTTGGTTTTGGTGCCATTGTACCTGAGATTAAAATAATAGTCATGTTAGCTTCATCTCGGTGGATACAATCAATAAACAAGCAATAGTGGCACCACCCCACACTTAGTTTGTTTGTACGAACTAGTGAAGTGACCGATGTCGATTACTCAGATTTCATCGATATACGTTTAGGTGTTATGTTCCAACAATATGATCAGTGCAGTCATACTTTTCGTATCATCTTAACTATCCTTTCTCAATTCTAGATCATGTAATCTTGGTAATTCTCTATTGCTTTGGGCTAATGCATCACTTTGAATACAACTACTACATAGATATTGTATCAATTTATGGCATAGAAATTATCACAACATCGCATGTTTGTAGTTAAACATGATGTTCATTGCAATAAACAAGTCATTCAAGCAAGCTTTCAAGTTACAAGGTTATGCAATTATCTTGACCATGTCAATTCCGCAAAAGTATGACAGTGTATCAAAATCAAATACAAGTTGGAAACAAGTCAAGGGCATCCTTACGTATTCTTTCACTCACTTAGTTTCATCACAACAACTCAACCATATTCAAATCACCAATACTACTTCAAGATTAAACAATTCATTATAGACGTAGTAGTGTAGTACTTACGAAACATAAAACAAGAATAAAGAAGTACTTACTTGGTTGATGGCCTAGGAAGATGTTCTTGCAAAGTAAAAGAGCAAAAGGAAAATTTTTGAGAGAATTTGGAGAGGTAGGTGGCGCTTTAGGGTGAATTGCAATGTGTTTTTGATTTAATACTAAGGTTCTATTTATAGGACAAGCTTGGGTCGGGTTTTGACCCATTTGGAATCGGATTTGGAGACCAAAAGTGACCATAGGCGGCGCCTTTTGCAAAGCATTGTTGAGCATATGCGGCGCCTATGTCATGGCATATGAGATTCAAAGACAAAAGGTTTTTGCATAGGCAGCGTCTATGCTATGGCATTGTTGAGCATAGGCAGCGCCTATGCTATGGCACTCTAGAATCCAAGAGCTTAGGCCATAGCATAGGCCTTGCCTTGTTCGTGGCCAAGATTTACATAGGCAATGCCTAACCCATAGCCTTTTGCTTCTTCATTCCTAACTTACCACCTTCAACATGCAATACTTCCAAATCAAAATTTGAAACCAATCTTCTCCTTTACACCTCTTGCACCTACATTCACTCAAAACAACAAAAACGATTAAAATGATGGGTTGCCTCCCATCAAGCGCCTTAGTTTCGGTCGTGTCTTGACTCTTCTTTTTGGATTTTTATTTAGTAAAAGAAAATTCAAAGGAAACAAAAAAAGAACATGATGGGTTGCCTCCCATCTAGCGCTTGATTTATTGTCGTGGCACGACATAGTTACCTCGAGTACTTAGACTTCGTCGAGATATATGGTGGCCATATAATTTATCGAGTCAAGAGGACCGATATATGGTTTTAATCGTTGGCCATTCACCTTAAAGACAACCCCATTATTGTCTTCTAGCTCAACTACTCCAGACGAGTAGACTTGGCTAATCTTGTATGGACCAAACCATTTGGACCTTAACTTACCTGGGAATAGTTTTAGTCTGGAATTGAAAAGAAGTACCATATCACCCTTTTGAACGTTTCGTTGAACAATCCACTGATCATGATACTTTTTCGTCCGCCCTTTGTAGAGGTCTGATCTTTCATATGCATGTAGACAGAATTCATCCATCTCATTCAGCTGTTCCACCCTCAAGTTCATAGCATCATCCCAATTCAAATTCAGTCGCTTCAACGCCCACAATGCTTTGTGCTCGAGCTCAATGGGTAAATGAAAAGATTTCCCATAAACTAGATGGTACGGGGACATACCAATTGGCGTTTTGAATGCAGTCCTATAAGCCCATAGTACATCGTCCAGTTTCCGAGACCAATCTTTCCTATTCGCATTTACAGTCTTAGAAAGGATTTGCTTGATCTCTCCATTGGAAACCTCTACTTGTCCGCTAGTTTGTGGGTGAAAAGGCGTGTCTACCTTATGTTGCTTGACACCATATTTTGCCAACACAGATTTGAACAGTTTGTTGCAAAAGTGAGATCCTCTATCGCTTATGATAGTACGTGGTACCCCAAAATGAGAGAAGATGTTTTTCTTCAAGAATACAACAACACGTTTTCCTTCATTATCAGCCAATGCTACTGCTTCGACCCATTTTGAAACATAATCTACAGCAACTAGGATATATTTCATTCCAAACGAATTCACGAATGGACCCATAAAATTGATACCCCAGACATCAAAGAGCTCTACTTCAACGATTTTCGACATGGGCATCTCATGGTGTTTCAAAATCGCACCTTGTCTTTGGCATTGGTCGCATCTTCTCACAAAGTCATAAGCATCCTTAAATATCGAAGGCCAATAATAGCCACTTTGCAATACCTTCCTTGCTATCCGATTACCTGCATGATGTCCCCCACCTTGGGAAGTGTGACATGCTTCTAATATATTCGGCACCTCAACATGGGATATGCATCTCCTGATAACACCATCCGCGCATCGTCTAAACAAATATGGCTCATCCCAGAAGTAGTGTCTCACGTCATGCATGAACTTCCTCTTTTTATGAAATGATAGATTCGTAGGCATCACATTACTTACCACGAAGTTTGCAAAATTTACATACCATGGTATCTCCTCCATCATTGTGGCTAAAATCTCTTCATCAGGGAAGGCATCATCAATATCACAATCTTGCTGTACTATATGCTCATTCTCGAGTCTAGATAGATGATCAGCCACTTGGTTTTCGCAACCTCTTCTATCTTTTACCTCGAAGTCAAACTTTTGCAGCAACAATACCCATCGAATTAGCCTTGGTTTTGCATCTTTCTTTGTCATCAGATATCTAAGGGTTGCATAGTCTGTATGAACTATCACTTTGGTTCCCAACAAATAAGCACGGAACTTTTCGAAGGCATACACAACTGCTAGAAGCTCTTGTTCTGTGACAGTATAGTTTTTCTGGGCTTCGTTCAAGACCTTACTCGCATAGTAGATTGGATGGAATAACTTTTCTCTTCTCGGGCTAAGTACAGCACCCAAAGCTATCCCACTAGCATCATACATGACTTCAAACGGTAAAGACCAATCTGGTGCTACCATGATAGGAGCTTCAATTAGCTTCCCTTTGAGGCTTTCGAATGCCTTCATACAATCCCCATTGAAGTCAAACTTTGCATCTTTCTCCAAAAGTTTGCATAATGGACTAGCAATTTTGGAGAAGTCTTTGATAAACCGCCGATAGAAGCCTGCGTGACCGAGGAAACTATGAACTCCTTTGATCGAAATTAGGGGTGGTAGTTTCTCGATGACTTTGATTTGAGCTCGATCCACCTCAATTCCTCTTTCAGAGATTTTATGCCCAAGAACAATACCTTTTCTCACCATAAAGTGGCACTTCTCCCAGTTCAGCACTAGGTTGAATTCAACACATCTCTGCAGCGCCATACTTAGATTTGTGAAGAACGATTCAAATGACTCACCCACAACTGAAAGATCGTCCATGAATACCTCTAGCGTTTCTTCCACCATATCAGAAAAAATGGACATCATACAACGCTGAAAAGTGGCGGGTGCGTTACATATCCCAAATGGCATACGTTTGAAGGCAAACGTACCATAGGGGCATGTAAACATTGTCTTCTCTTGATCTTCGGAGGAGATACATATCTGGTTATAGCCAAAATAACCGTCTAAGAAACAAAACCATCCTTTCCCTGCTAATCGATCAAGCATTTGGTGAATAAAGGGCATTGGAAAGTGATCTTTAAGGGTCCACGAATTCAGCTTACGGTAGTCCATGCATACTCTCCACCCTGTGATAGGTCTTAGTGGAATTAACTCATTTTTTTCATTCGCAACTACCGTCATGCCACCTTTCTTTGGTACACATTGTACCGGGCTTACCCATTTACTGTCGGAGATTGGATACACAACCCCTGCATCTAACCATTTAATAATTTCTTTCTTCACCACCTCTTGCATAGGTGGATTCAGATGCCTTTGATGCTCAATAGTGGGTAAGCAATTTTCTTCAAGCTGAATCTTGTGTGTACAAATCCCAGGCGGAATACCAATGATATCAGCGATGGTCCAACCGATGGCTCTCATGTACTTTCGTAAAACCGTGATGAGAGCTGCAACTTGCTGCTCACCCAAATCTGCCGCCACAATAACCGAAAGTGTGTTACTGCTTCCCAAGAATGCATACTTTAAATGGTTAGGCAGCTCCTTCAATTCTAACGTGGGTGGTTCCTCAATAGATGGTTTAGCTGGTGGTGTTGGTCGGTTTTTTAGATCAAGGTCCAGCTTCTTGGGAGCATGAGGATATGACCCTAATCCTGTTAGAGACAAATAGTTTCTTCATAATTTTCAGAATCCTTATGCTCAACATTCATAAGCACAACCGCCAATGGGTCATCAACAAGCTGCTCCTCTACGGGTAATTCTTTCTCATCATCAATATAAACATCGGCTACCGAGAACACGTTCAGATCTTTGGGTTGCTTCATTGATTTACATACATCAAAGCGGACTACTTCGTCATTCATTCAGAATAGAAACTCATTAGCTCTTAAATCAATAAGCACACTTCCTGTTGCAAGGAAAGGGTGCCCCAAGATTATGGGAACTTCAGAGTTTACCTTACAATCCAAAATAACGAAGTCTGCCGGAAAGATGAATGAAGAAACCTTCACCAATACATCACATAGAATACCAACAGGTCATTTTACCGACCTATCAGCCATCACAAGCCTCATATTAGTTGGAGTAGGATCACCCAACCCTAGATTTTTGTAAATGGATAATGGCATCAAGTTTATGTTGGCTTCTAAATCGCATAATGCCTTGGAAAAATTCAAAGATCCGACAGTGCAAGGAATAGTGAAGGCTCCTGGGTCGGCCTTCTTCTGAACTAGTGATCTGGTAGCAATTGCACTACAATGATGAACAGCATTTGTCAACTCACCACTTGCTGCTTGCTTTTTTGTTAAAAGATCCTTCATAAATTTTGTGTAGCCTGGCATTTGTTCTAGTGCCTCAACCAAGGGAACATTAATGGTCAGCTATTTTAACATTGACATGAATTTATTGAACTTGGTATCATCAGCTCCCTTCTTTAATCTTTGAGGAAAAGGAGGTGGTGGAAGGGGAATTGTTTTCTCCACGACTTTCTTTTCATCATGCTTAGGTTCGGAGATCTTTTCAGGCTGTGTACGTCGAGGAATGACATCATGAGTGTCTTCATCGGCTTTGACATCGTCATCTTCTTCTGTATTACCTAGATATCTTCGGTCACTTGCTTGCTTTGGGATGAATTTTCCAGCACCTTACCACTTCTGGTAGTAACAGTCATGCATGTTCCATCATTTCTTGGGTTTCGCACTGTGTCGCTCGGTAGGGTGCCAACTTTTCTTTGATTTAATGTGGCTGAAATTTGACTCGATTGTTGTTCCAACTGTCTTATTGAAGTAGAATGTGAGTCAACCAATTGCTTCATTAAGGCCAAGTCATTTTTTACCTCAGTTACTCCCGTGCTGGTTGCTTCCACTCCTTTCAACAGCTTAGCCATCATATCTTCCATTGACATATTTCCCGAACCAGATACAATGGCCTCTCATCGTCCAGGAGGAATATACACACCACTCCTGTCAGTCTTGTTCTTCCAACTACCTTGATCCCGGTCCTTGTTTCCAGAATTATCATAATAGTTCCGACCTTGGTTTTCTTGGGCATTGCCTCGGAAACCCCCCTGATTGTTCACGTAGTTGGCTTCTTCCTCAGAATCGGATTCCTCTCTTCCTTTTGACGCAACTTCTTTGACTTTTTCGGTCTTCCCTGATAGTAGATGCTTTGTAAGAAGATCCACTTGTGTTTTCATGTGCGCCAAATCTGGATCACGTTCTTCTTTTCTTCTTCTTTGTTCTGTAGTCATGCCTATAGAAAAAGTGGGGCTTGCTACCTCAGAATATCTGGTATGCCACGCCCTACTTTGCTTTGTCATCCGGTCTAGCATATCACTTGCCTGAACAAAGTTGAGGTCCATAAATGATCCTCTAGCCGCATTATCCACCACAAGTTTAGTTACTGAATTCAAGGATCTATATAGTATCTCCATCAAGTGAACATTGGTCATGTGATGGTTTGGGCACCGCATAAGCTTCTTCTTGAATCTCTCCCATGTTTCGTGGAGGGCTTCAGTTGGAAGCTGTCAAAAATTGCTGATTTTATCTCTCAATTGTGCTCTCTTGGATGGCGGAAAGAATCTTTCAAGGAAAGCGTCTTTCAATTGCCTCCAATTAGTGATAGAATAAGGAGTCAGCCCGTTCAACCATAGATTTGCCTCCCCAGATAGAGACAATGGAAATAGGCGCAACCAAATTGCATTCTGTCCAACGCCAGGATTGTCGAATAACTTGCATGTAGAAATAAAGTTGATCAGATGCATATTCGGATCATCGCCTGCTAGTCCACCAAATAATCCCTTGAGTTGCAATAACTGAATCATGGTGCTGGTGATGTTGAACTTGGCTCTGGGTGCCAATGGCGGAGGAATAATGGCTCCTGTGGAACCAGCTCCATCAAGATCATCATCATCATCATCGAATGGTATTTGCACTGCTCGGCGTTCAGGCCTGAGCCTAGCTTGACGATCTCTTCTGTTAGTCGGTGTCGCCATCTCAGCATCACGCCTAGGGTTTAGTAACTCGTCATCACCTAGATCCTCATCGTCAGGATTTGTTTCTCGCCCAGGATTATCAATATTTTGTTGATGCACTTGAGCGGCGGCTAGAGCAGTTAGTCTAGCCTGTTCCTGTTGAGCAGCCCTTCTTTTAATTTTCTATTGAGCCTCCATTCTGCAAATACGATGTGGTTCAGGTTTGAAAGGTAATAATGGTTGACCAGAACTTCGAGTATGGGGCATGCACCAGATAAACACCTGCAGAAATCAAAAACAACAACTAAAAGTAAAGTACGAGAATCTTTGACCAAATGGTCTAGTAACTATCACAAACTTAGTAGACAACCGTATTCCCCGGCAACGGCGCCAAAATTTTGATAACGCTCAAACTACAGCTCTCGTAAGAGTGTAAGCGGTCGTTGTCAAATATAGAACCCAACTGGGTTGGGTGTCGAATCCCACAGAGAATACTTGGTCACTAAGTAAGCAACGATTATTAGACTTTTGGTGAAAGTTTCGTAAAAAGGGGGAATTTTGTAGCGTGCAGTAATGTAACAAAGTGAAAATCAGAAAATAGCAAAGTAAAAAGAAAGAATGTTTAGTAAGATGTTTAACCAATGAGAATTGAGAGTTGGGGTTATGTCCACCTTATGAGTTATACGTCTCTATTGGCTATGAGTTATGCGAAATTCAGACATGCATGTGCTTATAGAGAATTGTATTCTATGGTAAATCCAGGCGTCTTTCGACCATCAAGGATTATTTCACTTTAACTCTTTCGAGCTTAAAGCGTATCTAATGGTACAAATTCTCCAAGAGGTTAATCCAGTTACGACACTAACTTTTTAACAGTGGTTGGTGCCCTATTACCTTGACATTATCTCTTTTCCAGACATATAACTTTTCTTTCGAACAAGTTAATGCTATACTGGCGTATTATATATGTTTGCAACCACAAGAATTTGCATTAAGATGAAGAGAGTAATGATATAAGCAGCATACGTGTCAAGAATTCACCAACTCATAGCAATAGATAGTATCTCATAAGTCTTCCATAACCCCAACAGAGAAGTTTAGCTACTCATGGGTGCAATGGAAATCACAATAGACATTATCATTATACCAAAATAAAGATCTCACGTGTAGTATTGATTGGTAGGGCTTGTGGCGTGATTTCCCTTTTTGAATAGTGTTTCTCTTGTTGTGAAAATTAAGAGTTGAATAGATGAAGAGAATATGAATTGAGAGTGTTGAAAACGTAGAAGTATGAGAATTCAAATTAATGGAAGAATGGAATGATTCGGAATAAGAATAATAATAAAAACTCCAGCAAAATAGGGTATTTATAATACCCATATCCTATTCCTACTAAGCTACTGCATTACTTAACCTAATCCTACTAGGTTACTGCATCATTATCCTAATCCTAATAAGTTACTGCTGATCCCAAAGTCTTTAGAATTGTTGTTTTTGCCCAGACAGGTTTTCCATGCGTCACTTTTAGTCATTGGCGTCCAAGCTCTCTTTTCCTTCTTTCGTGAAGCTTCCTTTGGCGTCAAGTTATCCATAAAATGCTGAAATCTGCATCATTTATACCTGAAAACTTGCTCATCATGTTTGTTAGCTCACTTACAGGAAAAAGGACTAAAAGTGCATGAATTATATATTTTGTCCTTAAAACATAGCTAAAATATGGGTTCATTAAGGTGCTTTAGGCATGTAAATACGCCTAGCATCAGAGATCACGACTGAGTCTGAAACATGATATATGAATTGAATATCATGAACTGAACTAATTTATTGAATATATGTCATATGGCTGATATTTGGAATGAGAGGGTCAACTTATGATTACCCATTACTCCAAACTAGATTCATTACATGAAGAGAAACTGAAAGGTTGAGGACATGAAAGCTCAGGGTTTATAGTGCATCTCCCCCTTAGGACATTACGTCCCCCGAAAAATGTCGACTTAGCAGGGATTTTAAGGAAAACTGAGATGATGCATGGGGCACCTACGAAATAAATCATGACTGAATATCTGGGATCTAAAATTAAGACATGATACATAAACTGGGCTGAACTCTTAACTACCAGGATGCTCTATCTTGGAACAGTCATATTCGTGAAACTATGAATAGTATAATTGGGTACAAAGATGGGGGAACTGTACGAACCTAACCACCTGACTGCTAAACTGAATTCTTGACTTTATGGACTAACACATACTGAAACTTATACTCAACTGGAGAATTTCTTGACACTCTTTCTATAAAGTTCTACTGATTTTAGGGAGCAAGGTAATCTGGCATAGTCTGAATAAGACATCTGAATCACAACATGGCTAAGATTTTGTAATATGGAACAATGCCTATGAAACGTCATCTAAGACGAAGTTACTTAGCCTCATGTACTGAAACTACTAACTTGCCATCCTAACCACATTTCTCAACTATTCCCTCAACTGTTATATCTACTTCAACACTGCATTTTGCTTGGAGCTACTGAAAACATTTACGTGGGCACTGATTAATCTACCTACTAAGGTCTAAGCTGGACTGAATCATCCCAGTAAGTTCAAGTCTACTCAAATCGCCAAAATGTAACTAGCCACTTACACATCAATATGACATTCAAGCCTATCTTCATAACTAAAGCCTCATTTAAAACAAGTATGGAACAATCTTTTCTTAATATAAAATGTTTTCTCTCTCCCATCTAAGCAACTTCTCATCACCATACCATCTAATAAGGAGAGTTCACTGAAGGTTAAAACATGAGGACCTAAAGCATGAATAGACATTATACAGAACTTGACACTTAACTGAGGCCTGAGGAGTAGAACATCAACATCCCGGACTGTATTAAGAGATCTAAACTGAGGATATACATGACGAAATTTGAATTTAGCTGATCATTAGAAGTATAGCATAAGTCATGGAAACTGTGCACATTATAAGGCATGAGTACATGAGTCATGAGCTGCATGACCTAAGTTTAGACTTTCTGTATTTAGGAAACGTGATACATAACACTTAGTGAACTGGAACTACTTATACTAGGAACTGTAAGCGTACATGATTTTCGATAACGTGCACAAACAGGAGATATGACCATAGAACTGACAAGTAATGCATGAGTATATATCATGATAGCTAAAGTGCAAAACTTTGCACTAAGGTAAGGACGGGTTGGGAATCAACCTCTCCCACTCTTTTCTACACATACTGACATTACTACTAAAATCTGAATGCCTAACTTTTTGAGATATCATTGTCACACCCCTTTTTAACTCCAAAAACATTAATTTTAAGTTCTTTATTATTGAAGTAACAAAAGGTATAAAGTTTGTTTCGAAAAAAGATTATTTATATACAAAACTCAGAGCCACCACTTAGCATAATCGGGTGTGCCAAGTCACCTTTGAAAAATACTTTTTAAAATAATTTGACTCTCTAAACTGGTTCGCGAATAGAGATTCTAGCTAAGGAATTCTGTTGACCGAGGGGAAGGTGTTAGGCACCAGTTGACCCATGGTTTGACCACGGTCGCTTGGTGGAGCGTATCGGCTAATTTCACATTACAAGTGCATAAACCACACAAAGCACATAAAATGATCAATCAAGTACACAACACAAAAAAATCCAAAATTTAGTGTCCAGTCCACTTATACAGTCCCGAAAAATGAAAAATGCAAAAATTTAACCTACTCTATTCTAAACTAATCCTGAACTATGCTCCCATGCTACCCGAAGCCTCAGGCCTTCATCATGAATATTCTCTAAATACAAAATACTTTGGCGAATTCCCCGATGAATAAATACAAATAATCGAGGGCCATTCCCTAATTAAACAAATACATTTCAAAATGAAAGAACTAAGACCAAACCATTCAATGCAAATTTTCACATTCAAACACTCAACAAGAAAACAATTATTCATAAACTTTTGCCTACCCAGCCTACTTTTGCCTATCTATTTCAACGCGTCATAATTCTATCATGTCCCGACAACATTCATGCTTATTCCGGATTAAACAAAACAATAATAAATCAAAATTGATCTATATAGCCTTTTCGTTAATTTTCAATCCACCCCCAACTTGTTTTCATCAATCCATTAAAACATGATCAAATTTAATCCTCAAACTACCAAAGTCAAACCACCAAGCATCATGATCGTAACATCAATATCATCAAATAATCATAATCACCGAACACACAAATCATGGCTAAATCAATGAATTAAAATAAAGAAGAGAGAATGGGTTAAAGAAATGGACCTTAATACCGCTTTTGATGAATATTAATCGACAAAATAAAGAAAAGACTACCTCTGATAACTCTGACTTAAGACTCAATGACGAATCTATCCAACTAGGTATTGATGAACAAGCAGCCCAAAACTGACCACAATGAACAAACTAAGACCAAAAAATTAAAATCGACACCGAAGAAACAAAACTCATACGCAAAAATTATCGCGGAATCAAATCGATACAGGGACGAACAATCATTATGGGTTCAATCAGCGATGGAAACTCGAATAATAACAATAGATTTTTGCCAATCTATGACATTTAGTTGTTTTTCCAGTGACTCAGTTAAAAAACACTAACAAACAGTAAAAAACATTTGGGGATTTCTAAGATGTAATGGTTTTAACCTATAACGCGTAAAAATCTTACCAGACTGACTAGTTTGGGAGATGGGTTCACCAAAAAACTTAAACCCTCCGTTCTCTCTCTCGATCACTTCTCTCTCTCTATCTTTGTATGGTTGCTCACTAATTCTCTCCTTTTCTTTCTTCAATGTTTCTCGATTAGGTGTTCGTCGATGGTTATAAAATTGTGTATTTCTCTTCGGTGATGATGGTGTATGTATATGGGATGGTGTCTGTGTGTGTGTTGTGAAAAAAAAGAGCCAAAATGGCATCTCTCTGAAGATGATGATAATCTTCTTTTTCTCTCTATCATTTTCTGTCTCTTATATATGTACAGCGGGTATGTATATGTATATTTCCTTTGTGGCTAAGAAAAAAAAGAGGTCATATGTAAGGTAGGGTGGGTGAGGGTAGGGGTATGGGGTGGGGTAGGTTGTTAGGAGAGAGGTGAGGTGTTATTTGGATAAAAACAAAATAAATAAATAAGTAAAAAAAATAAAGTGGTTATTTTATTTTGTATTTCTTGCGGGAAAATTATAGAATGAGGTTAGGGTATGATAGGGAGTAAGAATTATTTTCGACGGGACAAAAAAAGTGTATACATCATGACTCCTTTGAATGTAAACACCAAGTGTTTTCATACAAAGAAGTAGACAATGAGACAGAAATTTGTTCCGATCATTATTCAAAGAAAAAAGGATGGCCGAGTCTTAATGGACACCTTACCTACCCAAGTTGTAAGGAAATCAAGTGACAGGTATCTTATAAGATTGGAAGGAGGTGGACTATACCGAGTTGGAGAATCGAATAAGGTTCTATTGAGGTTCCGGTTCGCGTCTCTTTCATTACATCAAAAAATGAAAATTACAAGTTCGCATATAAATGAAATTACAAAAATACTATCTATGCAACTTCTTTTGGACTCTTGACTTGAGTTTCATCACCTTATTCTTGAGGCGGGCTCCTGACTTGCAATTTCTTTCAACTTGTTTCTTGGCTTTTAATTGCTTCACTTCGTTGCTCGACTTTAATTTATTTTCCCTGCTCTTCAGGCGGGTTCCTAACTTGCAATTTCTTTAATTTTTCATTTCATCACCCTATTCTTCAGGCGGCCCCCTGACTTGCAATTTCTTTCAACTTGTTGCTTGGCTTTTAATTGCTTCATTTGATTGCTCGAATGTCAATTATTTTCCCAGCTCTTCAGGTGGGTTCCTGACTTGCAATTTCTTCAATTTCCCATTTCATCACCCTATTCTTCAGATGGGCTCCAGACTTGGAATTTCTTCCAACTTGTTGCTTGGCTTTTAATTGCATCACTTCGTTGCTCGATTGTCATTTATTCACCTTGTTTTTCAGGTGGGATCCTGAAATCACAATAAAACTTGAAGGAGAATTATCCTAAAAAAATATCATGATAACGAAAGATTTCATTATTTGAAATTACGGTCCTATTTTCCAAGAGGGTCCTGAACATAAGGTAAATTCCCATTTTCAGGAGGGTCCTGAACAGAAAGTAAAGTCGTATTTTTTCAGAAGGGTCCTGAACATGATTAAATTCCCATTTTTTAGCTGGGTCCTGAACAGAAAGTAAAGTCCTATTTTTTAGGATGGTTCTTAACATAAAGTAAAATCCCATTTTCAAGAAGGGTCCTGAGAAGAAAGTAAAATTCCATTTTTCAGGAGGGTCCTGAACATAAAGTAAATTCCCATTTTTCAGGAGGGTCCTAAACAGAAAGTAAAATCCTATTTTTTAGGAAGGTCCTGAACAGAAAGTAAAATACCATTTTTTAGAAGGGTCCTGAAAATAAAGTAAAATCTCATCTTCGAGGAGGGTCCTGAACATAAAGTAAATTCCTATTTTTCAAGAAAGTCCTGAACATAAAGTAACATCCCATATTCCAAGAGGGTCCTGAACATAAAGTGGTCCTGAATATAAAGTAAAGCCCCATTTTTCAGTAGGGTCCTGAACAGAAAGTAAAGTAACATTGTTCAGGACAATCCTGAACAAAAAAGTAAAGACCCATTTTTTAGGAGGGTCCTGAACATAAAGTAAAATCCCATTTTCCAGGAGAGTCCTAAACAGAAAGTAAAATCCCATTTTTCAGGAAGGTTCTGAACAAAAAGTAAAATCTCATTTTTCAGGAAGGTCCTGAACAGGAAGTAAAATCCCATTTTTCAGGAGGGTCCTGAACAGAAAGTAAATTCCCATTTTCCAGGAGGGTCGTGAACAGCAAGTAAAATCCTATTTTCTAGGAGGGTCGTGAACAGAAAGTAAAATCCCATTTTCCATGAGGATCCTGCCAGAAAGTAAAATCCCATTTTCCAGAAAAGTCCTGAACAGAAAGTAAAATCCCATTATTTTAGGAGGGTCCGAAGTAGAAAGTAAAATTCCACTTTCCAGGAGGGTCGTGAACAAAAACTAAAATCCCATATTTCATATGGGTACTGAGCAGAAAGTAAAATCCCATTTTTTAGGAGGGTCCTGAACATAAAATAAATTCCCATTTTCCAGGAGGGTCCTGAACAGAAAGTAAAATCTCATTTTTCCGGAGGGTCCTGAACAAAAGGTAAAATTCTATTTTCTAGGAGAGTCCTGAACAAAAAGTAAATTCCCATGGATGTGCTTTTCCAATGGTAGCTAAATTTAGTGAAGTGAATTTGCCCTTGTTTCAATAAAGAAAATTTGTTAGTTAAAAACATAGCGGTGGCTTGTAGCACCTGGCTATCCCGACACCTGCTCTGGTGTCCATTTCCTTCATTTTATTTTGGATTGTTGTCACTTGCCCCTGATTTATCACGTCATTGATCCAAACTCAGATTATTAAGAGTGACTATGAAATAAACACAGTATCTATGCTTTGTCCTGCTTCTCAGATAAACCTTTTAAACATTGGTATTTTCATGAGTTCCTAGATTTTCCTATTGACAAAGCTTTATGCATGCCCTTTTTTCAGCTCACAATCATGTCTCTTTCATGCGCTGGCCTTTCTGTCTTGCTTTGTGCAATTGAAGAAGTTGGCATCCAGTTTTGAAATCTTTTCTCACTTGTTTTGACATGGACTTGACTTGAAGACAAGAGAAAAATAACAATAATTTTTTGTTTATTTGGATAACTGACTCAAGAAAATAAAAATATAATTAAAGAAAAGAAAAAAATGGCAATGAATGTCCCCATTGAAAAAAGATGAAAGAAAAATTTATCTGAAAATGACAGTCAACTCTAATGACTATGACATGCATATCGGATAGACTGCCTGATTTTTCCATCCAAAACTTTCTACCAATTATTGTTGAGTGAATGACCTCAAAATTGAGTTTCTTTATTAGGTCAATTGCATTCAGAGACCTCATTCGGGTAGTCACACTTTGAAAGGTTTTCACCAACAAGGCTCTCTCATTTTCTTTCTCTCGGTTCACCATTGCCTTATGGTATCCATGAGGTTTTTTCACCAATGAGATTCTCTAATTTTAATTTCTCTCAACTCACAGTCGTCTTACGGTGCCCGTGAGAGTTTTCACTGATAAAACTCTCAATTTTATTTTTCTCAACTCACGATCATCTTATAGTGCCTGTGAGAGTTTACACCAATAAGACTCTCTTATTTTTATTTCTCTCCTAATTTCTTACACTGGGGAAGACAAATAGTTCCCAAAATACGTCATCACATCCATTGCATGCTTAGCCTTAGCATTCTTAAAAATTGATCTAAAGGTATTTCTTTGGTTGTAACTTGGATTTTGGATAGGGTTAGAAAGAAAGGATGGCATGGGGTCCAAACGACACTTTAAGTGAGGTTGGACTTACAACTTTTAGAATCGAATCAAACAATGAGGATTAACTCATGCCTCAGTTTCTTTTGACTGGGGAATTCTAAATTATTTATTTGGTTTGACCGAGCCTCGAATAGGGCATCCTACATATCTCACCCCCGAAAGAAGAGAATCAGGTCACGCGTAGTTTGCTGGCAGCTTATACTTTTACTTGATTCTGGTCTCTTTTCTCTTTTAGTGACTCTTTTTTTCTTTGAAACTTTTCTGACTCTATTTTTCTCGTTACTTTATTTTTGGACATATTTTCTTCTTTTTTTTCTTCTTCTTTTTTTTAAATTTTTCTGACTCTATTGTTTTGCTCGACACTTTTCTTTTGAGTTTTGTTGACTCTATCTTGATTCCAAAAAAGAGGTATGAAAGAAAATAACAATAAGGCTCAAATGGGGTAAACAAAGGATAACCCGCAATATTTGGATAGCTGAATGAAATTCCTTCTTCATATCAATCCTTAAAGATGCTAGTACATAGCATGCAATGTGAAAGTGAAAGATGAACATCATTTGTGACACTTTTTACAGTACTAACTTTAACTGATGTTGTGCTACGCTACTTCTTTAGCAAACTCCACCTTTGGTGTACATTCCTTATATCGAATGACTCATGCTTTCATGGAGCTGATTTTTTGGTCCTTTTGATGTAGGATCACACATCCACTACTTGACCAAATTGAGACATCTCTTTCAATTGATGACTAAGTTATTCATGTGATTCTCAAAATAATTGCCTTAATTTTCAGAAAAGACTTCAACTTATCACCAAATTTCTCAGCACTCTACCTATTCTCTCAAATGTTTTTCTAACTTTAGCCCTCTAATTCAAAGTTCATGCTTAAACTAGAGTTTAAGATCCGGATGAAAATTCCCCAGGCACGTCATAACACTAGAATCAACATAAAATATTATGTGTAAACAAAACAAACACATATTTAAAACACAAAGGGACAGGAACACTTCATTTAGTTGAAATAAAATATAGAAAGGTTTGAACATTAATGACACAGGGACAAAACAAGATAGATCCTGAGCTACAACCTTGAAATAATTCAAAAAACAAAAAAGAAAACAAAACAAACTACCAGACCTCTTCCTAGTAGGGTGAGGGGTGACTTATCCATTGCTACGTCTGACAACTTAGTCACTGGTTTGCATATCACCAAGACTAGATCTTCTGCCACGATCAATGTTCTGTACCATAATTAATTTATCTTGAATCATCTTTTTAATTCCTCTTTTCAAAGAACGGTAATCTTCAGTATAGTGACCCTGAACATCAGAATGATATGCACATCGTACAGTAGGATCAAAACTTATTGAATTCAGGTTAGGAGTATACCCAAGGAAGGAGTGATTATGCCCCGCTGTACCAATCTCTGAAATAAGCTGGCATACGGCTCTCCAATTGGTGTGAAGCTATCCCTCGATTTCTGCCTTATTCATTGTTTAGATTGGATCCAAAATTGGGCCTAGAAAGGATTTGATAGATTTCTCATTCTTCTTCCCTCCAGTTTCCTTTAATTGATTGCAATATTATCCCAAATATTTCACGGATTCCTCCTGTCCATCTTGCTCTAAGAATTTAGATATCTCAAGGCTTAGAGGAGGGTTAATACTTGAAGACATGCCCCAGTTTTTGTATGAAACACCTTTTTCACTCGCAAGTCTTAGGGAACTTTTCACAGTATTTCCTGCACTTTTCATTTTTCCAACCATTTTCTCTGTCTCTTCTGGCACACTAGGCTTCTTGTTAAGAAATTTTGGAGGTCTAGTTAGCTTAAAAATAGGATTAGGAGTATATCAATGATCACCAAGAGTAGTGAATAAGGGTCCACTAGTAGTATAGGGAAGCATAACCATTGGGCGGTTATCCAACGTAGAAGCCTTAGCAGAAGGTTGAGCAACAAAAGCATAGGCAGTATGTGGTGCAGTCAATGTAGCAAGCATATACTGAGACGCTAAAGGAAGAGTGGTGGAAGTATTGCGATGCTTTTGGCTTGGAAGGAATTCTGAGTCATGTTGCAGTGCATCAAAAACAATAGGAAACTTACTTTGCGATTTTGATGAAAAACTTGAGGTATTTATAAGATCAATAATGGGAAATGGAGGAGGAGGCAACCCACTGCCCCAAGCTTGGTAAATCTCCATTATTTGTTGTCTTAGTCTAAAATTCTCTTCCTTTAAACTCTTAATTTCTTGACTCTTTGTTTGATCCATGAGGTCACTCTCTATATCCTTGTTGGACACAACTATACCTTCTTCAGATTTGGTGTGATGTGAAGGACCAGCCACAATTCCACAAACTAACCACCTTAAACTAACTGAATAATAGAAAAACCAAATGCGTTAGAGTTCAACACCTTCTTAAAATCTTTTTTTGATTTTTTCTTTTCTTTGAAAAAGATCACTGAACCCAAGAAGGGCGCCTACGTATCTCACTCCCAAGAAATAAAAATCAGGTGTGCATAGTTCATGAAGTCTTGCAAAAATGTCCAATTAAACTCTCTTTCTTTTCTTTTTTTCTTTTTCTTGAAACATTAAAAAAATTAAAAAAAAAAAGAAAATAACAAATTGTCAAAAGAATTGGCGAAAATCTTTTTTCATTTTTCAGGTTTAAATCCCTATACAAAAATGAAACTTATGATTACCAAGGAAAAATCTTTTTGGATTTTCAATTATGAATTTCATATGAAAAATGAAACTTGAACCTAATAAAGGAAAATATTTTTGTAGTTTTCTTTTAAAGAAGTATATGACGTCTACTCTAATAAAGAGTGAATAAAATCTTTTTGGATTTTTCAAATAAGATCCCTGGACCAATAATAGGCTGCCTGCATATCTCACTCCCGAAAGAGGAGAATCAAGGGTGCGTAGTTCGTCCAGTTTGGACAATTTAAGATTAAATAATGAACTGAACCCTGACTTGAGAGACACGACGAAAGACAAACGGTGAACAATGTAAATAAATTATTTTTGTGTTTTCAGTTTGACACTTCACATAAAAATGACACCAACAACTATGAAAGAAAAATCTTTTTTTCTTTTGGTATTTTCCCAAATGAAACGTACAAAACTTCTACCATCTTTTTTGAATTTTTCTTTTATAAAAAGTTCCTATTGAAAAAAATCTGTTTGAAATTCTTGAATTATGGATGCTTGCTAAAAGAAACAAAGGAAATTTTTTTTGATGTTTTTGTTTTTGACAAATTAATACAAAAAATAAAAAATCTTTTTAATTTTTGAATTGTGGAGAATAAAAGTCATAAAGAACTCTAAAAACTCCAAAACTCTCTTTTTTTTCTCACTTTTTTTTCTAACACACCTTACTTCTAACACATGTTTTTCCCGAATCAGTCCATCAAATATCCACGTTACCCCTCAAAGATTCAACATTTAGCACATAGGGATGTTTTAAAGGTGAGTCTCCTATAAAGGACCAAGTGGGCCCCACTAGGTCTCGATAGTGGATGCGACAGCGTTCCACCCACTCCATACATCCGATGACTCCCCCTCCTAAAATAAAGGTGACTCAACTAAAGTTCGTGTACACGACGTGCACTCCGAGGCTTGTTGCAGAAAGAATTGTCTCAGATTATACAAATGATGTTAGATATAGAGCGGTAACACATAAAAAAAGGCTGTAAACACGTAGCACATAGGCACACAACAATGATAAAATAAACACAAACGATAACACAAATAATGTTTATACACCCATAATGTCAAACTAAGCCGATACAACTCTAAAAATAAGCTTGCATTTTGAAAAAATCCCTAGCAAAGTCACCAGAGCTATCACACCCCTTTTTAACTCCAAAAAGATTAATTTTAAGTTCAAAAGGGTTTTTATTATTGAAGTGACAAAAGGTGAAAAGCTTGTTTCGAAAAAAGATTATTTATATTCAAAACTCAGAGTCACCACTTGGCATAATCGGGTGTGCCAAGTCACCTTCAATAAATCCTTTTTTAAATAATTTGATTCTTTAAACTGGTTTGCGAACAGATATTTTGGCTAAGGAATTCTGTTGACTGAGGGAAAGGTGTTAGAGACCACTTGGACCCGTGGTTTGATCACGGTATCTTGGTGGAGCGTATCGGCTAATTTGATATTACAAGTGCATAAACCACACAAAGCACATAAAATAATAAATCATTCATACATCACAAAACTATCCAAAATTCAGTGTCCAGTCCACTTATACAGTCCCAAAAAATAAAAAATACAAAAATGTAACCTACTCTATTCTAAACTAATCCTAAACTACGCTCTCATGCTACCCGAAGCCTCAGACCTTCATCACGAATGTCCTCCAAATATAAAATACTTTGGGGCATTCCCAGGTGAATAAATATAAATAATCGCAGGGAATTCCCTGATTAAATGAATACATTTCCAAATGAAAGAGCTAAGACCAAACCATTCAACGCAAATTTTCACATTCAAACACTCAACAAGAAAATAATTATTCATATACTTTTGCCTACCCGAGCCTACTTTTGCCTATCCATTTCAACGCATCATAATTCTGTCACATCCCGACAACATTCATGCTTATTCCATATTAAACAAAACAATAATAAATAAAAATTGATCTATATAGCCTTTTCGTCAATTTTCAATCCACCCCAACTTCTTTTTATCAATCCATTAAAACTTGATCAAATTTAATCCTCAAACCACCAAGAATCATGTACGCAACATCAATATCATCAAACAATCATAATCACCCAACACACAAATCATGGCTATTTCAGCGAATTAAAATAAAGAAGAGAGAATGGGTTAAAGAAATGGACCTTAATACTGTTTTTGATGAATATTAATCGATGAAATAAAGAAAACCTTTCCTTCGATAACTCTGACTTAAGCCTCAATGAAGAATCTATCCAACTCGGTATAGATGAACAAGCAACCCAAAATTGACAACAATGAACAAACTGAGACCAAAAAATCAAAATCGCCACCGAAGAAACCAAACTCGTATGCAAAAATTGTCGCAGAATCAAATCAATACAGGGACGAACAATCAATATGGGTTCAATCAGCGATGAAAACTAGAATAATGACAACAAATTCTAGATAATCTATGACATTTAGACACTTTTCCGGTGACTCAGTCGAAAAACACTAAAAAATAGTAAAGAACTTTTGGGGATTTTTAAGATCTAATGGTTTTAACCTGTAACGACTAAAAAATCTTACCAGACTGACTAGTTCCGGAGATGGATTCACCAGAAAACTTAAATCCTCCGTTTTCTCTTTATCTCCTCTCTCTCTTTATTTTTTGTTCATTGATTCTCTTCTTTTCTTTCTTCACTGTTTCTCAATTGGGTATTCGTCGATGGTTATGGAAGTATGTATTTCTCTTCGGTGATGATGGTGTATGTATATGGGATGGTGTCTGTGTGTGTGTTGCAAAAAAAAAAGAGCCAAAATAGCATCTCTCTAAAGATGATGATAATCTTCTTTTTCTCTCTATCCTTTTCTGTCTCTTATATATGTACAAATAGGTGTGTATATGTATATTTCCTTTGTGGCCAAGAAAAAATAGGGGTCATGTTGAGGGTAGGGTAGGTGAGGATAGGGGTATGGGGTGGGGTAGGTTGTTAGGTGAGAGGTGAGGTGTTATTTTATTTTTCTTGCGGGAAAATTATAGAATGGGGTTAGAGTATGATAGGGAGTAAGAAGTATTTTTATGGGACAAAAATACGTGTCAACAATCATAATCGGACAGTTTCTGTATACCTGTCGGTCTATGATAGACTGACCCACTGGGGTGGAGACTGAGAAATATTCTGTTAAGGTTTCTGGTCTGACTTTAAAATCGACTGCTATGTAAGGAATTACAAAAGACATAGAAGCTCCTGGATCTAATAAGACAAAATATGTTAATGAAAGATCTATAACGTACCAGTAACCATGTTAGGAGAACTTTCCTAGTATTTTTTGGACTGAAGTGTATAAAGCCTGTGTAGACGTTGCCCACTAGCGGCACTGGAAGTAGCACCCTACTGATTCGAGCGACCGAACTGCACTGAAGGATGGTTGTACTGACCCTGTTGGCGTAAATCTTTTCCCCTCTAAGCCATATCTCTACACTTCCAAATTTTGTGGCCTGCCTTACCACATCCAAAAAATATATCACTGTTAGCTCTACATGCACCAAGGTTATGTCTACCACATTCTTCGCAAAGTGGATGGGTACGACCACTATTCACACTACCCTAGGTTTTGGAGCCTGGTGCCCCATCATGACTACCATTCCTGAACTTTGATACTCGCGCACTATCTAAGGACAGAGCTAGAACTAAAGATTTTAGATGAAACTGGGAACGGTTACCGCTCTCTGAATTAGGCTGATTAAAATTAAAAATACTTGTTCTAGCTCTATTGTTCTCTCTCTACTTCTTCTTAAGCTTCTGCTCCTCACTTTTTTTAGCATGGAACATAAGCCTAGATATATCCATCTCCTTAATCAACATCATAGTTCTGCACTTTTAACCACACTATCTTACACCCCTAACACAAACTTGCTCATTCTGGACCTATTTTCTGCTACTATATAGGGAGCATACCTGGATAACTTACAAAAATTAATGGAATACTCTTTCACACTCATACTACCTTACTTGAGATTAATGAAATCTAACACCTTGGCTTCTCTCTGCTCTTAGGGAATGAATCTATCTAGAAAAGTAGTAGCAAACTCTTCCCATTCTATGGGCTCTGCATCTGTGCCCCTGTCTACCTTTCACTACTTAAACCATATATGAGCTACATCTTGTAGCTAATAGGCAACTAACTCATCACTCTCATTAGAAGTCACCCCTATAATATCTGTGACTTTTTGAACCTGATAGAAGAACTCTTATGGATCCTTTTCAGATTTAGATCCTGAGAATAGGGGAGGATTCATTTGGGCGAAGTCCCGAATCTTAGCTGCAGTAGCATTGGCCACTGGGTTGGCCTGAACAGTAGCTGGCCATTCATTCTGAGTTGTTATGAAATTGTCTAGAGTAGTGAATGAAGCTCTGAATTCTACATGGGAGACATGCTCATCCAGGGGATCTTCCTGAACGGGCTGAGGTGCTGACTGGTTTTTGATTCTCCTTTAGTTAGTCCTTTTGGGAGGAATATTATATAAACAAAAGAAAAAAGCAGATTAAATTGAGAGTTTAACTTGAGCTCATGCTCAATCGTATGACATGAATACTGAAAGATGGGAAACTTTTCCTAAAACATCCCATAGCCTCTGGTCCATAAGTGTGGCGTGCTACACACTCATGCACAAGACTTTTCTAGATATGGCTTTTAGAATCCCTAGGAACCTGTTGAATCTTAGGCTCTGATACCAAGTTTGTAAAGCCTTGAGAGTACACCCTAGATGGCACACGGTGCTTACGACCCCAGAGGACCACAAAATAAGCCATGATTAATATCTATTGTGAGCATTGAATTGTAATACTAAAATAAATGCAGAAAATAGGCTAAAATGCCATAAGGTTAAAAATTTGAAATACTGATAAATGTAACATCTGTTAAAAACATCTGAAAACTGAAATATTGTCTAAACTAGTCTAGTCTGAAAGCCTCTAACTGAACTATCTGAATATGGAGTTGATGTGACAAACCCCCAACTAACTCCGACTACTGATCTACTGATAGACTGAAATATTAAAATATAGTATGCCCTATATAGATTCTAATCAAGGTCAGGAATCCAAGCGTCTGACCTATGATATGAGACAGCATAGCATAAAGAAAGAGTATAAAGTCAGTACGTGGAATGTACTGATATACTAGATAAGGTAAGGTTGAATTCAAGGGTTTATATGCAAGAATAGTAACAGACTGAATCATATAGAGTAACTGAATGTAAGAGTACGTGAGTAATAGATTCTACTGAAATCACTGAGTATTCAATATTGTGGACATACATAAATATATACTATATCTGAGATTTTCTAAAGCTAATTACTGAGTTCTTATAACTGAGTAACTAATATTTGAAGTTACTGAGAACTAATTGACTATGTCTGACAGTCCTAATTCTGTGAAACTAAACTGATTTCAAAACTGAAGACTAAAAATGAAACTTTGGGAGGTAATTACCTAACCGACATGCCCCAAATAAGATAAGATAACTGACTTGGGGTCCAATCTATAACTCCAGTTGGAAGGGTGCTAATACGGTGCCACGGGTACTAACATCTATTACGGGTGACCCCTGAGATCAGTCCAAAACTAGTAGGCGATCCCTGAGTACGTCAGTCCTATCTAACAGGTGATATCTTATAACCTACATTGGCTACATAGTTTTGGAGCTTAGGGACTATTTCTAGGGGCTCAGTCCTAACTAATGGGTAATCCCCCATCCCTAGGCTCACTCGGTGACTCCAACTGAAAGAAACTGAACTGATTATACTAAACTAAACTGGACTGATACTGAGTTTAATAAGTTTTCCTAAGTTCTGTAACTGACTGAGTTCTACTGATCGTGACATGATTGATACTATTCTATAACTGACACTGGCTCTAGGTATACAGCTAAATTTTTAGTTATTAAATACCCCCAGGACTCGATAGCTTGAAAATTAAAGCATTACATGATCTTGCAAAGCATAACAATGTACACATGTTCATATTTCATCTATAGAGACATTTTATCAAACACTTGTACGGAATAAGCTTGTACATATAGTAACATGTCATGATTTCATCACTTCATTCACATAGACATTCTATCAACCACTTGGGGAGCACAACTTCATGCACATAATAATGGATAACATATAAACATGGCAACTACAATGCCCAAACTTAAAATTTCATGGGTTTAGCATGCAATTCATATAATTCCCCTTAAAATACTAATCTAATTTCATGAATCTTATAATAATCATGTATTAAACATAATTAACAACATAAACACATTAATCACTTTGTAAATTTAAAGGTTTAACAAGATAATCACATATTCATCACACATGCTATTCAATTTCATGAAGGCTTGTAATTTAATCATGGACTAAGACCCCACAATGACATGATCATGAATTCAATTCAATTCAAACATGGAAGTTTATAATTCAACAATCTTGTAATTTGAAAATAGATTTGTTGACTCTATAGGTGAAAGGAACCCATAGATGAATACCTAACAAACCTTAGAAGATTTTTTCTTGAAGGTTCTTCGAGGATTTCTTGAGGATTGACCTTGATTTATTGAACTAGGGTTTATGCCTCTTTGACAGAGAATGTTTTAAATCATAAGAAAAGTGAGTGAATAATGATATAATAGGGTATTTATGGAATAATTTTGTGTTTAAGGTTGATCTAGGTCATGGAAAAATACCCTATTACCCTTGGAATATTTTTAATTTTTGTCACTAAAAACCTTATTTTTGGCCCTGGCGTGACGCGCCGCTATTGCGCTAAGCCATCAGAAAATGACAAATAGGAATGTGGCTAGTGGTGCGATGTGGTGGAATCTCTTTGCAATAATGGATAAAACTTGGAAGCTAGGCGCTACGCGGTACAATCGCGTTGGCTCACAAGAAATTGACAAATATGAAAATCAGCTTTGGCACGATGCGCCTGTATCGTGGTACCTCACTAGAAACTAAAAATTGCCATTTTAGCTTACTCTGAGATGCGCTACTGGCTTGAATTATAGTGTTTAACAACTGAAACTTAAAATAGCCATAACTTCTTACCCGGTTACCGAATTTAAACAAATTTTACATCGGTGGAAAGCTGAGTCAATTTCCTACGCAATGGCAGGCTCAAAACTAAACAATAATAAGCATTTCAAATTTTTTATATTGGATTACTCATGTTCTAGGACTTAAATTAAGCTAGGGGAATATAGGGTATTACTGATAACGCTCAATCTACAGCTCTCGTAGGAGTGTAAAGCGGTCGTTAGCAAATATAGAACCCAACCTGGGTTGGGTGTCGATCCCACGGGGAATAGCTTGGCCAACAAGTAAGCAAAATTACTAAACTTTTGGTGCAAGTCTCGTAAGAAGGGGGGAGTCTTGTCGTGCCAGTAATGTAAACAAAAGCTGAAAATAATAAAGTAAAGAGAGAGAGATTGTTACGTAGGTTGACAACAATGAGAATTGAAGCGTTGGGGTTATGTCCACCTTCTGAGGTATACATCTCTATTGGCTATGAGTGTGTAGAATTGTGACATGCATGTGCTTATATAGAATTGTATTCTATGATAAATCCAAGCGTCTCTCGACCTCAACAAGGACTATTTTACTTTAATTCTCTCGAGCTTAAAGCGTGTCTAACGGTACGAATTCTCCAAGAGGTTAGTCCAGTTACGGCACTAGCTTTTTAATAGGAAAGGGTGTCCTACTACCTTGACATTATCTCTTTTCCAGACAAATAACCTTTCTCTCGAACAAGTTAAATGTTAGACTGGCGTATTCTTGCGTTTGCAACCGCAAAGAATGTAGATTAAGATGAAGAGAATAATGATATAAGCAATATACGTGTCACGAACTCACAAACTCACAGCAATAGATAGTATCTCATTCGGCTTCCATAACCCCAACAGAGAGGTTTAGTTACCCATGAATGCAAAGGAGATCACGATTGACATTGTTATTATGTCACAATATGGCGTAATGGCGTGTAGGTCAAGTGATAGGCGTGTGGCGTGTTTCCTTGGCTTGGTAACGATTCTCTTGTTGTGGAATTTAAGAATAGAAGAGTAGAAGAAGAAAAATAGAATTAATGGAAAGATTAGAAGAGTTGTAATTGAGAAGTAGAATGTGTCTCTCCACTAAGGGAGGACTTAATTAAAGATCTCTAGTATGATAGGGTATTTATAATACTCCTATCCTACTCCTACTATGCTAATGAAATAAATAACCAAATCCAAATAAACTAATGAAATACATAACCCAATTGTACTAGGTTAATGTATCATTGTCAAAATCCAGCTTTGTGTCTGTAAGTCCCCAAAGTCTTCAGAATTGCTGTTTTAGCCCGGGACAGATTTTCCATGCAGCAGTTTTGGTCCTTTAGGCGTCCCACTTCCTTCTCCTTCGTTCGTGAGCTTTCTTTTGCGTCAAGTAAGCCATAAAATGTTGTATTTTGCATCATTTATACCTGAAACTTTACTAACCATGTTTGTTAGCTCATTTATAGGAAAAAGGACTAAAAGTGCATGAAATATATAATTTGTTCTCAAAACTAGGCTAAAATATGGGCAAAATATATTGATATAGGCGTGTAAATTCGCCTATCATCAATTACATTAAAATTTGAATTCTAGGGTTTCCTTAGAGAGTAATTTTGATGAAAATATGCATACAATGGTTAGAATAGGTTAAATCTTTTGTTTTTCATGATTTAAGGACTTGGGAATAGACTAGGTTCCCTTTGTAAAAATTAGTTCAGAACTGGAAATCCCAATTTTGGGCCTCAGCGCAATGCGCCACAATCGTGGTGGCTTGGTGGAAAAAGGACAATTTCCATTTTGGCCTCTGGCATGACGCGGAGTAATCACGTTGCGTCACTGGAAAATGAGGAGTTCCATTTTGCACTCCACCGTGGTGAAGTGTCTATCCTATTGATAATTTTGACGCGATATACGATAATCGCGGTGAGCTACTAGAAGGGATAAATGAGAACTGGAGCTTCACCACAACGCGGGCTAATCATGGAGCTTCACTAGAAATCGGACAATTACGATCCTGCATCTCACCGTGACGTGGTGCTTTTCGCGATGCCCCACTGCTTTCACCAAAATCGTCATAACTTCTCAACTGAGTACCGAATTAACGCAAAATTGGAATCGTTTGAAAGCTGATTTAATTATCTATACTTTGGTGGGTTTGGAGCAAGAAAATTCCATATTTATCAAGAGTTATACACTTTTAAAGTTGTCCCTTCACACACTAGGAGCTAAATGGGACTAAAAAAAGTACGGGGTATTACAAGATCTTCCCCTAGGAATAAATCTCTCTGTCATGTGAAGTTTTCATTAGTGATTTTTTCCTAGCAAATTTGTGGTACTTTTCTTTAAGTCTCTTCTGGTTTTTTGCTATTTTCTTTTTAGTGAAGTTATAGAGAGGATCTTTTATGTTATTTGGAATTTGAAATAGGCTTTTGAGGAGCTGTATTTCATCATTTTCGCTGAAGACTTTGTGAGATTGTGAGATTTTTTTGGTGGTGGTTTTGGTATTTTCAGATGATTTAGGGGAATTTGTAGGGTGGTTCATGGCGGAGGTGGGTGTTTTCTAGTGAGTCATTAATTGAGTGATTCAAATCAAGTTATTGGTGTTAATGGTGGGGAAGGGGGCTGTTGAAGCATAAGAAGAAGGAGGAAAGAGGGGGGTGGGGGCGGGGGCGCTGAAGCATAAGGAGAAGGAGGAACGAGGGGATGTAGGTGAGGTGGGGTAGTCTGTTAAAGATGAAGAAGGAGGAGAAATAAGGTGGGGTGGGTTTATATATATATATATTAAAAATAATATATAAATAATTTATATATTTGTTTTAAAATTATATATATATTTTATATATATAAAAAAATAGTACATTTTATTTTTTGTTTTTTTAAAAAAAATATATAAAAATAATGTGTGTTGGATTACTTTTTAAAAAAAAATTATAATTTCTTACATAGCAACGACATGGCACTGAGTTGGCAATGACGTGGGGCGTGTGTACTTCACTCTCCGTAGTGAGAGTGGTATAATTATTTTAGGGTGGTAAAAAATTCACTTTAAAGTTGTTAAGGGGGTAAATAATTATCCGATTAGTTTAGGGTCTAAAGTAAGTTTTGCCGACAAGTTCTGGGTGATTCGATATATTTTCTCAAAAAAAAAATAGTGAAAAGATGATTTTATTTAAAACAAAGATTTTTAGTGAAGGGCAAAAGGTTCAAAAAATATTTGTAAGGCGCTTCACACTTTTAATATATTAGAGATTATATATATATATATATATATATATATATATATATATATATATATATATATATATATATATATTATAGATATAGATATAATAACATGATATGATATGATATGATATGATGATGTGATGATATGACCATGATGATGAGAAATTAGAGTTAGAGATTAGAGATAGAGACTAGAGACTAATGATTAATTGGAAAGGTTCATGTCAAAACTTTAATATCATACATACGTTAGTTTTTGTTTTCCTTTTTCTAAATTATTTGTTTACCTAAAATACTTATTAATAATTAATTGGTTGGTTATTAATAGTAAGGAAAACATTAATACACAACATGAATTTTGTCAACTTTTTTATATATAAACGGTTTCCAACTAATTTTTATTTCTATATTCGTGGGAAAATTTCTCTACTTTCTTTCAAAGTATGAAAGTTTCATATAAAAACTTTTAATACCATATATACGTCAAACCAAATCCTTTTTATATGAAAAAGGTTTCCAACCAATTTTAATTCCTACTTTTATGGGAAAAACTATTTTGGATTTTGGACCTAAAATTTAGTTTTTATATTTAACATTAGGAATAGGTGCAAAGACAACTTTGTTTATTGAGGAGTCGTTTATTGAAGGACAAAAAGTTTAAATAATATTTTTAATGCTCCTCACACTTTTAACATAGTATAGATAAATGTAGATTTAGGTGTTCAATAGCTACTAGTTCTAGTTGAGGTGCCTAGGCGAATTCTACAGAATAATAACTCTCCAGAATAATTTTAAGTGATCGTTGGTGACTTAACCATAAAATTTTCTTCTCTACATATATTCACATGGGCTTTACCACTAATTTCACAATCCTCTCCTTCATTCCTATTTTTCTATTTTCATTGGGTAAACTATCATTCCTAGTGGGTGACTTTGCTTTTTTATCCCCCATAAAAAAGTCCTACAAGACTAGTCTTCCTTTTTTGTTATGTATAGTACAATTTGAGCAGAATCCTTCACGTGAAAATAGAGCTAAATTGTTTAAAGCACAGGAAGACTTAAATATGCGGTTAAGAAGAGAAGAAGACTTCTGAAAATAAAAGGCAGGGTTTGACTGATTTAAAGATGGTGAGAGGAACACAAAATTTTTTCTTGCTATTGTAAGGGAAAGAAGAAATAAATTGAAGGTCAACAGAATTTGAAATGAGGAAGGAAGTTGGCTGGCCAAAATAATATTTCAGATGCTCCAAATAATTTTTTCCAG
Source organism: Capsicum baccatum var. pendulum (assembly GCA_030864225.1). Lineage (NCBI taxonomy): Eukaryota > Viridiplantae > Streptophyta > Magnoliopsida > Solanales > Solanaceae > Capsicum > Capsicum baccatum. The sequence goes on along the minus strand of CM061558.1, from coordinate 183,297,526 downwards.
AAGCAATCCACTAAAGAGAAATAGTGTGAAGATTTTCAATTCTTGATGAAATACTAAGTTGATTAATTCTCAATAAAATGAAGAGTTGATTAAATTTCCAACTATGCAAGAAGTGAGAGATGCAGTCATAAGATTAAATAGAAATAGTGTTGGAGGCCCAGATGGTATGACAAGGACTTTTTATCAAGATTCTTGGAATAAAGTTGGACAAGATATCTATGAAATGGTAAATGTCTTTTTCTATGGATATGAACTGCCCAAGTTTATTAATCATACAAATCTTATGATGTTACCTAAAATTTTAGTTTTTAATACTTTCTCTAACTTTAGGCCAATATCTCAATGCAATTTTGTTAACATGATTTTTTCAAGGATTATCCATGACAGAATTAAGAGTTTGTTACAAGAAATTATTTCAGAGGAACAAGCTGATTTTGTGCAAGGTAGGAGCATATCTGAAAAAATTCTAGTGGTTCAATAAATTATGTCAAAAATAAGAAAAAGAGGTAAACTACCTAACATGGCTTTGAAATTGGATGAAAGCATATGATAGTATGGAGTGATTGTTTTTAACAAAAGTGATGAGAAAGATGGGTTTTAGTGAAATTATCTTTGACTTGGTGTATAAATTGGTGAGCAATAACTGGTATTCAATCCTCTTAAATGGTCAATAAAAAGGATTTTTTATATCATCAAAAGGATTGAAACAGGAAGATCCTTTATCTCCAACATTATTTATTTTTGTTGTTGAGGTAATGTCCAGATCATTAAAAGCACTACTGTTGAAAGGGGAGTTTAAAATTTTTGGTATGCCTAGAGGAAGTTTGAAAATAAATCATCTAGCAATTGCTAACGATATGATTATTTTATGTAAGGCAGAATTGAATATTTTGAACATATTGTCAGAGACTCTAGTGAAGTATGAAAATACATCGAGCCAGAAGATTAATAAAGAAAAATGTGCTATTTATTTACATAAAGGAGTGTCTTATGGGGTGGTGGTCATGGCTTAAGGTGGCTACAAGTATTTTAAGGAAAGATTTTCCTTTTACATTGCAAGGTTGTCCTATTTTCCATATGATAAAAAAACACTATTACCAGAGTATAATGAATCGAATCAGTGGCAAGTTACAGAGTTGGAAGGGTAAACTACTATCCTATGGAGGAAGAGCTATCCTTATTAAACATGTTATTCAGAGTATTCCAGTTCATTGCCTTTCAGTGATGAATCCTCCTATGAATGTTCTTAATACTATTCACAAGATGTTTGTTCAATTTTTTTGGAGTAGCTACATAGGAGGTAAAGACATACACTAAATAAGATAGCAGGCAATATGTTTACCAGTTGCAGAAGAAGGTCTGGGGTTTAGGTTGTTAAAGGATGTTTCTATGGCCTTGTTTTGTAAGTTGTGGTGGAACTTCAGAACTAAAAAATTCATATGGACTAAGTATATTCATAACAAATATTGTAAGAAGAAGCACCCAAATATGATTTTATAGAGGGGATTCGGAGGCTCACAAGTGTAGAAGAAAATGTTGCAAGCTAGAGATCTGATTAAGCATCAAATTTTGTGGAAAATCAGGAAGGGTAACTTTAGCATATGGTGGGATAATTGGACATCTTTTAGAAACTTTTATACTGTTAAAGAAGTGAATAAAGAATGGGATGAGAGGTATCAGGAAATAAGGGATTTAGTAAGTCAGGGAAGTTGGAATGGCAATCTAATGAAACACTTGGTGATAGAAGAGATTGCTACTCATGTAATTTTCAAAATAAAGGCTCTTGAGATAAATATGGAAGAAGACAAACCCATATGAATGTTAGAATCTGATGTGAAATTCCCTGTGAAGTCGGCATAGTAGTATATAAGGCAAAAGAATGAAAGGAGCAATATCTTTAAGGAGATTTGGATAAAAGGTTTATCTTTTAAAATGTCCTTCTTGAAGTGAAAAATATGGAAAGAAAAAATACCAGTGGATGATAATATCAGAAGATGGGGAATGAAAGGACCTACTAGATATTGGTGTTGTAGTAATCCTACTTAAGAAACCATTTCTCATGTGTTTGTTAAAGAACCCATTGCTAACAAGACTTGGTCCTATTTTTCTTCTTTTGCATGTATAAGTATACACGGATTAAGTCTCTGAGACACAATTATGGCATGGTGGAATTCAAATTTCAGGCTCAGGGACAAAAGTTATTATCTAGACATTCATAGCATTATTGTGTGGAATTTGTGGAAGAGGAGAAATAGAGGAAAGCATGAAAGAAAGTAGGTTACTGAGCAAAGTGTGCAGCATAACATCATTAGAAATATATGAATGTTGCTTAAGGTAAGAAAGACCTACCAAGATTTCCCTTATACATGGCCAGATATTTTACAAGAATTAGAAAGTTATAAGACCAGAGTGAAAGTAACAAAAGTCAAATGGGAATTTCCTCAACAGGGATGGGTGAAGTACAACATACATGGGGCCTCTAGAGAGGATCCAGGGATAAGTTCTTATGCATTCTGTTTGAGATATGAGTTAGGAAATTTAATATATGGAAAAGGAGAAGTTATATAGGATACTACAAATTTAGGTACAGAGGCAGAAGCTATTTTATAGGCAACAGTTCTTTGCAATCAGCCTCATCTAAACAGAGTAATAATTTAGACTCTTTAAGCTTGCAGAAGATTCTAATTAAAGAGAGGGAATGACTATAGAGCATACATATCTTGAGGGAAGGGAATAGGTTAACAGACAATTTAGCAAATTATGCATTTGATGAAGGGGATTTCATGTTCACAAACTTCCAAAAGTTATAACAAACAGGAAACAAGATACTTAATAGTGACAAATCACAAGTTACATATTTAATATTGTCACCAAAGAGAAGGTGAGGGGCTGAAGAGGTTAATGCTTAAATAGGTCATAATCAGCTATGTACAAGTCATGCAATGCCATAAAAATAAAGCAATATTACTTAGCCTATTCTACAACAGACTACAAATTGGACTCACAGCAAAAAAGAAGGGTCTCTACGTCATTTCAGATTTGGATAACCTGGAAAATGGTTATTTTCTGAACACTTGTTGTTCGAAGCATCCCAGTATCTTCATACCAGCTGCATCTGTCATTTGGGGAGAGATTAGCACAGGAAAGAGAAATCTACAATTATTTCAAAGGGTAAATTACTTACTCAGAAAAGGCAACCACATTCAGTCTATTAGACCGTTCAATAAAGTACAAAAATGTGTTATTCTTTTCATCCACCGAAGAACTCAATTGAGGAACATCAAAGCAAAAGACAATCAGGTGAAGAAGAAGAAGAAGAAGAAGAAAGACAAAAATAAAACATGGGATAATATCATACTTCTGCAAGCTGATAAAGAAGTATACATTCAGTTGCCATGGCATCGTATTTATCACCCAGAGAAAAAGAAGGTGGAATTAACGGCTGAACAAAGCAGACTGTGACATAAGAGGCTAGATAGAGTGAGAGGGGAAAGGGGAAATGAATTAGAAAACCCTAAAAATTTTCTATATGTAATGATTTCTAATTGGATTGGGTCGGGTTGGAATATCTTTTGTATCAGCATTTTATTTTTTAATTGGGCTAACCTAATTTGTGACTCTGTTTTTGTACTTGAATCAGACTAGGCTCTCGAACCTTTGTAATTATCTTTTCTTTACTTAATGCATCTTCTAGATAAAAAATAAAAAGAAAGACTATGCTTTTCTTAATTTTTTAATAATATAATATGAAAATTAAACCAAAAAAAAATACTTTTCAACTTCTATTTTTTTTACTTTGATTTTATTTTTTTTCTCTCTCTCTCTTTTTTTTTAAGTTATTCATAACCATTATTTTCTTTCCTTTTCTCCTCCTAACTTCTATTTTTTCTCTTTTTTATTTTTCTTTGATTTTATTTTCCTTTTCTCTTTTCTTTTAAAAAAAAAAATTCTCAACGTTAATTTTTCTTTTATTTTTTTATCTTATCTTTTGTCTTTTGTCTTTTCTCTTTTTTTCCTTAATATTTATTTTTCTTTTATTTTTTATTTTATCTTGCTTTTTCTTTATTTTTTCTTTTTTTCTCAATCTTTAGTTTTTTATTTTCTTTCTCAACTGCTATTTTTTTTCTTTTGTTCTCTTTTTAATTTTCTTTGATTTTTATGTTTCTTTTTAAAAAAAAAAATAATTTTTCATCTTTTTCCCCAACTTTTAATACTATTCTTTTTTTTCTTCGATTTATAAGTTATATCCCATGGGCTAGAGTTGATCTTTACCATATAGTGTGTTGATTTATGAGATGAAGCGGGAAGAAATAAGAATATAATAAATTCTGAATAATCTCAAAAGTAGATTAATAGACTAGTATAGTAAAAATATAGATAATCTCAAATCTTGTAGTTACTAATATAAGCCAATAAATACAGAAGTTAAAGAAAGGCCGGAGTATCTTAAAATGCAAAAAAATATATAAAGATAAGGTTAGGGGAGATTTCAGTAGTCTCTGAAAACAATAGAAGTTACCTAGAATCTTCAAAGATACTAACTTAGAGGGAACCACAGGATTCAATGCCTAGAGGTCGTCGGATCAGTACCTGCACAAAAGGTGCAGAAATAGCAAGGGTGAGTACAGAGCCACATGTACTCAGCAAGCATCATCGATCAACCCTAATTCAAAGTAGTGACGAGTAATGCCACATCAATCATCTAAAATTAATCATACAACCCGCACTCAGGAAAGCCTCCCTAATATAACTGAATAATCAAGTCTAAAAGTCATAAGGATATCATAACACAATTCAAGAAATCCTCAATACAGTGAAATCAAGTAGCAGATATTTAACTACTTAATAAATAGTACAAAGTCAATAAATACACCTTACTCAATCTGAACCATGAATGAATGAATGAATAATATGCAATGCAATGCATATGCTATGTACAGGACCTACCGAGCAATGCTTTCAAGGTCAGGATCCTTGGGGACTCACAAGGTCCATGTACTATGCAGGCGTGCGCTCCGATCCCAATAAGTATGTTGTATAGACGTGCACTTCGACACCAATAAATAATAAATAATATTGTGCAGGCGTGCAGTTTGACCCATACGAAATATAATACTTGATGTCCAGGCATACAACTCTGATCTCAAAAATAATTCATTTACCATAGCAAATCAGCCCATCGTACTAGCAAATAGGGAAAAATAGTTTCAAACGTACAATTTACTTATTTTAACCCTTCAAATAACACCATTACCCGCATAGATGCTCGTCATTTCACTTATACGGAACCCCCATTCCCCATTACTCCCATTACACATAATTAACATATAAACACTTCGATAAAGCGTCTAAGAAAGTCTCAAACTTTCCTTAATTAAGGAAGACCTGCGAAGTAAACTCGAAATCGAAAGAATCAAATGGATGTTTTACCCTTCTAAATCGCCTCCGAACGAGCTCAATATATTTAAATATGAATTCAACTCGTAAGTAAAAGAGTTCAAATTTATAATCAAGTCTCAATCTTGATTTTAATTAATTAACTAATCTTGATTTTATATTTGTTTTTCTACATTCAAGCTAGAACTAAGTCTCAATTTTCTGCAAATACCATCAATCCACTAATGTTCATATAATATAATTTCCCCAATATTTAATTACATATATCAATATGTCAAAACTTAAATCATAACGTGGTGACTACAAGAAAAATCTAAAACTAAAATCAAGTACGATACCCGCAACTATAAAAACAATTTGCATAACAGAAAACTTATATAATTAAAAAAATATTGGTTGAATTTTCCTCCTAATCATCAAGTCATGATTAACTAAATGCTGCTATTAATTTAAGAAGAAGCTTGAGAAAATTGTTCAATAAATGATTTATCATTAGTTTTCCACAAATCGGCCGAACCCATTTCATATCATCCCTTCCAATCATGTGCCCATGGTTATTCAATCATTATAATTCTTACCTATTCAACTATTTCTTTTTCCATCCTTACCAGCCAATGCCAAGTTTTCCACAAACATAATGCCAATATATAATTCTTACCCAATTCCCTTTTCTTTTAATATATCCATAACATAATTCAATACATAGACATGCACCCTCCCCCCCTCCCCAAACCCCCCAACTCAATTAACTATAAGTGAACAATGAAAACTTTTGGTGAATTTACCTGAAGCCGGTGCCTTCAACTGACTTCTATGTACCCCGTCCATTTAGTTTTTTCTTTTCTTCTCCTCTGATATGTTTAGAGGATGAATTACTCCTCGGAATTAATTAATATCCTAAACTAGCACATGGCCAATAAAGGAAGTAAAATTTACATAAATTCCGATATATTTAATTATATTTACTATTTATCTCGATTTTTTTTTTAAAATCTCATAAAATTTCTCTTTTATGATTTCAGATACATATAACGAAAGAGAGATACAACATAAAGATACATGTTAATATTTAACTGTTTAGCATAAATCAAGGGTTGTAACGTCTATAGCAACATTAAATTAACAATTAATCCAACCAATCATGTTGTCAACAAAATAAAATTCCACAAAAAATGATAATCTTATAGTTATTTCAATTTTTAAAAATTTCACTTCTATAATCGTTTTGCAGATTTAAGCTGCTTATTTTATTTTTTCGTGATTTTTTATTCTTTTAGAACTACTTGCGATGAATAATTTCGTGTTATTACGTCATTCCGACATTTGAATTAATGATATCAAGTACGAGGACTATAAGAGTGATGGCATCATTGTGGGAAAACATGTTACTTATGATAATTGATTTCGGCATTTGTTGTAGATAAAAGTGAGATGTTGTTTGATGGAAAAACTGGGACAGTTATGTGTTTGAAGAATCCCTGTAAAAAATTGCAGAATTAATTGGTGATAATTCTGACTGTTCGGATTCGTTTCCTTTGTGCGATGTTAAGTTGAACAAGCTTATTTCAAATTACAACAATAGTGAAGTTAAGGTTGGTCAAATCAATCAAGAGTACTCTAATTTCTTTTTATTGGAAAGTATACCATCGAGTATTCTTTCAATTTCAAAGCGAAAAGATCTGAGAAAAAAGATATGTATCATGTTTAAATTATTAAAGGTACTTATGTATCTCATGTTTGTTGAATCAATATATATATATATATATATATATATATATATATATATATATATATATATATATATATATATATATATATATATATATATATATATATATATATATAAAGGAGAAAAAGTAACCTACTAATGTGGTATTCCTCATTGACAAGAATTGTTATTTATCTTTTTTCCTGTTTTTTTTGCCTTTTTCTCATATTTTTGAAGTTTAAATATATTCATGATGGGGTTTTAAAAAGAAAATCAAAAGTCATTCTTATTAACTCCTATTTAGGGTACCCTTCATTTTTCCATCTTCTGCTCTTCCTTAACAATTGTAACATTCTGCTTTCCCTTAACTCTATACACAATGTGTTTTCTTCTCTTAGATATATAATTTATTTTGTAGTTTCAATTGGAGTTTTAATTTCTCTTCTGTCAAATATCTGTATTCTCTACTTTCAATAGAAGTTTTGACTTCTCCTCTGTTAAACTATATGCCCTTTTCAGCATATTACTTATGAACAAATATTAGAAAACATTCAACCGTATATGTTGGGTTAGGAATTATTCGGTTATGGGTTCATGTAGTGGTAGTACTGTGGCATTGAATGATGATAAGCAGCAAGAGAAGGAGAAAAAATTGAAGAACGACAACGGTGTAGTGGCGTCGGCGTTAGGCGGTGGTGTTGAGAAATCTGTAGTGAGTGGGGTGTTCCACCGACAAAGGCTACTAAACCTGATGGTACTGAACTCAAACAACTATTCACGTATTTTTTTATTTATAGTTTAGATTTTGAACAATTCAACTTTAAATATGAAATGATCAAACATGAAATCGTAAAAAAATTAACAAAATCTATGTATATTAATTTTGAAATTATATAAGAAATGCAAGTCACAATTCAAAATACTTAAATATGAAAATTTACTTGCTTGAATCTCTAAATTTGAAAGTGATGAGTAAATTGGTACAAAGGGAATATTATTTATTATTTTTTTTGGAGTACACTTTTGTTGGGATTAATGGTGGATATTTTGTGATGTATCCATGGGAAACTTTCCAAGCTGATACGTCAATAGATCTGGAAAAAAACCATGTGCCAGTAACGTTCTTGGATAAATTTGTTTGTTGGTTTGTTAAGATCCTCCAATACCCCACTGACATATTCTTTCATGTATGTTATAGAATGGAAAGTCTTTAATGCTAATTCCTAGAATATTGGAAGGCTTTATTATCGTCCTAATAACAATAAAAAGGTCATTCATGTTTTACTCGTCCAATAAAATTGGTTAGAGCTCTTACAAAAGATTTTATGTCGTTTTCCATAATTTTGAAATGTTGGTGAAAAGAATTTCCAGATGAAAACAAAAAATTTACATACATAGTAGAAGCAGATGCCAGTGAATATAGTTATGGAGGAGTACTTAAATATAGGTATGAAGCAGAAAAAATAGAACACCATTGTAGATACTACTCAGGTACGTTCAACGAGACAGAAATAAAATGGGAAATAAATAGGAAAGAATTATGTTCATTATATAAATGTTTGTTAGCATTTGAGCCATATATTGTATATAACAAATTTATTGTGCGAACAGATAATACACAGGTACGCTGGTGGCTAACAAAGAAAATACAAAATTCAGTTACAACAAAAGAGATTCGGAGACTAGTTTTAAACATATTAAATTTTACATTTATAATAGAAGTAATCAGTACTAACAAAAATGTTATTGCAGATTACATATCAAGACAAAGCTACACAAACTGAAATGATAGAAGAAAATATACATGAAAAGATACTCAACGCCCTAACTACACTTTCATTGAAAGTGGACAGTATGGGTACTGAGATAGTAAAGATGGGTACTGAGATAGAAACGCTAAATCTAAAGACTAGTGAAGATAAACTGAAGTCTATAGCTATGAATCAGCTAACTCAGCAATGCGCAGAGCTATGTCGATCGGAAGACAATAAAATTCCAGAGCTAGAAGGAGATGTTGGGATACTCCATAAAACCCATAACGTTTATCAATCTACTTCTACAGGTACAAGCAAAGGAGTTAGAAAAAATATGAACCTAAACAAGCTATTTGACAAATCATATACACCAAATACATCAAAAGACCCCATGTTTATACCCCACAAGTTACCACATATCGAGATAGCCTAAAGCAAGACAAAAAGACATACAACTACATAGCCCGCACATATATAGAAAATATCTACAATGTGCAAAATTTTCTAAATAGCAACCCCAAAGCTACAAATATCCAAGAACCAGATACAAACTATATAACCCAGAAATTGACCGGATACAATAAGCTAATTGCTTTACCTAAAACCAAACCAAGCTTAGTTAAAACTTGCTACGAATATGGATTACTTAGTACCGTATATACCATGGACGGAACTGAGATATCCACTATACCAGAGATATATGAAGCATTTATCACTTTTAAAAGAATAACCAAAGGTACTTTATTTTTTATAAAAATTTATACGGCACCAGCAGAGATATTATTTGATGAAGTTAAAAAACCTATACAAGTTGTAAAGATAGGAATGACACGGGATATGATTATACCACAAGATATTGGTTCACAGCCGGAGATACCTAGAATCGAGATACCAAAATTTTATGCGAACAAAAGAATTATTGGATTATCTACAATTTTACAAGAGCTAGCAAATACTTATTGCAACCAAAATCCTATATGGAGCTACTATTCAAGAAATCATGTATTAATATATTCAAATTCAAAAGCGTTACGAGAAACAGATATGGAAACTATTAGGCAATGGATTATCACGTTGCTTAAACCAGAAACAGAACCTATCGCCAGAGCTATCAGAGAAAAATTTATTTCAGAAGAATTATTGACCAGATATTGCAAGACTATTGGACACAAATATCCAGACCACAAATGTTCAAAATGTAATGGAGGAGATAATGACGTCCCAGCAGTTCAGTTAGAATAAAAGAAGATAAGGACGACAGTTGAAAAGATAAAACCAAAGCAATAATGGAGATACAACAGATACGACAAAATAAACGGAAGATAAGATATTTAATATATTGTATAAAGTCTTTAGTATATTTAATATATTATAAGACTTTAGTCTTTAGGAAACTTACGTAAAAGAAAAAGATAGTAAAAGTAGTTAGCATTTATGTAGCATTTATGTAAAGTTTGAAATTTTTAGGGTAAGTTTTGGTAGGTGAAAGACTTTTAAGTCTTTAGTCTTTTCGTTAATAGTTTTTTGTTTCTCAGCAGGCAGTTGTAAAAATATGTAAAGAGAATTCTTTCTATAAATAAAAGCTCAGAAGGCATTGCAGAGGGCAAGCCTTGTCACATTAGCCAAAAAACTCTCTCCATTCCAATTCAAAAATATTTAGCCCAGTTAATTAAATATATATACTACAATGGAAAAAGCTATGGAGCAACAAACCTCAGAAATATCAAAGCTACCGGAACAGGTATATCTATTTATAATTATGAATAGCTAAATTCATAATTCCCAACAATCATGATATGATAAAATAAATTCATATTAGTTACTTTATAGTAGAATTATTTGAAAAATAATATGTTAAGAAGTTTATTAGCAAAGTGGAAACGGAGAAAAATTCCAAAGAACTATGTCATCCTAAAGGTGAAACCAATGAGGCAAGAAGCCGTGACGGGGAGTAACCAAAGTCGAGGTGCTGTTTAAGGGAAAAAGTATCCGAATTACCATGCTAATAGTGACCGAATAACATGTTATTTAAGAATAATCTAGTATATAGTAATCTGAGATGACTATATTTTATTATGTACATGGTTGAAGGAAATATTTTGAAAAAAGCAATTTTATGATAATGAATAACAATTTATCTGATGTCATGGTAGATAAATTCAAGATACTTATTTTGTATGCACTTAGAAATATAAATGTTGCAGATATAAGAAAAATTATACTAGAAAAAGCATTTGGAGAATATTACATGACTAGAGTAAATTATATACCATGTCTACCTAGATACTCTTATAAATACTTATTATGTTAAAATCACGTAGAAATTTTAACGATATACGAAATATACAGTTACTAGAAAAACAGATAAAAATAAATATAGCAAAAATACATGGAAAATAAAAAATATAAAAAATCTCTTAATATAAATATGCAAGAACTACTAAGACTAAGACAAATAACTATAAAATATCAATTTTAGAAAATAGCTCATTTAGACTACCTTAGAGTTTTAATCTTATATATACTTAAAGATATAGAAATAATAGATATTAAGAAAATGATATTAGAAGAAGTAATAAACTACGAAATTGAAATGATAAATGCCTTAGAACAAATATACGAAGACATTTACCCAGAAGGATATTATTCGGATCAAGATTGTGGATGTTAGAATCTATTAGAAAAACTAGAGAAAACCAAGATAATCTAAATAACGAAATTAATTATAGAAACCGAATTAGAAAAATAATGGAAGATCTAAAAGAAAAGTTAATATGGATAGAAAAAACCTTAGAAAATTTAGAAAAAAGAACATGTGGTAGTTTATATAGTATAAAAAACTCACTACGAGAAGAACAACACAAGATAATAAATGACATAGAAAATCTAGAATTAGATATACACTACAGTACAGAAAGAATAAATTATTACACAGAAATTTGCAACTCAGCAGTTACTACAGGATAAAATAATAAACTAAATAAATTAATGAATACATCTCACAAAAAGAATAATTTATTAAAACAAAATCTAAAAAATATCCACGCACAAAAAAGAATAGATTCATTACCTACAATAAATCTATTTATTAGCCTAGTTATCCGCACCCCCTACAAATGGTATCAGAGCCCAGTAATTTAAAAAGATACGGAAGTGAGATATATGTTAGAGTTAGTCATTTATTTAATTAATAACAATAAATTGGTTAATTTCTTATAAGAAGATTCAATGTCATTTCCTATAATTTCTTGTATTACAATTATTTGGTTGAAATTTGTTCATTGCTTACTCTATTTAAAATAGAATTTTCATGTTTAGAAGATATTTAAAAATCTATACGAGTCCGAATCGTCAAATTACCCACTAATACTTGCATTACTTTAGGTACATCACACTTCTTGGTGAGGCCCTTCTCGGACTCTGCTAACGTGGAATGTTTGGTGCTCGAGGTTGGCCTTTATTATACACAATTAACTATAGTTAAAAAAATTCAAAAAAATACTTGAAAAGGTGTTATTTAAGAAAAACTGTTTGATCCTCATTTGCTAATGGTGATAGTTGTCATTCTTGTTAGCATTCAGTATTATACTAATAGTAATTGATGATGTTATTAGGATAAGCACATAGGAAGAAACAAACAAATGAATAGAGTGAAAAGCTTGTAAAAATATCTTTTGTTTCCTTCTTTATGAAGAGTCCAATAGAAAATTTTAGATGAAAAAAGAATATGAGATCATAGAGGTGATTTAATTTTGTATTGCTATTAATTTATATGGTGCAAAAATGATATGATTGTAGAGAGATGATTTTAGAAACAGTGGCAGCAGTGCCTGAAATTGTAGGAGGTATGTTGTTGTACTGTAAGTTATTGAGGCGATTCAAACAAAGTGGTGGATGGATTAGTGCTCTACTAGAAGAAGATGAAAATGAGAGGATTCATCTCATGACTTTCATAAAAGTTGCTAAGACAAAGTGGTACGAGCGAGCTCTGGTCTTTGCAGTGCAATATGTTTCTTCAACGCCTACTTTGTGACTTACATTCTTTCTCCCAAATTGGCTAACCGTAACGTGGGGTACCTGGAAGAAGAAGATATCCATTCTTACACTGAGTTCCTCAAGGAATTGGGCAATGGTAACATTGAAAATATCCCTACTCCTGCTATTGCCATTGATTACTGGCACCTACCTAAGTACTTCACTCTCTGCAATGTTGTCATGGTTGTTAGGATTGATGAGGCTCATCACCGTAATGTCAACTACTTTGCATCTGTATGAATTTATATGGTTGATAATCTCAACTTTCTTGAAATAATTGACATTTGTCTGAAGTGTTGATTAACTAATTTATGTCATTTTAATTGCAGGATAGTCATTTTCAGGACAACAGCTGATGGACTCACCTGCACCACTTGGGTATCACTAAGCCATTAATATTACAAAGAGAGATCAGAGATATCAAGTTAAAAGTCATTGTTTCTTTTTGAACAGGTAATATACTAGTGTAGTAGGTACTACTAATTTTGAATATTGATGTACATATTTTTGTGTGGATTTGGTTGGTTCTTTTCTGCCTCATGACCCTCTGATATTAAGGTAAAGTACGATGAGTTCAGTATGATTGGAGGATATTCAAAATTCGTGATGTAAATATATCATGGTTTGTCTACTTTGCCACACTTTTAGGGGCACAAAGTTTCTTAGTTAAGTATGAATTAACCAGATTAAAGTTAGGACGCAATGACAAATAAAGATAATTGGCGTTGTGGGAGTTTTCAATAATTCATTTATTGTATGTATGGAGTAAAAGTGCAGGAGAATAAGATGAACCTCTTTTAATTGGCGGTTGAATCTATCAAGTGAATTTTTGTTTCTGAAATTCAAGAAACTTCTCTGCCTATATTTATAGAACTTAAGTTGTGGCTGGAAGAAGAAGCTCCATCTATGGAGAATCTTATATTGGCAGCTCAAATGGGATCTTCTTTATGAGTATAAAAGAATGTGATTAACTTTAGTAAGCAATACAGACTCAATTTTAAAGGTTAATGTGAATGGAATTCTCTCTTTTGAAGAACTATATGATAGAAGTTTGCCACCTCTTTTGATTTTGACATGAAGTTGCAAATATTTCCTGAGCTTTATATTTTTATATCATTGTTTGGGATTTTAGTCGAGAAACATAATTCGTTTTTCTTATCAGATAAAAAAATTATCTTTTTTTTTAATTTTATGTTCATTTATTAATTTAGTACCCCCAGTTATTATTGAAATTAGATGTAATTATTTGTATATGTTTTTTATTATTATTCTTTGAAGTATTTGCGTTATGATGATTAGTATATCAGTAGAAAATATAGTGAACCTTATCTGTTTAGATAATTTGTAGTTATTAAATTATCAAAATGAGAATGGTATATATAAAGGGAAACATATAGCGAGGAATGAGGATTCATAAAGCTTTCTCCAAAATACTTGGGAATGAAGCATATCTGTGATTGTTGTATTTGTGTCATGATTTGTGATATATTGAATTGAGGTTGTGTTTCGATTAGACTGCTGGAGTCATTTTGTAATGCCTTTTCTTTGGAAGAGTTTAAAACCAGTAATGTTAGCCAGTCCGATGATCTGAAGTAGTTGTGTTATGAATTATAGGTCATTAGAAAATGTAGTGAGCTTCTGCTGCTAGAGAATTCAAAGTTCTTGAGTTATGAGAATGGTACAAATGAAGGAAACAGATGTTGAGGATTAATAAAGTTGACTTTGAAGAACGTTGGTGTGATGTGTATTTGGGGTTGTAGTTATTGTTGTATTTGTATCATGATCTATGTTTAATTGAATTGAGGTTTCATTTTCGTTAGACTGCTGGAGTCATTTCATAATGTCTTTGTTGTAATTTAGATCACATGTCAAGCATTAGTTTTCTAAGTTAATCTTCACAGGCCAACATAATATGATTCTGTTAATGAGAATCACCTAGGATTGTTAAAATCACTACTTAACTATGTTTTACATTATTTTGGACATGCACCATGTTAAGCTTTTTATAACCTTTTTGTTACACATGCTCTGATGAAGCATTGTTTTCTATGTTTGCAGTTTCTGTTTCTTTCCCCAACTACAAGATCAAGGTATGCATGTAGAAGTTGTGTGAGTGTAGTCTAATAAGGAATCAATTTCTTCCTTCTGTCGTATAAGGATCAGTTGTTAACATGTGACCATGATACACCTAAAAAAGTTCAGCAAGGATGGTAATTACATAAGACATTACTTATATCTTATTTCTCTTTGAAACAGTCTTTGTAGGTTATAAATGTTGAGAATTATTTCAAATGGATAAAAATATTGCAAAAGACATGAAGGGGCAGCAGAACTAGGAACAAGGTTGCTATAGCACTGTAGAAACTAGAAATGAGGTCATTGGTTCTACAAATTATACATTCTTCCAAGATTCATCCATTCTATTAATACGAGCATAAGACGACCTAATTTCATTGCATCAGCCGGAGATAGGCCTGTAAGTTATTCTATTCAGACTGGTGAAGTGTTTGCTCTGAAATATAGAATCATATTATTAGTTGCGCAAAGCGCGACCACGTAGCCTAGTTATGTATCTAATTGTAAGGTTGCATGCTATACATTTTGACCTTATAGATGTTGAAATATTATCTTATTGAAGGACAAAGTATGTCATACGTAGGTTATTCTAATATATGAAAGCTAAATTAATTTTATGTATCTCTATTTTTTGTAATGTTAATCTAATATTTAATATACATGTTATTATAGTTTTTTAAAAAGAGATACATAATTAATATTAAAAATATGTTTGGTCAATACAGAAGTAAATATGAAGTTTACTTATGTTGATGTTAATATTGTTTAATTTAGCAGAAAAAGTAAGTTGAATTGTAATAAAATTTAGGACATGAAAATTTTATTAGTGATACATTTGCATATATATTATGTTGTAACATATTATGATTTTTTTGTTATGTTTGTAGCTATGTCCTAAAATGTTGTTTGGTGGATTGTAGTTGAATATTCAAGGCATCATGTAGAAAGGCCTCAGAGCTCTTTAAAAATTAAATTTTTCATGATTTTCAAACATGCTCTTTGAAAGATAGAGTTTTCACACAACTTCATGCTACTGTTGCGTTTGCTAGTGATTTTACTGCTCTAAAATTGTTTAATCATAAGAGAATACACACAGACATAACCGACGATATTAAAAATAATTTTGGTGTAGATATCAATTATCAAAAGGCATGGAGGGCTAAAGAACATGCAGTTGAGATGTTGAAAGGGAAACCTGCAGATGGTTATTATCAAATGCCTAGATACGTATATATGCTAAATTTTATTTATTCCGGATCCTATGTTAGAATGCACAAATTTGAGGATAACAAATTTATGTATCTGTTTATAGAATTTCACTCATTAATGAGCGGATTCAAGTTTTGTAGGCTGGTAGTTATAGTTGATGCGGTCCATTTGAGTGGAGCATATAAAGGGACATTTGTTTCGGCAAGCATCATTGATGGTACAGGTACATAATATTAATTCTTTTCATTTACTTTTTTGCGATGTAATCTTAAACTATATTTGAATGTTGATTTTATTTTTATTTTATCAATCAAGTTTAATTGTATTAGTGATAATTTTTTTTTATTTTCACATTGTAGGATGCATTCTATCATTTGCGTATGATATTGTTGATACAGAAACTGACAATTCTTAAACTTGATCTTTATAGCAGTTTAAATGTGCTTTGGGAGAGCGTGAGAGTATATGTGTTGTATCCATCAGTAAAGAAAGCATAATAAAGGTTGTTAGTATTGTATATTCAAATGTTTCGCATCTTGCATGCATTTGACATTCAGAAACTTCAAAAAGAGCAAAGATAGAGTTAGCAAAATTTTCTATTTTATGACTAAGACATATAGAAAAGATGATTTAATTTTTTTTTTTAATCAAGTTAGTAAGGTTGATCAAAAGGTGTAGTCATATCTTGAGGATGTTGGTTTTGAAAAGTAGGCATGAATGTATGCACCTATTAATTGAGGTCGAATGATGACTTCAAATATAGCTGAGTGTATAAACAAAAAACTTAAGGAAGTACATGAGTTGCCGATGATAGAATTTCTGGGACAGATAAGAAAATTATTTGGTAAGTGAAATTGCAAAATAGAGAAAGAGCATCCTATACAAACAGATCACTCGGTAAACGATTCAAAGACATTCTTCAGCTACAGACTTCAAAATCTTCTCGGTTAAAGGTTATTTAAGTTGTTTACTCTTGTTATTAAGATTATGTAATGTCTTTTATATATTTCAGTACACTTTTTAATTGATTAAGTTACTGTGAATTTTTTTTCCAGTATATTTATGAATTAAGTTTTCAAAAGAGATACAAATATTTGTTAAAAAAGAGTTATATGTATCGTCATATTAATAGATTGTCATTAATCTTGTAGGTTAGTGCGTCATCAACATATGTCTACTCTTTTTATGATGATGAGAGAAAATACATAGTATGTCTAGATAGGAGGACTTACAGTTGCGGAATATTTTAATTGGATGAGATAACTTGTCAACACACAATAGCAGTTCTAAAAAGCACGCATGTAACAAATATGAAGTCTTATTGCTTTGAGTATTACTATTCAAAAATCTTAATGAATACGTATGAAGTATCGATGTTTTTAATGCCAGATAAGAATTATTGAATTGTGCCACAGGACGAAGTACTGTTACCACTAAAATACAAACGACCACCCGAAAGGCCAAGGAAAGAAAGACATAAGAAATCAAGTGAAAGTCTGACATCAAGTATTAATTGTTGTGAGAGATGTATTATGAAGGTCACAGCATGCGTACTTGTAATTTCTTTTTACAAGAGGTAGTCTCATTATAAATAATAGAGACTAATTTCTAATAATTTAATATTTTTATTTAGGTAATAAAACGTCATTTATGTTGCTTTTAAGACTTTTATGAATAATTGGCAAAATAAAATTCACTGTTTTTATTTCGACACATAAATTATCAAATATGTGAACATGTTTTAGATTATCATGTTGAATCACAAAATTGTATGTACGAAACTTATTGTTTATAAATTCTTCAAATATAATATGAACAATTAGTATTAGAAATATGTGACTGATTATGTTATTTAGTTAAGAAGCAAAATATTTTCTATAGTTAATAATTAAAAAGATATGCAAAATTATGAGTTTGTATCGCACAACATTTTATAAAAAGCTGATTTATAAGGAAAGTCAAGTGATTATGTTTCTCATAAATTATACTGTTAAATGATTATGTATCTCCCATAACTCAACAAAAGATACAAAATTGTCATATACAAATGTGTTAAGAATTTATATGAGATACAAACATAAATAGAATGTATTTCACGTATAAATACAATGCATAAATTATAAAGCTAATGTAATCTATTAAGAAATGTATAAATTCAAAATTATTTGTAAGTAACAAACTCATATAACAAGAGATACATGTGTGATGCATGCTTAGCATAATAACTCAACATAGTATAATGATACAAGATATATTGTGTATTATGTATTACCGTTGTATAAATAATTAGTCAAAAAATAATACTAAAAAAGATAGATAATAAATATATAAGATACAAGATAATGAATATGTATCTCATACAACATAACAGAAAAATATGAAATTAAGTCATTGTATATGTTACTAAAATGTGTACCTTAACAATAATATATCAGAAACTTAAATAACCAGCATGAAAAATATATTCAAATATCATTGACATAGTAGAATTAGTTTAGAATCAAAACACCAAATATATGTCTTTTTCAATATCCCTAAAAACAACACTTAATATTTATAAAATAGTAAAAAAAATTTGACTGACATCTTGAAAGTTTTAAATATCCAACAAGTAAACAGTTATTGAACATTAATAACATAATTTTTTTCGGTGTTATAAAGTTGATCCTTGACAAAAGTGGGTCTTCATTCCCACTAAAGTATTTATTTCTCATCTTTTGAAATTAATAATTGCATAAAAGTATTGCGTATCTCAAGTGATGCTATTGGCCATCAATACCTGAAGATGGTATATCTAATTTTTCACTCAGATACTCGACAAATACATCATAATTTCGACATCGTGATTACTAATTAAATTAAAAACACACATATATTGATAAACAAAAATAAAACAATGAAAAAGTAAAGTGATACATACAAACTACCACTATCTTGTTGTGCTATGTCAGTAACATATTTCACTTGAAATGGATCCCTTTTGATCATTCCCTTGTAAGATTCAAACTCAGATCAATTAATGGGTACCTTTTACTCAAAAAAAACTATTGTACTGAATGCAAGTTGGGAGCATTATTGTCAACTTTTAAACCTCGCTTGACTGTGTCCTATTTCATGAAGAGGATATCGAATCATAAACACGAATGCTTCGCTCCTTTAGAGAAATGACTGTTAAAATCCAATAAAATACACCATCGCATTTTATTCAGATCAAAACCTCATTAACAAGGTGCCATGATTGTCCAGCGGGTGTACTTAATTCCTTGATTGTGTTAATCATTGACTTCTTATACTGAGCAACTTCATCAGAACGTGCAAATGCACCTAAAGTTGGAAGTTCCTTACCACCATCCGCTGGATAGTAATTCTTATGCGCCTTATCAATGTATATTTTTTAAAAATAGTTTGCGAAAATGTATTTGCATATTGAACTTCTTATACTTCTTTCTCAAGTAGTAGGAAATGAAATTCACGTGTTGCATAAGTAATTAAAAATAAACAATGTATAAAAGCATGCAATGGTAACATAATACAACAGGGACAATTAGTATAAGAAATATGTAACTGTTTATGTTATTTAATTAAGAAATAAAATATCTGCTATAATAAATAATTAAAATGAGATGCAAAAAATATGTTTATTTATCTCACACTAATTTTTAAAAGATGATTCATAAGAAAAGTCAAGTCATTATGTATCTCATAAAGTATATTGTTAAATGATTATGTATCTCCGATAACTCAACAAAAGATACAAAATTTGTCATATGTAAATGTGTTAAAAATTAATAAGAGATACATACGTATATAAAATGTATCTCATATAAAAATAAAATATTTGCATTATAGTAATATGTAATATATTAAGAAAGGTATAAATGCAAAATTATTTGTAAGTAACAAACTCTGATAACAAGATATACAAACATGATGCATGGTTAACATGAAAACACAATATAGTATAATGATAGAAGATACATTACAAATTATGTATTCTCAATATGTGAATAGTTAGTAAAAAGACAATTAATAATAGACATACAAAATTATAAATTTATATCTCATACAACATAATAGAAAGATATGAAATCATGACGATGTTTATTTTTAAAAAGTACGACATACATATATATAAAATTTGTTTATCAGAAATAATAAAAATATGTACATTATCATCGTTAATGTACCATACTTAAAACTATAGAGATTCAAAATTATTTATTAGTATCAAATTTAGTTAACTAGAGATACAAGCAAGATTCATAGATAACATACTAAAAAAAAAATCAGCCACCGAGATATACACTAAAGGTGTCAAAATGAATTCAAATTGAGCTGACCCTCTCAATTTGTTCAATATTTAGTGGATTGGATTCAAGATAATTTACTATTCGATAAATCTCAACCCATTAAGTCTCAACCTATTTTTAAATTGAGTTTAAATGAGCTCAATCTCCACTTCAACCCGTTTATTAGAAAGATAATTTTCTTAATAAAATAAAAAAACAAGCCACAATGTGACCTCCACTCTCAAAATGACCCACCTCACCTCACCCCAACTCCACTACATCCCAGCTACCCCACTGCCCACGCCGCCTCCAATATATATATATTAGTTTTATTTCTCAAAAAGCTTTTTATAAACTTTTTTCCCTTACCCCACCCCATTCCCATCCCCCTCCCTATCCCAAACCCCCACCCACCTCCATCCTAAAATAATATTTTTTTTAAGAAAATAAAAATCTTTTCTTACCACAATATCAAATATCTACCCTCCCCCCTTCACCGCATTCCTTACCCCTATCAAAAAAGATATTTTTTTGTAAAAATATTTTTAAAAAATAAATAAATAAATTTTTTATAAAAAAACACTTACCCCAACCTCTATCTCCTCCTAACCCCCTTCACCCCCCTATACGACAATACTTCATCTCCATAAAAAATATGGTTTTTATAAAAGAGTTAAATTTATTTTTTCTTTTAGAAAAGAGAACTTTTACCTCGATCCCCATCGCTTTTCTATCCCCACACCCCACACCCACACCTCTCACCCTACAAATCTCCCAATTTAAAAAAAATATTTTTTTTTTAGAAAATTAATTATTTTTTTTAAAAAAATGTTATCCCACCCCCTAAACCTCCCCCCACTCCAACCACACGGCATACCCCTTTTTCAAAAAGTTATTTCTAAAAAAATATTGTTTTAAAAAAAATTCTTATCACAACCCCATCCTAACCCCCGATCCCCCTATCCCACAACCATTTTCAAAAATAATTTTTATTTTTAATAAATTAAATTTTTAAAAAAAATTCTTACCCCACCCATCACTCTCTACCCACCCACCCAACTTTTCACCTCCATTCAAATTTATTTTCTTGATTTGAATAAATATTAATATATAATATTTTTTAGACTACACTAATTAAATTAGGCGGGTCAAGATCCAACTCAATTTTACCCATTACAACTGAAAGTGAATTTGGGTGGGTCATGACCCAACTCGATATTCAATTCAATCCATTTAATATTTTCAATCTCAATCTAACCGCACATTTGACACCCCTAATATATACTATAGAAGATGTACTTTCAGGATGTGATTATTAGAATATTAAGATATCGAAGATTGTTATACCTCGCTATTTTCACATTTGTTTGATTGATATCTAAGGTAGGGCCAGTTCGTTGACTTTGAAAATACAACTACAAAATTTAGTTGTTGAAATTTAAGACTTGCACATTTAACTTTATAGTGATCATCCTTATTTTCCTAAAATATGAAAATAGTATTTTTACAATTAATATCCCCAGATTACAATTTAATTTTGAAAAAGTAAATGATATACTTATTTGTGCAAGTGTTACTTGTAAAGATCTGCATTTATCCAATCCTTAAACACTTTCATCTATTGAGTTGGAAACTCTTGAAAAATGTTATAACCTTCAACATGTATTTCTTACGTTCAGCAGAAATAACTTTATTCCTTTTCTTTTGAACTGGAGCCAAAATGCATCAAAAATAGAGATTGGTATATCTTAGGTGGATGACTATTGCGTTGTGCAAGTATTTTTGTATTATCCGGTACAATACTTTCTAGACTAAGGAATGTAGACAGAATTGCGATTTCACTAATAAAAAATTCCTCCAGAATATATTGTGGAGCCTTAAAAACTGTCAAAGGCATATCAGATGGTGGAACTGTAGCAATTGTTTCAAGTGGTTCTACTTTTTCAACAATGTTGTCATGCTTTGTCTCGGTACTGTCATTTTGAATATTCTTTGGTATAGTTACACATATTTTAATTCTGTTACGGAATAGGAAAAATTAATGAAAATAGTTGATAAGTTGACAATATTTTTTCTAGTGAATGAGATTCTTTACTACTAATTACTAAGAATTATCTCACAAACATATGATACGTTTATCTGAATCTTTATTTTTTTTATACATCATTCAATAAAATGTGTAGAGTAGAAAACTAAATAGAATGTTATATTCAAATATTTATATAAAGAATTTCAAAAATTATCTTTTTATCATGTTGACCAAAACTGACAGACGATGGTGCTTGATTGATGCTGGCCCCTTCCATTTCAATAGACTCAATCAAGTCAATCTTTGTACTGTCAGGTTTACTAGGGCCTACAACATCATCAAGATCATTTGAAGGTTCAGCTATATGTTGGCTATCTTTTTTAATTATTTTTGCGAATAGATATGTGCAACAAAGTTAGGATATTATAGTCGTTACAAATCGTATTCAAATTTAAAATAAATTACCTTTTTTCCTATGAACATTCTTCGACTGCAAAGATTTCAGAATCTCTGAAAATTAATTATTCAGAAGAGACTCCAAGTCATTAAATTTATGATTCATCTAATAAAAAGGGATGATTAGTGAAGTTTTGTAAAAATAATAAACTGGTACGACATAATTAAAGTGATGCTTATGTATGTCTTTACATATCACTTTATCTCTGCTTTTAATGAATCTAAGTCTACTTTAAATAAATGCTCCTTACTAGATGTGTTGGTAGCTTCACAAACATATTTTGCCTTTTGTTCATGCTAAGAGAGATGTGATGATCTTTGTTTACCATGAAAATTAAGCAGTGGATCACCTTTTTCAGGATGACAATTGCGCAGATGGAGATTTTGAAGTCCCTGAAGTCTGTTTTTCTTTTACTACATGACTCTAAGAGTGTTCTTTACTGTATGTGATCTTTTCTGCCGGAATAGTTTTTCTCTTCTTCAATGAAAGT
Source organism: Capsicum baccatum var. pendulum (assembly GCA_030864225.1). NCBI lineage: Eukaryota > Viridiplantae > Streptophyta > Magnoliopsida > Solanales > Solanaceae > Capsicum > Capsicum baccatum. The sequence goes on along the minus strand of CM061558.1, from coordinate 183,274,082 downwards.
GCAGAAATTGTGCCAGATACATGAAGCGCTTTCTTTATCAAATGCTTCGAAGGCATCGTACTAAAATCATCAAAACTATCTTGTTTTGTAGAGACTGATGGTTCATTAACTTTATAATACATTTGGATTGGATTATCAGTTGATGATGGTAGCATAGAATACGTAGCATGATCATAAGATACAATACTCACTGACGACAAATCAAGCATTTCCAACTCCTCCACAATATGAATGAGGTTTGAATATGAACATTGCACAACAAAATTTTAAACACAAAAAAAAAGTGGATTAAAACTAATATAATTCATCACAATGTATGAAATACATACAATCACTATCGTACCTTGCTAAACATTTCGAGCATAAACTAATTGTATTGTGATCGGACTGCCACAACCTTCCAATTTAAAATCCAAAGTATGTGATTACCTTGCGAGACAACAATGGATTTTTTCAATCTTGGAGAAAATTTTGAACATCCACACATTGAGAACAGGAGGAATTCCACCCAACCTATACAACTACTTTTAATGAAATTTTTTTTTTTGAGTGAGGTCATGAGCTTGGAGAAAGCGACTTTACCCCAAGAAAATAGTTCATACCTTCCATCTTCTACCATCTTAAAATCGGAGAATGGAACAGGAACAACTTTTAACTATGAAAAAAAAATGTGTAGATAAAGTATAAAGTTGACATCTAAATAGAATCTTCTCTGTTGTCAAAATTTTTCCTAAGAAAATATTCTACCAACATTTTCTTATCAACACCATTCGTTGATTGAAAAAAATACCTTTGCATCAGCCTACCTGGAGATGAATCATCATTTAGAAAATCTTCGACACTGTCGGAACATTTTAAATTTGTGATCAAGGCAAATTCAAAGATGAAAAATCTAAGAAAATTGTCTTGACGAATACATGCTTTTCATTTGTTTTTGCTCGATCTCAAGCATAGCAGACACTTGATAATTTGTCCAATGTAATTGGACAGTGAAATGTTGATAACATCCTAAAATTCTCTTAGCAAATAACTCAATTACTTCTTGACTAGCAATATCTTTTATCTCATCTTTAAAGTTTAAATTACAAGAGCTTTCAAATCTCAAAAGATGTGGTGGAATATCCTTTATAACATAATTCATTTCCTGAAAAAAGTTGATACATAAAAAATAGTAAAATTATGACTTATATACATAATTAAAAATCTAAATACAAAATACTACATTGTAACTATTACAAGAGATACAAAATCTTAATAAAAAATTCAAGTTTCTACTGAACAAGTACATTTTTAACAACTTATGCTAGAAACATGCTATATCGAACAACAAAATTTATGGGAAGAATTGATTGACTACTTACAACTTATGTTACTATCAAACATCAAAATTCTACCCTCCCTCTATCCTTAACTATTCTTCCCTAAAATATATGAGAAGAATTGAATGACTACTTAACTAGTTTGAACAAAAAGTTTACAAACAACAAAGTTAACCTTGAATTAAGCACTTCATAGAAACTGTTTGATAATTATCCGATTAGCAACTTGTATTTTGTATATGAGGTCATTTTTACCCGCAAAATACATATAGAAATGGCTCAACAATCCTTTGTTTTTCTCTACTCTGTGGCTATTGATGATAGGCGAAATTACGCGCCTATATCAATATATTTTGCCCATATTTTAGCCTAGTTTTGAGAACAAATTATATATTTCATGCACTTTTAGTCCTTTTTCCTATAAATGAGCTAACGAACATGATTAGTAAAGTTTCAGGTATAAATGATGCAAAATTCAGCATTTTATGGCTTACTTGACGCAAAAGAAAGCTCACGAAGGAAGGAAAGGGAGTTTACACGCCTAAGGACCAAAACTGCTGCATGGAAAATCTGTCCCGGGCTAAAACAACATTTCTGAAGACTTTGGGGACCTGGACCAAAACTGCTGCATGGAAAAGCTGTCCTGGGCTAAAACAGCAATTCTGAAGACTTTGGGGACTTACAGACACAAAGCTGGATTTTGACAATGATACATTAACCTAGTACAATTGGGTTATGTATTTCATTAGTTTATTTGGATTAGGAGAATGTTACATTAACCTAGTACAAATGGGTTAAGTATTTCCTTAGTTTAGTAGGATTTGGTTATTTATTTCATTAGCATAGTAGGAGTAGGATAGGAGTATTATAAACACCCTATCATGCTAGAGATTTTAATCAAGTCCTCCCTTAGTGGAGAGGCAAGTCCTCCCTTAGTGGAGAGACACATTCTACTTCTCAATTACAACTCTTCTAATCTTTTCATTAATTCTATTTTTCTTCTTCTACTCTTCTATTCTTAAATTCCACAACAAGAGAATCGTTACCAAGCCAAGGAAACACGCCATTACTCAATATTGTGATATAATAACAATGTCAATCGTGATCTCCTTCGCATTCATGGGTAACTAAACTTCTCTGTTGGGGTTATGGAAGCCGAATGAGATACTATCTATTGCTGTGAGTTTGTGAGTTCGAGACACGTATATTGCTTATATCATTATTCTCTTCATCTTAATGCAAATTCTTGTGGCTGCAGACGCATAGAATAACGCCAGTTTAACATTTAACTTGTTCGAGAGAAAGGTTATTTGTCTGGAAAAGAGATAATATCAAGGTAGTAGGACACCCTTTCCTATTAAAAAGCTAGTGCCGTAACTGGACTAACCTCTTGGAGAATTCGTACCGTTAGACACGCTTTAAGCACGAGAGAGTTAAAGTGAAATAGTCCTTGTTTAGGTCGAGAGACGCTTGGATTTACCATCGACTACAATTCTCTATAAGCAATTGCATGTCAAGACTCTACACACTCATAGCCAATAGAGACGTATACCTCAGAAGGTGGACATAACCCCAACGCCTCAATTCTCATTGTTTCACAACCTACGAAATACTCTCTTTTTACTTTGCTATTTTCAGCTTTTATTTCATTACTTTGGTTACTTATTACAATCCCCCCTTCTTACGAGACTTGCACCAAAAGTCTATTAATTTTGCTTACTTGTTGGCCAAGCTATTCCCTGTGGGATCGACACCCAACCCAGGTTGGGTTCTATATTTGCTAACGACCGTTTTACACTCAAACGAGAGCTGTAGATTGAGCGTTATCAAAAATTGGCGCCGTTGCCGGGGAATACGAGTGTCAATCAAGTTCGTGATAATTACTAGACCCTTTGGTCAAAGATTCTCGTACTTTTACTTTTAGTTGTTTTTTTTGTTTTTTTTTAGGTTTATTTAGTGCATCAATGGAGGCACAACGTGAAATTGAAAGGATGGCTGCTCAAGTGCATCAACAGAATATTGATAATCCAGGCCGGGCAACAAATCCTGATGATGAGGACCTGGGCGATGAGGAGCTACTAAACCCATGGCGTACCGCTGAGATGGCGGTACCCATGCAGAGAAGAGATCGTCAAGCTAGGTTTAGGCCTGAACGCCGAGCTATGCAAATACCGTTTGATGACGATGAGGACGATCTGGACGGACCTGGTGCCACCGGAGCTATTATTCTTCCGCCATTGGCACCCGGAGCAAAGTTTAATATCACTAGCACCATGATTCAGCTTTTGCAACTCAAGGGATTATTTGGTGGACTAGCAGGCGATGATCCGAATATGCATCTGATCAAATGTATTTCTACATGCAAGTCATTCGACAATCCTGGAGTTGGACAAAATGCAATTCGATTACGTCTATTTCCATTGTCTCTGTCTGGGGAGGCAACTATGTGGTTGAATGGGCTGACTCCTGATTCTATTACTAATTGGAGGCAATTGAAAGACGCTTTCCTAGAAAGATTCTTTCCGCCATCCAAAAGAGCACAGTTGAGAGATGAGATCATCAATTTTCGACAGCTTCCAACTGAAGCTCTCCACGAAACATGGGAGAGGTTCAAGACGAAGCTAATGCGATGCCCAAACCATCATATGACCAATGTCCACTTGATGGAGATATTATACAGAGCGTTGAATTCGGTGACTAAGCCAGTGGTTGATAATGCAGCAGGTGGATCATTTATGGACCTCACCTTTGTGCAGGCAAGCAATATGCTAGATCGGATGACGAAGCAAAGTAGAGCTTGGCATACCAGGGATTCTGAGGTAGCAAACCACACTTTATCTATTGGCATGACTGCAGACCAAAGAAGAAGAGAAGAAGAACGTGAGCAAGACATGGCGCACATGAAAACACAATTGGATCTTCTGACAAAGCACTTATTATCAGGGAAGACCGAAAAAGTGAAAGCTATTGCGTCAAAAGGAAGAGACGAATCTGATTCGGAAGATGAGGCCAACTACTTGAACAATCAGGGGGGTTTCCGAGGGAATACCCAAGGAAACCAAGGTCTAAACTATTATGATAAATATGGAAGCAAAGACCAAGGTAGTTGGAAGAAAAATAATGAAAAGAGTGGTTTGTACGTTCCCCCTGGTAGACGTGATACCACCACATCTAATTCTGGGAGTATGGAAGACATGATGGCTAAGTTATTGAAAGGAGTGGAAGCAACAAGCGCCGGAGTTAAGGAGGTGATTGATGATTTGTCCTCCATGAAGCAACTAGTTGATTCTCATTCCACTTCTATCAGGCAAATAGAGCAGCAATTGAGCCAACTTTCAGCAGCATTCAATCAAAGAAAGGCTGGCACCTTACCAAGCGATACTGTGCAAAACCCAAAGAATGATGGGTCATGCATGGCCATCACTACCAGAAGTGGTAAGGTGCTGGTAACTTCAGCAAAAGGCAAGCAAGTGGTTGATGAAGTGGTATGGTTTGATATATGCAAAACAATGAAGCAGCCCAGCGATATAAATGAGTCATCTGTAGCTGATGTTCATTATGAGGATATGAAAGCATTATCTATAGAGAAACAACCTACTGTTGAGCCATTGTCTGCTGTGCCACTGAAAGTTGAGCATGAAGATAATGAAGGTTATGAAGAACTTATGAGTGCTCTAACAGAAATAAAGTCTTATACTCCTAAGAAACCGGATTGTGAACTCAAGAATCGACCAACAACGAATACTCCCTTTGACGAGCCACCAATGCTAGAATCGCAAGAGCTTCCCGATTATCTAAAGTATGTGTTCCTGGAAAGTAGAAATATACTTCCTGAGAGAGCAGATGATTTAAGTGAACAGCACGTAGAAGCTCTCATCTCTGCTCTGAGGAGATACAAGAGAGCTATGGGTTGGACTATTGATGATATAATTGGTGACTCTCCGGAGAAACGTATGAGCAAGCTCAAAAAAGATCGCATGACCACAGGTAAGCCTCATTGTCGTCTAAATCCTTTCAGAAAACGATCCATCACTTACCTCGACGAAGTCTGAGTACTCGAGGTAACTACGTCGAGCCATGACAATAAATAAGGCGCTAGAAAGGAGGCAACCCATCGTTTTATCATTTTATCGTTTTTTCTTTCATTCTAGTACTTGTTTTGTTTTATGAAAAATCCAAAAATAAGAGTCGTGCCACGACCAAAACTAAGGCGCTTGGTGGGAGGCAACCCATCGTACTAATCATTTTCATTTGTTTTGAGCAAAAATAGGTGCAAGAAGTATGCAACGAGGAGATTAATTTCAATTGACGATTTGGTCGCATTGTATGGTAAAGTCGGTAAGTTAGGAATGGTGATGCATAAGGCTATGAATTGAGCCTTTCTCACGTCATAATAGGCTTCGAGGAAGGCTAGGCCTTGGTAAAAATAGGCCACGAACGATGCACAACCTATTCTATAGCCTAAGGACTCGGAATCTAGTGTGCTATACACTATGCGCCGCCTATTCCTAGGTATGCTTTTGACTATGCGCCGCCTATACTGTGGCATTTGAGATACTGAGACCAAATGCCATAGACTATGCGGCGCATATGTCTAGAAATGCCATAGACTATGCGGCGCATATGTCCCATTATGCCATGGACAATGCGCCGCATATGTCATTGATATGCCGAGTGATATGCGCCGCATATGTGGTGTTCTTGTCCCCAAATCCAATTGTAAATGGGTCATAACCCGACCCATTCTCTTCCTATATAAAGGGGACTTAGTTTTATAACACAACCACACTAGAAAATACCCTAAAGGCACCTCATTCCCTCTCCAAATCCTCTCAAAAGTTTCTTCTTTTTGCTCTTCCAATTCACAAAACCATCTCCACAAGCTTCAAGCAAGTAAGTACTCTCTTATTCTTCATTTATTTCTCATAAGTACTACATTGCTATGTCTATTATGAATTGCTAAATCGTATAAGATTGTTGGTGATGTTCATGTGTTTGGATTGTTGATACACAACCTTGTGAGTGAACATGTACGTAGGAAAATCTTGACTTGTTTCCGACTTGAAATTGGTTTTAATAGCATTGTTATACTATTTGCGGAATTACTATGGCTATGAACAGTGCTTAAGATTGTTGTTTGGATACTTACATGTTAGACTATCCCGGCCATTGGGATAAGACTTATAGTGCCTACCGACATAAGAGGTTGTGATTGTTGTAAGAATAACTATTCTATATGGTAACCCCTATGTAGTAGTGTTGCTATAGCTACCATGAAAGTAGTCCAATGGCTGCAAGTAAGTAATGCATTGCTGATTTTCTTGTCGGAATACAAGCCTAAAACGTATGTCGATGAATTCTGAGTAATCGATCACTTTCACCTCACTAGTTGGTGCCAACACCCTAAGTGTGGGGTGGTACCCCTACTGTCTGTGTATAGATTGTATCCATTGAGATTGTGCTACCATTAACACTATTTCAAGTCTCAGGTACAATGGCACCTAAAGAGAGACAAGGCAAGGAAGAAGGCTACCACTTCCCAAAAGGGCAAGAAAAGAGGCCGCAAGGAGCAAGGAGAACCCTCCTCGCTGCAAACACCTCGACTCACGCTTAGAATTAAGTGGGATACTTATGCGGTACTTATGAGGATGATGACTCTTATGATGATCCCAACGCAAGGGGTATGACCCCAGACATAGAGGAGGAGTCCGACTGACCAGGTTTCTCGTATTTATTTTCCACTGAGGACAGTGTCCCGTCTAAGTGTGGGGTGGCATTGCATGCTATACTTCTCTGTTTGCACCTATGTTTGTTTGTTTACTTTGTTTATTTGAGTTCATTTTTTTTGTTTTTTTTTTCTGTTTGATGTTTTTCTTAGTTTTTAGGAGTAAAATCTTTCTAGCTTCGCATGAAATTATTTTGATAGGCAGCATGAGATTATAACAAGAGTATGTATTACAATTGTGACTATTGAGACGTTTAGGCTCTAGTTGTGACTCATTATGTGATATTGTGTGATTCAATTCCTTCACTTGTTGGGTCGAGAGTCTATATTACTTCCAATCAAGTCGACCATGTGCCTTGTGTGTGTGAGATTAATAGTATATTCTATGTGTGTGGCTGATGCTAGAACTTGCCTGGTATGTATGCAAAGCGAAAATAAGGAGTGTAAGTTAGGATATGATTTAGGCATTTCTTTGGCAACCTATATTTGTTTACCTTCAGTTTTACCTACCCATGGACATCATCCTAGTTAAACCCTTTTGAGCCTTTAGCCTATTTCTTTGACAACCTTGTATGTAAGCCTAATCCATTTTTTTCAAGACCGTAATTTGAACCAAATTCCTAAGTGCTTTAAAGTGAAAAAGTCATGTGACAACATAAGAGGAAATTGGTTGAGTATGATGCTTTAAATTGTAATGGTGCTTGAATGTGTTATGAAAAAGAAAGTGCTATCATAAGAGGTATGTTGTGAAAAGAAAAAGGAAAAGAAAGCTGAAAAGTGAGTTGTGCTTAAAATTGAAAAACAAAAGATGAGAACAAGGGTGGAAGAATAAACTAAAGAAAGGTTGAAAGAAAAAAGTGTCAATGATACAATGTGATGTATTAAAGTGCTTAGGAACTTAGTCACTATTCCTGGCCAAAATAGTCCTACCCGTCCCTTAGCCTACATTACAACCATCAGAAGACCTATTTGATCCTAATCTTAGCACTCCGACATTTAGTGGAGTACTACATTAAGGGCAAGCCTATGGTTATCAGTTGCTACATATGAATTCTTTGTGAGAGCGAGAGCAAGGATATGTTGATACCCATGTTTGAAAAAATATATACTATATTTGTGAGTGATTATGGGTACTATATTGTGAGACACACATGGTTGATGAGTTTTGGATAGTTGTATATGATCCTATGTACCTTAACGTTTGCATGCGAGTTGATCACCATCACGAGTCTATACTTGAGGTTAAATTGTTTCTACTTATAATCGGAAAGCTACTCTTTGTTGATAATTGTTGTGCTTATCTTGATAAATGTTTTGTGTTGTTGTTGTAAAAACCCTAAGTTGATGTTTAGAAGGACAGGATATGTTGTTCGAGGACGAACAAAGCTGCAAGTGTGGGGTGTTGATGATAGGCGAAATTACGCGCCTATATCAATATATTTTGCCCATATTTTAGCCTAGTTTTGAGAACAAATTATATATTTCATGCACTTTTAGTCCTTTTTCCTATAAATGAGCTAACGAACATGATTAGTAAAGTTTCAGGTATAAATGATGCAAAATTCAGCATTTTATGGCTTACTTGACGCAAAAGAAAGCTCACGAAGGAAGGAAAAGGAGTTTACACGCCTAAGGACCAAAACTGCTGCATGGAAAATCTGTCCCGGGCTAAAACAGCATTTCTGAAGACTTTGGGGACCTGGACCAAAACTGCTGCATGGAAAAGCTGTCCCGCGCTAAAACAACAATTCTGAAGACTTTGGGGACTTACAGACACAAAGCTGGATTTTGACAATGATACATTAACCTAGTACAATTGGGTTATGTATTTCATTAGTTTATTTGGATTAGGAGAATGTTACATTAACCTAGTACAAATGGGTTAAGTATTTCCTTAGTTTAGTAGGATTTGGTTATTTATTTCATTAGCATAGTAGGAGTAGGATAGGAGTATTATAAACACCCTATCATGCTAGAGATTTTAATCAAGTCCTCCCTTAGTGGAGAGGCAAGTCCTCCCTTACTGGAGAGACACATTCTACTTCTCAATTACAACTCTTCTAATCTTTTCATTAATTCTATTTTTCTTCTTCTACTCTTCTATTCTTATATTCCACAACAAGAGAATCATTACCAAGCCAAGGAAACACGCCATTACTCAATATTGTGATATAATAACAATGTCAATCGTGATCTCCTTCGCATTCATGGGTAACTAAACTTCTCTGTTGGGGTTATGGAAGCCGAATGAGATACTATCTATTGCTGTGAGTTTGTGAGTTCGAGACACGTATATTTCTTATATCATTATTCTCTTCATCTTAATGCAAATTCTTGTGGCTGCAGATGCATAGAATAACGCCAGTCTAACATTTAACTTGTTCGAGAGAAAGGTTATTTGTCTGGAAAAGAGATAATGTCAAGGTAGTAGGACACCCTTTCTTATTAAAAAGCTAGTGCCGTAACTGGACTAACCTCTTAGAGAATTCGTACTGTTAGACACGCTTTAAGCTCGAGAGAGTTAAAGTGAAATAGTCCTTGTTTAGGTCGAGAGACGCTTGGATTTACCATCGACTACAATTCTCTATAAGCAATTGCATGTCAAGACTCTACACACTCATAGCCAATAAAGATGTATACCTCAGAAGGTGGACATAACCCCCAACGCCTCAATTCTCATTGTTTCACAACCTATGAAATACTCTCTTTTTACTTTGCTATTTTCAGCTTTTATTTCATTACTTTGGTTACTTATTACAATCCCCCCTTCTTACGAGACTTGCACCAAAAGTCTATTAATTTTGCTTACTTGTTGGCCAAGCTATTCCCTGTGGGATCGACACCCAACCCAGGTTGGGTTCTATATTTGCTAACGACCGCTTTACACTCAAACTAGAGCTATAGATTGAGCGTTATCAGCTATAAATAAGAAATGATTTAATCACAACAATTATGCCTTACACTTACAATTAAAGATTTCTTTTCCATAAATGACTCTTATTAAATGAATACATACTTTATTGTCGACAACTAATTAAAATTCAAAAATGAATTAACCATATATTCTTTTTTCTTCATGATCTTCAAAACAAATCATATTTACTTATACAAGTATTCAATATCGAACTTGATTTTGAGATCTTTCATATATTGATTTTACTAGAATTAATTTTGAGATTTTTCATATTTGTATTTTCCCAGAATATATATATTTACAAAATTAATTTTGAATGTACTTACAGATTTTGTTGATTTTGTTATTTTGGTTGAACTCGATTTAGTTACATTCGAAAATATTCAATTAAGATTGAAATTGAATATATATATTTTGAATGTAATAGCATATTTTGACTGATAAAATATACGTATTGTGAATATAGTTATAGATTCTAGCAACTTTATTATTTTGGTCAAACTCGATTTTTTTTATGTTGAAAATATTCAATTCATATTAAAATTTCACATGTACGTATTTTGAATGTTTTTATATATTTTAACTGATTTAATATATATATTTTGTCTGTACTTACAAAGTTTGTCAATTTTGTTTTTTTGATAGAATGTGATTTTGTTACATTTAGAAAAAAATTAATTCAAATTGAAATTGAATATATGCATTTTGAGTGTATTTGTATATTTTTTACTAATTGAAGATGTTGAATATGTTAATTTATGTTTTTGGTAACTTTATTGACGTACTGGAGATTGACAATGGGAAACATCCCTGTTTTTGTGAAACACTTTGGGAGATGGACACATGAACAAAACTACGATGAATACTTCATAGATGCTGTATTATTTAGCACAAATGCATCATACAACCAACTATACAATTTTTGGGCATCTCATATAAATGTAGATTTGAGCTGAAAAGTATACAAATTGAATATAAAATTGCAGATAGTTTACGATAAATACATATACATAATGAAATGGGTTTAAAGGTGTATATTTTGCAAAAGAATGAGAAAAGGGGATGAATTTTCTGTTTTTGTATGTAAGTATTATGGAAAAAGCTGTTTTCAGCACATTAAAAAGTTTATCATTAGGTAATGGTGAAAGTATGAGTCTCAGATACAATTTTTGTGAAGGGATAAATACATTTACGGACTTTGCATTAATAGTTACTGATAGTGAGAGAGCTTTAGATGTATTTGATATGGATACGACTAGTGTGATTATCTCCTATCCATTTCATAAGAATGTTAAGTTAGACCAGGTATTCCTCTGTAATGAACCTTTAGGTTATTTTCTGTATTGTTGCTCATTTTTACAATTTAGAGCTTTTCTATAGCTGGCTCAAGTCATTTATAACTTGCTGGGACTGACAGTTTGGTTATCAGATAGTTCGTTTGTTTTTAGAGTCAATATCCTGTTTACAAATCTTCTTTGGTTTAAATTGGCTACCGAACAAAAACTTCAGTCAATCAATCTCGTATGCTATATCTGACTATTCTAATAGCTTAGGAGTGTTAATTTTAGACTAGGTGAAATATTAATTCAGGTCCCAAGGCACCCAAGCTCATTGATGTTGGGTGTATTTATGCATTCTACTGTCACTATTCTAGTTGTTTTGCGGATGATTATATGCTATATGGGTTGATAATGAGATAAATATATATCTTGTTGGATAGAGAAAACTAGTCTTTCTAGCTTGAGCTAGTTGTTTGTCTAGTCTAACTTGTTGGATTCAATGGTATTTTAAGTGTTCCTTGTGGTTTTAATGATGTTATTATATTTGGAAAAACTTTTTAGTAGTGTACAAAGTTCAATTGAGTCAATGAAAGAGTCAAAACATTGAGTGGAAGATCATGGAAAATTGGCTAGTCCAAGCTTTTATTTTTGATTCGTCGTGATGGATGTTATGATGTTTAAACCTCTAATTCATGTGGTATGTTCTTCTAGTATCCTTTTTGAGCTTAATATAATGATATATTAATGATATAAAGGAAGGAAAATCTTTGGAAAGATGCCACAAGACAAGGGATAAAAGGAGGAAGGACCAACACTTAACCAAAATTCGGAGGACAACTTCCTGTAGCACCATGCAATTAGCATGCATCTCATGCTATATTCCTATGGAATAGAGGGTGAGACATATATTACATTACATAGTAATAGAGGGTGTGATTCATGGTCTACTCCACCCCTGGGTGTTTCAAGCTAATTCGACTCCAACACGGACTTGGCTTACCCTTATGCTATAAATATATGTTCTATCACATTTTTACATATATTTTTACATATTTTATAGATAAAGGGGCTGCTACAACTTCATAATTAGTTTTTTATTATTTTTATTTAGTTCATTCATGTTTTTAGTCGTTAATTAAAACCTTGTGATTACGATTATGACTATGCATGGCTAAACACCCTTTTCCGGGGTTGGAGCCAAGAACATGAGTACTTTAGTTTTGAATTGAATTTTTTTAACTTTGCTTATCATTATTGGTTGTGTTTTCAACTTTGATTTAACTATTTTAAGAATTCACGACCCTTAGAATATATCAATTGTCTACCTTTTGATCTCGAGAGAGGGAATAAGCAATAGAATAAGGAAATGGACTAAGTTTGGGTTCTAATTATTTTATGAAATAAAGAATTGAACTTAGCACCTAGGATTGGGACATACATAGGAGCCAAACTTGATTGAAACGTAGAATGATAGATAAAATAACTTAAGTGGACTATTACATCCCCACTTAACAATGTAGTTGTAAGGTTCAACTTAGATAAAGGATTAGAGGTTGGGAAAACATAATCAGACAATTAACCCTATGAATCTACAACCAAGATAAGCAAGTTAACGAATGAAATTCAATAACATAGTATGATCGTCCGAAGTTCTTTAACCCTGAGTTTCTCTCTTATTAATTGTTTCAATATCTTTACACTATGCATTGTTTACTTTTCTTTACTTATAAATTCCAAACTCTCTTTTTGGTTACGCTCGCGTCACTTGAATCAAAATGGTAAACTAAAATAGAATTGTTGTCAAATCAAGTATCTGTGGGATCGATACTTGGCTTCTTTAAGGCTACTTTTCTACTTGATAAGACCACGTACACTTGTGTGTGCTCTTGGGCATTATTATGTTTTTTGCGCCATTACCGGGGACTTGTTATTTAGCATCTATTTATTTTAGTATTACTTTTAAATTTATTTGGTGTTTTTATGCCTGGTCTTGGTTTTGTTATTGTAGGAAATAGTATTTCAGGTTGATAAAATGGCAAGGGATCTAGAGTTGGTAGAACTAAGCCCTAAACTTGAGCAAGACTTTTGCCAACACAGGAGATAAGAAATCCTTCTCCCTAGAATTCCTCATATCCAAGAAGACCAAGAGAATATTGTTCCAATGGCTGAACAACAAGCAGCCCAAAAGACTGTTAGGGAAGTGGCAGTCTCACTTCCGATGAACTTGACTTTCCCAATTCAAAGCCGGTAGCTAGGGGGAATTTTGAGTTAAAGCACAACATGGTGCAACTTCTAATCAGTAGTGGGTAGTTTGCAGGTATTTCATACGAGGATCCACAGGTCCACTTGTAGTCTTTCATTGAGCTTACTGACACATTCATTCCGACTGGGGTGAGTACAGATTATGTGAGGCTGACACTGTTTCCCCATTCACTATTGGGTTAAGCAAAAACGTGGTTGAATGCGGAGCTGGCCAATTCAATCGTATCATGGGATGTCTTAGCTGGACAGTTCCTCATCAGATTCTTTCCATAAGGTAAGACTGCGAGACTTCACAGTGAGATAGTGAGCTTCAAACAGAAGTCTGATAAAAATTTATATCATGCATGGAATATTTCTAGGCCCTTTTCAAGATTGTCCACGTCATATACAGTCTAATGAGGTACTTGATCACACTTTTGTAGAAGCTCTTGATCGCAATATGAAGATTTTGCTAGATTCATCTGCAAGTGGTCAAGCACTAGAATTGACTTATTTTAAGCTATACATATTGTTGAACCGCATGTATTATCATTGTGTAAATAATTAGTAAAAAAATAATACTAGAAAAGATACAAAATAAATGTATAAGATACATGATAATGAATATGTATCTCATACAACATAACAGAAAAATATGAAATTAAGTCATTGTATATGTTACTAAAATGTGTACCTTAACAATAATATATCAGAAACTTAAATAACCAACGTGAAAAATATATTTAAATATCATTGATATAGTAGAATTCGTTTAGAATCAAAACACCAAATATATGTCTTTGTCAACTTCCCTAAAAACGACACTTAATATTTATAAAATAGTAAAAAACATTGACTGACATCTTGAGAGTTTTAAATATCCAACAAATAGACAGTTATTGAACATTAATAACATAATTTCTTTTCAGTGGTATGAATTTGCTCCTTGACCTCAGTGGGTCTTCATTCCAACTAAAGTATTAATTTTTCATCTTTTGAAATTAATAATTGCACAATAGTATGGCGTATCTCAAGTGATCGTATTGGCCATCAATACCTGAAGATGGTATATCTAATTTTTCACTCAGATACTCGACAAATACATCATAATTTTGACATCGTGATTACTAATTAAATTAAAAACACACATATATTGATAAACAAAAATAAAACAATGAAAAAGTAAAGTGATACATACAAACTACCACTATCTTGTTGTGCTATGTTAGTAACATATTTCACTTGAAATGGATCCATTTTGACCTTTCATTTGTAAGATACAAGCTCAGATCAGTTAATGGGTACCTTTTACTCAAAAATATTATTGTACTGAATGTAAGTTGGGAGAATTATTGTCAACTTTTGAATCTCGCTTGACTGTGCTCTGTTTCATGAAGAGGACATCGAATCATAAACACGTATGCTTCGCTCCTTCAGAGAAATGACTGTCAAAACCAAATAAAATACACCATCGCAATTTATCCAGATAAAAACCTCATTAACAAGGTGTCATGATTGTCCAGCGGGTGTACTTAATTCCTTGATTGTGTTTATCATTGACTTCTTAGACTGAACAACTTCATATGAACGTGCAAATGCACCTTAAGTTGGAAGTTCCTGACCACCATCCACTGGATAGTAATTCTTATGCGCCTTATCAATGTATATTTTGAAAAAATAGTTTGCGAAAATGTATTTGCATATTGAAGTTCTTATACTTCTTTCTCAAGTAGTAGGAAATGAAATTCAGGTGTTGCACAAATAATTAAAAATAAACAATATATAAAAGCATGCAATGGTAACATAATACAACAGGGACAATTAGCATAAGAAATATGTAATTGTTTATGTTATTTAGTTAAGAAATAAAATATCTGTTGCATTAAATAATTAAAAGGAGATACAAAAAAATATGTTTATTTATCTCACACTAATTTTTAAAAGGTGATTCATAAGAAAAGTCAAGTCATTATGTATCTCATAAAGTATATTGTTAAATGATTATGTATCTCCAATAACTCAACAAAAGATACAAAATTTGTCATATGTAAATGTGTTAAAAATTAATAAGAGATACATACGTATATAAAATGTATCTCATATATAACTAAAATATTTGCATTATAATAATATGTAATATATTAAGAAATGTATAAATGCAAAATTATTTGTAAGTAACAAACTCTGATAACAAGATATACAAGCATTATGCATGGTTAACATAAAAACATAACATTGTATAATGATAGAAGATACATTACAAATTATGTATTCTCAATATGTGAATAGTTAGTAAAAAAGACAATTAATAAAAGACATACATAATTATAAATTTATATCTCATACAACATAACAGAAAGATATGAAATCATGACGATGTTTATTTTTGAAAAGTACGACATACATATATATGAAATTTGTATATCAGAAATAATAACAATATGTACATTATCATCGTTAATGTACCATACTTAAAAATATAGAGATTCAAAATTATTTATTAGTACCAAATTTAGTTAACTAGAGATACAAGAAAGATTCATAGATAACATACTAAAAAAAAAATCAGCCACCGAGATATACACTAAAGGTGTCAAAATGAATTCAAATTGAGCTGACCCACCCAATTTGTTCAATATTTAGTGGATTGGATTCAAGATAATTTACTATTCGATAAATCTCAACCCATTAAGTCTCAACCTATTTTGAAATTGAGTTTAAATGAGCTCAATTCAATCTCCACTTCAACCCGTTTAATAGAAAAATAATTTTCTTAACAAAATAAGAAAAAACAAGCCACAATGTGACCTCCACTCTCAAAATGATCCACCTCACCTTACCCCAACTCCACAACATCCCAGCTACCCCACTTCCCACGCCGCCTCCAATAAATATATTAGTTTTATTTCTCAAAATATTTTTTATAAACTTTTTTCCCTTACCCCACCCCATTCCCACCCCTCTCCCTATCCCAAAGCCCCACCCACCTCCATCCAAAAATAATATTTTTTTTTAAAAAATAAAAATCTTTTCTTACCATACTATCCAATATCTACCCTTCCCCATTCACCACATTCCTTACCCCTACCAAAAAAGATATTTTTTTGTAGAATTTTTTTTTAAAATAAATAAATAATTTTTTTTATAAAAAAACCCTTACCCCACCCTCTATCTCCTCCTACCCCCATGCACCCCCCTATACGACAATACCCCATCTCCATAAAAAATATGGTTTTTAAAAAAGAGTTAAATTTATTTTTTCATTTAGAAAAGAGAACTTTTACCTCGATCCCCATCGCTTTCCTATCCCCACACCCCACACCCACACCTCTCACCCTACAACTCTCTCAATTTAAAAAAAATATTTATTTTTTTTAGAAATATAATTTTCTTTTTTTTAAAAAAAATCTTATCCCACCCCCTCAACCTCCCCCCATTCCACCCCCATGGCATACCCCTTTTTCAAAAAGTTATTTCTAAAAAAATATTATTTTAAAAAAAATTCTTATCACAACCCCATCCTAACCCCCGATCCCCCTACCCCACAACCATTTTCAAAAATAAATTTCTATTTTTAAAAAATTAAATTTTAAAAAAATTCTTACCCCACCCATCACTCTGTACCCACCCACCCAACTTTTCAACTCCATTCAAATTTATTTTCTTGATTTGGATAAATATCAATATGTAATATTTTTTAGACTACACGAATTAAATTAGGCGGGTCAAGACCCAACTCAATTTTACCTATTTCAACTCAAAGTGAATTTGGGCGGGTCATGACCCAACTCGATATTCAATTCAATCTATTTAATATTTTTAATCTCAATCTAACCGCACATTTTACACCCCTAATATATACTATAAAAGATGTACTTTCATGATGTGATTATTAGATTATTAAGATATCGAAGATTGTTATACCTCGGTATTTTCACATTTGTTTGATTGATATATAAGGTAGGGCCAGTTCATTGACTTTGAAAATACAACTACAAAATTTAGTTGTTGAAATTTAAGACTTGCACATTTAACTTTATAGTCATCATCCTTATTTTCCTAAAATATGAAAACAGTATTTTTACAATTAATATCTCCAGATTGCAATTTAATTTTGAAAAAGTACATGATGAACTTATTTGTGCAAGTGTTACTTGTAAAGATCTGCATTTGTCCAATCCTTAAACACTTTCATCTATTGAGTTGGAAACTCTTGAAAAATGTTATAACCTTCAACAGGTATTTCTTACGTTCAACAGAAATAACTTATTCCTTTCATTTTGAAATGGAGCCAAAATGCATCAAAAATAGAGATTAGTATATCTTAGGTGGCTGACTATTGTGTTGTGCAAGTGTTTTTGTATTATCCGGTACAATATTTTCTAGTCTAAGGAATGTAGATAGAATTGCGATGTCACTAATAAAAAATTCCTCCAGGATATTTCATGGAGCCTTAAAAATTGTCAAAGGCATATTAGATGGTGGAACTATAGCAATTGTTTCAAGTGGTTCTACTTCTTCAACAATGTTGTCATGCTTTGTCTCAGTACCGCCATTTTGAATATTCTTTGGTATAGTTACACATTTTAATTCAAATACGGAATAGGAAAAATTAATGAAAATAGTTGATAAGTTGGCACTATTTTTTTAGTGAATGAGATTCTTTACTACTAATTACTAAGAATTATCTCACAAACATATGATACGTTTATCCGAATCTTTATTTTTTTCTATACATCATTCAATAAAATGTGTAGAGTAGAAAACTAAATATAATGTTAGATTCAAAAATTTATATAAAGAATTTCAAAAATTATCTTTTTATCATGTAGACCAAAACTGACAGACGATGGTGCTTGATTGATGTTGGCCCCTTCCATTTTAATAGACTCAATCAAGTCAACTGACAATTGCGCAGATGGATATTTTGAAGTTCCTAAAGTCTGTTTTTCTTTTGCTACATGACTCTAAGAGTGTTCTTTACTGTATGTGAATTTTTCTGCCAGAATAGTTTTTCTACTCTTCAATGAAAGTGCAGAAATAGTGCCAGATACATGAATCGCTTTCTTTATCAAATGCTTCGAAGGCATCGTACTGAAATCATCAAAACTATCTTGTTTTGTAGAGACTGATGGTTCATTAACTTTATAATACATTTGAATTGGATTATCAGTTGATGATGGTAGCATAGAAGACGCAGCAGGATCATAAGATACAATACTCACTGATGACAAATCAAGCATTTCCAACTCCTCCACAATATGAACGAGGTCTGAATATGAACATTGCACAACAAAATTTTAAACACAAAAAAGAAGAGGATTAAAAATAATATAATTCATCGCAATGTATGAAATACATACAATCACTATCGTACCTTGCTAAACATTTCGAACAAAAACTAATTGTATTGTGATCGGACTGCCACAACCTTCCAATTTAAAATCCAAAGTATGTGATTACCTTACGAGACAACAATGAATTTTTTCAATCTTGGAGAAAATTTTTAACATCCACACATTGAGAACAGGAGGCATTCCACCCAACCTATACAACTACTTTTAATGAGATTTTTTTTTCTGAGTGAGGTCATGAACTTGGAGAAAGCGACTTTACCCCAAGAAAATAGTCCATACCTTCCATCTTCTACCATCTTAAAATCGGATAATGGAACAGGAACAACTTTTAACTATGACAAAGAAAATGTGTAGATAAAGTATAAAGTTGACATCTAAATAGAATCTTCTCTGTTGTCAAAATTTTTCCTAAGAAAATATTCTACCAACATTTTCTTATCAACACCATTCGTTGATTGAAACAAAATACCTTTGCATCAGCCAATTTGGAGATGAATCGTCATTTAGAAAATCTTCGACACTGTCGGAACATTTTAAATCGGTGATCAAGGCAAATTCAAAGATGAAAAATATAAGAAAATTGTCTTGACGAATACATGCATTTCATTTGTTTTTGCTCGATCTCAAGCATAACAGACACTTGATAATTTGTCCAATGTAATTGGACAGTGAAATCTTGACAACATCCAAAAATTCTCTTAGTAAATAACTCAATTACTTCTTGACTAAAAATCTCTTTTATCTCATCTTTAAAGTTTAAATTACAAGAGCTTTCAAACCTCAAAAGATGTGGTGGAATATCCTTTATAACATAATTCATTTCCTGAAAAAAGTTGATACATAAAAGACAGTAAAATTATGACTTATATACATAATTAAATATCAAAATACATAATACTACATTGTAACCATTGCAAGAGATACAAAATCTTAATAAAACATTCAAGTTTCTACTGAACAAGTACTCTTTTAACAACTTATGCTAGAAACATACTCTATCGAACAACAAACTTTAAGGGATGAATTGATTGACTACTTACAACTTATGCTAATATCAAATATCAAAATTCTACCCTCCCCCTATCCTTAACTATTCTTCCCTAAAATATATGGGAAGAATTGTTTGACTACTTAACTAGTTTAAACAAAATGTTTACAAACAACAAAGTTAACCTTGAATTAAGCACTTCATAGAAACTGTTTGATAATTATCCGATTAGCAGCTTGTAGGTCATTTTTACCCGCAAAATACATATAGAAATGGCTCAACAATCCTTTATTTTTCTCTACTCTGTGGCTATAAATAAGAAATGATTTAACCACAACAATTACGCCTTACACTCACAATTAAAGATTTCTTTTTCATATATGACTCTTATTAAATGACTGCATACTTTATTGTCAACAACTAAATTAAAATTCAAAAATGATTTAACTATATATTCTTTTTTCTTCATGATCTTCAAAATAAATCATATTTACTTATACAAGTATTCAATATCGAACTTGATTTTGAGATCTTTCATAGATGGATTTTACTAGAATTAATTTTGAGATTTTTCATATTTGTATTTTGCCAGAATATATATATTTACAAAATTAATTTTGAATGTACTTACAGATTTTGTTGATTTTGTTATTTTGGTTGAACTCGATTTAGTTACATTCGAAAATATTCAATATATATTGATATTGAATATATATATTTTGAATGTAATAGCATATTTTGACTAATCAAATATACGTATTGTGAATATAGTTATAGATTCTAGCAACTTTATTATTTTGGTCAAACTCGATTTTTTTTATGTTGAAAATATTCAATTCATATTAAAATTTCACATGTACGTATTTTGAATGTTTTTATATATTTTAACTGATTTAATATATATATTTTGTATGTACTTACAGAGTTTGTCAATTTTGTTATTTTGATCGAACGTGATTTTGTAACATTCAGAAAAAAATTAATTGAAATTGAAATTGAATATATGCATTTTGAGTGTATTTGTTTATTTTTTTACTAATTGAAGATGTTGAATATGTTAATTTATGTTTCTTGGTAACTTTATTGACGTATTGGAGATTGACAATGGGAAACATCCCTATTTTTGTCAAGCACTTTAGGAGATGGACACATGAACAAAACTACGATGACATAGATGCTGTATTATTTAGCACAAATGCATCATACAACCAACTATACAATTTTGGGCATCTCATATATATGTAGATTTGAGCTACAAAGTATACAAATTGAATATAAAATTACAAATAGTTTACAATAAATACATATACATAATGACATGGGTTTAAAAGTGTATATTCTGCAAAAGAATGAGAAAAGGAGATGAATTTTTTGTTTTTGTATATAAATATTATGGAAAAAGCTGCTTTTAGCACATTAACAAGTTTATCATTAGGTAATGGTGAAAGTATGAGTGTTAGATACAATTTTTTTGAAGGGATAAATACATTTACGGACTGTGCATTAATAGTTACTGATAGTGAGAGAGCTTTAGATGTATTTGACATGGATACGACTAGTGTGATTATCTCCTATCCATTTCATAAGAATATTAAGTTAGATTAGGTATTCCACTGTAATGAACCTTCAGGTCATTTTCTTTATTTTTGCTCAATTTTACCATTTAGAGCTTTTCTATAGCTGCCTCAAGTCATTTGTAACTTGGTGGGACTGACAGTTTGGTTATCAGATAGTTCATTTATTTTAGGAGTCAATATCCTATTTAGAAGTCTTTGTTGGTCTAAATTGGCTACCGGACAAAAAACATTAGTCAAACAAGCTCGTATGCTATATCTGACTATTCTAATAGCTTCGAAGTGTTAATTTTAGACTAGGTGAAATATTAATTCGGGTCCTAAGGCACCCAAGCTCATTGATGTTGGGTGTATTTATGCATTCTAGTGTCACTATTCTAGTTGTTTTAGCCTTGTTTTGATGATGATTATATGCTATATGGGTTGATAATGAGATAAATATATATCTTATTGGATAGAGAAAACTAGTCTTTCTAGCTTGAGCTAGTTGCTTGTCTAGTCTAACTTGTTGGATTATATGGTATTTTAAGTGTTCCTTGTGGTTTTAATGATGTTATTATATGTGGAAAAATGTTTTAGCAGTCTACAAAGTTCAATTGAGTCAATGAAAGAGTCAAAACATTGAGTGGAAGATCATGGAAAATTGGCTAGTCCAAGCTTTTATTTTTGATTCGTCGTGATGGATGTTATGTTGTTTAAACCTCTAATTCATGTGGTATATTATTGTAGGATCCTTTTTGAGCTTAATATAATGATATATGAATGATATAAAGGAAGGAAAATATTTGTAAAGATGCCACAAGACAATTGATAAAAGGAGGAAGGACCAAAACTTAACCAAAATTCGGAGGACAACTTCCTGTAGCACCAGGCAATTAGCATGCATCGAATGCTATATTCCTATGGAATAGAGGGTGAGTCATACATTCCATTCCATAGTAATAGAGGGTGCGATGCATGGTCTACTCCACCCCTGGGTGTTTCAAGCTAATTCGACTCCAACACGGACTTGGCTTACCCTTATGCTATAAATATATGTTCTATCACATTTTTACATATATTTTTAAATATTTTGGAGATCAAGGGGCTGATAAAACTTCATAATTATTTATTTATTTATTATTTTTATTTAGTTCATTCGTGTTTTTAGTCATTAATTAAAACCTTGTGATTACGATTATGACTATGCATGGCTAAACACCCTTTTCCGGGATTGGAGCCAAGAACATGAGTACTTTAATTTTGGATTGAATTTTTTTAACTTTGATTACCATTATTGGTTATTTTTTCAAATTTGATTTAACTATTTTAAGAATTCATGACCCTTAGAAAATATCAATTGTCTACCTTTTGATCTCGAGAGAGGGAATAAGCAATAGAATAAGGAAATGAACTAAGTTTGGGTTCTTATTATTTTATGAAATAAAGAATTGAACTTTGCACCTAGGACAGGGATATACTTCGGAGCCAAACTTGATTCAAATGTAGGATGATAGCTAAAATAAATTAAGTGGACTATTACATCCCCACTTAACGATGTAGTTGTAAGGTTCAACTTAGGTAAAGGATTAGAGGTTGGGAAACCATAATCACACAATTAACCCTATGAATCTACAAACAAGATAAGCAAGTTAACGAATGAAATTCAATAAAATAGTATGATCGTCCGAAGTTCTTTAACCCTGGGTTTCTCTTTTATTGATTATTTCAAGATCTTTACATTATGCATTGTTTACTTTTCTCTAGTTATAAGTACGCTCGCGTCACTTGAATCAAAATTGTGAACTAAAATAGAATTGTTGTCAAATCAAGTCTCTGTGGGATCGATACTTGGCTTCTTTAAGGCTACTTTACTACTTGATAAGACCACGTACACTTGTGTGTGCTCTTGGGCACTATTATGTTTTTTGCGCCGTTACCGGGGATGTGTTATTTAGCATCTATTTATTTTTGTATTACTTTTAAATTTATTTGGTGTTTTTATGCCTGGTCTTGGTTTTGTTATTATAGGAAATAGTCTTTTAGGTTGATAAAATGGAAAAGGGATCGAGAGTTGGTAGAACAAAGCCTTAAACTTGAGCAAGACTTTCACCAACACAGGAGATAAGCAATCCTTCTCCCTAGAATTCCTCAGATCCAAGAAGACCAAAAGAATACAGTTCCAATGGCTGAACAACAAGCAGCCCAAAAGACTATTAGGGAACTGGCAGTCTCACTTCCTATGAACTTGACTTCCCCAATTCAAAGACCGGTAGCTGGGGGAAATTTTGAGTTAAAGCACAACATAGTGCAGCATCTAATCAACAGTGGGTAGTTTGAAGGTCTTTCATATGAGGATCCATAGGTCCACTTGTAGTCTTTCATTGAGCTTACTAACACATCCATTCCTGCTGGGGTGAATACAGATTATGTGAGGCTAACACTGTTTCCCCATTCACTATTGGGGGAAGCTAAAACGTGGTTGAATGCGGAGCTGGCCAATTCAATCGTATCATGGGATGTCTTAGCTGGAAAGTTCCTCATCAGATTCTTTCCATAAGGTAAGACTGCGAGACTTCACAGTGAGATAGTAAGCTTCAAGCAGAAGCCTGATAAAAGTTTATATCATGCATGAAAATATTTCAATTCCCTTTTTCGAGATTGTCCACGTCACCAACAGTCTAATGAGGTACTTGATCACACTTTTGTAGAAGCTCTTTATCGCAATATGAAGATTTTTCTAGATTCATCCGCAAGTGGTCAAGCACTAGAATTGACTTATTTTAAGATATACATATTGTTGAACCGCATGTATTATCATTGTGTAAATAATTAGTAAAAAAATAATACTAAAAAAGATACATAATAAATGTATAAGATACAAGATAATGAATATGTAGCTCATACAACATAATAGAAAAATATGAAATTAAGTCATTGTATATGTTACTAAAATGTGTACCTTAACAATAATATATCATAAACTTAAATAACTAGCGTGAAAAATATATTTAAATATCATTGATATAGTAGAATTAATTTAGAATCAAAACACCAAATATATGTCTTTGTCAACATCCCTAAAAACGACACTTAATATTTATAAAATAGTAAAAAACATTGACTGACATCTTGAAAGTTTTAAATATCCAACAAATACACAGTTATTGAACATTAATAACATGATTTTTTTTTTCGGTGGTATGAAGTTGCTCCTTGACCTCAGTGGGTCTTCATTCCCACTAAAGTATTAATTTTTCATCTTTTGAAATTAATAATTGCACAAAAGTATTGCGTATCTCAAGTGATGGTATTGGACATCAATACCTGAAGATGGTATATCTGATTTTTCACTCAGATACTCGACAAATACATCATAATTTCGACATCGTGATTACTAATTAAATTAAAAACACACATATATTGATAAGAAAAAATAAAACAATGAAAAAGTAAAGTGATACATACAAACTACCACTATCTTGTTGTGCTATGTCAGTAACATATTTCACTTGAAATGGATCCCTTTTGATCTTTCCCTTGTAAGATTTAAGCTCAGATCAGTCAATGGGTACCTTTTACTCAAAAAACTTATTATACTGAAAGTAAGTTGGGAGCATTATTGTCAACTTTTGAATCTCGCTTGACTGTGCTCTGTTTCATGAAGAGGACATCGAATCATATACATGAATGCTTAGCTCCTTTAGAGAAATGACTGTCAAAACCCAATAAAATACACCATCGCAATTTATCCAGATAAAAACCTCATTAACAAGGTGCCATGATTGTCCAGCGGGTGTATTTAATTCCTTGATTGTGTTAATCATTGACTTCTTAGACTGAGCAACGTCCTCAGAACGTGCAAATGCACCTTAAGGTGGAAGTTCCTTACCACCATCCGCTGGATAGTAATTCTTATGCGCCTTATCAATGTATATTTTGAAAAAATAGTTTGCGAAAATGTATTTGCATATTGAAGTTCTTATACTTCTTTCTCAAGTAGTAGGAAATGAAATTCAGGTGTTGCACAAGTAATTAAAAATAAAAAATATATAAAAACATGCAATGGTAACATAATACAACAGGGACAATTAGTATAAG
Organism: Capsicum baccatum var. pendulum; assembly: GCA_030864225.1. NCBI lineage: Eukaryota > Viridiplantae > Streptophyta > Magnoliopsida > Solanales > Solanaceae > Capsicum > Capsicum baccatum. The sequence goes on along the minus strand of CM061558.1, from coordinate 183,248,604 downwards.
AAATATGCAACTGTTTATGTTATTTAGTTAAGAAATAAAATATCTGCTGCAATAAACAATTAAAAGGAGATACAAAAAATATGTTTATTTATCTCACACTAATTTTTAAAAGGTGATTCTTAAGAAAAGTCAAGTCATTATGTATCTCATAAAGTATATTGTTAAATGATTATGTATCTCCGATAACTCAACAAAAGATACAAAATTTGTCATATGTAAATGTGTTAAAAATTAATAAGAGATACATACGTATATAAAATTTATATCATATATAAATAAAATATTTGCATTATAATAATATGTAATATATTAAGAAATGTATAAATGCAAAATTATTTGCAAGTAACAAACTCTGATAACAAGATATACAAGCATGATGCATGGTTAACATAAAAACATAACATAGTATAATGATAGAAGATACATTACCAATTATGTATTCTCAATATGTGAATAGTTAGTAAAAAAGACAATTAATAAAAGACATACATAATTATAAATTTATATCTCATCTAACATAACAGAAAGATATGAAATCATGACGATGTTTATTTTTAAAAATTACGACATACGTATATATGAAATTTGAATATCAAAAATAATAACAATATGTACATTATCATCGTTAATGTACCATACTTAAAAATATAGAGATTCAAAATTATTTATTAGTATCAAATTTAGTTAACTAGAGATACAAGCAAGATTCATAGATAACATACTAAAAAAAAAAAAATCAGCCACCGAGATATACACTAAAGGTGTCATAATGAATTCAAATTGAGCTGATCCACCCAATTCGTTCAATATTTAGTGGATTGGATTCAAGATAATTTACTATTCAGTAAATCCCAACCCATTAAGTCTCAACCTATTTTTAAATTGAGTTTAAATGAGCTCAATTCAATCTCCACTTCAACCCGTTTAATAGAAAAATAATTTTCTTAATAAAATAAAAAAACAAGCCACAATGTGACCTCCACTCTCAAAATGACCTACCTCACCTCACCCCAACTCCACTACATCCCAGCTACCCCACTGCCCACGCCGCCTCTAATAAATATATTAGTTTTACTTCTCAAAAGGTTTTTTATAAGCTTTTTTCCCTTACCCCACCCCACCCCATTCCCATCCCCATCCCCCTCCCTATCCCAAACCCCCACCCACCTCCATCCTAAAATAATATTTTGTTTTTAAAAAATAAACATCTTTTCTTACCGCACTATCAAATATCTACCCTCCCCCCTTCACCGCATTCCTTACCCCTATCAAAAAAGATATTTTATTATAGAAATATTTTTCAAAAATAAATAAATAATTTTACCCCAACCTCTATCTCCTCCTAACCCCCTGCACCCCCTATACGACAATACCTTATCACCATAAAAAATGTGGTTTTTAAAAAAGAGTTAAATTTATTTTTTCTTTTAGAAAAGAGAACTTTTACCTCGATCCCCATCGCTTTCCTATCCCCACACCCCACACCCACACCTCTCACCCTACAACTCTCCCAATTTAAAAAAAATATTTATTTCTTTTAGAAAATTAATTTTCTTTTTTTTTAAAAACTTATCCCACCCCCTAAACCTCCCCCCCACTCCACCCCCATGGCATACCCCTTTTTCAAAAAGTTATTTCTAAAAAAATATTATTTTAAAAAAAATTCTTATCACAACCCTATCCTAACCCCAGATCCCCCTACCCCACAACTATTTTCAAAAATGAATTTTTATTTTAAAAAAATTAAATTTTAAAAAAAATTCTTACCCCACCCATCACTCTCTACCCACCCACCCAACTTTTCAACTCCATTCAAATTTATTTTCTTGATTTGGATAAATATCAATATGTAATATTTTTAGACTACACGAATTAAATTAGGCGGGTCAAGACCCAACTCAATTTTACCCATTTCAACTCAAAGTGAATTTGGGCGGGTCATGACCTAACTCGATATTCAATTCAATCCATTTAATATTTTCAATCTAAATCCAACCGCACATTTGACACCCCTTATATATACTATAGAAGATGTACTTTCATGATGTGATTATTAGAATATTAAGATATCGAAGATTGTTGTACCTCTCTATTTTCACATTTGTTTGATTGATATATAAGGTAGGGCAAGTTCGTTGACTTTGAAAATACAACTATAAAATTTAGTTGTTGAAATTTAAGACTTGCACATTTAACTTTATAGTGATCATCCTTATTTTCCTAAAATATAAAATAGTATTTTTACAATTAATATCTCCAGATTACAATTTAATTTTGTAAAAGTAAATGATGAACTTATTTGTGGAAGTGTTACTTGTAAAGATATGCATTTATTCAATCCTTAAACAATTTTATCTATTGAGTTGGAAACTCTTCAAAAATGTTATAACCTTTAATAGGTATTTCTTACGTTCAGCAGAAATAACTTTTTTCCATTCCTTTTGAACTGGAGCCAAAATGCATCAAAAATAGAGATTGGTATATCTTAGGTGGCTGACTATTGTGTTGTGCAAGTGTTTTTGTATTATACGGTACAATATTTTCTAGACTAAGGAATGTAGACAGAATTGTGATGTCACTAATAAAAAATTACTCCAGTATTATTCATGGAGCCTTAAAAACTGTCAAAGGCATATCAGATGGTGGAACTGTAGATCACCTTAAGCAGTGGATCACCTTTTTCAGGATAACAATTGCACAGTTGGAGATTTTGAAGTCCGTGAAGTCTGTTTTTCTTTTGCTACATAACTCTAAGAGTGTTCTTTACTGTATGTGATTTTTTCTACCAGAATAGTTTTTCTCTTCTTCAATGAAAGTGCAGAAATTGTGCCAGATACATGAATCGCTTTCTTTATCAAATGCTTCGAAGGCATCGTACTGAAATCATCAAAACTATCTTGTTTTGTAGAGACTGATAGTTCATTAACTTTATAATACATTTGGATTGGATTATCAGTTGATGATTGTAGCATAGAAGACGCAGCAAGATCATAAGATACAATAGTCACTGACGACAAATCAAGCATTTCCAAATCCTCCACAATATGAACGAGGTTTGAATATGAACATTCCACAACAAAATTTTAAACACAAAAAAGAAGAGGATTAAAACTAATATAATTCATCGCAATGTATGAAATACATACAATCACTATCATACCTTGCTAAACATTTCGAACATAAACTAATTGTATTGTGATCGGACTGCCACAACCTTCCAATTTAAAATCCAAAGTATGTAATTACCTTGCGAGACAAAAATGGATGTTTTTGTATATTTTAACTGATTTAATATATATATTTTGTGTGTACTTACAGAGTTTGTCAATTTTGTTATTTTGATAGAACGTGATTTTGTTACATTTAGAAAAAAATTAATTCAAATTGAAATTGAATATATGTATTTTGAGTGTATTTGTATATTTTTTACTAATTGAAGATGTTGAATATGTTAATTTATGTTTTCGGTAACTTTATTGGCGTACTGGAGATTGACAATGGGAAACATCCCTGTTTTTGTGAAGCACTTTGGGAGATGGACACATGAACAAAACTACGATGAATACTTCATAGATGTTGTATTATTTAGCACAAATGCATCATACAACCAACTATACAATTTTTGGGCATCTCATATAAATGTAGATTTGAGCTGCAAAGTATACAAATTGAATATAAAATTGCAGATAGTTTACGATAAATACATATACATAATGACATGGGTTTAAAGGTGTATATTTTGCAAAAGAATGAGAAAATGATATGAATTTTCTGTTTTTGTATGTCAGTATTATGGAAAAAACTGCTTTCAGCATATTAACAAGTTTATCATTAGGTAATGGTGAAAGTATGAGTGTCAGATACAATTTTTGTGAAGGGATAAATACATTTACGGACTGCACATTAATAGTTACTGATAGTGAGAGAGCTTTAGATGTATTTGAGATGGATACGACTAGTGTGATTATCTCCTATCCATTTCATAAGCATATTAAGTTAGACCAGGTATTCCTCTGTAATGAACCTTTAGGTCATTTTCTGTATTTTTGCTCATTTTTACCATTTAGAGCTTTTCTATAGCTGCCTCAAGTCATTTGTAACTTGGTGGGACTGACATTTTGGTTATCAGATAGTTCATTTATTTTAGGAGTCAATATCCTATTTAGAAGTCTTTGTTGGTCTAAATTGGCTACCGGACAAAAAACTTTAGTCAAACAAGCTCGTATGCTATATCTGACTATTCTAATAGCTTCGAAGTGTTAATTTTAGACTAGGTGAAATATTAATTCGGGTCCTAAGGCACCCAAGCTCATTGATGTTGGGTGTATTTATGCATTCTAGTGTCACTATTCTAGTTGTTTTAGCCTTGTTTTGAGGATGATTGTATGCTATATGGGTTGATAATGAGATAAATATATATCTTGTTGGATAGAGAAAACTAGTTTTTCTAGCTTGAGCTAGTTGCTTGTCTAGTCTAACTTGTTGGATTCAATGGTATTTTAAGTGTTCCTTGTGGTTTTAATGATGTTATTATATTTGGAAAAACTTTTTAGCAGTGTACAAAGTTCAATTGAGTCAATGAAAGAGTCAAAACATTGAGTGGAAGATCATGGAAAATTGCCTAGTCCAAGCTTTTATTTTTGATTCGTCGTGATGGATGTTATGTTGTTTAAACCTCTTATTCATGTGGTATGTTCTTGTAGTATCCTTTTTGAGATTAATATAATGATATATTAATGATATAAAGGAAGGAAAATCTTTGGAAAGACACCACAAGACAAGGGATAAAAGGAGGAAGGACCAACACTTAACCAAAATTCGGAGGACAACTTCCTGTAGCACCATGCAATTAGCATGCATCTCATGCTATATTCCTATGGAATAGAGGGTGAGTCATATATTACATTCCATAGTAATAGAGGGTGTGATGCATGGTATACTCCACCCCTGGGTGTTTCAAGCTAATTCGACTCCAACACGGACTTGGCTTACCCTTATGCTATAAATATATGTTCTATCACATTTTTACATATATTTTTACATATTTTGTAGATCAAGGGGCTGATACAACTTCATAATTAGTTTTTTATTATTGTTATTTAGTTCATTCATGTTTTTAGTCGTTAATTAAAACTTTGTGATTACGATTATGACTATGCATGGCTAAACACCCTTTTCCGGGGTTGGAGTCAAGAACATGAGTACTTTAGTTTTGAATTGAATTTTTTTAACTTTGCTTATCATTATTGGTTGTGTTTTCAACTTTGATTTAAATTTTTTAAGAATTCATGACCCTTAGAATATATCAATTGTCTACCTTTTGATCTCGAGAGAGGGAATAAGCAATAGAATGAGGAAATGAACTAAGTTTGGGTTCTTATTATTTTATGAAATAAAGAATTGAACTTAGCACCTAGGACAGGGATATATTTAGGAGCCAAACTTGATTCAAACGTAGGATGATACCTAAAATAACTTAAGTGGACTATTACATCCCCACTTAACGATGTAGTTGTAAGGTTCAACTTAGGTAAAGGATTAGAGGTTGGGAAACCATAATCACGCAATTAACCCTATGAATCTACAACCAAGATAAGAAAGTTAACAAATGAAATTCAATAACATAGTATGATCGTCCGAAGTTCTTTAACCTTGGGTTTCTCTCTTATTGATTGTTTCAAGATCTTTACATTATGCATTGTTTACTTTTCTCTAGTTATAAATTCCAAACTCTCTTTTTGGTTACGCTCGCATCACTTGAATCAAAATTGTGAACTAAAATAGAATTGTTGTCAAATCAAGTCTCTGTGGGATCTATACTTGGCTTCTTTAAGGCTACTTTACTACTTGATAAGACCACATACACTTGTGTGTGCTTTTGGGCAATGTTATGTTTTTTACGCCATTATTGGGGACTTGTTATTTAGCATCTATTTATTTTAGTATTACTTTTAAATTTATTTGGTGTTTTTATGTGTGGTTTTGGTTTTGTATTGTAGGAAATAGGCTTTTAGGTTGATAAAATGGCAAGGGATCGTGAGTTGGTAGAACCAAGCCCTAAACTCGAGCAAGACTTTCACTAACACAGGAGATAAGCAATCCTTCTCCCTAGAATTCCTCATATCCAAGAAGACCAAGAGAATACTGTTCCAATGGCTGAACAAGAAGTAGCCCAAAAGACTGTTAGGGAAGTGGAAGTCTCACTTCCGATGAACTTGACTTCCTCAATTCAAAGACTGGTAGCTGGGTGTAATTTTGAGTTAAAGCACAACATGGTGCAGTTTCTAATCAGCAGTGGGTAGTTTGCAGGTCTTTCATACAAGGATCCACAGGTTCACTTATAGTCTTTCATTGAGCTTACTGACACATTCATTCCGACTGGGGTGAGTACAGATTATGTGAGGCTGACACTGTTTCCCCATTCACTATTGGAGAAGTTAAAACGTGGTTGAATGCAGAGCTGGCCAATTTAATCGCATCATGGGATGACTTAGCTGGAAAATTCCTCATCAGATTCTTTCCATCAGGTAAGACTGCGAGACTTCACAGTGAGATAGTGAGCTTCAAACAGAAGCCTGATGAAAATTTATATAATGCTTGGGAATATTTCAAGGCCCTTTTTTGGGATAGTCCACATCACCAACAGTCTAATGAGGTAATTGATCACACTTTTGTAGAAGCTCTTGATCGCAATATGAAGATTTTGCTAGATTCATCCGCAGGTGGTCAAGCACTAGAATTGACTTATTTTAAGCTATACATATTGTTGAACCGTATAGCACAAGGAAATCCAAAGTGGTATTCCAATTCTAAAAGTGCCATGAATAGAATTGTGGGTGTATTGGAGGTGGACCAATTCACAGCCTTACCTGCATAGGTTTCTACTTTACAAAATTGGATGAACACTTAGTTCAGTAGAACAACCTGCAACAATAGTCAATGCTATCCAACAAGATGCAGGGTGGTGTGAAGTGTGCTGTAATAGTGGTTACTTAGTGTCTATGTGTGCTTTAAATCTGAAATCAGTAATGTATGTAGGCAATGCACAAAGACCAAATTTTGGTAATGCCTACAACATTAAGTAGAAGACTCAGCCTTAGAACACACAACAACAACAAATTCCATAACCACAGGCCTAAAGTAGTCAGTCAACTAGTAATATAGAGGAGATGTTGAAGTAGCTTTTAGCTAACCAAGAACAGTTGACTGCAGACATGAAAAATTAGCATGCGGCCACCAAAAGTTTAGAGTCGCAGTTGGGGCAATTATCTCAAGCATTAAATACTAGGCCATAAGGTCGTTTGCCAGCAGATATAAAAAATCCAAAGAAAGTCATGGAAATCACCTTGAGGAGCGGTAAAGAGCTTCAAGGAGAACCACCAAAGGTAACTAAGGAGCTAGATGCAGATTTGACTCTCCAATAGGTAAATGAAAAAGATACTGAAAAATCAAGAAAGTATGAGTACTTGAAAGAAAAAGCTGATGAACCAAAAGCGAAGAAGACAATGCCACTACCCTTCCTATAGAAGCACATCAAAGCAAAGGAGGATGCTATGTTCAAAGAGTTCTTTGATACATTCATAGAGATGTATATTAATTTACCTTTGATAGATATTTTGCAGGGTATGCCCAAGTACATAAAATACTTAAGGGATATCGTGGCTAATAAGGTGAAATTGCAGGATGTGGGATCTCTAACACTCACTGAAGAGTGTAGCAATGTGATGACACAGAAAATCCCCAAGAAATTAAGAGATCAGGGAAGGTTTGCTATCCCTATTCGAATTGGGAGCAAAGTGGTCCATGCACTGAGTGACTTAGGGAAAAGTATAAATTTGATGCCCCTATCGCTATTTAAAACATTAGGCTTGGGAAAGCCTAGATCGACCACCGTGGTGTTACAACTGGCAGATGGTTCATTTACACATGCGGATGAAATAATTTAGGATGTCCTAAAAAAGGTTAGTAAATTCATTATACCTACTAACTTTATTGTTCTTTATTTTGAGGTAGATAAACAAATACCAATCATCTTGGGGCGTCCATTCTTAGCAACTGGAGAGGCCTTGATTGATGTTAGAGAAGACACTCTTAAAATAAGGGTAGATAATTAAGAGGAGGTATTTGATGTCTACAAAACACCCATCATAAATTTCCAATATAAAGATTTGTGTGTGATCAATGTTATTAAAAGAGAAAAGTGTGGGGTGATTCATCCACCAAAGATCTCTTTGGATTACCTAATTGAGCGGCCTAATATGAAAACACTGTTTCCTAAAATGATAAAGGTTAAAGTTAAAAAAGATTTTAACCTTGAGAGTGCGAACTAAAGAGGTTAGAAATGAATGAAAAATGGCTCCCAAAGGGGAGTAAAAGGGTGAAGGAATATGGTTGAGTTTATATGGGTTGTGCCGCGATACTAAATTAGGCGCTACTTGGGAGGCTACCCAAGTTTAGTAGGTATGTTTTATTTTTAGTTTTTAATTTTTATTTCACTTCTTTTTTGTTTTTTGTTAAGTCATAGGTTAATGAAAAGTCCGAGTACCATAAACTTAAGCTAAGAAGCATGGCAAAAATAGAATGTGGGGTCCCATGGAACTCATTTATGTAAAATGATGCTACTAGCTAGGCCTAGAGTCCTTAGAGAGTATTTCTATCTCTTACTTTTAAGTGTACTTTGTGGACAAAGTAGATTTTTAAGTGTGGGGTTGAGAAATTTCTAGATTTTGACTTAATCTAAATTTTTTTGAGTAAGATATTCTTGTTGGTGCTATTTTTGATTACATGATGCAAGTGGATTTGTTTTTAAAAGCACGTGAATTGAGTGGAAAGCTGCTTAGGATCAAGTTTATGACTCTTGCACTTTTTGGCTCAAATTTGAATCCATGCTATTGTTTGGTTGGGAGTCTATGATGATCCTATTGAGTTGAGCATGTGCCATGTGTGTGTGAAAAGTTTTGTATACTCTTTGTTACATGTGATAGCTAGAACTTGACCGGTGTGTGTGTAAAGTAAAATAAAGTGTGTGGGTTTAGGAGATAATTCAGACATTTCTTTGATAGACTTGCTTTATACCTTCTATTTGTCCTACCGTTGTGTTTTATCCTAGTTAACCCCCATTGAGCCTTTAGCTTTTTCTTTGGAAACCTCTTATATAGCCTAATACCCATCTTTGATGGACCTAAATTTGATCCAAAAACTCCTAGGCTCTTTAATAAAAATTGAATTGAATAAGGAGTGTGAACATCAATAAGAGAGAAAAGGTGAATTTGATGCCTCGAGGTAATAGTTATTGGTGTTTATAATTGATGTGTAGTGGATAGGTGTGATATAATTGATGCTATAAATATTTCCATGGTTGTGAAAAGAAAAAAACAAAAAAAATTGATTCATGTGGTAATAAACTATACGTCCACCAAGTGTTTGTGAAAATGCTTAAAAGAGATGGGAAAAAAAGAGATGGGTGGATGAAAAATGTGTAATTTGGTTCTTGAAGATTGGTTTTTAATGTATAATGTAGTGTATTAAAGAGCCTAGAGAGGTTAGTCACAATTCCTAAATAGTTTTTACCCGCCCCTTAGCCTATATTACAACCTGGAAAAGTCCTAATAGATCCTAATCTTTACATTCCAATATTAGCAGAGCATTACACGAAGGGCAAGCCTATGGTTCATTGTGTGTAACTTGTGAATTCTTTGTAAGAGTGAGCGTAATTTGATTCTTGCACCTATCATATTATGAATTACATAATTGTGAGTGATTATGGGTAACTCTCTTGTTGTGAGGGGCACATGTTTGATGAATGTGGGTGATTTGTATGATTTCCTTGATTGATAAATATTCATGAGTTTTCCACTAGGTGAGTCAATTCTTGAGTCTAGGATGTTTCGGAGTAGTGTTCATGAGCATTCAATAGTGTAGATAACATGCTTAGCATAGTAACTTGCATTCCATGTAGGTATTGTAGTACTAGCTTTAGTGTCTTGCATTTAGTATAAGTGTAGATTTTCTTTAGTTAATGATGATTATATTAAGAGTTGTTCGAGGAAGAACAAGGCTTTAAGTGTGGGGTGGTGGTATTGGGTGTATTTATACATTCTAGTGTCATTATTTTAGTCGTTATAGACTTGTTCTGAGGATGATTCTATGATATATGGGTTGTTAATGAGATAAATGTGTATCAAGTTTTTAAATCATGTGTTTGCAATGGTTACGAGTGTTTTCTAACAAGTTTGTACTGAATAGAGTAAATTAGAGTTCAATAGAGAAAACTAGTCTTTCTAGTTTGAGCTAGTTGCTTGTCTAGTCTAACTTGTTGGATTATATGGTGTTTTAAGTGCTCCTAATGGTTTTAATGATGTTATTATATGTGGAAAAACTTGTTAGAAGTGTACAGAGTTCAATAAAGTCAATGAAAGAGTCAAAACATTGAGTTGAAGATCATGGAAAATTGCCTAGTGTATGCTCTTGTTTTTGATTCGTCGTGATGGATGTTGTGTTGTTTGAACCTTTAATTCGTGTGGTGTGTTATTTTAGTATCCTTTTTTAGTTTAATATGATGATATATGAATGATATAAAGTCTGGAAAATCATTGAAAAGACACCACACAACAAGGGATGAAAGGAGGAAGGACTAATACTTAACCAAAATTCGGAGGACAACTTCCAGTAGCACCATGCGATTAGCATGCGTATCATGCTCTATTCCTATGGAATAGAGGATGAATCTCATGATATATTCCATAAAAATCGAGGGTGCGACACATGGTCTACTCCACCCCTGGGCGTTTCAAGATAATTCGACTCCAACATAAACTTGACTAACCCTTATGATATAAATACACATTGTAGCACGTTTTTGCATCTCTTTTAACATATTTTGGAGATCAAGGGGCTGATAAAACTTCATAATTAGGTTTTTATTATTTTTATTTAGTTCATTCATGTTTTTAGTCATTAATTACAACCTTGTGATTACAATTATGACTATGCGTGGCTAAATGCCCTTTTTGGGGTTGAAACCCAGAACATGAGTATTTTAGTTTTTAATTGAATTCGTTTAACTTTGTTTATCATTATTGGTTGTGTATTCATATTTTATTTATCTATTTTAAGGTTTCGCGACCCTTAGAATATATCAATTGTCTACCGTTTAATCTCGGGAAAGGGAATAGGGGATAAAATAAGGAGATAAGGAAAGTTTGGGTTTTTTATTAATTTATAAAATAAAGAATTAAACTTAGCACCTAGGACAGGGATGTACTTAGGAGACGAACTTGATTCAAACGTGGGATGGTAGCCAAAATAAATTAAGTGGACTATTACATCCCTCCTCTATGATGTAATTGCAATGTTCAACTTAGGTAAAGGATTAGAGGTTGGGAAACCATAATCACGCAATTAATCCTACGAATCTACAAACAAGATAAGAAAGTTAACGAATGAAATTCAATAACGTAGTATGATTGTTTAAAGTGCTTCAACCCTGGGTTCTGTCTTATTGATTATTTCATGATCTCTACATTACATATTATTTACTTTTCTCTAGTTATTAATTCCAAACTCTCTTTTTGGTTACTCGCATCAATTGAATTGAAATTGTGCACTAAAATAGAATTGTTGCCAAATCAAGTCTCTGTTGGATCGATAATTGGCTTCTTTAAGGCCACTTTACTACTTTATAAGACCACGTACTCTTGCGTGTACGCTTGGGCACTCTCATTCATCTCGAGATATTGGTCAAAAGTTAAGAGAAATGGCAAGTGGGCATGGGACCAATTGTTTTATCACAACAACCTTGGATAGAAATTTCGATTGCTCCATTTAGTCTAGAATGTCAACTTTGATATGGTAGCATAGTCCATTTGTATACATGGGATTTTGGATAAATCTTGACGAGTTGGCAAAGACTTGAAAAGTTCTATCTCAGTTGGTGCTGGTGCATCATGACTGCGATGTCTTTGATGCTTACGTAATCTACCAAACATTGGAAAGTATTGCGTATGCGACACTTTCATCACATAAGCGACTCCCGTATCAGTAGAGCAGGTATCGCGTAAGTGATACTATTGTCGCGTAAGTGACATCTGCTCGGATAGTTAGATATATCATAAGCGATAGTCTTATTGCTTAAGTGATATTTATGCTACCATCAGGTATCATGTAAGCGACCAAGGTTTGGTCAAGTGATACCCGTGTACCTAAAAAAAGTATAACTATCCCATTTAACCTGTTTTCACCATTTATAATCCATTCTCTAAAATCTTAAACCCTAAAAAGTGGGAAAACTAAGGGATAATATTTATGGGTGATTTTGGAGTTTGGATAAAGATTATTACGCAATTCTCCTTCAAATTTGTGGTAAGATTCCATTATTTTTATGGTTAATTTCCCCATTCTTGTCTAAAATCCCAAAAAGTTTTGTGACTTGATTTTAGCAGCATTGTAGTTCAGAATTCACCCATTTTTTTATGATAAATATTCCATGAGCCTAGAGGAACGTTGAGTAGGTTTCAAAAATGCGATTTTCATAAATGGGACCCCATAAGATTTTTATGCAATTTTAGACCCAAATCATAATAGTGAAATATGAGTTTTATTATTGTCGTTTTGATTAGTAGATTGTGATTTTGATAGCAAGGAACCTTGCAGAAGCTTCTCAAAAGAGAAAATTAGTGGTCTATCTGATTATTCGGGCTTTATTTGATGCCCAGGTTGGCTAGGTTTATCTTCTTTATAGGTTGAGCTATTTTGTAGTATGCTTATGACATTATGCTAGATATGGGGTAAGATTAGTTACTAGAAGTATGAATGAGAGTATTTGGTTTAATTGGGCTATTTGGCTATCTTGAAATCATAGATTTGGGGTAGTTAGCATAGTTATTCTTGAATTAGGTCGATGGAGCTTCGTGGTATATATTTAGAATGGAAATGCCTTAATTACTCAAGGTAGGTGAAATTGTCCTAGTTGTTCATGTTAGAGTAGAATTGTCCTTTATTGCTTAAGTTAAGGAAATTGCTTTAGTTGCTATTTTTCTAGTTAGGATTGCCGTAGTTATTCAAGTTTGGGAAGGATTTCTATCTTAGGGATAATTATGTCTTACTTGACATCTAGACATGAACTTAGATACCTTAGCCTATTCCGAGGTAGAACTTGCTTAAGAAGATTTTTTGGGGATTAGAAGTGGGCCCCTCCGGCCCACCTTAGGCTAAGACTTATGATAACTTTGTAGACTCATTTACGTATGATATACTCTTATTAATGATAGGTTTGTAACTTAATGAGGTTGAACATAACTATTGAGTATGTTAGTTGGATATTGAAGGATTGATGATAATTTCGACTATCGCTAATGATATTGCTCATATGTTTGACTAAGGATATAATTTATGAGTATTATTTATGACTTATACATGCGATTATTGGTAAGACTTCTGAGCATGATTAATAACAAGTCCTATTGATATGCTTAATGCTATATTTATCGTAATGATTAAAGGTTTATGGCTTATAAAGATGATATGGTTTACGTAGATATATAATATGGCTTATGGGTATGATATGACTTATAATGATGATATGACTTATATATATATGTATTATGAATTATGGGTACAACATAGCTTATAAATATGATATGGCTTGCGTATGTATAATATGGCTTATGTGTATGATATAGTTTACGTATATATATAAAATGACTTATGGATATGATATGACTCATAGATATGATGTGACATAGATAAAATTATTGACTTATAAATATGGTGGGTGGCTTTTAGATATTACTATTGGTATGAATTATGGATATGCTTAATACTATTTCTTATGAACATTAGTATTGATATGTATTTCGGATTTGGCTAATAATATGGCGTATAGACGTGATTATGGATGAGACCTGTGGATATAATTCTTGGGCCTGTGTATAAATATGAGTAAAGGGATTGTTTATAGCTATTATTTTTCGGTATATATATTGAATTTAGCTTATTGAAATAGCTCACTAAAATAAATTATTGATACGGTTTATAAATATGAGTTCTGATTCAACTTCAATAATGTAACGCCCCGAGTTTGTACCCCAGATGCTACATGGTACTCATAATCCTGAAGGGCCACAAGCTAACCTATGACTGGTACCTACTGCAATAACTGAATAGCAATTCTAAAATTATGCAAAATTTAGGTGAAAACTTGCCATAAGGTTCAAAATGTAAGTAAATACTGAGTACGATACATCCATACCAAAACTGAACATCTGTCTATAAATACTCTAGTCTGAAAAGTCTCTACTGTCTGAACAAGGAGTTGATAAGACAAGTCTCCAACTAATTTCGACTACTAAAATAAACTCAGTACTGAAATACTGGAATAAAAAATCTATTCTCGAACAATGAGGACTCATACTAAGTCTGCTGCTGATGGATCGGGCTGCTAAGTATGATCGGGAGCTCATGCATCTGAACCTATGATATAAAACATCATAGCGCAAAAGAAGTGTATGCATCAGTACTTTGAATATACTGGTATGCTAAACGAGGTAGGCTGAGATGCATGGGTTCATATGCATGAACAATACTTACTGAATAACATGAGTATAACTGAATGAGAATAAATGTATGAATACGTAAACTGTAATTAAGGCCATTATAACACTGGATACTACATTCTGAATTACTGATATACTAATATCTGAGTTTACTGATAGTATATTACTATTAATTGAGTGGTTGTATCTAACAGTCCTGATTCTATGAAACTTAACTGAGTTATATTCTAAAGACTAAAACTGAGACTGTGTGAGGTAATCATCTAACTAACATGCCTCTCTCTAAACTGATTGGGGTCCAACCTGTAACCCCAGTTGAAAGGGTGTTAGTGCTGTGCCATGGGTAAAGACAAGCTAAGTCACCCTTATTGGTCAGGTGCTTTGAATGAGAATTGTGGTACCTCAACTGGCAGATAGGACACCTTATCAACCCTCAACTGGCAGGTTTATGTCTCAACCTACACTGTCTGCGTAGTTTTGGAACGCAAGGAATGCTTCTAAGGATAACACCCTATGCTGGCAGGTGAGTTCCCATCCTTGGGTTCACTCGGTGCTGAATCTTACTCCCAAATGAATAGACACTGGACTGAATTATAAACTGTGCTAGGCTAGACTAATCTATTATTGAGTCATACTGTTTGACTGAACTGAACTGAGTTCGCTGGGTTCTGAACTAATTACTAACTGAGTTCTGAACTAACTACTGAACTACTGATCATGATACTACCGAGTCTATTCTGTAACTACTATAGCTCAAGATAAACACTTAGATTGTCGGGTATTAAATACCCCCAGGACTCGATACCATATATTAGAGGGCGCAACACAAACATAATACATGATAACTAATTACTTGATCACCATTCATTCATTGAGGCATTTTGACAAACACTTGCATGACATGAACTTGTATACATGCTAATATGATGAAGATTTCACTATTCGACTTACATGAACAATCTATCAAGCATTTGGAGGGCATAGTATGTGAACATAATACTAAACAACAATTGGACATTACAATTTCAAATACCAAATTCACAATTTAAGGGTTTTAGCATGAATCCACATGAGACAACACATAAAATAAATAATCTCATATGAATCTTGCAACTAATCGTGGATTAGGAACCCCATTAATATGGTAATGATGAACACATTCAAATCTAACCACGAAATTCTCAAATCTATTAACTTGCAATTTAAAAAGGTTTCTTGAAATCCAAGGGTGGAAGGAAACCCTTGGATGAACACTTGACATACCTTGATGATTAAATTCTGAAAAGATTAATAGTAAACTCTTGAGCCTTGTATTTGAATTTCAACCTCCTAGGGTTTGTTCTTGAGAGCAACTTGAGAAAAATGAATGAATTTTTCTCTTAGAAGGGTTTAATTTCATATTTTGGGGGCTGGTAGGCATGGGAAAATAACCTAAATACCCTTGAGCACATGGTTTTTTAATGACTAAAGACTGATCTAGCGACGCGTAGATCGACGCGCTGCATCATTGGCGTCGACTCGATGGCCAATATTCCAGGTTGAGTTTGCATCGGTTCACTGGAATTCGCACTGGTAGTTGGAGAAAAATATTCATCAACACAATGGGCGATATGGAGCATCGGGATCGTGTCGATCCACTGGTTTGAGCTTTTAAATATGCCTCAAACGACGTCTGAAAAAGCTAAAACTTATCGAGAACACCTTCTGACATTCCTGATAATGAATAAACCTAAAAATCTATATTTAAAGGTCATAAGGGCCGTGAAAAAGGATCGTCAACTTATGAAGTCTAAAATAAATCTAAATATGAACACTTAGCTGAATCTTTTTCTAAGTCTGGGACCCCTTACTAGCTCTTACAGGACTGAATCGAGCTTTTGATTTTGCGGGGTCTTTCAATATCTCCCCCCTGGGAACATTCGTCCTCAAATAAGACTAACTAAGCTAGGAATACTAATAGACTAAATTTAGATTATAGATATGCACAACTGCAATATGATTTCATAACTGACACTACTGATATGCTGAAATTTCTTACTGAGTATGCATATCTGATTCATGAGTACATAGATGAAGATAATTCATGGATGCATAACTGGAATTGCTAATAAGATGAGTTTCTCATGATGAACATGCATATATGATGCATGAAGTCATAACTGAATATGCAATGGTAACTAGTACCAAGTCTACAAAGGAAAATATCAGCATGGAACTGAGTAAGTTAAAGGAAAAACTGTTACCTTAGGCTGAGTCGGAGTTTGCGGAGAAGAGGTGTGGATACATGGTCCGCATATCTACTTTTGAATCCCAAGTAGCTCCCTTGACGGACTGATTCTACCAAAGAACTTTGACTAGCGGAACCTCTTTTTTCCTTAGTCTACGAATCTAATAATCAAGGATTTTGACTGGAATCTCCTCATAAGAGAGGCTATTTTGAATGTCTATACTCCCTATAGGGACTACAATTGTTGGGTCACCTATGCATTTCTTTTTCCAGGATACATGGAACACTGGATAGACTGAAGCTAAATATGAAGGCAACTCAAGCTCGTAAGCTACCTTTTTGAAATGACTGAGAATTTAGTAAGGACCAACATATCGGGCACTGAGTTTTCCCTTCTTTTCAAACCACTTCACTTCTTTCATAGGATAGATCTTCAAATATATATAATCACTAATCTCAAACTTTATATCATTTCTCCACATATCTGTGTTTGATTTCTGTCGACTCTGAGCTATCTTAAGCCTTTTCCTGATCAGCTGAACCTTTTCCAAGGTATCAAATACCAAGTCAGGCCCTACAACTGCAGTCTTACCTACCTTAAACTAACTAATGGGATACCTACATCTCCTCCCATAAAGTGCCTCAAACGGAGCCATCTGAATGCTGTAATGATAGCTATTTTTATATGCAAACTCAATCAAAGATAAGTAGTCATCCTAACTACCTTTAAAGTCTATCGCACAGGGTCATAGCATATCCTCTAAAATCTAAATGGTCCTTTCTTCTTGACCATTTATCTGAGGGTGAAAGGCTGTACTAAGGTGAACTTGGGTATTACGACCCTTTCGAAATACCTTCAAGAAATAAGTGGTGAACTGTGTACGTCTATTTGAGATAATAGACAATGGGACTCCATGAAATCTGACCAACTCTCTGATATAGAGCTTCGCATAGTCCTTGGCTGAATAAGAGGTATGGACTGGTAGAAAATGAGCTAATTTGGTCATCTTGTCTATAATAGCGAAGACTAAATTGTCCTAAAATTAAGTACGAGGCAAACCTAACACAAAATCCACGTTCACTTCCTCTCACTTCCAAGTGGGAATACTGATCTCCTACATAGCCCTACTAGGGCACTAATGCTCGATCTTAACCTACTGACATATTAAGCACTTGACTGTAAACTCTACAATGTCTCCCTTCCTCCCACTCCACTAATAGATCTCCTACAAATCACGGTACATCTTAGTGGCCCCTGGATGAATAGAGTAATATACACCATGCACTTCTGCAAGAATCCTCTATCTTAGGAAATCTACACCTGATACACATAGCCGACCCTAGAAACGCAATAAACTATCTTCCCCTTGCGATAAAACCTCTATCTTCTGATCTCTAACCAATTCTTTCAACTTAACTAGGCTGGGATCTTTATCCTACTTTTCCCTTACCTCAAAAACCAGAGATAATTCTGAACTACTCTGCACCCATACAGTACATTCTACTGAGTCAACTAAGAGGATATCCAGTTGGGAAAGCTGATGAACTTCCTGAGCTAAATTCTTCTTACCATCCTCCACTTGAGAAATACTACCCATAGACATATTACTAAGAGAATCAACCTCTACATTGGCCTTGCCCGTATTATATAGAATACTTAAGTCGTAATTTTTCAACAACTCCAACCACCTTCTTTGATGGAGGTTTATGTATTTTTGACAGAATACATACTGTAGGCTCTTATGGTCACTGAACACATCAACGTTTACTCCATACAAATAATGCCTCAAAATCTTCAAGGCAAATACTACTGCTGCTAACTCAAGATCATGAGTTGGATAGTTCTTTTCATAGGGCTTAAGATGTATAAAGGTATATGATATGACTTTACCTATTTGTATCAAAACATACAACAAACAACCTCTAGAAGCATCAAAATACACAACAAAGCCATTTGAACCATCTAGTAGAGTCAAAAATAGGGCTGTAGTGAGACGAGACTTCAACTCCTGAAAACTCTTCTCACAAGAATCTGACCACTAAAATTTGACCTTCTTCTGAGTCAATCTGGACATAGGGAATGCAATAGACAAAGATCCCTCAATAAACCATCATTAATAGCCATCCAAAACCAATAAACTTCAGATATATGATGGTGAGTTGGGTCTGGATCAGTTTCTTACTGCTTTGGCTTTTGGGGATCAACTCTAATTCCATCACCGAAATTGATATGGTTGAGGAAAGCTATTGACCTTATCCAAAATTTGAACTTACTAAATTTGGCGAATAACTGATGGTTTCTGAGAGTCTTTAATACTATTCTGAGATGGTCTGCATGATTATGCTCACTGCAAGAGTTGATAAGGATGTCATCTATGAAGACTATGATGAATATGTCCAAGTACTACTTGAACACACGGTTCATCAAGTCCATGAAAGCTATTGGGGAATTGGAAAAACCAAAGGACATGACTAAGATTTTGAAGTAACCATACCGAGTTCTGAAAGCTGTCTTTAGAATGTCACATTTTTAGACTCTGAGCTGATGATAGCCTGATTTAAGGTCTATCTTAGAAAAGTAACTAACACCCTGAAGTTGGTCAAACAAGTCATCAATTCTAGGAAGTGGATACTTGTTCTTGATCGTGACTTTATTTAGCTAATAGTAGTCTATATATATTCTGAGAGAATTGTCTTTCTTACGTATGAATAGAACTAGTGCACTCCGCAGGGACACACTGGGTCTGATGAATCCCTTATCTAGGAGATATTTCAACTGTTCTTCTTATTCTTTTAGTTCTATTAGAGCCATTCTATTTGGAGAAATGGATATGGGCCGAGTGTCTTAAAGAAAGTCTATTCCAAAGTCGAATTCCCTTCCTGGAGGAACTTTGAGAAGATCTTCAGGAAACACATCTGGGACTTCACAAACTACTTATACTGACTCAAGAGTAGGATTTTCAAATTTAGAGTCCTGGACTCGAACGATATGGTAGTCACATAACTTAGATCTTATATTCCTTTCCCTAAGGTAGGAAACAAGCTGATCCCTAAGTGTTGAAGTACTACCCCTCTACTCTAGGATAGGGTCATTTGAAAATTAAAACTGGACAATTCAATTTCTACAGTCAACTAAGTCATAGCATGAATAAAGCCAATCCATTCCAAGAATAACATCAAAATCGATCATCTCTAATTTGACTAAGTCTGCTGAAGTGACTTTTTGAGGCACCATAATCGAACAGTTCCTGTATACCCACCGGGCTATGATAGACTTACCCACTAGGGTAGAGACTGAGAAAGGCTCTACAAGAATTTTAGGACTAACTCTGAAGTCAACAACTATATAAGGAGTTACAAAAGAGAAAGAAGCTCCTGGATTTAGCAAAAAATAAACATGCAAATGATAAACTTGTAACGGTTATGCTGACTCTGCGAACCCACCTGATGACATTGTCTGACTCTATGGCCTAGCTTTCCACATCCTAAACATACGTCACTGCGAGCTCTACAAATACCCTGATGGTTTCTGCACACTTCTGGCAAAAAAGGTTTGTTCAGGCGCTACTAACACTACCCTAGGATTTAGGGCCTGATGCCCTATCTCTATTACCATCTCTGAATTTTGGCATAGAAGCACTGGCTCAGGAAAGAGCTAGAACTAAAGATTGTAGGTAGAGATGAGAACGATTACCACCCTCTGACTTAGGCTTGGTGAAGTTAAAGCTACCTATTCTAGCTCTCTTGTTCTCTATTTTCTTCTCCTTATTCTTATCCTTCTCTATCTGTTAAGAATAGACCATAATCCTGGATATGTCCATCTCCTTAACCAGCATTGTGGTCCTATACTCCTTGACCATACCACTAGACACCCTTGACACAAACTTACTTATTTTTGCTCTACTATCTGTTACCATATGAGGGGCATATCTGGCTAACTGAGTAAACTCAACAGAATACCCTTGTATCATCATGTTGCCTTGTATTAAATTTATAAACTCCAAAACCTTTGCTTATCTTAATTCTAATGGGAAGAACCTATCCAAAAAAGCAATAGCAAACCCCTTCCATCCCATGGGCCCTGGATCTGCAGCCCTCTCTACTTTCCACTATTTAAAGCATGAGTGAGCTATATCCTACAACTGATATGTAGCTAACTTGGAACTCTCACTAGTTTTCACCCCCATAATATCTATAACCTTCTACACCTGATGAAGAAATTCTTATAGGTCCTCATTTGACTTTGACCTGATAAAAAATTAAGGGTTTATTTATGTGAAGTCCTGAATCCTGGCTGCAGTAGTATTGGCCATTGGGTTGGCCAGAATGGTAGCTGGGCATTTATTCTAGGATACTACAAAATGATCTAGGGTGGTGAAAACTGCTCTGAATTCTGTATGGGAGACATGTTCATCCATGGGATCTTCCTGAACAGGCTGAGGTGCGGACTGATTTCTGGTTCTTCTTTCATTGGTCTTTTTAGGAGGCATGTTCTCTAAATGAGAAGAGAGAACATATTATACTAAGATTTTAACTTGAGCTCATTCTCACTCATATGATATGAATACTGAAAGAAGGGAAACCTTTCCTAAAATATCTAATAGTCTCCTATCCATAAGTGTCGCACGATACACACCCATACGCAAGACTCTAATAGATGCGAATTTCAGACTTTCTAGGACTCTGTTGAACCTAAGGATCTGATAACAAGTTTGTAACACCTCGAGTATATAATCGGTACGCTACATGATGCTCATAATCTCGAAGGACCACAAGCTAACCCATGACTGGTACCTATTGCTATATCTAAATACTAATACAAAAATTATGCAGAATTTAGGTGAAAACATACCATAAGGTTCAAAATTGTAAGTAAATACTGAGTATGGTACATCCATACCAAAACTAAACATCTGTCTATAAATACCCTAGTCTGAAAAGCCTCTACTCTCTGAACAAGGAGTTAATGGGCCAAGTCCCCAACTATCTCTGACTACTGAAATATATATTGAGTACTGAAATACTGGAATAATAAATCTATCCTTGAACTATGAGGACTCACCACTAATTCTACTGCTAATGGATCAGGCTGCTAAGTATGATCGGGAGCCCATGTATTTGAGCCTATGATATAAAACATCATAGCACAAAAGAAGGGTATGCATCAATACTTTTAATGTACTAGTATGCTAAGTAAGGTAGGCTGAGATGCATGGGTTAATATACATGAACAATACTAACTGAAAAACATGAGTATAACTAAATGAGAATACATGTGTGAATACGTAAACTGTAATTAAGGCTGTTATAACACTGGATACTGCATTTTGAATTACTGATTTACTGATATCTGAGTTTATTGATAATATATTACTATTAACTGAGTGACTGTATCTAACAGTCCTGATTCTATGGAACTTAACTGAGTTCTATTCTGAAGATTGAAACTGAGATTGTGGGAGGTAATCATCTAACTGATATGCCCCTATCTGAACTGATTGGGGTCCAGCCTATAACCCTAGTTGGAAGGGTGTCAGTATTGTACCACGGGTAAAGATAAACTGAGTCACCCTCATCTGGCAGGTACTCTAAATCAGAATGGTGTTACCCTCAACTAGTTGGTAGGAAATCTCATCAACCCTCGTTGGCAGGTTGATGTCTCAACCTACGCTGGCTACGTAGTTATGGAACACAAGGACTATTTCTAAGGATTAAACCCTCTGCTGGTAGGTGATTCCCCATCCTTGGGTTCACTCGGTGCTGAATCCTACTCCCAACTGAATAGACACTAGACAAAATTCTAAACTGTGCTAGGCTGGACTAATCTTTTACTGATTCATACTATCTTACTGAACTTCACTGAGTTTTCTGGGTTCTGAACCGATTACTAACTTATTTCTAAATTGATTACTGAACTACTAATCATGATACTACCGAGTTTATTATCTAACTACTATATCTCTTGGTAAACGACTAGATTGTCGGGTATTAAATACCCCCAGGATTCGATAGCATAGATTAGAGGGCACAACACAAACGTGACACATGATAACTAATTACTTGATCATCATTCATTCATTGAGGCATTTTGACAAACACTTGCATGACATGAACTTTTATACATGCTAATATGATGAAGATTTCACTATTCAACTCATATGAACAATCCATCAATCATTTGGAGGGCATAGTTTATGCATATAATACTGAACCACATATGGCCATTACAATTTCAAATACCAAAATCACAATTTAAGGGTTTTATCATGAATCCACATAATACAACACATAAAATAAATAATCTCATATGAATCTTGCAAATAATCATGTATTAGGAACCCCATTAACATGGTAATGATAAACACATTCAAATCCAACCATGAAATTCATCAAATCCATTAACTTGTAATTTTAAAAGGTTTCTTGAAATACAAGGGTGGAAGGAAACCCTTGGATGAACACTTGACATACCTTAATGATTAAATAATGAAAAGATTGATGGTATGATCAGGAGTCTTATATTTGAATTTAAACCTCCTAGGGTTTGTTCTTGAGAGCAACTTGTGAAAAATAAAAGAATTTTGCTCTTAGAAGGGTTTAATTTTGTGTTTTGGGGGCTGATAAGTGTGGGAAAAATATGAAAATACCCCTGAGGACGCAGATTTTTAATGTCTAAAGACTGACCTAGCAATGCGAAAGCCAACACACTGTATCATTGGCATCAACGTGATGGCTAATGTACCTCATTGAGTCTATGTTGATTCACTAGAATTTATACTGGGAACTAGAAAAAAATATTTATCGATGCGATGGGCCACACGGTGCGTCGAGATTACATCGATCCACTGGTTTGAGCTTTCAAATATGCGTCAAACGAAGTTTGAAAAATTCAAAATTTTTTTGAGAGCACCTACTGATATTCCTGATCTTGAATTAACCAAAAGATTGATATTTAAAGGTCATAAGGGTCGTGAAAAAGAATCGCCAACTTATGAAGGCTAAAATAATTCTAAGTATGAACACTTAGCTAAATTTTTTCTAAGTCTGGGACCCCTCACTAGCTCTTATAGGACTAAATCAAGCTTAAGATTTTGCAGGGTCTTATAGGCTATTGTTGATGCATGATAATATGAGTTTTAGTTCAAGTTTGATAAATTGATAATAATAACAATGATGCTATTCAGTTTCAGTTTGAGTACAACATTGAGGATTGTTTATGACTTGTTATGGTATGGATAAGTTCTTTGTTACGACATGATAGTTGATAAAATACGGTTATTCAGTTGTTTGTTTCCTTGATTGCATCCTTCAAGCTTATGGGGTCCTTCGTTTGATTATTTACTTTTATGTAGTTATTGTCTTATGGGGACTAATCTTGTAGTTAATGTAACAATTCTAATGTTATCATTATCGCATGCATTTATTTATCTATGTACAATCCTGTTAAAGTTTATTTCTAGTTTTGTCCTTTTTTATCTTTACTTAACTTATATTATCTTGTATCCTATCATATTTATATCATGATTTATCTCAATTGGTCGATGATGTGTAATATCCCGCAATGTTTCCTTGTAGTTTGAGCCTTGAGTGTATCAAGTGAAGTGTAATTCTAGCCCTAAAAGATTAATAAGAGACTTCCTAAGTGATTATTGTTTTAATATTTTTGAATTTTCCTGAAAATAACTTCCTATAGTGTAGAGAATTGAATTAGCTTTCAGGCGATACCAATTTCGTCCAAATCTAAAATCAGGGTGGAAAGTTATGGCCATTTTATCAAGAGTTGTCAGAACCGCCCAGGTGCAACAGACAGGTTGACGGACCATCGAGTGTGCGATGGACCATCGCCCAGACCATAGAAACCAAGCAGTAACTCTCTTTTTTGGCCCAAATACAACGGCCAGGAGATGGACCGTCAAGACTGTGATGGACCATCACTGAAATCTTCATCATTGAGGCAGTCTGGTCTTATTCTGGCCAATGTGCAATGGATTTTCTGATGAACCATCGAGTTTATGATGAACCATCACTGATATTGTCGTTGCTGAGGTAGTGTGGCCTTATCCTGTCAAATGTACGATGGATAATCCAATGGACCGTCAAGTTTATGATGGACCATCGTTGAGACCGTCACATCAAGGCAGTGTGTTCTTTTTCTAACCGATGTGCTACAAACAATCCGATGGAGCGTCAGTCTAGTGATGGACCATCGCTTCGATCGTCATAGCCCCCATTTAGTATTTTAAGTCACTTTTAAAAGGGATATTTTGGTCTTTTCTACTCTTTTATCAACCAGATATATTCCAAGCTAAGAAAATAACTTCATTCATTATCCAAAACACAAGAGATCTAGGGTTTCTCCCTCAAGATCAAATCTAAAACTCTTCTCCAAGTAATCCAAGAACTCACCATAGATTCTACAAATTGAATTGAGATTTAAGTTTCCCAAGTTCAAGGGTTGCAAGAACCCTCTCTCAAGAATAAGAAGAAGAGTTTAAAGAAAGCTTGTTCATCCTATTTCATAATCTAAGGTATATGGGGATTTGAAAAAGGGTAATCCTTTTACCTTTGTTCCCAAAGGCTTATTTAAACTATAAATTTCTGCAATCTATGAGATTTTACATGATATTGAATTAGCGTTTTTCACCCATAGTTATTGATTGTAATATCTTGATATTTCCCATGAATTGAAAGTCAAATAACATAATTTTGTATGTTTTCTTAAGAAATTAATGCTGGGTTTGTACCCTATGCTGTTACTCCTTGAGAATTTAAGAGTTTCAATGTTCTAGAAATTGAAGTATATGAGTCTGATGATATTTTGAGACAAATTGTTGTAACTTCCATATTTCTTCATGAATTATGAATCTATATGCCATCTATTATGCATTATGATGAGTTTTACCTTGAGATTGAATTATGGGTCACTAAGCCCTAATTGAGACTTGCAATTTTATAAACTATTGTGCTATAAGCACTCATGATTTGATTATTTTGATATTATTGAGAAATATTTTTACCTAATGGTCATAGAGTTTTGAAATTCACTGTACCACATGAGATTACAGATTTAATTGTTTGGTCCTTACCATGAGATTATTTTGAAAGTGGATTTCCATGAGATAAGAAAGATAAACTAAAGGGAGTAGTATTTAGCACCGAGTTGGGTAAGTTACTACGTTTTCTTATCCCAGAATTACATTCCACCATAGGTTTGGGATTTTGGGACTGAGGCCGATATGATTGGGCTGGAGGTCGAGATAAGTGATCACTAAGTTGAGGTTATACTCTTTGGAAAGAGTATGATACCTCTCCCCAACGTGAGGTTTCGTCTTTTGGAGGACAAGACATTGGACTCCATGTAGCTCTCATGGTTTGTGTTGGTTTAGAGAACCTCCCTAAACTAAATTATTTTCCATTGAGTTAGAATATTTTCCCCAAAACTTTGAGATGAAATATTTTCTAAAGTGAACGAATTGCTTTTGAGTATTTTCCATAGAAGGAGGTAGTTTTCTCTACTAATAAGAGTTGATCATTAGTTTTAAACCAAAGTCATATGATTTCGAGTTTCAAGTATTTGAGGTTAAAAGAGTTATAAGTTCTTGAGCAATAAAGAAGTTTTACTCTCCATGCTATATATGCGTTATCTAAAAGTATTATTTAAAGCTTTCTTCATTCTATGAGTAATGAGAATAATAGGAGAGAACAAATTTTAAAGCCAAAGTATAATGACTCATGAGATTTGTGTTACATGCTTCATTCTACATGATTTATGAACTTTACATTTTAAACTTATTTAAGCCATGTGAGTCATTTCTATTTGCATGCATGATGTGATTAAAGAGTATTGATATTGTTTTATGTAAATGCATTCACCTCCATATACTCTGTACATTCCCAAGTGCTGATCCACATATAAGTCTATGTGCTACATTATCTTATAATGTAGGTTCTGGTGCTCAATCCTTGCCTCATCAGTCATTCTCAAGTACCTTTGTCTATATTTATACAATGGTGAGTCCTAATGGTTTGTAGATCTATCTTCAGACATTTCAGTATTTGAGTGTTAAAGTTATTACTTTTAGTTCAATTTGAGTCAGTTGGGGACCTATCCCAATGTCTCTCGAGTTTATGGAGTAGTAGAGGCTTTGTCAGACTAGTTATTAGACTGTGGTTGTGTTTAGATTTCCAGTATTGTGGTCATTTGGACCAAGCATTATAGTGAGCATGTTTTGTATTTTCTTCTTTAATGAGTTATTTAGAGAAGTGATGGGCTTAGAGGGTTAGCTTGGGGCTAATTATATCCCTAAGTACCATGTCATATCTCGGGAGATGATTTTGGGTCGTTACAAATTTGGTATTAGAGCCAAGTTTTAAAGGAGTCCTAGGGAGTCTAATGATGATAGGCGAATTTACACGCCTAAAGTACTATATTTTACCCATATTTTAGCTAAGTTTTGAGGACAAATTATATAATTCATGCACTTTTAATCCTTTTTCCTGTAATTGAGCTAACAAACGTGATTAGCAAGTTTTCAGGTATAAATGATGCAGATTTCAGCATTTTATGGATAACTTGATGCCAAAGGAAGCTTCACGAAAGAAGGAAGGGAAAGATTGGACGCCAAGGACCAAAAGTGACGCATGGAAAAACCTATCCCGGGCAAAAACAACATTTTCCAAGACTTTGGGGATCAGCAGTAACCTATAAGGATTAGGATAATGATGCAGTAACTTATTAGGATTAGGATAATGATACATTAACCTAGTAGGATTGGGTTAAGTAATGCATTAGCTTAGTAGGAATAGGATATGGGTATTATAAATACCCTATGGTGCTAGAGATTTTCATTCATTCTAGTTTTAATTCATTCTTCAATTAACCATTCTACTACTATATCTAATCCTTCCATTAATTCTACTTTTTATTCTTATTCTATTCATCTATTCAATTCTTAATTTTCGCAACAAGAGAAACATTACTTTGCAATGAAGTCACGCCTAAACGCCTACCACACGTTACTACATGACATCATTATTGTGGTATAATAACAATGTCGATTGTGATTTCCTTCGCACTCATGGGTAACTAAACTTCTCTGTTGGGGTTATGGAAGCCATATGAGATACTATCTATTTCTATGAGTTTGTGAATCCGTGACACGTCTGCTGCTTATATCATTATTCTCTTCATCTTAATCTAAATTCTTTGTGGTTGCAAACGCATAGAATACGCCAGTATAGCATTAACTTGTTCGAAAGAAAAGTTATATGTCTGGAAAAGAGATAATGTCAAGGTAATAGGGTCCCATCCCCTATTAAAAAGTTAGTTCCGTAACTGGATTAACCTCTTGGAGAATTTGTACCATTAGATACGCTTTAAGCTCGAAAGAGTTAAAGTGAAATAGTCCTTGTTTAGGTCGAAAGACGCTTGGATTTACCATCGAATACAATTCTCTATAAGCACATGCATGTCTGAATTCCGCATAACTCATAGACAATAGAGACGTACAACTCATAAGGTGGACATAATCCCAACTTCTCAATTCTCATTGTTTTACATCTTACCAAACATTCTTTCTTTTTACTTTGCTATTTTCCGTTTTTACTTTATTACTTTGTTTTCATTATTTTGCACGATGAAATCCCCCTTTTTTACGAGACTTGTACTAAAAGTCTAGTAATCTTTGCTTACTTGTTGACCAAGCTATTCCCTGTGGGATCGATACCCAACCCAGTTGGGTTATATATTTGACTATGACCGCTTTACACTCCTACGAGAGCTATAGATTGAGCGTTATCGAAAATTGGCGCCGTTTCTGGGGAATACGAGTGTCAATTAAGTTTGTGATAATTACTAGACCCTTTGGTCAAAGATTCTCGTACTTTTACTTTTAGTTTTTGTTTTTTTCTCTGCAGGTTTTTATTCAGTGCATGCCCCATACTCGAAGTTCTTGTCAACCGTTATTGCCTATCAATCCTGAACCACAACATATTGGCAGAATGGAGGCACAACACAAAATTGAAAGGATGGCTGCTCAACAGGAACAGGCGAGACTAGCTGCTCTAGCAGTTGCTCAAGTACATCAACAGAATATTGATAATCCTGAGCGAGCAATAAATCCTGACGACGAGGACCTAGGCGATGACGAATTACTAAACCCTAGGCATGCTGCTGAGATCGCAACACCTACCAACAGAAGAGATCGTCAAGCAAGGTTTAGGCATGAACGCCGACCCGTACAACCAGCTTTCGACGATGATGATGATGATCTTGATGGAGCTGGAGCCACAGGAGCCATTATTCCTCCACCATTGGCACCCGGAGCCAATTTCAACATCACAAGCACCATGATTCAGTTATTGCAACTCAAGGGATTATTTGGTGGACTAGCAGGCGATGATTCGAATATGCATCTCATCAACTTTATTTCTACATGCAAGTCATTTGACAATCCTGGCGTTGGTCAGAATGCAATTCGATTATGCCTATTTCCATTGTCTCTGTCTGGGGAGGCAACTCTATGGTTGAATGGGCTGACTCCTGATTCTATTACAAATTGGAGGCAATTGAGAGACGCTTTCCTAGAAAGATTCTTTCCGCCATCCAAAAGAGCACAATTAAGAGATGAAATCAGCAGCTTTCGGCAGATTCCAACCGAAGCTCTTCATGAAACATGGGAGAGGTTCAAGACGAAGCTTATGAGGTGCCCAAACCATCACATGACCAATGTCCACCTAATGGAGATACTATACAGAGCATTGAATTCAATAACTAAACCAGTGGTGGATAATGCAGCTGGAGGATCATTTATGGACCTCACCTTTGGGCAAGCAAGCAATATTCTAGATCGGATGACGAAGAAAAGTAGAGCTTGGCATACCAGTGATTCTGAGGTAGCAAGCTCTACTTTATCTATTGGCATAACTGCAGACCAAAGGAGAATAGAAGAAGAACGTGATCAAGATATGGCGCACATGAAAACACAAGTGGATCTTCTTACAAAGCATCTATTATTAGGGAAGACCAAAAAAGTCAAAGCTGTGGCGTTAAAAGGAAGAGACGAATCTGATTCGGAAGAAGAGGCCAACTACTTGAACAATCAGGGGGTTTCCGAGGTAATACCCAAGGAAACCAAGGTCGGAACTATTATGATAAATCTGGAAACAAGGACCAAGGTAGTTGGAAGAACAAGAATGAAAAGAGTGGTTTATATGTTCCCCCAGGAAGACGTGACACCACCACATCTAGTTCTGAAAGTATGGAAGATATGATGGCTAAACTATTGAAAGGAGTGGAAGCAACCAGCGCGGGAGTAACGGAGGTAATAAATGATTTGTCCCTAATGAAGCAATTGGTTGACTCACATTCCACTTAAATCAAGCAAATAGAGTAGCAATTGAGCCAACTTTCAGCAGCACTCAATCAAAGATAGGCTGGCACTTTACCTAGCGACACAGTGCAAAAACCAAGGAATGATAGGTCATGCATGGAAATTACTACCCGAAGTGGTAAGGTGCTGGAATCTTCATCAAAAGGCAAGAAAGTGGTTGACGAAGTAGCGGACATAGTTGATAACGCAAAAGGTGAAGAATCCGCAGAAGCTGGCCACGATGTCCATGACGTCAGCCCCAGCGGTTTACAGCCTGAAACTACCAAAATTCAGAAGCAAGAGGAGAAGAAAGCCGTGGAGAAAACAATTCCATACCCACCACCACCTTTTCCTCAAAGATTGAAGAAGGTGGCGGATGATACGAAGTTCAGCAAATTCATGACTATGTTAAAGCAGCTGACCATTAATGTTCCATTGGTGGAGGCACTTGAACAAATGCCTGGGTATGCGAAATTTATGAAGGATGTTTTGACAAAGAAGCGGGTAGCAAGCTATGAGTTGAAAGATAATGTTCATCACTGCAGCACAATCGCTACCCGATCACTAGTTCAGAAAAAGGCTGACCCCGATGCTTTCACTATTCCTTGCACCGTCGGATCTTTGAATTTTGCCAAGGCATTATGCGACTTAGGAGCCAGCATCAAGTTGATGCCATTATCTATTTATAAAAAGTTGGGGTTGGGTGATCCTACTCCAACCAATATGAGGCTCGTAATGGCGGATAGGTCGATAAAATGACCTGTTGGTATTCTATGTGATGTATTGGTAAAGGTTTCTTCATTCATCTTTCCGGCAGACTTTGTTATTTTGGATTGCGAGGCAGAATCAAAAGTCCCCATAATCTTGGGGCGCCCTTTCCTTGCTACAGGAAGTGTGCTCATTGATTTGAGAGCTAATGAGCTTTCATTTCGAATAAATGACGAAGTAGTTCGCTTTGATGTGCGCAAATTAATGAAGCAACCCAAAGAGCTGAATGTATTCTTGGTGGCTGATGTTTACTTTGATGATGAGAAAGAATTACTTGAAGAAGAACAAATTATTGATGACCCATTGGCGATTGTGCTCATGAATGGAGAGAGTAAG
The DNA here is from genome assembly GCA_030864225.1 of Capsicum baccatum var. pendulum. Lineage (NCBI taxonomy): Eukaryota > Viridiplantae > Streptophyta > Magnoliopsida > Solanales > Solanaceae > Capsicum > Capsicum baccatum. The sequence goes on along the minus strand of CM061558.1, from coordinate 183,217,351 downwards.
GATGCCGAAAATTGCGAAGAAGCTATTTGTGCTCTATCAGGATTAGGGACATATTGCCATGCTCCCAAGAAGCTGGACCTTGATCTCAAAAATTGATCCACACCATCAGCGAAGCCATCTATTGAAGAGCCACCCACGTTAGAATTGAAGGATCTGCCTAGTCATTTAAAGTATGCATTCTTAGGAAGCGGAAACACACTTCCAGTAATTATGGCGGCAGATTCGGGTGAGCAACAAGTTACAGCTCTCATTGCTATTCTACGAAAGTATATAAGACCCATTGGTTGGACCATCGCTGATATTATTGGTATCCCACCTGGGATTTGTACACACAAGATTCAGCTTGAAGAAAATTGCACACCCACCATTGAGCATCAAAGGCGTCTAAATCCACCTATGCAAGAGGTGGTAAAGAAAGAAATTATCAAGTGGTTAGATGCGGGGGTTGTGTATCCAATCTCTGACAGTACATGGGTAAGCCAGGTACAATGTGTTCCCAAGAAAGGAGGCATGAAGGTAGTCGCAAATAAAAATAATGAACTTATTCCACTCAGACCCGTCACCGGATGGAGAGTATGCATGGACTACCGAAAGCTGAATTCATGGACACTCAAAGATCACTTTCCAATGCCATTTATGGACCAAATGCTAGATCGATTAGCGGGGAAAGGATGGTTTTATTTATTAGACGGTTATTCAGGATATAATCAGATTTGTATTGCTCCCGAAGACCAAGAGAAAACAACGTTTACATGCCCATATGGTACATTTGCCTTTAAACGTATGCCATTCGGGCTATGTAATGCACCAGCCACCTTTCAACGTTGTATGATGTCCATTTTCTCTGATATGGTTGAAGATACTTTGGAAGTATTCATGGACAATTTTTCAGTGGTTGGCGAGGCGTTTGAAGCGTGCTTATCAAATTTAAGTATGGCATTGCAAAGATGTGTAGAATTCAACCTAGTGCTGAATTGGGAGAAGTGCCACTTTATGGTTAAAGAAGGAATCGTTCTTGGGAATAAAATTTTTGAAAAAGGAATTGAAGTTGATCGAGCGAAAATTGAAGTTATTGAGAAGCTACCACCCCCAATTTTAGTGAAGGGAGTTCGTAGTTTCCTCGGTCATGCAGGTTTCTATCTACGGTTTATCAAAGACTTCTCCAAAATTGCTAGTCCATTATGCAAACTTTTGGAGAAAGATGCAAAGTTTGACTTCAAAGAATATTGTTTGAAGGCATTCGAATGCCTCAAAGAAAAACTGATTGAAGCTCCTATCATGGTAGCACCAGAGTGGTCTTTACCGTTTGAAGTCATGTGTGACGCCAGTGGGGTAGCATTAGGCGCTGTGCTTGGCCAGAGAAGGGAGAAGATATTTCATCCTATCTACTATGCGAGCAAGATCCTGAACGAAGCCCAAAAGAACTACACTGTCACAGAACAAGAGCTCCTAGCGGTTGTGTATGCATTTGAGAAGTTTTGTGCTTATTTGTTGGGAACCAAAATAATCATTCATACAGACCATGCAGCGCTGAGGTATTTAATGACAAAGAAGGATGCAAAACCAAGACTAATTCGATGGGTCTTGCTGCTGCAAGAATTTGATTTCGAGGTTAAGGATAGAAGAGGTTGCGAGAACCAAGTGGCTGATCATCTATCTAGACTCGAAAACGAGCATATGGCACAACCTGGAATCGAGATTGCTGATGCATTCCCTAACGAGGAGATCTTAGCGACGATAATGGAAAAGTTACCATGGTATGCCGACTTTGCAAATTTTGTGGTGAGTAATGTGATACCTGCAAACTTATCTTACCATCAAAAGCGGAAGTTTATGCATGATGTAAAACACTACTGTTGGGATGAGCCATATTTGTTTCGACGATGCGCGGATGGTGTTATCCGACGATGTATATCCCATGTAGAGGTGCCTAATGTATTGGAAGCATGCCACACTTCCCAAGTTGAGGGACATTACGCAGGAAATCGGACAGCAAGGAAGGTATTGCAAAGTGGGTATTATTGGCTTTCTATATTTAGAGATGCCTACGACTTTGCGAGAAGGTGTGACCAATGCCAGTGACAAGGTGCAATTTCGAAACACCATGAGATGCCTATGTCGAAAATCCTTGAAGTAGAGCTCTTTGATGTATGGGGTATTGATTTCATGGGTCCATTCGTAAATTTGTTTGGAATGAAGTACATCCTAGTTGCTGTAGATTATGTCTCGAAATGGGTTGAAGCAGTAGCGTTGGGCGACAATGAGGGAAAGCGTGTTGTTGCATTCTTGAAGATAAATATATTCTCTCGCTTTGGAGTACCACGTACTATCATAAGCGATGGAGGGTCTCACTTTTGCAACAAGCTATTCAAATCCGTGTTGGCAAAATATGGTGTCAAGCAACATAAGGTAGCCACACCTTATCACCCGCAAACTAGTGGACAGGTAGAGGTTTCCAACAGAGAGATCAAGCAAATCCTTGCTAAAACGGTAAATGCTAATAGGAAATATTGGTCTCGGAAGCTTGACGATGCACTATGGGCATATAGGACGACATTTAAAACGCAAATTGGCATGTCCCCTTACCAACTAGTTTACGGGAAGGCATGTCACTTGCCCATTGAGCTTGAGCATAAGGCATTGTGGGCTTTGAAGTGGATAAATCTAAACTGGGATGATGCAATGAATCTGAGATTAGAGCAACTGAACGAGATGGATGAATTTCGTCTACATGCGTATGAAAGATCAGACCTAATCAAGGAGCGGATTAAAAAGTATTATGATCTACGGATTGTTCAACAAAACTTTCAAAAAGATGATATGGTACTTCTCTTCAATTCCAGATTGAAGCTATTCCCAGGTAAGTTGAAGTCCAAGTGGTCTGGTCCATACAAAGTTAACCAAGTTGACTCGTCTGGAGTAGTTGAGTTGGAAGACAATAATGGTGTTGTCTTCAAAGTGAATGGCCAATGAGTGAAACCTTATATCGGTCCTCTTGATTTGATAAATTATATGGCCATCGCTTATCTCGACGAAGTCTAAGTACTCGAGGTAACTATGTCGTGCCGCGACAATAAATCAAGCGCTAGATGGGAGGCAACCCATCGTTTATCGTTTTTCATTTTTTTCTAGTACGTGTTTTGCTTTTGGTAAATAAAAATCCAAAAATAAGAGTCGTGCCATAACCAAAACTAAGGCTCTTGATGGGAGGCAACCCATCATTCTAATCATTTTCATTGGTTTTGAGCAAATGTAGGTGCAAGAGGTATAAAATGAGGAGATCGGTTTCAAATTTTGATTTGGACGTATTGTATGTTAAAGGTGGTAAGTTAGGAATGAAGAAGCAAAAGGCTATGGATTGGGCATTGCTTATGAAAATATAGGCAACGAACAAGGCTAGGCCTAGGTAAAACTAGGCCACGAACAAGGCAAGGCCTAGACTATGGCCTAAGGTCTCGGATCTAGTGTGCCATAGCATAGGCGCTGCCCATGCCCAAGTATGCCATAGCATAGGCGCCACCTATGCTAGTGCCTTTTGTCTTTGAATCTCATATTCTAAGTGAAAGGCGCCGCCTATGCCTAGGAATGCCATGGCATAGGCGCCGCCTATGCCAAACAATTCTTTGCAAAAGGCGCCGCCTATTCCAAGCTTAGGCAAAGCAAAAGGCGCCGGCTATGGTCATTTCTTGTCTCCAGATCCGATTTTAAATGGGTCAAAATCCTCTCAAAAATTTTCCTTTTGCTCTCTTAATTCACGAGAACATCATCCAAAGGCATTAATCAAGTAAGTACTACTTTGTTCTTCATTTATATTCCGTAAGTACTACACTACTATGCCTATTATGAATTGTTAAATCTTGATATAGTAGAAGTGACTTGAATGTGGTTGATGTGTTGTGATACAACTAAGTGAGTGAAAGAATACGTAAGAATGATCTTAACATGTTTCCAACTTGAATTTGATTTTGGTTCATTGTCATACTTTTGCGGAATTGATATGGTCACAAAAATTGCATAATCTTGTCACTTGAATACTTACATGTTGGAATGACTTGTTCATCGGTATACGAATTATAGTTGCCTACCGACATAGGAGGTTGTGATTATTTGATACTATACCTTGATTCAATCTCTATGTAGTAGTTTATATATCTCACATATGCAAGTATTACCAAGATTATAAGAAGTATGACTGCACTGATTTTATTGTTGGAATATAGCACCTAAAATATATGTCGATGAAGTCTGAGTAATCAACCACTTTCACTTCACTAGTTTGTACCAACAAACTAAGTGTGGGTTGGTGCCCCTAATATGAATATTGTTTTAGTCTCAGGAACAATGACACCCAAAGAAAGACAAGGCAACCACTTTACAAAAAGGCAAGAAAAGAGGCCGAAAAGAGCAAGGAGAATCATCCTCGATGAAAGTACCACGCCGCATGTTCGGAATTAAATGGGTTTTAGAGGAGGAAGCAAAGGAATGGTATAGGAACAACAAAGAGAAGAAATATATTCATGTGGACTTGATAAACAAGGAAAGCCTAGCAAAGAAAGAACCGCGAATGTTGGCCAAGATCAAGGCGTTACATCTTGATTTCATCTTCCGAGTCATGGGAGAATGCAATCTCGATTTAACACGAGAATTCTATGCCAACTGGTCACCGAAAACCACAGGGAATGAAGTCAAGATTCGGGGCCAAGTTCTACAACTAAATGCGGATTTCTTCAACTCCTTTCTAGGTTTGCCTTCAGTTGATCCATCACCACTCAAGGAGCTGTAAAATAGACCTCCATATAGGGCCATTCGACACACACTTTGTGGAACAAGATCCATGGCACGATGGAGTAGACACAAGGACACCGGTCGGCACAACACCTTCCAATATGCTCCTTTGAATAGGGAAGCTAGGATATAGTTGCACATAGTCAACTCTTGCCTTATTCCAGGGACGCAATACATAAAAATAACAAGAGATAGAGTGTGCTTGGTATATGCATTGATGACGAATGTCCCTATCAACATTGGGGCAATCATTCGGTCTACAATGCAAAAGGCTAGGCTACACAAGCGGTCCTATTTCAGCTTCGGCAATCTGTTGATTGCAATTTTGAGGAAGGAAGACATCGAAGAGGAGCCGGCTGATCATAAACTCCCACACAACCCGAAGAAGGTTGAACTCACAAAGGTCAAAGATGCTGAATCAACACATGGCGTCAACCTTACTACGGCAGAGAGACATGCTCGGGACAAAAGTTTTTTTTGCCATCTTTATGGCATGACTCGGTTTACAATGATGAGCAGAGGTCGTGTTCCAACTGCTGTAGAGCTCCAACAGCTAGATCATGACTATCCAATGAATGTGCATGCAAGGGAGATGTGTGGAGTAGGTACATATTTTGAGGAACCTCTTGATGACGATGTGCCAACCGATGATGATCGATGAATGCCAGACTCCGACGTGGAGGAGAATTCTGATGACGATGAATCCTATGATGATTCCGACGAAGGAGGTATGACCCCCGACATAGAGGAGGAGTCCGACTGACCAGGTTCTTCATATTTATTTTCCACTGAGGGCAGTGTGTCCTGTCTAAGTGTGGGGTGGTGGTATTTGCATGCTATACTCCTTTATCCGCATTTGCATTTATGTTTGTTTGCTTAGCTTAGTTTTTTTTTTTTTTCGTTTTTTCTATAGTTAAAGATTTTTTTAGTAGTTAAATTATTCTAATAGGCAGCATGAGATTATAACAAGAGTTTGTGCTAAAATCATGACTATTGAGACGTTTAGGATCTAATTGTGACTCACTATGTGATATTGTGTGGTTTAATTCCTTCATCTGCTGGGTCAAGAGTCTATACTACTCCCAATAAAGTCGACCATGTGCCTTATTTGTATGAGGATATAGTATATTCTATGCTTGTGGCTGATGCTAGAACTTGCCTGGTATGTATGTAAAGCGAAATAAAGAGTGTGAGTTTAGGAGATGATTTAGGCATTTCTTTGGCAACCTATGATTGTTTACCTTCATTTTATCTAACCATGGACATCATCCTAGATAACCCCTTTTGAGCCTTTAGCCTATTTTCTTTGACAACCTCATATGTAAGCCTAATCCATTTTTTTCAAGACCATAATTTGATCCAAATTCCTAAGTGCTTTAAAGTGTAAAGTCATGTGACAAAATAAGAGGAAATTGGGTGAGAATGTAATGGTGCTTAAATTTGTTATGAAAAAGAATTGCTATCATAAGAGGTGTTATGAAAAGAAAAAAAAAGGGAAAGGAAAACTAAAAAGTTAGTTGTGTTTAAAATTGAAAAACAAAGGTGGAAAAAGGGGTGGTAGAATAAAAGAAAGTAGAAAGGTTGTTTGAAATAAAAGTGTTAATGGCATAATGTGATGTATTAAAGCGCTTAGGAACATAGTCACTATTTCTGGCCAAAATAGTCCTACTCGTCCCTTACCCTACATTACAACCTGTAGAAGACCTATTGGATCCTAAGCTTAGCATTCTGACATTTAGTGGAGCATTACACTAAGGGCAATCCTATGGTCATCAGTTTCAACATATGAATTCTTTGTGAGAGCGAGACCAAGGATACCCTTCTACCCATGTTTCGACAAATATACTATGCTTGTGAGTGATTATGGATAATATATTGTGAGACACACATGGTTGACGAGTTTTGGTTAGTTGTGTATGATTCTTTGTACCTTAACTTTTGGATACGAATTAACTACCATCACGAGTCTATGTTAGAGGTTAAATTATTTCTACTAATGATCGGAAAACTACTCTTTGTTGATAATTGCTGTGCTTGTCTTGACGAATATTTTGTGTTATTACTATGAAACCCTAAGTAAATGTTTGATGGACATGATATTTTGTTTGAGGATGAACAAAGCTTTAAGTGTGGGGTGTTGATGATAGGCGAATTTACACGCCTAAAGTACTATATTTTACCCATATTTTAGCTAAGTTTTGAGGACAAATTATATAATTCATGAACTTTTAGTCCTTTTTCCTGTAATTGAGCTAAAAAATGTGATTAGCAAGTTTTCAGGTATAAATGATGCAGATATCAGCATTTTATGGATAACTTGACACCAAAGGAAGCTTCACGAAAGAAGGAAGGGAAAGCTTGGACGCCAAGGACCAAAAGTGACGCATGGAAAAACCTGTCCCGGGCAAAAACAACATTTTCCAAGACTTTGGGGATCAACAATAACCTATAAGAATTGGGATAATGATGCAGTAACTTATTAGGATTAGGATAATGATACATTAACCTAGTAGGATTGGGTTAAGTAATTCATTAGCTTAGTAGGAATAGGATATGGGTATTATAAATACCCTATGGTGCTAGAGATTTTCATTCATTCTAGTTTTAATTCATTCTTCAATTAACCATTCTACTACTACTTCTAATCCTTCCATTAATTCTACTTTTTATTCTTATTCTATTCATCTATTCAATTCTTAATTTTCGCAACAAGAGAAACATTACTTTGCAAAGAAGTCACGCCTAAACGCCTACCACACGTTACTACATGACATCTTTATTGTGGTATAATAACAATGTCGATTGTGATTTCCTTCGCACTCATGGGTAACTAAACTTCTCTGTTGGGGTTATGGAAGCCATATGAGATACTATCTATTGCTATGAGTTTGTGAATCCGTGACACGTATGCTGCTTATATCATTATTCTCTTCATCTTAATCTAAATTCTTTGTGGTTGCAAACGCATAGAATACGCCAGAATAGCATTAACTTGTTCGAAAGAAAAGTTATATGTCTGGAAAAGAGATAATGTTAAGGTAATAGGGTTCCATCCCCTATTAAAAAGTTAGTGTCGTAACTGGATTAACCTCTTGGAGAATTTGTACCATTAGATATGCTTTAAGCTCGAAAGATTTAAAGTGAAATAGTCCTTGTTTAGGTCGAAAGACACTTGGATTTACCGTCGAATACAATTCTCTATAAGAACATGCATGTCTGAATTCCGCACAACTCATAGCCAATAGAGACGTACAACTCCTAAGGTGGACATAATCCCAACTTCTCAATTCTCATTGTTTTACATCTTACCAAACATTCTTTCTTTTTACTTTGCTATTTTCCGTTTTTACTTTATTACTTTGTTTACATTATTTTGCACGATGAAATCCCTCCTTTTTACGAGACTTGCACTAAAAGTCTTGTAATCTTTGCTTACTTGTTGACCAAGCTATTCCCTGTGGGATCGATACCCAACCCAGTTGGGTTATATATTTGACTACGACCGCTTTACACTCCTACGAGAGCTGTAGATTGAGCGTTATCATCTAACAAGCTGCATTTAGTAGAGTGTAGATTATCGGTGTGTAGCGCGCCATATCTATGAGAAAAAGGCTACAAAATGTTTTAGAAAAAAGTTGTTTGTTTATTTCAGATTCTATCGTACCTACAGTTTCCCCTCTAATCTAATAATTCATTCTCTCCTATTTCAGAAACTACCTCTCCGAAGAGCGAATGCCCATAGAAACAACGATGAACAACCCCCACCTGTTGATCCTTTGAATGATACTGTGTCTCATGCTGTCTTTTGGGCGGCCTTTCAAGCGTTATCCCAAGTAGTCACTGCTAATGTTCGAGCCAATAACCAAGCCGCAGTTGTAAGTCTGTAGGGAGGTGATGTAGTTGCTTCTAGGATCTATGATTTCATGTAGATGAATCTGCCAGAATTTTATGGGTCTCAGGTAGGGGAGGATCCACAGTTGTACCTTGAGAAGGTGAGAAAGATCACGCAGGTGATGCATAATTCTAAGGAAGAAAGTGTTGAGTTGGCATCTTATAAGTTGAAAGACATAGCTTATGACTAGCTTGTATCGTGGAGAATGGGTAGAGGTGAGGATGCTACTCCTATGACTTGGCAGGTATTCTAAGATGCATTCTTGTACAAGTTCTTTCTGCTTGAGATGAAAAAAACAAAGATTGGGAGTTTATGAACTTGAGGCAGGGCTCCATGACTATTAAGGAGTACTAGTTGAAGTTCAACCAGTTGGCCAAGTATGCTACTGATTTGATTTCTGACACTCGAGCTAGTATGAGCAAGTTCGTGATATGTGTTTCTAGTTTGGTGCAGAAAGAGTGTAAGAATGCGATGCTACATAGAGATATGGATATATTTAGGTTGATGATGCATGCATAATACATAGAGGTGGATAAGATTAAAGAGAGATTGAGTGAGGGGTAACAAGAGGTCTATATCTGAGCAGCATAAGTATAGTTATCCTAGGTTCTATAGAGAAAACAACTCTCAATTTCAGAGACGTTCATCTATTTCAGTGCCTTCATCAGCTAGTGCTCCTGCGCCTAGAGACAGGTAGGAGCAAGGGAGCAGATCTCTTATGTCAAGGTCGTAGAACAGTGTTGGTAATAGGCCATGTTATCCTCCTTGTGCTAATTGTGGTAGGGATCATCCCGATGAGTGTTTCATAGATTTGAGGGGTTGTTATTATTGTGGCAAGAAGGTCCATAGACTTATAGATTGTTCGCATGCTAGCCAGGGGACCAGATATACCCAACCTCAGGCACAGACTACTAGTACACTAGCTCCTGTCCCTCGTTCCACCCCTATTCAGGGCGCTTCATCTAGCACTGCTGGTGGTCAGTTCTAGAACAGATTTTATGCCTTACCATTCCATCAGGAGTAGGAGGACACTCCCAATATTATTATTGGTATGCTCTGCATCTTTTATTTTGATGTTTATGTGTTGTTGGACCCCGGGTCAAATCTCTCCTATGTGACCCCATTTGTTGCTGCGAATTTCAAAATGAGTCCCAAAAAGATTCATGACAAGTGTTTAGAGATTGTCCTATTACTGTTCTTCATAGAGTCATACTTGCTGATTTGATAAAGTTATACATGGTGGATTTTGACCTTATTCTGGGATGGATTGGCTTTATTCCTACTATGCATCTATAGACTGTCGTACCTATGTGGTCAAATTTTAGTTCCCTGATGAGCCATTTTTTGAGTGGTCTGGGAGTTTGGTATCTCTCAAGAGTTATTTTATCTCCTATCTCAAAGATAGAAAGCTAAATCCAAAGGTTGCCTTTATCACCTAGTTAGAGTCAAAGACACTAAGTTTGAGGCTCCAACTATTCAGTCACTCAATATTGTTAATGAGTTTCCTGATGTTCTTTTGGAAGATCTCCCAGGGGTACCTCCCGATAGAAAGATAGAATTTGGGATTGACCATCTTCCCGACAGTTATCCCATTTCTATTCTACCATACCATATGGGACCTGCTGATCTTAAGGATTTGAAAGAGCAACTCAAGATCTTTTAGATAAAGGTTTCATAAGGCCCAGTATTTCTCCTTGGGGTGCACCTGTTCTATTCGTGCGAAAGAAAGCTAGTTCTTTGCATATGTGCATTGACTATCATCAACTTAACAAGGTCACGATAAAAAGTAAGTATCCTCTTCTGAGAATTGATGACCTATTTGATTAGTTGCAAGGTGCAAGTTATTTCTCCAATAAAGACCTTAGATCCTACTATCATCATCTTAAAGTGAGGAAATGTAATATTCTAAAGACACCCTTCTGAACCCGCTATGGTCACTTTGAGTTTCTTGTCATGTCTTTTGGGATAACCAATGCCCCAACAACTTTTATGGACCTCATGAATCGAGTGTTCAAGAAATATCTTGATATATTTTTCATAGTGTTCGTAGATGATATCCTTGTGTACTATTGTAGTGAGAATGACCATCCAGATCACCTTAGAATTGTCTTGTAAACTCTTACAGGTCACCAGTTGTTCACAAAATTTAGTAAGTGTGAATGTTGGCTAAGGTCTGTAACCTTTCTGGGTCATATGGTTTCAGCCGAAGGTATTAGAGTTGATCCCTAAAAGACAGAAGCTATAAGAAATTGTCCTAGACCTATCTTTCCATCTGACATTAGAAGTTTCTTGGGTAAAGCGGGCTACTACCGCCATTTAGATTAAGTGTGTTGTACAACCTGGGCAAGGCCAATGTAGTGGCATTTTCCCTACACAGATTGTCTATGGGTTGTGTTGCTTATGTAGAGAAAGGTAAGAAACCATTAGATACGCTTTAAGCTCGAAAGAGTTAAAGTGAAATAGTCCTTGATGGTCGAAAGACGCCTTGATTTACCATAGAATACGATTCTCTATAAGCGCATGCATGTCTGAATTCCGCATAACTCATAGTCAATAGATACGTACAACTCATAAGGTGGACATAACCCTAACTCTCAATTCTCATTGATCAAAACCAACCAAGCAATCCGTTTTACTCTTCTATTTTCCGTTCTTACGTTATTATTTTGATACTCTTAAATTCACGCTACAATCCCCTTTTTTTTACGAAACTTTCACCAAAACTCTAATAATCTTTGCTTACTTAATGACCAAGTATTCTCTATGGGATTCGACACCCAACCCAGTTGGGTTCTATATTTGACAACAACTGCTTACACTCTTATGAGAGTTGTAGTTTAAGCGTTATCAAATTTTGGCGTCGTTTCCGGGGAATACGGTTGTCTACTAAGTTTGTGATAATTACTAGACCCTTTGGTCAAAGATTCTCGTACTTTACTTTTAGTTGTTGTTTATGCTTTCTGCAGGTTTTGTTTAGTGCATGCCCAATACTCGAAGTTCTGGTCAACCATTATTACCCATAAACCTTGAACCATAACGTATTGGCAGGATGGAGGCGCAACGTGACATTGAGAGAAGGGCTGCTAAACAGGAGTAGGCTAGATTAGCTGCGTTGGCTGCTGCTTAAGTGCATCAACAAAATATCGATAACCCTGGGAGAGCAGCAGATACTGATGATGAGGACTTGGGTGATGATGAGTTACTAAACCCGAGGCGTGATGCTGAAGTTGTGACACCGGCAAACAGAAGAGATCGTCAAGTAAGATTTTCGCCTGAACGCCGAGCCGTGCAAATACCGTTTGATGATGATGATGATCTTGATGGAGCTGTCCCCACAGGAGCTATTATTCCTCCGCCATTGGCACCCAGAGCTAAGTTCAATATCACTAGCACCATGATTCAGCTTTTGCAACTCAAGGGATTATTTGGTGGACTAGCAGGCGATGATCCGAATATGCATCTGATCAATTTTATCTCTACATGCAAGTCATTCAACAATCCAGGTGTTGGACAGAATGCTATTCGGCTGCGTTTATTTCCATTGTATCTATTTGGGGAGGCAACGCTGTGGTTGAATGGGATGACTCCTGATTCTATTACAAATTGGAGGAAATTGAAAGACGCTTTCCTAGAAAGATTCTTTCCACCATCCAAGAGAGCACAATTGAGAGATGAGATCAGCAACTTTCGATAGTTTCCAACTGAAGCTCTCCACGAAACATGGGAGAGGTTCAAGACGAAGCTTATGCGGTGCCCAAATCATCATATGACCAATGTCCACTTGATGGAGATATTATACAGAGCTTTGAATTCGGTAACTAAGCCAGTGGTTGATAATGCTGCAGGTGGGTCATACATGGACCTTACTTTTAATGAAGCAAGTGGTATGCTAGATCGTATGACAAAGCAGAGTAGAGCTTGGCATACCAGGGATTCGGAGGTAGCAAGCTCTACTATATTTATTGGCATAACGGCAGAACAGAGGCGAAGAGAAGGGGAGCATGACCAGGATATGGCTCACATAAAAACACAGATGGATCTTCTTACAAAGCATCTATTATCAGGAAAGACCGAAAAAGTCAAAATGGTTGCATCAAAAGGAAGAGACGAATCCGATTCTGAGGAAGAAGCCAACTACTTGAACAATCAGGGGGGTTTCCGAGGCAATGCCCAAGGAAACCAAGGTCGGAACTATTATGATAATTCTAGAAATAAGGACCGTGATCAAGGTAGTTGAAAGAACAAGACTAACAGGAGTGGCGTGTATATTCCTCCTGGAAGATGTGACGTCATTACATCTGGTTCCGAAAATATGTCCATGGAAGATATGATGGCTAAGCTGTTGAAAGGAGTTGAGGCAACCAGCACGGGAGTAACAGAGGTAATCAATGATTTGTCTTCAATAAAGCAATTAGTTGACTCGCATTCCACTTCAATAAAATAGCTAGAGCAACAATTGAGTCAATTATCTATGACATTCAACCAAAGAAAGGCTTGAACACTACCCAGCAACACAGTGCAAAACCCTAGGAACGATGGAACATGCATGGCCATTACTACCAGGAGTGGTAGGGTGCTGGAAACTTCATCCAAAGGAATGTAAGTGTTCAATGCAGAACCTGGAGGCGCCGATGAAGCTACAGAGGACGTTAGTGATGTCACCCCGCCATGTCCACAGCCCAAAAAGATCGCCAATCCGAAGCAAGAGGAATAGAAAGTCGTGGAGAAAACTACTCCCCTTCCACCACCACCTTTTCCTCAAAGACTAAAGAAGAGAGCTGATGATACCAAGTTAAATAAATTCATGTCAATGTTAAAAAAGCTGACCATTAATGTTCCGTTGGTAGAGGCGCTAGAATAGATGCCTGGCTACGCAAAATTTATGAAGGATCTTCTGACAAAGAAGCGGGCAGCAAGCTATGAGCCGACAGATGATATTCATCATTGCAGTGCAATTTCCACAAGGTCCACAGTACAGAAGAAGGCAGAACCTGGTGCTTTCACTATTCCTTGCACGGTTGGATCTATGAATTTTGCTAAGGCATTGTGCGATTTGGGAGCAAGCATCAATTTGATGCCACTATCCGTCTACAGAAAGTTGGGGTTGGGGGACCCTACACCAACCAATATGCGGCTCGTGATGGCAGATAGGTCGGTAAAACGACCTGTTGGTATCTTAAATGATGTGTTGGTGAAGTTTTCCACCTTCATCTTTCCTGCAGACTTTGTTATTTTAGATTGCGAGGTGGATTTTGAAGTTCCCATAATCTTGGGACGCCCTTTCCTCGCAACTGGAAGTGTGCTTATTGACATGGGAGCTAATGAGCTTTTATTTTAGTTGAATGATGAAGTGGTCCGTTTTGATGTATGCAAAGTAATGAAGTAGCCCAGTGATATGAATGTGTTCTCTATGGATGATGCTTGTTATGAGGATGATAAAAACTTATTTGTAGAGAAGCAGCCTATTGATGAGCCATTGTCTGCTGCGCTACTGAATGTTGAGCATGAGGACGATGAAGATTATAATGAAACTATGTGTGCTCTAACAGAAATAGGGTCCTATTCTCATACTCCTAAACAACCGAACCTTTATCTTAAGAATAAACCGTCACCAACAGCGAATACTTCCATTGAAGAGCCACCAGTACTAGAATTGAAAGAGCTCCCCAATTATCTAAGGTATGCATTCTTGGGAAGTGGAAGTACACTTCCTGTGAGTGTGGCAGATGATTTAAGTGAACAACACGTAGAGGCTCTCATCTCTGCTCTGAAGAGATACAAGAGAGCTATGGGTTGGACTATTGATGATATAATTGGTATCCCTCCTAGGATATGTATGCACAAGACTCATATCAACGAAGATTGCATGTCTATAAGTAAGCATCAGAGTCGTCTGAATCCATTCATAAAACGATGCACCATCTATCTCGATGAAGTCTAAGTAATCGAGATAGCTATGTCGTGCCGAGACAATAAATTAAGCGCTTGATGGAGGCAACCCATCATTTTTAATTGTTTTTGTCGTTTTTGTTTTCTTAGGATTTTATCGAGCCACAACCAAAACTAAAGCGCTTGATGGGAGGAAACCCATCGTTCTAATTGTTTTTGTTGTTTTTGAGTAAATGTAGGTGCAAAAGGTGTAAAGGAGGAGATTGGTTTCAAATTTTGATTTGGAAGTATTGCATGTCGAAGGTGGTAAGTTAGGAATGAAGAAGCAAAAGGCTATGGGTTAGGCATTGCCTATGAAAATATAGGCAAAGAACAAGGCAAGGCTACGTAAATATAGGCCACGAACAAGGCAAGGCCTATGCTATGGCATAAGCTCTCGGATTCTAGAGTTCCATAGCATAGGCGCCGCCTATGCTCAACAATGCCATAGCATAGGCTTTGCCTATGCAAAAGCCTTCTGCTCAACTAGGCAAAGCATTACGTATGGCCTATGCTATGGCCTTCTGCTCAACTAGGAAAAGCTAAAGGCGCCGCCTATGCCATTGCCTTTGCTCTCTGAATCTACAATGCCATAGCATAGGTGCCGCCTTTTCCTCCCAAAACTCTCAAAACTTTTATTTTTGCTCATTTAACTTTGCAAGAACATCTTCCGAGGCCATCAACCAAGTAAGTACTTCTTTCCTCTTCTTTTATATTACATAAGTATTACAATACTACGCCTATAATAAGTTGTTAAATCGTGAAGTAGTGTTGGTGATTTGAATGTGGTTGATACAACTAAGTGAGTGAAAGAAAATGTATGGATGCTCTTGACTTGTTTCCAACTTGTATTTGATTTTGATACACTGTCATACTTTTGCGAAATCGACATGGTCAAGATAATTGCATAATCTTTTAACTTGAAAGCTTACATGTTGAAATGACGTGTTCATTGGGATGAAAATCATGGGTGACTACAAACCTGCGATGTTGTGATTCTTTCTATGCCATAAATTAATACGCTATCTATGTAGTAGTTTTTTTCAAAAGATGCATTAGTCCAAACACGAAAGCATTATCAATATTGCATATAGTTAAAGATAACATGCAAGTATGACTGTGCTGAACATATTGTTGGAACATATCGCCTAAATGTATGTCGATGAAGTCTGAGTAATCGACATCACTCACTTAATTAGTTTGTACAAACAAATTAAGTGTGGGGTGGTGCCACTATTGTCTGTTTGTCGATTGAATCTTCCGAGATGAAGCTAACATAACTTTATTGAGATCTCAGGTAGAATGGAACAAAAAGGATGAAAAGGAAAATAAAAAGCGCCCACCACACAGAAAGGTAAGAAAAGAGGAAGAAAAGAGCAAGCTGAATCCTCCGTGCTGCAAATACCTCGACGCACTCTTGGAATCAAGTGGGGTACTTATGAGGAACGTCTGAGGATGATGACTCTGATGATGAGTCCGACACAGGGCGTATGACCCCAGACATAGAGGAGGAGTCCGACTAACTAGGTTCTTCTTATTTATTTTCCACTAAGGGCAGTGTGTCCCGTCCAAGTGTGGGGTGCTGGTATTTGTATGCTTTAAATCTTTGTCTGCATTTGCTTATTTATGTGTGTTTTGCTTATTTATGTTTGTTTGTTTTAATTTTTTTTAGGAATTTTTTTTTTTGTTACAAACTTTGCATAAAATTGTTCTGATAGGCAGCATGGTATTATGACAAGGGTCTGTGATAAAATCATTACTATTGAGATGTTTAGGCTCTAAGTGTGACTCACTGTGTGATAATTGTGTGGTTTAATTCCTTCATACGTTGGGTCAAGAGTCTATACTGCTGCCAATAAAGTAAACCATGTGCCTTGTGTGTGTGAGATAATAGTATATTCTATGT
Source organism: Capsicum baccatum var. pendulum (assembly GCA_030864225.1). Classification (NCBI taxonomy): domain Eukaryota; kingdom Viridiplantae; phylum Streptophyta; class Magnoliopsida; order Solanales; family Solanaceae; genus Capsicum; species Capsicum baccatum. The sequence goes on along the minus strand of CM061558.1, from coordinate 183,200,840 downwards.
TTGTGGCTGATGCTAGAACTTGCCTAGTATGTATGTAAAGCGAAATAAAGAGTGTGAGTTAGGAGATGATTTAGGCATTTCTTTGGCAACCTGTGATTGTTTACCTTCGTTTTATCTACCCATGGACATCATCCTAGATAACCCCCTTTGATCCTTTAGCCTATTTTCTTTGACAGCCTCATATGTAAGCCTAATCCATTTTTTTCAAGACCATAATTTGTTCCAAATTCCTAAGTGCTTTAAATTGTAAAGTTATGTGACAAAGTAGGAGGAAATTGGGTGAGAGTAGTGCCTTAAAGTGAATTGGTACTTGAATTCGTTATGAAAAAGAATGGTTATCATAGAGGCGTGTTATAAAAAAAAAGAGAGAAAAATGAAAAGGAAAATAAAAAGTTAATTCTGTTCAAAATTGAATAACAAAAGAGGTAAGAAGGGGTGGTAGATTAAAAGAAATTAGAAAGGTTGTTTGAAAGAAAGTGTTAATGGCATAATGTGATGTATTAAAGCGCTTAGGAACATAGTCACTATTTCTGGCCAAAATAGTCCTACCCGTCCCTTAGCCAACATTACAACCTGTAAAAGACCTATTTGATCCTAATCTTAGCATTCTGATATTTAATGGAGCATTACACTAAGGGCAAGCCTATGGTCATCAGTTGCAACATATGAATTATTTGTGAGAGTGAGAGCAAGGATAATCTTATACCCATGTTTGAAATATATACAATACTTGTGAGTGATTATGGGTGATATATTGTGAGACACACATGGTTGATGAGTGTTGGGTAGTTGTGTATGATTCTTTGTACACTAACTTGTGGATACGAATTCACCATCATCACAACTCTATGTTAGAGGTTCAATTGTTTCTAGTAGTGATCAGAAAACTACTCTTTGTTAATAATTGTTGTGCCTGTCTTGATGAATATTTTGTGATGTTACTGTGGAAATCCTAAGTAGATGTTTATATGTACATGATATTTTGTTTGAGGACGAACAAAGCTTTAAGTGTGGGATGTTGATGATAGGTGTAACTTATAACTTTAGGCTAAGTTTTAAGGACAAAATATATAATTCCTGCACTTTTAGTCCTTTTTCCTGTAAGTGAGCTAACAAACATGATTAGCAAGTTTTCAGGTATAAATGATGAAGATTTCAGCATTTTATGGATAACTTGACGCCAAAGGAAGCTTCACGAAAGAAGGAAAGCAGCGTTTGGACACCTATGGACTGAAAGTGATGCATGGATAACTTGTCCCAGGAAAAACCAACATTTACAAAGACTTGGGGATCAGCAGTAACTTAGTAGGATTAGGACAAGTATGCAGTAACCCAGTAGGATTAGGACAAGGATAAAATCCCTGTTTCAATAGGACTAGGATATGGATGTTATATAAACCCTATTTTGCTGAAACTTTTCAGCATTCTCTTCTTATTCCCCCTTCTATTCCTTCCCATTCTAAAAAATTCTTATTCACTCCTTAATTAATTCAAGTCTTTTTCATTCAACGTTTGATCCTAATTCACGTTACACTTTCTGACAGAGAAAGCACGGCCCTTGTGACCAACGTGAGATCGTGATGATATTTATTGTGATCTCCGTTGCAATCATGAGTAGCTAAACTTCTCTGTTAGGGTTATGGAAGCCTTATGAGATACGATCTATTGCTATGAGTTTGTGAATTCTTGACACGTATGCTGCTTATATCATTACTCTCTTCATATTAATTTAAATTCTTGTGGTTGCAAACATATAGAATACGCCAGTATAGCATTAACTTGTTCGAAAGAAAGGTTACATGTCTGGAAAAGAGATAATGTCAAGGTAATAGGGCACCAACCCCTGTTAAAAAGTTAGTGCCATAACTGGATTAACCTCTTGGAGAATTTGTACCATTAGATACGCTTTAAGCTCGAAAGAGTTAAAGTGAAATAGTCCTTGATGGTCGAAAGACGCCTTGATTTACCATAGAATACGATTCTCTATAAGCGCATGCATGTCTGAATTCCGCAAAACTCATAGTCAATAGATACGTACAACTCATAAGATGGACATAACCCTAACTCTCAATTCTCATTGATCAAAACCAACCAAGCAATCCGTTTTACTCTTCTATTTTCCGTTCTTACGTTATTATTTTGATACTCTTAAATTCACACTACAATCCCCCATCTTTTACGAAACTTTCACCAAAAGTCTAATAATCTTTGCTTACTTAGTGACCAAGTATTCCCTGTGGGATTCGACACCCAACCCAGTTGGGTTCTATATCTGACAACGACCGCTTACACTCTTACGAGAGCTGTAGTTTGAGCGTTATCACTAAGCCAATCTTGAACACAAATAAGGCATTTCACATATTTAGAAGTCAATGAACTTCCAAATGGATCAGGAATATGACCGTCGGTGCTAAACACACATTCTGATTCCACACTTGACATTGGAATGGCCAATATATCATGAGCCAAATGTAACAGGACGGGCAACCTAGAAGAATTAACTTTCGACCAATTTAAGATATCAAAATCCTCGAGTTTAGATTCAGATACAGGCTTGGGCACAAGCTCCTAGTCTTCACCAAGGTATTTATCCAACTCACAATTATTACCTCCAGTACTACCACATTCTTTTGACTTTTTCTTCATGTAAAGTTTATTTCTCAAAGTATTTGTCTTCAAACTTTGAGAATAAGCAACATTATATAAATAAGATCTAGATGAGTCAGATGAAGTGTATCCACATGAAGAAGAATTATTTTTAGAACCTTTAGAATCCTTTCGTACTTAGAAAACAAACAAATTCTTCAAATCAGATTCGACTTCATCACTTACTTTGTTTCCCTTTTCTTTTCCTAATAACTCTTCAAGCGCAAAGCTAACATACTCAAACTTATTATGAGGATACAATGCAGAAGAAATAAAAATCATTTATTTTATCTTTTCAAGAGTCCACCAATAAGTCTTGAACTTTTCATTCATCCCTATAGCCATTTTGTACAACTCAAGATAATCACTTGTCATACTCACTTTTAAATAAACATGAAGTTCACTTATATCCTCAAAGTGAACATTACAAATGACATACCGTGAACCTAAAACCTTTAGGGTGAGCTTATAAAATCTTTTAAAGAAACATTATGACATTCCTCACATTTACCTAATCATCACTTTGAATTAAACCTACAATGCTACCATCTCCACAAACATCAGTAGAAAGATAAGAATTAAAGTTATCATCATAATTATCAAAACTCTCAAAAGCCTTCTCAAAATTTTCTGATGCCTTCAACATCAAATAGGTGGAATTTCACCTAATAGGAACATCTAATGATAACATCTTACCAAATTTTATCATTTGCATTTCACAATATTTCATGAAGTTTCTTGTTCTTGCAGAAAAGGATCTAACATACTTAACTATTTGACTTGCCAATTTAATAGAAGGACCAATTTCCTTCAAACCATCTTGAATAATTAGATTAAATATGTGAACCATACATCTCATGTGGATATTCTTATAATCTATTACATTGGTTCCCATATATCTAACTTCTTAGACAAAGCTGAAACCGCAACATTATTTGAAGAAACATTATCAATAGTAATCGTGAAGACATTGTCCAAATTCCAATCAAGCAAACAATTACTAATAAACTCCACCAAATGCTAACCTTTATGACAAGTGATAGGGAAAACATTCAATATTCTTTTAAGAAGCACCCAATCTCTATCAATAAAGTGAGCAGTCAAACACATATAGTTAATTCTTTGCACTGGTTTCCATGTGTCTGTTGTAAGACAAATTCCTGGTTGCATTTATCTAAAAGACCTCTTCAAGCTTAGTCTCAATTCACCATATACATCATAAGAATATATTTTTATTGTTCTAAGGGAAGGAGTTTGAAATAAAGGTTGATTTTTGCTCATAAACTTCTTAAAGCCTTCATTTTCTATGAAGCTAAATGGTAGTTCATCTACAATAATTATCTCGACTAAATATCTCCTAACTACCTCTTGGTCAAATTTCCAGTATTCTCCTAATGAATCCTCTATTTGAAAGTTTAGCAATGTTTGACCATTAGATGAGGTCAGTGGGGGCTTATACATATTGGATCTACTCAAATATTATCTCAGTCCACTTGTTCCATTTTCTCGAACGAGCAGCATAATTTTGATGACAACATACACACTTTGCTTTAACTAGTTTGCCATTTTCAAATATCATTTCAAAATATTCCCAAGTAGTAGATCTAATTTTCCTTTCTTTTATTTTCTTTGGATCAACAGTGTCAATTGAGGTATCATTACTATTCTTGAGTATACTATCAACTGAACTAGCCACATTAACTTGACTGTCATTAGCCATCTATGTAAAATTTGATGAGAAAACAAAATTAACCACTAAAATAGTAAAATCACTTTGGTGAACGGTGAAGTGAACTAATGTCTCATACTCTCATTTACTAAGAAAGACACAATTACTAACCTCATTTTCTGATTTTCAGGTATGTTTTCCAAAATCAAGAATTCAATAATTTTTCAAACCAGAATTCATAGGAAAGACAAAATTTTCCAAACCAAATTAAAAAAATACAATTGAAAAAAATAGCCACTATAATGATCAAGACTCTCTACACCATACATATAAATAAAAAAAATAGTGTATCAAAAAAGTCAGAAAAGGGATAAAGAAGAAGAAAAACAAAAAAAAATAGAAAAGTAAACGCCAATGGGTACCTGGTTCATTAATCCCGTTGATTGTTGGTTTGTTGGTTCGACCATTCCCTGTTCCCCTTCGTGCTTTCACCATTCCCCTTTACCGCTCACCGTTTTGACTTTCCCCTTTGCTCAGTGTAAGTGTATCAGGGTTCTTGGCTGAGTGTATTTGGATGTTGGTGCTTTGGATTGCGGAATGTATTTAGACTTTGGGGCTTTGGGCTGTAGGCAGTAGATAAATCCTAAATAGCTAATGGGATATTTATTATTATAAATATATATTAATATATATGATAATTAAAAAGGTGTATTTAAAATTTCAACTGAAGCCAAAATCCGAATTACACCACCCTAAAAACCATAAATCAAAATGAAATATAAAATTTTGAAAAAATAAAACAAAATTGAACCAAAAAACCAAAATAAAAAACTGAAATAATTTGGTTCAGTTTGGTATTTTTGTTTTTCGGTATTTAATCCCACACCTATAAATTGGTATCAGCGCCTAGGTTTCACTGTTATTATTGGTACAAAAGTAAGTGTCTAGTAGATTCCTTCATATTGGAATGGTGACATGCATTTCTTATCTTTGGGAGGCTATAGAACTTTCTTAGGAGTTACACACTTCTTTCACTCATTTAGTGCGAAGAGTCTGAATTAGTTTGTAAAGTATTCCATTAGTTTTTCTCTTTGCAGATGGCTAGGACACATGCTTCCGCTACACGAGATGAGGGTTTTGGGACTGATCTTAAGAATCCTATCACCATTTATGTACAGCCTCAAGATGTTTCCCCAGTTACGGGCTAAGATAGGGTCTACTCTCGAGCTGAATATTCTTCTACCCAACCACTAGTGTGTAAGGGACCATCCCAAGCTCTAACAGGATATATTTATTCTTTAGTGCTTAGAAATGCTTTGGTTTAGATTTTGGGGTTGGTTGATGGTTCACCATTTGATGGTGCACAGTCTACAAATTAAAGTGGTACTGAGGCAGGGGCACAGTTTGTAGCTGCAACTCCTAAAGTTAAGGTCCCTCCAATGCCGACAGTTGCTCAGCTAGTAGTTTCCCAGCCTGCTATGTCTGTAGAGGAGCAAAAAATATTCTGTAGGTTATTGAGATTAGCTCAACCCAGGTTTTTTGGTGAATTGAGCGAGGATTCTTATGATTTTTTGATTTTTGTGAGGATAGGCTCCGTAATTTAGGCCTAGTTGAGACTTATTACACCACTTTTTAGTTTTACTTAGCAGATCAACATTAGTGGAGAGATCATCTTTATTCAAGGCCACCTAGATCTTCTCCTTTGTAATGGATGTAGTTTTCTAAGATCTTCTAAGAGAAGTATATGCCTAGCTGTCTTAGGGATCATTTGAGGGATTAGTTCTTGAAGTTGGAGCAGGATTCCATGACTGTTGTGGATTATAAGGCTTGTTTTCATGATTTGTCTATGCTTGCAACTTATGCAGTTTCAATAGAAGTCGCAGTAGCTCCCGATTCAGAGGCAGTGATTCTTAAGGTAGGTACCTGTCATGACCCAAGACTACTCCCTCATCGTAACACATGCGTAGAACCATAAATGATCCCAAGCTAACCCATGTGCTAGCATACTGCTTGAGCAACTGATTTAAAATGTATATAAATGCTAATATAATTGGTTGGAAGCATAATTATCATGATATAAGATATTTTAATACATAACTGATCAAAGTTTATCATGCTAAAATCTGAATGAATAAGAAACTGAAAACTACATAGACTCACTCTAACTGACAATCTATGAAGCCTCTACTGTACTGACTATAGATAGCTAGGAGATGCCTCCAACTACCAAAAATCAATACATAAGGATAATAAAAATACAATACATGAACTACAACGAACTGGAGTTCTCAAAATAAGAGAACTCATCACCTATTTGCTGAATTGAGAACTTTTGACCTTGGTGTGTAGGGTATATCTAGTAACTACATCATGAAGGAATATAGCCACAAATTCATATATGTGGTCAGTACTTTGGAATATAATGAGTATATGATACATGCAATAAATCATAGAAATACTTAATATAAACTTTAAAACTGAGGACATAAGATATTTGCAGAAATATGCATTTAAATTATGGCTGTATGTAGAATGGTGAGGCATAGTGAAATTTCTAAATCATGAGCTAAAAATATTTCTGTAAGCTAGGAAGTAATAGAAACATGAATGCCATATGTAAATCTCAAGTTAAAGCTGCATATGTTACAAAAAATAATGAGGATCATGTATAAATAATGAGCATAAAAGCATGAACATTTAATACGAATGCAAGAGCAAGTAAAGCATGTGCTAAAATAATTTATAAAACTAAATAAATGAATAACTGGTAAACTTAATACTTGGTCATGCAAACCTGAGCTGATATAATTTAAATACTTAATTGAAATAAAACTGGGGGAACTATCATGCAACCGACATGCCCCAATCTGAGCTAATCAGGGTCCAACCTGTAACCCCAATTGCAAGGGTGTCAGTACCTTACCATGGGTACTAACACTAACTTTGTGGATCTACTAATCAGGTGTTTTGAAGGAAAAGGGTGTCAGTCCTCTATTGGAGGGTGACATCTCATAACCTACGCTGGCTACATAGTTTTGGAACTTAAGGACTTCTACGAAAGGTCTCAATTATCTATTGGTAGGTGAGACTTCATCCCTTGGTTCGCTCGATGCTAAGTCCTACTCATAATTGAAAGACACTAAGACGTAAGCTGGTATATGCACTGATAATAGATATGCTCAAGGCATGGTATTTTAAAAATAGTAGTGCATATAGAATCTGAAGTAATCATGGATGTTTAAACTGATGTATTTAGCATGATGTAATACTGGTGACTGATCTTTATGAAAATGTTATAAAATTTATGGGATAAACATGATATGATTAACTTGAAATCTTTAAAACTATAACATACAAGATCAAGTAGGTTGGGTGTTCATAACCTACCAACATGAAAAATAATATAATTAAATATGATGATTTCACTATAATGACATGATAGAAAATACCATTTCTTAAACTCAAAACCCAACAATTTCATCAATAAAACAAGTTATCATGGTTATGGTACAGAAGAATACTTGAAATTTTGAGGAAACACTTGTTCATGGTTGAATTCAAGAATTACATAGAGAATAATAGAATTTATGCTTTTCATGGAACCCTAGTTTATGGAATTCATAATATTCATGAATAGAAATCATAATTTTGGGAATGAGGATAAAACGAAATCCTCAATTAAATACCCACATACCTGGACTTGCTGATTTTTTGAAGGAACATTTGAGTTGGGAGCCCTTAAGGTTGAATTTTTGAGAGAAACCCTTGTTATAGTGTTCTTGAGAGTTTAGAGAGGAGAGAAATCAATGATTTGACTTTATGGAATGATAAAATCGTGTTTATATTAGTCATAGGATAGTTTAGGTTGATTTAGGGTGTAAAAGACTTGTTTACCCTAAAAAAAACTAAAGAGAAATGTAGGTTTTAAATTACTTGAACATGGTCCGTGCCACGCTGCAAAACGCGGTGACTAAGGTCCGTGTGATTTTGTAAAACACAGAACCTATGGTCCATGTCATGCTGCAAATACAGAGCCTAAGGCTGTGCCACGCTGAAATTATGGATCCTCACAAAAATGCTCATAACTTTTCTCTCAGGTAGCAGATTAAGGTGATATTGGAGGCATTGGAAAGAGAAAATATTTATATATAATTTGATGGTCTTGATCTGCAAAATTCAACATATTTCAGAAGTTATACATGTTCAAATGTGACCCTTGTAAGATCGAATACCAAAATTTGGTCGAATCAAAAGCTCTTTACTCAACTTTTCTCTAAGTGCTTCCCATAAAAGTCATTGGATTAGAGTTTATACATATAGGAATAACGGTTTAAATTCTAGCCCAAAAATGCAGAGTGTTATGTTATCTCCCCATTGGAATTATTAATCCTCAAATAATACTATCTGAGCTAAGATAATAGGAATAGTAAGATGATGTACTAAATACTTTTGAGATGAATCATGACTAAATAGCTGAATCTTAAACAAGATGCATAGACTGAACTAAATTTGCTGTTTACATAGATGTAAACAAATTATCTCTTTGATAGCCATATTCAAGAAACTTCAGATAGTAAGACTAGATGGAAAAATGGAAAATTATTGGAGCTTATCTGTCAGATCACTAAACTAAATTGGTGGCTATACAGATTGACTCATAATGAAAGTTTATATTCAACTGGAGTATTTCTTGAACACTCTTTCTAAGAAGTTGTAATAACATTAGGGAGCAAAGAATTTTGGGTATGATCTGAGTGAGATATTTGAATAAGGAATTCCAACATGGTTGCAACTCTATAACATGGAATATAGATGTAATACCCCATACTTTTATCTAGATTAAAATCATCCCAAACATCTTAAAGACTTGTTTCAAAGATTGATCAACTTTATACATGTGGTATTTTAAAGATTATCACTTTTTTTCATGTGAGAAATTGAATAATATTTTCATCGATACCAAATTTACCAAAATCTGACACCTGAGCGAAGAGTTAGAGCCATTTTAGTAAGACAGTGTGTCACCTGAGCCATCAATGTGTCACGGAGCCAGCCAAAATTGCAATCGTCAAAATCCAGTGAGCCTCCGCGATTATGGCGCGTCGCACCAGGGCTCAAATTGAGAATTATCCTTTTTCCAGTGTCTCAGCGGATGTCTCCACGTTGCGCCAAACTTCCAGGTCGTAAACAAAGTGGCAATGCGATAGCCCCATATCGTGCTACCATGCAGATTCCCAATTGTCCTGTTCCAGTGACTTGGTGCGATAGTGGCATATCGCGCCAAGGATGAAAATCGAGAAATTTTCACAGAATTAAAATATGCGTCCAAGGGTTAAAAGGGTCAATTTCTCACCCCTATATATACCCAATAACATATGATTCAACCATTTTTACCTAAAATATAGGGTTTCTCTCAAGAAAAAGCTTGGGTTTTCAATTGGGAATTCAAATCCAAAACTTAAATTCAAGAATCTCTCCATCAATCTTTATAGAATCAAGAACTAAGGTATGCACAGTGTTCATTAATAGATTTCTTTCATCTATGAAGCCCAAGAACCAAGTTTTAAATCTTATATTATGAATATGTTTTTGTGGGTTGATTATGTTCATGTGATTATGGTTATATGATTCCCAAGTTGGAATCTTTGTGTTGCTCATGAATCTATGCTAGTAGGTGATCTGAAACATGTTAAATTGAGTTGAAATATGGAGTTTCATTATATTAATTTGATTGTCATGCCTATTCCCTAGGTCATACATCTTAGGTGTTTGATAAAATGCGTAAGAGACTAGAAATTATGCATTATAGCTTAATTGTGACCCAAGTGATAAGTGTATGCTTTACCCTATGACTAAGAATGACTTCCATGATATTGTGTGCATTATGAATGGTTGAGGGAATGTCCATGCGATTAGGTTGATGAAAGTATGACATATTAATATGCAATTCCATTCAAGTACAAGACTATGATAACCATGTGCTTAATGAAATGCCCAAATTAATGTATTAGGAATTATTGATATTGGTCATGTGTTCAAGAAGTGTCATGTCCTATCAGTTTCATGATATCAAGTCCTAGGGGTACTTGTACCTGACAATTTAGTTGTTTCCATAGAGCCAGTGTCATGTTTTCACAATACTCTCAGTCAAGCCATGATCCTTAGAATTCAGTCAGTCTCATGACTCAAGAAAACTCAGTAAATTCAGTATCAGTCTAGTCGTACTCAGTAATCTCAGTGACCTCAGTGCTCTCAATAACATCAGTACTCAGTAATCTCGGTAACTTCAGTATTCCCAGAAATATCAGTAACTTCAGTACTCTCCATCAGTCCTTAAATATCAGTAGCATTTCATCGGAAAATGGAACTCAGTGAACTCAGTTTAGCTCCGCTAAACAATGCCATTAGTATCAGTTGAGTTCAGTTGCTATTTAATTAGGAGTAGGATTCATCATCGAGTGAACCTAAGGATGGGGACTCACCTATTATTCAGTGGAGGGTGTGATCCTTAAAAGTAATCCTTGTGTTCTAAAACTATGTAGCCAGTATAGGTTGAGATGCACCCTACACGTTTAGGGATTTAAACATCTTATTTGAGTTTCCTACTAGGAGGGGTTGACAGAAGAGCTCCCTGTCAGAGAGGGTATAATCACAGCTTGTCTTTACTCATGGGATGCTACTGATACCCTTCAAGCTGGGGATACAGGTTGGAGCCAAATATAGTTAATCAGACCAGTTCTTCATAATCAGAACTGTCAGCCATAGTCATTCCTTTATTAGTAATATGACATTAGTTTCTCAGTATTCAGTAGACTCGGTCATTCAGTATCCCAGTATCAGTACTCAGATATCAGTAAATCCACGTTATCAGAATTCATTAGTCAGCATTATCACGATCTCAGTAACATTTATATATTCATGCATGTATTCTCATGTTCATGTTATACAGTTAGTTATTATTGTTCGTGCATATGAACCCTTACATTTAGCCTACCTCACTTGCATACCAGTACATTTAACGTACTGATGTATTTGCATTTTTGTGTTTTATACCATAGGTTTAGAAGCACGAGATCTTGAACATCCTTAGTAGATCTGATGTTTAGCAGCCATACTTACAGTGAGTCCTAATCATTCGAGGATAATATGATTATTTTATTAATTCAATATTTTGGAGTTAGTTAGGGACATGTCCCATCAACTCCATAATTTTTAGATAGTTTAGAGGCTATCAGACTACAACATGTTTCAGACAGTTTATCTCAATTTTGGTTATTTTATATACCCCATTACAAATATTATATTATATTTAGTATTAGTCTACCAATCTTAAAATTGTCCCAGAAATGCTAAAGACTTATTTTGAAGATTAATCCACTTTTATACATGTGGTATTTTCCATCGATACAAAATTCTCCCAAATCCAACACCCGGGAGAAGAGTTAGAGCCATTTTAGTAAGAGAGTGTGCCACCTGAGCCATCAACGCATCGCGGAGCTAGCCAAAATGACTATCATCAAAATCCAATGAACCTCTGCGATTATGGCATGTGGCGCCAGGGCTCAAATTTAGAATTGTCCTTTTTCCAGTGTCTCAGCGCGATGTCTCCACATCGCGCCAAAATTCCAGGTCACAAATAAAGTGGAAACATGTAATGCCCAAATTCCCATGAACTAGAATGCCACACGGTGCTGGTTACCCCGAGGGACCACAAGCTAACCATTCACTGATATCCGTATCTGTTCACTACATAATATAATATGATAAATGCGGAAACTAGCTAAATCTAGCCATAAAGTTCAAACATCTAAATATACAGTTTTGAAACTAAATATCAATACATCTTTCTGAAAAGCCTCTACGCTGTCTGAACTGTGGAGTTGAAGGGATAATTCCCCAACTAACTCCGTCTACTAAAATCATCAAAACACTGAAATAGAATATCCTCAGATGATGAGGACTCACTGCTGCACCCACTGTTACAAGATCTGACAGCTAAATATACTCTGAATCTCACTCTTCTGAACCTATGGTGGGGAAAACACCATAGCGCGAATGCATAAGTACAAAGAATGTACCGAGTATGCAAGGATAGGGTAAGGTGAAATATAAGGCTTATGCATAAACATAACAATCTGAATAATATGTATTCACTAGAATAAACATATATAGAAACTCTGCAGTTACCAATTTTGAAACATGTCTGATCAACAATACACCCATGGATGCATAAAGTACAACGGAAATTAACATGACACCAAATGTTACATTTTGAAAACTGACACCCGAAAATAATAATACTGACAATAAGATACTGTGTATCTGAAGCTACTAGAGCTGAAATCTGTACTTATCCATACTGAGATATTTGATAACTGTTATTACTGATATTTGATATTCAAATTCACCAACTCCAGAACACTGAACAGCTGAATCTGAGATCAACTCTCATCTTGAAGGAAGTCTCTATACTCAATGATAATGATAATGGGTAAATAAGTTCGAGAGCAACCCTCATCTCGCAGGAAGTCTCTCTACTCAATGATAATGATAGCAATACTGGGAGGCCTGTTTCTGGCAGCCTCAACTTCTGCACATTAACTGAGTTCTTTTCTGAGATTGTTACTGAAACTGTGGTAGTGATCATTTAACCGACATGCCCCACTTATCACAAGTGGGATCCAACCTGTACCCCTGCTGGAAGGGTGTTAATATCGCACCACCAGTAAAGACAACTGCATAGGACCCTCTACTATCAGGACCTCAAACGAGAATGGTGGGACCCTCTACTCCCAAGACAACCACCTCACCTAACGCTCTACTCGCAGGATAGATGTCTCAACCTATGCTGGCGACATAGTTCTGGAGCATATAGATTGCTACCAGGAATCAAACCCTCTACTCGCAGGAATGTTCCCATCCTTAGCTCCCTCGGTGCTGAATCCTACTCCCAACTGAAAGACATTTAACCGGTTCTTAACTCTACTCAACTGAACTAAATCTGTTCACACATTATGATATTTTATCAATATGAGAGAGTTCACTTGATTTCGTTCTCTAACGGAGTATTTCTAAATGCCACTTACTTTTAAGATAAGTTTACTATCTCACAAAATGTAAAGAGATGTGTAACGGAGTGAATTGATATGTAAGATTTCAGAGATTCATGTCTCGAGTATTCAATAAAGAATGATTTCTGAGATTACTGAGTTTTTCCCAAGTTTTGAAACTAACCGGGAGTTCATTGTTCATCGCTCGATTGAGATTACCGTGAATCTGACTTGGCTCTAGACCAGCAGACTATTTCGGGCATACGTACCTCCAACACACAATAGCATAAAGTAACACAAGATAGATAACTCATATACAACATGCCCATAAGCCATTATCGCAACACATAATTGAGGACTTCACACTTAGCAAATCAAATGGCCAAATTTCTTCATATAAGCATCCAATCGAACACGTGGGGAGCATGCTTTGGGTCCACAGCAAATACTATGAATAAACATCATAGTTACCTCAACAATTCATCATGGCATTCCATCATACATCCACAACGCACCACAAATTCAAGAAAATCAACTATCCCTAGGAACAAAGCATTAATTTATCTTTTAAGATCTAATGAACCACAATGCATAGTTTCCTATTCTCTTAAATATTTTGTCAAACTTATGGTAGACATAAGTTAAGCATATGGATATGGTATGAAATCATAATTTGGATGAAAAACATGTTGAATACTTAATTCTTCTTCACATAGGCATTTTAGCAATCACCTTACATGCACCATTTAGGGAATAGGTTTAATGCACAATTTCGTGTACCACAACACCATCATCCTTCAACTTCAACTTCCACATTTCTCAATTCACAATCCAATTCACATTTAGAAAATATTTGACATATCAATCAATAGCAGGGATATATAATTCCCAATAAGAATTATCAAGTCATAACAAGGAAATAATGGAATAATAGTATAAATTAAGGCTTAATAATTTAAACGATCATATATTCATAATCAATTAATTTTGGACCTATTATGTTATAAAAACAAAATCCCTAGTCTCTTCGGTATTTTCACAAACAACTTACATGCACTTCTTAGGCATAGGTGGATTCATCGGGATTACAAGTATTCAAACGCCCATTTCATACATTTATACATCACACACCACCATAGTTTCCACAAACATACAAAGATCCCTTCTTGGATAGCATCAACTTCAACCACAAAATCACCAACCATCATACAAATACTACACACATATACTTCAACCAACACACATAATCATCCCACACATATATCTCAACCATCATGTGAATAATACACACATACAGAATGAATATTTAGAAAGTATAATCATATATATATATACACATGTATCTTGAGCCTTTGAAAAAGGATTTGTGGGCTCTATAGACGAAAGGAGCCCATAGATAAACACTTGTATACCTGGAACAATGATCTTTAATGATTCCTTAAACTTGTTCTTGGTTTCTTGAAGTAGAAATTGAATTTTTGAGGAAGGAAAATTGGAACCCTAGGCTTCTTAATATTTTAGAGAGAAAGAGAAGGAAGAAATGAAAGAAAATAATGGTCCTTCATCCAAGGGGTGTACATATACACATATCACACATATACATATATCATATATATATATATATATATACACGTAGAAGGGGAAAAGGGAAAGGACTAAAATTCCCTTAAAAATATAAAAAATGTCAAATTTGTCCTTTGGTGGACTGTTTTGATAGCCTGAAGTTGATCGACCATAACCTTTTTCTCTGATGTCCAAATTAGATTAATCCAATTTTATTGGAAATAAGACTCTCAGGCCTTTCCATTTATATATAATAGCTCACACAGTTCATTGTGTACAAGAAGTTATGATCGTTTGAAGTTGACCAAAAAATCTCCTGGCTGCAGTACTTTTTTTCCTGCACATTTTACTGTTCACACTTCGATCGAAATGGTCGTAACTTATCGCTCGAGTGTCCATTTTGGGTGATCCACATATCTTTGGAAATATTATTCGATGCTCTACGAAATGGTCGGCTGAAATCCAACAAATGAACCACAAAAAAATTATAAATCATTCTCGAAGATAGGATCCAATACGTTTACGCACAAAATTCTAACGAAAAATTTTCTGGGGTATTACATCATCTCCCCCTTGGAAAAATTCGTCCTCGAATGTCGCTAGATAAGTTGAGACACAGAGGAAACTAGGGATACACACCTAGGATAACTTGTCATCTTGACTCGATATCATGCTAACCTCTTAAAGGAATTTTTGAGAATACAGAAATGGATAATAGGAACAAATGTAAAGCTACAACTCTGAGTAGAAAGTAATCGAACCTCTGAATCACGGTCACAAGATTAGAACAACCGATAAACTGGGTGCTTACACAGAACATGCACATCTAATATAGAGGTGTATAACGGAGATGCTTTATGAATGCATGACTGTCAAACTGAATATTTCACCACTACAAATGTATACCTCATGCATAAACACAGAATTGAACAGACTAACCAACTGAGATTTTTACTACCACAACACTTACAGATCTAATGCGTATCCATTTCACCATACCGATTCATTAATCTAATAATTAAATTTTGTAGCAACCCGAATTTCTCACAATATGTATGTATGTCTGATGCATGAGTAAACAGTTAAACGAAGGTATGAATATGTGACTGTTTATGTAATGATGACTGATACAAAACTTGTAATAAAAATCTGGATATGCAACTGAATTGGGGCATCTCCCCCTTGGGATACTATGTCCCTCTTAGAATGCTTATTTTCTAAGATACAGTGGCAATGCACGAGGCATAAATGAACAGATCCATATGCATGATGCGTAATACAGACGCTGAGCTATATTCACAAACACTAAAATACTTCACCATAGAATAATTACATGCTCAAAATTTCCACTAGTGTGGTGAGATAGTAAGATGAAAGAATAAACCATACATTTCTGATGGTCTGACTACAAGGCCGACTTACTAACCATACTGAAAACTTAATAAAGCAACAAATCATACAAAGTATACCATAGAGATAAAAACTCATAACTTACCGGAATGACTATGCTGACTTCGGGGACCCAGCTTAGGGTAGTCTCAAACTTTGTGACCTAACTCGCCGCATCCAAAACACACACCACTGCCGGCTTTACATACACCTTTATAATTCTTGCCACATTCTCCACAAAAAGGATAGGGACTATCATTTATCACACTACCCTGGGTTCGGCGGCCTGATGCCCTACTAGGACTGTCATATCTAAACCTTAGTACAGGTACACTAGCTGAGAGTGGAGCCAAACCTGAAAGCTCCTGATCATGCTGAAAACGGTCATCACCCTATGACCCTAACTGTGAAAAGTTAGGACTACTTGTCCTGGGGTTCTTACTAGTGCTTCCTCTTTCTACGAACTTATCTGACTCAATCTGCTGAGCGTGTATCATCATCCGAGAGAGATCCATATCCCTATTAAACATAGCTGACCTACACTCTTTTATAAATTCACTTGACACGCCAGACATAAACTTACTCATACTAGTTCGGGGATCATCCATCAAGTTAGGAACATACTTAGCTAACTGGTTGAACTTAAGACAATATTCCTTAATTGACATAGAACCTTGCCTCAGGTTCATAAGCTCTTCTACCTTAGATTCTCTCATCTCAAGCGGGAAGAACCTATCTAAAAAGGCTTTCTGAAATTCTTGCCAAGTCATGGGAACAACACCCTCACCTCTATTCTGTCTCCACATCACTACCCAATTATGAGCAACATCTTTTAACCTATAAGACGATAAATCTACACTCTCTTCTTCCGATACATGCATAATTTGGGTGATCTTCCTTACCTCATCTAGATAAAGCTATGGGTCCTCACCTGATACTGACCCAAAGAATTATGGGTTCATTTTCATAAAGTCTCTAATCCTGTCTACGGCTTAATCCCCATCTCGCTGAGGTTGGGCTGAAGGTTACCCTGAACATTAGATGTCACCGCTTGGGCTAGCACTTGAAAAGCTGCCCGAAATTTCGTATGTGACACATTCTCACTCACAGGATCTACTGGCTGAGGAACTAACTGATTTCCTGTTCTTTCTTTAAAGGCATAGTCTGCAAATGGAAGCGAACCAAAGATTAGATTGAAACTTCAACTTGAGCTTCTTGCTCACTGGCACGACACAAACATTAAAAGGATGGAAACCTTTCCTAAAACATCTCATAGCCTCTTGTACATGAATGTGTCACGCAACACACTCTTGTATAAGACTCTACTAGATGCGGCTTTTCAGACTCCCTAGGACACCTTTTGAACCTTAGGCTCTGATACAAAGTTTGTAATGCCCCGATTCCCATGAACTAGAATGCCACACGGTGCTCGTGACCCCAAGGGACAATAAGCTAACCCTTCACTAATATTCATATTTGTTCACTGCATAATGTAATACAATAAATGCGGAAACTGGCTAAATCTGGCCATAAGGTTCAAACATCTAAATATATAGTACTGAAAACTAAATATCAATACATCTGTCTAAAAATCCTTTAAACTGTCTGAACTGTGAAATTGAAGGGACAATTCCCCAACTAACTCCGTCTACTAAAATCCTCAAAACACTGAAATAGAATATCCTCGGATGATGATGACTCACTTCTGCACCCACTTCAACAAGATCTGACAGCTAAATATACTCTGAATCTCGCTTTTCTGAACCTATGGTAGGGAGAACGCCATAGCGCGAATGCGTCAGTACAAATAATGTACCGAGTATGCAAGGATAGGGTAAGGTGAAATATAAGGATTATGTATAAACATAAGAATTTGAATTATATGTATTCGCTGGAATAAACATATATAGAAACTCTGCAGTTACCCATTTTGAAACATGTCTAATCAAGAATACACCTATGGATGCATAAAGTACAACTGAAATTATCATGACACCGAATGTTACATTTTGAACACTGACACCCAAAAATAATAATACTGACAATAAGATACTGAACATCTGAAGCTACTAGAGCTGACATCTGTACTTATCCATTCGCAGAAATCGAATAACTGATATTACTAATATTTGATATTCAAATTCAACAACTCTGGAACACTGAACAATTGAATCTGAGATCAACCCTCATCTAGCAGGAAGTCTCTATACTCAATTATAATAATAATAGGTACATAAGTTCGAGAGAATCCCTCACCTCGCAGGAAGTCTCTCTACTCAATGATAATCATAGCAATATTAGGAGGCCTGTATCTGACAGCCTCAACTTCTGCACATTAACTGAGTTCTTTTCTGAGACTGTTACTAAAACTATGGGAATAATCATTTAACCGACATGCCTCAATTAATACAAGTGGGATTCAACCTGTATCCCAGCAGGAAGTGTTTCAATATCGCGCCACTAGTAAAGACAACTTCATAGGATCCTCTACTATCAGGACCTCAAACTAGAACAGTGGGACCCTTTACTCCCAAGACAACCACCTCATCGAACCCTCTACTGGCAGGATAGATATCTCAACCTACGCTGGTGACGTAGTTCTGTAGAATAAGGATTGCTACCAGGAATCAAACCCTTTACTCGTAGGAATATTCCCATTCTTATGTCGCTCGGTGTTGAATCCTACTCCCAACTGAAAGACACTTAACCGGTTCTTAACTGTACTCAACTGAACTGAATCTGTTCAGACATTATGATATTTAATCAATATGAGAGAGTTCACTTGATTCCGTTCTCTAATGGAGTATTTCTAAATGCCACTTACTTTTAAGATAAGTTTACTATCTCACAAAATGTAAAGAGGTCTGTAACGGAGTGAATTGATATGTAAGATTTCAGAGCTTTATGGACCGATTATTTGATAAAGAATGATTTCCAAGATTACTGAGTTTTCCCCAAGTTTTAAAACTAATCGGGAGTTCATAGTTCATCGCTCGATTGAGATTACCGTGAAACTGACTCGGCTCTAGACCAACAGACTATTTTGGCCATACGTACCCCCAGCACACAATAGCATAAAGTAACATAAGATAGATAACTCATACACAACATGCCCATAGGACATCATACGCAACACATAATTGAGGACTTCATACTTAGCAAATCAAATGGCCTCATTTCTTTATATAGGCATCCAATCGAACATGTGGGGAGCATGCTTTGGGTCCACAGTAAATACTACGTATAAACATCATAGTTACCTCAACAATTCATCATGGCATTCTATTATACACCCACAATGCACCACAAATTCAAGAAAATCAACTATCCATAGGAACAAAGCATGAATTTATCTTTTAAGACCTAATGAACCACAATGCATAGTTTCCTATTCTCTTAAATATTTTGTCAAACTTGGTAGACATAAGTTAAGCATATGGATATGGCATGAAATCATAATTTGGATAACAAACATGTCAAATACTCAATTCTTCTTCACATAGGCATTTTAGCAATCACCTTACATGCACCATTTAGGGCATAAGTTTAATGCTCAATTTCATGCACCACAACACCATCATCCTTCAACTTCAACATCCATATTCCTCAATTCACAATCCAACTCACATTTAGAAAATATTTGACATATCAATCAATAGTAGGGATATATAATTCCCACTAACAATTATCAAGTCATAATAAGGAAATAATGGAATAATAGTATAAATCAAGGCTTAACAATTTAAATCATCATATATCCATAATCAATTAATTTTGGACCTATTATGTTATTAAAACAAAATCTCTAGTCTCTTAGGTATTTTCAGAAACACCTTACATGCACTTCTTAGGCATAGGTGGATTCATCGGGATTACAAGTATTCAGTCACCCATTTCATATATTTATACATCACACACCACCATAGTTTCCACAAACATACAAAGATCCCTTCTTGGATATCATCAACTTCAACAACATAATCACCAACCATCACACAAATACTACACACATATACTTCAACCAACACACATAATCATCCCACACATATATCTCAACCATCATGTGAATGCTACACATATGCACAATAAAAATTTAGAAAGTATAATCATATATATATATATACACACATACAACTGTATCTTGAGCCTTTGAAAAAGGATTTGTGGGCTCTATGGACGAAAGGATCCCATAGTAAATACTTGCATACCTGGAACAACGATCTTCAATGTTTCCTTAAACTTGTTCTTGGTTTCTTGAAGTAGAAATTGAATTTTCGAGGAAGGAAAATTGGAACCCTAGGCTTCTTAATGTTTTAGAGAAAAAGAGAAGGAAGAAATGAAAGAAAATAATGGTCCTTCATCCAAGGGGTGCACATATATACACATCACACATATACATACATTATATATATATATATATATATATATATATATATATATATATATTTATATATATAATGGGAAAAGGGAAAGGACCAAAATGCCCTTAAAAATAAAAAAAAATGTCAAATCTATCCTTTGGTGGACTGTTTTGTTAGCCTAAAGTTGATTGGCCATAACTTTTTGCTCCGATGTCCAAATTGGATGAAAATAATTTTATTGGAAAGAAGACTCTCAGGGCTTTCCATTGATATATAGCATCTCACACAGTTCATTATGTACAAGGAGTTATGATCGTTTGAAGTTGAGCAAAAAATCGCCTAGCTGCAGTATTTTTTTTCCTGCACATGTTACTATTCACAGTTCGATCGGAATGGTCGTAACTCATCTCTCGAGTGTCCGTTTTGGGTGATCCACATATATTTGAAAATCTTATTCGATGCTCTGCAAAATAGTAGTCAAAATAAAAGAAATGACGCATAGAAAAATTATAAATCATTCTCGAAGATAGGATCCAATATGTTTACGTACAAAATTCTAACAAAATATTTTATGGGGTATTACAGAACATGATAGCCTCGCATCACGCCACCATGAAGATTCCTAATTGTCCTATTCTAGTTGTTGACACGATAGTGGCGTGTCGCACCAAGGATGAAAATTGAGAAATTTTCACAGAATTAAAATATGCATCCAAGGATTAAAAGGGTCAATTTCTCACCCCTATATATACCCAATAATATGTGATTTATCCATTTTTAACTCAAAATATAGTGTTTTTCTCAAGTTTCTCTCAAGAACAAGATAGAGTTTTCAATTGGGGATTCAAAACCAAGACTCAAATTCAAGAATCTCTTCGTCAATCTTCGTACAATCAAGAACTAAAGTATGCACAGTGTTCATTCATGGATTTCTTTCATCCATGAAGCCCAAGAATCAAGTTTTAAATCTTGTATTGTGAATATTTTTTTAATGGGTTGATTATGTTCATGTGATTATGGTTGTATGATTCCCAAGTTGGAATATTTATGTGTTGTTCATAAATCTATGCTAGTTTGTGGTCTGAAACATGTGAAATTTAGTTGAAATATGGAGCTTTATTGTATTAATTTGATGAACATGCCTATTCCCTAAGTCATGCATCCTAGGTGTTTGATAAAATGCCAAATAGAATAGAAATTATGCATTATAGCTTAATTATGACCCAAGTGATAAGTGTATGCTTCACCCTATGAATAAGAATGACTTCCATGATATTGTGTGCATTATGAATGGTTGAGGGAATGTCCATGAGATTATGTTGATGAAAGTATGACATATTTATATGCAATTCCATTTATGTTCAAGACTATGATAACCATGAGCTTCATGAAATCCCCAAATTAATGTATTATGAATTGTTGATATTGGTCAGGCATTCAAGAAGTGTCATGTCCTGTCAATTTCATGCTATCAAGTCCTGGGGGTACTTATACCCGATAATTTAGTTGTGTGCCTAAAGTCGGTGTCATGTTTTCACAATACTCTTAGTCAAGTCATGATCCTTAGAATTCAGTCAGTCTCATGACTCAGGAAATTTCAATAAATTCAGTATCAGTCTAGTCCTACTCAGTAATCTCAGTGACCATAGTGGTCTCAGTAACACCAGTACTCAGTAATCTCTATAACCTTAGTATTCCCAGAAATCTTAGTAACTTCAGTACTCTGCGTCAGTCCTTAGATCTCAGTAGCATTCCATTGGACAACAGAACTCAGTGAACTCAGTTTAGCTCCGCTAAACAATACCATTAGTATCAGTTCAGTTCAGTCTATTAGTTTAGTGTCTATTCAGTTGGGAGTAAGATTCAGCATTGAGTGAACCCAAGGATGGGGACTTACCTGTTATTCAGTAGAGGGTGTGATCCTTAGATCCAATCCTTGTGTTCCAGAACTACGTAGGTAGCATAGGTTGAGAAACAACCTATACGTTTAGGGATTTATACATATCATTTGAGTTTCCTACTATGAGGAGTTGATGAAAGAGCTCCCTCTCAAAGAGGGTATACTCACAGCTTGTCTTTACCCGTGGCATTGTACTGACACCCTTCCAGCTGGGGTTATAGGTTGGACCCTACCAGTTTAGTTTTGGGGCATGTCGGTTAGATGATTACTTCCCACATTCTTAGTTTCAAATCTAGTTTCAGTAATAGAACTCAGTTCAGTTCTACAAAAATCCAAGACTATCAGATACAGTCAAATCAGTACAGTGCGGAACCCAGCTAGTTCCATCAGTATCAGTACAGTCAGATATAGTCACTAATGTTATCAGTATTCAGACTCAGCATTCAATCATCACGAACTCAGTTAATAGTATATTAATTATACAAAACATATGTTATCAGTATTCAGTTTCAGGACTGTCAGAGACAGTCAATTAGACCTGTTCTTCATAATCAGAACTGTCAGAAATAGTTATTCCTTTATTAGTAATATGACATTAGTTCCTGAGTATTCAGTAGACTCAGTCATTCAGTATCCCAGTATCAGTACTCAGATATTAGTAAATCCACGTTATCAAAACTCATAATACATCTTTATCACGATCTCATTTATAGTTATGTATTCATATATATATTCTCACGTTCATGTCATACAGTCAGTTATTATTGTTCATGCATATAGACCCTTGCATTTAGCCTACCTCACTTGCATACCAGTACATTCAACGTACTGATGCATTTGCGCTATGGTTTTTTATACCATAGGTTTAGAAACACGAGCTGTCGAACATCCTTAGTAGATCAGACGTTCAGCAGCCAGACTTATAGTGAGTCCTCATCATTTGAGGTTAACATAATTATTTTATTATTTTGTTATTTCATTTTTTTCAGAGTTAGTTGGGGACATATCCCATCAATTCCACAGTTTTCAGACAGTTTAGAGTCTTTCAGACTACATCATGTTTCGAACAGTTTATCTTAGTTTTGGGTATTGTCATAACCCATTATAGATATTTTATTATAGTCAGTATTATTTTAGTTATGAACCTTATGTCCTTACAGCTTATATTCTGCATAATTACAATGTATTATTCAGTGCTTAGTTACAGATATCAGTCATGGGTTGTCTTATGGTCCTTTGAGGACATGAGCATCGTGTAGCATTTCGGGTACCAGATTTGAGGTGTTACAATAGACCTATAAAACATAAGCTATGATATAATTACTTTGCTTTGGTAATGCAACTATTAACTTTCAAACTTAGCTACACTTCTCAAATACTCCCTCAACTATAGTTTTCCATTTTAATATAACACTTTATTTGACGTCATTTATTATCTTCTTGTGGGTATTTGTAACTCCTTCTACCAAAGTTTGAGCTAAACTGATTTTTCTCACTACGTTCAAGCTTAACTCAAAATTAGATGGTACTACACGTAACATCATAACACTAGTACAAACCATGGATTAAATATCTTATAGGTTTTCAAAGCTCTCATCTCAAGAATAATACTCCTTACCACATTAACAACTAACTTCAACCTCTTACTAGGAATTTACTAATGCACAATGCATTCATTCACTTCTATACCAACATGAAATTCAAGCATATCATTATAACCGCATATGAACTACTAGGAAACCAACCCATTTAGGAATTTTCCAATATTATCTATTACCTTTATTAATAACAACTTCCATGCACTATCCGCAAAAAAGACACTCATAGAATTATCAACTAAACATGACATATATCAAAAGCTTTTGCTCAATCTTCCTTCTTACTTACATCCTTGATAGAAAATGCATACAAAAATATATTCCCAATAAGAAACATTTACTCGCTGCCATCTAAACCATAGTCCGTTAATTTTCATATCCGCTATCTTTACGTAAGGAGAGGTCACTGAAAGGTTAGAACATGAGGACTTGAAATATGAAAGAACACTATACATAACTTTAATGCTTAACTGAGGCCCAAAGAATATAGTATCAAAGTCGTGAATTTATTAAAGATATCAAAACTGAGGACACGCATAATATACTATGAATTTTCACAAGTCATTAATGGTGTACCATGAGTTCGGGGAACTGACCATATTGTAAAGCATGAGTACATGAGTCATGAGCTGCATGACCTGAGTTTGGAGGTCCTAAATTCATGGAATATAAGTCATACTTCTAGTTGGCTAGAACTCCTTATACAAGGAACTGGGAGCAGATATGATTGTATAAAAAGTGCATGAACATGTGCTATGATCATGGAGCTGACTTGTAAGGCTTGAGTAGATGTTGTGATTGCTGAAGTACAAAAATTTGTTGTGAGATAAGAATGGGTCGGGCATTATCCTCCCCTACTAATGTACTACAACACACTGGCATCATTAGTAGAATCTAATAGCCTGACTTGGTTCCTTATTCTATCATCTCCCTTTTGTTTAAGCCATCTTTCTAAGTCTGCAGACCCCTTTAACAAACTCTAAACTAAACTACAACCATTCTACTATAGAGTTGAGATATAATAATATATATAAATAATAAACTTACCCTGAAAGACTATACCTGAAAGTGTAAAACCCACTGCTAGTACTTCCTTCTAGATAGAACTCTAAACTTCCTATAGCCCCAATAGTCATTATATAATAACTTAAACACTTACTAACTTAGAATCTTCAGGAGTATCACCATACCCTACGTTCACACTTTCTAGAATTTCAAACTCCTCTTTCGATTAGCTTAAACATTTACAATTCAAACTTAGATTCTTACACTTAATATGGATATCCCCAAACTTCTCATACACTAACAACCACTTATTACTACTGGATAGGAATCATGAAACACTAATCCACACCAAATTTTATAAACATACTCAACCTTAAAATCTCCTCTATCATTATGGTCACTGCCTAGTCTCTTTCCCAACTAAATCATTAATATACTCTAAGTCTCCCTTAATTGAGAAATATTTCTCAAAATTCTATAAAACAACCTGCACAACGCCTTCCTTGCTCCATGGTTACATAATCTAATACATCCACATAAAAATTATCCCCACTTTACTGCTGCTAAGCTTTTGGGTTCATGCTTTTAACTTTTGATTATATGTCGTAGGATTATGAAAAGGGGTCGGAGGGAAAATCAGACTTTGGATCAATGCAAGATTTTTATAAATATGAGTGAGAACTTTCAAACTTTATAACATAAAAGCACTGATAGGGTACTTTTAAGCCTGCATGCTATCTCATAACACTCTATGGAGATTGTATGAGAAAACTCTATCAGTAGGAATTTAAGCTTGACATTTTCTGTTGCCTCAAAAGCTAGGAAGAGTCGTCATGAATGGAGCAATGTAAAAATCTATATAACTTTCTTAGAGAATATCTCTACGACATGATATGGGATATGATAGAATGGAAACATTTCTTAATTGCCATGTAGCCTCTCGAAGAAAAGTACAAATATTTTTGTACCGTTCTACAAGACACCCTAGGACACTTAAACCCTGTACTCTGATATCGAGTTTGTCTTGATATGAGACTACCCATAGTCATAACATTGTGCTTTGAACCATAAGTAATGCCAAGCTAACCCATGTATTGGCATACTACTTCACTAACTGATTTAAAATGTATATAAATGCGAATATAACTGAGCGGAAGCATAATCAACATGAGATAAACTATTTCAATATATAAATTATCTAAGTTTACAACACTAAAATCTAAATGAATAAGGAACAGAAAACTACATAAACTGAATCTAACCAACAATCTATGAAGCCTCTACTATACTGACTATAGATAGTTGGGATATGCCTCAAACTACCACAAATTAATACATAAGGATAATAAAAATACAATACATGAACTGAAATGAACTAGAGTTCTTGAAATAAGAGAACTCATCACCTATTGGCTGAATGCTAAGAACTGTCTAACCCTAGTGTGGGGCCTACATCTGGTATCTACATCATGACACAATATAGCCTCAAACACATTTATGTGGACAGTAGTTTGGAATGTACTGAGTATATTGGACATGTAGTATATCATGGAAATACTTAATATATACTTTAAAATTGAGGACATAAGCTATTTGCTGAAATATGCATTTAAACCATGGCAGTACATAGAAATGGTGAGGCATAGTGAAATTTCTAAACCATGAGCAGACAATATTTCTATGAGCTGGAAAGCAATAGAAACATGAATGCCATATGTAAATCTCAAGTTAAAGATGAATAGGTTATAAAATAATACTAAGGATCATGCATAAATACTGAGCATGAAAGCATGAACATATAAAATGAATGCAAAACCAAGTAAAGCATGTTCTGTAATAATTTGTAAATCTAACTTATTGAATAACTGCTAAACTGAATACTTGGTCATACAGACCTAAGCTAATATAATCTAAATACTAAATTGTACCAAAATTCTGGGTGTTATAATGTAACTGACATGCCCCAGTCTAACCAAATGAGGTTATCACGACCCGAACCAGGGCCTGGCCATGATCGGTATCTGAAATTACACGTGGACCATAGGTCACCCCTTGCACCTAACCAAATCAAACACAACATACCCAAGGTAGGATAAATTTTCAACATATAATAAGAAAGGGTCAAACAAGCTTACGAAAATTTAAATCATGTCTATAACCAACGACCAATGACCAGCCATATAGCCAACCAACACCGCCCATTAACCATAGTAATCCAAACAAAGACTTCTAAACAAAGAACAAAAACTAAATATCCATAAAGTGTCAAGATATGACCCCAACTATAGAAAAAAATAGTCTAAACATTATAAGACATAATTGACCAAAAAATGAAATATAGACTTTCGATATATGAAAGCTCACTGCTTCATTGTCAACTCATGAGCTGATCCCAAATTTTGGTTACTGAGGCAGAGGAGTTGAAGAATGAACCATTCCTATATCATATGGGGATACATCATTTGAAGATAATTGGCGATTGGAGTGCTAGCATATAACTCAAGGATAAGGATAACATAATGTCGTAATCAAGAGTTTCAATCTAATTGACAAAATCAAGTGCATATACATAGATATATAACATGCAGGGATTATGTATCTCAACCATCATATAATAGTACCCACAGGCTATATGGGCCCCAGCTCTCACCCCCTGATCTGGGCCAAGTGCGTATAGCCGCACGAACCTAAGAAAGATCATATATATATACACACACATAGAGATTCGAACCCTCTAATCATATATTAAGATGACTTAAGAACCCGATCATGAAATGTGATATGAGGGACTCAAACCCTCCAATCATAATAAAATTAATCAGGTGGACTATTACTACCTGATCACAAGAACGGGGACTTAAACCCCCAAGCCATAACGACCTCCACACCTGCTAGCGCAATTTCTAGTGTCAATCACTCAGACCTTCACTTTCATGAATCAACCACACAACCCTTTTTTTAAGCCCAATAAAAACATTTATCACACATTCTCATTAATTGAACCATACTACACATTAAGGCGTACATTGTTGGAATCATCATACCAATTACACTTGCAAGGTAACAACAACATGAAAAAATAATTACATCTCTTAGGGATATTTACAATCCCCTTGCCTCAAATTTACAAATTGACACATTTCTCATAATTAACCAAGTTGACATTATGGGGTCGGGGTCATAACCACTTCAAAAGCCACAAGTTTGGGAAAATCATAATTCCTCTGTTCTTTCACAATACCCAAGCACCCATAAGTTCAAAACTATATTCAAAGCATGATTAATCATAAATAAACCATGGAAAATTATTGTTCAATAACAAACATTCACAACCCTCAACTCTTGTTATAAAAACATCATGAATATCTCATGAACAATACTTTAAAACATATGATTTTAACAAATTAAATATGAGGGAAGAGTAACATGCCTTAAACACAAAGAAATTTGGAGAGAAATCGACAATGAGCCCTTAAATGACCAACGTGATGAAACCTAGCTTAACTTGCTTGAGGGAATTTTGAGAGCCTTTTGGAGTGTCTGAGAAGTTACTTAGATTTGTTTCTAAGTTCTAATGATACCCTAAAGGGGTTATAATATGTGTATTTCAATTTGGGTAAGAGGGGAAATGTACAGAATGCCTTTAACTTAAAAGTTGGAAAAGTGTCGTCAATGACTATGGGTCAATCGTTGACTCCTATCCACTCCTTATGACTCGTCACCACCAGTCGTAACCAAGATAGTATCTAGCCACATACTTTTGACCCTATGAATTGACTGGTACCACTCGTAATGAGACCCTACAACTTGAAAGGTCCAATTATAGTCAACACACAACCCAATTGGGTAAACACTGGATAACCTATGATTTGTACCTAATGACTCGTCATGAGTCTTTATGACTCATGTCCCCAAGTTGTAACCAAGAAAAAAAATCAAGCACCATTCACTGGACACCTTACAACTCGGGTGACCTGACCCATCAAGACACCCTACAACTCGTAGGGTGAGTAGTAGTCAATGCAGTGAGCTCAGAACTCAGAAAATTTTCATGCGCCTAAAACTCAAGGCATTACATTCTCCCCTTAGGATCATTCATCCTTGAATGATATGAAAAGGCATTTATCAAAATAATTTGACATCTACATACCTCTACTCTTACCTTTAACAAAGACAGAAAACAAAGATACCAAGGAAATTACAATTTTCTTTAACAAAGTTAGAAAACAAAGATGCTAAGGAATACTAATCTCAAGCATGATTATCTAGAATTAGAAACAAGAACGGATACTTGGACTTCATGTCCTCCTCAGCATCCCATATCGCTTCCTTAACCTTTTCGTTCCTCCAAAGAACCTTTACCAATGCCACATCCTTGGTCCACAACTGTCAGACTTGCCAATCCAAAATCTTAATGAGGACTTCCTTACAAGAAAAGAAATATGAGATACCCACCTCCTCCAAAGGAACAACCAATGAAGGATCATCCATGCACTTTCTCAACATTGAAATGTAAAACACTGGATGAATGGAGTTCAAACTAGAGGGCAACTCTAATTAATATACAACATTACCCACCCTCTTCAAAACTATGTATAGACCAACATATTGGGGATTAAGGTCTTCCTTCTTACCAAACCGCATCACTCCCTTCATGGGGGACACCTTCAGAAACACCCAATCAACAACACAGAACTCTAACTCCTTTTTCCTCATAGCTACGTAGGAATTTTTGGTGACTTTGGATGGCCTTATATCTATCTCGAATCACCTTAACCTTCTTCATGACTTAGTGAACAAAATCAGAACAAAACAAGTTAATTTTACCAACCTCAAACCACACAATTGAAGATCGACACCTCCTACCATAAAAAGCCTCAAACAGAGCCATAACAATGCTAGAGTGATAGCTGTTGTTGTAGTAAAATTTTATGAAAGAAAGGTGGTCATCGTAACCACCTCAAAAATCAAATAAACAAGCTCAAAACATATCTTCAAAGACCTAAATTGTTCTTCTCTCTTTCCTATCTATTTGTGAGTGGAAAATGGTACTAAGGATTACCTTAGTACCCAAACCTCACTCGAATGACCTCCAAAAGTAATATTAGAACTAGTACCTCGATTAGATATGATGGAAACTAGAGTACCATTCAACTTCATTATATCTTCAATAAATAAGTTGGCATCATTGTCAGAAAAGAAATTATTTCTTATTGGTAAGAAGTGAGCAGACTTAGTCATCCTATCCATGATGACCCAAATCGAATCAAATTACTGGCGATACTGGTAACACAATCCATTTTAATTATCTCCCATTTCCACACTGGCAGTTCAATCTCCTGAGATAGCCTACTAGGCCTCAAGTGTACCTCCTTCACTTGCTGATACACCATGCATTTAGCCATAAAATTGGCCAAATCCTGCTTCATATTTTTTCACTAATAAATCTCTTTAAGATTATGGTAATTCTTCATTGAACAAGGATGACTAGCATAATGCTACTCATGAGCCTCAATCAAAGTTCTACCTTGAAACCCATCAACATCGGGGACACTTAATCTACCTTGGTACCTTAAGATATGATCACCACCAATCTCAAAAACCATCACTTTCTTTCTACCTACATCATTCTTGATTTGCATCAAGATTGGACCTAACACTTTATTCTCCTTTACTTGAGAACCTTGAGGTGACCTCACCACCTTTTAAAAAATCACACCACCATCCTCGAAATCTAAGAGATGAACTCTAAGATTAGATAAATGGTGAATATCCTTCACCAAATCTCGCTTCTCCTCATCCACATGAGATAAGATTCTCATGGATAACCTGTTAAGAGCATCAACAACCATGTTAGCTTTACCTAGATGATACTAGAAACTCGTGTCATAGTTTTTTAACAACACAAGCCATCTCCTTTGCCTGAGATTTAAATATTTCTAAGTGAACACATATTGTAGGCTCTTATGATTGGAATAAATATCAACATGGATTCCAAACAAATAATGTCACCAGATCTTCAGTGCAAATACCATAACTAACAAAGAAAGACCATCAGCTCTAGAATCCTTAATATATACTAAGTGATAGAGGCACCCTTTGGAAACAAAACTTTAGGATCTAAGATGGATGAAACTTCCCTTAGGCACTAGGGAACAACCTTTCCATTCAATTACTAGCTCTTTGAGAAATGGAAACTGACACTTTCGGTTCGATAATCAAGAAACACATAGCACGAATACAACTAATCCATCCCTAAAATGATATTAAAGTCTAACATGTCCAACTCTGTTAGATCTACCAAGGTCTCCCTACTATGAACCTTGATCACATAACCCCTATATACCCTTCTACACATAATGGAGTAACCCATCAAGGTGGATACCAAAAAGGGGTTCAAAATACATTCAGGATCAAAACCAAAAGAGATTATCACATAAAGGTTTACATATTAAAGATTAGACCCACGATCAAGTAGATAATATAAATCATGAGAAAAGAGTTTAAGCATACCAGTAATATCATCAGGGGATGCCTTATAATCCTAGCGAGTAGTAAAAGTATACAAACAGGTCTTACCAATTTTGTAGCCTAAAGTAAAAGTATCACCCTTTGGTATAGGAGTGGATGTGGTAGAAACAACAATCTTATTCACCTAAAAGAAACTTTAGAAAGACAATCCCTCTGTAGATGACCAATCTGGCTATATTTGAATCAGTTGTTCCTCCTTTCTTTACCAAAACTATGATGTACCTAACCACAAAACCTATAAAGAGGATACCATGGAGATGATTGATCTTCCCTAGCATACGACTTGGCCCCTTCTGCTCTAAATCTACTATTATACTAAGAATGAAAGTCACCTGAAGACTTTGTATAAGGAGCACTAGACTAGAGTTGGAACCAGAACTGCCCCGCTTTTTCTTAGACCACTTTTCACCATCTTTACCACTTTATTGTTG
Organism: Capsicum baccatum var. pendulum; assembly: GCA_030864225.1. NCBI lineage: Eukaryota > Viridiplantae > Streptophyta > Magnoliopsida > Solanales > Solanaceae > Capsicum > Capsicum baccatum. The sequence goes on along the minus strand of CM061558.1, from coordinate 183,168,697 downwards.
AACTTCACCCTAATCCAAACAGAAAAACTTCTTACTCTGCCTATAACTATTCTCTGCTTGCTTCTTATTTTCTTCCTTCACTTGTTGCATATAAACTACAAGTTTAGATATATCTATATCCTTGTTCATAAGGAAACCTTGATCTCCAAAATCAACTCAAGAGAAAACCCTGAGGCTAACTTTCTCATTTTAGACCTCATGCTAGACACCAATTTAAGAGAATAATGTGATAAATTAAGGAACTTCAAGGCATACTCTTTATTGATATCCTGCCTCTCTTCAGATTCTCAAATTCCATGGCATTTGCCTCCCTCAACTTCTAAGGAATGAAGTAGTCAAGGAAAGCACTAGAGAAATCATTCCATGGAGCTGACTCAGCATCATCACCCCTAGACTGGTCCCTTTCCTCATACCAGTGATACGACATATCCTTTAATTAGTAAGAAACAAACTATACACCCTCTATATCAGTGGCATGAATCAAAAAAAAAACTTTCCCATCTCATTAATAAAGTTTTGAGGATCTTCCTAAACTTTAAAACTAGTGAAACTTGGAGGACTCAACCTCATGAATTGGCTAACCCTAGTGGCCTTAGATGATAAAGAAACAAAAGTAATACGCTCAATATAGGAGGCTACCAACTGGGTAAGCAAAAGAAAAAATTTGCAAAACAAAATATCAGACATATTAGCTCGAGGTTCCTAGGAGGGGATAAGGGAAAGATGTGGAATTCCATTTGGCCAATCAAAAGAAGCAACCCTAGATCGGGTCTAAAATCCTAGAGTAGGATAAACTCCATCCACATTATCCACAGATAGGATAGAAGATTTCCCATAGATATCAGATCTTCCTAGAGGCATGATCTGAAAGGCAAACAAACAAGATTTAGAGAGATTCAAGATCTTTCACTCTATATCTTGAAATAGAATATCAAGAAAAGGAAACATTTCAAAATGCCTCATAGCCTTTCCATTCTATGTATTTCATGCTTCACACCCATAAAAGATACTATTCTTGATATGAATTTGGTAGGCACCCAATGATGCCAAACCTTGGCTCTAATACCATCTCTGTCAAGACTCGAATTAGGGCCTGGCCGTGATGGGTATCTCAAGTCCCATATAGGCTATAGATCACCCATGAACCTAATCAAACAATAAAAAACATACCAAAAGGGTAGATGAATTCTAAACATATAACAAGATAGCATGCAATAAGCTTAAGAAAATTTAATGTATGTTTATAATCGACACTCTGTGATCGGTTAAATAAATAACCAACACCACCTAATAATAATAATAATCAAAACAAAGCTTTCTAAAGAAAGAACCAAAACTGAATATCCATAAAGTGTTGGGACATACCCTCAACTATAGAAAAAAATAGTCTAAACAGTCTAAGATATAAGAGACTAAAATATGAAATGTAGACTTTTGATATATGGAAGATCACCACTTCAATGTCATATCACAAATTGATCCTGAAGACTAGTTTTAGAGAAGAAGAATTAGAAGTATGATCAATTCCTGTATCTCATGGGGATACAGTATCTGAAGACGATTGGTGGTTGGAGTGCTAGCATGTAACTTAGGGATAAGGATAACAAAATAACATAATCAAAAGTTTTAATATAATGTACAAAATTGAATGCATATGCATAGATATATCACATGTTGGGATTAGGAACAAAGCTTAACATGTATTTTAAACTTTAGCCTGGATTATGTAGCTCAACCATCATATTATAGTATCCATGAGATATATGGGACCTAGCTCTCACCCCCTAGTTAGTACCAATACGTGTAGCCATATGAATTGGAGAAAGATCATATATATATATACGGGGAATTGAAGCCTCAAATTATATACGAAGGTGACCTAAAAATCCAATTATGAAATTTATGATATGGGGTACTCGAATTAAAACACCCTAGGTTTTGGACCTTAGAAATTTTTTGAGCTTTGAGCTCACTTCTCTTGTAATGAATCACCATATGAGTCATATAATATGGGTACGGGTCAGGTGACCCAGCTCATAAAGAGTCTAGTAATTGGTGGTTGAGATTCTATTATGGGTATGACTTGAAGGTGACAAGTTGTATATTGAGGTAACTAGAGAGTTTAGTCCAATTATATATTATCTAGTTTCTATCCCTTGATGTTCTATTTGTGATACGACTAAATCTTACTAGTCGTATGGTATGGTGAAGATTGGGGATAGGGAGTCATAAGTTGGACAAAATATGGTGTCCAACCTTCTGTCTTAGTGATGACTAGATGTTACTAGTCATAAGTTTTGGTGATGACTTAGAGGCTTAACTTGTAGGTTGTGATGAGATTTTTATAGTTTAAGTTGGGGGTATTCGGGACATTTCCCCTCTTAACTCCTTCTCACCCCATAACACAAAACACCTCTTGAGACTTTATTAACCTATTATTCTACATCAAAAAATCTCTAAGCTCTCTCAAAATCTCTATAAACTCTTTGTTAAAGCAAGAGGCTAGGGTTTCTTTAAGGCAATCAATTAGGGGCTTTCAAGAGGGAATCTTTCCGTATTCGTCGGTGTCTAAGACATGTTAATCCTCCCTTATCATTAGTTTAAGTAAAATCATGTTTTAATAAATGGTTTTTATAGTATTACTATGGATTTGTTTTGGTTTTGAAGTATATGTTGGGGGTTTTCTTTTTTCATGTATGGATAATTTTTTCCCATGTTTTATTTATGGTTTTTCATGTTACAATAATGGTTTGAATATGTGGTTACATGGGAATGGTCATTTGATACTTGGTTTTTATTTTAGAAATTATATGCCCTCAATATGTTTGTTAACAAGCCAATGAGAATGATTTTGTCACCTAGTTTGAATATCTTGAAACCTTTGTATTGCATAATATGGTAATATAACCTAAAGTGGTTTGGTTGATTTTAAATGGTTTGGAAAGGCCTTAGTGGTAATGGATTTAGTTTAATTAGAAATCTTGTGGGGTACATAAGAATCCCCTAAGACTTGGCTAAATGACAGTGCTTGCAAGTTATAGTTGGTATGATGATACCACTTCATAATGCTTTTGAAATTGACTCTAATAATTGATGGATTAGTTATGTACTAAATTTTTTAATTGGGAAATAATGGTGGATTGTCATAGCTAATAGTAAAGGTGTGAGTCCGATAGACAGACACTAGAAACTCATGTTTACCGATATAAGAGTTGGTCATGGTAACCATATGCTTGTGGGGTACATAAGAATCCCCCAAGTTATACTGTATATATGTACCATGGAGGGCAAGGGGTATATGAGAATCCTCGACACCTATGATATATTTGGTTCATGTAGCTAAATTCACTAGGGACCATTTAAGGGGTAACACTGGAATGATATAGACTGTGGGTGTATTATAATTGTAAAGCTACAAAACCCAGGTTAAGGTTTTAAATGCATGCTAAACTCAGTTCCCTTTTTTGACATGGTATATATTTAAATATGTATTTAATTGCATATTGTTATTTACTTTCATTTTAAATAATGACATTATTTTATCCTTATTACTTAGTACATGCTAGTGTTCACTCCTCTTACCGTCTTAGAGCATTGTATCCCCACGTGATGCAGGAACTAGCTATATTACTCCTCCTGCTCAATGATTTGGATTCGAGAACAACTTTGTGTCCGATTAAAGTGGTAAGATTCCATACTACAGAAGAATCTATTTTATGTTATAGACTTCCTTACATTATTTTTGTTCTTGGACTTTGATTTTGGCTATGGTTGGGGGCTTTTCCTAATTGAATTATCTTTGTTTTTGGTTTGAGGTTTTATGGGATTGCTATAGGCATGGATGGTGTCAGTATTGGTGTCAACCTTGGTATTGGTATTGCGACTAGAGTTTGCACCGATTGGATAGTTTATTGAGGTTGTTTGATTATGTTTATAGACCTTGTTTAATATCTTGGAGCTATTTTTGTTCTATATTGTTATATGTTCAAAATTTATCCGACATAGGGTGTAAGGTAATTACAGCTGTGTATTAGGGGTGATCTCCGGTCTCGATTGGACTTGAGGCACCCAAAATAATGAGGCCCTTATTTGGGTCATGTCATATTAGTATTAGAGTCCCCAGGTTCATAGTCAATTGGGTGTCCACAAAGTAGTGTCGAGTAGAGTCTATTTTAAAGGTGTATTGCATGCCACACTCATAAGGGAGAGGCTACAAGGAATTTTGGATTGTTTCACTTTCTTATGTTTTGTTTTTTAATTGTAGAGTCTAAGTCCTAAAATATTTTCTAATTCTCTTTTGTTCACTTTTAAGATCATGCTTCTTGGATGATCTAAAGCTCATAAAATCTCCTTTATCCTACCTAAGGATAATGATGATGGGACACGATCTACTTATGGAATCAATACCTGATCTAAGGGGCCCATTTTGGATTTCCTTAGAGTTCCATTGACTCCCTCTAGTCCTTCTCAAGCTTCTCAGGATGAAGTACTGAACACTGAGTTTAATCAGTCCATTCATATGTTGGCGCAATTTGTAACTTCTCAGTCTGAGCGTGGTGTTCCTATCACTCTATCTTTTGAGGCAACAAGGGTTGTCTAGTTTATGAGGTTGAATCCTCTGACCTTTATGGGTATTACAGTTGAGGAGGATCAACTGAGGGACAGATTTGACCTTAATTGATTTGACCGTAGACTTAAAAACTTGAAATTTTTTTGTGAGTGTAATGAGGACTTAGTGTCATTTTAGCTGGCAATCTTCGGGATACAACTTTTCAACCTTTCCGATATTCATTTTTATATTTTCAAGTAGCGTTACGATCGGGCAAGATCATAGTACATCTCGGATAAGTTTTGAAATTTTTCGGAATGCATAAGGCTGCGTTTGGATTTCAAAACAGTAGCAAAACGTATAGCCTATTGCCCAGTTTTCAGTATTTCTGGTTCAATTTCAAACTATCATAAATCCCTGTATATGATGAACTGTGTGAGCTATAATATATAAAACGAAATATATTTGAGTCCTCTTTAAAATGAAGTTGGTTTCATCAAATTTGAATATATGAGTAAAAAGTTATAATCGATTTACTCCAGCCTATCAAACTATCAACTGAGGGACAGATTTGACCTTAATTGTTCCTTAGGGGTATTTTGGTCATCCTCCACCCCTAAATATACCACCAACACGGGATTTAATCCCTCAAACACCATAATACACATACTTTTCCAAAATTGCTCAAGAATTCTCCTTAGGGTTTCAAAATAAAAACCCAAATAGTTCAAGATTCGACTGTAGGTTTTCGAAGATAATTACATATTCGGAATCACCAATACGCAAGCTTCAAGAAACATCTATTATCCTTGGAAATAGAGGTACGCGGGATTTTTCCTAAATTCTCATGGGCATAGAAAAAAATCATGTTTTAGAATGGGGTTTTAAATTATGTATATATATTTATGTATAAGATGTTTTACCATCATTGTTTTGGTCTTTTGACCATGTCCAAAGCGATTTGACAGTTTATATACATATATGAATGAATGTGTTTCAATTTTGAATACATGAACTTGCTAAAGACATTTGATCACCTGGTGTTTGATGAAATTTCTGCATGAATTGAACTTTAAGTTTTGGAATATGAAATCCTTTACATCAGTTACATGTTTTGGTGGTCTAAACTATGTTTTGAATGAAAGCTCTTGCTTAATACATTATGGCTCAGAAAAATCATGACTTGCAATGTCTTGGTATGACGATACCAATTCAGACTAACGCCATATCAGACTCAGACTAACAGACATTTTAGACTTTCATGATTTTAGACATTCAGACTCAGACACTCCAACCCTTGCGGCACACTTGGGTTGGGGGCTTCCCCGCCGAGTCAATGGCGGATTCCATACAGCCCGTGGAATATCAGACTTGTAGGGGAATACCACCTAACTCAGAAGTAAAACACAGATCTTGATTTGAAATGAACAGGCAGGTTACATGTTTTCAGAAAGTGCCCATGTATTTTTCGAAAACAGTTTTATACATGATGTGTTGATGAAAAATTGCTTTCACTTAATATATATATATATATATGTTCCATTATACTATTTTTTGATTGCTTCGCGTGCCAGTACTTTTGTGCTGACCCCCCCTCCTTCCAGGTCCTGAGGCACAGTCTAGGGGTCCAGCTACTCAGTAGACATTCTCGGATTTGTAGACTTGATCTCGCAGTGGTGAGCCTTCTATTATTTGGAAGGCCTAATTATGTCAGACATTATCTTATTTATTATGTTTTTGGTTTACTGGGGGCCTTGTCCCAGTTTCTTTTCAGACAAATGTTTGTGTTCTTAGTAGAGATTTCGCAGACTGATGTCAGATAGTATTATTCAGAAATGTTGCAGAACTTGACCATGTATTCCGTACTCAGTTTCAATTTCGCATTTTATTATGATTACGAATGTTGTACATGATAACCAGATAGAGAATGGGTGTTCTGGGCCTTCATGGTTCGGGATGCTCGTCACGGCTAGGGCCTAGGCTCTGGTCGTGACAATTAGTAAGATTACCTCTGGGGCAAACAAGGTTTTGATTGTGTCTTTCTTAACTCTGGCACCAAAGGTGCACCAACTAGTTCTGCCGCTATTTGGAATTATCTCTATGCTCTCACCACCTAATATGAGTTCGTGGCATCACTCGATATTGTGACTAGCATGTTGAAACTCTTTTCCCATGATGTGCACTATTTACTTAATTTGGGGTCCACTCACTTTTATGTGACCCCATTTGTGGATGTGCATTTTGCTTTTAGTATCGAGTATATTTTAGACCCTTTTTCTATTTCTACCTTAGTAGGTGACTCTATGATTTCTAATAGTCTATAGGGTGTATGGTATATGTTGGTAGTAAAGAAATTATGGTGGATCTGTTTGAACTAGATATGGTGGATTTTGATGTCATATTGGAGATGGATTGGTTGCACTCAGTTTTATTCTTCTATAGATTTTTAGACCTATAAGGTTGTCTTTATATTCCTTAATGTGTTGATTATTTAGTGAGAAGAAGGTTCCCTAACTCCTAAATGGAGGTTCATATCACATGTTAGAGCTCATAGACTAATCTCCAAGGGCTCTCTATTAACTTGTCCGAGTTAAATTTTCTAACTTAGAGGGCCCTTCTTTCCATTCTATTTTGGTGGTGAGTGAATTTCCCAAGGTCTTCCATGATGACCTCTTTGTTATTCCTCCTTATAAGGAGATTGAGTTTGGGATTTATATTGAACCGGACACTTCTCTATTTTCTATTCCTTTATATAGAATATCTCCAACTGAGTTGAAGGAGCTTAATGAGTAGTTAAAGGATCTTTTAGCTAATGGTTTTATCGTCCTAGTGTGTCCTCATGAGGTGAACCTATTTTATTCGTGCATAAGAAGGATGGTTCCCTTTGGATGTGTATTTATTATCGATAGTTGAATAAGGTGATGGTAAGTAATAAGAACCTCTTTCAAGGATAGATGATTTATTTGATTAGCCGTAGAGTGCTAAGCTTTTCTCCAAGATTGATCTTTGATCTGAGTATCATCAGTTAAAGATTAGGGAGGTTGATATCCCTAAGAATGTATTTCATACCCGGTATGAGCATTTTGAGTTTCTGGTTATGTCTTTTGGGTTGACCAATGCCCTGATGACATTCATGGATTTAATGAATAGGGTTTCCATCAATTTTTGATTTATTTGTCATTGTGTTCATAGACGATATTCTAGTGCACCCTAAGAGTGAGATAGATTATGCCAATCACCTCTCTGTGGTGTTGCAAACCTTGAAAAGAGAAATAGTTTTATTAGAAAATTTTGAAATGTGAATTCTGGTTTAACGCTGTCACTTTCCTGGGTCATGTCATTTCTAGTGAAGGGATCATGGTAGACCCGCAGAAGGTTGCAGTGGTTAAGAAGTGGCCTAGACCCAGAACTCCAACTGATATTCAAATTTTCTTGGGTTTGTCCAATTACTACAGGAGGTTTGTAGAGAGTTTTTCTTCTAAATCTCTCTATAGATTAAGTTGACTCAAAAGAAGGTAAAGTTCTTGTGGTCTAACACTTGTGAGGGTAGTTTTGAGAAGCTGCAGGATAAGATAACTTTGACTTTGGTTTTGAATTTGCTTGAAGGTACTGATGGGTTTGTGGTTTACTTTGATGCATCTCATGTAGGCATGGTTGTGTTTTGATGCAGCGTGGCAAGGTAATAGCTTATGCCTCTAAGTAGTTGAAGGTGCATGGGAGGAATTATCCGACTCATGATTTGGAATTGTTAGCTATGGTATTCGCAATGAAAATGGCATCACTATTTGTATGGAGTGCATGTGGACAAGTCTTCTAATCATAAGTCCTGCAAATGTGTTCATGCAGAAAGAGCTTAACCTTAGGTAAATGAAATAGCTTAAGCTTCTTAAAGACTATGGCATAAGTCTTCACTATTATCCAAGTAAAGCTAATGTGGTTGTTGATTCTCCTAGAAGGTTATCCATGGGGATTCTATCTCATATAGATAAGGAGAAACAAGATTTGGTGAAGGACATTCACCATTTGGATAACCTTGGAGTTTATCTCCTATTCTTTGAGAATAGTGGCATATTTGTAGAGGAGGTGACACAATCATCTCTTAGTGCTGAGATTAAGGAAAAACAAGAGTTAGATCCTATCTTGATGAGGATCAAGGATGAGGTAGGTGGGAAGAAGGTGATGGCCTTCGAGATCAGTGGTGATGTCACCTTACAGGACCAAGGGTGGTTATGTTCTCCCGACGTTGATAGTTTGCGAGAGAGAATTTTCATGGTGCAAGGTTGTACCTCCAAGAAATTCTGAATTTGAATAGAGTACCTATTTCTATTATCTCTTACCATGGTGCACATTTTTTTCTTATTTTTTGCGGTTGTTTCAGAAAGGTTTGGGGACCAAGGTGAGTCCTAATAATGATTTTCACCCACAGTCAGATGGGAAACCAGAAAGAACTATTCAAACATTGAAAGAGATGCTTTCTGCTTGCGTGATTGACTATGGTGGTATTTGGGTGGAGCATTTGTCTCTTATAGATTTTGCCTACAATAATAGATACCACTCTAGAATTAGGATGGCTCCATTTGAGGCATTGTATGGTAAGAGATTTGGGTCTCCTATTGGGTAGTTAGTGGTTTATGAGGCAGATCCATTTTGCCCGAATTTGGTTTACTAAGCTATAGGGAAGGTTAAGGTAATTGGGGATCGGCTTAATTTTACCTAATGTCTCCAAAGGTCCTATGTGGATGTAAGGCAAAGGAAGTTAGAGTTTAAGGTTGGGGATAAGGTGTTCTTGAAGGTGTCTATCAGGAAGGAAGTTATCTAGTTTGGGAAGTTGGGGAATTAGTCCCCGATATATTGGTCCGTACTTGGTTTTGAGAAGGGTTGGTAATGTGGGGTATGAGTTGGAGTTGCCTTCTTGTCTGAGCTTCATTCATCCGGTGTTCCATGTATCTATATTAAAGAAGTGTATGGGTGATCCTTCCTAAGTTATGCCTATCAAGGACATTAGAATTTCAGATTCTTTGTCCTATGAAGAGATCCTACTTGAAATCTTGGATCAATAGGTTTGTTAGTTGTGGACCAGGGATATAGCTTCGGTGATGGTTTTAAGGAGGAACCAAAGAGTGGAAGAGGCTACTTAGGAAGTTGAAGAGGACTGAAGTCCAAGTATCCGTTCCTGTTTTCTGCTCCAGAAATTCATGCGGAAGGTATATGTTCTTCATAACATCTTTGTTTTCTAACTTAGTTAAAGAAAAGATTGATTTCCTTGCATCTTCATTTTCTAACTTAGTTAAAGGTTAGGTTAGAGGTGTTGGGTGTAGATCATGCTTGTACTACTTTGTTCCATCGTTTGAAGATGATTGATTGAAGTGGGGGAGAATTGAAACACCCTGGGTTTTGGCCTTTGGAAATTTCCCAAGATTTGAGCTCACTACCTTTGTGACAACTCACCATACGAGTCATATGGTATGGGTACAGGTCAGGTAACCCAGCTTATAAGGAGTCTAATGATTGGTGGTTGAGATTTTGTGGTAGGTACGACTTGAAGATGATGAGTCGTATGTTCAAGTAACACGAGGGTTGAGTCCAATCTATATTGTCCAGTGTCTATCCTTTGATGTTCTATTTTCGATACGACTAGATCTAACTAGTAGTATGGTGTGGTAATAAGTGGGGCTAGGGAGTCATAGGTTTGACAAAATACGGTGTGTATCCTTCTGTCTCGGTGATGACTAGATGTTACTAGTCGTATGTTGTGGTGATGACTTAGAGACTTAACTTTTTTTACAGTTTAAGTTGGGGTGTTCGGGACATTTACTCTCTTAACTCCTTTTCACCCCATGACATAAAACACCTTTTGGGACTTTAATAACCTATTATTGTCAATCAAACACTCTCTAAACTTTCTCAAAATATCTCTCAACTCCTTGTTCAAGCAAGAGGCTAAGGTTTCTTCAAGGCAATCAATTTGGGTCTTTCAAGAATTAATCTCTCAATCTTTCTTGGTGTCTAAGGCATGTTACTCCTACCACATTGTTAGTTCAACTAAAAATATATTTTAATGAATAGTTTTCATTGTATTATTGTGTGTTTGTTTTGGTTTTGAAATAGATGTTGGGGGTTTTGGTTTTTCATGGTTGGATAATGTTTTCCAAATTTTTATTTGTGATTTTTCATTTTATCATTATGGTTTGAACATGTGGTTACATAGAAATGGTCATTTGATACTTGGTTTTGGTTTTGGAAATTATATGCCTTCAACATGTTTGTTAAAATGCCAAATGAGAATGATTTTGTCACCTAGTTTGACTATTCTTGAAACCTTTGCATTGCATAATATGGTAATGGAACCTAAAGTGGTTTGGTTGATTTTAAATGGTTTGGAAAGGCCTTGGTGGCCATGGCTTACGTTTAATTGAAAATTTTGTAAGGTACATAGGAATACCCTAAGACTTGGCTAAATGACGTTGCTTAGTCTGTACGATAATACCACTTCATAATGCCTTGGTAATCTATTCCTGGAATTAGTGGTTTAGTTATGTGCTATATTTTTTAATTGGGAAATAATGGGGGGTTGTGATAGCTAACAATGAAGGTGTGAGTCTGATGGAAGGACACTGGAAACTCATGTTTGCCGATATGAGGGTTGGTCATGGTGACCATATGCTTGTGGGGTACATAGGAATCCCCAAGTAATACTTGTATATATAAATCATGGAGCGCAAAGGGTACACGGGAATCCTCAACCCCAATGATATCTCTAGTTCGTGCAGATACACGTACTGGACCCATTTAGGTGTTAACACTATACCTATATAGCCCATGGGTGGATTATGATGGTAAAGCTACACAACCTAGGATAAGGTTTTAAATAAATGCAAAACCCAATTCCCTTTCCCGGCTTGGTATATATATGTATGTATGTGATTGCATAAGGTTATATGCTTTGATTTTGAATAATGACATTATTTTATCGTTATTCCTAAGAACATGCTAGCATTCACTCCGCTAACTGTTTTTGGGCGTTGTATCCCCATGTGATGTAGGAATAGACCATACTACTCCTCCTACTCAGTGATTTGGATTTAGGAACATCTTTGTGTCATAGTGAAGTGGTATGGACTCCCTTACATTATTTTGGTTCCTTGGACTTTGGTATTGACTATGGTCAGGGTCATATCCTAACCGGATGTTCTTTGTTTTTGGTTAGAGTCTTTGTGGGACTACTTTGGCCATTGGAAGTGTCGGTATTGGTCTCATCCTAGGTATTGGTATTGGCATTAGAGTTGGCACTGGTTGGATACTTGATTGAGGTTATTGGATTATAGTTATAGACCTTGTTTAAAGTTTTGAAACTATTTTTGTTCTATCTTGTTATATGTTCAAAATTCATCTGACATAGGGTGTAGGGAGGTTACGGTTAGGTATTGGGCGTGGTCTCTAGTCCCGGTTGGACTTGAGGCACCCAACACGGTAAGGCCCTAGTCCGATTTGTGTCACAAACCCTCCAATCATAATCACATTAATAAGGTGGACTCGACCCACCTGGTCACAATGGGACTCGAACCCTGAAGCCATAACAACCCCCACGCCGGCTAGCACGGTTCCCAGTGTCGGTCATTCAGACATCCATTATCATAACTCAACTACACAACCCTCCTTTTAAGCCCAATTAAAATATTTATCGCACATTCACATTCATTGAACTATACTTTACATTAAGGCATACATTGTAGGTATCGTCATACCAACTACACTTGGAAGGTAACAACAAAATGCCAAAACAATTAGATCACCTGGGGAAATTGACAACCCCTTGGCTCAATTTTACAAATTCCTATATTTCTCATAATTAAAAACCAAGTTCATAATATGGGGTTGATTTCATAACTACTTCAAAAGTCACAAGTTTGGGAAAATTATAATGTCTAGTTTATTCACCATAGCCATGCACCCATAAGTTCAAAATCATATTTAATGAATGATTAATCATAAATAAACCATGGAAAAATATTGTTAAAACACAAGAATTCACAACCCTTAACTATTGCTATAAAACCAATATGAATATCTCATACAAAATACTTTAAAACAAAAACTTTTAACAAATTGACAATGAGGGAAGAGTAACATGCCTTAAACACCATGAAATTTGTAGAGGAATCAACCCTTGAGCCCATAGATGACCAACTTGATGATACTCTAGCTTGACTTGCTTGAGGGGGAATTCAGAGAGCCTTTTGGAGTGTTTGAGAAGTTACTTAGATTTTTTTCTGTGTTCTAAAAACATATTAAAGAGGTTACAAGATGTGGATTTCAAATTGGGTAAGAGGGGAAATATACAGAATGCCCTTAACTTAAAAGCTGGAAAAGTGGTACCATTGACTATGAGTCAATTGTAGACTCATAGCCACTCCTTACGACTCATCACCACGAGTGGTAACCAAGACAATATCTAGAAACCCCACACACTATTGGCCCTATGACTCAACTGGTATCACTCATAATGAGACACTACGACTCAAAGGGTTCAATCGTAGTCAACACATAACCTAATTAGGTAAACACTGGACATCCTAAAATATGCATCTAACTACTCTTCATGAGTTTTTATGAATCACGTCCCCAAGTCTTACCCAAGATATAAACTTAAGCACCATTCACTAGAAACCTTACTACTAGGGTCACCTGACCCATTAATACACTTTACGACTCGTAGGGTTAGTCGTAGTCAAGGTAGTGAGCTTAGAACTCATAAAGTTTTAAGGAAAAACCCCTAAGGCATTACACGGGGTCCAACCCGTAGCCCAGTTGGAAAGTGTTAGTACCTTGCCACAAGTAATAACACTGGTTGTGTGGATCCACTAATTTGGTGTCCCAAAGAACTAAGTTGCAAGTCCTCTACTGGAAGGTGACCCCTAAGAGTGTGTGAGTCCTTTATTGGCTTGTGACATCCCAAAAATTACACTGGCTACATAGTTTGGAACTTAAGGACTTATACTAAAGGTCTCAGTCCTCTATTGGTGGGTGAGCCTTCATCCCTAGGTTTGCTTGGTACTAAGTCCTACTCCAAACTTAAAGACACTAACACGTAAGTTGGTACATGCGATGATAAAAGATATGCTCAAGTCATGGTATTTTGAACAATAGTGCATGCAGAATTTGAAGTAATCACAGGCATGTAAACTAAAGTATTTTGAATGATATAATACTGGAGAGCTCTCGTTATGACAATGTGATAAACATTATGGGATAAACATGATATGATCAACTTTAAATCTTAAAAACTTTAACACGAGAGATCAACTAGGTATAGGGTGTTCATAACCCACAACCATGGAAAATAATATAATTACATATGATACTTTCACTGTAATGACATGATAGGAAATTTCATGACTTAATTAAAATCCAACAATTTCATCAATAAAATAAGTTATACGGAAGAATACTTGAAATTATGAGAAAACACTTGTTCATGGTTGAATTCTAGAATTACTTGGAGGAATCATGGAATTTATGCTTTTCATGGAACCCTAGTTTATGGAATTCATAAATTCATGAATAGAAATCATAATTTTGGACATAAGGATGAAAGGAGATCCTCATTAAATACCCACATACATGGACTTGTTGATTTCTTGAAGGAACATTTGAGTTGGGAGACTTGAGGTTGAATTTTTTAAAGAAACACTTATTTTAGTGTTATTAAGAGTTTTGAGAGGAGAGAAATCGATGATTTGAGTTTATAGAATGATAAAATCGCATTTATATCAGTCATAGGATAGTTTAGGATGATTTAGTGCATAAAAGTCTTATTTACACTAGAAAACTAAAGAAAAAAACACGACTTTTAACATTACTGAAAAAGATTCGTGCGACGCTGCAAAACACAGAGCCTAATGTCTGTGTCATGATGTAAAATGCAGATCCCAAGGTCCATGTCTCGCTGCAAAACTTGGATCCTATGGTCTGTGCTATACTGAAATTGCGGACCCTCACTGATTCCTCACAAAAATGCTCATAACTTCTTGCTCGGGTGTCAAATTAAGGCAAAATTAGATGCGTTGGGAAGAGGAAACATTTATATATAATTTGATAGGTCTTGAGCTAAAAAATTCAAAATATTTCATATGTTATACTCATTCAAAGTTCACTCTTGTATGATCGAATGCCAAAATTTGGCCGAATCAAAAGCACTTAACTTTGCTTTAAGAGCTTCCTATGAACAATTTTCACCTTGATTGCACTTCACACACTAGATAAATTATCATGACACTTATATTCATATACAAATAATCAAATTAGAATTTATACGCGTAGGAACAAAAGTTCAAATTCTAGCTCGAAAATGCAGGATGCTACAGTACCCTCAACATTAGCTATTTTAACATTAGGGTTAGTCTAGCAGACCAGTTCAGGACAAACTTTATATTACTGATAGAGGATAGTTTGTCTCTATAGATTTTCTTGGCCAAGGTCAAGGTCAGCCTTTGGGGGGTTCATCTTCTGTCTATTCTAGTCGTGGTGATTATTTTGGGTCAGCCAGATCTTTTAGTTTTAGTCCAGAAGCTCGGACATGTTATGTTTGTAGAGCTTTTGGTCATTTCTTGAAGGTGTGTCCTAATAGTAGAGTGATTATCCCTTCAACTCAGAGTGTCTCACCTATTAGGGTAGTTCATCCCTGATTTTTTTATGGTATGCATGGTCATAAGTATGGTACCTAGGGAGTTTGCAAAAGGTTCTTAGGTAGATAGGATAAGAGGTCATTCATGAGATAAGCAGGTGGTTGGAATGGTTAGTTGTATGCAATACCTGCTACACCCGAGGCTGATTCTTTGGATGTTGTTATTCCTAGTGTAATTTTTGTATGTCATCAATCTAATTTTCCTTTATTTGATCTAGGATCCACTTATTTTTATGTGTCTGCTTATTTTACTCCACAGTTAGAGTTATCTTGGGATTCATTATCTATGTCATTGCATTTATTTACTCCCATGGGTGATTCTTTAGTAGTGGATTGGATTCTTAGATTATGTGTTGTGACTGTTAGAGATGTTGATACTCACGCAAATGTTATTATATTGGACATGGTGGATTTTGATGTAATTTTGGGCATGGACTGGCTATCCCACTATCATGCGGTCCTTGACTATTTTACCAAGACCGTTACCATAGCCATGCTTAACATACGCTCGATCATGTGATATGGAGCTATTAGCCATAAAGCGATAGGGATTATTTTTTATATATGTGTTAGGAGGCTTATTGTGAGGGTTTGGAATTCATATCTCACTTATATTTATGATGTTAGTTTGGAGAGTCCATCGCTTGACTCTGTGCCTATAGTTCATAAATTTTTGGATGATTTCCTTACCGATCTACCTAGCCATCCTCCTGAGTGTAGTATTGAGTTTATTACTGATCCTGAGCCATACACCAAACCTATTTCTATGGAACTTTACCATATGGATCTTGCCAAGCTTAAGGATATGAATTCTCAACTTCAAGATCTTCTTGGTAAGGGCTTCATTAGATCGGGTGTGTCTCCTTGGGGAAATCCTATGTTGTTTATAAATAAGGACAACTCCATGCGTATGTGTATTGGTTATAGGCAACTTAATAAGAAGAGGTAAAGAACTATTATCCTATGGCTCACATTAATGATTTGTTTAATCAGTTTTAGGGAGCAACAGTATTCTCTATGATTGATTAAAGGATTGATAACCATTATTTGAGGATTCATGCTGAGGATATCCTGAAGACAACCTTTAAGACTCATTATGGTCATTATGAGATCCTAGTGATTTCTTTAATATTAACTAATGCCCTAACCGCATTTATGGATTTAATGAACCATGTGTTCGGGCCTTATTTGGCTTTCTTTTTGATTGTGTTCATCGATGGCATCCTTCTATGTTCAAGGAGCAGAGATTATTTGCTTTTTCCCTCTAAGTGCGAGTTTTGGCTTGAGTTTGTTATATTCCTTTGAAATATACTGCCTAAAAATAGGATTATGGTAGACCCACAAAGAGTAAGGCCATTTGTGACTGGTCTAGGCCTACATCTCCAACTGAGGTTCGTATATTTATTGGATTGCTAGTACTTATAGACAATTCATTGAGTATTTTGCTACTATTACAACATTGATGACCAAATTAACTTGGAAAGAGGTTTCTTTTAGATGGTCCAAGGATTGTGAGTTGAGCTTTGGAAATCTCAATGGGTTTCTCACTTTAATTCTACATAATATTCTTTTGATGATTAGCAACTGACAACAAGGTACCAAGTCCCTGGATCTCTAAGGCTAAAGTATAACTAGCATGCGTCTGCGCAGTTTTGTCCTCTAGTGTAACAAACTACGCAGGTGCTGCTTATACTACTTAGGACACCTAGTCCAATTGCATTGTCACCGTAATCATTACTCTACTATAAAATGTAAAAGATGATTCTCAATTGGTAGGTTTTCAAATCAGAAAGATGAAGAGACAAAAATGCAAAAACTCAATATTTAACATTACTCAAGATCTTATTTCTTATTTGTGCAAGGATAGCAAGTGATTTTGAGTCCAACTTGAGTCTGTAGCTGAATTACTCATTCTATAAGAATAGTTATCTCTTCTATTTGCTTTGAGAGTTCTTAGGTAGAGTTGCCTAAGCATGATACTGGTTAGAGTTAATCCATTTTGAGAGAGTCTTAGCAGAGTTGTCAAGGTGATCTTGTAGTAGAGATATTACAAGTAGGAAGATCCGAGAGTTAGGTTCAAGTACGAGTTTCTAATCAAGAGGTTGATTCTAGTGAACTTTTGAGAGCTTGTGAGTTCAAGCCATGGTTTTTCCTTCCTTGAGCAAGCAGGTTTCCATTTTATATCCGGTGTTCTTTACATTTCCTTCACTTTGTTGTGTTCCTAGTTACTTTATTGTTTTATTGCTTATGACTGATGTGGTGTAACCCCGAAGGTTTTATCAATTAGTATCAAAGCCAATTCACTCTAAAAGGCTCACACCTAGAGTGTTTTGTTCATCATGGTAGCTCTACCTAATATTGGAGAAGGGCAATCTACCACTAGATCACCTAATGGGTAGTACTATGGGTGGTGGAGAACTAGGAGGTACGACATTATTATGGCTGAGGTAGTGAGGTGATAGACATAATTATTAATGGTCCTTATATTCCTATTAGATAAGTCAAAAAAGGAAAAGTTATAAGAATGGTGGTCAAAAGTAGGCGGGAGTTCAATGATGATGATAGAAAGAAGGTTGAGAAAAATTACAAGGCCATGAAATAGTTAGTTTGTCGCATAGGACCTGATGAATAAAACAGGATTTATGCCTGTAAAAATGCCAAGGAGATATGGGATTGCTTGAGGACTTCTCATAAAGGTACTACTAATGTAAAGGATTCTAAAGTAGACATGCTGACTACTTAGTAGGAAACCTTCACTATGAAAGAAGGATAAACAATCAAAGAAATGCATAAAAGATTCACTTCTATAACAAATAAGCTCCACTGCTTGGGAGAAGTAATTCCATTGTATAAGTGAGAAAGATTCTTGGTATACTTCCTAAGTCCTGGGAAAGCAAAGCGGATGATAAAACTGAGGCGAGAAACCTAAAAACCCTCACTATGTATGAACTTATGGGAAATTTAAAGACCCATGAGCTCAAGAAGCAGCAAGAGCTAGAGAACAAAAAAGTTAAAAGAGAAAAACTTTTTCATTAAAAGCTTCAAAACAATATTCAAGGGAAGAAGACACTGATTTTTCCTTTTTGGCAAATAGGATTATTAGGGCTATGAAGAAGAGTGGTCATTTCCAAAGAAGATGAAGCAACAATAAAAAGGGAACAATGTTTAGATATGTCACAAATGTGGAATTCCTAAGAATTTTATTAAGGACTGTTCAATGTACAAATTAGATTATCAGGAGTATCTTAAGACTGCAGGTGACAAAGGAATGAAAAGGGACCAGGTCCCTGAAAGTTCAAGAAGGAAGGCTATAACTTATTATGCAGTAAAGCATGCTCTGGCAATATGGGGAGATTCTTCTAGTGAATCTAATGAAAATGAAAAGTATGGAGAAGTGTCTATGCAAATAGTGAAAGACAGTCAAGTCATCTATGATTCCTTATTGGCATTCATAGAAAACATAGAAGATGAAGAAGCAAAAAAGGTAACTCTTTCTGACATTAAGAAAAACCTAGATAACTACTCTGCTAGGAAGATAAAAAAGCTTGCAAGTATGTTGATAGACTCTGTGTGTGAACTAAGTGTTGATAAAAATGCTTTAGAGGAGAAAGTAGATAATTAAGAACCTAAATTGATTTCTTTAGCTCTCCAAATTTCTAAAACTTAAGAAATTGTCAGTAAATTAAAATCTGAGAATCTAAGTTTCATAAGTCAGCTAGAGAATGTAAATGCTTTAGATGGTAAAGGGCATAAAAAAGCCTCAAGGCTTTAGATTGAACTTGAAGAGAAACTAAAGGACTCTCAAAAATACCTTATGTTTTGTCTTCATAAGAATGATGAACTAGAAAGCAACCTGGTCCATCTAAGAGAAGAGCTTAATAAATTAGTTAAATGGACTACATCTTTACAAATCCATTCTAACTTAGCTAGTCAAGGTGATATCAATGGGAAGGGTCTTGGTTATCAAGGGAAAGCCCAAGTTCCTGGGACTTAATGGAAGGTTTCTCACGATGCTAATAAAAAGATCCACAAATCATTATGCACTCACTATGGAAGAGATGGGCACATAAAGAAAAATAGCCATTTTTAAATTAGATCTAAAATGAATGGTTCTAGACATGTTCAGCAAGGGAATTCACATCCTAAGGTTTTCAAGCCTCTATAAATTATAGAAAGGGTTTATCTACCTATATGGGACAAAAGGGATTTGATCACACCATTGTCCTTCTACTGGGAACTCAAACTCAAGTGGATTTCCAAATCCAACAAGTGTTCATGGTACTATGTATGAGAAAGGGGATTATAATTAGAAATAGTTCATTGATATAGTGTGTTCAAAGCTTAATACTTAAAGGTCTGAATATTTTCTCTCTCTCAAGACACTTCAAGTTTGAAGTATCTAATTTTGAAATAGTTAGTTTCAAAGGACCTAGTCCTTGGCAAAATAGAGCTGAAATTTTCAAAATAAGAAGTGCGTGATGCTCCTAATTAGTCCGGAAATCTATTGATCCCTGGTGGTATTGAAGTCTCAGAAATTAAAGAATTCATACTCAAAGGATTGATAATGTTGAAGATGATGGGAAAAAGGTTAAATAGTTCAGATGAGAATGATATTAATTTAGAATGCCAGTTACTGACCCTAGCTCAAGTAGAAAACCAACAAGAAATGGTCATATTAGAATTCTCATGGACCTGATCCCAAAGGAATTGTTCTTAGAAGAACTTCCCTTGAGGCAGATTGAATGAAGCAAAAACTGGCACCTAGTTCACAGAACTATTGGCTTATCTCTTAATAGTTCCAAAAAAAGAGTATGCTGAGGATAAAAGGCTAAATCATGGATTGATTAAATTGGCCTGACCTACCATGCGTATCAATGTCTATCCTCAAATCTTTCTATGATAAAGAGATAGGTATATTTAGTAGAATCGGTGCATGTTGGTTGATTATAGTGAACTTTTGAGAGCTTATGAGGGCAAGCCATGGTTTTTCATCCTTTGAGTAAGGAGGTTTCCACGTTATATCTAGTGTTCTATGCATTTCCTGCACTATGTTATGTTCCTAGTTTATTTACTATTTTATTACCCATGATTGATTTTAAGAGACCTAGTCCCTCACTGTGTGGTGCAACCATTAAGGTTTCATCAAGCTCATATATTAGATCTTCTTGTTGAGGTGTAGAATTCATCATGTATTACGATTCTTTCAATGTTATTTTGGATATTGTATTGATGCAGCAGGGTTATGTTATTGCTTACATATCGAGGAAGCTGAATCTTAACAATCATAACTACCTTACTCATGATTTGGAGTTGGCAGTGGTAGTTTTTAAACTTAAAAATTGGAGGCATTGTCTTTCTAGTGTGCACTGCAAGATTATCATAGATCATCACAGTGTTCAACATCTTATGACCAAGAGAGAGCTTAATGCTATGCAACATAGGTGGTTAGAGTTGCTTAAGAATTATGATATCTCTATCTTGTATATCCAACCAAGAAAAATGTGGTAGCAGATGCCTTAAGTTAAAATGCAGTGAGTCTGGGTAGCTTGGCTTATATTTTAGTTCCTCAGGCCGTTGGTATGATACATTTAGTTTCTAGACAACTTGTTTGACTTGATATTTCTGACCCTAGGAGGATTCTTGCTAGTACTAAAGCGAGGTCCTAACTATTTGAGCAGATTTGAGATCGCCATTTTGAAGATTAGAGGCTTTGCATCATTTGTGATTCGGTGTTGAGTGGTGAGTCTAAGAGGTAAACCTTAGATTCTGAATGTGTCTTAAGGTTTGATAGCCTCTTTTATGTTTCAAGGGTTGATGACTTAATTTAGTCGATTTTACATGAGGCTTAAAGCTCTAGTTATCTTATTAAATTGGGTATAGATAAGATGTATAGAGATTTGAGACAACATTATTGGAGGAGTGTTATAAAGAAAAATATGGAAGACTTTGTATCTCATTACCTATGTATCAGTAGGTGATGTCCAAACATCAACGACATAGTTATTTGATTTAGACATTGCCCATTCTCGAGTGGAAATGATAACATATTCCCAGGTACTTTATTAGTGGGTTGCCTCGTACTTCTCTTGGTTCTTATTTGGGTCATTGTGGATTGATTGACCAAGTCGGCACACTTCATCCTATTCAAATGTCCTTTAGTGCTGAAATGTTAGCCTGTATCTATGTTCATGAGATAGTCCATTTGTATAGTATGCCTTTGTAAATCATTTAAGATCAAGATCTCGTGTTTACCTTAAGATTTTGGAGACCTTTACAAGTGGATTTGGGTACTGAGGTAGGTCATAGTACAACCTTTCACCCACAAAAAGACAAACAGTTGGAACGGACTAGTTAGGTTCCCAAGGATATGTTATCTGCCCGTGTTAAAGATTTTGGAGGTCAGTAGGGAGCAACACTTATCCTTCATAGGGTCACATATAATAATAGTTACCAATCGAGTATTGAGATGGCTTCCTTTAAGGCTTTATATGGTATGTGATGTTATTCCCTAATTGGATGGTTTTAGCTTTCAAGATTAGACCTCGTGGTACTTATTATTTAAGGAGTTATTGGATAGAGTCATGGTGATTCAGGATAGGTTACGGGCAGCTAAGAGTAGAGAAAAGGCTTATGCAAATTATAGATTTTGTGAATTGAAATTTCAAGTTGATGATTTGGTATTCCTTCGTGTATCACCCATGAAGGGTATGGTAAGGTTTGAGAGGAAAGGCAAGCTCAGCCCTAGATAAATTAGACCCTTTAAGATTCTTTACACCACTGGTGATGTGTCTTATGTGTTAACCTTACCCCTAGATTTTGGGGCTATTCATCTGGTTTTCTATGTTTTTATATTACAGCGATATATTCCAGATCCATCTGAAGTGCTTTGATGATACTCAGTCTAGTTGGATGAGCGATTTATCTTTGTGGAAGAACCTATGCTTATTTAGCTAGCGATGTTAGGCGGTTGCGCACTAGGTAAATTCTTATATTTAAGATTCAGTGAAGGCACCTCCCAGTACAAGAGGCTATTTAGGAGATCGAGAGAGAGATATGGATCTAGTATCCTCAACTATTTGAGGCTTCAAGTACATCCTAATACTTTACTTTCGCGAATGAATGTTCTTTTAGCAATGGATATTGTAATGACCCTTTAGGTCATTTTATGTATTTCTGCTCATATTTTCCATTTAGAGCTTTCCTATAGCTTTTCCAAGTCATTTATGACTTGCTGGGACTGACAGTTTGATTATCGGGCCGTTCATTTAGGTTTTAGATCCAATTCCCTATTTAGAAGTCTTCATTGGTTCAAAATGTCTACCAAGCAAAAACATAGAAAAGTGATCTTATATGCTAGATTTGACAATTCCAACAACTCCAGAGTGTCAATTTTAGGCTAGGTGGACCCTTGGTTCGGTCCCAAGGCACCTGTGTTTATTTTGAGCTGTTGGTCGAAAGTTAAGAGAAATGAAAAATGGGAGTGGGATCTACTTTTTTACTAAAACAACCTTGAATGGAAGTTGTGACAGCGCCATTGTGTTTGGAACATCGAATCTGATAGGGTATCATAGTCCATTTGCATATACAATATTCCAGATAAATCCCGCGGGGTTGGCGGAGCTGGTGCTGGTGTATAACAACTGAAATGTCTATGATTGCTGGAGCGATCTGCCAACCAGCAACAAGTATCGTGTAAGCAACACTTTTATCGCATAAGCAACTCCCTTGGCAATAGAGTAGGTATCACATAAGATATATAATTATTGCATAAGAAACATCTGCTCGGATAGCCAGATATCACGTAAATGATAGGCTTATTGCTTAGGAAATATTTGTGCTAGAGTTAGGTATTGTGTAATCAACCAAAGTTCTCTTAAGCGATACCACCATACCTAGAAAGATTCAACCAAAGTTCAAATTGGTGGTAAGATTCCTTTATTTTTATGGTTAATTTCACCATTTTTATCTAAATTCTCTAAAATCTTGGTGCCTTGATTTTAGCACCATTATTACTCAAATTTCACTTATTTAAAGGATAAATATTCATTCAGCATAGGGGGAAGTTGAATAGGTTTCGAAAATGCAATTTCAATAAATAGGCCCCACATTAGATTTTTACATAATTTTGACTCAAAGCACAATAGTGAAATATGGGTATCATTGTTCTTACTTTTATGAGTAGATTTTCATTTTGATAGAATGATACCTTGTGTATGCTTATCGATAAGGAAAATTGGTCATTTAGCAGATTCTTTGGGCTTTCTTCATCGTCCAGATAGGCTAGGTTTACCTTCATCATAAAATGAGCAATTTCATACTATTCTTATCATATTATGCTAAATATAGGGTGGGGTTTAGGTTCTGGAAGTATGAATGAGAGTATTTGGTTTAATTAGGGCGTTAGGCTATCTTGAAATCATAGATTTGGGGTAGTTAACATGATATTCATAGATTAGATAGATTGAGATTTGCGGTATATATTTAGAATGGAAATGACTTAATCACTCAAGGTAGGTGAAACCTAGTTATTCATGTTAGAGTAGAATTGTCCTTAATTGCTTAAGTTAAGGGCATTTCCTTAGTTGCTATTGTTCTAGGTAGGATTGCCCAAGTTATTCAATTTTGGGAAAGATTTCTATCATAGGGTTAATTATGGCTTAATTGATATATAGGCATGAACTTAGATACCTTAGCCTAATTAGAGGTAGAATATGCCTAAGAGGATTTTTGGGAATTAAAAGTAGGCCCCTTCGGTAATGAACTTAAAAACCTTATCCTAGTCTTGGGTAGAAGTTGTGTAAGAGTATTTTTGGGGATTTAAAGTGAGAACCTCTACCCCAACTTAGGCTAAGACTTGTGATAAACTTGTAGACTCATTTACGTATGATATACTCTTATTAATGGTTGGTTTGGCACTTGAGGAGGTTGAATATAAATATTGAGTATGTTAGTTGGATATTGAAGGATTTGTGCTAATTTTGAGTATAACTAATGATATTGATCATATGTACGACTAATGATATAATTTACGAGTATTATTTTTGACTTATACATTCGATTATTGGTATGGCTTCTGAATATGATTAACGGCATAGCCCATTGATATGCTTAATGCTATAGATATTAGCATGATTAAAGGTTTATAGCTTATAAAGATGATATGGTTCAGGTATATATATAATATGAATTATAGGTATTATATAGCTTATACATATATATGGCTTATGTATATATATAACATGGCTTATGGGTATGATATGGATTATAAAGATTATTTGGCATACATACATATATAATATGGCTTATGGGTTTGATATGGATTAGAAAGATATATGGATTACGTATATATATATATATATATATATATATATATATATATATATATATATATATATATATATATATATATATATATATAATATGGCTTATGGGTATAATATGGCTCATAGATATGATGTTACTTAAAAATATGATTAACTACTTATAGATATGATGGGTAGCTTGTAGATATGATTATTGGTATGAATTTTTAATATTCTTAATAGTATTGCTTATGGACATTAGTATTGATATGGATTTCGGATATGACTAATAATATGGCTTATTGACGTGATTATGGATGAGACTTGCCGATATGATTCTTGGTACGGTGTATAAATATGAGTAAAGGAATCGTATATAACTATGAATTATCGGTATAATCTATTGAGTTTAGCTTATTAAAGTGTCTGACAAAAATGGTTTATTGATACCATTTATAAACATGAGTTCTAGTTCAAGTTCAACAATTGCTACTGGTATGATGTGAGTTTTGGTTCAAGTCCAGCTAATTTGATTAGAATAATAATGATGATATTGCGTTTTGATTTGATTCCAACATTATGGATTGTTTATGATGTGATACGAGATGGATGGATTCTTTCTTAGGAATGACAATTGTTAAATTACGATTATTCGGTTGTTAGTTTCCTTGATTATACCTTTTAGGCTTATGTGGGACTTTATTGGGTTATTTACTTTTTCACACTTAATGGATTATGGGGCACAATCTTGTAGTTAATGGTACGATCTTTATGTTATCATTCTCGAATGCATTTATTTATCTTTGTATAGCGGTGTCAGAGCTTTTTTCAAACTTTACCCCATTTTATCTTGACTTATCTTATGTTATCTTGTATCTTATCATTTTTATATCATGATTTAGCTCTATAGGTTGATGATGCCTTCTGAGTACTCGTGGTTTTGGTGCTCATACTATACTATTGTACCTTTTTGGAGAAAATTTGTGTACTAGTTGCTGCTGCTGATTCAATATTCGTGAAGAGTTGATTTCAGAGATAAGGTGAGCTTTTGGAGTCGGAGTTATCCTTTTTCCTTCTATTTTTCTATTTCTAGTCTTTCATCTTTGAGATAGATTGTCTTTTACTAGTTAGTACTCATAGTTCTGTTGTAGTAGCTCTTGTACCAACATTACCGACACTTGGGATGCTTGTTGGTTTTCTATCTTTTATTAGACCTTTGTGACAGTATTATTTTTATTTGATTCTTTAATTGTTAATTTATAGATTTTAGGCCTTTTTTCACCAAGTTAGCATATTGCATATAACGTTGGGCTATGGTACGTCCTAACTATTGGAGAGATAGAGTAGGTGCCATCATGACTCATAAATTGGATTGTGACAACCTCACAAAAAATATTAAAGTTAGTCATGAAGGATTATACAATTAGGGAGAAGTTTCAAGCATGATCTGAAAGGTCAAGTATGACCTAGTAAGTAAATTTTACATTATTTTTTGGTGTTTAATATTTGATTAACTATATTTGATTGTATTTTTTTTGGTGTAGTTATGTACTATTGTGTAAATATCGTAATTGTAGGTTTTTATTCCGTGTCTCTAATATCATAAAATCTGAGATGTTTAGAGTTAGAGAGTTCGAACCAAAACATACATGTCTAGTGAAGGACAAGGCGTTTCCTATGATGCATGCAACAAGTATGTTGATAGGTGGATGTTAAATATATACTTAAAAATCATCAAAACAGAAATTACAGTGTAATTAAAATTAAAGATGACATGAAGAAAGAGTTGGGTATGATTTTGACATGCTTTTTATATTGGAGGGCTAAGAAAAGAGTGATAGAGGAATTGAGGGGGAAAATATCAGCATCATACGACCCATTACCAACATTCTTACATATTTTGAACATTACTTACCTTAATTCATATATAAGAATGAAAAAAATTATAGTTCTCCATGCATTCATTAAAGGATCAGAGCATTATAGACATATCGTACTTGTTGATGATAGTCATTTGAAAGGAATGTATACTGGCTGTTGCTACCTGTACAATGGATGGAGCAAGTAAGTTATATTGTGTATGCATATCATACAAAATTTTTAGTTGTATATGTATATTATACAAGTCTAGTTATATATGTAGAATATGTATAGTAGTAAATAAATTATAGCTGTATATGTATATATGGAATTTACATAATTGTGTAAAATGTATTTATATATACAGGGCATATCTTTCCCTTATCATATGGTGTCCTTGATTTAGAAAATGACGTGTCATTGACATGGTTCTTGAGCAGCTCAAAGAAGCATATGGCCAAAGAGAACACATGCGTGTTTTTTTATCAGAATAATAACATCATAAAATATGTTTCTAAGGTGTATGCAGATGTACCTAAAGAAACAAACATGTGGTATTTATGGGGAAATGTTAAAAAAGATATAGAAAGTCACATGATGCGTTATCTGAGACCTTTTATACAATAGCCAAATCATATGCAAAGTCTGAATTTCAAAATTTAATGAAAAGGGTGGAGGTAATTGATATTAGAGTAAAGAATTACTTGAAATTGGCAGGTTATGAAAAGTGGCTTAGGACATGGGCAACAGTACATAGGGGTTAGACTTTGACATCAAACACTGCTAGGTCAATAAATGTTGCATTTGTATCAGGTAGAGAAATACCCATATTTAATTTTCTTGAACAAGTTAGTTTGATGTTTCTAAGATGAAACTGCGAAAATAGACAAGAGTCTTCCTATACATTCATTATACTCATTGGAAAGTTTAATGAAATACTCAAATAGAATGGGGATGAGTGTACACATATGACGATATGTATTTGCTATAACAATACAATGAATATAGTTGACCTTATATATTTCTTTTGATATTTATATTTGAGCCTATGTTCTACAATTTTATTTGTTAACTTTAACTTAGTACGATTATATGTATTTAGTGGAATAAGTAAATGCAACGATATATATTTATATGTATTTTTATTTGTTAACTGGAATAAATACACTCTAACAAGTTGTATGTTGCTTTTGATGATTATTTCTATTAAGAAATTGAATTTATGTCCACATATATATATGTATTTGACATTTTTACTAATTATTTTTCTAAAATAAAAATTAGGTTGTACCAGCCACACAGTATGTGTACACAGCACATGAGAAGGAAGAAGATTGTATAGTTTGCCTCAAGACTAGAACTTACACTTGTCTGGCATTCTAGTTGGATGAGATACCATGTTCTCATACTTATGCAGTCACGGATATCAACAATTTTACAAAGGATCCATATTGCTCTGATTTGTACAAGTCAAAAACTGTATTTAGAACATATGATGTTCTAATATATCTTTTACTATACAAAGACGATTAGATAATTTTAGAGATCATACAACTTGAGGTAGTATTGCCCCGTAAATACAAAAGACTTCGTGGCAGACTGTTAGACCCTAAAATTTATATGATTTTATTTTTATACATCCTTTTTGTTTTGTGATTATTTTTGAGTTGAGTTATGTTAAGGGATGATAAAAGGACCATTAGGAAGTGTTTTAGAATTTTTAAAATGCATTTGGAGTCATTTTGAGACCACAAACTACGAAGGGTCCATAATAAGAGCGTGCCACGCTCTAGGCATGATGCGATAATGGTGTTACATACCCTTGGACTGGCGTAATAAGGGTGTTCCATGCCCAATTGCTCATAAATGCCATTTCTATTTGTTCTAGTCTGGGGTCGAGGGATTTTTGGTCTTTTACCGATCAAACGTCTTCCCAATCATATATAACACAACTACCACCCTTATAACTCTAGTTATCCTGTAAGACTTCCTAATCATATATAACATAACTTCAACCCTCATAACTCTAGGTATCCTATTAGAGATATTTTGGGCTACAATCACCATTCCCTTGAGTAGGGTATCAAATTTCGTGATTGCGGGGCTAATTGTCGCGATCATGAATCCCTAGTGCAGCCTCAATATGTGTGGATAGAGACGCTCGAGGATCTGGTATGGGTATAAATTGATACTTTTCAACCTATTTTCCCATTTCTAACCATTCTCGAGAGGCTGAATTCTTATAAAAGAGAAAAATCTTGGGATTGAATCTTATGGGTGATTTAGGAGTTTGGCTAGTAGTTATTTACACGATTATCTTCTGACTATTGTAAAATTTCACACTTTTCATGGTGGACTTTTCTTTTCTTATTCAAAATACCTAAAACTTAGAGTCTTGATTTTAGCCCCAAATTAGCTCAGATTTCACCTATTTTAAGGATAATTACTCCATGAGCATGAGGGAATGTTGGGTTGACCTTAAAAAAGTGATTTTCATAAATGGAACCCACACTTGAGATTTTGGTATGATTTTTGTACCCAAAGCACAATGGTGCATTTGAGTATCATTATTCTCGTATTGATGAGTAGAATGTGATTTTGATAACATGGCATCTTGCTAAAGCTTTTCTAAAAGGAAAAATAGTGATTTAGTAGATCTTTTGAGCTTTTTTTGGTGTCCAAATAGGCTAAATTTTATCCTTTGTTAGGTTGATCTAATTCATAGTATGTTTATGATACTTTGTTAGATTTGGGATGGTTTTAAGTGTTGGTGTGATAAATTAAAATGCTTGGGTCAGTTGGATCATTGAGGCTATTTTGGATACCGTTTTTGAGTATGATTAGCATAGTTCACTGCAGCCAGTGGTGGGAGGGATAAATCCAGGCTCCACCTGAGTTTATTTCTTCCTCAATTCCAAGAGATACTTTGGTTAAGCTTTTGGGGTTAGTTTGTGGTGCATCGTTTGATGGTGTACAGTTTAGGGATTGGAGTGGTATTGAGGCGGGGGCGCATCCTATAGCTATGGCTCCTAGAGTTGTGGTCCCTCCTACACAAGCAGTTTCTCAACTAGTGGTTTCCCATCCTGCTATGTCTGTCGAGGAGCAGAAGATGTTGGCTAGATTCTTGAGATTGGATCCACCTAGGTTTTCTAGTGCCCCGGGCAGGGATGTGTATGAGTTTCTAATTTTTTATGAGTATATGCTTCGTAATTTAGGCATACCATTGAGACTCATAGTGTGGATTTGTGATGTCCCACATCTAGTAACCGGAATGTTACACGGTACTCATGACCACGAAGGACCACAAGATAACCTATAACTGATATCTGTGCCTGAACAATGCATAATATACTATATAAATATGGAAATAGTAGGCTAAAACATGCTATAAGGTTCAAAACTAATAAACATCTAATAAAACCATATCTGAATAATATGGTACGATAAAATCAAAACTGAAATAATGTCTGAAAAAATCTAGTCTGAAAACATTATAGTCTGAAAGCCTTTAAATTGTCTAAATAAGGAGTTGATGGGACATGTCCCAACTAACTCCAACTACTAAAATAAACTAAGTAATGAAGAAATAAGGTAATGATCATTTCCTCGAAGGATGAGGACTCACTGCTAATTCTGACTGCTGAAACTAGAATGCTACTGATGCTCTGGAGCACGTTCTTCTAAACCTATGGTATAAAACACCATAGCGCAAATCCTTCAGTATGTTTGAATGTAATGATATGCAAGTGAGGTAGGGTGAATGCAAAGGTTTCAAATGCATGAACAATGCTAGCTGACTGAATAACATGAACGTGAGAATACATACATGAATAAGTAACTTTGACTGAATTCGTGATGGTACTGACTACTAAGTTTGATTACTGATAGCATGAGTCACTGATAATTGATATAACTGATACTGACTGACTGTATCTGACAGTCTAGGTTCTGATGGAACTAATGAGTTTCGTACTGTTCTGAGTTGACTGTATCTGACAGTCCTAAAATTCTAAAGACCTATCTGAGTTCTATGACATAGAATAAGTCTGAAACTGTAACTATGGGAAGTAGTCATCTAAATGACATGCCCCAAATAAAGCAATATAGCTAGGTTAGGGTCCAATCTATAACACCAATTAGAAATATGTCAATACCGTACCATTGGTAAAGACAAGCTGTGGGTGACCCTCATTTGACAGTGTCCCCAATAAAGAACGGTAGGACCCTTATTTGATAGTGTTTATCCACCTCATCAACCCTCATCTGTCAGTGTTGATATCTTAACCTATGCTGGCTACATAGTTCTGGAATGCAAGGATTGCTCCTAAGGATCAAACTCAACTGTCAGTGTGTGTCCACATCCTTGGGTTCACTCAGTGCTAAATCCTACTCCCATCTGAATATACACTGGACATGATTAACTAAAATGAAGTTTACTGAGTTCATTGAGTTCCGCTGACTGACAGAATACTACTAAGATTACTGAAGCACTAAGCTTTTGGAGATTACTGGGATTACTGAGTTTACTGAGTTTTCCTGAGTCATATGATTTACTTAATTCTACTGAACATGGCTTGACAAAGGATATTGTGAAAATATGGCACTGGCTCTAGGCACACAACTAAATTGTCGGGTATTAGATACCCCCAGGACTCGATAGCATATTATGTAAATCATGACACAAGCCTAAAATCCAAATAATGGCTATATACTCACGATTCACTCATTAAGACATTTCAACGAACACTTGGGGTGTATCACTTGTACATGAATGGGGAATACATAATTACATACTATATCGTAATATTAATCCATTCTCATGGATAATTTATCAAACACTTTCACAAAAACAAATCATGGCATGGTTTCTTCTCTTATTAGTTCACATAGGAAATTTATCAAGCACATAACGAACATAGTATATGTAGACAACATTGCACGAGAAGTAAATATCATGATTCAATTCTAATTTCTCAATTCAAGGGTTTAATCATGGGTTCACATTAATCTACTCATATAATAACTAATTAAACAAAAAATTTATCACTACACATGGATTAGAATTCAATTGGTCATTAAAACATGAACAAATGCAAACCCAACATGGGATTCATAAAAATCCATATACTTGAACTTTGATTGTAAGTTTCTCGAAGTTCTTAGAGAGATTCTCGGAATTGAATTGGACTTCTTGAAATCTAGGGTTTTTTTTCTTGGGAGAGAATGTTCTTGATTTGGGAAAAAAAGTGAGTAAATTATGATTTGAAATGTTTTTAGGTATTAAATCCCCGACCTGGACATGTTAAAACTATGGGAAAAGACTAATTTATCCCTGAACGAAATATTAATTTTTCATCAAAATTTCCAGATTTGGTCGGCTGGCGTAACACAGTGCTTTGCACCGTGTCTTTGGAATTTGACAACTAGGAAATTGGGAGATGGCGCGATGAGGAGCTATCGCATTTCCACTTTGTTTGGGACCTGGAAGTTTGGTGCGACGAGGAGACATTGCGGAGGTTTACTGGGAAAGAGACAATTGGGATTTAGGATCCCTCCACAATGCGGTGTAATAGTGTTTTATGACTGAAACGTTAAATCGCCATAATTTCTTACCTGGTTATCGAATTTAGGCAAATTTAGTATCGATGGAATGTTTATTCAATTTCCCACACAACAAAAAGTGAAAATGTTAAAAACTCTGCATATATAAAAGTGTATTAATCTTTACAGCATTCCTTTGATATCTTCAGAACGAATTTAACCTAGGTAGAAATCAGGGTATTACATTACATCCCCCTTGGAAACATTCATCCTCGAATAAAACTGACTGAGATAGGAGAAATGATAGATTGAAACACATATTGAACATTAACAATTGAAACATTATTTTATGATCGATATAACTAATAAGATGAATGTATTATGCTGAATATGTATATATCTGATGCATGAATAACAGATTTATGATTGCATGATTGAATTATTGATAAGATGAGTTTCTTATCAAACTGAACATGCATATCTAATGCATGAATACATGACTGAACTGACACATGAATGCATGACTGACTATGCAATGGTAATTGATACAAAGTTTATAATGGAATTCTGAACATGAACTGCACACAAAGTTGTAACATAAATCTGAACATGAAACTGAAAAGTATAAGGAAAGTTTGTACCATGGGCTGAGTCTGAATTAGCGGAGAAGAGGTGAGGATACTTGGTACGCATGTATTCTTTTGCTTTCGAAGTATCTCCCTCAACGGACTGATTTTGCCAAAGGACTTTGACTAGCGGGACTCCTTTGTTCCTTATTGTGGGAGTCTGATAGTCAAAAATTATGAGCGAAATCTCTTCAGAAGAGAGGTTGCTCTGAATATCTATGCTCTGAATAGGGACTACAACTACTGGGTCACCTATGTACTTCTTGAGCAAAGAGACATTGAAGACTGGATGAACTGCGGCTAGATCTGAAGGCAACCTTTTGAACCTTGACTGACTCTTTCAACTTAACTATACGGGGATCTCTATCTTGCTTTTTTTTCAGCTCAGAAACTAGAGAAGATTCTTAACTACTCTGAATCCATATATCAACCTCCTCTATATCGGCTAAGAGAACACCTAGTCTGGAAAGCTGACGGAATTCTTGAGGTAACTTCTTTTACTATCCTCAACATAAGCAACACTATCCATAAATAGTCTACTGTGAGCATCGGCCACTACGTTGGCCTTGCTCGAATGATAAAGGACACTCATGTCATAATCTTTCAAGAGCTCCAACCACCTTCTCTTAAGAATATTGAGTTCTTTCTAAGAAAAGACATACTGAAGGCTCTTATGATCTGTGAACACATCTACATGAACTCTGTATAGATAATTCCTCCAAATCTTTAAGGAAAATACTATGGCTGCTAACTCAAGATCATGAGTAGGATAACTCTTCTCATTGGGTTTAAGCTGTCTGGAGGTATAGGCTATCACCTTACCATGCTGTATGAGGACACAACCCAAACATACTCTGGATGCATCACAATACACTGCGAAACCATCTAAACCATCTAGAAGATCCAAAATTGGAGCTTAGGTGAGTCGATTCTTCAACTCTTGAAAACTCTTCTCGCAAGGATATGACCACTGAAACATGACTTTATTCTGGGTCAATCTAGACATAGGGGATGCAATAGAACAAAATTCCTTAATAAACCATTTGTAATTGCAAGCCAAACCTAAAAACTCCTAACATCTGATGGAGAGATAGGTCTAGGCCAATTTCTTACTACTTTGGTCTTTTGAGGAATTACTTTAATGCCATTATCGAAAATGATATGACCAAGGAATGCTATGAACTTAGCCAAAATTTGCACTTACTGAATTTGGTGAATAGCTGATGATCTCTGAGAGTCTGAAGTACAATTCTAAGATGGTCTGCATGATCACGCTCACTGCGGGAATAGATAAGAATATCATCTATGAAGACTATGATGAACATGTTTAACTACTACTTGAACACACAGTTCATCAAGTCCATGAACTATACAAGGGCATTGGTAAGACCAAAGAACATGACTAGGAATTTGAAGTGACCATTCAGAGCTTGGAAATCGATCTTCGAAATGTTACATTCTCTGAATTTAAGCTAATGATAGCCTGATCTGAGGTCTATTTAGAGAAATAGCTGGCACCCTGAAGTTGTTCTAAAAAGTCACCGATTTTGGGAAGTGGATACTTGTTCTTGATCGTAACTTTATTGATTTGAT
Source organism: Capsicum baccatum var. pendulum (assembly GCA_030864225.1). Lineage (NCBI taxonomy): Eukaryota > Viridiplantae > Streptophyta > Magnoliopsida > Solanales > Solanaceae > Capsicum > Capsicum baccatum. The sequence continues at coordinate 183,134,542 of CM061558.1, read as the reverse complement.
GGTAATCAATGCATATTCTAAGAGAACCATCTTTCTTGCCTATGAGTAAGACTGGTATACCCCACGGAGACACATTGGTTTGATGAATCACTTATCTAAGACATTTTTTAACATCTCTTTTAGTTCTTTAAGTTCTGATGGTTCCATTCTATATGGTGGAAGAGATATAGGATGAGTATCTGCAAGAAGATCAATGCCGAAGTCTATTTCTCTTTCAAAATGAATTCCTAGAAGATCTTTTGGAAAGATATCTGAATATTTACACAGGAATGGGACTGATTCAAGAGAGGGAGTTTTGGAACTTGTATCATTAAATCGAACAAGATGATAGACACATTCTTTAGATATCATTTCCTTCACCGAAGGTAGGAAACAAGCTGACCTCTTAAAGCTGAAGTACTACCTCTCCACTCTAGGATAGGTTTATTCAGAAATTGGAACTGGACTATTCTATTTCTGCAATCAACTATGGCATAGTAGGAATGAAGAAAGTCCATGCCGAGAATGTTATAAAAATCAGTCATCTCTAATTTATCTAAGTCTGCTGAGGTGACTTTCTAAAATATCATAATCGGCTAGTTCTTTTATACTCGTCGGGCTATGATGGTTTTACCCACCAGGGTAGATACTAAGAAGGGCTCTTCTAGAATTTTAGGAATGACTCCGAAATCAACTTCTATATAAGTAGTAATGAATGACAAGGAAGCTCCTTGATTTAGCAAAGCATAAACATGCAAGCAAAAGATGCGTAACTTACCAGTAACTACATTTGGAGAATTTTCATGATCTTTTCAATACTGGATAGCATAAAGTCTGTTTGGGCGTTGCCCACTAGTAGCACTGGAAGTAGCACCCTGCTGATTTGGGTAACCGAACTAAGTTGAGGAACCGTTCTACTGACCCTGATAACCTGACTAGGGACAATATCTGACTCTGTGGCCTGGCTTTCCATATCCGAAAAAGACATCACTGCCAGCTCTACAAGTACCCTTATGGTTCTTACCCTAAGTCTAACAAAGGGGATTATTTTGGGCACTGCTAATACTGCCCTAAGATTTAAAGCCTGGCGCCCTATGTTTATTACCCTCCCTGAAATTAAGAACAGGAGTAGTGGATGAGGAAGGAGTTGGAACGGATGAATTTGGATGGAGCTGAGAACAGTTTCCTCCCACTGACTTAGGATGAGCAAAGTTAAAACTACCTGTCCTTGCTCTCTTATTTGCCTCTCTCTCATCTTAATCTTTTGCTCTTCTATCTGTTGAGCATGGGTCATATGCATGGATATGGTCATATCACTACTCAATATCACAGACCTATACTTATTGACCATACTATCATTCATCCCAGAAACAAACTTACTCATTTTGGCCCTACTATTTGCAACCAAATAAGAAGCATATCGGGCTAATTAAGTAAAATTAAGAGAATACTCTTCATCGTTATGTTTCCCTGCCTGAGGTTGATAAATTCTAACACCTTAGCTTTCTTTATCTCTTGGAGAAAGAATCTATCTAAGAATGTAGAGACAAACTCCTCCCACTCAATAGGCCCTACATCAACTAACCTCTCTAACTTTCACTATTTGAACCAAGTGTGAGAAATATCCTACAACTGATATGAAACTATCTTAGAACTCTTACTAGAATTAAACCCCATGATGTTCGCAACTCTTTGAACCTGGTCTAAGAATTCCTGAGGATCCTTTTCTGACTTAGACTTGAAAAAGGATGGTGGATTCATTTGGGTAAAGTCCCGAATCCTGGCTGCAGCTGAATTAGCCATTGGGTTAGCCAGAATAAAAATTGGTCATTTATTCTGAGAGTAACTGAATTAGATAAAATGGTGAATGCAGCTTTAAATTTTGCATGAGAAATGTGTTCTTCAAAGGGATCTGCTTGGATGGGCTGAGGGACTTACTGATTTCTATTTTTTCTTTTGGGAGGCATGTTTTGTGGAATAAAGGGAGAACCAGATTAGACTAAGAGTTAAATTTTAGCTCACGCTCACTGGCATGATATGAATACTGGAAGAAGGAAAACTATTCCTAAAACATCTCATAGCCTTCGGAATAAAAATGTGGCGCGCAACACACCCATGTATAAGACTCTACTAGATGTGACTTTTAGACTTCCTAGGACTCTATTGAACCTTAGGCTCTGATACCAAGTTTGTAACGCCCCACATCTGGTACCCGAAATGCTACACAATGATCAAGACCTCAAAGGACCATAATCCAACCCATGATAGATATCTATACCTAAACACTGCATAATATACTATATAAATGTTGAAATAGTAGGCTGAAACATGCCATAAGGTTCAAAACTAATAAACATCTAATAAAACCATATTTGAATAATGTGGTATGACAATACCAAAACTGAAATAATGTCTACAAATATTTAGTCTGAAAACACTATAGTCTGAAAGCCTCTAAACTATCTGAATAAGGAGTTGATGGGAAATGTCCCCAACTAACTCCAACTACTGAAATAAATGAAGTAATGAATAAATAAAGTAACAATCATGTCCTCGAAGTATGAGGACTCACTACTAACTCTAACTACTGAAACTGGAATGCTACTGCTCATGCTTCTGAACTAATGGTATAAAACACCATAGCGCAAATACGTTAGTAAATTTGAATATACTGGTATACAAGTGAGGTAGGATGAATACAAAGCGTTCAAATACATTAATAATGCTAACTGATTGAATAAAATTAACGTGAGAATTCATGCATGAATAAGTGATTCAATTCATGATGGTACTGACTACTGAGTCTGATTACTAATAGCATGACTCACTGATAACTGATATAACTGATACCGAGCAACTGTATCTAATAGTCTAGGTTCTGATGGAACTAATTGGGTTCCTTATTGTTCTAAGTTAACTGTATCTGACATTCCTAAAATTCTAAAGACCTATTTGAGTTCTATTACTGAGTCTGAGTTTGAAACTATAAATGTGGGAAAATAATGAAAATTCCATATATATAAAAGTTTATTCATCTTTAAAGAATGTCTTTGACATGTTAGGGATAAATTTAAGCTTGGTAGAAGTAAAAGGTATTACAGGATTACAGTACTTTCAATTGGAATTGGCAACCTGACATTGATGAAGAGGTCATCTTAATTCCAGGCAAACAAGATCTTCTCCTTTGATATAGGTTTGATCTCTGAGATGTTTTTGGAGAAGTACATGCCTTTCATCCTTAAGAATTGTTTGAGAGATATATTATCTAGATTGGTGAAAGTCCTTATGACTATTATAGAGTATGAGGCTCATTTTTATGAGTTGTCTTGGTATGCTACTTTTATTTTGGATACTGTATCTGATAGGTTTTGTTGCTTTGTTAGAGGGTTGAGACTTCCCCTTTGTATGTCAACTAATAGTTTAGTTGCTACAGGTAGGACTTTTACTAAGGTATCCAACCATGCTCAGGTAATGGATGATAAGCATCGTGAGGCTCGAGGGGGAAGCGATAAGAGACCTAGGTATAAGGATAGTTCCAGTAGGAGCTGTAGTAGTTCCTAACTTAGAGGTAATACTACTTAAAGTTGATATACTCTACGTCTATCATACCACTCTCAGAGTCAGCCTAGTGGACCTATTTAGGCAACACTTAAGATTACTAATGGTCGTCAATCTAATGTTGTGATTGTCATAGTCAGGGTAGAAATCATTCTTCGAGGGCTTTTTCTTCTGGTTATTCTAGTCATGGTGGTCACTCCGATTTAACCAAATATTATGGTTCTAGTTCATTTCATGGTATATTTTATAGGTGTGGAGCTCATGACTATTATTTGTGAAAGTGACCTATTCGTTGGGTGATTGTTTCTTGTAAAACCCTGCAAATTCCCATCTCAGTTTAGGCTTTAGTACATAAGAATCCCTAAGTAGAATTTTTGTTCTAGGCAGAATTTCCCAGATTTAGACCCTCCATCTTGTATCAAATTCAGTTATCTTTATAACAATATAAAATTCACTTAAATTTGATAGCCGGGTAAGAAGTTATAGATATTTTAAGTATTCATCATTAAACACCGTCATTTTAGTCAGTAGCGTATCGGCAATAGGTCCTAATGCCAATTGCAAATTTCTAGAGTAACTTTGTGATCTCACCACGTCGCGTAGGGCCTCTAATTTCCAATTGTCCAAATCCAGTAAGGGTCTGCGATTACACTGCATCGCACCATCAGCCCACTTTCCAACTGGTAGTTTTAGTGGCACGGCGTGATAGCGTGGCATTGCGCCAGGGCCCCAAATCAAAAATTTTGATGAAAAATTAAAGTTTCATCCAAAGTTAAATTAATCTTTTACCATGTATTTGGTCCACCCATATGTGATATTTAATCCCTAAAAATATATTTAGGTCATTATTAACTCATTTTTCCCAATTGAAGACATTCTCTCTCAAAGATAGAAAACCCTAGCCTCCAAGTTTCAAGAGCAATCTCAAGAATACCTCTAAGAGTTTTCAAAAACTTTATGAATTAAGATTCCCAGGTATGTTAGATGTTCATTCATGGATCCTTACCATTTAGGGAGCCCAAGAATCACCTTTTAAAAATATAAGACTTTGGATTCCATGCTTTTTATGTTTGAAGTGAATTGAATTCATGTTTTATGTTATTGTTGGGTTTAAGTCAATGATTTAATTATATATGTTGAATTGCATGATCTTCATGATAAACCCTATGATGTACAAGTTGATTGATATAGCCATGATCACGATATGTGTTTACTATTATGTGACCTAAGTATGCTCACCAATTGTTTGTCTAAATGCCTAACTGAATGAAATAGTGTCATTATACCATGATAGTATGTACTCTCTATTCATATACTAGTCAATGCATTCCAAGTGTCTGTTTAAACATCTTAATGAGTAATTTTTAAACATGTAGCCATAGTCATGTTTCCAAAACTTGTGCCCTGATTTACTTTTAATGTTATCAAGTCATAAGGGTACTCAATACCCGACAGTCTAGAGCCATAGTAATTACAAAATAAACTGTGTAGTATCATGAATAGTAAAACTCAATTAGTTACAACACTCAACTAAATCAGTCTAGTACAATCTAATCTAATCAGTCGGTGTCATTCAGTTGGGAGTAGGAACTAGCATTGAGCGAGTATATAGGTGACATCTTGTCCCATCTAGCAGGTAGAGTTATTAGTAGTAGTCTCATAGATAGAATGACGTAGCCAGCGAAGGATGTGAGAAGTCACCCATTAGATTAAGGCTTGGCTGCCTCCCAGGGGTAACCCATCAGATTAGGCTTGACTGTCTATTCAGGGTCACCTTTAGATAGGCTTGACCACAGCAGTGTCTTTACCCATGGTACGGTACTGACAGCCTTCAAACTACGGTTATAGATTGGAACCTACTCCGTTTACTCAGGGGCATGTCAATTAAGTAAGAATTCCTATAGTTTTAGTTTTAGTCTCAGTCTTTAGAATAAACCACAGTTCAGTTCTACAGAAATAGGACTGTTAGATATAGTCACTCAGTTATAAGTAATTAAGATTATCATTTATCTTAGATTATCAGTATATTAAGTTATCAATTATCAAATTTAGTTCCAGTATACTTAGTTATAGTATGCATAGTGCATTCAGCAGTCATAGATCCTCCATGTATGCTAATCAAACTCTTGTATATTATTCAATTAGTTATTGTTCATGCATATAAACCCATGCATTCAACCTTACCTTATTTAGCACACTAGTACATTCCCATGTACTGATCCTATTCTTATTTATTGTGCTATGATGTCTCATATAATAGGTTCGGAGGCTCAGGTTCTTGACTGCACATAGCCAGTTCCAGTTATTAGCAGTAGTTATATTAGTGAGTCCTCATACTCCGAGGTGTTAGATTACTTTAGTACATTCAGTAGTTCATTATTTTAGTAGTCGGAGTTAGCTAAGGACTTATCCCATAAACTCATATTCAAAAAGTTAGAGGCTTTTCAAACTAGAGTATTTTAGATATTTATTCAGTATTTCAGTATTTTATTAAGTTTTGATTATAGTATTTTGAACCTTATGACATTTCAGTCCATTTTCCATTTTTATTTTAGTATTATTATCCAGTTCTTATAGCACATATCAGTCATGTGTTAGCTTGTTGTCCTTTAGGATTGTAAGCACCATTTAGCATCTGGGGGACAAACTCAGGGAATTACAAACTTGGTATAAGAGCTTAAGGTTCAATAGATTCCTAGGGAGTCTAAAAGCCATGTCAAGTAGAGTCTTATGCATGAGTCTGAATCTCACCACACTTATGAATAGGAGGCTATGAGATATTTTAGCAAAAGTTTCCCTTTATTATTATTCATACCGTGCGAGTGAGCATGAGCTCAAGTTACACTCTCAATCTAATCCACTTCTTTCTTTAATTTATAGAGCATGCTTCCCAAAAAAACTAACCACAGAAGAACCAGAAATTAGTCAGAACCTCAGCCCATTTAGGCATATCCCCTGGACGAGCATGTCTCTCATGTAGAATTTAGAGTTGCATTCATTACTCTAGCCAATTCAGTCACAGCCCAGAATGAATGGACAACTGCTATTTCGGCCAACCCAGTGGCCAATACTGCAATAACTATAATTTGGGACTTCACTAGAATGAATCCTCCTTTCTTGTTGGGATCTATGTCAAAAGAGGACCCATAGGAGTTCCTCGATTAGGTTTAGAATGTCAGATAGTGGAAGATAAATAGGGGCACAAATTTAGGGCCCATAAAGTGGGAAGAGTTTGCTACTACTTTCCTAGATAGATTCTTTCCCTTAGAGTTGAGAGATACCAAAGTGCTATAATTTATAAATCTCATGTAAGGAAACATGAGTGTGAAAGAGTATTTCCTTAAGTTTACTCAATTAGCCAGATATGCTCCTCATGTGGTAGCAGATAATAGGTCTAGGATGAGTAAATTTATGTCTGGTATGTCAGCAGTAGTTAGTTCTAGTTATCAGCAGTAGTTATATGAGTGAGTCCTTATACTCCAAAGATATTAGATTACTTTAGTACATTCATCATTTCATTATTTTAGTAGTCGGAGTTAGTTGGGGACTTGTCGCATCAACTCCATATTCAAACAGTTAGAGGCTTTTTAGACTAGTGTATTTCAGATAGTTGTTCAGTACTTTAGTATTTTATTCAGTTTTGATTATAGTATTTTGAACCTTATGGAATTTTAGTCAATTTTTTGCATTTAATTTAGTATTACTATCCATTGCTCACAACAGATATTAGTCATGGGTTAGCTGGTGGTCCTTCAAGATCATAAGCACCGTATAGTATTCGAGGTACAAACTAGGGGCATTAAATTTCTTTAGATCAGAGTGTTCCCCCCTTAGAGAAGTTCATCCCTCAACTAGAGGTGGTTATAAGGGTTGTAGGGGTGGTCCCCAGGGTGCTCAAGGTAGTTCTCAAGCAGTTATAATATGAGATCGATTAAGATCCCAACTAGGTGGTAGGCATGGTTAGTTATATGTGGTTATATGCTAGGCCAGAGGTTGAGCCACTAGATACTGTTATTACAGGTATAATTTTGGTGTGTCATCATTCGCCTCTTTCTTTATTTGTTCTAAGGTCCACTTATATTTAAGTGTCTGCTTATTATGCCCCATGATTAGAGTATCTTGACCTTTATTATCTATGTTATTGTATGTATCTACTCCTATAGGTGATTATTTAATAGTGGATTATGTTTTTAGATCATGTGTCGTGACTCATACAGATGTTGATACACATGTTGATGTTATTATATTATACAAGGTAAACTTTGATGTGATTCTTGGCATGGACTAGTTATCCCACTATCATGTGTTCATGGATTGTTTTGCCAAGACTGTTACCTTAGGCATGCCTATCATACCCCCAATCATGTGGTACGAATCTATTAGCCATGAACTGATGGGTATTATTTCCTATGTGTCTGTTAGAAGACTTATTTTGAGGGGTCGTGAGTGTTATCTCGCTTATATTTGTGATGTTAGTATGGAGAGTCTTTCACTTGAATATGTTTCCATAGTTCGAGAAATTCCTGATGTGTTCCTTACCGACGTGCCTGGTTTCCCCCTATCCGTGATAATGAGTTTGTTATTTATCTTAGGCCTGGCACCCAACCTATTTCTATGGAACATTATCGTATGGCTCCTACCGAGCTTAAGGAGATGAATTCTCAGTGTTGGATTTTATTGGTATCTTAATCATGTCTAGTCTTTAGTTTTGAGATATATTATATTGACTATTTTATATACTTGGGTTGTAGTTATAATTGCTCTTGTACTAGCTCTACCAGGTCGTGGGATGGTATCTAACTATTGGCTATCTTTTATCAAATTCTAATAGCCTATTTTATTTATAAGTTGCACTTATTGTTTTTTCCTTGTGGGAATTTTATACCAAGTTAACCCATTGTGTTTATCTTCGAGTTACGATTTGGCTTACCTAATGGCAGAATGGAGTAGGTGCCATCATGACTCATAAATCGGGTAATGACATATCTGATCCCTCTTCTGTCAATAACCCTCAAGAACACAAAAGAAGATTTTTCACCAAAATTCAAGCTTGCAAAGTCCCAAATCGAGTTTTTCATACAAAATTTACCAAGTCTAGGTAAGTGGGGTTTGAAAAAGGATAACCTTTTATCCATGTTCCCAAAAGTTGAGATTTAGAGATTGATAACTAGGGTTTATACCCATTTTTCGTATGCTTTGAGTATAGGATGTTTCCTCATAAGTTTCACTTTATTTAATAATATATTTCATGTTTAATTATTTTTTCCATGAAATTTATATTATGAGACGAGTTATAGTAGTTTGACATGAGGATTCACAAGTTGATAAAAGTATATGATTCAGTCAGTTTACCCGCAAATGATTTTTGTGCTTAATTAAGTTTATCTTTGAAAGTGATTTCAAGCATTAAGTTATGATATTTTGATATGAAGATTCCAACAGTTGATAAAAGATTACAATTTGAGCATTGAGATTCTGTTTATAGGAAGTTCAAGTTTACTAGTATGAGTTTCAAAAGCATTACTTTATAATCATAGTTTTAGTTTTGATATGAGATTTCAGACAAGCTATGAAGTTTAGGTAATAAACCATAAATTTGGTATTGAAATAGTGGCCTTTTATGTTTTTAGACTTATCAACTTATATAACTATTTTAAAAAGAACTGTATAGATATAGAACGAGCAACAATATAATTTTTGGAGTATTATCTAGCACAGTGTGGGGAAACTAGGTTTAGAGCATCCTATTTCCTAGAAAATATGTGTCATCATAAGATATTTTAGTTGGTACAAATGGGTATGTAGCTTTTATTAATGGGAATGTTATTTATATTATTCAGTTTATCCAATCCAACATGTTTAGTTAATCATAACAGTTAGACTTTATACCCTAGCAAAGTATATTAGGTCATTGTGATCAGGATTTCATTCATCGTGCCCTTTATGTGAGGGCTTGATTCATCTGACTCCATGTTTTTGCATGGTTTATTGATCTTGGGCATATTTATATGTCTGAGCACCAATATTCATCCATAATAGTCCTATTTTTATGTGCTAAAGTAAGTGTTTTTATTGTGTTTAGTGTACAATTGCATGATATGAGCTTATGGACATGATTAGTAATGGAGGAAGGAATATCGATGTGTTTTGGGTAAATTGGATGCACAATGGGAAGTACATGATGTTTGACACTGTGATTTGATTGACACTAGAAGAAGTGGAAAAGCATGTTTGGAAAGTTGGATTTTGTAGCGGAGGAACACACTGACAGAAATTGAATTTTTGCCTTAGAAAAATGTGTGGAGATAATTTTCAGTCAAGGCATACGATTCGCATAGACCGCATGCCTTACTTCAAAAGTCCCAGGACTATACATGATTTCTGAAGATAAATTTCAGTTGGAGAATACGATTAGTGTGTGTCGTATGCTCCATTGTAGGGGTTTCGTGCCTTAGTCAATCTTATAAAGAAAATTTCCAGTAGGAGCATGTGATTAGCATACGTCACATGCTCCAGTTCAGGGGTCCATTCCCTTGGAATAATTTAAAGAGATAATTTCCAGTGTATGCGTGCGTTTAGCAGGCGACGCACGATTCATTGCTATTTAGTGAATCTTATGGTTCATGCTCTGTTCCTCCGAGATGAAGCATGCGATGCATTCTAGAGTCCACCCTAAGGAAAATTTTGACCCAGTATAAAAGGAAAACATGAATAATGTTTCAGAGAGAGATGGGAAAAGATAGAAATGGCGGAAATAGCCAAAAATTCTCTCCTTTAGGGTTCTTAAACATTCTTTTCAATTTCTTCACTTCAAGATTAAATCTTGCTATGATTAACTATTTATTTTTGATGTTGGATTCAAACATGAGTGGCTAAATACCTTTAGTCTAGGGCTGAGGCGAAGAACATGATTACTCTTTGATATTCTTTATAGTAGTTTCTTTATAGATTATCATCTGGGTTGTTCTTCATTTCTTGAGATTACTATTTTAATACGTGGCCACCATTATATTTCTATGTCAATTCGAGAGTAGAATCGTAGAATAGAATGAGTAAATTAAGGATAAAGGTTCTTACCCTTTTCTAAAATAAGGAGTGTGAATTAGCATTTAGGATAGGAATCTACCTAGAAGCATTGTTTGGTTCACTTGCACGAAGATTACTTAATGAATCTAGAAGAATTGTTGTATCTCTGTAGGAGTGGTAGCTGCAATATTAAATAGATAGAAGATTTTAGGTCGGAAGACCAAAATCGTAGCCTAAACCTTGCGAACCAACAACCCAATAACCAATTAGACTGCTATAAGAATAGAGCTTTGTATGATTGTTCAAAAAGCCTCAACCCTAGAATTCTAATCACTATTGGTTACAACCGTTGCTTGCTTTGCTCTAGTCATAGACTTCTATTTCTTATTTTTTAATTTATATTTTACTCTAAATTTCAAAATCATCTTAATACTTTACAACACTTAATACTCATTGTCTAAACTAAAAGTTGGTTAAATTTCCAGTTGCTTAGTCCTCGTGGGAACCATATCTGATTGTCTAAATCACTATATTACTCATATGATCACGTGAACTTGTGTGTGCGTCTGAGTCGCAAAAAGTTTTTGGCATTGCCGGGGACTAGTATAATTAGTAAATTGCTAATTTTTTTGTTTTTTATAATAAGTTTAAGTGTTAATAACTTGATCTTAGTGGCTGAATTTTTGCAGGTTTAGCTGAACACGGGACTGACTAGAGATAAAGAGTTGGTAGAGATTTTTGCAGAACCAGAATTGATTTTTCATCAAGGTCGAAGAGCTCAATATTCCATTCAACAGGGTCAAATGGCTGAAATAAGAGATCCTAATGTTCTTGATCCCAATGCTCCTGTTGATCCAAATGTTAGACATTTCCAGCTCCGGTTATCCCAATTTTCCCTGCTCAACCAGCTATAAGACCTATTCGTGAGGTGGCAATCACACTCACAAATCATGTGACAAATAGTATTTGCAAATCCAAACCAGGTGGTCGATTTGAATTAAACAAGAATATGGTGAAATTGCTGAATTTAGTAGGGCAATTTCTTGGCCTTTCACACGAATATCCATAGCAGCACATACAGAACTTCTTGGAAATAGGTGATACTTATATTTCTGAAGGGGTGAGTTCTGATTATGTCAGGTTGACACTTCTTCCTTTCTGTTTAATGGGGAGAAGGAAAAATTTGGTTGCATGCTGAACCACCACTCTCCATCACTTTATGGGAAGATCTAGCTTAGAAGTTCCTAATTCGATTCTTTCAATCTGGAAAGAATGCACACTTGAGGAGTGAGATCTTGAGCTTCAGACAAAAAGAAGGAGAAAATCTCTACTAATCTTGGGAGATTTAAGGGTATGCTTAGAAATTTCCCTCACCATCATAAATCCAATAATGTTTTTGTGCATACTTTCATTGAGGGATCGGATCCAAACACGAAGATTCTCTTGGATTCAGCAGCAGTTGGACAGGCTCTTGAGTAGACGTATGAAGAATTGTGCACACTGCTGAATCGAATTTCACAAGGTAATCCTGACTGGCATGCAGATTCAAGGAGTACTCCTAGGAAGGTTGCATGGGTATTGGAGGCAAATCAGATCACCTTATTTTAGGAACAAATCACGGCAATGCAAAATCATATTTTTACTCAGCTTAATAACATAAAGTTTTATGTTACATAACCAACATCCAAAATGAATGCAGTCCAATAAGTGAATTCTTGGTGAGGTTTGCGGAAGTGGTGAGCATATAGCAGATGCTTGTACGGCAAATCCAAATTCTATTAACTATATGGGAAATGCAAATTAGTAGGGACAACAAAATTTTGGTAACAAGTATAATCCCAACTGAAGGAACCATCCCAATTTCTCATGGGGTAGAAATCAGGCGCAAAATGCAAATCAGTACAAAGGACAAGTGCAACCAAATCAATAGCTGGCTCAGAACAATCAAGTTGCTACTCAAACTAGCAATATAGAGGACTCGGTGGAAGGAAACTGACAAAGCATGACTTACTTGAATACATAATAATCATCATAATACATATACTGAAGTATTTCATCAAACATGTGATAGGCATAAGCTTGTACGTACATGGGGATTTCATGATATCATGCTAATTAGACACTTTCCCTTCATCTAGGCATTCAACCAAACAGAGAGTAGGCATAGAATGTGTAAAAAACATCATACAACAATTAACTGTCATGATTCAATTCTAATTTAATCATTCAAGGGTTTAGTCCTAGGGTTTCATGACTCTATACCGATACAAATCAACCTATATGAAATTAAAAACTCATTTATGAAATACAATTCAATTACTCATTATCAACATGAACGAAAGCATCCCAATCATGAAATTCATAAGAAAATCCATAACTTGAATTTAGTAAAGGGATTCTTGGGCTTCATGGATGAAAGGAGTCCATGAATGAATACTATAAATACCTTAGTTCATGATTTCGTAAAGATTGATGGTGAAACCTTCTTGAACTTAAATCTCCAATAGAAACCCTAGCTTGTTCTTGAGAGAAACTTGATAGAAAATAGAATATTTTGGGTGAAGAATGGCTAAATCACATGATATTGGGTTTAAATAGGGGTAGGAAATTGACCCTTTTAACCCTAGACGCGTCATGCAATTTCAGTAAAATTTTCACAAAATTAGCCCCTAGCGCGATGCGGTATTATCATGTCGTGTCACTAGAAATTGAGGGATGGCACGATGCGGAGTCATCGTGTTGCCCCTTCCTTCTTGACCTGGAACTTTGGCACGACGTGGGGAAAATCGTACTGAGACACTGATAAAAGGACCATTCTGAATTTGAGTGCTAGCGTGACGTGCCATAATCGCGGACACCTACTGGAAATTGCCAAATGTCATTACCTCTTGTGGCATTGCACGGCACTGACTAATATGGAAATGTTTTATGATGGAAACTTGAAATAGTCATAACTTCATACCCAATTATTGGATTTAGACAAATCAATATTGATGGAAATCTTATTGAATTTTCCACATAAAAAAAGTAAAAATCTTGAAAATTCCTTATGGAATAGTTATCATTCACTTTAGAAGCTAATACTAGGCATTCTTGGGATGAAATTTGCTAGAAAACATCGGGGTATTACAATATCTTCCCCTTAAGAACATTCGTCCTCGAATGAGACTGACTGAGAGGAGAAATAACAAGCTGAACATGAATAACTAGAACATGATCTCATGACTGACAAGCTGAACATAACATACTGAACATGCCCATCTGATGCATATGTAACTGATTCATGAATGCATGACTGAATGTTCTTAAGAACTAAGTTTCTCACAATGATAATACATTTCTGATGCATAATTATATAATTGGGCTGATACATAAATGCATGACTAAATATACAATGGTACTTGATACCAAGTTTATACTGGGAAAATAAACATGAAACTAAATACCAAGTTCGTGATAAATACTGATCATGAAACTGAGTAAGCATAAGGAGAACTATTACCTTGAGGTTGATCTGAGTTGGTGGAGAAGAGGTGAGGATACTTGGTACGTATGTCTGCTTCTGGTTCCCAAGTATATCCCTCAATGGAATGATTTCACCAAAGAATTTTAACTAGAGGGACTTCTTTGTTCCTTAATCTACGAGTCTGATAGTCTAAGATTTTGACTGGAATCTCTTCATAAGTGAGACTCTTCTGAATAACAATGCTCTAAATAGGGACTACAACTGGTGGATCACCTATACACTTCTTGAGCAAAGATACTTGGAAGACTGGATGAACTTAGGCAAGATCTGAAGGCAATTCGAGCTCATAAGCTACCTTGCCAAAATGATTGAGAATCTTGAAGGGACCGACATATTGGGGACTGAGCTTTCCCGTCTTGCTTAATATCTTTACTCCCTTCATGGGAGAGATCTTTAGATAGACATGATCACCAACCTCAAACTTGACATCTTTTTTATGAACATCTGCATAAGACTTCTGGCGGCTCTGAGCAGCCCAGAGTCTTTCTCTGATTAACTGGACTTTTTCTAAGGCGTCAAATAATAAGTCAGGACCTGTCACTGAGGCCTCACTAACTTCTAACCAACCAATTGGAGATCTATATATTCCTCCATAGAGAGCTTCGAATGTAATCATTTAAATACTGGAATAATACTTCTTGTTGTATGCAAACTCAATCAAAGGCAAGTGGTCATCCCAACTTCTCTTAAAATCAATTGCACACTCCCTTAGCATATCTTCAAAAGTCTAAATGTTCCTTTTTGATTGACCATCTTTCTGAGGATGGAAGGTTGTACTGAGATAAACTTGGGTACCAATACCTTTTTGGAATGTTTTCCAAATATAGGGGGTGAACTAGGTACCTCTATCTAAGATAATGGACAATAGAACACCGTGCAATATGACAAACTCTTTGATGTAGATTTTGGCATAATCCTTGGCTGAATAAAAGGCATAAACTGGAAGAAAATAAGATGATTTGGTTATTCTATCTACAATGACCCGGACTGAATCATGCTAATGACGAGTTTGAGGCAAACCCGTCACGAAGTCCATGCTAACAACTTCCCACTTCCAAGTAGGAATACTGAACTCCTATATGGACCCACTAGGTTTCTGATACTCTATCTTAATCTGCTAACAGATAGAGCACTTAACCACAAACTCTGCAATGTGTTTCTTCATCCAACTCCACCAATAGATTTTCCATAAGTCAAGGTATATCTTTGTGTCCCCTGGATGAATAAAGTAGCGTGTACCATGCACTTCTGCAAGAATTCTCTGCCTTAAGTCATCTACACCTAGAACACAGAGAAAACCCTGACAATGAAGAACACTATCTCCCCTTTGGGAGAAATCTTTATTTTCTAATCCTGAACTGATTCTTTCAACTTGACTAGGTTGGGATCTTTATCTTGCTTTTCTTTCACCTCAGAACTAGAGATAATTCTGAACTACTCTAAACACATACACCACCCTCTGAAGAATCAACTAAGCGAACGCCTAGTCTGGAAAGATGATGGACTTATTGAGTTAACTTCTTCTTACTATCCTCTACTTGAGAAACACTACCCATTGATAGCCTACTGAGAGCATCGGCCACTACGTTGGCCTTTCCCGGATGATAGAGAACACTCATGTTGTAATCTTCAAGAGCTCGAACCACCTTCTCTGACGAAGATTGAGATATTTTTAAGAAAAGACATACTGAAGGCTTTTGTCATCTGTGGAGACATCTACATAAGCTCTGTAGAGATAATGCCTCCAAATATTCAAGGCAAAGACTATGACTGCTAACTCAAGACCATGAGTAGGATAATTCCTCTCATGGGGTTTAAGTTGTTTAGAGGCGTAGGCTATGACCTTACCATGCTGCATGAGGACACAACCCAAACCTACTTTAGATGTATCACAATACACCATTAACCCATCCAAACTATCTGGAAGAGCTAAGACTGGGGCTGAGGTAAGTCGAGTCTTCAACTTCTAAAAACTTTTCTCGCAAGGGTCTGACCACTGAAACTTGACCTTTTTTTGAGTCAATCTGGACATAAGGAATCCAATAGATGAAAATACTTCAACAAACTATCTGTAATAGCCATCCAAACCTAAGAAACTACTGATATCTGATGGAGAGATAGCGCAATTCTAGTTTCTAACTGCTTTAATCTTTTGAGGATCCACTCAAATGCCATCACCAGAAATGATGTGACCAAGGAATGCTACTGACCTTAGCTAAATTCACACTTACTAAATTTGACAAATAACTGATGATTTTTTAGAGTCTAAAGTACTATTCTGAGATGGTCTGCATGATCGCGCTCAGTGCAGGAATAAACCAGAATATGATCTATGAATACTACGACAAATATGTGCAAGTACTGCTTGAACACGCGGTTCATTAAGTCCATAAAAGCTTCTGGGGAATTGGTAAGACAAAATGACATGAAAAAGAATTCAAAGTGACCATACCGAGTACAAAAAGCTATTTTCAGAATGTCACTTTCTCTAACTCAGATCTGATGATAGCCGTATTTGAAGTCTATCATAGAGAAATAGCTGGCACTCTGAAGTTGGTCAAACAAGTTATCGATTCTAGTAATAGTATACTTGTTCTTGACCGTGACCTTATTAATTTGATGGTAATCAATGCACATTCTAAGAGAACTATCTTTTTTGCACACGAATAAGACTGATGCGCCCTACGGGAAAATGCTGGGTTAGATGAATCCCTTATCTAAGAGATCCTTCAATTTATTTTAATTCTCTGAGTTCTGCTGGTGCCATTCTATATGGCAGAATAGATATAGGCTGAGTTTCTGGAAGGAGATCAATACCGAAGTCTATTTCTCTTTCGGGAGGAATTCCTGGAAGATCTTTGGGAAAGACATATGAATATTCATTTACAAATGGAATTGATTCAAGACTAGGAGTCTTGGAACTAGAATATCTCACATGAACAAGATGGTACACACATTCCTTAGATATCATTTTTCTTATCCGAAGGTAGGAAACAAGCTGACCCCTGAAAGCGGATACACTACCCTTCCACTCAAGGATGGGTTCATTTGAAAATACAAACTGGACTATTTTGTTTCTATAGTCGATTATGGCATAGAAAGAATGAATCCAATCCATGTCGACAATGACATTAAAATCAGTCATCTCTAATTCGACTAAGTCTACTGAAGTGACTTTCTGAAATATCATAACTTGGCAGTTCATGTATACCTGTCGTGCTATGATGGTTTTGCCTACTAGGGTAGAGACTAAGAAGGGCTCTACTAGAATTTCAGGACTAATTCTGAAATCAACTGCTATATACGGAGTAACCAAAGATAGAGAAGCTCCTGGATCTAGAAAACCATAAACATGAACATGAAAGATCTATAACATACCAGTAACTACATCAGGAGAATTTTCCTGATCTTGTTAGGTCTTAAAAGTATGTAGTCTAGTTGGACGTTGTCCGCTAGTAGCACTGAAGGTGGCACCCTGTTGATTCGGGCAATCAGACTATCTAGGTACACAACTAATGTTTTAGGTACAAGTACCCCGAGGACTCGATGGAAGGAAACTGACTAAGCATGACTTACTTGAATACATAATAATCATCATAATACATTTACTGAAGAATTTCATCAAACATGTGATAGG
Source organism: Capsicum baccatum var. pendulum (assembly GCA_030864225.1). Lineage (NCBI taxonomy): Eukaryota > Viridiplantae > Streptophyta > Magnoliopsida > Solanales > Solanaceae > Capsicum > Capsicum baccatum. The sequence goes on along the minus strand of CM061558.1, from coordinate 183,116,816 downwards.
CATAAGTTTGTACGTACATGGGGATTTCATGATATCATGCTAATTAGACACTTTCCCTTCATCTTGGCATTCAACTAAACATATAGTAGGCATAGAATGTGTAGACAACATCATACAATAATTAAAGATCATGATTTAATTCCAATTTATCGTTCAAGGGTTTAGTCCTAGGGTTTCATGAATCTATACCGATACAAATCAACCCATATTAAATTTAACACTCATTCATGAAATACAGTTCAATTACTTATTATCAACATGAACAAAACCATCCCAATCATGAAATTAATAAGAAAATCCATAACTTGAATTTAGAAAAGGGATTCTTGGGCTTTATGGATGAAGGGAGTCCATGAATCAACACTATGCATACCTTCTTGAATTTGAACCCCCAATAGAAACCCTAGCTTGTTCTTGAGATAAACATAAAAGAAAATAGTATATTTTAAGTAAAGAATGGCTAAATCACGTGTTATTTGGTTTAAATAGGGGTAGGAAATTGACCCTTTTAACCCTGGATGCATCATTTAATTTTAATAAAATTTTCCCAAACTGGGCCCCTGGTGCGATGCGGTGTTATCGTACCGTGTCACTGGAAATTGACAATTAGGAAATTGAGGGCTTGCGTGACATAGAGCCATTGCATTGCCCCTTCCTTTGTAATCTGGAACTTTGGTGCGACGCGGAGGAAATCACACTGAGACACTGGAAAAAGGATAATTATGAATTTGAGTGCTGGTGTGATGCGCCATAATCGCGGACACCTACTGGAAATTCTCCAAATGCCGTTTCTTTTTGTGGTGTGGCGTGCCACTGACTAATATGGTGTTGTTTTACGATGGGAACTTAAAATAGTCATTTCTTACCCTGTTATCAAATTTAATGAATCATATATAGATGGAAAGATTATTAAATTTCCCATATGACAAAAAGTGAAAATCTTGAAAATTCCTCATGGAATAATTATCATTCACTTTAGAAGCTAATACTTGGCATTCTTGGGGTAAAATGCTAGAAAACTTTGGGGTATTACAAAGGTTCTTACCTTTTTATAAAATAAGGGGTTTGAATTAGAATTTACGAAAGGGATATCCCTAGAAGCCTTGTTTGGTTTACTTGCAAAAAGGTTACTTAATGAATCTAGAAGAATTTTTATATCTCTGCAGGAGTAGTAGCTGGAATATTCAATGTATAGAAGATTTGAGGTTAGGATACCAAAATCGTAGCCTAAACCTTGTGAACCAACAACCCAATAACCAATTAGACTGTAATAAGAATAAAGATTTGTAAGATTGTTTGAAAAGCCTCAACCTTGGAATTCTTATAACTATTATTTACAACCGCTTCTTACTTTGCTCTAGTCATAGACTTCTATTTCTTGTTTATTAATTTACATTTTTATTTTTAACTTAAAAATCATCTTGATACTTTACAACACTTAATACTCATTGTCTAAACTAAAAGTTGGCTAAATTTCAAGTTGTATAGTCCTCGTGGGAATGATATTTGACTGTCTAAATCACTATATTACTTGTACGATCACGTGCACTTACGTGTGGGTCAGCGAAGTTGTGCCACGATGTAAAATAAGGAAATGCGTGGGAGGCCACCCATAAATGTAATGTAATAGGAAGTTTAATTCTTAGTTGTTAAAGATAAAATGAACAAAATACAAAAAGATGAGTCATGCCATGATCAAAAATAAGGCGCTTGGTGGGAGGAAACCCACTTTTTCTTACATGATTTTGTTCTATTTGTTTAAGCATGAAGGAATAAGAAACATAGAAGCAAGGAGATAAATGATAGGTGAGTGAAATAATGTAGGGCAGAAAGGAAAAACTAAAGTAGGATCCTTTGAGCCAGCTCAAAAAAAATAGACAAAGTTCTATGGTGTCTCACTCTTCACCCATTCTATTTGAACAACAGAGGTATGGTATTAGAGGGTTGTTGGAGGTGGGAAACAAATGGTATTTAGTTCATTATAAGACAAAGTATGCTGAAGATCAGTTCATCAACATGGCGAACTTGCTGAAGGAATTTCTTAACATGGTCCGAAGAATAGAAGAGTTACAAATGCAGTTTTTGTTTGACCAGCCGTCAAGTGCGATTTGAGCTTAGTAAGGGAGTTTTATGATAACTGGGACACATATAATAGGGATTCGATAGTGCAAATTTAAGGCAAGGTCGTCATTCTCAATGCTCATACTTTGATTAAACTCCTCGGGACACCAGAAGTTAATCTTGAGCCCCTAAAATAGATGTATATAAAACCACCGTATGCTAATATCTTCCATTTGTTATGTGGCACTCATTCAAAATAAAGATGGATACACAAAAGAGGAAGTTACACGCACCTAAAGTTACCATTCAGCCATATAAACAGGGAGGCCCAAATATGGGTAAAGATCATCTATATGCTAGTTTACTTCAGGAAACTCAGATGACTAATGAGACACATGATAGGGTATGTTTTATATATGCTTTTATGTGAGATAATGTCTATGTGAATGTCGAAAATGTGATTTTTGCAAGTATAAATAAGGCAAGGCTTAATCCAGAGTATCGATATGGTTTTGGGGGCCTAGTGACCAGATTCTTATGCAATGATGGTTTTAAAGAGGAGGCTATAGACTATCGGCCTCCCATAGTCACTAAACTTATTGATGTATCCCCCACTAAGGGGAGTGAAGCCTATGGTCTGACATTGACTATGCCTGAGAACCAGACTCGAGTAGATGAGATCATAGCCTGGATGTTTAGGTTACAGAAGCTGTAGTTGTAAATTAGGAGGCATCGTTCTACTCTGCAGGAGATTAGAGCGGTGGAGGTGGACTATCCTCTTGGTCATCATGCGAGGACCGACCATGCTAAGGATAGGTCCTGATTTTGTAGAATCTATTGTTGAAGATGTTTCTATAGATGAGGAATGGATACTGTGGTACTCAGATAATGAGCTCGAGAAGGATAATACTAAGGATCTAGATTTTGAAGATGATGATAGCTTGGACAGCATGTGACTGGAAGTACCACTTTTGGAACCTCAATCTCCACAGGCTTATTAGCTAAATGGCAATTGGCACATACAATACGCCCAGTCACTTCTCGTGGATTTTCATAACCTTGCAGTGCAAAAATGGGATATGCAATTGAAATGGATGTCCGAGTTAAGATATATACCATGAACGATACGGAAATAGATCAGGTAATCTGTTTCTTTAGCCAAGAAAAAGCATTTCTAGTTTGATCAGGGAGTCTCTTCCACTTTACAATATGCTTATTTTTCAAGTACTGGACAGTTCTTTATTTTAAGTGTGGGGTGGTGGAACTCTCATTCCTTTTCTACTTTCTTTTGTTTTATACTTTTGAGACAATTTTATCTTTGTATTTTTTTTTGGATTGTTTGGATAATTTTCTAGTTTCTAGCTACTCGTAACATTATGTCTGTAATAGTTGGTAAGTTGATAAGTTGAAATTATGTTGCAATTTGCCTCGAAGGCATTTTTCGCGTATTGTTTTAGTTTAAAGTACTTATTTTTGCCCTCTTTGGCAATTTCAGTTTAACACATTTATTTTTTCCCTCCTTGGAAATTAAGTCATAGTTAGTTACCCTCCCTTATGATAGATGGATGACGACCGTCTTAAGGGGAGTTAGTCTTTAAAGGTTGAGAATTGATAGGAACCCAATTATGACTTTTGAGGAATGCTTTATGTTGGGCTAGATATTTTTTTAGTTACTTTAAATAAAGTTGTTTTGGAACAAAAGGAAAAGAATGAGTTATTTTTAGATGTTAAATCTCAATAGTTTTAATGCAATTTGATTGGCTTAATGTTGAATTTGACAAGGAACAAGATCGGTAATCGTAAGGATCCGATTTGATTCCTTGCAAGCACAGTGAGAGTGAGTATTTGTTTATATTCTACATGTATAGGAATTTCTAGATCTTTCTTGGTATGTTTACAAAGCTAAATAAAGGGTGTTGGGTGTATGAAGTGGTTTAGGAATTTCTTTGGTAGCCAAATTGTAAAGAATTTATTTATCTACCCTTATGCATCTTCCTAGTTAGCCCCGTTGAGTCATTAGCTTGATTTATTTAGTATCCTCATATGTAGCCTAAATCCTTTTTTTGATAGACCATGATTCAATTCATAACTCCTAAGTGCTTTAGTATAGATGACTTAATGAGTAGGGGAAAGGTGAAAGTGAGGCTCTAAAAGGAATTGTTATTTGTTTAATTATAATGATGAGGATTTATAGAAAAATTGAAAGAAAGTTCAATTTTTATAGCTCGGTTTTTGTTACAATGAACTTGTTTTGGCCACGGTCCACCTCAGATATTGTACACCTCAATCAAGGCGAATAGCTTAGATAGATCTATGATAGGGGTACATAACAGTAAATAGGTATAAAGAAGAGCTAAAAAGTGAATCATGATAAAAAATAAGAATATACTTCGACTATAGTTTGTGTAATGGCTTAATTAGATTAGGGATGAAATGAATGATGTTTGGAAGTAATAAAGTAGAAGTTGGGTTAGTATAGTGTGATTTTTATTGTCTGTTGACATGTATTAAAGCACTTAGCGAGATTAGTCACTATTTCCTAAATAGTTCCTACCCGTCCCTTAGCCTACATTACAACAATGAAAGACCTAGTTAATCCTACGTTGCAACATCCGACTATTAGTGGAGTAGTACACTAAGGAAAAGCTTATGGTTCATTTTCTATTATGTATGAATTCTTTGTTGAGAGTGAGTGATTGAATTTTTATATTCCCTACATGAGAAATATTGAATAATTGTGAGTGGTATGTGGAACTTTTTTGTGGTGAGAGTGCATGCAGATGAAAGTCCGGATTTCTTATTATTGTTTGATGGAGTGATTTGGTTAAGTTTTCCAAAAAAATTGGATACAACTATTCAGATGATATGATTTGAAACACGTTATTTATATGCATAAAAGTATTTTTGACATATTTTGAGATGATTCATTAATTATAAATCATAAGTACCCTATGCAAGCATAACTCTTAGGTTGTGGTGTGAAGCTTAATTAGGAATTATGCTTATGATTGTGGTGATCTTGGGCATATTTATATGTCCGGCTCAAATATTCATCCATTATAGTCCTCGTTTTATACGCAAAAATCTATATTTTTATTGTGTTTAGTGTACAATTACATGATATGAGCTTATGGACATGATTAGTAATGCAGGATGGAATATTGATGTGTTTTTGGATAAATTGGATGCACAATAGGAAGTACATGATGATTGACGTTGTGAATTGATTAGTTGGAGTATTGCGATCACTAGAAGAAGTCGAAAAACATCTTTGGAAAGTTGGATTTGGTAGCAGAGCAACACACTGACAGGAATGGAATTTTAGCCATAGAATAATGCGTGGAGACAATTTCTAATGAGGGAATGCGATTTGCATACGTCGTATTTCCGAATTTAGGGGTCCCAAGACTTAACATGATTTCTGAAGATAAATTCCAGTGGGAGCATATGATTAGCGTGCGTCACATTCTCTATTATAGGGGTTACATGCCTTTTCAATTTTCCAAGGAAAAACTCCAGTGGGAGTATGCGATTAGGATACGTTGCATGCTCCTATTCAGGGGTCCATTGCCTTTGAATAATTTAAAAAGCTAATTTCTAGTGTGTGCGTGCATTTAGCAAGCGACACATGCTCCATCTCTATGAAGTGCATTGTGCGGCACACGCTCTATTCCTCCAAGATAAAGCATGCGACGCATACTAGAGTCTACCCCAAGGCAAATTTTGGCCCAGTTTAAATAAAAAATGTGAATAAAGTTTCAGAGAGAGCTGGGAAAAGAGAGAAACAGTGGAGATAGCTAAAAATTGTCTCCTTTTGGGTTCTTAAAGAGTTTTTTCAATTTCTTCACTTCAAGATTAAATCTTGGTATAATTAACAATTTATTTTTTATGTTGAATTCAAAGATGAGTGAAAAAATACCTTTGTTCTGGGGTTGAGGCCAAGAACATGATTACTCTTTGATTTTCTTTATAGTAGTTTCTTTTTAGATTATCATCTGGGATGTTCTTAATTTCTTGAGCTTACAATTTTAATGTCTGTCTTCCATTAGATTAAATTTATGTTTCTATGTGAATCTGGGAGGAGAATCATAGAATCGAATGAGGAAATTAAGGAGCAAGGTTCTTATCCTTTTATAAAATAAGGGGTTTGAATTAGCATTTAGGATAGGGATATAGATACAAGCTTTGTTTGGTTCACATAAAAGAAGATTACTTAATGAATCTAGAAGAATTTTTGTATCTCTACGGGAGTGGTAGCTGCAATATTTAATAGATAGAAGCTTTGAGGTCGAGAGACCAAAATCGTAGCCTAAACCTTGCAAACCAACAACCCGATAACCAATTAGACTGCTATAGGAATAGAGATTTGTATGATTGTTCTAAAAGCCTCAACCCTGGAATTCTTATTACTATTGTTTACAACCGTTGCTTGCTTTGCTCTAGTCATAGACTTCTATTTCTTGTTTATTAATTTACATTTTTATTCTTAATTTCAAAAGCATCTTGATATTTTACAAAACATAATACTCATTGTCTAAACTAAAAGTTTGTTAAATTTCTAGTTGGTTAGTCCTCGTGGCAATGATATCTGATTGTCTAAATCTCTATATTACTTGCACGATCATATATACTTGCATGTGCATCTGAGTTGCAATATTTATATTGATTACGAGAATCTCCCATAAAAAGGAGTATTTTAGATACTAAGTGCCCTGACTCATAATTATTGTTCAGATATTATTTTATGTCTTATTCTTTATGAGATTTCATCTTTCATTCTTACTTATGATCAAGGTGGGCCTTTTTACACTTACCATGCATGATTTCAAAGTATGTTCCACTTCAGTTTTACTTATTTTATCCACCCTACTTACTTATTACATTCCAGAAGTACTGACCACATGTATACCTACGTGGCTATATGGTTTCCTATTATAGGTACCAGTTGTAGCCCACAGTATTATGGCCAGGTAGTTTGGAGCTACCAACAAGTAGTTGATAAGTTGTCTTTATTGTAGGACTCCAATTAGTTTTTACATTCAGTATTTTCGTTCAATTTATCTATATTGATTAAGAATAGTTGGGGGTCATGTCCCGACTACCTGTAGTCATTATTAGCAGAGGTTTCATAGATAGCCAGTCAGATTTGATGTATTCAGTTTAAGTTTTTATTTATATAACTAGTGTTGTAGGTCCTTAAATAGTATTTATTTAACAAGTTCAGCTAAGGACATCTCTTCCACTTATTATTTTAGGTTTTATGTATTCTATTTAGTTGCTCTAGAATTATGGAAGTATGATGTGTTAGCTTGGTATCACCTGTGGTTTAAGCATCGCGTGACGTCTAGGGAGTAGTCTCAAGGTGTTACAAAAACTGGTATTAGAGAACAGAGTTCTAGTGTCCCATGGTGTCTATGAATCCATGTCTATAGAGTCTTGCAGAATGGTAAATTGATGTTTGTACTTTTCTTCAAGAGGCTATTGGGAATTTAAGAAATATTTCCCTTCTTTCATACTGTAGATCATTCAATAAAGTTGTTCACTTAGAATTTTTTTTATTCACGTGCTATTCCAAAATCCTGCAACTATGAATTATCCTTGAGTTAATATAAGTAGTAAATTCAAATTCCTCCCAAGTTGATGCTCTCAGATATATTATCAATAACTTTGGAAATCACACAAAACGCTTTAGAAGATCCCATTAATGAATTTAAAGTCTTTTAATTTTTAAGCTTATGTCCTCATCCACACAAGTTATAAAGTTAAGACATAATATGACAAATATTCAGATTTGTCTTTAACCCTTCATTACAGATGGAATACGTGAGAGGACAGAGTATGTACCTATATTATTGAATATAATTTTCACTGAGGGATATTATAACTTAGAGTGTTATGATTTGTAATTAGTAGAATATCCTTAGAGTTAGAAGTATGGATTTAGAAGTGTAGTGACAAGAAATGCGAGGATAGCAATTGATTAAAAGTATATAAATGTATCTATGCATGTTGTTGAGGTAGTAGTTAGGTAATATATTTTTGGGTGTTAACGAGAGGGTAGTGACTATGGTGGATATTTCATGGTCAAAGGTAGAGAAGGAGCTATTAGTTAAGGTGACTTAGAGTATGCTTGAAGTAGAAAAAGAGTTCTGGATGGTATTTCATTGTGTTTGAAAAATATAGGTTATTAATGAAAGTTTTGGTGGTTAAGGATTGTTAATCTAGGCTTCCCTGTGTTATTGAAAGAAGGAAATTGGTTGATGTTTATAGAGCTATGAATATAATTTTTGATGTATGTATAGATAAGTAGTGGTGATGTATGATAGGAGGCTACACTAATGAATTATAATAAATAAGATAGAATATAAGATTATGATCAGTTATTGCTATTATGAGTTTCTATTGGACTTGTGTTTCTCGATAATAAATAAGTGGTGATGTATGATAGGAGGCTACACTGAGGATGTTGAGTCTTTGGGTATAATTTGATTTCTCATAGTGTAGGGAAAATATGAATTTAGAGGTATGATACTAGAAAATTATGAACATAAAGGAAGATTGTGTATTTAGTGAGGCAGTCATGTTTTTGGAGAAAAGTATAAGTATTTGACGATGATTATTGAAGCTACAGAAATTTAAGGGTGGTATATATGAAAGGAGTTTCAAAGAATAATGTTTGTATTTTCCAAATATTGTTTATCCGAGTGAGTTGAGCATTCAAATATAAACCGTTAAAGTAATTGTGGCTCAATCTTGATAATATGGGATAGGCCCATAGGCTTAGAATTCCAACGTAAATCTAAGCGGTAGATGATAGAGTGAAGAATCTAATCAATTTTTGTGGATTAGATTGTGAGGCATGTCAATAAGAGTTGTGATGATATAATGATCCACTCTAACTCTAGTGTATTCCTTGGATTTTAGTCATAATGGCACCATATTCATATATTGCATGATAGATCCACACCTGCGACTCATGATTATACACTTCATGCATATTCATGTTCATTCTCAACTCCTAGTAAATGAAGTAATAGCTTCACTTCATTATCCTAGACACCACCCCATGAATCTAAGAGTTTCGGTCTATTGTTAAGTAACTTATGATAAGAATGAACTCATGTTTTTAGGTATGCTCAATTCTTAGACCTCAAGATACACCCTTACCAATTAGTGAAATTCGCATTTTGTCAAGTATGTCCTCAGTTTAGACCTTTTAATGAATCCATTCCTATGATACTTTATTCTTCAGGTTACATCAAGTGAAAAAGTTATGTATAACATCTTTCATCCTTTAGATCCTCTTGTTATATACTTAAGAGGCCCTCTTAATGACAAGATAGGGGTGATGAAATGGATGAACAATGGTATAGATTGGAGAGAGTGGATGACTCTCATCATGGAAGATTATCGTGTGTTTTTTTATCTAAGCCTATCAGTGTGAAGGAAGATTGAGGCAAAAATATTGTATATGTCATAGTTAGTTTAGAATTCTTGGGAATAACTCACTCTATCGCTACTGATAGAGGTATTATAGAACATGGGAAAAATTTCTCACTTGGTTTCCTAGAAGTTCATATGTGGTTAAAATGTTAGGCTAGAACGTCATGTTGGTATATAAGTGGATGAATACATTGTATGCTAGTGAATTCCTAATAAGATCTAGGAGTTAGTTGTTGAAGTAGTAAGGAGGATTATTCTTTGGATGGGACCTCTGAAGAGACATAGTATATTCTAGTACCTTAATGTAGAATCTATTTTTATCTTCAATTGTTAAAACACCAAAGTTCATAATTGGTATAATTGACTTGTTTCTCATCAAATATTACTCATTGTCCTTTCTGATAATTTATTCAATAGTACTATGTAAGAAACATAAGATTAAAAGAAAAATACATGCGAGTTGAACCTATTCGCATAAAATTTAAGAAGGTCCTCTGAAAGCCACTTTAAAAACTTGTTGGTAACTTTAGAGTCCTATATAGCATGAATTGGTTAAGATATAAGAGAATGCTCCTGATTGAATATGTGTGGCCCTGATGAGCTACCTTTATAAGGACACACAAATACAGAATAAAAAAAGTTAGCTACACACATATATACAGATAATAGAAAATCATATACAAATATAAATACAAATTGGTACTACAAAATACAATTACAACTGATACTACAAAATGCAAATACCATTGATATTACAAAAATAAAAATACAACTGATACACAGTCCACATACATAATTACATTATATAAAATACATATTTGCAAAAACAACACAATACAAATATATATATGTTACACTCTAAAAAATACAACACAACCCAAATACATATCTTACATTATATAGACACATATACATATACTTATTTGCAAATTAACAAATGAAAAATGCAAATACATATCTGCAAACGAAAAGACTGAAAAGTACACATGTATTTTGTCATCATATTTACACAGAAATTTACATATACAATAAAAAATTTAGGGTAATTATCATCTTTTGAATCAAATTTCATTATGTATAGTGGCTCATTGAATCTAGAGAGTTGCTTAGTCCTTGCCATTAGTAAAAGGGTTTATTCTTCTACTTTGTCCGATGAATGTAAGATGAGGCTTCGATCCGAATTTAGAAAGGTACTGAGACTAGGGAGAAGCTCACAAGGAATGTGAATTATGAATCAGATAAAACCGGATCACCGTCTTTTTAGGGATGGTTACTACATCAGTGTGCATTGGAGTCTTAATATTCTTCTACGAATATGTTTCCACACACCAGGTCCTAATGTATTTGCACACACATTTGTATGCTCTTTCTAGATCTACAAAACATGTTAAAATAATTTAGAATATCATGACATTTCTTAATGATATTAAGTCCAAAAGTAATTGTTCTCTTTATTACCAGTGACTTTTCTTGAACAATCAACTCAACATGTAGGTATTCCAAATTGAAACTTCAAAACATCTCATAGGATATGAATAATTGAAAGTTGGATACATTTTTTGGTTTATTAGCATCGATATTAGTTGGGCCGATATCAGATTGAAGAGTCTGACTAGTAGTACCCTTTCAAACTCATAAACAAATAGAAAATCATATCATATTCATGTCTATTTATATATTTTGAAAATAAATTGTCACGACCAAAAGTAGGTATGTGGTGGAACTTGTGCACCCTCTACTACCGGTAAGCCTATTCCAACTTAAAAATACAATTTAAGAAATAAAGAAGTAGAAGACCAACAAAATAAAATCAAAATATAAATAAAGAAGAAATAATATTCACGATACATCCTCGGGTCTGATTGTCACTAATGCAAGTCTCTAATACAGACTTGTAACAAGTATACTAAGATATCGTGTATGTGAAAGTAAGCATAAGATAGTAAGGAAAAGAGGAGAGTAACCTTGAAATCCATCTGCCACTATCTCGTTCTCCACAACTTAAATGCAGTAAGAAATGATAGAGAAAACTAGTACCCAATCCAATACCTACAGGAAGTGCAGAAAATAAGAAAAGGGAAAGAAAAGCAAGGGTGAGTACAAAAATTCACGTATACTCAACAAGCATTATCGATAATTGACCTAATCCAATGTGATGGCGAGAACCACCACTCTGACTATCCAAGGTATAAAATTAATCTACAACCCTCCAAATCATAATACTTAATCCTACCCAGGTAACCCAAAACAAGGGCACCAACCATAAATTTAATACATTAGGCACTATAACCTAGGTAAGTCAACACTAACCATTACATGATCCACAATTATAGAGAAACACCTATACGAAAGACTCACTACATAACATATACATTTCAGGATACATCACATGATATCAACTAACAATTATGGGATAAAATAAGAAGATATTATATAAAGATTCGATAAAATGCTACCAAAGGAGCAATCCAACAATCTCTCAGATTATGCCTTAGACCTACCCCAAGTCTCATAATATCTCAATCTCAAGACCATATAATATAATGTAAAGTAATGCAATAAACTAAAATGGATGCTCAAAACACAATCTCACAAACAAGTTGCTAACACAATAATACCATACAAGAGTAAACACTAACACAATATCAATAATAAAAAGAAGAATAATGCAATGATGTGATGATAATGGTGATAATAATAGGTTGTATTCCTAAGGTTATCACATAAAATCCTTCTACACTTACTGAGCGGAGCTTCCAGGTAGGACCCATGAGGGGTTCATATCCCATATAATTTCTCAATACTCAATCTCGATCCCAATATCCATATCTGCTCTTTGACTCGTGGGTTGCATAAGTGGGTTTTGTAAAAGTGTCTCATTTCTAGAAAAAATTAGTATTTCCTTAATGGTACCAATTTCTCATGACTATATGTATGATATGAGGATGTAATTCTCACAACCAAATAAGTATGAATATCTTGAATCTATTCATCACAATACACATGATAGTATCCACTCAATATGTCAACCATCTATGATTTAATATAAGCAAGGTACCATTGGAATAATCATCATGGGAATAATCATGCATATAAGGCATCATTAAGGTCATTTAAGCCCCCTACTCAGGCTTTATGTAAACTACAACTGCACAAAATGCATATATAGGGCCAATAATATTAGGTACAACTCCTACATAATGAATATCATCTCAAGTAACCACCAATAACAATATAAGATCCCAAATGGTGTTGCAACAGTAGTAATATAATAATAAACCGTTACAAGGCATAAGAACCTAATTAATTACTTAAGTCCATAGACATTTCACATAATTTCTACTTGGAAACATAGAATTATACAAATTCCAATAATAAATTATTGCAAAACTATCCAAATCAAGCTTTTTCATACATTAACCCTCAATAACCAGTAAGATCTCATTTATAGTCTAGGAATTATCTAAGTCTCAACCATTCTATCATTTCAGTATTAACATAGTTGTCCCCTAGAGTTTGCTAAACCCCAATAATCATAATAAATGCTGCTATACAAGTTCTAAATCCCCAAAGTAAGCCTCAAATAATAATAATCCAAACCTAAATTACTAACTACAATCTATTCTAAGGATATGCACAAGCAATAACACTAACTAAGGCTATAAACTAGCTACAATCCTTTATTAAGATATCGATACCTATAAAGATGCTCTCCATGCTATCTAAGTGGGACCCCCAACCTAAGAGTATCATAACATATCAATAATAAAGTATATAGCACATAAACACTTTGGAAAACAATAAGGTATATCTCAACCTCCCTTAACTGAAGATCCATAAATCCAAATACTACACAAATCCCTAACCAGAATCTCAAATCCTTCTAAACATTGCCAACCATAACAAAACTATTAAATATGATATCTACACATCTATAGAAAGCCAATAATACTTATTTTGACTATATTCAAGATAGTTCTAAAACAAACCCCAAAAATAAGTTTTAAAACAAAAGAGGTAAAACTAGAATTTTATTTTAGAAATATATTCCCCATGCTCATAGGAGTCTACAACAGAAACTCATGCAAAAATGAGTTAAAAATGAGGTTCAAATCAAATAAAAACTATTTTCAAGGTTTATCAATAAAACCCCCAAAACACACTATGAACTCAAGAATTTAAGTTTTTCTGAAGATGAAACCATGGTTAAATAATAATTATAAGATTAGGAAACTTACCCATATATCTTAAAAATCGCTTAAATTTTAGTTTCCAAGCTCTGAAATAGTTAAAATAGAATTTTGATTCTCATCTTGGATAGAAATATAATGACCCTTTAGGTCATTTTCTAAATTTCCATATTTTCACCTTTAGAACTTTTATATTGCTTCCCCAAGTAATGTTTGACTGGTTAGGATTGACAGTTTGGTTATCGAGATGTTTGTTTGATTTTTAGAGCCATTTACTTATTTAGAAGTCTTCGTTCGTTCTAAATGGCCTTCGAGAATAAACTTCAGTAAAACTTCCTCGTATACAAATTTTGTCTATGTCAACAAATCCAAACTATTGATTTTAGGCTAGGTAGACTTTTGGTTTGGGTCCCGAGTACTTTGGCTCATTTCGATATATTGGTTAAAAAGTTGAGAAATTAGAAATATAGGTTTGGGACCCACATTTAGTCAAAATGACCTCAGATGGAAAATCTGAGTGCGCCATCACATTTGAAACATCAAATTCATTATAATCACATAGTTAATTTGTGTATACAGAATTTTGGATTAATCCCAAGACTTGGAGAAGACTTGGAAAATTTCCAATTTTTTAGTTGTCAACTGATACATCTGTGATCACACATAGGTCTTGTGATTTCACCCATTTTTCATCCATCACTTGAGAGAAAACACCCTAAAGGGTGAGAATTCTTAAAATTTAAACTAATTGGTAAGTAGGAAGCTTGGGTAATATCTACTTTTGTGATTATCATCCGATTCATGGTAAGAATTCACAATTTTCTTGGTGAAATTTCTTGATTATTTTCTCAAAACCCCATAATCTTTAGTTCTTCATTTTAGACCCAATTTAGTTTAGTTTTCTCCTATTTGTTAGTATAATAATTCCTTGATCTTGTATGGACGATAGGTTGGTTTCAAAAATATAATTTCTATAAGTAGGGCCCACATAGAGGTTTTGTTGTGATTTTTGGACCCAAATCCCAGTGGTGTAATATGGGTATCATTATTCTTATATTGATGAGTAGAATGTGCTTTTGATAGCTTGTCATCTTAAGTAGGCTTCTTGAAAGAGAAAAATGAAGGTTTAGTTATTTATTGAGATATCTTCGGTGACAAGGTAGTCTAGGTTTACTCTTTATTATATTAAGCTAATTCATAGTGTTGCTATGATATTGTGTTTAATTTGTGATGGGTTTTAGGTATTGAATTGATAAAATATAAGACTTCACATACTTGGTCTATTTAGGCAATATTGAAATAATAAAGTTAAAACACTTAGCTTGTTAACTTGAACATTTGTGCATTAGACTTCATTACTCATGCCTAGCATGAGAATGCCTTAGTTTTCTCTAAATTAAGTAAATTCCCTAGGGGATCATGCTTAGTTTAAGTTTGGACTTAGTTTCTTACACTAACTAAGGTTGCCTTAGTCCCTTTGAATTTGTTTACGTGCTTGCAAAGAATCTCTACCTTAGGATTAATGGTGGCCTGTTATACATATAAGAGTTGATTTAAATAACTTAGTCTAGTATGTGGTAGAATTTGTCTTAGCATTTATTTTGGGGATTAAGAAGTTGGCTTTTTCACCCACTATAAGCCAAGATTGATGAATACTTATCTTGAGACTGTTATACGCTTATTAAATGCTTTGACAATGCATTTTTCATGTAATATTGAGGAAATATGGCACTTGCTAGTTATGATGGATGGCATTGGAAGTGATGCCTAGATTACTATGTCATATCTATGATTTATTGGTTAAACTTATGATAAGCTACTAATTATGATATTGCTTTGTTTATTGATTGGGCTACCAAATATATCACTGAGTGAGCCCTTGACTATGATATTATCTAAGAAAAATTATTTTATTGACTATGCTATGAATAAGCTATAGATTATGTTTTTATTAGCTATTGCTCAAGCTATTGAAAAACTACCTTTCATGTTAATGATAAGCCTTGGATTATACTATTGCTAAGTTATTACTCATGATATTTCTTATGACTATGATCATGCTAAAGAATTATACTAGCAATAATGTTAGAAAGCATCCTTATTGATGATGTTAACAATTTTTCTATTATTTGTGCCATATTATCATTCCTATTTACTTAATTATATTATGCCATGAATTACGTTAGAGATATTGATGCATGACTATATTGGCACTTATGGAATGGATTATATATCTGATTAAATTTTGAAAGATTATGATGATAAATTGATGCTCGGCAAGGCCTATGGATGATTATGATAATATATTGATGCCCGACAAGGCCAAAGGATATTGTGATGATATTAATACCCGTCAAGGCCATATGATGATTATGATTATATTGATACCCCACAAGGCCAGAGGATATTTATGATGATGCATTGATACCTGGCATAGCTGAAGGATGATTATATTGATTTTCCTATGTGTACACTACTAGTTCATGTCCAACAATGCCCTATGTATAGCAACTATATGTTTATGTCTACTTATATGAAATTTGAGTATATGGTGTACATTAGTGATGCCGGTTGTAGTCCATAAGTGATAAATATTCATAAAATGGTATAGTTGATGATTAGTGGTGGATATTATAAAGTGGCTAATAATGAATAGTTGATAAAAGAGGATTAGTTTATAAATGATGATTAGTTAAAAAATATTGTTAGTGGATAAATGGTTTTAGTTGAGAAATGATTGCTATCAAATATATGATGATTAGTGGATATATAGAGAATAGTTGTCAAATGATGACTAGAGGCTATATGATGATTAGTAATCAAAGGGATTAGTTGATAAGAGATGGTTATCTCATAAACTGATAACTAGTGAGTATCAATGATAATTTGGTTAAATAATGGTAGCAATATGGAATATGGGTATGTTGTCAAATGTTGGTAAATTCTGATAATGTTGGTAAATGGTATATTGATGATAATTGTGGGATGATTGTTAAATGATGATGGAAGTTAGCTATAATGTTGGTTGATTTCTTTATTCTTCTCTTGACTGAACTCTCCAGTCGTATGGGAGGCTATGTCGAGTTCTTTACTTTTCTACACCAATTGGCATGTGGGAGCAATTGTGTAGTCTATTGTTTCTTATGTTAATGCTTTATGACACATTATTATTCAAAATTGTTTACTTATTATGTTAGAACGGTGATTATCATGTTATATCGTTATTCTGGTTTAATTACATATTATGTACAGCGATGTAGGAAATGATTTAGGTTCATTTCTGTAACTTAAAAGAGTTATGTTATCCTACATCTTATCTTATTTATATCACAATTTAGCTCAGCCGGCCATTGATGCCTACTGAGTACCTTGTTTTTGTACTCATACTACACTTCTATACCTTTTTGGTGAAGATACGAGTATTACCTATAACTGTTGACATTTGTTCATATGGTGATTAATTTTTTGAGATAAAGTAATCTATTAGAGTTTGAGTCACCCATCTCCCTCTGTGTTATTTTAAATCTTTTGTTTCGATAGATGTATTAACTATTCTAGACTTTAAGTTGTATTAATGCTATTATATTCTCTTATACTCATTCTACCAGGTCATGTGTCATGACCCAAACTAGGTCCTGGCTGTGATGGGTATCTTAAGTCCCATATGGACCAAAGATCACCCCCTGCACTTAACCAAACAAAATACAATATTTCCCAATATCAGATGAATTCCAAACATATAACAAAATATCATGAAACAAGGTTAAATAAATTCAAAGCATGTCCATATTCGACGATATATAACAAAAAAAACACCCGACCAATATCACCTAATATCCACAGTAATTTAAATAAAGCCTCTAAACAGAGAACCAAAACTAGTCTTGATCAAGACATGCTAAACCCGACTCCCTTTTCTGATATAGTTATATATATGTATGCATGGTTTGTATGCATATGGATGGTTTACTTGGTTTTACTGGATGATATTATTAAGTTTAAGCTAGCGTTCACCCGCTGGATGATTTTATCACTGCTACTGCTTGGCACTCAAATTCGAGATCAGCTATTGTATTGAAGTGGTGAGCTTTCATATTCCAAAATGATTCAGTTCATATCATGGATGTCTTTATATACGTTGGTTTATTTATGGGTATTGGTTTTGGCTATGGTAGGGGGCATGTCCCAACTGGATATTATTTTTTTTATTAGAGGCTTATGGAACTACAATGTATTGGAATGGGTGGGGTCAATATTAGTTTCAGCCTTAGTATTGGCATTGGTTTTGGGGTTAATACTGTTGGACTGAATTTTTGATTGTTCCATCCTTCTATGTTATGTTATGCATAAAAACTTAGATTTTATATTAATTTTGAGGTTGGGTTGGGTATCAGGGATTGTCCTCGATCTTAGTTGGACTTAGGATTCCCATTACGATAAGGCCCCGGGTAGGGTCATGTCAAGTTGGTATTAAAGCTTTAGATTCTATAAAGTCGTATCGAGTAGAGTCTCTTTTAAGGGTGTGTAGCTCTCCATACTCATAAGGGAGAGGCTATAATGCATTTAGGAATGTTTCACTTTCTTAGTATTCTATTTTCAAGATTGGAGTCTAAGACCTTAAATTTTCTCTAATCCTTGTTTATTTACTTTTGAGAGCATGCCTCAATGATCTGATGTTTGTGAAAACTCCTCTGTTTCAACTGGGAATGATATTGATGGGACACATACTACTCAGGGGAACTATACTCGGTCTAGGGGTCCAGTCCCTGATATTTCTGGATTTTCATTGATTGCTATAAGTCCTCCTCAGGATGAAGTACCAATGCAGAGATTTTTCAATTAGTTCATATTATTGCTTAGTTGGTTTCTTCTCAGCCTAAGCGGGGTACATCTGGTGTTTCATCTACAGAGGCCACAAGGGTTGGCCAAATTATGAAGATAAATCCTCCTACTTTTACTGGTGTAAAGGTGGAGAAGGATCCTTAGGGGTTTTTTAGATGAGATAGAGAAAATCTTCATGTTGCTGAAGACCATGAAAGTGGAAGGGGTGAATTTTACTGCTTACTGACTTAAGAATATGGTGTACCAATATTGTGAGAAGTGGGATAGCGTGAGAGGTGATGCTGAGGAGTCAACTTTATAGGAGACTTTCTCTAATGATTTTTTTGATTGCTTCTTTTCTTAGGATGTGAGGGAAGTAAAGGCAGGGGAATTTGTCAATCTAAGACAAGGGAAAATGTTTGTCAATGAATATGCCTTGAAATTTCATTAATTGTCAAGGTATGCTCCGGAATTGGTGTCTAATATGAGGAAAGTATGAGAAATTTTACTTTTAGACTATCTCAGGATTTGATCCTTGAAAGCAAGACTGCATTACCGATCAAAGATATGAATATTTCTAGGTTGGCAGTTCATATGCAGCAGGTGTAGGAGGAAAAAGAAAATACGTTGAGTTTAGGAAAAAGAGGGGTAAGAAGTTTAGGATATCTGAATAGGGTAGTGCTTAACAGAAAAGTGGTCAAGATAGCTATAAGTGGCCAAAGAAGAAGTGGAGGAGTTCTTTTTCCTTCTCTATAGCTAGAGTTCCTTATCCGAAATAGTCGAGTGAGGTAGTCAGTAGGGTGATGAAAATATTTTGGCATAGGATGCCCAATCTCAGGCAAGTGTAGCTTAGTCGGCCTTATCATGCCCTCCTTGTTAGTTCTGTGGTAGGATACATAGGGTTTTTTATGATGAGAGGAGGGATAGGTGTTTCAAATATAGCCATCCAGTCTATATTCTTAGATGTCAAGTTGGTAACGGTGCTTTAGGAGTGACTAAGGCTTTAGTTATTTTTCTCCTACTTCTGTACCAAAAGATGCTGGTTCTGTATCATTTTTTCTTGTGGTACTGGCGCAGGTTAGAATAAGTTATATGCTCTTGCTACTCAATAAAAATTTGATACTTCAACTGATGTCATTTCTGGTACGTTTCAACTTTTTCCTTGCGACTTTTATTTTTTTCTTAATTTGAGGTCTACTCTCTCTTATGTGACTCCATTTATGGATCTATATTTTTGTGTTGATCTTAAGGTTATTTCAAATTTTTTTTCTATTTCTACCCTGTTAGGTGACTCTGTGGTTGTTAAAATAGTCTATAGGGTGTGTGTGGTATATGTTGGTAGTAGGTACACATTGATGGATTTGTTACGACTTGATATGGTGGATTTTGAACTTATTCTGAGGATGGATTGGTTACATTCTTATTACGCATCCTTAGATTATTAGACCTATAAGGTTGTCTTTAAGAACCTTGGTGAACTGGTTATTTAATTTAAGGGTGGTTCCCTAGCTCCTAGAGGGAGGGTTATTTCTTATCTTAGAGCTTGGAGATTAATCTCCAAAGGGTGTCCCTATCATCTGATCTGGGTTGAGAATTCTAACTCAAAAGGTCCTTTTTTATATTCGGTTTTGGTAGTGGATGAGTTTCCTAAGGTTTTTCTGGATAATCTTCCTGGTGTTCCTCCAGATAGGGTGATTGAGTAAGGTATTGATTTGATTTCGAACACTCATCTAAAATCTATTCCTTTTTATATAATGTCTATGGCTTAGTTGAGGAAACTCAAGGATCTACTTAAGAACCTTTTGGTAAAGGTTTTATCTATCCTTGTGTGTCCCCATGGGGTGCACCTATCATGACCTAATTTCCTCAGGTCATGATGGTACCTACCATAACCCACTAGAAGGCAAGCCAACCCATAGTCCGAAATGGCTAGCAACGGGCTATGAGTTGGCTTGCCTACTAGTGGGTTATCTTAGGTGCCATCATGACCTGAGAAAATTGGGCACAAAGAAATTATTATTAGAGCCTAGGTTTCATTGGTGTATTAGTACAAGAGTTAAGTGTTTGTAGAGTCCTGCGGATCGGCGAGGAGACATTCATACCTATCTTCAGGAGGCTACAGTGATATTTTAGGAAATTTACTTTATGACTCCTTATCATGTTTTTACATTCGAATGAACCTTGAACACATTCTTTAACTTTATTCTATCCTTGAAGAATGATATGAGATTGTCGACAGATACAAACAAGACTCAAACACTTATTTCTAGAAATTCAGCACAGCATTAGACTAAAGAGTTAGAGATGGATATCGATGATCTCCATTAGCACCCAAAAGGATTTGGGCAGAGTCCCTGTCAAACTTATGGAGTGTGGTATGGTTCTTTAGGCCATTGAGAATATTCTGGACTATCAAGGGCTATATCTCAAAGTATTCTAGGACCTTGGTTTGGTTCAGTTATGATGGGACACTAGATAAGAGAATGCCCATGGTATGAGATAGGTGATTATCTAGAATTAGCCTGTCTTCCCCGCCAGCTTAGAGTTCCTAAGATAGACTATGATTTTTGAAGTTTGAACATAATTTTGGGAATTTCTCTCATCATTATTTAGCCATCCATTTAGGCTAAGTTTGTGTTCTCTCTATATTGATGCTTCAGGAATTGCTACGACTGTAGAGAGACAAACTACCTATTCAGGGAGTATCCCTGACATGAGATTCTAGTCATTCAACTTCTTTATATCATCTTGTGATATTGTGACACCTTCAGTTAGAGATGGTGCGCTTGGCACCTCAGTTGATGATTCAATCGATCGGTCTGATTTAGAACCATTCAGATTTATTTTCCCTATGCCTATCATGCATATAACTATGGATGTTACCATAATTAGTGTGCTTTTATTTCTCTCAATTATCTCTTATTATGTGTATTGGGTTTTCATACTCATTGATGGTTATATGCCATGATGAATTTGTATCAGTCATTATGTGTCTCATTATTGAATTCATGATTATGTTACTACTCTATGGTTTTTTCTTTTAGTAGTGGATGGAGTAGATAAATATGGATGTTTTTCCACTGTGGGAGTGGTTTTGGGTTTAAGTCCCATTTATCATGGCATATTAGCCCTGTTATGGCCCTTGAGTAGTACATGATATTGATATTTATTTTTATACTGACTGTTCAGTATGTTGATATTCATATTGTCGTTGCTATTGCTACCAATGTGTAAGGTTATTAATATTACTTGATGTTATTACCAGATGTTGTTGTATGGTGAATTTGATTCTCACTGGGTAGCTATATAGACTAGTGTTATCTAGTTAGACTTTTATTTTCCTGTGTTAATATTTGGTGTGTTGAGTAAATATTGCCCAACTTAATGATTTCTTTCCCCTAGCGCGGCTAGGTTGACTAGGTTCCCTCTTGGTTAGCTGTATTAGATTGATTCAGAGATGTGTTGTGGTATCAAATGTAAGTGGCTTTTCATAGTTTTTGTGGATTTAAGTCAACAATGTTTTTAAGTTGCTCATGTTTAAGTTTGAGATTCTTAGGCGTGCCTCCTGGGTTGCAAAAGATTTTGTTTGGCTATCCTTTCTAGTATAACCCATTTGTGAGATAGATCGATTTGAGCTTCGTTCTTTGTTTATGGTGATTTCTTTATCCTATAGTTATTTTAATGTTGATATTGAGATGTCGTGGATTCATCTCATCTGTTTGTTAGGTTCGATCCCTTGGGATGGTTTTTCCTATTGTTAGTGTGGAGAGTGGATACTCTTTTGTTGTTGTAATATAGTTTTGTCTAGTGGAGTTGGAAAGTTAGAAGTAGGTGGCCTTTCCTGTGACCCCTTTTTTAGTTGGCAAATTAGAAACTCTTTAGCTCAAGTTGTTGGTACTTTGGTGGTGGTTTCGACTTCGACCCTGGTTTTGAGATTAATATTTCTTCTTTGATGAAGTGATTCTTGGGTGGAGTTGGAAATCCCCATTTCAGTGTTTGTTTGGCCTAGTGAGGCTTGGTGGAGTGATTCCCTTCAATAATATGAGTTTGTGGCTATTTCTTTTCCTAGATAGAGCATTGTATTGGTTAGTTCCCGGATTAAGTAGCATTTTTTTGAGTTGTTAAAGTTTTGGCCTTCACTAGTGTTATTTTAATCCTTGAGAAGTTTGAGTATGTTTGGATAGTTCATGCCCTCCAGTGGATATGGAGTGGGGTTATATGCATTTTTAGCTAGTGATCTGTCCTTTTGCATGACTCCTATTTTTTGGCTTTGTTTCATTTCCTCTAGCTGATATAGAGTTGGTTGCTTGTATTATTAGTCACTGTTTATGCTAGTGGTGATTTTTCACTATAGATATGTCTCGACTGTGGTTTGGTATGATTTAAGTCAAATATGTCAGATTTGGATACTAGAGTAGATTTAAGATATTTGACATTGATATAGCCTTATTGGCACAGTTTTTTATTTTGACTCCTTGGAATGACAATTTGGATGTATCATAGATTTGAAGCATTAATGCCTACCCATTTTTAGTTTTGGTTTAGATATTTTAGACCGAGTGGTTCAACCTTGATAGTGGGATTTCATCTTGGTGTTGTAGAGCTTGTATTCAACTTTTGTTTTAGACTTGTCCTTGTTCATATATCATTTATAGGCTATTTGATCCTACTATATGGTTTCCTATTTGGTCTTATAGACTTCGGTTGGATTATAGATGATAAGTTCTAAGAGTATAACCTATGGGCCCCGTATTGGTTACTTTAATTTTGACGTCGAGTTTAAGTTTTCTTTGGGAATTTTAGAAGATTTACTCAGTGAGAGTAATTATCTCGAGTTGGATTCGGTATGGCTTCATTCTAGATGGATGAGATATGTTGCAGTGGAATATTCAGTGATGAGTTGTTATACCGTGGTTTTTGAGATTTCTATTTGATTTTCATCCTGATTGGTTGGATTATTGGCATGGATTGCATTGAATGATTATCACCATTTGTATTCCCAGTCAGTGCCTTATGATTTTATTCTCATGTTTGTCTTATAGAATTTCAGCGGATCAACTGTAGTTCCTTGAGTTCTCCATGCTGAGACTGTGTGGATGAGACTCAAGTGATTTTCGTCTTAGCTTGGAGTAGATAGCATGTGCAAAATGGTAAAGAAAGGTTATTTTTGGATTTAGAGTCAGTTTTATGACTCATGTCTTGGTTTGTTTTGTCTTAGATGGGACTTTGTTGATTTATGTGGATATAGTGGTGGTAATAGTGTGATGTGGTTCAGATGTGCGTACATCAGCCTTTTCAGTTCAGTTGAAGGCCAGTTAGAAGTTAAGTTGATTTGGCTATTTTGGAAGTAGAATGAGAGTGCTGGTTGAAAAAGGGATACTTGTGGCAAAATACCTTAGAAGTGCTTTCTCTCCATTAAGGTTACCGAGAAAGTCATGCTTGGATCATGCAGGCACAGTACCTTAACCTTTCGAGCTTTTGAGATTCTTTTTATCCGTTGACTTTTGGGGACGAAAGTCCTTTTAGTAGTGGATATTTTACAGACCCTTTAGATCATTTTCCATAGTTATGCTTATCTTCACCATTTGGGCTTCTCCATAGCTTCCCCAAGTGATTTATGACTTTCTACGACTGATGGTTAAGTTACCAGGAAGCTCGTTCGATTTTTAGAGCCAATTCCCTGTTTAGAAGTCTTCGTGGGTTCCAAATAGCCACCAGGTGAAAAATTCAGTGAAACAATCTTGGATGCAAGTTGCGCCTATGCTAGAAGATCTGAAATATCAAATTTATTCTATGTAGACCTTTAGTTCGGGTCCCATTGCACTCGAGCTCATTTTAACCTACTGGTTGGAAAGTTGGAAACTGGAAAGAATGGGCGTAGGATCCACATTTGGTCGAAATGACCTCGGATTTAAAATTTGACTTCTCCATCGCGTCTGGAATGTCAAATTTAGGCTAGGGATACCCTTGGTTCAAGTCCCAATGCTCCCGGACTCATTTCTCCCTATTGGACAGATTTTATGAAAAGTAACGACACTATAGGTGAGGTCCCTCTTTTTTCCTTAACGATATTCTATGAAAGTCTTGATGATTCCAATGTATTTGAAATGTGGTTTACACTCAAAATTCACTATTGGATCATATTATTTGGATTCCGTATGAGTTTTGAGGGTCAAAAACTTATTTTTTAGTTTGCTGTCATCTGGTGTAACCCCGATTGTACCCAAAAGAATGCGGTCGCAGGAGCGCGATTGCAGCCCGTTGGACTACGATTGCGACACCTCAATACCTGTAGGGTCTTTATAATGGCCCCAAGACATGTTTGGGGGAATTCTCATTCACTATTTAAACCTAGAAACTCCAAAATGAGTGTAATAACTCAAAATTTGTCATGAAGGGCGACTTGGGAGTTTGACTATCATCTTGTATTGAGATTATCTTCAAATTTAAGGTAAGAATTCCTTGAATTCATGCTTGAATTGCCTAATTTGGATCCAAAACCCCAATTTAGATTAGGGCTTGATTTTAACCCAAAGTATGCTTAATATTCACCCATTTCTTAAGAGTTATGACTCCTTGTTTATGTGTGAACATTGGGTTGGCCTCGGAAACTCATTTTTCATATTTGGGACCCCACTTGGGGTTTTGGTGTCATTTTTGGACCCGAAGCACAATAATTCAATATGGTATCACTAGAGTCGTAATGAGGAGTAGATTATGGTTTTGATAGTGTGATGGCATTTTGAAAATTGTAAAGTGAAGACGAGCATGTGGTGCATGAAGTGAGGTTTTGTAGTTTTTCCTTGACGTAGGCTTTTATCTACTTTTTTTCATAGATGATGTGTGAATATGGATGTTAGGCTAGATTATGAGTAGGATAACTTGGCCTTGATTGTTGATGTTTAGGGAATAGATGAGGGTTTTGGACCCATAAAATAGCATATTTATACCCATTTTGAATCCTATTGCTTTCCCTCTCTAGTTTAGATTAGTTATAGCATGGTATAAGATAATGCTATGTTTTGGAGTATGGTTTTAGCTTTTGAAGCATGATTTGTATATTTAGCTTTATTGGGCTAGTGTGGTAGTCTTGAAATTGTAAGTTGGGTGGAGTTGACTAGAGTGCCTTATTTCTAGTAGAAGTTGCTATCTTAGGCTTGAATATGGCTTACTTGACATCTAGAAGATGAACTAGATACCTTAGCCTAGTGTGGGGCATAGTATGTGATGTTGGTTGTATTTATGCATTCTAGCGTTAGCCTTTTTATCCCTGTTTTAAAGATGATTATTATATTATATGTGTTGATAATGATATAAATGAGCATATATATGTCCAAGTATGTGTTTACAATGTCTAAATAGTGGTTTTACATGAGTTCTGATTCAATTTGAGCATTTAGAGTTCAACTGATGAAACTAGTGTTACTAGCTTGAGCTAGGTGTTTTTCTAGTCTTGTGTTGTGTTCTAATGCAATAGGAGGCATGGCTAATGGATATGATTGTTGTTTTCAGGACTCAAATCGTGATGAATTCGACATAATTAGATACATTGATGATATGTCATGATAGAAGGAATAAAAGTCATGGGAACATAGCTCAGAAAGACAAGCTGGAAGGCAAATTTTCATGTTAATAAAGTCACTGCATTGCGCCGATTGACAAAATGGCGTTGGTCGAAATCCAGTAATGGACTCCAATTATGGCACGTTACGATGAAGAAGGAAATCACAGTTGTCACTATCCAGTGACTTGGCACGATTTCACCACGTCATGGTACAAGCCCAGGTGCCAATATCTGAGACCAAGAAGTTTAGTGCGTCGCAGAAGAAGAAGATTTCACAATTGTCAAAAACCAGTGGCTCACCACGATAGTGGCGAGTCGCAGTGAGTGTAAATTTAACAATTTCACTTAATAATGAATTTCCGCGACTATACAAAGTGTGATAGAATATGACATTTGATGGCATAGCATGACGCGCCGATGTAATACCCCATACTTTTCCTACCTAATTTCATCTAAAAATGTCTAGCATTACCTTCTAAATTGAGTGATAATTATTTCATGAGGTATTTTACAGATTTTCACCTTTTGTCATGTGGGAAATTCAATAAGATTTCCATCGATATAAGATTCATCCAAATCTGATAACCGAGTAAACAGTTACGACTATTTCAAGTTACCGTCATAAAACAATGCCATATTAGTCAGTGGCGCACCGCGCCACAAGAGGAAATGGCATTTGGCAAATTCCAGTAAGGTTCCTTGATTATGGTACGTCGCGCCAGGGCCCAAATTCAGAATTATCCATTTCCAGTGTCTTAACGTGATTCCCTCTGCGTCGCGCCAAAGTTCCAGGTCACAAAAGAATGGGCAACGCGATGGCTCTGCATCGCGCCATCCCTCAGTTTCCCAATTATCAAATTCCAGTCACATGACAAAATAGCGCCGCATCGCACCAGGGGTTCAGTTCAGGAAAATTTTATTGAAAATAAATGACGCGTCCAGGGTTTAAAGGGTTAACTTCCCTCCCCTATTTAAGCCCTTTAACACATGATTCAGCCACTTTTCACCCAAAATACACTCTCTTCTCTCAAAAACCTCACAAGAACAAGCTAGGGTTTTCATAGAAGATCCAATTCCAAGAAAGCTTCACCATCCATCTTCATGAAATAACAAACTAAGGTATGCATAGTATTCATTCATGGACTCCTTTCATCCATGAAACCCAAGATTCCCTTTTCTAAATTTAAATTTATGGAATTTTTTATGAATTTCATCATTGGGCTGCTCTTGTTCATGTGGAGAATCAGAAATTGAATTCTACTCCATGTTAGGTGATAAATTCTATGTGGGTTAAATTATTATAGATATAGATTCATGTAAACCTATGATTAAACCCTTGAATGATGAAATTTGAATTTAACCATGATTTTTAATTATTGTACAATGATGTTTACATGTACCATGCCTACAATATGTTAGATTAAATGCGTAGATGAAGGAAAAGTGCCTAACTAGCATAATACCATGAAATCCCTATGTATGTACAAGTTATGCCTATCACATGTTTTGATGAAATGCTTTTATAAATGTATTATGGATTATGATGTTAGTTATATGTTCAAGTAAGTTATTCTTGGTCAGTTTACTCCATCGAGTCCTGGGGGTACTGATAACGCTCAATCTACAGCTCTCGTAGGAGTGTAAAGCGGTAGCTAGCAAATATAGAACCCAACCTGGGTTGGTTATCGATCCCACAGGGAATAGCTTGGTCAACAAGTAAGTAACGGTTACTAGACTTTTAGTGCAAGTCTCGTAATGAGGGGGGATTGTAATGTGTAACCAAAGCAATAAAGTAAAAGCTGAAAATAGCAATGTAAAAGAAAAGGATTGTTGCGTAAGTTGTAAACAATGAGAATTGAAGCGTTGGGGTTATGTCCACCTCCTGAGTTATATGTCTCTATTAACTATGAGGGTGTAGAATTCCGACATGCATGTGCTTATAGAGAATTGTATTTGATGGTAAATCCAGGCGTCTTTCGACCTATTCGAGGATTATTTCACTTTAACTCTTTCGAGCTTAAAGCGTGTCTAACGGTATGAATTCTCCAAGATGTTAATCCAGTTACGGCACTAACTGTTTAGTAGGGAATTTAGGGGGTGACCGTACTACCTTGACACTATCTCTTTTCCAGACAAATAACTTTTCTTTCGAACAAGTTAAATGTTATACTGGCGTCTTCTTGCGTTTGCAACCACAAAGAATGTAGATTAAGATGAAGAGAATAATGATATAAGCATCATACGTGTCACGAACTCACAAACTCATAGCAATAGATAGTATTTAAGTTGGCTTCCATAACCCCAACAGAGAAGTTTAGTTACCCATGAATGCGAAGGAGATCACCATTGACATTGTTGTTATACCACAATAATGATGAATTTCGTGTAGCTCAAGAGGTAGGCATTAGGCGTGAATTTCCTAGGCAACGTAACGATTCTCTTGTTGCAGAATTTAAGAATAGATGAATAGAAGAAGAAAAATAGAATTAAAGGAAGAATTCGGAATTGAGAAGTAGAATGTATCTCTCCACTAAGGGAGGAATGTCTTTTTTAAGTCAAGAATTGATTAAAAATCTCTAGCATGATAGGGTATTTATAATACCCATATCCTAATCCTACTAAGCTAATGAAATATCTAACCAAATCCTATTAAACAAATGAAATACTTAACCCAATTGTACTAGGTTAATGTAATATTCTCCTAATCCAAATAAACAAATGAAATACTTAACCCAATTGTACTAGGTTAATGTATCATTATCCAAATCCAAATAAGTTACTGCAAGTCCCCAAAGTCTTCAGAAATGATGTTTTAGCCCGGGACAGATTTTCCATGTATCACTTTTGGTCCTTTAGGCATTCAAGCTCCCTTTCCTTCCTTCGTGAGCTTTCTTTGGTGTCAAGTAAGCCATAAAATGCTGAATTCTGCATCATTTATACCTGAAACTTTGCTAATCATGTTCGTTAGCTCCCTTACAGGAAAAAGGACTAAAAGTGCATGAAATATATAATTTGTTCTCAAAACGTGGCACAAATATGGGCAAAATATATTGATATAGGCGTGTAAATTCGCCTATCATCAACACCCAACACTTGAAGCTTTGTTCGTCCTCGAACAACATATCATGTCCCTCTACACATCAACTTAGGGTTTCACAGCAACAACACAAAATATTCGTCAAGACAAGCACAACAATTATCAACAAAGAGTAGTTTTCCGATCATTAGTAGAAACCATTTAACCTCTAGCATAGACTCGTGATGGTGGTCAACTCTTATTCAAAGGTTAAGGCACAAAGAATCATGTACAACTATCCAAAACTCATCAACCATGTGTGTCTCACAATATATTACCCATAATCACTCACAAGTATAACATCTTTTTCAACATGGGTATCAACATATCCTTGCTCTCACTCTCACAAAGAATTCATATGCAGCAACTGATGACCATAGGCTTGCCCTTAGTGTAATACTCCACTAAATGTCAGAATGTTAAGCTTAGGATCAAGTAGGTATTTTGATGGTTGTAATGTAGGCTAAGGGACGGGTAGGACTATTTTGGCCAGAAATAGTGACTAAGTTCATAAGCGCTTTAATACATCACTTTGTATCATTGACATTTTTTTCTTTCAACCTTTCTTCTTTCTTTTATTCTACCACCCTTGTTCTCCTCTTTTGTTTTTCAATTTTAAGCATAACTCACTTTTCAGCTTTCTTTTTCCTTTTTCTTTTCATAACATACCTCTTATGATAGCACTTTCTTTTTCATAACTCATTCAAGAACCACTACAATTTAGAGCATCATACTCACCCAATTTCCTCTTATTTCGTCACATGACTTTTTCACTTTAAAGCACTTAGGATTTTGGATCAAATTACGGTCTTGGAAAAAATGGATTAGGCTTACATATGAGGTTGTCAAAGAAAATAGGCTAAAGGCTCAAAAGGGTTTAACTAGGATGATGTCCATGGGTAGGTAAAACGAAGGTAAACATGTATAGGTTGCCAAAGAAATGCCTAAATCATCTGCTAAACTTACACTCCTTATTTTCACTTTGCATACATACCAGGCAAGTTCTAGCATCAGCTACAAACATAGAATATACTATTAATCTCACACACAAGGCACATGGTCGACTTGATTGGAAGTAATATAGACTCTCGACCCAACAAGTGAAAGAATTTAACCACAAAATATCACATAATGAGTCACAACTAAAGCCTAAACGTCTCAATAGTCATAATTGTAGCACATACTCTTGTTATAATCTCATGCTGCCTATTAGAATAATTTCATGTGAAGCTACGTTAAAAAAAATTACCAAAAAAACTTAACTTAACTAAAAAAACGAAACAAATAAAGTAAAGTAAACAAACATAGATGCGATAGAGAAGTATAGCATGCGATACCGCCACCCCACACTTAAACGGGACACTGTCCTCAGGGAAAATAAATACGAAAAACCTGGTCAGTCGGACTCCTCCTCAATGTCGGGGGTCATACCCCCTTCGTCGGAATCATCATAAGAGTCGTCGTCAGAGTTCTCCTCCTCATCGGAGTCTGGCAAGCGTCGATCGTCATCGGTTGGCACATCATCGTCTAGAGGTTCCTCAAAGTATACACCCACTCCACACATCTCCCGTGCATGCATGTTCATTGGATAATCATGGTCCAGCTGTTGGAGCTCTTCAGCAGTTGGAACACGACCTCCACTCATCATTATGAAGCGCGTCATGCCATAAAGATAACGAAAGAAACTCTCATCACGAGCATGTCTCTCCGCAGTAGAAAGGTTGACACCATGAGTTGTTTCAGCATCTTTGACCTTGGTGAGGTCAACCTTCTTTGGGTTATGTGGGAGTTTGTGATCAGCTGGTTCCTCTTCGATATCCTCCTTCCGCAAGAGTGCTGTCAATAGATTACCAAAAGTGAAGTAGGACCTTTTGTGGAGTCTGGCCTTCCGCATTGTAGAGCGAATGATTGCCCCAAAATTGATAGGGACATTCGTCATCAAAGCATAGACCAAACACACTCTATCTCTTGATATCTTGGTGTATTGAGTCCCAGGAATAAGGCATGAGTTGACAAGACGCAACCAGATTCTTGCTTCCCTATTCAATGGAGCATAGGGAAAGGTGTTGTGTCGTCCAGTGTCTCGGTGTCTGCCCCACCTTTCCATCGATCTACTTCCACAAAGTGTGTGTCGTATTGCTCTATAACAAGGCCTACTGTACAACTCTTTGAATGGTGCTGGGTCGACCGAAGGTAAACCAAGAAAGGAGTTGAGCAAATCCGCGTTGAGCTGTAACACTTGGCCCCGAATCTTGACTTCGTTGTCTGTGGTTTTCGGCGACCAGTTGGCGTAGAACTCCCTTGTCAAATCAAGATTACATTCTCCCATGTTTCGGAAGATGAAATCTAGTTTCAACGCCATTATTTTCGCCAACATACGCGGCTCCTTCTTCGTTATGGTATCATTGTTGATCAAGTCGACGTGAACATATTTCCGTTCCTTGTTGTTCTTGTACCATTCTTTGGCTTCCTCCTCAAGAACCCATTTTATTCCAAACATTCATCGGGGTAGTTGCATTGAGGATGATTCTCCTTGTTCCCTGCGACCTCTCTTCTTGCCCTTTCGGGAAGTGGTAGCCTTATCTTGTCGCGCTTTAGGTGCCATTGTTCGTGATTGAAGCCTTTGGAGATGGTCTTGTGAATTGGAAGAGCAAAAAGAAAAAGTTTGAGATGATTTGGAGAGAGTATACGGCGCCTTTAGGTCTATTTCTAATGTGGTTATGTTTCAAGACCAAGTCCCCTTTATATAGGAAAAGAATGGGTCGGGTTTTGACCCATTTACAAACAGTTTGGGAGACAAAAATGCCCTATATGCGGCGCATAATGCTTGGCATAGTCATAGTATAGGAGGCGCATAGTGTATGGCATTTAGGCACATATGCGGCGCATAGGTCATGGCATTTAGGGACATATACGCCGCATAGTGTATAGCATTTGAGATACTGAGACCTAATGCTATAGCATAGGCGGTGCATAGTGTATAGAACGCTTAAGAATGGGCGGCGCATAGTGTATAGCACACTAGATTCCGAGACCTTAGGCTATAGTATAGGTTTTGCATTGTTCGTGGCCTAGTTTTACCTAGGCCTAGCCTTCCTCGATGCCTATTTTGGCAAGAGCAATACTCAATCCATAGCCTTATGCATCCTTATTCCTAACTTACCACCTTTACCATACAATACGTCCAAATCGTCATTTGAAACCAATCTCCTCGTTGAATACTTCTCGCACCTATATTTGCTCAAAACCAATGAAAACGATTAGTACGATGGGTTGCCTCCCACCAAGAGCCTTAGTTTTGGTCGTGGCACGACTCATATTTTTGGATTTTCATTTATCAAAAGCAAAGCAAGTACTAGAATGAAAGAAAGACAAAACGAGAAACGATAAACGATAAAACATTAAAACGATGGAACGATGGGTTGCCTCCCATCTAGCGTCTTATTTATTGTCGTGGCTCGACATAGTTACCTCAAGTACTTAGACTTCATCGAGATAAGTGACATCCATATAATTCATCGAGTCAAGAGGACCGATATAAGGTTTAACACGTTGTCCATTGATGATAGGCGAATTTACGCGCCTATATCAATATATTTTGCCCATATTTTAGCCTAGTTTTGAGAACTAATTATCTATTTCATGCACTTTTAGTCCTTTTTCCTGTAAATGAGCTAACAAATATGATTAGGAAAGTTTCAGGTATAAATGATGCAAAATACAGCATTTTATGGCCTACTTGACGCAAAAGAAAGCTCACAAACGAAGTAAAAGGGAGCTGGACGCCTAAAGGACCAAATCTGCTGCATAGAAAATCTGTCCCGGGCTAAAACAGCAATTCTGAAGACTTTGGGGACTTACAGACACAAAGCTGGATTTTTGCCAAGATACATTAACCTAGTGCAATTAGGTTAGGTGTTTCACTAATCTATTTGGATTATGATATTGTAACCTTACCCTAGTACATTTGGGTCAAGGATTTCATTAGTATATTAGGATTTGGTTATTTATTTCATTAGCTTAGTAGGAGTAGGATAGGAGTATTATAAATACCCTATCATGCTAGAGATTTTTATTCATCTTCTTACAATTAATTCAATACATTCTTCACTTAATTCAACAATTAATTTTCTTCCATCCCTCTCATCTTCCACTACAAACACTTCTAATCTACTCTTCTATTCTTAAATTCCACAACAAGAGAATCGTTACTTGCTACGGAATCACCAAAACCACACGCCTAACACCTCTTTCACACGCCATCCACCATGCAAAACGTGATATCCTTCGCATTCATGGGTAACTAAACCTCTTAGTTGGGGTTATGGAAGCCGAATGAGTTACTATCTATAACTATGAGTTTGTGAGTTCAAGACAAGTATATTGCTTATATCATTACGCTCTTCATCTTAAATCTACATTCTTTGCGGTTGCAAACGCAAGAATACGCCAGTCTAACATTTAACTTGTTCGAGAGAAAGGTTATTTGTCTGGAAAAGAGATAATGTCAAGGTAGTAGGACACCCTTTCCTATTAAAAAGCTAGTGCCGTAACTGGACTAACCTCTTGGAGAATTCATACCGTTAGACACGCTTTAAGCTCGAGAGAGTTAAAGTGAAATAGTCCTTGTTTAGGTCGAGAGACGCTTGGATTTACTATCGACTACAATTCTGTATAAGCAATTGCATGTCAAGACTCTACACACTCATAGCCAATAGAGACGTATACCTCTGAAGGTAGACATAACCCCAACGCTTCAATTCTCATTGTTCACAACCAACGTAACAATCTCTCTTTTTACTTTATTATTTCCAGCTTTTATTTCATTACTTTGGTTACTTATTACAATCCCCCCTTCTTACGAGACTTGCACCAAAAGTCTATTAATTTTGCTTACTTGTTGGCCAAGCTATTCCCTGTGGGATCGACACCCAACCCAGGTTGGGTTCTATATTTGCTATCGACCGCTTTACACTCCTACGAGAGCTGTAGATTGAGCGTTATCAAAAATTGGCGTCGTTGCCGGGGAATACGAGTGTCAATCAAGTTCGTGATAATTACTAGACCCTTTGGTCAAAGATTCTCGTACTTTTACGTTTAGTTTTTGTTTTTGTTTATTGCAGGTTTTTGTTTTAGTGCATGCCCCATACTAGAAGTTCTGGTCAACCGTTATTACCAATCAATCCTGAACCACAACGAATTAGAAGAATGGAAGCACAAGCTGAAATCGACAGGATGGCTGCTCAACACGAGCAAGCAAGATTAGCTGCTCTTGTCGCTGCTCAAGTCCAACAACAAAACATTGATAATCCTGGACGAGCAACAAATCCTGACGATGAAGATTTAGGAGATGACGAGTTGATAAACCCAAGGCATGGCGCTGAAATTGCAACACCTGCCAATCGAAGAGGTCGACAAGCTCGGTATAGATATGATCGCCAACCTTTGCAACCAGCTTTCGACGATGATGATGATGATCTTGATGGTGCCGGAGCCACTGGAGCTATAATTCCACCACCATTAGCGCCCGGAGCCAAGTTCAACATCACAAGCACCATGATTCAGTTATTGCAACTCAAGGGATTATTTGGTGGACTAGCAGGCGATGATCCGAATATGCATCTCATCAACTTTATTTCTACATGCAAGTCTTTTGACAATCCTGGTGTTGGTCAGAATGCTATTCGATTACGTCTATTTCCATTGTCTCTGTCTGGGGAGGCAACATTATGGTTGAATGGGCTGACTCCTGATTCTATTACAAATTGGAGGCAATTGAGAGACGCTTGGATTTACCATCGACTACAATTCTCTATAAGCAATTGCATGTCAAGACTCTACACACTCATAGCCAATAGAGACGTATACCTCTGAAGGTGGACATAACCCCAACGCTTCAATTCTCATTGTTCACAACCAACGTAACAATCTCTCTTTTTACTTTATTATTTCCAGCTTTTATTTCATTACTTTGGTTACTTATTTCAATCCCCCCTTCTTACGAGACTTGCACCAAAAGTCTATTAATTTTGCTTACTTGTTGGCCAAGCTATTCCCTGTGGGATCGACACCCAACCCAGGTTGGGTTCTATATTTGCTATCGACCGCTTTACACTCCTACGAGAGCTGTAGATTGAGCGTTATCAAAAATTGGCGCCGTTGCCGGGGAGATCTTTCCGCCATCCAAGAGGGCTCAATTAAGAGATGAGACCAGCAACTTTCGTCAGCTTCCCTCTGAAGCTCTTCATGAAACATGGGAGAGGTTCAAGACAAAGCTAGCGAGATGCCCAAACCATCACATGACTAATGTTCACCTCATGGAGATCCTGTATAGAGCGTTGAATTCAGTAACTAAACCAGTGGTGGACAACGCAGCTGGAGGTTCTTTTATGGACCTTACCTTTGGTCAAGCAAGCAACATGCTAGACCGTATGACGAAACAAAGTAGAGCTTGGCATACCAGGGATTCTGAGGTAGCAAGTCCCACTTTATCTATTGGCATGTCTGCAGACCAAAGAAGAAGAGAAGAAGAACGTGATCAAGATATGGCGCACATGAAAACCCAAATGGATCTTCTTACCAAGCATCTATTAGGGAAGACTGAAAAAGTGAAAGCTATTGCGTCAAAAGGAAAAGACGAATCTGATTCGGAAGAGGAGGCCAACTACTTGAACAATCAGGGGGGTTTCCGAGGGAATACCCAAGGAAACCAAGGTCGGAACTATTATGATAAATCTGGAAGTAAAGACCAAGGTAGTTGGAAGAAAAATAATGAAAGGAGTGGTTTGTACGTTCCCCCTGGTAAACGTGACACCACCACATCTAATTCTATGGAAGACATGATGGCTAAGTTATTGAAAGGAGTGGAAGGAACGAGCGCGGGAGTTAAGGAGGTGATTGACGATTTGGCCTCCATGAAGCAATTAGTTGATTCTCATTCCACTTTTATCAAGCAAATAGAGCAGCAATTAAACCAACTTTCAGCAGCATTCAATCAAAGAAAGGCTGGCACCTTACCGAGCGATACAGTCCAAAACCCAAGGAATGATGGGTCATGCATGTCCATCACTACCAGGAGTGGTAAGGTGCTGGAAACTTCAGCAAAAGGCAAGCAAGTAGTTGACGGAACAGCAGATATGGACGCCACACCTAGTGACGTCACAAGAGAAAAAGCCGCAACATCTACTCCCAACGTCAAGGACGTTCCACCGAGTGACGTGCAGCCTGAAAAAAATAAACGGAAGCAAGAGGAGAGGAAAGCCATGGAGAGAACACTTCCATACCCACCACCACCTTTTCCACAGAGATTGAAGAAGGCGGCCGATGACACTAAGTTCAGCAAATTTATGACCATGTTGAAGCAGCTGACTATTAATGTCCCATTGGTAGAGGCACTTGAACAAATGCCTGGGTATGCGAAGTTTATGAAAGATCTTTTGACTAAGAAGAGGGCAGCAAGCTATGAGCTGAAGGATGATGTGCATCATTGTAGTGCAATTGCTACCCGATCCATAGTTCAGAAGAAGGCCGACCCCGGAGCTTTCACGATTCCTTGCACCGTCGGATATTTGGACTTTGCTAAAGCATTGTGTGACTTAGGAGCCAGCATCAACTTGATGCCATTATCAATCTACAAGAAGTTGGGGTTAGGAGATCCTACACCAACTAATATGAGGCTTGTTATGGCGGATAGGTCGGTGAAACGACCGGTTGGTATTCTATGCGATGTCTTGGTGAAGGTATCTTCATTCATATTTCCAGCAGACTTTGTCATCTTGGATTGTGAAGCAGATTCAGAGGTTCCCATAATCTTGGGACGCCCTTTCCTTGCTACGGGAAGTGTGCTCATAGATTTGAGAGCTAATGAGCTTTCATTCCGATTAAATGATGAAGTGGTGCGCTTTGATGTTTGCAAATCAATGAAGAAACCCAAAGATCTAAGTGTATTTTCGGTGGCTGATGTTGTCTTTGATGACGAGAAAGAGTTACTTGCTGAAGAGCGAATTCTTGATGATCCTTTGGAGGCTTTGTTCATTTAAAGAAGAGGATGATGATTCTGAAATTTCTGAAGATGATATTTGTGCTCTATCGGGATTAGGAACATATCGTTATACTCCCAAGAAGCTGGATCTTGATCTCAAGAATCGACCCACACCACCAGCTAAGCCATCTATTGAAGAACCACCCACATTAGAATTGAAGGAGCTGCCAAGCCATTTGAAGTACGCATTCTTAGGAAGCGGAAACACTCTTCCAGTCATAGTGGCAGCCGATTTAGGTGAGCAACAAGTTGCAGCTCTTATTGCAATCTTACGCAAGTATATTAGAGCTATTGGATGGACCATTGCGGATATCATTGGTATTCCACCTGGGATTTGCACACATAAAATTCCGCTTCAAGAAAAGTGCACACCCACCATTGAACATCAAAGACGTCTAAACCCACCAATGCAAGAAGTGGTGAAAAAGGTGATTATCAAGTGGTTAGACGCAGGAGTCGTGTATCCTATTTCTGATAGTACATGGGTAAGCCCAGTACAATGTGTTCCCAAGAAAGGAGGTATGACGGTGGTTGCGAATGCAAAGAATGAGCTTATTCCACTCAGGCCCGTCACTGGATGGAGAGTATGCATGGACTACCGC
Source organism: Capsicum baccatum var. pendulum (assembly GCA_030864225.1). Classification (NCBI taxonomy): domain Eukaryota; kingdom Viridiplantae; phylum Streptophyta; class Magnoliopsida; order Solanales; family Solanaceae; genus Capsicum; species Capsicum baccatum. The sequence goes on along the minus strand of CM061558.1, from coordinate 183,079,018 downwards.
AAGCTGAATTCTTGGACGCTCAAGGATCACTTTCCCATGCCATTTATGGACCAAATGCTAGATCGATTAGCGGGGAAAGGATGGTTTTGCTTTCTTGATGGTTATTCAGGTTATAATCAGATTTGTATTGCACCAAAAGACCAAGAGAAGACAACGTTTACATGCCCATATGGTAAGTTTGCCTTCAAACACATGCCATTCGGGTTATGTAACGCACCAGCCACCTTTCAACGTTGTATGATGTCTATTTTCTCTGATATGGTAGAAGACACTTTGGAGGTATTTATGGACGACTTTTCAGTTGTTGGGGAGTCTTTTGACGCATGTTTGGTGAACTTGAGCATGGCATTACAAAGATGTGTAGAGTTCAACCTTGTGCTGAATTGGGAGAAGTGCCACTTCATGGTAAAAGAAGGAATTGTTCTTGGGCACAAGATCTCCGAAAGAGGAATAGAGGTTGATCGCGCCAAAATAGAGGTAATTGAGAAGCTACCACCTCTAATTTCGGTGAAGGGAGTTCGTAGTTTTCTTGGCCATGCTGGGTTTTATCGTAGATTCATCAAAGACTTCTCCAAAATTTCTAGTCCATTGTGCAAACTATTGGAGAAAGATGCGAAGTTTGACTTTAATGATGATTGCTTAAAGTCATTCGAATGCCTTAAAGAAAAAATCATTGAAGCCCCTATCATGGTAGCACCAGATTGGACGCTCCCGTTCGAAGTCATGTGTGATGCTAGTGGTGTAGCCGTTGGTGCTGTTCTTGGACAGAGAAAGGAGAAATTATTTCATCCTATCTACTATGCGAGTAAGGTTCTAAATGAAGCCCAAAGGAACTACACTGTCACTGAACAAGAGCTCTTAGCGGTTGTGTATGCGTTTGAGAAGTTCCGTGCCTATCTATTGGGTACTAAGGTGATCGTTCATACAGACCATGCAGCTGTTAGGTATCTAATGACAAAGAAGGATGCAAAACCAAGGTTGATTCGATGGGTATTGCTGTTGCAAGAGTTCGATTTCGAAGTCAAAGATAGAAGGGGTTGCGAGAACCAAGTGGCTGATCACCTATCTAGACTTGAGAATGAGTATGTGGCGCAACCAGAAAATCAGATTGATGATGCATTCCCTGACGAGGAGATACTAGCGACAACAATGGAGAAATTACCATGGTATGCCAACTCTGCAAATTTTGTGGTGAGTAATGTGTTACCTTCCAATTTATCTTACCACCAGAGGAGGAAGTTTATGCATGACGTTCAGCACTACTATTGGGATGAGCCTTATTTGTTTCGAAGATGCGCGGATGGTATCATTCAACGATGTATATCCCATGAAGAAGTGCCTACTATATTGGAAGCATGCCACACTTCGCAAGTTGGAGGACATCATGCAGGGATTCGAACGGCAAGGAAAGTCTTGCAAAGTGGTTATTATCGGCCTACAATATTAAGAGATGCACACGACTATGTGAGAAGGTGTAACCAATGCCAACGTCAAGGTGCTATTTCAAAACACCATGAAATGCCCATGTCCAAAATTCTGGAGGTAGAACTCTTTGATGTGTGGGGTATTGATTTCATGGGACCATTCGTGAATTCGTTTGGAATGAAGTACATCTTAGTTGCTGTGGATTATGTGTCGAAATGGGTTGAAGCTGTAGCATTGGCCGATAACGAAGGAAAGCGTGTTGTAGCGTTTTTAAAGAAGAATATCTTCTCTCGCTTTAGAGTACCTCGTACTATCATAAGTGATGGAGGATCTTACTTTTGCAACAAGCTATTCAAATCTGTATTGGCCAAGTATGGAGTCAAGCAACACAAGGTAGCTACACCTTATCATCCCCAAACTAGTGGACAAGTAGAGGTTTCCAATCGTGAGATCAAGCAAATCCTTGCCAAGACGGTTAATGCGAATCGGAAGGATTGGTCTCGAAAGTTAGATGATGCACTATGGGCGTATAGGACTGGATTCAAGACACCCATTGGCATGTCACCTTATCAGCTAGTTTATGGGAAGGCTTGTCATCTACCCATCGAGCTTGAATACAAGGCATTGTGGGCATTTAAGCACTTGAATCTGAATTGGGATGATGTGAAGAACCTGAGGTTGGAGCAGCTGAACGAACTAGATGAATTCCGTCTCCATGCATATGAAAGATCAGATTTATACAAGGAGCGGATGAAGAAGTATCATGATCAGCGGATTGTTCGACGAAACTTCCAAAAAGGTGACATGGTACTACTCTTTAATTCTAGACTCGAGCTCTTCCCAGGTAAGTTAAAATCAAAGTGGTCTGGTCCATTTAAAGTCATTCAAGTCTACTCATCTGGAGTAGTCGAATTGGAAAACAATGAGGGTGTTATCTTCAAAGTGAATGGCCAACGTGTCAAGCCCTATATCGGTCCTCTTGACTCGATGAATGACATGGCCATCACTTATCTCGACAAAGTCTAAGTACTCGAGATTACTACGTCGAGCCACGACAATAAATAAGGCGCTAGATGGGAGGCAACCCATCGTTTTATTGTTTTATCGTTTTATCGTTTTATCGTTTCGTCGTTTTAGTATTTTTTCTTTTTGATAAATGAAAATACAAAAATAAGAGTCGTGCCACGACCAAAACTAAGGCGCTTGGTGGGAGGCAACCCATCGTACTAATCGTTTTCATTGTGTTTTGAGCGAATATAGGTGCAAGAAGTACGCGACGAGAAGATTGATCTCACTTGACGATTTGGACGCATTGTATGGTAAAGTCGGTAAGTTAGGAATGGTGATGCATAAGGCTATGAATTGAGCCTTTCTCACGTCATAATAGGCTTCGAGGAAGGCTAGGCCTTGGTAACAATAGGCCACGAACGATGCACAACCTATTCTATAGCCTAAGGACTCGGAATCTAATGTGCTATACACTATGCGCCACCTATTCCTAGGTGTGCTTTTGACTATGCGCCGCCTATGCTATGGCATTTGAGATACTGAGACCAAATGCTATAGACTATGCGGCGCATATGTCTAGAAATGCCATAGACAATGCGGCGCATATATCCCATTATGCCATGGACAATGCGCCGCATATGTAAGTGATATGCCGAGGGATATGCGCCGCATATGTGGTGATTTTGTCCCCAAATCCGATTGTAAATGGGTCATAACCCGATCCATACTCCTCCTATATAAAGGGGACTTGTTTTTATGTCACAAACACATTAGAAGCAACCCTAAAGGCGCCGCATATCATCCCAAATCCTCTCAAATTTTTCTTCCTTTGTTCTTCCAATTCACAACAACTTCTCCACAATCTTCAAGCAAGTAAGTGCTCTCTTATTCTTCATCTATTTATAGTAAGTACTACGTTGCTATGCTTAGTATAATTTGCTAAATCATGAGAGATTGGTGGTGATGTTCATGTGTTTGGATAATTGTTGCAAAATCGTGTGATTGAATATATACGTATGGAATTCTTGACTTGTTTCCGAATTGAATTTTGTTTCAATGGAATTGTTATGATACTTGCTGAACATATGTGGCCATGAATATTGCTTGAGAGTGTTGTTTGGATGCTTGCATGATCAACCATCCCGGCCATCGGGATAAGGTTATAGTGACTATCGACGTAGGAGGTGGTGTTTGTTGTACGAATAGCAATTCCAGGTGGTAACCCCTATGTTGTAGTGTTGCTATATGCACCATGAAAGTTGTCCAAATGGCTGCACATAAGTGATTTAATGCTGATTTTCTTGTCGGAATACAATCCTAAAACGTATGTTGACGAAGTCTGAGTACTCGACCACTTTCACTTCACTGATTTGTGCTAACAAGATTAAGTGTGGGGTGGTACCCCTAGTGCTTGCATATAGATTGTATAAAGTGAGACTGTGCTGCAACTAACATTATTTCTAGTCTCAGGTACAATGGCACCCAAAGCAACGCAAGGCAAGGAGAAGGCTACCACGACCCGAAAGGATAAAAAGAGAAGCCGAAAAGACCAAGGAGAATCATCTTCAGCACACCTACCACGCAGAATGTTCGGAATCAAATGGGTTCTTGAGGAAGAAGCCAAGGCATGGTACAGCAGCAACAAAGAAAAGAAATACGTGCATGTCGACTTGATCAACAAGGAGACCTTAGCAAAGAAAGAGCCGCAAATGTTGGCTAAAATAATGGCTTTGAAGCTGGATTTCATCTTCCGCGACATGGGAGAGTGCAATCTTGACTTGACAAGAGAGTTTTATGCCAACTGGTCGCCAAACACAACAGGCAACGAAGTCAAAATTCGGGGCCAAGTGTTACAGCTTACAACGGATTGGATCAACTCTTTTCTTAGCCTACCTTCGGTCGACCCTGCACCATACAAAGAGCTGTACAGCAGGCCTCCTTACAGAGCGATAAGACACACACTTTGTGGAAGCAGATCGATGGCAAGATGGGGCAGACATAAGGAAACAGGCCGTCACAACACCTTCCCCTATGCTCCACTAAATAAGGAAGAAAGAATCTGGATGCGCATTGTCAACTCATGCCTTATTCCTGGGACACAATACACCAAGATATCGAGAGATAGAGTGTGTTTGGTTTATGCGTTGATGACGAATGTCCCTATCAACTTTGGGGCAATCATTCGATCTACCATGAGAAAAGCCAGACTCCACCAAAGGTCCCATTTCACATTCGGCAATCTGTTGACAGCAATGTTGCGGAAGGAGGATATAGAAGAGGAACCAGCTGACCACAAACTCCCACATAACCCAAAGAAGGTTGACCTCACCAAGGTCAAAGATGCTGAAACAACACATGGAGTCAACCTAACCACTGCGGAGAGACATGCTCGTGATGAGAGTTTCTTCCATCATCTCTATGGCATGACACGATTCACTATGATAAGTGGTGGACGTATTCCAACTGTTGAAGAGCTCCAACAGTTGGACCACGACTACCCAATGAACAGACATGCCCGGGAGATGTGTGGAGTGGGCGTATATTTTGAGGAACCGCTTGACGATGACGTGCCAACTGATGATGATAGACGCTTGCCTGATTCTGATAATGAGGAGAACTCTGACGATGACTCTTATGATGATTCTGACGAAGGGGGTATGACCCCCGACATTGATGAGGAGTCCGACTAATCAGGTTCTTCGACTTTATTTTCCACTGAGGGCAGTGTCTAGTCTAAGTGTGGGGTGGCAGAATCTGCATGCTATACTTCTTTGTTTGCACCTATGTTTGTATGTTTGTATGTTTGCTTGTTTTACTTTGTTTTAATCCATTTTTTTGTTTTTTTCATTTGACGTTTTTTTAGCTTTTTTTAGGAGTAAAATTTTTCTAGCTTCGCATGAAATTATTTTGATAGGCAGCATGAAATTAGAACAAGAGTATGTGCTACAATTGTGACTATTGAGACATTTAGGCTCTAGTTGTGACTTATTATGTGATATTGTAAGATTCAATTCCTTCACTTGTTGGGTTGAGAGTCTATATTACTTCCAATCAAGTCGACCATGTGCCTTGTGTGTGTGAGATAATAGTATATTCTATGTTTGTAGCTGATGCTAGAACTTGCCCGGTATGTATGCAAAGCGAAAATAAGGAATGTAAGTTTAGGATATGATTTAGGCATTTCTTTGGCAACCTATACATGTTTACCTTCAGTTTTTCCTACCCATGTAAATCATCCTAGTTAAACCCTTTTGAGCCTTTAGCCTATTTCTTTGACAACCTTGTATGTAAGCCTAATCCATTTTTTTTCAAGACCGTAATTTGATCCAAATTCCTAAGTGCTTTAAAGTGAAAAAGTCATGTGACAACATAAGAGGAAATTGGGTGAGTATGATGCTTTAAATTGTAATGGTGCTTGAATGTGTTATGAAAAAGGAAGAAAGTGCTATCATAAGAGGTATGTTGTGAAAAGAAAAAGGAACAGAAAGCTGAAAAGTGAGTTGTGCTTAAAATTGAAAAACAAAATAGGAGAACAAGGGTGGTAGAATAAAAGAGTAAAGAAAGGTTGAAAGAAAAAAAGTGTCATTGATACAAAGTGATGTATTAAAGTGCTTAGGAACCTAGTCACTATTCTTGGCCAAAATAGTCCTACCCGTCCCTTAGCCTACATTACAACCATCTAAAGACCTACTTGATCCTAATCTTAACATTCCGACATTTAGTAGAGTACTACATTAAAGGCAAGCTTATGGTCATTAGTTGCTACATATGAATTCTTTGTGAGAGTGAGTGCAAGGATACTTTGATACCCATGTTAGAAAAATATGCTATATTTGTGAGTGATTATGGGTACTATATTGTGAGACACACATGGTTGATGAGTTTTGGATAGTTGTATATGATTCTATGTACCTTAACGTTTGCATGCGAGTTGATCACCATCACGAGTCTATGCTTGAGGTTAAATTGTTTCTACTTATAATCGGAAAGCTACTCTTGGTTGATAATTATTGTGCTTGTCTTGAAGAATGTTTTGTGTTGTTGCTGTAAAGACCTTAAGTCGATGCTTAGAAGGACATGATATGTTGTTCGAGGACGAACAAAGCTCTAAGTGTGGGGTGTTGATGATAGGCGAATTTACGCGCCTATATCAATATATTTTGCCCATATTTTAGCCTAGTTTTGAGAACTAATTATCTATTTCATGCACTTTTAGTCCTTTTTCCTGTAAATGAGCTAACAAATATGATTAGGAAAGTTTCAGGTATAAATGATGCAAAATACAGCATTTTATGGCCTACTTGACGCAAAAGAAAGCTCACAAACGAAGTAAAAGGGAGCTGGACGCCTAAAGGACCAAATCTGCTGCATGGAAAATCTGTCCCGGGCTAAAACAGCAATTCTGAAGACTTTGGGGACTTACAGACACAAAGCTGGATTTTTGCCAAGATACATTAACCTAGTGCAATTAGGTTAGGTGTTTCACTAATCTATTTGGATTATGATATTGTAACCTTACCCTAGTACATTTGGGTCAAGGATTTCATTAGTATATTAGGATTTGGTTATTTATTTCATTAGCTTAGTAGGAGTAGGATAGGAGTATTATAAATACCCTATCATGCTAGAGATATTTATTCATCTTCTTACAATTAATTCAATACATTCTTCACTTAATTCAACAATTAATTTTCTTCCATCCCTCTCATCTTCCACTACAAACACTTCTAATCTACTCTTCTATTCTTAAATTCCACAACAAGAGAATCGTTACTTGCTACGGAATCACCAAAACCACACGCCTAACACCTCTTTCACACGCCAGCCACCATGCAAAACGTGATATCCTTTGCATTCATGGGTAACTAAACCTCTTAGTTGGGGTTATGGAAGCCGAATGAGTTACTATCTATAGCTATGAATTTGTGAGTTCAAGACAAGTATATTGCTTATATCATTACGCTCTTCATCTTAAATCTACATTCTTTGCGGTTGCAAACGCAAGAATACGCCAGTCTAACATTTAACTTGTTCGAGAGAAAGGTTATTTGTCTGGAAAAAAGATAATGTCAAGGTAGTAGGACACCCTTTCCTATTAAAAAGCTAGTGCCGTAACTGGACTAACCTCTTGGAGAATTCGTACCGTTAGACATGCTTTAAGCTCGAGAGAGTTAAAGTGAAATAGTCCTTGTTTAGGTCGAGAGACGCTTGGATTTACCATCGACTACAATTCTCTATAAGAAATTGCATGTCAAGACTCTACACACTCATAGCCAATAGAGACGTATACCTCTGAAGGTGGACATAACCCCAACGCTTCAATTCTCATTGTTCACAACCAACGTAACAATCTCTCTTTTTACTTTATTATTTCTAGCTTTTATTTCATTACTTTGGTTACTTATTACAATCCCCCCTTCTTACGAGACTTGCACCAAAAGTCTATTAATTTTGCTTACTTGTTGGCCAAGCTATTCCCTGTGGGATCGACACCCAACCCAGGTTGGGTTCTATATTTGCTATCGACCGCTTTACACTCCTACGAGAGCTGTAGATTGAGTGTTATCATCCATTCACTTTGAAGACAACACTATTATTGTCTTCCAATTCGACTTCTCTAGACGAGTAGACTTGGATAACTTTGTATGGACCCGACCACTTAGACTTTAACTTACTTGGGAAGAGCTTCAATCTGGAGTTGAAGAGAAGTACCAGATCACCCCTTTGGAAGTTTCGTTGAACAATCCGCTGATCATGATACTTTATCATCCGCTCCTTGTATAGGTCTGATCTTTCATATGCACTGAGACGGAATTCATCTAATTCGTTCAGCTGCGCCAACCTCAGATTCTTCGCATCATCCCAATTCAAATTCAATTGCTTCAATGCCCACAATGCCTTATGCTCGAGCTCGATGGGTAAGTGACAAGACTTCCCATAAACTAGTTGATAAGGAGACATGCCAATGGGTGTTTTGAATGCAGTCCTGTATGCCCATAGTGCATCATCAAGCTTCCTAGACCAATCCTTTCTATTCGCATTAACCGTCTTCGCAAGGATTTGCTTGATCTCGCAATTGGAAACTTCCACTTGTCCACTAGTTTGGGGATGATAAGGCGTAGCTACCTTATGTTGCTTGACACCATACTTGGCCAAAACTGATTTGAATAGCTTGTTGCAAAAGTGAGATCCTCCATCACTTATAATAGTACGAGGTACTCCAAAGCGAGAGAAGATATTCTTCTTTAAGAACGATACAACACGCTTCCCTTCATTATTGACCAACGCTACAGCTTCCACCCATTTCGAAACATAATCTACAGCAACCAAGATGTACTTCATTCCAAACGAATTCACGAATGGACCCATGAAATCAATACCCCACACATCAAAGAGTTCTACCTCAAGAATTTTGGACATGGGCATTTCATGGTGTTTTGAAATAGCACCTTGACGTTGGCATTGGTCGCACCTTCTAACATAGTCATAGGCATCTCTAAATATCAAAGGCCAATAGTAACCACTTTGCAATACTTTTCTTGTCGTCCGATTGCCTGCATGATGTCCTCCAACTTGGGAAGTGTGGCATGCTTCCAAAATATTAGGCACCTCTACATGGGATATACATCGTCGAATAATACCATCCGCACATCATCGAAACAAATATGGCTCATCCCAATAGTAGTGTTGTACGTCATACATAAACTTCCTCCTTTGGTGGTAAGATAAATTGGCAGGTATCACATTACTCACCACAAAATTTGCAAAGACGGCATACCATGGTAGTTCCTCCATTGTTGTCGCTAATATCTCTTCGTCCGGGAATGCATCATCAATCTGATTTTCAGGTTGCGCCACATGTTCATTCTCAAGTCGAGATAGGTGATCGGCCACTTGGTTCTCGCAACCTCTTCTATCTTTGACCTCAAAATCGAACTCTTGTAGCAGCAACACCCATCGAATTAACCTTGGTTTTGCATCCTTATTTGTCATGAGATACCTAAGAGCTGCATGGTCTGTATGAATGATCACCTTAGTACCTAATAGATAGGCAAGAAACTTCTCAAACGCGTACACAACTGCTAAGAGCTCTTGTTCAGTAACAGTGTAGTTACTTTGGGCTTCATTTAGGACCTTACTCGCATAGTAGATAGGATGAAATAATTTCTCCTTTCTTTTTCAAAGTACAGCTCCAATGGCTACACCACTAGCATCACACATGACTTCGAACGGGAGAGACCAGTCTGGTGCTACCATGATAGGGGCTTCAATGAGTTTTCCTTTATGGAATTCGAATGCCTTTAAGCAATCTTCATTAAAGTCAAACTTCGCATCTTTCTCCAATAGTTTGCACAATGGACTAGCAATTTTGGAGAAATCTTTGATGAACCGATGATAGAAACCTGCATGGCCAAGAAAACTACAAACTCCCTTAACCGAAACTGGAGGCGGTAGCTTCTCAATAATATCTATTTTTGCTCGATCAACCTCTATTCCTCTTGCGGAGATCTTGTGCCCAAGAATGATTCCTTCTTTTACCATGAAGTGGCAGTTTTCCCAATTCAGCACAAGGTTGAATTCTACACATCTTTGCAATGCCATGCTCAAGTTTTCCAAGCACGACTCAAAAGATTCACCAACAACTGAAAAATCATCCATAAATACCTCCAAAGTATCCTCAACCATATCAGAGAAAATGGACATCATACAGCGTTGAAAGGTGGCTGGTGCATTACATAACCCGAATGGCATACGTTTGAAGGCAAACGTACCATATGGGCATGTAAATGTTCTCTTCTCTTGGTCTTCGGGGGAAATAAAACTCTGATTGTATCCTGAATAACCGTCCAAGAAGCAAAACCATCCTTTCCCCGCTAATCGATCTAGCATTTGGTCCATGAATGGCATTGGAAAGTGATCTTTGAGTGTCCAAGAATTTAGCTTTCGGTAGTCCATGCATACTCTCCATCCATTGATGGGTCTGAGTGGAATAAGCTCGTTCTTCGTATTCGCGACCACCATCATGCCTCCTTTCTTGGGAACACATTGTACCGGGCTTACCCATGTACTATCCGAGATAGGATACACAACCCCCGCGTCTAACCACTTGATAATTTCTTTCTTCACCACTTCTTGCATAGGTGGGTTTAGACGTCTTTGATGCTCAATGGTGGGTGTGCAATTTTCTTGAAGCTGAATTTTATGTGTGAAAATCCCTGGTGGAATACCAATAATATCCGCAATGGTCTATCCAATGGCTCTAATATACTTGCGTAAGATAGCAACAAGAGCTGCAACTTGTTGCTCACCCAAATCGGCTTCCACAATGACTGGAAGAGTATTTCCACTTCCTAAGAAGGCGTACTTCAAATGACTTGGCAGCTCCTTCAATTCTAACGTGGGTAGCTCTTCAATAGATGGCTTAGCTGGTGGTGTGGGTCGATTCTTGAAATCAAGGTCCAGCTTCTTGGGAGCATAGCGATATGTCCCTAATCCCGATAGAGCACAAGTAGCTTCTTCAGAATTTTCAGCATCCTCATTCTCTCCATTCATAAGCACAAACTCCAAAGGGTCATCAATAATTTGCTCTTCTTCAAGTAATTCTTTCTCATCATCAAAGAAAACATCAGCCACCGAAAATACACTGAGATCTTTGGGTTGCTTCATTGATTTGCACACATCAAAGCGAACCACTTCATCATTTATTCGGAATGAAAGCTCATTGGCTCTCAAATCAATGAGCATACTTCCTGTAGCAAGGAAAGGGCGCCCCAAGATAATGGGAACTTCTGAGTCTACCTCACAATCCAAAATAACAACGTCTGCCGGAAAGATGAATGAAGAAAACTTTACCAATACGTCGCATAGAATACCAACAGGTCGTTTTACCGACCTATCCGCCATGACGAGCCTCATATTGGTTGGAGTAGGATCACCCAACCCCAACTTCTTGTAGATCAATAATGGCATCAAATTGATGCTGGCTCCTAAGTCACATAATGCTTTGGCAAAATTCAAAGATCCTATGGTGCAAGGAATAGTGAAAGCTCCGGGGTCGACCTTCTTCTGAACTATCGATCGGGTAGCAATTGCACTACAATGATGCACATCTTCTTTCAACTCATAGCTTGCTGCCCGCTTCTTTGTCAAAAGATCCTTCATAAACTTCACATACCCAGGCATTTGTTCAAGTGCCTCCACCAATGGAACATTAATGGTCAGCTGCTTTAACATAGTCATGAATTTGCTGAACTTTGTGTCATCCGCCACCTTCTTCAATATTTGAGGAAAAGGTGGTAGTGGGTATGGAAGTGTTCTCTCCACGGTTTTCTTCTCCTCTTGCTTCTGTTTTTCAGATTTTTCAGGTTGCACAGCACTGGGTGAGGCGTCCTTGTCATCAGGAGTAGGTGCTGCGGCATCTTCTCCTTTTGCGTTGTCATCCATGCCCGCAACTTCGTCAACCACTTGCTTGCCTTTTTCTGAAGTTTCCAGCACCTTATCACTTCTGGTAGTGATGGCCATGCATGACCTATCATTCCTTGGGTTTTGTACAGTATCGCTAGGTAAAGTACCGGCCTTTCTTTAATTGAATGCTGCTGAAAGTTGGCTCAATTGCTGCTCTATTTGCTTGATAGAAGTGGAATGTGAATCAACTAATTGTTTCATGGAGGACAAATAATTGATTACCTCCATTACTCCCGCGCTCGTTGCTTCCACTCCTTTCAATAATTTAGCCATCATGTCTTCCATACTTCCAGAATTAGATGTGGTGGTGTCAAGTCTACCAGGGGGGACGTACAAACCACTCTTTTCATTATTGTTTTTCCAACTACCTTGGTTTTTGTTTCCAGATTTATCATAATAGTTCCGACCTTGGTTTCCTAGGGTATTCCCACGGAAACCCCCCTGATTGTTCAAGTAGTTGGCCTCCTCTTCCAAATCAGATTCGTCTCTTCCTTTTGACGCAATGGCTTTGACTTTTTCGGTCTTCCCTATTAATAAATGCTTTGTAAGAAGATCCATTTGTGTTTTCAGATGCGCCATATCTTGATCACGTTCTTCTTCTCTTCTTCTTTGGTCTGCAGTCATGCTAATAGATAAAGTGGGGCTTGCTACCTCAGAATCCCTGGTATGCCAAGCTCTACTTTGCTTCATCATACAATCTAGCATATTGCTTGCTTGACCAAAGGTGAGGTCCATAAAATATCCTCCAGCTGCGTTATCCACCACTGGTTTAGTTATTGAATTCAAGGCTCTATGTAATATCTCCATTAGGTGAACATTGGTCATATGATGGTTTGGGCATCTCGCTAGCTTTGTGTTGAACCTCTCCCATGTTTCATGAAGAGCTTCAGTGGGAAGCTGACGAAAGTTGCTGATTTCATCTCTCAATTGTGCTCTTTTGGATGGCGGAAAGAATCTTTCTAGGAAAGCGTCTCTCAATTGCCTCCAATTTGTAATAGAATCAGGAGTCAGCCCATTCAACCATAGTATTGCCTCCCCAGACAGAGACAATGGAAATAGACGTAATCGAATTGCATTTTGACCAACACCAGGATTGTCAAACGACTTGCATGTAGAAATAAAGTTGATGAGATGCATATTCGGATCATCTCCTGCTAGTCCACCAAATAATCCCTTGAGTTGCAATAACTGAATCATGGTGCTTGTGATATTGAACTTGGCTCCGGGCGCTAATGGTGGAGGAATTATGACTCCAGTGGCTCCGGCACCATCAAGATCATCATCATCATCATCGAAAGCTAGCTGCATAGGTTGGCGATCATACCTAAACCGAGCTTGTCGACCTCTTCGGTTGGCAGGTGTTATTTCAGCATCACGCCTAGGGTTTAGTAACTCGTCATCACCTAAATCCTCATCATCGGGATTTGTTGCTCGTGCAGGGTTATCAATGTTCTGTTGTTGAACTTGGGCAGCGGCAAGAGTAGCCAATCTTGCTTGTTCCTATTGAGCAGCCATCCTTTCGATTTCTGTTTGTGCTTCCATTCTACCAATGCGTTGTGGTTCGGGGTTGATAGGTAATAACAGTTGACCAGAACTTCTAGTATGGGGCATGCACTGAATAAAAACCTGCAGTAAACAAAAACAAAAACTGAAAGTGAAAGTACGAGAATCTTTGACCAAAGGGTCTACTAATTATCACAAACTTAATTGACACTCGTATTCCCCGGCAACGGCGCCAATTTTTGATAACGCTCAATCTACACCTCTCGTAGGAGTGTAAAGAGGTCGCTAGCAAATATAGAACCCAACCTGGGTTGGGTATCGATCCCACAGGGAATAGCTTGGTCAACAAGTAAGCAACGGTTACTAGACTTTTAGTGCAAGTCTCATAATGAGGGGGAATTGTAATGTGTAACCAAAGCAATAAAGTAAAAGCTAAAAATAGCAATGCAAAAGAAAAGGATTGTTGCGTAAGTTGTAAACAATGAGAATTGAAGCGTTGGGGTTATGTCCACCTCCTGAGTTATACGTCTCTATTAACTATGAGTGTGTAGAATTCCGACATGCATGTGCTTATAGAGAATTGTATTCGATGGTAAATCCAAGCGTCTTTCGACCTATTCGAGGATTATTTCACCTTAACTCTTTCGAGCTTAAAGCGTGTCTAACGGTACGAATTATCCAAGAGGTTAATCCAGTTACGGCACTAACTGTTTAGTAGGGAATTAGGGGGTGACCCTACTACCTTGACACTCTCTCTTTTCCAGACAAATAACCTTTCTTTCGAACAAGTTAAATGTTATACTGGCGTATTCTTGCGTTTGCAACCACAAAGAATGTAGATTAAGATGAAGAGAATAATGATATCAGCATCATACGTGTCATGAACTCACAAACTCATAGCAATAGATAGTATTTCAGTTGGCTTCCATAACCCCAACAGAGAAGTTTAGTTACCTATGAATGCGAAGGAGATCACGATTGACATTGTTGTTATACCACAATAATGATGAATTTTGTGTAGCTCAAGAGGTAGGCATTAGGCGTGAATTTCCTAGGCAACGTAACGATTCTCTTGTTGCAGAATTTAAGAATAGATGAATAGAAGAAGAAAAATAGAATTAAAGGAAGAATTCGGAATTGAGAAGTAGAATGTATCTCTCCACTAAGGGGGGAATGTCTTTTTTAAGTCAAGAATTGATTAAAAATCTCTAGCATGATAGGGTATTTATAATACCCATATCCTAATCCTACTAAGCTAATGAAATATCTAACCAAATCCTATTATACAAATGAAATACTTAACCCAATTGTACTAGGTTAATGTAATATTCTCCTAATCCAAATAAACAAATGAAATACTTAACCCAATTGTACTAGGTTAATGTATCATTATCCAAATTCAAATAAGTTACTGCAAGTCCCCAAAGTCTTCAGAAATGTTCTTTTAGCCCGGGACAGATTTTCCATGTATCACTTTTGGTCCTTTAGGCGTTCAAGCTCCCTTTCCTTCCTTCGTGAGCTTTCTTTGGTGTCAAGTAAGCCATAAAATGCTGAATTCTGCATCATTTATACCTGAAACTTTGCTAATCATGTTCGTTAGCTCACTTACAAGAAAAAGGACTAAAAGTGCATGAAATATATAATTTGTTCTCAAAACGTGGCACAAATATGGGCAAAATATATTGATATAGGCGTGTAAATTTGCCTATCATCAGGTACTCACACCCGAAACATAAGCTATGTGCCTAGAGCCATGTCATGTTTTGACGATTCTCTGAGTTAAGCTATGATCCTTAGACTTCAGACAGTCTTATGACTCAGGAAATCTCCATGATCTCATGAACTCAGTCAGTTGTCAGATATCAGTAGTATTTCGTCAGTCAACGGAATTCAGTAACTCAGCCCATGTTCAGTTTAGTAAATCATGTTCAGAGTCTATTTATGTAATGCCCCGAAAATGAATCCCGAAGTGTCACACGGTGATTGAGGCTACGAGTATCCCCAAGCTAACCCTTTGAGCCATTTTCATTCAGTTCCTCACATATCAATGGGATTTTCACAAATAACCCTCAAATATCAACAGAGTAATCATCATTCAAGAATAAAAGAATTTCAGAAAGATAACAAAATACGACTTATTAGTCAACTCCCAACATCTATACTAGTCTGACAAGGCTCTCAGAAAATCAATAAAACCAGCGAGCCATTGACACATGCCCCAACTGACTCATACTCAGTTATCAAATGTAAACAATTCCGTGAAACCAACATCAGACATCATGTCCTCGAAACATGAGGACTCACCATAACAGAAGATGTAGAATAGAGTGCTCGAAGAATCACTGTCGAACCTGGAACTGAGCACCTGAACTACATTCCGAGAAAATGCAGCCCACATCCGAAGATATGGGTCAGTACCATGGATGGGGGTGTATGCAGTAGTATCAACATCATCATATATATTTATAAGAAATATGCAGGATGTATTAAAGACTCACATAGCCCGAAGAAAATCATCATAATCATGAGAGGATGAAATAAGTATAATAACACATGTGAGTCATCATATAATTTGTCAATCACTTTCTTTTATCAAGAATATCAATTCTCATAATGTAAATATCATGTAAATATTTCAAAAGAATAACTTTCACAATTCTACTTTCAAATCACTTCATCATTCACCATAGACAAAAGGAAAAACACACATACTGGGAGATCCTATAACCGACATAAACCATGTGAGCTACATGGAGTCCAACATACAACCCACGTTGGGGAGAGTCATCCTATCCTTGCCATTGGAGTAGGACTATCGATATCATATCCATATAATCTAGTGATCACTATATAAATCAGCCTCAAGCTCACTCCTATGAGGGCACGTAGTTCTAGAGAAGTAAGGTCGCTTTATACCTTCCACTCGGTGCTAAAGATTTCTACCGAACTTAGCTCAAATCATTTCAAAGACAATCCACAACAAAACAATTTCAGTAATATATAAATATTCATCGGGAGCCATCATGCTTCCCATCAATCAAAATCAACGACGTTGTGGCTTTCATTCACACTCGAGTTCAAAACAACTCCATTAAGACCAAAAGGTCAAATCATTCAAAATATCTCAAATATTCAACATCAACATTCTTTAACACACACTTTCTCAAAAAAACAGAATTTCCAATGGGGATTTACGACCCAAATATCAAAATTATGATAAATATCATTCAAGATTCATGCTTTATATCTCCACACATGTAAATTCATCTTTCAAAATCATAAACATCAAGATTTCATAATTGTCATCATAAGATATGGGTTCATGCTTCAAATTCGTAAAAATCAAATAAAAATCATGCCTTTATAAAGAAAATTACTTTTGGGCACAAAAATGAAAGAGAGTTCTTGTTGAAAATCCCCACATACATTGAATGATGAACTTTAGATCGATACTCATTTTTGAGATGTTAATCGTGACTTTGAATGATGGTTCTTGGAGTTCTTGAACTAGGAAGTTCGAATCTTGAATAAATTTCCAGAATTAATGGTGAACTTTGGAGGTTTTTGAAGTTGGATATAGGAGCTTAGGGTTTTCTTTTTTAGGGAATTTAACGAAATATAACATATAATGCTTCTAATAGGCTTTAATATAGGGTTTGGACGGATTTTGGGTGAGGGGGAATGACCAAAACGCCCCTAAAAATAAAAAATCCCAAATTTGTCCTTTGGTGGACTGTTTTAATAGTCTGAAGTAGATCAACCATAACGTTTTAGTCTGATATCTAAATTGGATGAAACTAATTTCATTAGAAAGAGGACTCTCATATATGTTTATTGATATATAGTGTCTCACCCAGATCATTGTGTACGAGGTTTTATGATCGTTTGAAGTTGACTCAAAAATTCTCTTTTGATAGGCTGATGAAGATCGACCATAACTTTTTGCTCTGATAGAAATATTAGATGAAACCAATTTCATTAGAAGACGACTCGTAGATCTTTCCATTGAAATATAGTAGATCACCTAGATCATTATGTACAAGGAGTTATGATCATTTAAAGTTGTAGAAAAAATACGCCAAGCCTCAGTACTTTTTCCTGCACATTTTACTATTCACCACTATTCATGGTTCGATCGGAATGTTCATAACACGTTGCTCGGGTGTCCTTTTTTGATGATCCACATATCATTGGAAAGATTATTTGATACTCTACATAATGGTGGGTTATAATCTAAGACATTCCACACAGAAAATTTATAATTCATTCTAGAAGATAGAACCCAATACGTTTACGTACAAAATTTCAACGAAAACTTTTTCGGGGTATTACAATTTAGTTGGGAGTAGAAATTAGTATCGAGTGAACCTAAGCATGGGAACACACACTATCAGATAAGGGTGTGATTCTTAGAAGTCATCCTTGCATTCCAGAACTATGTAGCTAGTATAGGTTGAGAGATCAACACTATCTGCTAAGGGTTGATGAGGTGGATAAGCACTGTCAGATAAGGGCCCCACCATTCTTCTAGATAGGACATTATGAGATGAGGGTCGCCCACAGCTTATCTTTACCGGTAGGGTGGTATTGACATCCTTCCAATTGGGGTTACAGATTGGACCCTAACTCAGCCATAATGGTGTATCAGGGGCATGTCAGTTAGATAAATACTTCCCATAGTTTCATGTTATAGAATCAGGACTGTTACACACAGTCAATTAGTCTCAGTATTATACCTCAGATAGTTCTTCAGATTTCAAGACTGTCAGATATAGTCAACTCAGATATAGTACAGAACTCAGATAGTTCCATCTAATTCAAGACTGTCAGATGCAGTCACTCATGCTATCAGTTATATTAAGATTTAGTAATCATGTTATTACAGTATTAGTGCCAGTTGTTATATCTCATCCATGTATTCTCACACTCTGGATAGTTAGCCAATTATTATTATTGTTCATGCATATGAACCATATGCATTCAGCCTACCTCACATGCATAACAGTACGTTCAAAGTATTGATGTATTTACGCTATGGTGTCTTATACCATAGGTTCCGTGACACGAGCTCCAGAGCAATAGTAGATTCCAGATATCCACAAATAAAGTTAGAAGTGAATCCTCATCTTTCTAGGACATGATTATTTTCCCTGTAATCTCATTAATTAGTTTATCAGTTGGAGTTAGTTGGGGACATGTCCCATCAACTCCTTACTCAGACAGTTCAGTCAGTTAGAGAGTTTCTAGACTATCATGTTTCAGACTTTAGTATGTTCAGTTTTGTTTTGGGTATTTTATCACCCCACACAGATGTTATATCATTCAGATCATGTTCAGTATTGAACCTTATGGCCTTTCAGTTCATGTTTCCAAATTATAAAGTATTTTATGCAGTATATAGATAAAAATATCAGTCATGGGTTAGCTTATGGTCCTTTGGGGTCATGAGCACCGTGTAGCATTTCGGGTACCAGATTCGGGGCGTTACAGCCAACTGGCAAAATTGGGAAACTTCTGCCCAGCTGAAGGAAAATGATGTGGAAACACAATCCAAGTGGGTTTATGACTTTAACATTATAAATATAACATCCCAAACTCCGTTTTGAGGAGGGAGGAACCCCTAGATCACTTGGAACAAAACTGGAGGCTTCCAAAACTTCTTTTTATGTTTTTATTTCTTTAATTTAGTTTTCTTTTATGGTTTCAATCATTCATACAATTAATTGATTGTCTATTATGGCTATGAGAGGATAAAAACTCCCTTTCCAAGGTTGAAGCCAAGTGCATGATTATTATTGCTATGGATTAAGTTTGTTTTCTTTGCTTATCAATATTTGTTGTTTGTTTATTATTATTTTTAACTATTTTAAGGAATAGCAACCCTTAGAGTACATCCATTATCAACCTTGTGAACTCAGGAGAGGGAATAGGGCGATAGAACATGAGAATAAGTAGAGTATTGTTCTTGATTCTTTATAAAATAAGAAACGTTAATAAGTATCTAGGACAAGGATGTACTTAGATGCCTTATTCATATGTAGGATGATATTTGTTGATAACTTAAGTGAATTACTACATCCCCGCTCAACGATGTTGGTGTAAGTTTCAACTTAGGTAATAGATTAGAGGTTCGGAAACCATAATTGCACAATATACCTTACTAATAACAACCAAGATAAGCAAGTTAACAAATGAACTACAATAGCATAATATGATTTTTCAGAGTACTTTAACCCTATGTTTTCTCCTATTTATTGCTACAAGATCTTTACTTTACGCATTATTTAATTTACTTGCAATTTACAAACTCAATTCTCAATTTGGTTACTGTCACATCAAGTGAATCTAAATTTTGAACTAAAATCAAATCGTTTCCAAATCTAGTCTCTGTAGGATCAATAACACGGCTTTCCTAAAAGCCACTATATTACTTGGTAGACTACGCACACTTGCGTGTGTGCTTGGGTGCTATCAAGTTTGTGGCGCCTTTGTCGGGGACACAATTAATAGACTATTACTTAGTAGACTACGCATACAATTGGTTAAACATAATTGATTGTGTATCTGAATAGTCAAAGGGTAAAATTACAAAATCAAAGAGTGGAGTAGAGAAATTTAGAGTTGCAGTTTAGGAAAATACAACAAGCGTTAAATACCCATCCTCAAGGTTGTCTGCCCTCTGATATAGAAAATCCAAAGTAAATCATGGAAATCACCTTCCAGAATAGTACAGAGCTTCAAGGAAAACCTCCCAAGGCAACAAAGGAGGTAGATACTGAGGTGGTGACCCAATAGGTAAATGACAGAGTTGCAAAAAATTCAAGAAAGTCTAAGTACTTAAAGGAAAAATTTGTTGAACTAGAGAAGAAAAAGACACTGCTATTTCCCTTTCCTCAAAAGTACATAAAAGTAGTAGAGGATATATTATGCAAAACTTTCATTGACACATTCAGAGAGTTGCATATTAATCTATCTTTTCTAGATATTCTGCAGAGTATGCCTGTGTATGCAAAGTACTTGAGGGATGTGATGGCGAAGAAGGTGAAATTGCAAGATGTGGGAGCTATAACACTCACTAAAGAGTATAGTGTGGTAATGACACAAAAAATCCCCAAGAAATTGAAAGATCAAGGGAAGTTGGCTATCCCTATTCAAATTAAGGGAAAAGAAGTCCATGCATTAAGTGACTTAGGGGCAAGCATAAATTTAATGCTCATATCATTGTTTAGAAAATTGGGCCTAGGAGAGCCTAAAGTGACACAAGTGGTGATGTAGCTAGTAGACGGATCTATAGCATATCCGAATGGAATCATTGAGGATGTCCTTATAAAGATTGGTAAATTTGTTATTCCTACTAGCTTTTTTGTTCTTGATTTTGTTGCAAATGAATAGGTACCAATTATTTTGGGGCATCCATTCTTAGCAATTGGAGGGGCTTTAATTGATATTTGATAAGGAACACTAAAAATGAGGGTAGATGATGAAGAGGTGGTATTTGATATTTACAAGGCCCCCATTGAAAATCCCTTATATAAAGATTTATGCATGATCAATGTGTTTGAAAGGATTAAGTTTGGTGTGCCTAAGCCACAAAATAGCTCTTCTAAATACCTAACTGAGAAGCCTAAGATGAAACCACCAAATCCCAACATGTTAAAAGGTAAAAGAGGTTTGAAACAAATGAAAAAATGGCTCCCAAAAGGGAGTAAAAGGGTGAAGGAATATAGTTGAGTTGATATGAGTCGTTCCGCGATACTAAATTAGGCGCTACTTGGGAGGCAACCCAAGTTAATTAGGTATATTTATTTTTTGTTTTTTAGTTTTTGTTTCACGTAGTTTATGTTTTTAGTTGAGTCACAGGTTCATGGGAACTCCTAGTATCATAAATATGAACTAATGAGCATAGCAAAAATTGAGTGTGGGGTTCCATGGATCCCATTTATGCAAAAAAAAAAGTTTCTACTAGCTAGGCCTAGAGTCCTCAAGGAGTATTTCTACTTTTGAATTCACTTTGGGGACAAAGGAGATTTTTAAGTGTGGGGTGGGGAAATTCCCAAACTTTGGTTCAATTTAATTTATTTTTTAGGTTAAGAATAAGTAAGTTGTTCTTTTTGGTGATTTTTTTGATTAACTGGTGCAAGTGTTTTGTTTGGTAAAAGAATGTTGATTGAGTGAATTACTACTTTTGAGACTTTTAGGCTCATGTTCTTGACCCTTGTACTTTTTGGGCTTAATTTTGAATTTATACTTTTGTTTGGTTAGGATTCTATGATGATTTGATTGAGTTGAGCATGAGCCATGTGTGTGTAAGGTTTTTTATGTATTCCTTGTTGCATGTGATGTCTAGAACTTTCCCGGTGTGTGTGTGAAGCAAAATAAAGAGTGTGGGCTTAGGAGATTAAATAGGAATTTCTTTGATAGCCTTAGTTTATACCTTCTATTTATCCTACCCTTTGTGTATTATCCTAGTTAACCTCCATTGAGCTTTTAACTTCTTTTCTTTGGTAGCCTCATATGTAGCCTAATGCCCTTCTTTGATAGACTATAATTTGATAAAAAAAAAGCTCCCATGTGCTTTAATGAAAAATTGAATTAATAAGGAGTTTAAGAAATTAAAGAAGAAAAAGGTGAAATTAATGCCCAAAGGTAATAGTTATTAGTGTTTATATTTGATGAGTGGTGGATGGTTGTGATATAAATGATGTTATAAATATTTCCATGATTGTGAAAAAAAGAAAAATTAATTCTTGTGGTAGTAAACTATGCGTCCACCAAGTGTTTGTGAAAATGCTTAAAAGAGATGTGAAAAAAATAAACTGTATGGGTGAATGAAAAAATATAATTTGGTTGTTGGAGATTGATTTTAAATGTTTAATGTAGTGTATTAAAGTGATTAGAGAGGTTAGTCACTATTCCCAAATTGTTCCTACCCGTTCCTTACCCTGCATTACAATCCAAAAAAGTCCTAATTGATCCTAAGTTTTACATTCAAGTATTAGTTGAGCATTGCACTAAGGGAAAGCCTGTGGTCCATTGTGTGTAACTTGTGAATTCTTTGAGAGTGAGCGTAATTCAATTCTTATACCCATTAGGATATAAATTGCATTATTATGAGGAATTATGGGTAACTCTCTTGTTGTAAGGGGCATATGTTTGATAAATATGGGTGATTTATATGATGCCCTTTACTGAATAATAAGCATGATTTTTCCATATGTTGAGTCAATTCTAAGAATTGGATGTTTTGGAGTAGTGTTCTTGAGCTTTCAATTGTGTATAACATGATTAGTGTTGTAAACTTGTATTCCGTGTAGTCATTGTAGTCCTAGCTTGAATTTCTTGCAGGTAGTAGAAGTGTGGAGTCTTGTCAGCTCATGGGGTTTATAGGTAAGAGTTTTACGAGGATGAAGAAGGCCTTAAGTGTGGGGTGGTGATGTTAGGTGTATTTTTGTATTCTAGCATTACTATTCTAGCCTATCATAAATGTCATCAGCTCTTAACAAAACTCACTTCATTCTTAGTAGCCTTTGACAACATTTCTGATAAGCAATCATAGTTATGACAGATTATCATGAATGTCGTCAGCTATTATCAAAACCCCACTTTTGATTTTAACTCAATTTTTGGTCCCATTATTTCTCAAAATCCACTCGAGTTCTGATTTGTTATCTGAATTTTAAGCCTTAGCCTTGCACAACAAACCCTAGTTCCAAATTTCAGCCTCTTTTCCAGTTGAACTTGGTTCAAGTCTCTTAGGAACTTCTGTTTTCATCAATCTATCCCTTACCACTTGAAAAAAAATCAAATTTAGAGCATACCTGATGAGAGCCTTCATTGTGATTACATGCACAAGAGGAAGTAGGAAGAAATTCTTGATTTTAATTGCAAACCCACATATAAGGAAACTTGCCTTTTGTTTTAATTGGAAAAAATTTAGAATAAGGAAATAAAATACTCTAGATATTTAAGGGAACAAACGTAAAAGAATGCGGGAAGGTGGAAAGGTTCGACTGGGCCCAGGTCGGATCTTTATAATTGGCCCAGATTTGGTTGTTAAGCTCCTTTCTGATGATTTCTTATGATGGCTTGTCACAGGTGTGACGACCTATAACGGATGTCGTCAACCTTAATAGAACTTCAATTCAATATTGGCCTCTCTGACGATAATTTTGATAGCTTATCACAGTTTTGACGGCTTATCATAAATGCCGTCAAGACCTTTTCTGCTGATTTCATAAATTTTCCACCTTTTCTGAACTAAATTCTATCTACAAAAATAAACACTTTACTAGAATATAAAATTTTGGGTTGCCTCCCAATAGCGCCTGATTTACTGTCACGGCACGACTTGGATATCTTGACTACTCAGACTTCGCCAAGACAACCTATTGATACCTCTTTATCATCTTCATACAATACATCAATGATTGAGAAAACACCCATCTTTTTTTTCTGAGTCATGGGTGAGTGTATCTCAAAGTGTGCTTCCTTATCATTTAGCCTGAACTTCAGCTCATTCAGCTCTATTTCTATGATCACTCTCCCTGTTGCAAGGAATGGTCTACCTAAGATGATGGGCACTTCAAAGTCCACCTCACAGTCTAGGACTACAAAATTAGCAAGAAGAATAAAATTGGCTACCTTTACTAAAACATCATGTAATATACCCACAGGCTATTTTACAGACCTATCTGCCATCACCAACCGCATATTTGTTGGGGAAGGATTCTCCAAACCCAGTTTCTTGTACACAACAAGCGGTATTAGGTTTATACTGGCTCCCAGATCGCGTAATGCTTTGGTGAATTTCAAGGAGACAATAGTACACAGAACGGTAAACTCTCATAGGTCTGTCTTTTTCTGCACTAAAGACCTTGTACAGAGAGTGTAACGCCCCAGAAAATGGGTCCGGGAGAATCACACAGTGCTTGAGGCTACGAGTAGCCCCAAGCTAACCCTTTGAGCCATTTTCATTCAGTTCAACACAAATCAACGGGGTTTCCATAAATAACCCTCAAATATAAATAGAGTAATCATCATCCAAGAATAAAAGAATTTTAGAAAGATAATAAAATACGACTTATTAGTCAACTCCCAACATCTATACTAGTCTGACAAGCCTCAAAGAAAATCAATAAAACCAGCTAGCCATTGAGACATGCCCCAACTGACTCATACTCAGTTATCAAATGTAAACGATTCCGTGAAACCAACATCAGACATCGCGTCCTCGAAACATGAGGACTCACCACAACAGAGGGTGTATAACAGCATGCCCAAAGAATCACTGTCGAACCTAGAACTGAGCACCTGAACCTACATTGCGAGAAAATACAGCCCACATCCGAAGATGTGGGTCAGTACCATAGAAAGAAACCGAGTATATGGGGGTGTATGCAGTTGTATAAACATCAGCATCATAAATATTTATAAGAAATATGCAGGATGTATGAAAGACACACATAGCTCGAAGAAAATCATCATAATCATGAGAGTATGAAATAAGTATGATAATACATGTGAGTCATCATATAATTTGTCAATCACTTTCAGTTCATCAAGAATATCAATTCTCATAATGGAAATATCATTTAAATCTTTCGAAAGAATAACTTTCACAATTCCACTTTCAAATCACTTCACCATTCACCTAGACACAATGAAACACACACACACTGGGAGATCCTATAACCGACATAAACCATGTGAGCTACATGGAGTCCAACGTACAATCCACATTGGGGAGAGCCTTCCTATCCTTGACATCAGAGTAGGACTATCAATATCAAATCCACACAAACTACTAATCACTTTATAAATCAGCCTCAGGCTTACTCTTATGGGGGTACGTAGTTCTAGGGAAGTAAGGTCGCTTTATACCTTTCACTTGGTGCTACAAATTTCTCCTGGATTTAGCTCAGATCATTTCAAAGACAATCCACAACAAAATAATTTCAGTAATAAATATACATTGGGAGCCATCATACTTCCCATTTATCAAAATCAACCACGTTGTGGATTTCTTTCACACTCAAGTTCAAAAAAACTCCATTAAGACCAAAAGGTTAAATCATTAAAAATATCTCAAATATTCAACATCAACGTGCTTATAACACACACTTTCTCAAAAACCATAATTTTCAATAGGGATTCACGACCCAAATATCAAAATCATGATAAATATCATTCAAGATTCATGCTTTATATCTCCACACATGTAAATTCATCTTTCAAAATCATAAACATCAATATTTCATAATAATAATCATAAGATATGGGTTCATGCTTCAAATTCATAAAAGTCAAATAAAAATCATGCCTTTGTAAAGAAAATTACTTTTGGGCACAAGAACGAAAGAGAGTTCTTGTTGAAAAACCCTGCATACCTTGAATGATGAAATTTAGATTAATACTCATTTTTGAGATGTTAATCGTTCCTTTGAATGATGGTTCTTGGAGTTCTTGAACTAGGAACTTGGAATCTTGAATAAATTTGCAGAATTAATGGTGAACTTTGGAAGTTCTTGAAGTTGGATGTAGGAGCTTAGGGTTTTCTTTTTGAGGGAATTTGATGAAATATAACATATAATGCTTCTAATAGGCTTTAATATAGGGTTTGGATGGATTTTAGGTGAGGGAGAATGACCAAAACGCCCCTAAAAATCAAATAATTCTCAAATCTATCCTTTGGTGGACTGTTTCGATAGTTTGAAGTAGATCAACCATAACGTTTTACTCCGATATCCAAATTGGATAAAACCAATTTCATTAGAAATAGGACTCTTATATATGTATGTTAGTATATAGTATCTCACCCAGATCATTGTGTACAAGGAGTTATGATCGTTTGAAGTTGACCCAAAAATTCCCTTTTGATAGGCTGAAGTTGATCAACCATAACTTTTTGCTTTGATAGAAAAATTTGATAAAACCAATTTCATTGGAAAGAGAACTCACAGAGCTTTCCTTTGATATATAGTAGATCACCCAGATCATTATGTACAAGGATTTATGATTATTTAAAGTTAGAGAAAAAATACGCCAGGCCTCAGTACTTTTTCCTGCACGTTTTACTGTTCACTACTATTCATGGTTCGATCGGAATATTCATAACTCATCCCTTGGGTGTCTGTTTTAGATGATCACTTATTTTTGGAAATATTATTCGATACTCTATGCAATGGTGGGTCATAATCTAAGACATTCCGCATGAAAAATTTATAATTCATTCTAGAAGATAGAACCCAACACATTTACGCACAAAATTTCAATGAAAAATTTCCCGGGTATTAAAGATAGCTCCACAATGGAGAAGATTATCCTCCGGATCATGGCTAACCTTCCGTTTTTTGGTCACAAGGTCTTTTATGAAATTTTTTTATCCTGGAATTTGCTCAAGTGCCTCAACCAACGTCACATTTACTGTCAATTGCATGAGCACTGCTAAGAATTTGTTAAATTTTCCATCATCAGCCTTCTTCTTGGATTATTGAGGAAAGGGAGGTGGTGGTATTAGAATAGTTTTCTAATTGCACACTTTGCTACGAACTCGACTATATCCTTCTTCATACTATTACACCTATAGATATCCCACAAGTCGCGGTATATCTTAATAGCACCGGGATGAATAGAATACTGCGTGCCATGTGCTTCAGCCATAATCCTCTGCTTTAGATCCTTAATGCATGAAACACATAATCTACCTTACACTCTCAACATACCATATCCCCCTTGGGAGAAAACCTCTACTTTGGTCCTGAACTGACTCCTTCAGTCTGAACAAACTAAGATCCTTATCTTGTCTCTCCTTCACTTTCAAAACTAAAGAGGATTCTGAATTTCCCTGCACCAAAGTACTTCCCTCAGCTGAATCAAGCAACCTAACACCCAATCTAGCCAAATAATGCATATCACGAGCTAACTCTTTCTTACCTTCCTCTATATGGGCGCACTACCCATAGACAGCCTGCTAAAGGCATCTACCATTACATTGTCTTTATCCGGGTGATACAGCACACTCATATAATACTCTTTCAATAACTCCAACCATATCCTCTGCCTAAGATTTAACTCCCTCTGAATAAACACATACTGCAAGCTCTTATGATCAGTAAACACATTAACATAAACACCTTAAAGATAGTACCTCCAAATTTTCAAAGTAAAGACCACAACAGCTAACTCAAGATCATGGGTTAGGTAATTCTTCTCATACGACTTTAACTGTCTCGAGGCATAGGCTATAACCTTACCTCTTTCGATCAACATACAACCCAAACTAATTTTAAAGGCATCACAATACACCACAAAACCATCTATACCATCTGACAAAGTCAACATAAGGACTGAAGTAAGTCAAGTCTTCAACTCCTAAAAACTCTTTTCACGGGAATCTGACCACTAGAACTTGACTTTATTTTGGGTCAACCGGGTCATGGGAGATGCAATAGAAGAGAAACCCTCAACAAAACAGCGGTAGTAGCCAGTTAGACCCTATAAACTCTTAATGTCAAATGGGGAGATAGGTCTAGGCTAATTTTTCATAGATTCTGTCTTTTGGGGATCATCACTAATACCTTCGGCTGAACCGATATGACCCAGAAAGGCTACTAAACTTAGCCAAAATTCACACTTAATAAATTTGGTGAACAAATGGTGATCTCTGAGGGCTTACAAGACAATTCTAAGATGATTCGCCTGGACATTCTCATTACGGGAGTACACAAGGATATCATCTATGAAAATAATGACAAACATATCGTGATATTGCTTGAACACTGGATTCATGAGGTCGATGAAGGAGGATGGGTCATTGGTTAGCCCAAAGAACATGACTAGAAACTCAAAGTGACCATAGCGGGTTTGGAAAGCTGTCTTTGGAATATCACATTCCCTTAGTTTAAGTTGATGATAGCCAGATCTAAGGTTTATCTTGGAGAAATAACTTGCACCTTGCAACTGATCAAATAGGCCATCAATTCTCGGAAGAGGATACTTGTTCTTGATGGTGTCCTTATTAAGCTGATGGTAGTCAATGCACATATGCAAAGAACTATCTTTCTTTTGCACGGATAAGACAGGTGTCCCCCAAGGAGAAATACTGGGCCTAATGAAACCTTTGTCTAAGAGATCTTTGAGTTGCTCTTTCAATTACTTAAGCTCTACAAGTTCCATACGGTATAGCAGAATAGAAATGGCCTGAGTGTCAGGAAGAACGTTAATCCGGAATTCTATCTCTCTATCGGGAGGTACCCCTGGGAGATATTCCAAAAAAACACCTGGAAACTCATTAACAATATCAACTAACTGAATAGTTGGAGCCTCGGACTTAGTGTCTTTGACTCTAACTAGGTGATAGGTGCAACCCTTGGATATTACCTTTTTGTCTTTGAGATAGGAGATAAAATGACTCTTGGGAGATACCAAACTCCCGTACCACTCAAAAACTAGTTCATCAGGAAACTAAAACTTGACCTCATGAGTAAGACAGTCTGTAGATGCATAGCAAGAATGAAGCAAATCCATGCCTAGAATAAGGTCAAAATCCACCATGTCTAACTCTATCAAATCAGCAAGTATGACTCTATGAAGAATAGTAACAGGAAAATCTCTATACACTTGTTTAGCAACAACTGACGCCCCCTATGAGGGTGGAGACTAGTAAAGGATCAAGAATCTTTTTTGGACTCATTTTGAAATTCACAGCTACAAGTGGGGTCACATAAGAGAGACTTGACCCAGGGTCCAACAACACATAGACATCAAGGCAAAAGACATGGAGCATACCGGTAAAAACATCGGGAGAGGCCTTCTGCTCCTGACAAGATGGTAAGGCATTGAATCTATTCTGGCACTGGCCTCCAGCAGTGCTGGATGAAGCGCCTTGAGCAGGGGCCGGATAGGGTATAGGAGCTGGTGCACTAGTAACCTATGCCTGAGGTCGGGCATCTCTGTTCCCCTGTCTAGTATGATAACATTCTTTAAGTCTGTGGCCCTGCTTGCCATAACCAAAAAAAACCCCTTAAATCTACAAAACACTCACCGGGATGATCCCAACCACACTTAGCATAAGGGGATAACCGGGTATGTTACCAATATTGTTCTGCGACCTAGACATAAAGGATCTGTCCCCTTACTTTTGCCTGCTTCTAGGCGCGGGAGCACTAGCTAATGAAGGTGCTGGCATAGACGGACACCTCTAAAATTGAGGGTGGTTCCCTCCATGGAACCTAGACTGGCTAAACTCATGCTACTCAGATCTAGCCCTTTTGTAACTCCTCATTCGATCTCTCACCCTAACCTTATGTGCCTCTATCTGCTGGGGATACATCATCAACCTAGACAAGTCCGTATCCTTATGCAGTATCCCAATCTTACACTGTTTTAGAACCAAACCAGAAACACCTATCACAAACTTGCTCATACTAGCTCTGGTGTCAAAAATCAAATTAGGAGCATACTTAGCCAACTGGTTGAACTTCCAGCAGTACTCCTCATCAGTTATGGAGCGCAACCTCAAGTCCATAAACTCTTTAATCTCTGCTTCCCTCATCTCAAGTGGAAAGAACTTATCCAAGAGTGCATCTTGGAACACCTGCAAAGTCATAGGAGCAGCATCCTCAGCTCTACCCTTCCTCCACGATACAACCCAGTCATAAGCTATGTCCTTCAACCTTTAAGATGCCAACTCAACACTTTCTTCCTTAAAAACATACATCACCTGTGTGATTTTTCTCACCTCCTCAAGGTATAACTATGGGTCCTCATCTGCCTTAGATCCATAAAACTCTGGTAGATTCATCCGCATGAAATCACGGATTCTAGTGATGGCTACATGACCTTCCTATTGATTAGCAACTACAACCTGGCTATTGGCCTGAACTTTGGTGGTGACTGCTTGGGCTAATGCCTAAAAGGCCACATAAAACTCGGCATGAGACATAGTCTCATTCAAAGGATCAATAGGAAGGGGTTGCTCATCATTGTTTCCGTTGACATTCACTCTTCATAGAGGTATTTTTTGAAATAGAAAAGCATGAATTATTAGATGAGAGGGATAACTGTAGGCACAATAGAATCGGAAAAAAGAAATAATTTTTTTTCTAAAATGTCTTGTAGCCTCTTGCTCATAGATGTGGCACGCTACACACCAATGATCAAGACTCTACTCAACACGGCTTGTTAGACTCCCTAGGACTCCTTAAAAACCTTAGGCTTTGATACCCAGTTTGTAACTACCCAAAATCACCTCTCGGGATGTCACACGATGCTTAAGGCTACAAGTAGCCCCAAGCTAACCCTTTGAGCCTGTTTCTAGTAATAACACTCATTTCAAGATGAAATAATTCAAACGCTAGCATAGTCATGTAATATGATAAAAAATATGGAGAAAATTCTCATTCCAAATGACCACAATACTGGAAACCTCAACACAACCACAATTTAATAACTAGTCTGACAAAACCTCTACTAATTCATGAACTAGAGAGCCATTGAGACAGGTCCCCAACTGACTCGAGATAAACTAAAAGTAATAACATAGTCTCTTAAATGTTGAAATGTCTAACGATAGGTCCTCAAACTATGAGGACTCACCACTGTAGGGATGTGGACAGAGGTACTCGAAAGTCACTAACGAGGCTGGGACTGAGCACCTTAATCTATATTATAAGACACTGTAGCACATAGACGTATTTATGGATTAGCACTTGGGAAAGTACTAAGTATGTGGGGATGCATGCATTTATATAAAACAACATCAATACTCTTTAATAAAATCACGCATGCAATAAGTAATGACTCACATGGCTTGAATAAGTATAAAATATAAAGCTAATGAATCATGTAGAATGGAGCATCTAACACAAATCTCGGGAGTCATCATAGTTTAACTTTGAAACTGGTAATCTTCTCTTATTCTCATTACCCATAGGCTAAAGGACAGTTTAAACAATACTTTCAACTCATTCATATGTCTTAAGAAGAGTAAAACTTCTTTAATTCTCAAGAATTCATAACTCTTTTGAACTCAAATACTTGGAATTCGAAATCATATAACTTTGGAACATACTTGAAGGCATTTCATTCACGTTAGAAAAGTATCTCATTTCACGCTTTAGGGAAAAATAATCATATCGAGGGAAAGTATTTTAGTTTTAAAGGGAAATATCTTATCTCAAAGGAAAAATACTTTAGTTTAGGGAGTTTCTCTTAACTGAAATAAACCATGCAAGCTACATGGAGTCCAACATTTTGTCCTCCTAAGGAAGAGACCTCACATTGGGGAGAGGCGTCATACTCTTGCCAAGGAGTATAACCTAGGTCCAGTGATCACTAAACAAACTTGGCCTTGGGCTCAATATGAACTCGACCTTAGGCCCAATAATAATCATAAACTCGGCCTCAGGTCCAAACTACGGTGGCACATAGTTTTGGGGTAAGAAACCGTAGTAACCTACCCGCTCAGTGCTAAATACTACTCTCTTTAGTTTATCTCGCTCATCTCATGAAAATCCACCTTAGAATAATCTCATGGTTCAATAATTATCCAATCAAATCTGTAATCTCATTTAGTAGAGTGGATTTCAAAACTCAATGACCATTAGGTCAAAACATTTCTCAACAATCTCAGAATACTCAAATCATGGGTGCTTATAGTATAAGAGTTCATAAAATTACAAATCTTAAGTAGGGATCAATAACCCATAGTTAATTCTCAAGTTAAAACTCATCAAAAGCGTGATAGATAGCATATAGATTCATAATTCATGTAGAAATCTAGAAATTTCATCAATTTGTCTCAAAATCTCAAAATACTCATATACTTTAATATCTCAAACCTTTCAACTATTAACTTCTCAGGGATTAAAATCATGGGGTATAGAGCCAGCTATAATTTCTCAAGAAAACATGTAAAAATCATACCATTAGACTCTCAATTCATGAGAACGTCAAAATATTGCAATCAATAATAATGGGTGAAAACCCTAGTTCAAATTTATATAAAATCTCATAGATTGCAGAAAATCATAGTTTAAATAAACCTTTGGGCACAAGGATGAAAGGATTACCCTTGTTCAAAATCCCACATACCTTCGACTATGCAATTGGATGAACAAGCTTGCTCTAAACTCTTCTTCTTACTTTTGAGAGAGGGTTCTTACAACTCTTGAACTTGGGGAACTCAACTCTCAACTCAATTTGTTTAATCTAAGGTGAGTTCTTGGATTTCTTGGAGAAGGATTTATGATTTTCTCTTGAGGGAGAAACCCTAGCCTTTGGATATTTTGGGAGATAATGAGGCTATCAATTTTATTTGGTATATATATGAGGTTTAAATAGGAAAACACCCAAAAAACCCTTGTTAAAATGAGTTAAGAATACTAAACGGGGGCTATGACGGTCCGTCACAAGTTAGACGGTCCGTCAGGTCATCCGTGGCACGTTGTCTAGGAATGGGACACACTGTCTTGATGTGATGGTCGGAGAGATGGTCTGTCACAAGTCTGATGGTCCATCGGATCTTCCATCGCACAATTCCCAGGGTGAAGCCACACTGATTTAGTGCGACGATCACAACGACTGTCCATCGCAAACTCGATGGACCATCGTCTTGGCCATCGCACTTAGACTAGAAAAGAGAGCTACTGTCGTTCTTGTGATGAGCCGAGCAACAGTCCATCACAGACACGATGGTCCGCCGGATCATCTATCGCACCTGGGCGATTCCGATAACTCTCTGTAAAATAGCCTTAACTTCTCACCCTGATACCAGATTTGGATGAAATTGGTATCGTTGGAAGGCTAATTCAATTCTCTACATGAAAAAAAGTCAAATTTAACAAAATTATATATGGTTTAAAGACCAATCACTTGGAAATTCACTTCTCAATCTTTTAGGGCCAGAATTATACTTCTCTTGACACACTCTAAGGGTCGGACTACGAGGGAACTTTTTGGGGTCTTACAATATCTCTCCCTTAGAAACATTCATCCTCAAATGTCGTTACTTAGACTAGAAACCCAGGAAAAACAAAGTACATATAGCCGAATCATTTTCTAAATGGCTCAAAATCTCTCTAAACTCTTGAATATCTCAGAAATTGTAAGAACTCATGCAAGAAAAGACACATATATCTGAACTTTAGATTACAAGGGTTGAATTAAGGAAGAATAATAACTTTAGATTAATCTGAACTCGTGGAAAAGAGGTGTGGGTACTTGGCTCGTATGTCTGCTTCAGCCTCCTAAGTAGCGCCCTCAACTGACTTGTCTCGCCATAAAATTTTTACCAAGGGAACCTCTTTGTTCCTCAGTCTACGGATCTAAAAGTCTAGAATCTCAACAGGAATCTCATTTAAAGAAAGACTATCCTTAATATCAGCACTTTCTAAAGGATCTACCACAATGGATTCGCCAATTTTCTTTTTAAGAATGGAAACATGAAAAATAGGATGAACAGCTTACAACTTCGCAGGCAACTCAACCTCATAGGCTACTTTACCAACACGTCTCAAGACTCTATACGGGTCAACATAACGGGGACTAAGATTTGCCTTTTTACCAAACCTTTTCACCTCTTTCATGAGTGAAATCTTCAAGTACACCAAATCACCCACCTCAAACTCAAGATATATTTTCCTCACATTGGCATGTGACTTTTGACAACTCTGAGCGGTCTTCAACCTCTCTCAAATGAACTTAACTTTCTCCATACCCTCGAACACTACATTAGGCCCAATCACGATAGCTTTACCCACTTCAAACAGACCTATGGATGACCTACATCTCCTACCATACAAGGCCTCAAATGGTGCCAGCCCAATGCTAGCATGGTAACTACTGTTATAGGCAAACTCTATCAATGGCAAATGCTCATCCCAACTACCTTTGAAATCAAGAGCACAAGCCATCAACATATCTTCCAGGGTCTAAATGGTCCTTTCAGCCTTACCATCTGTCTGAGGATGAAAATCGGAACTCTAAAGGAATAAGGTACCAAGACCCTGCTGGAATGCCCTCCAAAACTGAGATGTAAATTGAGTGACCCTATCTAAAATAATGGACTAGGGAACTCCATGTAGCCTGACTAACTCCCAAATTTACAATCTAGCACAATCCTTAGCTAAATAAGATGTACGCACGAGCAAAAAATATACGGACTTAGTCAGCCTGCCTACAACAACCCAAATATAATCATGATGATGACGTGAAATAGGAAACCCAATTATGAAGTCCATATTCACCACCTCCCACTTCCAAGTGGGTAAACCAAACTCTTGTATCACACCACCTGGTCTTTGGTTCTTTACCTTAACCTGTTGGCATGTTTCACACATTGCTATGAACTCGGCTATATCCTTCTTCATACCATTCCACAAATAGATCTCCCGCAAGTCGCAGAACATCTTGATAGTATCGGGATAAATAGAATACGATGCGCCATGTGTTTCAGCCATAATCCTCTGTATCAGATCCTCAACGTATGACATACACAATATACCTTGCACTCTCAACACACCATCTCCATCTTGGGAGAAAACCTCTACTTTTTGGTCCTGAACTGACTCCTTCAGTCTAACCAAACTAGGATCCTTATCTTGCTTCTTCTTCACTTCCAAAACAAAAGAGGATTCGGAATTACTCTGCACCAAAGTACTTCCCTCAGCAGAATCAAGCAACCTAATACTAAATCTAGCCAAAGAATGCTCATCACGAGCTAACTCTTTCTTACCTTTCTCTATATGGGAAACACTACCCATTGACAACCTGCTAAGGGTATCTGCTACTACATTGGCCTTACCCGACTGATACAGCATACTCATATCATAGTCTTTCAACAACTCCAACCACCTCATCTAACTAAGATTCAACTCCCTCTGAGTAAACATATACTGCAAGCTCTTATGATCAGTAAACACATCAACATGAATACCATAAAGATAGTGCCTCCAGATTTTCAAAGCAAAGACCATAGCAGCTAACTCAAGATCATGGGTTGGGTAATTCTTCTAATGAGGCTTTAACTGTCTAGAGGTGTAGGCTATAACCTTACCTCTTTGCATTAACATACAACCCAAACCAATTCTAGAGGCATCATAATACACCACAAAATTATCTGTACCATCAGGTAAAGTCAACACTAGGGCTGAAGTAAGTCGAGTCTTCAATTTCTGAAAACTCTTCTCACAGGAATTTGACCACTGGAACTTGACTTTGTTTTAGGTCAACCGGGTCATTGGAGACACAATAGAAGAGAAAACCTCAACAAAACGGTGGTAGTAGCCATCTAGACCCAAGAAACTCCTAATGTTAGACGGGGAGATAGGTCTAGGCTAATTTTTCAAAGCTTCTGTCTTTTGGGGATCAACTTTAATACCTTCGGCTAAAACAATATGACCCAGAAAGGATACAAACCTTAGCTAAAATTCACACTTACTGAATTTGGTGAACAACTGGTGATCTTTGATGGTTTGGAAGACAATTCTAAGATTATTCGCATGGTCATTCTCATTACAAAAGTACACAAGGATTTCATCTATGAAAACAATGACAAACATAACGAAATATTTCTTGAACACTCAATTCATGAGGTCCATAAAGGTGGTTGGGGCATTGGTTAGCCTGAAGGACATAACTAGAAACTCAAAGTGACCATAGCGAGTTCAGAAAGCTATCTTTGGAATATCATATTCCCTCACTTTAAGTTGATGATTGTCGGATCTAAGGTCTATCTTGGAGAAATAACTTGCACCTTGCAACTGATCAAATAGGTCATCAATTCTCAGAAGAGGATACTTGTTCTTGACAGTGACCTTTTTAAGCTAACGGTAGTCAATGCACATATGCAAAGAACCATCTTTCTTTCACACGAATAAGATAGGTACGCCCCAAGGAGAAATACTGGGCCTAATAAAACCTTTGTCTAAGACATCTTTGAGTTGCTCTTTCAACTCCTTAAGCTCTTTAGGTGCCATATGGTGTGGAAAAATAGGAATGGGTTGAGTGTCCGGAAGAAGGTCAATCTCAAATTTTCTCTCTATCGGGAGGTACCCTGGGAGATCTTCTGGAAAAACATCTGGAAACTAATCAACAATATCAACTGACTGAATATTTGGAGCCTCGAACTTAGTGTCTTTAAATTTAACTAGGTGATAGATGCAACCCTTGGATATTAGCTTTTTGGCTTTGAGATAGGAAATAAAATGGCTCTTGGGAGATACCGAACTCCTGTAGCACTCAAAAGGTGGTTCATCAGGAAACTGAAACTTGACCATACGAGTACGACAGTCTATAGACACATAGCAAGAATAAAGCCAATATATACCCAGAATAAAGTCAAAATCCACCATGTCTAACTTCATCAAATCAGCAAGTATGACTCTATGAAGAACAGTAATAGTCAAATCTCTATACACTTATTTAGCAACAACTGACGCCCCTACGGGGGTGGAGACTAGGAAAGGCTCAAGAATATTTTTGAGACTTATTTTAAAATTCATAGATACAAGTGGGGCCACATAAGAGAGACTTGAGATGGGGTCCCACAACACATAGACATCATGGCAAAAAATATGGAGCATATCAGTAACATTGGGAGAGGCCTCCTACTCCTGATGAGATGGTAAGGCATAGAATCTATTCAGGCGTTAGAGCGGGAAGAGGTATAGGAGCTCGTGCACAAGTAGCATGTGCTTGAGGTCAGGCATCTCTGTTCCCCTGTCTAGCATAAGGACATTCTCTAAGTCTGTGGCCCTTCTTTCCACAACCAAAACAGCCCCTCAAATCTATAAAACACTCACTGGGATGATCCCTACCACACTTAGAACAAGGGGGATAACGGGGCCTGTTACCAATACTATTCTGTGACCTAGACATAAGAATTTTCCCCCTTGCTCCTTCCTACTTCTAGGCACAGGAGCACTAGCTGATGAAGGTGCTGCCATAGATGGATGCCTCTGCAACTGAGGGTGGTTCCCTTCATGGAACTTAGGCTAGCTAAGCTCATGCTACTCAGATCTAGCCTTTTTTGTTACCCCTCACTCGATCTCTCTCCCTAACCTTATTAGCCTCTATCTACTTGGCATGCGTCATCAACCTAGCCAGATCTATATCCCTATACAGCATCGTAGTCCTACACTCTTTCAGCGCCAAACCAGAAACACCTATCATAAACTTGGTCATACTAGCTCGGGTGTCAGAAATCAAATCAGGAGCATACTTGGCCAGCTAGTTGAACTTCAAGCAGTACTCCTTAACAATCATGGAACCCTGCCTAAAATTCATAAACTCCTTAATATTTGCTACCCGCATCTCAAGCGGAAAGAACTTGTCCAAGAATGCATCTTGGAACACTTGCCAAGTCATAGGAGCGACATCCTCAGCTCTACCCATCCTCTAAGATACAACCCAATCATAAGTTATGTCCTTCAACCTATAAGACGCCAACTCAACACTTTATTCCTCAGAAACATGCATCACCTGCGCTATCTTTCTCACCTTATCAAGGTACAACTGTGAGTCCTCATCTACCTTAGATCCATAAAACTCAGGCAGATTCATCCGCGTGAAATCATGAATTCTAGCCGTGGCTACATCACCTCCCTACTGATTAGCAACTGTGGTCTGGTTATTAGCCCAAACATTGGCGAGGACTGGTTAGGCTAATGCCTGAAAGGCTGCCCAAAACTCGGTATGAGACACAGTCTTATTCAAAGGATCAACATGTGGGGGTTGCTCTTCATTGTTTCTGTGGACATTCGCTCTTTGGAGAGGGATTTTCTAAAATAGAAAAGCACGAATTATTAGATAAAAGGGATAACTATAGGTATGATAGAATTGGAAAGAAGAAATAATTTTTTCCCTAAAAAGTCTTGTAGCCTCTTGTTTATAAATGTGGCGCGCTACACATAGATGATCAATACTCTACTCAATGCGGCTTGTCAGACTCCCTAGGACTACATAAAAACCTTAAGCTTTGATACCAAGTTTGTAACTGCCCAAAATCGCCTCCCGGGATGTCACACGATGCTTAAGGATACAAGTAGCCCCAAGATAACTCTTTAAGCATGTTTCTAGTATTAACACTAATTTCAAGATGAAATAATTCAAACACTAGCATAATTATATCATATGAAAGGAAATTCGAAGATAATACTCGTGCCAAACAACCATAATACTGGAAACCTCAACACAACTACAATTTGATAACTAGTCTGACAAAGCCTCTACTAATTCATGAACTTGAGAGCCATTGGGACAGGTCCCTAACTGACTCGAGATGAACTGAAAGTAATAACATAATCTCTCAAATACTGAAATGCTTGATGACAGGTTCTCGAACCATGAGAACTCACCACTGTAGGGATGTAGACAGAGGTACTCCAAAGTCACTGACGAGGCTAGGACTGAGCACCTGAACCTACATTATAAAATAATGTAGCACATAGATGTATATGTGGATCAGCACTTAGGAATGTACTGAGTATGTGGGGGTGCATGCATTTATATAAAACAATATCAGTACTCTTTAATCAAATCAGGCATGCAATAAGTAATGACTCACATGGCTTGAATAAGTATAAAATGTAAAGCTCATGAATCATGTAGAATGGAGCATCTAACTCAAATCTCGGGATTCATCATAGTTTAACTTTAAAATCGGTAATCTCCTCTTATTCTCATTACCCATAGGCTAAAGGACACTTTAAACAATACTTTCAACTCATTCATATGTCTCAAGAAGAGTAAAACTTCTTTAATTCTCAAGAATTCATAACTCTTTTGAACTCAAATACTTGGAATTCGAATCATATAACTTTGGAACATTCTTGAAGGCATTTCATTCACGTTAGAAAAGTATCTCATTTCAACCTTTAGGGAAAAATACTCATATCAAGGGAATGTATTTTAGTTTTAAAGAAAAATATCTTATCTCAATGGAAAAATAATTTAGTTTAGGTAGTTTCTCTTAACCGACATAAACTGTGTGAGCTACATGTAGTCCAATGTTTTTTCCTCCTAAGGAAGAGACCTCACATTGGGGAGAGGCATCATACTCTTGCCAAGGAGTATAACCTAGGTCCAGTGATCACAAAACAAACTTGGCCTTGGTCCCAATATCAACTCAGACTTAGGACCAATGATAATCATAAACTTGGCCTTAGGCCCAACCTATGGTGGCATGCAGTTTTGGGGTAAGAAACTATAGTAACTTACCCGTTTGGTGCTAAACTACTCCATTTAGTTTATCTCACTCATCTCATGAAAATCCAATTTAGAATAATCTCATGGTTCAATAAGAACCCAATAATCAAATCTCTAATCTCATATAGTAGAGTGGATTTCAAAACTCAAAGACCATTAGGTCAAAACATTTCTCAACAATCTTAGAATAATCAAATCATGGGTGCTTATAGCATAAGAGTTCATAAAATTGCAAATCGCAAGTAGGGCTCACTAACCCATAATTCATTCTCAAGTTAAAACTCATCAAAAGCATAATAGATAGCATATATATTCATAACTCATGTAGAAATCTAGAAATTTCAGCAATCTGTCTCAAAATGTCAACATACTCATATACATTAATATCTCAACCTTTCAGCTATTAACTTCTCAAGGATTAAAATCATCGGATATAGACCCAGCTGTAATTTCTCAAGAAAATATGCAAAAATCATACCATTAGACTCTCAATTCATGGGAAACATCAATATATTGCAATCAATAATAATAGGTGAAAACCCTAATTCAAATTTAGGTAAAATCTCATAGATTTCAGAAAGTCATAGTTTAAATAAGCCTTTGGGCACAAGGATGAAAGGATTACCCTTGTTCAAAGACTAACATACCTTCGATTAAGAAATTGGATGAACAAGCTTACTGTAAACTCTTCATCTTACTCTTGAGAGAGGGTTCTTGCAACCCTTGAACTTAGAGAACTCAAATATCAACTCAATTAATTGAATCTATGGTGAGTTCTTGGATTTCTTGGAGAAGGGATTTAGTTTTGCTCTTGAGGGAGAAACCCTTGCCTTTGGATATTTTGGGAGATAATGAGGCTATCAAGTTCTTTTTGAATATATCTGAGGGTTAAAAGGGATTAGACCTAAAATCCCCTTGTTAAAAGCGATGGTCCTTCGTAAGTCCGACAGTCCGTCGAATCGTCCATCACACGTTGGGTAAAAATAGGACATACTGCCTCAATACGCCGGTTAGAGCGACGGTCCATCAAAAGTCTGACAGTCCATTGGATCTTTCGTCGTACGATGGCCATTGTGAGGCCACACTGACTCTGCGCAACGGTCACAGCGACAGTCCATAACAAACCCGACGATCCATTATCTTGGCTGTCGCACTTGGGATAGAAAAGAAAGCTACTGCCTTTGTTGTGATGGGCCGAGTGATTGTCCATCACAGACTCGACTGTCCGTCAGATCATCCATTGCACCTGGGCGGTTTCAACAACTCTTCGTAAAATGGCCATAACTTCTCACCTCGATACTGGATTTGGACAAAATTGGTATCGTTGGAAAGCTAATTCAATTCTCTACATGAAACAAAAGTCAAATTTAAAAAAATTATATATGGTTTAAACACCAATCACTTGGGAAGTAACTTCTCAATATTTTTAGATCGGAATGACACTTCTCTTGACACGCTCTAAGGCTTGGACTACGAGGAAACTTTACAGGGTCTTACATGAACAATAACTGATTAAATGATATAGAGTAATTGAACATTAGAGTACGTGAATAATTGGTACTACTGAATTCACTAAGTACGCAATACTATGGACATACATAGATATATATTGTATCTGG
This sequence comes from Capsicum baccatum var. pendulum, assembly GCA_030864225.1. Lineage (NCBI taxonomy): Eukaryota > Viridiplantae > Streptophyta > Magnoliopsida > Solanales > Solanaceae > Capsicum > Capsicum baccatum. The sequence goes on along the minus strand of CM061558.1, from coordinate 183,037,793 downwards.
AATTTTCTAAATCTAAGTACTGAGTTCTGATAACTGTGTAACTTATATATGAAGTTACTAATAACTGAATTACTGATACAAATTGACTGTGTCTAACAGTCCTGATTCTGTAGTGCTAAATTGAGTTCTAAATTGAAGATTAAAACTGAAACTGTGGGAGGTAATCATCTAACCACATACCTCAAATAAGATAAGATAACTGAGTTGGGGTCCAATCCGCAACCCCAATAAGCAGAGTGTTAGTACCATGCCACGGGTACTAACAACTATTTTGGAGTCAGTCCTGTCTATGGGTGACCCATAAGATTTGTCCAAAACTAGCGGGTGATCCTTGAGTATGTCAGTTGTATCTAACGGGTGACATTTCTTAACCTACACTGGCTCTATAGTTCTGGAACTTAGGGATTGCTTCTAGGGACCCCATCCTAATGAATGGGTGAGACCCCATCCCTAGGCTCTCTCGTTGCTGAATACTACTCCTAATTAAACAATATTTATCTGATCATACTGAACTTGATTGGACTGATACAGTGTTTAATAAGTCTTCCTAAGTTCTGTAAATGACTGAGTTCATGGCAATCAATCAACAATTTTATCTCAAGATCCTTACCCTATTCAAGTTATATCTTTTAAAACCAAATGTGTGAACTAATGAAGCACAACAATGTGACACAAAGGAATCAACCTTTAACATTACATTAACAATGAACAACCATGAATATATACAAGTTAAACTACCCAAACAAGTAAGCAACTAGCAATACAACCCATGTTCCTTGACAAAAAAGAAGTCCCACTAACTCATATGAAATAATCCATGTCAAGGCAGGGACGTTCAAGAGACACTCATACTTACAAAAGATGTTCCAATCAATATGCATCAAATACCATAGGCTTGACCTTATTTTCTTTACCTATGTTTTCAGAAAGTCAAGTTAGGATTACTTATAGTGCTTTATTTGGCTTGTAATGTAGGCTTTGGGGAATAGTATTGTATATATTGATATATCAAGTGACTAAGCCTTCTTGTCACTACATTAACTTTGGGGTCCATACTTTAACCAATTTCTTTTTATTCCACCCATATTTCTCCTTTTATTCTTTTATGCACATTCAGGTTGGGTGTCTGTATTCTTTCTTTTTCACAATTTTTTTTCTTTTTCTTTTGCTTTTATTTTGCTACCATATACAACCCTACTTTCTTCTTCTTTTATTTCTCCCTTCTTCATACCCACTTTACACTATGAACTTCTGTGATATCCACCCTTAACTTAGGTGATTTGCCTGAGTTGAGGTGCATAATATCCCAGGAGGACCAAGGCCAAAACAGATTCATTGTAACAAAATGGGAAGGTGAAAAGCTAAAACAAAGAAATAGGATATAAGGCTCTAAGTAGTGATCAAGGGATACTGATTTCCATATGGAAGGTCAGTTAGGCTAAAAGTGGACTAAAATGAAAAATAGCCTATGATCCTTTTTAAACCAACTATCCTACAACCTAGGCAAGACTAACCAGGCAAGTTCTGAATTCAACACACAAAGGGAACTAAGTAGTATCTCACATACACATAGTACAGAGTTACAACACAAGCTACTAACCATCTGGTTTATACAATTGTTAGCAATGATTGTCCTGTCCCTAATTCTAATGCCATTATAAGATTCACAATAGTTATATATACATACAAGCATATAGCTCAATAAGGTATCAAATTTTTTAAATTTAAACTGCCCTAGATACTCATTTTTCTCCTAGTTAAACACAAAACATCATGAAACAAAACACAATATGCCTAAACTGCCATCTTAACTAGGAATAGAACTTTAGGGAGAAAAGGCACGATAATAAAAATGCCAAGAGGACATATAGATGCATAAGCAGCCCACCCTCAACTTAAAATTATGCATTGTCCCCAATATTGATTTAGAATAATAGGTTAATGAAGTACTAAAATATGTTTTATATTATGGGGTCAAAAGGAGTTAAGAGTGGAAATGTCTAGAATTCCCCAACTTAAAACTATAAAGTCACCGTAGTTGGGTATGAGTTGACCCTCCAACTCATCACGGCATCATATGGCTGGTACCATCTATTTATACCTAGAACAAATGGCTGGACAGCCACACACTATCCACCATATGAATACATTGCCCGAACTCGTGACCATACTATACTACTCATATGGTCTAGTCGTACCAAGATAGAAACCAAAAGGATCAACATTGGACAAAGTACGACTCCACTATACCACTCGTACTCTATCTTCACGGCTATTAGTGAGCCACTTGTACTCAGAGCCAAGTTAAGTACTAAGTTTCAGATTAAGTGAAGGATCAACCTAACCACTCGTTATCAAACCATACGACAAAAACCACCCAACCATACCCATAATAGAAACCCAACCACCAACCACTAGACACCTTATGAGTTGGGTCACCTGATACGTACCCATATTATATGACTTATATGATGAGTTGTTGTAAGAACAGTGAGCTCAAAGCTCAGTAATTTCAAAGGGCCAAAAACGCAGGGTGTTTCAATTCTCCCACACTTAAATCGTTCATCCTCAAATGACAGAACAAGATAGTGCAAGCATAATTTGGACTCCCCACGCCTCTATTCTTACTTTTAACTAAGTTAGAAAATAAAGATGAAAGGAATCTAATGTTTCCACTAACTAAGTTAAAAAACAAAAATGTTATAAAGAACATATACCTTTCACATGAATTTTTAGAGCAGAAAATAGGAACGGATATTTTGACTTCATGTTCTCTTCAGCTTCCCATGTAGAATCTTCCACCTTATGGTTCCTCCATAGAACCTTTACTGAAGCTACGTCCTTGGTCCGCAACCGGCTAACTTGCCGATCCAAGATCTCAATCAAGATCTCCTCATGAGATAGGAAATCCAAAATACCAATATCCTTGAGAGGTACATATTATGATAGATCACCCATACACTTCCTCAACATAAAAACATGGAACACCAGTTGGATAGAGCTCAAAATAGAAGAAAACTCCAACTCATATGAAATATTGTCGACCCTTCTTAAAACCAAGTACGGACTGGCATACCGAGGACTAAGCTTTCCTTTCTTCCCAAATCGCACCACTCCCTTCATGGGAGATACCTATAACAATACCTTATCCCCAACCTCAAACTCTAACTTCTTTATCCTCAAAGTTGAATGGGACTTTTGGCAACTTGGTAGCCTTAAGTCTATTTTTATTCGCCTTCACCTTCTCTATGGATTGGTGAACCAAATCCGAACCAAACATATTCACCTCACCAACCTCAAACCATCCAATAGGATATCTATACCTCCTACCATACAATGCCTCAAACAAAGCCATTTCAATGCTAGAGTGATAGCTATTATTATATGCAAACTTCATACGAGGATAATTTCAACCTACCTATCATCATAGTCCATCATACAAGACCGAAGCATATCATCCAATGTCTAGATAGTCATTTCTGCTTGCCCATTCAACTGTGGGTGAAAAGTTGTACAAAGACTCACTTTGGTCCCCAAACCTTTCTGAAATGATTGGCCAAAGTGAGATAAAAATTATGTACCATGATGTAAGATGATAGACATAGGTACCGCATGCAACTTCACAATATAATTGAGATACAACCTCACATAATCCTTTGCCGTGAAATTAGTCCTCACCGGAAAGAAGTGAGTAGATATTTTCATCCTATCCATGATTACCCATAATGAATCAAATTAATTTCGAGACTAAGAAAGACCTATAGCAAAATCCATATTGCTCACTTCCCACTTCCCATTTCCCACTTCCACACAGGAAATTCAATCTCTTGATTCAATCTTCCAGGACTTATGTGCTTAACTTTCACTTGTTGACACATCATGCACTTAACAACAAAGCTAGCTACATCCCTCTTCATATTTTTCCACCAATACATCTCTTTAATGTAATGATACATTTTTATTGAACTTAGACGAACAACATAGCGCGAATCATGTGCCTCGATCATGATCCTCTCTCGCAAACCATCTACATCAGGAAGACATAACCTCTTTTGGTGTTGCAAGGCACCATCATTACTGATCTCAAAGGCTAACACCTATTACTCACCTTTATCACCCTTGATCCTCATCAAGATAGGATCTAACAGTTGCTTCTCCTTGATTTCAGGACCAAGAGACAACTGCGCCACCTCCTATACAAATACACTACTATCCTCAGAGTCCAAGAGACAAGTTCCAAGGTTAGTCAAATGGTGAATATCCTTCACCAACTCTCACTTATCCTTATCCACATGAGCTAGACAATGCATGGATAACCTGCTAAGAGTATCAACAGCCACATTAGCTTTAACGAAGTAGTAGTAAAGATTCTTGTTATAGTCCCTAAGAAGTTCAAGCCATCTCCTTTGCCTGGGGTTGATCTCTTTAGAGAAAACACATACTACAGGCTCTTATGGTCTGAAAAGATATCCACATGCGCTACATACTAATCGTGACTCTAGATTTTTAATGTGATCACCACAGCTAACAATTCCAAATCATGAGTCGGATAATTCCTTTCATACACCTTCAACTTTCTAGAGGCATAAGTTATAACCTTGCCATGCAGCATCAAGTTGTAACCCAACCCCACACGGGATACATCATAGTAGACCACAAACCCATCAGTATTCTCAGGCAAGGTCAAGACTAGAGCCAAATCAACTTATCCTTTATTTTTTCAAAAATCCTCTCCCACACATCAGACCATCAGAACTTTACCTTCTACTAAATTAACCTAGTCAATGGGGCAACTATAGTTGAAAAACTCTCCACAAACCTTCTGTAATAGCCAGCTGAACCCAAGAAGATTTGAATATCAATTAGAGTCGAGGGTCTAGGCCACTTCCTAACCATTGCTACCTTCTACGGATCCACCATGATCCTTTCTCTAGAAATGATATACCCAAAAAAGTTACAACGTTCAACCAGAATTCACTTTTCAAATATTTGGAATACAATTGTGGCTTCTTCAACGACGATATTATACGGAGGTGATCAGCATGATCCACCTCACTATTAGAATACTCCAAAATATTGTCTATGAACACAATGATGAACAAATCCGAAAACAGATGGAAGAACCTATTCATCAAATCCATGAATGTCGTTGGGGCATTGGTCAACACAAAAGACAACTAAAAACTAAAAATGCCCATATCGGGTAGGAAAAGAAATCTTAGAGATATACACCTCTATAATCTTTAACTATTGATACTCGAATCGAAGATCAATCTTAGAGAAAAACTTAGCACCTTGCAACTGATTAACCAAATCATCTATCCTTAGAAGAGGGTACTTATTCTTTACCGTCACCTTACTCAACTACCAGTAATCAATACACATTCAAAGGAAACCATCCTTCTTACACTCAAATAATATAGGTTCACCCCATGGGGACACACTCGAGTCAATGAAACCCTTATCTAAAAGATCCTTTAATTACTTCTTAAGCTACTTTAACTTAGATAGAGCCACTCTATGCAGGGGAATAGAAATAGGACGAGTGTCCAAAACAAGATCAATCCCAAACTCAATCTCCCTATTAGAAGGAGCACCAGGAAGGTCATCAGGGAAGACCTCAGGAAATTCATTAACCATAAAGATGAAATTCAATGAAGGACCCTCTGAGTTAGAATTTTTATCCTGGAAAAGATGGTAGAGACACCCATTGGAGATTAATCTTCGAGCTCTAAGATATGATATAAACTTTCCCTTGAAGTAAGGGAACCACCCACCCATTCAATAACTGGCTTATTAGGGAATTTAAAGACAAATTTATGGTTCCAGAAGTCTAGAGAAGAATAGCATAAGTGCAACCAATCTATCACTAATATGACATCGAAATTAATTATGTCTTATTCAAATAGATCCACCTTGAGTCTTCGAACCACACACAGATACACAAAAACCCTATAGACTCTATTGGCTACCACAGAATCACCCACTGAGATAGAAAGAGAAAAAAGGTCCAAAATAAACTTGGGATCAAATACACAGTCACATATGAGAGAGTGGACCCCGGATCAAGTAAACACTACACATCATGGGCTATGAGTTTCAATATAACAATCATGACATCGTTAATGCCTCGGACTCCTGGCGGGTAGTGAGAGCATAGAGATAATTTCGACCAGTATCGAAACTAATTGGTGCACCCCTAAGTACCAAAGTTGATGAAGAGGTAACAGGAATCTTGTTCACCCCTGAAGCAACCTTGGCCACTGGACAATTCTTAACCATGTGCCTTATACGACAACAGTTGAAGCACTTATCCCTTTCTTCTTTATAGTAATCCTTATGTAATCTACCATAAAACCTGTAGGAAGGATACGATGAAGTTGATTGGGATCCACTATCCTGAGATTAGGCACCCTGTACCCTATAATTGTCGCCACCATAGAAACGTCTGTCACTCGATGACTTTGGTAGAACGCACTACCCATCGAGTAAGATAAGAATTGCTCCACTTCTTCTTGGGCCAGTTACCACTATCCCTGTAACTCTGTTATTGGCCACCACCCTGCTTAGAAAATCTGAACATCTTTTTCTGCCTCTTCTCTATCTTAGCCTACTTTTTATTTTCTTCTGCAACCTACTATATGTACACAACAAACCTGAAGATATCAATGTCATTTTTCAATAAGGAAGCCTTACTTTCTAGAATCAAGTCTTTAGAAAACCCAAAAGCAAACTTTTTCTTTGTATCCCTCATGCTAAAAATCAATTTCGGAGCATATCGAGATAATTGGTGGAACTTCAAGGCTTACTCCTTGACTGACATCTTTCCTTGCTTCAGATTTACAAACTTTTTTCCTTTGCTTCCTAGAAATCCTGAGAAAAGATTCAGTCCAAAAAATAGTAGAGAAATCATCCCATAGAGTTAACTCAGCATCGTCGCCCCTAGTCTGTTCCCATTACTTATACCATTGGTATGCCACATCCTTCAATTCATAGGTATAAAATTCAACACCCTCTATATTTTTGGCATATATAATATGGAATATCTTTTCCATCTTATCCAGAAAACCTTAGGGATGCTCCTCAACCTTAACACTCTTAAGGTAAAAAGGTTTAACCTTATGAACTATCCAACCCTTGTGGGCTCAAAAGATAGAGTAACAGAAATACTATGTTTAGACTAAGAAGCTACTAACTGTGCCAATACATGAATATATTGACAAAACTCAGTGTTCATCAGTTTAGCCTGAGGAGCTACCAAAGGAATAGAAGAAACTGGTAGATCTATAGGACAATAAAAAACTAGACCCCTAGACTGGGTTTGGACCCTATAAGTAGAATGTGTCCCATTAATATTTTCCTCAGTTGGGACAAAGGAGTTTCCATGAGCTTCAGATAATAAACGAGGCATAGTCTAAAAGTAAAAAAAAATAAGAATTAGAGAAAATTTTGAGACCTTAGACTCTACAACTTGAAAATAGAAAAAAAGAAAGAGAAATACTCCTAAATCCCTTGTAGCCTCTCCCTTATTAGTTTGGTACTCTACACACCCCTAAAAGAGACTTTAATCAATATGGTTGTGTGGACTTCCAATTGACCATGAACCTAGGGCTATGATACCAATCTTACACGAGCCAAAAATAGTCCTAGTCATATCGGGTGCCTCAAGCCCAATGGGGACCAAAGATCACCCTCAATACCTAACCATAACCACCCTGCACCCTATGTCAAATGAATTTTGAATATATAACAAGATAAACAATAATATTTTAAAGATACTAATTAAAGTCTATAACCATAATCAAACAACATTAATCAAATATTCAACCATTGCCAACCCTAATGCTAATACTACTACCAAGGCTGACTCTAACACTAATACCGACATCGCCCCTGCCAATAGTAGTCCCACAAAGCCTCTAACAAGAATCAATAACATCCACTCGGAGACATGCCCCAAAAATAGACAAAACTAAATCAATGAAATGACAGTAATGAAAGAAGTCTATAGCATAAAATGGAGGCTTTCAAAGTATAAAAGCGCACCACTTCAGTTTGACACAAAGTTATCCCCGAATCCAAGTCACTAAGCAGGAGTAGTATGGTCAGTTCCTACATCGCGTGGGGATATAATGCAGTAAGATGGTTAGTTGAATGAACGCTAGAATGTACTCAGGAATAAGAATAAAATAATGTTGTTATTCAAAACCAAAGTAAATAACCATATTTAATCACATACATACTCACATATATATATATCATGCTGGCAAAGGGAATCGAGTTTTCCATGCATTCAAAACCTTTAACCTGGGTTGTGTAGCTTTGTAATCCTAAAACTACCCATGAGTTATATAGGTTTATCTCCCCCTACTGAAAGGGCCCTAGTACATGTGAGTCGTCTAAACCATTGAAAAAACTAAGATGACTAGTACATCTCTAAAAATATAAGTATGACATCATGCACACGGTGACCAAGACCAAACCTTACATCGGCAAACATGAGTTTCCGGTTTTGGTTTCCCCGATACCTCCATCTTCCATGGCTTTGCTAACACATCCCTCTTTAATCCCTAATTAAAATCATTCAAACATAACCAACCATTTAACAAGGATTCTATTTAATTAGGTATTAACCATTGGTATCTTCATACCAAAATTAGAGCTTGCATATCTATCCATTTATGCCATACCAAAGCCATTAAACCAATTTGACTCCAAAGTTTCCAATTAAACACAAACCATGGACACCAAGGCTTTTCCAAACCATTTAAAACCAACCAAACTAATTTTGGTTCCATTACTATATTATGCAATGCAAAAGTTTAAAGAATAGTCAAACTATGGGACAAAATCATTCTCATTGGCATTTTAACAAACATGTTTAGGGCATATAATTTCCAAAATTAAAACCAATTATCAATTGACCATTTCCATGCAACCACATGTTCAAACTATTATTATAACTTGAAAAATCATAAATAAAACATGGGAAAATATTACCCAACCATAAACAACCAAACCCCAAACATCTATTTCAAAATTAAGATAATACAACAATAATACCATGAAAACCATTCATTAAAACATGCTTTTAGTTCAACTAATATTAATGGAGAAGTAACACACATTAGACACCAATGAATATGGAGAGATTCACTCTTGAAGAAATTCACTTTTGAAGGCCCCTAATTGATTGCCTTGTAGAAACCCTAGTCTTTTTTTGAACCAAGAGCTTGAGAGAGATTTTAAGAGATTTGTAAGAGTGTTTGACTTAGAATAATAGGTTCATGAAGTCCCAAAATATGTTTTATGTCCCGGGGTCGAAAGGAGTAAAGAGGAAAAATATCCAGAATACCTCCAACTTAAAACTGTAAAGTCACCGCAGGTGGGTACGAGTTGACCCTCCAACTCATCACCACATCATATGACTGTTATCATCCAATAGTACCCAAAACATAAGGTTGGATACCCACACACTATCCACTATACAAATCCATTATCCCATCTCGTGACCAGACCATACAACTCGTATGGTCCAGTCATACCCAAGACAGAAACCAAAGAGATCAACACTAGATAACGTACAACACTATTGTACCACTTATACCCTATCTTCATGGCTCTTAGTGAGCCACTTATACTAAGATCAAATTCAAGTTACTAAGTTTCAGATTAAGTGAAATATCAACCCAACGACCCATCACCAAACCATACAACCCATCCTACCCAACCGCATCCACAACAGAAACCCAACCACCAATCACTAGATACCTTACGAGTTGGGTCACCTGACCCATACCAATATCATATGACTTGTATGATAAGTAATTACAAAACCGGTGAGCTCAAGGCTCAGAAATTTCTAAGGGCCAAAAACCCAGGTGTTTCACTTTCCTACATAATATTCTTCTTTAATATATGGATAGACTGCCACCAAAATTTTTGAAACCCAACATATCATGACAATTGAATTGAATTTTACTAAAGGAACGGCTAATAAATATAACTAAATTTTACATAAGCTTCAGAAAAAGAGATAAAAAAATTTAGAAATTTTAATTTCATGAATTTGATTCAACATCAATTGGAGATGTAACTTTTGTCAAAAAGAACCCAAGAACCCTGAAAAACCCTTTAGCATTACTATATATATACCTAATGTATTAGTAGAAACGTAATATTATTCTGGACTTGGTACTTTTTTTCTCGGTCCAAATTAAAATTGGTCAAAAAAAGTACATCTTTATCAGTTTAAACTGGTACTATCATTGATGAAATACATTTTGTAATAAATACTAGGATCTTGATAAGTAGTTGATTTTTAAATTATTTAATATTAAAGAAATAAAAAATGATAAATTTGTCTATAACAAAATCTTCTAGTGAAGGTAAAAAAGTTTAAATAACTTTTCTAATGGCCTTCAAACTTTTAATATATTGTAGATTTAGATATACATTGTAGATACTAGTTAAGTGGTACATCCTTTAAACGTATCTAGACTAGACTAGTAACCATACGGCTAAGTTAAAGGAAAGACTGTGATGCCCCAGAAAAATTTTCCATTAAGATCTCGGACGAAAATATTTTGAATTCTATTCTTTATTATGATTAATAATTTTTCTATGTGGAATTTCTAGATATTCTACCCATCATAGCGTAGAGCATCAAATAAGATTTTCAAAGATATGTGGATCATCCAAAATGGACACTCGAACGATGAAATATGATCATTCCGATCTAACCGTGAATAGTGATGAACAGTAAATGTGCAGGAAAAAAATACTGAGGCCAGGCAAATTTTAGGGTCAACTTCAAACAATCATAACTCCTTATACATAATAATATGGGTGAGCTACTATATATAAATAGAAAGATCTGAAAGTCCTCTTTCTAATGAAATTGGTTTCATCCAATTTGGCCATTGGAGCAAAAAGTTATGGTCTATCTACTTCAGCCTATCAAAACAGTCCACCAAAGAACAAATTTGACATTATTTGATTTTTAAAGGTATTTTTGTCATTACCACTCCAATCCATCTTGGTAAACCATGGATTTAAGTCCATTAAGAGCATTCAATAGCTTATTTTTCTCCAAAATTTCCTAAGAATCAAACCCCAACCCTGCTACTCCAAATTTTATCCTTCTATGTCTCTTAATTGAACCGTAAAAATTTCAAATTGATTTGGGATTTGAGTTGATCATATTAAGGGCTTTAAGAAGCACCCTTTATTTTCATGAATAAAGTTTCGGAGTCGGAAGTTCATATTCATCTTCCATTTTTAGGTATGTGGGGCTTTGAACAAGATTATCCTTTCGATCTTGTGCCCGATATTTTTGTTGAATTATATTGACATGAGATTTTACATGTTTTACCATGAATTGGAAATATGGTTTTATATCTTATGTTATTTTCCATGAGCTATGGGATTATGTCATCCGATATGTATAGGATGTTAAGATGGAATTATGTCCAAAAAGTATTTGATTATGAGAGTATGATGATTTAACTTGTTAAGCCTTGATATATACTACGATTCCACTATTTCCTTATTATGAATTTAAAATTGATATTGGAAATTCTATATCTCTACTATGGGTTGATGTCTCAAGTACCTTTAAATGAGAGTTGGATGGCAAATTAAGAAATGTTGATATTGAAGTTGAAATGAGTCTTGCTATTTTTTTGATAGTTTTAATGAGTTAAATTGTTGAAAATATTATGTATTGAGTCTTTATATCCTTGTCCAAATGTCAAGTTATTTATGGTTCAATGTGTTGATACCATGTTGATGTTGAGGAAGATTAAAATATTTTGAGCTAAAATGTGTTGAGTTAGGAATCCACAAATTGATATGATCTGATACATAAGAAAGAGATTTGATTTGGTCTGTATGATAGACCCTTGTGATGTTGTGGTGGATTTCCTAACGCATTCTAAGCTTGTCTGGGAGTAGTACTTAGCACCGAGAGGGAAATTTGATATTTTCCCAAACCTATGTGCCACCGTAGGATTGTTTGATGATGATATTATTGGCTAGAGAGCCCAATTGTGATTATTGTAGTTTTAAGGTCGTAATACCTAGCAAAGAGTATGAAGGTCCCACTAACGGGGGTTTCAAACATTGGTATTCCACTTAGCTCATGTGGGGTTGTCGGTTATAGGAAACTCCCCTATCCATAAGAGTCATGTTTATTGAAATACCGAGTCACTCTGAGTTTTGATATGGTAAGTCAAGTTGCCTATGATGATCTTTAATGATTTATGAGGTTTTTCTCCTACATTTCCTATCTAAGATGTTATGAGTTGCATGATTTAATGTCACCCAAGCTAGGTGTGTCATTATGGTCCGTATGTACGTTTTTATGAAATTTATGATATTATTTATATTTTGCATGCGCCCCCACATACACAGTATGTATCTTGTGCTGACCTACATATTTATCTATGGGATACATTCTTACCATGATGTAGGTTCAGGTACTCAGCCGCAGCCGCGATAGTGATATCCGAGTGCCGTATCTACGTTCCTTCAGTGGTGAGTCCTCATGGTTCGAGGACCAAATTGCTAGTTTTGTTGCTGTTGTTTTGTGATCCCTTTGGTCTATTGAGTCAGTTGGGGTTTTGTCCTAATGGATCGTTGATTTTACTGTATAGAGGCTCTGTCAGACTAGTGTATTATTGGGTTGGTTTGTGTATAGACATTCCATATATGTACAGTCTAACGATATTCCATTCCATGTGTGATGTGATATGATATGTACTTATATACATATCATTAGCGTAGCGTTTATGTTGTTGTGCTAGAAACCAAGGATAGTGTTTTGGCTTAAAGGGTTAGCTTGAAGCTACGTGTAGCCTTGGGCACCGTGTGGCATCTCGGGATGATATTTCAGGGTGTTACAAACTTGGTATCAGAGCCTAAGGTTGTGAAGATTCCTAGGGAGTCTGACAAGCCGCTTTACATAAAGTCTTGAGCATCGATGTGTAGCGCGCCACACCTATGATGAAGAGGCTACGAGGTGTTCTACGAAAAGTTATTTCTTTCTTTCTGCAAGAGTCTATCATGCTTACAACTGTTTCCTTCTACTGTTAACTCCTGTGTTCTTATGACAGAAAATGCCTCCACATCGAGCTCATAGAAACAACAACCAACCTCAACCCACTGATCCATTACATAAGATGGTCTCCCATGCTGAATTTCAGGCAGCTTTTCTGACGCTAGCCCAGGCAGTTACAGCCAATACTCTGGCCAATGCTCCACTTTTGCAGGAAAATAATTGCACAGCAGCATGAATTCATGACTTTATATGGATGAATCTATCAGAGTTTCATGGGTCAAGAGTAGGTGAGGACCCACAGATGTATGTTGATAAAATAAAGAAAATTACACAGATTATGTATGTAAACAATGAAAAAAGTACAGACCTGGCTTCTTATCGGTTGAAGGATGTTGCCTATGACTAGGTGCAGATGTGGAATAAGGGTAGAAAGGAAGATACCGCTCCAGTGACTTGGCAATTTTTCCAAGATGCTTTCTTGGATAGATTCTTTCCACTTGAGTTATGGGAAGCTAAGAGAGAGGAGTTGATGAATTTAAGACAAGGCTCCATGTCGGTTAAGGAGTATTTTCTTAAGTTTAACCAGCTATTGAAGTACGCTCCCAATATGATGGCTGACTGGAGGACTACTATGAGCAAGTTTCTAACTAGGGTGTCGAGTTATGTGGTGAAAGAATGTAGATCTGTTTTGATCAACAGGGAGATTGATCTTCCTAGGTTAATGATTCACATCCAACAGATTGATTCAGATAAGATAAAGGAAAAAGAAAGAGTAAGAGGGATTAAGTGAGTCATATTAGAGCAACAGGGGTCTGGTCAGACTAGATTCTCTGAAGGGAGTCGCCCTCTGTTTCAGAGACGTCCATTTATACCTACACCTTCCTCAGCTAGTGCTCCCGTATATCAGGGTAAGCAAGAGCTCAGAAATAGGTCGGTACCTTCCAGGTCTCAGGACAGTGTAAGCAACCGACCTCATCCTCCTTCATGTGCTAAGTATGGTAAAGACCATTTTGGGGGTATTATATGGGGCAGCGGGGCTATTTTGGTATGGAAAGTTGGGCCACATACATATATGCCACACCTCCCGAAGCCCGTCCAGTTCCTCCTTAGGGTGCTTCATCAAGTACTGCTGGCGGTCAATGCCAGAATCATTTCTATTCTATACCACCTCTTTAGGAGCAGGAAGACTCTCCCGATGTTGTCACTGGTATGCTCCGTGTTTTCTATTTTGATGTCTATATGTTGATGGACCTCAGTTTGAGTTTTTCTTATGTGACACCTCTGGATGCTGTAAATTTTGAAATGGATCCTGAACTAATTTATGAGCCTATTTTGGTTTCTACTCTGGTAGGAGAGTCTGTCATTGCTAAGCGAGTGTATAAGAAATGTCCTATTACTGCCTATCATCGGGTTATGTATGATATTTTGATTTAGCTAGATATGGTTGACTTTGATATTATTCTGTGTATGGATTGGCTTCACTCATGCTATACATCTATTGGTTGTCGTACCCGTGTGGTGAAGTTTTAGTTTCCTGATGAACCTATCCTCAAATAGTCCGGGAGTTCTGTGATTCCTAAGGGTCATTTCATATCCTATCTCAAAGCTAGGAAGTTGATTTCCAAGGGTTGCATCCACCATTTGGTTCGGGTTAAAGACACTAAGTCTGAAACCCCGACTATTCAGTCAATTAATGTTGTTGATGAGTTTATTGATATCTTTTTGGAAGATCTCCCTGGAGTACCTCTTGATAGAGAGATAGAGTTCGGGATTGATCTTTTTCCTTTTACTCAGCCTATTTTTATTCCTCCATATCACATGGCTCCCGCAGAACTTAAAGATTCAAAAGAGGAATTGAAAGATCTTTTAGAGAAAAGCATTATCAGACCTAGTGTGTCTCTGTGGGGTTCACCTGTCCTATTTGTGCACAAGAAAGATGGCTCTTTGCGGATGTGTATTGATTGCTGGAAGCTTAATAGGGTTACTATCAAGAATAAATATTTGTTTCCTTGAATTGATGATTTATTTGATCAATTGCAAGGTGCGAGCTACTTTTCGAAGATAGACCTCAGATCCGATTATCACCAACTTAAGGTTAGGGAATTTGATATCCCCAAGATAGCCTTCTGAACCCGTTACGATCATTTTGAATTTCTAGTGATGTCTTTTGGTTCTACTCTGGTAGGAGAGTCTGTCATTGCTAAGCGAGTGTATAAGAAATATCCTATTACTACCTTTCATCAGGTTATGTATGATAATTTGATTGAGCTAGATATGGTTGACTTTGATATCATTCTGTGTATGGATTGGCTTCACTCATGCTATACATCTATTGGTTGTCGTACCTGTGTGGTCAAGTTTTAGTTTCCTGATGAACCTATCCTCAAATGGTCCGGGAGTTCTGTGATTCCTAAGGGTCATTTCATATCCTATCTCAAAGCTAGGAAGTTGTTTTCCAAGGGTTGCATCCACCATTTGGTTCGGGTTAAAGAACTAAGTCGAAAACCCCGACTATTCAGTCAATTAATGTTGTTGATGAGTTTATTGATATTTTTTCGGAAGATCTCCCTGGAGTACCTCTTGATAGAGAGATAGAGTTCGGGATTGACCTTTTTCCTGATACTCAGCCTATTTTTATTCCTCCATATCGCATGGCTCCCGCAGAACTTAAAGAGTTGAAAGAGAAATTGAAAGATCTTTTAGTCAAAAGTATTATCAGACCTAGTGTGTCTCCGTGGGGTGCACCTGTCCTATTTGTGCATAAAAAAGATGGTTCTTTACGGATGTGTATTGATTGCTGGAAGCTTAATAGGGTTACTATCAAGAATAAATATTCGTTTCCTTGAATTAATGATTTATTTGATCAATTGCAAGGTGTGAGCTACTTTTCGAAGATAGACCTCAGATCCGATTATCACCAACTTAAGGTTAGGGAATTTGATATCCCCAAGACAGCCTTCTTAACCCGTTACGGTCATTTTGAATTTCTAGCGATGTCTTTTGGGTTAACTAATGCTCTAGCAGCTTTCATGGATCTTATGAACCATGTATTCCGGCCATATCTTTATTTATTTGTAATAGTGTTCCTTGATGATATTCTTATTTACTTTTGAAGTGAGGGTGATCATGCGGATCATCTCCGAATCGTGTTAGAAACTCTTCGAACTCATCGATTGTACGCTAAGTTCAGTAAGTGTGAGTTCTGGCTTAACTTTATAGCCTTCTTAGGTCATGTTGTTTCTTCCGAAGGTTGTTACAGTTGATCCTCAAAAGATAAAGGCTATAAAGAGGTGGCGTAGACCTATTTCTCCTTCTGATATCTAAAGTTTCTTGGGTATAGCTAGTTATTATCGTCATTTTGTTGAAGGTTTTTCATCTATTGTGTCTCCTATGACCCGTTTGACCCAAAAGAAAGTGAAGTTCCTGTGGTTCGAATCTTACAAGAAGAGTTTTCAGGAGATGAAGACTCGACTCACTTCAGCCCCTATGTTGACTTTGCCTGATGGTGTTGATGGTTTTGTAGTGTATTGCGATGCTTCCAGAGTCGGTTTGGGTTGTGTATTGATGCAAAAGGGCAAGGTTATAGCTTATGCTTCAAGGAAGCTAAAGCCTCACAAGAAGAATTATCCTACCCATGACCTTGAATTAGCTGTCGTGGTTTTTGCTTTGAAAATCTGGAGACATTATTTGTATGGTGTCCATTTCGACGTCTTCATAGACCATAAGAGCTTACAGTATGTATTCACCCAAAAGGATTTGAATCCTAGGTAGAGACAATAGTTAGAACTATTGAAATATTATGATATGAGCGTGCTACATCATCCGGGCAAGGCCAATGTGGTAGCAAATGCCCTTAGTCGGAAGTCCATGGGTAGCGTAGCACATGTAGAGATTGGTAAGAAGGAGTTGGCCTATGAGGTACATCGTTTGGCTAGATTAGGGGTTAGGTTGTTTTGTGATACTGAGGGTAGTATAAGAGTGCAAAGCGGTTCCGCATCCTCTTTAGTTTCGAAAGTGAAGAAGAAGCAAGACAGGGATCCTACCTTGGTCAGGTTAAAAGAGTCAGTTAAAGACCAAAAGGTAGAGGTTTTCTCCCAAGGGGGCGATGGCATTTTGAGACTCCGAGAAAGATTATGTGTTCTTGATGTTGATAACTTGAAGCTGAGGATTATGGCTGAAGCACATAGTACGCGATACTCCATCCATCCTGGTGCTACCAAGATGTACCATGATTTGCGGGAAATCTATTGGTGGAATGGTATGAAGAGGAACATAGCAGAATTTATGGCGAAGTGTTCCACGTGTCAACAGGTTAAAATAGAGCATCAAAGTCCCAGTGGCGTGATGCAAGAGTTTAGCATTCCTACTTGGGAGTGAGAAGAAGTGAATATGGACTTCATAGTTGGTTTGCCTCCTTCTCGTCGCCATCATGATTTGATTTGGGTTGTCGTAGATCGGCTGATGAAATCAGCTCATTTCTTACCTTTGCATTCATTGTATACAGCTAAATATTATGCTAGAATATATATTCGGGAACTCGTCAGACTTCATGGAATCCCTTTGGCTATTATTTCTGATAAAGGTACTCAGTTTACCTCTCAGTTTTGGAAGTATTTCCAGAAGGGTCTCGGTACCCAAATTCGTTTAAGTTCTGCTTTCCATCCGCAAATAGATGGTCAGGGTGAGCGGACCATTCAGACTTTAGAAGATATGTTTAGGGCTTGTGTGCTTGATTTTAAAGGTAGTTGGGGTGAGCACTTAGCATTAATCAGGTTTGCTTACAATAACAATTTTTATGCTATTATTGGAATGGCCCCGTTTGAAGCTTTGTATGGTAGAAGGTGTAGATCACCCATTGGTTGGTTTGAAGTTGGTGAGTCTGCCGTGACTGGATCGCATGTGGTGTTTGAGTCCATGGAGAAGGTTAAGTTAATTCGAGAAAGGTTGAAAACCGCCCAAAGTCGTCAAAAATCATACGCAGATATAAGGAGGAAAGACCTTGAATTTGATGTTGGGGACTTAGTGTACTTGAAAGTTTCACCCATGAAAGGGGTGAAGAGATTTGGGAAGAAAGGGAAACTAAGTCCCCGTTACATTGGTCCCTATAAGATTGTGGATCGCATTGGGAAGGTAGCGTATAAGGTTGAATTGTCCGTGGATTTATCTAACATCCATCCGATTTTTCATATTTCTATGCTTAAGAAGTCTATTGGTGATTCTGTTGTGATTGGTCCTTCCGAAAGCTTGGATATTCAAGATAGTCTTTCATATGAAGAGATTACGATTGAGGTTTTTGACTTTCAAGTTCGTAGGCTAAGAAACAAGGAAGTTCCTTTGGTTAAAGAGCTTTGGCAAAATCAATCCGTCGAGAGTGCTACTTGGGAAGCCGAAGCGGATATGTGTGCCAAATATCCCCACCTCTTTCCTACGAATCCTAAGTATGTCAAAGGTATCGTTCTCTTTTGATTTAATCCTTATTCCTAGGTTTATCTTGGTTTGTGTGTTTTCTACGATATCCAAAAAAAATCTAGAATAGAGTATATGATTGGACAAGATGATTTTTCTCTATATACTCACTATCATAGTATTCTTGACCTACCTATCAACATTAAAGGATGAATGTTTCCAAGGGGGAGATGATGTGATACCCCGGAAAAATTTTTCGTTATGATCTTGAATGAAAATATGTTGAATTCTATTCTTTATCATGATTAATACTTTTTCTGTGTGGAATTTCTAGATATGCGACCCGTCATCCCGTAGAGTATCAAATAAGATTTCCAATGATATATGGATCATTGAAAATGGACACTTGAGCGATAAGTTATGATCATTCCGATCTAACCGTGAATAGTGGTGAACAGTAAATGTGCAGTAAAAAATTACTGAAGCCAGGCAAATTTTAGGTTCAACTTCAAATGATCATAACTCCTTGTACATAATGAACTGGGTGAGCTACTAAATATCAACAGAAAGCTCTGAAAGTCCTCTTTACAATGAAATTGGTTTCATCCAATTTGGCCATCGGAGCAAAACGTTATGGTCGATCTACTTCAGCCTATCAAAATAGTCCACCAAAGGACAGATTTGATATTATTTGATTTTTAAGTGTATTTTGGTCATTTTCACTCCAATCTATCCAGGTAAACCATGGATTTAAGTCCATTAAGAGCATGCAAAAGCTCATTTTTCTCCAAAATTTCCTAAGGCTCAAACCCCAACCCTACTACTACAAATTTCATCCTTCTAGGTCTCTTGATTGAATCATAGAAATTTTAAATTGATTTGAGATTCATTTGATCATGTTAAGGGCTTTGAGAAGCACCCTTTATTTTCGTGAATAAAGTTTCGGAGTTGGAAGTTCATATTCATCTTCCATTTATAGGTATGTGGGGCTTTGAACAAGATTATCCTTTCAATTTTGTGCCCGGTATTTTGTTGAATAACATTGACATGAGATTTTACATGTTTTACCATGAATTGGAAATATGGTTTTATATCTTATATTATTGTCCATGATCTATAGGATTATGTCATCCGATATGTGTATGATGTTGAAATGGAATTATGTCCAAAAAGTATTTGATTATGAGAGTATGATGATTTAATTTGTTAAGCCTTGATTTATACTATCATTCCACTATTTCCTTATCATGAATTTAAAATTGATATTGGAAATTCTATATCCCTACTATGGGTTGATGTCTCAAGTACCTTTAAATGAGAGTTAGATGGCAAATTAAGAAATGTTGATATTAAAGTTGCAATAAGTCTTGGTATTTTCTGGATGGTTTTGATGAGTTAGATTGTTGAAAATATTATGTATTGAGTCTTCATATCCTTGTACAGATGTTGAGTTGGTTATGGTTCAATGCGTTGATACGTTGAGGAAGATTAAAATATTTTGAGCTAAAATGTGTTGAGTTAGGAATCCACAAATTGATATGATCTGATAAATGAGAAAGATATTTGATTTGGTCTTTATCATAGACCCTTGTGATGTTGTGGTGGATTTCCTAACGCATTCTGAGCTTGTCGGGGAGTAGTACTTAGCACCGAGAGGGAAATTTGGTATTTCCTCAAACCTATGTGTTACCGTAGGGTTGTTTGATGATGATATTATTGGCCAGAGAGCCCGATTATGATTATTGCAGTTTTAAGGTCGTACTCCCTGGCAAAGAGTATGACGGTCCCGCCAATGGGAGTTTCAAACATTGGTATTCCACGTAGCTCACGTGGGGTTGTCGGTTATAGGAAACTCCCCTGTCCATAAGAGTCATGTTTATTGAAATACCGAATCACTCTGAGTTTTGATATGGTAAGTCAAGTTGCCTATGATGATCTATAATGATTTATGAGGTTTTTCACATACATTTCCTATCTAAGATGATATGAGTTGCATGATTCAGTGTCACTCAAGCCAGGTGTGTCATTATGGTCCGTATGTACGTTTTTATAAAATTTATGATATTATTTATATTTTGTATGTGCCTCCACATACTCAGTACGTATCTTGTGCTGACCCACATATTTCTCTATGGTATACATTCTTACCATGATGTAGGTTCAGGTACTCAACCACAGCCACAACAGTGATATCCAAGTGCCGCATCTACATTCCTTCAGCGGTGAGTCCTCATTGTTCGAGGATCAAGTTGCTAGTTTTGGTGTTGTTGTTTTGTGATCCCTTTGATCTGTTGAGTCGGTTGGGGGTTTGTCCCAATGGCTCGTTGATTTTGCTGTATAGAGGCTATGTCAGACTAGTGTATTGTTGGGTTGGTTTGTATATAGACATTCCATATAAGTACAGTCTAACGATATTCCGTGCCATGTGTGATGTGATATGATATGTACTTATATATATATCCTTAGCGTAGCGTGTATGTTGTTGTGCTGGAAACCAAGGGTAGTGTTTTGGCTTAAAGGGTTAGCTTGAGGCTACGTGTAGCCTTGGGCACCGTGTGGCATCTCGGGATGATATTTTGGGGCATTACAAAGACTATATTTTTATTTTGATTTTTTGTATTTCTTATGTACCAATTGTAGAGGGGTGCGGATAACTTAGGTAATTTGCATGGATAACTATTAGATAACTAGTACTTACTAGTTTTATCATTTTAATTGACATGCTATGTTATAATATTCTTTAATTTTTTATTTTAACCTTATTAATTCTTTAATATTATTTTTATGGTATTTTATATGTTCCATATTTCTAGTTTTTAGATAGTCAAGTAGATTCTCTTTCATAAGTATTTCTGTTAATCTTATTTCCTCCATATCTTTTCTCCAATATTCTAAGTATTCGTAGTTTATCATCTTATCCTAAAGTAGTTGTAATACTGCAAATTTCTCTGTAATAATTTATTCTAATTGTACTATATCTACCATTAAATTCAAGGTTATCTATTTCGTTAATTATCCTGTCTTTTTCTTCTATGAATAATTCTATAGCTAAAATTCTAAACTATCTTTTAACTCTAGTTGTTTTATGGTTTTATCTATCCAAATTAATCTTTCTTTTAATTGTTTTCTTCCTCTTCTAAGCTAGTTTCTATAATTAATTTCTTCATATATCCAACTTTGTTTTTCTCTAATGATAACGCTCAATCTACAGCTCACGTAGGAGTGTAAAGTGGTCGTTAGCAAATATAGAACCCAACCTGGGTTGGGTGTCGATCCCACAGGGAATAGCTTGGCCAACAAGTAAGCAACGGTTACTAGACTTTTAGTGCAAGTCTCGTAAAAAGGGGGGATTGTAATGTGTAACCAAAACAATAAAGTAAAAGCTGAAAATAGCAAAGTAAAAAGAGAAAGATTGTTACGTAAGTTGTAAACAATGAGAATTGAAGCGTTGGGGTTATGTCCACCTCCTGAGTTATACGTCTCTATTGGCTATGAGTGTGTAGAATTGTGACATGCATGTGCTTATAGAGAATTGTATTCGATGGTAAATCCAGGCGTCTTTCGACCTATTCGAGGATTATTTCACTTTAACTCTTTCGAGCTTAAAGAGTGTCTAACGGTACGAATTCTCCAAGAGGTTAGTCCAGTTACGGCACTAGCTTTTTAATAGGAAAGGGTGTCCTACTACCTTGACACTATCTCTTTTCCAGACAAATAACCTTTCTTTCGAACAAGTTAAATGTTATACTGGCATATTCTTGCGTTTGCAACCACAAAGAATGTAGATTAAGATGAAGAGAATAATGATATAAGCAGTATACGTGTCACGAACTCACAAACTCACAGCAATAGATAGTATCTCAGTTGGCTTCCATAACCCCAACAGAGAAGTTTAGTTACCCATGAATGCGAAGGAGATCACGATTGACATTGTTATTATATCACAATATTGGTTAATTGTGTGTAGCTCAAGTGATAGGCGTGAGGCGTGAATTCCTTAGCAAAGTAACGGTTCTCTTATTGCGGGTTTTAAGAATAGAAGAAAATAAGATTAATGGAAAGATTAGAAGAGTTGTAGAATTGTTGTGGTGGAAGAAGAGAGGGATGGAAGAAGATTAATTGTTTAATAGAAGATTGTTAAAAATCTCTAGCATGATAGGGTATTTATAATACCCATATCCTAATCCTACTAGGTAAATAAATATCTAACCAAATCCTACTAGGCTAATGGAATACTTAACCCAAATGTACTAGGTTAATGTAACATTATCATAATCCAAATAAACTAATGAAATACATAACCCAATTGTACTAGGTTAATGCATCATTGTCCAAATCCAACTAAGTTACTGCAAGTCCCCAAAGTCTTCAGAAATGTTGTTTTAGCCCGGGACAGATTTTCCATGCAGCGTTTTTGGTCCTTAGGCGTGTAAACTCCCTTTCCTTCCTTCGTGAGCTTTCTTTTGCGTCAAGTAAGCCATAAAATGCTGAATTCCGCATCATTTATACCTGAAACTTTGCTAATCATGTTCGTTAGCTCACTTATAGGAAAAAGGACTAAAAGTGCATGAAATATATAATTTGTTCTCAAAACTAGGCTAAAATATGGGCAAAATATATTGATATAGGCGTGTAAATTCGCCTATCATCATCTAACTCTTTAAATATATTCTAACATTTTTAATCTGTATAATACTCATCTGAATAATAATTGTCTACATATGAGCAGTAGCTTTCATTATATAGGTGTAAGTTTTCTATAGAACTTAATAACTCTTCTTCTTCATAATTCCATATCTTTTCCCATATTATTTTCTTCATGTCTATAATCTCTATATCTCTAAGTATATATAAAACAAGTATTCTAAATTTTAATCTTTTTAATCCTTCCAAATTTTCGTTAAGGTATTCTATATATTTTATATTTTTAGTTCTCAGGTATTCTTCTAAATTTGTTTTCATTAGTTTTTCTATTAATTGTATATTTTTTATATCCATTTTCCAATATTCTACGTAGTTCATCATGGTTGGTATGTAGGTTTGGCATGTAGGTATATATAGAGTAGGTAGGTAGGTATGGTATGCAATTTATTCTAGTCATAGTATATTTATCAAATATTTTTTCCCATATGATCTTTCTTTTATCTACTATTTCTATATCCTTAAGTACATACAAAACAAGTATTTTGAATTTATCTATCATTTCATCGGATAAGTAGGTAGTCATTCTCTTTCATAGGATGCTATTTTCAAAATATTCCCTTCAATCATATACATAACAAAATATGATTATTTTAGATTACTATGTACTAGATTATTCTTAAATAATTATGTTACTCTGTCACTATTAGCATGGTAGTCTGGATACTTTTCCCTTAAACAGCGCCTCTACACTGGTTACTCCCCTATCACGGCCTTCTTGCCTCACCAGTTTCACCTTTAGGATGGCATAGTCCTAGGAATTTTTCTCCTTTTCCTCTTTGCTAATAAACTTTGTAACATATTATTTTTCGAATAATTCTACTATATAATAACTAACATGAACTTATTTTATCATATCATGATTGTTAGGAATTTACGAATTTAGCTATTCACAATCATAAATAAATATACCTGTTCTGGTAGGTTTGATAATTCTGGGCTTTGTTCATCCATAGCTTTTCCTTTGAAATATATTTATTTTTATTAAATATTCAAAAGTATTTGTGTACAAGAGAGAAGGCTTGCTTCAACTCATGAAGTCTTGCGTTATCTTGGCAAATGACTTGCCTATTTATAATCTACAAAAGATGAAAAACATGTAAACTATTTACTATTCCTACTTTACATGTAAACAGTATTCTATTCCTACTTTTACAAAAAGTCTTCCTTTTCAAAAGTAGAAAAGGACTTAAAGTATAAAAAGATAAAAAACTATTTAATTCCTAAAACTAGACTAATAATGGCTTTTGTCAAAAAAAAGTCAAAAACTATATAAATAATTTATGTATTCTTACAATTCACATGTTAAAAACTTAGTTGATAAGTCATATGTTGCTTTCTTATCTTCAATGCTTTGGTCTTCTTGTCTTTATTTTTCCATCGGTCTGTGTTGCTTTATATCTTTTGTCGTGTATCTTCCAGTTGTCCTTCTTCGTTCTTATCTTTTTTTATTCTAGTTGAACTTCTTGGATAATATTATCTTCTCTATTACATCTCGAACATAAATGGCCTGGATATTTATGTCCTATCATTTTGCAATATCTTGTTAATAATTCTTCTAATAAATTCCTTCCCAATTGCTCTTGCAGTTGGTTGTTTTTCTAGATTGAGTAGTGTCAAAATCCATTGTCTAGCTTCTTCCATATCTGACTGTCATAGTTCCCTTGAATTTGATTAAATTATTTGATGATCGCTTAAATAATAGCTCCATATAGTGTTTCCATTTAGGTAGTTATTTGCTAATTCTTGAACAATTGAAGATATTCCAATAATTCATTTATTTGCATAAAAATTGGGTATCTCAATTTTAGGAATTTCTGGCTGTTGAACAATACCTTCCAGTATTATCATATCCCTAGTTAATCCTATTTTTACAACTTGTATAACTGGTTTGATCCCGTCATATAATATCTCTGCT
The DNA here is from genome assembly GCA_030864225.1 of Capsicum baccatum var. pendulum. NCBI lineage: Eukaryota > Viridiplantae > Streptophyta > Magnoliopsida > Solanales > Solanaceae > Capsicum > Capsicum baccatum. Next base: position 183,012,708 of record CM061558.1, on the reverse strand, counting down.
GGTGCAATATAACACTTTTTAAAAAATAGATTTCCTTTGGTTATGTTCTTATAGGTGGCAAATGCTTTATATAATTCTGGTATAGTTGTTAGTTCATCTCCTTCTTGGGTATATACGGTATTTAATAATCCATAACTGAAACAAGTTTTAACTAAGCTTGGGTTGGTTTTTGGTAGTGCGATTAACTTGTGGTAACATTGTAATTTTTGGGTTATATAGTTTGTGTTTGGTTCTTGGATATTTGTAGCTCTGGGGTTAAGATTTAGATAAGTCTGTATTTTGTGGATATTTTCTATGTATGCTCGAGTTATATGGTTATAGGCTTTTTTCATCTTGGTTCAAACTTTCTCGATATGTGGTAGTTTGTGGGGGTATGAACAAGGGATCTTTTTGTGTTTTTGGTATAAATGGTTTTTCAAATATCTTATTCATGTTCATGTTCTGATATCTTTTTCCACTAACTCCATTGCGTGTACCTGCAATTGTAGATTGATAAATGTTATGGGTTTTATGGAGTGTCCCAACGTATCCTTTTAGCTCTGGAATTTTGATGTCTTCCAATAGGACATAGCTCTGCATACTACTGAGTTATCTGATTCATAGCCTTAGACTTCAGTTTAACTTCATCAGTCTTTAGATTTTCTATTTCATTACCCATACTGTCCACTTTCATTGAAAGCATAGTTAGGGTTTTGAGTATCTTTTCTAAAGCATCATCATCTATTATATCAGCCTGTGTAGCTTTGTCTTGATGTGTAATCTGCAATGACATTCTTGTTAGTTGTAAGTGTAAAATTTAATATATTTAATACTAATCTCCAAATTTTCTTTATTGTAACTGAATTTTGTATTTTCTTTGTTAACCACGAACTTATCTGCGTATTATCTGTTCGTACAATAAACCTGTCATATGCAATATATGGCTCAAATGCTAATAAACATTTATATAATGAGCATAATTCTTTTCTATTTATTTCCCATTTTAATTTTGTTTCACTAAACGTACCTGAGTAGTATCTACAATGATGTTCTAATTTTTTTCTTCATATCTATATTTAAGTACTCCTCCATAACTATATTCGCTTGCATCTGCTTCTACTATATATGTAAAAATTTTACTTTCGTCTGAGAATTATAATTTTGGTAATTCTTTATAAAGTATTTTTATTTTCTGAACTTATTTTTAATCTTCTTCGCTGTAATTATACTCTACATTCTTTTTAAATTTTTCTATAATGGCTTTAGGTTTTCTACTAATTTTGCTATATATTCTCTTACTTGGTTTACTAATCCTAAAAATGATTGTAATTTCTTTTTTGTATCTAATTCTTCTTTTGAATTTATTATTTTTTGTACTATATGTTGTTGCATTTTTACTCTGCTTTTATCTATTTGTTTTCCTAAAAATTCTATCTAGTCTTTCATAATTTCAGCTTTCTTTTCACTTAAACTTATTCCTGATTTTTCTATTATATCTGTAAATTGATCTAATAGTTTTAAATGTTCCTCTTTAGTTTTTATATATAATAGTATATCATCTATGTATACTATACAATTAGGTAGTTGTTTAAAATAACTATCCATAAAGTGTTGGTATCTATCTGGTGCATTTTTATATTCAAATGGTAATACGTTCCATTCATAAAATCCTTGTGGTACTGTAAATGCAGTTAACTTCTTAGATTCTTCTTCTAACTTTAAATGGTAAAATCCTGATTTACAATCAAATTTACTAAAGTAATTATATCCTTGTATTTGTCTTATTTTGAATATTTTATTTGGTATTGGATAATTATATGCCATAGTTTTTGCATTTAGGTTTCTATAATCAATAACCATTCTAATTTTTCCTCTTTTTTGTTCACCGTGTTTATTTTCTATAAATGCTGAACTATTGTGTTTACTATTACTTTTTTGTAAATAATGTTTTTCTAATAATTCATCTATATGCATTTTAAATTCTTTTAAATCATCAAAGTTATATGTTAATGGTTTCTGGGTTATTATGCTATTTTTATCTATTAGCTCAATTTTTATAGTAGTTTTATGTTTTTCCCATCCTTTTAATGGATCTTCATTGTATAATTGTCTTAATTTTTTCTTTATTATTTCTACCTTATCTATTGAAAATATAGTCATTTCTTTTTTATTTATTAAAAATATAAGTAGTTCTATTGTGTCTTCAGTATCTTTTATATTTTCTAATTTTTGTGTGATTTTTTCACTTCCTTTTATCCAATCAGTTTTTATTCTTATTTTATTAATAACTTTTTTGCTCTTATCTTTTGTTTACATGGTATTCTAAACCACCAGTGTGTTTTATTTATTATATGTGGGTATAATTTATCTAAAAATGGCATTCCTAAAAGCATATCTTTTGATGTTAGTTCATAATTATAGATTTCTTCTATTGTTAATATCTTATCCCATACTTGTATTTTTACATTTCTAGCTTTATAATTAATTAAGATTCCTTCGTTATTAAATTGTCTAACTACTATTGGTGTTTTTAATTTATCTCATTTACTATTTGGTAAACAATTATATCTACATAAATTGGCTTCTGCTCCTGTATCTATCATAGGCGTATAATATCTGTTGTAATATGCTTCTACTATCATCTTTATTAATAGATATATTTTCATATCATGTCAAAGTTCTTTTTATTAATAATTTTTCTTTATTATATGTTATGGTGAAATGTGTATGTTCTATATTGTATGATTTTACTTGTTCTAACCATTTTATTTCTAATATTATGTCTGTTTTTTTGCATATCTTCCTTTATTTCAAATTCTATTTTTATTTTTCTAACTCCTATTATTATTTATTTTTCTGTTGTATCCTTAATAATTATTAAATTTCTTGGTAGATCTGCGCATATATTACTATTAGATTTTATTTTTTTCATTTTTACTAGATATTTTGCTATATAATTTTCTTCTTGTCCTGTATTTAAGAGTATTAAATATTCTTTTTCATTTATGGTTCTCATTATATAATATTGAGTTAAATTAACTGTTGAAGTTATTTCATAGTTTGTTCTTTTTTATGATCCTGATGATTCTGGTTTTCAAAAGCTATTCTTTTAGTTGTACTTATTCCATCATTTATTATTTCTAATCTTCTTCTATATCTTTGTCTTTGTAACTATAATCATTGTTATCAATTATTTTTACAAATTGTTCGAAAGGACTTTTGATTTGCATTTTATTAATTTTATTTTTTCCCGTTAGTTTTTATTTTGTTGTTAATACATATAGATTTTTACATCTTTCTGTAAATATTTTACTTCCTGGGTTAGTTCTATTCCTGATATTTTCTAATATAATACTAATGATTTATCTATGTTTTAATCTATCATTTCTACTGAATAATTCATACTTATTATAAATTTAAATTTTTGGTATACAAAATTTTCTTTTATGGCAGTTTTAATACTTTTTTCTATCGGTTTTATAATCCTATCATCTGCTAAATATAATTTTATTGGTGTATCTATTCCTTCTCTAAAACATGTTTTTATTAATATCTCTGTTCCTCCATGGTGTACATATTTTATTGGGTATTTACTTTTTATATCATTTATTTATTTATTAATTATTCTTTTTGTTACTAGTGGTCTACTAACTTTTCCTTTTGCATATTTACAATCTATTACATGCCCTTTTTGGCTTACTACATAGTATTCCTCTTTTCTTCTATTAAATATACTTTTTATTATTGGTATTTTAAATATTTTTTCTACACTAAAGTCTAACTCTTTTCCTTTTATTTATTTAAATATATTACTGTCAAATATTACTTTTTGGTCAATTCCTTCTTCATTTAAATATCATTCCTTTGTTATTATTTTTATATCTTCTTCAGTCATTTGATTCATCTAATTCACTATCTATGTCATTATTTGTTTTATTTTCTAAAATTTCATATATACTATCTTCACTTTCTAATTCATAATCTATATAACCTATTTGCATATATTCTGTATTTTCTATCTTTATTTCTCATACTTGTTTCTTTTTGGGGTCTTTAGGCTTTTTACAATCTCTAGCTAAATGTACTAGTTTTCCACAACTATAACAAGTACATTCTTTTATAGATTTCTTTTTCTTATATGGTCTTTTATGTTTATAATTTTTTACATAATATCTTTTTCTTGGTTTCTTATATTTGTATTTTGATTTTTTGTATTTCTTATATTTCTTATGTCTTTTTCTTTTCTTATAATATTTTTCTTCACATCCAAATTGAGGTGTTATTTTATCTTTGCAACATGCTAAATTTTTTATTTAATGTTTTTTCCATTTTCATTTCTTCTCTATATTTTTCACATAAATTTCTATACCATTGTTGTAAAAATTTTATTCTTGCTCCTAGGGTATCTACTATTTTTACTTCATTCCAACTCTTTATTATTTTTGAACCAAATGGTTCAAATAATTTAATAAAATATAATCTTCTTACTTCTTTACTTTCTTCTGTATTATATGTTCCTTTATAGTAGTATTCTTAAAATGCGCACGTATACTCATCTATATAGCACATATTACATACTGCTAGTTTTAACATTAAATTTCTATTTATATCTTTTTCTTTATTTTGTTCTTCTTTTGTTGTTTTCATACTGCTAAATTCATCTCTTATAGCTATTTTATATTTTTTCAATATGTCTATAGGTGTTAGTTTAGCTACTGTTGTTCCTTCCATTTTTTTATCATCTCTTGGTACCTTTTTACTTTTTCAGCTAAATTTAAAAACCATAATTTTGCTATTCCTATTAGTGTTCTTTCTATATATTCTAGTGTATCTATTGCATTTATATCATTGTCTAAGAATTATTTTGCTATATAACCTATCCATAATTGTATCATTTTATCTAAATCTATTACACAGTCTAAGTCTAAGAAGTTATAATTTTTATTAAATATCTATTTTGGTGTCCATTTATTATATTCATTTTTTAGGTTAAATTTTCTAAAATTATCTTTATAATACTATGTAGGTTTTCTTATTTCTGATGTACTATATATTATATTTTCATCGTCTTCTTTATCAAGTGTATTTATTTATGTGTTTATATTTTATAAGTTTTCTTTATTAATTACTTCTTGTTTTTCATTGATTTCTAACTTTTCTATATTTGTTAAGATTTCTGTATATGTTTCACTATCTTCCGAATCATAATTATTTGTTTCTTCAGCATCCATTATATTTATTTCTATTTCATTAGTTTCTAATTCTTTATTTTCTTCTTATAATTTTCTTTAAATTGATTTATCTCAATTAATAATTTTCGTTCCTTATCTTTTTCTTCTTTTTCTTTTTGTCTTTTTTTCATACAGATCTTTTAGCATTTGTAATTCTTTTTCTAATTCAGCAATCCTACTATTTTTAGTTTTCTCTATTTTTTGTATTTCTTCTGTAGTTTTTATTTTATTTTATCTATTTCTTTTTCCCTATCTATTTCTTCATTTTCTTTTGCTATTCTTACCATAACTTTAAATTTATCTTCTAATTTTAATTCTTTTTTTTCTAACATTAAATATAAATGTTCACCTATTTTCTTATATCTTCTTCCTAAATTGGAAAATACTAATCTTATTTTTAATCCTTAATGGTTTTCATAAGTTTTTTTATCTATTATAAATTCTTCTTTGTTCATTGTATCTACTTGATGGTGTATAAAACATGTTGATATATGTATTCTAGACTATCTATTTGTGATTCTAAATATGATATTTCTTCTTTTTGTGCATTTATTGATTTTTGACATACTCCTACAATCATATTATATTGTAGTCTTTCTTTTTTTATTTTTAATTCTCTTCGTTTTTCAGATATTATTTGCTTTATTTCTTTATATTTTTAGAATTTTATTATATTATTCATCTTTACAATATTTAAAATATTTTTGTGGATACCAAAATCTGATTTTATCATAATTAGGTGGTATATATCTCATTCTTCTAGATTTTAAATGAATTATTAATTTTGTCTCATTGCTAGATATTAAAGTAAATAAATAAGCTAATCTATTGGGATTTTTTTTGTTTTATTTAACTTCGTATATTCTGGGTAGTAACTAGTTAAAGTTTCTTTAATTTTTCTAAAAGCTTCTATATTTTTAAATGGTCTTCTCATCTTTAACAAATAAATAACAATGTAAATAATAATATCTCATAATTAATAATTAAATTAACATTTCTAACATTTTTCATAATTAAACAAAAATTATTAATTAAGATAAATCAATTTAAATAAAAATTAGAAGAAGAAAATAAAGAATTAGAAACTAATAAATAGAAATAAATACAATAGATTCTGAAGAAACAGATAATTGTGATTCGGAAGATAGTGAAACATATACAGAAATCTTAACAAATATAGAAAAGTTAGAAATCTATGAAAAACAAGAAGTAATTAATAAAGAAAACTTAGAAAATATAAACATGGAAATAAATATTCTTGATTAAAAAGACAATGAAAATATAATACCTAGTACATCAGAAATAAGAAAACCTACACATTATAAAGAAAAGTTTAAAAAATTTAACCTAAAAAATGAATATAACAAATGGACACCAAAACAGATAATTAATAAAAATTATAACTTCTTAGTCTTAGACTGTGTAATAGATGTAGATAAAATGATACAATTATGGATAGGATATATAGCAAATCAATTATTAGACAATGGTATAAGTGCAATAGATACACCAGAATATATAGAAAGAATACTAATAGGAACAGCGAAATTATGGCTTTTAAATTTAACTGAAGAAAGTAAAAAGGTATTAAGAGATGATAAAAAAATGGAAGGAACAACAGTAACTAAATTAACACATACCTACTTGTACATTTTTTAGATAACGTAGCTATGATACCAATTGTAGGGGAGTGCAGATAACTTGGGTAATTTGCGTGGATAACTTGTACATGGATTAGTAGATAACTATTATAACTAGCACTTACTAGTTTTATCATGTTAATTGAAATGTTATGTTATAATATTCCTTAGTTTTTTCTTTTAACCTTATTAATTCTTCTATATTATTTTTAAGGTATTCTATATGTTCCATTTTTCTAGTTTTTAGATAGTCAAATAGATTCTCTTTTATAAGTATTTCTGTTAATTTTATTTCCTCCATATCTTTTTTCCAATATTCGAAGTATTCGTAGTTTATCATTTTATCCTAAAGTAGTTGTAATACTGCAAATTTCTTTGTAATCATTTATTCTAATTGTACTATATCTGATATTAAATTCTAAGATACCAATTTCGTTAATTATCCTGTATTTTTCTTCTATGAATAATTCTCTGTCTAAATCATATTCTAAACTTTCTTTTAAATCTAGTTGTTTTATAGTTTCATCTATCCAAATTAATCTTTCTTTTAATTGTGTTCTTCTTCTAAGCTGGTTTCTATAATTAATTTCTTTGTATAGCCAACTTTTTTTTCTCTAACTCTTTTAATATATTCTAACATTTTTTATCTGTATCATATCCATCTGACTAATAACTGTCCAAATATGAGCAGTAGCTTTCATTATATAGGTGTAAGTTTTCTATAGAACTTAATAACTTTTCTTCTTCATAATTACATATCTTTTCCCATATTATTTTCTTTATGTCTATAATTTCTATATCTCTAAGTATACATAAAACAAGTATTTTAAATTTATATGTCATTTGCTTTTTCGTAATATTCTTTAGTTGTTTGTTTTAATCTTTTTAATTCTTCCATATTTTCTTTAAGGTATTCTATATATTTTATATTTTTAGTTCTCATGTATTCTTCTAAATTTGTTTTCATTAGTCTTTCTATTAATTGTATATTTTTTTAATCCATTTTCCAATATTCTACGTAGTTTATCATGGTTGATGCGTAGGTTTAGCATGTAGGTATATATAGGAGTAGGTAGATAGGTGTGGTATGTAATTTATTCTAGTCATAGTATATTTATCAAATATTTTTTCCCATATGATCTTCTTATATCTACTATTTCTATATCCTTAAGTACATACAAAACAAGTATTTTCAATTTATCTATCATTTCATCGGGTAAGTAGGTAGTCATTCTTTTTCATATGATGCTATTTTCAAAATATTCCCTTCAATCATACATAACAAAATATGATCATTTTAGATTACTATGTACTAGATTATTCTTAAATCATTATGTTACTCTGTCACTATTAGCATGGTAGTCTGGATACTTTTCCCTTAAACAACGCCTCTACACTGGTTACTCCCCTATCATGGCCTTCTTGCCTCACCGGTTTCACTCCTTAGGGATTTTTCTCCTTTTTCTCTTTGCTAATAAACTTTGTAACATATTATTTTTCGAATAATTCTACTATATAGTAACTAACATGAATTTATTTTATCATATTATGATTGTTAGGAATTTATCAATTTAGCTATTCATAATTATAAATGAATATACCTATTCTGGTAGATTTGATATTCTAGGTTTTGTTCATCCATAGCTTTTCCTTTAAAATATATTTATTTTTATTAAATATTCAAAAGTATTTGTGTACAAGAGGAGGCTTGCTTCAACTTATGGAGTCTTGCCTTTAACTTGCCGAAGGCTTACATATTTGTAATCTCAAAAATGGTGAAAAATGTGTAAACTATTTACTATTCCTACTTTCCACGTAAACTATATACTATTCCTACTTTTACAAAAAATCTTACTTTTCAAAAGTAGAGAAGGACTTAAAGTATAAAAAGACAAAAAAAAAAATTAAAGCCTAAAACTAGACTAATAATGACTTTTGTCAAAAAAGTAAAAAACTATACAAATAATTTACGTATTCTTACAATTCACATGCTAAAAACTTAGCTTGATTAGTCATATGTCACTTTCTTATCTTTAATGCTTTTGTCTTCTTGTCTTTATTTTTCCATCGGTCCGTGTTGCTTTATATCTTTTGTCGTGTATCTTCCAGTTGTCCTTCTTCGTTCTTTTCTTCTTTTATTCTAGTTGAACTTCCGGGATAATGTTATCTTCTCCATTACATCTCGAACATAAATAGTCAGGATATTTGTGTCCTATCATTTTGCAATATCTTATTAATAATTCTTCTGAAATAAATCCCTTCCTAATTGCTCTTACAGTTGGTTGTTCTTCTGGATTGAGTAGTGTCAAAATCCATTGTCTAGCTTCTTCCATATCTGACTGTCGTAGTTCCCTTGAATTTGATTAAATCATTTGATGATCGCTTAAATAATAGCTCCATATAGTGTTTCCATTTAGGTAGTTATTTGCTAATTCTTGAACAATTGAAGATATTCCAATAATTCATTTATTTGCATAAAAATTGGGTATCTCAATTTTAGGAATTTTTGACTGTTGAACAATATCTTCCAGTATTATCATATCCCTGGTTAATCCTATTTTTACAACTTGTATAACTGGTTTGATCCCGTCATATAATATCTCTGCTGGTGCAATATAACACTTTATAAAAAATAGATTTCCTTTGGTTATGTTCTTATAGGTGGCAAATGCTTTATATAATTCTGGTATAGTTGTTAGTTCATCTCCTTCTTGGGTATATACGGTATTTAATAATCCATAACTGAAACAAGTTTTAACTATGCTTGGGTTGGTTTTCGGTAGTACGATTAACTTGTGGTAACATTGTAATTTTTGGGTTATATAGTTTGTGTTTGGTTCTTGGATATTTGTAGCTCTGGGGTTAAGATTTAGATAAGTCTGTATTGTGTGGATATTTTCTATGTATGCTCGAGTTATATGGTTATAGGCTTTTTTCATCTTGGTTCAAACTTTCTCGATATGTGGTAGTTTGTGGGGGTATGAACAAGGGATCTTTTTGTGTTTTTGGTATAAATGGTTTTTCAAATATCTTATTCATGTTCATGTTCTGATATCTTTTTCCACTAACTCCATTGCGTGTACCTGCAATTGTAGATTGATAAATGTTATGGGTTTTATGGAGTGTCCCAACATATCCTTTTAGCTCTGGAATTTTGATGTCTTCCAATAGACATAGCTCTGCATACTGCTGAGTTATCTGATTCATAGCCTTAGACTTCAGTTTAACTTCATCAGTCTTTAGATTTTCTATTTCATTACCCATACTATCCACTTTCATTGAAAGCATAGTTAGAGTTTTGAGTATCTTTTCTAAAGCATCATCATCTATTATATCAGCCTGTGTAGCTTTGTCTTGATGTGTAATATGCAATAAAATTCTTGTTAGTTTTGATTACTTCAATTGTAAATGTAAAATTTAATATATTTAATTCTAGTCTCTGAATTTTCTTTGTAGTAACTGATTTTTGTATTTTCTTTGTTAACCACCAACGTTCCTGCGTATTATATGTCTGTACAATAAACTTGTTATATATAATATATGACTCAAATGATAATAAATATTTATATAATGAGCATAATTCTTTTCTATTTATTTGTCATATAATTTCTGTTTCATTAAACATGCCTGAGTAGTATCTACAATAATGTTCTAATTTTTCTTCTTTATATCTATATTTAAGTACTTCTCCATAACTATATTTGCTTGCGTCTTCTTCTACTATATATGTAAATTTTTTAATTTCGTCTAGGAATTGTAATTTTGATAATTCTTTACAAAGTATTTTTATTTTCTGAACTTGTTTTTTATCTTCTTCGTTGCAATTATACTCTACATCCTTTTTTAATTTTTTCTGTAATGACTTTAGGTTTTCTGCTAATTTTGGTATATATTCTCTTACTTGTTTACTAATCATAAAAATGATTGTAATTTCTTTTTTGTATCTAATTCTTCTTTTGAATTTATTATTTTTTGTATTATATGTTGTTGCATTTTTACTCCACTTTTATCTATTTGTATTCCTAAAAATTCTATCTGGTCTTTCATAATTTCAGCTTTCTTTTCACTTAAACTTATTCCCGATTTTTCTATTATATCTGTAAATTGATCTAATAGTTTTAAATGTTCCTCTTTAATTTTTGTATATAATAGTATATCATCTATGTATACTATACAATTAGGTAGTTGTTTAAAATAACTATCCATAAAGTGTTGTTATCTATCTGGTGCATTTTTATATCCAAATGGTAATATGTTCCATTCATAAAATCCTTGTGGTACTGTAAATGCAGTTAACTTCTTAGATTTTTCTTCTAACTTTAAATGGTAAAATCATGATTTACAATCAAATTTAGTAAAGTAATTATATCCTTGTATTTGTCTTATTTTTAATATTTCATTTGGTATTGGATAATTATACATCATAGTTCTTGCATTTACGTTTTTTATAATCAATAAACATTCTACTTTTTCCTTTTTTTTGTTCACTATGTTTATTTACTATAAATGTTGGACTATTGTGTTTACTATTACTTTTTTGTATATATTATTTTTCTAATAATTCATCTATATGCATTTTAAATTCTTTTAAATCATCAAAGTTATATGTTAATGGTTTCTGGGTTATTATGTTATTTTTATCTATTAGCTCAATTTTTATAGTAGTTTTATGTTTTTCCCATCCTTTTAATGGATCTTCACGGTATAATTGTCTTAATTTTTTCTTTATTATTGCTACCTTATCTATTGAAAATATAGTCATTTCTTCTTTATTTATTGAAAATATAACTAATTCTATTGTGTCTTCAGTATTTTTTATATTTTCTAATTTTTGTGTGATTTTTTTACTTCCTTTTATCCAATCAGTTTTCTTTCTTATTTTATTAACAACTCTTTTTGCTCTTACCTTTTGTTTATATGGTGTTGTAAACCATCGGTGTTATCTATTTATTATATGTGGGTATAATTTATCTAAAATTGGCATTCCTAAAAGCATATCTTTTGATGTTAGTTCATAATTATAGATTTCTTCTATTATTAAATCTTATCCCATACTTGTATTTTTACATTTCTAGCTTTATAAATAATTAAGCTTCCTTCGTTATGAAATCCTCTAACTACTATTGGTGTTTTTAATATATCCATGTACTATTTGGTATAAATAATTATATCTACATAAATTGGCTTCTTCTCTTGTATCTATCATAGGCGTATAATATTTTTTGTAATATCCTTCTACTATTATCTTTATTAATACATATATTTTCATATCATGTCAAAGTTATTTTTATTAATAATTTTTCTTTATTATATGTTAATGGTTAATTGTGTATGTTCTATATTGTATGGTTTTACTTTCTATTTTGATTTTTCTCACTCCTATTATTATTTCTTTTTCTGTTGTATGCTTAATAGTTATTAAACTTCCTGGTAGATCTAGGCATATATTACTATTAGATTTTATTTCTTCATTTTTACTAAATATTGTGCTATATAATTTTCCTTTTGTCCTGTATTTAGGAGTATTAAATATTCTTTTTCATTTATTGTTCCTATTATATAATATTGAGTTAAATTAACTGTTGAAGTTATTTCATAGTTTGTTCTTTTTTATGATCCTGATGATTCTGGTTTTTCAAAAGCTATTCTTTTAGTTGTACTTATTCCATCATTTATTATTTCTAAATCTTCTTCTATATCTATGTCTTTGTAACTATAATCATTATTATAAATTGTTTTACAAATTGTTCAAAAGGACTTTCTATTTGTATTTTATTAATTGTATTTTTTTCCCATTATTTTATATTTTGTTGTTAATATATATAGATTTTTACATTTTGCTGTAAATATTTTACTTCCTGAGGTTAGTTCTATTCCTGATATTTTCCGATATAATACTAATGATTTATCTGTATTTTTATCTGTTATTGCTACTGAATAATTTGCACTTATTATAAATTTAAATTTTGGGTATATTAAATTTCCTTTTATGGAAGTTATTATACTTTTTTCTATAGGTTTTAAAATTCTATAATCTGCTAAATATAATTCTATTGGTGTATTTATTCCTTCTCTAAAACATGCTTTTATTAATATCTCTGTTTCTCCAAGGTGTACATATTTTATTGGGTCTTTACTTTTTATATCGTTTATTTCTTTATTAATTATTCTTTTTGTTACTAGTGGTATACTAGCTTTCCTTTTGCATATCTACGGTCCATTACATATTATTTTTGGCTTACTATGTAGTATTCTTCTTTTCGTCTACTAAATATGTTTTTTTATTATTAATATTTTAAATATTTTTTCTACATTTAAATCTAATTCTTTCCTTTTATTTGATGTATTTCTTTTTCCCTATCTATTTCTTCGTTTTCTTTTGCTATTCTTACCATAGATGTTAATTTATCTTCTAATTTTAATTCTTATTTTTCTAACATTAAATATAAATTTTCACCTATGTTCAGATATCTTCTTCCTAAATTGGAAAATGCAATTCTTATTTTTAATCCTTTATGATTTTCATATATTTTTTCATGCATTATAAATTCTTCTTTGTTCATTTTATCTACTTGATGGTGTATAGATCATGTTGATATATGTATTCTAGACTATCTATTTGTGATTCTAAATATGATATTTCTTCTTTTTGTGCATTTATTGATTTTTGACATACTCCTACAATCATGTTATATTGTAGTCTTTCTTTTCTTATTTATAATTCTCTTTGTTTTTAAGATATTATTTGTTTTAGTTCTTTATATTTTTAGAAGTTTGTTATATTATTCATCTTTACAATATTTAAAATATTTTGGTGGATACCGAAATATGATTTTATCATAATTAGGTGGTATATATCTCATTCTTCTAGATTTTAAATGAATTATTAATTTTGCCTCATTGCGAGATATTAAAGTAAATAAATAAGCTAATCTATGGGAATTTTCTTTTGTTTTATTTAAATTTGTATATTCTGGGTAGTAACTACTTAAAGTTTCTTTAATTTTTCTAAAAGATACTATATTTTTAAATGGTCTTCTCATCTTTAACAAATAAATAACAATGTAAATAATAATATCTCATAATTAATAATTAAATTAACATTTCTAACATTTTTCATAATTATCTTTTTCTTTATTTTGTTCTTCTTCTGCTGTTGTCATAGTTCTAAATTTATCTCTTATAGCTATTTCATATTTTTTCAATATGTCTGTAGGTGTTAGTTTAGTTACTATTGTTCTATCTATTTTTTTATCATCTCTTAATACCTTTTTAATTTATTCAGTTAAGTTTAAAAACCATAATTTTGCTATTCCTATTAGTGTTCTTTCTATATATTCTGGTGTATCTATTGCATTTATATCATTGTCTAATAATTGTTTTGCTATATATCCTATCCATAATTGTATCGTTTTATCTACATCTATTACAAAGTCTAAGTCTAAGAAGTTATAATTTTTATTAACTATCTGTTTTGGTGTTCATTTGGTATATTCATTTTTTAGTTTAAATTTTTTAAACTTATCTTTATAATGTGTAGGTTTTCTTATTTCTAATGTACTAGATTTATCTCAATTAATAATTTTTGTTCTTTATCTTTTTCTTCTTTTTCTTTTTGTCTTTTTTTTCATACAGATCTTTTAGCATTTGTAATTCTTTTTCTAATTCAGCAATCCTACTATTTTTAGTTTTCTCTATTTTTCATATTTCTTCTGTAGTTTTTTATTTTATTTTATCTATTTCTTTTTTTCTATCTATTTCTTCGTTTTCTTTAGCTATTCTTACCATAGCTGTTAATTTATCTTCTAATGTTAATTCTTCTTTTTCTAACATTAAATATAAATGTTCACCTATTTTCTTATATCTTCTTCCTAAATTGGAAAATACTATACTTATTTTTAATCCTTCATGGTTTTATATGTTTTTTCATCTATTATAAATTCTTCTTTGTTCATTTTATCTACTTGATGTTGTATAGATCATGTTGATATATGTATTCTAGACTATCTATTTGTGATTTTAAATATGATATTTCTTCTTTTTGTGCATTTATTGATTTTTGACATACTCCAACAATTATGTTATATTGTAGTCTTTCTTTTCTTATTTTTAATTCTCTCTATTTTCAGATATTATTTGTTTTAGTTCTTTATATTTTTGGAATTTTGTTATATTATTCATCTTTACAATATTTAAAATATTTTGGTGGATACCGAAATCTGATTTTATCATAATTAGGTGGTATATATCTCATTCTTCTAGATTTTAAATGAATTATTATTTTTGCCTCATTGCTAGATATTAAAGTAAATAAATAAGCTAATCTGTGGGGATTTTCTTTTGTTTTATTTAACTTTGTATATTCTGGCTAGTAACTAGTTAAAGTTTCTTTAATTTTTCTAAAAGCTTCTATATTTTTAAATGGTCTTCTCATCTTTAACAAATAAATAACAATGTAAATAATAATATCTCATAATTAATAATTAAATTAACATTTCTAACATTTTTCATAATTAAATTAACATTTCTCATAACTAAATTAACACATGCCTATTTGTACATTTTTTAAATAACATAGCTTTGATACCAATTGTAGGGGGTGCAGATAACTTGGATAATTTGTGAGGATAACTTGTACATGGATTAGTAGATAACTAGTATAACTAGTATTTTTAATTTTTCTATTTCAAATTCTATTTTAATTTTTCTAACTCCTATTATTATTTCCTTTTTTTGTTGTATCCTTAATAGTTATTAAACATCTTGGTAGATTTGGGCATATATTACTATTAGATTTTATTTCTTCACTTTTACTAAATATTTTGCTATATAATTTTTTTCTTGTCCTGTATTTAAGAGTATTAAATATTCTTTTTCATTTATGGTTCTCATTATATAATATTGAGTTAAACTAACTGTTGAAGCTATTTCATAGTTTGTTCTTTTTGATGATCCTGATGATTCTGGTTTTTTAAAAGCTATTTTTTTTGTTGTACTTATTGTATCATTTATTATTTCTAAATCTTCTTCTATATCTATGTCTTTGTAACTATAATCATTATTATCAATTGTTTTACAAGTTGTTTAAAAGGACTTTCTATTTGTATTTTATTAATTTTATTTTTTATCGTTATTTTATGTTTTGTTGTTAATACATATAGATTTTTACATCTTGTTGTAAATAATTTACTTCTTAGGGTTAGTTCTATTCCTGAATTTTTCAATATAATACTAATGATTTATCTATGTTTTTATCTGTTATTGCTACTAAATAATTCACACTTATTATAAATTTAAATTTTGGGTATATTAAATTTCCTTTTATGGTAGTTATTATACTTTTTTCAATATGTTTTATAATTCTATCATCTACTAAATATAATTCTATTAGTGTATCTATTCCTTCTCTAAAACATGCTTTTATTAATATCTCTGTTCCTCCAAGGTGTACATATTTTATTGGGTCTTTACTTTTTATATCCTTTATTTCTTTATTAATTATTCTTTTTGTTACTAGTGGTGTACTAGCTTTTTCTTTTGCATATCTACAGTCTATTACATGTTCTTTTTAGATTACTACGTAGTATTCTTCTTTTTGCCTACTAAATATGTTTTTAATTGTTTGTATTTTAAATATTTTTTCTACACTTAAATATAATTTTTTTCCTTTTATCTCGTTAAATATATTACTATCAAATATTATTTTCTGATCTGTTCCTTCTTCATTTAAATATTCTTCCTTTGTTATTATTTTTATATCTTCTTCAGTCATTTAATTCATCTAATTCACTATCTAGTTATTATATATGGGTATAATTTATCTGAGAATGGCATTCCTAAAAGTATATCTTTTGATGTTAGTTCATAATTATAAATTTCTTCTATTGTTAATATCTTATTCCATACTTGTATTTTTATATTTCTAGCTTTATAAGTAATTAAGCTTCCTTCGTTATTAAATCTCCTTACTACTATTGGTGTTTTTAGTTTATCCCATTTGTCTTCTGGTAAACAATTATCTCTACATAAATTGGCTTCTACTCCTGTATCTATCATAGACATATAATATCTGTTGTAATATCATTCTACTATTATCTTTATTAATATATATATTTTCATATCATGTCAAAGTTCTTTTTATTAATAATTTTTCTTTATTATAAGTTATGGTTAATTGTGTATGTTCTAATTTTTCTTCTTCATATCTACATTTAAGTATGTAAAAAATGAAGAAATAAAATCTAATAGTAATATATGCTCAGATCTACCAAGAAGTTTAACAACTATTAGAGATACAACAGAAAAAAAAAAATAGGAGTTCAAAAAAAAAAGAATTTGAAATAAAGAAAGATATGCAAAAAACAGACATAATATTAGGAATAAAATGGTTAGAACAAGTAAAACCATACAATATAGAACATACACAATTAACACATACCTACTTGTACATCTTTTTAATAACGTAGCTCTGATACCAATTGTAGGGGGCGCGGGGTTGGCTATACGAAGAAATTAATTATAGAAACCAGCTTAGAAGAGGAAGAAACCAATTAAAAGAAAGATTAATTTGGATAGCTAAAACCATAAAACAGCTAGAGTTAAAAGATAGTTTAGAATATGATTTAGACATAGAATTATTCATAGAAAAAAAAAACAGGATACTTGATAAATTAGATAACCTAGAATTTAATATCAAATATAGTACAATTAGAAAGGATAATATTATCTTCTCCATTACATCTCGAACATAAATGGTCTGGATATTTGTGTCCAATTAACTTGCAATATCTTCTTAATAATTCTTCTGAAATAAATCCTTTCCTAATTGCTCTTGCAGTTGGTTGTTTTTCTAGATTGAGTAGTGTCAAAATCCAGGTGCTGTTTAAGGGAAAAGTATCTAGACTACCATGCTAATAGTGACAGAGTAACATAATTATTTAAGAATAATAAAGTACATAGTAATCTAAAGTGATCATATTTTGTTATATATATGATTGAAGGAAATATTTTGAAAATAGCATCATATGAAAAAGAATGACTAATTTATCTCATTTGGGATATCGATAAAATAATAAAAGTTGGATAAGTAGGGATATCCTAAGATTAATCCTAGAATAAATTTTATTGTATATTTAGTAAATGGTATATATTTATTCGAGGATAAATATACACAGTTTACCAAATACAGTATAAATTGTATCACACCTTATCTCGTTTACCAAATGACAAAATTTTTATAAAAATAATAATTGTTAGGTTACATTATATATTAAGTATAAAACATTATAAAAATTATATAAATTTCTTAAGATAAAAAAGTGTCACGACCCGAACTAGGGCCTGGCCGTGACGGACTTCTCGAACCATGAAGGCCCAAAACGCCCTTTTTTATCTGGTAATCATGCACAACATTCATATAAATAAATAAGATGCGGAAACATAATCAACTATGGAAACATGGTCAAATTCTAATTTCAACATAAGTACGGAAATTGTAGTGCAACTACATCTAAATAACATCGGACTCAGTCTGAGAAATCTCTACTATATGAAAATCTGACAATTGTCTGAAAAACCAAAACAATAATAAGAGACATAATATGAAAAATGGGCCTTCTGAAATAAAGAATGCTCACCAACTGAACACTGCAACTCTGTCTGACGAATCTACTGCCTTTCTGGACCCCTAGACTGAGCCTCAGAACCTGAAGGGAGGAGGGGGGTAAATACAGATGTACTGGTATGCAAAGTATTCCAAAATAAAGCTTTTATATAAATAAAATAGTTGAGAGCAACTTGGAAAAACACTATATATCAAGTGGTTTTCAAAACCCATGGGCGCATTTCTGAAAAACATGTAACCTGTCTGTCAATGCAAGTTCTGATCTGTATATTACTTCTGAGTTAGGTGGTACTCCCCTACAATTCTGATATTCCACGGGCGGTATGGAATCCACCATTGACTCGGCGGGGAATCTCCAACCCAAGTGTACCGCAACGATTAGAGTTCCTGAATCTGATTTGCCACAGGGCTCTAAGCCAGCATAATAAATAAACCTGGATCGGCAAATCATAGTTTTGGGCGATGAGTTGCTTAATACTTACGCCTTCTTTGGGGAACCACCTAAACTCTCTTTATGCCCAATTTTATATTGTTCTAAATCATGCATGTTTCTAGTTTCGACATCTGAAAAGTCTGATTTCAAACATGCATTAAATCTATTCTGAACTATCATGGTATAATCTGAATTGGTGTCATCACACCAAGACTTGCAAGTCCTATTTTTGATCCATGATGGATCATGCATAATTCTTTCATTAAAACACAGTTCAGACCACCTAAACAAGCAAACAATATAAAAGATTTCATGTTTCGAGAACACATGTCAAAACTATGTTGAGATTGTTCAAACATATGGTGGTCATGTTCTTTTGGCAAAATCATGCACTCTTTCATTATATGAATATTTTCAACATTTATCAATATGCACAACCCTCTCTTTCGAATTCAAAACCATAAATCAATTTGTAGCATTAATAAAGATATTTCATATAATGCTTTTCAAGATACATTCAAAACAATCCATATCATAAGAAAATTGGGAAAATCATACCAAGAGAGGGATTCATGTGCGTCATGCTCTCAATTCATTCATAAATCATAAAACCTGTGCATTCGTATATATAATTACAAATCAATTTCGGAAAGGTCAAACAATACCGTCAAGATTTCTAAAATATGGATGTATTCATAAATCTGAAAACCTCTTTCTTAAAATCATGATTTCTATGCTCATTAGATTTTTAGAAAAACCCCGCGTACCTTAATTCTGGAAGATAATAGGTAATTCTTGAAGCTTACGGATTGGGGATTCCAATTCTTCAATCGTTTTTGAAAACCCACGGTTGAATCTTGAGATATTTGGGTTTTGAATTTGAAACCCTAGGGTGAGTTCTTAATGAATTTTGGTGAAAGTGTATGTATTTAGATGTATTGGGGATTAAATCCCATGTTTGGATGGGTTTGGGGCCATGGGAAATGTCTAATTTGGTCTTGGAATTTAAAATTCGGGATTGGAACTCCGTATAAATCTTCACTGCGATGTGCTGGAAATCGTGGTGAGCTACTGGAATTGACAATTGTCAATTTAAGGCTCATCGCGATGCGATGGCTAGTCAATTGGGAACACTGACACTAAAAGTGCTTTAACTTATTCACCAAGTGTTCGTTTTAGGCAAATTTGGTATCAATAGAAAGCTAATTCGAAGATATTTCATTTGATATATAGTACGCCACCCAGTTCGATATATGAAAGCAGATATGGTCTATTGAAGTTGACTCAAGTTTTGATGCTCACTAAAACTCAAACTATAGGAAAGCTTTCAACTTGACCTTGAGTTATGGGACCTATATGATCTCAATTCATGCTTAAATGGTTACCATACTACATACTTGATTAGCATGAAAAAATTTGCATAGGATTTATGCCTTTTGGATCATCTACGCATAAAAATGACGATTTTCATTCTAGTCTGAAACACGGGGCATTACAATATCTCTCCCTTGGGATCATTCATCCCTGAATGATGGGTAGGAATGTTGAAGCTTAAACGTATGGAATAACGTGGACCTGATGTGTCTTCTAAGAAAGCATATAACTGATTTAAAATATTTAAAATTCTATCATGAAACTGAATTCTGAGTTGACTTGACTTCACTTACTTCAAGGGGCTGATTCATGCTGAGAGTTTAAGATCCCCTTGAGGTGTTATGATCAAATCATGCATATTGAATTGAGAATTGATAACTTATGCAAGTACAAATCATGAGGCAACATGTCTAAGATCTCACCAGGTTACTGTATTGCCTGAGCTAAAATACTTGGAAACATTTGAAATTATGCTCTGCATTCTTATAAACCGAGTCATGACTAAGTAGCTGAATCTGAAACATGATGCTTTGACTGAACTGAATTTGCAACTTACATGGATAAAATAGATTATCTCTTGGGATGGTCATACGCTTGAGGATTTGGATAGTTGGACTGGGTGAAAAGGTGGAAAACCATAGTAACTTGTCTATCTGATTGCTCAAATGAATTACTGGCTATACAGACTGAATTATGCTGGACCCTCATACTTAACTGGAGTATCTCCTTCAACACTCTTTCTAAAGAAGTCATAGTAGTGTTAGGGAGTAAAGAATCTTGGGCACTAGTTACACAAGACATCTAACTAAGGAATCACAGCAATGACACTACTCTATAGCATGAAATATAGATATATATAACTCATAAACTAGGATAGAATTACTAAGCCTTAGGCAATGCAACTTCTTACTTTCAAGCTTAGCACACTTCTCGAATACATCCTTAACTATATTATTCCCTTTAAATACCATACTCGTTGATTCAAATTGTAATCATTATATGGGCATACTTCATATATTCTCTAATCTACTATCAATATAACTCCCACGTGCTACCCCAAGAACATACACACACCACTAACCATCACATCTATCAAAGACTTAGCCCTATACCTTATTTCACACTTATGGCCTTATCTAAAATAAGCATTCTATGATCTTTCATTAACAAGAACATTTAATCATCACCACTATCATCGCATAAGGAGCAGTCACTAAAAGGTTAGAACATAAGACCTTGAAGCATGGAAGGATATTATATGAAACTTGACACTTAACTAAGGTTGAAGGAATAGCAAATCAACATCAGGGATTCATCAAAGTGATCTGAATTGGGGCATACATAACTATAAACTGAATCTCGTCAATCGTAAAGAGTATAGCATAAATTATAGGATCTGAGCACACTATAAAGCGTGAGTACATGAGTCATGAGCTGCACGACCTCAATTTAAAGTCCATGACTTATAAAATGTGATCCCGACTACTAAATGAACTGGAATTCCTTATTTAGGAACTAGAAGAGCATGTGATACTATATCGTAGGCATGCACATGAACTATGATCATGGGACTGAAACGTAAGGTATGAGTAGGTATTGGGGTAACTGAAAAACACTGAAATAAGAATGGGTTGAGTCTCGCCCTCACTTTTTGATGTTCTATATCATACTGGCATCACTACTAGAATTTGGGAGCCTAACCTAGTTACTGATTCTATCATCTCCCTCTTAGATTTAAGCCATAATCTGAAGTTTGAGAGATCCCTTACTAGACTCTAAACTAAACTATTCTTAACGCACTCCGGGGTTTGGAATATGACAATACATGCGTATCATAGAATTTAATCCGATTGACTACACCTGGAAGTGGAAAACCCAATATTAATACTATCTTCCAAGATAAACTCTATCTTTCTATAGTTATCACATAATACTGGAACACTTACTTTGGATCTTCATAAGTATCCCTATAGTTGGAGTGTACACCCTCTAGGGCTTCAACTCTTATTTCTGTTAGCTTAATCTTCAACAACTCAAACTTAGATTCTAACACTTAGAATGGATACCACCAAGCCTCTGATGAACCATACTACTTCCATCATAGAGTATCAATATCGCGACTCCAAACTTATGTCTCATTACTATAAGAATCAAGATCATATAAAAAGGCTCAACACTATAAATCAAAACTCTTTAACCTGGCTATTTAGAGCCCATATACTAGTATTTCTCCATCTAGCAGCTCAATGGTACTACTAGCCACACGCAATATGTAATAGTCTTAGAGAAATGCCATAACTCCATATCACCTTGGGCATACTTACACACCATACCTACAACATTATACTTCATTACGAATCAACTTAAACTTAAGCCATTTCTTACACCGTTCAAGCCTATTAGATTACTTCCATATAACTAGCATCATTAACCAAGAAATCATCACATCCACCTTTATGGACTTCAACTATTCAAAACTTAATGTCTAGTGCTAAACATGATTTTGAAATCCAACCTTATGCATGATTCTCACTTGGGAACCTTGAAATAAACATCAAGAAACACTAGTACACTAGAACTTTGTTACAACAATAATCGATCTTGATCATACGGTCTTCCTTATCATAACTCATTAGCATGTACTATTTCAACACATCAAGCCTACTAATATATTCCACAAAACATACATCATAAATCTCATGCCATTATTTTTACCACCACATTCTACACTTAAATTCAAGTCTACAGTTTAGCACCAATTATCTATCACCAATAACGAATGCAACATAATATACTAATCCATCAAATTGGAACATTCTAGCCTAATACCTCAAAATTTGCTACATACCTTCTCATAAGTAGTACTAGTTTACAACTACCAACGAAAAAGGCTCAACGGGTAAGGTCACAAAATAGACATGATCAACCTTAATCTGATATTATAACCCCATATAATCTTATCTACTTATACGGATTTCTCAACTCATACTTACTTACTCAACCATACATATAGACTACCCTCAATTTCCACAACAACCATGAGTCTATAATTTTAACTTACTGGCTAATATAGCCATTTTCACACTTTAAGCAACCGACAAATCACCCTGACTAACAACTGCTTCTCTACCATCTACTAAACTAACACACAAGGATGAAACACCTCTTTACCAACTCAATCTCATGCAAACAGATTCAGCTATACAGATATTAAACCTCACAAGAACAGCAAATTGAACAACAAGTTGCTAGTAAATCAAAATAGGCCTCACACGTCTTCACTAGACTTTGATTGTTTTTTCAAAAACACTATGATAACAAGATTACATATTACAAGAGATAAGAAATTGACACACAATATTCAATGATCTAAGAATACACATCTTACTCTGTATAAATAAAATCTGAGTCAAACACTTCCCCTATAGACTACCATACAATCCACACATGCTACTAGCTACCACCTTAGCCTATCACTATAAAGTGGTAAATCATCTTCAAACATCGGTTATTCAATAAAAATATTTATTTACACACAATTCACCCTCACTCTAACTTCTAACTTGTGACTTTACATCACCAACTTCTTGGTCCAACATCACTACCAATAGGTCATGACACTGACACTTAACTTATACTACTACACGGGTAGAAATACAATTTCATCATTCTACTACACATTGTTCCCTCTTAATCATGACATTTGCAATATAAATTCTGAAAAGAGATGGAATACTCTTATACCGTAGGACGAAAAGCATGATTTCATCAGAATCAAAGTTCACACCAAAATCAATACACTCTGAGGCACTAACAGACTCTTCTCAAGTTTTTACACAAATTTTAAACTCTTATGTGGCTCAACCAGAAAGGACCATACCATTTAGACTGTAAACTTCTGCACTTGAATCACCCCAATAATAAGACATATCTGGGCACATTAAAGTAAGGAAAGAATTGGGATAGCTTTACTTTCGTATGGGCGATACCATAGCACAAATTAGAGTATAGAAGAGGAACATTCTGGCTCAATAGCACGAACTATAACATGTATAAAGGGAAACATTCCTTAACTCCTAGTAGCCTCCTTCTTATAAGTATGGCGCGCTACACACCCATAAATAAGACTCTACCCAATGTAATTTTGCAGACACCCTAGGACCATGAACCGTGCTTTGATACCAAGTTTTTCATAACCAGAATTAGGGCCTAGCTGTGATGGATTTCCCAAACCATGAAGGGCCGAAATA
Organism: Capsicum baccatum var. pendulum; assembly: GCA_030864225.1. Taxonomy (NCBI): domain Eukaryota; kingdom Viridiplantae; phylum Streptophyta; class Magnoliopsida; order Solanales; family Solanaceae; genus Capsicum; species Capsicum baccatum. Next base: position 182,988,178 of record CM061558.1, on the reverse strand, counting down.
CCCTTTTCTATCTGGTAATCATGCACAATATTCATATAAATAAAGAAGAAGCGAAAACATAATCAGCAACAGAAACATGGACAAATTCTAATTTCAACATAAGTATGGAAACTGTAGTGCAACTACATCTAAATAACATCAAACTCAGTCTGCAAAATATCTACTACATGAAAATTTGACAATTGTCTGAAAACTGGGACAAGGCCCCCAGTAGACCAAAATGATAATAAGAGACATAATCTAAAAGATGGGCCTTCTGAAATAGAGAAGGCTCACCAAGTGAACACTGCAACTCTGTCTGAGGAATCTACTACCTTTCTGGACCCCTAGACTGAGCCTCAGAACCTGGAGGGGGGAGGGGGGTCAATACAGATGTACTGGTATACAAAATATTCCAAAATAAAGCTTTTATATAAATAAAATAGTTGAGATAAACTTGGAAAAACATTATAAATCAAGTGGTTTTCAAAACCCATGGGTGCATTTCTGAAAAAAACATGTAACCTGCCTGTCAATGCAAATTCTGATCTGTATATTACTTCTGAGTTAGGTGAAATTCCCCTACAATTTTGATATTCCACGGGCGGTATGAAATCCGCCATTGACTTGGTGGGGAAGCCCCCAACATAAGTGTACCGCAAGGGTTGGAGTTCCTGAATCTGATATGCCACAGGGCCTAGGCTAGCATAATAAATAAACCTAGATTGGCAAATCACGATTTTGGATGATGAATTGTTTAATACTCACTCCTTCTTTGGAGAACAACCTAAACTCTCTTTATGCCTAATTTTATCCTATTCTAAATCATGCATGTTTCTAGTTTCAACATCTGAAAAGTCTGATTTCAAATATGCATTAAATCTGTTCTGAATTATCATGGCATAATCTGAATTGGTGTCGTCACACCAAGAATTGCAAGTCCTATTTATGAGCCATAATGCATCATGCATAATTCTTTCATTAAAACACAGTTCAGACCACCCAAACCTGCAAACAATATAAAAGATTTCATGTTCCGAGAACACAAGTCAAAACTATGCTAAGATTGTTCAAACATATGGTGGTCATGTGCTTTTGAAAAAATCATGCACTCTTTCATTATATTAATATTTTCAACAATTATCAATATGCACAACCCTCTCTTTCGAATTCAAAGCCATAAATCAATTTGTAGCATTAATCAAGATATTTCATATCATGCATTTCAAGAGACATTCAAAATGATCCATATCATAAGAAAATTGGGAAAATCATACCAAGAGAGGGATTCATGTGCGTCATGCTCTCAATTCATTCATAAATCATAAAACATATGCATACGTATATATAATTTCAAATCAATTTGGGTAAGGTCAAAAGACCAAAACAATACCGTTAAGATTTCTAAAATATGAATGTATTCATAAATATGAAAACGTCTTTCTTAAAATCATGATTTCTATGTCCATAAGATTTTTAGAAAAACCCCGCGTACCCTAATTCCGGAAGATAATAGGTAATTCTTGAAGCTTACGGATTGGAGATTCCAAATCTTCAATCGCTTTTGAAAACCCAAGGTTGAATCTTGAGATATTCGGGTTTTGAATTTGAAACCCTAGGGTGACTTCTTGATAAATTTTGGTGAAAGTGTATGTATTTAGGTGTATTGGGAATTAAATCCCGTGTTTGGATGGGTTTGGGGCCATGGGAAATGTCTAATTTGGCCTTGAAATTTAAAATCCAGGATTGGAACGCCGTATAAAGCTTCACCCCGATGCGCTAGAAATCGCGGTGAGCTACTGGAATTGACAATTGTCAATTTAAGGCTCATCGCGACGCGTTGGCCAGTCAATCGGCAACGCTGACACTAAAAATGCTCTAACTTCTTCACCGGGTGTCCATTTTAGTCGAATTTGGTATCGATGGAAAGATAATTCGAAGATATTTCATTTGATATATAGTAGGCCACCCAATTCGATATGTACAAGGAGCTATGATCAATTGAAGTTGATTCACGTTTTGACGCTCATTAAAACTCGAACGATAGGAAAGCTTTCAACCTGACCTTGAGTTAGGGGACCTTTATGATCTCAATTCATGGTTAAATGGTTACCACGCTACATACTTGATTAGCATAAAAAAAATTCATAGGATTTATGGCTTTTGGATCATCTACACATAGAAATGACGATTTTCATTCTAGTCTGAAACACGGGGCGTTAGAAAAAGTATACCTAAAGAGGAACATGATAACTCACCACCACACTAACAATTAGGGAGAAAAATTTAATGTTGTGAATAAAATTTCAGCATTTATGTCAAATTTTAAATTATGTTGGTATGGATACACAAAAACATACTCAAAATAATAAGTTTAAGAAAAATGAGGTACATTACATATGAGCATATTCATAAAATACAACTATTTGTAATAAATTAGAAAAAACAATAACGATTATGTAAAAAAGAAGATGACTTAATGTTGTAATGGGAGAAAATTGAAAGTCATCTATTAATAGACTAACAACATGACAGTTCTGCCCCAAATCGATTTCCCTAAATCAATATTTATTTCATTATATATTTTCACATGTAAAATTATTATATTACTAAAATATGTCAAATAGTGTGCGCACCTAAATTCGTATTACGAGTTTTTTTAAGTCCTAAATTTTAGGATAATAATGAAATGACAATTGATGAAGGAAAATAATAAATGATAATTTTGTCTATGTAGAATATTTTAAAATAATACTAATTTAATGTAAGTATTTTGCACGTTTATCTTGTATTAATCAATAAAATCATTTACAAGTACAAAATTATTAAAGTGTAGGAATTGGTATTAAAATAAATGTTATATGTAGCTAATTGTTATTGTCGAGACATTGATAACATACATTTATTCACGTGAACAATGTTGCAAACAAAAAAATACAATTCCATTTTAATATAGCTTCACATTGTGATTTGATTATTATCATTACAAATCACAAATATGTTTAAATCAATGAATAACTCTTCTAAATTATGATGAGAAATTAATTTCACTTTCTTCCAATATGTTTTATTTTATCTTTTTGCATAAATATAATTTGATAAAAGAAGTATTAACTTGAACATATTATACATACAAATATGTAATTAATACATAAAAATATAAATAGTACCGTGTAATGATTCTCCAGGTCATTATCTATGTTTTCGTATCATTTCAATGTTTAGAGCTTTTTCAGAGCTGTTTCAAGTCATTCGTGACTCGCTGGAGCTGACAATTAAGCTTCTGGGCTATTTGTTTGTTTTTTAGAGCCAATCCCCTATTTTGAAGTCATCATTATTAAGAATCGAGTATTGGGCCTAAACATTAGGTAAACAGCCTCATTTGCCTATTCTGGTAGTTCCATCAACTCTAAAATATCAATTTAGGATAGGGAAACCTTTGGTTCAAGTCGTAAGGCTTTCAAACTAATTTTGGGCTATCGAGTGGAATTTTGTTAAATGACCCTTTGGTGTGGACACACATTACATTGAAATGACATTAGATGGAAGTTTTGATGGTTTCGTTGAGTACAAAATATCAAATTTGGTGAGATAACATAGTTTGTTTGCATTCAAGAATTTCAAACAAATCATAAGGTTTCATTCGCAAACTTTGCAAAATGCCAAGTTTTCTTGTGCATCAATATTTTGGCCTTCGCATTTGCAAGACTTGGTCGTGTCTTGAAGGTGAATGAATCTTGGCCATATGTTCGTAAAGGGTGAGTCGGCTGAACGATCCAAGCTTCCTCCTTTGTATTTATGCTAGAGCAGTCGCATTCTTAAAGGTTTTGTTGGTTCTCGTGTTGTGATCGTGATTGGTTTTCCACGTTCACGAAGAAAGGATCTTTGATAGAATTAAAACTATGGAATCCATTTCTAAAATATTTTTCTTATGTCCAACTTGATAAAACCCTAGTGAGATTATAAAGAGTGGAGTTTGATCATTGTTTTTCCGGGTGAGTTGGAGACTTTGTTTTAGTCACTTTTTCATCGATAGTTTTATAAGTTCCTGTTAAATTTTGTAATTTATTCCTCGATTTAATTTCAATTCACTAGTTACTTTGCGGGATGATTTAGGGATCCTTTGTGCTTGAAATTCACCCATTTTTTTTATTATAAATGATACTTGAATTTAGAGGGATATATTGATAATTTTAGAGTTGCGATTCTGTAAGTACACCAAAATATAGAACTTTTAGCTTGATTTGGACTCAATATTTATATGCAATATGAGTATAATTATTCTTTTTGTAATGCATAGATTACCTTTTTTATAGTGTGACAACGTGCGAAGGCTTCATGGAAGGAAAAATCTCTGATTTGGTAGATTTTCTCGAGTTTTCAACGACATTAAGGTAGGCTAGACTTACTTTCCTCATAGATTGAGCTTTATTGTGATAGTGGTATTGTATTATGATACCAATGAGTAGTTTTATATGACTCGGTTTCATGTTTAGAGAATTTTAGATTATTTAGCTGCTAAGAGGGATATTTTTTGTTATCGGTCCTAAGCCGGGGGTCTATTAGAAACAACCTCTGTACTTTACCTGAGGTAGTGGTATGGTCTGCGTGTACTCTATCCTCTCCAAATCCCACTATGTGGGAATACACTGGGTATGTTGTTGTTGTAGGAGGGCTATTTCAGGTAGAGTTCGGGCTCATACCTCCTCCTTTGTGTTAGGTTATTTTCTCAAGCCTAGTTTTGTCTTATTTAATAATTAGTAGTAAAATATTTGATCCTTATATTAGTTTTGGGTAGAAATTGGCTATAGTATTATAATGACAATCTATATCATATCCATAATTTACGTATATTTTTGGTGTTTCGAGCCTTCCCATAATTATTAAAAGTCATTTATGACTTGCTAGGACTGTTTATTTGGGTTTTAGACTTATTTCCTTATTTTGGAGATTTCATTGTTATGAAATAGGTATCAAACAAAAACTTCTAATAGATGACCTCAAATAAGTGTTCTAATAGTGTCATCAATTCTGAAATATTGACATTAGGCCAAGGGGACCCTTGGTTCAGGTTCCAAGGCTTCCAAACTTATTTTGGGCTATTGGGTAGACTATATAAAGATGGAACTATAGGTGTGCACCCCATATAAAGTTGAGACAATCTTGGATAAAAGTTTTGATAGTTCCATTGATTTCAGAATGTTGAATTTGGTATGGTAGCATAGGTTGTTTGCACACACGGGGTTCTGACCAAATCTTGAGCACTCAGTCGGAGACAATTTTGGACTTAGAAAATATGATTTCTTAGTTTGCTGGTGAAACCCCTTAACTCATCGTTTGACTGCTTAAGCGATCGTTGCTTTACAGATATTAGGTCTCTTTTCGCGACCTTGGCCATTTGGACAAGGGACGCTTAAGTGATTAATGTCTACTTTACCAGCATGGGCACCACTTCAGCAATTCCCGTACCCTCATGCTAGACCATTTTAGCGGTCGAGGATCTACTTTTGTATCTATCTCTTAGGAGAAAGGTGATAACTTAAGAAGCACATATGGATTTTTAAATCCCCCCTTTCACCAGAAATTCCCATTCATTTTCTCACCATTTTCCATTATTATAAGATCTTTAAGAAAGGAAAGAGTGGGAGACATCCATAGAAGCTAAGTAATCTAGCCTAACACTCCTTCATCATTTCCCATTATTTTATCCATCAAATTCCATACCATTTAATTGTAACTTCTTAGAAATTAGGTCTTTAAATCCCTAGACTTTAGGAGCTGATTTGGGTTTTATTTATGCACCAATTGTGCTCAACTTTTGAGCGTACATTCCTTGTTCTTTGAGGAACCTCAAGATGGATTCAATTTTAGATTCTATTTGTGGGACCTATAGACCAATTCTCAACCCAAATTTTGATCCGGCCCTTTGTATAAAAATATAGATCATGTTTTACTCCTAATGATCTTAGATGAATATTTTGATAGCATGGTAGTATTTTGGAATCATGGAGCAAAGACTGATTTAATGATAATTCAAGCATTTGTAGTTCAACATTGATGAAGGCTTTTGGTCTACTATTCTTCATAAGATAGTATATGATATATATTGCATGTTAGGCAGGGATGTTAGGATATGATTATGGGTAATACTATGCCATAGCCTAATTTAGTCATTTGGAAAAGAAGGGTGAATCGACCCTTAAGATGAAATATTTACTATGACTATAGAATTCTATTACCCTATCTTATTAGTATGTTGATTATAGTTGAGGCTAAGGACCCCTATAAAGTATACTCCTTGACTCGGTGGATTATCGTGGTTTCTTAGATTATATCTTTATTGTTATTCTCGTTGTATATTATTGGGCTTGAGGTCGTGGTTATGATACTAGTTGGACTCCAGGTGAATATGCTATCCTTATGAAGGACGTGGCCTTGGTCCATATAGGATTAGTATCTTTTGATTATACTGTTTGGATACTAGTTATGGTTTGTATAGATTTTTGTACATTCATGCTAACTTGATGGTACAATTCGAACTAAAATCATAGTTTTACTATTATTTTTCTACAAAGAGATCTATTCCCACGTTTCACTTTTAAAACAAATTGTTTCATAACGGGGATCAAACAACTGTAATGGATGATTTAGAGATTTTGGAACTAATAATGATATTTTAAAAACTTAATGGATAAAGATTTTGGTCTATTGTTTTACCACTTTACGTCGATCATGAGAGATTCTGATTCTTTTCGCTATATTATAATGACTTAGTCTTGGAGTTGACCCCGAGTAATAAATTTGCATACCTATACTCTTTAGCAATAGTTTGAGTCCACGTATTTATCATATATATCTCTCTGGTATTAGATGGATTTACTAATGATGATGATTGGAAATCTCAGATCAGGACTAGGTTAGTTTATATGGTAATTCCTGAACACTCTTGGGGCCCCTTCTTCTGTGATATATTGTGTCAAAGAAGAGAGTCTATTTTAGGTTCTACCTTATGAGTTATTGAACTTGAGAAGGTATACACAATGGGTACATTATAGCACTTAGATCATTTATGGTATTAGGAATTTACTTTGCATTCATTCATACATATGCATTACGTATTAACAGTATATTATTTGATTCCTATATCTATTAGCCTTATGGTGGGTTGCATAAGTATAGGTTATGAGTGTTGTTTTCTTAGTGTTGATTCAACCATCTAGTTTATGAGGCTCGGTTAGGTATTATTTTATCTTGACTAGTTGGTTATTGTATGGTTGTTATTATGATTATTTCATGTCAGGATGACTATGGACTAGGACTAAGATTTAAGGTATGATTCTGGTTACTTCCTTTATAATAGTATTTATCTTACGGGTAGCATATTCAAGGTTAGACACTTGATATAGGACCTGGTTATGCTCTCATTTATTTCATACTTTGTTAGGATTCCCTAGAGAGGGTAGGTTGTCTACCTTCAATTGTTACCTTTGAGTTTTTCTCATACACAGTGAATCCCTCTTTTCCCTTATTTACTTATAATTTATATATATTCCTTGGCCTTTTAATCTACTATATATCTTCTTAAACTCTTTTACTTATATGTTGGCTAATGATATACAATATAGTTCTTTAGTTCCTAGATGCAAAAAAAATAGGATAGTTTATCCTTATTGCCTCTCTAGATTTATTATGTTAGCTTTATGGATAGTTGCCTACCGTTTTATTCTTGATAGCATGTTATCTATACTTGCATTATCTTTGGAGCTCAGTCGATAGTCGTCTCTTGAGTACTATATGTTTGGTACTTATACTACAGTTTTGCAGCCTACAGATTACATTTCAAGTTCTCACCTTTGTTGTGTGCATCATGTAAAGCAGCTACGGATCTGAGATTTAGGGTGAACTATTGGTTTTTGGAGTACTACTATTCTACCTCTTGTGGATTAAACTAATATCTATGTTGTATTCAGAGATGGGTTGTTAATGTCCCATAGTTTTATGGAGCTTACGATGCTCAAACATGGAAGATAGGAATTTACTTAAGGCAACTTTTTTTATTTGATGTGTTTTTGCAGTGATTCTGTAAGAAACTAGGTGTTGGAAGCTAACTAGGAGAAAACTGAATGAAAAGCTGAAAAGTAACCACCTACTTAGACACTTACACCCTGTAGGTACGACCTAAGGGGCGTAGGTAGTGGCATAGGTATTAGAACTTGAGTTCTAGAGAGTGATTTTTAGGTCACCACCTAGGGCCACCCACCTAAGGAGCATAGGTGCCACCTATGGCTCGTAGGTGGGTCTGTAAGTTGTCACTAACTTTTTTTTTATCATTTTTCATTCATTCTCTAGGATTTCTATGTAACCTATATAGACTCCTATGATGTTTTTAGTCATTATTATTTACGTTTACTCAAGTTTTCCTCTTTTATTTAGAATTTGATTTCAGCAGATACCAAGTAATCTACCCTTTTTGACATTTTTTAGAGGAGGTGTGCTAGAGATGGTAGTTTATGCCCTTTAAGGCTATGTTTACTCACCATATACTCTTGTAAATATCTTTTGATTTCAAGATTCGATTTTTGATATTTGAATTCTTGTGTTTTTGATTTTTGGTTTGTTATTCAATTTAAGACTTTGGATTTTCTTTTTTCATGATTGTGATGTTGATTCTACGATTTTGTCTATGAATTCCATGAATTTTCTTGTGACTATTAGTGGATAATTCCCTTTGCTAGGGTTGTGTGAACCTTGGTGGTTTAACAAAGTAAAGGAAATGCCAAGTCATTCTAGATAAATACTTTTGCATGTATTGTGGGTTTCTTTGATTTTACAGAATTCTTAGCGGTGGCCAACGTTGAAACCCTGCCTATATTCACTACTTGCTCCATAAGAGAGGTAGAGAGTAGAAAAAGAAGACTACAATAGTAATTTAGAATTAATTATCGATATAAGCTAATCATCTTCATCTACTTAAGACAATTTTCTATCTTCTAATAACTTGAGATATATAAGAAAATAGTTAATTTAGGATCCAGAGCAAGGGTTAGTAATGCGAGACTCTGAGACTCACAAGGTAAAAAGTGAGATTTGACAATGAGTTCACAAGATAGCTAGTTATACATAACGTGTCAGATTAAGCATGTAATGTATTGGAATATTTAAATAGTTCACGATAAATCCATAGAGTTAGAAACAAAAAGGAACAAAAGGTTAGTTCTTGCCTATTCCCTATGGGATCGACCCCAACGTAGTTGGGTTACTGTATTTTGACATCAACAACTTTATCATGTTTTGGGTATGTAGTTTAAGCGATATCAGTTTTACATGTATATTTGTTCAGTATCTGATTTTATACTCTTATTTCATTAGAAACTCTTGTTATAAATTCACCAGGTTTCGGGACTACTATATATATATATTCCGCATATTTATTCCGCATTTTGCTATAATTTTTTTTGATAGCCCGTTACTAGATGTTCTGGACTATGATTCGACTTACCTATTGGTGGATTATAGTAGGTTCCATCATCTTCTATTAAATTAGGTCACAATAAATTGGTATTAGGAGCGTGATAGATATATTTTTGGAGCATAATGAGAGTGTGCTAGACACACTGATGCTCCTGGCAAAAGAAAAAGAGGAGTTAAGTAGAAAGGTTGATAGGTTTGGATTTGATATTCACAACTTATAAATAAAATTGAATGCAAAGGTATATGTGTGTAATGCCTAACAATTTAGATATAAGTTGTGTGAGGCTTAAAAAACCCTGATAAGCCAAATTAAGGAGCTAAAATTAGAGGAGTTAATACTTGATCAATCTTTTATGGATGTTATCTCAATTCAGAAGAGCATACTAGAGTTGTGTGAGGATGAAAATATAAATGCAATTAATGAGTTGGGATATATTGGACCTCACTCTAATCCCTTTTACATATTTTGTTTGGATAGTACGATAGTAATTAAGCCATCCGAGCCCATTAAAGAGTGTAAGGAGGAGGAAAAAGATGTCAATATTCTTGAATTTATTTAGCCAGAATCAAAGAATTACATTCCTCACTTAAGGGTCAAGAATTATAATAGGCCATATCAATTTCTTGGTAACCTTTTTTTTATACCACCGCCCCTTAGCATTGTAAGAAATTAGAAAAACAAGTGGTAAAATTCACAAGTTCAAAGTGGAAAGAGAAAACTGGAGGTCAACTCTTGGGTTACCTTGATGAAGTCTGAGGAATCAAGGAACCCATAAGCTTGTTGATGAAGTCTGAGTAACCAACATAGCAACGTCATGCCGTGATGTTATATCAGGCGTAACTTGGGAGGAAACCCAAGGTATTTTGTTGATTGTACATTAATTCGTGTTTGTGTGATTGACGCCAGATCTTCCAACCTATGGTGCAAATGATATGTTCCTAACTCTTTTGGTTTGTAGAGGGTTTATGTATAAGGGATAATGCATGATTATATGTTGAGGGTGAGGCTACTTGTGGGTCAAGATGTCCTCTTGGGGTTTTTATTATCGTGTCTCTTTTCCCTGGAGTTTGTTCTTAGTAGATCCGACATGTTTAGGATGTATAATTTTTAGTTTCGTATTGTGTTTTTTTATGTCTATCAAGGGGAAAAATAAATATCTAAGGTTGTTGATGGGTTTTGATTGGGCTTCTATGTTTTTAAGAAAAAAAATACCTTTTGAAAATTTGTTTTTGAACTTATGACATGTATATCGGTGTGACCATTGTGAATCTTATTATGGCATTAGAATTAGGAACATAATAATCATAGTTAACAATTATATGAACCAAATAGGTAGTATCTTGTGATCCAACCATGTGCTATGTGTGTGTGAGATACTACTTTGTTCCCTTAGTGTGTTGGATCTAGAACTTGCTCGGTTAGTCTTTCCTAGGTTGTAGAACAATCGGTTAGGAAAGGATCATAGGCTATTCTTGAAATAAGTCCTTTTTAACCTAAAACAACCTTCCAAAAGTGAATAAGTATTCCTTGATCCCTTTTTTTATCCTTTACATCCTATTTTTCTTATTTAACCTTTCACCTTCCTATTTGTTTTACAAAGAACCTATTTTGGCCCTGGAGCTCCTTGGAAATTGTGCACCTCAACTCAGGCAAATTGCCTAAGTTGAGGGTGGCTAATATATGGATGCGTAATTTGTCGTGAGTATGAAGAAGGATAAATAAAGAAAAGTAAAGTAGGGTTGGGTGTGGTAGAAAAGGAAAAGGAAAAGCAAAAATAAAAAGAAAACAAAAATTTAGAATAGAAAGAGAAAAAATAAAAGAAACCGCACCCAACCTAATTGTACAATGAATGAATAAAAAGGGAGAGATAAGGGTGGAATAAATATTTGGTTGATAAGTGGATCCCAAATGTAAGTGTAGTGCCAAGGAGGCTTAGTTAACAAATTTCCATATGTACCATACCATCCTTCAAGCCTACATTACAAGTGAAGTAAAGTCCTATAGTGATCTGAACCTAATAAACTAAGGTAAATAAACTAAGGGCAAGCCTATGGTATTCTACGCATATTGATTGGATCTTCCTTGTGAGAGTGAGTGTATCTTGATCATCCCTATATTAACATGTATAATTACATATGAGTGATTGGTGCTTCTTTGATGTGAGGGAACATAGGTTGTGTTTTTTGATGCTTAGTTGTATAGGTAGTGTAACTTGTACATATGCATGGTTATTTATTGCTAATGTAATGCCATATCTGGAATCCCTTCTGTCACATTGTTGTGCTGTGTTGATATAAATAGTAGGTTTTTAAGTGATAAAAATTGGATGGGGGTACTGTTCTTATGATTAAATTTGATGATTGACTGCCAAAGATATCTTAGTTTTCTCTTGGTTAAGCATTGTCTCATTGTTTTGTTATGTTTTGTTGCCTGAGGACATGAAATGCTCTCAGTTGAGAGTCTTGATGTGTCATGGCTTTATGGTACTTACAATGCTTAAACTTAGAATATACGTATGTACTTAAGGCTATTTTTTTTTGGATTTGATGTGTTTTTGGAGTTATTTTGGAAGAAACTAGTAGTTGGAAGCTAATCGGAAGAAAACAGAATAAAAAGTTGAAAAGAAACCACCTACATAGGCACCTACTCCCCATAGGTACCACATAAGGGGCGTAGGTAGTGGCATGGGTGTCATAACATAAGTATCAGAGAGTGATTTTTGGGGCTCCGCCTACAACCACACACCTAAGGGGCACAACGGTGGTCAACATTGAGAAATCCCCAATGTTCACTACTCGCTTCACAAAAGACGTAGAGAGTAGCAAAAGTAGATAACGATGGTAATATGGAGTTAATTTTTGATATAAGCTAAGCATCTTCATCTACTTAAGACAATTACCTTTCCTCTAATCAACTTGAGAGAAAAAGGAAATATTTAATCAGGGATTAAAGGCAAGTGTTAGTAACACAACAGTCACGAGTTGAGCCTACCCCCTATTCACGACAATGGTGCTTACGGTCATAGGTGACCACAAGCTAACCCATGAGCTGATACCTGCTGTGAGCAATGAATAAAATAAGAATCATACCTATATTCAAAAGATAAACTACTGAAGTAATGCAAATCTGAATACTGAAAAATATTGTTCAACCATAGCTTTTAAACATCTATTGAAATACTAAAATCTAACCGTCAACTCAAAATAGTTGATAATACTAAGAAGACTAATGAACTGGGTAAGTATCAAACTAACTGTCTGATTTTCTGATTGTCTAAAAAGCCTCTAAATGATTGACTGAGGAGTTGATGGGACAAGACCTCAACTAACTCTGACCTACTGAAAATAAGGAACTACTAAAATAACTGAAATAATCAATCCCACCCTCGATGGATGAAGACTCACCACTATTGTCGTTAGGTACGCTAAATTCTCAAAGCATGGTCAGGAAACTGAGAGTACGAACCTATAATATAACACATCATAGAATAAAGAAGAGTATGCAGTCAGTAATTTGAATATACTAGTATAGGAGATAAGGTCTGGCTAAGATGCATGGGGTACTGTGCTTATGAAAAAAGGATTAACCGAACAACATGAAATAACATAACATGAATGCATGTAAACTGTAATATCTCAGAATGCAAGATCAAGCATATGTATATTTCTAAAATAGTCTATAAACTCAAACAATAAAATCTATATAACAGAATAACTGTGAATTTGTATGCTTTAGTCAAGCAAACCTGAATTAAATATATGTACTGAATACTATTTTGAGACTGTGGGAAGTACCATGTAATGGACATGCCTCAATATGAGATAATTAAGGTCCAACCTATAACCCCCGTTGGAAGGGTGTCAGTACTGTGCCATAGGTACCAACACTGGTTGTGTGGATCCACTAATCTGAAGTCCTGAAGGACTAGGGAGTTAGTCGTAAACTGGCGGGTGACCTCTATGAGAGTGTAAGTCCAAAATTGGAGGATGACATCTCATAATCCTAGGCTGGATACGCAGTTCTTAAAATTAGGGACTACTACTAAGGACCTAGTACTAAATAGCATGTGAGCCCCCATCCCTAGGTTCGCTCGGTGATAAATCCTACTCCCAACTGAACTGCCACTGGTACTGAACTAAACTAAGTTTAGCTAAATATTATTTCTGGTAATGCTTATTTTGATCATAATAACTGAGTAAATAAGAATATTCATGGTTTAACTGTATCATACATGAAAATGTGAAAATCATGTAAAACACGTAGGTATCGGGCATTCATAACAAATCAGCACTGAATAATCATTGAATGAAATAACAAGCATAAAACGGTAGTAAAGGATCATGGTTCAAAACCCATAAGCATAGATATTCCATCAAACATGTAGGGTTCATGAATTTTAAACATGGGAATGCTTTAAATAGGGGATTATTACATAAATGAAGGCATAGTGTTACAGATTTAACATGGAATTCACTTGAATAAAGCATGGGAAACTCAAATTCACTGCATGAGGAATTCAAAATCTCGCATGCAATCATACATGGACAGAACTGAATTGAAATCACCATGAAAACATGAATTTAAACCCATCTCAAGTAATGTAAAATACCATAATAATAGAAAAATCCATTATTTAATTGAAAAAAGGGTTTTTGGGATCCATGGGTGAAAGGAACTGATGAATGAACACCCCACATACCTTAAAATTTTAACTTGAAAGAGAAACACCAATCTTGATTCTTTCTTGAAGGTTCTTGAACATGGAAAACTTGAATTCTTGATTTCTTAGGGATAACAGAATTGAATTTGTGTCCTTGGGGAAAGGGAATGGTTTTCTTGGGAGGATAATTTGAGAAGAAGGGAAAAATTATGTCCTAACTGATTCCCAAGTCGTGTTATGAATGATTGGATTGAGGGGAAAAATACCCAATTGCCCCTCACTTATTTAAATTTAAAACTGGACATAACAAGCGTACTGTAATATGGTCTTATCGCGGCAGTACATTTCCCTCACTGCAATATGGTCTGCATAATGATGGAAATAACACCGCAATGTAGGATTATCGCAATAACCCACTGGTTTCGTGATCCAAACATGACCCAAACTCCATATTAAAAATCCAAAACTTCTTTCAGAGATGCTCCTATATCCTTGAACATGAATTAACTCACAAACAAATATCTCAGGGTCAGAAACACTAAGTTAAAAATCCTCTAAGTTTAGAAGCCTTAAAAATGAGTAAGTCACCAAATATTAGTGAAATTTTCAGGCCTTAAGCCATTTACACGAAACTAGAAGCTGAACTAAGTTAAGAATAGTATGAGGTATTACAATATCTACCTCTTGTGAACAATCGTCCTCGAATGAGACTGGTTATACTGAGAGTACTAAACTAAGATAACTGAGATCAGAAACTTAACATGCATGACTGGAAACATGATTACATAAATGAGTATGAAACATGATACATGAACTGAAGTAATTTCGTGAATGCATGAAATGACATGAGATTGATTTTATAGTTGGAATTGAGAATGGGAAAGAGTCAATCTAAGGAAAAATGTTACCTCAAGCTGAGTTTGAGTTTGCGGAGTAAATATGAGGATACTTGGTATGCATATCTGCTTTTGCTTCCAAAAGAGCTCTCTCAACAGACTGGTTCCTTCATCGAACATTAACCTAGGGAAATTTATTGTTCCTTAGTCTACGAATCTTATGATCGAGGATCTCAACTGGGACTTAATAGTAGGAAAGACTATCTTGAATAATGGTGCTTTATAAAGGAACAACTACAACGGATTCACCAACACATTTCTTTAACAGATAAACATGAAACACCAGATACACTAATGCCAAATCTACAGTCAACTCTAGCTCATAAGCTACCTTCCCGAAATGGCTCAAAATTTTATAAGGACCAACACAGCGGGGACTGAGCTTTCTTTTTTGCCAAATCTCTTCACTCCCATCATGGGTAAGATTTTCAAATAGACTAAGTCACAAACATCAAACTCATGGCCTCTCCTTCCCACGTCTGCATAAGATTTATGGTTACTTTGGGATTTCTTCAGCCTCTCCCAAATCAACTGAACTTTCTGCATCACGTCAAACACTGAATTAGATCATATCAAAGCAGCTTTACTTACCACAAACCAACAAATAGGAGATATATACCTCCTCCCATAGAGAGCCTCAAACGAAGCTATTGTAATACTGTAGTGACATTTATTATTGTAGGCGTACTCAATTAAAGGTACCTGGTCATCCCAACTACCTTTAAAATCAATAACACATGCTCTAAACATATCCTTTAAAGTCTTATGGTTCTTTCTTCCTGACCATCTTTCTGATAATGAAAGTCTCTACTGAGATGAAGTCAGGTACCAAGACCCTTTTGAAAAGCCTTCCAAATATTAGAGGTAAACTGAGTACCTTTGTCTGTATGATAGACAATGTAAATCCATGAAACTTAACCTAATCTCAAATATAAATCTTGGCATAATCCTCAAATGAGTACAAAGTATGATCTGACGAGAAATGAGGTAATTTAGTCATTCTATCTATAATGAACCTATTGGATCATGCTATCGATGCATATTAGGTAATCTTTTTACAAAGTCTATGTTCACCACTTCCCATTTCCAAGTAGGGATGTAGAACTCCTGAAATGCACCACTAAGCCTCTGGTGCTCAACATTAACTTGCTTATAATTTGAACACTTAGCCACAAACTCTGCAATACCTTTTTAATACCATTCAACCAATAGATTTCCCGCAAGTCATGGTACATCTTGGTGGCTCCTAAATGAATGGAATATCACACATCGTGTGCTTCTGCCAAAATTTGATACCTCAAATCATCAACACACAGAACGCATAACCTGCCCTGACAATGCAACACAACATCTCCCCCTTTGGAGAAAACCTCTACTTTCTAATCTCTAACTATTCCTTCAGCCTAATCAAACTAGGATCCCTATATTGTTTTTCTTTTATTTCGGGAACACATGATCATTTCAAACCATTCTAAACCCATATACTACCCTTAGCTGAATCAACCAACTGAACACTTAATCTAGTAAGATAATGAACCTCCCTAACTAACTTCTTTCTATCATACTCAACATGGGTACCACTACCCATAGACAATCTACTAAGGGCATTTGTCACTACATTGACCTTGGTCGGATGATATAACACACTTAAATCATAATATTTTAACAACTCTAGCAACTTTCTCTGTCAAAGATTCAAATCTTTCTATAAGAATACATACTACAAACTTTTGTGATCTATGGACATATTGACATGAACCGCATAAACATAGTGCCTCCAAATTTTAAAAGCAAAAACAATTGTTGCCAACTCAAGATCATGAGTAGGATAATTCTTCTCATGGGATTTAAGCTTTCTAGAGGCATAGTCTATTAACTTACCTCTGTGCATCAATATACAATTAATATAAACTTTGGAAGCATCACATTAAACTACAAACCCATTTGAATCGTTTGGCAAAGTCAATACTGGGGCTGAAGTGAGTCGAGTCTTTAACTCTTGAAAACTCTTCTCACATGAATTTGACCACTAAAATTTTACTTCATTCTTAGTCAATCGAGATATAGGGGATGCAATAAAAGAAAATTCTTTAATTATCTATCTATAATAACCAGCCAAAGCCAAAAAACTATTAATATCTGATAGAGAGATAGGTTAAGGCCAGTTTCTCACTACTTTAGTCTTTTGTGGGCCAATTATAATGCCATCAGCAGAAATAATATAGACAAGAAAAGGTACTGATCTTAGCTAAAATATGCACTTACTGAACTTAGCAAATAGCTAATGAGCTCTAAGAGTCTGCAATATAATTCTAAGATGGTTTACGTGATCATTCTCACTACAGGAATAGACAAAAATATCATCGATGAAAACTATGACGAACATATCCAAGTACTTCTTGAATACTCTATTCATCAAGTCCATAAAAGCTGCAAGGGCATTCGTAGACCAAATACATGACTAGGAATTCGAAGTGACCCTACCGAGTTCTAAAAGTTCTGTTCAAAATGTCACATTCCCTGACTCTATGCTAATGATAGCCGAATCTGATGTTTATCTTAGAGAAATAACAAGCACTCGAGTGGTTCATTAGGAAATAACTCTATGTTGATGGTAGCCGAATCTGATGTCTATCTTAGATATCATTTTTCTTGACTTAAGATAAGAAATAATCTGACCCCTAAGCATTGAAGTACTACCCCTCCATTCAATGACTGGTTCATTGGGAAACTAAAACTGAACAACTCTATTTCTTCAATTAACTGAGGCATAACATGTGTGGAGCCAATTCATGCTGAGAATGACATCAAAATTGGTCATCTCTAACTCCATAAGAGCTACTGAGGTGAATTTCTGTGTACTGTGACCGGGCAATTTCTATATACCCATCTAGATATAATAGATTTACCTACTAGGGTAGACATTGAGAAAGGTTATGCTAAAGATTCAGGACTAAAACCAAAATCTACTACTATATAAGGAGTTACAAAAGAAAATGATGCCCATGGTGTAATAAAACATCACCATAAAAATAAAAAACCTGTAATGTACCTGTAACTACATCAAGAGAACTTTTCTGATCATGGTCGATTTGCAGTGCATATAACCTAATCTGGCATGACCCACTGGTTGCACTGGAGTGGCACCTTGTTGAGTTTGGCGACCAACTAGAGCTGATGATAGATTGGACTAGCCCTGTTGTCACAGATCCTTTCCCCTCTGAGCAACTACTGGACATTCCATGACCCTATTTCCTGGATTGCTATATCCAAAACACATATCACTACAATCCTTACACATACCCCAATAATTCCTACCATATTTTTTGCAAAGCACATTAGTGCAAGCACTGTTCACACTACCATGAGACTTAGAGCCTAGCGTCCCCTCCCGACTTTCTTGCCTGAAATTAGGCACTAGTGCATTAGATGAAAATAGAGTTGGGGCTAAAAATTTCTAACCAAACTAAGAGCGGTTAGCACCTTCTAACCTTGGCTGAGAAAATTAAAACTACTTATTTTGGCCTTCTTATTTTCCTTCTATTTCTTCTTAAGCATATCTTTTTCAATCTACTAAGCATTAAATACAAGTCTAGATAAGTCTACCTCCTTAATCAGCATTACGATCCTATACTCCTTGACCATACTATCAGCTATACCAGTTACAAATTTACTTATTCTAGACCTATTATCAGCTACCACTTTAGGAACATACCTCGCCAATTGAGTGAACTTAAGTAAGTAATCCTTTACACTCATATTACCTTTCTTCAAATTGATGAACTCCTACACCTTATCTTCCATCAACTCTAATTAAAAGAACTTATCTAAGAAATCCGTGGCAAACTCTTCATACTCAACAGGCCCTACACTTATACCACGGTCCTTCTTTCACTACTTAAACCAGATATAGGCTACATTTTGCAAATACTATGTATCAAAATATACACTCTTACTCGAGGTGATACCCATAATATCGATCACCTTCTAAACCATATCATGAAATTCATGTAGATCCTCTTCATACTTAGATCCCAAAAAAGAAATAGGATATATCTAGGTTAAATCCTAAATCCTTACTGCACTATATTTGCCTCTAATTGGCTTGGGTAATATCTTGCTGCTTGTTGGGATTATCTACTAAATAGGGTAAAGTAGTAAAATTATCTCTAAACTTGGTATGAGAGACATTCTTAATTAGGAGATATTCCTGAATAGGCGGAGGTGTGGGATGGTCCCCATCCCTTCTTCTGTTCTTTCTTCTGGGAGGCATTATTTGTAAATAGAGTGAAAGATAAGTCAGAAAGATATTTTAAATAGAGCTCATGCTGATTTGCACGACATGAATACTGAAGGAAGGAAACTTTTTGTAGAATGTTTCTTAGCCTCTTATCTATAAGTGTGGTGTGCTTCACACCTATACAAAAGACTCTTCTTAATGCAGATTTCAGACACCCTAGGACACTGTAAAAACTATAGGCTCTTACACTAGGTTTTGTTATGACCCAAGGCTACCCACTAGTCGCGACAACAATGCTTACGGACAGAAGTGACAACAAGCTAACCCATAAGCTAATGCCTGTTGTGACCACTAAATAAAATAGTAATCATAAATGTCTGTGGAAGATAAACTACTAAAGTAATGCACATCTGAATACTGAATAATGTGCTTCAACCACAAGTCTAAAATATTTACTAAAATACTGAAATCTAACCATCAACTCAAAATAGTTGATAATACTGAGAAGACTGATAAACTGTATAAGTGTCTAACTAACTATCTAATTATCCAAAAATCCTCTAATTGACTGACTGAGAACTTGATGATACAAGACCCCAAAAAAACTCCGAATGATTGAAAATAAGGAACTACTGAAATAATTAAAATAATTAATCCTGCCCTCGATAGATGCAGACTCACTACTACTATTGTTGGGTATGCTGAACTGTCTAATTGTGGTTAGGAAATTGAGCATTTGAACCTATGATATATGATATCATAGTACAAAGAAGAGTATGTGGTCAGTACTTTGAATGTACTGGTATATAAGATAAGATCTGGCTGAGATGCATAGGGTACTGTGTATATGAGTCAAGTACTAACTGAACAACATGAAATAACTAAGCATGAATACATAAAGACTATAATATTTGAGAATCCAAGACCAAGCATATACATATTTCTGAAATAGTCTTTAAACTAAAAGACTAAAATCTATATAGCTGAATAACATGGAATCCATATACTTTGGTCAAGAAAACCTGAACTGATTATATATACAGAATACTATACTAAGACAATGGGAGGTATCATGTAGCCAATATTCCCTAATGTGAGCTAATTAGGGTCCAACCTATAATCCCAGTTGGAATTGTGTCTGTACCGTGCCATGGGTACTAAAATTGGCCGTGTGGATCCACTAATCTAAAGTCCCAAAGGATTAGGTAGTAAGTCCTAAACTGGTAGGTGACCTCTAAGAGAGTGTTAGTCCTAAACTGGCGGGTGACATCTCATAATCCTATGCTGGTTATGTAGTTCTGTAACTTAGGGACTGCTACTAAGGACCAGTCCTAATTGGCCGGTGAACCCCTTTCCATAGGTTTGATCGATGCTAAATCCTACTCCCAACTGAACTGACACTAGTTCTGAACTAACTTGAGTTTAATTGAATATTATTTCTGGTAATGCTCATTCTGATCATAATAACGGAGTAAATTAGAATATTCATGGTTTAATTTTATCGTACTTGAAAATCTAAAAATTATGTAAAATACGTAAGTATCAGGATTCATAACCCACCAGTACTGAATGGTCACTGAATAAAATAACGAGCTTAAAACTATAGTAAATAATCATGGTTCTAAACCCATAAGCATAGACATTCCATCAAACATGTAGGGATCATGAATTTAAACATGGAAATGCTTTAAATAGGAGTAAACAACACTATTAGATGACAGTAGTCATAAAGTTGTGGTGTTAAGTGGTGAGGTTGTGTAAGCCTCACTTGATCTAGATGGCATTTTTAAGATTAGAGATTCAGTTTATATATCGATAGTGGGTAATTGGATTATATTAATTTTAGAGGAGGCTCATTATTCTAGGTATTCTATCCATCTAGAAGTGATTAAAACGTATCGTGATTTGAGATAGCATTATTGGTGGGGTGGTATGAAGAAGGATATAGCTAATTTTATAGCTCGTTACCTATGTTTCCAGTAGGTAAAGGTTGAGTATTTAATACCTGGTGGTTTGCTTTAGAGGTTACCCATTCTTGAGAAATTAGAATTGATCACTATGGACTTTGTGACTGGGTTGCCTCATACTTCTTATAGTTTTGATAGTGTTTGGGTCATTGTGGATCAATTGACCAAATCTACTTATTTCATTCTGATTCAAGTCTCCATTATTGTTGAGAGGTTGGTCTGTATCTATATTCATGAGGCAGTTCATCTTTATGGAGTTCCAGTGTCTATCATATCAGATCGAGGTATTGTGTTCATATCTAACTTTTGGAAAAAATTTTAGGAGGAGTTAGGCAGGGTTAATCTTTGTACAGATTTTCACCCCTAGACTAATGATCAGTCAGGGAAGACTATTCAGGTTTTGGAGAATATGTTATGTTCTTGTGTCATGGACTTTGGAGGTTAGTACGAGTATCATCTAGCTTTGGCAGAGTTTGGATAGAATAATAGCTACCATTTTGTTAGGTTTTGTCACTCTCCAATTGGTTGATTTGAGGTTTTTGAAATTAGGCCTTGAGGTATGAACTTTCTTTGTGAGTCTTTGGATAGAGTTCGGGTTATTCAAGATAGATTTTGAGTGGCTCAGAGTAGGATGAAGTGCTATATAGATCATACACTTTGTGCTTTGAGATTTAGTATTGGTGATCATGTCTTTCTTCATGTGTCACCCATGAAAGTTGTGATGAGGTTTGGGAATAGAGGTAAGCTTAGCCCCCAAGTATATTGGACCTCTTGAGATCCTTCAGACTATTTGGGATTTGTCTTGTGATTTAGCATTACCTTAAAATTTATCACCTATTTATTAAGTTTTTCATATTTTTATGCTTTAGCGTTACATTCCATATGAGTCTTATATCATTCATTGGGATTCGGTCCAGTTAAATGAGCGGTTGTCTTTTGTTGAGAAGTTTGTCTCCATTCTAGCCAGAGATGTTAAATGGTTGTGTTCTAAAGTTATTCCTGTGGTTAAGGTCCAGTGAAGGCATCGACCTGTAGATGAGTCTACTTGGGAGGTTGCGTTTGATATGCGTAGTAGTTATCCCCAACTTTTTGTTGATTCAAGTAATTCTATTGCCCTTAGTTTGAGGACGAACTATATTCTTAGTGGTGGATGATGTAATGATTTTTTGGTGATTTGTGTGAAATATTTATTTATCTGTGATTTGATAACTTTACCCTAATCTATGGTTACATGTAGCATTTCTGGGGTGTGGGGATGCTTGGCATGATTCTCAATGCATTTCAGTGTGATTTATGTGAGATCTTGATATTGGTGGTTTTAAAGGCTTATTAGTTGACTTTGGTTATTATCTTTTTGATCTCTATGTTGGATGGGAAAACAAATAGGTGCCAGCAGATCCAGAACCCCGAATTTAGGTTGGTAATTGATGTGCTATATAAATATAGCACTTACGATGCTTAAATTTGGAGAATATGCATGTACTTAAGGCTATTTTGTTAGATTTAATGTGTTTTTGGAGTGTTGTGCAGGAAATTAGGTTTTACATGCTAAACTTAGGAAAAAGATGTTTTTGGATGATACATGGAAGAAAAAGACGGGTTTGGATGCTAAATTAAAGAAAAAGATTAAAGTTGGAGTTTTGGGATACTTAGTCATTTACTGGGAGTATATAGCACTTACCGAGCATATGTGAGCAAAGCATGTACCAAAACTTAAATTCCAGAGGACTAGGTGCAGGAATTTGAAGACTCTATAACTTGCAAAAGCTACTTACGGTCCGCAAGTGGCAAAAGTAAGTGACATAACCCAAGATCCAAAGAATAAAAAGCTGTAGGAAAATTTTCTAGCACTTACCAAGTTCAGTTGCGGACCGCAGACGATAATTTCTATGGATTATTCCAAATTCATTTCCTAGGTATTCATGTATCCCAAATACACTCCTATGAATTTTTTAAGTCCTATTATGTATGGGTAATTAAGTTTTTCTAATTTAGTTAGGATATGATTTTTAGGGTTTCTTGTAATCTATAAATACCCTTTAGGCTTTATTCATTCACACATTGATTATTCACATATTGAGGCAACACAAAGTGAGGCCCTTTGGCGCCAAGCTCACAAGCATCTAGTTGTTCTTGGTTTGTTATTCAATTTAAGACTTTGGAATTTCTTCTTTCAATATTGTGAGATTGATTTTATAATTTTATCTGTGGATTCCATGACTGATCTCATAACTATAAGCGGCTAATTCCCTTAGCTAGGATTGTGGGAACCCTAGCCGATTAATGAAGCAGAGGAAGTGCCAAGTTGTTCTATAAAAAGATTCTTGCATGTATTGGGTTTTCTTTGATCTTAATAATTTCTTTGTGGTGGCAATATTAAGATCCCTCCTAGATTATCTCTACTACTACAAAAGAGGAGTAGTTACTAGGAAAAGAAGATCACAATAGTAATTTGAAGTTTAACTTTCCATCCACGCTACTAGGTAATATCTAAATAAGATGGTTAGCTGTCATCTAATAACTAAAGACTCAAAAGGTAATACTGAAATGGGATCATGATAAGGGTTATTAAGGTGACATCCATAGACCCAAAAGGTAAAGGGTGAAATCTGTCAGCTCATCCAAAAGACTATTGATGGTATATAACTTATCGATTCTACATGCAAGATATTGGAAAAGCTCAACAGTGCACGGTAAGTATACCGAGTTAAGAAGCTGAGGGGAACACAAGCCTAGTGTTCATCTTATATTGTTTATAACCAAAAGCAACCAAGCCTATTTACTTTTAGCTAGTTACTATAAATGTCCCCTTTTTACTTTTCCGCACTGCTTAGTGATTTCAATAAGTTCTAGATAGGTTTTTGCCTATTCCCTATGGGACCAACCCAACCTAGTTGGATTACTATATTTTTATAGCAATCTCTTTATCCTTCTAAGGAGGGGTAGTTTGGGCATTATCAAATTTTGGTGTCATTGTTGGGGAATACGATTTTGAAATTCTTGATTGAAGTTGTTGGAGTTATCAGATCTTATTTTTTTTTTCTTTATTTAATTTGTTTCTTACTCTTCTTGAGATGACAACCTGTCCAGAGGAAGTATGGAGTGATGATGACTCCTTATTTATTGATCCTCTTTATTTTTATATGATGCATTACTACAGGAGCATGATAAATATATTGTTGGAACAAATTAAGTGCATGTTTGACATATTGGCTCTTGGCAAAAGGAAATCAATATCGTATTCAAAGGGTTAATAGATTTGGCTTGGATATCTACCACTTACCATTGGATCTAGATGAAAAGGTTGTTGCTTAAAACATCCAGCAAAGTAGTCATGGGTGGTGTAAGACTGAAAGGATTCTTCAGAGACAACTTGAGAACCTAAACTTAGAAGAGTCTAAAATTGCTCATGCTCTTATGGATAGTGTCAATCTTAAGGAGAGCATACTAAAGTTATGTGGGGATGTAAAAATGATACAGTTTCTGAGTTGGGGAGTAGTGGACCTCATTCGAAGCATTTTTCCATATTATGTTTGGATAGTCAGATCTTGGTCGAGACCTTCGAGCCTAAAGAAGAGTGCAAAGAGGAGGAAATATATATTTATATTCTTGAATTTGTTGAGCCGGAATCAAAGAACTATATTCCTCATATAAGGTCCAAGAAGTACAACATGCCACACCTATTTCTTGGGTCCTTTATTTTTATACCTCCGCCCCATGAGCATAATAGGAAATCAAAAAAATAATTAGAGGTGCAGTTCATCAGTTTAAAGTGGAAAGAGAAAACTAGAAGCCAACTTTTGTGCTACCATGATGAAGTCTAATAATCAAGGTACCCATGGGCTTGTTGGGAAAGTCTAAGTACCCAAGCAAGACCCGTTATGCCGCGATGTTAAATTAGGTGCTTCTTGGAAGGCAACCCATGGTATTTTATTATTTGTATTCATTTTATGTTATTGACATCAGATCCCTACATCTATGGTTCCACAAGTATGTTCCTAACTCTCTTATTTTGTAGAGGTTTAAATCATTAGTGACAATGCATGATTTTAAGTTGGGGGTTCGGCTACTTGTGGGTCTTGATGTCCTCCTGGGATTTTTTTTGTCGTGCCTCTTTTTCCCAGAGTCTTGTTCCTAGTAGAGCCAGCATGTTTAGGCATATTGTGTTTTATTTTGTGATGCTTTGTGTTTAAATAGGAGAAATAGGAGTATCTAGGGCAGTTGACATTTGAGAAAGATGATACCCCATTGAACTATATGCATGTATATTTATGTGACTATTATGGATCTTATTATGGCATCAGAATTAGGTACATGATAATCATTGCTAATAATTGCATGAACCACATGGGTAGTAGCTTGTGATATGACTCTGGTGTGTGAGATACTACTTATTCCCTTTGTGTGTTGAATTCAGAACTCTTCTGGTTAGTCTTGCCTAAGTTGCAAGATAGTTAGTTAGGAAAAGATCATAGGTCATTTCTTATGTTAGTCCACTTATAGCCTAAATGACCTTCCCATTGTGAAATAGTATCCTTTGATCCCTATTTTGAGCCTTATAGTCTATTTCTTTATTTTCACTTTTCACCTTCCCATTTATGTTATAATGAATTTGTTTTTGCCCTGGTCCTCCTTGGATAATATGCACCTCAACTCAGGCAAATCTCCCAAGTTAAAGGTGGTTATTATAAGGATATGTGAGTATTAAGAGGGGTAAAATAAAAGAAAAATAAATTAGGGTTGGGTGTGGTAGAAAAATAAAAGGAAAGAAAAGAAAATTATAGAATAAAGAAACCACACCAAACCTGAATGTGCATAAAAGAATAAAAGAGAGAAATAAGGGTGGAATAAAAGTAAATTGGTTAAAGTGTGGACCCCAAAGTTAGTGCAGTGCCAAGGAGGATTAGCCACTCGATATATCCATATGTACCATACCATTCCCCCGACACTACATTATAAGATGAATAAAGTCCTATAGTGATCCTATCTTGGCTATTTGAAAGCTAAGGTAAAGAAAATAAGGGAAATCCTATGGTATTTGAAATACATTGGTTGGAACTTGTTTTGTGAGTGTGAGTATCTCTTGACCGTTCCTGCATTGACATGCATAATTTCATATGAGTGATTGGGACTTCTTTGATTGTGAGAGCTTATTGGTTGTATTGCTAGTTTCTTACGTGTTTGGGTAGTGTAACTTGTATATATGCATGTTTGTTTGTTGCCAGTGTAATGTCATAGCTTGATTCCTTTGTGTCATATTTTTGTGCTTCATTAATACACATATTTGGTTTTAAAGTGATTAAACTTGGAGAGGGTAATGTATTTTGAGCTAAAATTGATGATTGGCTATCATAGGTATCGTAGGTTTCTCTTGGTTAATCATTGTCATATTATTCTACTATGCTTTGTTGCCTGAGGATATGCAACGTTCTAAGTTGAGGGTATTGATGTGCTATTCCGACTAATAACGCTCAACTCACTCCCATAATTGAAGGGTAAGGCAGTCGTTGTCAAGTAACCCAATTTGAATTGGGGTTGAATCTCAAGGAGTGAGTTATAGACTTCAAACCCTATGGATGCTCAAATTACTATAAGTTTACCCGGAATGATAATAAACAAGACATGTAAAATAAAGTGGAGGGATGTAGTTGGAAACTTTTCGTACAATCTTTGGTAAATGATCAAGAAATGACACTTTTGTTTTAAGCAATAATGTTTGGGGAAATCTTGGTATTATGTCTACCTAAAGGTAATGCATGTGGGTTGATGTTGGTTCAACATGGAATTTAGTTGTTAACTAAAAGATAGGCTAGGTCGAAGACTATTGGGGTCAATCTTTCAACAAAAACATAATGATTTCACCCGTTGGCTATTTCGATCACCTAACAAGTGTGTAATTTTTCATAATCACCCAAAACCCCAATCAAGCATCCCTATTTTTGGGATAATTCTCTTGACATGATTTACATTCCAATACACTTATTTCTAAGATTGCAAAAAGTAGTAAACCATAGGCTCGATTGTCCACCATTGACTTGTCCCTCTATAACCCTCTTTTAAGGATGTTATAGGTTACCTAATGTTCACCTTCATCCCTCTTTTGAGGAGGATAAAGGGTTTTAAGAGCTTGGGGTTTTCACCCATCAAACCGATTTGTAGATTTGGAATTTTCACCCATCAAATTCCAACCCATAAGCTCAATCAATGGTGGAATCCATACTCAACAACTAAAATCCATGCAAACACAACAATACCCACACACAATTACACTCTAGTTCAACATAATCCCAATACTAAATTACTTAGCTACTCATGTATAAAGTAAAGAGAAATATGCCATGAGGATTATCCAAAACATTCATTCTTCACAAAATCACTACGAAATTAAGCCTCCAAAAGTAGTTACACACTTTCCCAATTAGGGTTTCTTCTTCCCAAATCAAAATTACTTATGAGGTAAGCAATGCCCAAAGAAGAAATAGTTTTTGCTTATATATGGTTAACGTTTTTTTCTTATATATGGTTTGGGATTCGTCTAAGTGTTTTTACAGATCTGCCCATCGGCATATTTCCACTGAACCACAATCGAGCATGACTATCGGCGACCGCGTCTACGCGACCATGGTTATGTGTCGCGACTGCATTATATTGACCGTCTTGACTGATCGCGACCACAGATTGAGGACTGCGGTTGCGGTAATTGAGGCCGATGTAGTCCAGGTCTTCAGCTGGACTCTTCTTTGCTCTCTTTTTATCATTTTATCTCCAACCCACATCTTTTGATCTTCTCAACTCTATGCCCGCAAAGAGTGGATATTAGTGCATTTTATCACCCATATGTCTCATTCATTTATCCAAAACAAGGTAATGTACACAAATATTTAGTAAGAATGAATGGAAACATCACCCCTTATCAACTTCCCTAGAGCTTTCGAGACAGGGACGGATTCTCCGCCTCTGTGGAGATGGACCGACAAAAGTGTTTTTGAGAATTCAAGAGAAGGTCACGGCGAGACAGCCATTTATCATTACGATATATGTCAAGTGAAAGTGCAGTGATTTATGCATTGAAATATAGCACTTACGATGCTTAAACTTGGAGAATATGTATGTACTTAAGGCTATTTTGTTAGATTTAATGTGTTTTTGGAGTGTATTGCAGGAAATTAGTTTTTGGATGCTAAACTTAGTAAAAAGATATTTTTGGATGATAAATGGAATAAAAATATGGTTTGGGATGCTAAATTGAAGAAAAGGATGAAAGTTGGAGTTTTGGGTTACTTAGGCATTTATTGGGAGTATGTAGCACTTACCGGGCGTATGTTACCAAAGCATAAACCAGAACCTGAAGTCCATAGGCTTAGGTGCAGGAATTTGAAGACTCTATAACTTGCCAAAGCTACTTACGATCCGCAAGTAGCATTTGCGGTTTGCAATGGCAAAAGTAAGTGACAGAATCCAAGATCCAGAGAGTAAAACGTTGCAGGAAAATTTTTTTGTCACTTTCCAAGCCCACTTGAAGACACAAGTGCTACTTACTGATCGCGAGTGACCTTAGAAAGTGACCGCCGATGGTGATTTTTTCGGATAGTTCTGAATTCGTTTCCTAAGGTTTCTATGTATCCCAAATACACTCCTATGATGTTTGTAAGTCCTATTATGTATGGGTAATTATGTTTTCATATTTTAATTAGGATTTGATTTCTAGAGTTTCTTGTAATCTAAAAATACCCTTTAGGCTTTATACATTCACATATTCATTAATCACATACTGAGGCAACTTAGAGAGAGGCCCTTTGGGGCCAAGCTCTCAAACATCTAGTTGTTCTTAGTTTGTTATTCAATTTAATACATTGGGATTTCTTCTTTCATTATTTTGAGATTGATTGTGTAATTTTGTCTTTGGATTCCATGATTCATCTCATAACTATGAGTAGCTAATTCCCTTGGCTAGGGTTGTGGGAAACCTAACGGATTAACAAAGTAGCGGAAGAGACAAGTTGTTCTATATAAAGATTCTTGCATGTATGGGGTTTTCTTTGATCTTATTAATTTCTTAGTGGTGTCCAACATTAAGATCCCACCTAGATTATTGCTACTTACTCTAAAAGAGGAGTAGTGACTAGGAAAGAAAGATCACAATAGTAATTTGAAGTTTAATTATCCATCCATACTACTAGGTATTATCTAAGTAATATGGTTAGCTATCATCTAATAAATAGAGACTCAAAAGGTAATAGTTAACTGGCATCATGATAAGGGTTATTAAGGCGACATCCTGAGACTCAAAAGATAAAGGGTGAAATCTGTCAGCTCGTCCAAAAGACTGTTGATGGTTCATATCTTATCGATTCTGCATGCAAGATATTGGAATAGTTTCATATTGCATGATAAGTATGCTGAGTTGAGAAGTCAGGGGGAACACAAGCCTAGTGTTAGTCTTATATTATTTACAACCAAAAGCAACCAAGCCTTTTAACCTTTAGCTAGTTACTATAAATCTCCCCTTTTTACTTTTCCGTACTACCTGGTGATTTCAACAAGTTTGAGATAAATTTCTGGCGTATTCCATGTTGGATCAACCCCTACCTAGTTAGGTTACTATATATTGACAGCGACCGTTTTATCCTTCTAAGGAGGGATAGTCTGGGCATTATCAGTACTATGGTTGGTATGGTTTTATGGTTTTTATATTTTACTTTGACCCTCAATTTGGAAAGTTATGAAAATTGGTCTCAAGGATTAATTCTGTGAAAACAACATTTTCTTCAAATTCTGATATCATTGTTCAGTCCCGAGCATCGATTTTAATATAGTAGAATAGTTTGTTTGGGTTCTGTGGATTTTGGATGAATCCCAAAGGGTCTGCAGAGACTTGGAATTTCCACATCTCTACAGTTGGTGCAGCGGCTAAAGCGATACTTTGGCCGCTTTAGCAACCGTCTACAACTGGGCAAAGGCATATTAGTGGACCTCGTCTACTTTAGCAAAGGGCGCTAAAGCAGTCCTCACACTCATTGGCGAATACCACAAAAATGGTATTTGACCGCTTTAGAGGCACCTGGCACCTGGTATATAATGTTCTTTTCTCGTTTTCTTCACCATTTTTTAGACTTGGAGCTTTAAGTTCTAGGTTTTTTAGGATATTTCCTCTATTTTTAAGGCTGTCTAAGCTCCAAATTCGTATTTCAACTACTTTTCTTCTATTGTATTATTTAAATCTTATTTAAACTCAAATTTAAAGGTGAAATCTATGGATTTTGACCCGAAAGGCCCACGTTAGCATTTCTTTGATTCAAACCTCCATTTCACCGAGTTTACTCTTGAGTTATCTCCTATGAGTTCCTTTAATATTGAAAAATATATTTTTAGACAAAAATTCTGGTTTTATCCTCTCTTTTTTTAAAACCAATTTCAATAGGGTGTTCATCGGTCGGTTCGGTTTGGTTTTATGTGTTATTAGTTCAATTTATCAATTTTTGATTTTAAAATTCTAACAACTTACATAAAAAATGAAATCTTAGTTTCTGCCAAAATCGTACAAATGTATTTTAGTTTACAAGAAACTTCAAAATTAAACTGAATGTTAGTTCGACAAAAAATTGAATCCTAGTTGTTGGATGCTACTGAATGCTTCAAGCTTTCCAATATCTGTGTTTTATGCCTTTGTTGGCCTGCTTCTATTTAAACCCATAATTTAAAGTAAAGTATATTAATGAGGAATCAAAAAGATAAAAACATTATTAACAACGAGGGTTGCCGGTTGTTGGTTGCTCGATCCTCGTCGTCTTGACTCATCAGTTTACAACAAGGGTTTTGTGTTGTGATTTTTGAATACTAAATAGTCAATAGTGACTATCTAACTTTTACAATTGGGTTTTAAATTCTTAACTTAATATCTTGTGAATAAGTAATATATATTAATATAATATATATATAATATAATTAAGTAGTATAAATATTTATCTATATAAAATAAATAGGGGTAAAATAGTAATTTAATGTATCCTTATTGGGTTGTCGGTTTAACCGATAAACCAATAAGCTAAAATCGAAAACGAATTGGTTACCCAATAAATTTTTTTATAAAACCAATAAAAAATTATTAACCCAATAACCTAATAGCATTTTTATCGGTTTGATTTTTGCACACCTCTACATCTCAAGGGTCCATTTTGAACTCAATTTGAAAGTGGTTGATATGGGTATCGTTAGCTTTCTTTTGACATGTGGATTCTATATTTATATGTTTTAGCTAATTATAGGTCCGTGCGTGAGATGGAAGCTCAGTAATATTGAAATACTAGAAACACTGGCTTTTTCTAACAAAAAATATGATATCTTTAAAAATCTCCTACCGATGTATGTGTCGAAGAGGAGTTATGGATATTGATAATTGGATATTGGTTGTATATGGGTTGACGAACCTCTCATGGGTCCTACCTTGGGAGCACATCTCGGTAGGTGTATATGGAGGTTGTGCGACAACCTCATGCATCACATCATCGTCATCATTATTTTCATTGCATTACATATATTATGCTTATTCTGTGATTATATTTCTACTCTTAAATTGATAGTTGTTCCTTTATTCTAAATTCTTATACTTGTATTTGGTATATGCATATATTTGTTCTTCTTTTCTTTACCTGTATTTGTTATATATGTATATAATAGAATTGTTAGTGGGGACAATATGAGCTACCATTTGGGATATTTTTTTACTATGGGTGACGTGACCATAGTTTTTGTTTATATATTTTTTTCTACTTTACTCAGTCGGCCTATGATACCTATTGAGTATAAGTGGACCGTACGCATCTCTACTAGGCCCTTTCAGTATATATTTAGGTACGAGTGTATCGCACGAATAGCTAATTCAGGAGGCATTTGGAATCCATTTGAGGTAGTAGTTGATCTATGCATCCGGAGTTGGACACTACATTTTATTATCTAAAATATGTCTTATTATATTAAGAGACATAGTTTTCACCCTTTTGATTATCCTATGTATATCCTGACTTCGAGTGGTATTAGTGGTTCTTACACTGTGACACCAGGTTTTGGAATTTCATTTAGTATCTTGATTATAAGTATGCTAATATTAAGTTTGTGTGGTTCGGCTTTGCTGCCTTGAATTTTTAGAATTGATTTTTCTTTTTATATCAGTTTGGGTGATAGGCTTACTTGTCAAGGCTTGTTGCGATAAGTTTCATCATGACCTTTAGCTTTTGGGTAGTGACGATATGGCTATCCACTACATTTTTTAAAACTTGAGGCTAAATGTTTTTAGTTTTCCAAAGTGGCCATTTTGCCAAAACGGGTATGATAGTATTATTACAGATTGAAGCAAATTTCAATAATACCATGTAAGTATATATATAATATATTGGTATCATGGATCGAAGGTTTGATTGAAGGACTAAAGTAGACATCATGATATTATGACATTATATAGATATACTATAATGGTATCATAAAGGTCTCACTAAAGATTGAAGTAGCTAATATCAATGATACCATGACAATATATAGATATAATATGATGGTATCATTATGGGAGTTGAAGCATATTTTAATGATACCATATAAGTATATATATACTATGATGATATCACAAAGGTCTGACTAAAGGATTGAAGCAAATATTAATGATACCATGCTAGTATATAGATATACTGAGATGGTATCATGGAAGTCTCACTAAAGGATTGAAGTAGACAGCAATGATATCATAACAATATATAGATATATTGCGATGGTATTATGGAAAACTGAAGCAAATTCAACACTACCATATGAGTGTGTGTGTGTGTGTATATATATATATATACCGCAATGGTATCATAGAGGTTTGACTGAAGGATTGAAGAAGACATCAATTATACTGTGACTGTATAATAGATATAAAGTGATGGTGTCATGGAGGTCTAACTGACAGCTTATACGAGACATCAATGATACCATGACAGTATATAATATATACTGTAATATATCATGGAGGTCTGACTGAAGGATTGAAGCAACTATCAATGATACCATAATGGTATGTAGATATATTGTGGTGGTATCATGAAAATCTCACTAAAATTGGAGACATCAATGAGACTAAAGTAAATAAAAAAAGAGAATTAAACAAAATTACAAAAGAAAAAATAAACGAGATTACAAAAAAGGCTAAAAATATAAAATTAGTTTGTCGTGAAAAAAAAAGAATATAATGATTTGAAAAAAAAATAAAAAAAAAGGAACAAGAAATAAAGAAACTGAAAAATAAAAAGAATAAGATAAAAAGTGCAAAATAAAGGAATCAATAAAGAAAAAAGGAGAGAAAATAAAGCAGGAAAACAAAATGGAGTAGAGAAAAAAATACAAAAAGAAAAGAAAAAAAAAAGAAACGAGAAATAAATAAAATTGATAAACATAGAGAAAATAAAAAATAAAAAACACAAAAATAAAAAGAATCAAGAAAAAAAGAGAAAAATATAAGCAGGAAAAAAAAAAGTAGAGACAAAATAAATAAATAAACAAATAAGAGAAAGAAAAGGAAAAAACAAGAAAGAAAGAAAAAAAGAAAAAGAGTATATAAAATTAAAATTGAGTGTGAATTAGATTATGATATAAAAGAAAATAAAGAATAAAATAATTTACGGAAAAAATAAAGAAGAAAGAAGCAACAAAAGAAAAAAAATAAATGAAGTAGAGAAATAAAAAGAAAAAAAAAATGAAAGTGAGATAAATAACAAAAAATATAAAAAAAATTATGTAATTAGTTAGAGAGACATTTTATGTAATGAAATGTTTAATTGTAAATATTTCACTCTTATAAGTCATGGATATATTTTTCCCTTTATTAAATGATGTCTCAAAACAAAAAGAGTGTCACATACTAATAAAAATAACTATAAATGGAGTACTATTATATGTTGTATTTCTTTTCCTTTCTATATAATAGAAGAGAAGGTTTCGACATGCCTGCTTCAGCAGGTTGTTTACTCCAAGATTTTATTATATAACTCCTAAATAATTATTATAAATTATTTATATATTAAAAAATTAATAATATTTAATTAAAAATAATAATATTTAATTAGAAAGTAAAATAGATATTTATGACATGTCTATTTCAGGTGCTTTAACCGTGATTTTACTATATCACCCCTAATTAATTATTATATGTCATTTATGTATTAAAAATTAATAATATTAAATTCATAATTTTACTATACGCCCTTAATTAATTATTATAAGCTGGTTATGTACTAAAAATTAATAATATTTAATTAAAAAGGTAAAATAGATATTTATGATATGTCTACTTCAACAGTGATTTTATTATATCAAACCTAATTAATTATTATAAGTTATTTATGTATTAAAAAACTAATAATATTTTATTAAAAAATAAATTTACATTTATAACATGTCTGCTTCAGCTACTTCAATCATAATTTTGCTAAATATCACCCCTAATTATTTATTATAAGTCATTTATGTAAAAAAACTAATAATATTTTATTAAAAAAAAGTAAAATTTACATTTATAACATGTTTGCTTCAGCTACTTCAATCATAATTTTACTAAATATCACCCCTAATTATTTATTATAAGTCATCTAATTATTAAAAAATTAATAATATTTAATAAAAAAGGTAAAATCTACAAAATGATAATTAACTCTTGATGTTTTAAACTAACTCGACATCTTATATGAGGTCCACTTAAATTTTTTTCACAAGTATTTTGTTTATAGTAATTTTGCGATATCTAATTTATTTAGTTGTTGTAAGTCATTTAAGACATGTCTGTTTCGCTGCTTCAATTGTGGTTTTACTAAATCACTCCTAATTAATTATTATGGCCATTAAAGCATTGTGCCGCTTAAATTGAAATAGAAAAAGTATTATAAATAACAATAATTAAAATTTTAAATTCTTTAAAAAATATAATTGACTATCGACGATACAAAAAATTTGACAAGGAGAGTAACATATATTATTTGAAAATTACATGAAAAGTATATAAATTACAATAGTTAACAACTTAAAATATTTAAAAATAATGTAATCTGTTATATATTTTAAAAAATTGTAAAAAAAAATAATAAATCACAATAATTAACAACTTAAAAAATTTAAAAGATATAAAATATTTGATTGACTCTCAAAATTATATTAGTGTCGCTCAAATTGGAATAGAAGAAAAGTGTTATAAATCACAATAATTAAAAACTTCAGTTATTTAAAAAATATAATTAACTATCAATGCCACAAAATTTTGGACAAAGAGAGTAACGTATATTTATTGAAAATTACATAAGATAACCCTTTAGCATGTGATTAAAGAACTAAACTTAAAAGCGCAACAAATTGTCATTTACATTAATAAAATATACATAATTATTTTTTGCGACTTGGTTCTTTAAAAAATACTATCAAGTAGTTAATATGTTGATTTTGTATATTCATGTTTTATAATTTATAATTCGAATTGATATCAATTTAACTTTCGTACATAATTAAAATATTTTAATGTTGGGCCCGTGCTGACACGGGCCATGCTCCTCTAGTATATGTAAAAATACTAGTGGTATATCGCCCGTGTTGAGCACGGGTCTAATATTAATATTTTCTTGTTTTAATTTATGTGATAATTTATACTTTTTAATATATTCAAAAAAAAGAATGTCCTTTTTCTATTTTTAGAAATAATTTGTTTTTAAAATTTTCGTTTTATTTGAAATGTTTTATAATTACACAAAGTCTAAGGTTTATTTATACCATAAATTTTAAAATACATTTCATTTTTTCTACTCCATACTTAATCAAATGGTGTCTAATGAATTGAAACAAAAAAGTATTAAAAGAAAATTAAAGTTTAATTTTCTTGTTTACGTATTTTATGTTTCATTAGAAATTAGCTTGTAACTATGTATTTAATTTTTTGTGTGAATCCAATCATTTAGATTTCAATAAGTGTACTACTCGCATACTCCCTTTTTGACACAGATTGCAAAGTACTTCATATAACCATTTTTAATTTATCATTTTGTATCTATTTTATTCATGTTATTAAATATTATTTATTATCTAATACTTAAATGACTTATAATAACTAATTGGAAGTGATATGGTAAAATTACAATAAAAATACTGGTGAAAAAGGTTAAGTGAATCCCATATAAATCGTCAAGTTAATTTAAAATATCAAAAGTCAAGTTATCATTTTGTCTCTATTTTACATTTTTCATGAAATATAATTAACTTTATAATGCTTAGATAACTATAACAATTAATTGAGGATGATATAGTAAAATCACGATTGAAGCAACGAAGCAAACATATCGTAAATGACTTAAATAACTAATTAGAAGTGATAAAATAAAATAATTATAAAAAATACTTGTGAAAAAAAATTAAGTAGGGCTCATATAAGAAATAAAGTTAATTTAAAACATCAAAAGTTAAGTTATCACTTTACGACTATTTTATTTTTTATTCAATATTATTAATTTTTTAATACTTGGATGACATAATAATAAATTAGGGGTGATACAATAAAATCACAATTTGAGCAGCTGAAGCAGACGTGTCATAAATAGCTATTTAACTTTTTTAATTAAATATTATTAATTTTCTAATAAATGACTTATAATAATTAATCAGGGATAATGTAATAAAATAACGGAGCAAGCACGTCGATGGAGAGCAAATTGCCGCCAACTCCCTCTTATATAATAAGAGAAACATCAAGTTAATTTAAACATTAAAAGTTAAGTTATCACTTTATGTCTATTTTATTTTTTTAATTAAATATGTTTATTTTTTAATATTTAGATGACTTATAATAATTAATTAGAAATGATATACTAAAATCACGATTTAAGCAGATGAAACAAGCATGTCATAAATAACTATTTTATTTTTTTAATTAAATATTATTAATTTTTTATTACGAAAAAAAATTTTGATAATTAATTAAGAATAGTATAATAGAATAACGGAACAAGCAGAGAACAACTTGCCGCCCAACTCCCTTTATAAAAGAGAACCTTTTCTTCCTCTTATTTTACAAAAAAAAAAAAAAAAAAACACTATATATGGGATTTTTTTGTGACACGCTGCTTTTCTATAGATGCCTTTCAACGTAGAGCTGGCCTCACATGATGTAATGTCTTTTTCTTCCTTCACGCAAATAGTTTCAATATTAAATCAAGTTAGAAAATTTGCCCCTTAAATTTATTGAATATTTTATTTAGACAGTTGAACTAAGATTTATTTTAGTCAAACTTTAATTTCTATAAAGTATTCTATTAGATATTTTCCGTTAAACATTTTGAATAGTTTTGCATGTGTTTCATTTGTTTATAGATAGTTAAATTAGTTAACCATATAAAATATATCATTCTTCTGATTTTGCACATTCGCTTCAATAAATCATAAACCTCCAAAAAGTTTCCACTTGAGTTTAATGTGCAAAATCAAGGGAGATTATATGTTATGTACCTAAATTAATTAGCTATCTAATGAATGAATGAAAACCCAGGAGTATTATTAATGGATTGCTCCTGTGTGTTTTGTGAAAGGATGTCTCACTATTAGAAATTACCCCTATTGCAATGAAATTTTTTGCAACGGTTCCAAAAGTGTTGCGATAGATGGTCTATTGCAACGGTTGGAATCGTTGCAAAAACAAATTGTTCTATTAGTTCTATAACCGTTGCTATTGATGGATAACTTTTGCAATAGGTTATCCTATAGTAACGGTTTCGTAGAGTCACCTATGGCAATGCGTGTTTCGGGGGAAAAAGCTATTGCAACGGTTATTATTTTCCCTCCCTATTTTTCCATAAAATCTGCCAAAACTTTACAAAATACATAATAAAAATTAAAAAAATATATACAAAAATAACTTTCACTTTCACTTTAGAATCAGTCCACAAACGTAACACTACTGGTACTGCCACTACGCCAATTGTCCACCGCTCTTCGACTGGTGCTCTGAAGGACCACTGCTGCTCCGATTGTCACTCTGACAGCCCACTGCTGCTCCGATTGTCACTTCAACGGCTCACTGCTGCTCCGATTGTCACTACGACGGCCTACTGTTGCTCCGATTATCACTCCAACGGGCCACTGCTGCTCCGATTGTCACTTCGACTGCTGCTCCGACCTCGATTCCGTCCGTCGATCAGACCAGTACTTTGATTTACAACAGATCTTATTGCTGAATCCTCATAGTAAACTTGTTTTTCATATGCTAATGAAAAGGAGAATTAAATCCCCATGAGTCCATTCATTTTATGTTGTAATGGAGTTAAGATCTAGAAATTTATTGTGTTTGTCATCAATTTTAAGTATTCAGCACAATCTATTCTGATTATTACAGATTCTTTGTTGGGTTGGCTTTTGTATGTTTCTTATGATTAGCTATAAATCTTAGGGGTATGGTCATGGATTATTTTGATATCATTTGTTGTTATTCATTGCTTCAAACCCAGAAAAGAGAAGGGCATTATTTTTTAGGATTTGGTTTAAGTGTGACAAATAAATACCAAATATCTCGTAAGCCCTCGTAAGCCATGTTTGTTTATCAGTATATTGAACACTGGGTTTGAACATTCATTTAATAGACACTATTTTCATGCCAAATATTCCATTTCTGTGGCTTATGGCTAATCTAGATTGATTTGAGGCATAGTAGTTAAACTGTTAAATTAACCCAAAAGAATTAAGAAATAAGTTTAAGGGTGTAATCACACAGTGCTTTCTGGAAAAGGTATCCTGCAAAAGATATCAAAATATACATCTAGGGACTCTTTGCCTAAAGCTTTAGGCTACTTCTGTATCTACTCTTTGTAAAATTGGGAAATGTCTTTGGCTTGCTGCATATGATTAAAATGATGAAGCAAATGATTGTTATAATTAAGTGCAAGGAGATACCAATTCTTTTGGATGAATAACGTAGTAACAATATATTGAATCTGAACATTATAGTTTGGATATCTTACTCTCTGAAAAGCTTTCTACCTAATATGGATAGGTAGTGACAACTAGTGCCATTCTGGTGAAGCTGAAACTATTCATCCTGCTAGTTAGTGAAGTAATCATAGAGATTTTGTGGGAATATTGAGCAAGATTAAGGTGCATCATTTTGTTTATACCTCGTGGTGAGTAGTAAACATACAATTCTGTTTAATTAAGCAAAACTTTTCTATTTAGTTAAACAAAACTTACTTTCAAGAACTATGGTACAATTGTCCTGTATACTACTATGATTTACCTTCCAAATGTATTTCATTTTAATCCTTGGAATCTTATTCTTTATTTCCATTTTTTGCGCTGGTTAGTGAAGCAACTATAGAGATATTGTGGGACTATTGAGCAAGATTAAGGTGTATTCACTGTGCTGGGGAAAGGAGTTGCTCGTGTTATCTTCTCCTGCCACCACTCTTGTCGGTAATCTTTTCATAGAATGTCCTGGTGTACTAAATGTTGCATGTAACATTGCACAGTTGACGAATAGGTTCATGTTTTTCTGTATCACGCGTACTTTATCTAGTAATGTCTATTTCCTAAGAATGAATCTGCAAACCTTTATACTGTTGTTTGTATTTGTATTATTGCGTGATTTATTTTAATTTGTTTAGTTGAAGATGATATATATGTGGATCATAATTTGTTTTAATTTTGGTAATTTCGGTGTGTTATGTAGGATTCTAATGGACAGTAACAATAAAAGTTGGATGAATTGTTTAATATGGTCTGACGAGTTTCAGCATGGAGTGAAAGACTTTCTTAAGAAGGCATTTGAACGATCTTCTCAAGGAAATGAGATATTATATTCTTGTAGAGACTGCAAGAATCATTATTAGGATTATAGAGATGTGGTGGAGGATCACTTATTTTCTAGAGGGTTTCGTGCTGGTAACGTATTTTAATGCTATAAAACAGGAAAGACAACAGCTGACTTATAAAACATGCAAATAAAGTTGCTATGATTAATCAAATTATTCAGAGAGGTTAAAAAAGTATGCTAAAAAAATTGTACATAGTTCACAAATTATTCAATATCTCACCAAAAGCTTAAGTATTTCTTTTATCACAATGCTATAGCAGGTTTAAACCTACCATTCTCCATTTCACTTTCCTAAATTCTTCTAACCTGAATTCTTCTACCTTACCAAAAGCTATCACCTCAGCACATTAGCTCTTCGGATCTTATTTTAAGTACCCCTCTCTGACGACCTCATTTACTCTTTATAGATCATATTTTTTCTTCAGGAAGACAAGTGTACTAATGGATAACTAAAGCAGGTAATGTATCATACCTACCCATAGTATTTGTTCTCTTCATGCTCTAAAGTGTGCTGATGGAACAACTAAACATCATAGTCAGAGCGAGGTACAAGGTATACTTGAAGATTCTAATCCCTATAGAAAGAGGCTATTTTTTGTCGTGTTAATCAGGTTATCTTATAACTATGTTGTCAATATCCTGTGAGAGACTACTTGATTGTTGTTATCTGATGCGAGAAAACCCTAAATTGAGTTGAGTGCAAGATCATATTCATATCTATATGATGTAAGGAGTCTCAACCAGCTTTGAACCTTTGATGGTTGAAAAGAGGCATGTCAAAAGTATTATTATCCAAATATTCCGGCAGGTTAGTTGAAAAGAGGCATGTCAATTTCAATTTTGAGCTTTCTTGTTTTGGTCAATTCCACGCAGCTTGAAATAAAATTGTTGCAGATGGGTTCAGGACATTAAAGAACGTAGGATTAAACCCTTGATGGAAAAAAATACTGGTTCTCCACATTTTTCTTTCGTGCTCAACTGTTTCTGCTTCTTGGAGTACTACTCCTAGTTCTCTGTCTTCCAAGCTGGCATTTTCTTATTGCAGATTGTTATTTCTTTATTGTTAATAATTTACAGAAACCAAAAATTGCATACTACTGAAAGTATTAGTATGTTCTGTTAGCATGTTTTGTCCAAAATGAAATAAGAAACATTATTCATTGATGGTTGTTATCTGGAATTACAGTACTCAGCCTATGTTACATTTTTGAACTTGTAGATTAAAGTTAAACAATCATGAATCACCAAAATGTTAAGATCTTTGTTTTAGCTGGATCACTAGCAGCATTACGAAACAAACGGATACTAGAACAGAAGAAGAAAAAAAAAAGAATACAAGCTACGTAAATGCAAAGAAAAATTATCACAAGCAAAAGGAGAAGTTAAACAACGTTTCAATTAGATCCCAAGTACAAGAATAAGTGCAACAGGTGATTCAGGCCCATATCTTACCTGTAGCACCAGTAGAGGGGCAAGTGCACCAAGAATTGTCAGATTACACCACTTGTGTATCACAACCATCACTCGAACAAGTGCAGCAACATCAGTTAAAACTTTCTAATTTTGAAGCAAATAAAAAATCTGGAGAAGGCAAGAATACATAAATTTTGGTTCATACTATTTCAAAAATTATTTGCACTCCAGTAATTTTGTTGTTCATATTATTGTAGGCCCTTCAATTAACAAAAGAAAAAAAAAGGCGCTACACAAATGGCAGAAGTACATGGACGAACTGAGCGTCAACTAATAGTGCTAAATGAGTTGAATCAGCCTATTGGTCCTACTAAAGAAGTGGTCACGGAGTTTAGCAGTTTTCTTGGCACTTTGGCAAGGAATGGGATATTTTGTCCTCTTAATCTTAGCTGGACAAAGTTGAAGACACATGATGATATGTGGAGCTATATTCAAGTTCAAAGTTATCATTATTTTGATTTCTAGTTCAAGTCATTTCACAATTTTTGCATTAACCAAATTGCACCAAATTATAGGAGAAATATTACATTCTTGAAAATGGAAAAAAATGGGCGATGAATGCAATTAATTCTACTTTTAGAGGGTACAAGTGCAGTTTTAAGAAAGAACAGTATTATACCTACCCCAATGATGAAATTCAAATGGCAAAAAGGCCTAAAACTGTTCCAGAACCTGTATTTGCAAATTTACTTTAATATTGGAACTCCAAAGAAGCTAAGGTATGATATGAATATGTACATTTATTATTTTGTTCCATAATCACTACTTTAATTTATTTTTTAAAACTGATCTCCACCAATTGTCTTGCAGGATAAGTCCGATGCTAACAAAC
Source organism: Capsicum baccatum var. pendulum (assembly GCA_030864225.1). Classification (NCBI taxonomy): domain Eukaryota; kingdom Viridiplantae; phylum Streptophyta; class Magnoliopsida; order Solanales; family Solanaceae; genus Capsicum; species Capsicum baccatum. The sequence continues at coordinate 182,945,800 of CM061558.1, read as the reverse complement.
AGAATCGAAAAATATGGAAGTATCCTCACACTGTTGGCAAAAAAAGTTTTGCTCTAATCCGCGAGGTTTGGTGTTCTTTTATATTTGTTACTATGAACTTGTTGACTTGAATTTTTTTTATGTCGACTTGCGTCTAACTAGGAAAAAAGGAAAGAAAATTCTAGTGTTGTGTCAAACAAGGAATTCCTTGTGGATGCTAGAAGAAGAAAATCTGGACGAGTGTGCAAGGATTCATCTGAAGATATTACAAATCAAATAGTATGAAATTTTCTAATTCAAAATTATCAAGATCATTTGTTCTTTATTAAAGATTAAATCAACTCAATTTACTTGCTTGTTTTGGATCTGACTTGTAGGTTGAAATAGAGAGAGTAGAAACTCAAGGAAGTGAAGATGGTAGTCAATTAGTTGATCCATTCACAACACTTATGGGTCTTGATCATCCAGGTCGAGTAAGACTATACGGATGCGGGGTGACCAAGTCTCTTTTGAAACAAAAAACAAGTGATTCTAGACCTTCAAATATTGTTGCGGATGAATTAGGGGAAAAGAGAATGGATGAACTGGAAGAAAGGATACAACAAAGAATGCAGGCTCAAAGAGATACCATTGAAGGAGATGTTACAATGAACTTCATTACACAATTGCAACATCAAAATCTAGGATTAACACTTGATCCTAATATGCTAAGATTCAATGCTCATTCGTCAAGGGAAGATGCTGTTATTCAACAAATCAATCGTCCATTTATTGGGAGTAACAATGAAGGTCTATCTTTTTTCTTCTTTTTCTTGCTCGTTCTTCTTCTTTTTCCTTTTTTTAGAATGAGAATTTGTCTATTTTGTTTGTTTTTCCTAGTTTTTCCTCTTTTAAGTAATGAAACTGCTATAACTATGCTCAATGTTGGCATCCGTAAAACAAAGCTTGAATAACTTTATGAAAATTGGAGTAGTACTGAAAAATGGCTCTCAGATGTCATGAAGATAAAGTCCAGAACCATTATTTTACATATACAAGAAAAGAAGTACAATATAGGTAGACGATATACGTATAAGCCTATAGGTAGACGATATATGCACAAGCTCTTCCCTTGACCATAGTTCTGTATAATCTAATTTCCATCTGATGTACTAACGCTCATCTCTATGAGTAATCCATCCATTGTTGTGATGCCATATAGTTTACTGCTATGTTTCTCGGACTCTTCAAATATGCCACTAGATGTGTGTTGGGTCCTCCAAAGTAGTACATTTTTAGAGGATGCAACATCGGTGCTGCTACACTTTTGAAGAGTCTGAGCAACACAGTTTGACTATGTTGTATAAGTTTCCAATTTTCCTTCTGAAGTTCCCTCTCTCTGGGCCAGCGGCCATGATTTTACCATCAGTCTTATGTTGTGTAAGGTTCATGTAGTAAGAGGTGAAGGGTGAACAAAAGAATGTGAGAAAAGACAATATTAATTTTTCCAGTTTAAGGATAAATCTTAACCCAAATGAAATAGTAACGGATAAGAAGATGAATGAAAAAGTGCAGAATGAACTCTCTTACAAAATATGTGTAACTAACTCTTATTCCTGTTATCCAGGTATTACTAGCCTAATAACTGTTACATTAACTTCTATGTTCAGCTATCATCTTCTCATACATTATCCTCCATCTTTCTTGTACATCATTATAGAGAAATCTCTATCAATTGTAACCCCGTAAGTTATCCAATCTGTATCAGCCTCTGTAATCCATTATTAACCTATAAAATGAAAACTGAAGACCATCTATAGATGTGCCAAGGTAAGTAAACAACACAAATCTCTTGATAATATACATATGAGCATTCACTTGTTGAATTTGGTTATCTATCAGAAGAAACGAGAGCTGCATTAGTAATAAAGGAACCTAATCTTCTTGATAATCTATGACTCTATATTATTAGGTGTATGTTTTAAATTGAAATGTAGAAAAAATGGATGGGTTTTTGCAGTTTTTGTTTTTGTTTTTTTGAAAATATGCAGTCATTGATCTCACTTAGGAATCAATCTATTTACACAAGTGGTGTCATGGATGTTACATTCTCATACATACATAATTCAAGTTTTTCTTATTTCAACTTTGAGATGTATCCAGTATGGTATCAATCAACATGTTCAACCTTATACGACCTGTTGTAGGAAAGAAAATGTTGGGAACACACTGTACGTTAGCTTGCTCACTAGTTTGGAGCTTTGATCCATGTAACTCACTGGTGATTTTCTGAGCATAAGCAACTTAAATAGTAATGAGAAAATAGTTCATCCCCATTCCAATTGTTGCTATGTGAATAGCTGATTAGGCTACATAGCCATTGTCACTGGAAAAAGCTTGTCAAGAAAGGTATAGACACCCCCACCTAGTAGTAGCGCACCACTGCAAATTAAATAATTAAGGCGGCAAATATCTGGTGCGTACTTAACTACTTATAAGAATGTTGTTACGATGTTACTACAGATGAAGTGACTGAACCAAAAGAGATTTAAGCTTAGTCATCTCTTACTAATAGTGCCATTATTTTTCCGAGACAATTACCCAAGTTTTGTATATCATGGTTGGTTAAGAGAATGGAATTGTTTCCTCAACAACTCTTGAATTAGATTGGCCTTTTCTCTATCATTTTAAATAAAGAAAAATTCAAAGTATGAATCAACCAAGATTTGGTAGTATTTTTCTAGTTTATGCTCTATTTATAGGTGTTCTTCTATGTTCTAATTGAAAATTAAATATGTTGCCATTTAAGTACTAATTGAGATTATTTTTTCTCTTTCTATAGATGTTCAAAATAAAGGAGGAGATGAAGAAAGTGATGAAGAAATTGACCTTACTTGAAAAAAATTTTGAATTATTGATAGATATTTTAGTATCAATCTTTTTTTATATTGAATTTTGTGAAACTTATCGCCACTCAAACTTGATACTTTATGGAAAAACTAATGACAGTTTGACTTTAACATTTTGCTTTTGGATTTAGATTACTTGTTTGTTGGATATTTTAATTTGAATTATTAATGAAAGATTTTGTTGTGATGTGTATATATATATATATGTGTATTAATATAATTCTCTCTCAATATATATATATATCAATTGGTATTTAAACTAGCTGCAATAATAGGTGGCAAAAAAATATTGTAAAAGATTCAAAAATCATTCAATAGGTGTGAAAAACCGTTGCAATAGGTAATGAAAAACCAGTGCAAATGATCAATAATTGTTGCAATAGGGCTATTGCAACGCTTTTTTGTCGTTGCAATAGAATCTATTGCAACGGTTCTTCACTGTTGCAATAGAGTCTATTGCAACACCTCTCAACCGTTGCAATAGATAGTTTGAACCATCGCAATAGGAGTTGAAGAAACCGTTGCAATAGGTACACCTATTGCAACGGTTACTGTAACCGTTGCAAATTTCGTTGCAATAGGCCTATTTCAACGCCCACATATGCAACGCATATAAAACCGTTGTAGTAGCTCTCTGGCAACGGTTTTTATACCTATCGCAACGAAATTTGAACCGTTGCCATAAGAGTAATTTCTGGTAGTGTCTTCATCCTTTGTGTTGTATGTCTCGGAAATAAGACTTATATCCCCTCCTGTTAATAAGCTATAATACAACATCCCAGTGAACTTCCCAGTGAACTTGGGAAATTATATTAAAAAACAAAAAGACACGTCAAAGTTTTTTTAAGATTTGAATTGAAAGTGTCTAATTGAAACACTTTAATAGTTGAGGTGTGCAGTTGAAACATGAATTAGATGAAACTTATAAATGGAATAAACTTATAAATGGAATATCCTGGTCGAGTCTATGGGACTGGCTATATTTTAAGCCATTTAATTATAGTATTATCATGTGCATCATCAATTACATCCTGCTGCATGTATGCATGGATACATATTAGTAATTACATACGAGTTAGATAAATAATTGCTGTGTGTGTGTGAGAGAGAGAGAGAGTGTCATCCACCTTATTTGACAAGTCTAGGGTTCGATTTTCCCATTTGTTCTAAGTAGAACTGTAACTTTCATTTTCCTTTTTCCAACCTCAATCAATGGAATGTTTTCCTTCTTTAAGATTAGTTTAGAAAAGTCAGTTTAGAGCTATGCAATTTGTATGAAGCCCTACTTCATCAAGAATATAATTAATCACCGGAGATGGTAAAATATTTACTTCATCAAGCTAAAAAGAGAAAATTTTAGTAAAAATGTTGGAGGATAGTGATGAGACTGGATGCAATTCCAAGACAGGTTCTAATTTTAAGAAAAATGAGGATGAAACGGAGGAGAACGGTTCCAGCAAGTTTAAGGATGGAGGAAGCTCAAGCGACAGTACACTTGAAGAGAGCGAAAAGAAGCCCTATGTGAGACCTTACGTTCGATCCAAGATGGCTAGACTCCGCTGGACACCTGATCTCCATCTCCGTTTTGTTCATGCTATGGAAAGACTTGGTGGACAAGATCGTAAGTTTCTATAGTTTCCTATTTGAGTTTGTATCAGCTAATTATTGTAACCTTTGATGTTCGATTCTGTTCAATAGTTTAAGCTTTAAGATGTGATGATTGACCACTCAGTTCAATGCTGTTTTTTCTTGTCTCTTTTGCTTCATTTGGTGCAGGAGCAACACCAAAGCTAATTCTTCAAATGATGAACATCAATGGACTTAGCATTGCTCATGTCAAGAGCCATTTGCAGGTAGATTAGAATTTCTACGATAAAAAATCAACATCTGACACTCAACCAAGAAATAAACGCTTAATAACTATTGCTTACCTTGTCTGATTAACTCTTTTCCCTTTTGGATTTGTTTTTCATAGATGTATAGAAGCAAGAAGATGGATGGCCAAAGTCAAGGTATATATGCTGTTATTATTATTATTTCTCTTTATTATTTTCAAAATTTAGGGTTGTTTTTATAAATCTTAATATTCCGATTTCTTTTCCACAGGGATTGGACACCATCACAAGCTCTTTATGGAAGGTGGAGATCCAAATATTTTCAACTTGATCCGATTCCCAATGTTCCCTGCTTATTATCAGAGGCTCAATTCAACTTTTAGGTATGTAATGCATATGATTCACATCATTCTATTGCTTTTCTTTTCTCTTTAATTCCCTCATCTACTTTCTCCCAGGCGGATCTAAAATTTAAATATGATTAGTTAACTATCTTACTAAAATTATGGATTCAAAAATTAATATTTTTTAGAATCTTTTTACACTACATAACCTCTGTTAGTTCTTGCAAATATAAATACTAATTTTTTTTTCTTTCTTCTCTTTTTGAAGGTATGGAGATGCTTCTTGGAATTGTCATGGTAATTGGATGCCTACAATGGGGCAAACTACACTAACCGGGACAGGAAGAGGATTGTACACTACACTGAATCATTTATGTACAAGGATTCCCTCTTTTCCTGAAATTAAAGATGTACTGGGATCATCCAGAGGAAACCCTAGTGATGACCTCACTAGGCTGTTTAACATAGCTGCAAAATCTCAAGCAAGGGCTTTTGATGGAAATGGAATTGCTTCTTCTCCAGATTTGGAAAGAGCCATAACTCCTTTGAAAAGGAAAGTTTCAGAGTGTGACCTTGATTTGAATTTACATCTAGGGGTAAGGCCAAGGATTGAAGAATCAACAAACTATGATGATAATGATAATGGGAGTAGCTTATCATTGTCATTGTCTTCGTCAAGGGCTACGAGGTTTATAGAAGATGCTAATATTGATGCAACAACAGAAAATGCAAGAAGAGGGACAAGTACTCTGGATCTGACTCTATGAATGAGGACAATATTCTAAGTGAGATCTTGAGGTACTTGTGTCATATTGTTCACAATGTCTTTAGTACCATATACTAGTAGTAGCAGCAGCTAACATTGCTACTACTATATAGCACTGTTGGTTTTTATTGTCTCTATGTTATCAAATACAAGTATCTCTTAACAAGATATTATCTACTTCATTACTTGAGTGGGTGAAACTTAGCACTAAGTTTTAACCTCTGTGAATCTATATACTCCCTTTCATTTCAATCTATATGGCACCTTTTGAAATTTAAGAGTCAAAACGAGTTTTTTTGGGATCACCATTTTCTCATATGCCTTTCAATAGTTTAAATTATCAACAATTAGGACTTATAGTACTTTTATATAGTTTTCAAGTGTATAAATTTATTTCACAATTTAAGATCAAAATTAGAAAATTTGATTTTCAAAATTCGAACACTACTACATAAATTGAGACCGGAGAAAATGCGCTTCATTGCATGGGAAGAGTATCACAGGTGTGGAGTTTCAAACATCATTGAAAAAATTGAGATTCATCTTCATGTGTGTGATTACCCAAATTACTAGGATTGTTTTTTTTTCCCTAGAAAATGACAAAATGAACATGAGAAAAGGATGACCAGACCCTTGATGTACGGGGATTCTATGGGTAATTGTGTTGGACTATTGTCTGAGACATCCTGTTAGGAGTGTGTAACAAACCCCTCTCCAAGAACTTAAAAAACTTTTGTTTCTTGAGAAAGTAGAAAAGTGGCTTTAAAGAAAGTTATCTTTGGAGTTATGTGGTTGTCTCATGTGGTTGTGATAATTTTTTTTTTCTAACCGGTGTCCGGTATTTTTTGGAGTCCGACTAATTCAGATTCGCACCGCATAGGGCTTCATTCGGAGGAAAGCGCTCCTTACCAAGGATTTTTTCATATCCAGGGTCGAATCTGAGATCTCTGATTAAAACAGGAACAGCCTGATCCGCTGCACCACAACCTTTGGTGTGGTTGTGATAGTTATTAAAATGGATTTGCTCTCACTTTAATTATTATATCTTTAAAAAAAAAAATGTATTTAGACTGAATTTTAGTACATTTAAACTAAGCTTAAATAGACTAAAATTCAGTCTAAATAGACTAAAAGAGATTTAGGCTTGTAGTACTTAAACTTGTAGTACTAAATCTCTTTTAAACACAAATGGATTTATCTTCACTTTTAACTGTGGTGTCTTGTTTTCCGTCTTAATCTATTTAGACTGAATTTTGATCTCTTTTAACGGAACATATCAATAACTTCTTAAATTTGTTAGTAGTAAATTTTATTTAGTAACTTTAAATTTAACATGTTCTAATTGACAAGACACATAATAAAATATTCTTTTTATACACTTTTGGCTCATATTTTGAAAAACGTTTAAATGCGTCCAAACAATCATTACATAGATAAGCTAATCACATAAAATTTATCTCCACCTCCTTTAAATATACATATCAATATATTGGAACATTACCTGAGGTTCTACGGTCTTTTGAGATTAATTTATATAATTAAAGGACATATTTATAGGAAAAATGGTCAAATTTATCTCTCTGCTTTGAAAAACAGGTTAAATATATTTTCATCCTACTTTGGGTCAAATCTACCCTCAATGTCATACTTAGAAGCCAAATTTACCTCTCTACTTTGAAAAGTTGACTAAATATATCCTTTGTCATACTTTGTGGTCAAATTTATTCTTAATATCATACTTTGGGTCAAAATCACCCTTATGTTAAGAAACATTCACATGTACTTCTCTTTTAGCAAAAAAACCCAAATTAACATTAAATGGCCTATTTTATTTTATTTTATTTTATTTTTAAAAAAATACTTTAATCTAATTCACCTGATCCGACCCACAAAAAATACACAAATAAATATATTCCTTCCTCAATTCTATTGGTTGAGTTTTTCCATCAAACAAATACACTTTACTTTCAACATGCAGTACTGGTAAGTTATTTACAAACGAATGAAAAGTAAAATGAAATGAGATAATGCAAAAGAATGTATCTAGAGAAAATATCTATTACAAAATATGCTTCTATTCAGATATGTTCGAATTTTAAAATTTGGTATGCAATTTTATGTGCATATAGATTCTAGAATCAGTGGATAAGTTTTTTGAGCAAATGATATGATAAACATTTATGTAGATTCAAATTGTATATGGAGACATAAGAATAAAGAGATGTCACGACTGACACATTAGAAAAATCTCATAACTCAATCAACTAGAGAAACATTCAGTGGGCCCAATCTATTGCATTTGACCATCAACTGTCATTTATTATGAGTTTGGATTAATGTGAATCCATGAACTGAAGGAGGGATATGTTTGTTTGTGTTTGTACTGATGTAGATCCATTTATCATGAATTATGCATTGCTGAATATTAAGCGACTTAATCTCATTGAAAAATTTTGACCAACAGAGCAGAGATACGTGTATTTGTTTGTGCTCTTTTTTGTGGCTTGAGTCGGATCACGTGATTTAGATTAGTGTGTGCTTTATTTTATAAAAAATAAGGCATTTAACATTGATTTGAGTTTTTTTATTGAAGAAATGGTGCATGTGAAAAGTTTCTTAACAACGGGGGTAAATTTGACCCTAAAGTATGACATCAAGGATAAATTTGACCCCAAAGTACGACGAAGAGAATATTTAGCTAATTTTTTAAAGTACGGGGTTAAATTTAACCCCAAAGTATGACAGTGATGATAAATTTTGCCCCAAAGTAGGACGAATACTATATTTAGCCAATTTTCTAAAGTAGTGGGATAAATTTGACCATTTCCCTATATGATTAACTTACGAAAAAAAAAAAAACTAAATATACAAGATTAGATGGTTTATTGCAAGTTATAACAAATCTTTTAAGTTTGCAAGTTATAGCAAATTTTATTTAAAAATAAATAAAGCAAAAAGATTTTCTTTTTTCTAAATAATCAAATAAAGACCAATTTAAATAAGGAAAATACAGATTTTACATAACTAAAATTAAATATATTTTTCTTAAAAATAGATGACAATTAATAATAGATATCAATCACACCTCAAATCTCTCTTTAACCTTTTTTTCCACTTTTAGAGCAGACGTTATTCTGCTTCATCTTCTTCAATAACAATTTTTTTTTCAACAAAAATATATGATTTTTCAATCATAATCTTTCAAAAAAGATTATTGTTTTAGACGAGATTTTAGGGCATAACAATTTTAATATTTTATGTGAAAATTAAGTTCTTAAATTTAAAAATGTGTCATACAATATGAATTGTGATAATTTGCATTCAATCATGTTACATCATGATAGGATGCCACAGGTATATCTTGTTTATCAATTTCATATTTTTCGTTGAATTTTTTCTGAAATATATAATATTTTATTATTGATTAATAAAAAGAAATTCACTGAAAAGATATACGTGTTTTTTTATATTTTCTTTTAATTATGTGATGTTTACATGCTGAATTTTCGAGAAAATGTGGTGGAAATTCACAAAAGTTATTATTTAAAATATAATAGTGTATGATATTGGTTGTTAAATGTGCTCACTCCTTCATATTACATTTGATAAACTATCATGATATTATATTTATTATTTCTATACAGGGATCAAAAGAATTTGGTGTAAAAGTGATTATGTATGATGCAACTACAAAATATAAAGGGTTAGTAGATGCAATTGCAACTCAGTTAAGGATAGACACAACTTTGACTTAAATTAAAATAAAGTACTTTTTAAGTGATAGATGTCTGTCAATGATCATACACAATGATACAGGAGTGAAGGTCTATCTGGATAAAAAAAACCACTGCTAATTTTTTTGAACATTATTCATTGTACATAACAAAGAAGGATGTATCAATTGAAACGGTAGAATGTAATGAAAGAACCATTGTCTTAGTTGGAAATGAAACATTTAGCGTTGAGCGGAAGAATCTATTTTCAAATGATTCAGCTAGTGACATATCACTAATGATAAAAATTGATAGCTAGTGACATATATGAGATAATAAAATTGATACATTAGTTAATAACTAGTGAAATATATGAGATATTATAAGGGATATAACTAATGTATAAAAATCGATAGCTAGTGACATACATTAATATCAATTCTCTTTAATTAAATATGATAAACAATATCTAATGTATGCAAAATGCATACATAAGAATATACTAAAGAGCATTGCATTATATTATGTATACAAAATGCATGATAAACATATATATGTTAATTGAACATGAAAAACATGAAATTATTATTTAAATAAAATATATACTATAAATATTAATATGGAAAATAGTATATTAGAGTAAAAAAACTTACATAGTAATGAACATCAACTTAATAAGATGTTTTCAATATAAAATATCCAATGATATAAATATCAATTTGAGTTAATTAAAGTCAATTTTTTTAGCCGAAATCAACAATATATGAAGAAAAACTCAAGTTCATACGCAAAACATATAAAGTTCAATAAAAAGGAAGTGAAAAAAATTAATTTATGAAAAACAAAGTATATTAATGGTGGAGAAATTTTTTTATCAATTACGTAACTATGGAGAATCCTATAAACATTGAAAAAGAAAAAAAATATTTTACTGAAAGGTTAAAAAAGGTGTATCAATGTAAAAAAAAAAATATCTTTATCAAATTTACTCCTTAATTTAAGAACAGATTTTGTAACTTAACTGATAAAGTTTAAAAAAAAAATAAAGATAATTATTGAAACCAACGATAATTCCTACCATAATTATCAAAAGATTTAATGAGGAGTGATAGATATTAAAGACTAAAAATAAGGAGACAATATGACTACTAATTATGAAAAACAATTTTTTATTAATTAAAAAAATTAAAAATTGCTATAACTTGCAATTATTTTTTTAATTCAATAATTATAAAAAAAAAGTGTTACTATAAATTGCAATAAACAATCAAATAAGTATATACATTATAATTTTCACTTAACTTATTTATATAATTTGCGCTGGTGAAAATTCCCTCTTTTAGAGTAAAAAAATGTAAACTGCATAAACTAAAATTTGTTGTGAAATGGATGTCATGCCACGTGTCAAATTAAGTGGCCATTTGGCTTCATTTTAAGTAGGCAAAATACTTACTAATTCCCCACCTCTTGACAATGTTTAATTGGATAAAATTCCTATCTTGGGTTATAAATAGCCAATATTTATGTAAAAGAGGTGGTGTGAAAATATTAAGATATTAAATTCTCTTGTTTCATTTCTTACATTTTGATTCCTTTCATATAATTTTATATCACGTTATCAGCATGAGTCTCTACCATTCTGAGCAAATACAGGTAATAAAGGTAAGTACTTATTTATCTTAAATAATATCAAATATATTAAAATGCAAATTTGTTGCCCTAAATATATCGGGAAAAACTTACATGTCTTGGGCACTGGATGCTGAAATACATTTAGATGCGATGGATCTGCCAGACACCATCAAAAATGATAATCAGGCATCAAATCAGGACCGAGCCAAGGTCATAATATTTCTCCGTCATTATCTTGACAATGGTTTGAAAATAGAATACCTCACAATTAAAGATCAACTTATATTGTGAAATAATTTAAATGAAAGATACGACCACTTGAAAATGGTCGTCCTTCCAGAGGCACATTATGAGTGAACTCATTTGAGGTTATCGGACTTTAAAATATAACTGATTATAATTCTGCGATGTTTAGAATTAAATCATAGTTAAATTTATGCGGAAAAAATATCACTGATCACGACATGTTAAAAAAATATTCTCTACTTTTTCTGCCTCGAGTATGCTCCTGCAGCAGTAATATCGAGAAATAGAATTTAAAAAGTATTCTGAATTGATTGCTAATCTTCTTATTGTTGAACATAATGAGCTTTTAATGAGAAATCATGAAAGTCGACATCCTGGTACTGTTCTATTTCCTAAAGTGAATACTGCACATTTTCATCAAACCAGGTGGGAAAGAAACCCTAGTCCTAATTGTGGCTATGACCGTGGTCGTGATCGTGGTCGTGGTCGTGATGGTGATAGATATTTTAATTAGGGTGATCGTCTTGCATTAAACAATGGCCCTCAACACCAGTATTGTAAAAAGAAGGGTGAAGCTCCTGAATCAGAGCCAAGGACAAACACTGAAAATAGATGTTATCGATATGGGGGAAAGGGCACTGGTCACGTACCTGTTGTACGCCAAAGTATCTAGTGAAACTCTATCAGGCGTTCCTTACGAAAAAAGATAATGACGTTGAGGCAAACTTTATCTTTGAAGATAATATTGATCCCATGAATTTAAATGTCTCAAATTTATTTACAATCCCAAAAGGACATGTAAATCATCCTGTAGATGATGAATATGAGATTGTATGATCGTTTTATTTTCCTGTTAAGTTGTATTAGTTTATATTTCTGTTAATAGTATCTCATTAATCTTGTAAATAAATAAAGTTTGTGTAATACGTTATGTGCTAGTAATACTATAATGTTTACTTTGTTTATCTTTTCATCTTGAAAACTATATTAATACTCTTAAAATAGAAAATCAGAAATTTACTCCTGAAGAAGTAAATTTGAAATTAAAGATATGATAGAGAAAATTCTGTACAGCTATATGTATACCTCGATTTGCTCCTGAAGTAGCAAAATATTGACAGAAGTTCTAAGGTATCATAGTTTGATATGCTTAAGGCACGTTGTAATAATTATATTTCATTCTCGAAGAATGAAAGCTTTTGATAAATTGTTAACTATCTTTTATTCTCAAGGAATGAGAATTTTTTGTAAATGTTACAATTCCAGATCTATTCCCTGAGGTGAATGTGATATTTAGTAAGGTATATAAATGTGCACTTGATTGTGAAAACCACATTCAGAAGGAGTAGAAAGAATTATTCTAAAATTTACTCCCAAAGTAGTAAGTTTGAAATTTATCTTAAATCTATTCCTGAAATAATAGAACCTTGAAATTTACTCCTGGAGTAGTAAATCTGATATTTACTCCTGAAGTAGTAAATCTGATACTTACTCCCGAAGTAGTAAGATTAAGCAATAGTAAAATCTTGCAAACTACTCTCAAAGTAGTAGACCATTTACTCTAGTAAATAACTCATGCCATGATAAATTTGGAGTTTACTAGTTTAAATAATTTTTGTTATTGCGTGAATGATTTTGTCATCCTAAAAATGAGCATATTGAGTTTTAGACATATAATGAAGAATTAGAAGATTCTTCAAGGACTATTACTTGTTCTCATGATAACTTAATTGAATCAGATAATGCTGGGACTGAATTCCCTAAATACTGAAAAAATATAAAAAATGAATAAGGGCCTATTCACTCGTCATTTGATATGATGCACCCAGAAGATGGTCACATGTACGTTTATTGTCAACCTGCAGTTAGACATTCATAAATTTGCCTTCTTAATTAAATGAAGTCAAGAGCATAATATTCAAATAAAATAGTCAAGACAATTGATCTTGATAAATGTTAGTTATATTCAAGTTGGTTTAGCATTGAATGCCTCATATAAATAGCTAATTCATTGCTTACGAGAACAAAGATGAAAAGTATTGGTCTGAAACATATATTGCATGCAATAGCATTTGTGTGTATTAGATCAATAAATTATGATCAATTCTTTCCTCTCAATTGGTTCAGGGTCAGGAACCATATATTTTTCATCAAATAGCTTTTTGATATGTGGTATGTAATTAATAAATATACCATGATTCACAAAGATGGATTCTCCAAAGTATATTAGAGTATATGTTAGTTTGCCTAACATAAGGGGGAGATAATAAGCAGCTAAAAAATATGTTAAGAATTATCGTTAGTACGATCCTCATTTAAAAGATAACTATAGTCAAATGTCAGAAGCATTTGCTAACCCAAAATTAATTTTAGATTTAGCTAAAGATGCTCCTATTATGTGTAACGCCTCAGAAAATGGGTCCTGGAGCGTCACACGGTGCTTGAGGCTACGAGTAGCTCCAAGCTAACCCTTTGAGCCATTTTCATTCAGTTCAACACAAATCAACGGGGTTTCCATAAATAACCCTCAAATATCAACAGAGTAATCATCATCCAAGAATAAAAGAATTTCAGAAAGATAACAAAATATGACTTATTAGTCAACTCCCAACATCTATACTAGTCTGACAAGCCTCTAAGAGAATCAATAAAACCAGCGAGCCATTGAGGTATGCCCCAACTGACTCATACTCAGTTATCAAATGTAAACGATTCCGTAAAACTAACATCAGACATCACGTCCTAGGAAAATGAGGACTCACCACAACAGAGGATGTAGAACAGCGTGCCCAAAGAATCACCATTGAACCTAAAAATGAGCACCTGAACCAATATTCTGAGAAAATGCAGCCCACATCTAAATATGTGGGTCAGTACTATGGAAAGGAACCTAGTATATGGGGGTGTATGCAGTTGTATAAACATCATCATCATAAATATTTATAAGAAATATGTAGGATGTATGAAAGACTCACATAGCCTGAAGAAAATCATCATAATCATGAGAGGATGAAATAAGTACAATAACACATGTGAGTCATCATATAATTTGTCAATCACTTTCAGTTCATCAAGAATATCAATTCTCATAATGTAGATATCATTTAAATCTTTCGAAAGAATAACTTTCACAATTCCACTTTCAAATCACTTCACCATTCACTATAGACACAAGGAAAAACACACACTGAGAGATCCTATAACCGACATAAACCATGCGAGCTACATGGAGTCCAACGTACAGCCCACGTTGGGGAGAGCCGTCCTATCCTTGCCATCGGAGTAGGACTATCGATATCAAATCCACACAAACTAGTGATCACTATATAAATCAGCCTCAGGCTCACTCCTACGGGGGCACGTAGTTATAGAAAAGTAAGGTCGCTTTATACCTCCCACTCGGTGCTAAAGATTTCTCCCGGACTTAGCTCAGATCATTTCAAAGACAATCCACAGTAAAATAATTTCATTAATATATAAATATACATCGAGAGTCATCATGCTTCCCATCTATCAAAATCAACCACGTTGTGGATTTCTTTCACACTCAAGTTCAAAACAACTCCATTAAGACCAAAAGGTCAAATCATTCAAAATATCTCAAATATTCAACATCAACGTGCTTATAACACACACTTTATCAAAAAAAACATAATTTCTAATGGGGATTCACGACCCAAATATCAAAATCATGATAAATATCATTCAAGATTCATGCTTTATATCTCCACACATGTAAATTCATCTTTTAAAATCATAAACATCAAGATTTCATAATAAGCATCATAAGATATGGGTTCATGCTTCAAATTCGTAAAAATCAAATAAAAATCATGCTTTTGTAAAGAAAATTACTTTTGGGCACAAGAACGAAAGAGAGTTCATGTTGAAAAACCCCACATACCTTGAATAATGAACTTTAGATTGATACTCTTTTTTGAGATGTTAATCGTACCTTTGAATGATGGTTCTTGGAGTTCTTGAACTAGGAACTTCAAAATCTTGAATAAATTTGCAAAATTAATGGTGAACTTTGGAGGTTCTTGAAGTTGGATGTAGGAGTTTAGGGTTTTCTTTTTGAGGGAATTTGATGAAATATAACATATAATACTTCTAATAGGCTTTAATATAGGGTTTGGACGGATTTTGAGTGAGGGGGAATGACCAAAACGCCCCTAAAAAATTAAAAAAATTCTCAAATTTGTCCTTCGGTGGACTGTTTTGATAGTCTGAAGTAGATCAACCATAACGATTTACTCTGATATCCAAATTGAATGAAACCAATTTCATTAGAAAGAGAACTCTCATATATTTCCGTTGATATATAGTATCTCACCCAGATCATTGTGTACGAAGAGTTATAATCGTTTGAATTTGACCCAAAAATTCACTTTTGATAAGCTGAAGTAGATCGACCATAACTTTTTGCTCCGATAAACAAATTGGATGAAACCAATTTCATTGGAAAGAGGACTCATAGAGCTTTCCGTTGATATATAGTAGATTACCCAGATCATTATTTACAAGGAGTTATGATCATTTAAAATTGGAGAAAAAATACACCAGGCCTCAGTACTTTTTTTCCTGCACGTTTTACTGTTCACTACTATTCACAGTTCGATCGGAATGTTCATAACTCGTCGCTCGGGTGTCTGTTTTGGATGATCCACATATAGTTGGAAAGCTTATTCGATACTCTATGCAATGGTGGGTCATAATCTAAGACATTTTACACGAAAAAATTTATAATTCATTCTAGAAGATAGAACCCAACACGTTTACGCATAAAATTTCAAAAAAAAAATCCTGGGTATTACATTACGAGTTCTTCAAGAACAGAGTATATAGCATGCATAAATCATGGTAGATCAATTGGTTCCATATAAAATAATTCTTGAAAAGAAAATGGGGCAAATGATCATAATAAAGAGGCAATTTGCTCTTGAAGAGCGACGACATAACACTTCGTGAAACCTTCAAAAGAGGTTCAGGTACCTGAAAATAATGATGTGATGAGATCTCAATAAGTTATGTCGTAATTGAACCTATCCAAATGTATATCATCGACGATATCTTTTGTACAATAGAGCGCAATATTATATAATATTATGAGGATCTGAATTCTACATTTATTTAAGCATGCTGACGTAGAAATAATTATTAAGTGAAATATGTCTCTTGGTAAGCATAAGGTTTATTTGGCTTGCAGTCCTGACACTAGAAAATGACATGTATTTAATATTGAACGATTCACTTGAAAATGAAATTTATGAGAACCCTAGAAGGATTAAAGATGCCAGAAGCATACAGTTCAAAGTCTCGAAAATTATTTTCACTCAGATTACAAAGATTATTATACAATCTAAAACAATCAGGGTATGCGGTATAATCGCCTTAGTGAGTACTTGATAAACGAAGGTTACATAAATGATGTCATTTGTCCTTAAATTTTCTTTAAGAAAACGACATCAGAGTTTATTATACTTATTGTTTTTGTGGATGACATAAATCTCATTGGAACTCCAGAAGAGGTCCAAAAGGCAATTGAATATCTCAAGAAAGAATTCGAAATGAAAGATCTTGGAAAGATAAAGTTTTGTCTTGGTCTGCAGATTGAATATTTAGTAGATGAGATCTTCATCCATCAATCTGCCTATACTGAGAATGTCTTGAAATAATTTTACATTGACAAAGCACATTCATTGACTAATCTAATGATTGTTCGATCACTTGAAGTGAGTAAAGATTCATTTCAACCTCCAAAGGATGGGTGAAAAGATTCTTGGTCCTGAAGTACTATATCTCAATGCTATTGGTACACCTATGTATCTTGTTAACAATGCAAGGTTTCATATAGCCTATTCTGTTAATTTGCTAGCCAGTTAAATTTCTTCTCTTTCATATAGTCATTGAAATAGAGGTAGGTATATATTGCGATAACTAAAGAGGCCTATTGATATGGGTCTATTTTATACTAACAAAATTAGTCTAGATCTTGTTGGTCATACAGATGCAGGTTATTTATCTGACCCACATAAAGCAAAATCTCAAATAGGTTATGTGTTTACATACAGAGATACTGCAATATCATGGCGATCTACAAAATAGTTTATTGTTAATACTTCTTTAAATCATGCTGAGATAATAGCGATTAATAAGGAAAGTAGAGAATGCATATGGCTGAGATCAGTGATACATTCTATCAAAAAGATATGTGGCCTAAAGCTCGATATTAAAAGAGATAGAACGAAGAACATCTCGCGAAAGTTTTTCTTCACACATGATCTCTAGAAGAATGGTGATATTGATGTACAACAATGTTGTTCAAGTGATAATCCAGCAAATTGGTTCACTAAATCTTTACTAACTTCAACCTTTGAGAAGATGGTATACAGGATTGGGACACAAAGACTAAGTCAGTTGAATCGGGGCCTTCATCAGGGGGAGTAAGAATATGCGTTGTACTCTTTTTTCCTTAACCAAGGTTTTTATCCTGCTGGATTTTTCTTGGTAAGGTTTTTAATGAGGTAGCACTCAAAAGCGTATTTAATAAATTTCTCTTTACATGGACATCCAAGGGGGAGTGTTGTGAAATGGATTCATGCCATGTGTCAAATTAAGTGGTCATTTGGCTTCATTTTAAGTAGGCAAAATGCTTACTAATTCCCCACCTCTTTGACAATATTTAATTGGATAAAATTCCTAGCTTGGACTATAAATAGCCCATATTTATGTAAAAGTGATGGTATGAAAATATTAATATATTAAATTCTCTTATTTCATTTCTTATATTTTGGTTCCTTTCATATAATTTTATATCAAGATTTCCATTATCACATCCCCAAAGTGCTACAAGTTGTTTTGTATTTAGAGATCCTCTTTTTCTCATTCACATGATTTGTTTACTAGTGTAACCAATCCATTAAGATTGATCTAGTCGTCCTCCTTTAAATGTAATCCTCTTTTGGTGGCAATATAATAAGTCAGCGACCAAAATAGGCTTTCAAACTAAGAAAAATATCAAATATGTCATGTATGTAAAGTGTGATCAAAATAGACGTAACTCACTTAAAAAGTGAGTTATATCTTATTTTTTTAACGATAGTTGGCTGACATCGTCATCTTCATAAAAAAGTGCATAACTCATTTTTTTAGCGAGATTCATTTTATTTGTACATAACTCACAAAAAAGTGAGTTATATGTATAACTCAATTTTTTTATGAGTTATGTCAATGAAAGTTATACAACTCATTAAAAATGTGAGTTATCCTTTTTGGTTTATACATAACTCATAAAAAAGTGAGTTATATTTATTTTTATAATTTATGTAAATTTTTATAAAATTTACTTATTATGTGAGCATTTAATTTATCCTTTTTAGTTTATATTTTTAAAAAAAACTCACATTTTTTAAAATCTATTTTGATTTTATAAATCTCAGTAATTATGTGATTTTATAAAGCTCACTAATTGATTTTTATAAAATCTATTTTTATCTTATAAAACCATCATATGCCTTTATTTTTATCATATAAAACTCACTAATTATGTGGGTTGTTCAAATATAAAATAAGTAACTCACTTTGTAAGTGAGTTATCCATTGAATATAACTCTTAAAATATGAGAGATAAGTACATAACTTTATTAGTGATGTGAAATATGAATTTGGTGCTAAAAATGTATGAGTTATGCAAACTAAATTATAGATTATACAACTAGACATGAGAATGGAGTATATGCTCATTAATTGTTATATACTATACAACTAAAATCTTTTAAAAAAATGCATAGAGAAACTTGTTAAATCTACTTTCAAAATATATCGTACAAAGTTGAAATGTCCATAAAAAACGTCAGTCAGTCATAAAAAATATTACTATTAAAACAAGTGTAAAACTCACAAAAAAATGATTTATCCTTCTTATTTCTATAAAAGTCACATGTTATATGAGTTTTATATATATATATATATATATATATATATATATATATATATATATTGGATTATCTTCATCATTTATATCAATACTTATTATTGAGTATCCCTTCAACTTGGCACAATATTTCACTTTGACACCTCAAGTGAACGTTGTTTATTTTTGGCACCTCAAGTAGCTATAAATGTCCATAAAAAACGTTAGTCAGTCATAAAAAGTATAACTACTAGAAAAAGTGTAAAACTCACCAAAAAAATAAGTTATCCTTCTTATTTCTATAAAACTCACATATTATGTGAGTTATGTAAGTATATATATATAGCCACTCAGTTAATAGTATATTAATTATACGAAATCCATGTTATTAGAATTCATGAGTTAGTGTTATCACGATCTCAGTTATAGTTACGTATTCATGTCTGTATTTCATGTTATTCGGTTAGTTAGTATTGTTCATGCATAGGAACCCCGTGCATTCAACCTACCTCACTTGCATACCAGTACATTCAATCGTACTGACGCATTTGCGCTATGGTGTTTTATACCATAGGTTTAGAAGCACGAGCTCCTGAGCATCCTTAGTAGATCAGACGTTCAGCAGCCAGACTAATAGTGAGTCCTCATCATTCGAGGATAGCATGATTATTTTATTACTCTACTATTATATATATATATATATATACAGGACCTTCAACTTGGCATAATCTTTCACTTTAGCACCTCAAGTGGACGTTGACACCTCAAGTAGCTATAAAGTATGTCATTTTGGCACCTTTCGTCATCAGCTCTGGTGCGTGAATTGCACGCTCTTCCACATGAATTAAACGATCAATTAATTTATATCAACTTATTTTAAATTGTCACATCATTATATACACCCAATATTTTTTTAAGAACAAAAAAGGACCAAAATACATGGCAAAGTGTGCAAAGAATTAATGACACATGATTTTTTAACTAATAATTACAAAAAAGCCCCTATAACATCTTTCCCACCTAATCTTTTTAAGCTTAACCTCCATTAATGGAGGTAGAATTTTCCAGAAAAGTAAAAAATACAAGGCTTTCTTCAACAGGGATTCACGACCAGGAAAACGACTTGGAGTTTCCATTATACCACTACTAGTATTACAAAAATCGTTAGAATCTCCTTTTGTTTCTGTAGATTCATTGTTTCTCCTTTGTAACCTTATCCTTTCGCGTCTTCTCCCTTTACTGTCCTTTTCACCCTCCTCCTGACAACTACTATCAACTCAAGCTCTAACGCCCTTTTTATCTTCTACCATCCCAATGGTATTCACATATTTATTGGCAGAATCAGAAAGCCTTGGTATTCGGCCAGCTTTGGAAGTCCCACGCATATCGAAATCAATTTTACTCCAGCCCAACTTGTCATCATTGTCCCAACCGAACCTAGTACTGATTTCCAGCAACTCAAAATCTGCATTCTGCGTGCCATTGAGGATTATATAAAAACTAATATCATTGAGAGTTGCTTGAAAAAAAAACATAGATAATGGTTGGAAGTGAATCTTTACGGACCAAATTATATTTAATAATATTCTTGAAGAGTTAATTATCATATTAAGATAATTTTTTAATCTTTATTTTTGAATTAGGAACTTAATTTTATTAGTGCTTTTAAGAGTTTGAGATTGAAAATATAGTGGAAGAAAATGAGATGAAAAAATGGGGAAGAAGATGGTAAAATTAAATAAAAAATGAGCTAAAATATCGCTATCATGCGCCAAATCGCGAGTGTAGAATACTCACTTTGTTGAATAGCAAAAGGTGCTAAAATGACACAGTTTATGGCTATTTGAGGTGTCAAAAGTGAACAACGTCCACTTGAGGTACAAAAGTAAAAGATGGTACCAAGTTGAAGGGTCTGTCGATGTGTTTGGCCTATAATACATATATATATATATGTGTGTGTGTGTGTATGTATGTATAACTCGCTTCTTTTTATGAGTTATGTACAAATAAAATGGATAACACACTAAAAAAGTGAGTTATACACTTTTTTTATGAAGATGGCGTCGTCAGCCAACTAACGTTAAAAAATAAGAAGCTTATTTTGGTTACATTTTAACTACATGACATATTTTGATACTATTTTAGATTGACAACCTATTTTGGCCGCTGACTCCAATATAATGGACATGATTTGGGAAACTACCAAAAACAATATATATTTAGTTTCCCGTCCTATTTTAATTGGTCATCGTATTATAAATAAATATCTAATATTAGTTAATTGTTTACTAAATTAGAATAGAATTAATTGATTTTATTTATTTTACTCCTACAATTAATAGTATAGATTAAATGTGAATAATTATAATTTCAATGTTCATTTATATGCCCAATGAATATCATTAATATGGGTAAAGGGTAAAATAGTAAAATTCATAATTTAATTTATGATTTATGAATCATCATGCAAAATAAAATATGTCCAACTTAGATGAATCGAAGAAAATATAGTTTAAGTCCACAAATTTTAATTTTTTTCTTTTTAGTTTTCTTAAACTTTATGGCTAGTTAAACTAATATATAAAAAATGCAATGAGAGGAGTATAAGTTATTCTGTTGCTCAAATTAAGGTTTTGGGCCTATTCAACTAATTGTTCTATTAAAATATTCTTATTTGTGCTACAGCATTCCTATATAACTTAGTCTTTAGGCAATGAACTGAAAGGTTGTGCCGTTAAAAAACGAAGGAAGTACACTGTGTGGTCACTTCAAAAATAAATGGCCTAAATTTATCACGTTGGATAAAAGTAGCACCTCAACCTATGTATTGTCAATTTATAGCCATTAGTTGTAGATATCCCAAATTAAGTATAATAAGTCTAAATTTGATATTATCATTTTCATTATATTATAATCTTTTTGATTTTGGTTTATTTATTTTCAAAAAAGAATTTCCTTTTCATTTTATCAACTTCAGTTTTCTTCAGTTTTATCCGCTTCAAAAATTCTCTTTTTTTTTGCTCTTCTAGTTGTTCCTATCTTTTTTTTTAATAATCAAGTAAATTGATCCTCTCTCGTTGCGTTATTTTTTCTATTTTTTTTTTCTCTTTTTCGTTGTGTGAGTTTGTGAAGCGTGTGATGAGTGAAGTGAGTTTGTCTGCTATATAATTTTTTATATGAATTTGAGTGGTTGCTTTGATTAATATGTGAAGAGGTCAAAGGCAAGGACATGAAATTGTAAACCGTTTTGTATTTAAAGCACTTGCCTAAATAAAGCTCATTGAATAATCTGAAACTTAATAAATAATTTTAAAGTATTCATGGAATGTGTATAGAAACTGTATATAGAATATGTACTACGTATAAGATTTCTATAGAAATTATATAATTTTTGTATAAAATATATTTTTGTATAAAATTCTATAGAAACTGTATAATTGTTATATAGTATGCATTTGAATAATAATTGTAGCTAAAGATTGTATATAATATGTACATGAATTATATAACTATTGTATAGAATATATATCTATATATCATGTGTATAGAAATCATATCATTGTGATGTAGAATATCTAACTGTATAGGATGTGTATAGAAATTATATCATTATTGTGTGGAAGATGCATCTGTATGGGATGTGTATAGAAATTATATCATTGTTGTATAAATATATATATATATATATATATATATATATATATATATATATATATATATATATATATATATATATATATATATATATATATATATATATATATAGATTCAAACATATATGCTACTGCTGTATTTTTTAAATAACTGGGCTTTGATACCATTTATAGGGGGTGCGGATCTATGCGGATAACTAACTTATGTAATAGATCTATTATATTTATAATGAATCTATTTTTTTTTTGTGCGTGGATATTTCTTAAATTTTGTTTCAATATCTTTTAATGATTTATTCTTTTCGTAAGATGTATTCATTAATTTGTATGGTTTATTATTTTATCCTATAGTAATTGTAGAGTTGCAAATTTCTATATAATAATTTATCCTAATTGTATTGTAATGTATATCTAATTCTAGATTTTCAATGTTATTTATCATCTTATGTTGTTCTTCTCGTAGTGAGTTTTTTAAATTATATAAACTATCACATGTACTTTTTTCTAAATTTTTTAAGGTTTCTTCTATCCATATTAATTGTTCTTTTAGATTCTCCATTATTTTTCTAATTCGATTTTTATAATTAATTTCTTTATTTAGATTATCTTGATTTTCTCTAGTTTTTCTAATATATTCTAACATCTCTTAATCTGAATAATATCCTTCTGGGTAATTATCTAGGTATAACTGTGCTATCCAATTTATAGTTTCAATTTCATAGTCTAGTACTTTTTCTAATTTTATTTTCTTAATATCTATAATTTCTATATCTCTAAGTATATATAAGATTAAGACTTTAAGATTATCTATCATTTAAAATTGACTAAATATTTTATTATAGTGTTTTGTAGTTGTTTGTTTTAGCCTTAGTAGTTCTTGCATATTTTTATTAAGAAATTCTATATATTTTATATCTTTAGTTTCCATGTATTTTTCTAAATTTACTTTCATCTATTTTTCTATTAACTATATGTTTCTCATATCTTTTGCCAAAAATTCTATGTAATTTATCATGGTAAGTATTTGTAAGAGTAGTTAGGTAGGTATGGTATGTAATTTACTCTAGTCATATAATATTACCAAATGCTTTTTCTAATATGATTTTTCTTATATCTACTACTTTTATATTCTTAAGTGCATACAAAATAAGTATTTTAAATTTATCTACCATCACATCAGATAAATAATTATTCATTTTCATAAAATTGCTATTTTCAAAATATTCCCTCCAATCATATACATAACAAAATATGGTCATCTTAGATTACTATATACTAGATTATTCTTAAATAACATGTTCTTCGGTCACTATTAGCATGGTAATTTGGATACTTTTCTCTTAAACAGCGCCTCTACTCTGGTTACTCCCCACCACGGCTTCTTGACTCATTGGTTTCACCTTTAGGATGTCATAGTTCTTAGGGATTTTTCTTCATTTCCACTTTGCTAATAAACTTCTTAACATATTATTCTTCGAATAATTCTACTATAAAGTAACTAATATGAATTTATTTTATCATTCCATGATTGTTAGGAATTATGAATTTAGCTATTCATAATCATAAATAAATATACCTGTTTGGGTAGTTTTGATATTTCTGAGGTTTGTTCCTCCATAGTTTTTTCCATTGAAATATATCTGTTTTTTAATTAACTAAATAAAATATTTGTTGCGGACAGGAGAGAGTATTTGTGCTTCAACACATGAAGGCTTGCCTTGCAATGCCTTCGGTTCCTCTTATTTATAGAATGAATTTTTACAAAAGTCTTTACATTACTTACACGTTTTCTAAAATCCTAAAAAGTCTCCTTATGAGACAAGAATTAGTGTCATAGCCTAAAAAGTCTAAAAGGCAAAAAAGGCTACAAGAATTAGTGCTATAGCCTAAAAAAGTCAAAAAAGGCTAAAAAAAAAAATGCTAAAAATCTATACAACAATTTTACGTAAAATTTAATATCTTGTCTTCTATTATTACTCCGTTGATATCTTCTCGTTGTCGTATCTGCTGCTTTTCCATATCTCCATTATTGCTTCTTATCTTATCTTATCTTCCATCTGGCATGCTTATCTTCTTGATTCTTTTATTCTAGGTGGACTTCTGGATAATATTATCTTCTCCATTACATCTTGAACATTGATGGTCTGGATATTTGTGTCCAATTATCTTACAATATCTTGTCAATAATCCGTCTGAAATAAATCATTTCTTAATTGCTCTTGCAGTAGATTGTTTTTCTGGGTTAAGTAATGACATTATCCATTGCCTAACATCTTCCATATCTGTTTGTCGTAGTTTTTTGAATTTGAATAAATCATCTGATGGTTTCTTGAACAATAACTCCATATTGGGTTTCCATTGGTATAATTATTTGCTAAATCTTGAATAATTGTAGCTAGTCCAATGAGTCATTTATTTGCGTAGAAATCAGGTATCTCAATTCTGGGTATCTCTGGCTGCTGCGTAATATCTTCCGGTATAATCATATCTCTGGTTAATCCTATTTTTACAACTTGTATAACTGGTTTTATTTCGTCGTATAATATCTCTGCTGGTGCAATATAACACTTTATATAAAATAGATTTCCTTTTGTTATCCTTTTATAGGTGGTGAATATTTTATGTAATTTTTCCTTAGCTGTTAGTTCTTTTCCGTCTTGGGTGTATATGGTATTTAATAATTCATAGTCAAAACAAGTTTTTACTAGGCTTGGGTTGGTTTTGGGTAGTGCAATTAGCTTGTTGTAACCTTGTAATTTTTGGGTTATATAATTTATGTTTGGTTCTTTGATATTTGTAGCTCTGGGGTTAAGGTTTAGGAAAGTTTGTACTCTATAGATATTTTCTATGTACTTTTGGGCATATATGTTTGAATTTATATATATGTTTGAAAATATGTTTAATATAGATTGGATTGAATCAATTATGAGAAGACCATTTAAAAATAGAGAAGCTTTTAGAAAAATTAAAGAATCTTTAATTAGTAATTATCCACCAAGATATAATAAATATGGTTTGAATGAATAAAGTACAAAAATACAAAGAATTAAAACAAATTATTTCTGAAAAACTTAAAGAATTAAAAATAAGAATAGAAAGACTATATTATAATATATTTGTCGGAGTTAGTGAAAACTCAATAAATACACAAAAAGATGAAATATCAAAATTAGAATCACAAATAGATAGTTTAGAATATATACATCAACATGAACTATTCACAATAAAATGAACAAAGAAGAATTTATAATAGATGAAAAAATATATGAAAATCACGAAGGATTAAAAATAAAAAAAGTATTTTCTAATCTAGGAAGAAGGTATAAAAAAATAGGTGAACATTTATATCTAATGTTAGAAAAAGAAGAATTAAAATTAGAAGATAAATTGACAGCTATGGTAAGAATAGAAAGAGAAAATGAAGAAATAGATAGGAAAAAGAAAATAGAAAAAATAAAACAACAAACTACAGAAGAAATACGAAAAATAGAAGAAACTAAAAATAGTAGGATTGCTGAATTAGAAAAAAAACTACAAATGTTAAAAGATTTGTATGAACAAAGACAAAAAGAAAAGGAAGAAAAAGATAAAGAACAAAAATTACTAAACGAGATAAATCAATTTAAAGAAAAATTAGAAATAAATAATATAGATGTTGAAGAGACAGATAATTATGATTCACAAGATAGTGAAACATATACAAAAATATTAACAAATACAAAAAATTTAGAAATCAACGAAAAACAAGAAGTAATTAATGAAGAAAACTTAGAAAATATCAACACAGAAATAAATACTCTTGATAAAAAAGAAGATGAAAATATAATACCTAGAACATCAGAAATAAGAAAACCCACATATTATAAGAATAAGTTTAAAAGATATAATCTAAAGAATGAATATGACAAATGTACACCAAAACAAATAATTAATAAAAATTATAACTTTTTAGACTTAGACTGTGTAATAGATACAGAAAAAACAATACAATTATAGATAGGATATATGACAAAACAATTATTAGATAATAATATAAACATAACAGATGCACCAGAATATATAGAAAGAACACTAATAGGAACAGTGAAATTATGATTTCAAATTTAACTGAAAATAGCAAGAAGGTATTAAGAACTAATAAACCTATAGAAGGAACATCATCAACAACAACTAAACTAACACCTATAGAATTATTAAAAAAATACGAAACAGCTATAAAAGATGAATTTGGTAGTATGACAACAATAAAAGAAGAACAAGATGAAGAAAAAGATACAAATAGGAATTTAATATTAAAATTAGCAATATGTAATATGTGTTATATAGATAAATATACTTGCGCATTTAAAGAATATTATAAAAAGGAGCATATAATATAGAAGAAAGTAAAGAGATAAGAAAATTATATTTTAATAAATTACCCGAACCATTTAGTTCAAAGATAATAAAAAGTTGGGAAGAAGCAAAAATAGTAGATACTTTAGGAGCAAGAATACAATTTTTACAACGATGGTATAGAAACTTATATGAAAAATATAGAGAAAAATTAAAAATGGAAAAAACATTGATAAGAAATTTAGCATGTTGCAAAAATAAAATAGCACCCCAATTTGGATGTGAAGAAAGATATTATAAGAAAAGAAAAAGACATAAGAAATATAAGAAATATAAAAAATCAAAATATAAATATAAGAACCCAAGAAAAAGATATTATATAAAAAATTATAAATACAAAAGACCATATAGAAAGAAGAAATCTATAAAAGAATGTACTTGTTATAATTGTGGAAAATTAGACCATTTAGCTAGAGATTGTAAATTACCTAAAAATCCAAAAAATAAACAAATATCAGAAATAAAAATAGATAATACAGAATATATACAGATAGATTATATAGATTATGAATTAGAAAGTGAGGATAGTATATATGAAATTTCAAAAAATGAAACAGATAATGAAATAGATGAATCAAATGACTGAAGAAGATATAAAAATAATAAAAAAGGAAGAATATTTAAATGATGAAGGAGCAGAATAAAAAATAATATTTGACAGTAACATATTTGATGAAATAAAAGGAAAAGAATTAGACTTAAGTGTAGAAAAAATATTTAAAATACCAACAATAAAAAATATGTTTATTAGGAAAAAAAACGAATATTATGTAGTATGTCAAAAGGAACATGTAATAGACTGTAGATATGCAAAAGGCAAAGCTAGTATACCACTAGTAACAAAAAGAATAATTAATAAAGAAATAAATGATATAAAAAGTAGAGACCTAATAAAATATGTACACCTTGGAGGTACAGAGATATTAATAAAAGCATGTTTTAGAGAAGAAATAGATACACCAATAGAATTATATTTAGCAGATGATAGAATTATAAAACCTATAGAAAAAAGCATAATAACTGCCGTAAAAGGAAATCTAATATACCAAAAATTCAAATTTATAATAAGTGCAAATTATTCAGTAGCGGTAACAGATAAAAATATAGATAAATCACTAGTACTATATTGGAAAATATCAGGAATAGAATTAACCCCAGGAAGTAAAATATTTACAACAAGATGCAAAAATTTATATGTATTAATAACAAAACATAAAATAACAGGAAAAAATAAGGTTAACAAAATACGAATAGAAAGTCCATTCGAACAAATTGTAAAAACAATAGATTATAATGATTATAGCTATAGGGACATAGATATAGAAGAAAATTAAGAAATAGTAAATGATAGAATAAGTACAACGAAAAGAATAGCTGATGAAAAATCAGAATCATCAAGCTCATCAAAAAGAACAAGTTATGAAATAAATTCAACTAGTAATTTAAATCAATATTACATAATAGGAAAAATAAATAAAAAAGAATATTTAATACTCTTGAATACAGGACAAGAAGATAATTATATAGCAAAATACCTAGTAAAAAATGAAGAAATAAAAACTGATAATGATATGTGCCCAGATCTACCAAGAAGTTTAATAAATAGTAAAAATATAGCAGAAAAAGAAATAATAATAGGAATTAGAAAAATGAAAATATAATTTGAAGTAAAGGAAGAAATGCAAAAACCAGATATAATATTAGGAATAAAATGGCTAGAACAAGTAAAACCATATAATATAGAACATACACAATTAACCTTAACATATAACAAAGAGAAATTATTCTTAAGAAGAGCCTTAACATAAAATGAAAATATATGTATTAATGAAGATAGTAGTAGAAGGATATTACAGTAGATATTATACGTCTATGATAGATACAGGAGCAGAAGCTAATTTATGTAGATATAATTGCTTACCAGAAAGTAAATGGGATAAATTAAAAACACCAATAATAGTTAAAGGATTTAATAATGAAGGAAGCTTAATTACTTATAAAGCTAGGAATGTAAAAATA
This sequence comes from Capsicum baccatum var. pendulum, assembly GCA_030864225.1. Classification (NCBI taxonomy): domain Eukaryota; kingdom Viridiplantae; phylum Streptophyta; class Magnoliopsida; order Solanales; family Solanaceae; genus Capsicum; species Capsicum baccatum. The sequence goes on along the minus strand of CM061558.1, from coordinate 182,916,415 downwards.
CAAGTATGGATAAGATATTAACAATAGAAGAAATTTATAATTATGAACTAACATCAAAAGATATACTTTTAGGAATGCCATTTTTAGATAAATTATACCCACATATAATAACTAGAACGGACTGGTGGTTTACAACACCATGTAAACAGAAAGTGAGAGCAAAAAAAGTTAATAATAAAATAAGAAAGAAAACTGATTGGATAAAAGGAAGTGAAAAAATTACACAAAAGTTAGAAAATATAAAAAATACTGAAGATACAATAGAACTAGTAATATTTTCGATAAATAAAACAGAAATAACTATATTTTCAATAAATAAGATAGAAATAATTAAGAAAAAATTAGAACAATTATATAGTGAAGATCCATTAAAAGAATGGAAAAAACATAAAACTACTATAAAAATTGAATTAATAAATAAAACTAGCATAATAACCCAGAAACCATTAACATATAATTTTGACGATTTAAAAGAATTTAAAATGCATATAGATGAATTATTAGAAAAACAATATATACAAAAAAGTAATAGTAAACATAATAGTCCAGCATTTATAGTAAATAAACATAGTGAACAAAAATGAGGAAAAAGTAGAATGGTTATTGACTATAGAAATTTAAATGCAAAAACTATGACATATAATTATCCAATACCAAATAAGATATTAAAAATAAGGCAAATACATGGATATAATTATTTTAGCAAATTCGATTGTAAATCAGGATTTTACCATTTAAAGTTAGAAGAAGAATCTAAAGAATTAACCGCATTTACGGTACCACAAGGATTTTATGAATGGAACGTATTACCATTTGGATATAAAAATGCACCAGGTAGATAGCAACATTTTATGGATAGTTATTTTAAACAATTATCTAATTGTATAGTATACATAGATGATATATTATTATATACAAAATCTAAAGAAGAACATTTAAAATTATTGTAACAGTTTACAAATATAATAGAAAAATCGGGAATAAGTCTAAGCGAAAAGAAAGCTGAAATTATGAAAAATCAGATAGAATTTTTAGGAATACAAATAGATAAGAGTGGAGTAAAAATGCAACAACATATAGTACAAAAAATAATAAATTCTAAAGAAGAATTAGATACAAAAAACAAATTACAATCATTTTTAGGATTAGTAAACCAAGTAAGAGAATATATTCCAAAATTAGTAGAAACTTTAAAACCACTACAGAAAAAATTAAAAAAGGATGTAGAATATAACTATAATGAAGAAGATAAAAAACAAGTTCAGGAAATAAAATTACTTTATAAAGAATTACCAAAACTACAATTTCCAGATGAAAATAGAAAATTTATATATATAGTAGAAGCAGATGCTAGTGAATGTAGTTATGGAGGAGTACTTAAATACCGATATGAAGCAGAAAAACTAGAACACCATTGTAGATTCTACTCAGGTACGTTCAATGAAACAGAAATAAAATGGGAAATAAATAGGAAAGAATTATGTTCATTATATAAATGTTTGTTAGCATTTGAGCCATATATTGTATATAACAAATCTATTGTACGCACAGATAATACACAGGTACGCTGGTGGTTAACAAAGAAAATACAAAATTCAGTTACAACAAAAGAGATTCGGAGACTAGTCTTGAATATATTAAATTTCACATTTATAATTGAAGTAATTAGTACTAACAAAAACGTTATTGCAGACTACATATCAATACAAAGCTACATAGACTGATATAATAGAAAAAGATACTCTAGAAAAAATACTCAACATCCTAACTACGCTTTCCATGAAAATGGACAGTATGGGTAATGAGATAGAAAAGCTAAAGACTAATGAAGATAAACTGAAGTCTATAGCTACAAATCAGCTAACTCAGCAGTGTGCAGAGCTATGTCGATCGGAAGACATTAAAGTTCCAGAGCTAGAAGGAGACAATGGGACACTCCATAAAACCCATAACGTTTATCAATCTACTTCTGCAGGTACTAGCAGAGGAGTTAGTAGACAAAGATATCAGAACATGAATATAAATAAGATATTTGAGAAACCATTTATACCAAAAACACAAAAAGACCCCTTGTTCATACCCCCACAAATTACCACATACCGAGATAGTCTGAACCAAGATAAAAAAGTTTACAACTATACAGCCTTAGACTGTGTAATAGATACAGAAAAATAATACAATTATGGATAGGATATATGACAAAACAATTATTAAATAATGATATAAACATAACAGATGCACCAGAATATATAGAAAGAACGCTAATAGGAACAGTGAAATTATGGTTTTCAACTTCTTGGTAGATCTGGGCACATATATTTTATGTAATTCTTCCATAGCTGTTAGTTCTAATATATTAAATTTCACATTTATAATTGAAGTAATTAGTACTTCTATTCTAATCATCTCCATCATAGTTGAAGAAAAATAAACAAAAATATCTTTTTATTAAAGAGGTGCAACAATTAATAGAGCAGAAAAAAATTTCAAAAAAACAAAAACAAACAACAAGTAAACACAACCAAGAAAAAAGAAGAACTACAAAGCACCAAAAAAGAAAAAAAGTAAAGCAACCAAGATTTTTTTTTTACAAAGAAAAAAAGAAGAAGTAGAAAGTAGCAAAAGAAAAACAAGAGCAGCCGTGAAGATTAAATTGGCGATAAATGAAATATTAAATTCGTCGATCATTTGATTGTCCATATCTTTGACCGAGTGATTATTTGTGTCTTTTTTCCAAAAAAGTGGAAGTCAAAATTATCTCCTATACATCTATTAGATTGCGAATTGTAAGTTGTAGCAATATTTTTTAGATAATTATTTAATTAAGAATTTAATTGCAAGTTGTTGCAACTTTGTTTAAAAATAATTTATTTAAAAAATAAAAAGTGTTATAAATGTATTTACATTATTGTGAATGTATACCAAGATCTATCAAGATCTAGTTGATATCTATCAGGATTTGAAGTTTCTGACTAAAGTATCTGTCTTTTAATCAGAAACTAGGAGTATTTTTCCCAATAAATAGAGGGGTTTTGTTGATTGTATTTTCAAGAATCTTATGATCCCTTAAGAGAAATAAAGAAGTCTCCTCTCTTCCTTTTCTATTTATTCTTGTTCTTCCTTTATATTTTCTTGCTCTTGCTTTTATATTTCATAACATGTTATCAGCACGAGACTCTATTATTTAAAGTTGGATTTTTCCACGAATATTCTTGAAGTTAATTGAATGCAAGATAAGTACTTTAATGATTATTCATTGACTCGAAATTATATCTGTGGAACTTATTTTAGTCACTCTCGTACTTGACAACTAGAGGATGCCTTACTGGCATCAATAATCTATTCTCTTTGCTGGAGGAGTTAGCTTCCTTTAACAATTGTTTTTATAGTTTTTCTTTCAAATATGATGCTAACTATTTTAGGTGGCAGGAGAAGATCCCAAACAAATAAAAATAACACGATAATCTTCTCATATTTTGGGATAAATTTTAATAGCAACAATACTTCCTGAGTCTAATTATGACTAGACTGTGTCTATAATCATCATGATAAGTCATTAAAGTTAATAATGATTTATTGACTTTTAAAGAAACAATTGCTTTGAAGTATATCCTAAAAGACATTGATTTATAGTTTTGAGACATTGCGATGATAAGATGTTGGGTTTAAGCTCCCATCAATTTATGCCTAAGACGTCATTCTCTACATTATATGCATACCTCAATTTGCTCTTGAATTAGAAATATTTTGAAAGAGGTTATAATCTATTATAATTTGATAGGCTTAAGACACGATTATATTTTATTCCTGGGGAATGAGAACCTTATTAATGCAAACGTACACTTATCACAACTCACCTCGAAATGAGGTAGAATAACTGAGATGAGTTATTTTGAAATCTACTTCTAAAGTAGTAAATTTGAAATTTATTCATGTAATAGTAAATATGAAATTTACTAAAGAAAAAAAATACATGTCATGGTAAACTTGGAGTTTAGTACTATAAATAAGTTCATAAGTTGACATGAATGATTATAACATCTCGAAGATGTGCATATTGAGTATTAGACATGTATTGAAGAAATAGAATATTTTTCAAAAATTATTTATGTCGCTTGTTCTCATGATAAGTTGGTTGGACCAACTAATATTGGGATCGGATCCCTTAAAATTTGAAAAGTATAAAAGGTGAATAAGGGCCCGTTCACCTTTCATGTGATCTATTAAGATGCATCAATATAAGATAATCACATGTGAGTTTATTGTCAACCTATAGTTTGACATTCATAAAGTTGCTTGCTCAATAAAATTGAGTTAAGAGCATAACTTTTAGATTGTGCAATCAAAACAATTCGTCTTGATGATGATGGTTTGGCATTGAATGCCTTCGATAAATAGTTGAATCATTGCTAATGAGAACAAAACTTCATGTGTTAGTCTGAAATATGATATATTGCATACAATAGCAATTATATGCATTAGACTAATAAATTATGATTATTTTTTCCTCTCAATTTGTTCAAGGTCAGAAACCAACTATTCTATCTAATAATTTTGATGAGCAGTATACTATTAATAAATATACCATGGTGCACAAATATGGATTTCTCAAAGAAGATGGAAGATGTATGCTAGTTTTTCTAACATAAGGGGGAGATTATAAGCAGCTATGAAACATGTTAGGAATTATTATCAGATCCTCGTTCAAAAGATAATTCAAGTCAAATATCGAAAGCATCTCATACATAAGCTGCATGTGCTCCTATTTTGTGTCCCTAAAGGGCAAAGCCTATGCATGCGTAGAAGTATGGTAGACTAATCGGTTCTAAATGAAATAATCCTCGAAAAGAATAAGGAGCAAATAATTATAATAAAAAGTCACTGTGCTCTTGAAGAGCCTGCGACATAACACTTCATGAAACCTTATGAGAAGTTCAGGTACCTGAAAATAATGAAGTGATGAGATCTCAAAATATTATGTCACGTTGTGGACCAATACGAAATGATATATCATCAATATCTTTGATACAATACTGGTACAATACTGTGAAAGATCACGAGGATCTGAATTCTACATTTATTTAAGCATGCTGACGTAGAAACATTTATCAAGTGACATGAAAGGGTGTATCTTGGTAAGTGAAAACTTATTTGATTTACACTCTACATACTTGAAGATGTCACACATGAAATGTTGAATATTGTTACTTGACAAAATATATCTTGCAAATACTACATGGTCTGATATAGCCTTTTCGATTAACTTATTAACAAGGTATAGTTTTGCTCCTACTAGGAGACATCGAAATGGGATCAAACACATGATCTTATATTATTCTAAAGATTGCAGTATCGATCTTATTGATTATGATGATGTTGGATATTTAATTAACCCGCATAAATTTTAATATCAAATAGGCTATGTGTTCATATGTGGGGATACTGCCATATCTTGGAGATATACAAAGCAGTCTATCGTAGCCACTTCATCAAATCATACTAAGATAATAGCTATTCATAAAGCAAGCCGAGAATGTGTATGGTTGAGGTCTATGATACATCTCATTCGAGAATAATGTGGTTTGAAATATGATAATGTACCCATAATTTTATATGGATATAATGCAGCATGCATAGCACATCTTAAAGGAGGATTCATAAAAGGAGATAGAACGAAGCACACTTCATCAAAACTTTTCTATACATGAGCTCCAAAAGAATGGTGAAATAAACGTGACAGATTCATTCAAGTGACAATGTGGATGATTTATTCACTAAGTCTCCTTCAACTTTAAGTTTTGAGAAGATGATGCACAAGATCGGGATGCAAAGGTTTAAGGATGTTCTCATTAAGGAGAGTTGATACGTGTTGTACTGTTTTTCTCTTACGAGGTTTTGTACCACTGGATTTTCCTTGTAAGATTTTAATGAGGCAACCTATATGCGTATTGTTAGAGATGCATACTCTTTTTTCTCCACTAGATTTTTTTACCCACTAGGTTTTTTCTAGTAAGGTTTTAACGAGGCACATTATCTATCTAGACATTCAAGGGGGAGTGTTATAAATGTATTTACATTATAGTGAATGTCTATTAAGAGCTAATAAGATCTATCAAGATCTAGTTGATATCTATCAGAATTTGAAGTATCTGTCTTTTAATTAGAAACTAGGAGTATTTTCCCCTATAAATAGAGGGGTTTTATTCATTGTATTTTCAAGAATCGTATGATCTCTCATCCCTCGAGAGAAATAAAGAAGCGTAATACCCCATATTTCTCTAGCTTAGTTTAACTCTCAGTATATGATTATTCCTATATAAAAATGTTAAATACTTAGAATTTTTTAGTTTAAAGCTTACCATTACTTATGAAATTCAGTCAGCTTTCCAACGATATAAAATTCGCCAAAATCCAATACCCGGGTGAAGAGTTATAATAGTTTTTATAAAACAGTGTGTCAACTGGCACATCACCACGTCGCGCTAAGGGTTCGAATGGTAATTGTTAATATCCAGTGAGACTCCGCGATAACGGCACATTGTTCTAATGTCCATTTTCGTAATTATCATTTTCCAGTAGCCCAACGTGATATCACTGTATCGCGCCAAGGGCCAAATTCGCATCCAGTGGGGTACCGCGATCATACCGCATCACGCCAAGTTTCCAGTTTCTAGTTGTCCATTTTCCAGTGGCCCAACGCAATTGTACCTCATCGCTCCAGTTGCCAAAATCAGGATTTTTCAGTTAGTTTCGAGTTTTTTAATTCCAAGGTCTTTTAAGTCTTTTTCCCCTCACCCCAGTTTACCTAAACATGAAATTAATCCCTAAAAGAGATCTAATTGCTCATTATTTTACAAATTACTCTATAACAAATAAATCCTTTTTCAAGAACAAGAACCCTAACCTTCAATTCAAGATCAAATCTCAAGAATTTCACCAAGAAACCTCAAGAATTCATCACCCAGGTATGTTAAGAATTCATTCATGGGTCCCTTTCCCTCATGAAGCCCACGTATCCAATTTAAATCCAAAGTTATGATCTTTTCAAGTTGTTTATGATCTGGAATTGTGATTTTAACCATGAAATCTCATGAATCTTGTCCTATACCATGTTTTTATAAAATTGATGTTGATTATTACTCTCCACATGTTTAAAAGTTGTTGTCCACTAATTTAATTGATGATTTGTGATATTGGTGTTGAAACTGTGCTTTTACTACAAGCTTTAAACTATTCTCACACTTAATGTACACCATGCATATCAAGTGTTTGATGAAATGCCTACAAGAGTTGATTTTAAACAAATGCTCCCATGTTAAGTCCTTAAAGATTAGTACTATTTTACTATTATTACTAATGAGTCCTGGGGGTTATGAATACCTAAAAGTATAGTTGTTTACTTAGTCTCAGTAGATTTAGAACAGTTTCAGACATATTATCAGTTAAACTCATAACGGTTAGCATTTCGAGTCAGTTCAGTTGGGAGTAGGATTTAGCACCAAGCGAGTACAGAGATGGCGGATTCCCCGTCAAATAGTCAAAGTCGTTAGTAGCAGTCTTTGTACTCTAGAACTATGTAGCCAGCATAGGATAGAGGAGTCACTCGTCAGATTAGGCTTGACTACCTCCCAGGGATCACCCATCAAATTAGGCTTGACTCCGCCCAGGTGTCACCCATCAGTTAAGCTTGACATCTTTATTTTCCAGTAGCTTAGTAGCTTAGTGGATCCATACAACCAATGTTAGTACCCATGATACGGTACTAATACCTTTTCGATTGGGGTTATGGGTTGAACCCCAAACTTGCTCATTAGGGTGTGTTGGTTAGATAATAGCTCCCACAGTCTCAGTCCAGTAATTCGTCTAGTAATTCAATTTTAATTTCTTGACCATAGCATGCAGATATCAGTGATTCAGTTATCAGACATCAGTATTTCAGTATTTATAGATTATATTCATAACATGTTATATGCTTAGTCATGCATTCTCAGTATTTACAGATTTCATATATTCTCAGCATTTCTGGACTTCATATATCCTCAGTGTCTACAGATTTTATGCACTCTATCCAGTTTTACATGTTATATATCTACATTCATCTATACAGACAGTTATTAATCATGTTCATGAAACCATGCATATTAGCCTACCTCATTTAGCATACCAGTACATTCAAAGTACTGATCGCATACTCTTTTCTTGCGCTATGATGTATCATTTCATAGGTTCAGATGCCCAGTTCTTGGATTGCGCCTAGACTTCTCAGACTATCAGTCGTAGCAGTGGTGAGTCCTCATACTTTAAGGACAAACTATTTTATTTCATGTTTTCAGTTTAGTAGTTAGTTGGAGTTAGTTGGGGCTTGTCCCATCAACTCATATTTAGGTAGTTTAGAGGCTTTCAGATACTTCAGTCAGTTATTTAGTATTCAAACTTCAGTTGACACTGTCATATTATTTTATCAGTTTGTTTTATAGATTTAATTATTTTTCATTACTTAAGACCTTATGTCTTATCAGTTTTTCTTCCACGTATAGTATACTTTATTCAGTGCTCACAGCAGGTACCAACTCATGAGTTAGCTTGTGGTCCCTCGGGACTATAAGCACCGTGTGGCACCCAGGGTGTACTCTCAGAGCGTTACCAGAATTTTCCTCTCTTCTCTCTTTTTATTCTTCTTACTTCATATTTTCTTGTTCTTGCTTTTTATATTTCATAACAAAAAATATATTTTCACAAATAAAATTAACTCTTTTTTATAGGATAGTATCCAATGTCTCCTAAAATAATGTGTCGATAATTATGGTAAGAGTAAAATATGACCAAGATTATATATCTTCATTTATTATCATATTTATCTCTTCCAAGAATACTCTTGATATACTTTTAATTTAATTTCTCCCAATTTGTTGAAACCCATCATTCTTTTCTTAATTTTTTTGATTGTTTCTTCTCTCTTCAACCTTATTTTTTCGTTGTTAGTTCTTTTATTTCACAAGAAATCATTGATATTAGGTTCAAAATTATTTTCTTTGGATTAGCAGTGTTCGTTACATGATAATTTTTTTTTTACATGATATAATTTGAGCTAGTTCAAGCAAAGTGAAACATTTATTATTTACATGTTTATCTTCTTTTTATTCAATATGAATCAGTATGGAATAGGAATGGTTATTGTATTTTTTTGACATTAATATATACACTTGTTTTGTTTAGACAAGCATGTGGTGTATGAAAGATGTGTACAAACTGATATCATCTAAGTTACATATTACAATTCATGCATGCCAGTTTATATACTTCTTCATGCACTAAAACAATTAATAACATATAAATTTTGGTGAGCACTAATTTTCATACAAATTTCAGTCATTAATTATTATATACCTTGTTAAAACATTGTTTGAAAATGATGTAGAAATTGACATGATATATATATTTTAAAAATATGATGTGAAAAAGGTATAAAATCATAATATCGAAAGAGCATAGAAACCAGTGTCCCAGATGGTTATTTAGTTATCTTTGGAATCATCACGTGAAAAGGTATAAAAGTTGAACTTGTGTCCCAAATGATTTTTTATTTACCTTTTACAAATCTGGTATGAAAAGGATATAAAAGTGATGTATCGAATGGTGGTTTAATAACCTTCTACAAACATCGAAAAGGTGTAGAAATTGGTGTCTTGTATGGTTATTTAATTAGCACCTACAAACGTGAGAGAATACACAAATTGGTGTTTGAATTAGTTATTTAATTATTTTCTTAAAATATTGTATGAAAAGAATATAGAAAGTGGCGTGAGTAATAATATTACAAAATAATACTTTACTTAGTGAAATTGTTGAATTCTGAGGATGATGTTTTCTTAAAATATTGTATGAAAAGAATATAGAAAGTAGTGTGAGTAATAATATTACAAAATAATAGTTTACTTAGTGAAATTGTTGAATTCTGAGGATGATGCCACAATTTTCCCTGTATTCTAATTCATATACAAAAATTACTAAATATCAATTACATCTCAACTTCCTCCATGCATCAGAAGCAGAGAGTGTGAACTATCACCATTCATCTTAAATTCGAATCAAATACAATATTTATATCAGTACTTTTTTGAGAAGAAGAAGACAAAAATAATGATGAATTAATTTAAGAGAAAATCGTGAAGAAGAAGAAAAATTCAATGTTTGCTAATGAAGATTTGAGAAAAAATCATGTGATTTATAATGAAGAAGGAAAGAACCGTTTAGAGAGAAATAAAAAGAGATGATTGATATATTAATAATAACTCTCATCTTTTTTAATGGGTACGAATTTTTTTCCCTTAAATGTAATTTGTATTTTATTTTTTTAATTAAATAAAAAAAATATTTATTTTTAATACCAAAATTTTCTGCAACTTACAAACTAAAATTTTTTCTATAAGTTGAATTTAACCATCTAAGGAGGGTTATATAGATTTTTATTTTCAAAAAAAAAAATAGGATATATCAACTATTTGTGATGATCCATTGTCTATAAGTTGTGGTTTAAAATGTAAGGGGTAAATGCCAACATGAATATTCTTTATTTATCTGTTTTTTTTTTAAATTTACATAATAACACTACTTAATTTATCATATTGACTTAAAACTTTTACTCTTTTACTTATATACATCTCATTTCATATATTTTTTTCTCTCTTTAAAATTCATGAATACATCACAGAAGAATGTGATGTATTCATGTAAAATTAAGTGATGTATCTGAAAAATATGATGTATCTATGTGGAATGTGATGTATTCATATAAAATTAAGTGGTGTATTGATGTCTCCCAAATTACACCTCAAGAAAGTATGACAATGTCGTTGTCAAAGAAAAAACCCAATAAAGATTGGGGTCGAACCTACAGAATATAGAATGAATCTCTGTCAGGAACTTATTGATGTAGTCGAAAAGTGCAAAAAGTAAATGGAGGGGTGAGAACACTAGTAGTAGTAATAAATCTTGATCACTTTATGTAATGCTCCGAGAGAACACCCTGGGCGCTACGCGGTGCTTACAGTCCCGAGGGGCCACAAGTTAACCTATGAGCTGGTACCTGCTATGAGCACTGAATAAAATATAATATACGCGGAAGAACAACTGATAATCCATAAGGTTTTAAGTAATGAAAAATGATAAAACTGTAAACCAAACTGATGAAATAATCTGATAAAATCAACTGAAGTCTGAATAATGAATAACTAACTATAGTGTCTGAAAGACTCTAAACTGACTAAATGCAAGTTGATGGGATAGACCCCAACTAACTCCAACTAACTACTGAGCTAAAAACATGAAATAAAATAGTCTATTCTCGAGATATGAGGTCTCACCACTACTACGGCTGATAGTCTGAGAAGTCTAGGTGCGATTCGGGAACTGGGCGTCTGAACCTATGATATGATACATTATAGAGTAAGAAAAGAGTATGTGATCAGTACTTTGAATGTACTGGTATACTAAATGAGGTAGGCTGATATGCATGTTTTTATGAACATGAATAGAATAATAATTGTATGTATGTATTATGAATGTAGATATATAACATGTAAAACTGGATAGAGTGCATAAAATCTATAGACACTGCGGATACATGAAGTCTGTAAATGCAGAGAATGTGTGAAAATCTATAAATACTGAGGATGCATGACCAATCAAATAACATGTTCTGCATATAATCTATAAATACTGAAATACTAAAGCCTGATACTGAATCAATGATATCTATATTCTATGGTCAAGTAACTAAGACTGAATTACTGTGCTGGTTACTGGACTAAGACTGTGGGAGCTATCATTTAACCGATATGCCCCAATGAGTAAGTTTGGGGTCCAACCTGTAACCCCAGTTTGAAGGGTGTTAATACCGTGTCACGGGTACTAACACTGGCTGTATGGATCCACTAAACTGGTGTACTATATTATCCCGAAGGACTAAGGGTGTCAAGCCTGAACTGACGGGTGACCCCTATAAGATAGTCAAGCCTAAACTGACGGGTGACTTCTCATATCCTAAGCTGGATACGTAGTTCTACAGTACAGGGACTGCTTCTAATAACTCTTCCTATCTAACAGGGAAGCCTTCATCCCTACACTCGCTCTGTGTTAAATCCTACTCCCAACTGAATGACACTGGAATACTATCTATTTTGAGTTTAACTGACTGATCTAGCAATGCTCATAATATATTCTGAAGTTATACTAAAGATACTGAAATGAGACTAAGTAAACAATTATGGTTTTCGGGTATTCAAAACCCCCAGGACTCAAAAACAAAATAGTAAAATAATGTTGAGCTTAGAGGATATAGCATGAAAGCCTTTATCAAATATTCCTTCTTGGAGGCATTTTATCAAACACTTGTAGGAATTTTATCAAACACTTGTAGTTCATAGTTTAATCTAGTCATGGGAATGATATGGAACTTGAAGTAGTAGCATGAATTCAACATCTACGACACTAAATCATGATTCAATTCAATGAATAATCACATTAAAACATGCGGGATTTGACAACAACAATAATTTCATTAAAACATAGTGTAAAGTCAATATTCTTGGAAGTTCATGGAGACTCATAGTTTAAAAATCACAATTTAATATCATAATTCTTGAAAAGATTATAACTTTTGTAATTAAATTGGGTGCTTGGACTCCATGCGTGAAATAAACCCATGGATGAACATTTAACATACCTGGATTGACGAATTCGTGAGGATTGATGGTGAGTCCTTGAGATTTGACCTTGAATTTTGAAGTCTAGGGTTTTTGTTCTTGAACATAATTGATTCCTTAAAGAGTAACTTGTGAATAATAAGGCATATAATGCACTTTTAGGCTTTAATTCCGTGTTTAGGACGAATTTAGAACTTAGGAAAATGACCAACCGACCCTTGGAAATTTAAATCACGGATCGGAAATCCCAATTTTTGGCCTTGGAGCGATGTGGTACAATCACGTCGTGCCACTAGAAAATTACAATTGGGAATTGAGGGCCTGGTGCGACACAGTGAGATCGCGGAGCTTTACTAGAAAAGGATAATTCTGAAAATGTTGTATGGAATAACGTACCATGATCGCGATGGAGCACTGCATTTTGACAATTGCCATTTGGCATGCCTCTGCGACACATTGATGTTCCATGTGGTACACTGTCTTAGAAAAATGGCTCTAACTCTTCACCCGAGTATTGGATTTGGACAAATTTTATATCGTTAGAAAGATGACAGAATTTCCTATGCAATGGTAAGCTCTAAACTGAAAAATACTGAGTATTTAGAAAAATTTATATAGGATAACCCATGTACTGAGGGTTGATTTACGTTATTGAAATACGGGGTATTACAATATCTCCCCCTTGGGAACATTCATCCTCGAATGAGACTGATTTGGCTAAGAAACACTGATAGAATGAGTTTACACACTGAACATGCATATTTGATACATGAGTACATAGCTGAACTGATTCATGAATGCATAATTACCATGGAGATAATATGCAACGGTAAATAATACCAAGTTTATAACTTTAATTGAACATGGAACTAAGTAAATCTAAGAAAGACTATTACCTTAAGCTAAATCTGAATTTGCGGAGAAGAGGTGAGGATACTTTGTCTGCATATCTGCCTCTGCTTCCCAAGTATCTCTCTCAATGGACTGATTCTGCTAAAGAACTTTGACCAAGGAAAGTTCTTTGTTCCTCAGTCTGCAAATCTGACAATCGAGGATCTGGACTAAAACCTCTTCGAAAGAGAGATCATTCTGAATACTTACATCCTCTATGGGAATTATGACTTTCGGGTCACTAATGCATTTCTTTAGCAAGGAGACGAATACTGGGTGAACCGACGCTAGATCTGAAGGCAACTCAAGCTCATAAGCTACCTTTCTAAAATGACTGAGAATGTTGTAAGAACCGGTATATCGAGGACTAAGCTTTCCCTTCTTGCCTAACCTTTTTCACTATCTTCATGGGAGAGATCTTTAGGTAAATAAAATCACTAACCTGAAACTCTAGGTCTTTTTTTCTCACATCCGCATACGATTTCTATCGGCTTTGGGCTTCCTAAGCCTTACTCTGATCAACTAAACCTTCTTTAAGGCATCAAAAACCAAGTCAGGCCCTACCATCACGACCTTACCTATTTCAAACTAACCAATCAGAGATCTACATCTCATCCTATAGAGAGCCTCAAATGGATCCATCTGGATACTGGAATGATAGTTGTTATTGTATGTGAATTCAATCAAAGGAAAGTGGTCCTTTCTACTTGACCGTCTGTCTGAGGGTGGAAGGCTGTACTGAGGTGGACTTGGGTACCAAGACCCTTTTGGAATGCTTTCTAGAAGTGAGAGGTAAACTGAGTACCTCTATCTGAGATGATGGATAAGGGAACACCGTGATACCTAACTAACTCTCTAAGATAGAGTTTGGCATAGTCCTCGGCCGAATAAGATGTATGAACAGGAAAAAAATGAGTAAATTTGGTCATCCTATCTACAATAACCCAAATTGAATCATGCTAATGATGAATATGAGGCAAACTTGTCACAAAATCCATGTTCACTTCTTCCTATTTCCATGTGGGAATACTGAACTCCTACATAGAACCACTAGGCTTTTGGTGGTCAATCTTAATCTACTAACAGGTAGAGAACTTAGCTAAAAGCTCTACTAAATCTATCTTCATCCCACTCTACTAATAGATTTCTTGCAAATCATGATATATCTTAGTGGCCCCTGGATGAATAGAATAATGGCGCTATGTGCTTCAGCAAGAATTCATCATCGCAAGTTATCTACACCAGGCATAAATAGCCGACCCTGACAACATAGCACACCATCTCCCTCTTGGGATAAAACCATTATTTTCTGATCTCTGACTGACTCTTTCAGCTTCACTAGATTGGGATCTCTATCCTACTTTTCCTTCACCTCAGAAACTAGAGATGATTTTGAACTACTCTGCACCCCACACACTACCCTCTGCTGAATCAACTAAGCAGACGCCTAGTCTGGCAAGCTGATGAACTTCCTGAACTAACTTCTTCTTACTATTCTTAACATGAGCAACACTACCCAGAGACAGCCTAATGAGAACATCTTCACTACATTGGGCTTGCCTAGATGATACAGAATACCTGTGTCATAATCTTTCCGCAATTCCAACAACCTATTCTGATGAAAATTCATATCTTTCTGAGAGAACACATACTGAAAGCTTTTGTGATCTCTGAACACATCAACATGCACCCCGTATAAGTAATGCCTCCAAATCTTTAAGGCAAACACTAAAGCTGCTAGCTCAAGATCATGGGTAGGGTAATTTCTCTCATGGGGCTTAAGTTGTCTAAAGGCATAGGCTATAACACAACCCAAACCTACTATGGATGCATCACAGTACACAATAAACCCATCTAAACCATCTGAGAATGTCAGAACTGGGGCTGATGTGAGTCGAGTCTTCAACTCCAGAAAACTCTTCGCGTAGGAATCTAACCACTGAAACTTAACTTTTTTCTGAGTCAATATGGACATGGACGATACAATGGACAAAAACCCTTTAACAAACCGACGACAATAGCCATCTAAACCCAAGAAACTCTTGATATCTGACGGAGAAATAGGTTTGGGCCAGTTTCTCACCGCTTCAGTCTTTTGAGGATCAACCCTAATGCTATCACCAGAAATAATATGGCCAAGAAAATCTACTAATATTAGCCAAAATTTGCACTTATTGAATTTGGCAAAAAACTAATGGGCTCTGAGGGTCTATAATACTATTCTGAGATGGTCTGCATGGCCATTTTTGCCACATGAGTAAACAAGGATGTCATCAATGAAGACTATGATGAACATGTCCAAGTACTACTTCAACACTCGTTTCATCAAGTCCATGAAAGTTTCTAGGGAATTCCTGAGTCCAAAGGACATGACTAGAAATTTAAAGTGACCATATCGGGTTTGGAAAACTGTTTTTGGAATATCACATTATCTGACTCTGAGCTGATGATAGATGGATTGAGTTCTATCTTAGAAAAATAGCTGGCACCCTGAAGTTGATCAAACAAGTAATTAATTCTAGGTAGTGGATGTTTGTTCTTAACTGTGACTTTGTTTAACTGACGGTAGTCAATACACATTTTGAGAGAACTATTTTTCTTATGCACGAATAGAATGGGTGCGCCCCACGAGGAGATGCTGGGACTAATGAATCCCTTATCTAGGAGATCTTTCAAATGCTCTTTTAATTCTTTGAGTTCAACTGGAGCCATTCTGTATGGCAGAATAGAGATAGGCTGAGTGTCTAGGAGAAGGTCTATTCTAAAGTCGATTTCCCTTTTGAGAGAAACTCTGAGAAGATCTTCAGGGAACACATTTGGAAATTCCTGACTACTGAGACTGACCCAAGGGTTGGAGTCTCTGAGTTAGAGTATTTGACTCATACAAAATGATAGACACATCCCTTGCATATCAGTTTACTCTCTCTAAGGTATGAAATCAACTAACCCTTAAGCGTTGTAGTACAACCCCTCCATTCAAGGACTGGTTCATTCCAAAACTGAAAATGAACAATTTTATTTCTACAATTAACTAAGGCATAGCATGAGTGAAGCCAATCCATGCCGAGAATAACATCGAAATCCATCATTTCTAACTCCACTAGATCAACTAAAGTGACTTTCTAAGATATTATGACTTGGTAGTTCTTGTATACCTGCCTGGCTATAATAGAATCACCTACTGGGGTAGACACTGAAAAGGGCTCTGCTAGAGTTTCGGGACTTACTCCAAAGTTGACAGCTATATATGGAGTTACAAAAAAAAAGCTCCAGGGTCTAATAAAGCATAAACACGTAAATGAAAGACCTGCAACATACGAGTAACTATGTTAGGAGAATTTTTCTGATCTTGTTGGGACTGAAGAGCATGCAATCTATTTGGACACTGACCATTAGTAGCACTGGAAGTGGCACCCTGCTGAGTTGGGCGGCAGCTAAAACTGATGACTGATGGGACTGGCTCTGTTGGCGCAACTCCCTACCTTTTTGAGAAACTACCCGATACTCCCGAATCCTATGGCCTGGCTTTCCACACCCAATTCACACATCACTACCAACTCTACACTCTCTCTGATGGTTTCTACCATATTTTGGACATAGAGGATTTGTATGATTACTGTTCATACTACCTTAGGAGTTAGAGCCTGGTTCCCTATCCCTATTATCATTTCTGAATTTGGATATTGGGGTACTAGCTGAAGGTGGTGCTGAGACTGAAGATCTTTAATGGAACTGAGGATGGTTACCACCTTCAGATCTTGGCTGACTGAAATTAAAGGTACTCATTCTAGCCTTTTTGTTCTTCCTATCTCTCTCCTTAGTCTTCTATTCCTCTATCTATTGAGCATGGACCATCAACCTAGACAAGTCCATCTTCCTAATTAGCATTGCGGTCCTATACTCCTTGACCACACTGTCAGATACACCAGACACAACTTACTTATCTTAAACCTTCTATCAACTACCACCTGAGGAGCATATCTAGATAACTGAGTAAACTTGAGTGAATACTTCTTCACGCTCATTCTGCCCTATCTCAAGTTAATAAATTCTAACACCTTGGCCTCCCCCAACTCCAATGGGAAGAATCTATCTAAGAAAGTTGTAGCAAACTCTTTCTACTCTACAAGCCCTACATCTGCACCCTTATCTACTCTCCACTACTTAAATAATGTATGGGCCACATCCTGTAATAGATATGCGACTAACTTAGCACTTTCACTAGAAGTCACCCCCATGATATCTGTCACTTTCTGCACCATAGCTAAGAATTCCTATGGATTCTCTTTAGACTTGGATCCCATGAAGGAAGGAGAATTCATTTGGGTGAAGTCCCAAATCCTGGTTTCAGTAGTATTAGACACTGGGTTGTCCTGAATAATAGATGTCCATTCATTCTGTGCTGCAATGAAATTGGCTAGAGTGGTGAACGCAGCTCTAAATTCTGCATGGGAGACATGCTTGTCTAGAGGATCTGCCTGAACGGGCGGAGGTGCTAGCTATTTTCTTGTTCTTTTTTTGTTGTTCATTTTGGGAGGCAAGGTCTGTAAATGAAAGAAAAATTATATTAGATAGAGAGTTTAACATGAGATCTTGCTCAGTCACATGACATGAATACTGAAATAAGGGAAACTTTTCCTAAAATGTCTTGTAGCCTTTTGTCCATAAGTGTTGCGCGCTTCATACCCATGCATAAGACTCTACTTGATGCAACTTTCAGACTTCTTAAGAAACTTTAAAACCTAGCTTTGATACCAAGTTTGTATCGCTCCGAGAGTATACCCTGGGTGCTATGCGGTGGTTATAGTTCGAGGGAATGCAAGCTAACCCATGAGTTGGTACCTGCTATGACCACTGAATAAAATATAATATACGCGGAACAAAAACTGATAAGCCATAAGGTTTTACATAATGAAAACTAATAAAACTGTAAACCAAACTGATGAAATAATATGATAAAGTAAACTAAAGTCTGAACACTAAATAACTGACTGTAGTATCTGAAAGCCTCTAAACTGACTGAATGTGAGTTGATAGGATAGTTCCCAACTAACTACTAAACTAAAAACATGAAATAAAATAGTCTAGACTTAAAATATGGGGACTCACCACTGCTACAGCTGATAGTCTGAGAAGTCTAGGTGCGATTCGGGAATTGGGCGTCCTAACCTATGATATGATATATCATAGAGCAAGAAAAGAGTATGCGATTAGTACTTTGAATGTACTGGTATGCTAATGAGGTTGTATGATATGCATGTTTTCATGAACATGAATAAAATAATAATTATGTGTATGTATGGATGTCGATATATAACATGTAAAACTGGATAGAGTGCATGAAATCTGTAGACACTGAGGATACATGAAGTCTGTAAATGCTGAGAATACATGAAAATATGTAAATACTGAGGATGCATGACCAAGCAAATAACATGTTCTACATATAATCTGTAAATACTGAAATACTGAAGCCTAATACTAAATTACTGATATCTGTATGTTATGGTCAAGCAATTGAGACTGAATTACTGTGTTGGTTACTGGAATGAGACTGTGGGAGCTATCATCTAACCGATATGCCCCAATGAGTAAGTTTGGGGTCAAACCTGTAACCCCAGTTTGAAGGGTGTTAATATCGTGCCATGGTACTAACGTTGGTTGTGTGGATCTACTAAAGTGGTGTACTGTATTATCCCAAAGGACTAAGAGTGTCAATCCTAAACTGATGGGTGACCCCTATGATACAGTCAAGCCTAAACTGATGGGTGACCCCTATGAGATAGTCAAGCCTAAACTGATGGGTGACTTCTCATATCCTATGTTGGCTACGTAGTTCTGTAGTACAGGGACTCCTACTAATGACTCTGCCTATCTGATAGGGAAACCATCATCCCTGCACTCGCTGGATGATAAATCCTACTCCCAACTGAATGACACTGTAATACTAACTATTCTGAGTTTAACTAACTGATCCAACAATGCTCATAATATATTCTGAAGTTATACTGAAAATACTGAAACGAGACTAAGTAAACAGCTATGGTTTTTGGGTTTTCAAAACCCCCAGGGCTACAAAACAAACGAGTAAAATAATGTTTAGCTTAGAGGATATAGCATGAAAGCCTTTATCAAATTTTTCTTCTTGTAAGCATTTTATCAAACACTTGTTGTTCATCGTTTAATCTATTCATAGGAATGATATAGAACTTGAAGTAATATCATGAATTCAACATCTACATCACTAAATCATGATTCAATTCAATGAATAATAACATGAAAACATGCGGATTTGACAACAACAATAATTTCTTTGAAACATAGTCTAAAGTCAATATTCATGAAAGTTCATGGAGACTCATAGTTTAAAAATCATAATTTAATATTAATTCTTGAAAAGATTATAACTTTTGTAATTAAATTGCGTACTTGGACTCCATGGGTGAAAGAAACCCATGGATGAACATTTAACATACCTGGGTTGACGAATTCGTGAGGATTGATGGTGAGTCCTTGAGATTTGACTTTGAATTTTGAAGCCTAGGGTTTTTGTTCTTGAACAGAATTAATTCCTGAAAGAGTAATTTGTGAATAATTGGGCATATTAGGCTTTAATTCCGTGTTTAGGATGAATTTCGAACTTAGGAAAATGACCAAACGACCCTTGAAAATTTAAATCGCAGACTGAAAATCCCAATTTTTGGCCTTGGCATGATGCGGTACAATCACGTTGTGCCACTAAAAATGACTATTGGGAACTGAGGGCTTGGCGCGACGTGGTGAGATCGCGGAGCATCACTGTAAAAAGATAATTCTGAAAATACTGTTTGGCATGACGCGCCATGATCTCTATGGATCATAGGATTTTGACAATTCCCATTTGGCATGCCTCCGTTACATGTTGATGTTCCAGGTGGGACACTGTCTTACAAAAATGGCTCTAACTCTTCACCTGATAATCGGATTTGGGTGAATTTATATCGTTGGAAAGCTGACTGAATTTTCTACACTATGGTAAGCTCTAAACTAAAAATTACTGAGTGTTTAGAAAAATTTATATAGGATAACCCATGTACTAAGGGTTGATTTATGTTATTGAAGTATGGGGTATTACACTTTAGGTTGAAATCAATATGAGACAAATACTAGGAGTGTGTCCTCCCCGACTTTCTAACTCCACAGACTTATCATGCTGGTCAAACTATCACGATGCCATGCATATAAAATCTAACAAAGTTATGTATCACCAACCGTATCTCGACACCCTTTGGTGAATTTCTCTCATGTTTTCTTGGTCTCAGAACATGTCATTACTAACCCTTGTCCTGGATCCCAGATTAACTATCTTCTCTCGGTCTCAAGTTAATTAGATGAAGGTTGGTAGCTTCAACTTACTGTTGTGATCTTCTTTTCCTAATCTCAACCTATCTTTTGAGTTAGTATTGAATACATGCAGGTTCTTAGCATCTACAGTCGCTAAGAAATCAATCAGTACGAAGAAAACCATAATACATGCATAAACACCGATCAAGAAAGACTTTGCACTTCCTCTACTTTTTTATTCCATTAGGGTTCCTACAACCCAAGTTAAGAGGTTGTATCCGCTCATGTTTGCAAGAAAACCTATAGAATTCATAATAGAAAGTACTAAATAATCTCACAATAAATTAAGAATAAAAATTAAAATCTTAATTTAATCTCAAACTGAAAAAATCAAGAACAAGAATTCCAAGATTAAAAGTGCATCTTAGAATCAATATAATGTTATAAGTATGTAAAGTGTCGAGTACTTATAGGATACAACATAAACCTATAAACCCTAACCAAAATAACATATGAAAGCTAAGTTGTCACCTACCTACGACCCAAATTATGGACTGTAGGTACTACCTACGGACCCTAGGTGGGTTCGTATGTCTCAGAGGAACTTCCAGGCTTCAAATCACCTACTCATGAGGGGCACTTATCGAGGTTGTAGGTATTACTTACACCTCATAAGTAGGCCTTCATAGGTCACATAACAAAAATCAACTTTTAGAACCTTCTTCTGTCACTTTCGAAACCACTTACGCTAATCGTAAGTATCACTTTTGACCTGTAAGAGGCCTTATGTAACTTTTCATCATCTTTTTCTTCTATTTTGCTCCACAACATATTTACCTTCAAAGCCAACACAAAAATACATCACATCTAACAAAGGACCTAAGTACTTGTATAATTTTTAATTTTAAACATCGAAAGTGTCATGAAACCATGACACATTAATACCCTCAACTTAGAACGTTTGCATATCCTTAGGAATTACTTAATTAAAAGAAAAATAAGGCACCTATGGCAGTCAACTCAAGTTTAGCTCAAAAAATTTTACCCCCCTCCTATTTTCAATTTTTTAAAAACCATTGTGTGGATACATGTAGCACAACACCGTGACATAATAAAATAAAGTAATGGCAATGGATACTACCTCAATGGATAACCGGTTAACAATACAACCCATGTACACTCATAGAAAAGAAGTCCCAACTCTCACAGTATCATAATGTCAATGCAAGGGACTATGTCAAGACACTCACGCTCACAAAAGAAGTTTCAATCAATGTGCATAGAATACCATATGCTTTCCCTTATTATCTATACCTTAGTTTTTTAGACAATTTAACGAGGATCACTATAGGACTTTGTTTTTCTTGTAATGTAGATTTGGGAGCAGGAATAATACATTTGTGATATAGTGACTAACCCTCCTTGACACTATACTTACATTTTGTCTCTATTTCTCAACCATTTTTTTTATTTTCTCCTTTTTTTCCTGTATTAAATTTTTTTCAAATTGGGTGTGGTTTTTATTTATTGATTTTTTCTTTTTTTCTTTTTGTTTTCAAGTTTTCCACCTTTTTCTTTCTTCTTTCTTTTTTTCTACCATGCCTAACTTTACTTTCTTTTTCTTTTATATTTTACATCTTTCTGCATACCCAATGTTAACAATGCACTCTTATAATAGTCACCCTCAACTTAGGCAATTTGACTGAGTTGAGGTGCATAATGTCCAGGAGGAAACAGGGCCAAAACAAGTTCATTGTAATCAATTGGAAATGTGGACAGGTGAAAACCAAAAAGTAGGTCAATGTAGGCTCGAATCAGGGATCAAGGATACTTATTCATTTTTAGAAGATTATTTAGGCTAAGAATGGACTAAGTAAAAAATGGCCTATGATCATGTCCTACCCAAGTATCCTACAACCTAGGCAAGACTAACCGAGGAAGTTCTGAATTGAATGCATAAAAAAATCTAGGTAAGTACCTAACACACACATGGTACATGGTTATATAACCGACTACTAACTATCCAGTTCATGCAATGCTAAGCTATGATTATTTTATTCCTAATCCTAATGCCATGACATGATTCAAACAATAGTCACACAGATATTTACATCATACAATTCATACAATTTTTGGAGGGGTAGTTTTTTTTCAAAACACTTACGAATAAACAAAATATGTCAACTGCCCTTAGTTTCCTTATTTTTCTCCTAATTAAACATAAACAAAACATAACACGTATAACAACACACACACAACCTAAATATGCCTTTTATACTAGGGTAACGCAGCCTACGAGATAAGAAACATGACAAAAAAATTCTCAGCTATGGTATACCCCTACCCCAACTAAAGACTATGCATTGTCCTTAGTTTATAACTACAATATAAAAATAAGGGATGAAGACATACCAGGGATACTATGGGCATCTGAATCTGAATCACCTCCATCAGTGTCATCACATAGCTCAATTAGAGGAGGTGGAGGTGGTGTACGACTAGAAGAGGCGATCGCTACCATCTATGCACACCTCCTCTCATCAACTAAATATGGCATAGTTAAATCATGAACGGTCTTTTTTAGGGCATATTGATAATCCCTAGTTGAATCATGTAGCTCCTCCTCACGGCCTCTCTTGGCCACAATAATTAGGACCAAATCATCATCTTCAAATAAATCAAACACCAAAGTATGGGGAAGGGGTGGTGGCAGTGTAAAAGATGGAATGACTGGAGAAATAACTGGAATATGGCTCATAGATAATAATGGTACCTCAGAGTGTAATGTAGTTATCTCCTCGTGTAAGACCAACAACTCCGGTGCCTAGACCTCATGCAGTGAAACACTCATCTGAGTCTCAAAGTTATATATATAGGCATGTAGGTCTCTAGTATACTTCTCCATGGCTGCCATCATCCTCCTTGCAAATCTAGCCTCAGAAACCTCTAAAGTGGCTCACATCTATGGCTGGATCTGTCCGAATAACATAGCTAAATGAGTTTATATCTATGTTAGGTGATCATTCATGCCCTATTTTCACTCAACTATATGTTGTAGAAACTCATGCGGCACACTCACAAACCCAGAAGTTATCGAGCGAGGGGAAAAAATAGTAACCTCAATTGATGCAGAGGTAGAAATTAAGGCTGGTGCGGATGTGCCCATGGAATCCTCACCAAGTGAAATAGTTCTGGACTCAACTCTCTGACTACCCACCTCCATATCAATGCTCACACCTGGCCATTTAGTAGGTTCGCTCAAAATAAAAGGCCCCTCAAAATGGGTCATACCAAAAGACGATGGCGGATGCGATCTATGTGCAAGGATCAAGTTGGCCACATCCTTAATCAAACTAATGTATGCTATGCTGGTCACCTCAATCCGTTGATACAACTCTGGAATAGGCGTCAGTCTCCGAATGTATCACACAACTATTATGTCAAACAAGGAAGGGGGAAGGTGGTTGCCTCACTAAATGCTCTCACATGTATCTTAGTGCAGATCCACATTGAAAAATCAATACTAAAACTATCAATTAGGTTGGCAATCAAAGTTTCTCTATCCTGGGTGAGTATGTTATCCATAAATATCGAAATCAATCTATGTTTTACCACTGTCCACCAAATTGTTGTTGACAAATGCAGTGATTCCTTCTTGATCCCACTCTTTTCCTCAATCTATGGTGTATCAGTGCCCACCTCTGCTATCAGTGTGGCTATCCATCTAGACAAATCTGCTCTAAGTGCTTTGTGTTCTGCGTCCCTCTTAGTACGCCTTCTCCACGCTATCCTCATCCTATAATCAAACTCAGATGTTGTGGTCGACCCCACATAATCCAGCCCAAATAACACTCATTATACAGCAGCATCAGAAATATCAACTCTCACCCCCTGAACAAAGTGTGGGTCAGCTGAGGCTGATTAACTGCTCTACCCTCGGTTGAGGTAACCTGGTATATTGAGATGTATAGGATATATAGAACTCCCAAAAAATATTTAGCCTATATCAAATGGAAGATTGGGTCATCCACCCCAATCGGTATCTCTCAGAAAAAGCCTGGAAGTCTGGAGCTCCTGTTAACACAGTCATCTTAATCCTGACCGTCCCTACATTACTAAGTCTAGTCATACCTGCTCTATGATAAAGCTATCTCTTTCATAAAGCTGATGCATTCTCTCCACACACCATCTTAGAGTAATTTGGGTTATAGGTACTATAGATACATGTGTGGGGTCAGACTTCTATGCAGCAGGTGCAAAAGCTATAGCCTAGGCACCCTGAGAAGCGTCCTTGGTACCTTGAGCCGATTATAATGATATCTACTATGGAACCTGAGCTGAATCAATACCCTCCTCAGACTGGGGTGTAGCTAAGCCTAATATAGACTCACTCTCAACTAATCCAATTGAAGACTCTGACTTCTTCTTGGATTGGAAGTGGACTACATCCCCCTTCTCTCCAGAAGCTGAACCTGACCCTGAATCAACCTCCTCCTCCAAACCAATATTTAACTCATCCTTTCTATCCTTGGAATAAGAAGAGTATGGTGGTAAACTAGTGGTTGAATTTATCTGGGACTCAGTCTATATGAACTATGCTAGTGAATTCTACGCCCCAACCTGTGGTGTATGTGGGGACTATTGTGGTAGTGGTAGTACAGGATGAGAGCCCAACTCAATAACAACTAGTGCAGTTATAGCTTTCTCTCGAGTATATTGTGCGACTAATGGTGTGTTACCCAAGCTCACGAGATACTCCTCGATGGAACTACTTTGTTCAGGAGACTCATCGTGCAGCCTGGACTGTACTCCCTTCTTCTAAGAAGCTTTTGGTGACAGTATCTAAAAAAGTAGTTGTTAGATATTGAAACATAATACCAGAATAAAAAATTGAAATAATTTGACTACCCAAGGTAGTGGCTAATACAACCCCTACCTATGGGTTGTAGGTAGCACTTATTGGGGGCGTAGGTACCATCTTAGATACCAGACAAGGCCCTGAAGCTCAAGGGATTCAAGTCTGATACCTACTAGGCTACCTACGGACTCGTAGGTACTACTTACAAGGACCATAAGTATCTTCATTAGTTCCCCTCTAAGAGTGAGTTAGATATTCCTAAAAAAATTTATCCTACACATTTATAATTTCAAATTTAGCCCAATTTCATACACTACAACATACAACAAGTCAGTTTCCAAAGGTATTGCACATATATTTTAAGATTTCCTCCCATTATTCAACTTCTACTTCCGTTTATTATGTGATCACAGGTTTTCCAAACAAAAATCATGCAACAAATTCAATTTTACCCAATGTGGCTCCATATTTTCAAGAATCATGAGCCTTAAACAATTTCAGGTCTATATCAAGCACTATCTTCAGTTAAATAATAAAGAACATATTTTTACTAAGTTGGAGCTAAGAATTACTACCTTAATTCAAAGAGTCTTGCAAGCTGAAGATGAACAATGTGAATTTAGACCTTCTTTGCTAAGAATTTTATGCAAGTGGTGTTAATGAGAGGAGTTTATGTTTTATAGTGGGAGAAGGAAGTTGGAGAGTTTTAATGGGAGAGGGAGTTTTGAATTTGAAGGGTTGAGGTGTTAAATGGTGGGTTATGGGGGTTTAAAAGGTGTTGGTAGGATGGAACGGGTCAAATCTATATGGGCCCGACCTGAATTTTCACAATTTTGGCCCAGGTATTTTCGCCCATTTACGGACTGTAAGTGGGATCATAAGAAAGTCTTGCAACCCCTTTTTGTCTAATTTATACGACCCAAATTACGGTGTCATAGGTTGTACATACAACCCCCGTAAGTGGTCGTAAGTATAAATTTAGAGACTAAAATATTCTTCTAACACCTACGACTTCAACTTACCTACTGTTAGTTGGACCTACAACCACCAGAAGTAGGGTCGTAGGTCCACTTACCAGAATTTGTCTGAATTTTTACAATTTTTATCAATTTTCAGGTGTTTCTCCATGCTTTTAACCTATAAAACATTAACATAGTGAACACTAATACCTTGGGCTGCCTCCCAAGCAACGTTTGATAAAATGTCATGACACAACATGGTTGTGTTAGATTCTCAGAATTCACCAACAAGCCTATGGGTTGACTCTCATTTAGCGCCTAATTTAATATCACGGCATGAATTATTTACCTTGGCTACCCAGACTTTACCAAGGCTTACATCATCACAAACTTTCAACTCTTCCATACTTTCTAAATAATGCTTAATACTATGCCCATTTATCTTGAATGGCACATCTCCATCTCGCTTCAACTCAATTACACCATGCATAAATACTCTAACCACGATGAATGATCTGGACCACCTAGACTTCAACTTGCTAGGAAATAAGCAAAGTCTCAAACTTTACAACAAAACCATATTACTTTGCTGGAATATCTTTTTCTCAATATTTTTGTTATGGTAGAACTTCATCTTTTCCTTGTACAAAGCAAAGCTCTCATAAGCATGAAAACGAAATTCATCTAACTCATTCATCTTGCTCATCCTCAAGTTTGCAACATCACTCCACTCAAAAGCTTTTTCAACGCCTATAGTACATTGTGCTCAAGTTCAATTGACAAATGGCATGCTTTTATGTACACAAGATGATATAGAGAGGAACCTATGTGCATCATCAAAATTCTTTGACCAATTAGTTCGATTGGCATTCATAATCTTCATCAAAATGAACTTGATCTCTTGATTGGAGACCTCAACCTGTCAACTTGTATGCGGATGGTAAGTTGTTTCCACGTTATGTTTCACACCATATTTCTCAAGAAGGACCTTAAATAGATGATTGTAAAAGTGGGACACACCATCAATAATGATAGCACGAGGAGTACCAAACCGAGAGAATATATTCTTTTTCAAAAATAATGTGACACTGCGACCCTCATTGTTCGAAAGCGCAACTGCTTCCACTTACTTAGAAACATAGTCAACTTTTACTAATATATACTTCATCCATACAAAATCACAAATGGACCCATGAAATCAATTTCCCACACACTAAACAACTCAAACTCAAGAAGATATCTTCTTGGTTCTAGAATTGGTCACAGGATCGAGCATAATCATATGCATCTTCGTAAATAGTTGGCCAATAGTAACCACATTGCAAGATTTTGTGGGTCGTGTGAGTACCACCATGGTGACCCTAAACTGGAGATGAGTGACAAGTTTCAAGAATAAACATCATCTCAACTTTGGGAATACAAATCCAAATTACACCATCTGCACACACCCAAAATAAGTAGGGGTCATCCTAGAAAGCTATGCACCTCATGCATAAATTATTTTTGTTGTTGATATGACAAGTCCTCCGGGACAAGATCGTTTTCTAAATAATTGACAAAATCAGAAAACCAAGGGATTAAGTCTTATGATGCTTCCAAGACCCATGCATCTAGAAAAGTATCATTAATCTCAATCTCATCCCTTAGTTTAAGTATCTCTTTATCTTCTAGGCGGGATAGATGGTCTGCAACCTGATTTTTTGTGCCCTTTCATGACCTCAAAGTCAAATTCTTACAACAATAGTACCCATCGAATCAACCCAGGCTTTGCATCTTTCTTCGCTATAAGGTACCTCAAAGCTCATGATCTATATGCACATCGACTTTAGTTTCAATTAAATATGACCAAAATTTCTCAAAAGTAAACACAACTGTAAGTAACTAATGCTCAGTCACCGTATAATTTTTTTCATGTGGGTTTTAGTGCTTTACTGTCATAATAGATGGGATGAAGTATTTTCTCACGTATTTAGCCTAGGACAGCTCCTAAGGGCACTCCACTAGCATCACACATCACCTCAACTAGGAGAGTACAGTTTGGAGACACATTGATAGAAGAAAAAAATCAACCTCTCTTTTAGGCACTCAAAGGACTTGAGACACGCATCATCAAACACAAACTTCACCCCCTTCTATAACAATTTGCACAATTAATTTCTAATTTTAGAGAATTCCTTGAGAATCATCTATAGAACCCTTCATGACCCAAGAAACTCCAAATACCTTTGAAAGAAATAGGTTGAAGCAATTTTTCAATCACCTCAATTTTAGCCCTATCAATCTCTATTCCCTTCTTCAAAATCTTATACACCATACTTTTCCCTATTTGACTATAAAGTGACACTTCTCCCAATTCAATACCAAGTTGCACTCCTTATAGCTCTGAAGTGCATTCGCAACTGTACTAACGAATCATAAAAAAATTCACCCAAAATTGAATAATTGTCCATAAAGGCCTCTATAGTATCCTCCACCATATCATAAAAGATGGACATCATATAATACTAAACGGTGGCGGGAGCATTGCAAAGTCTGAAAGGCATTTTCTTGAATGCAAATGTACCATATGGACATATGAAAGTGGTTTTCTCTTGGTCTTCAGGGGCTATAGAAATCTGATTATACCCTAAATAACCATTAAGAAAATAATACCATCCTCTGCCTTCAAGTCATTCTAACATCTGATCCATAAATGGCATAGGAAAATGATCCTTCTGTGGCTAAGTATTCAGCTTTCGATAATCCATACGAACGATGCATCTCGTAACTAGTTTCATGGGCACTAACTCATTCTTCTAGTTAGGGACTATAGTGATCCCACCCTTCTTCGGCACACACTAAATTGAGCTCACCAACTTGTTATCTGAAATAGGGTAAACCACACCTGTATCTAACCACTTGATGATCTCCTTCTTTATTACCTCTTGCATAGGTGGATTCAAAGGACATTGATACTCGATGCTAGGCACTCACTCTGGTTTTAACTAAATTTTATAAGTGCAAATTTTGGGAGGAATCTCAACAATATCCACAATAGTCCAACCAATGACCTGCTTAAACCTCAATAATACCGAGATCAAGGCCTTAACTTGGGTATCCAACAAATCTTCATAATAATAATCGAAAAGATATTGTTGGCACCCAAGAATGTATAACACAAGTGATAAGAGAGGGTCTTCAATTCCAATACCAATGGCTCCTCAAAAGATGGATGAGTTAGTGGAGTTACACTATTCTTCAAGTTAAGATCTAGATTTTTGGCGCATAAGAATAAGAACCTCTACCAATAAGGGTACTCACCATCTCATCATACTCGTTGATATTGTCACTATCAAAGTTAATAATCACCACTGCTAATTCCTCTACACTAAGTATCTTCTCAATTGGTACACTCATCACATCATCTTCAATAATGTCTATCACAAACACCACATGCATATCTTTCAAATATTGCATTGACTGACTCATATTGAAAGTAACTTATTCATCATTGAGCTTAAATTTCATATATACCATCACCATATCAACCAAATCCCTACTCGTGGTTAGGAATGGTCTTCCCAAGATAATAAGGACATCAAAATCCACCTCATGATTGAGAATTACAAAATTAGTTGAGAAATATGAAGGAAGATACCTTCACCAAAACATCATACAAAATACCAAACGGTTTATTCCCAGTCCGATCAACCATCAATAATCTTATAGACATTGGCTTAGGTAACCCCAAACACAACTACTTGTACAAAACTACCAGTATCAGAAATCTCTCTCTCAAGTTACATAATGCTCATGTGAAATTTAGGATCTAATAGTGCAAAGAATTGTGAAAGTTCTAGGATCCTTTTTCTTCTCAACTAAAGATCGGGAAGCAATAGCACAACAATGGGGCTTATTATCAGCAGGGTCTAAACTCACCATCCATTTCTTCATCACTAAATCCTTCATGAACTTAGCATAACATGACATCTTCTTTAGTGCTTCTACAAGAGGGATAATCATAAATAATTCTTTCAATATAAACATAAATTTCTAACATTTTCCTTCTTCTGCTTAAACCTTTTAGGAAAAGGTGAGAGAGGTCGTGGAATATTTTTCATCACTTATTTGACCTCTTTACCCTTTCCTTTATCAGTATCAACTCATTTTTCATCACCTGTCGATTTCTGTGATGTTTTAGTCTTAGTCACTAACTTCTTAGTTTCAACTTTGGGTGCATCATCAAGATCAATAGTATCATTCCATACCTCATTAACTACTAGCATAATAGGATCAATAGTATCCTTGCCACTTCAAGTGGTGATGGATAAATAGTGATTGATATTCTTCAAATTTTGAATGGTGTTACTCAAAAGAGTTCTCAATTGGCGTTGATTGAAAGTAGCTGACATCTGAACAAACTATTGCTCAAGCTATTTGATGGTAGTATCATGCGATTCTACTTTCTAGCTCAGTCCTAAAATATCTGCCTTAATCTCCTTAAGACAACTCTCTAAACCCTTAACTAGATTTGCAAGCAATGCTTCCATCCTCGAATCAGCATCACGATTCTCTGATGGACATACACATCACTTTTCTCCTTATAATCATCATTTTTTTACTAGTCACCATCTCTCTCTTTGCTTCTATGCACATATTTTTCCCTATAATAGTTTCGTCCTTGATTCCCTTACTTCAAGTTTCAAGTGTCCTGATTGGACCCTTGGCTCAAAAACCTGCCATTTCTCTGTCCAAATACTTAGTCTCTTTCTTAGATTCAGACTCATCATGTCTAAGAAACTTACCTTGCGCTCCCACTGCATTCACCTTTTCTCAATCTAGAGTTTCAAATTGCTTGGTAAGTAACTCAATCTCCATCTTCAGTTGTTCTACCTCTTGATCCATTGTATTATCTAAGGCTCTCTGCTCATTAGAAGCACCGAATAACATAAGTATCAGATCCTCTTTCTACTTCCTTAGTATGTGATGATAGGCGAATTTACACGCCTATAGTGCTATATTTTACCCATATTTTAGCAATGTTTTGAGAACAAATTATATATTTTATGCACTTTTAGTCCTTTTTCCTGTAAGTGAGCTAACAAACATGATTAGCAAAGTTTCAGGTATAAATGATGCAGAATTCAGCATTTTATGGATAACTTGACGCCAAAGAAAGCTTCACGAAAGGAGAAAAGGGAGTCTTGGACGCCAAGGACCAAAAGTGGCGCATGGAAAATCTGTCCCGGGCTAAAACAGCAATTCTGAAGACTTTGGGGACTAGCAGTAATTTATTAGGATTAGGATAATGATACATTAACCTAGTACAATTGGGTTAAGTATTTCATTAGCTTAGTAGGATTTGGTTAAGTATTTCATTAGCTTAGTAGGAATAGGATATGGGTATTATAAATACCCTATTTTTCTAGAGATTTTTATTCATTCTACTTAACAACAACTCTCATCTTACCTTACAATTCATTCACTACTACTTTTAATTCTACTTTTTATTCTTCTTCTATTCATCTATTCAATTCTTAATTTCCGCAACAAGAGAAACGTTACTTTGCTAGGAATTCATGCCTAACGCCTACCACACTACTACTACACGAAATCTTTATTATGGTATAATAACAATGTCTATTGTGATTTCCTTCACACTCATGGGTAACTAAACCTCTCTGTTGGGGTTATGGAACCTGTATGAGATACTATCTATTGCTATGAGTTTGTGAGTTTGTGACACGTATGCTGCTTATATCATTATTCTCTTCATCTTAATCTAAATTCTTTGTGGTTGCAAATGCAAGAATACGCCAGTATAGCATTAACTTGTTCGAAAGAAAAGTTATATGTCTGGAAAAGAGATAATGTCAAGGTAATAGGGTCCCATCCCCTATTAAAAAGTTAGTGCCGTAACTGGATTAACCTCTTGGAGAATTTGTACCATTAGATACGCTTTAAGCTCGAAAGAGTTAAAGTGAAATAATCCTCGAATAGGTCGAAAGACGCCTGGATTTACCATCGAATACAATTCTCTATAAGCACATGCATGTCTGAGTTTCGCATAACTCATAGCTAATAGAGACGTAAACTCAGAAGGTGGACATAACCCCAACTCTTCAATTCTCATTTTTTTACAACCTACTAAACATTCTTTCTTTTTACTTTTCTATTTTCAGTTTTTACTTTAATATTTTGGTTACACATTACAATCCCCCCTTTTTACGAGACTTGCACTAAAACTCTAGTAATCGTTGCTTACTTGTTGACCAAGCTATTCCCTGTGGGATCGATACCCAACCCAGTTGGGTTATATATTTGACAATGACCGTTTTACACTCCTACGAGAGCTGTAGATTGAGCGTTATCAAAAATTGGCACCGTTGTCGGGGAATACGAGTGTCAATTAAGTTTGTGATAATTACTAGACCCTTTGGTCAAAGATTCTTGTACTTTTACTTTTACTTTTTGTTTTTGTTTACTGCAGGTTTTTATTCAGTGCATGCCCCATACTCGAAGTTCTGGTCAACCGTCATTACCTATCAATCCTGAACCACAACGAATTGGCATAATGGAGGCACAAACAGAAATCGAAAGAATGGCTGCTCAACAGGAGCAGGCGAGATTAGCTGCTCTTGCCGCCGCCCAAGTACACCAACAAAACATTGATAACCCTGGGCGAGCAACAAATCCTGACAATGAGGATTTAGGTGATGACGAGTTACTAAACCCAAGGCATGATACTGAAATCGCAACACCTGCCAACAGAAGAGGTCGTCAAGCTCGATTTAGGTATGATCGCCAACCCATGCAACCAGCTTTTGACGACGATGATGATGATCTTGATGGAGCAGGAGCCACTGGAGCCATAATTCCTCCACCATTAGCGCCCGGAGCCAAGTTCAACATCACAAGCACCATGATTCAGTTATTGCAACTCAAGGGATTATTTGGTGGACTAGCAGGCGAAGATCCGAATATACATCTCATCAACTTTATTTCTACATGCAAGTCGTTTGACAATCCTGGTGTTGGTCAGAATGCAATTCGATCACGTCTATTTCCATTGTCTCTGTCTGGGGAGGCAACTCTATGGTTGAATGGGCTGACTCCTGATTCTATTACAAATTGGAGGCAATTGAGAGACGCTTTCCTAGAAAGATTCTTTCCGCCATCCAAAAGAGCACAATTGAGAGATGAAATCAGCAACTTTCGTCAGCTTCCAACTGAAGCCCTTCATGAAACATGGGAGAGGTTCAAGACAAAGCTAGCGAGATGCCCAAACCATCACATGACTAATGTTCACCTAATGGAGATATTATACAGAGCCTTGAATTCAATAACTAAACTAGTGGTGGATAATGCGGCTGGAGGATCTTTTATGGATCTCACCTTTGGTCAAGCAAGCAATATGCTAGATCGTATGACGAAGCAAAGTAGAGCTTGGCATACCAGGGATTCTGTGGTAGCAAGCCCCACTTTATCTATTGGCATGACTGCAGACCAAAGAAGAAGAGAAGAAGAATGTGATCAAGATATGGCGCACATGAAAACATAAATGGATCTTCTTACAAAGCATTTATTATCAGGGAAGACCAAAAAAGTCAAAGATATTGCGTCAAAAGGAAGAGACGAATCTGATTCGGAAGAAGAGGCCAACTACTTGAACAATAGGGGGTTTCCGAGGGAATACCCAAGGAAACCAAGGTCGGAACTACTATGATAAATCTGGAAACAAGGACCAAGGAAGTTGGAAGAACAAGAATGAAAAGAGTGGTTTGTACGTTCCCTGTGGAAGACGTGACGCCACCACATCTAATTCTGGAAGTATGGAAGACATGCTGGCTAAAATATTGAAAGGAGTGGAAGCAACAAGCGCGGGAGTAACGGAGGTAGTTAATGATTTGTCATCTATGAAACAAATAGTTGATTCTCATTCCACTTCAATCAAGCAAATAGAGTAGCAATTGAGCCAACTTTCAGCAGCACTCAATCAAAGAAAGGATGGCACTTTACTTAGCGATACTATGCAAAACCCAAGGAATGATGGGTCATGCATGGACATTACTACCCGAAGTGGTAAGGTGCTGGAAACTTCAGCAAAAAGTAAGCAAGTGGTTGACGAAGCAGCAGATATTGATGATAAAGCGAAAGGAGAAGCATCCGCAGAACAAGGCCACGACGTCCATAACATCAACCCCAATGATTTGCAACCTGAAAAAATCTGGAAAATGGAAGCAAGAGGAGAAGAAAGTCATGGAGAGAACAATTCCATAACCACCACCACCTTTCCCTCAAAGATTGAAGAAGGTGGTGGATGACACGAAGTTCAGCAAATTCATGACTATGTTAAAGCAGCTGACCATTAATATTCCATTGGTGGAGGCACTTGAAAAAATGCCTGGGTATGCGAAATTTATGAAGGATCTTTTGACAAAGAAGCAGACAGCAAGTTATGAGTTGAAAGATGATGTTCATCACTGCAGCGCAATCGCGACCCGATCAATAGTTCAGAAGAAGGCTGACCCCGGTGCTTTCACGATTCCTTGCACCGTTGGATCTTTAAATTTTGCCAAGGCATTATGTGATTTAGGAGCCAGCATCAATTTGATGCCACTATCTATCTATAAAAAGTTGGGGTTGGGTGATCCTACTCCAACCAATATGAGGCTCGTAATGGCGGATAGGTCGGTAAAATGACCTGTTGGTATTCTATGTGATGTATTGGTAAAGGTTTCTTCATTCATCTTTCCGGCAGACTTTGTTATTTTGGATTGTGAGGCAGATTTAGAAGTTCCCATAATCTTGAGGCGCCCTTTCCTTGCTACGGGAAGTGTGCTTATTGATTTGAGAGCTAATGAGATTTCATTCCGAATAAATGACGAAGTAGTTCGATTTGATGTTTGCAAATCAATGAATCAACCCAAAGAGCTGAATGTATTCTCGGTGGCTGATGTTTACTTTCATGATGAGAAAGAATTACTTGAAGAAGAGCATGTGATTGATGACCCATTGGCGACTTTGCTTATGAATGGTGAGAGTAAGGATGCTGAAAATTGTGAAGAAGCTATTTGTGCTCTATCAGGATTAGGGAAATATCGCCATGCTCCCAAGAAGCTGGACCTTGATCTCAAAAATCGACCCACACCACCAGCTAAGCCATCTATTGAAAATCCACCCACGTTAGAATTAAAGGAGCTGCCAAGTCATTTAAAGTATGCATTCTTAGGAAGCGGAAATACACTTCCAGTCATTGTGGCGGTAGATTTGGGTGAGCAACAAGTTGCAACTCTCATTGCTATTCTACGAAAGTATATAAGAGCCATTGGATGGACCATTGCGAATATTATTGGTATCCCACCTGGGATTTGTACACACAAGATTCAGCTTGAAGAGAATTACACACCCACCATTGAGCATCAAAGGCGTCTAAACCCACCTATGCAAGAAGTGGTGAAGAAAGAAATAATTAAGTGCTTAGACGTAGGAGTTGTGTATCCAATCTCTGATAGTACATGGGTAAGCCCGGTACAATGTGTTCCCAAGAAAGGAGGCATGACGGTGGTCGCGAATGAAAAGAATGAGCTTATTCCACTTAGACCCATCACCGGATGAAGGGTATGCATGGACTACCGAAAGCTAAATTCATGGACACTCAAAGATCACTTTCCAATGCCATTTATTGACCAAATGCTAGATCGATTAGCGGGGAAAGGATGGTTTTGTTTCTTAGATGGTTATTCCAGCTATAATTGGATTTGTATTGCTCCCGAAGACCAAGAGAAGACAACGTTCACACGCCCATATGGTACGTTTGCCTTCAAACGTATGCCATTCGGGCTATGTAACGCACCAGCCACCTTTCAGCGATGTATGATGTCCATTTTTTCTGATATGGTTGAAGACACTTTGGAGGTATTTATGGACAATTTTTCAGTTGTTGGTGAGTCTTTTGAAGCATGCTTGGCAAACCTAAGCATGGCATTGGAAAGATGTGTAGAATTTAACCTAGTGCTGAATTGGGAGAAGTGCCACTTTATGGTAAAAGAAGGTATCGTTCTTGGGCATAAAATCTCCGAAAGAGGAATTGAGGTGGATTGAGCGAAAATTGAAGTTATTGAGAAGCTGCCACCCCCAATCTCTGTGAAAGGTGTTCGTAGTTTCCTCGGTCATGCAGGTTTCTATCGACGGTTTATCAAAGACTTCTCCAAAATTGCTAGTCCATTGTGCAAACTCTTGGAGAAAGATGCAAAGTTTGACTTCAATGAAGATTGTGTGAAGGCATTCGAATGCCTCAAAGAAAAACTAATTGAAGCCCCTATCATGGTAGCACCAGATTGGTCTCTCCCATTCGAAGTCATGTGTGATGCTAGTGGGGTAGTCGTTGGTGCTGTACTTGGACAAAGAAAGGAGAAGCTATTTCATCCTATCTACTATGCGAGTAAGGTCCTGAATGAAGCCCAAAAGAACTACACTATCACAGAACAAGAGCTCCTAGCGATTGTGTATGCGTTTGAGAAGTTCCGAGCTTATTTGTTGGGTACCAAAGTGATAGTTCATACAGACCATGCAGCTCTAAGGTATCTAATGACAAAGAAGGATACAAAACCAAGATTAATTCGATGGGTTTTGCTGCTGCAAGAATTTGATTTCGAGGTTAAAGATAGAAGAGGTTGTGAGAACCAAGTGGCTGACCATCTGTCTAGACTCGAGAACGAGCATGTGGCGCAGCCTAAAATCGAGATTGATGATGCATTCCCTGATGAGGAGATCTTAGCAGCAACAATGGAAGGATTACCATGGTATGCCGACTTTGCAAATTTTGTGGTGAGTAATGTGATACCTGCAAACTTATCTTACCATCAAAAGAGGAAGTTTATGCATGATGTACAACACTACTTTAGGGATGAGCCATATTTGTTCTGACGATGTGCGGATGGTGTTATTCGACGATGTATATCCCATGTAGAGGTTCCTAATATATTGGAAGCATGCCACACTTCCCAAGTTGGTGGACATCACGCAGGTAATCGGACAGCAAGAAAGGTATTGCAAAGTGGATATTATTGGCCTTCGATATTCAGAGATGCCTACGACTTTGTTAGAAGATGCGACCAATGCCAAAGACAAGGTGCTATTTCGAAACACCATGAGATGCCCATGTCAAAAATCCTTGAAGTAGAGCTCTTTGACGTATGGGGTATTGATTTCATGGGTCCATTCGTAAATTCGTTTGGAATGAAGTACATCCTAGTTGCTGTAGATTATGTCTCAAAATGGGTTGAAGCTATAACGTTGGCCGACAATGAGGGAAAGCGTGTTGTAGCATTCTTAAAGAGAAATATCTTCTCTCGCTTTGAAGTACTACGTACTATTATAAGCGAAGGAGGATCTCACTTTTGCAAAAAGCTATTCAAATCCGTGTTGGCAAAATATAGTGTCAAGCAACATAAGGTAGCCACGCCTTATCACCCACAAACTAGCGGCCAGGTAGACGTTTCCAACTGAGAGATCAAGCAAATCCTTGCTAAAACGGTAAATGCTAATAGGACAGATTGGTCTCGAAAGCTGGATGATGCACTATGGGCCTATAGGACTGCATTCAAAACACCAATTGGCATGTCCCCTTATCAACTAGTTTATGGGAAGGCTTGTCACTTACCCATTGAGCTTGAGCATAAGGCATTGTGGGCATTAAAGCAATTAAATCTGAATTGGGATGATGCAATGAATCTGAGATTGGAGCAACTGAACGAGATGGATGAATTCCGTCTATATGCTTATGAGAGATCGGACCTATACAAGGAGAGGATAAAGAAGTATCATGATCAGCGGATTGTTCAACGAAACTTTCAAAAGGATGATATGGTGCTTCTCTTCAACTCCAGATTGAAGATATTCCCAGGTAAGTTAAATCCAAGTGGTCTGGTCTATACAAAGTTATCCAAGTCTACTCGTCTGGAGTTGTTGAGTTGGAAGACACCAATGGTGTTATCTTCAAAGTGAATGGCCAACGAGTTAAACCCTATATCGGTCCTCTTGATTCAATAAATTATATGGCCATCACTTATCTCGACGAAGTCTAAGTACTCGAGGTAACTATGCCGTGCCGCGACAATAAATAAGGCGCTAGATGGGAGGCAACCCATCGTTTATCGTTTTTCATTTTTTTCGTTCTAGTATGTGTTTTGCTTTTGATTAATAAAAATACAAAAAGAAGAGTCGTGCCACGATCAAAAATAAGGCGCTTGGTGGGAGGCAACCCATCGTACTAATTGTTTTCATTGGTTTTGAGCAAATATAGGTGCAAGAGGTATACAACGAGGAGATCGGTTTCAAATTTTAATTTGGATGGATTGCATGATAAAGGTGGTAAGTTTGGAATGAAGATGCAAAAGGCTATGGATTGAGCATTGCTCATGAAAATATAGGCATCGAACAAGGCTAGGCCTAGGTAAAACTAGACCACGAACAAGTCAAGGCCTATACTATGGCCTAAGGTCTCGGAATCTAGTGTGCCATAGCATAGGCGCCGCCCATGCTCAAGTATGCCATAGCATAGGCGTCGCCTATGCTAAAGCCTTTTGTCTCTGAATCTCAAATGCAAAGTGAAAGGCGCCGTCTATGGTCACTAAAGGCTTTGCACTAGGCGCCGCCTATGCTCACCAAAGGAAAAGCAAAAGGCGCCGCCTATGCCAAGCATAGGCAAAGCTAAAGGCGTCGCCTATGGTCACTTTTTGTCTCCAAAACCAATTTTAAATGGGTCAAAACCCGACCCAACCTTTTTCTATAAATAGGAGACTTAGTCTTGAAACATAAACACATTCAAAAACCTAACTAGGCGCCGCACATACTCTCCAAATCATCTCAAAAATTTTCCTTTTGCTCTAATTCTTCACAAGAACATCAACCAAAGGCATTAATCAAGTAAGTACTTCTTTGTTCTTCATTTATTTTTCGTAAGTACTACATTATCATGCCTATTATGAATTGCTAAATCTTGAAGAAATATTGGTGATAAGAATGTGTTTGAATTGTTGATACACAACCAGGTGAGTGAACATATACGTTGGGATAATCTTAACTTGTTTCCAACTTGAATTTGATTTTGATGCATTGTTATACTACTTACGGAATTGCCATAGTCATTAACATTGCATAATCTTGTCACTTGAATACTTACATGTTGGAATGACTTGTTCATCGGAATGGGACTTATAGTGGCCTGCCAACATAGGAGGTTGTGATTATTGTTAGATGTTATACCTTCATGTAATCCCTATGTAGTAGTCTTGCTATATCCATCATGAAAGTATTGCAAAGATTACAAGAAGGGTGACATCTCTGATTTGATTGTTGGAATATAGCACCTAAAACGTATGTCGATGAAGTCTAAGTAATCGACCACTTTTACTTCATTAATTTGTATCAACAATCTAAGTGTGGGGTGGTACCCCTATTGCTTGTGTATAGATTGTATCCATTGAGATGATGCTAACATGAACATTGTTCTAAGTCTCAGGTACAATGGAACCCAAAGCAAGCCAAGGCAAAGATAAGGCTATCACTTCCCAAAAAGGCAAGAAAAGAGGACGCAAAGAGCAAGGAGAATCATCCTCAATGCAATTACCACGCCGCATGTTTGGAATAAAATGGGTTCTTGAGGAGTAAGCGAAGGAATGGTATAGGAACAACAAGGAAAGAAAATATGTTCATGTGGACTTGATAAACAAGGAAAGCCTAGCGAAGAAGGAGCCGCGCATGTTGGCCAAGATCATGGCATTACATCTTGATTTCATCTTCCGAGACATAGGAGAATGTAATCTCGATTTGACAAGAGAATTTTCTGCCAACTGGTCGCCGAAAACCACAGGCAGCGAGGTTAAGATTCGGCGCCAAGTTTTACAACTCAATGCGGATTTCTTTAACTCCTTTCTTGGCTTGCCTTCAGTCGATCCATCACCATTCAAAG
Organism: Capsicum baccatum var. pendulum; assembly: GCA_030864225.1. Classification (NCBI taxonomy): domain Eukaryota; kingdom Viridiplantae; phylum Streptophyta; class Magnoliopsida; order Solanales; family Solanaceae; genus Capsicum; species Capsicum baccatum. The sequence continues at coordinate 182,875,726 of CM061558.1, read as the reverse complement.
AGTTGTACAGTAGACCTCCATATAGAGCAATTCGACACACACTTTGTGAAAGTAGATCCATGGCAAGGTGGAGCAGACAAAAAGACACCGGACGACACAACACCTTCCCATATGCTCCTTTGAATAGGGAAGCAAGGATATGGTTGCGTATTGTCAACTCTTGCCTCATACCAGGGACCCATTATACCAAGATAACAAGAGATAGAGTGTGCTTGGTATACGCGCTGATGACGAATATCCCTATCAACTTTGGGGCAATTATTCGATCCACCATGCGAAAATCCAAGCTACGCAAGCGGTCCCATTTCAGTTTCAGCAACTTGTTGACTGCAATCTTGAGGAAGGAAGACATCGAAGAGGAACCGGATAATCATAGACTCCCACATAATCCAAAGAAGGTTGACCTCACAAAGGTCAAAGATGCTGAAACCACACATGGCGTCAACCTTACTACGGCAGAGAGACATGCTCGGGATGAGAGTTTCTTTCGCCATCTTTATGGCATGACTCGGTTCACAATGATGAGTGGTGCACATGTTCCAACTGCTGCAGAGCTCCAACAGCTGGATCATGACTATCCAATGAATGTGCATGCAAGGGAGATGTGTGGAGTATGTACATACTTTGAGGAACCTCTTGATGATGAGGTGTCGACCGATGATGAGCGATGAATGCCAGACTCCGACGTAGAGGAGAATTCTGATGACGATGACTCCTATGATGATTCCGACAAAGGGGGTATGACCCCCGACATAAAGGAGAAGTCCGACTGACTAGGTTCTTCGTATTTATTTTCCACTGAGGGCAGTGTCCCGTCTAAGTGTGGGGGTATTTGCATGCTATACTCCTTTATCCGCATTTGCATTTATTAATGTTTGTTTGTTTGAGTTTTTTTTCGTTTTTCATTTTTTTTGTAGTTAAATTTTTTTTTTTTTTACTTAGCTTCGCATGAAATTATTCTAATAGGTAGCATGAGATTATAACAAGAGTTTGTGCTAAAATCATGACTATTGAGACGTTTAGGCTCTAATTGTGACTCACTACGTGATATTGTGTGGTATAATTCCTTCAGTTGTTGGGTCAAGAGTCTATACTACTCCCAATAAAGTCGACCATGTGCCTTGTGTGTGTGAGGATATTGTATATTCTATGTTTGAGGCTGATGCTAGAACTTGCCTGGTATTTATGTAAAGAGAAAATAAAGAGTGCAAGTTTAGGAGATGATTTAGGCATTTCTTTGGCAACCTGTAATTGTTTACCCTCATTCTAACCTACCCATGGACATCATCCTAGTTAAACCCTTTTGAGCCTTTAGCCTATGTTCTTTGACAGCCTTATATGTAAGCCTAATCTATTTTTTTCAAGACCATAATTTGATCCAAATTCCTAAGTGCTTTAAAGTGTAAAGTCATGTGACAAAATAAGAGGAAGTTGGGTAAGTATGATGCTTTAGAATGTAATTGTGTTTGAATTTATTATGAAAAAGAATTGCTATCATAAGAGGTATGTTATGAAAAGAAAAAGGAAAGGAAAGCTGAAAAGTTGCTTAAAATTGAAAAACAAAAGAGGACAAAAAGGGTGGTAGAATAAAAGAAGGCAGAAAGGTTCTTTGAAAGAAAAGTGTTAATGATACAATGTGATGTATTAAAGCGCTTAGGAACATAGTCACTATTTCTGGCCAAAATAGTCCTACCTGTCCCTTAGCCTACATTACAACCCGTAAAAGACCTAGTTGATCCTAAGCTTAGCATTCTGACATTTAGTGGAGCATTACACTAAGGGCAAGCCTATGGTCATCAGTTGCTGCATATGAATTCTTTGTGAGAACGAGAGCAAGGATATTTCTATACACATGTTTGAAAAATATGCTATACTTGTGAGTGATTATGGGTAATATATATTGTGAGACACACATGGTTGATGAGTTTTGGGTAGTTGTGTATAACTCTTTGAACCTTAACTTTTGGATATGAATTAACTACCATCACGAGTCTATGTTGGAGGTTGAATTGTTTCTACTAATGATCAGAAAACTACTCTTTGTTGATAATTGTTGTGCTTGTCTTGATGAATATTTTGTGTTGATACTGTGAAACCCTAAGTTGATGTTTAGATGGACATGATAGTTTGTTCGAGGACGAACAAAGCTTTAAGTGTGGGGTGTTGATGATAGGCGAATTTACACGCCTATAGTGCTATATTTTACCCATATTTTAGCAATGTTTTGAGAACAAATTATATGTTTCATGCACTTTTAGTCCTTTTTCCTGTAAGTGAGCTAACGAACATGATTAGCAAAGTTTCAGATATAAATGATGCAGAATTCAGCATTTTATGGATAACTTGACGCCAAAGAAATCTTCACGAAAGGAGAAAAGGGAGTCTTGGATGCCAAGGACCAAAAGTGGCGCATGGAAAATCTGTCCCGGGCTAAAACAGCAATTCTGAAGACTTTGGGGACTAGCAGTAATTTATTAGGATTAGGATAATAATACATTAACCTAGTACAATTGGGTTAAGTATTTCATTAGCTTAGTAGGATTTGGTTAAGTATTTCATTAGCTTAGTAGGAATAGGATATGGGTATTATAAATACCCTATTTTGCTAGAGATTTTTATTCATTCTACTTAACAACAACTCTCATCTTACCTTACAATTCATTCACTACTACTTTTAATTCTACTTTTTATTCTTCTTCTATTCATCTATTCAATTCTTAATTTCCGCAACAAGAGAAACGTTACTTTGCTAGGAATTCACGCCTAACGCCTACCACACTACTACTACACGAAATCTTTATTGTGGTATAATAACAATGTCTATTGTGATTTCCTTCGCACTCATGGGTAACTAAACCTCTCTGTTGGGGTTATGGAACCTGTATGAGATACTATCTATTGCTATGAGTTTGTGAGTTTGTGACACGTATGCTGCTTATATCATTATTCTCTTCATCTTAATCTAAATTCTTTGTGGTTGCAAATGCAAGAATACGCCAGTATAGCATTAACTTGTTCGAAAGAAAAGTTATATGTCTGGAAAAGAGATAATGTCAAGGTAGTAGGGTCCCATCCCTTATTAAAAAGTTAGTGTCGTAACTGGATTAACCTCTTAGAGAATTTGTACCGTTAGATACGCTTTAAGCTCGAAAGAGTTAAAGTGAAATAATCCTCGAATAGGTCGAAAGACGCCTGGATTTACCATCGAATACAATTCTCTATAAGCACATGCATGTCTGAGTTCCGCATAACTCATAGCTAATAGAGATGTAAACTCAGAAGGTGGACATAACCCCAACTCTTCAATTCTCATTGTTTTACAACCTACTAAACATTCTTTCTTTTTACTTTTCTATTTTCAGTTTTTACTTTAATATTTTGGTTACACATTACAATTCCCCCTTTTTATGAGACTTGCACTAAAAGTCTAGTAATCGTTGCTTACTTGTTGACCAAGCTATTCCCTGTGGGATCGATACCCGACCCAATTGGGTAATGTCAAACTTTACCCCTTGGGGCAATTCAAAAGGAATGATAACTCCTATCTTAATAGGCTAAACATACCCTATATCTTTTTTCAAATTACCAAACTCTAGAAAGTACAGAAAAACTGGGGGTGGTTGAGCTCTATCTCTTCTCGCTCTGTCTCTGTCAAGTGTTGATCAATGCTCTTCTTTATGTCTCGCTCTTTACTCTTAAGTTGCATGATGGTAATTTACCAACCTCGCATTATTTTAAGCTAATAATGAAGAAGTGGTCTACGCGATTGTTTCTTAAACACCATGGAGAGGTTACAAATTCAAGAGATTTGGGTCATCTTGAACCCCATACTCATGCTCTTCTGTCTTACGATTTTGTTGTAAGGTTTGCTCCTGCTAAATATCAAGTGGTATCAAGGGATTGCCTTAACTCTGAGTATTAGTCATGCACCGACATATGCCTCAAGAATAACAAAAAACAAAAAACCAACATCTTCAATCAATCAATCCGTAACCGTATTACCCGACAACGGTGTCAAAATTTTATGTCACCCAAATTACACCTCTAAGAAATTATAATATGGTCGCTGTAAAAAAAACAACCCAGCAAAGATTGCAGTCAAACCCATAGGGAAAAGGATGATTCTCTGTCAAAAACTTGTTGATGTAGTCACAAAGTATAAAAAGTAAATAGAGAATTTATCAGATAGTAGTACTAGTGGTAACAAATCTTGATCACTTTAGGTTAAAATCAATATGAGACGAATACTATGTCAAGACCCAACTATTTTGGTAATGATGGCACCTACTATATCCCACCAGTAGGCAAGCCAAACCCATACTCCAGAATGGCTTGTAACGGAGTACCAAATATATAGAAAAGAATTGCAGAATAAATGAAATAAAAAAGCAATTACATAATATAATCCCAAAACCTGGTGGTATCAGTGCAAGAGCTGCTAATAATACAAGAGTACAAAGTGAAGTTCAACTGAATACACTGATATAACTGAATACAATATAGAGACTAGTCTAATACATAAGAGAGAGATAGGTAATACTCCGAATATTAGGATCTCACTCTAAGTCTCCAAACCATGGTTGCTCCGCATAACGCATGCACATCAATGACCATAACCCGTACTATGATCTATAGGCTGCAGAAGTGTAGTATGAGTACCAAAACAATAGGTACTCAGTAAGCATCATCGAACACTAAGTTATGATATAAAGATGATATAATGCAAGATAATCATAACTTAGTCAAGGTACAGAATCAAACCTGAATCATATCCATCATCATTGTATACAATAAGTAATCAAAATAAAATAACATTTTAATATATGGCATCCATATATGCCAATATCGTGGTACATAACAAGTAATAAATATTGAAATAAAAATATAACATAAGGTACCAATGCATGCCCATATCACTATACATAAGAATTGGACAATTCAAAATAATAATGTATAATAAAACATCAACACAAGTAATAATAAGTACAAAGTTAACTCCCATATCCCAACTGGTGCATAAAGTAAAGAACTCATTACAGTGTCCCATACCACCATAGAGTACACCCAAGAGAAATGTAAAGAAATCTAATTAACAATATATACAATGTCCATTGTTATTCAACCATCTGTCCACACTTACCATCAATCGGTCAATTTATCAACATTCCATAATTATCATCAATATTCATAATTAAAAAACATATAATAATATACACATAACCATATCAATAACATCATTTATACAATTATATCCACGATACACACTGATAGGCCTTTATTGGCTAGCCAACGCTTATTGTAACGCCCCAAATCTGGTACCCGAAATGTTACATGGTGCTCATGGTCCCGAAAGACCAAAAGCTAACCCATGACTGATATCAGTGACTGAGCACTGAATAATATACTGTAAATATGCAAAATATAAGTTGTAAGGCCATAAGGTTTAAAACTGAACTAATACTGAATATAAAACAAGTCCATAAGGTTTAAAACTAAACTAATACTGAATATAAAACAATGTCTATAATAGGATATAACAATACCCAATACTGAAATAAACTGTCTAAAACTCACTATAGTCTGAAAGCCTCTAAACTATCTGAAAACTGTAAAGTTGATGGGACATATCCCCTACTAACTCTAAACTACTAAAATAATAGAGTTATAAAATAATCATGTTATCCTCGAATGATGAGGACTTACTGTTAGTCTGACTGCTGAATGTTTGATCTACTAAGGATGCCCGGGAGCTCATGCTTCTAAACCTATGGTATAAAACACCATAGCACAAATACGTCAGTACGATTGAATGTACTGGTATGCAAGTGAGGAAGGCTGAATGCATGGGGTTCATATGCATATGCAATACTAACTGACTGAATAACATGAACATGAAAATCCATAGATGAATACATCACTGTAACTAAGATCGTGATAACACTAACTCATGAATTCTGATAACATGGATTTACTGATATCTGAGTGTTAATACTGGGATACTAAATAATTAAGTCTATAGAGTAATAAGGAACTGATGTCATATTACAAATAAAGAAATAACTGTTTTTGACAGTTTTGATTATGAAGAACTGGTCTGATTGACTGTATCTGACAGTTTTGAAACTGAATACTGATAACATAAATTTCATATAATTAATATACTATAAACTGAGTTACTGTGTTTGAATCCTAATTATGATGGAACTAGCTGATTTCTAAACTGAGTTGAGCAACTGTGTCTGACAATCCTGATTTCTATAGAATTCAACTAAGTAATATTCTAAAGATTGAATCTAATACTGAAATTGTGGGAGGTAATCATCTAACCGACATGCCCCAAATTTAAACTGGTAGGGTCCAACCTGTAACCCCAACTAGAAGGGTGTCAGTACCATGCCACGGATAAAGAGAAGCTATAAGTAAACCATCTCTAACAAGGAGCTCTTCTGTCAACCCCTTCTGTAAGGAAAACTCAAATAATATGTATAGTCCCTAGACTCATAGGGGTGCATCTCAACCTACGCTGGCCACATAGTTTTGGAACATATGGATTGCTAATAAGAATCACACCCTCCACAGGCCGACAATTTGTATCCTCATCGTTGGATTTACTCGGTGCTGAATCTTACTCCCAACTGAATAGACACAGAACTGATTTCCTAGCTCATACTTGGTTGGACTAATCTGTCACTAATTTTACTTATTAACTATAATGAAAAGGGTTCACTGGATTTCCGTTGACTGATGGAATACTACTGAAACATGATAACTGACTGAGATCATAGAGATTTCTGAGATTACTAATATTACTGAATGAGACTAGACTGATACTGAGTTTACTAAGTTTTCCTGAGTCACATAACTGACTGAATTCTACCGATCATAGCGTCACTGAGAGTATCATGAAAACATGACACTGGCTCTAGGCACACAGCTAAAACTAACAGGACATGATACTTCTTGAACACATGACCACAACAACAACAACAACAACAAACCCAGTGTATTCCCACCTAGTGGGGTCTGGGGGGGTAAGATGTACGCAGTCCATACCTCTACCTCTGAAGAAGTAGAAAGGCTGTTTCCGATAGACCCCCGGCTCAAGACAGTCGCCACACAAATATAAATATAAATATAAATATAAATATAAATATAAATATAAATATAAATATAAATATAAATATAAAGTAACGCATGGTAGTAGGAAACATCGGGAAGCACTCAGATACATAATAAAACATGGAACACCGAAATCGTAACAAGAAGAAGAATAGGAATAGGAATAAAAATAAGAGTAGGAAGAATAACAGGAATAATCCCCCACTCCCTACCCTTGCGCTCCCAAACTGGCCCTAGTCTTCTGCCCTAATCCTCGCCCTCCAGACCTTCCTATCTAGGGTCATGTCCTCGGTGAGCTGTAACTGCTCCATGTCCCGTCTAATCACCTCTCCCCAGTACTTCTTCGGCCTACCCCTACCCCGCCTAAAACCATCCAACGCTAGCCTCTCACACCTACGGACCGGGGCATCCATGTCCCTCCTCTTCACGTGTCCAAACCAACTCAATCGGACTTCCCGCATCTTGCACTCCACTGGAGCCACCCTAACCTTCTCCCTGATAGTCTCATTCCTAACTCTGTCCCCTCTAGTCATAATACATTAATTTGGGTATTTCATGAAGCACGTGGTTATCATGGTTTTTTACATAAATAGAATTGCAAATAAACATGTCATACTTTCATCAACCTAATCTCATGGACATTTCCTCAACCATTCAAAATGCACACAATATCATGAAAGTCATTCTTGGTCATAGGGTAAAGCATTCATTTATCACTCGGGTCACAATTAAGATATAATGCGTAATTTCTATTCTTTTAGGCATTTTATCAAATACCTAGGATGTATGACTTAGGGCATAGGAATGACCATCAAATTAATACAATAAAACTCTATATTTCAACTCAATTTCATATGTTTCAAACTACATACTAGCATAGGTTCATGAACAACACATAAATATTTTAACTTGGGAATCATACAACCATAATCACATGAACATAATCAACCCACAACAAAATATTCACAATACAAGATTTAAAACTTAATTCTTTGGCTTCATGGAAGAACGGAATCCATGAATAAACACTATGCATACCTTAGTTCTTGATTCTACGAAGATTGACAGAGTGATTCTTAAATTTGAGTCTTGATTTCTTGAGCTAGGGTTTTTACCTCTTGAGAGAGAAGGATTTTATCCTTAAGAGAAAGTGAGAAAAAGTGATGTAATAGGGTTTTAGGGCAAAATTTTGTGGTTAAAGGTTGATCTGGGTCATGGAAAAAGACCCAATTGCCCTTAGAAAGTTTTTATTTTTCGTCACTAAAAATCTGATTTGGACACCTGGTGCGATGCGGAGCTATCGTACCATGTCTCTGGAAAATGACTACTGAGAAATTGCATCATGGAGCAATACGGTGAAATCGCATTGCAATACTAGATAGGACCTGAAAGCTCACCGCGATGCAGTGGTATTGCATTGAGACACTAGAAAGGGACAATTTTGAATTTGAGCCTTGGCGCGATGCGCTATAATCGTGAAGGCTCACTGAATTTTGATGATTTCCATTTTGGCCTACTCCGCAATGCGTTGCTGGCTCAGGTGGGACACTGTCTTACTAAAATAGCTCTAACTCTTCACCCGGGTGTCGGATTTAGGCAAATTTGGTATCGATAGAAGGCTTATTCAATTTTTCACACAATAAAAAGTCAAAATCTTAAAAAATTCCATATGTGTAAAAGTGGATTCATCTTTTAAAGTAAGTTTTTAACATTTTTAGGCTGATTTTAAGCTAGGCAGAAGTACGAGGTATAACAATATCTCCCCCTTGGGAACATTCATCCTAGAATGAGACTGATAGAGATGGGAGAAACAATAAGCTAAAGTACATACTGATCATGAACAACTGAAACATGACTACCTGATTGACATTACTGAGATTCATACTGAGCATGCATATCTGATGCATGATTTTATGATTGATCCAATGCATGACTGCATGACCGAGAGTATTAATAAGATGATCACGCATATCTGATGCATGAATGCCTAGCTGAACTGACTCGTAAACATGCGACTGAACATGTAAGGGTAAAGATACCAAGTTTGAAATAAAAACTACGCATAGTTTGTAACTAAAATTTGAACCATAAGCTGAACGAACTTAAGGAAAACTATTACCATAGGATGAGTCTGAAACGTGATACATGGGTCGGATATTATGGTCTAAACTAAGTCCTCGAGTACATGGCATACGACCGAGATTAGATCTAGAGGGTCAACCTATGGGTACCCACTACTTCAAACTGGATTCATTATGTGAAGAGAGTGGTATGTTTATGTTATGAAAGTTTTAGAGAATTATAGTGTATCTCCTCCTTGGGACACTATGCCCCCTTGAAGAATATTGGGCTAACTTTACTGAGCTATGAGGAAAGCTAAGGTGATGCACAAGACACCTATGAACTGGTTAGTCCATCTTAGAATGATCACATTTATGAGACCCTGGATAGTGCGACTAGATGGAAAAATGAAAGCCACGCCATTCAAACTTGTTCGCCTGACTGTTAAACTGAACTACTGGCTCTGCAAACTAACTCATGCTGAAAACTTATACTCGACTGGAGCATTTCTATGACACTCTTTCTGTAGAGTTCTAATTACTATAGAGATAAAGCGAATCTTGGCCTGGTCTAAGTAGGACATATGAATGAGAGATTGCTACATGGCTGGGGTTTTTGTATTAAAAGGCAAGGATTATGAAACATCATCTAAGATAAAGTGACTAATCCTTATGCACTGCAATTAAGACTACTAAAAAGGTTCACATGGTGTTGAGCACTAATGCATAAATATACTAACTGATTTGATTAACTGAATGACTTATAGATAAATATTGGGCATATAAGACTGAACTATACTTAGTCTGAATGACTAGCCTGAGGGTATAGAGTATTATGCATAGGAGGTAAAGACTGATTGAGTAACATGAGGTGACTGGGCATGGATTTATGAAAACTGTATTACTTCAAATTATGAGACCAAGCGTATGACATAATTCAGAAACATTATATAACTGAGCTACTGAAGTATTAATAATTGAGTATTTGATGTCTATATGTTATGGTCAGGTAATCCTAAAAGTGAACTGAGTTCCTGATCTGGTTGTACTAGGACTGGATTGAGATTATAGCTAAGATGGTAATTGAGACTATAACCGTAACTATGACTGTAACTGGGACTGAATACTGGCTTTCTGATAACTGAGGTTTAGACTGATATAAACGTACTGAATTCTGATGGTTAAGTAACTAATAGTTTAAAGCCATGGTTCTGCTCGATAGGACTATCTGAGTCTTTTACTGGATACTGACTACTGAATGACGTAGTAATTGTGGACTTAAGGATGGAACATCAACATCATGGATTCACCGAGGTATCTAAACTGAGAGTATAGTTGACATAGTTTGAGTTTGGCTGATCACTAGGAGTGAAGAATGAGTCATGAGATGCATGACCTGAGTTTGAAATTGCTGACTTCGTGGAACATGATTTGAAACACTAGATGAACTTGGACTCCTCATACAAGGAACTTGAAACATACTCTATTCCATGAAAAATGCATGGATATAAACTGTATTCATGGCACTGAAACATAAAGCATGTGTAAGTATCGGGAGGGTTGAAGTATAAAACTTTGCACTGAGGTAGGAATGGGTCGAGAATCATCTTATCTTTGTAATTTCCTACACATATTGATATTACTACTAAAACCTAAAGGCCTATCTTTATGAGATATCATAATCGAACGGTTCCTGTATACCCATAGGGTTATGATCATTTTACCCACTGGGGTAGAGACTGAGAAGGGTCCTGTTAACATCTAATTTGACCTTAAAGTTGACTGTTATGTAAAGAGTTACCAAAAGAAAAAGAAGCTCCTAAATCTGAAGAAGCGTGAACATGTAAATGAGGGATATGTAACATACCGATGGCTGTTTCAGGAGGACTTTCCTGATCTTGTTGGGACAAAATTGCATAGAGTTTGTTTGGGTGTTGCCCACTGGCAGCACTAAAAATGGCACCCTGTTGATTCAGGCAATCAACTGAGTTAAAGGATTACCATACTGACTTTGTGGATTGGGTTTAGGACAGTCTTAGACCTTGTGACCTGACTTACCAAATCTAAAACACACATCACTGTCGGCTCTACATATACCCTTATGATGCTTACCACACTCTTTGTAAAGCGGATGAGTAAAAATACTGCTCTAACTACCCTAGGATTTGGAGCCTAGAGCCCCATCTCTACGATCATTTCTGAACTTTGGTGTTGGTGAACTACCTGAAGATGGAACTGGGGCTGAAAACTTCTGTCTATGCTGAGAACGGTTACCACCCTATGACCCTGGCTGTGAAAAACTATAACTAACAGCTCTGGCTCTCTTATTTTTCTTCTCCTTCTTCTTAAGTTTTTGCTCCTCAATCTGCTGAGCATGGACCATAAGCCTAGATATGTCCATCTCTTTAATCAACATCGCACTTCTGCACTCCTTAACCACTCTACCTGATATCCCAGACACAAACTTAATCATTCTGGATCTACTGTCTCCTACTACATGGGGAGCATACCTGGCTAACTGGGTGAACTTGAGGGAGTATTCTTTTATGCTCGCACTACCTTGTCTGAGATTGATGAACTCTACTACTTTGGCTTCTTTCGGCTCTAGGGGAAAGAATTTGTCTAAGAAATTCGTAGAAAACTCTTCCCATCCTATGGGCTCTACATCTATACCCCTGTCTTTCTTCCACTATTTAAACCACATATGGGATACATCTTATAGCTGATAGACAGCTAACTCTGTCTCACTGGAAGTCACTCCCATGATATATGTGACTTTCTAAACTTGATCAAAGAACTCCTGTGGATCCTTTTTAGACTTAGAACCTGAGAATAAGGGAGGATTCATTTGGGTGAAGTCCCGAATCCTGGCTGCAGCTGAATTGGCCACTGGGTTAGTCGAAACAACAGCTGGCCATTTATTATGAGTTATGACTGAATTGGCTAGAGTAGTAAATGCAGTCCTGAATTCTACATGGAAAACATGTTTATCCAGAGGATATGCCTGAACAGGCTGAGATACTGACTAATTACTGATTCTCCTTTTGCTAGCCCCTTTTGAAAGGCATATTCTGTAAATTAGAGGAAGAGACGGATTAGACAGAGAAATTAATTAGAGATTATGCTCATGGAATGACATGAATACTGAAAGAAGGAAAACTATTCCTAAAACATGTCATAGCCTCCTGCACATAAGTGTGGTGCACAACACACCCATGCATAAGACTCTACTAGATGTGGTTTTTAAGACTTCCTAGGACACTGTTGAACCTTAGGCTCTGATTCCAAGTTTGTAATACCTCGAATCTGGTACCCAGAATGCTACATGATGCTCATGACCCCGAAGGACCATAAGCTAACCGATGACTAATATATATAATTGAGCACTGAATAATATACACCATTCTCAATCAATAAGGCCAAAATGGTTTATGTGTTTATGTAGCTAATCTGTAAGGCCATAAGGTTCAAAACTAAACTAATACTGAATATAAAATAATGTCTTTAATAGGGTATAACAATACCCAAAACTGAAATAAACTGTCTGAAATATACTGTAGTCTAAAAGCCTCTAAATTATTCAAAAACTGTGGAGTTGATGGGACATGTCCCCAACTAACTCTGAACTACTGAAATAACAGAGTAATAAAAAAATCATGCTATCCTTAAATGATGAGGACTCACTGTTAGTCTGGCTGCTAAACGTCTGATCTACTAAGGATGCTTGGGAGCTCGTGCTTCTAAGCCTATGGTATAAAACACCATAGTGCAAATGCGTCAGTACGATTGAATATACTGGTATGCAAGTGAGGTAGGCTGAATGCATGGGCTTCATATGCATGAACAATACTAACTAACTGAATGACATGAACGTATAACTGAGATCGTGATAACACTAACTTATAAATTCTGATAACATAGATTTACTGATATCTGAGTGCTAATACTGGGATACTGAATAATTGAGTCTATAGAGTACTGGCGAACTGATGTCATATTACAAATAAAGAAATGATTGTTTCTGACAGTTCTAATTATGAAGAACTAGTCTGATTGACTCTATCTGATAGTCCTACAACTGAATACTGATAACATGAATTTGTATAATTAATATACTATTAACTGAGTGACTGTGTTTGACAGTCCTAATTTTGATGAAACTAGCTGAGTTTTATACTGAGATGAGCGGTTGTGTTTGACAGTCTTGATTTTTATAAAACTGGACTGAATTTTATTTTGAAGACTAAATAACCCCGAATAGAAGGGTGTCAGTACCGTACAACGGGTAAAGACAAGTTGTGAGTAAACTCTCTCTGACAGGGAGCTCTTCTGGCAACTCCTCTTGTAAGGAAAACTCAAATGACATGTATAGTCCCTAGACTCTTAGAGGTACATCTGAACCTATACTGGATACGTATTTATGGAATGCAAGGATTGCTACTAAGGATCACACCCTCTACTGGCTGACAGTGTGTGTCCTCATCCCTGGGTTCACTAGGTAGTGAATCCTACTCCCAACTGAATAGACACAAAATTGATTTCCTAGTTCCTACTAGGATGGACTGATCTATTACTGATTTTACTAATTAAATAGATTGAACTAGGTTCACTGGATTTCCATTGACTGACGAAATACTATTGACACATATGACTGACTGAGATCACTGAGATTTCTGAGATTACTAAGATTACTGAATGAGACTAGACTGATCCTGAGTTTACTGAGTTTTCCTGAGTCACATGACTAATTGAATTCTACTGATCATGGTTTGACTGAGAGTACCATGAAAATATGACACTATTTGTACAAGTACCCCAAGGACTCGATAGCATAAAACTAACATGAATGACACTTCTTGAACGCATGACCAATATAATCAATTCATAATACATTAATTTGGGGATTTCATGAAGCACATGGTTATCATGGTCTAGTACATGAATGGATTTGCATATAAACATGTCATACTTTCATCAACCTAATCTCATGAACATTCCCTCAACCATTCATAATGCACACAATATCATGGAAGTCATTCTTGGTCATAAAGTAAAGCATGCATTTATCACTTGGGTCACAATTAAGCAATAATGCATAATTTCTATTATCTTAGGAATTTTATCGAACACCTAGGTTGCATGACTTAGGTCATAGGCATGACCATCAAATTAATACAACAAAACTTCATATTTTAACTCAGTTTCACATATTTCAGACCACATACTAGCATAGGTTCATGAACAACACATAAAGATTCCAACTTAGGAATCATACAACCATATTCACATGAACATAATCAATCCACAACAAAATATTCACAATATAAGATTTAAAACTTGATTCTTCGGCTTCATGGAAGACTGAAATCCATGAATGGACACTGTACCTACCTTAGTTCTTGATTCTACGAAGACTGACGGAGAGATTCTTGAATTTGAGTCTTGATTTCTTGAACTAGAGTTTTTGTCTCTTGAGAGAGAAGGATTTGGTCCTTGAGAGAAAGTGAGAAAAGTGATATAATAGGATTTTTAGGGCAAAATTTCATGGTTAAAGGTTGATCTGGGTCATGGAAAAAGACATAATTTCTCTTAGAAAGTTTTTATTTTTCGTCACTGAAAATCTAATTTGGGCACCAGGTACGACGCGACGCTATCACATCGTGTCTCTGTAAAATGACTACTGAGAAATTGTATCATGGCACAATGTGGTGAAATCATATTGTAATACTGGATGGGACCTGGAAGCTAACCGCGATACGGTGGTATCACGTTGAGACACTGGAAAAGGACAATTCTAAATTTGAACCTCGGTGCGATGCACCATAATTATGGAGGCTCACAATATTTTGACGTTTGCCATTTTGGTTTGCTCCGCGATGCATTGCAGGCTTAGGTGGCACGTTATCTTACTAAGTGGCTCTAACTCTTTTCCTGGGTGTCGGATTTGGGTGAATTTGGTATCGATGAAAAGATTATTCAATTTTCTATAAAACAAAAAGTTAAATTCTTGAAAAAATCCATATGTGTATGTAATACCCTACAAAGTTCTCTCCTAGTCTGAGCCTTAGAGCATTTTTCAAAAAAATAAAAATCCGAGTCTAAAAATTTTAGAAATATCTTCCCAAGTATGAAACACTTTGAATCATGTTGTATTTCTATAATTTCAAATTTTTGTCATGTAGATAATTGGATAATATTTCTATCGATACCAATTTCATCAAAATCCGACATTGGACGAAGAAGCTACGATCGTTTTACTGAGCGTTGTCGAAATAGCAGGTTTGACGGTCGATCTGATGGACCGCCAAGTCCTTGGTGGACCATCAAGGGGCCCATGAGACCAAGGCAGAATGTCCCATTCCTGGACCCCGAGTGACGGACGATCTGGAGGACCATCAAATTTCTGACGGACCGTCAAATTTCTGACGGACCATAACTTTGACCGTCACTCTGAGGCAGAACATCCCAGTTTTGGCACTTGAGTGACGGACGATTTGGTGGACCGTCAGTCCCTCTGACGGACCATCAGTTCGACCTTCACAGACCTCAATTGGAATTTTCTAGACAATTTTTAAAGGAGCATTTTGGTCTTTTCCACATCCTCCCCCAGCTCTATAAATACCGGGCCAAGGGCCTTCAACTTTATTTTTCTCTTCCACCCAAAAATTAAGGTATCCAAAAATCAAAATACTCTCTTCTCCTTTCATAAAATTCAAGAGGTATCAAGAAGGATCTAGAGAAATCAAGAACTCCTTTCAAGAGCCTTCAAGAAAAGAAATTCTAGGTACGTAGATGTTGATTCTTGGGTCTCTTTCATGCAAGAAGCTCAAGTACCTTTGTCTAAATCTTCAAGATTTATGTTTATGAATTTTTAATAATTCTTGTGAGTTGAAATCTATGTTCTTGCTATGATTGAGTTGTGGTTCATATTTATTTAAAATATTATCAAGCCTTGGCCTTAGTATATGGTATTTGTGTGGTAAATGGATTATGTACTTGTTGTTGATATTGAATGACCTCCAAGATGGGATACATATGTGGTTTGTATGAATCTATGATAATATATGAGTGGAAACATGTAAATTTGGTTATTCATGATGAGTAGTTGGGTTATTATACTTATGCCTAAGTTGTGCATGTGAGGTGTTCGATAAAATATCTGAGAGACTAGAAATTAAGAATTGTAGTTAAATCGTGGTCTAATGACTTCTAAGATATGATTATGTGTTACAATTGTTGATGTGTTCATGACTTTTGGGTGTAGAATTGGTTGATTTAGCAGAGTATGTCTCCCATAGGTTGATAAAAGCTTAGAAGAAGAATATGGGCCATTTTAGCATGTTGAATAGGAAGCCCCAAATTGTGAGCCATTCTATGCATGCCTAGTGTTTGATAAAATGACCAAGTGAATGAATTATTCCATGTTAGTAGTAAATCCCTAAATAAGTGTGAACCTTTGCATGTCTAGTGTTTGTTGAAGGACCTTAGTGAACGAGTGGAGATGTGATGGTTGTAAATTCCCTATTATGTGCCCTTTTATATGTGCTAAGTTTTTAATATATGCCAAGTGATTAGCAAGTAAGCTATGACATGATAGTATGAAGTTTCCCAAGCTGTGTGAAATCCAAATACATGTTAAGACCGATATAGGTATGAAATAGTTGAGGTAAAACCTTGCTGAATAGAGAACGATCTAATAGCATGTTTCCTCTATGTTATTATGTGATTAGTATTCTGAGATGCTTAAAGAAACCCTTTGGTGATTGTGATGATGAATAGAGGTCTATGTTTCCTAAATATTTAATGTGATGCCTTAAGGATTTTGAGGGGGGTAAGTATGTTATGATTTCTAATTACTTGGAGAGATGCTTTAATAATTGTGATGATGCATTAATGATGGTGATGATTAAGGTATGATTGCGATAATACATGAATGATTGCGATAATACATGAATGATTATGATGATGAATGAATGCTTGTGTTGATGCATGAATGATTGTGATGGTGAATGGATAATCGTGATGATATGAGAATGATTATGTTTTACTTTTATGTTATCGAGTCCTAGGGGTATTTATACCCGACAATAGAGTTGTTGTTTAGATCCCGTGTCAGTTTTGTAAAGATTCCAATCGAGCCACGATTCTCAAAACTCAGTGAACTATAGAACGATGTATCTTCACACAAGTGCGAAGCTTAATCGGGCTCCGTAATCTCAGTTATCTCTGTAATCCCTGTATCGCTAGTAATCTAGCCTCTGTCCTGTAATCATCTCAGATCTAATAGTATTCAAGTGATTTAATTCTAATCTCAGAAGTGATTTGAATAATCTATTCAAGCTCTGCATCATCAGTCAGATGCTATGATTCGATACTTTTTCGTCAAATACAGAACTAAGTAATCTCCATGTAACTGAGTCAGATCTCTTGAGAAATATAATCAGTATCAGATTCAGCTCAGTATAAGTTTTGTTAAAAATCAAATCAGTGTCTTTCAGTTGGGAGTAGAAACTAGCACCGAGCGAGCTCAAGGATGGGGACTCACCTACTAGTGGAGGGTGTGATCCTTAGATGTGATTCTTGTGCTCCAGTACTACGTAGCCAGTGTAGGTTAAGACATCAGACCTACTAGATGAGGGTGGATGAGACACATCATACCTTCTAGATAAGGGTAGATGAGGTGGCTTGACCTGTTAGATGAGGGCTCCACCGTTCTTGTATGAAGACCTGATAGATGATGGCCATATAAAGATAATGTCTTTACTCGTGGCACGGTATTGACACCCTCTAAACTGGGGTTAGAGGTTGGACCCCCAAGAGATAGTAGGGGCATGTCGGTTAAGTAACTACTTCCCATAGTCTCAGTTTCAAAATCAGTCTCAGACTTCAAGAAAGAGCTAAGTTCAGTGTACAGAATACAAGGCTATTATATACAGGACATCATGTATGATTATCTGCAAATTCTGCAAATTCAAAGATCCGCTGCTATATAGGCCAATCTTAAAATTAGTTATCAGATCTCAAAATCAGTTATCAAGTAGTATTATTATCCACAGATTCAAAGACTACCTGCTAGATAGGGTTGATCTCAGTTTCAGTCAATCTTTCTTATTATTAGCAAATTCGGAGACAACCTGTTAGCTAGGGTTGCTATCAGTTTCAGAAACTTCAGATACTCGTAGTCTCAGTATGTCTAAAAATTTTAGAATTCCAGTATATTCAGTATCAGTTACCAGAGTTATTCCAAGTATGCTCAGTGACAGTATGCGCAGTATGTTCAGTAATTACAAATTCTTTATGTATGTTAATCCAGCTGTTGCATATTATTCAGTTAAGTTATGTTCATACATAAGCCCTTGCATTTAGCCTTACCTCGTCTATATACTTGGTACATTTTTGTACTGACGCATTTGTGCTATGGTGTTTTATTTGACACCATAGGTTCAGAGGCCCAAGATCTAGAGTATCCCCATTAGTTCGGTCCTAGTCAGCAGCAGTAGCAGTGAGTTCTCTTCTTTCGAGGATGAATCTCAGTTTACTATTATTGTATATTTTGTTTATATTTTTAGTTGATGGAGTTAGTTGGGGACATGTCATATCAACTTCATAGTTTAGACAGTTTAGAGGCTTTTTAGACGGATGTTGATGTATTAGTATTCAGTTTTCAATTTTGAGTATGTGCAGATGTATTGAACCTTATGGCCAGTTTCCGTATTTATTTTAGGTATTATGCAGTGGATAGGTACAAATATCAGTAAAGGGTTAGCTTGTGGTCCTTCGGGTCTATATGCACCGTGTGACATCTTGGGATCGGATCTCGGGGCGTTACAGTGTAAAAGTGGATTCACCTTTTAAAGTAAGTCTTTAACATTTTTGGAATGATTTTAAGATAAGTAGAAGTACGGGGTATTACACTTATTTACTAATCCAATTACTCAATAGTCATCATAGACCTTCTAATTGTTATTTATACACTATTCACCATATAATCACTATTCATGGGTTAACATATAGTCATTCTTAACCAACTCGTCAATAAATAGCACATTGCCAAAATTCATTACTAAGCCATATTTATCAACTAGCCAATATTTGCCTCTAGCCATTACAAACTCACTAATCATCACTGATCTAGTAACTACCAATCACTAATTATTTACTATATAATTTATTGACCAAACACCATTTAGTAACTAGCATCACTAATCCACAAATCCTTATTTGCTATTCCTCATCATCAACTAAATCATTATCACCAACTAATCATCATTGCAATAAGTCTTCATTTACGCTAAACATCATTATGGTTTAATCTACATAATTACTAGTCATCAGTACCACTAGTCCTCATTATTGCTAAGGTTCAACTATCCATAAGTCATTATTTACCTCTTAATTAATATTCACTACTAATCATCTTTTCAATCTTAAATGAACAACTATACCACTTTATACCTTGATCACCAGAAAACTATGGTTGGCATCTCTAATATCAATATTATACCCAACTACACATGAGCATAAATAACATATAGTTGCCATACATAGCGCTAGTCGAACTCGAACCGGTAGATATACTCATAGGCATATCAATAATCATCATCCGGTCTTGCTAGGTATATACATATCATCATAATCATCGTTCGGTCTTGTTGGATATCATCATATCATCATAATATCCATCAGTTGTACTGAGTATCATCATATTATCATAATATTCTCCATTCTTGTCGGGTATAATCATATTATCATAATATCCTCCGACCTTACCGGTATCATCATGTCATCATAATATTCTCCATCCTTATTGGGTATCATTATATCATCATAACATCCTCTGGCCTTTCCAAGCATCATAATATCCTTCAGCCTTGCCGAACATCATCATAATATCCATATTAATATTAATAATAAAGAGCAAGCCCCACGAGAGCTAAAGTAAAAAATAAATCTTGCGATGGATAAAGTAAAGAACAAGCCTCACGAGGGCTAAAGTAAATAAACATAAAAGAAGAAGCAAGAAGAGCATACCTCAATATTTTCTCGTTCATCATCAATGTCACATTATCAATAAATGTATATATATGTAACATGAATGCTATAAGTGATAAGTCAATAATCTAGTCTGTTAGACCATGAGCAAAACCATAAAAATTATCATGAGAAATGGCCCAGAAGTAACCTATTCATTAGCCAACCATTAGCATAAAGAAAGTTATCACTAACTTGAGTAATATCAAATACATGGCACAATCTATAGCTTATTCATATCATAGTTTATATAGTACTTTATGGCTTAAGCCATGTTATAGTCAAGGGTCCATTCAATAAGGTGTTCGTTGGCCCAGTCAATAGCCAAGAAATGTCCTAATCATTAGCCTGAGTAATAGCCACATCCATGGCTTAATGAATAACATGGTCATGGGCTTCTTTAATAGCATAAAAAATAGCTCATTAAGGCATCATCAATAAATTTACTATCAAGGTTCCTCAATATTGCCCCACGGGCATTTTCTTGGCATTTCATAAACATCTATGGGTCTCACGAAGACTACCTCAATCTTTGTTTAAGATGGTTCAAGGCCATTTCTAAATCCCCCATTATACCTTCTAAGTTCATTAATGGACTACCAAATATGTAAAAAAGAATTGCAGAATAGATGAAATAAAGAAGTAATTACATAATATAATCCCAAAACCTAGTGGTATCAGTACAAGAGCTGCTAATAATACAAGAGTACAAAGTGAAGTTCAACTGAATACACTAATATAACATATCTCTAAATACAATATAGAGACTAGTGTAATATATAAGAGAGAGATAGGAAATATTCCAAAAGTCAAGATCTCACTCTAAGTCTCCGAACCATGGCTGCTCCGCACAATGCACACACATCAATGACCGTAACCCGTACTATGATCTGTAGGTTACAGAAGTATAGTATGAGTATCAAAATAATGTACTCAGTAGGCATCATCGATCGCTAATTCATAATATAAAGATGATATAATGCAAGATAATCATAACTAAGTCAAGGTACAGAATCGAACCTGAATTATCTCCATTATCATTGTATATAATAAGTAATCAAAATGAAATAATAATATAACATAAGGCATCCACATATGCCAATATCATTGTACATAACAAGTAATAAATATCAAAATAAAAATATAACATAAGGCACCAATGCATGCCTATATCCCTATACATAAGAATTGAACAATTTAGAATAACAATGTATCATAAAACATCAACAAGTAATCACAAGTACAAAGTTAGCTCCTATATGTCAACTGGTGCATAAAGTAAAGAACTCATAACAGTGTCCCATACCATCGGAGAGTACACCCAAGAGAAATGTAAAGGAATCTAATCAACAATATATCCAAAATCCATCATTATTGAACTATCAATCCAAACTTACTATCAATCGGTCAATTTATCAACATTCCAAAATTATCATTAATATTTGTAATTAAACAACATATAAAAATATAAACATAACCACATCAATACCATTATTTATACAACTATATCCTCGATACACACTAATAACTCTTTATTAGCTAGCCAATGCTAATTTACTAATCCAATTGCTCAATAGTCATCATACACCTTCTAATTGATATTTATACACTATTCAACATATAATCACTATTCATGGGTCAATGTAACACCCCTAATCTGGTACTCAGAATTCCACACGATGGTCATGACCTCGAAGAAACACAAGCTAACCTATGACTAATATCTATAACTAAGCACTGCATAACATACTGTATAAATATAGAATAAAATGCTAAAAGTCCATAAGATTCAAATATCTGATAAAACATAACATCTGAAAAATACGGGATATCAATACCAAAATGACTAAAATAATTGTTTGAACATGCTAAAGTCTGAAAGCCTTTAAAACTGACTAAATAAGGAGTTGATGAGACATGTACCCTACTAACTCCAACTACTGAAATAAATTATGTACTGAAAGAATTATATAACCAAATAATAACATCCTCGAATGATGAGGACTAACTGCTAGTCTGACTGCTAAAATTGGAATGCTACTAATGCTTCAGAGCTCGTGCTTCTGAAACTATGGTATAAAACACCATAGCACAAAAGAAAAGTATAAGTCAGTACGATTGAATATACTGGTATGCAAGTGAGATAGGCTGAATGCAAGAGTTCATATGCATAAACAAAACTAACTGACTGAGTAACATGAATGTAGGAATACATGCATGAATACATAACTGTAAATAAGATTGTGACTATACTGATTACTGAGTCTTAATACTGATAACATGAATTTTTAATAATTGATATAACTGATATAACTAATACTGAGCGACTGTGTCTGGCAGTCTAGGTTCTGATGAAACTAGCTAAGTTCCATACTGAACTAAGTGACTTTATCTAATAGTCCTGAATTCTATAGAACTATTTGAGTTCTATTATTGAGACTGAGACTGAGACTAACTGTGGGAAGTAGTCATCCAACCGATATGCCCCAAATAAGATAATATAATAAAGTTGGGGTCCAATCTATAACCCCAGTTAGAAGGGTGTCAATACCGTGCCACTAGTAAGGATAAGCTATGAGTAATCCATCCTCTAATAGGTACTCTAAGGAGAATGTGGGACTCTCATATAACAGGTTAATCCACCTCATCTACCCATAACTAGTAGGTTTGATATCTCAACCTATACTGGCTACGTAACTCTGGAGTGCAAGGATTGTTTCTAAGAATCACACCCTCTGATAACAGGTGAGTTCCTTTCCTTGGCTCACTCGATGCTGAATCCTACTCCCATCTGAATAGACACTAAACATGATTTACTGAACTAACTAGACTGAGTTTACTGAGTCCCATTGACTAACAGAATATTATTGAGATCTGATAACTGACTGAAATTACTGAGTTTTCATGAGTCATGAGACTGACTGAATTCTACTGAACATGGCTTGACTGATCATATCTTGAAAAATGACACTGGCTCTAAGCACACAACTAAATTTTTTAGTACAATTACCCCCAAGACTCGATAGCATGAAACTGATAAGACATGACACTTCTTGACACATGATCATAGATAAGAATTCATAGTACAATTATTAGGGATTTTCATGAAGTATTCGCATGCTATAAGCTTACACATGAATAGGAATGGATGTAAACATATCATAATTTCATAAGCCTAATCTCATGAGCATTATGTCAATCCATTACAAAGCATAACAATAATGTGGGAGTCATATCGAACATAAAGGAGAAACATGGATACATCAATTTTGGTCACAAATGAATTATAAGGCATAATTCCTATTCTCTTAGGCATTTTATCAAACACCTTGCATGCATATCTTTAGGCTTAGGCATGAATACTAAAATAACACATCATGGCAAAATTTTACACTTCCAATGCAAGATCTTCAACCACATGCTAACATATTTTCATGATTGTTATTAAAGACTCCAACTTAGAAATCAAACAACAACATAAACATGGATATAATTCAATTCATACCATGGTATCCAAATTTTATATTTTAAATAGAGTTTCTTGAGCTTTATGGGTGAAATAAACCCATGAATCAACACTTGACATACCTAGGAGGAGGATTTCTTGAAGATTGGTAGAGGAAAGCTTGAATTCTTGCCTTGGTAATAGTTACCTAGGGTTTCTTATTCTTGGAGATTGATCTTTGAGAGAAACTCTAATTTGGTGTTGTGGATGAATAAAGAAGTTATGAGCTCTGGTCTGGTATAATTAGGGGTTAAAATGGGTGGAAAAAGACCCAAATCCCTTTTAAAAATGGCTTAAAATCACTGATTGGAAGTGGCGATGGTCCATCGCTGGCTCAATGGTCCGTCGGTCCTAACCGTTGCACTTGGCTAGAACCTGAACTTTCTGCCTCATCTGTAATGGTTTGGGCAATGGTCCATCGCTGACTCGATGGTCCGTTAGTCCTGACCATCACACTTGACTAGAAGTTAGGTTTACTAGTTTAGTCATGACATCTTGGGCAATGGTACATCGCTAGCTCGATGGTCTGTCGGCCTGATCGTCGCTTCAGGGCAGTTTCGATAGTTCTCTATAAAATGTTAATAACTTTTTACTTCGATACCGGATTTGGAAAAAATTAGTATCGTTGGAAATATAATTAAATTTCTCATATGATAAAAAGTCAAAATTGGAGAAATTCTATCTGATTTAAAAATTAATCATTTAGGAAGTCATCACTAATTCTTCTGGAGACTAGATTTGACTTAAAAAAAGTTTGGGGTATTACAATATCTCCCCCTTGGGAACATTCATCCTTGAATAGGACTAACTAGACTGGGAAAGCTGATAGACTGATCTTACTTAAGGGACATGAATATTTGAACATGTCTATATGACTGGAACTTCTGATATACTAAAATCTCATATTGAATGTGCATGTCTGATGCATGGATATGTGATGGATAGTCTTCATGAATGCATAACTGAAATTGTTGAGAAGCTGAGTTTCTCGTGATGAGAATGCATATCTAATGAATGAATACGTGACTGACATAATACATGAATATATGACTAGATATGAAAGGACATTTGATACCAAGTTTATAAGTGGAATCTGAACATGAAATTGAATAAGCTTAAGAAAAGCTATTACCTACGGTTGAGTTTGAGTTTGCAGAGAAGAGGTAAGGATACTTGGTCTGCATGTCTGCTTCTACTTCCCAAGTAGCTCCCTTAACTGATTGATTTTGCCAAATAACTTTGACTAGAGAAACTTCTTTGTTCCTCAGTCTGTGAGTCTGGTAGTCAAGAATTTCGACTGAAATCTCTTCATAAGAGAGGTTGTTCTGAACGTATAAGCCCTCTATCGGGATTACAACTGCTGGGTCACCTATGCACTTCTTTAGTAAGGAGACATGGAATACTGGATGAACTGAGGCTAGATCTGAAGGCAATTCGAGCTCATAAGCTACCTTGCCGAAACGACTGAGAATTTTAAAGGTACCAACATATCGGGGACTGAGCTTTGATTTCTTGTCGAACCACTTCACTCCCTTCATGGAATATATCTTTAGACAGATATAATCACTAATCTCGAACTTGAGATCCTTTCTACGCGCATCTGCATAAAACTTCTGTCGGTTTTAAGCAGCCCTGAGTCTTTCTCTGATCAAGTGGACGTTTTCTAAGGTATCAAATACTAAGTCAGGCCCTATAAATGAGGCCTCACTAACTTCAAACCAACTGACTGGAGATATGCATCTCCTACCATAAAGAGCTTCGAATGGAGCCATCCGAATACTGGAATGATAGTTATTGTTATATGCAAACTTAATCAAAGGCAAGTGGTCATCCCAACTACCCTTGAAATCAATTGCACATGCCCTTAGCATGTATTCTAAAGTCTGAATGGTCCTTTCTGCTTGACTATCTGTTTGAGGATGTAAGGTTGTATTGAAATGAACTTGGGTACCAAGACCCTTTTGGAATGCTTTCCAGAAATAAGAGGTGAACTGGGTACCTATGTCTGAGATAATAGATAATGGAACACCATGCAATCTGACCAACTCCCTGATATAGATTTTGGCGTGATCCTCTACTGAATAAGAGGTATGGACTAGAAGGGAATGAGATTATTTGGTCATCCTACCTACAATGACCCAAACTGAATCATGCTGATGACGAGTATGAGGAAAACCCGTCATAAAGTCCACGTTCACTTTTTCCCACTACCAAGTAGAAATACTAAATGCCTGTATGAACCCACTAGGCTTCTGGTGCTCTATATTAATCCATTGACATGTAGAGCACTTAGCCACAAACTCTGCAATATCTCTCTTTATCCCACTCCACCAATAGATCTCCCGCAAGTTGTGGTACATCTTAGTGGACCCTGGATGAATAGAGTAGCGGGCACCATGCACTTCTTTAAGAATTTGTTGCCTTAACTCATCTACACCTAGAATACAGAGATGACCCTGACAACGGAGAACACCATATCCCCCTTGGGAGATCCTTTACCTTCTGATCTATGACGGACTCTTTCAACTTAACAAGACTGGGATCTTTATCTTGCTTTTCTTTCACCTTGGGTACAAAAGATGATTCTGAACTATTCTGAACCCATATACTACTTTCTACTGAATCGACTAAGCTGACACCTAGTCGAGCAAGTTGATGGACTTCCTAAGCTAACTTTTTCTTACTGTCCTCAACATGAGCAACACTACCCATAGATAGTCTACTGAGAGCGTCTGCCATTACATTGGCCTTTCTCGGATGATAAAGAACACTCATGTCATAATCTTTCAAGAGCTCTAACCACCTTCTCTGATAGAGGTTAAGATCTTTCTGAGAAAATATGTATTGAAGGCATTTATGATCTGTGAACGCATCTACATGAACACCGTACAAGTAATTCCTCCAAATCTTCAAGGCAAAAACTATGGCTGCTACTTCAAGATCATGAGTCGGATAATTCTTCTTATGGGGTTTAAGCTTTATGGAGGCGTATGCTATGACCTTACCATGTTTTATGAGGATACAACCTAAATTGACTCTGGATGCATCACAGTACACTGCGAAGTCATATGAACCGTCTGGAAGATCTAAAACTGGGGTTGAGGTGAGTCAAGCCTTCAACTCCTGAAAACTCTTCTCGAATGAATCTGACCACTGAAAATAAACCTTCTTCTGAGTCAATATGGACATAGGGGATGCAATAGATGAAAATCCTTCAACGAACCGATGGTAATAGCCATCCAAACCCAAGAAACTCCTGATATCTGATGGAGATATGGGTCTGGGACAATTTCTCACTGCTTCGATCTCTTGAGGATCAACTCTAATGCCATTATCGAAGATGATATAACCAAGGAATGCTACTGACCTTAGCCAAAATTTGCACTTCTTGAATTTGGGGAACAGCCGATGATTTCATAGAGTCTGTAATACTATTTTGAGATGGTCTGCATAATCATGATCACTGTGGGAATAAACAAGAATATCATCTATAAAGACTATGACGAACATGTCCAAGTACTACTTGAACACATGGTTCATCAAGTCCATGAAAGCTGCTGAGGCATTGGTAAGACCAAAGGACATGACTAAGAATTCAAAGTGACCATACCGAGTACAGAAAGCTATTTTTGGAATATCACATTATCTGACCCTGAGCTGATGATAGCCTGATCTGAGGTCTATCTTAGAAAAATAGTTGGCGCCCTGAAGTTGATCGAACAAGTCATCAATTTTGGGAAGAGGATACTTGTTCTTGAAGGTGACTTTATTAAGCTGATGGTAGTTTATACACATTCTGAGAGAACCATCTTTCTTACGCACGAATAAAACTGGTGCGCCCCACTGGGCCTGATGAATCCCTTGTCTAGGAGATCCTTCAACTATTATTTCAACTCTTTGACTTCTGCTGGTGCCATTTTGTATGGCAAAATAGATATAGGCTGAATATCTGGAATAAGATCAATGCCAAAGTCTATTTCTCTTTCGGGAGAAATTCCAGGAAGATATTCGGGAAATACATCTGAGTATTTATTCACTACAGGGACTAATCCAAGACTAGGAGTTTTGGAACTAGAGTCCTTAACTCAAGCAAGATGATAGATACATCCCTTAGCTATTATTTTCCGAGCTCGAAGGTAGGAAATAAGATGACCTCTGAAAACTGAAGTACTACCCTTCCACTATAGGATGGGTTCATTCGGGAACTGAAACTGGACAACTCTATTTCTGCAGTCGACTGTGGCATAGCAGGAATAAATCCAATGCATGCTGAGAATGACATCAAAATTAGTCATCTCTAATTCAACTAAGTCTGCTAAAGTGACTTTCTGAGATTCCATAATCGGACAGTTCCTTATACCCGTCAGCCTATGATAGTTTTACCCACTAGGGTAGAGACTGATAAGGGCTCTGCTAGAATTTTAGGACTGACTCTAAAATCAATTGCAATATAAGGAGTAAAAAAAGACAAGAAAGCTCCTAGATCTAGCAAAGCGTAAACATGTAAGTGAAAGATCTGTAATGTACCAGTGATCATATCAGGAGAATTTTCCTGATCCTATCGGGACTGGAGAGTATAAAGTCTATTTCGGCGTTATCCACTAGTTGCACTGGAAGTGGCACCCTATTGATTTGGGCAACCGAACTGAGCTGAAGGGTGATTATGCTGACCCTGAAGACCTGGCTAGGGAAAATCTCTGAATCTGTGGCCTGGCTTACCACATCCAAAGCAAACATCACTGCCAGCTCTGCAAGTACCCTGATGGTGCTTGCCATATATCTGACAAAGAGGATAGGTTTGGGCACTGCTAACACTGCCCTGTGACTTAGAGCCTGGTGTCCTATCTCTGTTATCGTCTATAAATTTTGGCATTGGAGTACTGGCTGAGGAAGGAGATGGAACGGATGACTTTGGGTGGAATTGAGAATGACTTTCACCCTATGACTTAGGCTAAGCAAATTTGAAACTACTTGTCCTTGCTCTCTTATTCTACTTCTCTCTCATATTAAACTTCTGCTTTTCTATCTATTGAGTATCGATAATAATCCTGGCTATGTCCATCTCAGAAATCAACATTGCAAATCTGCACTCATTGACCACATTATCATTCACCCTAGAAACAAACTTACTCATCTTAGCCCTACTTTCTGCTACTACATGAGGAGCATATCTAGCTAATTGAGTAAACTTAAGAGAATACTCTATCACTATCATGTTGCCTTTCTTGATATTGATAAACTCTAACACCTTAGATTCTCTCAGCTCTAGGGGGAAGAATATATCAAGAAAAACAGTGGCAAACTCCTCCCACTCTATAGGCCATGCATCACCAACGCTCTCTACTTTCCACTGTTTGAACCATGTGTGAGCTACATCCTACAACTGATATGTAGCTAGCTCAGCACTTTAACTAGCAATAAGTCTCATGATATTCGTAACCTTCTAAACCTTATCAAGGAATTCCTGAGGGTCCTCGTCTGATTTAGACCCAAAAAAAGATGGAGGATTCATTCGGGTGAAGCCCCGAATCCTAGCTGAAGCAGTATTGGCCACTAGGTTGGTTGGAACAGCAGTTGGACATTCATTCTAAGCAGCAATTGAGTTAGTAAGAGTAGTGAATGCAGTTCTAAACTCTGCATGAGAAACATGTTCGTCCAAGGGGTCTGCTTGGACGGGCTAAGGGACTGACTGATTTCCGTTTCTTCTCTTAGGAGGTATGTTCTGTAAAAGAAAGTAAGAAATGAATTAGACTGAGAGTTAAATTTGAGCTCATGCTCACAAGCATGACTTGAATACTGAAAGAAGGGAAACTGTTCCTAAAACATCTTATAGCCTCCTATACGCGCAACACACCTATGCACAAGACTCTACTAGATGCGGCTTTCATACTTCCTAGGACACTATTGAACCTTAGGCTCTGATACTAAGTTTGTAACACCCCGAATCTGGTACCCAAAATGCTACATAGTGCTCATGATCCTGAAGTACCACAAGGTAACCTATGACTAACATCTGTAACTGAGCACTGCATAACATACTATATAAATGTAGAATAAAAGACTGAAAGGCCATAAGGTTCAAATATCTGATAAAACATAACATCTAAAAAATATGGTATATCAATATCAAAATGACTGAAATAACTGTCTGAACATGCTACAGTCTGAAAACCTCTAAAACTGAATGAATAATGATTTGATGGGACATGTCACCAACTAACTCCAACTACTAAAATAAACTAAATACTGAAAGAATGATATAATCAAATAATAACATCCTCAAATGATGAGGACTCACTGCTAGTCTGATTGCTGAAACTGGAATGCTACTGATGCTTTGGAGATCATGCTTTTGAACCTATGGTATAAAACACCATAGCACAAAAGAAAAGTATACGTCAGTACGATTAAATGTACTGGAATGCAAGTGAGGTAGGCTGAATGCAAAGGTTCATATCCATGAACAATACTGATTGGTTGAGTAACATGAACGTGGGAATACATGCATGAATACATAACTGTAAATAAGATTGTGACAACACTGATTACTGAGTCTGAATACTGATAACATGGATTTCTGATAACTGATATAACTGATACTGAGTGACTGTGTCTGGCAGTCTAGGTTTTGATGGAACTAGCTGAGTTTCATACTGAACTGAGTGACTGTATCTAATAGTCCTGAATTCTGTAGAACTATCTGAGTTCTATTACTGAAACTGAGACTAACAGTGGGAAGTAGTCATCCAACCGATATGCCCCAAATAAGATAATATAATTGAGTTGGGGTCCAATTTGTAACCCCAATAGGAAGGGTATTAATACCGCGCCACTGATAAGGACAAGCTGTGAGTAATCCCTCATCTAACAGGTACTCTAAGGAGAGCAGTGGGACCCTCATATAACATGCTAAGTCATCTCATCTACCCTCAACTAGCAGGTTTGATGTCTCAATCTAAGCTGACTACGAAGTTCTAGAGTGCAAGGATTGCTTGTAAGAATCACACCCTCTAATAACAGGTGAGTTCCCATCCCTGGGCTTACTGGATGCTGAATCCTACTTCCATCTAAATATACACTGAACATGATTTACTGAATTCACTAGACTGAGTTCACTAAGTCTCATTTACTGACGAAATATTACTGAGATCTGATAACTGACTAAGATTACTGAGATTACTAAGATTACTGAGTTTTCCTGAGTCATGAGATTGACTGAATTCTACTGAACATGGCTTGACTGAGAGTATCTTAAAAATTGACACTGGCTTTAGGCACACAACAAAATTATCGGGTACAAGTACCCCCAGGACTCGATAGCATGAAACTGACAAGACATGATACTTCTTGATATATGATCATAGACAACAATTCATAGTACAATTATTGGGAATTTTCATGAAGTATTCGTATGCTATAAGCTTACACATAAATAGGAATGCATGTAAACATATTATAATTTCATAATCCTAATCTTATGAGCATTACGTCAATTTATTACAAAGCATAACAATAATGTTGGACTCATATCAAACATAAGGGATAAATATGGATTCATCAATTTTGGTCACAAATGAGTCATAAGGCATAATTCCTATTCTCTTAGGCATTTTATCAAACTCCTTGCATGCATATCTTTAGGCTTAGGCATGAATATTGAAATAATACATCATGGCAATATTTTATACTTCCAATGCAATAACTTTAACCACATGCTAACATATTTTCATGATAGTCATTAATGACTTCAACAACATAAACATGGATATAATTTAATTCATACCATGGAATCTAAAGTTTATATTTCAAATAAGGTTTCTTGAGCTTTATCGGTAAAAGAAACCCATGAATCAACACTTGATATACCTGGGTGGATGATTTCTTGAAGATTGATGGAGGAAAGCTTGAATTCTTGCCTTGGGATTAGACACTTAGGGTTTCTTATTCTTGGAGATTGATCTTTGAGAGAAACCCTAATTTAGTATTGTGGATGAATAAAGAAGTTATAATATCGGTATGGTATAATTAAGGGTTAAAATGGGTGTAAAAATACCCAAATACCCTTTTAAAAATAGCTTAAAATCGTTGATCAAAAGTGGCAACGGTTTGGGCGACGGTCCATCACTGGATCGATGGTCCGTTGGTCCTGACCGTCGCACTTGACTAGAACCTGAACTTTTTGCCCCGTCTGTGATAGTTTGGGTGACGGTATGTCACTGGCTCGACGGTCCTCCGGTCCTGACCGTTGCACTTGGCCAGAACCTGAACTTCCTGTCTTGTCTGTGATGGTTTGGGCGACGGTCCATCACTGGCTCGATGGTCCATCGGTCCTGAACGTCGAACTTGACCAGA
Organism: Capsicum baccatum var. pendulum; assembly: GCA_030864225.1. Classification (NCBI taxonomy): domain Eukaryota; kingdom Viridiplantae; phylum Streptophyta; class Magnoliopsida; order Solanales; family Solanaceae; genus Capsicum; species Capsicum baccatum. The sequence goes on along the minus strand of CM061558.1, from coordinate 182,843,659 downwards.
AGTTGGGTTTACTAACTTAGTTGCGATGGGTTGGGCGACGGTCCGTCGCTAGCTCAACAGTCCGTCGGCCTGACCGTCGCTTCTGGGCAGTTCTGACAGTTCTCTGTAAAATGTCCATAACTTTTTACTCCAATACCGGATTTAGACAAAATTAATATCATTGAAAAGTTAATTCAATTTTTTATATGATAAAAGTTGAAATTGGAGAAATTCTATCTGATTTAAACATTAATCGTTTAGTAAGTTATTACTAACTCTTCTGGAGACTAGATTTGACCTAAAAAAAGTTTGGGGTACTACAGTCAACATCTAGTCATTCTTAACCAACTAGTCAATAACTAGAACATAGCCAAAATTTATTACTAACCCATGTTTATCAACTAGCCAATATTTGTTTCTAGCCATTACAAACTCACTAATCATCTCTGGTCCAATAACTACTTATCACTAATTATTTACTATTTAATTTATTGACTAAACGCCATTTAGTAACTTGCATCACTAATCCACAAATCCTCTTGAAAACTATTTATCATTATCAACTAAATCATTATCACGAACTAATCATCATTGCAATAAGTCTTCATTTACGCTAAACATCATTATGGTTTAATCTTCATAATTACTAGTCGCCAATACCACTAGTCCTCATTATTGCTAAGGTTCAACTATACATAAGTTATTATTAACCTCTTAATTAATATTCACCACTAATCATTTTTTCAATCTTAAATCAACAACTATACCACTTTATACCTTGATCACCAGAAAACTATGATCGGCATCTCTAATTTCAATATTATACCCAACAGCACATGAGCATAAATAACATATAGTTGCCATACATAGCGCTAGTGAACTCGAACCGGTAGATATATTCATAGGAACATTAATAATCATTCTTCGGCCTTGCTAGGTATATATGTATCATCATAATCATCCTTCGGTCTTGTCAGGTATTATCATGTCATCATAATATCCATCGATCGTACCGAGTATCATCATATTATCATAATATTCTCCGTTTTTGTCGGGTATCATCATAATATCCTCTATCCTTACCAGTATCATCATATCATCATAATATTCTCCGGCCTTATCGAATATCATTATATCATCATAACATCCTCTGGCCTTTCCAGGCATCATAATATCCTTCGGCCTTGTCGGCCATCATCATAATATCCATATTAATATTAATAATAAAGAGCAATCCCCATGAGGGCTAAAGTAAAAAATAAGCCCTGCGAGGGATAAAGTAAATAACAAGCCCCATGAGGGCTAAAGTAAAGAACAAGCCTATGAGGGCTAAAGTAAATAAACATAAAAGGAGAAGCAAGAAGAGCATACCTCCATATTTTCTTGTTCATCATCAATGTCACATTATCAATAAGTGTATATATATGTAACATGAATGTTATAAGTGATAAGTCAATAATCTAGTCCATTAGACCATGAGCATAACCATAAGAATTATAATGAGAAATGGCCCACAAGTAACCTATTCATTATCCCACCATTAGCATAAAGAAAGTTATCACTGACTTGAGCAATATCAAATCTATGGCATAATCTATAGCTTATTCGTAGCATAGTCGATATTGTACTTTATGGCTTAAGCCATGTTATAGCCAAGGGCCCATTCAATAAGGTGTTTGTTGGTCCAGTCAATAGCCAAGAAATGTCCTAATCATTAGACCGAGTAATAGCCACATCCATGGCTTAATGAATAACATGGTCATGGGCTTCTTTAATAGCATAAACAATAGCTCATTATGGCATCATCAATAAATCTACTATCAAGGTTCCTCAATATTGCCCCAAGCGACATTTTCTAGGTATTTCATAAACATCTATAGGCCTCATGAAGACTACCTCAATCTTGGTTAAGATGGTTCAAGGCCATTTCTAAATCCCCCATTATACCTTCTAAGTTTATTTATACCCCGGACTAGTCTAAGGTATCTAATTCAACTCTTAGATGTAAAGCAAGCCACCATTAAGTCCAAGGCAGGGATCCTACTCAAATACTATCACTAAGACTATTAAAACTAAAGCAACTTCATTAGAGTAAGCATCTAAGGTCTATCTTGCCCTAAGCATGAGTGATAAGGTCACTTCCATCTAACCAAAGTAGTTCTAAGCATTCTCATGTTAAGCATAAGACATTAAGTCTAATCCAATAAGGTTTAAGACAACAAGCTAGGCATTTCACTATATGGGTCCAAATGACCTAAAAGATCCAACTAACCACAAGTCTTGAATAATCATCAACCAATACTTAAAACCCTTCCCAACCTAACAAGATATCATAATTATATTATGACAAAGCTCATTCTAACATAGGATAAACCTAACCTACCTTAAATTCAAAGAATGCTCATCAATCTGCTAAACCTTCATTTTTCCCTTTTGTGAAGCCTCTTCAAGATTCAAACCTATCAAAAATATAATCTACTCATCAACACGAGCATAACGATACCCATACTGCATAATTATGCTTCGGGTCCAGAAATGATACCAAAAATACCAAGTGAGTCTCATCTATGGAAAACACATTTTGAGGACAACCCACAGTTCATACACCATCAAGGAATCATAACCCTCAAGAAATAGGTGAAACTAAGCTTATTTGGGGCTAAAATCAAGCCCTCAAGCTATTTGGGGTTTTGGTGGTCAAAAATTCAAGAAATTCAAACATGGATTCGAAGGATTCATACCTTAAATCAAAATATATTTGCACTAAAAAATGTTAATTAAGCTCCCAAGTTACCCACAAGACTCAATTTGGAATTATCTCACCCTTATAGGGCTTTTAGGTCTCAAATATGAAGAAAAAATGGTCAAATCGCGACTTGGGAGCCTATTTATAGCTCCTTCAGACATGGAGATGCCAAGATCACCATAGTCCTTGCCGCGATCGCCATGGCGCCAGTACTAGCAAAGTTAAAACTTATTTTGACCGTTGAAACTCATTTGGACTTTGATTTTTGCAAAAAGAATATTGTAACCCCACTAAATTCGACGTTTCAAGTGCACTGAATTTGGATTTTATATCTAAGGTAGTTTAGGCCAATTGTCGGTCCCACATTCATATTTTTTTATTTTCTCACTTTTCGACCAATAGGGCAAAATAAGCTCAGGTGCATTGGGACCTGAACCAAAGGGTTTACCTAGTCGAAAATTTATATTTCAGATCTACTAGCACAATCAAAATTTACATTTGAGATTATTTTATTAGATTTTTTGTTCGATGTCCATTTGGAACCAGCGAAGACTTCTAAACATAGCATTGGTTCTAAAAACCAAAAGAACTGTTCGCTAATTGAACTATCTGTCTCAACAAGTCATAAATGGCTTGGGTTAGTTATGAAGAAGCCCTAACCGTAAAGATAAGTGGAAATATGAAAAATAACCAAAAGGGTCATTACATACTAGGATTGTGTTTTATCTGACCTCCTAACTCCGCAAACTTATCATGCTCGTCAAACTATCATAGTACTTTGAATGCAAAATCTAACAAGTTACGTATCACTAACCATATCTTGACACCCTTTGGTGAATTTCACTTATCTCCTCTCGATCTTAGAATTTTGCATTACTAACCTTTGTCTTAGATCTCAAATTAACTATCTACTCTCGGTCTCAAGTTAATTAGATGAAGACTGATATATTTAAATTACTATTGTGATATTCTTTCCTAATAGCAACATCTCTCTCAATTTAATATCGAATACAGACGGGTCTTAGCATCTGCAGTCTCTAAGAAAACAATCAATATGAAGAAAATCATAATACATGCATTAACACCGATCAAGAAAGACTTTGCACTTCTTCTACTTCGTTATTCTATTAGGGTTCCCACAATCCTAGTTAAGAGGTTTTAGCCGCTCATGTTTGCAAGAGCAACCACAAAATTCATAATAGAAAGCATGTGAACAATCTTGCAATAAATAAAGAATGAAAACCAAAATCTCAAATTAGTCTCAAACCATAAAAGTCAAGAACAAGAATTTCAAAATCAAAAGTGTATCTCAATATATAATGTTATAAGTATGTAAAGTGTGTAAATTAATAACAAAACAACAATGGAGTACTTACAGGATACATCATAAAATCGAAAAATCCTAACCAAACCAACATAGGAAAACTAAGTCGACACCTACCCATGATCCCACTTACGGGTCGTAGGTATTACCTACAGATACTAGGTGGGTTCGTAAGTCTCAGGAAAACTTTCAGGCTTCAGATCATCTACTTACGAGGGGTACTTATAGGGGTTGTAGGTACCACTCTCGCCTCATAAGTAGGCCATTTTAGGTCTCAAAACAAAAATCAATTTTCAGAACCTTCTTCTGTCACTTACGAGACTATTTACGCCAATCGTAAGTACCACTTATGATCCGTAAGTGTCCTTCTGCAACTTTTCATCATCTTTTTGTCCTTTTCTGCTCCACAACCTGTTTTTCTGTAAAACCAACACAAAAACACATCAAATCTAACAAAAAAGACCTAAGTACTTTCATAATTTCTAGTTTTAAGCATCGAAAGTGCCATGAAATCATGACACATCATGTATTCAAAAGAATGTGATGTATCTGCATAAAATTAAGTGATCGTTTGATCGGGTGTAGAAGAATAGTGTAAAATATGATGTATTAGTAATGCAAGTATTAGGTATGCTTGTGTTAGCTATACTAAGATTATTTCTTATGCAGTGCTTGATTTGTTGTGTTAAAAATAACTTGTTTTGCATATTTTTAGATAGAAAAAATATTTATAAAATACCCTCCACAAATATAATGAAAATGATGTGAAAAGGATTTTGAGGGGCTATTGTGTCTTTGTTCATGCTAATGCATGCATTAAAGTCCTTTGATTGCTAATATCAAGGGTTTTCCATGTATTACTATTGCATAGCATACAAAGGTTAAAAAAGTGTACCAACTAAGGTATCAGTAATACACAGAGTTAATGCATGCAATATTTTTTCTACTTCATCCTACCAAATAATTCCTAAGTGATGTATCCGGAAGTGTGATGTATCCATGAGACTATATCAAGGATTTTTAATAATATTAAAAAGAATTGAAATAGAGAGTAATTATCTCCAAAAGGATTGAAATTCTTATATTCCTTCAATGCTTTCCATATATTCCCTCCGTTACATTCACTTTTATTATTTATTTAATTTGGACTTTGCACATTTTTTAAGAAATAATAATTGATATGAATATTTTGTTTCAGTATCCATATTAATAGATGTTTAGCTTTAAATTTTGGTAAATGATTTTCTGGGAATATGTTATTACTGATATTCATGGTAAAACACAAACAAAAATTATGTAATTCTCTTGATATGCTCAAAGTGAAAATATACTTTTAGAAAGCATGATATTTTTAGAGTACCAAATATCATGATAAAAGCATTTTTACTAACTAGGAGTTAATTAATAAAATCTATGAAGCATGTTTTACAAACCAAAGGCACAAATTTCTTCTAATCTCGCTGTTATCCGTGGTTATATTATATTTATCTGATTTGACTACGTTTTGATGCGATTTATCCTTTTCTCCATTATAAACTAAAGTGTGTGTTGGTTTGGGGTTGGAGGGGGAGGGGGTTAGAATTTTGGGAAAAAGATTCCATTTTTAGGATAAAAACTTTCACTAAAATGGTGATTTTTCAAAGTAAAGTCATGCGGTAGCAACTCTCCTATTTTAATTCCACCAACTAGTCATTTTTCAAAATTGTAGAGAATGTGTATAAAAACGATACAAAATGTGTATAGAAACTATATAGTTAAAAAAAAAATTATAAAATAGAATAGTATTGATATAAGATAAATATGGACACTGTGTTATTATTGTATAAAATACGTATATATAAAATATAAATATATATAGAATATGTATATATAACAATCGTGTATATTATATATATATATATATATATATATATATATATATATATATATATATATATATATATATATATATATGATATCTTGTATAAAATATGTTATTTTTATATAACAAATCAAATTACATTGTTTTGTATCTGATTAATAAGAAAAAGTTACAATTACAATATTATCAGTTTATATTTAGTGATTAAAACAAAAAAAAAATACTACAAAATTTTATAATCAAGAAAAGAATGAAGCAGCAGCTTCCACCAAAAAATATAACGATTTTTTTATAAAAAAAAAACACAATAGCCGCACAAAAAGTCTCCGCCAATAGCGAAATGGCTAGAAATGGATTTTAAAATTCCATGGATATTTGTGTCGATTTTTTTATCCGAGTGGTTGTATGCGTCTTTTTTCTAGAATTTTAATTTCTGTGAGACTCCGAAAGTAAAAGTAAAATCCATAAAAATAATTTATTTTTATCCTTTTCTAGGAGCTTCCACCCTCTTTTATAACCTTAGTCACTCGAACTCCACAATCTTCATGTCGGAAGTAAGGAATGCTTACCATCTGAGCAACTCTCTCTTGTTAGTAAATTTATTTATTTTATCTGTGTGTAAGTTGTAACACTCAAGAGCCTCAAACCTAGCAAATATATATGATGAAGCATAGCCTCTGCTTTCTTCTTCTTCTTCTTTTTTTTTTTTTTTTTGACAAAATTAAACCTAAAAAATATTCTGAAATAATTCGATTTAATTAATTGCACAAAGAAAGAGTTGAAAGGGTGTTTTTATATCATCAGCGGTCATGTCATCATATGCATGATGAAACAAGGTGATTAACAAAATGAAAATTAAAGTATGAAAATCAAAGCAGTCAAAATAAATCTACTATGCAAGTCAATAAACCTTGATATTATAAGTCAACGAGATAGATATGCACGGGCCCAATGTTTATACACTTGGTTAATTATTTTTGTATGGAATAGTGATCTGGTGATAAAAGTCAATATCAAAATAACAGAAAACAATTTAATACATATAGCAATTTTGTATTTTAGAATTGGATATTACAAATAACTTAATTATATTATCCAAGTATATCAACCATATTGATCTAAAGCTGGACAGAAAAGGTATGGGAGACCATGTTAATATACTCACAACATCATCTTTCCAAGAATGCGTTGTCAAACTGTCGATCTGATGTGTAAAGTTATCCCCATGAACTGTCTGCTACTGTAAAGTCACATTCTGTGTATGAAATTGAAAATTCTGATTTAAGCAGGAAACACAGGAATGAATAGATATATAAAATCAACGGCTTCTTTGGATGAAAGACTTCCTAATCAATGTTGCAGAGTAAGTAATCCTGCCAACAATTCTTTCCAACCTTGAGAGTTCTCTTATATATGATTTTCCCACATCTATAAATAACACAGAACTCATTTTGTGAGCTGCAAATAGGATCATAAAATTAAGATTTGACAACAAGGGGTTGCTCAAGTGGCACCTTCCACCTCCAACCTTAACGAATGAGCGAAACTCCTAGGGAGAGTTAATAAAAAAAAAAAATTAAAGTTCAATTTTTCAAAAAGTAAGACAACAAATCATAATCCTTCTAACCACAACAATACAAAGTTTATTATGGTTCGATAAATCATGTAAGGTCTAAAGTCTGTTGGGGCTTTAAGTGCAAAATGTGAATACAGCGTGGGCTTTAATGAAAAAAGCATAAAGAGAGAAAGTGTGTGTGTATATATATATATATATATATATATATATATATATATATATATATATATATAAAAGTATGAATGACAAATATATGACCAAAAAAATTGAAAAAAATAATAATTAAGTGAAATACTAATTATTTAGTGGCACCTCTTCAAAAGAGGCTCGTTGAAAAAGAAAAGTGAACAAAAGACAACCTGATGTATTAAAGATCCTGCTATGTGCAGAATCCGAGGAAGAGCTCCACCATAAGACAGAGAAAAGTATGATTATAAAATTGACTATGACAGACAAACCGCACATTAAGCGAGGCAAAACGCTCAACAAGTTTTGAATCTCGCTTCAGTGCTTAAGCACGCTTTAAGCGTGAATTTGATAACACTAAATTTGAATAAGAAACTTTAAGGTATACTTCCTAGTTTTATTATAAGAAGTAAGCTTTACATGAGACCAAATAAGAATTTTAATCTTCTTGATAATCTATCAAAGTATTAGCGAGTACCAAAGCAAGTAATGAGGGGAGAAAAGACATGAATGAAAACAACATAAATTTTTTATATCCTTTACCCTATTATCAGTGGAGCATCATTACTATGAAGAGTTGTTTTGTTCTGAAGTAATTTTTACCTTTTAAATTTGCATAAATTCTCCCTTTCCAATCTAATTATGAAGTGAAATGTCATTTGTAGCCTCCATAATTATGGATAAGTAAAAGAGTACTGGTAGCTAATAGATTTAAGTGTCTTGACGGTGACTTTGAAGTTACTATTATTTTATTGTAGTTGTGATCCATTTTTCCTGCAATTTGTTCATACAAGCAAGCAATTAAGACTCGACAACAACATACCAGTGTATTCCCACCTAGTGGAATTTGGGGAGGATAAAATATACGCAGAACATACCACTACCTCAGGTGATGTAAAGAGATTGTTTCCGATAGATCCCTGGCTTAGAACCAATAATAATATAACAAACACAAAACATAAATTCATATAAGCCTGTACAGTATGCAAAATAAACTAACAATGCTAGCCACAAGATAACACTAGGGCCACAAGATAATTTGAATCTGAACCATTACAGTCAATAATGATAAAGCTACCACAAAAATAATATCAGTTCTTCAAAATCTGCAAAAGCTTCCTTTAAAAGAGATCAATCTAATCACTCCATTTCAAGCCTTAGAGAATCCGACTAAAAAGCCTAAATTAGCGAATTCACCTCCCTCTGAGTCCGATTAGAAAAACAGGGATGAAAGGCCTAGTTTTCAATGAGCTAGTGGGATTCAAGTATGAATTTGAATTTTCCTCGATCCGGACTTATTACCGTAATCAATTCACTACCAGTGCCCATGTGGCTGAGGTTGTCCCGAAGCGGATCACCCCGATGCCTGTAATGAAAGGACACATAGCTACTTGTGAATTGTGATGATGATAGTTTAACCCGACTGAAAAAGGTTTTAAATCTTCAAACAATGAATATGGACTTCGCTCAAACATTTCAATCTCCATCTTTGTATACATCAACTGTACAACATAAATAACATCAAAAATATATAACAATACATAGTATATTCTCATAAAGTGAGTGAGGTCTGAAAAATTAGAAATATCCATAAGATTTATAAGAATGCTTGGAAGCACAAAAATGCAATACACCAAGAAATATATAGAATGACATTAAACTAACCAATTATTTCAAGTTGGATTATAAATGCTGGTTAATTATTCACAAGCCATCTAACATATGAAGATTTCATTACATTAACTTATTTTAAAATTATTGTAAGAGAGTAATACTTCCTAAACTGAATTTGGAAAGAGAAGTATGCATTCATTTATTTTATGAATATTAACAAAGGCTGATCTAGATTGAACTATATTTTTTGAAACATGCATGAGAAAGCAATATTTTAGTTAAAAAAGGCAACAGAAAATGAAAATATAAAAACACAAATAAGATACCAATTTACATTCACATGAAAGAACATGAGAATCATTTCAATTTTGTTTGGTAGTCCTGGCTCAATGACCCATGACTTTCTGCAAAAGCAAAATATGTTGAGAATGATAATGTTTTCAGTATGTGCTAAGTTCCTCTCCTCGAAGGATCTGAACAATTTGCGGTGCTTAACTTTTTCTCTTATCAACATCCTTAAGCTAGCATTATCAAAGGAATTTATAAACTTTAGTAACAGGATAAAAGCATTTTTCAAACTATTTTTCTCATCAAATATAATCCTAACAGACTATAGAAGACTAAAACCATCCACCCAGCCATATTTATTTGAGTATTTAAAATTTCTTTTCCTTTTCAATCTCTGTTTCGTTAACAAATAGGACAATTAAGTTATTTTTATAGAAATTTCAATAAAATCTGTAAATGAAAGAATTAGATCCTAAAATACTAAAAGAAAATTGTTTGTTCGCCTACCTTTCTCTTTATATCATTGAAAGAAAACACATAAAATAACCATTATAGTAAGTTGCCCATCAGTACATGACTTTATTTCAGCCTTTCTCACTCTCAATTCATCTACTTAGATTAGATGTGATCATAAACTCTGTTGATGCGTACAGTTAAGTGAGCAACAAAGCCCCCACAAAGAAAATGCAGATCTTTTCTAGGAAACTATCACGAACTCCGCACAACATAAAATAAATGTGTATATTATACAATATTAATTTAAGACTCTGTATATAATGTGTATATAAAAAAGAAAAAATTAGGATCAGAAAATTGTACCAAATATTAATATATGAGTCATCGAATCATGCAATGTTTAATGTAGAAAAATCAATCACTGTCATGAGTACACTTATATAATCATTAGGTTCTTAAAAAAACATTAAGTGCAACTAGAATATAGAGAAAACAAACATTGTAGGAACTTTGATCAATATTTACTAAGAACATGTGATAACCTTCATATTATCCCTAAAAGAATGTGAAACAGCTTTAAGATTCAGAAAAATAAAACATTAAATTCCAAGCGTTCCAACTAGAAGGATAGAAGCAATAAAAGATATCACTTTAAGCTGAATTGGCCAATTCAGTATCGACGTGTCTTTTAATAGAAATGGGGTGATAGTTTAGGTAGACAAATAGAACAATGAATAATTGAGGTATGAAACTCGTAGTGAGTATTTAGGTCTGTTTACCAGTAATTTTATATTTTATGGTAAAAAAAATATATATTTACCTTGAATATTCCATGTCTGAAGCTACTTTCTCTATATGCACTATATTCAGGTTGTTGATCCCAGCAGAAATTGCCGGCTGCTGGACCTGATGTAAAATTAGAGGCACAGAATCCGCCCATAAATTTGTCTGATGCATTAGCTAGTTTAGGACATTTGCCAGGCTCATCAGCATGTTCTATGGCCATCTTCTCACGGTTTCCACCATCACCTACAGTTATATGAACGGGACTGTAAGATTTCAGTTTGTAGTTATAGACTTTGCTGGTCCTTTCATAGGCTCCCTGTAGATTTCTTCAATTAATCAATATTTGATATATAGGTATGTGGTTATGACAAAATAACAAAATGAACATTCATCTTTCTACGCTTAGAATGGTACAACGTAGTTTATGTTCTCTCGAATATTGATATATTAGTCTTGTACTTACGTGACAATTGAAGACTAAATCGACACCATACTCGTACAACAACTCTTCCATCGCAACCTTCATGCATTTAGCTTCTCGATAATGTGCCGTGTAAGTAGAGTACCACGGAGGATGCCAAGTGGCAACCAGCCATGGAGTTACTATCCTATCAACCTTAGACAGGTTCTTCTCCAACCACTTGTATTGATCATCTGTAATCATAAGCTTAGAAAATCAGAATACATTACTAAATTTAGCTGAACCGTAAAGAAATAAAAACATGACAAAAATCAGTTGATAAATGATTTGAGATATTTTGTCGAAGTTGACTAAAAGCATACTAAAGGGGAAAGAGTTACAAAATTGAAGATAGCTTGAGCTTTAGTTTACTTGATTTATAATAGGCGACATATCCCTCGAGCATGATGAAGTGTATGCCTCCTGCATTAAAAGAATAGTAAAACAGCGTTGATGATCTACTTTCTTTTGACGTGAAGCAAAGAGAGAACGATATTCTGCAAATATCTAATTTCCAGCTTGTTCTTCTATCTCATGGTTCCCCATCATCTTTTGAAGAAATTATAGGAAGTTCAGTAACATTTGTTTGTGGAAATAGAGAATTAACACTCTTGGCATAAACACAAAAGTTCACATTCACGAAAAGATTGAAAGAAACACTGACCAGATGTAATATTTCCATCGTCTAGTGTCGTCATAGAATTTGACATCACTGTATTGAGAACTCTGAAATCAGGAGCAACGACATCTTATGGTCATTACACACAAACAATGAAATCAAATTTTCAATTCTATCAAGAGAAAATAAAAAATGGTCATATCATCAAACAGGTTGGATGCATATACTAAAATTTAAACTTTCTGAGCAGTAAAGCAGTTGCTCTCAATAACAAAAAAAAATCTATAATGAAATCAAATGTAAAACAGAGGAACATAAGATGAGAAGAAGAAAATCAACCAGAAAACAGAGATCGAAATAGATAAATCAATAATCTCTTTGTTAATTCTTATCAAATTTTAAGAAACTCCATCCTTTTAAATATGTTTAGAAATTTGAAAAGAATTGAGAAAATTGAAGAAAAAATAGAGAAAGCTTACCTGCAACTGAAATAGAAGAGGAAGAGACCTAAACGATTGTAATGAAAAGTGGCAAGAAAATAATTCCTAAAGCAAATGTACCTGACACAACCACCGATAATAAATCTTGATGACCAGTAGATCGAAGAATAAAAAGAGCGTGAAAAGAATAACTGCAAACTCAAAAGATCTGGATGACTCACTAGATCTGAATACAAAGGTCACATGACAGCCTTCCGTAACTTTGTCAGAAATGGATCTCTTCACTGTACTATTATTTTTTATTGTTGTTGTGTTTCCGCCGAGAATGATGATGAAAGCAGCCGTTCATTGTTCTGGTTAGAAATTGTTTCTAGAATGTTTTGGAGAAAGTGGATAGCTATCTGTCATACATATTAACTATTTTACCCTCAATAATGAATATATTCATAAATTTGTCCTTGGTCGTCCAAGGATTCTCCTTTCTATATAGTACTAGTTGCTTAAGGTTCATACTAAGCTCGAGCCAAATTTCATGATATACGAATGTATGATTTTAATTTAACAAAAAAGTATAAATTAAGTCATATTTTTTTATTACATAATTAATTTAATTTATTTATACACTGATCATGTCTTGTTTGTATCAAACACATTAAAAAAGAGAATAAATATTATTAAGAAATAATAATTGCTTTGATTGAAAATGAAACTATAACTTTGAAGTTGCATAAACTTTACTAAAATGTAAAAAAAAATAAAAAATAATGCACTCTATCTATTTCATTTTGTTTTACATTTTTTTATTTGATACTTCTATTAAAAAGCTATTTAATAGGGGTTTGTTTATTTATCTCGATAATTATATTTTAAAAGTATATGATTGACAATTATTGGACAATGACCAAATCCCCAAAATCTCACTTATATTAAGTAGTTATATAGTTACTTAATGATAACAACAATATTGGAAGAAAATAATAAAGCTTTCGTGATTTGCTAAAATAATACGTAAAAAGATAATTTTATTTTTAGTACAAGGGTCATACAAAATGAAAGAAAAGAAGAGAAAAAAGTACTACCTAATTCCTTTTCACTTGTTTCTTTGACTTGACAAATAACTTAAAAATTCAAATATATTAAGTGCAAAATATACGAAATTATCTAAGCTCGAGCCCAAAATTAGAAGTGAAAATCTAGATTACAATTTATTTATCTTTTAAATTTTTTACTTGTTGGAAATTGAACCAGCGGCGAAAGCTTAGGCAGTCAACTAATTGAGCTACGAATATTTTTTTTCTATAAAAAAATATTTTTTTCTATAAAAAAATAATTTTTTTTTAGCTATTCCTAGGAGCTTCTATCATTTTCAGTCCACTGATGGGTGATATTAGTATTCGAGCAACTCTTTTTATCCTCTATCAGGTTGTGTAGTGACATGTTACTTTTATTCCTTTTGTTTCATTTTAATTGTCATTGGCTTTTCTTTTCATGCCCATTAAGGAAAAATAACAAATACAAAATGTGCTTTGTTAAGTTGTCCCTATTAATTAATTGATTTTTTTTAATCCTTAATATAACCTTTCAATGATCACATTTCACTTTTCGAAAGTCAAATTTCATGAACTTTGAATAACATTTTTAAAATGCATGTTTTCACATATTACTATGAGAAGGATTGCAACTTATAGTATTTTTCATATAATTTCGAACATATAAATTTTAAACATTAAATTATTCCAATTCAATAACTTTTATTTTGAATTTTTAGAACGATAATTTTCTTAAAAGTTTTATCAAAGGTCAGAATTTCTTAAGCATTTGAAGAGGATTTTGAAGTTCTCTAAACTTATCAAAATGAATGTAGCAATCCAAATAATAAAGAAATATATTAGAGGTAAAAATCAAAGATATGAAAATGTTATAGTACATGTGACATCACTTTTAAAAAGTTAGTTTAAAAGATCATGTATTTACCAAAAAATTCTTTAACTTTTATGTAGTATAGAAAGTAATAAAAGACAAATATAGGGGCAATATTTTAAGAGAAAGTTTTTAGTTGGTAAGACTTAGTTGGAATGTAATTAAGGACCACCAAAAAGTTACATTCTCCCTTATATATTATAAAATATATTATATTATAATAAAAAAACTAGATAATAATAGGCTCGTTTTACGGGCCCAATATTGTAACCTTAATATTGCATGTGTTTGATTAATTTTTTTTTAAAAAAAATAAACTAACTTGGTAGGGTTATTAGAATGGTAATGATGCATTAATATTGCTCGACAATAATATTGTGATTAGTTGTGATGATTGTATTAAAATAACATCAAATGGTGTACTAAAAGAGTATGGAGTGGTTTGATAAGGCTTATAAGAATAATATCAAATATGATGTATTAAATAGAATCATATTAAATATGGTATGCTAACATAATATAGCAAACCATATTAATGTATTATATTCAAAAAAATCAAGAGACAATTTAGTTTAGTAAGCAAATAAAATTTCTAAAATAATTTGCCTATGCAGTGAAATGATATACAACTACCTCAAACGAAGATAACCAATGGACATTACAAAAAAAATGACATGATATAATCAATTATAGTAATTCAAATTGTGTTTTAGGTAACTTAATTAAAATGACATCAATTGGTGACAAAATAATAAACATTTGGAGTCATGACAAATTGGTTATACGTATGTCAGGGGTATATCGAAAACAACTTCTCTATTTCACCTCTGAGATAGTGATACAGAATGTGTACACTTACCCTTCAGACCCCACTTTGTAGGAATATACTGAGTATATTATTGTGTATAATTTTCATAATGTAGAATCTAAAATTTTAAAAAGATAAATTCAAAAGACAATATATTAATAACTAAAAATTACTCATAAAAATTGAGTACAAAAATTACATATTAAATGAGTTTATGTCATATATATTATTAGTGTAAAAAAAGTTACACTATTAAGCTTTAGTTGTTATAGTCTTAAGCTTTATTTAATTGTTGTAGTGTATAATTTAGTTTACTCTAGAACGGCAATTCTCATTTTTCATGAATACTTAGTTGTCAAGTTATACTTTTATTATTACCTTTAACTTGAACATTTTTAATTTAAATTAAATGAATATTTAATTTAATTTAATTTGTTTGTTTGATTTTGATTTAATACAAAATTTAATAAAAGAAAAGAAAAGCTTTTAAATTTTATGTATCAAATTAAAGTCACATGGAATATACCAAAATGTATCTTAATCTAGTGAAATTAAACATAGCATGAAAAAGTTAAAATTGAAGATCACTATCAAGGAAGGAAAATATATATTTTTTCAAATAGACTTCAAAAAAAAGGTAAAATAATAAAAAGTACCTAATAAGTATTTATAATATCTTTTTATCATTTTATTACAATAATTATTTTTTGGAGTAATCAAATATGTAAAGTAATAGTAATTAATATGTTGTATCCAAAAAAATTAAAAGAATTAACAACTAACAATATTACTCCATAAAAGGGGAGTAGAAATAAGTATATGCACGCCTACAATTCTATAAGAAAAAAAAGAAGGGTAATAACACAAAATATTTAAGAAGAGTATAGTGGAGAGATGTGGGTCCACATGAGATGTCATGTCACCTGCGATGAAATAAGTATTTAAAAAGAGATACTTTGACTTTTTTTCATTACAAATTTGGAGCCAAGCATTGAAGCATAAATAAGTATGTAATGCACAATGATTTTTGAAATGACCATGATGCCCTTGGTTGTTCCAGTTATTCACCTTTTTGTGCTATGCACGGCCCAAATTTATTTTTGTTTGATAATATTTCATGTTTTATTGTTAATTAAACATCTTATAAACCTTTAAAATGAAACAAATATAAATATGTTTTTTGTGTTATGATAAAAAAGAGATAAATTTTTATATATTATTTTTCTTTTTCATTATGTTTATTTATTTTTGAGATCTTAGTAATATCTCAGAATTATCAATCATTTTTTAATAATACTTATCCAATCTGACACTTTGCATAATAATTTACAGTATATTAATTTTTTAACCCGATTTATAATATTATTATATAGGTTTTAGATTTTTTATTATTTTTAAAAGATTTGTACACCTCTAAATTTAAAAATTGATCAAATTGTCCTAAAAGTATTATTTATAACATAATTTTCTTATTAAATTTTAAATATATAGCTATACTTTTTTAGTATTTTTCAATTTTTAGAAAAATTTAGTTTCATTGTAATAGAAATTATTTATCTCATATTTTTTCTCTCGTTTCGTTTCTTTGTTTATTGAAAGAATTCTTAATTATATATTCATATATTTTGAATTTATGCTACATATATAAAATGAATATATATTTTTTAATTTTTTTTTGAAATTATTATCAAGTAGTATATTAAAGAGGGAGGTCTTTTCATACACAATTTGAGAGTATTTTAACATTTTATTACAAAATAATAACTTGGAACAAAAATTTACAATTTTTTTGGTTGGATAGTTGCCAACTAAATGCAACTATTGAAACTCGAAACTTGTTAAAGTGATATTAATTTGAAATAGTATGATAAACATTAAATTGTAGATTACTTTGAGATTTTTATTTTGGGTTATATAGTTAAGGTGAATAGTGAGAAGTAGTGCATTTTAAAGAAGAGAGAAAAAGATTGAATGGAAAATGGAGTCCACAAAAAGAGATGGATTTTGGATAGTGAATTTGTATTGTGAAATGACTATAATGCCCTTGGTCATTCCATAATTTTTTTATTAATATAAATTTTTAAATAATTTAAGTTGTTAATCATTGTAATTATTGTACCTTTTACATAATTATCAAACAATTTATATTATTCGCTCTGTCTCAATTATAGAATTTAGAGAGTCAATCAAATTTTTACTAATATATTTTTTAAATATTTTAAGTTGTTAATCGTTGTGATCTATAGTATCTTTTAATGTAAATTTAAATAATTTATGGTATTTGCTTTATCGCAACTTATGTGACACTATTAGAATTTCAAAAATCAATCATATTTTTTACTATATGTTTTTAAAATACTAGATATTGAAGAGCCTGTTGCGGGCCCAATATTTTAATTTTAAGAAAAATAAATAATTATAATTTGCTATTTAATTATTACTCGTTAAAATATTTTACAGAATTATCATTTTTAGTTAATGTAACCAATTGTTCGTTATCAATAATATTCACTTGGAGTTGTATATATAGATACATAACTATTAAAATATAGTCAAACATGATTATATCCATAAGAACTCAATTTAATGGGAACGACAAAAATATTTTGTCTCCTTTGCTTAATAACATATATTCACTCATAAAACACTTATAATGAAACAATACAAAAAGTACATAAGAACTTTTTTATAGTCCATTATATATTATCAATAGAAATGACTCATGAAGGAATGGAGTACAATATATATATATATAATATATATATATATATATATATATATTAGTGTAAATAAATATTTAGCATCAAGTTTCGTTTATTTATTATAGCATGTGGTCCGCCTTTCTTTTAAGAACAAATCTCAATTTTATTACTTAAATATTCTTACATAACACGATAATAAAAAGTTTTTTACTCCCTTTGTTTATTTTTATTTGCTTACTATATTAAAAATAATTATTCAACTTTATTGGTTCATTTTGAATAATCAAGAGATAATTTATCATTTTGTTTATACTTATTATCAAATACTACTCATTTTTCAATACTTAGATGACTTATAATTAATATGGATAATATAGTAAAAATATTCTTTTATTTATTATTCCTTAAAAATTACAATAAGTCAAAATGGATAAGTAAAGATGGATAGTAAAAGTAGTTCACATTGTATGTTGCTTAAATTAAATTCTCACATCAATTATTATATAGATTGTAGTATCATTATAACATCTTCATCACCTAATTTAATTTTTAAAGTTTAAAAAATTATATCTTAAAAAATGTATGTGGACATTGTGAAAAGTTTAAATCTAAAATTACTTGTGAATAGTGTTGATGTAATGATGTCTCTTTTATCTTTTATTATCTTACTCAATTAATTATTATATACAACAACCGAATGTGGGGGGGGGGGGGGGGGGGGAAATTAATTTTAATTTCTTGTGAACATTTTTATTTTAATAAAATAAAATTGAAATTTTACCAAACAAAAAGGTAATAAAAATGAGTAGTATTTTCACCGTACAAACACTCCACTTAAATATAGATCAATCATTTATTTAGCACTAGCACAACATTTGTGGAGAACTGCGATAGGCATTGTGGGTTCACTAAGATATCTACAACTTAGGATACAATTAACATATGTTGAAAAAAGGTTGATTTTATTGTCATTTGAAGTTTATGGACAAATTTTAAAGCTTATAGCATAAGCTAATAATGTAGACTTTTTTTTGAAATGATGAAATTGCCCTTGGTCGTCCCACCTACCCACTCTTATATATATTAAAAATATAAAAATAAAAATCTACACCTGTGCAAATTGGCTTTTTTACTTGTGATTGTGATTGGCGTAGTGTGTCAAGGAAAACGTAATTATCTACAGGTCCAGCTATTTAACTGAATCAAGCAGTTATAATAACTGGTTCATAATGTTATATATATATATATATATATATATATATATATATATATATATATATATATATATATATATTATACACATACTAGTTTCACGAGGTCCGTACTAAGCTGGTCCAAATTCAAGATATAAAAATAGTATTTTTAATTTAAAATATAATTGGTTATATACTTTTTAATTTATAATCAACATAATCTGATGATATGTCAAACATATCTTGTTAAAAAGTTTTCCTGATTATAAAAGTTTATAATTATGTAATTAGATCATTTTTAAGGAAAAAAACATTTGTGAGAAAGAAAGTACTATCAGAGAATTAGAATATATCAAAGAGCCACAAGTAATTCAATATTTTATAAAATAACATGATATAAAATATTTAAATAATTATAATTTGACGAAAATCATAAATAAAAAATATTTATATTTTTTTGATTGTGTGAGTATCTAGTTATTTACTTATATATATAAAAAAATTCTTTTGATATTTATTGAGTTTTTATTTTGTTCTTTATTTCATGTAGCAAGAGTTTTCGCATAATTTATTTATTTTTATCTTATAAAATAATCTAATACAACAAAATATTTCAATGACTTCAAGTTTATATTATATATTATAACCTTAATTTAGAGTTTTCATACATATTAACTTCATAATAATATATAAGGATACTAAATAATAATTAAATTGCATTGATAGATTACTCCATTCATTCCATTTACTTATTGTACTTATATTCTACACATCCCCTACAAGAATATCTTCTCCATCCCATTTTAATTATTGCTTTATCTTTTTTCATGTTTGCTAAGGAAAATAATATATACAAGGTATTATTTATTAAGTTACCCTATTTATTATATGTTTTTTAAGAATTTCACAATATTAACAAGAACTATAAGAGTGTAGTTGAAAATTAATGCAAACTTTAATTTTGTATTGAAAATTATTTGGAATGATTTTTGAGCTAAATTGATTGTTAATTAAAAGGTAATTTGATAAGTGACAAGAATGGACCAATAATAAAAGTCCAAGTGGGAATGGTCTTAATCAAAATAATAAGAGAAAAAATGAAAATATATTATGAAAAGACACCATTAATTGCCATGTGTGGTAATCTTACTTAACAAAAAAAAAACATACCTAAAATACCATTGTGAGGACTACCAAAATTGATATCCTCTTATATAAGGATGTTCGTACTTTGCACGGATATATATATATATATATACACACACACACACACACACACTAGATAAGGATGTTCGTGCTTTGCACGGGCCCAACGCATAATTTTTTTTGTTTGCGTGTGTATATATATACATTTTAATAGCACAGTATCACTATGACGAACATATCATAAGATCTCAAATGTATGTTATATACAACCGTAGGAATATCATACTACTGGATGCTCACATGACTTTCATTTCACATATTATATTGCTTGTTGTCTATTTACATTGGTATATGTGCATTTATAAACCCTACAATAGAAGATGCATTTTTTCTTCCTGCTGTGATCAATCTCTTGAGCATTCATGATCAATATCTGTTAAATTAAATTTAATGATTAAATTAGTTTAGAAGTTCAAAATCCAAATCAAAAATACATTTTTTTATTGTGAAAATGCATTTCTTTACAATCATGATTCACAAAATTTTGTACACATTTATTATGTCACACAATAATAGGAGAATGCCAACAAGAGTTAGCTTTGGATACCTCTAACAACACGAACAAGTTGCTTTCTCAATTATCTGGAATACCATCTTGATCTTGATGTCCCATAGACATTTAAAGAAAGCTTCAACCTTTGCCTTACCAAAATGACACTGAAAAAAAATCAAGATTTAAAAAAGAATACAAACAAATCACAACACACCAAAAAACAGCTGTTCAAAACCGAACCGTATCCAATAAGTCACTCGCAAAATTGAATTATTGGCTTATTGGTATTGGCATATCGGATAAACGATCGGTGAACGAATTAAATTTTTTTAATTAACGACTTATGGAGTGGGGGTGGATTGCACAATTTTCTTATTGGATAAATCGTTAATCCGTTAAGAATTACTATATATACTTATATTTTTCACCTAAATATATAAAATACATATTAATTTATATTATATTATAAAATATAAATTCAAACCTAATGGATCTATATTCTAACCTAAAGGCCCATTCCTAATTAACCCTGATATAATATAAAAATTGAACACTAAACTACTAAAGTTACCAAAGCAAAGAAGCAAAACAACAGAAGGTTTTCCAACTTCAAAAGTTCTGCCGACTTTAAACTTTAAATATATTTTCAAAGGAAAGAAAACAATATTAGGGGCTGAAGTTGATTGGCTAGAAAAGAAAATCTAGAAAATAGTTCTTGGTATTAAGCATTGGACATTGAAGTACATAATTCAATTGGTGCATCCCCGTGAGCTTGTTACGATCAAATGCCTAATTTGTTGTAATGTATGTCACTTTTGTTTCAAACATATCATAATGCGAAGAGAAATTAATGTACTATAACTTGGGCGAATGAAACTTTTTGTTTACAATATTGAGAGTTCTCTTTGAAACATGTACTACATAAATTGAAAAATTTGTTATGATTGAGATTGCTAACTATTCTGTTCTATTTTCTGTAAAGTATTTGAATTCAAGTAGGAATTATGGATGTCCAATAAACCGCCCGATAATTATTTATACATTACCGAATCAGTCGATATCTTATCGGTTGGCTAGTGGATTTATATATTTTAAAACTGATAACCGTTAAGATAAATCGTTAAATGTAATGGCCCATTCGATTCGTCCGATAAGCAACCCTACTTGTATCTAACAGGATGAAGTAGCTTCTCAAAGGGAAATGCATTTTTCATTAGATGCAAGTTGTTTGCATTTGATGCCAACTTGTTGTAAGCACTATATCAGGTGTAAACTAATTTAATGACTCATTGCAGCAAGAGCAAAGTTAAATTGAGGTATAGTTTTTGGAGCAAATTACAACTATAGAGATGCACATGACCAACATAAGTAAAGAAAAATACAAAAAGCATGTAAACTTTACTTGTCAAAAAGGAAAAACAAAAATAAGCTAAAAGTCAATAGTACAAGTAGGTCAACCCTACAACTATTAATTAACATCTGCTAACAATATTAAACAAATTACATAACCACGAAAAGAATAAAATAAATGTTTTGACACTTAATAAAGTTTGGTAAGTATTGTAGTCAAGTCGAAATTGTACTAAATATGCCTTGTAAGTACCTTCATATGATTGACATTCCACTAGCTACTAATGTTGCATCGAAAAATCTTCATATGTATATCTGAATACCAAAATCAAAACTTTCACAAAAGATTGATTTTCATAGGCTAAGACCCTTTCAGAGAAATTTAAATAAACTAAAGAAATAAAGCAACACTTTTCCTATTAAAAACCATCACCCAATCTAGAGCTTAATTTATCAAAAAGAGTTTTCCTTCTACGTTTCCTTTTAGTTCATTTAAGAAAGTGAAGACTAATCAAACCAACAATCTTAAGGAACACGATATGGTCCTTCTTTTCATTGTCCTTCTCAGGTAAAATATAGAGACAAAACATTACATTAAATATCAACAATAGAGAGCTAAAAATAGATTGAATATTGCACAATCAGACAATCATTGTCTTTTCAACTCTGCTCTTATTGTTCGTTGATGTGCTAAAAGGGCTTCTTTTTTCTCAAGTGGCATCAATCTATATAATTCATGTCTTCTAGCATTTTTGTTGATATTTTTTTTTTAAAGTTTGATCAGTTTTAGAATCTTTATTACATGATATTTTTTGTGGCTCAAGTATTTGTATGAATTCTTGATTAAAAAAAAACAATACAAGTAAAAGTTCATTACACATCCATACCAAGTAATAATTATATTTATGCAAGACATATGACTTTTAAAGAAATATAAGAGACACTAATTAACAGAGAAAAATAAGCATTTCATGTTTCATATTATATTAAAATCATGAAGAAAAATATTTATAGTTAAATTAAAAAGTAAAATAAGTTGTACTTACCACAGTCAAATATATACACGAACGTACATATAGCTATCACCGAAGAGATGAAACTGCAAAATAGACAGTTCAAGATGTATATATTTAATTAGTTTTATTTTTAAATAAATATGCAAAATATTGTATAGAAAAAAATGAGCAGATCTTAAAGTTAGGTAGTATTGTGATTTTTTAAAATCTTCTTTAAAAAGATGAGCAGATCTAAGCTTGGTTTCACTGAAATATATATTTAAAAAATAATATTTTTAAAAAACCTGAATTAGCTAAAAAATAAATTTAGTTAAAAAGCCTTAGATGAAGAAGGAAAAGTAGCAACATATATTAATCTAAAACCCGACAAACGCGAAAAAACTTAGGCAATTACTGCAAATATTTTGAGAAACAAGACTTATGATGTATCATTATCTGCGTTTTACAGTTTCAAAAGCCAATTACATTATACCGATACATTTTATTAAAGCACCTGTTGAAATTAAATAGTAAAAAAATTTCATTCCTCCAAAAAACTTCTACTTATAAAAAAACCATAAAAATTATCCTTATTGTAGGAATAAATAAATATTTAGAAAAAAAAAGAATGAGAATGTAAAGAAACTTACATTCATACTGATATGTGAGAATTGAGAACTATTAATGAGAGAAGAGTTTATTTTTTGGATAAATATGAAGAGTCTTTTGGCTTTTTATTTGATGAGTCGTCTATTTTCTATTCTAGTCTAGAGAAGAAATATCATATCAATTCTAAAAGCTGGTGTCATTAATTTTGTGGTGAAAATAATAGTCACCTTGATATACTCATTATTAATCCAAAAATAATGAATTAATAAGATTTACAAAATTCTTCCTCGTAAACATTAAATTTTTTTCTTCATATATTTATTTTCTTATATTTTAAATTTCTTAAGTGAAAATTCTTACTCTGTCAAAATTTTAATATTCCATACTTCTAATATTTTAGTTTCTTTCTCAAAAAATACTATCACACATGAACTTGATGGGTTAAATTTTAAAGTTGTTAACCTATTTAAAGATATATTTATTTATTCATTATCAATTTTTTATTATTATTTTATTATATATAGTGTCATTATTTAGTGATGGAAACAATAGCCACCTTGATAGATATTTGTGTGCTAGAATAGTAATTATTATTTTTATTTAATTCTAAACTCATCATCATGAAATATTTTTTAATGTTGAATTAACTTTGGTATTTAAAATGCATGCATTAAAACTTTTCTACTTTTTATAAAAGTCTTTAACGATCTAAATCAAGTTTTGTCTTATGTTGAATTAACTTTGGTATTTTTTTCTCAATTAAATTTGTATTGGCTAGCACATCTTTTTAATAAAAAAGTATTGTATTTAAACAATATTAAAAATACTTGATGCTATAAATTATTGTATAATCACGTCAGAAAATTTAATTATAAATAACTATAGTATTTAAATTAAATTATTTATAAATCTAATTCAACAAAATACTTTTGTAGATGTTCCTTCGATTGGTGAAAGCTTATGAGGTTATTAAAGCTTCATTCAGAAGTAAGAAGACAAAATAGATTTCATTGTAAGGATTAAAAATTGGGTACTCTCTCTTATTATTATTATTTTCATTTAAAAGAACACTATAAAATTTTAAATTTAATTTCTAATTTGATTGGATAAATAGATCTTTTGTGGTGTCACTATCACTTTTTCTTATGACTTATCACTTGTATAACATTTAAAAAGTCCATATAATTAATTAAATTTACCAAAATGGTTGAGAATTTGCCAAGCCATTAAACCTTCATTGAAGGATAAAATGGATCAAAAAAATCATGTGAGGATTACCAAAATTGGAGATTCTCCCTTATATATAGTAACTAGATAGGTATGTCTGTGCATTGCACGGGCCCAACGC
Organism: Capsicum baccatum var. pendulum; assembly: GCA_030864225.1. NCBI lineage: Eukaryota > Viridiplantae > Streptophyta > Magnoliopsida > Solanales > Solanaceae > Capsicum > Capsicum baccatum. The sequence continues at coordinate 182,818,700 of CM061558.1, read as the reverse complement.
GTATAGTAGAATAAAATGAAGATGTAACAGTAAGAGACTATCCCGTTTGATTGGATCAATTGATGGAAATGATCCCAAATGTATGTTTTATACAATCATGGAAATAACATACTACTGGATGCTCACATTCACATATGATAGTGCTTGTTATCTATTTACATAGGTACATATTATCCCGTTTGATTGGACCAGTTGATGGAAATGATCTCAAATATATGTATTATACAATCATGGGAATAATATACTATTGGATGCTCATATTCCCATATGATAATGACTGTTGTCTATTTACATAAGTACAAATAATATTTATAAATTTTACAATAGGAGATGCATTTTGCTGCTGTGATCAACCTCTTAAGCATTCACGATCAAATACCAATTAAATTAAATTTAATGAGTAAAGTAGTTTCGAAGTTCAAAATGTGAGTAAAGAAAGGCAATTGCTTATAGCCAAATGAATCAACATGAAGATATCACTCTATTTCCGTGTATATTTTTTGTGAGAATACATTCCTCTCACACCAAGATCCAAGACAAGGTTTTTTAAGATTGTACTCAACTATTCAATTGCCTTGAGGCACATCAATTCTTCAGTAGCTCAATGTTACCTTTTGATTTTAAGTAATCTACACGTGAGAGTTGTAGAAGAATTTAGTAAATATGATATGTCTACATATAAATCAACACTAATATAACAATTATATAGTTTAGGGATGAGGTTGGCAATTGACTTCTACCATATTTAGCAACATTTTACTTCTAATCATCAGAAATTTTAATGAACTCCAAAAGGCAAAAATTAAACTTCTATCATTTAACATATATAATTGCAAGTTTGCAAGAAGGTCGATAAAAGTTCGTTTTCAAAACAAATGTCAACTTTCTTACTACTAATCATATTATTATTAAAACAAACTGAAACAGGTGAAGGCAGTAAGTTTTTTCTCTTTGTCCCTGCTTTGTTTATGAATGTTTATGAACACGGAGAACAAAAAGGTGTAAAGTACATATGACCAAGGAAGCGGTATCTAATCTTTCCACTTGACTGTTCGTATGCAGAGTAATCATACCTAAACAAGAAATCATATGAGCAAGTCAGGATGGTCTGAGAAATCAAATGGCAATCCTATTGTTAAATTTGACATTTAAAAAGTTCTAGATTTGAAGCAAAAGAATGCTTTTATTAAAAAATTAGAGTGACAGAGAGATTGCAGGGGTTTATTGATAATATTATTATCTTCACAGAGGTCTTGCATATGCAACTCACAATAGGTCAAATTGCACCTAAGATAGGAAATGGACATGAATATGTAGAATCCAGTATATAGTATAGTATTAAAGTCAAATCAAGCAGCTTGGTTGAATTGGAATTTGAATCTGACAGTGTGTACTATTGTTAGAAAAAACAACTTAATTTTTCTCCAGTTTAGTAAAATCTCAAAAAGAATTCTTAAACACGATAGCTTAAACCAGACAACTTTCTCAAACTTTCTCTACTTTTGTTAAATAGCAACAAAATTCTCAACTTATGGTGTTTTCTGCCAAAGATGCCTAATTTAAACTCTAATTAAACGTCTTGGAGCCCCAAAAGTGTAAGTATTTTACTTTCATATTCAAATAATATCTAATAATATTTCCAACCTTCAACGCCTTAATTGATTCTTATTCAAGAAAAAGTGACCAAAATACAGAAGTTGCAAATTCAAGGAGTTAAAATTTCTTAGTTACTTCACAAGTTGTATTTCCAATGTTAAAATAGCAACTCAGTGCATTGCCGCTATGTTTGGAGTCAGGGAGAATCAGACCACAATGATTTATTCAATGCAACTTTATCTTATATATTTGTACAACAATACTTATTCACTTTGAACTAAATCTGTCACAGGTGAAAAGAGAAGATACCTAAAAAAATGTAGCACCGTGCATCAAATGTTGCAATGGTAGTCATACTTGTATGTTACGTGCATAACTAAATCGACTTCTGCGCTACAGAGAATACTAATATATTTAAAGCAATATTCATATTGTGTCCAAAAAATAGAAGAATTATGGTAATCAATCAAACATAATACTTTATTTTAAAATTAATTAATAGTAAGGCATTTCAATTTGTTAGTTGCTCAAACCAAACCAAAGGCAGTTGTGTTAGTTCTGTTTCCTTTTTCTGTTTATGCAAAAACTATGAATGTAATGTACTGGCTAGCTCATGTATTGAAAGTCATTTTTGTTGTAATGAATCTAGTAAATTATAAGTTTCTTTGATTTTTGGTTTGTGTCTGCCCTTTGATTCTGCTTCCAAGCTTACCTATTGTTTGCTAATATCTGTGTTCAGTTGGACCTCTCTATAGTAATCAGTCTCTATAATAATATTTTGCTATCACGGCCAAGTTTTGTTTGAACTATCAGACTACTACTTTATCAAACACGGCCTACAAGTGGCCTTAGTCTTATAAGCTTATACTTATATCGGCTTAAACCAGATTCTGTTTAATAAGATTCTATCTATTTAATAAAGATACTTGTTCAACTCAATGATAGTTTATATGTTTACTTGTGTACATTAAAAGTTGGAGGGCATATATACCAGCTAGGGCCAAGTTAATAGACATATTTATGTATTATGTCGATCTAAGTGGCCTCACACATTTAAAATTTCATCATAGGTGGAAGGTTCAAACTAAATATAAATAACATCCAAATATATATATAAGAAGTTCTAAAACTCAGAATAGCTATTGTTCTTTTATCCAATTATTAGATATAAACCATTATCAATATTTAGTATTCAAAGAGTCATCAAAACTCTATTAAGTATTTTAGATAAAATTTAAGAAGTATATTAGCAGCATACTACTCTCAAGCCCGGCCGAAGTGGGAAAGCACATCAACGCCCACTGTGAATAATAAAATGGCAAATCCAAAGAGTAAAACATTCAGGCAAACATGGTAACCATCTTTAGCATTAGAGTATACTAATAACTAATAACTAAAATAGAATGCTACCGAATCTTTGGATGTGCACAGCTCAACAATGACAATGATATGGCTATTGTAACCCAAATTGATTTGCTATATATCAGAAGAAAACTGATGCTAGATGGTATTATCTGGACTCTTTATTGGCCGCATTCACACTGCCGGAGACAACCCTTAAAACACTTTAAATATAAGTGAGGTTAAGAACGCTTAAGATACTAAAGTGTTGCATTTCAACATCCATTAATCCACATCCTGGATATTTTATACATGTAATGCAGAAATTTCAGAATTAAAATGAAAAATCTTGTAACAGCTGACCTTCCAGAGTAGTTCTCGTTAACCCGTGGGAAATCAACAGCTGACTCTGATAGTTCCTTCTGTGATGCTAGACCTTTCTTCATATTGAACCTCATCTCATACCTGACAATTATGAGTAGAATCAAGATAATTGGAAGATCTGAAAGTCAAATAAGATCATCAGATTAGAGTTTTCCTACAACTCATTTGTGAAACCATCACGCTGTGGTTCTTTTTCAGTTTCATTAATCGCATCTAGATCTGGATTCTGCAGGCGACAAGTTATCAAGACCACATCATCTCCCTCCTCCCTAGCATTGGCTGGTCAAGCAACGAAACTAGACTCGATTTGGATCAGTGAGTAAGACTAAAGCATATACATCTTGTGATTCGTTGAAGTTTATGCCTGGTGGTGTCTAATAAGAGGATAAACATTTTTGTATTTTTGCAGTCTGTAATAGAAGTTGCTCAAAGTCAGGTAGTCATTATGTCTAACAAGATGATATGAGAAGTGCAAACCATCTACATTGGGTCCTAAAGCGTATTCATCTCTTCAAAGTGAAAAATTATACACTGATATCTACCTTGTGGTTAGAAATTTGTTCTATTTTCCAATCAAGGGGCATGGACTTCCACATATCAGATATAAAAACAAAAACAAATTTCAAACCTCAAAACTTTGTACAATTATGGAATATGAAGTAGTTAGGCAGCCCGAACCACTTGATTAGGGATTTATTTTTTGCGTAGCGTGGAAGAACTCCAAAGCAAGCCTTCTTTGTGGGGTCAAAGTTGTATGCTAGATGTTTGTTTTTCAATATTTCCTAAGAAATACATAGCCTATTAATCCCACCTTTTTATTAAATTCGGGAAAAAAAATATAAGGGAACTTTTAAGCAGTTGACTGAACCAAGCAATTGAACTATCATTCATCTGTAAAGGCATCAAGTGTAAACTTGCAGATAACATATAGTTAACTTCATTATGCATATGGATAGCACATCTCAAAGTTGATATAATGAATACTGGACTTCAAAGATCCATAGATTATTCATTAAGCACTTGAAGACAAGAGTTGAATATCATAATTTACTTTCCATTTGCAAGAAATTCAAAGTCATTTAGTTCCATTTTAGCCATTATTTTACTTAACCCCTTTGCTTATAAGACAACAACACCATCTCCGAGAACTCAAATTTATAAACAAGAATGATGCTACTTCACCAGAATAACTTCTATCGTTGTCATCAGGATAGCAAACCCAAAACTCTACAAGTATAGATCAATAGAAAAAGAAATTGCAAAGATGGCATACCTTTGGTCTGAAGTACAATGAAAGATCCCTCATAATTGCATAATTTTCAATAATAGCAAACTCGTGTATCATAACAGATGCTGGTATTATTATTGGAACTGGATCTTGCATGACACCATCCTTGGAAATAACTCTTTACGTAGCGTAAGGTGGTGTCTGTGAGTAGCCAAAAGTAAACATCTCCCCTATATGCAAATATTTTCAGGTCAAACTCTGTATTTACATAACAATATATAATTGAATAAATCATCACATATTCTACTCCCTAGCTTTATTTTAGATCCATATTTCATTTATATCTGAACAAAAGGCACCTGGACACCTAAGTTCTTTCTCAAATAAAGGCCATGTAACTTTAATCAAGTTAACATCAGTTCCAAATACTTATGATCTCCACTACTAAGTAGTTAAGTGTACTTTCATAAAATGGTAGTGGGTAGTAACAAGATATTTTAAAGGTTCTTATATCTCCATTCAAGTAATGACCTATATGGCATTTAGGAAGCCAAGGTTCGAAATGGGAGAAAGAACCTTGTTTATTGGAGAACAACTTGGAGGATTTTGCAACTAAAGGAAAGGATACATGTAATGCCCCGAGATCCCATCCCGAGATGTCAAACGGGGATTGTGACCCCGAAGGACCACAAGCTAACCCTTTACTGATATCTGTACCTGTACACTACATAATATCTGGAATAAATGCAGAAACTGGCCATAAGATTCAACACATCTTTAAATACTCAAAATATAAAACTGAATACTATACAATACATCCATCTGAAAAGCCTCTAATCTGACTGAACTGTGGAGTTGATGGGACAGGTCCCCAACTAACTCCGTCAACTGAAAGTAAATAAAATTTTAATTATAATAATATAAAACTAAAACTCATCCTAAAAGAAGAAGACTCACTGCTACTGCTGCAGACTGACACTGATCTGTTGATGATACTCTGGGTCCTGTGCCTCTAAACCTATGGTGTCAAATGAGACACCATAGCACAAATGTGTCAGCATAAAATATACCGAGTATGTAGACGGGGTAAGGCTAAACGCAAGGGCTCATGCATGCAAAATATGTATAACCTAGATGATCATGAGAATACCACACGAAAACAAGCACACATACAAGAATGCATAAATCATACTCATAATCATCACAACTCTAGAGACTTGACCTTAGATACCGCTTTATTGTGAGCTAAACTCACTACCATCACTGAGATACTGAACCACTGACTCATTTGCTATTGATAACTGAGGATCTGAGTATACTTATATCAAAGATTGAATTCTGAGCTTACCGCTTTTAACCGACAGAATTAGAGATTCAATTTTTCTAACAGTTAACTTCGGAAGCTTTATCAATGATAAGAAAATAGGATTATATCCGAATTCAACAACAAGAATACTTAACAAATTCTGAGAAGGAGACCAAGCCTATCTGACAGGAGATCTTTAAATCTGATAATAAGAATATTCAACATGATTTGAGACTGAGATCAAGCTTCTCTAATGGGAGATCTTTAAATATGATAGTAAGCATATGTTTATGAGGCCAAGACTATCTGAAGGGATGGTCCATGAATCAATGGAACTATCTAAGTTCCTTATCGAGATAGATGATTGTACCACACGGTCTTGACTTTTGAAGATTGATACTGAAACTGCAACTATGGGAAGTAGTCACTTAACCGACATGTCGCGACCTACCACAGATGGGGTCCAACCTGTAACCCCAGCTGGAAGGACGTCAATACCATGCCACGGGTAAAGAATCACTCTCGGGTCAAGCCTCTCTAATGGGACGACCCTCGCAGGAAGTCGATCTGAGGCAATATAATAGTCAACCTCTCTGACGATGACAGCCTCTACTGACGGGGACTCTTGTATCCTGCGCTGGCTACGCAGTTCTGGAGTTCAGGGATTGCTACTAACGACTCCGGCCTCTCTCTCTGACGGGAGAAATTGCTATCCCTTCCCTTGCTTGGTGCTAGTTTCTACTCCCAACTGAAAGACTCTCACTGAATCCTTAGAATGAACACAATAAAGTTGAATCTGCTTACATTATCATGTTTCTCAAATGATCTGGCTGAAATACACTGAGATCACTTGGTTTCGTGTCTGACAGAAATAATATCGAATCACGGTATTTGACTGACAATACATAGCTTGATTAGATTATTTGAATCATTTCTAAGATTAGAATTGAATCACTTGAGTTCCATTAGGACTGGGCTGAGTATAAGTCTGAGGCTAGATTACTAGCGATACAGAAATTACAGAGATAACTGAGATTACTGAGTTTTATTAAGCTTCGCACTTGTCTGAGGATATAGAGTTCTATAGTTCACTGAGTTTTGAAAATCATGGCTCGATTGGAATTATCGAGAAACTGACATGGTCTCTAGACAACAACTCTATTTTTGGGTATAAATACCCCCAGGACTCGATAACATAGAAGTAAAACATCACAAGCATTCATGCATCATTACCATCATTCAGGCATATTCACAAGAAACTCAAAAATCATGCCATATATTCAATTTCACAATCATTAGAACATCACCTCAAGCCTCCAAGGATTCACAAACGTCTACTCATCATCAAAACTACCAAGGGGTCACTCTAAGTGTTTCAGAATCATAACCTACTTTCCCCCTCACAAACCTTATGGCATCGCATATATTATTTAGGAAATATAAACCTCTATTCACCATCATGATTACCAAAGGATCGCTCCCAACATTTTGGGGGGGGTGGGGTTATCAATATCGATTCATCGTCACAAACTACCTTAAGGAAGACATGCTATTAAATTATTCCCCATTCAACGAAGTCTTGCATCAAGTACTTCACACCTATATCGGTATCGACATATATCTAGATATCACGAGATTTCAGGAAAACTTCACACTATCATGTCATTACTCTCTTACTAACCACTTAGCATGTATCAAAACTTAAAATAAATCAAAGAGCACTCACTTGGGAGATTTACCGCTATTTTGTCTCAACTTGCTCACTACGGTCTTTCGACAACCACTAGACATGTCCGGTTCTACACCTACTCGGGGATTCCATATTATTATTATGGCTCATTCCGCTCACTAAGGCATTTTATCAAACACTAGGTGTGCATGGACTAGCCCACAACTTTGGGTTTCCCCTTTAACATACTACAATGTCCCTCTATGTTTCACCTCAGCCTTTCATCCAACCTATGGGGTGCATACTCTGCTTATTCAACTATCTCTACACCCTAATGTCATGAACACCTCACATAGACACCAACTTCAAAAGGGCTCATCATAACATCACATAAATTCCATATACTAGGGTCAAAGACCATAAATCTTGCAAACAATCATGAATCCAAACTCAACAACACAAGTAACATCAACTTCAACTCATGCAAATCATGGAATATCACAAAACATAAAATCCTTAAGTTTAAAAAAGGGTACTTGAGCTTCTTGGATGAAAGGGACCCAAGAATCAACATCTACATACCTGGGAATTTCTTTTCTTGAAGGCTCTTGAAAGGAGTTCTTGATTTCTCTAGATCCTTCTTGATCTCTCTTGAATTTTATGAACGAAGAAGAGAGTATTTTAATTTTGGAAACCCTAATTTTTGGGTGGAAGAGAGAAAAATAAAGTTGAAGGCCCTTGGTCCGGTAATTATAGAGCTAAGGGAGGATGTGGAAAAGACCAAAATGCCCCTTCAAAATTTATCTAGAAAATTCTGATCGGGGTCTGTGATGGTCCGTCAGAGGGACTGACGGTCCACCAAGTCGTCCGTCACTCGGGGTCCAGGAATGGGATATTCTGCCTCGGTATGATGGCCCCCTTGACGGTCCGTCAACTTTCTGATGGTCCACCACTTTGGCCGTCATGTGATGATCGAAAAAGAAAGTCACTGCCTTGGTCTAACGGGACACTTGACGGTATACCAAGGACTTGGCGGTCCGTCAGATCGACCGTCAAACCTGCGATTCCGACAATGCTCGATAAAACGGCCATAACTTCTTCGTCTGATGTCGAATTTTGATGAAATTAGTATCGATGGAAAGCTTGTTCAATGCTCTACATGACTAAAAGTAGAAATTAAGGAAATTACACACGGTTCAAAGTGTTTCATACTTGAGAAGATACTTTTGAAACTTTTAGACTCAGATTTTCTGCTTTGCTGGATACGCTCTAAGGCTCAGACTAGAAGAGAACTTTGCGGGATATTATAATACATGGAAGTGATGAGATTATCTCCACAGTTAATGGGTGTTCCTTTTTATAAGTTTAGGTAACATTCTTTATGAACAAAGGACTGAAACTAATTAAGCAGTCATATTTATTTCCATAATTGGTAGCAGATTCAGATGACTATTCTTTTACCAGTTACAGGGTCAACCTTCGGGTGAGCAGTGAAGGAATGCTGCAACCTTTTATTGTAATCCAACATTCCAAGCATTTGCAAATATCCATCCTCCAGAAATTTAACTATATCTATGAACAAAATATTTTTTTTGTCCATATAAGAAGGAAAATACAGTATACCAATAATTGGGTTCTTCGGTGACGCACAATCACAAACCTCAACAAACAACAATCTTACTAAAAGAACAGTCACATCATTGTTTGGCAGCTTGAATGCATATAAGATCATCTCTGGCAATTAAAAAGTTACAGTCGTACAAAATAAATTGAAGGAAGTAATTAACTATAAGATGTCAAAGAATCTTGATAACATATTCAGGCCAGCAAGCATTTAAATGATAGATTGCTTAAGTTTCTCAGCTAATAGATCAAATAGAAAAGTAACTTACATGGTTTATCCCCCTCATGAAGAGTCAAAAGCTTCCCATGGTGATATATCATAGATGTATTAGCTGAAAGTTCAGAAGAAAGATTAGTGGTAGCTTCTAGAGTCTGTATTAAATTACTCTTTTTCCCTTGGTCGTTCAGCTCTTTACTCTTCGATATAATAAAAATTTCAATTTTATTATAAACTCATCATAAAAGCATTACACAACATCAAATAATTTCCCTTTTTAAATAAAGTGCACAAAATCTCGTACTTAGTTAAAGGAGTAGAAAATACCTTTTGGGCTCGTCACTTATTGAGTATATCCTTTCACCACCCACGACTTCATGGGCATTGTTTTTGGCATCACCAACTTTTAAAGTCACCAGCAAATTAAAAAACAAATTAAACAGAAATAATTACTAACAAAATTGGGAAAACTGAGTGGAAGAACATGGTACAAACTAAGACCGAAATGAGAAGAATAGAAAACGAAGATGACAATGGATATGGATGTAAATTCTAGATAGCCAATTGTTCCGGTGGATAAATTTATGATTAAAATTTAATGACTTTAACCAACCATGTTGAAACCAAGATGATACTCTCACTTCTTCTGACCTATCCTAACTTTGGTGGATAAAATAACATGGTCCATTTGTGTGGGGTGGGGGGTGGGGGATGGGGGTGCGGATAACTAGATTATAAAATAGATTTATTATATATCTAATGAATCTATTCTTTTTTGTGCGTGGATATTTCTTAGATTTTGTTTCAATATTTTTTAATAATTTATTCTTTTTGTAAGATGTATCCATTAATCTATTTGGTTTATTATTTTATCCTGTAGTAACTGTAGAGTTACAAATTTCTGTATAATAATTTATGCTATCTGTACTGTAGTATATATCTAATTCTAGATTTTCTATGTTATTTATTATCTTGTGTTGTTTTTCTCGTAGTGAGTTTTTTAAATTATATAAACTATCACATGTACTTTTTTCTAAATTTTCTAAGGTTTCTTCTATCCATATTAACTTTTCTTTTAGATTTTCCATTATTTTTCTAATTCGGTTTCTGTAATTAATTTCATTATTTAGATTATCTTGGTTTTCTCTAGTTTTTCTAATATATTCTAACATCCTTGATCTGAATAATATCCTTCTGGGTAAATTTCTTCGTATAACTGTTCTAGCCAATTTATGGTTTCGATTTCGTAGTCTATTACTTTTTCTAATATTATTTTCTTAATATCTATAATTTCTATATCTTTAAGTATATATAAGATTAAAACTTTAAGATAGTCTAAATGACCTATTTTCTAAAATTGATATTTTATAGTTGTTTGTTTTAGCTTTAGTAGTTTTTGTATATTTTTATTAAGAGATTTATTTTTATTTTCCATGTATTTGTCTATATTTGTTTTCATCCGTTTTTCTAGTAATTGTATATTTCGCATATCTTTTTCTAAAAATTCTATGTAATTTATCATGATAAGTATTTATAAGAGTAGTTAGGTAAGCATGGTATATAATTTACTCTAGCCATGTAATATTCACCAAATGCTTTTTCTAATATGATTTTTCTTATATCTGCTACTTTTATATCTCTAAGTGCATACAAAATAAGTATTTTAAATTTATCTACCATCACATCAGATAAATTATCATTCATTTTCATAAAATTGCTTTTTTCAAAATATTCCCTTCAACCATGGACATAACAAAATATGATCATCTCAGATTACTATATACTAGATTATTCTTAAATAACATGTTCTTCGGTCACTTTTAGCATGGTAATTTGGATACTTTTTCCCTTAAACAACGCCTCTACTCTGGTTACTCCCCGCCACGGCTTCTTGCCTCATTGGTTTCACCTTTAGGATGGCATAGTTCTTAGGGATTTTTCTCCGTTTCCACTTTGCTAATAAACTTCTTAACATATTATTCTTCGAATAATTCTACTATAAAGTAACTAATATGAATTTATTTTATCATATCATGATTGTTGGGAACTATGAATTTAGCTATTCATAATCATAAATAGATATACCTGTTCGGGTAGCTTTGATATTTCTGAAGTTTATTTCTCCATAGCTTTTTCCATTGAAGTATGTATGTTTTTTAATTAACTGGGCAAAATATTTGTTATGGAATGGAGAGAGTATTTGCTTTAACGTGAGAAGGCTTGCCTTGCAATGCCTTCAGCTCTTTTTATTTATAAAACGAAAGAAAGATCTCTACATTTTTGTACACATTTTTTCAATGTCTACTAAATGCTAAAAAAGAACGAAAAAGTCAAAAAGCCTATAAGGCCTAAAAAGCTATCTAGGGCCTAAAAAGTCTACAAAGTCCAAATTACATTTAATGCTCAATAATGCTATCTTATCAAACCTTACGTAAATACTTGAAAATTTATACAAATCTATACAATATATGGTCAAGTATCTTGATATCTTGTCTCCCGTTGGTGTTGTCGTATCTGCTATATCTCCATTATTGCTTCTTATCTTATCTTTCCAGCTGACATTTTGTCTTCTTGATTTTTATTCTAGATGTACTTCTGGAATAATATTATCTTCTCCATTACACCTTGAACATTGGTGATCTGGATATTTATGTCCAATTATTTTACAATATCTTATTAGTAGTCCGTCTGAAATAAATCCTTTTCTAATAGCTCTTGCGGTAAATTGTTTCTCTGGGTTGAGTAGTGTCATTATCCATTGTCTGACATCCTCCATATCTGTTGGTCGTAGCTCTTTTGAATTTGAGTAAATCATTTGATGATCTCTCGAATAGTAGCTCCATATTGGATTTCCATTAGTATAATTATTTGCTAGTTCTTGTATAATCGTAGCTAGTCTAATAAGTCTTTTATTTGCGTAGAACTCGGGTATCTCGATTCTGGGTATCTCCGGTTGCTGCGTAATATCTTCTGGTATGATCATATCTCTAGTTAGTCCTATCTTTACAACTTGTATAACTGGTTTTATCTCGTCATATAATATCTCTGCGGGTGCAGTATAACACTTTATATAAAATAGATTGTCTTTCGTTATTCTTTTATAGGTAGTGAATATCTTGTATAATTCTTCCATAGCTGTTAATTCTTCTCCGTCCTGGGTGTATATGGTGTTTAGTAGTCCGTAGTCAAAACAAGTTTTTACTAGGCTTGGGTTAGTTTTCGGTAGTGCGATTAGCTTGTTATATCCTTGTAATTTTTGGGTTATATAGTTGGTGTTTGGTTCTTTGATGTTTGAAGCTCTTGGGTTATGGCTTAGAAAAGTTTGTACTCTATAGATGTTTTCTATATATTTCTGGGCTGTATAATTATAAACTTTTTTGTCTTGGTTTAGGCTATCTCGGTATGTGGTAATTTGTGGGGGTATGAATAAATGTTTTTTTTGTGTTTTTGGTGTAAATGGTTTTTCAAATATTTTATTCATGTTCATGTTTTGGTATCTTGGTCGACTAATTCCCAACATCTCCTTCTAGCTCTGAAATTTTATTGTCTTCCGATAGACATAACTCTGCACACTGCTGAGTTAGCTGATTTATAGCTATAGACTTCAGTTTATCTTCATTAGTCTTTAGCTTTTCTATCTCAGTACCCATACTGTCCACTTTCAATGAAAGCGTAGTTAGGGTGTTGAGTATTTTTTTAGAGTATCTTCTTCTATCATTTCAGTCTGTGTAGCTTTGTCTTGATATGTAATCTGCAATAACATTTTTGTTAGTACTGATCACTTCTATTATAAATGTGAAATTTAATATATTTAAAACTAGTCTCCGAATCTCTTTCGTTTTAACTGAATTTTGTATTTTCTTTGTTAACCACCAGCGTACCTGTGTATTATCTGTTCGCACAATAAATTTGTTATATGCAATATATGGCTCAAATGCTAACAAACATTTATATAATGAACATAATTCTTTCCTATTTATTTTCCATTTTATTTCTGTCTCATTGAACGTACCTGAGTAGTATCTGCAATGGTGTTCTATTTTTTCTGCTTCATATCGATATTTAAGTACTCCTCCGTAACTATATTCACTAGCATCTGCTTCTACTATGTATATAAATTTTCTATTTTCATCTGGAAATTGTAATTTTGGTAATTCTTTACAAAGTAATTTTATTTTTTGAACTTGTTTTTTATCTTCTTCATTGTAGTTATATTCTATATCCTTTTTTAATTTTTTCTGTAGTGGTTTTAAGTTTTCTGCTAATTTTGGAATATATTCTCTTACTTGATTTACTAATCCTAAAAATGATTGTAATTTCTTTTTTTGTATTTAATTTTTCTTTCGAATTTATTATTTTTTGTACTATATGTTGTTGCATTTTTACTCCACTTTTATCTATTTGTATTCCTAAAAATTCTATCTGATTTTTCATAATTTCAGCTTTCTTTTCACTTAGACTTATTCCCGATTTTTCTATTATATCTGTAAACTGTTCCAATAATTTTATATGTTCTTCTTTAGTTTTTGTATATAATAATATATCATCTATGTATACTATACAATTAGATAATTGTTTAAAATAATTATCCATAAAATGTTGATATCTACCTGGTGCATTTTTATATCCAAATGGTAATACATTCCATTCATAGAATCCTTGTGGTACCGTAAATGCGGTTAATTCTTTAGATTCTTTTTCTAACTTTAGATGGTAAAATCCTGATTTACAGTCGACTTTGCTAAAATAATTATATCCTTGTATTTGTCTTATTTTTAATATCTTATTTGATATTGGATAATTATATGTTATGGTTTTTGCATTTAAATTTCTATAATCAATAACCATCCTACTTTTTCCTCTTTTTTGTTCACTATGTTTATTTACTATAAATGCTGGACTATTATGTTTACTATTACTTTTTTGTATATATTGTTTTTCTAATAATTCATCTATATGCATTTTAAATTCTTTTAAATCGTCAAAATTATAGGTTAATGGTTTTTGGGTTATTATACTATTTTTATCTATTAATTCAATTTTTATGGTAGTTTTATGTTTTTCCCATCCTTTTAATGGATGTTCACTATAGAATTGTTCTAATTTTTTCTTAATTATTTCTATCTTATTTATTGAAAATATAGTTATTTCTGTTTTATTTATCGAAAATACTACTAGTTCTATTGTATCTTCAATATTTTTTATTTTTTCTAATTTTTGTGTAATTTTTTCACTTCCTTTTATCCAATCAGTTTTCTTTCTTATTTTATTGTTAACTCTTTTTGCTCTTACTTTTTGTTTACATGGTGTTGTAAACCACCAGCCGTTTCTAGTTATTATATGTGGGTATAATTTATCTAAAAATGGCATTCCTAAAAGTATATCTTTTGACGTTAGTTCATAATTATAAATTTCTTCTATTGTTAATATCTTATCCCATATTTGTACTTTTACATTCCTAGCTTTATAAGTAATTAAGCTTCCTTCATTGTTAAATCCTTTAACTATTATTGGTGTTTTTAATTTATCTCATTTACCTTCTGGTAAGCAATTATATCTACATAAATTAGCTTCTGCTCCTGTATCTATCATAGGCGTATAATATCTACTGTAATATCCTTCCACTACTATCTTCATTAATACGTATATTTTCATTTTAAGTTAAGGCTCTTTTTAAGAATAATTTCTCTTTATTATATGTTAAGGTTAATTGTGTATGTTCTATATTATATGGTTTTACTTGTTCTAACCATTTTATTCCTAATATTATATCTGCTTTTTGCATTTCTTCCTTTACTTCAAATTCTATTTTTATTTTTCTAACTGCTATTATTTTTTTTTTTTGCTATATTTTTATTATTTATTAAACTTCTTGGTAGATCTGGGCACATATCATTATCAGTTTTAATTTCTTCATTTTTTACTAGATATTTTGCTATATAATTTTCTTCTTGTCCTGTATTTAAGAGTATTAAATATTCTTTTTCATTTATTTTTCTTGTTATGTAATATTGGTTTAAATTACTCATTGAATTTGTTTCATAACTTGTTCTTTTTGATGAACTTGATGATTCTGGTTTTTCATCAGCTATTCTTTTTATTGTACTTATTCTATCATTTACTATTTCTAAATTTTCTTCTATATCTATGTCTGTATAGCTATAATCATTATAATCTATTGTTTTTACAATTTGTTCGAATGGGCTTTCTATTCGTATCTTGTTAATCTTATTTTTTCCTGTTATTTTATGTTTTGTTGTTAATACATATAAATTTTTGCATCTTGCTATAAATATTTTACTTCCTGGGGTTAATTTTATTCCTGATATCTTCCAATATAATGCTAGTGATTTATCTATATTTCTATCTGTTACCGCTACTGAATAGTTTGCACTTATTATGAATTTAAATTTTTGGTATATTAAATTTCCTTTTACGGCAGTTATTATGTTTTTTTCTATAGGTTTTATAATTCTATCATCTGCTAAATATAATTCTATCGGTGTATCTATTCCTTCTCTAAAACATGTTTTTATTAATATTTCTGTACCTCCAAGGTGTACATATTTTATCGGATCTCCTTTACTTTTTATATCATTTATCTCTTTATTAATTATTTTTTTTGTTAATAGTGGTATACTAGCTTTACCTTTTGCATATCTACAGTCTATTACATGTTCTTTTTGGCATACTACATAATATTCATCCTTTTTCCTAGTAAAAATATTTTTTATTGTTGGTATTTTAAATATTTTTTCTACACTTAAGTCTAATTCTTTTCCTTTTATTTCATCAAATATATTACTGTCAAATATTATTTTTTGTTCCGTTCCTTCATCATTTAAATATTCTTCCTTTGTTATTATTTTTATATTTTTTTCAGTCATTTGATTATCTATTTTACTATCTATTTCAGTATCTGTTTCGTTTTCTGAAATATCATATATACTATCTTCACTTTCTAATTCATAATCTATATAATCTATTTGCATATATTCTGTATTATCTATTTTTATTTCTGATATTTGTTTATTTTTTGGATTTTTAGGTAATTTACAATCTCTAGCTAAATGTCCTAACTTTCCACAATTATAACAAGTACATTTTTTCTTTCTATATGGTCTTTTGTATTTATAATATTTTACATAATATCTTTTTCTTGGTTTTTTGTATTTATATTTTGATTTTTTATATTTCTTATATTTCTTATGTCTTTTTTTTTCCTTATAATATCTTTCTTCACATCCAAATTGGGGTGCTATTTTATTTTTGCAACATGCTAAATTTCTTATTAATGTTTTTTCCATTTTTAATTCTTCTCTATATTTTTCACATAAGTTTCTATACCATTGTTGTAAAAATTTTATTCTTGCTCCTAACGTATCTACTATTTTTGCATCTTCCCAACTTTTTATTATCTTTGAACTAAATGGTTCGGGTAATTTATTAAAATATAATTTTCTTATTTCCTTACTTTCTTCTATACTATATGCTCCTTTATAATAATATTTTTTAAATGCACAAGTATATTCGTCTATATAACACATATTACATATTGCTAATTTTAACATTAAATTCCTATTTGTATCTTTTTCTTCATCTTGTTCTTCTTCTATTGTTGTCATATTACCAAATTCATCTTTTATAGCTGTTTCGTATTTTTTTAATAGTTCTATAGGTGTTAGTTTAGTTGTTGTTGATGATGTTCTTTCTATAGGTTTATTAGCTCTTAATATTTTCTTACTATTTTCAGTTAAATTTGAAAACCATAGTTTTACCGATCCTATCAATGTTCTTTCTATATATTCTGGTGCATCTGTTATGTTTATATTATTATCTAATATTGTTTTGTCATATATCCTATCCATAATTGTATTATTTTTTCTGTATCTATTATACAATCTAGATCTAAAAAGTTATAATTTTTATTAACTATTTATTTTGGTGTCCATTTGTCATATTCATTGTATCTTTTAAATTTACTTTTATAATATATAGGTTTTCTTATTTATGTTGTTTTAGGTATTATATTGTCATCTTCTTTTTTATCAAGAGTATTTATTTCTGTGTTGGTATTTTCTAAGTTTTCTTCATTGATTATTTCTTGTTTTTCGTTGATTTCTAAATTTTTTGTATTTGTTAATATTTCTGTATATGTTTCACTATCTTCTGAGTCATAATTATCTGTTTCTTCAACATCTATATTATTTATTTCTAATTTTTCCTTAAACTGATTTATCTCATTCAATAATTTTTGTTCTCTATCTTTTTCTTCTTTTTCCTTTTGTCTTTGTTCGTACAAATCTTTTAACATTTGTAGTTCTTTTTCTAATTCAGCAATTCTACTATTTTTAGTTTCTTCCATTTTTCATATTTCTTCCGTAGTTTGTTGTTTAATTTTTTCTATTCCCTTTTTTCTATCTATTTCTTCATTTTCTTTTTCTACTCTTACCATTGCTGTCAATTTATCTTCTAATTTTAATTCTTCTTTTTCTAATATTAGGTATAAATGTTCACATATTTTCTTATATCTTCTTCCTAGATTGGAAAATACTATTTTTATTTTTAATCCTTCGTGATTTTCATATATTTTTTCATCTATTATAAATTCTTCTTTGTTCATTTTATTGTGAATAGTGCATGTTGGTATATATATTCTAAACTATCTATTTGTGATTCTAATTTTGATATTTCATTTTTTTGTATATTTATTGAGTTTTTACTAACTCCGGCAAATATATTATAATGTAATCTTTCTATTCTTATTTTTAATTCTTTACGTCTTTCATAAATAAATTGTTTTAATTCTTTGTATTTTTGCTCTTTATTCATTTAAATTATTTTTATAATACCTTGGTGGATATCTAAATCTAATTTTGTCATAATTAGGTGATATGTGTCTCATTCTTATAGATTTTAAATTGATTATTAATTTTGCTTCAATACTAGATATTAATGTAATTAGATAGACTAATCTTTGTGGGTTTTCTTTTATTTTATTTAGACTTATATATTCTGAATAATTACTAATTAAAAATTCTTTAATTTTTCTAAAAGCTTCTCTATTTTTAAATGGTCTTCTCATAATTAATTCAATAAATATATATAAATTCTAATCTCTAACATATATCACTTCTGTACTTTTCAAACTACTTAGTCGAGGTCGAGAAAAATCTAGATAATGTAGAAACTTATTTAAATACATGGAGAAGTAGGAAGAGGTTGGCCTTTTTTGCTCCTCTCTCTCTCTCTCTGGCAGCAAAAACAATAGTCAATATCGTTTAGTTGCCTTTGCCTCTTCATCTTAGATCTTTTAATATAGAGGTGAGGAATTATTTTGATAACTGCATCTTAACAAATGTCCAGAAGGATAGCAAAAAACTTCATGTGTCCTCTATGGTTGTTTCCTAAAACAACAACAACAACATTGGCTATCTTCCTACTTCCTTATCAATCAGAAACTTGGTGAAATTCCATTTGTTGCTTGAACCGAGAAAACCACCTTTGCTTGATTTAAGGAATTGGTAAACAGGTGCTGTGTTAGGACCATTAACTCGCACCTAGTTTGGCTTTCAAGTTTGTTATTAGGTCAACATAATTGCAATAAAACAATAAAAGATATTCTCAACAACCAGCTATAGATAGACTCTTCAAAATCTTGATATACAAGACTGACTAATACATGGAATGCAAAAAGGTCATATAGCAGGATGGCTGCATCCAACTTCTGGTAGAAGGGCAGAAACATGTTCAATGATACAACACAATTGAAAAAAACTTGAATTGGTGCTTTTAAATTGAAATAACGAAAAAAGTTGATAAGTTCGATGTCCCAATACCAAACGAAAAAGAGAGAATATTTCCCAATACATTTGATCAGCTTTTTGGACATTTAACAAGATTTACTCTAGAAAACTGATAAAGTTTCAGTAGGATATAACTCTAACAATCATTTATTTGTCCAGATGAAACATTCACCAATACAATTAAAAACATATACTGAGAACTAACTGATATCTGAATGCTAAGATGACCAAATGGCAATAAGAAAGGATTCAAAGAGAACCAATGTCACATGGTATAGAAAATGAACAGATGGTAAAAAGTAGACAACAAACACAAACGATTACTTAGGAAAAGTTTAGACACAAATGAAGATCAGATCCTCTCTGTAAGGTCGTTTCACCAGATAAATGGGTCAACTTACACGCAGTTCGACTATCCCACTTGGTAACTATATCCTCCCACCAGTATATGTAAGTAATTCTTCAATAGGCAGATAGAGGATGAAATGATATAACTTTTACGCCTTTGCTGGGATTCAAACCCGTGTCTGTTGTGGTGGTGATTCCAGCTTAGCACGAAAGTCAATTTATCATGGCCTGCATGGTTGTTCCGATTTCGTTTTCTTCATCGAACATCACACCACACCCTTGGGTGCAAGGGAGATAAGACTTTCTTATCAAAACTCTAAACAAAGGCAAAAAGTAGATAACGAAAAGAAGTAATAACTGGAAATGATGTAATCATAAACAATGGAGTAATTGGATTCAAAATGCAGCAAGGTCCACACAGATGAGCTAAATGCTGAAGTTTGTAAAGAACCTTTATGTATGCTTCAAACATCCTGATTCTACTTCGAGGGTCGGTATTTTATATGTATTATCTTCTAGTTGATTTGTGTGCTCTGTATGTGTTTATGTTTTCAGCATTAAATACAAAAGATTGTGAGCCTCTTCTGTCACCCAATAGACCACTAAGAGCGCCAGTTCAATTGAAACCACAACTACAACCATGTCATTAGGAGAAAAGGCCATGATTATCAAAATTTATCATGTCATCCTACCTTTTGGAATATGGGATATTCTGCCTTAAATCTTGTGCAAGCAAATTATTGTGCTTCCTCACTTGTCCCAGGCTCTTGATTCAAGAATTGGTTGCAGGGGAAGGCCAAGACCTCAAAACCTGATTTCAATTAAAATATACACATTGGCATGAATGCAGAATCACAACAATACTTCAGGGAGTACAAGTATGAACCAAGAGTATTATATTTAATATGAATAAGTCATCATGTATAGACTATAGCCAGTAACTAATTGTACCAATATGAGGAACACATTTTGACTTTTGACAGACAAATAGGGTCAAATGATGTATACACTTATAACATATAGATTACTTTGGTGTAGAGTTCAGTCAACTGGCTGTAGTTCGAGTTTGTGAATGAACTATTTCAGAAAAATACGCACGCCATCGTCATATGTCCAAGGAGGTAATATCATGAAAATTTGCAAAAAAGAAATGCACATACACTAAAAAAGGGTAAAAATCTTATAGAAGAAGAAATTTACAGTCTTTAGATGTAGGGTTTAGCTAAATGTACCTCAAAATTAATAAACCATCACTATTTCAGAATTTATTGTCAAAAGAGAAACAATAACAAAAAAAATCAATTGATTTGGATATATTATCAAAAACGTTCAGTGCATCAATGTACAAATTGAATATAATCATGTGAAACTAACCAAAAGAATAGAGAACTATGAAATACTCACCAAATTTCATTACTATTGATCGGATGCATTAGAAAAAAGGCAGAAATATTTAGCATATACCAGAAGCAATTGATGGCGGCATCAACGGAGATATGGATGACTTGAACCGTAAGTAGAAACAATATTTATCCAGCCATGAATCGAAAAGTTGAAAGAGATTTGAAAAAAAAAATGAGGCAAATCTGAATTTCGATGGAGTCAGAAGAGAGGATTCTTTTTTGGGGGGAAGAAGATTGAAAGCGTACATCTGTAGTTTGTTTGGAATGAGGATGACTAATTGGAGAGTTCTAGAGTAAGATATTTGATAGCGTGAGTTTACCAAATTACTCTTGGCCGTCTCTTGCTTCACCTTTCTATAAAATAGAAATATATACTAGATAATAAAGAATCATTTACTGACCTAATATTATAATTTTAAATATATTTATAATTATTTAATTAATTTTTTCAGAAAATGATCATTAATATTTTTGAATAAAACATAATAAGAAATGTAAGTAGAAATCACACTATATAATAAAATATAACTTCTTATTTTTTTAAAATCAAATAATATCTTATAACTTATTTAAGGTTTCATAATTAACATTAAAATATTATATATACTGATACTTATTTTAACATCGGGTCAACACACATTCTCTTAGATTAAACAACTAATTATAATATTTTTTTCTACTTTATTTAAAAATTATACAAGAGAATGGATTAAAATTATAAATATATATTTATTAACATTTTATTTTATAGAAAATCATACGAAGCAATAAAAGATACTAATCCATACATAAATTAATTCTAAATACATTTAAATTCATTTTATGGGTGTTTAACAAACGTAAACAAGGACCTATTGGATAAATATTTTAATGAATCGTAATGTTAAAGGATTGTTTTTATGTCATGTCTTATATATGTTAAAAATAGGAAACCAATTTAATATAGTAAGTAAGAAATTTCTTTTTAAGTAATTGAAATTTGCTACCACAAATAAAGAGAATCAAAAAATTAACAAAAGTTAACATGATATATATTGTAGCAATTGAAATCTTTGTAATGATATGTATCATGTGAAGTTTTAAAATTATGGAGGAATAACTTATTGTGTTTGATAGATAAACACCTATTCACTATTTATGAGTATTTTTTCATTATCTTACTATAATAGAGTAATAGTTACTTTATGCAGTTAAATGTGTGAATAAAATTACTTTCAATTTTTTATCTTTTATGGAACATATGTGAGTATTTGCACATCCTCCTATATACTACATCTCCCTTTATTTCAATTTATAACATTTTTATTAGATATCAAATTTAAAATATATGGTAAAACTTCGCAATATTTCAAATTAGCTTTAACATAACTAAATCTCAAATAGAAGAATATACCTTTGTGGACTTTTTGTCAAATAAATAAAATTTCATATGCCTAAAATATTAATAATGTTATAAAACACTAGCCAAATAAAAAATGTCAATTCTTTTTTAGAACTAATTAAAAAAATATTATTTGAACTGGGACACAGGATGTATAATTGATAATAAAAAAATTATTACCATCATGCAATATATATTTCACTTTTTCAAGTTTGTTTGAATTGTAAATACATTCAAGTATATCTAAATAGATGTACCGTAATATTCTAGAATTGAATTTGTAAATCAAATTGAATTTTTAATCATCTAAATTATTTTATCTAAATTGATTCGAATCGGTTCAAAAAATTAAGTTGATCTAATTTGTGCATAGACTTGATCTCAAATCATACAAATATTTTATACGTTTTTATTTAGAATTAAATTTCATATTCTTTTATGAAAGTTTTATAAGTATACAATAACATAATTACATTTTCTTCTAGATATTCCTATTCTAATAATCTAAAAGTGAAAATTTCACATCCTAAAAAAGAATCGAAATTTAGATAATATCTCATTAAAATAGATTAGTTATTAATATACAAGACATATTTTTGAAAAAATTATGCTTGAAAAAATGTGGAATCCACCTTAAATGTCACATTATTAGGGTATACTTGGCATTTTGGAAAAGATGTTTGGCTAGTTTGTCATTTTAAAATATATGGCCAACTTTTAATACTATATACTAGAAACAAATATTCTAGAGTATTTATGAAATAACAATTTTAACCTTGATCGTCCTCTAACTCACTCTTCTATATAATAGAAATATACTACATAAGTACAACCCATGCTTAGCATGGACCCAACATTGTAAAAGTTGTAACTAATTTCATTAACTTTGTTAATATTAATAGTGGAGAAGACAACATGATGCATAGAAATGAACATTATTAAATCAATTACAGTCAGCACTTCATAGTAATTGTTTCATATTATTTACATAAATTTAAGAATAAAATATCAACTCAGAAATGTTGCTTACTTGCCAAATGACTACATCCATAAAAGCATCATCTATATAATGCTTTTATTTAAGAACAAAATTATCCTAGTTACAGAGTTGAAAAATATCTATTCTTGGATGTTGTGGGGTTGCACAATGCCATTTTCTTATTTACGATGATGTATCATTCAAGTTATGAGTAGTCTTTGCGATAAGCCTTTTAACAAAAAGCACCTGCAAAATTATACGGTAAATGTAAATACTCATATAATCAAGTGAAGGGGGTCATATTTGCCTCCAACAAATTTCACGTGAACCATTTAGGCTACGAACTGAAAAAGTTGAGTTTTCTAGGAAATTTATATGTATTAGATTACTATTAGCCATGAACTTTAAATACCATCAAATAACAAGAAAATAGTCACCATCATCACAATATCAGATAATCCAAAGTACAATAATTAGTTGTGCTAAGGTATTACATTTCGAGGAATACAAGCTGAAGTGACACTTTCTAGTTGAAGGGATATTCATCCACAATTCCATACCACTAACGTCTTAGAAAAGAAATAAATAAAGCTTCAAAAAATAGTACAAAATGCAATAGCATACTACAACTCTTTTAGTTTCATCTCAACTGAAGCAATTTTTTTCGAAGAGGTTGCAGAAATTACTTCATATCCTGTTTTATCCGATGTTTATCTTACTGTCCAAAAGCCTTGTCTTCACTCAAACTCACCTCAATCTACAAGTTAAGAACAAAGGTTTATAGTAATTATCTTTCAAAAAATAACATTAGAATATTTTTCTTTGCCTATGTTATTTGAGAAGCATAAAGAGGTCCCCTATTTGGGGAGGAAGGTTGTCAAATCTCTGAAATGAGGAAAAACACATCAAGAGTTCCTTTTTTGGAAAAAAAAACACCAACTATATTATTTTGCTTATGTGTGCACAAGGAAGTTCAGGGCTATTTGTTTTTCTATTTAAAAAAGACTTATGTACTTAGAATTCCAGTCTACTATCTACAACAGTACTATCAACAACAATATACGTCAGTAAAATTGGTGTTGCAATGAAGGGAAATGATAGCTTTTCTTTTTTCTGAAAAAACCATTATCACCCTGTCAGATATATTAGTTTCCAACTTTTCCTTTTAAGTATAAAAATATGCCTAGCAAAATACCTACAAATCATCTAACTTACCAAATGAGAAATCTGGTATATCTGTATGGCCCTTGATCACCTTCTTCTCATCTCTAACAAACTATTTCCCTAAATACAGTTTAACATTATTTGCTTATTAAATGAAAACAGAAGAACATGGAAACAGATTGGAAAGTTGAATGGTAGAGAACTTCGAGAAACTGATTTTAAATAAGAAAAAAAATACCCTTGACTTTGATCGAAAGCACATACTTATAGCCAACACACTTTTTATTCTGTACTATCGCAAAAAATGCCAATTATGTCATCCAAACATCATGAGGAAAGAATCAAAGAAGAAAACATAAAGACACTCAAAACAACAAAATACAACACACTTGTTGTGAAAGTGCATAGTTATGACTGTTTGATATCATCATACCATTTTGGCCCATTTAAGAGATTATTTGTACAAACACTCAGAGATTAAATAGACGGCAATAGAGGAAACAGTTAAACATAACCAATTCTTTAGTTCCTAAAAACTTCAGCCATTACAACTATATAATTAGGCCCCCTTTCCTTGCTAAGGTCTTGCAAAATTGTGTGTGGCATAGTTTAAAAGCATGCAAAAGGTTTTGGTAGGGTTTAGGCACTTCATGTTATTTCACCTTATCCATAACATTATTTAAAAATAAAGTTTGCCTACTCTATATTATTGTATCCTGAAATAAAAAAAAGAAAAGAAAATATGGAAGTTGAAAAATAAGGGAATCGAAAGAAGTTCTCAAGTTGTTTCTCCTAAAATTAACCTAAAAATCTAGCTACTTTCGGCATAAAGAATAAAAAATACAAAAATCAAAGCACTCACATCACCAAACATTGTGTTACTTTAGATACTTCTGCTATGCCACCAGAATACTCCACTAATCCCATAGATATGAGCAACTCCTGTCATTCAAAAGAATCAGGCAACATTGATATAGATATGTTCCTATAAATCATACATGCATGTGAGCACACAATAGTAGAGAGTAGCCACACTATATGTGGGAGAGGTAGGGGGCTAGCCTCATCCCTTATTGTCCTATTAGTAGTGGCAGTTAGTAATCACTTAGTTTCTTATTATTAAATTGTGGTACTATTTGTTGTTAAATTTGTTTTGAATCTTTGCTATTTTGCTATCATATTTTTTTAGAAACTGGTAACTTGTATTCCTACGCTGACGACCTCCAAAAGTAATTACAGAGAAGAAAGAAAATAGAAAACTTACAAAGAACCTATAAAATCCACTAATATTTTTTCCTCTTCTATATTTTGTTCTTTACACCAAAAACCTAAGGATACAAAGAACATGATACTTATTGTTGACTGTCACCTTGTTCAGTTAGCGATAGTCAATAAACATACACGTAGATCCATCTTTTTTCTTCACAAACAAGATTGGGGCCCAAAAGAGACACCCTAGGTCTAATGAAACCCTTACCCACAATATCTTGTAATTACTATTTCAATTCCCATAACTCAAATGGGTCATCCTATTAGGAAGAATGGAAATGGGCTTTCCTCCCAGTTCGACATCAATAGCAAAGTCATGATCTTGGTCTGAAGGCATACCAGGTGAATTTGTAGAAAAGATATCCGTGAACTTACTAAAAATCCAACTAGAAACCAATGGAGGAGATGAATCAACATTAGTATATGGATATGGGCCAAATAAGACAAATACCTCTATTCTACCATGCAACAAATATGTTGAAAATATATAAATCCCTTTAGAACTAGGTGCACATTTCCATGTTATCCTTATTACACCCGGAGTAGCTAAAGTATTAGTCTTCACATAACAATCCAAAACTGCATGATAGGGAGCTAACCAATCCATACTTAATATAGAATAAAAACCAACCATATCTAGGATAATCAAGTCTGCCTTAGTCTCATGCCCCACCAAGGTTATGACACAAGATCGACACACTCAATCCACCTCTAAAGAATCTCCTATAGATATAGAAACACTAATAGGAATAGTAAGAGATTCAGATGCAACATCAAGACCAGTAGAAAAGTATCTAAACTCATAAGAGAATATAGACCCAGGGTCAAATAAAACAAAAGCAAAATGATTGCAAATTAGAAGGATACCTGTGTAGACTCATCTAAGGCCTCTACCTTAGTATCCCTAGTATAGAATAGAAAAGATCACACTCGCTCCTAGACTGAGCAACCTTGTATCCACTACATAGAGCTTCTTAAGCAACTCTAGTACCACCCCTATCACTTTGTGAACCACCTCTGACTGAAGACATAAGAGTAGGGCAAAGCTGAAGTTAAAAAACTTGTTGGGTAGAAATGAATATATATTAAAGATAGTCCCTTTACAATTAACCAATCTCCTTACATATGAATGTAATATCCCGTACTTCTACTTAGCTTGAAATCATCCTAAGTATGTTAGAAACTTAATTTGAATGATGAATCCACTTTTATATATGTGGAATTTTTAAGATTTTCACTTTTTGTCATGTTGGAAATTAAATTAGCTTTCCAACGATACCAATTTTGTCTAAATCTGACATCAAAAAAGAAAGTTATGGCCAAAAAATAGAAGGTAGTCAAAATCGCCCAGGTGCGACGGTGAGAGCCGACGGACCGTCGAGCTAGTGACGGACCATTACACAAGCCATCGCAGGAGAGTCAATAAACCCCTATTCTTCCCAGGTGTGAAGGCCAGGACCGATGGACCGTCGACCCAGCGATGGACCATCTCACCCCACCATCACATAGTTCGTTCAGCTATTTTAAAGTCATTTTAAAAGAAGGGTATTTGGGTATTTTCCACCTGTTTTAACCCCTGATTATATCAGAACAAGGCTCATAAGTTCATTATCCATATACAATAGCAAATTAGAGTTTTCTCTCATATATAATCCCTAAGAACAAGATCCAAATCATTCTTCAAGAAACTAAGAGATTCCAAGTTCTTCAAGTCCAAGAACTTCAAGAAACAACCCAGGTATGTCATGTGTTGATTCATGGGTCCCTTTCACCCATGAAGCTCAATAATATATTTTCAAAATCCAAAGATTTGTGTATGTATGAATGTTCATGATTTAATTGAATTGAAATTCATGTTCATAATATTGTGGGGTTTTGATTCATGTTTGAAATTACATATTCCAATAATTAACCCTAGGATGTGGTGATTTGCATAATAATTATGATAAACCCTTAAATTTATATGTTGATTGATGTATCCATGATTATTAGACGAGTTGATGATTGTATAACCAAAACATGCTCCCCATATGTTCGATTAAATGCCTATGTGAAGGAAAAGTGCCATACTAGTATGATAATATGAAATCCCCAATCATGTACAAGTTTATGCATGTCAAATGTTTGATGAGATTTTTTAGTCAGTGAATTATGGATACATGTGTAGCCTTGTGGTTCTTTAGAACTTCTACTTCATGAAATCTCCAACTTATTGTATTATGGATTGTGATATTGGTCATGTATTCAAGAAAGTCATACTTTGTCAGTTTCATGCCATTGAGTCCTGGGGGTACTTGTACCCGATAATTAGCTTTTCAAGATACTCTCAGTCGAGCCATGTTCATAGAAATTCAGTCTGTCATGTGACTCAAGAAAACTCAGTAAACTCAGTAATCTCAGAAATCTCAGAAATTCAGTAATCTCAGTAGTATTCCGTTAGTCAACGGAACTCAGTTAACTCAGTCTAGTTCAGTTCAGTAAATCATGTTCAGTATCTATTCAGATGGGAGTAGAAAATTAGCACCGAGTGAACCCAAGGATGGGAACCCGCCTGTTATATGAGGGTGTGATTCTTAGAAGCAATTCTTGTATTCCAGAACTACGTAGCCAGCGTAGGTAGAGACATTATAGCCTTTTATATGAGGGTAGATAAGGTGGATTAACCTGTTATATGAGGGTTACTTACAGATTGTCCTTACCAGTGGTGCGGTATTGACACCCTTCCAATTGGGGTTACAGATTGGACCCCAACTCAGCTATATTGCGTTATTTGGGGCATGCTAGTTAGATGACTACTTCCCAAAGTTTCAGTTATAGAATCAGGACTGTCAGATACAGTCATTCAGTCTCAGTAAAAGAACTCAGATAGTTCTTTAGATTTCAGGACTGTCAAATACAGTCAAATTAGAACAGTACAGAACTCAGTTAGTTCCATCAGAACCTAGACTGTCAGATACAGTCGCTCCATATTATTTATTTTAGTTATACAGTTATCAGTATCTCATGTTATTAGTACTCAGGCTCAGTAATCATGTTATTACGAACTCAGTTACAGTTATTATGTATTCATGCATGCATTCTCACATTCATTTTATCCAGTCAGTTAGTATAGTTCATGCATGTGAACCCTTGAATTTAGCCTACCTCACATGCATACTAGTACATTCAAACATACTGACGCATTTGTGCTATGGTGTTTTATACCATAGGTTCAAAAGCACGAGCTCCAGAGTATTACTAGCATTCCAGTCTCAGCAGTCAGTGTTAGTAGTGAGTTCTCATCCTTCGAGGACATGACCATTACTTTATTATCTCATTAATTAATTTATTTCAGTAGTTGGAGTTAGTTGCAGACATGTCCCATCAACTCCTTATTCAGACAATTCAGTCAGTTAGAGGCTTTTCAGACTAGCATGTTCATACAATTATTTCAGTTGTCTTGGGTATTTCATACCCCCTCCAAATGTTATATTTTATTAGTTATGTTATAGTTTTGAACTTTATGTCCTTTCAGCCTTTATTTCTGCATTTATACAATATATTATGTAGTGTCCAGGTACAGATATTAGTCATGGGTTAGCTTGTGGTCCCTCAGGGTCATGAGCACCGTGTAGTATTTTGGGTACCAGATTTGGGGCGTTACAATGAAACTCCCTTTTCTACAAGATACACACTTTGAGGACCTTAAAAATCTAGGACGTCTGCCCTAACTTGACAAACTAATATTGTAGCCTCTACTAGCATGACCTAATACCTGGCTACTTGAAGCCACAAAAACCTAAGACCTACTACCAAAATTTGATAAGGCTGCTTGAGTTGGTCTACCAGGATGATCATGAGCACCTATGCCAGAGAAATCCTTACCTCAGTACACATATCCATTAAACTCACGGTGATGATGTATACCACCACCTTGAGTACTTTAATAAATCGACTCAAGAAACATAGAATACTCTAATATACTGTGAATAAAAGTCCTTAACACCACCATATAAGTTTTAGCCAACTAATAATAACCTGTTAAACCTTGACAAACCTCCTAATCCTCTTTAACTTTATGGAAATACTGGCAGGGGCCGATCTAGATAGTACGTGAAAATATACCTCATACTCAAAGAGTCATTGAGTGCTTCTCTAAGTGTTAATACTTATCTCTTATATGATCCCTCTAGTGGTAAGGTATGAATCTCTCTAGATAAGCCTAAAAAATTGATTCTATGTTATAGTAGAAGAACCCAAAAATATACAACTAGCAACATACTTCCACCGTTATCTGGCTATATTAATCAACTGATAAGTGGTAAAACAAAATCATAGGACTCAATTGATATGAGGTAATGCAATTTCTCTTGAAAACAAGTAAAAACTCATAGGTATTCTCTCCGGTGGCACTATTGAACTTGGTAAGAGCCAAGCAAATGAACCTCTTAAACTTATTCTAATCACCATAAGACATTATAGGAAACAAGAAAAACAGTGAGCCTAGTAGGCATGAATCAACATATGGGGGTACATCAAAAGATTGTAGTACCCCTAAATTAAAAAAACCATAAGTAGTAGCCTATCCAAGAAATTGAATACCTCTTGAAGTCTGAGAAATACCCTGCACACTCAAAGGAACATTAGTATGGGAAACACTATCCTGACAACTTAGCAAATGAATTAGTAAATCCTGGACATACTGGTGTCATAAATGCAAAGAGTATCTAATGTAACTGAAAAAACTAAAATACATTAATCTATCCCTGACAATAAATAAAGATAAGCTAAGATAAGAAGGAGTCCAAAATTTGCCTCAAAATATGGAGCTCACTAGTACCTCGAATATCAATACCAAACAACATAAAATCAGCTACAACAGGTCACACCATATTAGGATCAACACTAAAAGGAAACAAAAGCAGGAGTAAGTATGACCCACTTATACTCGGTAGATATCATAGACCCAAAGGACAAATAAAAAAATTAATATAAGTGAAATATACTACGAGCATATTCCACCTAAAAATAGAAAATTCTCAAATAGTAGCTCACATTGTCTCCACTAACAGTTCTATAATATAAAGTCAAAAAGGGAAACTACACAAAAAATATTTAGAGAATTTAGGTACACAATAGCAAACATACAAAAAGAAACAAATGATGCAATGTACTATAATACAATAATGGTGAAATATTGACGAATGAATAAAAGCCATCACATGATTTTTTATGTACACGTTCCATGCCTTAGAACTCCAATATAGGACCCATAGGGGTTGGCAACCCATAAACTTTCTGAAATCTCAATCTCAGTCATCCATGCTAGTTAGTGTTCATGGCCAAGGGTTATGTAAAGTGTTTTATTTTCTTTTAAAATCATTGTTTCTTAGTAGTGACAATATCTCATGAATATGTATGTATGAAATAAGCATGGAATGCGCATAATAAATTAGCATAAAGATAATGATAAACTCAATACAGGTGTAAATAAGCTCGAATAAACTAACATATCAATAATGTATGATAAAAGTCTTCACTCGGCACCACCAGAATAAATAGTCATGTAAGACATCAAATATCATTTCAAACCCCTTACTCAGTCATTACTATAATGATAGAGGCAAATAATGCTCAATTAAAGCCTATAATATCTATTCAAGTCTCCCTCCTCCACATAGGCATCACAATGATAATAATGGCATGCATGCACAAATAAGGCCTATAGTATCAAATAAATCCCTCACTCGAGCATCACGACAAATATATCTCTCTAGTCAACAATATTATGTAAACAAGCCCCCATACGGGCACACAATATAAAAATAAAAATCTTAAAATATAACTCCCACAACTAACTCCCTAGCCTATAGTATGTTTTTCATGAATGGTTAACTACTTAGCTCAGTCTGAAGAAAGTTAAGCCATAAACAATTTCAAATAGCAAAATATCCAGGCCTAGACCCTTCAATGCCTTAAGCTCAGGTATCTCAAGTGCACTAAATTACCAACTACTTTGGGTAGAATTTACTCGAAAGAGAACTTCTCAAGATCCAAAACCCTGAACATTATGAAATTATTGCATATACATTCGAATATAGGTAGGGGATATGCTGTGTCTTCACATCTTTTCATTCTTGAAAAAAAAGTTGATCTAACATGTTGAAATGACTTATCATCAGTAGAGAAATAGTTTTGAACATTATTATTGTCTACAATGATAGATATTCTATGTATTGTGCTTGTTGATGTTGTTTTAGCTGAAGAAGGGCAGGACTACGATTGATGCAAACATTAAGAATAAACTGTCTTCAGAAAATTTCCTCCTTTGCTTTTGACAAACATGTATCTTTCATGAGATTATGAAGTTGACAAGATTTGATCCTTCCAGTTGTTTTCTCTAGTTGCACCTGAACCATGTGCCTTTGAGATAACTCATGCAGATAATGTTCCCCTATATCCATTATCGTTGTCTCCTCTCCTAAGTTACATTCTAATGATATAATACCTTCAGTAGCCGATAGCTGATACAACCTTCGTGCTGAAATCTTTTGATCCTCCGAAAAGTTTCCAATTACAGAAAACATGGCTTAAGATGATATGGTAAATCATAATACCTAAAAGTTAGGACACTGTGAATTTCTACATCATGTTCAATACTGTCACCACTCATGTTTACGTTAAGGTTTTGACTCATTCTTATCCACTCTTCTTTTAGTTGTCAAGGATTAGTGTTTTTATTAACTATTCGTTTGTTAAATAGTGGAGTTTTTATGTCTATTTAAGTTCTACAATTACAAAATGTGTTTGGGAAGAATTTGGGAAGAATTTTCAAATCAATAGCACCGGGACGAGGTGACTTTAGGCAAACTACACTTACAGGGGGAACTATTCAAACAACTCAATAACTAGATAAATCAAATAGCCCTACCCTTGCTATTAATACAGGTAATAAATTCAACTATATCTATTAGGATTAGATTATTTAGTTATTTGTCAAGTTGAAATAGAAATTATTTAGCCTTTGAAATTTTCATTTATGTTAAACTTGTAAAGAGAAATATGGACATTAGCTCACTATTCGCACTCGCAATTGAGATTGTAAATAGTAAAAGTACTAAATCTGTAACAGTAATTATATTGTGAGCTTATAAATATTCTAATAATTCAAAGAAATGATATTAGCTCTCTGATATTCTCTTTATTTTGTCAATGTATTTTTTGACTTAGGCCTCGTTTGTTTGTACGTAACGGAGGTCTGAATCTGAATGATTCAGACTTCAGACCATTAAGTGCATTTCTTTTTCATTATTATTTTGGCTCTTAATAGGTCTCAGATCTGGAACTAAGTCTTAATCATTAAGAGGTATTCTTGCGTTAGATAATATTCACCACCGCTCTATCAATAATCATCATTCACCACCTTTGTCACCACCACCATTGTCAACCATCACCTAGCCACAAACAACTATCACTACTAACCACATGCACCATCACAACCACCATTCACAATCATAATTGCTACTAACCACTATTTTCAGCCTCTGCCATATCTGCCACCTCTATTATTTAATTATATCCGTCTCTATTGCCATCATCAATGCCAATTCCAATGCCAACACCTATATCATCCAATCCTAACTACTAACCAACTCATCTATAACAATTAGTGCCATTGCTAACTACCACTATCATATCATCAACATCCACACATTCTTTGTCCATCACAACCGCTATTTTCACCGGTGTCGCCACCTCTACCACCACTTAAACTACCATCATAGCTACAGTATATCTCTACTAATAATCATCTCCTCCATCAGAGCTAACAACATCTCCAACTACCACCAACACATCGTCAACCATCATGTATTCATTTTTAAGATATCACAATCAACACCTCCAACTACTAACATCAACCAACTTCACATCACTACCACCACCACTACCAATTGTCACCATCATAACAGTCACTACAATACCAAACATCTCTACCATCATAACTATCACCGCCAACATTACTAATCACTAACACTAATCATTACCACCACTACTATTATTACAAATCATCTCTATTATCACTAACAAATATAAATTTTTTTTAATAAAATAATAATTTTATTGTATTCAATCAAATATTTTTCTAATATATAATTATTTTTATTTAAATTATATTTTTATTAGATATGCAAATAAATATTCAATTTTCATATATGAAAACAACATCTTAATCATTAAGATATGAATTCAAATTCAGATGTCCAAATCTTAATAAAAACAAATACAGCCTTAGTTGGTTGTTAAGACACAACATAATAAAGAAAAAATTTAAGAATTTCCCATCTTTATCCTGTGTATTTTTGAAGGACAGTGGAGTTAAGAAGATTAGAGGCTTAGCTTGGATAAGAAACATCTAGTTAAGCACTTATGTAAAGGGGGTTTGGAAGCTGACAAAGTAATTGAGCATAAGACAAACCATAAAAAATTAGCAACCGCTATCACTTTAGACTTAGATTTTGCTTGTCAAAGGCCAGCACCCTATTCCAGGGACAAAAATATTAGCTCAAATTCTTTGGATATCTATAATGACAAATCCCACTCAATAAGCAGCTGCATTACATCAGAGAATGAACAATGTTACAAGAAAGAGTTGTGTTTAGTGATTCTTTAAGAAACATTACATCTAAAGCCTATGGAAAAAATATTTTTAAAGTGCCTGGTCCAGTACATGGTCAAATTATAGGGTTATTATTATCTCTAAGATTAAATTTGAGGAAAAGTTATGTTATAAGACAAACATCAAAGATGGAGGTAAGTGTTTGTACGCAATCAGAAGTTCAAAAATCTTCCTTAAGTAAATTGAGTGTAGGATTTTCTTCAATTCCCTATGAAGAAAGGGATATTGAGAGAGAAAATAAAGAAAATATAACTCCAATCATAGAAGTGGAAGAAGTTATATGTCCAAGGCTCTTATTCATGCTCATAAGAAAACTTTTATCCCTAAAATGGTTACTGGAAGATCTATTTCTTCATTGTTTGTTCCCAGTGAAACTAATGAAGCAAAGGTTCATACGAATAATATACAAAGAAAAGCTTTGATTCCTCAAGGAACTAATGGACATTTATCCTTTACTTTGGTCTCAAAGCCTAGTGAAAGAATTGCAAGTGGCTAGTATAGAAGGGTTATGAGTAGTGGTAAAGAGAATGCTGTTGTAAGAATGGGTATGAGCCAGAAGTCAATTTGCAAAGACATCTAGGGGTATAGTACAAAATTCTCCAGTAACAAAAATGAGATTAAAAGAAGTTGCTAGAGCATAAAGTCGAGTGGTGTTATAGTGAATCTAGTTAACAGAAGGGAGGTTACGTATCGTGCAAATTTAAAGCATAAGGTTTTCTACTAATAGAAGACTGAAACCTGTATGTAAATAGTACACACACTAACTCTTCCATTCTCTACTAATTGTGTAATGAAAATGTGTAGATGACATGTAGATGGTCTAGTGTTATCAAACTAATTTTGTAAGGTTAATCTTATTGCTATGCTACAGTATTTCAAGTGATCTAGAACATGTTTTACTGTCTGGTACATGGAAATATTGAAAGAGGCTTAAAATTATTGTTGCATCTTAATTATTCTTTTTAGCAGTTGATCAAAAATAAACTGGATATGTTCTTTACTTCTTTTTCTAATTAATATGGTTTGTTGTTGTTTTATAAATATACCTATATAAATATAATCTGTCATTTTTAGACTTAGATGGCATTTTAAATTGATGTTTTTTCATCGTTAGATAATTCCACTAGGCTCAGAAAAGGTCGTGGCAAGACTAGAGGGAAAGGTCTTGAAAAAATGAAGAAGTCTATGGGCGACAAGATGAAAATAAAGTTTCATATTGGTAAAGGAACCCCATCAAAGCCAAGTCAAACAGTCAAAATATCCAATGAATTAGGGATAATTGCTCAAAATTTTATTCCACTTCCAAACAAGTGGAAGTAACTTACAAGAGAGGAAAAAGATGCAACACTAATTAGATGCCACGTAAGTATTCTATACTCTTTTAAAACTTATTACATGACAAACAATACTTTCTTTCACTCTGGTGGTGCCCAGTGCTATGTAATATAGATATAAATTAAAAGACTACTTGAGGGGCTAAAAACACTGGCATACAACTTATAAAGACTATTTGCTGCTATGAGTTAAACATAAGAACATTGTTTTATTTCTTATAACAATTATGTTTGGTAGATCATAACAGTACATGGGTCGTACAAAAAGCTTATATACAGATATACTCCAAACTTCATTGTTTTATATATTTATTGAGTCTAAAACATCAATTATAGTGACAACATCATTTGAGTATAACTGATTACACCAAAAATATAACAAAATGTGGTTTAGTTTAACTTTATGCGCACTATTCTCTATGCTCTTAAAACACCTAGAGTTCCTTTCTTTTCAAATCGCCTACCATATTGAAGTAAGGATAATTCTCCATCTAGCTGTGTCTTTAGTATGGACGTCTACCTCCTCCCATATTTGTAGAGCTTTAGTGACTCTACCCGACATAGTCCAATATATGCCTTTAAGGATAAAAAACATTCTCCATAGTTGCTAAGTATGTTTGCGGTGTAGAAATAGATGGTTTACGGTTTTTGAGGTTTCCCCATAGGAAACACCAAGAAAATATGGTTATCCCCCTTTTTATTACATTATCCTGAGTCAGTAGAAGACATATAAAACATAAAATTTTATTGGGAATTCTGCATTTCTAGATTTAGTTCCATGACCGGGTAGGATTCTGCAGGCTTGGTTGATCCATAAACTTGTATGTTGTGCCTACTTTAAATATGCCTTTGTTTCCATCATTCCACCGCAACAAATCCTTCTCTACTTAAAGACCATTAAAATTTCCATTCCCCCATTCTTCTTCCCGATTACTACTGATTTCCATTTTACCAGGTGAAAGCCTTTCTTCTTTTTGTTTACTTGCCACAAGAATTTTCTCCTTATGCTATCCAACCTTTTAATGACCCCTAGAGGAATGGGATTTTTAACAAGAACTTTTATATCATGTGAGAAATAAAATAACATATTTGAATGATGTATCAAGCGTATTATGCAAATGCTCTTCCTCAGACAATCATCTTAAAAGAGGAAAAAAGAAAACAACATTCAACGATAAAGTATCCTTGTTTATGCTCTTTGTATTTTATTTTCTTACACAGTCAGATTATTTTAGGATTTCCTTTTGTCTGATTTGAAATACTTTAACTGCATGCTAAGTGGTTAGAATACAGTAGTGATGTGATGAAGATAAATGACCACTAGAAATTACTCCATTTTCACCTTAAAGTAATATTGTTTTGGAGCAACTGTGATAAAGTACACAAAAATATTAGGATTTTCTTAAGGTTACATATACATTTGGCTGTCATTTGAGTGTTGCATGTTAGATCATTGGGCTACAAAATATAGGACTTGAAACTAATTTATTCCACATCAGATTAGTATGCTCAGATAAAAATTTAGGTTGATGTAGCTAGACATCCTACTATCATGTCAAAAATTGAAGGCCTAACACCACGTAAACCTCTATATTCTCTCAGTACGTAGTAGGACTATCATATTTTTAAGCTATAGAAGAAATCAATGCTAATAGTTTCTTGTATTGAACAAGTAACTGCAGTGCTTGTCTTTTAAATCAACTTTTCATCCCTCAAATGGTATTGTCTTGTCCAATTCCAAGTTCATATATTTCATTCTAAGACTTCAGATTTACTAAAATAACAGACTACAACATTCATATGCATTTCAAAGACGTCAAGATAAAACATCTTTCTTTGACTATCTGCTAGACTTGAGTCCAAAATGACTTCCTCTATGTCTATCAAAATATTTTCATCTTATGTGAAACATTAGTTTGAAAATAGAAGACCTGCATTCTACATTTATGCTATTCTTAAATTTATTGATTATGACATTTGCTATCCATTTAAGTAATCCAACTTTTGTTGTCATTCATTTTAATTACAATATATCAATCAACTAAAATTTACATAGTTCAAGTATGACAACTAAATATATACTAAGATTTTTTAAATCAATGAACAACCTTAGGTGATCGGGGACAGATCCAGAGATAAAGTTCTATTTAATATGTATAAATTATTGGAACCCAAGAACTTAGAAAGGACTAATCTGAACCTATAGATTTCAAATCGTGGGTACAAAATTCTTGAACTGCAATCTCTTCTTTTAAGAGAATTAGAATTTTAAAGTACTAAGAATGTTAGCAAATGTTATGCTTATGATTTTAATCAAAAAGGGATTTCGATTCTTTTGTGTGTTTCTTCAATACTTATTTGCTTTTAGGAGAGGTTTGACATTAATTGTGATGAGCATTATATGAAAGATAGTTGTGAGGATCTTCTTAAAAATAGAAGTCGACAATGGTGCTAAAAGTTAAAACAAAAATTTTAAGGTGTACGCTCTATGGAAGAGGCTCATAAAATGGAAGTTGAACAATTGACCTCAGAAAATTGGAATAAGCTTTGTGACATGGGGAATGATCCGGAGCACAAGATAATTTATATTCATGTTATTCTCGTTATTTA
Organism: Capsicum baccatum var. pendulum; assembly: GCA_030864225.1. Lineage (NCBI taxonomy): Eukaryota > Viridiplantae > Streptophyta > Magnoliopsida > Solanales > Solanaceae > Capsicum > Capsicum baccatum. Next base: position 182,780,386 of record CM061558.1, on the reverse strand, counting down.
AGTTATGATGTTTATATTTTCTTTATAAAAATGATGCAAAATAAACAATTCAAATCAAACTAAGCTTAAATCTAATCATTTCATGGGATCAAAAGCATTTGTAGCAGCTCGTGCTAAAATTGTAAGTTATACCATTTTAATTCTTTTTAATAATGACACTTTGGTACTATTTAATACTGTGTTATTTGATAAATAAGAGAATAGGTATGTAAGTTGTAGCCTATTTCAGTCAGATACCTCTAAATACTATGTTATATTGTTTTCTTGTTATAAAGGGTGAAAAGGAACATAAAGGTGTAGAACCTCACAAAATTGAGTTCTACAAGCATACTCATTACACGAGTGAAAAAGAATGGTCATCTGAAGAAGCTGAGACTAACTATGTAATAAATTAATATTTTGTAACATGCCATTGCGTTTGTATGATTAATATTCTTTATGTATTTTCTTGTGTTAATATTTTATGCAGAACAACATGATAGGTTTGAAAGCTCTATACACCTTTGGAGAGTCTTTCATGACTATTGATGAAATTGTGGATGTTGTATTTGGTACAAATTCGGGATACATAAAAGGTCTTGGTTATGGTACTAAACCTAATACTACAAGGGCAACACAAAGGAGAACGACAAAGTTAGAAAACTCCCTCAAAAAGGCAAAACAGGAAGCTTCTAATGCCCAAAATGAGTTACAAAAATGATTAAATGCAGCTGAAACTATGGTAAAAACCTAGCAATCATAGATACTAGACCAGCAATGTCAAATACAAGACCAACAGTCATAGATTAAAACAATAAATTTTCAGTTGAATATTGTAGCATCACGCCAACAGGAAATGCTTAAGAAAATGCAACTTCTTATTATCCCATCGTTGTCAACGTTAGAAGTAACAAAAATTTATACGATAAGTTCTATTTATTTTCTCTTTATTAAATATATAAATTATGTATCATTTACTATCTAATGTTTTTCTTTAATGATGTTGCGGAGAGAGAACTCCACCAGAATGCCAACTTTAGGTATGTTTTTATGTTTATTTCACCAACTAAAACTTCATGTTTAACGAGAATTTATACTTTATACCATATCTGTTATTTATATTGTAATAGATATGTAAATACCTTACATTCTCAACAAAATGATTTATTCAGTTTAACTGTCTTTTTGAGTTCTAATGCCTTCTTCCTTATTTTATAGTAGATCAACATGATAAGGATTACCAAAATCACACCAACTAACAATGAAAAACTATAGAAAATACTTTTTCCTTTCTTTCCATCTCATTTTCTTCTGACTATCTGCAACTACAACTAATGACTCCTAATATCTAAAGCCAATCTATCCAACTATCATTTTTGTTTCCTTAGAGCACTCTACACCTTTGATAGTTGACATAACTCTAGAATCTGGTTGTAATTCTTGCTCTGCTTGTAACTCTTCCTTGAGAACAAGCAAATTGTTACCAGTTAGATGAGCATCTTCCATGCCTCCTAATTGCACGCTTAGTTATATTTATGGGTGGATATAAATATCAAAAAATCAAAATACCGAACTGAACTGAATTAATTCGGGTTTTCAATTTCAGTTTTTTGGTTTAGTTATAATTTTTTTTTTTTTATAAATTTGGTATTTTGATTCGATTTTTGGTTTTTGAATTGACGTAATTCAATTTTTAATTTGAACCAAAATTTTTAAAATACTGCTAAATTTATATATAACTATCTAAGCCTAATATTTAGGCTTTAGCCACTAGATACAACCTAAATATCGGCTACCCTCTAGTCCACTACAACCCAAATAATATATATAAGGTATTACCCTATTAGCTATTTTTGATTTACACTAGAATTAGGCTATTTTCTTGGTTGTAAACATTTACTTTCAATAACAATGTCTTGATACAGGGCTTTGATTTTGTTATATATGTGTATTTGGTGCTTCTGTTTTTTTTTAATCCCTTTTTCCTATATATAAATGGTTTTAACATTTGAGCAAATATTGGTGTGTTTCATATCCATTCTGGCTGGCAAACATTTCTTGCTACTAAGAAACATCGATAGACATTGGACAGGTATCTATTCCCTTGTGCATTGAATTTGTATGCCTACAAGATGGGCAACCTAGAATATTTAAAGGTAGTAGTACTATGTACTGTAAAAAAACACTTATGAAATCACCGAGAGAAGATAAAATAAGAACTTAGTGATTAGTATTTATAGAATGAGCTTTGGTAGGAAAGTGGCTCAGTCTATATTACACTTCCTTTGTCAACGAGGTTGATTGGTTAGATTTCAAACCTTATGAAAATAAAAAACTGAGTTTGTGAACATAGACTCTTCGCTCAAGTAAAGAATATCAAATAAGTAGTATTTAGCTGCTAAAGTAGATGTAATCATAGAACGACATGTGGAAAACAAATGCAATATAATGATTAGCGTAGCGAATGATGCTGGAAAATTAATCTACTTAAGAGTACGTTTACTTGTAAAGATTTTTTTATTTTAGGCTTATTGGAAAATATAGAATTTTACTGCTTCATAAAACAACTAGAGATATATTGGGGAAAAGAATAGCGATATAGTAACTTGCCCTAAAAAATAGAATCGAACCCAGGTCTGATTTTGGTTTGTGGATTTGTGCTAACGCCTAACTGTAGCATGGTGATTGGAGACAGTGAGTTTGGTTTTGTTTAAGTTGAAGAATAAAATTTTTAATCTTAAAAAGTAGTCCATTTATAAATAGAATTTATCCTAGGCCCAAAACTGAAAAACAGAAATTATATTACTGAACCTAATTCCATTTGGTTTTCGGTACTCATAATTTCAACTCTGAAAACTGAAAAAATAAAAAAAAACCCAAAACTAAATTGAAATTTTAAACACCCACCCCTAGTTCTATTAGTTTGATAGTTGGTAGTACATCTCCCTCTTCTGTGCAAATCACACTTATCTTCATAAGAATAATCTACTACAAAACTTAACCAGGAAGAAAAACCTTGGCTGGAAGAATTGAACTGAAATAAAGCAGAAATTCCTTATCTGTTGGCTAGTGTCTTATATCGGCCAGGAGACTCCAGCTTTAGAGATTTGAAACTTATTTGATTTTGGTTACAATAATCCAACTGAGACATATTCTGTCTCTGGGCTTTAGCCATAGCTTACCACCTTTTCTCTCTTCATCTGCATGTTTTTTTGAGAAAGGTAAAGTGGTATTCTTCAACAATAAGGGAATGTTGGCAACCTCCAAAAAATTATGAGGAAAATTAATCATAATTACAGATAGCCTGCAAAGTCTACTAACAATTCTACTTTACCTATAACCTCTTCTTTACACAAAAAATACAGAGTGTTAATGCAGTTTTCCTTAACTCTCTGCATTGGATTAGTAAAATTCTCTATGCTTCTTTTTAAATGGATCCCCATATCTATGAAGAGATCATACTCCACTATTTTTTATATTTCTTTCTACCTTTTCTCATTATCCAGCAGCTTAAAATATCTATAGTATGTTTTAACATCACCCATGGTCCTTAGACAAGGTTGATAAACATATGCCACAGCTGGACAGTGATTTTCTAATGAAGAAATAAATGATTTTTTGCTTCCTCCTTTTCCTTGCAAAATAAATACCTAGAGACAACCCCTCCTTTTCAGTTTCTCTTGAGTTAGGCTGGCTCTTTTACAGACCAACCATGTGAAATACCTCACCTTGGTTGGGATATTAAACTCCCAAACTTTTTCCTACAGAACAGAAATTCTCCTAGGTAATACCATAAGATTTCTGTTGTAGAGTCTACCTACAATAAACCTCCCATCCCTTTCAGGCCTCCATATTATAGTATCAGGTTCAACATTTAACCCAGGGAATTCACTCAATCTTTATATTAATTTAGACACTCTGTCCACTTCTCAGTCATTTAGAAGCCTCCTAAAATTGATGTTCCACCCTAGAAGTAACCAAGTCTCAGGAATAAATACTCTTGGATTACCACAAAAAGAGAATCGATCTGCAAAATCTTCCATAAGAGACTTCTAGCCAATCCACTTATCTTTCAAGAGTCATATCTTAGTACCCTCTCCCTACCTTGTAGCATATATTTTAAATCAATTTGGACCACAAATTCTTGATAGTCCTCCAAACTGAGGCCCTGTAGGTGCTGGTCATTGTATTGGTAGTCCATTGATTAGTTTGCCCATATTACTTATTATAACTTTCTTCCACAGTGCACGATCTTATTTAGCAAACCATCATAGAAATTTTGATAGTAAGCATGTGTTTTGTAGCCTCAAATTCTTAATATCAAGTCCACTCGATTGCTTACTGAGTTGTGTACTTTGTCATTTCACTAAAAGAATACCTTTACCTTCCTTTTTGCCCAACCATAAGAAATTCCTCCTTAATTTAATCAATCTTTCTCCCACCCTATCTGGTAAAGGAAAGAGAGATATGACATAAGTAGGCAAATTTTTAGTAGAGTATGTGAAAAGATAGATTCAAAATGGAAAACTGTTAAACTAATGAGAGAAGCCATTTGCATAAGGAATTTTCCAAAGGACTTTTATATTTGTATCTTACATAAAAAATAGCAACAAAAATAATGGAGAAACAATTTCAAATTCATACATGTCACCATATTTTGAACTTCAGTCAATTACTTTTTATTACTTTTCACTTTATCTTGATCATTTGTTATGTGTAGATTTAAATCTAAAAACATCATCATCTATCTTAATTTTCTTCTCTTTTTCACATGTAAAGTGAGAGTTGAATGAACACTAATTGTAAGCTCAACACATTGTTGGTACTTTGGAAGGAACTTCTATGTAAGTGTCTTAGTTTAGGATAAGAGTAATATTTAGTACTATATTTCAGTTAAATTTTCATTGTTATTAGATTTGTTTTATTTTTATTTGAACCACGAGGAGATATTACCTTAGTACAATTTTAGTTTTCTTAATTGTATGATTATGGGTGAATTTTAACATTATTTGGCATGTTTTGTAATTTTATTTTCAATTTATTAAATTCTTATTTAAAAAATAATATTAATATGAAATAATTAAGCATTTTCTTGCAATTAGTGACAAAAGATTTTATTATCCTAGGTAGCTTTTTGCAACAATTAAACTAGACTTTTCAAGACAAATATTTTCGTCACGAAACAAACTAGTTCGTCAGAAGTTTGACTATATTTAGTGACAAATGTATTTGTCCCAATGTCTTCTTTTTTATTTGGTACAAATCAATTTTTATATTTCATGACAATTGTAATTGTCTGTTATCATAATAATCTAGTGACAATTCTATATTATCAGTAAAAAAAATATTAATTTTAGTGACAAAATGGTAGATTTACTATAAATTATTAACATTTATTTTAATAACAAATTTGTCACTAATTCATACATGTAAGGACGAAAATATTTGTTGTATACAAAATATTGTCATTAGTGACGAAAATACATTTGTTCAATCATGAAATATTGATAATGCTCAAACTACACCTCTCATATGAGAATGTAAGCAATCGTTGTCAATATATAACCCAACTAGGTTGGGATCAAATCCCAAAGGGAATATGGTGTGAACTTAAGTCGTTTGTGATTTAATCAACTGATAGTTGAATGTTTCCTGAAATGGGGTTTTTGGATATTAGCAAATAATTGTTGGTCACTTTAGTTTCAGTGTTTGTAATCACGAGTTTATGGAAAACCAAAATTATGTTCACTATGGGTTTTGGCACTTAACAAATGCTAATAGTGATTTAAGATTCTTACGATAGGTAGGAACAACAGATTGTCTTTATCGAAGTTATGCCTAAATGTCTCTTGACCTACTTAAGCATTTAATTACCTAATCCTCTCGGACTTAGGGAATTTATATTCATTGACTAGACTTCAACTCAGGTTAATTAACCTTGTTACAATATCAATTATTAAACAGAAGGTTGGTAGCTTCCAAGTCCCTGTCAATAATTCACTTCCTACTACAATTGATTTCTTATCTCAAGCAAATCAAAGCAGGTGCTATCTATCGTTTGCAACCAATAGACAATAATTAAAACCTCAAAATTATCAAGGAGTCCTATTACCTTTAGAATCTTGAACACTTAGAAACTTACCAAGACTTAACCCATAGATCCCATAATTCGGGTCAAAGGAATTTAGCCACTCATAATGTAATAATCGATACAACAAGTTGAATTCATAATTTGAAGGATGAACTTACAACAAGATGAATAGCAATGAGTGTTTCTCAGATTAGATCAAAGTAGAAATCCTAAAATATTGATGATAATCTCTTCAAAGTTAATTATTTTGTTCAAGCCAAGAAACTAGAGAGAAAACACAAAATACGTGTGTTCCAAAAAAATAGGTTTAGAATGTCGAGTACCAGCCCAAGAAAACCCTAAACAATACTTTAAATAGTTCACCCTAATTGTGGAAACAAAATCACAGAGTTCAGTAATTTATCGGACTGGTGACAATGTTTTGTGATGCCTTATCAGGAGGCTGACGACTTATCACAGATGTTGTTAGCTCCTCTTCGCTTTTGACATTCGCTGCCTTGGACTGACGGTGAATCCTGAGGACGGCTTATCAAAACTATGACGACATATCAGACAATGTTGTTACTTCTTCACCTTATCTCCCATGTTCTATCTAAGGCTGACGCAACTATGATGGCTTATCACAAGGCTGATGGCTTATCACAAATCATTGTTACTTCTTCCAACTGAATCCCATTCTCTGTTTAAGGCTGACAATGAAGATGATAACCTATCAGAGTGTTGACTACTTATCAGGAATGTCTCATCCACACTTCTCTTCTATTTTCTTTAGATTTCAACTCTTTTACTTCCATCATTGTTAGTTCTCCTGCCTCTTGACTTCCACTACAAAATCAAAGATAAAACAATCAAAAACGACAAAAGTTGCTTAAGACTTTGCAATTATTCTTACTTAAAAGCCTCAAATGTGTTAGCATCTGCTCACATATCAACACCCTCAACTTAAAACAATTGCTTGTTCTCAAGCAACTAAAACACAACCAAGAGAATACACAGTACATTCAGCAGTCAACCATCCACATTATCTTAAAACATCTTCACATCTCCTAGTTCAATCAATTTACAAACAACTGTGTATGTTATTGAAGAGCAACAACGTGATACACAGAAACCAAGATATGGCATCAAATCAGCAACAAAAACCATGCATGCATCAAGCTTACACTATCCAAATAAGTTAGCAACTAGCAACATAACCAGTGTTCCCTCAATACAAAAAAAGTCCCATTGCACTTATATCAGACATCACATATGTAATCATGGGGACAATCACAAGATACTCATTCTCAGTATGAAGTTCCAATCAATGTATGTCGAATACGATAGGCTTGCCCTTATTTTCATTACCAAGATCTTCAGACAGGTTAACTAAGATCACTATAGGTCTTCTTTTTGGATTGTAATGTAGGCTAGGGGCTGGTATGATGCTTAATGATAATTAAAGTGACTAAGCCTCCTTGATACTACACTAGCTTTTGGGGTCTCACTCATTTACCTTTTTATACTCTTCTCTTTTCTTGATCATACTTATTCAGGATAGGTGCGGTTCTTTTCTACAATCACTTCTTTTTTTTCATAACTTTTCTTTTCTTGCTCTTTTCCACCACACCCAGCTTTTTATTCTTTTTTTTACTCTACCTTTTTTCATACTCATTTTACATCACGCACCCCTATGATAGCCACTTTGAACTTAGGCCATTTGCCTAAGTCAAGATGCACAGTGTCCAAGGAGGACCTAGGCCAAAACAGGTTTATTATGATATAAAAATGGGACGTTGATAGGTATTATAAAAAGAAATAGGCTATTCAAGTTCAAAATAGGGATTAAGGGATATTATGCATACAGGGAAGGTCATTTAGGCTAAAGTGGGCTAATATCAAAACAGCCTATGATCCTTTACTAACCTCTATCCTTCAACCTAGGTAAGACTAACCAGGAAAGTTCTTAATCTAACATACAAAGGGAACTAAGTAAAATCTGACACGCATATGGCACATAAGTATATCACAAGTTACTACTTATCCAGTTCTTGCAATTGCTTAGCAATGGTTATCAAGTTACTAGAACTAATACCATACAAAGATGAACAGTGGTCACAATTAGAACTAATACCATACAAAGATGAACAATGATCAAGTTACTAGAACTAATACCATACAAAGATGAATAGTGGTCAAGACATAGTCAACAACAACTAAAATATACTTTATCCCATACGAGCTTACAAAAGGGCCCATGAAATTGATGCCCCAAACATCAAATAATTCCACTTCAAGCATCTTAGTCAAAGGCATCTCATGTCTTTTGGAGATTGACCCCTACCTCTGACATTGGTCGCATTTCAGCACAAACTCATGAGCATCCTTGAACAATGTTGGCCAATAGTATCCGCTCTGCAACACCTTCCTAGCCGTTCGATCACCTGCATGGTGACCTCCAACTTGGGAAGCATGACATGCTTCCAATATACATAATATATCCACTTCTGGCACACACCTTCTTATAATATTGTTAGCATATCTCCAAAAAAGATATGGCTTATCCTAGAAGTAATGTGTCACAGCATGAAGGAATTTCTTTCTTTGATAGAAAGAAAGATTTTCTGGAATGACCTCACTCACAACATAATTTGCAAAATCAGCATACCAAGGCAATTTCTCCACAGCAGCAGCCAAGATCTCCTCATCAGGAAATGCATCATTTATCTCCATTTCATCACTAATTGCCTGTTCACCTTCTATTCTAGATAGATGATCCACAACCTGGTTTTCACAACCCCCTCTTATCTTTGACTTCAAAGTCAAATTTTTGTAGAAGAACCACCCATTTAATTAGCCTTGGTTTTGCATACTTCTTATCCATCAAATACCTCAAGGCTGCATGGTCAGTATGGACCACCACCTTGGTCCCAAGCAGATAAGCCCAGAATTTCTCAAAAGCATACACTACAGCCAGGAGTTCCTGCTCAGTGACAGTGTAGTTTATTTGCGCTCCATTCAGTTGTTTGTTGGCATAATATATTAGATAAAATAGTTTGTACTTCTTCTTTCCCAATACAGCTCCAAGAGCAACACCGCTTGCATCACACATGATCTCAAATGGTTTTGACCAGTCTGGTGTAACAATGATAGGGGCCTCAACTAGCTTTTTTTAAGGCATTCAAATTCCTTAAAGCAATTATCATTGAAGGAAAACGTCACTTGTTTCTCCAAAAGTTTGCAAAGTGGATTTGCAACCTTCGAGAAGTCTCTTATAAACCTCCGGTAAAAACCAGCATGTCCAAGAAAACTATGCACTCCCTTCACTAAAATGGGAGGTGGTAGTTTCTCAATAACTTCAAACTTGGATCGATTAACCTCTATCCCTTTTGATGAAATTTTGTGCCTAAGAACGATGCCTTCCTTTACCATAAAGTGTCATTTCTCCCAATTAATCACCAAATTGAATTCAACACATCATTTCAAGGCTATACTTAAGTTTGCCAAACATAACTCAAAAGAATCTTCCCCGATAGGGAAATCATCCATGAATACCTCTATGGTGTCCTCCACTATATCTGAGAAGATAGACATCATTCATCGTTGAAAAATAGCGGGTGCATTGCATAGCCCAAACGACATCCTCTTAAATATAAAGGTGCTATATGGGCATGCGAATGTCATCTTCTTCTGATCTTCAGGAGCAATACAGATCTGGTTATATCTAGAATAACCATCCAAGAAGCAATACCATCCTCTTTCGGCCAATCAATCAAGCATTTAGTCCATAAAGGGCATTGGGAAGTGGTCTTTCAAAGTCCATGAGTTTAGTTTGCTATAGTCCATACAAACTCTCTACCCAGTCACAGGCCTGAGTGGAATCAACTCATTTCTTTTGTTTGCAACCACAGTCATGCCCTTATTTTTTGGCACACATTGAATTGGGCTCACCCATTTGCTGTCAGAAATAGGGTAAACCACTTTTGTGTCTAACCACTTAATATATTTCCTTCTTAACCACCTCTTGCAGTGGTGGGTTAATACGGCACTGGTGCTTGATGGTTGGAATACAATCTTCCTCAAGTTGTATTTTATGCGTGCAGATGCCAGGGGAAATTTCAATAATATCTATGATAGTTCATCCTATTGCTCTCTTGTACCTCTGAAGTACTGAAATAAGTGCTTCTACCTGCTATTTGCCCAAGTCAACCCAATAATAATGGGTAGCGTGTTTCAATTCCAACACCAGTGGCTCTTCAATGGATGGCTTAACCGGTGGTGTTGGTCGGTTAGCAAGATCAAGGTCTAGCTTCTTAGGAGTATAAGAGTATGAACTTAATCCTAACAAAGCAAAAATAGTTTTTTCATACTCCTCAATGCCTTCACCGATTAAAATTCATCAGAACTGCGGCTAAAGGCTCGACAACCAGTTTCTCCTCTATTGACACCTCCTGTTCATCCTCATCATACACATCAACAACTGAAAACACACTCATTTATTTAGTATGCTTCATTTATTGGCACACATCAAATCGCACCACTTTATTATTCATCCCGAATAAGAACTCATTATCTCTCAAATCAATCAACACACTTTTGGTTGCGAGGAAAGGTCGACCCATGATTATGGGCACTTCAAAGTCCACCTTTCAATCCAGAATGACAAAATCCGCAGGGAGTATGAAGCTAGCTACCTTCACCAACACATCATACAAAATACCAAAAGTTTGGTTTACTGACCTATCCGCCATCACGAGTCGCATATTGGTGGGTGTGGGATTTTCTAAACCTAGCTTTCTATATATATCAGTGGCATCAGATTAATGCTCGCTTCCAGATCATATAATGCCTTAGAGAATTCTAGAGACCCAATTGCAAAAGGAATAGTGAATGCTCGTGGGTCTAGCTTCTTCTGCACCAAGGTCCTCATAGAAATAGTGCTACAATGATGAAGATTATCCTACGGTTTGTATCTCACCGCTATTTTCTTAGTCACAAGGTCCTTTATAAATTTAGCATACCCTGGTATTTGGTCGAGTGCCTCCACGAAAGGCACATTCACTGTCAATTGTTTTAGCATTGCCATGAATTTGCTGAATTTTGCATCATTAGTTTTTTTCTTCACTCATTGAGGAAAGGGAGGTGGTGGTCTTGGGAGAGTTTTCACCACTACCTCCTTCTCTTTCTGTTTCCCTTTTTATGGAGCATCATCAGAACCATCCATCTTCTCAGACTCCACTGGACCACCTTCTTCCGTTTCATCATCAACTACCTCATTAACTATATTTTTGCCCACTGAAGGGCCAGGTAATATCTTACCACTTCTAATGGTAATCTCCATACATGAGTCATTATTCCACGTATTCTAGACTGTATCACTAGGTAATGTTCCACTCTTTCTTTGATTCAGCATTGTAAAGAGTTGTCTCATTTGCTGTTCCAGTTGCTTGATCGAAGCGGAGTATGAGTTTACCAACTGACTAATAGATGACAGACCGGTCTTCATGGTAGTCATTCCTGAGTTGGTAGCCTCTACTCCCTTTACAAATTTAGCCATCATGTCCTCCATGGATATATTTTTAAAACTTGTTGTAGCAGCCTCACGATTTCCAGAAGGGACATATAGCCTGCTCCTATCATTATTGCTCCTCCAATTTCCCTACTCTCTATCTTTATAACCAGTCTTATCATAATAATTTTGACCTTGATTACCTTGGCTATTGCCTCGAAAACCCCTTAATTATTAACATAGTTTGCCTCTTCTTCTGGATCAGCATTAACTCTATATTATGATCCCACAACTTTCACCTTCTCAGTCTTTCCTGATAGCAAGTGCTTAGTTAGCAAGTCCATATGCATTTTTAGGTGAGCCATGTCTTGGTCACGCTCCCCATCTATTATGTGTTGTTCTGCAGTCATACCCATGGAAATAGTGGGGCTTGCTACCATAGAGTCTCTGGTATGCCATGCCCGACTCTGTTTGGTCATTCTTTCTAGCATTTTTAAAGCCTTTGGGAATGTAAGATCAACAAATGAACCACCAGCAGCTTTATCTATAATTGGTTTTATTACAGAGTTAGGAGCCCTGTACAAGGTCTCTATCAAGTGTATGTCCATCATCTTGTGGTTCGGACACTGCGTCAGCTTTTTTTTGAATCTCTTCCTGGTTTCATGCAAGGCTTCAATTGGGATCTGTCTAAAGTTGCTG